>CM028129.1:1222850000-1225647500 GCA_016271365.2 Neoceratodus forsteri
GAAGAAAAAATTACTCACCTTAGTAATTGCATTTCTTCTCATGGAGTCTTGCTATATTATGACAATTAGCAGTTAGTCACAGCACTTGAACTGCCCCGGAGAGGAAGGAGTTAACTCCAGGCTGACTGGAGTTCCAAGCGCGAGCGCTTTGCTGGAAAGTTTCATTCAAGGTTTCAAACTGAAACTGTCAGATCTTTACGTGAGCCAACACTAAGCAAAAGTCTGTGGAAAACCTACACTAGCCAAATGGCTACCTACTAGTAGAATAACAATAACAGAAACAACAACAACAACAGTATCACCCCTAACAAGCACTATTAGGCCCCTCCCCAAAAGACAGAAGTCCAGGAGGGGGCCAAACATATAACCAAAAAAGAAATACCTAGTTTTCCTAATCCTAAAGAAAAGGGGAAAGGGAAAGAGCTATAACGGCATGACACAGTGCTTGCACTAATTTGCCAACCCTTACCCAAGTAGAAGTTCTGAGAGGGCAGGTTGGGGTGGTAATATAGAAGACTCCATGAGAAGAAAAGCAATTACTAAGGTGAGTAATTTTCTTCAAACATCATGAAGTCTTGCTATATTATGACAATTAGCAGATTACACAGCAGTACCTCCATGGAGGAGGGTCAGAACCTACTTAGGAAATAGGCTCTGAAGCACGGCTGTGCAAACCGAGCATCTCTCCTGGACTGGACATCCAGGGAGTAATGCTTGGTAAAGGTGTGAACTGTTTTCCAGGTAGCAGCTTGACAGATTTCCAGAATGGAATATCTCTCAGCAGCTGCTAGAGATGCAGCTGACCCCTGGTGGAATGGGCCTCAGTCCTGAAGGGGTTCTCTACCTAGTTTTGGTAGCAAAATTGAACAAGAGACAATCCACCTGGCAATTGTCCTCTTAGTGGCAGGTTTCCTTTGCAACCTCGCCATAGGTAAGAAAGAGTTGGAGGGATTCAACCTGTGACCCTTGGTGCTCCAAATAGTAGCTTAAAGCTCTTTTGACGTCCAAATTGTGCAATCTCCTCTCACCCGAGGAAGAATGCTCAGTGAAAATACTGGAAGGAGATGGATTGGTTAAGATGGAAATCTGAAACCACTTTAGGTAAAACTTTCTGTTAGTCCTGAGGACTACCTTATCTCTGTGAAAAGAAATAAAATCCTTTTCCACTGACAGGGCTTGTAACTCACTTGTCGTCTGGCAAGTGATGGCCACCTAGGAAAACAGTTTTCCAAGTTAGGAACTTAAGGTCTGCTGAAGCCAGAGAGGTTCAAAGGGGTTGCATTAACTGAGCAATGCAAACATTAAGGTCCCAGGCAGGGCTGGGTCCCAAAAGGAGGGTTAGTGTGAAGTAACCTTAAAAACTTGGAAAACACAGGTGAGAAGAAAGGGAGGCAGGCTTTCCTGCTGATATAAAAGCAGAGACAGCTGCCAGATGAACCTTTAAGGTAGCTGGCCTGAGGCCTAAGGAATTAAGATGGACCAAGTAGTCCAGCAAATGGGCAAATCAGCAGATTCTGGGACAATTTGCTTCCCAGAACACCAGATGGAGAACCTCTTCCATTTGGAATTATAAATGGCCCTAGTGGAAGGCTTCCTAGAGGCCTTTAAAATATCAAGGACACCTTGAGAAAGGTGTAAATCAGCAATTTCTAACTCCTCAAGAGCCAAGCCTTGAGGTGGAGGGATTTGAGGTCCGGATACCAAACTCTCCCTGGGCACAAGTCAGCAGGTTGTGGACCCTGGGAAGGTCCAGGGAGGGTGGACTGTCAGGGACAGAAGCAGGGGGTACCAGGGTTGCCTGGCCCAGTCTGGTGCAATCAGAATCACTTTGCAGGGCTGGGATCTGATTTTTACTAACACCCTGAAGAGAAGGGGGAAGTGGGGAAAGGCCTACAGGAACTTCCCTTCCCAATCCAATAGAAAGCCGTCCAGGGGGACTGAGCCCATTACTAGAGGCCTGCAACAGAACAAAGGAAGTTGGTGGTTGTCTGGGGCTGCAAAAAGATCTATCTGAGGAGTGCCCCATCTGGCAAAGACTGACCCCAGCACTAGAGGATTCAAAGACCATTCGTAATGACCCTGAGAAATCCTGCTGAGGGCATCCGCTAGGACATTGTCCTTCCCTGGAAGGTGAACTGCTACTAGGGAGGTGTTCAGGGAGTAAGTCAGAGACCACAACTTCATTGCTTCGGTGCACAAGGCTGATGACCGAGTGCCCCCCTGCTTGTTGATGTACCACATTGTTGTGGTATTGTCTGTCCTGACCTGAACTACTTTGTTCTGGACAGATGCTGAGAAAACCTGAAGAGCTAAAAAGACAGCTCTGAGTTCCAATAGGTTGATGTGGAGAGAGATTCTGGGGACCACACTCCTTGAGTGGAAAGGTCGCTTGTTCGCGCCCACCCCAGCAAGAGGCATCCGTGGTGAGGGTGAGGGAATGAGAAATGGGAATGAAGGGGACCTCTTGTCTTAGATTGCTCTGATCCTGCCACCACTGAAGAGCTAGAATCAGAGTTGGGGTCACTGGGACCAATTTGGTAAGGGGGTCCCTCCTTTGGGACCAATAGGCCCTCAAATGAAACTGAATGTCTCTCATCTGGAATCTTGCTCCTTGCACTACAGCTGTGGAGGCAGCCATGTGCCCTAGAAGTTGCAGAAAGTGCCTTGCTGGTCGAGAGACCCGCAGGGTGAAAGAGGATGCCAGGGCAATCAGCTTCTCTACCCTTTCCGAGGGGAGAAATGCCCTGGCCAACTTTGTGTCCAATTCCGCACCTATGAAAGTTAGTACCTGAACTGGTTCTAGAACTGACTTTGGTAAATTCAGCAGGAATCCCAGGGAAGTGAGAAGCTGCTGGGTGACTTGCAAGTGGGATTTTACCTGATCTGGGGACTGACCCACAATGAGCCAGTCGTCCAGGTAGGGAAACACAGCAACCCCTTGCCTTCTTAAATGAGCCACTACCACAGCTAGACATTTTGTGAATACCTTTGGAGCAGAGGTAAGACCAAGGGCATTGCTCTGAACTGGTAGTGACCTGAGGGCAGTTCGAACCTGAGGTATTTTTGGTGAGAAGGCCTGATCAGGACATGAAAATAGGCATCCTTGAGGTCCAGGGAGGCTAGCCAGTCCCCTGGCCTGAGGGAGGGCAAAATCACTGCCAGAGTTAACATTTTGAACTTTGGTTTCAAAAGATGCTTGTTCAGGTACCTTAAGTCTAGAATGGGCCGCCATTCTCCTGTCTTTTTTGGGGTAAGAAAGTATCTGGAGTACAGCCCCTTGCCCTGGTGACAAGGAGGAACCCCTTCCACTGCTTTGCAGTCTAGGAGGGAAGAGACCTCTGCTTCCAAAGCAAGGGCCTCTAAAGGCTTGCAGGTGGAAAATGTCTGGTTCTCATCTTTGGAAACTGTTTGAAGCTGAGAACCAGACCCTGGCTTACTACCTCCAGAACCCATTTGTCCAGTTAGGGACACCCAGTTCTGGCTGAAATAAGCCAACCTGCCTCCAACTGGTACAGGAGATCGCCCTGGGCACCCATCAGGTGCCTGCTTGCAGTAGCCTTAGGCTGAGGGGTGGGGGACGGTTTACCTGCGCCCCGCCTACCTCTGCCTCTGAAAAAAACCCTCTGTGCAAAAGCAGAGGAGGCTTGGGATTGATAAAAAGGCCTGTGGAAAGGCCTGCCCCTACCTCTGGGAGTGTGCCTCTGTGGAGTGGCATGCCACTCCTTGGCCTGGGCACTTTTGTAGGTAGTTCTGTATTCATCCATCTTTTTCATATAATTTTCCATTTGCTCTCCAAACAGAGAATTTCCCACCACAGGAAAATCCATAGCCTTTGACTGAGTATCCTGTGACAGATTAGTGCACCTGAGCCATGCCAACCTACGGAAAGCTACAGAAGTGGCCATGACCCTAGAGGAAACATCATTAACGTCTACAGCAGTATGAAATTGAACTTTAGAGGCTTCAATGCCATCAGCAGCCACCTGTTCCAATTCACTAGCCAGCTGGCCATGGGCCTGCTTGGCTAACTGCAACACTGTATACCATCTAGATTTCTGACATCTAGCCACATAAGCCATATAATTTGCCTGCCTGAGTCCCAAAGAAGCTGCCATATACTGTTTTTTCACCATGGCATCAATCTTTCTGGAATCCTTATCAGGAGGATGTGAGGCCAGGGGGATATTAGCCTTGTCACAGGCTGCAGCTTGTACCACACCTACATGACTACACTGCTCAGTGAGGAAGTCTGTATCAGGGCCTGATAAAGTATACCTTCTGTCCATTTTTTTTATCTACAGGAGGGACAGAATGAGGATTTTTAATTTTTGTTGTTTGCTTCCTAAATGACTTATGCAAAGGAATAGACAACCTCCTAGACTCTGGGATATCCATCATCTCAACATAATCAGGCTCCTCTTGCTCATCCACAGCCTCTTCCAAGGGAAGCTGGAGGGTTTCTGCAACCTTTTTGTAAAACATAAAATGAGAAGGGGACTCAGACAGCATAGGGGGAGATTCTAATGGTCTGTCTAGAGAAATGTCCGGTTCAATGGGCACGTCCAGACCCTCCCAGCCACATACATAATGATCAAAATCTTCCTCCCCCTCCTGTGGTTCATAAAATTCCTCAACATCATACTCTTGAACCACTGGAACCGAACAAACCAACCTTTTGCCAGCTGTTGGTGGTTCGGCCAGTCCCTGAGACAGTGACTGGACAATCTGTATGGCTTTAGCTATCTCTGCAGCAGTTGGAGAGGCAATCTTGCACTCCAGACCTGCTGATTTCTTAGATTTTTTTACTGGGACTGGTTCCTCAGAACCAGCCTTCCTTTTGCCCGAGGAAGTCTCGCCCTGGTCAGAGGGCACTCCCTCTGGTCCAGTGGGTGCTGGACCGGGCTGGCCATCTGGGTCAGCGGACTTTTTGGCCTCTCGTTCCCTGAGCCGGCCCAATCTTTTCTCCAGGGTGACTGCAGGGAAATTCTTACACACCTGGCAGTCTGACAGGAGGTGGTCAGCCCCCAGACAATAAACACATGTGGTGTGTGGGTCAGCCTTGGCAAAGGCTTCCCTACAAACATTACAGTGTTGAAACCTAGTGGGCCCGGTTTTTCTTTTGGGTTTCTCAGACATAATGCCAGCCTATCCAAAAACTTGCCCTTTTTATGGCAGTGCCAGGCAAGACAACCTTATCGTTCCTAACCGTGTCACGGGTATTTGAAAACCCAATTTAAGAGATAGGTTTTTTAGAACCGATAAGAACCGGAACCGCATCTAAAAGCCCAAGCTATTATTTAAAATTGTTTTTTAGCAAACTGATCGGTTCAAAACCGAACCGATAATTAATTTCACACAGACTTTAAAATCCTGTACTTACGGTTTACCAGATAGAGCTTTGAACCAAATGCGGTAAAATAAATACTTATTGCAGTTAAAATGAACCGAAAACACCTGCTTGAACCGAGAAATGAACCGAGCTGAAGGAGCAGATCTCCGGAGCGACTGTTCAGTGAAGCGGAGAAGAATCTGACAGTTTCAGTTTGAAACTAGCCAGACAGAGCTTTCAGCAAAGCGCTCGCGCTTGGAACTCCAGTCAGCCTGGAGTTAACTCCTTCCTCTCCGGGGCAGTTCAAGTGCTGTGGCTAACTGCTAATTGTCATAATATAGCAAGACTTCATGGTGTTTGAAAACTAGTTTTTTGGGGGAAGAGCCCAGGGACCTTACCTTGGAGTCCCTTGTGTGACGCCTGCCTCCAAAAAAAGTGGGGGGCGACTGACCCCACTTCATCACGTGGATCTCTAGGGTGCGGATGTCCATTGAGAAGCAGGTGTCGCAGTTGTCCAGATGGTGTTGTGCTCCAAGGCATGTCCAGCAGCAGTCATGCCGATCTTGGATGGATATGTTTCTCCCACAGGGCCCCCCCCAAACGCATTCGTAGGGGGGGAAGATTCCATCTTCCTAGGCCCCCCCCCCCGAGACGTTGACATGACTGATCATGGAAAATAGGAAAACCCAGCAAAAACAGAGAGCTCTGCGCCATGAAAGGGCAGGAAAGAATAGCAGTGATGGGAAAAATATCGAGGAGAATGCGGCATGTCCCGTTAGAGGTGACAAAGCAGAACTATGCAGTTAGAAATGGTGAATGTTCCCACGAAGTGCTACCCCTACGACGGGAAGAACAGAACTGAGGAGAGCAGGGGGCCGGCATCAGTTATTCGCTGCCCATGAGCACCACATCATGCATCCTCTTTGAAGGCAGTGCCGTCCCCGATGTCAGTCCGCTAGTTCTAAAATGTTAAAGCTGTACAACCGTGTGGTCCTAGCGCCTCTGGCACAGACCCACCAGTAATGAATGGTGAAGGCTAATTCTTGGAAGGTCAGCATGTGTTGTACATAACTTTGGCTCAAAATGGGGTGGCTGCACAAAAAAGCTGTTGCAAAGTAGGGCGTGTTGCATGACAAAGTGGTGCAAATAAGAGTTGTCTCATGAAAAACTGACTCCAAAGTGCTGATTTCAAAATGACAAATTCCATTTGTTATGGGTGTTTTCCACCGAAAAGGGAAAATCCTTGACATTATGTGATACTGAAACAGACACAACACTTCTATGAGGAAGTGTTGCAGGTTCTCTGATGAATCCAATGGAATGACATCATGGTTCGTTGATTTAACAAATTAAGTGATATATCAGCTTCAATTGCTGGAGATATGGGTTAAACTCCTACCGCGAGTTAATAAACAGGACCCAAATCAACTCCAGAACAGACAAGTCTGGATCACAAAACCAACCCGTGCACTATAAAACAGTATTTAGTTTTTCATACAAAAATAGGGCATGACCGAGTGACTACAGAGATACAATCACTTCCTCAGCGGAGAGCGATTTCTCTGTACCTTTAGAAGAGTGGACAGGCTAGCTTTGCTATCCAGTTTCAATATGGTGGGCCTGGACCAATTCTGGATCACAGCTGTTCAGCCCAGACTGAGGGAATCAACAAACGATGATCCAAATGTTGCCAGTGGCAGGGACTAGTCCCAGCAGAAACCAAATAGTACATCAGTGCCCTTCTCAATAAAACATACCCATCCCACTGCTTTCTGGGGCCCTGGCTTTTCTTCTTTTATTGTTTTACCCTGGGGTAAGCCTATTTTTTTAGCCTGGGGGTGGCAATTCTAGTTCCTTCTGTATGATCCAACTTCATAAGACCTGCAGGCTGGCCAGACTCCAGTCTAGATTTCCTAAGTGTGCAACATCATAGCGAGCACTGGCGTTTTCCCGCCTGTCTTGTCTGTGAGATATAGGAGCTTATGATAAGTGATACAATTTGGTGACTACTGGGAGTAGCCCAGGGCTGTTTATATTATTTAGGGCTTACTGTGGCAGCTGCACCTGCAGGAAAAAGGTCTGATCAGCTCATCTGACTTTCCTGCATTAAAGACCGTTGGTCTGGTGTGGCTGCATCCCTACCTCCATCTTCATAATATCAAGGGTCCCAGCACAGCAGTGATGTGAAACCCACACTGTAGCTACAAATACTGAAACTCACCTGTGAATAACAGGGGTCTGACATGTCCAGTGTCATCAATCACTTGCTTCCCAAAAGCAATAAATTCATTTATACAAATGCTTGCTTTAAATGGAAAAACAGGTAACTGAACTTACCTGACTAACTTTACATGTATGCGAGTGGCCTAGATCTGTTAACCGCATAATTTCCCCAGGACTCTCGTAGCTTGTCACATATAAGTGATGCTCTAAAGGGGTATCTTTAGTGCCTTGAAAATACACTAATCTGTTAGCTTCATCCACACATATCTAGCAGACAAAAAACAAACAGAAAGAAGTTAATGCTAAGCTTTTCACTGAAACATACAGAAGACAGTACTTGATATGGTGGAAATTCCAAACCTTTTAAGCCTGTTATAGATACAGTAATCAACACCACTGCCTCAGTTACTTTAAGTCTTAATGTTAGAGAACATGTGAATCAACTGTTATGAAGCTATGGGTTGATACTATTAATGAAAAGAAAAACATTTTTAAAAATGGGGTTAGAAACTATTTAGACGCTTAATCAATTTGCTGTTGCAATGATAACACTTGAAGCTTGTACAAATGAACACAATTACATATTGTAAATAACATCTCTAAGTGTGAGAGATCAGATTTGTATGACTGTATAACCTATCGTGATTTAATAAGTGTTATATTGTAACAGAAAATGTTGTATGTAACCCTACTGTTATTACCCCTTCTCCAGGCAAAACGGGCTTTGGCCCAGTCCACTTTCCTGGTAAATCAAATAAATTGGGGAAAAAAAAAAAAAAAGTAATAAACAGGATAGTCAGAAAGTCGTTTTCTTCTTCAGTGAGAAGCCTAAATTGCCTCCCCTTTAATGACACAGCAAAGAGTGGAGAGTTGCTGCTGTCCAGAATGTTCAGGTGTCCTGGATTCTATGCTGATTACAAGCTTGGGCTGTGCCATTTCCCCAAATAGGGGTACACATAAGCCATCAGTAATAAATCCCACTGACAATGTGGAGTGCTACAGAAAGTGTGTTTACCTTATAAAAGGGGCTTCAGAATACTAGCAACTTCATTGTTCTAAACACATCACTTGAACATTCAATAATCACAGGTACATGAACAGCATAACCTGCTCTAATGTACCTAGCAACATCTAACTAAATGAAAATGAAAATTACGTACGTACCATAATTCTTGATCTTCTCTTGTATCTTCACCATTCATTACTGCTTGGGTTAGTGCCGGAGGTGCGCACCCGCCATGGGAGTTTTCTTTTTTTTTTTTGGAGTCGGCACCTATGGCGCTGCCCCTGACAGCGACGCATTGCGTCATGAACGAGGGGCTGCCGTTAGGTGTCGCAGACCCCTCCTCCATCTCAGTTCTGATAGCTGGAGAGGCGAAATAAAGGGTAAGAAAAAAACGGAAAGAGGCAAGGGAGCCGAGGGACAGGAAAAGGAAAAGATGTAAACTGAAAAAGAAATAAGCCGAAGGAGGACAGAGAAGATGCCTGCCCTAAGGAAATGCAGGGCCTCACCCCTGGGGCGGCTCCAAGGAGAAATAGAAAAGAAGAGAGAGAAGGAAGGAAGGAATGAGAGGGAAAAGGAAAAAGGAGGAGTGGCGGGAGGGAGAGCTCTGCCCGGTTGGGAGATTGGTTAAAGAGATATAAGCTCAGTACCAACAACAAGGGAGCAACAAGCCCACTTTATAAAGGAGGAAAAATTCTTAACTGAACCACTTGTCCAGAAGGGGCACAAGGCAGATTCTCTATAGCTCCCGCCATCCCCAATCCTTTAACTCCCAGCTGAGAGCTCTGAGACTGGCAAGGCAGAATATCTGTTCCGAAAAGGAGCCAGCAACCAGGGAGGGATAAGAAACCCACTAGCACTTTGTTAAGTGCTAACACATATGTGAGTGGGGGGGGGTAAGGGTTTAAGCCCTACAAAGGAGAACCCCTAAATAGAAAGATTGGAACTCAATCAGACTCCCTGAAAGCAAGGCAAAGATCACCAGCTCAAGGCAAAATAGTGTCAGGACAGCCTAAATTAGGAGAACTGAGACAGGATGATTGAGACATGCCAAGGGGACTTAGCAAAGGAAACTGAGCCATGCAAGGGAAAGTTTACTATTTGTGAAATGAAAGTGCGGCTTAGAAGGCCAAGTCACTCATAGGGTAGCTCGTGAAAGAATCTAGACAGAAAAAAAGTTACTTGTTCCCCAACCAAAGGGAAAAATAAGGAGGTCCGTCCAAAGGGACGCAAGAAATATTATATATATATATGTATATACACATATTTTTTTTTTGGCCAGGAAAAGAAGAGGGTGGGGGAACAAGTAGGGAGGTGGAGACGCCTAAGAAGGAGTCCCTAGAGGGGAAGGAGGGCGGGTATCAGTAATGAATGGTGAAGATACAAGAAAAGATCAAGAATTATGGTAGGTACGTAATTTTCATATCTTCTCTTGTCAGTCTTCACCATTCATTACTGCCTGGGTGAGTACCAAGCTCCCCACCTCACGGGGAGGGGGGGGGACAACAGTGTCCCTGAGGGAACAAGACCCTCAGCCTTCTGCTGGTGAGAAACACAAGAAAGAGACCCATGGCTGATTCCAAGAACAAGCCTAAGATTGGGGAGAGCTAGGAGGTGTCCCCCGAAGATGAGAGGACAGAGGGAGCCCCTGTAGAAGTCTCCTAGCCCTGGAGGAAAACAAACGGGTCCCTCGGAAGGCGGAGTGAATCACCCTATGCCGGGCCAGGGGTGACAATCTAGATAGACAAAGCCATGCCATCCACCTGATACAGACCGCTGTCCCTGGAAGCTACCTCACTGGTGTCGTAAGATGCCCTTGCTTGGTGTCTTGCCAGCTCCAGGCCTATAGCAGAGAGGGCAATGGCCTGTCTAGATTGCTCTGAATAAGGCATTGATGCTAGAAGCTGGGATAGCATCGACCATAAATGCCTGCTGTAGGCAGCATGGTGCGCCTGATGAGATGCAATGCAGAGCATCGCACGAGAAGAAGAGAACATTCTTCGCCACCACCGGTCAAACTGTAAAGAATCTGAGTCCGGTGGACGGTCGTGCACCAGGCGGCGGCGCCCAGAAGGAGTCTCTAGGAAAGCCAATCCGGAGGGTGGGTTGGGGAGAGAACCTAAGGACTCAGACGGGACACAAGAAAAAATTACTCATCTTAGTAATTCTGTTTCTTCTAATGGAGTCTGCTGTATTCTGACTATCTGCAGTTAGCTCCAACCTTTAAACTGCACCGGAGAACAAAGGGTTAGCTTTCTATGCAGTGCATAGAATGCTGAGCTCGAGCTCGGTTGAGGTCTCTGTCTGCAGCCCTTTGAAACCCAACCATCAGATTCTTACGAGCAAAAACTCACTAACTATACTATGTGGAAATTGTAAAATGTTTAATAAGCCAACTGGCAACAAAGAGTTTTGGATTCCTCAAGAAGACTCAAGTCTGGAAACCCAAAACTAAAAACCAATCAAATGAGGATAACAATACAATAAAAACACCCAAATAAAAGGGAGGGTGTACCAGAAGTACCTCTGGGGTGCAACACTGCACCTGCCCACCCACTTCCCAAAAACCAGGTTCTGAGAGGGGAGGGAGGGAGGTCAGAATACAGCAAGACTCCATTAGAAGAAACACAATTACTAAGGTGAGTAATTTTTTCTTCAAACAACATGAAGTCTTGCTGTATTCTGACTATCTGCAGACTACCAAGCAGTACCTCCATGGAGGAGGGAGAGAACTTACTTTGGGAATAGGCTCTGAAGTACTGCTGTGCCAAACCGAGCATCACTCCCTAGTCTGAATATCCAGAGACTAATGCTTGGTAAAGATATGGACTGTTTTCCAGGTGGCTGCTTGACAAATTTCTAAGAGAGGGACATCCCTGGCAGCAGCTAGGGAAGCAGCTGTACCTCTTGTGGAATAAGCCCTCAGGCCTGAGGGTGGAGTTTTTCCCAGTTTTTCATAGCAGAATTGTATACAAGACACAATCCACCTGGCAATAGTTCTCTTGGTGGCAGGTTTGCCCTTTCCTACTTCTCCATAAGTGAGGAACAACTGGAGGGAATCAAACCTGTGACCCTTGGTACGCTCTATGTAGTAGCTAAGGGCTCTTTTAACATCTAAACTGTGTAGCTTCCTCTCTCCTGAGGAAGAATGATCAGTGAAGAAGACAGGAAGAGACACAGACTGATTCAAGTGGAAGTCTGAAACCACTGTGGGTAAGAACCTTCTATTGGTTCTAGGGACCACTTTCTCTCTATGGAATGAGAGAAAAATCAGGTTCCACTGACAGAGCTTGCAACTCACTGATACGTGTGGCAGAGGTAATGGCTACCAAAAACACAGTTTTCCAAGTCAAGTACTTAAGCTCTGCTGAGGACATAGGCTCAAAGGGAGGTTGCATCAGTTGAGCAATGCAAACGTTCAAGTCCCAGGCAGGGGCAGGATCCCTAAAGGAAGGATTGGTATGAAGCAATCCCTGGAAAAATTTACAGAACACAGGATGAGATGACAGTGAGGAAGACTTCCCCACTGACAGAAAAGCAGAGACAGCTGACAAGTGTACCTTGAGAGTAGGTGGTCTGAGGCCTAGGCCATTAAGATGGACCATATAATCCAGAACTGTAGGCAATTCAGCAGTGTCTGGGGAAATATGCTTCTTGGAACACCAAATGCTGAATCTTTTCCATTTGGAGTTATAATTCTTTCTGGTGGAGGGTTTTTGAGAAGCTTTGAGAATATACAGAACCTCCCGAGACAGATGAAAATCTGCCTACTCTTAACTCTTCAAGAGCCATGCCTTGAGATTGAGAGATCGAAGACGGGGGTATCAAATCCTCCCCTGAGAGGAGGTTAACAGGTTGTAATTCCTGGGAAGAGACAGGGGAAGATGGACTGCTAGAGACAGCAACAGGGGGTACCAAGGCTGTCTGGCCCAGTCTGGAGCAATCAGAATCACCTTGCAAGGTTGTGATCTTATTTTGACTAGACCTTTGAACAGAAGAGGGAAGGCATACAGAAATTTCCCTTCCCAGTTCAGAATCAGAGCATCCAGAGGGACTGAACCCAAGACTGGGGGTCTGCAACAAAACAGAGGAAGTTGGTGATTATCTGGGGCTGCAAGAGATCCATCTCTGGAGTGCCCCACTTTGAAAAAATCTCTTTTAACACCAGGGGGTGCAGGGACCATTCATGATGGTCCTGGGAGATCCTGCTCAGTGCATCTGCTAGCACATTGTTCTTTCCTGGGAGGTGGACTGCTATCAGAGAGGTCTGCAAGAAATAAGACAAGGACCATAATTTCAAGGCTTCTGTGCACAAGGCCGTAGACCGAGTGCCTACCTGCTTGTTGATGTACCACATGGTTGTGGTATTGTCTGTTCTGACCTGAACCACCTTGTTTTGCACAGTCTGAGAAAAGGCTTGCAGGGCCAGAAAAAATGCCCTGAGTTCCAGGAGAGTGATATGAAGAAGGGACTCCTGAGGGGATCACAGTCCCTGGGCTGTGAGAGCTCCCAGATGAGCTCCCACCCCACTAGGGAGGCATCCATGGTAAGGACCACCGAATGAGACTGAGTGACAAATAAGACCCCTTGCCTTAAGTTGTGCTAATCCTGCCACCACTGGAGGGCTTGGATCAGCGTCCGAGTCATTGGAATCAGTGTGGTAAGAGGGTCCTTCTTTTGGGACCAAAAAGCCCTCAGATGGAACTGAATGTCCCTCATCTGAAATCTTGCCCCTTGGACCACTGCTGTAGAAGCTGCCATGTGGCCCAAGAGTCGAAGGAAGTGCCTTGCTGGTCGAGACACCTGAAGGCTGAGGGAAGACGCCAATTCCACAAGAACTCTTGCCCTTTCCAAGGGAAGAAAGCCTCTTGCTTTGACAGTATCTAGCTCTGCCCCTATAAAAGTAAGGAGCTGCATTGGTTCGAGGACTGACTTGGGAAGGTTGAGAAGAAACCCCAGGGAAGATAGTACTTGCTGGGTCACTAGCAGGTCTGACTTGACTTGGTCTGGAGACTGACCAACTATGAGCCAGTCGTCCAGATATGGAAAGATGGAAATCTTCTGCCTTCTTAAAAAGGCCACTACTACTGCCAGGCACTTTGTAAAAACCCTTGGAGCTGATGTTAGGCTGAAGGACATTGTTTTGAACTGATAATGGCCTGTGGGCAACTTGAACCTGAGGTACTTTCTGTGGGAGCACCTGATGGAAATGTGAAAGTAGGCATCTCTGAGGTCCAGCGAGGCTAGCCAGTCCCCTGGCCTTAGAGAGGGAAGAAGAATTATTCCCAGAGTCACCATCTTGAACCTTGGTTTTAAAAGATGTTTGTTCAGGTATCTTAGATCTAGGATGGGTCGCCACTCCCCTGTCTTTTTCGGAGTAAGGAAGTACCTAGAGTACAGACCTTTGACCCAGTGTAGGGTAGAAACTCTCTCTATGGCCCCTAGGGCCAGAATAGATGAAACCTCTGCCTCTAGGGCAAGGGTTTCGGAGTGACTTGGAGGTGGAAAAGATCTGGCTCTCATCTTCGGAAATTTTTTGAAGCTGATAACCAGTCCCTGGCTTACCACTTCCAGGACCCACTTGTCTGAAGTAACAGACATCCAGTCCTGGATGAAGTAAGCCAGCCTGCCCCCTACAGGGATAGGGGAGTCGACCAGGGCAGATCCATCAGGGTGTCTGCTTGGCAGGGGCCTTAGGCTGAGAAGTGGATGCAGCCCTGCTCATCCCCCTTCTGCCTCTCCCTCTGAAGAACCCCCTCTGTGAAAAGGGAGAAGAGGCCTGTGCTTGGTAGAAAGGTCTATGAAAAGGCCTGCCCCTGCTGCTAGAATGCTGCCTTTGAGCAGTTGCCTGCCTCTCCTTGGCCTGTACACTTCTATAAGTGGTCCTATAGTCCTCCGTTTTCTTCATGTAATTCTCTGTCTGCTCCCCAAACAGAGAATTACCTTCCACAGGGAAATCCATGGCCTTAGCCTGGGTGTTCTGTGAGAGGCTAGTACATCTCAGCCAAGCCATTCTCCGAAGAGCAACAGATGTAGCCATGACTCTTGATGACACATCACTGGAGTCCACAGCAGCATGAAACTGTACCTTAGATGCCTCAATCCCATCCGCAGCCACCTCCTCCAGCTCCTTGGCAAGCTGGGGGGAGGCCTGTTTAGCCAGTGGCAGTACAGTGTCCCACCTGCACTTCTGGTACCTGGCTGTATAGGCCATATAATTAGACTGCCTGCGTCCCAAAGAGGATGCCATGTACTGCTTCTTTGCCAAGGCCTCCATCCTCCTGGAGTCTTTATCTGGGGGGTGTGAAGCCAAGAGGACATTAGCCCTATCACAGGCTGCAGCCTGCACGAACCCCAACATGGCTACACTGTTGGTAGAAAAACTCTGTATCTGAGCCTGATAAGATGCACCTCCTATCCGTCCTTCTATCAACAGGAGGTACAGAATTAGGAGACTAACATTTTTTGAGTCTGTTTCCCAAAAGATTTGTGCAAGGGAATAGACGGCCTCCTGGACTCTGGGATGTCCATCATCTCTACAAAATCAGGCTCCTCTTGATCCTCTGTAGCTTTCTCCATAGGAAGCTGAAGAGTTTCAGCCACTTTCCTGTAAAACAAATAGTGGGAAGGGGACTCAGAGAGCCTAGGAGGGGAAACACCAGAAGGTCTGTCTGGGGAGTTGTCCGGTTCAATGGGCACATATGAAAATTACGTACCTACCGTAATTATGATCTTTCTGTGTATCTTCACCATTCATCACTGTTGGGTACTTTTTTTTTTTTTTTTAGGTGGGTGGAGCCGACGCACTGCGTGGCGCTCACAGGTTGGCTGCTAGGCTACGTGGACTCCGCCTGCCTGCCAGTTCTGAGTCACCGGAGAGGTAAGAGGACGGGAGTGGAGGGTGGGACAAGGAAATCCAAGGGACAGAAAAAGGAAAAGATATATGAACAAAAAGGAGAAATAACGACTGAGAGGACAGAAAGGGAGAAAAGTCGGAAACAAAAGGGATTGGGAGGGGCCCCAATCTCTGGAAAAGGAAGAGGGAGGTGGGGTGGTTAAAGAATTTAGGAGGGGGGGGTTTAAACATCCCAGACTCTGGTCCATCTCCAGATTACATAGAAACTGCAAGGAGTTGCCAAAGGCTTTCTGCCAGAATTCAAGGCACAGAATGGCTGGCAAACCCTCCAGATAAGCAGAGTCGGCTATTCTGTAAGGAGGACAGGGTGCAGAGAATGAACACTCTCTCAAGGAAAGATTATTTTTGTTTATATATATATATATATATATATAATATATATATATATATATATATATAAATAAGGAGAAATAGGTTGGACGGGAACAGGGAGGAGGAGAGAAAGGAGGGCAACTGACAACTCCCACCCCACAGGGGTGGAGCCAAAGCACTGGAGAAGGAGTGCCCCCCCCTGCTGTCCACTCTCCCCGGAACATTATCACCCTGTGTGCCAGTTTTACTCCACTCCTAAGAAAGGAGAGGGGGAAGGATGGGCACAGAGAGGAAGGGAGAGACTGAGGCCCCAGGGGGATGGAGGGTGGGATCGTGATGAATGGTGAAGATACACAGAAAGATAATTATGGTAGGTACGTAATTTTCATATCTTATCTGTGTCAATCTTCACCATTCATCACTGTTGGGTGAATACCGAGCCCCCCCGAAGGGGTTTCTTTTACACCCTAAGGGACAAAGTCCCTTAGCTCTCAGTGGGTGACACACTAAGAGGGAGAACCTTCAGGGCCTGGAGAAGCCCGAGACTGGGGAGAGTGAGACGGGGTCCCACCGAAGGGGGAAGGAAGTTGCCCCGACAAGCGTTGTCTCGCTCTATGGAAGAAGAGATAGGTTCTCTGGTGAGCGGAGTTAATCACCCTGCGCCAGGCCAAGGGTGACAACCGGGAAAGACGCAGCCATGCCGTTCACCTAGTTCAGATCGCTGTCCCTACGACCCTGGTAGCTACCTCGTTGGCATCATAGGATGCCCTCACTTGGTGCCTTGCTAGCTCCAGGCCACGCACAGAGAGTGCAATGACTTGTCTGGTTTGCTCCGTATCAGGCAATGAAGCTAGGAGCTGACCTAGCCTGAACCACAAGAACCTGTCATAGGCTGCACAGTGGGCCTGATGTGCAGAAATTGAAAGCAAAGTGCTCCTACCCCAGAAGTCAAAACCCGGGGAGTCTTGATCTGGGCGCCGGTCACGGTGAAGGGCGCGAAGCCCATCAGGAGTATCCAACTGCGTCAATCCGGACTGCAGATGAGGCATGGAACCTGGAGACTCCGGGGGTGTGCAATACCTCTGGCTGAGATCCCTTGGAGAAGGAACTCCGTGGAAGGGCCTCTGCCAGGAACGCATCGACACCCTCCCGAAAGGGAGCAGGCCAGGGCGGCACCACAACGGTGGCCTCGCCAAAATCGCCTAGAAAGGCGTGTGCTGAGTGCTCAGGATTGCTAGCAGTGGCAGGTGTGAGATGCAAGTCCTCCAACATCCTCACAAGGAAGCGCTGATACTCAGCGAGATCAGCAGCTGGAGAGATGTGGACAGAAGGTTCCTCTCCCCCAGAAGAGGAGGATGAGGAGCTGGAGGGCACCAGCTGTTCAAGGGGTGGTTGCTCAGGGGAAGGTTGAAAAACCTGACTCTCCATCAGCCTAACGTAAGCTGGGAACCAAGCAGCCAGCGCTCTGAACTGCTCCCAGGAGAGAGGACCGCTAGAACCAAGGATGCCTGGGAGTGCAGGAGAATGTGGCAGAGAAATGGGGACAGAGCCAAGAAGAGATGTTGGCTGACCTCTGCCTGGGCTAAGGAGCGGACCGGGAGCACCTACGGAAGAAGGTGCCCTGGAAGACCCCACAGCTGACAGCTGAAAACCATTTCGGTACTGCCTTGGCTGTGCTCGGAAGAATCCCCCCTGTGAGGCGACCGGGGCTGTATAGGTCCAGAAGGACGGTCCCCTACCTCAAAAGAATGGGGCTCTCTCAAAGAGACCGAGGAGGAAGAGCGGAGATCTGCACTACGGCTTCTTCCAGAGCTCGGGTGGACCCCCGAAAAAGGCCGCCGTGCCGGCCCCATGCTCCTCGACCCCTCGGAGTCCGAAAGAGCCCTCCTCCTCCTCCTCGAGAGGGCCAGCCTAGGTAGCTGACAGCTCTGGGCAGCACCCGAAGGAGCTATACAGGGCACAACACCCTCCCCTTCCGTAGGTGCTCTGATCGGCCCCAAAGTTGGGCGATCAAGGCACACCGCAGGTGGGGGTACTACTGTTGAGGGGTCAGTGAACCCAGGCTGCAGAGCAATGGTGGCCTGCACCCCGATCCCAGTCTCAGTAGCCACCGACCCCACCTCAGAAGGGGGCTGACTCCAGCTTGTCGAGGAGACTACTGGACTGCCCACCTCAACAGCCAACCCCAAAGGGTCAGACTGTTCGTCTGACCCAGAGCTCGACTCCGCCTCCAAGGAGGTACAGGCTGAGGCCCTGTGCCAAACCATTGGAGGGCACCCACTGCTATCTTTGCTAAAGGGGCAAGAAACCAAAGCCGTGCCCGAGCTGGTAACAGTGTTCCCTACAGCACCGCGAGCGGAATCCACAGGGGGCACGGCTCCAGCCCAAACAGGAGCTCCAGAGTTGGGACCAACCACAGCACCATCCGGCCCCATGGCGCCGCTGGCAGCCCGAGGATGAAGAGGCAGCGCTGAGGACAGTGGGACGCCTGCCCATGGTGTGCGTGGCCTGCAATGTAGTGCAGACTGACGGTGTCGAGGATGCGCCGACTTCAGGCCTTGGCGAACCATGGGTCCGACACTGTGGAGCTTCTTCACCCAGAAGGGCGACTCGCCATGGCAGCACCTCCCACCCGCCCCACGAAAGGAGCAGGACAGGCCTCCTGCACCGCGGAAAGAGCCTCAGAAACGGCTAGGCTACTAGTAGCCAAGGCTCCCTCCTCCTTGGTCCATGTAGAACAGGGAGGGGACCGGGAGGAACGGCCGAGAGAGCGTGGCTTGGCCCGACGAGTGCGCGCCTGACCCCCGAAAGTCGTCGGAGCTCGCCCCACTTTCCACGCTCGTTGTTCGATGACCCTGCAGTCCATGGAGAAACAGGCACTGCACATATCCATGTCGTGAAGTGGGCCAAGACACAAAAGACACCAGTCATGCTGGTCGGTGACGGAATACTTTCGGCCACATGGGCACCATCGCATGGGGGGGCCACCCTGTCCTAGAAGTTTTCTTGCCCTCCGACTGAAACATGACCTACAGGGGAAAAAACACCAAAAACAGACTCGACATCACAGAAATATAAAGAAATGGAAAGATCTTACCGGGCGACGTCGAGTCTGGCAAAGCAGAACTGGCAGGAACCAACGGACTTCAGCACCGCAGGAAATACTGAAATGGTGCTGAAGGTTTTTCGGTGTCGAACTAGGCCTCTAGCACAGCAGCTCCACATGAGGTGCGACCTCTACGATGTGAGACAAAGAACTGGCAAGCAGGCGGAGTCGACGCAGCCTAACGGCCAACTCACGAGCTCCACGCAGTGCGTTGGCCTCTAGGGCGGCGCTGATGGTGTGTCAGCTCCACCCACCTAAAAAAAAAAAGGGGTTCTGACCTCCGGCCATGTACCCAACAGTGATGAATGGTGAAGACTGACACAGATAAGATCCAGACTTTCTGCTCTGTCATAATCATCATCTTGTTCAAAATCCCCCTCCTCCTCAAATTCCAGATCTTCAGGGGCATACTCCTGAACCAGTGGAACTGACCAAACTGAATCCCTAGCTAACAGAGCCAGATCGGACGGAACCGGGTGAAGCAATTCCACAATCCGAATCGCTCGAGCAATCTCCTCAGCGGTTGGAACATAAACCTCTGGATCCGAACCGGCTGACTTGCCTTTTCTTTTTATAGGAACCAATCCCTCAGGATCGGCTCTCCTCTTGCCCGAAGTATCGCCCTGGTCAGAGGGCACTCCTTCTGGTTCGGTCGGAACCGAACCGGGCTGGCCATCTGGGTCAGCGAACTTCTCGGCTTCCTTTTCCCTAAGTTTACCTAATCTCTTTTCTAAGGTAGTTTTAGGAAAATTTTTACAAATTTGGCAGTCTGTATCGAGGTGTTCAAACCCCAGACAATAAACACAGGTGGTGTGGGGGTCGGCCTTGGCAAAGACTTCCCCACACTCACTGCAGTGTTGAAACCCAGTGGGCTCGGTTTTTCTCAGACATGGCCAACCTACTCAAACTTGCCCTTTTTCCGGCATGAGCAAGACTCCCTTATCGGTTCCTAACCGTGACACGGTGTGGAAACCCGTCTAAACTCACGTTTTTTTTTTAGAACTGATAAGGACCGTAACCACACCAAAGTAAAGCACAGAAAATCAATATAAGGGATCGGTTCAGCCGAACCGATCGAATAAACTTACAATTTCCACACAATAATCAGAAACCACTATCTAGTACTCACGGTACCACAGACAGACCCTGAACAGACTATGTAGATTAAATTCGGACTAATTTCGGCTTAAAACCGACACTTTAACCGACTTTTGAATTGAGCTAAAGGAGAAATCTCTGTAGCGACTGTTCAGTGAGGCGGAGTAAAGAATCTGACAGTTGGGTTTCAAAGGGCTGCAGACAGAGACCTCAACTGACCTCAAGCTCAGCACTCTATGCACTGCATAGAAAGTTAACCTTTTGTTCTCTGGGGCAGTTTAAAGGTTGGAGTTAACTGCAGATAGTCAGGATGCAGCAAGACTTCATGTTGTTTGAATACCATCTCCTGCAGTCTGCCAGGGCAGGAATAGGAGCGGATGGAGACTGCCAGGAACGGATAGACACCTCCTGGAATGGAACAGGCCAGGATGGCACCACCAGATGCTGGGCACGGAATTCATTGAGGAATTCACGTGTCTCCCGTTCGCTATCGTCTCGCCTAACAAAGGAGATACGAAGATCCCTCAGCACCCTTGAAAGGAATCGCTGATAATCAGTGAAATCAGCATCGGAGGAGATATGAGCAGGGGGTTCCTCTCCCTCTGAGGAGGAAGACGATGATGGAGAGCTCGAATGTCCAGAGGACTCCTGCAGTGGAGGGGATAGGCAAAACACCCGCTCATGCATACATCTAACGTATGAAGGGAAGGCCTAGTACCTCTGAACGTCTCCCAGGATAATGGACCCGTAGGACTGACATGGCCTGGGAGAGGGGGGGATGACCGCAGAGGAATGGGAGAATGGCACCTATGAAGAGGCAACTGTCCTCTGCTCTGGCTCTGAAATCCGGAAAAAGGAGCCCGAGCTGGCGGGGTCCCAGACAACAAACCAGGTCACAGAACGGAACCCTGGGGCTGCGAAACCTGGGAGAGCCTAGAAGGGGATACTCCCCTGTGATGAACCTGAGGCTGCATAGGTCCAGAAGGGCAGTCCACAGCAATGCCACTGGAGGGGGGTCCCTGGAGCCCACGAAGGAGAGGCGGAGTCCCGCGCTACGGCTCCTACCCACACCCCAAGGGGTGGCAGTCAAAGACCGAAGCACCTCCCCTCGGCCTCTCAACTGCTCAGACTCTGAGGATGCCCTCCTCCTCGACCTCAGCGAAGGGACCGGTCAATCCTGGGTTTTCCCGAGGGAACCCCCCGAAGACACGGTCCGTGACCCACCCTGAGGGGGCGCAGCAGCAGCACCGGGAACGGCAGCTACAGCAGCCCCCTTTGGGCGGGCAACCTCATCCCCAGCCTCCACCGCCTCCCCCTCCGAGGACTCCAGACCACCCCCAGTCTGGGGATCCTCCGAAGGAGAAAGCTGGGGGGGACTGAGAAACAGGAGCGCTGGGCCGCCTGACACCATGTCTCACTGGAGACCCTGATTCCGAAGAATAGGGGCGCCAAGACGGGTCCCACATCTGAAACATCCTCCTCAGATGAAGAGGAGACCAGCAGGACCTCAATACTGGCGACCCCAGGGCACTCCCGAGAAACGGCACTGCGAACGGCGCCGTTGTCACTGGTGGCGCCCGGACAATCTCGGACCACCCACAATGCCCAAACCCGGTCCAGACTCCCCGGTGGCGCCGGCCAGGCCCATGGCACCGTCATCAGCACTGGGAGCCAGCACAGTGCCGCAAACGGAGTTGACCGGGCCCATGGCACCGCAGGTGGTGCCGAGAGCCGAAACGGCGCCGCCAACGGCGCCACCCCGATCACCAGCATCACGAACGACACCAGGATCCAGAGCGGCACCGGAAGGCGGCGGCGAGGGCCCACCAGTGTCAGGCCCAGAAACCCTGGGCCACGACACTGGGGGAGCCTGCACATCTGGGGAGATGACTGCCGAGGCGGTGTCCCCACTGTGACCCCGGGAGGGACCACAGTGTTCCTCTGACAATGCAAAAGAGGCCTCTTCCTCGGCAAGACTAGAAGATGAGGAGGCCTCCTCCTCCTCTCCAGACTGTATAGGCCTGGGAGGGGACCCGGAGGAAGGGTCTAAAGTTTTTACCTGGTAAGCCCTAGAGCGACGTCGTCCCCCGAAAGTCGGCGGAGCCCTTTAGATCTTAAATGCGCAGACTTCAAGGACTCGGCGGTCCATGGAGAAACAAGCGTTGCATGAATCCATGTTATGGTTGGGTCCCAGGCAATGTAGACAAACATCATGCCGGTCTGTGAAGGAAAAATGCCGGCCACAGGAGCACCAATGCATAGGGGCATGGCCCGCCTTCGACTTACGCTTGGCTCCCAAATTTCACATGATGCGAAATAAACAGAAAAACACAGCAAAGAGATCCTGGTGCCGTAAGAAAAAACAGAACGGTCTTACCAGTTGATAACTTCAACAGCGTCGGGATGAGCAGAAACGGAGAAGGAGGAGTCGCAAGTAGGCCTCTGACACAGCTGTGAAACTCGCACACCGAGCAGGTGCAGCCTCAATGGCGGGAGAAACAGAACTGAGATGGAGGAGAAGTCTGCGACACCTAACGGCCGCCCCTCGCACATGATGCAATGCGTCGCTCTCGGGGGCGGTGCCGTAGGTGTTGACCCAAAAAAAAAAAAAAAAAAACTCCCATGGCGGGTGCGTGCCTCCTGCACTAACCCAAAAAGTAATGAATGGTGAAGATTGACAAGGGAAGATATAAAATCTTTTTTCATGAAAATAAAAAAAGTTTGCACTTTTTAAAACAAAAACCTGCTCTATGCATGGGTTTCTTGAGAATTAATGCACTTCCCAGGTGAACAGAAAGGCATTCAGTTGTTGGCCTCATGCCTTCCAATTCCCCCAGGCCGTGCATTTATTCTCTAGAAATGGATGCCCTACTGCGAATTACTGCTCACTTAATGCACATCCTGAGGCATGTTATGGCACTTACAATATTGATTTTTAGGCAGATTTGAGTTTATTGGCTATTTAATAACTGCAAGGCGGAATAAGTGTATTAACACACAGGCACATGACTAGATTCTTCCAATCACTGTACAGGATTTCTCTTACTTGTTTTATGAGGGCAGTTAATCTAACCTTAGTGGGTCCTAAAGGATGAGGCCCAGTCCAGTGTTTTATGTCCCAGGGTTACAGCAGATTAAAATTAACAATGGTAATCCAACTCCGGAAATGCCTTACTTCTATTATTAAACGAAAACGTTTTTATAGTTAAAGTTCTGTTCAATTGTACATGAGTGCTTCCAGCAGTTACCCTAACCTTTTTAGAAAGCTACCAGCCAATCAGAATGCTTATTTTTTACTCACTGTTTTATAACAGTATGTTTGGCCATTTTTTTAAATCTTGTTTACTTACACTATTGTGGAGTGGGATAATGTAAAGGGCAGTGTGTACTTTCCAGATAAGTTACAATGGAAAATTAAACTGATAAGTTGTTGCCCCTGTTTACAAAAGGAAATGTTCTGACACACTGGGAATGCCCCGGTCAGCAGTAGTAGTAGTTGGTTCCTTATCAGTACTAAAGGGTTGACATTTACAGTACAATGCACACTAGATGAATACATAATAACACACACAGGTACTAAGTAAATACACAACAGTGATTATCAATTTTTGTTTATATATACAGCTTTTTCGCCTAGCTCTAGTCAGGGATATATCTTCTTCACATGGATATACTCTGGTCAGGCCTGTTAACCCCTGTCCTCCTCTGGCTGAGTGAAGCCAAGCTTCCCTCATGGGCTTTATCCCCCTCCATGTCCGCCCCCCCCCCCAGGCAGTCCACTATGTGGACTAAGATCCATTTCCAGCAGGCACTAGCACCCACAGGGGTCCTCAGAGCCCAGGCTGTCATGCAGATGGCTTGGGATTTTTATCCCTTGTGTTCTCCATGGCAAAATCCTCCTCCCCAGGAATGGACATTGCTTATGTTGGCCTCAGCTGCACACACTGACATGCAGTGGAGGGAGCAAGCTCCCTTAGTCCACTGTAGGGGTCACTGCGGCAGCAGTGCCCAATGTATTCCCTCCCCAATTGCAACACACTGCAGAGCAGCAGCTGCTGTGAGACCTGGCCTGTCTCCCAATGCGGTGACCTAAGCTCGCTAACGAACTTGAGTCTCACTGTGCTGCCACTGGGCCTTCAGGACGACCCCTGTGATTATCACACCTTATCATATAAATAGAGCATACATAATAGACTACAGTGCAATAACACATTAATCTCCACTAGTGAGTGGTAAGACCCATAACCTATGAGTGGCGAAGCCACAAGTTATAGAGATCTTACCACTCATTTGTGGAAATAAATATGTTATTCTACTGCAACCCATTATGTATTTGATAAATACCACACCATTTATAATGTTTTTACTGGTGTTTTACCTTAAAACTGTCTTTCTTTTCATTGTAAGTTATCTGGCCTGTTGTTCTCTGTGTTCTATTTCCAGATTCTAAGTGGAAATAACATGTTCCAAGTTAAATAAATTCTGTTCCAAATGAAATAAATGGTGTTCTAAGTGAAAATAAATATTCGTCACAAAATAACATGATTTACTCACCCAATGTATTTACCACTGGTGTGGTATATATTACAGAATAAGGTCTAGATAGTGAGGAACAAACCATTCACAGTTGACTAGATAGTGAGACAGTGTTTTAAAGACCATGTGTAAAGGTTTTTGCATATTGTTAGTAAAGTTTGAATTCAAGTCCCTGTGTCATTATTAGTGTTTCCTGAAAATGTCATGCTGTTTGGTTTTGTGGTTTTCTTTATATAAGCTTTTGTTAACTTGCTCTACAGTGGCTGAAAACAGTGGTTATTTCCTTCTGCCTCAGTCAGACTTGGAGGTCGATGACATCATCTTGGAGTACTGTAGCTTGCTGCTTTAGATTCCCAATCACAACAGGCTGTAGAGTTAAAGGTTTGTTCACCAGGTTTCTTACAAACTCAATCTGTGGTTTGTGTTTAGATAGAGTAGCTTAAAATGTATTACTCTCTTCTTATAAAAGTTGATCATTGGAGTTTCAATGCTGACTTGAAGTAGTAGAAATCTTTCTCTGTGAGACAGATCAGCTGGTCTGTATCACAGCTCTCAGTTCTTTCTCATCAAAACTCTGATTGTTTCTAACTATATAACACAGGGTTGTTTAATGAACATAAAATGAATCTAACTTTTGTTCATTCACAGAAATAGTTTGTCTTTGATGTAGCCTTCATAAATACATTCATGTAAGAAATGTTCTTTTTCATGTCAGATTGACAAACAGGTGCCTTTCACACCCTACTATTTCAAGCACTTGTACTGTCTGAACTCACAAATTTCAGTTCTTTGGTGGTTTCTGTGTAAGAATTTATCATGTACTGTACGTGTATAAACAGAAACACTATATGGCATCCCAGTGCATCAAGTCTCTTCCCCACAGTTGAGGCAGCTGTATTCTGCTGCCACCTGTCCCGTCCCACAAGCCCCCTGCCTTCTGCTCTACATTTGAGGCTGCTGCACCCCTGCTGCCCACTGTCTTCTGCCACACAGTCAGGGCTTGTGCACCCTGCTGCCTCCATTCCCTGCCTAAAGAATCAGGCCTGCTACACCCTGCTGCCCCCCGACAGTCGGAGACACTACACCTGTTGCCCCCTGTTCATGTCTCCACAGTCAGGCCTGCTGTGCTCTGCTAAGCCCTAGAGTCCCAGGTCCCCTGCCTCCACAGCTGGGGCTGCTGTATTATTCTGCCCCAGGCCACCACAGGTGGGGCTTTTGCTGCATCTTGCTAACCACTTCCATTGCCCCAAATTGGCAGGTATGCTGCACCACATGCACCCTGTCCCCCAGTCAGGGCTGTTTGTCCCCTGCTTCCACAGTTGGGGCTGCTGCACCATGCTTCCTTAGGCCACTGAGGTGGGGCTTTTGCTGCACCCTGCTACCCACTTCCATTGCCCCAAACAGGCAGGGCTGCTGCACCATACACACACAGTCTCACAGTCAGGGCTGCTGCACCCTAATGTACCCATGTCCTGCCCCACAGTCAAGGTTTCTGCACCATGCTATCCTCTGTCATTACAGCCAGGGCTGCTGCACCCTGCTCCTGTCTACACAGTTGGGGTTGCTGTGGCCTACTGTGCCCTAGAGCCCCATGCCTCCACAGTTAGGGCTGCTGCACCATGCTGTCACTTGCAACAAGAATCAGGGCATTTGCTGTACCCTGTTGTGTGCCTCCACAGTTGAAGCATTTGCACCCTGCTGCCCCCTGCCACCTGAGTCAGATCCTTTGCTACACCCTGCTGCCCACATCCCTTGTCACAAACAGGCATGGCTGCTGCACCCTATCCCACAGTTTGGGCTGCTGTACCGCGATGACACCCCTATCTCCTGGCCTAACAGTCAGGCCAGTTGCATCCTGCTGCCCTCTTTCCCCACCTCTACAGTCATAGCCACGGTACCCTGTTGCCCACTGTTGCTGTAGTAGGGAGCAGTATAGTGCAATAACCCTAATTGTGTAGGCACTGGGCACCACGATTCAGCAGGGCACAGTGGTGGTAGGGGACAGACGACAGCATGGTGCAGAAGACTGGAATGTGGGTCAGAACACAGGTGGGCATCAGGCTACAGCAGCCCAAAACCATGGCACAAGGTGCACATGGTGAAGCAGCCTAGCCCATTCGGGGCAACATAAGTGCACAGCAGGGTTTAGCAGCCCCAACATTGGAGGCAGGGGTCATGGGACTCTAAGGTGTACCATAGCAACCCTGACTGTGGAGACAGGAACAGGGGGCAACAAGGTGCCGTGACTGTGGGGGTGGGGACAGAGGGCAGCAGGGTGTACCAGCCACGACTGTCTGGGTAGGAGATAAGGGGGCTTCAGGGTACAGAAATCCAAAATAAGGGACAGGGTGCAGCAACCATGCCTGTTTGGGACAAGGGATGTGGGCAGTAGGGTGTAGCAAAGGATATGACTCTAGTAACAGGGGGACAGGAGGGTGCAACTGCCTCAACTGTGGAGGCACGCAACAGGGTGCAACAAATGTCCTGATTCTTGTGGCAAGTGGCAGCATGGTGCAGCAGCCCAAACTGCAGAGGCATAGGGCTCTAGGAGACAGCAGGCCACAGCAACCCCCAACTGTGTAGACAGCTGCAGGGTACAGCAGCCCTGGCTGAGGTGACAGGGGGCAGAGGACAGCATGGTGCAGAAGCCTCAACTCCGGGGATGGACACATGGGGGGCATCAGGGTACAGCAGCCCTGACTGTAAGATGGGGTGTTCATGGTGCAGCAGCCCTGCCCATTTGGGGGAATGAAAGTGAGCAGCAGGGTGCAGCAAAAGCCCCACCTCAGGTGGCCTAGGGTAGCATGGTGCAGCAGCCCCAACTGTGGAGGCAGGAGGACCTAGGACTCTAGGGCTTAGCAGAGCACAGCAGCCCTGACTATAGAGACAGGAACTGGGTGCAACAGCTGCAGTGTCCCTGCCTGTGGGGGTGGAGGAGAGAGGGCAACAGGGTGCAGCAACCCCAACTGTTTGGGCAAGGGGCAGCAGAGTGCAGGAGCCCTGATTCTTTAGGCAGGGGATGGAGGCAGCAGGGTGCACAATCCTCGACTGTGTGGAACAGGACAGTGGGCAGCAGGGTGCAGCAGCCTCAAATGCAGAGCAGAAGGTAGGTGGCTTGTGGGGCAAGGGACAAGTGGCAGCAGAGTGCAGCTGCCTCAACTGTGGGGAAGACACATGGTGCATCAGGATGCCATATAGTGTTTCTATTTACACACATACATGATGTATTTTCACACAGAAACTACTGAAGAACTGAAATTTGTGAGTTCAGACAGTACTTGTGCTTGAAATAGTATAGCGTGACATGCACCTGTTTGTCAATCTGACATGAAAAAAAAGTTCTTACATACATGTATTTATGAAGGCTACATCAAGAACAAACTATTTCTATGAATGAACAAAATTTAAATTTATTTCATATTCATTAAACAACCCTGCGTTATATAGTTAAACAAAATCAGAGTTTAAACGAGAAAGAACTGAGAGCTGTGATACAGACAAGCTGATCTCTCACAGCGAAAGATTTCCACTACTTCAGTTCAGCACTGAAACTCGAATTATCAACTTTTATAAGAAGAAAATAATAGATTTTAAGCTACTCCATCGAAACACAAACCACAGACTGAATTTGTAAGAAACTTGGAGAACAAACCGTTAACTCTGCAGCCTGTTGTGACTGGGCATCTGAAGCAGCAAGCTACAGTACTCCAAGATGATGTCATCGCTCTCCAAGCCTAACTGAGCGAGACAGAAATAACTCTACTGTTTGCAGCCACTGTAGAGCAAGTTAACAAATGCTGATTTAAAGAAAACCACAAAACCGAACAGCAGAAAATGTTCAGGAAACACTAATCATGACACAAGGACTTGAATTCAAGCTTTATTAACAATATGCAAAAACCTTTGCACATGATCTTTAACTATTTGTATTTTGCAACTAGGAAAACATTTGGCAGTTCCAACATATGGCGGATCCCTGCCGACTTGAACCTTATACCTCCATGAAGCAGCTAGAATACGCTGAAGAAAAGAAAATTGCTCACTGCAATTATGTCTCTTCTGAAAGGTGTATCTATACATCAGTTTGCATCATCTCATCCCTGAGGTGCTGCCTCGAAGATAGAACTTAGGAATGTTACAGTTCAAACTATGCAGTGTGGTCATGCTCCAACTACCACCCCCCATGGAAGATTTAAAGTTGAAGAGCAGAAGTGAGCAGTGACTGTCTAATTTAATGGTATGTAATAAGAAATGTAAACATACTAAGAAATGACCGCTCACCAAATGAAAAACTTGTAAAACTGCACAGTTAGAATGACAATAAGTTTAACGACATTTTAAATGCTCAATCAGAAAGTAAATCATTTATTCAGGTCCTAGAAGGGTAGGTGGGGAAGACTTGTATTACTGACACATAATACTCTAGAAGAAACATCATTACTACCGTGAGCAATTTTTCTTCTAGCAACAAGAGTGCATTTGTGCTGTCATACAATTTAGAGACTCCTAGCGTGCAGGATCTATTCTGGATCACGCTCTGGACAGAACCAAAATGGCAGCTAATGCATTAACCTGATAAGGAATACAGAACTTGCTTGGTCCCTCATCCACCCCTTCACACAATCACGCTGTTAGCTTCTTCCCTCTATCCCACAGAGAGCACAACTTTTTGAAATATAGAGAATATTTGTCCCAGTCTCTCCCCCCCCCACACCTAAAGAAGCAGCACTGTCTCTCACCCTCACCCCAACCTGAAAAGAGCACTTTGGTGTTCGTCTTTTTTTGTTTAGTACCACAAATCCCACACTCCACCCACCTAATCCCCACCAATCCTCCACCCAGTCCTCATAACAACTGCAACAACCTGCCACATAATTTTGTACTGTAGTTTTTTGTTTTACTACCTTCTAGCTATATTGATAAGTTTGAATGGATCTGTGAGGGGAAATGAGATTAAAGGCCTGTTTATATGACCTGTTCTGCACCACTGCAGGTGGTGCAGATGAGTTGCACTGGTGCAGAGCAGGTCATGTGAACGGCTTGTGGAACGCTGTAGGTCACTCCATTGTGGCAAACCATGATCCCTGTTTTTGGTGGGATTGTGTACTGGTGCAGATGGTTTTTGTAAGCATATAAACATACTGCTTCACCTGCACTGGTGCAGCCACTGCAGCACCTCGTGGTAGGTAGCGGGTGAGTGACTGATCTCCATTCATGCCGTCCATCTCCCCTTGTACAGTTATAGTCAATAAGGCTTACTGGCACTCAGAAATGAATGTTGAAAAGTCCAAACTGTTCAAAAAGAAATTTATTTCAGCAATGATGCAGTCCAACAGTTGTTCACAACAAAGGTATGCTGCTCCTGCTTAGACCCCCAGCGCCTCGAATCCAACGATTCTTCAAACAGAGGTCTCCCTTGCACAATTAACAGCTCATCCTGCAGCATGCAGCCCCAGTTATTCTGCCATGCAGCTAGTCTAGTGCAGCCCGTGGCTAAGCTGAACCCCTTCCCCCCTACAACCACTTCAGGTGCCCCAAGTACCCAGAGTAAAAACATGCCCACGTAATGCCCACAGCCCCGCTGATGCCAGTGTCCTTTTGGCCTCATTGCCTGCTCTGCTCTCACCTGACTCTCGGCAGCATATGGCCCACTCCCCCAGCTGCTCACAGAAGAATGGTGCCGCTCTCTCGACCCCAAAAGTAGGAGTGAAGCTGAGGGGATCTGTCAACTGTGCTGCCCCCCTCCCCTGGCAGAAATCCAACAAAAATAGCAGAAACTCCCTCACACTGAAGCAGGGGCCATACATCTAAATGGGAACAGCATCGCAGCACTTGGAATGGCACGGCTTGCACAGCATCGGAAATGAAAACTGCGTAGGCTGTGTAAGAAAAAATGACTTGCCAAAGTAATATTGTTTCCTCCGGGGATCCCTCACTATATCTGACAAATGCAGTTAGTCTGACAGGTTGAACTGCCCAGGAGAGAGTGGAATGCATGTAAATTATGGAACTTAACGTATTTCAAACCTCTGCCTTGATGGGGTGCTGTGTTCTGTAGCCTAACATATTTATTTTGAAGCCAACTGGCTAATAGTCACAGATTTTACTAACCTATTCCAAACTACACAAAAAGTTAAAAAAAAAAAAGAAGTTGGCCACCCAGGCCAAGTTATGGCACCCTAAAACAAATCACAGAAACTGGTTGTGAACGAACAACAATAATGCTCAAGCAGGAAAATACTAAAAGAAAACTGATTCTTGTAGAACCTTTTCCAGGTACTGGAAGGGGAGGCAGGGAGAAACAAGCGTAGTGAGGGATCCCCTGTAAAAAACAATATTACTATGGTAAGTAATTTTTTCTTCAAACCCCAGGAATCCCTCACTATGTTTGACAAATGCAGGCTACGAAGCAGTACCTTGGGAGGCTGGGTACAGAACCTATTTGGGGAAATGGTTCTGCAAGACAGCAGTGCCAAACCTGGCATCCATTCTGGATTGCACATCCAGACAATAGTGCTTTATAAAGGTGTGTACAGTTTTCCAGGTAGCTGCTTTACAGACTTCTAACAAGGGACATCCCTTGCAGCTGCCACAGAGGCAGCAGTGCCACGAGTGGAGTGTGCCCTGAGGCCTTGAGGTGGCAGCTTGCCCAGCTTTGCAGTACCAGAATTGGATGCAGGAGACTATCCAGCAGGCAATGGTCCCCTTGGAAGCTGGTCTGTCCTTTCCCACTTCACCATATGTGAGGAACAGCTGACAGTGAGAAGGTCTGAGGTCCTCAGTACGTTTCAGATGGTAGTTAAGTGACCTCTTGACATACAGACTGTGCAGCTTCAGCTCACCAGAACTGGATTTCTCTGTGAAGAGCCCTGGGAGAGTGATGGACTGTTTCAGACAGAACTCGGGCACCACCCTAGAGAGGAATTTCCTGTTAGCCCGAAGGACTACCTTGTCCCTGTGGAAGATGATGTAGTTAGGATCAGTGCAGAGCGCTTGCAGCTCGCACACCCTCCTGGCGGAAGTTATGGCAACTAGGAAGACTGCCTTTCAGGTGACATACTTCATGAATGTAATGGCCACAGGCTTGAATGGAGGTTCAATGAGTGTGGCTATGCACAGGTTCAAATCTAATGGAGGGACTGGTTCCCTAACATGGGGACATAAATGCATCAACCCTTTGAAAAACTTCTTGAAAATGGGATGGGAAGCAGTTTTCTCATTGCCTGCTGATACACAGGCAGAAACGGCTGCCAAAAGCACCCTAAGGGTTGAAAGCCTAAGACCTAAAGTCTGCAAATGCACCAAGTAGTCCAGTAGTAGAGGTAGGGGGTTGAGCTGCTAGCAGCACACCACAGAGAAAACCTTTTCCATTTGGAAGCATATGTTTTTCTGGTGGCAGGTTTCCTGGAGAACCCAAAGACCTTCAGGATCACCTCTGAAAACCGTATGTCTAAGAGTATTCTGGTGCCTCAAGAACCAATCCTTGCAGTGTAGTGACTTAAGGTTCGGAAGGGTCACTCTGCCTTGACACATGTACCAAGTGAAAACGGTGTTTCCAGGATAGTGTAGGAAAAAAACGCACTTCCAGAATAGCGTCTGACTAGACAGCTAAAATTATAGCATAACATAGGGCAGTTACCGCTACCCCTGTAGCTGTCTAATCACAGTGGAGGAGAGGACAAGTATCAGGCAGCGTGGTGCCCTGCCGAGCTGCTCCCATGGTGGAGGAGGCCAATCCCTGAACAGCTAGGGCAGAGAATTGTCCTGGAGACCAGGGTTCTGTTCTTGTTCTCCTGACTGTTTTTTTTTGTTTCGCTCCCCAGATGTTATTTTTAGTTTGGCCTCCCCCCACCCTTCACAGATGTAATTCCCCTCACCCAAATTTCTCCTCTTCCCAGTAGCAACCCCCCTCGCAGTTGATTATATTTAGTTTGTGGGGGTGATGCAGGCGGCAAAGACTCCCTGCAAAAACTCAACTTACATGTTAGGTGTTGTTAGTCATGGTAGCGGTTGTGTGTCTGTGGACTGCTACCATTGGCTTTGTTGTTGCAGTTGCTATTTTGGTAGGGCACTGTTATTGCAAGCTCTGTTTTGCGTTCACAGTTTTTAACCACATGGTTGTGGTGTTCGCAGCCTTGACTTAGTGCCCCCTGAGACATGGTCAGTATACTGTATCTCGGGGGAAGATGAATGGGCTGTTTGGAGGAGAGGGCCAGTAGCAGGGAGTGCCTGGGCTGTCCGGCACAGTGTGGAGTTATTAGTATCATGGTTGCAGGCTGGCTCCTCAGTTTCAGGCAAACAGGAACCTCACCGAACAATCCAGGCCCAGGGCGTCCAAGGGAACTGTGCTCACTGCCAGGGGCCTGCAATAGAAGAGAGGGAGCTGGCAGTTTTCTCTGGAGGCGAACAGGTCTATTTCTGGTGTGCCCCAACTCCAGAAGATTGTGGCTAACACTTGCTTGTTCAGAGACCATTTGTGATCATCTTGGCTCATCCTGCTGAGGAAGTCTGCCAAGACATTGTCCTTTCCTGGAAGACGGATAGCTGACAGCTGCACTTCCACCTCCAGTGAGTAAGCCAGATTCCAGAGCTTCATAGTTTATGTGCACAGTTTTGAGGACCTTGTTCCTCCCTGTTTGTTGATGTAATATATGATAGTAGTGTTATCTGGCCTGACCTGGACAGACTGGTCCTTTATTGGGGTGGGGGCGGCAAATGACTGGAGTGCAAGAAAGACTGCCCTTAGCTCCAGGAGGTGTATGTGCTCCTTGAACTCTCGAGAAGAACACACTGCACTTACTGTGAGGTCGCCCAGGTGGGCTCCCCAACCCAAGAGGGAGGCATCTGTTGTCAGAATGACTGTTGGAGCCCATAGCTGAAAGGGACTCCCTTGTCTGAAGTTGTCCCTTTCCTTCCACCAGTCCAGGGCTTGTAGGAGAGTTATGTCACAGGTACCATCATTGACACAGGGTGTCGCCTCGGAGACCAATTGGTCCTTAAGTGATACTGAATGTCCCTCATTTGGAATCTGGCCTCTGGTACCACAGCTCTAGCGGGGGCCATATGCCTCAAATGTTGAATAAAGTCTCTCTGGGTTGACCCAGGACAAAGGAGTGTGCCAGATCCAGAAGACTTTCCATTCTCTCCTGAGGTGAAAAAAGCCTTGCCCTAGAGGGCATTCAGTTGCACTCCTATGAACCTCAGGACCTGCACCGGTTTTGTCTGGGATTTCTGCATGTTTATGAGAAATCCCAACGTCTCCAAGGAGCTCTGAACTAACTGGAGGGAGTCTCTCACTTACTGATGTAATTTTCCTACGATTAGCCAGTCATCCAAACCATCACATCTTGTCTTCTGAGATATGCTGCCGCCATGGCCAAGCACTTTGTAAAGACCCTGAGGACAAATAAGAGGCCAAAGGGAAGGGCTGCGAACTGACAGTGATCAGAGGGCAGTCTGAACCTTAGGTATTTTCTGTGACTGGGCTTGACTGGAATGTGAAAATATGCATCCTTTAGGTCCAGGGTTCCCAGCCAATCTCCCTGCTGCAGGGATGGGATCACTGTGGATAGTGCGACCATCTTAAACTTGTCCTTCTTCAGGTGTTTGTTCAGGAATCTGAGATCTAAAATTGGCCACCATTCCCCATTTTTCTTGTTTGTGAGAAAGTACCCGGAATAAAGGCGTTTTCCCCTCTCAGAAGGAGGGACTCTTCCTGCTGCAGTTACGTGCAGCAACTTTTTGACCGCCAATTCCAGCAGAATCTTTCTGTGGGCCTGCAGTCTGTGACAACTCTTGAACTGCAGGGCAAGACTGTGGCTCTCTATCTCCAAGACCCACTTGTCTGTGGTGATGTTTTTCCACTTCTGGAAAAAATAAGCCAGTCTTCCTCCTACTGGCAATGGGTGGGCAACCTGGGCAAATGCATCAGGGGTTCTGCTTGGGATGAGCCTTAGAGGTCGAAAGCCCTTCTGAAAGCTCTTCTGCCCCTTATCTGAGAGTAGTCACAGGACACTGGCATAGGACAGAATGCATGTATGTAGTAAATCCTACCCCTACCTCCCCTTCTATGAGGCCTGTAGGAAGTAGAGGCCTTTTCCTTTTCAGCACCGCTTTTGTAGGTGGTGGTGTACTTTTCCACCTTTTTCACGTATGCCTCTGTCTTGTCACCAAAGAGAGAATTACTCTCACATGGGAAGTCCACGGCTTTTGCATGAGTGTCCTGGGACAAATTAGTTGCCCTTAGCCAAGTGAATCTCCTTAAAGAGACAGCATGGGCCATCACCCTTGAGGCAGTATCATTAGCATCTACTGCCATATGGAACTGGTATTTAGTGGCATCAAGGGCAGTCCTAGCAGTGTCTGCTAAGTCTTGTGCTTGGGCCCCATGGACCTTGTAGCTCACGGCCAGTACAAGGTTCCAGAGGGCTTTCTGGTACTGGGCAGTGTAAGCCATGTACACAGCCTGCCTCAAAAGCAAAGAAGCAGAAGCATGTATTTTCTTCCTCATGCTGTTCAGCTTCCTGGAGTTGTCCTTGTCGGGGCAGGGAGCAGAGGGGGAACCTTGGCCTTGTCACATGCAGCTGCCTGGATTCCTTCATGGTCTGGGTGTGAGCAGAGGTACTCAGCGTCATGTTTGTCCAGCTGGTACTTCTTAATTTTCTTGTCAATCTCCGGAGCAGAAGTAGGGGTTTGTAGCAGCTTGCAGAGTGCTTTCTTAAATGACTTGTGGATAGGTAAAAGCAACCTCTTAGTAGGGGTTAACTCCATCATGTCTAGGAAATATTCCTCCTCCTTTCCAGATACCTGGGAGAAGAGAGAGAGAGTGAGGGTATTGACCATTTGCCTCACAAAGACATAGTGTGAGGAAAAATCCTCTAGCCCCCCGGGAGGGGAACCAAACTCCCAATCAGGGGAACCATCTGGTTCAATCGGTTCCCCTTCCTCATAATAAAAACTCATCTCCATGGTGGGGGAGGAGGTTGAGGAGGAACCAGTAACCCCATTAGGGTTCCCATGGCTTGGAATGCCTGGAAAATTTGGCAAGTTTTAGCCATATCCTCCGCAGAGGGCATTTTTGCTTTGTCTACAGACAAATCCTTTGCTTCTTCAGCAGAAGGGGCAGTGACCTGTTTTTCTTTCTGTGTCTTTTTAGCACGACCCGGCTCCTGAGCCTGCTCAGAAGGCCTTTTGTGCTTGGCATGGTCAGAATTTCCCTTCTCAGGAATCCTGGTATCAGAGGAGTCTTTAAAAGGCCATTCCTTTGATTTACCATGTGAGGAAGGGCCCTCTTATAAATGCTTTGGTGACATACAGGCTGACTGAGAGGCCATAATGTCCTGCAGCTTTTTGGCACTGTTTTTAACTGTTTTGGGGCAAAATATGCTGCAAAATTCACAATTAGAAAAAGTACTGCTAGGACTTAAGCACCTTAAACACAACATGTGGCTGTCTGCCTTGACCAAAAGATGACAACACTTTAAACAATTTTTTGAAGCCCACAGGTCCCGTTCTCTTTTTGTGTGTCTTTCTGAAATGCCAATTAGAACAGACCTAGAAACCTAAATCCCAAAGGGAAAATAAAAGTAGGTCGGTTCCAACCGCAATGAAAAAACTTTTTTTCTAGGAGCGTGGATATGTTGTTCATCCACACTTCTTGGCATGTCCCTTTCCTCTTTAAATCTTGCTGGAAGTCTTCAAGCTGGCTCCTCCCATCCATCTGGGTGGTATAAACCTCAGCTCTGCCCCATGATGCCAGAGCTTCCTTTCTGCTGGAAGATACAGGTTCCCTCGTGCTTCACAGCAATTCGTAGGCCCTGGATTCAAAGCGTCTGTTTTTACCACAACTTACCTTAAAACTCGTTCAAGTTAACGATTCCGATAGTAGCGCATCAGACATGGCGGATAAATCTTCTCCCGTATTTTGCCAGTGCACCTGTGGCCAGAAGATGTCGCACACCGATCCCCACCTAACATGCGTCTACTGTGTAGGTGTCAGACATAACACCTCCACCTGCACATTCTGCCTGGCCTTCCATCCCAACATCCTGGGCGACCGCTTGGCATGCCTAAAATTGGGGAGACCGGAGAAAAGGAACCTGCCGGAGAAATCGAAGGAGGCGTGGTGGGCGCTTTCCGCGGCTGTGGGATCCGCCGAACAGTTAGAGCAAATGAAGGCTTTCGAGGAAGAAGCAGCTCAAGCTTCGGCCAATCGGAGCTTTCTTGTTCCTCTGAACCTCGGTTCCACCTTTCCGGGCTCCTTCAAGGAGTTGTGCCAGTCTCTCCCCACCAGTGGTGAGGTGCCCTCGGGCTTGCACTCCTCCCGCCCTCGGAAGAGGGATAAGGACCCAAAGTCTTCATCCAAGTGAAGACGTTCTTGGGACCGAGAAAGGTCAGAGTCCCAGGAACACGCGGTCTCGACCTCGGTCAAGATCGCATCCTCAGCCGCTGGCTTCACAGATCTTCCATCTGGCCAAGAGATCGAGGAAGTGGCTGACGAGGTTAAGATATCTCTCGACCCTATTTCGCCGACTCCAGTCAATGATTCTTTGGAAAGGACTCCGGTCCTTGTCTTTTCCGATGAGGAGACCCAGCCCGCTGGTGTCCCCATCGAGGAAACAGTTCCGGACCCTCGGTTTTCACCGAACCCAGTGACTCCTGATCGATCGAGTTCGCCAGCCCGATCTCCATCGAGGTTCAGAACCCCCTCAGTTGAAAGACTGAAAAAGAGTCATAAGCACGCTAAAAAGAGGCATTGCCGTAGATCCTCATCCTCCTCGGACCAGGAGAGGCTTCGACGGAAACTCCGTTGATGCTATGAGGATCTTATGTGGCACCAGCCGATTTTGACTAGGCAGAAGCTGGCTCCGCAGTCTACCCCAGCCATCACTTGGCTACCGCCTACTGGGCCGATGCCGACCCCTCCGGAACTGAAGCTTTCAGTTCCCCCGCCCGCAGGGCTGGCCTGTATTCCGGCTCGGCCCATCTCAGTCTCTCCATCAATTCTGGTGGAACCACCGCCTAAGCAGCCTCAAAGAGGGGCTCCCTCGAAAGAGGACCGTACAGACACCAGGCTTCCCCAATGTCTGCCCATTACGGTTACCCCTGACCGCCCCTGGCGGATCGAAGGGGATCTAGGTGGGAGACCGTTGTACTACGACTCCTCGGACTCTGACATCACAGGACTGCACTCCTATCCTGGGGATGATGAGTCATCCCTGGTGGGTTTAGAGGAGGGTTCTTCCTCTTTTCAGGGCATTCTCCGCCTGATCTCCGAATCCACTGGAATGCCCCAGGAGTCTATCCAGAAAAAGGCAGAGTACCCCCTTACAGACATCCTAAAAAGGGGGATACCCAGACGGAGGCCTTTCAGTGGCCGAAGCCATCACTGGCCTGCCCTTGAGCTCTGGTAGCACCCAGTTTCCTGCCCAGCACAGTCTGCCCGCATGGCCTGCAAGTATGCGGTGCCCATGGGGTCCCTGCTGGGATTCACAGAACACCCTTCAGCCAACAGCCTGGTAACCGCTTCTGTGTTTAGATGTACTGGAAGCTCGGCCAACACAGACTGACCTCCGGACAAGGAGTCCAAATATATGGACCACTCTGCCTTCAAGGTCTACACGGCCTCTTCCTTAGGCCTTCGTCAGGCCAGTTCGGCTGTCACTATGGTACACTTCTCTCATTCCCTCCTCGGGTCATTAGATGAAGACCTCCCTCATCTCCCGGCAGATGTGCAGACCATGGTGAAGCAAGTCCGTGATCAGGGCTGTGCTGTTGCAAAATAGCAGCTCCAGACGGCCCTAGACTTCGGGGATTCCTGTGCCCGCTCTTTAGCAGCCGCAGTGGCCAACTGCCACAGGGCCTGGCTGAGGCTATCCTCCTTCCCGGTGGATACCCAGCACAAGTTAGCTGATGATCCTTTTCTTGGCACAAACCTGTTCGGTCCAGGAGTGGCCAGTCATCTTCAGCGTATCAAGCAGTCCAATGCCACCTTGGATGCTACCTCTGCAAAAGGTTCTTCAGGCAAGAACCAGCAGAAAAGAAAGAAGAAGCCATTTCGGCATTCTTCCCCTGCGGCCAGACAGTCCTCCTATCAAGGAGGCCAGCAGCAGCAGAAGGCTCAAGCAGGGTCCTCAACAGCCCCGTAAAGGAGGCTGAGGCACAGGTTCAGGAGCCTCCTCCTCTTCTAAGCCTGATCAGTGATGGGTTGGGGGTTGCCACCCCTACACCTGTCACGTCAGCTCTGGGTCCTCCTATGGAGGGTCGGCTCTGCCACTTTCATTCCACCTGGTCCGATATCACTTCAGACAGGTGGATTCTCTAAGTGGTCAGTCAGGGACTGCCTCTAGAGTTCGAGCAGTACCCTCCCAGCCGAGCCCACACCCCTCGGGAGGAAGGGATCTCAGCTTGCACTCAGTCGGCTCTCCGAGATGACATAGCTCAGCTCCTCCACAAGGAGGCTGTAGCTCCAGTGCTGGATCCGCCTACAGACCCAGGCTTCGTGTCCAAGTTCTTCCTGGTGCCCAAGCAGATGGGGGGGGGGGTTGGCACCCCATCCTAGATCTCCACGACCTGAATCAATATCTCAGGTCACACACCTTCTGGATGGTAACTCTGAACCAGATTATACCATCCCTGGAGCGAAACATGTGGTTCTGTTCACTGGATCTACAGAATGTGTTCTTTCACGTCCCAATCCATCCGTCCCATCAGCGGTTCCTCCGTTTCAGGGTCAAAGGAACCCTGTACAAGTTCCGAGCCATGCTGTCTGGCCTGTCATTGGCCCTGCGAGTCTTCACCAAGTGCACTGCAGTGGTGGCAGTCCATCTTCGGCATCGAGGAGTACAAATCTACCCTTATCTCGATGACTGGCTCTTGGTAGGATCCTCCCTTCAGGAGGTGGAGAGGTCCAGGGATCTGGCTCTCCAAACCTGCTCCCAACTCGGCCTCCTGGTCAACTAGGCCAATTTGGAACTCATGCCTGTTCAGGTGATGGGCTTCATCGTGTCAGAGCTAGACTCTTGTCAAGCCAGAGCTCGGCTCCTGGCAGACAGGGCGGAGGTTCTCTCCTCCTTTGCCCGATCATTTCTGGTTGGGCACTTGCGCCCCGCCCAGGACATTCTGCGCCTTCTGGGTTACATGGCGGCATGCACCTCGGTGGTCTGTTGGGCCAGGTGGCACATGCGCCCCTTCCAATGGGAGCTGGCCACCCAGTGGACTCAGTGCCACAGTCATTTAGACTAGCTGATTACTGTAACCCAGAAGATGTGGGACGCTCTCCAATGGTGGACCACCCCAGAACGGTTGCAGGAAGGGATCCCATTTGTCTGCCCCGAGCTGACGGTTGTCCTTACGACCGATGCCTCTCTCATGGGCTGGGGAGCCCACATGGGGGACAACAGGGCCCATGGGTTCTGGACCCCCGAGGAGTCCCGATGCCACATCAACCTGTTGGAGCTCAGAGCAGTCAGACTGCCACTGTCAGCTTTTGTTCCTCAGCTCCGGGGTCAAGTGGTTCCAGTCCAGATGGACAATACCACGACCATGTACTACCTCAACAAACAGGGTGGCACACACACCCATCTGCTGTGCAAGGAGGTGCTCCGCATCTGGACCCTCGTAAGTCGGCTGGAGGCAGATCTCCTAGCCATTCATGTGGCAGGAGTCTCGAACCAGCTGGCGGACGCGCTCTCAGCTGCATAGGCCAGACATCCCACGAGTGGTCTCTCCATCCAGAGGTAGCTTCCAGTCTGTTCTCCCGCTGGGGCAAACCATTGGTGGACCTGTTTGCCTCCAGGGAAAACAAAAAGCTGAGGCTGTACCATGCCCGCCCCCCTCAGCAGGGCTCGCTGCAGGGAATGCCTTCTTGAGAACATGGACCCCAGGCCTCCTCTACGCCTTCCCTCCATTTCCCTTGATCCACAAGGTGCTACTCAAGGTGAGGAGGGACAAGGTGAAGGTGATCCTGGTAGCCCCAGATTGGCCACGTCAGTTCTGGCATCCAGATCTCCTCAGCCTCAGCTGCAGGCCCCCAGAGTGGCTTTGTACACGCCCCGGACCTGATATCACTGAACCAGGGGAAGGTATTCCATCCGGACCTTCAATCCCTGCACCTCACAGCTTGGTACCTGAGTGGCTAAAGATCCAGGCTCTGGGTCTTTCCGAGGATGTCTACACCGTGGTGGAGGCATCTAGTAAGGAATCAACCAGGAAATGCCATGCCTTCAAATGGAAGAGATTTTCCATTTGGTGTCGGGGTAAGAGTCTGGACCCCTTATCCTGCTCTGTGGCTAACATTTTTGACTACCTTTGGCCTCTCTCCAAAGGGGGTCTGCGGTCATCAACCCTTAGGGTGCACCTGGCAGCCATTTCTGCTTACTGGGCACGGGCCGGTCAGCCGACATTGGCGCAGAAGACAGTGGTCGGGCGCTTCTTCAAAGGCCTGTACCACATATTGCCTCCGGTGCGTGAACCTCCACCTCCATGGGATCTGTTGCTGGTTTTGGCAAAGCTCATGGGCAAGCCATTCGAACCTATACACAAGTGTGCACTCTCACACTTGTCGTGGAAGATGGCCTTCCTGGTGGCTATCACATCAGCCAGAAGGACAGGGGAGCTCCAGGTGCTGTCGGTGGACTCCCCTTATCTGGTCTTTCACAGGAACAAAGCTGTCCTGCGCCCCCACCCGCAATTCCTTCCGAAGGTTGTATCAGAGTTTCACCTTAGCCAGGTATTGATTCTGCCGGTATACTACCCTAACTACACCTCAGACGCCAAGTACAGGCTCCATACTTTGGACCCGAGATGTGGACTCTCCTATTATAAGGAGAAAATGGTGGAAATTCATGGTGAGGTTCGCCAGCTGTTTGTCATCTATGCTGAAGCCGCTTCTGGCAGACCTGCAGCCAAACGGACCATTGCAAGGTGGATTACATCATGCATAGGTCTGTGCCATGAGTTGGCGGGCAAGAAGCCTCCCAGAGGGATAACAGCTCATTCTACCTGCCATACTGCTGCATCGGTGGCTGCTTCCAGGGACATCTCTATCCAGGAAATCTTTCGGGCTGCTACCTGAAAGTCAGCAAACACCTTCATTACCCACTACCACACTGACCTTGAGTCACGCTGGGATGCTGGTTTTGGGGCCTCGGTTCTCCAATCTTTATTTCCCAAGTACAGAGTGTGCACCATGCCTCCCTCCTCCCAGAGAGAACTGCTTGGAGTCTGCCAAGAAGTGTGGATGAACAACATATCCACACTCCTAGAAGAACAGGTTACTCACCTGTAACACTAGTTCTAAGAGTGGTATATATTGTTCATACATACACACACACACACACACACACACACACACACACACACACCGACCTCCCCGGCTTTAGGCGCACAACCTGGCTTTCAGCGGGCTAAAATCTGGTGTCATGGGGCGGAGCTGAGGTTTATACCACCCGGGTGGGTGGGAGGAGCCAGCTTGAAGACTTCCAGCAAGATTTAAAGGAAAAGAGGACATGCCAAGAAGTGTGGATGAACAACATATACCACTCCTAGAACTACTGTTACAGGTGACTAACCTGTTCTTTTTTGTGTCCCCCCTCCCGCCGAGAGTCCTCTCAGAAAGGAAAATAAAGCGAAAACGTCTTGGTTCCTTGAAACGATGTAACTGAGGTGATAACTACTAAAATACACCCCTTCCCACCAAAGCAACACAAATACAGAAAATGAGAAGCAAAAGTAATCAAATTTATAAATAGCGGTTTGGCAAAAGTAGCCAAAAACTAAATGAGGAGCTTCTCCAGTTCCTGGGAACTGTTGAAGTACTGGAGAACTCGCTAAAATATGAAAAACCCACTATAACTATGCTAAATAGTGAGGAGAGGTAGAGAAATGAATAAAAATAAGACTGTACTTATTTAGAAATGAAAATCAACTGTTTCAAGCGAAGCTGCTGAAGAGAGCTCTTCGGGGTGACTTGCTACTTCAGGTGGAGAAATGAATCTGACATTAGGCTGTAGAACACAGCACCACCTCGAGGAAGAGGTTTGAAACACGTTCTAAATTCCATAATCTACATATATTCCACTGTCAGGCTAACTGCATTCGTCAAGCATAGTGAGGGATTTCTGGGGTTTGAAACGTATCTTCTGTTAGTTGCTAGCGGCATTCCGGATGACTCTGGAGAGTGATTACAATCTCTTTGTCCTGTACTACAGGACACCTTGGCCAATTAATGGGAGAGCTTGAAAGTCAAAACAACCCTTTTATATTATGTGAAGAGCTCTGGCTGATGACTGGAGCAGTCACTCCTATGTGTGAGACAGAAGGTAGGACAAAGGAGATGTTCTTTGGAATACGAATACACTCTTGGAACTCGATTTTCAGAGGCTGATGTAGGACTTGCGTCAAGCCCTGCATCAAAGCCATTTTTTGGTGCAGCTGTGCCAAACTCCTTTGCTGCAACTCCACCCAATTTTCTATTTTCAGGTGCAGTTGTGACAGTTTCCACAGTTTACAACAACTTGCATTAAATATCTGGCGCAAGCCTTGTAAAAAGAGTCCCCCAAATGGCACAAGTTAGACCAGGGAAAAGCAGGGAGAATGCCAGAAGCGCCAAATGACTGGCACAGCAGAGGCTTGTGGCATTCTCGGGGCTTTGAAAATCAAGCCCCTGAAGTCCAGTTCAGACTGGTTTCCCAAGGAATGTGTCCCTCGACACACACAGAACTGGCCTGGAAGTGATGTCATAGAACATGTGTGCCAAGGGTGGGTGGAGACTGGTTTTTGGAAACCTTGTCAGACCTGAGTTTTGTGGGAGACCGGGTAGTCAGGCTTAGACTCCGAGCAGTTAACATCTAAGGTTCGAGTCTGCCCTGCTTCACCAAGGTGTCTTTTGTTGTATAAGTGCGTTCTACTGTCCAAAACATCTTTTTCTCTCTGTAGAATTACTGTTTCCCACAGTCTTGGTGTAGTATCCTGTATTCTATATGTAAATATACTGAAGAATTAAACAGCATTTTTGTATACTTCATGTTTTTGAGTCCTTTGAGGTACAGATAACTGGGTTATAACTCGCAAAAATTGGTAGTCCGTCTCTGAAGAGAAGGCTACAGTTACCCTATTAAAAGTAAAGCATTTCTCAACTGTGCTGTAGGGGTGGGTTGCTTGCCCTTTTGGTGGAGCACGGTACTGTGTGAGCAGTGGTTCTGGTGAGATTCAGACCTAGAAATACCCCGAGTGTGACTGAGACTAAGTGGTGGCAGTATACCAAGGTGACCCTTTCAAGTGTCTGAAGGTTGAGAAAAACAGTCACAGGCCGAGTCTGGGGGAGAGAGACCAGTATGTCACAAACTGGAGGCAGTCGTTGGGATATGAAACAGTTTTGGCAGTATAAAGCTTATCTGTCCAGTCAGAGAACAGGATATACAAAAGGGGACTGTATATTTTACCAGTTTTATTTTCTTATGAGCAAAAGTAGATAGATACAAGACATTATGTCTGGGCCACACAGAAATGCACACTGCCAAACCTGCAGGAGCTGTGTAGAAGGAGAAAACTGTACTATGAAGAAGCCTAAACACGCACGGGGAACTCATAGACATCCTTGAAAAATGTGACCAGGGAAGCAGTGCAAAAGTGGCCAGACCGGGTACAAATATTGGAGCTGGAGCTCACCCTGGTTAAGGCAGAAACTGAGAGGTAAAGGGCAGATGCAGATCTGCAGAGGAGAAAGCTGGAAGTTAAGGCACAAGAAAAGCAGTGCCAGCACAAGATTCAACTGACAGAGGAGTGAGCGAGGCAGTGCCAGCAAGAGTGAGAGGAGCAAGAAAGGCAGTGCCAGCATGAGATTTAGATTAAGGAGTTTGTGCAAGAGAGGCAGATGGAGATTTTGTGCCAGAGGACAATCCCAGAAACTGTGAGTACTGGCATGAGGGTTTGACACAGGAAGCCAAAATTAATTATAAAATGTTTCCCAGATATCAGGAGGGAAATGACCTTGATTTGTTTTTAGGCTCTTTTGCAAGAATCTGTGAGCAATCTGAATTGGGCAGGACTTCTTGGATGAGTCACCTACTGCCACTGCTTACAGGCAAGGCATTAGAAGCTTTTGCCAGAATGGGTAATGAGGACTGCATTAACTACAATAAACTGAAACATGCCTTGCTGAAGCGCTCTGAGTGAACTCTGAGGCCTACAGGCAAAATTTCAGAGGGTTCAGAAAGGCACTGGGAGATAGTTATGCTGAAATGTGTGTACAGTGAAGTAATTTGTTAGAACACCGGGTAGAGACTGCAAAAGCTTGATCTGTAGAGGAAAAGTACAGTTACGTAACAACTTACCGTAACAGTAGATCTTCGAGAGGGGCTCTTGCAGCAGGTAACACAATTAAGACTGAAACCAGAAGGCGGCAGGACCCCACGGAACATTTCTAGCTAGCAGTATACCGCGGGGGACCGCTCCCAGTGTCGGCCGCCCCCGATGTCCCATGTGATATAAAAGGTGCAGTCCCCCAGCGCCCCTTAGTTCTTCCGCTGGATGAAGGTTTGGATGGAGAAACCGAGGATCCTCTTAAGACCTGGGAGGCAGATGTTCTTGCTGTGTATGCAGAAAGAATCCCTTGATGGGAAGGCAGGTGGGAAACGGCACCCGCTGAAAGAGCTCCTCTTGAAGATCTACTGTTACGGTAAGTTCTTACGTAACTGTACTATCTTACTTCGAGATGGAGCTCTTGCAGCAGGTAACACAATTAGGATGGGTCCCAAGCAGTACATAGTCCCTTACAGACAGGGTGGAGGAAACAGTTAGACACAGACTGAGTGCCTCAGGAGAGACGTTCCTGCAGGACCGCAAGGCCGAATCTGATACTGCGCCTGGAGGTGATATCCAGACTGTAATGCTTAATGAATGTGTGGCCCGAACTCCAAGTGGCTGCTGCACATATGTCTGCTGCAGACACGTTCCTCAAAGAGGCTGCTACACCTCTGGTGGAATGGCCCTTTACCAGTCCCGATAAAGGTTTGTCATACCTTTGGTAACAGAAGGCAATGCAAATCATCAACCATTTTGAAAGGGTTTGCTTTGTAACAGGTGCTCCTAGCATTCATGGGGCAAAGGAGACGAACAGTTGGTCTGATTTTCTAGGTCCCTGGGTTCAGGTTAAGTAGTACCGAAGAATCTGGTGGACTTCCAAGGTATATAACAGAGCTTCTAGTCGATTAGAGTGCTCTGGATAATAAACCAGCAGGTTGATGTCTTGGTTAAGGGCAAGTTCAGACACGACCTTTGGTAGGAACTTAGGGTTTGTTCGCAGAGTCACCCTGTCCCTGTGGAAAATTAAATACAACTCTTTACACATCACAGCCTGAAGCTCAGAGATCCTCCGAGCAGAAGTGACAGTAACCAAGAATAACGCTTTCCAACAGAGAAAGCAAAGCTCGCAATCTGCAGCTGGTTCAGATGGAGATAACTTAAGTTTTTCCAGGACCAAAAGAAGGTCCCATGGAGGGATGGGACCCCTGATGGGAGGTTTCATATCAAGAATGCTACACAAAAATGTGCGTGCAAGATCCGACTGTGCACGGATTGTCCCTTCACAGATGTATAATAGGCTGACACTGCAGAAAGGTGTACCTTTATGGAGGAGTAGCTGAGGCCCGAGTTGGAAAGGGAAAGGAGGTACTCTAGTGCAAAGTTCACTGGCAAGTGACTGAGTCTGCTCAACGGCTGAGGGCCCATAGACAGAAGCGTTTCCACCTCATTGCGTATCTGGCTGTGGTGGATGGTTTTCTGGCGGCCACCAGAACGTCGGCTACTGTAGCAGAGACCCCACAGCGGTAAACAGCTAAGTCTGTAGGAACCACGCATGCAGATGTAAGGATCTCAGGTCTGGATGGGCTAAGGACCTGTGGTCCTGAGACGGCAAACGTGAAGTGAGTAGCAGTGGAAGAGGTGGGTTCCCTCGCCAGTTGCTGGAGTAGTGGGAACCAAATCTGTTGAGGCCAGAAGGGTGCAACCAGTATCATGTTCGCCCCTTCTGACTGAAGCTTGAGAAGAACCCTCTGTATTAGGGGAAAGGAAGGGAAGGGAAGGCATAGAGGAAGCTACCTGTCCAGCACAGGGACAACACGTCTCGCCAGAAAACACCAGGCCTCGGATCTAGCGAGCAAAAACTGGGCAGATTTGCGTTGTGTGGGGATGCAAAAAGGTCAAACTCTGGTAGACCCCACCTGTCGAACAGATCTTGTACGACCAATTGTTGGCATTCCAACTCATGGGTTCTGGATCTTGACTGGCTTAGTACGTCCGCAAATGTGTTTTGCACACCTGGGACATGAACTGCCAAGATCTCTATCCGGTGAGCTATGGCTCATTCCCAAACTCTCATTGTCTCGCGGTAGAGTGGATATGAGTACGTGTCCCCTTGTTTGTTGATGTAGAACACCACCAACATGTCCGTCTGGACCAGGAGGTATCCCAAGAGTAGGTCTGTTTGTAATGCCTGTAGGGCATATAAAATGGCCCTCATTTCCAGCACGTTGTTATGTACGGACTCTTCAATTGGAGACCACAGTCCTTGAGTCCTGCAGCTGGAAAGATGTGCTCCCCAGCCTGTGCCTGAGGCATCTATTGTCAATACCTGGGTAGGCTGTATCCTCTGGAAGGGAGTACCCATTGACAGATGGGATGGGTCCAGCCACCAATGGAGGGTTTGCTGGACGGATCCTGGGACTGAGACAAGCTGACTGAGATAGTCTCAGTGCTGATCCCATTGGGTTCTCAGTGTCCATTGGATCGTTGTCATGTGAAGTCTAGCCAATGGTACAGTGGCAATGGTTGCTGCTATGTGGACAAGAAGTCTGAGTACCATCCTGGCTGGGACCTGTCGTAAAGACTGGATGTGGTGGGTGAGATCCCTTAGGTGGTTTGCTCTGTCCTCTGGGAGGAAGGCTTTCCCCTGAGAGGTGCCGATTAGTGCTCCTATGAACCGGAGCTTCTGAGTCAGCCAGGGTGGTGATTTCGGCATGTTTACTGTGATTTCCAATGCCATAAAGAGAGAAAAAGTATCTTTCACTGTGTGTTGAAGAGCCTCCCTGGACAGGGCTGTGAGAGGCCAATCGTCCAGGTATGGGAAGACATAATGGCCTCTCCTCCAGAGGGCCACTGCCACGACTGCCAGGCACTTGGGGAAGACCCTAAGTGCCGAGGAGAAGCCGAATGCCAGCGCCCTGAATTGGAAATGCTGGCCCTTGAATTCAAATCTTAGGAACCTCCTGTGGTGTCTGGCTATCAGGATGTATAAATATGCATCCTCAATGTCCAGGAGTGAGAGCCAATCTCCTCGGTGGATCATGGGAAGCAGGCCCTGTAGGGTGACCATCCATAAGTGCCTGTATTCCACGAAGATGTTGTGGTTACTGAAGTCCAGGATGGGCCTTAGGTCTCCTGTTTTCTTGGGTACTAGGAAGAAGTGTGAATAGTACCCTTGTCCCTTCTGGGTGGTTGGTACCAGCTCTATTGCTCTTTTGTCCACCACAGATTGTATTTCGCCCTGCATGAGAGCAGTGTGGGATTGAGAGTAATGCGAAAAAAGGGGCGGTCTGTCTGGGGGCATCTCAGTGAATTCTACTGTGTGACCCCACTGAATCAGTTGCAGAACCCACTAGTGGGAGGTGACCACCTTCCAACCAGCTAAACAGAGGGAAAAGTGACCTCCGACCACCTCTCCTGCTGAATCTGTCTGGAGAAGAGGGTTCGGCCAAAAGTCAGGCGCTGAGGGCAGAGTGGCCTGGGCGGGCTTGGCTGACCGCTGTCCTGAGTTTATGGAGCCACGAGAGAAGCCCTTGCAGCTGTAACTTCCTCTCTGTTGCTGTTGCTGCTGGTATCTAGATTGTTGGCCCGACTTGCCATGAAAACGCTACTTTCGAAATGGCTTCTGTCAGGGCATGTACATAGTTTGAACTGTGCGTATAGCTTTTCTAGAGTCTTGGATTCTGGTGATAATCTTTTCGGATTCCTCTCCAGAAAGAACTGAGCCCTTAAAAGGGGCATCCAGGATACCTGCTTGGATGTCTTGGGCGAAACCCGAGAGCCTAAGCCAAGAGTGTCTCCTGAGGCATACCCCCATAGCAGCTGCTCTAGCTGCAATGACTGCGGAATCATAGGCTGACTGAAGTATGTAGGTGCCTATGTCTGATCCGGTGTGCATAAGCTTTTCCAACTCATTCTTTTGGGGGCAATCTGGTAGGCCCTGAACTAAGTCCATCCCTTGTTCCCACATGGCATTTTGGAACTGCACCATGTGGGTCAGAAAGTTCAGAGACCAGACAGTGCAGGTGGCAGAAGAATACATCTGCCTGCTCATCGAGTCCAGCTGCTTGGATTCTCGATCAGATGGTTGTGTGCTAAGATGTTTTGGTCACTGGGACCTATTGTGAGCAGCCGTGATGACTACGGAGTTGGTTATAGGCTGTTCACCTAGGAAGAGTTCCTCTTGGGGTGCCCTGCAGAGGTGATCTGCCTTCTTTGGTATGGCCGAAGAGGTGGAGGGATGCTTCCATGCTGCCTTGGTGATGTCCTGAAAAGTGTCCACCAGGGGTGGCATGACCACCAGTTTTTGTTCTTTCTGACGCAGGTATTTTGCTAGCTGGCATCTTTCAGGGTTGAGGTCCTCTGTGTCCAGCCCATATTCGACTGGATATGACACATCACCTCCATAAAGGAGGGATCATCAGGCGGAGACATTGGTGTATCTCTTGGGTCCAGCGATGGGAGGAGGAGGACCTGGACCTGATGTGTTTGTGCTTGTGACCCTCTGTGAAGCGTGAAGGGCTCCTACTCCCAGTCCTCGAGCATGTCTTGTGCCCTGAGTGACACCTACCGGTGGGTGGAGGGGTGGTTTCTTTGGGCGGTGGAATAGGTTCTTTAGGTGGAGTTGGTTTTCTGGGGTTAGGCTCCTCTGACCCTGCTCGTCTGGCTAGGAGAACATCAGTCTTGATAGTGTCTCACCAGGAGGAAAATAGGTCCTTGACCTGTGACAGATGGAGTCTTGGCTCCTGATCTGGTGTCGGCCGGTTCGAAGGACCTGATGTTTGACCCATCGTCTGGTCCGGTGCCGGCGTTATCAACATCGGTATACCTGCTGGCGGCCCTGCGGGTGGCGATGGTGCTTTGGCTGGGGGGCCTGCCGGTGGTGTCGGGGTTTTAGGTGGGGGTCCTGTCGGTGGCGACAGGGCTTTTGGTGGGGATCAGAGGTTGTCAGCCGGAGTCTGGGGAGAGGCTGACGTCAGACTACCTGACGGCGAATCACTGCAGTCATTGGCTGGCGTTAGCAGTGTGGCCGTTGATGCTGATTCCGAGGTATTCGAGCCTTAGTCTGTTGGGCATTGGACTCCTTTACCTGACGACCAGTGTTGTCGAATGCTGAGGTCGTCGTCCACATTTGGGACGTTGGGGCCTGGCGATGGAGAATGTCCTCAGCTGGCAGCCATTTCTCCGTCGCCCTTTTCTCTGGCATTGGCTGAAGTGATATTAGTCCCCTAGGAGGTTGTGAGACTGACCTCCCAGAGGAGTGGCCCGAACCCCTGCGTCTGTTCAGGGAGTCTACTCCTGAGGAGGCCGACCTGGAGGACGCTTTCATTGGTCTGTCACCGGAGGAAGACCTGATGTTAGAATCTGAATGCCAGCCTGAGGAATAGGAATGTGGCCAGATCTTCAGTGGCTGATGGGTTGAGGACACTTGCGTCGAGCTCCCTGTTGCCCTTGCCTGGGTGGCTGGTCTCACTACCGTCAACCTGGTAGGAGAACGCGTGGTCTGGGCGGCTGAGTCCGAGCTCCCCCTGGAGGCTGATTGGGAGTCGGACGACCTAGATCTCGATGGAGATCTGTCTCTGTCCCTCTCTTTCCTCTTCTCTTTATGGTGATGTTTCCCCGATTTTTTGTGAGAGGGGCCCTCCTTGGCAAAGGAATCCTTCTGCATGGTGGCTAACTTCTGCTCCGTTAAGTAGACCTGGAGGGTCTTCTGGCGTCGAATCCTCATCCTGCTATTGAATTTTTGGCAGTGTGGATAGGCCTCTGTATCGTGGTCTGGGCCTAGATATAGTGGGCAGGCAGAGTGTCCATCTTGCAAAGGTATTTGTTTGCCGCAGGCTCACTTAGTCTGTAGACGATGCCGGGAAAGTCAACATGCAGGAAAAATAAAAGTAAAATAAATTAAAACTTATTGTAAATAAAGTGTTAAAAACACAGATGAAAAGGCGCTTGACTGATAGCTGAAGGCGTCCATGGAGCCGATGCATGCGAGTCGACAGTGGGAAAAGAACTGGGGGACCACCCCTTTTATATCACATGGGACATCAGGGGAGGGCTAACGTTGGGGGTGGTCCCCAGCTGTATACTGCTACCTAGAAATTTTCCATAGGGTCCTGCCGCCTGCTGGCTTCCATCCTAATTGTGTTACCTGCTGCAAGAGCTCCATCTCAAAATAAGATCTAAAGATGTATTTCTTCTGGAACAGTTTCTAAAAACTGCACCTGATGAATTGATACTTTGGTTGTTGGACAGAACTCCGAGCTCCACGAAGCAAGCAGCCAAGAGGGCTTATCAGTTTATATCCAACCAACCATCCTCTCATCGCAAAGATAATAGGAGAGGGACATCAGGTAGTTTTAGGGGAACCTGGGGGGGGAGGGAAGCAAACTAAAGGAAGGCAGCCTGTGCCTGAACAAAAAGGGAGGCCACTTGCTCTCAAAAGCAAAGAGACAGGTGAATACAGATGTTGTATCTGCCAGAAACTGGGGCACTTGACATGCATTTTGCCTGAAAAATATGTCAAAGGGTGCAAACGCAGCTGGAAGGGGCATCTCAGGAAGCTCTCGGCAGTTAGTGGAAAGTACACAGAGTGTAGTGCCCTCCAACTCCACTGCACACATGCACCCTGTGTTAGTAAATGGTATGGTGACCTAGAGATTGAGAGACATGGGGGCATCCATTATTATGGTGAAGCAGGATTTGATTCAGGAGAAAAGATCCTGCTTGGCCAGTTTTTTTCAGATTAGAGGAGTGACAGATCCAGTGGTCTCAGTGGCAACGGCCCAGATCTTTCTAAGTTGGGAAGATGGAAAAGGCATGCAGGAGGTGGGTGTTGTACCCCATCTGCCTGTGGATGTAATCATGTATAATGACTTCGATAGTAGGGACAATGCTGTGTATGTCACTACCCATAGTAAGATAAGGGAACCTGCTCCTGAGGACACGGGGTTAGTTCACAAGGAAGCAACCCCTACCTCAGCAGCAGGAGAAGCTGTTGAAGAACAAGCTGGGAGCAGCAGTTCTGAGCCACAGCTACTGACTGAGGAGAGCCCAGCTGTGGGCAGCTCTCCCACAGCAGAGTGCATTTTGGGGAAGGTTGGACATGCAGAGCTAGGGAGAGCTCAGTGAGCTAGTCCATCCCTGCAAAACTTAAGGGAGTTAACCACCAGTGTGAAAGATGACTCTCCGACTTCTGGGAAAAGAGAAGTGTACTGGGAGAATTGGCTCCTGTACCATGAGTGGGTTCCTAAGGGAGGACCACAAGAAGGGATAATCTGGCAGACAATGATTCCTGTGGTGTATAGGAAGGAGCGTCTGGTCTTAGCCCATAGACACCTTGGCGTCAGCCATATAAAAAGGCGACTGACTGACAATATTTACTAGGCCAGTATTTTAAAAGATGTGGCAAACTACTGCTGGACTTGTGCACAGTGCCAGAGGGTGGGAAAAGACTGGGACAAGACTAAATTGACTCTGATTCTTATGGCTATTACTGAAGAGCCATTTCAGCGAGTTGCCATAGACACCATGGGGCCACTCAGCATCCCAAGCTGCACCGGCAAGTGGCATATTTTGGTGGTTATAGATTACACTACAAGATAACCAGAGGCAGTCCACTGGAAGATTAAGTGGACTGGAAATGATGCTGCTGCCAGAGCAGCTTGCCTGAGGAGGTTCCCTACCATCGTTGTCTATGACCGTTCATTGTTGAGTCAGCAGAACTGTGAGACAAGAGAAAAACCTTTTTGTAAAATCATTGAACTGACACAAAATAAACTCTAAGCACTAAAAACTGAGAAAAACTGAATGCTGTTGTCATATAGGTGTGAGGTTTTGACTACCAGCAGGCGAACAACATCATCACTGAAGCACACTCAACGGCAGGGAGAAAAGGAACTGAGGTGGTTAAGGGCTGGTGCCGAGGTAAGTCAAGCAGCACGAGCTAGTCTCATGGTGCCGCGCATGCACACAGCTTATGTCGGCACCTGCCTTCCTGAAAAGTTCTGGCTCCCACAGGGTCCTGGTGCCTCCAGCTCAGACCGATTAGTGTGAATCAATAGTGAAGATTAATTTCTGGAAAATCAAAACTTGCATCTTCAGCCCACTGCTCTATGTGGCCACCGAAAATGGTAGTCAAACTCCGAAGAAATTTCCATTTGGTTATCTTCAAAAATCACTTAGTAGCCAGTTAAATTAAAAAGTACAGTTATGTAAGAACTTACCATCTTCGAGAAGAGCTCTTGCAGCAGGTAACACAATTAGGACTATGCCACCAGGCACTAGGACTCCACGGAAAAATCTGTAGCTAGCAGTCTATGGTGGAGGACCGCCCCCTAACATCAGCCCCACCTCCCACGTCATGTATGGTATAAAGGGGTGGTCCCCCGGCACCACCTCAGTTCGCCCGCTGGAGACCCGATTAGCGTAAGGATGGGGAACCGAGGAGGTTCTCACATACCCCAGAGAGAAAATTACAGTTATGTAATCCTGAGGGTAGGAGGGAGGGAAAGCACCTGCTGCAAGAGCTCTTCTCGAAGATTTACTGTTATGGTAAGTTCTTACATAACTGTACTATCCTACTTCGAGATAGAGCTCTTGCAGCAGGTAACACCATTAGGACCGAGTCCCAAGCAGTACAAGGATAGAATCCAGGTTGGAAGGGTGGTGGTTATAACAATCAATAATCCTCTGGTACTCCTAAGAGATAGTCCCTGGAGGATGGTGAGGTCAAAGCCTGCTCTCCTCCATGAAGCAATGTCCAGACTGTAATGCTTTATGAAGGTATGGACTGAACCCTAGGTAGCAGCTGTACAAAGATCTGCTGCTGAGGCATTCCTTAGGGATACAAAGAAAGTGGCAACACCCTAGTAGAATGACCTTTAACCAATCCTGGTAAAAGTCTGTCGTACTTTTGGTAATAGAACACTATGCAATTGACCAACCATTTGGCCAAAGTCTATTTAGTCACTGGTGCCCCTAACATTCGTTGGACAATGGAGACAAACAACTGGTCTATCTTTCTGGAAGATCGGGTGTGATCTATGTAGAAACTAAGAACTCTGTGAACATCCAGAGTATGTAAAAGGCCCTCCCCTTTATTTGAGTACTCTGGGTAATAAACTGGAAGTTGGATGTCCTGGTCGAGCATACGCTTGGACACAACCTTCAGAAGAAACTTAGGATTGGTGAGCAGGGATACCCTATCCCTGTGGAAAATCAAATAAGGCTCTTTACACATCACAGTCTGAAGCTCGGAAATCCTTTGAGGAGAAGTAACCACAACCAAAAATAATGCTTTTCAAGACAGGAAGCGTAGCTCGCAACATGCGGCTGGCTCAAAGGGAGGCAAAGTAAGTTTCTCTAATATAAACAAAAGGTCCCAGAGGGGGCATAGGGTCCTGCCTGGGAGGTTTGATGTGCATGATGCCGTTCAGAAAATTCTTGGACAAGTTCAACTACTCCAGAGTCCTGCTCTCCACGGGTACATGACAGGCTGACAGTGCAGAAAGGTGTACCTTTATGGACGAGTAGCTAAGACCCTGGTCAGATAGGGAAAGAAGATATTCCAATACCGAATTTACCACGCAGGTAAAGGGATCTAGGAAATGAGAGGATGCCCACAGGCAGAAACGTTTCCATTTCATGGCATATGTGGCCCTAGCTGAAGGTATTCTTGCGGCCACAAATGACCTCTGCTACCCTGGAAGATACCCCATATCGGTCCCTGATTAAGTCTGCAGGAGCCATGCGTGCAGATGCAGTGACTGAAGACTCGGGTGCACTAAGGTTCCCTGTTCCTGTGAGAGTAACCGGAGGGGGGGGGGAGACAGGAGCAAGGGAATTGGAGGTTTCAGTGCCAGCTGTTAAAGCAGTGGAAACCAGATCTGTCAAGGCCAGAATGGCGCAATGAGGATCATGGTCACCTGTTCTGCTTGAAGTTTGAGCAACACTCTCTGAATCAGAGGAAAGGGAGGGAAGGCATACAGAAACCCCCTGCCCAAGAGAGGGACAACACGTCTCACCAGAAAACATCAGGCCCTGGATCTAGCAAACAGAAATTGGGCAGTTTGGCATTGTGTGGGGACGCAAAGAGGTCCAGTTCTGCAAGGCCCCATTTTCCGAAAAGGTCTACTATGTCTTGTAGTAGCTCCCATTCATAAGCCTGAGACCAAGAGCAGCTGAGGCTGTCGGCTAGGGTGTTTTGAACCCCTGCGAGTTCCTGGTTGTGTTCTACTTCCCAGTACGACACTCTCATCGCCTCTCTGCAGAGGGGGTACGAGTGTGTTCCCCCTTGCTTGCTGATGTAGAAGACCACTGGCATGTTGTCTGACTAGATCAGTACAGGCCCTGGCAAGGGAATTGTCTGGAACACTTGTAAGGGTTAAAGAACGGCTTTCATCTCAAACACGTTTATTTGGAGGTCCCGTTCCACCGTGGTCCAAGTTCCTCTTGTCTGGTGGACTCCGAAATGTTCCCCCCATCCTAGTCCCGAGGCATCCATTTTCAGGATTTGCTGACGACTGGGCTTATGAAGGGAGCCCCAGGTTCTAACCAGGAGGGGGTGAGCCACCACTCCAGAGTCTGAGTTACTACCTTGGAGACTTGGACTGGTTGTTCAAGCTCATACAAGCTCTGGTCCCACTGAACCCTGAGGTTCCACTGCAGAACCCTCATGTGCAGACGAGCTAAGGGGACAGTAACTAACGCAGCTGTCATGTGGCCTAGCAGCTGCAGTACCATTCTTGCTGGAACTTGATTTGTGGAGGCTAACCTCCAAGCCGGTGCCCTTAGTCCATCTGCCCTGTCTGAGGGGAAGAAGGATCTCGCTTGGACAGTGTCCAAGATGGCCCCCATGTACTGCAACCTCTGGGTAGGCTGGGAGGATGACTTGGCAAGGTTTAGAGTGACCCCCAGACTCTGGAATAGGCAAAAGGCGTCTGCCAGAGAGTGACATAGTTGTTCTCTTGAGGGAGCTGTTAGAAGCCAGTCATCGAGGTAGGGGTAGATGTAATGCCCTTGCCTCCTGAGAGCTGCTGCCACTACTGCCAGGCACTTGGTAAACACCCTTGGTGCCAAAGAAAGAACGAATGATGATGCTCTGAACTGGCAGTGCTCTCCCTGGGAGGTGAAGTGGAGGTATTTTCTGTGGGACGGCAGGATCTTCATATGCATGTAGGCGCCCTACATGTCCAGGGAGCAGAGCCAATCCCCTTGGTGAGGCATAGGGAGCAATCCCAGGAGCGTCATCATCCTGAAGAAGTGGGAGTAGTATCCCTGTCCTCTTTGTGACAGAGGTACTGCCTGGATTGCTAATAATTTAGCATAAAAGACAGAAAATTATCAATTTAGGGACACGAGATTAGAATGGCATGGGCTGACGCCAACACAATATTTGGAACATAATAGAATCCCAAGGGGTCTTAGGATAGCAGTAGAACCAAATATTGGAATAAATACACAAAAATTATTTACAAAATGGGATGGTATACGAAATAGGGCTAGTTGCAATTTTATGTATGCTTTAATAGAGGCAATAATAGATGAAAGAAAAATTCTGGCAGATGAAATACAAAGAAATCAGGACCTTTTAAAACAACAATTAGCAACAGAAGAATTCACACGTACCATAGAGGACATAAAGAAGAAATTATCAGAAAATGAAAATAAATTAAAACAACAAAAAAATTAGAAAATTCATTAGATACTAATGACTATAGAGATAATAAGGTTTATATATATAAACAATATAATAAAAGGAGAATTTCAGGGTATAAAACAGACAGTGGTACAGATAGTGACAATAGCTATACTAGGGATTCATATATACGACCAGAAGATGAATATCAACATTCAGGCATGTCACAACAGCCCTGTACATCTACAGAAGACACAGCAGAACACAGATATGACTTAAGAAACACTAATACTAATAGATTTTTTTCGAGACAACAGGTGGGTTTTCGAGGGGACAGAAGAGGAGGGAGGCGAGGAGGAGGAACAGGTGGAAAACCAGTAAGAACAATAAACATGGACGGGGGTCAGCAAGAGAGACCCAGAAGTAATTCCTATTTTTAATTTAAGTAAAAGGAAATTATCTGAAACCGAGATTAATGTTCTAGGTCTGGGACTATTTTTTGCCCCCTCCCACCCGGTTAATTTATTTGAATTGGAGGTTGATTTACAGTGGTTTTTCAGAAGTTTGAGACTAAAAAATTTATTTGCATCAGAAATTTCGCTGAACAGTGAAGAAAGACAGTTAAAACTAGCTTTAAATATTAAATCTAAATTCTCCCCCTCTCCGGACAGAAATCATGGGATTGAAACTTTTTTGTACCATAGTTGAAAATGAAATCATGCAATTATATAAAGATAAGACATCCTTATGGCCTAAACAACAATCTGACAAGAGAACAGAGACAAGCTTTGAAAGATTTAAGTGATGATAAAGAAATAGTAATAAAACAGGCAGATAAAGGTGGGGGAATTGTTATTCAAGACAGAGATAAATATAGAACAATGTGTTTGAAGTTATTAAATAATAGGACTAATTATTCATAGTTGATGGGTGATCCCACTATTCCATTACAGGGGAAATTGAGAGAATTGTTGGTGGAATTTGTTGATTTCAATTGGTTACAAGACTGGGAAATGAGAGCTCTTATGAAGGAACATCCAATAATTCCTACATTTTATGGTATTCCAAAGATCCATAAAAATTTATTAGACCCCCCCTGGAAGACCGATAGTGTCAGGAATTGATTCCGTTTTTGATCCAGTGGCAAAATATATCAACCATTACTTATAACCATTAATTGAAAAAATGTAACATATATACAGGATTCAACAGATATTATGAAGCATCTAGAATTAATTTCAGATAAGATAGATTTAAATATTATTTTGGTTACTTGGGATGTAGTGGATCTATATACCTCAATTCCCCCATAGGGAAGGTATTATAAATATGGGAAAAATATTAGATAGAAGATCTATTGGCTCAGCACCTAAAACAGTTATGTTACAGGAATTAGCTTTATTTGTTTTACAAAACAATTATTTTGAATTTGATGGAATATTTTATCAGCAGGACAGAGGTACTGCAATGGGCAGTACTATGGCCCCAAGTTATGCTAATGCTTACATGATAAGTTTTGAAGAGGAGATGGTATTTAATGAAGAAAAAAATGTGTTTGTGAATAAAATCAAATTATGAAAAAGATTTATTGATGATATATTTTGCGTCTGGGGAGGAACGGAAAAAAAGAATTATTAGAATTTAATGAAATTTTAAACTCGTTTGACACCAATTTAAAATTCACCTTAAATTACAGTGATTCCAGTATTCCTTTTTTGGATCTCTCAATTAAGGTACAAAATGCACAGTTTAGTACGTCTATTTTTAAAAAAAGCACTACTAGGAACACATTACTTCACAGCAGAAGTTTTCATGAACCTAAAGTACAAAATAGTATTCCATACGCACAATTGGTAAGGGTTAAAAGAAATTGTAAAGAAAGGAATGACTATAAAGAACAGAAAAAGAGATATGATAAATAGGTTTAAATGTAGGGGGTATAAAACGACAGTTTTAAAACAGGCAAGTAGTAAAATAGAGAATAAAACCAGGGAAGAGCTTATTGTTGACAAAAGAAATAAAGAAAAGCAGGACAGAGTAGTATTAGCAGTTATATACAATCATAAAATGTCAGAAATCAGGAAAATTATTAATAAACATTGGCATTTAGTGGCCTTAGATAACCCCAAAATTAAATCTTTGCAACAGAAACCAATTATAGTAGCAAAAAAGTTAGGAACATTAAAGATAGGTTGGTACATTCTCAATTTAAATTTATGGAAACTAAGGGTACACAGTTATTATTAGGACCTTTACAACCTGGCATGACGAGATGTGGAAAATGTATAGTACGTAACAATACCAGCAAAAAAAGCATTTTTAAACATTCACATTTCAATGAAGAATTTGTTATAAAAGAACATATAGACTGTAACACAGAAGGGGTTGTATACGTAATACAATGCCCTTGTGACAGATTATATGTTGGTCAAACAAAAAGAGCTCTGAAAATAAGAATACTGGAACATATAAATGATATCAGAATGATATATATGTCCTCTATGGTACGTGTGAACAATCACCTGTAGCCTTACATTTCAATCAGGCAGGACACACAGGAGCTTCTTTGAGGTTCTGGGGGTTAGAAGTTGTTAAAACCCCATTGAGGGGAGGTAATTACATTAAATTACTCAAAAAAACTGAGATGAAGTGGATATTTTGGTTAAAAACATTAGAGCCAACAACAGGCGTGAATTTAGAATGTAACCGGCAGGCATGCTTTTAAATTTAAAAGTGTTTATTGACTCAGTTTCGTCTGATGGGTATGTGGGATGCCTTGCAGCTGTAAATAAATAATATGATTATCAGGACATAATTATGTTTTCATATTGTTAATTCATTTACAGCATAGTTAAATGTGTTTCCACTGTACTCATATCTGTGTTAATCTGTGAACTTGGAAGGGATGTTAAGACATCTATGCCAATCGGTGAACTTGTTAGCGATGTTAAAATAAGTGTATGTTATAGTTATAATGGTTAGCAGGTCTTATTAAACCCCTCCTAATAGTTATTGAAATATTAATAATTCTTCATGTACAAACGCTAAATATAGTTTAATCTTGCTTTAGAAGAGCCGCTTGAAATACCGCGTTTATTCCCTTCACTTAGGGAATGAGGGTATAGTTGCATGGCAACACTCTCGTATCGAGAGAGTTACATGGAGTGATACATCACTCCCGCGAGAAATCCAAGCGAGCTCGAGAGGTTGATGCACTCGGAGGGAACTGTAGCGTTCGAGAAACACCATAATGGATTACGGGTTAAAAAACCTTTTCTCGTATTAAGTGGATGCATAAATCCTTAAGATACGAGTCGCAAAGAAGGATACAAATATTTTTGAGACCTGATAAAGGTAACACTGCTGTAAATATTGTAAATATTTGAAAAAATAAGGGCATTCAGTCATTGAACTAAACAAGCATGTTTGTTTTGTAGGATCCGACTGGGATGCGGTATCCTCTTTTTGGTACACCATATGGCAGTAATTTAAAGAAATAAGAATATTTTCAACATTTCCCAAGGTATGTTAAGTTATGGGGGGGGGGGGTTCAAGTTATACTACTGACATTAGCAACAGCAGCAACATTATCTATGTCAGAGTTTTCTGTGCACTGAAGGATAATTGTGTATCTCATATTTATTTTTACAAGAAAGAAAAGTTTATCGACTGTTTAAATTTAAGTTCACAATGCATGAAGCAATTAGGTAGATAAATTATTCATGGTAATTTCTAATAAATTGTAAATACATCTTCTAAAATATTGTGCTTTTGAAATTTGAAACATAATGGATTTAAAGTAAAACTATTGTTCTGTTTTAAACAGATTGTAAAAAACCCCGTGAACAAGCTCATAGGAGCGAAACGAAGGGGGCTGAAATTGCATTAAAGAAGATGAATTTTACACACTTGTAAAGTGTTTCTTTCGTGTAGAAGAACGTCTTTGAACTCCCTGCACACACATTTGGCGTTTTGTGGATTGCTGTCTTGCCTAGTAGGGCTTGGATTTCTGTTCTGAGAAGCTCTGCATCGGATGGAGAGCAATGGGAGGGTACAGGTAGGTTGTCTGGATGGATTTACGTAAACTCTAGTGTATAACCTCGCTCCATTATCTGAAGTACTCACTGATTGGTGGTGATGTTGGACCAGCTGTTGAGGTAGCGGGAGAATCTTCCGCCTACTGCCTCCCCCTGCAATTTCATCGGGGGGACAGGAAGTCATGCCAAAGTGGTGGGCGTGGGCAAGGGTCCCTGCAGACAGGGGAGTACCATTTCTCTTGAAACCCCCTCTGTGTTGCTGTCTCCTTCCTTGCTGACCCTGTTGCTTATGAAAGGGTCGGTGCCTGGGTGCAGCCGGCTCGGATTTGTACATTTTATGTACCTCAGAGACTGCCTTCCCCGAATCCTGCAGGCCAGTGATTAGCTTTTCAGTCTCTTACCAAAAAAGGACCAAGCCCTGAGAGGGAATGTCAAGGATTGCATCTTGAAGATCCTGACGGAATTCTGAGACCCGAAGCCAGGAGTGGCGTCTCAGGCATATGCCAGTGGCGGCAGCCCCGGTAGCCGGGTCTGCTGGGTCGCACAAACATCTGAGCACGTGCCTCCCAATGTCAGCACCTGACTGGAGGACTGCCATCAGCTCGGACTTACTGTCCAATTCTGGATGGGTCTTGGCAAGGTCCATGACCTTGTTCCACAGTGATTTTTGGTACATGACCATGTGGGCCAAAAAATTAAGTGACCTGACAGTACATGTGGCCGAAGAATATGCTTTACGGCCCAGATGGTCACACTTCTTAGATTCTTTGTCTGGAAGTTGAGAGCTCATGTGCTTTGGCTGCTGAGCTCTACCATGGGCAGCTGTGAGGATCATGGAATCCACTTTAGGCTGCTCGCTTTGGTGAGGTTCTCCCCTTGGCATTCTATATAACTGCTCAGCCTTTTAGGGACTGCTGATGTTGTAGAGGGGTGTTTCCAGGCCACTTTCGTGATATCCTGGAAAGGTTCCACTAGGAGCGGTATGACTAAATGCTTTGGGTCTGTGGATCCCAAGAATTTGGCTAAGCACTGTCTCTCTGGGTCCAATTCCTCCATCTCCCATTGATTCAGGAATTGGATATGTCTTATGATATCCAAGAATGAGGGATTGTCTGGAGGTGACCTAGGACAGTCCCTTCTATGGTCCAGTGAAGGTAGGGGTAGGTCATCCCCTGAGGAGTCGTAAGAGGAAGACCCCCAGATGAACCTTCCAAAAAGGTATCAGGCTGGCCTCTGGAGGAGGACCGAGATGACGGGTGGCGATTATGCTTCCGACATATGGGTGATCCCTGTCATCATCCCCTGACGTCGAGTGGTCAGGCGTCGGGGGCAGCTGGGGTCGATGTTGGGGGGAAGGCTGTCTGGGCGGAGCTGGGGCCGGTATCCCAGCGGGGTTGGGAACCAGCTCCAGAGGCCTAGGTAACAGGTCCCCTTTGATGGTATTCCACCAACTGCTGAACAAGGCCTCGATCTCTGCCAAAGGTACCACTGGGCATGGTTGGGGGTCTGGCTTCAGGTTAGGGATGTTAGATGTCCCTGTTGTCGGACCCTGTGGTACACTGTGGATTTTGTGGCGTGGTACCCTCCAGTATCGGGTGCTTGGACGGCAGGTTGTCAGGCTCCCTAGGAGGAGGCAAAGGCGGAGGGGGTGGTACCTGGTTTTTGTCGTCCCCTGAGTTTAATGTCAGGTCCCCCGGCATCTGATCGGTAGTCAGGATTAGTGGTGGGCCATTTGGAGCAGACAGCAGTTTATGTGGTGGTGTCTGGTCCGGCTCCGCCATGGAGTCAGAATCTGAGGAGGCCGTACCTTGGGCCGAAGCCTTGGCCTATGACCGCCTAGAAGGCGGGTGGTGCTTGACCCGACGCTTGCTGTCATGGCGCCTCCTAGAGCCGTCTGACCCTGATGCCTTGTCAGATGTCCTAGAAACTGAGCTCTTGTGGACAGCAGGCTGAGACCTGTTGCTGGGAGTGGAGTGCACCTGTCCTGCTAGCTGAGACCCTAGCGACTGCTTGTGGGGCCGGTGAGCCCGGGACGTTGGGCCTTGAGGAAGGACAAGCCCAGAAGACTCCCAGCCGTGTGCCTGGGAAGAGGCAGGGGCTTCCTTACATGTAACCCTGGGTGAGCCAGTGAGCCGGAGGTGGGGCAGAATCGGACCTCGAGCCCAAGGTTGAAGACTTCAAAGTTTTAGGAGGGAACTTAGGACGGGACTCTGACCTGGACCGTTCCTTGTCCTTGTGGTGATGTTTTCCACTTGATCTCTTCTCTCTGTGGGGAGAAGTCCTTCGCCAAGGAAGAAGACAAGCTGTGCCCTGACTGGGCCTTCTGCATGATGGCCACTTGTTCGAGGAGGTATGCTTCAAGTGTTTTTAGGCGGTGGATGCGGGTCCTCCGGTTGAAGCCTTGGCAGTGAAGGCAGTCGTCAGGCTTGTGGTCGGGGCCTAGGCAAAGCAAGCCGGCCGAATGGCCGTCCGCAGGGATCTGCTTGCCGCACACACTTTCTGCCACCCGGCTGTTGAAGATGGCTGGGAAGACATTCACGACGAACTCATGAAATGGTAGAAAAATCAAGAAAAGAAACACTGTGCGAAGCGTGAAAAATGGCGCTCGACTGGAAGCAGGAGGTGTCTGTGGAGCTAATATGCATGGGTTGACGACAGGAAAAAAAACTGAGGTGGTGCCAGGGGACTGCCCATTTTATACCATACGTGACATCGGAGGCGGGTCCAACGTTAGGGGGCGGTTCCCCCACCACAGACTGCTAGCTAGAAATCTTTTTGTGGGGTCCTAGTGCCTGGCGGCATAGTCCTAATGGCGTTACCTGCCGCAAGAGCTCTATCTCGAAGTAAGATCATACAATTATTATTTTTTTTTGTATCTGTACTCTCTCCCTTCCCCATTGGTCATGCTCCCATCTGCCTCAGGCAACCACCCAGTTCCCTGCTCCCCCCACCCCCGCCAACAGCTATACGTAGAGGGCAACAGAATGCTGCATGAGGCCTCAATGCAGTGGGTGTTATCCTGTAGGGCAGGTGTTTAGCCTCCATTTTCTCATTCCCAGGATACTGGCAGTAAAGGCTCCAAGAAAAAATTAGTTACCATAGTAATCTTATTTCTTCCAGTGGATCCCTCAGTATGCTTAAACTATTGCAGTCAGCCTCCTGTGTTGAACTGCCCCAGAGAAAATGGAATGTATCTAAATGATGGAACTCTCATTGGTTCGTGCCAGTTTCAAACTGCTGCCCCTAGTAACTGTTGCGTTCTGAGAAACACTCAGATTCATTGTGAAGCCTAACCGGATGAAGACCCTCTAACTAGCTTATTCTAATAAAAGACTAATCCAAAATTTAGCCTAAAACAATAGTCCCTATAAGAAGGGACAACGGAATAGCAGACTTTTTCAAACCTCAACAAGTGACCAGAAAACAAACAGAACAGTTAGTGATCAGCAGGGATGCAGAAATCCTTTTTTTTTCTCCTGGTTCTGGAAGGGGAGGCAGAGTGGGAACTTTAAGTATACTGAGGGATCAACAAGATCACTATGGTAAGTAATTTTTTCTTCAAACCCCAGGAATCTCTCAGTATGCTTAAACTACTGCAGACTACCAAGCAGCACCTTTAGAGGTTGGGTACAGAACCTACTTAGGAAAAAGGTTCTGCAGGACTGCAGTGCCAAACCTGGCATCACTTCTGGACTGTACGTCCAAGCAGTAGTGCTTTGTGAAAGTGTGAACAGATTTTCATGTAGCTGCTTTGCAAATCTTCAGTAAAGGGATGTCCCTTGCTGCAGCTACTGATACAGCTGTATCCAAGGAAAAATGTGCCATGAGACCCAAGGGAGGCTGTTTGCCAGCTTTATTGTAACAGAACTGTATGCAGGCTACTATTCAACATGCAATATTTTTTTTGGGAAGTTGGTTTACTTTTACCTACCTCTCCATAGGTAAGGAAGAGCTGAGTGTGCTCTGGCAGTCAAGGTAATGGCAGAGTGCTCTCTTGACATCCAGGCTGTGCAACTTCTGCTCACCTGAGCTAGAGTTGACAATGAAAAAAGACTGGCAGTGTTATAGACTGATTCAGATGAAAATCCGAAACCACCTTAGGAAGGAGTTTCCTATTAGTCCTGAGCACCACCTTATCCCCATGAAAGGAGATGTAATTTACATCTGTGCACAGGGCCTGTAGCTCACTTACTCACCTAGCTGAAGTCATAGCTACCAGGAAGACAGTTTTCCAGGTAACATATTTTAGATCTGTAGTTGCCATAGGTTCAAATGGGGGAGTCCATGAGCCTGGCTATACAAATGTTTAAAGGAGAACTGTGGCAATACTAAGCTCCCTACCCCCGAAAAGCTTACCTCCCGATTAAGCTTTTGCGATTGAAAACTCTCTTTTTTTCCAGCAGGCGCTTACTTTATTTTTATTTCCTAAAATCCACAAACCGGAAATGTGGCGGACTGTGTACAGCTCCATTTACTGTAACAGTGCGGCACCGCACCGCTCATTTCAATGTAAGTGAGCAGTGCAGTGCCACACTGTTACAGTAAATGGAGCTGCACACAGTCTGCCATATTTCCGGTTCATGGATTTTAGGAAATAAAAATAAAGTAATCGCCTGCTTGAAAAAAAAAAGAGGGGTTTCAGTTGCAAAAGCTTAATTGGGAGGTAAGTTTTTCAGGGGTGGGGGGCTTAGTATTGCCACAGTTCTCCTTTAAGTCCCAAGATAGTACTGGCTCCCTAAGGAGAGGGTGCAGGTGAAGAAGTCCTTTAAAGAACTTTCTGAAAACAAGGTGGGATGCCATAGATATCTCCATGCCAGCTGAAACATAAGCTGAAATGGCAGCCAGGTGTACCTTTTAAATAGAGAAGGCCTAGTGAATGTAAGTGGGTCAGGTAGTCCAGAAGGACAGGAAACCCAGCCCGAGAGGGAGTAACACTTTTTGTGTTCACACCAGTTTGAAAACCTCTTCCATTTGGAAGCAAAAGTCATCCTGGTTGACGGCTTCTGGTAAACTCTGAGTACAATCAGGACCTCTTCAGAGAGATGCAGACTGGCAAACTCTAAGTCTTCAAGAGCCAGGCTTTTAGGCGGAGAGACCGGAGCCTGGGATACAGTATTGTGCCCTGTGAGGATGTCAGGAGACTGTGCCTCTCAGGAAGGTGAATTGGGTGTGACAATGTTAGGGTTAGCAGGAGAGTACCATGGCTATTTTGCCCAGTCTGGTGCCACCAGGATCATAGTTGTCGGTTGTGTTCTGAGTTTTATGAGGATTCTTGAGCAACAGAGGGAAGGCATAAAGTAATCTCCCTGACCAATCCAGTGCCAGGGCATCCACAGGTACTATCCCCTGAGCCGGAGGCCTGCAACAGAACTGTGGCAGCTGATGGTTGTTTGTGGAGGCAAATAGATCTATGTCTGGTGTGCCCCACCTTCTGAATACTGAGGCCATTACTTGTTTGCTAAGGGGCCACTCTTGGTGGTTCTGACTGATTCTGCTTAGGGAGACTGCCAGAATGTTGTCCTTCTCTGGCAGGTGAACTGCCGACAGAGACACCTGCAGGCTAGGTTCCAGACATTCATAGCCTCTGTGCGTAGTAAGGTTGAATTAGTGCCTCCCTGTTTGTTGATGTAATACATGGTGGTTATGTTGTCTGTCCTGAGTTGTACAACTTTGCCTTGTACCACTTTGCCCCTAGCCTGAGGAGCAAATGACTGCATAGCCAAAAAGATCGCCCTGAGCTCTAGGAAGTTTATGCGGGGGTGGGGGAGAACATGTACTGTTGGCTGTGAGGTTGTCAATGTGTGCCCCCAAGCCTAAGTGGGAGGCATCTGTGGTAAGTATGGCCGCAGGAGCTTCCTTCCAGAATGGGATTCCCTCTCTGAGGTTTTTCCTGTCCTGCCACCACTGTAGGGCCTGTAGTAGGGGTTCTGTGACAGGCACTAGATTGGAGAGAGGGCCTCTCCTTTGGGACCAAGGTGACCTTAAATGGAACTGGATGGCCCTCATCTGAAATCTGGACCCAGGTACCACAGCTGTGGCTGCTGCCATATGGCCCAAGAGCTGTAGGAAGTGCCTTGCTAGCCTGGGTCTGTTCAGTTTGAAAGAACTTGCCAACTCCAGGATGTTGTTTAGCTTTTCCTAAGGGAGGAAGGCCCTTCCATGTCAGGTGTCCAGCTATGCCCTTATGAAGTCCAGGACCTGAACAGGTTCCACTTGGGACTTCTGGGCGCTTACCAGAAATCCCAGAGACTCCAAAGTGTTCAGAGTGAGAGTCAGAGAGTCTCTGGTGTGTTGGGGGGAACTGTCCTACGACTAACCAGTCGTCTAGGTAAGGGAACACTGTGACCCCTTGCCACCTCAAATGTGCTACCACCACAGCTAAGCACTTGGTGAATGCCCTGGGAGCAGAGGTTAGGCCAAAAGGCATGGCTGTGAACTGGCAGTGTCCTGAAGGAAGTCTGAACCTCAGGAACTTTCTGTGGCTGGGTCTGACTGGAATGTAGCAGTAGGCATCTTCGAGATTCAATGATGCCAACCAGTCCCCCTGCTGGAGAGTTGGAATGATTATAGCCAGAGTGACCATTCTGAACTTTGGCTTTAAGTGTCTGTTCAGAAATCTGAGATCCAGAATGGGTCACCAATCCCCATTTTTCTTTTCAGCGAGGGAGTATATGGAGTAAAAGCCTTTACCCCTCTGGGATAGGGGGTCAGGCTCCACTGCTTTGATGAGCAGTAAGTTGGCAACTTCTGACTCCAGCAAAATCCTTTCTGCTGGTATTGCTGTGTTGAAAAATCTGCTTCTCAGTCTGGGGAGCATTTTAAAACTTAGAGACAGACCCTGGCTCACTACCTCCAAGACCTACTTGTCTGTGGTGATGGCATGCCATGCTTGGAGGATGTGAGCCAGCCTGCCTCCTACAGAGAAGGAGGACATGACCTGGACAGACACATCAGGGGTTCTTGCTTTGACTGGGACTTGGCCTGAGGTGCTGGCTCAGACCTTCTTACAGTCCTTCTGCCTCTGCCTCTAAAGTACCCCCTGGATTGCTAGTAGTCTGGTAATGCCTGGGCTTGGAAGAAAGACCTGGTGTAGGACCCTCTACCCCTGCCCCCCTGCCTGAAACTTGTAAGACATGGAAGGTTTGTCCCAGGCTGAATTGCTTCTGTAAGTAGTCTTGAACTCTTCTGACTTTCTTCATATAAGCCTCAGTCTTGTCCCCAAAATGAGAATTATTCTCACGGGGAAAGTCCATGCCTTCAGTTTGGGTGTTCTGGAACAGATTAGTAGCTCTGAGCCAGGCAAACCGTCTCATGGATACAGTGAGAGCCCTAAGCCGAGCAGCAGTATCACTGGCATCCACAGCCACATGAAACTGGTACTTAGTGGCATCCAAGGCTGTTCTGGCCGTCTCAGACAGAAATGTAAATTACGTACCAACCATAATTCTTGATCTTCCCTTGTATCTTCACCATTCATTACTGATGGGTGTAAGCAGGAGGTGCGCACCTGCTCGGGGGCATTTTCTTTTTGTTTTTTTGTGGGAGGAGGCCGATGCACTGTGTGGCGCTCGAGGGTTGGGTGTCGCTGACTCCTCCTCCACCCCAGTTCTGTTCTGCTGGAGAGAAGGAAAAAAAGGGGGACAGAGAAATCTTAATATAAAGCAAGGGAGCAGAGGGATAGGAAAAGGAAATGATATAAACTGAAAAAGGAATAAGCCGGACAGAGGGGAAGAGAGATTTCACTATCTGGACATTAGGGCCCCAGCCCCTGGGCGGCAGCACAGGAAAGAAAAAGAAAGAGAGGCAAATGAATGGGAAAAAGAGAGAAAAGATAGAAGATGGAGGGGAAGAAGGTGAGAGACCTCTGCCATGCTCAGCCAGAAGACTATTGGCTTATCCTTAGTCTCAAACCTGGGAGGTATGAAGACACAGGTGCAATGATCCCATCAGGTTTCAAACCCAGTGGACCTAGGTCCAGAACAGGAGAGTTTGCGATGGTTTTGGAGACTATAAGGCACAGTGGTGTCTGCTCCGCCCTGCCCCTAAATCCGCATTTGGGAAGAAAGTTCTGCAGCATGGCCCTCCCAAGCATACCACCCGAGGGCTTAGCCAAAAAAAAAAGGGGAGGAGGGACCCAAACAGGAGAGGACCCTGTCCAGAAACAACCCCCTATAATATAGAGGGAAGTGAGAAAAGGAAAAGAGGGGGAGGGAAGTCCCTATGGGCCCTTCCACAGGGTGCACCGACGAAGTCCCCACCTCTTAATCGAGTCAGTAATGGACCAGGCAGGTCTGTACCAAGTCACGGAAGGAACCCCACAGTGTACCCCACTGAGAACCCCAGGGAGTTCCCTCCAAGGCCAGGGTGAAGACCCTACTTGCCGCCCTCCTTAGGTTGGGTGCTCTGTGACTTTAGAGAAGGAAACAGAGGGCTCTGAGGTATCGGGGGGATTCCGCCCCCAACTGGCCTCGTAGAGGAGAAGGGCGAGCAGGTTGGAGGCAACACCCAGAAGCTGAGGCCCAAGAGGGGAAGGTGGACAGGAATCAGTAATGAATGGCAAAGATACAAAGGAAGATCAAGAATTACGGTAGGTGCATAATTTACATATCTTCTCCTTGTCAGTCTTCAACATTCATTAGTGTTGGGTGAGTACCAAGCCCCCCAGAGGGGACCTGGCACTGCCCGAAGGAACAGTTTCCCTCAGCCTCCTGTGGGGAAGACTCAGAAGGGGAGACCCTTTTAGCCATACTAGGCCATAAGTGGTCTACGACTGTTCAGGGCAAGGAGGTGTCCACCGTGGCCGGGGGGACGGAAGACGCCCCTGCAAGTTCCTCCTTGCCCTGCGGGAAAAGAGATGGGTCCCCAGAAGGTGGAGGAAATCACCCTACGCCGGGCCATGGGTGACAATCTTGATAGGTGAAGCCATGCCATCCGCCTAATACAGATCGCTGTCCCTACCCGTCCCTCACTGGCGTCATACGATGCCCTTGCTTGGTGTCTTGCAAGTTCCAGACCCTGCGCAGAGAGGGAAATGGCCTGCCTCAAGTCCTCTGAGTCAGGCAACAATGTTAACACCTCCACTAGCACTGACCACAAATGCCTGTTGTAGGCAGTGCGGTGGGCCTGATGTGAGATAATGCAGAGTAGCACACGAGATGAAAAGAATACTCAATTTTCCCACCAGCGAACTCTGCAAAGTCCGGATCCAGTGGTTGGTCGTGTGCCGGGTGCTGAAGCCCGGAAGGAGTGTCTAGGGCCATCAACCCCAAAGGTGGGTGAGGCAGAGAACCTAGGGACTCCTGGGGTATGCGACACATCCTCCTGCAGTCCACTGGGACTAGGAATGAGGCAGCGTGACTGTCAGGTGCAGATCGATGCTTCCTGGAAAGGAACAGGCCACGAAGGGACCACAACGTGGTTTGCACTGAATTTGCTCAAGAAGGAGTGTGTCTTCCGCTCGCTGTTGTGCCTTATCACATGGGAAATATGTAATCAACCTTGAAAAGAATCGCAGATATTCAGTGAATCAACATCAGAGGAGAGGTGGACGGAATGTTCCTCTTCCTCAGAAGAGGAAGTCGAGGAATTAGAGGAGCTTGGATGTTCAGAGTCCTCCTGTGGCGGTGTGGACAGGCGGAAAACCTGCTTGTCCATAGCCCTGACATACCTAATGAAGGCTGCCGCAATAGATCCAAACGTCTCCCAGGTCAAGGGCCCCATAGGACCCACATAGCCAGGGAGAAGAGGTGGTGTCTGGGGAACCTAGATACAGTTTATTGATAGTTTAAAATACATTCACGAGTTAGACAGATGTACATTTCTAGGTAGAAATATAATACAGTTGAATACATCTCTATATTTACTATTTCTATTTCTTTTACAGATGGGTATTCTTCATGCCCGATAGAAAATGGACTTAGTCTTTGTAAAATCTATAAAATAGAATGATCATTCCACCCATTTCCACGTTTGAATGAAGGAGCTAATCTTTATCATCTCACCATTCTGCCTACATATATTTTATCTTTAAGACATGTTTTAAACTATAATACCATCAATTAACAATCTCATTATACTTAATCAAACCATGGTACAACTATTCAATAAAAAACTGTTTGTGGATAAACATATTTAAAACTAGTCGATGTGGCTTTATTTTGTCTATTATTGTTCAATATTCAATATTCACAGAAGCATACATATAGTATTATCAATGGTACCCTTTCCCTACAACAGGTGGTATCCAACCAGCCTCTACTTTTAAGACAAAAGATATTGTTCTAACACTGGGGTGCCCTCTGTGCTTTCAATATAATTGTAATATGGTAACCATTTTACATTCTACTGCACTGTGCATTGTCTCAGTTGAGCAGTTATTGCTTCCATCTCTTTAACAGTAGCAATGTCGGTTTTCCACATACAAAGAGATAGGACATCTGGCTGTAACCAACGTTGAGTGATTACCTTCAAGGCTGCTGCTAACAATAAATAATACAAATATTTTTGATTGTAGGATCTAATTTCTTCTGGTGGTAAGCCCAATATTATATGGACCCCTGTTAAATTGGAATTCCATTGAAAGGTGGTCTGAAGCACCTGAATAACAAACTGCCAATATTTGGTTATTTGTGAGCAGTCCCAGAATATATGGGTATATGTACTCCATCCCGCACAGCCTAGCCAACATTTATCTGTTGGCAGAGCTGTGTAGTGTGCTGAAATCACCGGTGTAATAAAGCACATTGAGGTCACTTTCCACCTGTACTCTCTCCAGTTGGGACAGCTTGTTGTTTTGGATATCCCCAGCCAAATCCCGAAGGTGGGTTGGGACAGGCTCTATCGCTGCCTTCAACAGAAGGGAGGATATTTCTTCCCGAACCAGAAGATGATGTTCCGGAGAGTAAAACGACTTGAATTGGGGGGGGGGGGTTTCTGGGCAGTTTCTGAAGAAACTCGATTGAGTGTCCTCCTGCTATTAGCTGGAGCACCCAAGTGTCTGAAGTGATCCTCTCCCAAGCCGGTAGATGAAAGGAGACCCTCCCTCCTACTGGTTCCTCTGGAAAGTCCAGAGGCTGTGGGAGAGGAGAGGAGTCAGGAGGTGTGGGACAGCGCCGCGGCTGAAGCTCCCAACGTTTTTTTGGGCGGAGGAGGGGGCTTGGCAGCCGGAGGGGCCTGACGTTTATTGGCCCGCTTGCCCTGAGGTTTCGCTTTGGGCCGAGAACGTCTACGAAAGAGGTGACGCTGACCCTGAGGGGGCCTGTACATAGAGTCCACAGACTTTAGAGCAGTATCCTTCTCCTGCAGATCGGTGATGATGTCTTTGACATCCCCACCGAACAGCACTGAACCCCTGAAGGACGCATCCAGGATAGCTGACTGCACCTCCGGGACCAAACCTGACACCCAGAGCCAGGCATGACGCCGCAAACCCACAGTGAAAGCTGAGCTCCGACCAGCAGCATCCACTGCATCGTATGTGGCACGAAGCACATGTTGACTGGCCGAACAAGGAGACTGGACCAGATCTGCCGCTTCCTGCTTAGTCCGAAACTCATGAAGGGAGTCCAGTTTTGCTTCCACCTCACTAAGGATCACCGTCTGGTAATCCCCCCATATGAGCAAAATAATTAAGGGCCCTTATTCACAGAGTGGAGGAAGCGTAAATCTTCTTCCCATACTGGTCCAGAAGGCGGGATTCCTTATCGGGGGGGACGAGCTCAGATGCTTAAGGTTAGCCGAACGGACATGAGCGGCGCTAATCATGACAGAATCGGCCTTGGGGTGTGAATTCAGGGAATCAACACCCTCCGGAGCCCGGTATAGCATATCCGCCTTCCTCGGAAGGGGGGGGGCTAATGCCGATGGTTGCTTCCAGAAGGTGGAAACAAGGTCCGCATGAGGCTCGATCTACGGCAGAATCAGTGTTGGAGCGGTCTCGGGCAGATCCAGATGGGCAGCGAGTTACTTCCGCAATGGATGTCTCCAAAGATTGCCACTGGTGAACCGACTGGATCTTACGCAGCAACTCCAGGAAGGAAGGATCTTCCGGAGGAGACTTTGGAGGAGTCCTAGGCCTCGGCTTGTCTGGAGTGCGTGGTTCGTTGACCAGATCGGAGCACCTGTCGGAGTCGTCCAGGGTCTCCGAAGAGGAGGAGGAAGAAGTCCCCTCCCTGCGTGGGGGAGGAACAGACCCCTTGGGTAACCCTCAGGAAAGCGTGTCCTCCCCTGCCCTGGAACTGGAGGGCTTGCCTCTGACGTCAGGCGGTAGGGGGGGAGGAGTCTCTTGCCTCCAACGATGGAAGTCCGGAACTGGGTCCGACGTCGGAAGACAGCTCTCCACCTCCCTGGTGAGCTGAGCCTTGGCCCACCAGGAAGCCAGAGTCTCCTTCAGGTCCACCAGTGGCTGAGGGGGCGGTGGAGGAGAAGGAGGAGGGGGATACGGATAATGAGGATATCCGTATGGTGAGTATCTGTAACCATACGGTGGGAAGCCCGGCGTCGGGTACTGGGACACTGGGTACTGCGGCGTCTGGTACTGCAGTGCAGGATACTGCGGTCCCAGGTAGGACGGCATTGGATAAGACGGGGTCAGATGCCAGGGCACCAGGGGCTCTGATGGAGCAGAAGACCTTGGGAGAGGCCCAGCGGGTGGGCCAGGGATAGGGGGCCCGGCAGGCGTCTGGTCTGGCATAGGGACGGCATCCAGCAAGAGAATGTCATCCAGCGTTGGAAGGACCAGCATCGGGGCCAGCGTCCGAGGGTCCGACATTAGGTCATCTGGCCCTGCGGGAGGGAGACCTGACAGGAGCACGCCTGCGTCCTCGGTGTCACCCAGGGAAGTGGGGCTAAAGGAAAAAATTACTCACCTTAGTAATGTTGTTTCTTCTAATGGAGTCTTGCTGTATTCTGACAATAGCAGTGAGTCCCAACCTTCGAACTGCCCCGGAGATGAAAGAGTTAACTTTCCATGCCAGGCATGGAATGCTGAGCTCGAGCTCGGTTGAGACTCTGTCTGTTGCTGCTTAAACTCAAACCGTCAGATCTTTATGAGCTAAACTCACTAAGGTCCTGTGTGGAAGCTGTAAACCTACACTAGCCAACTGGCTACTAAACATCAAACACATTTTTTGGTCCCAAAACAAAGACTCAAGTCAGGAGACCCAAAAAATGAAAAAAACACAACACCCACTCACCCCAAGAAAAAAGGGGGTGAAAACAACAAGGTGGGCACCTACTGAGTGCCAACACTGCACTGCCCACCCACATCCCAAAAACAGAGGTTCTGAGAGGGGCAGGCAGAGGTCAGAATACAGCAAGACTCCATTAGAAGAAACAACATTACTAAGGTGAGTAATTTTTTCTTCAAACAACATGAAGTCTTGCTGTATTCTGACAATAGCAGACTACAAAGCAGTACCTCCATGGAGGAGGGACAGAACCTACTTAGGGAATAGGCTCTGAAGCACAGCTGTGCCAAACCAAGCATCACTCCTAGCCTGGATATCCAGGGAGTAATGCTTGGTAAAAGTGTGAACTGTTTTCCAGGTAGCTGCTTGACATATCTCTAGAATAGGGATGTCCCTGGCAGCAGCCAGGGAAGCAGCTGTACCTCTGGTAGAGTGAGCCCTCAGGCCTGAGGGGTGGAACCTACCCAGTTTTTCATAACAAAATTGGATACAAGAGACAATCCACCTGGCAATGGATCTTTTAGTGGCAGGTTTCCTTTACCAACCTCGCCATAAGTGAGGAACAGTTGGAGGGAGTCAAACCTGTGACCCTTGGTATGCTCTATGTAGTAGCTAAGGGCTCTTTTCACATCTAAACTGTGCAGCCTCCTCTCGTCAGAGGAGGAATGGTCAGTGAAGTACACAGGAAGAGACATAGATTGATTAAGGTGGAAATCTGAAACCACCTTAGGCAAGAACTTCCTGTTAGTCCTGAGGACCACCTTATCTCTATGAAAGGAGATAAAATCAGGCTCCACTGACAAAGCTTGTAATTCACTTATCGCCTGGCAGAAGTGATGGCTACCAAAACACAGTTTTCCAAGTCAAGTACTTAAGCTCTGCTGAAGACAAAGGCTCAAGGGGTTGCATAAGCTGAGCAATGCAAACATTAAGGTCCAAGCAGGGGCAGGGTCCCTGAATGGAAGATTGGTGTGAAGCAATCCCTTGAAAAACTTGGAGAATACAGGATGAACTGAAAGAGGAGAGGGCTTACCTGCTGAAATAAAAGCAGACACAGCTGCCAGATGCACTTTCAGTGTAGCTGGTCTCAGCCCCAAGCTATTTAAGTGGACCATATAATCAAGGACTGTGGGCAAATTAGCAGATTCTGGGGAAATATGCTTCCCAGAGCACCATATGGAAAACCTTTTCCATTTGGAATTATAAGTAGCCCTGGTGGAAGGTTTTCTAGAAGCCTTCAGGATATCCATTACACCTTGGGAGAGGTGTAAATCAGCAAACTCTAAATCTTCAAGAGCCAGGCCTTGAGATTGAGAGATTTGAGGTTCGGGTACCAAACCCTCCCCTGAGCACAGGTTAACAGGTTGTAATTCCTGGAAAGACACAGGGGAAGATGGACTGCTAAGGACAGTAGGAGTGGATACCAGGGCTGTCTGGCCCAGTCTGGAGCGATCAGGATCATCTTGCAGGGTTGAGATCTGATTTTGACTAGCACTTTGAACAGGAGAGGGAAGGGGGGAAAAGCATAGAGAAACTTCCCCTGCCAATTGAGAACTAAGGCATTCAGGGGGACTGAGCCCAACACTGGGGGCCTGCAGCAAAAAAGGGGAAGTCGGTGATTGTCTGGGGCTGCAAAAAGATCTATCTGTGGGGTGCCCCATATGGAAAATATCACCTCCAAGACCAGGGGGTCCAGTGACCATTCGTGATGGCCCTGGGAAATCCTGCTGAGAGCATCTGCCAGGACATTGTCCTTGCCTGGAAGGTGAACTGCCGTGAGGGAGGTGTTCAGGGAGTAAGCCAGAGACCACAACTTCATTGCTTCGGTGCACAAGCCCGTAGACCCGAGTGCCTCCTTGCTTGTTGATGTACCACATTGTGGTGGTGTTGTCTGTTCTGACTTGAACAACTTTGTTCTGAACAGATTTGGAAAAAGCTTGAAGAGCTAGAAATACTGCTCTGAGTTCCAACAGATTGATGTGGAGCAGAGATTCCTGAGGGGACCACAACCCCTGGGTGGTGAGGTCACCCATGTGAGCCCCCCACCCCAAGAGGGAGGCATCTGTAGTAAGGATTAAAGAGTGAGACTGAGTGACAAAGGGATCCCCTTGTCTCAGATTGTTCTGATCCTGCCACCACTGTAGGGCCTGGATCAGGGTTCAAGTTACTGGGATCAATTTGGGCAGAGGGTCCTTCTTTTGAGACCAGAAGGCTCTCAAATGGAACTGAATGTCCCTCATCTGAAATCTTGCTCCCTGCACTACTGATGTAGAAGCAGCCATGTGCCCCAGGAGCTGTAGAAAATGCCTTGCTGGTCGAGACACCTGCAGGGTGAATGAGGAGGCCAGAGAGACCAGGGTTCTTGCCCTGTCCAGGGGAAGGAAGGCTCTGACCTTCTCTGTGTCTAGCTCTGCACCTATGAAGGTGAGGAGCTGGACGGGCTCTAGAACTGACTTTGGAAGATTTAGAAGGAAACCCAAGGAAGTGAGCAGTTGCTGAGTTATCTGTAAGTGTAACTTGACTTGGTCTGGGGACTGGCCTACTATGAGCCAGTCGTCCAGGTAAGGGAAGATGGCAATCTTCTGCCTTCTTAGAGAAGCAACTACCATTGTCAGGCATTTTGTGAATACCCTTGGAGCACAGGTGAGGCCAAAGGGCATTGCTCTGAACTGGTAATGGCCTGAGGGCAGCTCGAACCTGAGGTACTTTCGATGGGAGCTTCTGACGAGAATATGGAAGTAGGCATCCTTGAGGTCCAGGGACACTAGCCAGTCCCCTGGCCTTAGAGAGGGTGAATAATTCCCAGAGTCACCATTTTGAATTTTGGTTTTAAAGGTGCTTGTTTAAGTATCTGAGATCCAGGATGGGCCGCCATTCTCCTGTCTTTTCGGGTAAGGAAGTACCTGGAGTACAACCCTTTGCCCTGGTGTAGGGGTGGAACCCTTTCCACAGCTCTGAGAGCTAGGACGGAGGAGACCTCTGCCTCTAAGGCAAGTGCCTCTGATGGATTTGCAGGTGGAAAGGATCTGGTTCTCATCTTTGGAAACTTTTTGAAGCTGAGAACCAGTCCCTGGCTTACTACTTCCAGGACCCATTTTTCTGATGTCAGAGACTCCCAGTCCTGGACAAAGTAAGCCAGCCTTCCCCCTAAAGGTAGCGGAGAATCGGCCCTGGCAACCCCATCAAGGTGCCTGTTTGGCAGGGGCTTTGGGCTGAGAGGTGGAAGCAGGCCTGCTTGTACCCCGTCTGCCTCTCCCTCTAAAGAACCCCCTCTGGGCATAAGCAGAAGAGAAGGCCTGGGCTTGGTAAAAAGGCCTATGAAAGGCCTGCCCCTGCCCCTGGAAGCTGCCTTTGAGAGTGGCCTGCCTTTCCTTGGCCTGTGCACTCCTATAGGTGGTCCCATACTCATCCATTTTCTTCATGTAATTCTCTGTTTGCTCCCCAAGCAGAAATTACCCACAACAGGAAAATCCATGGCCTTAGTCTGGGTATCCCAGACAGGCTAGTACATCTGAGCCAAGCCATTCTTTGAAGTGCCACAGATGTAGCCATGACTCTAGATGACACATCATTGGAGTCTACTGCAGCATGGAATTGCACCTTGGATGCCTCAATACCATCAGCAGCCACCTGCTCCAGCTCCTTGGCAAGCTGGCCAGGGACCTGTTTTGCTACAGCCATAACAGTGTCCCATCTGGATTTTTGATACCTAGCAGTATAGGCCATATAATTGGCCTGTCTGAGTCCCAAGGATGCTGCCATGTACTGTTTCTTTGCCATGGCATCAATCCTCCTGGAGTCCTTGTCCGGGTGTGTGAGGCCAAGGGAATGTTTGCCTTATCACAGGCTGCAGCCTGCACTACCCCAACATGGCTGCATTGTTGTGTAAGGAACTCCGTGTCAGAGCCTGACAATGTATACCTCTTGTCCATTCTCTTATCCACAGGAGGTATAGTGTTAGGAGTCTTTAAAATCTTAAATGTCTGTTTCCAAAAGATTTGTTCAAGGGAATAGACAGCCTCCTAGACTCTGGGATATCCATCATTTCCACATAGTCAGGCTCCTCCTGGTCATCCCAGCTTCTTCCATAGGAAGCTGGAGGTGTCAGCCACTTTTATAAAAATTAAATGGGAGGGGACTCAGAAAGCCTAGGAGGAGACATTCCTGAAGGTCTGTCTGGGAGATGTCCGGGTCAATGGGCACATCCAGACTTTCAAATCACATTCACTTTCCTCATACTCCTCTTCCTCCAGTTCATAAAATTCCTCTAAATCATACTCTTGAACCGGTGGAACTGGCCGAACCGAGCGCCTGCCTGATGGTGCCGGTTCGGTCAGAACCGGGGAAAGCGACTGGACAATTTTGATCGCTTTGGCTATTTCTTCAGCGGTTGGAGAGGAAAGTTTTGGCTCCACACCAGCTGATTTTTCTTTTCTAGTTCTTTTAGCCGGAACCGACTCCTCAGAATCGGCTCTCCTTTTGCCCGAAGAAGTCTCGCCCTGGTCAGAGGGCACTCCTTCTGGTTCGGTTTGAACCGAACCGGGCTGGCCATCCGGTTCAGCGGACTTTTTGGCCTCCCTATCCCTGAGCCTACCAGCTCTCTTTTCTAGGGTAGCTGCAGGAAAATTTTTGCAAATCTGGCAGTCTGCATTGAGGTGGTCAAACCCCAGACAATAAACACAGGTGGTGTGGGGGTCAGCCTTGGCAAAGACTTCCCCACACACACTGCAGTGTTGGAAACCCAGTGGGTCTGGTTTTTCTTTTGGATTTCTCAGACATAGTGCCAGTCCTAACCAAAGTTACCCTTTTATGGCAATCCGCCAGGCAAGACCCTCTAATCGGTTCCCAACCGTATCACGGGTCGTGGAAAAAAACGTAATAAAATCCGTTTTTGTTTAGAACCGATAAGAACCAGTACCACACTCTAAAAGCACAATTTAAGATTTTTTAAACAACTTGATCGGTTCAAACCGAACTGATAAACCGTTTACAAGTTCCACACAGAATAGAATAAAATAAAACCTATCTAGTACTCACGAATACCACAGACAGAGACTGAACCGACAGGTTACGGTTTAAATTCGGTCGAAACCCGAGAAAAGCGGTACTTTAACCGACAAATTGAACCGAGCAGAAGGAGAATCTCCGGAGCGACTGTTCAGTGAGGCGGAGTAAAGAATCTGATGGTTTGAGTTTAAACAGCAACAGACAGAGTCTCAACCGAGCTCGAGCTCAGCATTCCATGCCTGGCATGGAAAGTTAACTCTTTCATCTCTGGGGCAGTTCGAAGGTTCGGACTCACTGCTATTGTCAGAATACAGCAAGACTTCATGTTGTTTGAATCCCCGGGGTCCAGCTGAGGAGACACGGGGACCTCGGACTGCAGCGGTGAGCGCTGATGCGAGCTGGGGATGGTAGACTGGTCCGTCGGGTCAAACACCGTGCGTCCATCGGAGGAGCCGACGTCCACCTTACCGTCGGGGTCTGGGCAGGCACTGGAGGAGTGGGCATCCAACTTATCGGAACCAGCGCCCAGGCGCCGCGAGGGAAGGCGGTCTCTGGGTGCTTTGAGGTCGCGGGCGCGTAACCGCAGGGTCAGACGACTTAGCGGCCTTGTCCGAGAGGGCGTCAGAGGAGCTGATGTCCAGTTTACCGGAGCCGCTCGAACCAGAAAACTGCACGGTGGCAGTCTTGCCAGGAGCAGCTGCCTCCTTTGACCCGGAGGCTCTCGAAGGGCTCGAGCGCGAGCCGGACGGGAGGGTCGACGCCACCTTGGAAGCTTCCAAGACGGCCATCACGGAGCGGTCCCCCGGCTGGGGGGGACGTTATCTTAAGCACAGCAACTCCAGCCGAAGTTGCGGTGGCTGTGGAAGAGGAGTCCCGGTCCCGGTGCTGCTTCTTTTTTCGGTGACCCTCAGGGGAAGTAGAGGGCTGACGAAGCTTCTTCATCTCCTTCTTTAACTGGGATAAAGTACATGCCTGAACTGATAATGAGCTATGTAAGACGTATGATGAAATAAATAAATAGCAGAGCATAGGAACATGAGGAGGAAAAGGAGATTATATAGGAAAAGTAATGCTCAGAGATAAACGCGAAAATACATACAGTATGTGCGTGGGTCATAAAAAGGTAAAGGTATACCTACTGCATAGACTCTGAAACATAATATAGTGTCCTGAATTGCAAGGTGGAGTGTTTTAAGAGGCTGACATGGCTGGTTGTGATATGAAAATGTACTATGGCTTATTATTTAGATGCAGCGACACTAGAAGAGCGCCTTCAGGATAAAGAAGAAGGAAATAGGGATAAGACCAGGGACGTCGGTATTCAGGTGGCGTCTTCCACTTGTGGCCACTCTGGGGCATTTACCCTAAAACAAGATGCTCGGGCTCAGAACAAACCTAATGTTGGTCTCACGGGGGGACCCCGAAATTTTCCTAGCTGCTGTGGCAACTTTAAGGAATTAAGAGGGAAAAGAGGAGATGAAGCTTACAAAGGGAATGCCTGCCACCTACAGAACCTGCCAGGGTGGAGGGAAGGGGGGCAAGGAGGGGATTGGAGACATTGGACACTGTCATTGCAAGGTGCTGGGGGATGTCACCACTGGTGTGAGAGAAATACTCCGAGTGGGCCCACTACAGGTGACAGTAGAGACAAAGGGGATTTGTACACTTGTGTTGGGCAGGTGGTATCACTGGGGGCTGGGGGGGGGTCTTGACTTATCAAACACAACACAGGTGAGAATAGAGTCACTGGCAAAAAGGAAGGTATAGGTCACTCGGCCAACACAATGTGTTCTGCACCATTTCTGACTATACAAGCAGGTGCAGCCCTGCTGGATAACCGTATCCAGGTATGGCCAGGACATTTTTCTATAACCGTTGGGGTCACAGAGCTTAAGGGTAGGCCACGGTTTGCAGTTCATACGGTTGGTAATGTTTTTGCTGTTCTTCAAACTGTTTTTGGTTTTTCTACTTCAGACGTGGCTGTCTCTCTCCGTGAGCCACAGAGGGAGAGTGAGAGAGGAGACAAATTAAGTTAACATGGATGGCAGGGTCATGACATACAATGTAAAGTGTTTCAATATCCCAGTCAAGAGGACCCGCCTACTTCAGGAGCTTAAGTGGAAAAAAGTCATGATTGCTCTTCTACAGTAGACTCATTTAAATGACGTGGAGTTTGCTAAACTTAAGAGGAACTGGGTGGGACAGGTGTGTGCAGGGGTTATAATTTTGATTAATAAAAATCGACCCCTAGAGGTGACACAGGTAAAGTCAGACCCAGAAGGCACATATGTGTGCATCTGGAGTACTGCGTGCAGTTCTGGAGACCCCATCTCCGCAAGGACATAGACAGGATGGAGGCAGTCCAGAGGAGGGCAACTAAAATGGTACAGGATCTGCAACAGAAGCCATTCGAAGAGAGTCTAAAGGAGCTTAATATGAATACCTTTGAGGAAAGGGAGAGGGGGACATGACAGAAACTTGTAAGTTCCTCAAGGGATTTAACAAAGTCCAAGACGGTAGCATCTTTCAGAGAAAGAGATGTGCAACAGCAAGGGCACACAATTTGCAAATAGAGTGGGGACAGCTCAGGGTCAATGCGAGGAAGTATTTTTTCACAGAGAGGGTGGTGGACACATGTAACGGCCTTCCTGAGGAGGTCGTGGGGTCAAAAACTGTGGGGAAATTCAAGAATACATGGGACAGACATAAGGCAATTTTTGACGGGGTTAGGAAGAAATAGGCTGTTGGTTAACTAGGATCTGCAGCTTACCCAGTAGGTAGGGAAATGGGCAGATTAGGTGGGCCAACAGGTCCTTATCTGCTATCAAAGTTTATGTATGTTTACGTTTCTATATGGAGGACATCTTCTTCTTGAGAATATCGGCCTCCAGGGACTGCTGCCTATATTTGCAGGTGGCGGCGTTGAATTTCAGGCAATGCTGACACTTTTCTACAGGGTGATCCGGGCCTTGGCAGAAGAGGCACTGGGAGCGTCCGTCCTTGTGCGGGAGTTGGGCGCCGCAGAAATCGCACTTGTTCTTGTGCTCCGGATGGAGTAGGGGCTGACATACATGGAGTTGAAACTGACAGAAAATTCTATAATCGAGCAAATACCCGATGAAACACTGGCCAAACAAGTGAACTTAACTTTCGAGGAATTGCTTTCATGAGCTAGCAGTGGGAAGAACTGGAAGGGGCATGAGGGACCGCCCCTTTATACTGACGTTGCATGACGTCAGTCACCTGACATGGGGGCGGTCCTCCACCAGAGACTGCTAGCTAGAAATGTTTCTGTGGGGTCCCGGACGCCTGTTGGCTTCAGTCCTATATGTAATTACCTACTGCAAGAGCCCTCTCGAAGTAAGATCCTGTGTATTGGAAACAGAAGTCCCTTTGGGGGTAATTTTATTTATTTAAGATTTTAGTAACCCGTTTACGGCTCACTAGGCACAAGTGCCTGTTTTCAGGGGTGACCTGGGAGCACTGGGGGGTTAAGTGACTTGCTCAGAGTCACACAGTATGCAAGTGAAGGTTGTAGGAATCAAACACAGGTCTGCTGGATGTACCAAGCTCATTCACATCTTGTTACTCTAACCTCTAGGCTATACTGACTCATCATATCTAGAAAGTTTGCTTCTTCATCATCCTCCACTGTTTCCTGAATAAATAGGTTGAGGGTGTCCTCCATCTGTCTCATGAAAGAGTTGTGAGAGTAATCCTCCAGTCCCCGGGGAGGAGAACCAAAGTCTTGTTCTGGGGAAAATTCAGGATCAGTGGGCTCCCCCTCATCCTCCTCCTCTGGTTCCTAATACAAAAACACCAGTTCCTGAGTAGGGGGAACCAAAACAGGAACAGAGGGGGAACCAGGGGACCGACACCCTGGAGGGCCTGTAAAATCTGCAAGACCTTGGCAATGTCCTCAGTCAAGGACATAGTCGATCAATCAGCTCAGAGATCCTTTGCCTTTTCAGCATGAGGTGCAGCGACATGTTTTTCTTTATGTTTTCTTTTTGCAGAAAGCGGTTCGGGTCTGGTACCACTGGTCTTTTAGACTCTGAAGCAGCAGACTTTTCAGTGGGTTTATGATCCGCTGACTCCCTTCCTGGGTTTATCCTTCTTGGACTGTGAGGAGGAAGCCTCTTCAGTGGGCTTAGGAGAGGGAGAAGGAGGAGTGGCCATCTCCTTAAGCCTTTTTGCCCTCTTTTTTTAAAGTTTTAGGACAAAATGTCTTACAAACCTCACAACTGGCAAAAATGTGGCTAGGACCCAGTCACACAAGACACAAATCGTGCCTATCAGCCTTGGCAACAATCTGGACACACCTGATGCAGTTCTTAAACCCCATTAGTCCTGTTCTCTTTTTCTTTCTTAGTGTCTCTGATATTCCAAGCGTCAGAAGCCGAAGTAAACAGCCACAAGTTATAAAATAATTTATTGGTCGGTTCCAAGATTGCAAAATATTAAGTAAATATAAGTGAGCGATTGATTCCCTGACAGATAAGTGCAGGGAATCGAAAGTGCTCAGTTCCTGACAGAAGAGGAACTGTGACAATAAGTATTTAAACGAAAAAATATAATGTTTCAGTTCCTACAGACAGGAACCTGGACGTTAGTGTTTAAAAGTAAAAAAAAATGTGGTGAAAAACAACGCTGAAGTAACAGTTCCCTGGAACTGCTGAAGAACTGTTAAAACCCACAAAAAACAACTCGAGTATGCTAAACTAACCTGAAAAAGTAAGGTATAGGAGCACCAATGGAAAACAGTAAAATTAAAATGTTTACCAAAATGGAAAACAACGTTAACAGATGTTGAGGAGAGCTCACCGAGGCATCTAAACTAGGCAGATGGAGAAATGAATTTGAGCGTTTCTCAGAATGCAGCAGTTACTAGGGGCAGCAGTTTGAAACTGGCACAAGCCAATGAGGGTTCCATCATTTACATACATTCCATTTTCTCCAGGGCGGTTCAACGAAGGAGGCTGGCTGCAATAGTTTAAGCATATTGCGGGATTCCTGGGGTATGACCGGCTAAATTTCCAGTTGTATTAAAAAACTATATAAGTTTTTTTTTTTTTTTTAGTAGTAGTTTTTTCGTTTCTTGTCCAATGTTTTCTATCCAGACCTGGGACCCAAGCACGTACGTGCTCATGTGTGGAGATGCACACCAGGTACTGGCCCAGCCCCTTCTGCCCCACCCCTGGCTATTGCCGCCACCCCCTCCTGCCTATGCTTCCCACCGGAACTCCACCCCAGGAATGGAGAACTGCCTAGCGGCTGCTCAATCCTGCTCCCCCACACAACATTCGGTCATTCCCAAACCCGGATCGCCAGCGTAGCGCGAGGAAAGACGTCCAGTGCCTCAGCGCCACGGGGCCGACTGAACGAAGGGTTTATGTTCCCCTCTAAGTACACACTGATCATTTTTGTCAATTTAAAAATATGCACGTTCCTCTTTTACTGTTAAGAGCTTGATTCATTTTAAGAGATTGGGACAAAAACATGAAAACAAAGAAACAGTCTTGTTTCTTAAAAGTCTTTTTTTTTTTTTTTTAAAGATAGAAAATGATTTAAATAAAGGGACATACATTGGAGCCATGCCTTCCAAGCACTTCCCATTCACCACTGGTGATTGCCAGTTCTTCTTTGATAGGGCACTTAAAATCATCTGCAAAAACAATGATGCAATGAATTAGGATGGCAATTACGTTTTCATATCAGCGTAAAGAAACACTTTATACAATGTGTAAGTTCAAACGAAAAGTAACATGTTACTTTTGCTTGTGACTTCATCAAAATGAAAATAAATATTTTCACTTGGGACAGCTCATCAGCATTTATTTCCACTTTGGACTGGTCACAAAGAAACACAAACAATGAGACAGCAGCTTGCACAAAGCCTGATGATGTCACAACAGCCGCTGCTGCATGCACAGCAGTGAAATCTAACAAACACAGTGAAATCTTCATAGAAAGAACTGATGTAAAAGGTTTACAATGTAAAATACATCGTAAAGATCAGACACATAACGGTCTGATTGACAAAATGCCATTCATTATCACCTGTGAGGGGGCAGGAATTCTGTAACACACTTGTGTCTGCCACTCGTGAGTCACGGTCCTATCCCCTCACTCCTGAAAACAAATGGCAGTTTCTGTGTCGTGTTGTAAGGTATCCCTTCTGTATGTAAACTGCACAGCACTGTTCTGCTGGGTATCAACTCATGAAGAAATGCTGTGATGCCCTTTATGAATATAAACAATGATTTTTTTTTTTAATGACATAATCCTTTTTTAACTTCTCATTTTTCAGGTGGCAACGTGGTCTAGTGGTTTGAACATCAGCCTAAGAACCAAGAGATCACAGGTTCAAACCCTGCTCAGGCCACATCTGTACTGTATGACTTTGGGCAGATCACTTAACCTCCCAGTGTTTCTGTTTTACCAGCTGAGAAAATAGATAATAAGCAGAACCCAAGTGGAAACAAGATGTTGCTTCCAAGCTGGGGTATCCTAAATGAATAAAATACAAAAATAAATAAATACATAAATTGAAGGTTACATGTTTTCAACTCAGTTTCTAAGGCATTACTTAGATGCTGTGTGCGGCAGAAATGGTATTATACAGTAAATCATTTATGACTTCAGCTAATCAGCACACAAAGCCACCGTACCTCCTTACCCTGTGTACAGCAGTCTCTCGTGCAGGAGCACACCTCTCAACCTCTCAGCATTAAAAATCATTGCACTGGCCTTCAAAAATCATAGCAAAGGGCCAGAATGTGTAGCACTTTCTTATTTTAAACAGTATTATGTCTACAGATAGTAGGCCCTGTGTGAGTTAGTGATAAGGAATGTTTCTATCAACTTAGTTCAATGATTTAAAAAGTTTGTGTGTCCAGAAATAGCTCTAACATTATGAGGAATATCAGTAAACCTGTGAGGAGCAAGGGTAAATTTGAGTGTGAAAATCACAGCGTTATGCGGAATTCACAGCACTTGAGAGGTATGTGCAGGAGTGATAAAACTGGGATACTCCACTTCAGAGCCAGAGTGGAGGACAGTTACAGAAACTTTTAAAATATAAAAAAAAATACTTAAAACTTATTACAAATCTCTGTAGCTAATGTGAGTGATTTATAATAAGTTAATAGGGCCTCTGAGGGATGTCTCTTATGGTATAACAGATTCCTTTTGTGAGGTTTGGGCAAATGGAACCGCTCAGCTTTGCTTCACTGTCCTCTCATTTATTTATTTATTTTGCAATCAGTTTACAACCTTTGAGCCAGAGGCTCATTTCCAAAGGTACCTCGTCAACAGAAGGGGAGATAATACAGATACAAAAATACATCCAATAAGCGAGCATAAGCATAAAGAGACAAGCAAAAAAGGATCATGGATACAGTATACATTGGTAGTATTATACAGTGCAGGTACAGGTATAATAGATAACGGTAGAATACAGGGTTTAGCAGCATAAAGGTATGACATTGCAAGGTGAGACAGTCAAACAGGTTACAGTATTAGATTACAGAGAGCGTAAGGCATGTGACAGGGACAGTACAGCCTGAAGTTTGATTCGAGTAACAGTGTTGCATACTAGTAGGACAACATAGCAGGCAGTATCATAACATGCCATACATGGTTAGTTCTTGACAGTAGCGAGGCGGTGACAGCGGGATATGGCAATAATGTAGGTGGTAGAAATAAGAAGGTGAGAGGCGGTGCAGCCCAGTGGGCATTGTCAGGACAAAGGGTGTTTGTGCATCCGTTATGCACAGGTGCAGCAGTGCTTGCTGAACAACTAGCTTGCAAGAGGCAGTTTGAATGTGGAGATGGTGAGGGATTTCAGTGATGGCGCGAGGAGTGCGTTGTGCCAGAAGGGCTCTGTGGTAGGAGAGACCTCTGTCCAAGTGAGTCCTAGCCTGAGGAACCAGGAAGGTGGCCTTGCAGGAGGTCCGAGTGCTGACTAGGGGCTGGGCTAGGGAGGAGGAGGATGTCAGCCTGGGAGGAGAAAGTCTAGCAGGTTTTTAGATATAAGGCAAGTTTGGTATTGCAGCCGTTCGTCAGGTTTAGCACTGTAGCCAATTCATAAAGTTGGTAAAGTATGTGTGAGCCTAGGGGCCCCAGTGATTAGCCTGCATGCCTTATTTAGGATAAGGTGGATTTTGTTGAGGGCAGTCGTGTTGGCAGCACCGTAGATAGGTAGCCCATAGTCAACTAGGGATAGTATGGAGGATGTAACTGCAAGCCGGAGGGCATCGGGGGGAGACAGTTTTTATAGCGGTACAAGATACCAAGTCGTATATTGGTTGCAGAAGCGAGTGCTTCGATGTGGGTATGGTAGGTGAGGGCTGAGTCAAATGAGACCCCTAGGTACTTATAGGAGTGGACTTGCTCCAGTTGCTGTTTGGAGCTGGAGAGGATACAGAGAGGGGAGTTGTAAGCTTTGTTTTGAGGGTGGGCAAAGAGCATGGTTTTAGATTTTTTAAGATTTAGGACCAATCTATGCTCTTTAAGCCAGGTTTCAGCGTCATTATAGGAACATTGTAGGGAAACCTGGAGGGAAGAGGGGTTACGGTCTCATTCATACCTCAAGCTGACAGTCTCATACTGTAAGACACACCCCTCAGAGGCCCTATTAACTTAGACAACAATTAATGGTTTAAATTTATAACAACAATCAAACACAGAGAAAAATGCATTTTAAGGTGAAGGGAGGCACTACAGAATTCTCCAGTATTATTTGCTATCTACGCCTTCTCTTTCTGTACCTGTCTCTGGGTTTTTTTCCTGTCTCCCTGGTAATTAACTGCCATATATATATATATATATATATAATAGATATAAAATGGGTAGAAAAAGAAGCTCATCTAGCGGCCAATCATCATCACATCACATCACCATGCGTATATCAGAGCATGACCGCACACCTGAACTTTTACCCCTCTCCAAAATAATATTGCCATTTTATAAGCTAGATAACCCACTATACGGTGTGCTGTCATGCTCTAATATACGCATGCCTTCGGTGGCTGATGCACATCAAAGCATGCATATATCAGCGCGCGACCGCACACCTAAGAGCTGGTTATCGATTACATATATATATATATATATATATATATTTATTTATACAATGGGGTGAGTGATAAATGAGTGTGATAGATCATGTTATTTTCACAGGCGTTTAATAACTAAGAACTGACATTTATCACACCCGCTAAACCCGCGCAAAGCTGCACAATTGCGCAAAGCTGCACAAATGGTACATTTTGCAACAGTAAGGCCTCATTGTATAATTAGGACACATGATGTGCACATCATGGAATATGAAAAATATTTTCACTCCTGCCTCGTGAGCACTGTATATTTCACTCGTGCTTTCGGCACTCGTGAAATATCCAGGCTCACTCTGCAGGAGTGAAAATATTTTCCATATTCCACTCGTATGCATCATGTATCCCTATATATATATATATATATATATCTATATATCTATATATCTATATGGAATATACAATAGTGAGCTGTCAAATAAATGATTTATCTACACAAGTGCTGTTTGACCTCGGTAACCTCATGAGTGGCGTAAGCCACGAGTGAAGTGTCTGAGGTCAAACAGCACAGGTGTAGATAAATCATTTATCTGACAGCTCACCATTGTATATTTTATTTATGCAATAGGGATGCTTTCTGTTAGTGCAGGGACATTTGCTTTTGACTGTTTATTTTTTTTTTATGATAATTTCTGGGATTTTTTGTTAACTTTCCTAGTGTAGGTCTGCCTAGCGTAGTGGTTGCTATTAAATGAATCACCACTCATTACATTTTGTAGAAAATTTTGTGCTTAACAAATTTCATGCTCACAGTACCATGTTACCTTTTTCGTTATAAAGTAAATACAGGTTACTCACCTGTAACAGGAGTTCTAGGAATGGTATATGTTGTTCATCCACACTTACTGGCAGGTTTCTTGCCGCTTCAAATCTTGCCGGAAGGTCTTCAAGCTGGCTCCTCCCACCCACACGGGTGGTAAAACTCTCGGCTCCGCCCCATGACGCCAGATCTAGCCTGCTGGAAGCCAGGTTGCGTGTCGAAGCTGGGGAGGTCGGGTGGGTCATGTGGATGAACAACATATACCATTCCTAGAACTCCTGTTACAGGTGAAGTAACTCTGTATTCTGGGGACATGGATATGTTGTTCAATCCACACTTACTGGCAGACTCCTAGTAGTTCTCCAGGAGGAGGGAGGCAAGGTGCACACCCCCTACTTGGGGAATAAGGACTGGAGAACCAAGGTCCCAAAACCAGCATCCCGGCGTGACTCTAGGTTGATGTGGTAATGGGTAATAAAGGTGTGTGCTGACTTCCAGGTAGCAGCCCTGCAGATTTCCTGGATAGGGACGTCCCTGGAAGCAGCCACCGATGCGGCGGTATGGTGGGTAGAATGAGCTCTTATCCCTTTGGGAGGCGCCATGCCCACCAACCTATAGCAGAGATCTATGCAGGAGGTGACCCACCTGCCTATTGTCCGCTTGGCTGCAGGTCTGCCAGGTGCGGCTTCAGCGTAGATGACAAACAGCTGGCAAACCTCTCCCCGAACTTCAGCCATCCGCTCCTTGTAATAAGAGAGCGCTCTTCTAGGATCCAAAGTATGGAGCCTATATTCGGCCTCCGATGTGTGACTGGGGTAGAACACCGGCAGAGTCAACACCTGGTTAAGGTGAAACTCCGACACCACCTTCGGAAGAAATTTCGGTTGGGGGTGCAGGACAACCTTGTCCCTGTGGAAGACCAGATAAGGAGACTCTATGGAAAGCACCTGGAGCACTCCCATCCTTCTGGCAGACGTGATAGCCACCAAGAAGGCAGTCTTCCACGACAGGTGAGAGATATCACACCAGTGCATCGGTTCAAATGGCTTGCCCATGAGCTTAGCCAGTACCAGCAGTAGATCCCGCGGAGGTGGAGGTTCTCGCACCGGAGGGGATATGTGATCAAGGCCTTTGAAAAAGCACCCGACCACCTTCTCCTGCTCCACCGACTGTTTCCGTGCAGCTCAGTAAGGCAGAGATGGCTGCCAGGTGCACCTTAAGGGTCATGCGACCAAAGCCCTAGCTGAGAAAGGAACCACAGGTAGTCCAAAATGCTGGCCAAGGAACAGGAGGAAGGGTCCAACCCCTTACCCTGACACCAAATGGAGAATTTCTTCCATTTGAAGGCATAGCATTTTCTGGTCGACTCCTTACGGGATGCCTCAACAACGCTGAGGACCTCGTCGGAAAGACCCAAGACCTGGAACTCTAGCCGCTCAGGAACCAGGCCGCCAGGTGCAGGGATTGAAGGTCCGGGCGGAGAACCTTCCCCTGGCTGACGGAGATCAGGCTCGGGCGGGCTGGAAGCCGCCTCAGGAGCCTGGAGCTGAGGCTGAGGAGATCTGGATACCAGAATTGGCGGGGCCAGTCTGAGGCTACCAGAATCACATGCGCCTTGTCCCTCCTTGCCTTGAGAAGCACCTTGTGGATCAAGGGAAATGGGGGAAAGGCGTAGAAGAGACCAGGGGTCCACGGCCTCAAGAAGGCATCCCCCTGCAGCGAGCCCTGCTGAGGGAGGCAGGCATGAAACAGCCTCAGCCTCGCATTCTCCCTGGAGGCAAACAGGTCCACCTGAGGTGTGCCCCACTGGGAGAACAGATCGTGTACTAGCTCCGGCAGGAGAGACCACTCATGAGATGCAGCACCTACCCGGCTTAGGGCATTGGCCAGAGTGTTGGAGGCTCCTGCCACATGGATGGCTAGGAGAACTGCCTCCAGTCTGCTCCCGAGGGACCAAGTACGGACAGCTTCCTTGCACAGGGGCAAGGAGCGCGTCCCGCCCTGGCGGTTTAGGTAGTACATGGTCATGGTATTGTCCACCTGGACCACTTGACCCCATACAAATGGAGCGAAGGCGGTGAGGGCTAGTCAGACTGCTTGAAGTTCCAGCAGGTTGATGTGGCATCGAGACTCCTGAGGGGACCAGAGGCCATGCGCTCTGTGCTCCCCCAGATGGGCACCCCAACCCATCAGAGAGGCGTCAGTCGTTAGAGTGACCGTTGGCTTGGGGTGGACAAATGGGATGCCCTCCTGCAGATGAGCTGGAATGATCCACCACTATAGAGCGCTCCACATCTCCTGGGTCACCGCCACTGGCTGGTCCAGAGAACCGGAGCGCTGTGGGATAGTGGGGACAAGGAGACGCCCTGGGGCAAAATGGGTCCAGGAAAGGGGTCCACCCTGTCTGGTTCCCATACCCAAGGGTTCTGCTTGTAGTCAACAGGTAGCACGGTCATCCTCGGTTGCTCATCCAACTCGGACGGCGTTGTGCAACGCCAGGTCTATTAAAAACAAGACCACTGTTATAGCTGATTTTGTTGGAACATCTGACCTGGCATGCATTACTGAGACCTGGCTGGATGAGAACGCTGGCCCAGTTTTGGTGGCACCAATTCCAGCCAGATACTCAGTGATACACCGCCCGAGGATGGATGGTAGGGGCGGGGGTGTTGCTATCTGTTTTAGATCGGAACTGGGCCTAGTGGAGGTACCAGTGGGAACTACCAACTCCTTTGAATGTATCATGGGCGAGGATGTGGGGTGCAGGATACTTCTTGTTTACCGTCCACCAGGTGACGGGAATGCTTTCCTGCAGGAAGTCGCAGACTTCATTGTTGACCTGACATTGGGATCCCCCAGATGGTTGGTTCTGGGGGATTTCAATGCCTGGGTCGACGATGAACTCTCGCAGTTTGGTCAAGACTTCCGCCAGTTAATGACTTCACTGGGCTTCACACAAGTTATTTCCTCCTCGACCCATATTGGTGGACATTCATTGAACTTGGTGTTCCTACTGGGGATAGAGATATCCGATTTGGTGGTGGAACCAGTCGGATGGTCTGATCATCACTCCATTGGGTTCAGTTTTGAGGCCACCCCCTAAGGAGATGGTCCAGTACCGCCCTTTGAGGGGTGTTTCCCTAGATGGCCTGATGGCGGTGCTGGACCTACTGGGCTTACCGAGAGATTGCATCGATCCAGGGGACTTGGTACTCACCTATAATAAGGCGGTGGCAGGGGCTCTGGATTCCACTGCTCCTGTTCGTGTTCGTTCCCTCACTCTTCGCCCCACGTCTCCTTGGTTTAATGAGACTCTGAGGGAGTTGAGGAGAGTCGGACGAAGGTTAGAGAGGTGCTGGCGGAGGTCGGGCCTGGATTGTGACAAACTTAGTTTGATGGACCAATATGTGGTCTATCAACCCGCAATCTCTCGTAAGAAGGCAGAATTCCTGTTCAGAGAGATTGTGGCTGCACAGAATAGACCAGCTCAGCTTTTCCGGACTGTGGACAGATTGTGCAATCCAATCTGTCTTCAGCCCAGAAGAGCCTTTTCTCAAGAATGGTGTGAGGAGTTTGCTCAGTTCTTTTCAGATAAGGTTGCCACAATCAGGCCTGATATCCGTCTGACCCTTCCTAATAGGAGTAGTGATGGTCGGCAGGAGATGTCGGACACCCGGTTTGTGTGGTCTGACTTCAGCCTTCCCACAATCAATGACATAGTGATGATCATCCAATCACAGCGTCCGACCAACTGTGGTTTGGATCTGGGTCCCACACGTCTCCTAGTGAGCTGTGTGGATAAAATTAGTCCGGTCCTTGCCGAGATAGTCTGAGTCTTTGGAGAGAGGGATTTTTCCAAATCCTCTGAAGGAGGCTGTGGTTCAGCCCCTTCTTAAGAAGTCCTCCTTGGACCCGGACTGTCTGGCTAACTACAGGCCTGTCTCTAACTTGCCCTTTGTGGGCAAAGTTATTGAGAAGGTGGTCACGTCACAGCTGGATGATCATCTGACCAGCCACAATGTCTATGATTCTCACCAATCTGGATTTAGGAAAAGACATAGTACTGAGACAGCTCTTGTCTGGGTACTAAATGACCTCCTAATAGCGAGAGATCGAAGGACTTGTTCTATCTTGGTCCTTCTTGATCTCTCTGCAGCGTCTGACACTGTGGACCATGGTGTGCTATTAGAGCGCTTGCGGTTTATATGTGGGCTGTCTGGTACAGTCCTCAGTTGGTTTTGATCTTTCCTCGAGGGTGGGACTTAGAGGGTGGTGTCTAGGATTTTTCCTCTGTATCCTTCCCCCTATCCTGTGGGGTGCCGCAGGGCTCAATTTTGGCACCCATGTTGTTTGCGGTGTACATGCTGCCGTTAGGAGCGATTATTAGGCGGTACGGTTTGAGATTTCACTGCTATGCAGATGATACTCAGCTGTACATGTCCTTTGTGCCTGGCCAAGATGCTGCCTTTTCAGTCTTTAATAAATGTCTGGCCGAAATCCAGGACTGGATGAATGTGAGTTGGCTGCGGCTGAACCCAGAAAAAACTGAGGTGTTGGTTGTGGACCAGGGTCGCTGGGAGGTGGGTTTGTTGGCTGGATCACCCTCGGGTTTATGGCTCGGGGGTGTACAGTTAACTACCTCAGACCGGGTGCGGAACTTGGGCATTGTGTTTGATAACTGTTTGACACTTAAATATCAGGTGTTGGCAGTTGTTAAAACCTCCTTTTACCATCTGAGGAACATTGCCCGGGTGAAGCACCTGGTTCCTCCTGACGATCTTCCTACTCTGGTCACCGCTTTCGTTACATCCCGCCTTGACTACTGCAATTCCCTTTATCTTGGGCTACCGGGGGTGGAGATTCGCCGCTTGCAGCTAGTGCAGAATGCGGCTGCCAGGCTACTGACTGGTTCTTCTAGGTCCAGTCATATAACGCCTGTGCTCCGCGGACTGCACTGGCTGCCAATTTGCTGGCGAATCACCTTCAAGGTCGGTTTGCTGACCTATAAGGCTCTACACGACCAGGGACCTGGCTACCTGAAAGATCTCCTCTGTCACTACTGTCCCTCCCGATCTCTCCGATCCACTGACGAGGGATTGCTAGAGATTCCCAGGGTTCGCTTAAAAACTTCAGGGGCCAGATCTTTCAGTTTTATGGCACCAACCCTGTGGAATTCTCTACCTCATCAGGTGCGAGATTGCCCAACTGTCCAAAGCTTTAAGGGGGCTTTAAAAACTTATCTTTTCAGCCTAGCACATAGTGATTTTTGAATGCTGCTAAGTCTATTTTAATATTGTTTTAATTATTTATTGTTTTATCATGCAATGTACAGGCGCTTTGGTTCTGGAAAGGCACCTTTTACAAATAAAGAATGATTTGATTTGACCACTGGCAGGCCAGTCCCCATTGTAGGGGACGCATGTGCCAATGGGCCCAATGGACCATGCTGGTGCAGGCCGCCATGAGGCCCAGGAGGCGCAGGAAGTCCCGGGCAGGGCGCAATTGCCCAACCAGAAATGATTGGGTAAAGGAGGAAAGAACCTTGGCTCTGTCCGCCGGGAGCCATGCACTGGCTTGAAGAGAGTCGAGCTCTGCCCCAATGAATTGAATCACTCATGCTAAGACTGTTCCAACTTGGCCTGATGATGAGGAGGCCAATCTGAGAGCAGACCTGAGGGCCAGATCCCTGACTGCTCCACCTCCGGGTCTGAGGGGCTGCAATCAGCCAGTCGCCCAGGTAAGGGTACACCCGACTCTTCGATGACGAGGAATGCTGTCACCACTGCCATGCATTTGGTGAAGATCCTGGGAGCTGAGAGAGGCTGAAGGGCATGGCCCGGAACTTGTAAAGGACCTCTGCTCTGAAGCGGAGGAAGTAGCTGGTGGGACAGACGGATTGGGATGTGAAAGAATGCGTCCTGGAGGTCCAGGGAACAGAACCACACGCCTCGCTCCAAGGATGGAATGATCTGCGCCAGAGTGACCATCCTGAAGGATCGAGACCTTAGGAACTTGTTCAGGTCGTGTAGGCTTAGAATGGGGTGCCAGTCCCCAGTCCCTTTCAGGACCAGGAAATACCTAGACACAAACCCTGGGTCTGGTGGAGGATCCGCCACACCCCTGATCACCTCCTTCTGGAGGAGCAGGGCAATGTTGGTTCAATGAGCCAACAGAGAGGCTGCGGACCCCAAAGCCGCCCGTGAGGCGATGGCTCAACAGGTGGGGGCCTGCTTGAATTCCACAGGCAGACCCTTCCCTACCACCTCCAACACCCAGTGGTCTGCGGTGAAAGCGGACCAGGTGGAAAGGAAGTGGCGGGGCCGTCCCCCCACAGGGTGAACCCAGGGGGGAGTGACGAGGCTGGGGGCGACACCCCTCAACCTGTCACTGGGCAGGCTTGGAGGAAGGATCGGCCGAGACACCTCCTGGGCCTTTCCCTCACGGCTTCCTGCTGGAGGAAGCTGCAGGCTTGGCTTTGGGGTGCCAAGTGTGAGCCTGCTGGCCCTGATGCTGGTGTTGCTGGGCCAGACGTGTCGCAGAGGCAGAAGGCCGAAAGGGCTTGCACTGCTGCTGGCGGCGTTTGTCCTTCTGGGCAGATGTGACCGAGTCCAAGGTGGCACTGGACTTCTCAATCCTCTGCAAATGACCCTCCACCGCGGGACCGAACAAGTCGATACTCAGGAAGGGAACGCCTGCCAGCTTGTACTGGGTATCCGCCTGTGAAGTGAGAGTCACAGCACGAGCTCAGTGCATAGGCCACACGGCGTCTACTGACCTGGCACAAGAGTCTCCAATGTCAAGAGCATTTTGGAGCTGTTGGCTTTGCCACCGCCCTTCCCTGATCCCGCACCTGCTTGACCGTAGTCTGGAGGTCAGCCGGGAGACAAGGAATCACCTCATCCAGGGAGCCCAAAAGGGCGTGGGAAAAGTGTGCCATCAGTATGGCCGAACTGGCTTGATGAAGGCCTAAGGAGGACGCAGCGTAGACTTTACGCCCGGAGTAGTCCAGTTTCTTGGACTCTTTATTGGGTGGCTTGTCCACGTCCCGAGCATTTCCGGAGTGTCAGAAAACACTGTCGGTCACCAACCCCTCCGCAGAGGGGTGCTCTGAGAATCCGGAGAGTGAGCCGGTGGGAACGGCATACTTCCTGGCCATCCTGGCCGAGAGAGCTGGACACGAAGTGGGCTGCTGCCACAGCTCCAGGGCCGGACCAACAATGGCTTCGGCCACAGGAAAGGCCTCCGTAGGAGAATCCCCTCGGTCCAGTATCTCCGTGAGGGGATACTTAGCCCACTTTGACATGGGTTCGAGCTTCATCCCAGTAGATTCTGAGATGAGCCGAAGCAATCCTATGAACGAGGATGGGTTCTCGTCCACTGACTGTCCCCCAGTGGACTCCAGGTCGAGGGGCCTGGAGAACAGGGAAGAGTCATCGTCAGACTCCAAGGAGTCTGCAAACAGCTGCCGAGGGCCTGAGCCACCCTCCACCTGCCGAGGATGATAGGGAGTGAGGGTGACCGACAACCGATGGGGCAACCCCTGACCCGACCGAGAATCCTTGGCCGAAGCCCCAGATTTTGGTTGTGGAGGTGGGGTTCCATGACAATGGGTGGTGCAGCTGGTTTTGGCCAGTTTCAGCAGCGCCGGCTCCTCAATGACCATGAGGGGTTGTTTGATCGCTCAGGTGACAACCACCATGGCGGAAGGTAGACGGAGTCAGCCTGTTCCGGGTCAAAGGACTGCTGCCACATCAGATCTCGCAGCGCCGACGCACTCTTGCGCGGGGCCTATCCTCCGAGGAGGGGCGATGGCGAGGATGAGCGAGCGCCCACACCGCTTCCTCGGTGCCGAGACTGAGACCGCCAATGTCAGGCGGGATCGGCTGGACCAAGAAGAGGTCGAGACCCGAGACCTCCGGTGTTTTCGAGGGTGGGGCTGGGAGGGCCAGGTAAACCCATTCCTCCATCGGCTCTGGAACCTTAACTGGGAATCCAGCACAGGAGGCACAGGCAAGTCCTCAGTTTCCACAGAGGGAACCGGTGAAGGAGGGTTGTCGGCTTCTCCAGTCGACAGCCCGTCTGATGGGTTGAGAAAAATCTCGACTGCATCGATGGGTGTCTCGGCCGGCTGACCTGACGGGGACACCGTGAAGCCAGCGGTCTTAGCCGCAACCTCGACCGAAGTCGAGTGTCGACTCTCTGGGGAAGGGGACTTCTCAGCCCCACGAACGCCGACAGTAGGGACTTACACACAGTCCTTTTCTTGAACGAAGGAATGTTCGATGGCCCTCTCCTTACCAGAGAGGGACTGACATGCTCCATGAAGAAGCCGGTCAGGAGGAGCCCAAGGAGAGTGGAATAAATGCTGCGACCAAGGAAGAAGAAGATGCAGCCTGGGCCGCCTCCTCCTCGAGGGCGATCATTTGCTCAAGCAGCTCAGCCGAGCCCGTCGCCGGACATCGCCCAACGGGCCTCCTTCGACTTTACCGGAGGAATACGTCTCTCGGGGCACCCAAGTTGAAGTCTGGCAGCATGGTCTTCAAGAACACTGACCGAGAAGGACTTGCACAATTTGCAGGCCTGCAGATCGTGATCGAGCCCAAGGCAGTAAATGCACATGGAATGCGGATCGGTCCGAGACATCTTCTGCCCACAAGGGCACCGCTGAAATCTGGGAGTCGATTTGTCCATCACAGACACGAAGGAAGAAAAAGACCGAAGTTTAGTAAATTTAAGTATGAGTTTCAGTTTAACCGAAGAGTTTAGATCCAGGCCTAAAACACAGAGTGCAAAGGAAGGAACCTGAGCTTCCAAGCGGTAAGGAAGATCTAGCGTCATGGGGTGGAGCCGAGAGTTTTACCACCAGGGTGGGTGGGAGTAGCCAGCTTGAAGACCTTCCGGCAAGATTTAAAGTGGCAAGGAACCTGCCAGTAAGTGTGGATTGAACAACATATCCATGTCCCTAGAAAGTATAGTTACGCAAGAACTTACCGTAACAGTAGATCTTCAAGAACAGCTCTTGCAGCAGGTTACACCATTAGGACTGAAGCCGGGCAGACGCCAGAACCCCACGGAAATTTTCTAGCTAGCAGTATTCAGCGGCGAACGCTTCCAATGTCAGTCCCACACCCAACGTCAGGCATGGTACATAAGGAAGCGACCCCCAGAATCCCCAGTTCTCCCGCCGGAGACTCTCGGCCGCTGGATGACATCAGAAGAGGAGACAGAGGATCCGCCATCAAATGGCAATCAGAGTAGTGTTGAGAACACCTGATCCTAGGAGAAGGATACTGGAACAAAAAAAAACTACCTCCAGCGGGGATGGTGGGAGGGAAAGTACCTGCTGCAAGAGCTGTTCTCGAAGATCTACTGTTGCGGTAAGTTCTCAAGTAATTGTACTACCTTACTTCGAGAAACAGCTCTTGCAGCAGCTTACACCATTAGGACCGATTCCCAAGCAATAGGGGAAATCCCACACCACTGGGACGAGGGAAGGTAAAAATCCTTTAGTGAAACCTAAGCCTAGGACAGAAGTCCTTGAAGGACTGCTAGACCAAAACCTGCTCTTCGCCTTGATGCAACATCCAGGCTATAATGCCTGATAAAGGTGTGCACAGTGCTTCAAGTCGCTGCTGTACAGATAGCTGAGGTGGACACATTCTTTAAGGCCGCAAAGGAAGTAGCCACCCCTTGTGAAATGACCCTTAACCACGTCCGGTAAGGGTTTGTTGCGCTTCTGGTAACAGAAAGTGATACAATGTATAAGCCACCTGGACAGTGACTGTTTGGAAACGGGAGCTCCCAGCATCCTGTGGGCGAAGGAGACAAAATGCTGGTCAGATATTCAGTGATGTTTGGTCCTGTTCAGGTAGTATCGAAGACACCTATGCACATCTAAAGTGTGCAACAGGGCCTCTCCTCGATTTGAATATTTAGGGAAGTACACTGGTAGATTGATATCCTGATTAAGAGTAAGAACTGAGAGCACCTTAGGCAGAAACTTCGGACTGGTCCGTAAGGATACCTGTCCTGGTGGAAAACCAAATAAGGTTCTTTGCACATCAGTGCATGAAGCTCTGAAATTCTTCTGGCCGAAGTAACGGCAACTAAAAACAACATCTTCCATGTAAGGAGACGTAGCTCACAATCCGCGGCTGGTTCAAAAGGTGGCAGCGTAAGCTGCTCCAGGACAAAGGGTAAATCCCAAGGCAGAATAGGATCCTTAATCAGAGGTCTAAGGTGCAGAACACCTCTCAGGAAGGCTTGTGCCGTGTCCAACTGAGAGACAGGGACGTTGGCCTATAGGAGTGTGATAGGCTGAGATGGCACAAAGGTGTACTTTTATCGAAGAGTAGGCCAAGCCTGTCTGAAAAAGAGACAGGAGGTAGTCCAAGACCGACTTTTCTGGACAGTCCAGTGGCGAAAATCCCCACGCTTGAGCCCATAGGCAAAATCGGCCCCATTTCATGGCGTATGTTGCATGAGTGGCCAGTTTTCTAGCGGCCGCTAGAATGTCAGCTACCTCTTGCGAGACCCCGTGTCGCATAATGGCTATGTCTCTAGGAGCCAAGCATGCAGGTTCAGCGAACGAAGGTCCGGATGGACCAAGGAACCCGCCCCCTGAGACAACAAGTGACAGCTGATTGGCAGAGGCACCGGAGGTTCCCGGGACAGCTGACGTAGTAGAGGGAACCAGATCTGCTTGGGCCAGAACGGCGCGATAAGTATCTGTGACGCCAGCTCTCTGCAAAGTTTCAGAAGGACCCTCTGGATCAATGGAAAGTAGGGGAAGGCATAGAGGAATCTGCCCGCCCAGGAGAGGGACAACGCATCTCGCTAGAAAACAGCAGGCCCCGGAACTAGCGAGCAAAAATTGGGCAGTTTTGCGTTGGATGGGGACGTGAAAAGTTCCAACTCTGGTGTACCCATCTGCAAAACAGATCCTCTACTACTTCCTGCAGTAGTTCCCACTTGTGGACTCTGGCCTGAGAGCGACTCAAGCAGTCTGCGATGACATTGTCCACTCCTGGTACATGAACAGCAATGAGGTTTGCGCTGTGTTACAAAACCCAATCCCAGACCATCATGGCCTCCCTGCAAAGCGGGTAGGAAAGGGTGCCTCCTTGTTTGTTGAGGTAATACATCACCGCGGAGTTGTCTGTCTGTAACAGAAGAGTACCCAGTGGAATCTCCGACTGGAAAGCCTGCAGGGCGTAAAGAACTGCTCTCATTTCCAGGATATTTATGTGGAGATGAGTCTCTTGGGCTGTCCACAGGCCCTGAGACTGGACACCATCTAGGTGTGCTCCACATCTGCGCCCTTAGGCATCTGTGGAGAGCATCACAATCGGAGACGGCGCAGTGAAGGGAACCCCCACCGAAAGGTTCTTCGGATCCAGCCACCATTGCCAATCCCGGATTACGGCATTCGTGATTCGAATTGGGAGCTGCAAATGGTCTTGCTTTTGATCCCATTGGACCCGTAACATCCGCTGGGTCACCTGCATGTGGAGACGGGCTAGCGGAACCGTTGCAATGGCCGCAGCCATGTGTCTGAGCAGGCAAAGGACCAGTCTGGCTGGGACGGTCTTCTTTGCCAAGATGTCCCTGATGAGGGATCTGATGTGTTCCACTCGGTCTTAGGGTAGAAAAGCTTTCCCCTGGATGGTGTCCAGAACTGCGCCTATGAACTGCAGCATCTGAGACGGAACCAGGCGCGACTTCTCTTGATTGATAATGATGCCGTGCGTCTCGAACAGAGACTGAGTACAATGAATGGCGGACATCAGGGCCTCCTGAGAGGGCAGCATGAGAAGCCAGTCTTCCAGGTAGGGGAACATGTAGCGGCCTTGCCTCCTCAGAGTCACCGCTATTACCACCACACACTCCGGTGAATACCCGGTGTCGATGACAGGTCAGCCAAGGGAGTGGCCTGGAACTGATAATGGTGATCCTGGAACTCAAGCGCAAAAACTTCCTGTGCGCTTGAGCTATGGGTATATGCAGGTAAGCACCCTGCATGTCCAAGGATGCTAGAAAGGCACCCTGCTTGAGCATGGGAATTAGACCTGGGAGGGTCACCACGCAGAAGTGTTTGTACAGGACCGTCTCGTTGAGGTCGCTGAGGTCCAGTATCGGACGGAGGTCCCCTGTCTTCTTGGGAACCAGAAAGAAGTGAGAATAATAACCTGCACCTCTCTGGTTCCGTGGTACGTGCTCTATAGCTTCTTTTCTGAGAAGCGCAAGCACCTCCTGCTGTATGAGCAGGGCGTTCTGACCACAGTAACCGGAAAGCAGGGGAGGTCTTGATGGTGGGTGGTCGAGAAATTCTATGAAGTGGCCTTTCTTGACCAATTGGAGAACCCACCGGTCGGCGGTAATCGACTGCCACCTTAAAAAGTGGCAAGTGATGCGACCCCCGACCTTCTGTGCCAGTTGATCCAGAGGAGGGGCAGGGGCCAGGAAGAAGTCATGCTGTGGCAGCACTAGTCCCTGCACGCTGGGCCGGTTTTTGTGTAGCGCTGGCCTCTGCCTGGGGATGACTTAGCCTGGGCTTTACGTTGAAAAGTGCCCCTTGGTTGCTGGCTGGAACGTGGCTGCTGCCTTTGTTGCTGGCTGCGAAAACGGCTCTGGTTCCTACAAAAGGAACTAGGACTTGATCTGTACATGGCCTGTACAGACCTGACTGCCTTCCCAGCGTCCTGGAGTTTGGTGATAACCTTCTTCGAGGGTTCACCAAGAAGTACTTCGCCATTATAAGGGACGATGTTCTTCTGTACGTCTGGGGTAAAACCGGAGACACGGAGCCAAGAGTGTCTCCGGAGACAGATGCCTGAAGCTGCAGCTCTGGCAGACGAGTCTGCAGAATCGTATGCGGCTCGTAGCCTTGGGTACCCACATCAGACCCTGTGCGGAGGAGGTTTAGGAGCTCCGCCTTCTGATCGCCATCTGGTAATTTATCAACCAGGTCCTGGCCCTGTTCCCACAGGGCATTCTGAAACTGTACCATGTGAGATAGGTAGTTCAGGGACCTGATGGAGCATGTAGCAGCTGCATACATGCGCCTCCCCGGGGCATCCAGCTGTTTGGATTCCTGGTCCGGTGGCTGTGTGCTCATGTGCTGTGGTCTTTGGGACCGGTCATGTAAGGCCGTAATGACCAGGGAGTCAGCCAGAGGTTGTTGAGCCAAGTACTGGTCCTCTTTCGGGGCCTTGTACAGGTGGTCAGCTTTCTTTGGCACAGTGGGAGTGGAGTGCGGACGCTTCCACTCAGATTTGGTGACATCTGTGAAGGTGTCCACCAAGGGTGGCACTACCACAGGCTTTGGCTCTTTCTGCCAAAGATAACGGGTAAAGCGCTGTCTTTTGGGGTCAAGGTCTTCAGCATCCCATCCCATGTTGTCCTGGATATGTCTCATGATCTCAGAGAAAGAGGGATAAATCCGGAGGAGACCTGGGTAGGTCATGTGGGTCAGGCGAAGGAATGCTGAGTGGAGAAGGAGATCTGGAGTATTCCAAGGTATCCGATCTGGAGTCCTCCCCTGACGGAGTGTTCCGACGACGTCTGGGTCGCTTGGGGCTGGGAGACCCTGATGGAGATCTTGAGGGAGGCCTTCTCCGATCCTTGGATCTACCCCTAGGAGGTGGAGTCTGCTCCCTAGGGGTTGGTGGTTGTTCTGCTGGCCCCTGTGGTGGAGGAGGGGGCGTAGGAAGTGAAGGAGGAGGAGGAGGAGGTTTTACTGGGACCTTGTCTTTTCAGATGGTGTCCCACCAGAAAGTACAGAGATCCTTTACCTCTTGTAAGTTCATGCCTGGCGCCGGTGGTCTGTCGCCGGGGTCGGGCGACGGGTCCGCAGATGTCTCCGGGGTGGGCAAAGGTTCCCTTGGAAGCCCGGCATCCTCTATGTCACCCGCCTGGTCTTCAGGCAGTGTCATATCCTCCTCCTCCGTGGAATCCCTGCGACCGATGTCCACCGGTGACTGAGGGGCGGTCTTCGGCTCCAGTGAGTGTGAAGCCGACGTCGGTCGCATGGCTGACGACTTTGGATCTGGCATCTGGTGCTTGGCCGATGCCCTCGGCTCCGAATGCCTGGCCGACTTCGGGTGCTTGGCCGACGTCTGGTCCGTCATCCGCTTTAGGGACGTCAGGTCTTTTGTCTTCCTGGGTGGTGGATCTGGGCCCTTGGGGGGCTGGGAGACCGACCTGGAGTCAGGGTCCCGACGTCGGGTCAATGAGGAAGACTTGTGGCGTTCGAAGGACTTGGAAGAGGCCCAAGAGGGAGTGGAGAAAGCCGAAGGCCTAGAAGTCTTGATGGGCTGAAGAATCTAAGAACCGACTGAAGCCCAGACTTTACCTGGAGGGGGCTGAGAATGAGCCCTGGAGGGAGAGTAGTCAGATCGGGTGGAGCCTGAGGCACGCGAGTCTGAAACCCGGTTCGGGGATCTGGACCTTGCTTTCTCCTGGTGTTTGTCCCAGTGTTTATGGGCCTTGGAAGAAGAATCACCCCTGGAGGAAGGTTCTTTGTCCATCCTGCCAAGTTTCTCTTCTAAGAGGTAAGCCTGAAGTGCCTTCTGACGGCGGATCCTGGTGCGGCTGTTGAACCGTTGGCAAAAGGTGCAGGCCTTGGTGTAGTGGTCCGAGCCTAAGCACCGCACGCAGGAAGAATGAGGGATCTGTTTTCCGCGGGCACACTTTGAAAAGTGTCCCTCAGATGAAGGAGTTGGAGAGAACATTAGTTTTGTAGAAACTCTTAAAGTTCTAAGTCGTCATGCGCTAGGTAGAGACTGAGAGGCCGATGCTGGTGATCCAACGGCAGGAAAAGAACTAGGGATTCTGGGGAACCGCCTCCTTATGTGTCATGCCTGACGTCGGGGGCGGGACAGATGTCGGAGGCGGTCCCCGCTGAATACTGCTAGCTAGAAGATTTCCGTGGGGTCCTGGCGCCTGCTGGCTTCAGTCCTAATGGTGTAACCTGCTGCAGGAGCTGTTTCTCGAAGTGAGATTCTGCATTTGTTTGTCGAAAAAGTAAAAAACAAAACCGAATTTTCTGATTTTCTTTTTTTGCTAATTATAAAAAAAAAAGAGCAAAGTATATATAAATTAAATACCTATCATTTTGTAGATATTTTTGTGGTGAACAACTTTCATGCTCACAGTACCATGCTATAATTTTTTTTTATTTATTTTGTTTTATTGCAGGGTTTTATTTAACTCTAAAAATTGATTAGCGTTTTGCTCATAAAAGTTCTAAAACATTGTGAAAATGCATAGCACTTGCTTCACTGTGTTTAACAAACATAACACTTCTAGAAAACCTGTATAAATGCTTTCTGTACAGTTAGTATTGTTCCAAGAAAAAAAGTGCTAATCAATTATTTAAAACCCTGTATTGAGAGAAGCATAATACAGACATATGATCTCATTATTCTTAGTAGTCATGATAAGCATCACAGTATTTAAATATATATAGAACACATGCAGGATGAGTAAACAACGAGATGATTCAAAGCTTACAAGCACCAGTCCTTTCTCATAGACAATATAAAATTTCCTGTTACCTTTACAGTATATGAAAAGATGTTGTAAAGCTTTCACAGAAAGTCAATATATGTTTTCACATTCAATTGGGGTGGGGTGGTATAACCCTAAGAACAGATAATTCTAATTCCTAACGTCAACCTTGCATCCCCCCATGAGTTATCAGTTGATCAATTGTTTTCATGGGACAAATTCTGGATCAAGCATAGCCATAGAGTAAATCCATTGTTGCCATTTCTCCCAAAAAGTTGTTTGTGTATTATGTATGGCTGCTGTTAAGGCTTCTAGTCTGTAAATCCCTAAATGATCTGTTGCCATTCCAACACTGACAGTATGTTGGGTGTTAGCCATTTGTGGGTTATTGTTTTTTTTTGCTGCTAAAAGAAACAGGGGTAGCAGGGTGTGGTGCCATGAGGGGTTATGTTCTGGGAAAAGAGATAACACCATTTCAGCTGTAAGCTTGACTGACTTGCTCAAGCAATCCCATACTTCTTCCTGTAAGGTGAGCCAAAATGGCATCAATTAAGGACATAACCAACATATGTGCCCCACATCTGCCAGCCTACAGTTACATGCTCTCCAGCAGTACCCACATGATGCCGGTAGATATCTGAAAAGTAGCACTGGTGAGCAAAAAAATCTGGTTTGGCACTTCCAGGCAAACTCCCTCCAGATGTGTGATGAGGTTATTTTAATGGCTTTTAGAGATATGTCATTCCATAAAGAAAATGGGATATCAAGTGACAAAACATAGATTACTCACCTGTAACAGTAGTTCTAGGAGTGGTATATGTTGTTCATCCACACTTGTTGGTATGTCCTTTTCCTTTTAAATCTTGCTGGAAGATCTAAAAACTGGCTCCTCCCACCCACCCAGGTGGTATATGCCTCGGCTCCGCCCCATGACACCAGATTTTGCCCGCTGGAAGCAGAGGTTGTGAGTCGAAGCCGGGGAGGTCGGGTGGGTCAGTGTGGATGAAAAACATATACCACTCCTAGAACTACTGTTAAAGGTGAGTAACCTGCGTTTGTAGGAATGTGGATATGTTGTTCTTATTCACACTTGTTGGCAGACTCCTAGCAGTTCTCTGGGAGGAGTGAGGCAAGGCGCACCCCTCCTACTTAAGGAACATGTGGAGGGCTTGTGAGATAACAGATGGACCAGACACCGAACTTCAAATTCAACACACAGTCTCTGTGTGATGTTTATTCAAAATGCAGGAGATAACCTTCATCAATGTCATATTCCTTCTTCAGTACACGAGTTTGCAGCAACAGACTATGTATGTCCTTTCTCTGCACTTAGCCAGCACCTACTGACACTAATCTCTGATCTAACCACTTTTCAATGAAAACCCTTCATCCCTAAGTGGGCCCGTTTGCTTGGGTAGTGGGACCAAAAAAAAAAAAAAAAACAAGCTAAAAGCAAAGAACCTCAGTGCAGAAACACTGAAAAAAGGGTTACTCCAAAGGGCACTGGCTACAAATCAAGTTTCAAAGAAATACATCATATATACTTCCATAATGCAAAGCATCATGGGATATATGCAAATCACCATGACATTTCAGACTTGTTCAGTTTACAGCAATTTACATGTATTTTAAATAGCACAACTAACAATTTCTATAATAGTCACCTAGTACTTTTTACCATTATCAAAAACACCTAGTGCCATGGTATTTTCAACATTTATAGGTTTCATAAACATAAGGTATATTATGACATAGTGTTATTACATACTAAATCCAACAACAATAAACACAACCTGTTTTACATATGCTTGGAGGTCACAACAATAACCTCCTTGTACGAGGACCTGAGAGGGAAAAGGAAAATTAAAGAGGACACTATTGCAGTCAAGAAAAGGAAGGGGTGCCCATAGTTGACCAATCTTTTGGACTAGAAACTGTAAAGGAAAGATTAGGCTTAGAAATAGGAGAACTGTTGCAACAGATTTAAGAAAAGGTCGGTCCTCAAGAGTGGCAGGGCTCCCTGTCACAGAACAGAGATTGGAGAACTGAGGCCCCAAAACCAGCATCCCGGCGTGACTCTAGGTCAATTTTGAAATGGGTAATGAAGGTGTTTGCTGACTTCCAGGTAGCGGCACCTGCAGATATCCCAGATAGGGACGTCCCTAGAAGCAGCCACTGATGCAGCAGTATGGCAGGCAGAACGAGCTCTTATCCCTCTGGGAGGCTCCTTGCCAGCCAACCTATAGCAGAGATCAATGCAGGATGTAATCCATCTGTCAATCGTCCGCTTTGCTGCAGGTCTGCCAGGTGTGGCTTCAGCGTAGGTGACAAACAGCCGGCGAACCTCTCCCTGAACTTCAGCCGTTCACTCCTTATAATAGAAGAGCGCTCGTCTCAGGTCCAAAGTATGGAGCCTGTACTCTGTCTCTGAGTCAACACCTGATTAAGGTGGAACTCCGATACTACCTTTGGAAGGAATTTCGGGTGTGGGCACAGGACAACCTTGTCCCTGTGGGAGACTCAACAGAGATCGCCTATAGTTCCCCAGTCCTTCTGGCTGACATGATGGCCACCAAGAAGGCGGTCTTCCACGACAGACGTGACATTTCACACCTGCGCATCGGCTTGAATGGCTTGCCCATGAGCTTTGCCAAAACCAGCAGTAAATCCCATGGAGGTGGAGGTTCACGCACCGGATGGGATATGTGGTTAAGGCCTTTAAAGAAATACCAGACCACCTTTTCCTGTGCCACCATCTGCTGACCAGCCCGTGCGTCTGGTAAGCGGAAATGGCCATCAGGTGCACCTTAAGGGTTGTAGACTGAAGACCTCCTTTAGAGAGAGACCAAAGGTAGTCGAGGATGCTAGCCACCAACAGGACGAAGAGTCCAGGCCCTTGCCCTGACACCAAATGGAGAATCTCTTCCATTTGAAGGCATAGCACCTCCTGGTCGACTCCTTCCTAGATGCCTCAACTACAGTGAGTACATCGTCGGAGAGACCCAAAGCCTGGAACTCTAGCCGCTCAGGAACCAGGCTGTCAGGTGCAGGGCCTTAAGGTCCAGATGGAGTACCTTCCCTGATTGACGGAGATCAGGTCCTGACATACAGGAAGACACCTCGGGAGCCTGGTGCTGAGCCTGAGGAGATCTGGATACCAGAACTGGCGGGGTCAGTCTGGGGCTACCAGGATCATCCTTGCCTTGTCCCCCCTGACCTTGAGGAGCACCCTTGTGGGCCAAGGGAAGTGGAAGGAAGGCACAGAAGAGGCCTGGGGTCCATGGCCTCGAGAAGGCATCCCCCTGCAGGGAGGCGGGCATGAAACAGGCTCAGCTTGGTGTTCTCCCTCCTGGAGGCGAACTGGTCCACCTGATTGGTGCCCCACTGGGAGAACAGGCTGTGAGCTACCTCTGGATGGACAGAAGACCACTCGTGTGACGCCATGACTGAGGGCATCCGCCAGCTGATTCGAGGCTCCTGCCACATGGATGGCTAGGAGATCTGCCTCCAGTCGGCTCATGAGGGTCCAGATGTGCAGCGCTTCCCTGGACAGAGGCCGGGAGTGCATGCTGCCCTGTTTGTTGAGACAGTACATGGTCGTGGTGTTGTCCGTCTGGACTTGAACCACTTGACCCCGAAGGAGCGGAGCGAATGTAGTGAGCGCCAACTGAACTGCTTGGAGATCCAGCAGGTTGATATGGCATCGGGATTCCTCAGGGGTCCAGAGCCTGTGGACTCTATGATTCCCCATGTGGGCACCCCAGCCAATGAGAGAGGTGTTGTTTGAGAGGACGACAGTCGGCTCAGGGGGGACAAATGGGATCCCTTCCTGCAGATGTTCCAGGATGGTCCACCATTGGAGGGCGTCCGACATCTTCTGGGTCACAGTGACCAGCTGGTCGAAAAGACCGCATCGCTGGGACCATAAGCTGGCCAGCTCCCACTGAAGGGGGTGCATATGTCACTTGGCCCATCAGACCACGGTGGTGCAGGCCGCCATGTAACCCAGATGTTGCAGGAAGTCCCGGGCAGGGCACAACTGCCCAACCAGAAATGATTAGGCAAAAGAGGAGAGAACCTCCGCCCTGTCCACCAGGAGCCTGGCTCAGGCTTGGCAAGAGTCGAGCTCTTCCCCAATGAAGCAAATCACCTGCGGGGGCATGAGTTCCAACTTGGCTTCATTGACCAGGTGGCCAAGGCTGAATCAGGTTTGGTGGGCCAGTTCCTTGGATCTCTCCACCTCCAGTCTGGAGGGACCCGCTATAAGCCAAACGTCAAGATAGGGGTACACTCTGACCCCCTCGATGCCGAAGATGGGTCACCACCACTGGTATGCATTTGGTGAAGACCCTGGGAGCCGACGACAGGCCCAACGACATGGCTTGGAACTCATAGAGGGTTCCTTCCGCCCTGAAGCGGAGGAACCTTCGGTGGGACAGATGGATCAGAATGTGAAAGAACACGTCCTGAAGATCCAGTGAGGAGAACCACATGTACTGCTCAAGGGATGGTATGATCTGGGACAGAGTTACCATCTGAAAGGTGCACGACTTAAGAAAGTGATTCAGATCATGCAAATCTAGAATGGGGTGCCAGCCCCATATCCATTTTGGGACCAGGAAGTACTTGGAAAGGAACCCTGGGTTGACCGGTGGGTCCACGACTATGACCACTACCTCCTTGTGAAAGAGATGGGCAATGTTGTCTCTGAGAGCCGACTGAGTATGGGCAGATATCTTTTCCTCCCGTGGGGCGTGGGCTCGGCTTGGAGGGTACTACTCGAATTCCAGAGGCAGATCCTGGCCGACCACCTCCAGAACCCACCAGTCTGTTGTGAGAGCAGACCAGGTGGAAAGAAAGTGGCGGAGTCAGCCCCCCCGGGAGGACCCAGAGTGGTTGTGGCAGGTATGAGGTTGGTTGCCCCCATCCCGTCACTGCGCAGGCTTCGAGGATGAAGAGCCAGCAGCAGGGCAGTCGGAACCTCTTCCTTCAAGCTTACGGTTCGCTGAAGCCCCAGACTTAGGCCAAGGAAGCCAAGACTGAGCCTACTGCTGCTGCCCAGTTTGATACTGGGGCTGCTTGGCCACAGGGACAGAAGATCGAAAGGGCTTCTTCTTCTGCGATTTCTTAGAACCCTAGGGTTCTTTCTGAGCGGAAGTAACTGAGTCCAAGGTGGTGCTGGACTTCTCAACATGTTGAAGGTGACCGTCGACTCCTGGACCGAACAAGTCGGTACACAAGAAGGGAACGTCCGCCAGTTTGTGTTGGGTGTCTGCCGTAAAGGTTTAGACCCTCAGCCAGGCCCCGAGATGCATGGAGACTGCAGCTGCTACTGATCGGGCACAAGAAATCCCCAATATCCAAGGCCATCTGGAGTTGCAACCGCCCAGCCCTGATCACGGACCTGCCTGACCATGGTCTGAAGGTCCGCGGGGAGATGAGGAAGCACCTCGTCCAGGGAGCTCAAGAGGGCGTGGGAAAAGTGTGCCATAACAACAGCTGAACTCGCCTGTCGGAGACCAAGTGAGGAAGCAGCATAAACCTTTCTGGCTGTATGGTCCAATTTTTTTGACTCTTTATCCGGAGGTCTATCCATGTCTCCTGAATTGCCCGAGCACCAGAACACAGATTCAGTCACCAATCCCTCAGCTGAGGGATGCTGTGAAAACCCCAAGGGGGCACTGATGGGAACCACGTATTTGTGGGCCATATGAGCGGAAGGCACAGGACAGAAGGCTGGGTGCTGCCAAAGCTCCAGAGCCGGACTAACTATGGCCTCGGCCACTGGGAAGGCTTCAGATGGGGAATCCCTTTTTCTGAGGATGTCAGTCAGAGGGTATTCGGCCCGTTTTTCTACGGGCTCTGTCGTTGAGGCACAGGTCAGGAAGCATAGGGAAAAAGCCAGGAGCAGTTGTAAATTCACCAAAACTTTATTTATAGTAGGAGTAACATAAAAAAAAAAAATTGCTCATAATAACTATGTACACAGGCAAAATAAAATCTTTCTTGTAATAAAAACCTCTTGCTTAGCCTTTTTATAAGTCTTTTTCAACCCTCCACCTGTAGCAAACATCCTGTTTTTGCAAAATGTTCAGTTCTCGTAAATATCAGGCAGGATGTTTCTGAGGCCCCTTCGCCAAAAAGGCCTCAAGCATTTGCACTAAAGTAACCTCTAGTTTTCTACAATTAATATACATTAAAACAGTAATACCAAATATTTTCTAAACAAAAGAGATCCCAATATCAACTACATTTCCATACATTGATTTGCACAAATTTTTATATTAGCAGATATAGATATGCAAGGAAGGAAAAACAGACAGCAAGAGAAAACTGAGAGACAGAGAGAGGCAAAGAATTGCGAGACTGTTCGGGTTGATGAAGTCCAAAGTCTCTCAGGAAAATTTGGTTGCGTAACCAGACAGAGAAGAGAGAGAAAAGGAAAGATCCTTGCATTTAAACACTTTCTCCTTAACAAATGGGACAGGGTCCTATTCCACCCTGTCACAGGCTCTAACGGCATTCCCGTTGATTCGGGGATCCTTCCTCCACAGATAGACGCATCGAGTCGTCATCACAGGGAAGAGAATGAAGGTCCAAATCCTCGGACCCCGAGTCTGGGTAAAACGTCCGACCACCTGAGTCACTCTTGATCCACCGCAGACGGTCGGGAGTGAGGGTGATTGACAGCCTGCACAGCAGACCTTGATCAGGTCGAGACTCCTTGGCAGGAGCCCCTGAGGAAGGCTGCTTAGGTGGCGGCTCCACCAGGATAGGCAGAGAGGCCAGCTTCGGCTGAGCTGGGAGGGTCTTCACCGGCTTCACAGGCGGAGGAATGATGTTGACCAGCTCCGGAGGAGTCAGCCTAGAGGGCGACAGCCAGGTGATGGCCGGAGTTGAAGCCAGGGTTGACTTCAGACCAGTGATCATTAGCTGTTGCCACAGGAGATCCTTGCAGCAACTATGCAACTTGCGTTGAATCCTCTCCTCACCTGATGAGGACGAATGGCGGTGACGCCGCTTGTGGGATTTCTTCGGTCTATCAGTCTGGGGGGACAGCGATCTAGAAGACTACAGTCGTGGAAACCGACGGGGCTTCTCGGAAGGAGCTGGAAAGAACCGCGTCTCCTTCAGGTCAGGGACCGTGACCAAGGGTGGAGCTCCACCTAACTGGGTCTTCTCCTCGGTCGGTAGGACCGGAGTCCTAAACAAGGAGTTGTTGGCCTCATCAGTCGACATCGGGTTGAAGGGGTTGATGATAATTTTGACCTGGTCATCATCCTGCGTCTGAGCCATCTGGCTGGACGGGGGTATCATGAAGCCAGTGGCCGAGGCTGCAATTTTGAAGTCGAGATAGGAGACTTCTGTGACTGAGATCTCGCTCTGTCCCAAGAGCATTGACGTAAAGATTCTTCCCTTGGCTCTATGTCCTTTTTACAAGACCAGGAGGTGTGCGAACCCGATGGGACCTCCCCTCTAGTAGGGAGTGACTGGCATATCTCTTTGAAAGAACCGGAGAATGAGGTGCCCAATTTGAGCAGAACAAAAACCGACAGTGAGTAGGATTGTTCGGCGGCACAAGCTGCCTTCACCTCAAAGACTTTCATCTACTCCAATTGGTCAGCGAATCCCGGAGCCGTGAAGACCACATGACGAGCATCTTAGATTTGACCAGCGGGTGCCGTTTTTCCAGTTGTCCCAGTTGTAGATGTGCGAGGCGATCATCCAGCACCTGAGGATGGAAGGCGCGGCAGAGATCGCAGGCCTGAGGGTCATGCATATTGCCCAGGCAGCAGACACACGTGGAATGCAGATCTGTGCAGGACATTTTCTGTCCGCAAGGACACTGGTGGAACCCGGGCGAGGACTTGTCCTCCATCGCGGTCGCGACCACGAACTGTTGAGAAGATTCTCGAATGAGTTTTAATTTCGGTATTTTAGCCAAAGTTTTGAATGCCAGAGCCTACTCAATGTGGAGCAGTAAGGAGCGAACCTGTATCTTCCAAGTTGAAAGGAAGATCTGGAGGCATATACCACCCGGATGGATGGGAGGAGCCAGCTTTAAGATCTTCTGGCAAGATTTAAAGGGAAAGGGACATGCCAACAAGTGTGGATAAGAACAACATATCCGCGTCCCTAGAATCCTTGTTCCAGCTTTCCAGAATCAACAGGGATGAGTCTCCAAGGGACAGTCTCAATATTTTATATAATTGGCCTATAAGGTGACCCCACGGGTTTTCCCGGAGTATATCTTTTAGTAAGGTCCAGAATTGGGAAGGGGGTATCTTTGGCTCAATTTCTCTTTGTCTTAAGATATAATTTTTCACTTGGGAATAACTAAACAAATCTCGGTCCGAGAGATCGTATTTCTCCTGTAATTCAAAAAAAGGGGTTATACCTGTTTTTGTCAAGAAGTGGTAAAATATAATGGAGCCCCAGCTGCCTCCAAGACTGAAATGTTGCATCAAATTTGGCTGGGAAAAAGTTATCTTCAGATAGAAGAGTGTGCAAGAAAGCTGTAACTTTGAATGCTTTCTTTTGTTTTATATTGTGCCACAATTTCAGTATTTGTGCTGTGAATTTAGTGAAGGTTTTTATACGTGGTGCTCATTCTCCTGTGGAAAAGATAAGTTTCTCAATATCGTGTAAATCATTGATTATGAATTCAATCATCTTCCAGGGGGCAGAAAAAGATTAGGTGAGTCATAAGAAAAGGATTCTCAAAAAGGCTGCCTTAGCGTAAAGCAGAATATTGGGTAGATTGGCGCCACCTTGTGAAAAAGATATTGTTGAAGGAGAGAGAGAGGAGAATCCTAGGTCTCTGCCCCCCCCCCAAAATGAAATGAGAAATTATGACTTCCAGTGCAGCTTCCGGTTATATGGCAGCATAACTCTCGAGCTCTCGTCCCGCTCCCCTCTTTTAAGTTGTCAAACTAGCTGCAATCACCAGCGATTTTACTGAAATAATTTAGAAACTTTATGGCTACTTGCAATTTATGAGGGGATCCAACAGATTTGCTGCAATTCGCCCGGATACCGAAATCTCCGATGGAGACGCGACCAACTCGGGGGCCTCCACGCTCTCTCTCCAGACATCCCAAACTAGGCCACGCAGAAGGAACAAACCTAAAACAAAACAACCTGTTAAAATGGACACCAAGTTAGATAAAACACTACAGGAACTCAAGAAGTTTAAATCGGACTTTCAACCATTCAAACAAACCCAAGAGACTTTTCAAAGGGAACTCACAGAGTTACATTCTACAGTGTCCTCCTCAGACCAACGGGCTCAAGAACAAGCCTCGACCACCTTCCAGCTGCAGGATACCCTAAATTAAGTTGCCCATCTTTGCCAGCTCACAGTTGAGCATCAGGAGGACGCCGAAAACCATAGCCGCCGCAAAAACATACGTTTATATGAGATCCCTGAGAATAGTGAAGGTTTGAACCTGCTTACTTTTGCAGAGGCCCTCCTGCGAGAGGCCCTTGAGTTGGATCCAGATTTAAATTTTGAGATCGAGAGGCTACACAGAGCTCTGGGCCCAAAACTCATCCAAGCTTCTGCCCGCCCCAGATCAATAATTATAAGGGTTCTCCAATTTCAAACAAAAGTGTTCATTCTAAAACAGGCCTGGACCAAACCACGCATTTATTGTGGAGATACTCGCATCTTTGTCGATACCGACTATGCCCCCACCACGATGCAAAGAAGCCGGGCATACATTCCTCTGTTCTCCCTCCTCAGGCAACAAAAGCTTAAATTCAGAACCCCATACCCCAGTAGATTGGTGATCCAGTTTCCATCGGGACAGCAGTCTTATGATGCCATGGAGGATGCTTGTATGGACCTTAAAAAACGGGGTTATACATTGCCAGCCTTGATCCGCCTACCTCGGAGAGCATCTGAAGACAGGGATTCCTCTAGAGTGATATCTCCCAGACAACTGCCAGACCAACAAGCAACTACTGACTCTATTAAAAAAATGCTGGCACAGTTCTTCAGGCAGACCAGCTGAAGCTGCTCTGATTCAGGACTCTTGGTTCGCAGTGAGTAATGTGGCGGGGGGGGTTCTGGAGGTAGCCCTATGGGAGTTCGTGCCTTGGGAGGTTCTGTGGGGGATTTCCCTACCTTTCAATGTACTTTATTTAAGCAACTACATAATTCTCAGGGCGCCTTTGTGGGGGGGGGGGTGCTCGGAGACTCGGGTGGGATACCAATCCCATACAGGCTGTCGCATTGAGATGGGTGGGGGGCGAGGGATGAAGGGATCCCGTTGGGCCTTTCTCTCTTGTGGAAGCTGAGGAAGTAGGAGGGAGATGGGCCACACCCAGCCTTCTTGAATGTTCCCCGAGATGGATCCTATTTGAAGATGAACTGCTGCCGGGCTGTACTGAGTGGGAGAATATGGGCCTGTTTTTTCCCTATTTCCTCTTGAAATGGCCAGAAAGATGTTAGATCACCTTACTTTGTCCCCGTTAGATAGGGGCTCGCAGAGGACCCTGGATACGGTTTGAGGCTAGGGGGTTCTGAGTGGTCATTTAGCCTGCTCGGACCTGGATGCTCACCAGAGTTTGGGGCCATACTCTTGCAAATTTAACTGGCTTCACTGCATTAGCCCACTAGATAGGGCGCAGTTAATGGGTCTTCTCGGCCTGGCAGCAGCAGAAGATATTTAAGCTCAGAGGATCCACAGGTGAATTAAGAAAAGGGTCCTATTAATGCAGGACCAGATACTCTTTGGCTGGGAGGTTCAGACCCTGTGTGCCCCGGACCCCAATACGAGAGGTTATGATAGCATATTAGGCCCAAGGTTGAGCTCCCTCCATCGCTCTCTGCTCCTTATCACCCTAGCAAGGAGTCGAATGGCCTGAGGTGTGGGTGGGATCCCGGGCCCGGTTCTCTGGTGGGCTCCCCTTACCTTGGGGTGTCCCCCCTTCCCACTTTTTAGGGCACATGCCCGTGGGGCGTCCCCCTGGACCTTCTCGTCCCTCTGCCATCTCTCAGATGCATTCCATTATTATCCCCCCTCGCAAGCTGGAATACAAGGGGAATAACATTCTGGAATGTTTTATTCCATAGACTGTATACCTAGGATTACACTGTAACCAGGTTTATCTTATATGACCACATAGGAACTACAACAAGGGCTATCACAATTATTGGAAGTTGTCCTAAAGTTACTCAAACAGACACTTAACCTGGGCTCCTATATCACTAGGAACACTTCTCTCTGGGTATCTTGGATGGAGCGGCCAGAGTTTATTCATCTTAGGCCTCAACTGTTTATATACCGAGGACTGGAATATATGTCAGAGCTGCATGTTGACTATTTGGGCAGGGTTTAGGAAGTACATATTCAAGGGCACTTCTCCCGATCATTTAGCATAATTTGATTATATAACTATTTTGAATCTCTCCCACTCCTGAGATAACAGAGAAAGGGGGTTTTCTGTCTCTCATTACTCTGTACTCTGGATTAGCCACTAGATACATAATCCGGAGTGAATTTTTCAATCCTTATTTTCTTCCCCTCTCTATTTTTCCCCATCTATAGGGGGGCAGTACCGAGACTCTCATACCACCAGAGACTCGAGCCATTAAGGAACTGCATCTTTTTTTCCCACCATATCCCCTTCCTTTACCACAACCTTTTTTTTTGTTATCACTGATATTGGTGATCCCCACCTCAGTTCTTTCCCTTCCCAGAGTTAGGGGTAGGAGTTTCCCCAGGACCCCATACCACTTTGGTGAATGGGAACCCACCCATGGACAGTCAGACGACCGGTCCCAAATGCATTCTTTCCTTAAGCATGCATTGCTGGAAGTCACAGACACTTCCCATGATTAGGGCTTGTACATACAGTGCCTTCAGAAAGTATTCACCCCCCCCCCCTTGGATTTTGTCACATTTTGTGATGTTGCAAACTCAAATTAAAATACATTTATATGGGATTTTTGTGTCACATATCTACACAAATTACTGTATAATGTCAAAGTGGAATGAAACTTCGGAATTTTTGTACATGTAATTTAAAATAAAACCTGAAATGTCTTGATTTGATAAGTATTCACCCCTTTGCTATGACACTCAAATTGAGCTCAGGTGCATCAATTTCCTTGTGGGATCACTCTAAAACTTGAATGGAGTCCACCTGTGGTCAGTTCAAATGGTTGACATGATTTCAGAGGAAATACACCTGTCTATATAAGGTCCCACTGTTGACAGTGCATGTCAGAGCAGAAACTCTACCATGAAGACCAAGGAGCTGTCCGTAGAACTCTGTGATAGAATTGTGAGAAGGCACAGATCTGGGGAGGGGTATAAAACATTTCTAAGTTGTTGAAAGTTCCCGGGAGCAGAGTCAAGTCCATCATTAGGAAATGGAAAGATTACGGAACCACCCAGACTCTTCCTAGATCAGGCCGTCCTCCCAAACTGAGTAACCGGGCAAGAAGGACCTTGGTCAGGGAAGTGACCAAGAACCCAATGACCACCCTGACAGAACTACAGAGTTCCATGGCTGAGATGGGAGAACCTGTCCATAGGACAACAATCTCTGCAGCACTTCACAGATGTAGCCTCTATGGGAGGTGGCTAGATGGAAGCCACTCCTGAGAAAAGGCCACATAATAGCATGCCTGGAGTTTGCAAGAAGGCACGTGGCAGACTCTGAGACCATGTGGCAAAAATTCTCTGGTCTGATGAAACGAAAAGTGAACTCTTTGGCCTGAATGCAAAGCGCTATGCCTGGCAGAAACCGAACACAGCTCATCACCCATGTAACACCATCCCTACCATGAAGCATGGTGGTGGCAGCATCATGTTATGGGATGCTTTTCAGCAGCAGGGGCTGGGGCACTTGTCAGGATAAAGGAAACAATGAATGGAGCCAAATACAGGCACATCCTTGAGGAGAACCTGCATCAGTCTGCAATAGACCTTGGACTGGGGCGAATATTTACGTTCCAACAGGACAACGACCCCAAGCATACAGCCAAAGCAACACTGGAGTGGCTTCAGAACAAGAAGATGAATGTCCTTGAGTGGCCCAGCCAAAGCCCAGACTTGAATCCCATTGAGAATCTGTGGAAAGACTTAAAGATTGCAGTTCACCGACGCTCCCCATCCAACTTGACAGAGCTTGAGCAAATCTGCATGGAAGAATGGGCGAAAATCCCCAAATCCAGATGTGCAAAGCTGATACAGACATACTCAAGAGGACTCAAAGCTGTAATTGCTGCCAAAGGCGCTTCTACAAAGTATTGACTCAGGGGGGTGAATACTTAAGAAAACAAGATATTTCAGTTTTTAATGTTTCATAAATTTTTGTTACACAATATAAATATTTTTGCCACTTTAAATTGTTGCGTATGCTGTGTGACTCAAGGGGGGAAAAATCATTTCAATGCATTAAAAATTCTGGTAGTAACACAACAAAATGTGACAAAATCCAAGGGGGGGTGAATACTTTCTGAAGGCACTGTAGTTACTGTTCTCCTTTATACAGAATACAGTTATATAAGTATGCCCAGTTGGCGTACAAGTTACTGTATAGTTTTCTCTCAGATGGTTCTTTCTTTTTTTTCCTTCCTTTTATTTTTGGATCACAGTGCATTCAATTATTGCAAATGTCATAGATATCATATGGTGTACAGGACAGGAAGACAAAGTTGTAGCTTTACTAAGGTGTCTCCTTCCCGGGGTGGGGGGCTCGGGAGGTCACGAAAAGTCTATGTTATAATTAGATATGCAGAATCCCTTTAAAATTATATCTCACAATGTAAACAGGTTGGCTGGCCCCATCAAGAGGGATTGCACACTTCGAGCACTTAAAAAATTAAATCCAGATATTCTTTTACTACAGGAGACTCGCCTCTCCTCTGTCGAGCACCTAAAGTTGCTCAAATTTGGTTTCTCAGATATAGTTGAATACACATACCAGAGAGGCAGGAGAAGAGGTTCGGTGATCCTGAGTCCAAGATGTTCTAAATTACAACTCCTTGATCAATATTCTGATAAGGAGGGTAGGCTGGCACTGGCAGTAGTTAAACTGAATCAACAGATTTTAACAGTATGCAGCCTCTATATCCCTCCAGGCTCTGACGCCTCTTCCATACAGTACTTAATAGATGCTATCCTGACCAGGCCGCAAGGAATTTTAATTGTGGGAGGGGACCTTAATTGTCAACTTAACCCTTTGCTTGATTCATCAGCAACGCGTCCTTCCCCACAGTCTTCTGGACAAAAGCATCTCCGACGTCTACTTCATGATGTGGGCTTGGTGGACGTGTGGAGACAGCTTTATCCTTCGCATCGGAAATTTACCTATTATTCTAGTGCCTTTAAACACTATTCTAGATTGGACTACTTCTGTCTGGGCAAGAAATGTGCTAATCTGGTTCAGTCGGCAGATATTTTAAACATCTGTCTGTCTGACCATGCTCCTATCACTTTAGAACTTAACATCCGGAAGGACAGGATAAATACTCAATGGCGTTTTAACACGTCTCTGCTTAGAGATAAAAAATTCCGGGACCTGTTGGAAAACTGTGTCCCACAGATTATAGGAGATGACGTTTTCCCTCAGACCTCTCCACAAACTCTCTGGGACATGCTTAAAGTGGTACTCAGAGGCTATATCATAGCTTATGCCTCGCATACGAAAAAACAGGCTGAGTCTAATTTGGCAGCCCTACAAGAAAAACTTAAATTCCTCCAGGAGGCCCATATGCAAGGAGACACTGATCTCCTCCCTTTAATAACTCAAACACAGGTCAAGATCCAACACTCACTGACAGCTGGAACTGAACAGGCCCAGGCCTGGCTGAGGCAATGCTACTATGAGGGAGGAGCTCAGGCTTCTAAACTTTTAACCTATCGCCTTAGAAGTCAAATACAACAATCTACCATTTCTAAAATTAAGGATACCACAACCGGACAGACCCGATATTCGACATCACATATACTAGACGCCTTTAGAAGTATTATCATACTCCTTATTCTTCTCCAATGGACCCCAGCCCACAAAAAATATCATCCTTTCTCTCTCAGCTTCATCTTCCCAACCTCTCTGTCTCACAGCAGACACAGATAGTAGCCTCGATTACTGAATCGGAGCTCCAGAATACAATTCAAGATCTTAAAAACAGGAAATCTCCAGGCCCAGATGGTTTTGGGGTGGAATTTTATAAAGGTACCTGGAGCATTTATTGAACCCACTCTTTTGCAAGCTTTACAAACCGCCCACACTACTTCCTCTTTCCCTGTCTCTTGGAGACGAGCAACAATTTCTGTCATCTTGAAACCCCAAAAACCTCCACATCTATGTGACTCATATCATCCTATTTCGGTACTCAACCAAGACTACAAGAATAATACAAGTATTTTAGCTCACAGGCTCGACCATATTCTCCCCTCATTAATACATCCAGATCAGTCAGAATTCATCAAAGGTAGGCAGACAACAGACAACATCAAAAGAACCTTATACCTTATAGATCATGCCCAGTTCACAAAGTCCCTTCTCCTGATATTGAGTCTTGATGTTCAAAAGGCTTTTGATATGGTTTCTTGGGAATTTCTCCAGGCAGCCTTACAAAAATTAAATTTTTCCGCTTCTTTTACAGATGCCTTCAGAGGAATATACACAGATCTGGAGGCGGTAGTGAAACTAAATGGCTCACACTCTGACCGCTTCTCCTTGCAAAGAGGTACCCGTCAGGGCTGTCCCCTTTCTCCATACCTGTTCACCCTTTTCGTAGCACCTACAGCTCAGCTATTTTGACAAACCCCCAATCTTCATGGATATAGAGTCTCCGAGTCATCATACCATAAAATAGCTTATTACGCCGATGACCTCCTTTATATTACTCGTCCCGAAGAATCACTACAAACTTTAACTTCCCTTTTGAAAGAAATGGAGCTCCTTACATGTTACACCATAAATCCAAATAAATCGGAAGTCTTGCGTATACAACCCTCTCTTCCCCAAGATCTTATCCGGAAATACCCCTACAAGTGGGACAAATCGTACATAACTTATCTTGGAGTTAAAATCCCACCAAATCTATCAGACTTATACACTCAGAATTATTCTTCTGCTCTTTCTAAAATATACTTGAACCTGCTGAGATGGACCCCTCTCGCTAACGGCTAGAGTCCAATCCATCCAGATGAACTCTCTTCCAAAGATCCTATACCTAATGCAAAACATCCCCCTGCCCCTTTCAGCAAAGGACATTCGGAAGTGGGACAGCTCCATTAGCCATATTTTTTATGGGTGAACCAATGACCTACACTTGCATTAGGCAAGCTTCAATGCTCCAAAGATATAGGAGGATTATCTCTCCCTAATATATTCAATTAATGGATGGCCCCCCCTGCTCACCCATTTAACTACCTGGCTATTACCTCAAAACCATGCCCCACCCTGGCTGATAGACGAGTAGGCTATGGCAACCTGCCCCTACATTATTTATTTATTTAGTTTTTGTTGACCGGGTAAGTGCACTAGACAAATCCTGCCTATTTTCAGGCACGACCTGGGGAAGGGGGATACAGATGGATGCCAACTGACCTTGAACCTGATTAAGCTGTTTCTCGAGTGTTTTAGCCTAACAATATAGTCCAGTTACAGGGGGGTTCCAGATTCACCAAAGAGATGCTTCATTCCTAGGCGAAATTCTTAGCTCGTCCCTCCAATGGGTTTCTAGCCTCCTGGCTGGGTATCCCAGCGAAGGACCCTTACTGGGCACCGGCACGACTGGATACCACCTTCTAGTCCTGGACCCAAAGAGGCCTATGTTACACACATCAATTTTTTGATAATGTGGTGTTTAAATCATGTGATCAACTTAAACAGGAATTCTCTTTAGGTAGGAGTGACCTATAGATATTTACAAATCCCCCACACTTAAGTTCAAAAATTGGTTTAGATGTTACTACCCAGATTATAATCCCCACCCATGCCCCCTGCTACTTCAATTAGAGAAAGGTGGAGACAGGAGTCACTTAGTTTCTCGCCTTTATAAGGCCCTACAAGGAGCACCAACACATATCATGGACTTGGTGCAATTCCACTGAGAAGCCGAACTGCAGGCTGAATTGACCCAGGGGTACTGGCTCCAGATTTGGCGGAGACAACACAAAACCTCCAGCTCTTACACTTGAAGAGAATACTCCTGGAGGATAATGTCTAGATACTTTCGGATATCCCAGCTTACTGCTAAATACCTGGCTCATGGGGACTCTTCCTGCTATAGGAAATGCAGGTGTGAGGTAGCCATGCATACCCACATTTTATGGTCCTGCCTGATGTTGGCAGCGTATTGGTCCTCCATAGGAAATAAGATCATACACCTCTTTCCAGCACTAGGTGAGTTCTCTCCAGCAATGGTGCTCCTCCTCCACTATCCCAGCAGTTTCAGAGACCACACCAAGTATATCTTCTTAATATTCTACTTGGGGCAGCTAAGAAATGTATCACTAGACTATGGCTCCGTCTGGCCCCCCCCCCTTCCATTTCAGCTTGGGAAGACACAATATACGACATCTATAAACTAGAACATATGACAGCCAGAATTCAAAACAAAGTTCCTGAATTAATGAACCGCTGGAACGTTTGGTTCCTTTACATTGCCCGATTCATGACTGATCAGATACCTTAGTGTCCTGACGCAGGGAGGGATGAATACCGAGGTCCGTGTGATGGGGTTAGGCCACCCCTCAATTCCTAGTTCTCCATTTGGAGACCCCTCCTTATCCAGATGAGTGGAGACCTTATTTGATTACCTTCCTAAGAGACGGAGTGACTCCCGGACCTCCCTCTGTTTATCCCTGGGATTACAGACAAAAAGTGCAAAATAGGCTTGAATATTTGTCTCAAGACGACTTTTCCTAGATAGATATAGTTATGACCTTTAACTTTATGTAGAGGATAATTACTATTTTTATTATATTTATATCATTGTTTAATTTTATATTTGACTATGATCCTCCTCTATTCTGCAGTGGTCTGCTACAACTTTTATTGATTGCCATGTGTTGCACATACAATTGAATTCCTGTAAACATGAACTGTGATGCTATATAAGTTAAAATTTGAAATAAAAAGACAGTTTAAAAAATAAAAGAAAATAGAAATTATTCTGTTCCATGACTTGAAGTAGAATCCTGACGACGGGAAGGAGGGGATATTTTGGAATAAGTAGTGAAGACATGGGAGAACATTCATACGAATAATCTCTATTCACTGAAAGAAAGTAAGAGTCAAGTCATTTTGGATAAGGGTAGAAAGGGGCTCATAGTTGACCAATTTCAGATTATTGAGGTCCTTGGGGATGTAAATACCCAGATATTTAATTTTAGTGCAAAGCCATTTTAAAGGAAGCATTTTATTTAATCTTTGGTATGGACGAAAGTTTAGTAAGAATATTTCTGATTTTCTGATGTTCAATTTAAAGTTTGCTACTTTCTCATACTCTTGTAGTATTTCCCAAATGGCTAGAATAGACAGCTCAGGAAACAATACCATCAGAAGGATGTCTTCTGCAAATAAAGAGACCTTATATGTTGTTTGTCCCAACGGGATCCCCTCTATAAGTTTGTTCTTTCTAAGAGCTCTAGCCAGTGGCTCCATATAGAGGGTAAATAAGACAGGCGAGAGGGGGCATCCCTGCCTTGTTCCTCGGTAAAAGGATATAGTTGGGGTGATAGCTCCATTAATGCGGATATATGATTGGGGTGGTAATATATGTTTTGGATCCATTTTAAAAAAGTATCAGGGAAGGAGAAGGTGGACAGAGTATCCAACAAAATATCCCATGACACCCTGTCAAATGCCTGTTCAGCATCCAGGCTCAGTAAAGCAGCCGGGATTTGTCTCGAATTAATGTATTCGAGTAACAACATGGTTCTTCCGATATCATCAGTGGTACTTCTTTGTTTAATAGAGGCAGATTGGTCAGGGTGGATGACTGAGGGGAGAATGTGTTCCAGTCTTGTGGCCCAAATGGCCATATAAATTTTGTAGCTCACATTTAAAATCGAGATAGGGTGGTAAGAGGATGTCTCTGCAGCATCTTTATCTGTTTTGGGGATGGGAGCTATCACCACATATGACTAAGAGGGAGGAGGAGGAGGAGGATCCCCCTCTGCAACTGCTCTGAATGTAGGCAATAGTATAGGACAAAGTAATTCTGCGAATATTTTGTACCATTCGGCAATCAAGCTGTCATGTCCTGGGCATTTCCGTGTATGGAGGGCTTGTATATGGTCTAGAATTTCATTCGGGCCAACTGGGGACTCCAGGAAGGTTCTTTGTACTTCCGAGAGTTTAGGCAGTGAGAGGCGGGATAAGAAGCTGGTCCTAGTAAGCAGTGTGTTGGAGGAGGATGGAAGAGAATATAAAGCCTGGTAATAGGAGACAAAAGATAATCTTATTTGTTCCTCCTTGTGGGAGATTTGCTTTGATATAGGGTGTTTGACGGTCAAAATTATTGCTGTCTGCCGTCTAGCATGGAGCTTATGAGCTAATTGTCGGGTACCCTTGGATCCCCCTCATAGTTAGCTAGTTTTAAATATATTAGGGTCTGCAAAACTCTGAGGTCCATAATCTTTTGTAAGCCTTTTTTTGTTTCTCTGATTTTCCTTTAAAGTACCGAGTCACCCTCTGTATAGAGATGCTGGAAGGCCTGAAGTTGTTCTTGTAGTGTATTATATTTAGCATCTAATTTACATTTCAGTCTAGTTGAGAATGCTGCTGTTTCCCCCTCTAATCACTGCTTTAAGTGTGTCCCAATTTACTGGGTCTGAGATATTGGGTGTATTATTATCTTGCAGTATCTGGGGAATACGAGTGAGAGGAAGTATACACTGCATAACGGTGTCCCCATTTCAGCTTTTGATGTTGCACCCCAGACAAGTGAGTTTCTTGTAAGAAGTAGGCATCAGCAGCTTGTTTTCCTAAATACTGCATAAGACAAGTTTTTTTTATTGGATTATGCAAACCACTGATGTTCTGTGAAAATATTTTGACAGGATTTACTGCCATGCTTGACGAGGAAGAGGAGGGGGAGAACTCCACCAGAACCCCTGGAAAGAATCACCGAAGACCCAGAAGATGGGGACCTCATCCGCTCCCAGACAGCTATCCCGAAGGATCCAATGCAGTCAGCTGAGGAGAAGAAGACTGACACCAAAAGGCATCGGCCACTCCACTGTCACCGGTAGATCCCCCCACTCTCTATATTAATAGAGGATCGAATGTATTTATGACTTAATATGTGTGTTTGTCTTTTTTTAATAATAGAAAAAACTATCTACATACACCAAAACAATGGTCTGAACAAATATTTCTAGTGAGGTTAACAACCTCCTAAGTAGACACTTTACCCTCCTATCGTTCCCCAAATAAACAGAGGGGAACCAGCAGGGGTTTGGAACTATAAACAGTTTCCCCATTAAGGGAAAGAGAGAACTTGGAGGGAAAAACTGTGAACAAGGTGACTTGCAATTTGGAGGCAGGAAATATTAACCACCTCCTGGGTGTTTCGGGGCAAACTCCCTATTAGGGGTCTCCCTGAAACAGGGGGCAAGAGCTACACATGCAGAAGAGGCCCCTTGGGGAACTAGCGTGTTCCCAAATAATGAGAGCTCTGCCAAAATGGCAAATAAAATATAATGTGGCGACAGCCCATAAAGATCTCGGAGATGAGCTCTCCTCCCTTTTACCAATGATCAGGTAGGTATGGTAAGGAATAAAATGCAGCCTAAGCAGGAAGGGTGGGATAATTAGGATAGGGGTAGTTTCACAATTTCAAAGGAATATGGGGTTACATTAATTTCCTCTCCTCTTAGAAAGAGAGAAAAGGTAACAAGCTTCCCCGAGGAGAAGAGTCAACAGGGGTCGAGATTCTGATAATTTCACTATTACGGATACATAGAACCTTTAAATGGCCACTAGATGACATTAGAGGATGACTAATGGGGCTTATGAGGGTAATTTCATTGTTGCGTCATGCAGACCCAGAGAGTATTATTAAACCCTTAATCAAACCTGTATGTTAAACTAAATAAGGGCCCTCAGTTGCTTAAGCCAGTTAATTTGGGAGGCTGTTTATACCTGAATCAGAGGGTAAGAATAGTGTATGACCTGAGGCTCAATGACCCACAAAAATAATGATACATTCCACTCCTAGGAGGGTAGCTGGGACTAGGGATTACAATACTAAGAATCATATCGCCCAGGAAATGGGGGGGGATCAAAGAGGTTACCAGATGACCTGTGACTTATATCTCCCTCCCATCCATGGTGACCCCCACCCAAGGTGCAATGCAGCATTCCTACATATATTGGTATGAAACTCCTAAGGGCTCGGGAGTCAATCCCCAGGGATATAGCCCCTGATATGGGTCAAGCTCTCGGAGACTTACTGGATTGAACCAGAATATATATATATATATATATATATAATATATGTCAATAGTACTTCAGGAGGGTCATCCGTCTTGACGTGTCATAAAAATATATAATGAAAAAGCCTGACTGTTGCTATTACTCAAGCCATGGTGGGACCCAGGCTGGTAATTGGCAGTGTCCCAACCTCTCACCCAGGCTCTCATGTTATGATCTATCCTTGATTTATAGAAGGACCCCTGAGGTTAAACTTTAGGCGGTATTGCTGCCCCTAAAAGTTGAGGCTAGTGGTATTTATATGAGTAGATTTCACCGTAAAAGAGAAAAACAAAAGCACATAATGGGAGGAAAAGGTAACAAAGGGCAGGAAGGACGGAGAGGGGACAAGGGTAATGAGGGAGAGGGTGAAAACTGAGACAGTGCCTTTGCATTAATACAGAAAGTTAGTGTCTCTGCCTTTGAATCCAGAGAGACTCTTTGGATGTTCCCAGGAAGGCAGGTGGGAGAGAGAAGGGGCGCAGGAGGACGCAAGTCCGACATCCTGGTATCCTCGACATGAAGGCCACACCAGCATCAGTGATCTCCATTCCCGACCGCTATGTCCTGCCATCTCAGGGAAGCAATTATGGGAGTCCAGGGACATCCATCCAGAAGGCCCAGGGTGACAAGGTCCCCCCCCACCAAAAGCATCACCAACCTGTTAGGTCTTACGCCAGAAGGTCCTGTTAGATAGTCCATCTCATGAAGTCCTCTTCAGAAATCAATGATACGTCGACGAAAAGCGGAATTGCTGGAGTTGTTTCAGATATCCACTATAGGAAGGTTGGAGTATGGATTCAAGACCTGACAGGAGGTCTCCATTTGTCCACTCTGGGAGACACTCTCTCTTATCTATGAGGCTGGTTGTGCTCCATACGGTCAGTGAGCAGTCTGTGGGCCTGGAAGTCTGCTTTAGCTTCTTCGGCAGTAGTGTAGAGCTGAGAATCATTCAGGAATTGTACCAGCAGTTTCACAGGGTAGGGAGTCTTGAATTTTAGGCCATGTTGTCTTAGGCAGGAGAAGAGTGGTATGTACTCCCTGTGTTGTTTTTGTGTTGGGGGGCATAGTCATTAGCGAAAAAAAAATGTTTTTAGATGCATATTTTATGACCTTCTTTCCTCAACCTTTTTGAAGAAGGGCTTCCTTAACTGCGTAATTCAGAAAACGGATCTGGGCCTTGCATCCGGTGCTGTAGGTTTAGGACCTAGGGCCCGGTGTGCCCTTTCAATATCTATAGAGCATTGTGGGCCCAGGTCTAATTGGGTGCGCAGAAAATGATCCAGGAATGCAGGCAATTCTCTGGCTTCTTCACCCTCAGGAATTCCAAAGATTCTTAGATTTTTCTTCTCCCGGTTTTTTGCGTCCTCCTGCCTAGGGACTATTTGCAGTTGAGTTATGGCTTATTCTGCCGTAACCTCTTCGAGATTATCCAGTCGACAGGTATTGGTGATCTGGTGGTCCGCTTCTTCCAAGCAGCCCTGTAGACTACCAAACTCAGTCTGGAGGTCTGGCATGGACTCACGTATCTCCGCACAGGACTCCTGTAATGCTGCCAAAATAGTTTCAGTAGAGTCCGTGCGGTTTTTACCCGACTGAAGTTTATTCAGGCGACGCTTGCTGTTGGCGTAGTTGTCCGAGGCCACCACAGATGTCTCCAAGTCAGCAGGAGTTTTTTCCAGGTTGGCGAGGGTGTGGAAGTAGTTGCGTGATGATCTTAGCATCAGACAATGATTTGAACGAGGTTGGGGTAATGGTCAGATGTCTCCCAGGTACATCAGCATGGAGAGACACTGACTGCATTGCTAAAATTGTACAGGAAGCAGGAGAAAACACTGATGTCCTGGTACACACAGGGACTAACGATCTCGCCAACTGGTCAGTTGTGAAGAAGAAGGAAAACCTGACCAGTCTGGGTGACCAACTATCATCTATTTTGTCCGGCATCTCCATCTCTGACATCCTGCCAGTCTGGGAGAGGGGGGCAGATGGATGGAAGGTCAGACAAGGGAGCTAAACATGTGGCTCAAGGGCTGATGCCAGGAAAAAGGACACAAATTTGCAGGGAACTGGCAACAGTTTTGGGAGAGAAAGTTCTCTAAATTTGATGGACTGCATCTGACTAAGGAGGGAGTCAGTGCATTGGGGCAGAAATTTTACGTCTTTGCAGAATATTTAAACTAGCAAATGGGGAGAGGGGTGCAGCACCAGATACGTTGAATGTGAAGAACACCCTTCCCCCCTCAGCTAGTGGTCAAACTGGAGTTCAGCATGTTTGTAGTTCATTTGCATCACCAGGTAAGGAAAAGGTCTACGCTGGGGATGCATTATGAGAAACGCCACCTCACCCAACTAACACACCAAATCTCACAATGGAAAATTATGTACACAATGTCGTAGTCTGGGAAACAAGATCCCAGACCTGCAGGCACTAATGACAGAGGCTAAACTGGACATAGTAGCCATTAGCGAGTCATGGTTTACCAGTAACCACACTTGGGAGACTTCAGTATCGAGCTATGTACTGTTCAGAAGAGACCGAGGTGCAAAAGGGGGGTGGGGGGTGGAGTGGCTCTTTATGTCAATGAAAATATCAAAGCTACAGAAATTCAGAATACACATAAGGAGCCAGAAGAACTGTGGGTCACCCTGGAAACAAGAAATGGGACAGCCATATGAACTGGAGTTGTCTACAGGCCTCCAGACCAGGGGGAGGACATAGACACATTACTGTTAGAAGATATACAAAACATGACAGGAAAAGGGGAGGTGCTGATAATGGGAGTCTTCAACATGCCAGATACAGACTGGTCAATACCAGCAAGAACATCTGCCAGAACTAAACACATAGTGGATTCCCTGCAGGGGGAGGGCCTGAAATAACTGGTACAATAACCCACAAGAGACAGGGCTATCCTAGATCTAGTACTGACTAACAGGGAAAGGATCACAGATATCCAGGTAGAAGGTCACCTGGGTGCCAGTGACCATCACATGGTATGGTTCAATTTGGCCACTAGAACTAAATCATCCCATTCCAAGGCAAAAATATGGGACTTCAGAGGAGCTGACTTTGATAAAATGCCCAACAGAGTTAAGCTAGCCCTGGCAAGAAGAAATACAGATGAGTGGGTACAGGCAAAGTGGGCAAGCATTAAGGATGCAATACTTCAAACAACATCCCATTGTGTCAGAGAGAAAAGGAAGTGCAAAAGAAGAAGGAAACCACTTTGGTTCTCAAAAACAGTAGCAGAAAAAGTCAAAGCCAAAAGGCTGGCCTTCAAGAAATATAAGGGGACGCAGCGGGATGAAGATAGGGAGGCATACCAAACTTACCTAAGGGAAGCGGGGAAGGCAGTAAGGCAGACAAAGGCCCAGACCAAGGAAACATTAGCAAAAACAGTAAAAGAAGGGGACAAGACTTTCTATAGATACATTAGTGAAAAGAGAAAGTCCAGAGGGGGTATTGTTAAGATCAAAGGGGATAAGATGGCATGTGAGGAGGACCATGTAAAAGCATCTATCCTAAATAGATACTTCTGCTCAGTATTTACTGAAGAGAAGGTACGGCAGGTCCCACAGGTCAGCACCATGGACACAGGGAGAGGGAGGTGTGCACTAGTCCCTTCACAAAAGAAAGGGTCCTACAAGAACTCGATAAGCTCAGGGTGGACAAGGCAATGAGAGCTGATGGCATACATCCCAGGGTACTAAAGGAGCTAAAGGTGGAACTAGCAGAGCCATTAGCAGAACTGTTTAGTGAGTCTCTGAGCACAGGAGAGGTCCCAGAAGACTGGAGAAGGGCTTATGTGATCCTGTTCCACAAGAGTGGTAGCAGAGAGGAGGCAGGGAACTACAGACCAGTCAGTTTTACCTCAGTAGTGGGCAAGATTATGGAGGCACTCCTTAAGGAAAGGATAGTGCAACACCTGGAATTCATTGGAGCACAGGATCCAAGACAGCATGGGTTTAAAACAGGAAGGTCCTGTCAAACTAATCTCATAGAGTTCTTTGACTGGGTAACCAGAGTGGTGGACCAAGGGGGAGCAGTTGATGTTGCCTACCTTGACTTCAGCAAAGCTTTCGATACTGTACCATATAGAAGATTGATTAATAAGCTGGGTAGGCCTGGGGAGGTCAGAAGTTGGTCAACTGGGTGACAAACAGGCTGACAGGCAGAAAACAGAGAGTGGTGGTAAATGGTATACAGTCAGAAGAGATGCAAGTCACAAGTGGGGTACCTCAGGGATCAGTCCTGGGGCCAGTCCTCTTCAATATCTTCATCAGTGACACTGCAGATGGACTGGTGGATAAAGTTTGTCTGTTTGCAGACGACACCAAGATCTGCAACAGAGTAGATGACCCGGATGGGGTGGACAGAATGGGAAGAGATCTGGATAAACTGGCAAAATGGTCGGAAGAGTGGCAAAGTACAGTTACGTAAGAACTTACCGTAACAGTATATCTGCAAGAGAAGCTCTTGTAGTAGGTATTTACATATAGGACTGAACCGCCAGGCGTCAGGACCCCACGGAAAAATTTCTAGCTAGCAGTCTCTGGCGGGGGACCGCCCTCATGTCAGGTGACTGACGTCATGCAACGTCAGTATAAAGGGCTGGTCTCCCACGCCCGCCTTCCAGTTCTTTCCCACCAAGGACCAAAAGAGGCAAGACGAGAGAGAAGAGGATAGTTCCCCTCAAGGAAAAGGAACCAAAAAAGCTTAGGGGGATGGAGGGCGGAAAGGCAATACTACTGCAAGAGCCTCTGTCGAAGATCTACTGTTATGGTAAGTTCTTACGTAACTGTACTATCTTACTTTGAGAGGGCTCTTGCAGTAGGTATTTACATACAGGACTGAGTCCCAAGCAGTCTGGAACAAGGAAAAGCACTCAAGAAGAGGAAAACTATCCATGGTATGGAACCTCCAGGCTGAACGGGTCTTATGAAAGAAGACCTTGAAGCACAGCCAACCCGAAGCCAGCTCTATGGCAAGAGGCAATGTTCAAACTATAGTATTTCGTAAAGGTATGGACAGAAGTCCAAGTTGCGGCTATGCAGATGTCTGCCGCTGACACATTCTTGAAACAAGCCGCAGAGGCAGCTACCCCTCTGGTGGAGTGACTTCTGACGTTACCCGGCAGGGTCTTGTTATACTTGTCGTAACAGAAAGTGATACAAGGAGCCAACCATTTAGATAGGCATTGCTTGGAATCAGCATTGCCTTCTCTTTTGTGAGCAAAAGAGACAAAGAGCTGATCAGAGTTCCTGAGATCCTTAGTCCGGGTGGTGTAGTATCTCAGTATTCTGTGAACATCTAAAGTATGAAAGAGGTACTCCCCTTGATTGGAGTGTTGTGTAAAGAAAGTGGGTAGCTCAATGGACTGATACAGCGTAGATGCAGCCACCACCTTAGGGAGAAACTTAGGGTTGGTGCGCCAGAGCCACACGTTCCTTGTGAAAAATCAAATACGGGATTTTACACATCAAGGCCTGAAGCTCAGAAATTCGCCAAGCTTAAGTAATGGCCACTAGGAAGAGAGTCTTCCAAGAGAGGAACTTTAAATCTGCTGAGGCTGCTGGCTTGAAGGGAGGCAGAGAAAGTTTCTCAAGAATAAAATTCAAGTCCCAAGGAGGAGCAAGAATGTGTATGGGGGGTCTTAAAGGGAGGACTCCTCTGAGGAATGTCTTAAGAGACTTCCAACTGAGCAAAAGTCCTGTCTCTGAAGGGGACATGGTAGGCTGAAATCGCTGTCATGTGGACCTTTACAGAGGAATGGCAGAGACCCAAATTGAAGGGATGATGCATGTAGTCCAGGACTGTGTTGGCTGGGCAAAAGAGAGGTTTGAAGTCCTTTGACGTGGCTCAAATAGAAAACAGTTTCCACTTCATGGCGTAGGTGGACCTGGTGGAAAGCTTTCTGATCTCCACCAATATGTCTGCTATGAGAGGGAAACCCCCGAAACGGGCTTTAGCTACATCTGCAGGAGCCATGCAAGCAAATGAAGGGATATGAGACCTGGATGAACAAGGGTCTCCTGATCTTGGGTCAACAAGTGTTGCAACAGAGGAAGAAGAAGCGGAGGTTCCTCTGAAAACTGTTGCAGAAGAGAGAACCAAACTTGCCTGGGCTAGAATGGAGCGATGAGGATCATTCATGCCCCTCTGATCTGAGCTTGTTCAGGACCCTCAGAATTAAGGGAATAGAAGGGAAGGCAGAATCTGTCCCTCCAACTGAGAGACAGAGTGTCCCACCAAAAAAATGTCTCGCCCTGGAGCGAGTGAGCAGAAGGCGGGAAAATACAGGTTACTCACCTGTAACAGGAGTTCTAGGAATGGTATATGTTGTTCATCCACACTTATTGGCAGGTATCCTTGCCGCTTTAAATCTTGCCGGAAGGTCTTCAAGCTGGCTCCTCCCACCCACCCGGGTGGTATAACTCTCGGCTCCGCCCCATGACGCCAGATCTGGCCCGCTGGAAGCTCAGGTTGTGCGTCGAAGCCGGGGAGGTCGGGTGGGTGTGTGGATGAACAACATATACCATTCCTAGAACTCCTGTTACAGGTGAGTAACCTGTATTTCTAGGGACATGGATATGTTGTTCATCCACACTTATTGGCAGACTCCTAGCAGTTCTCCGGGAGGAGGGAGGCAAGACACACCCCAATACTTACTTGGGAAAGAGGCCCCAAAACCAGCATCCCGGCGTGACTCAAGGTCGATGTGGTAATGGGTAATGAAGGTGTGCTGACTTCAGGTAGCAGCCCTGCAGATTTCCTGGATAGGGACGCCCTGAAGCAGCCACCCGATGCAGCAGTATGCGGGTAGAATGAGCTCATCCTCTGGGAGGCTCCATGCCCGCCAACTTATAGCAGAGATCTATGCAGGAGGTGACCCACCTGCTTATCGTCCGCTGCTGCAGGTCTGCCAGATGCGGCTTCAGCATAGGTGACAAACAGCTGGCGAACCTCTCCCGAATTTCAGCGCGCTCTTGTAAAAGGCGAGCGCCCTCTAGGGTCCAAAGTATGGAGCCTATATTCGCCTCCGAGGTGTGATTGGGGTAGAACACCGGCAGAGTCAACATCTGGTAAAGGTGAAACTCCGACACCACCTTCGGAAGGAATTTCGGTTGGGGGCGCAGGACAACCTTGTCCCTGTGGAAGACCAGGTAAGGAGACTCGATGGAAAGCGCCTGGAGCTCTCCCATCCTTCTGGCTGATGTGATAGCCACCAAGACGGTGGTCTTCCACAAGTGAGAGAGAGCACACCTGTGCATAGGTTCGAATGGCTTGCCCATGAGCTTTGCCAGTACCAGCAGTAGATCTCACGGAGGTGGAGGTTCTCGCACCGGAGGGGAAATGTGATCAAGGCCTTTGAAAAAGCGCCAGACCACCTTCTCCTGCGCCACCGACTGCTTCCCGGCCCGCGCCCGGTAAGTAGAGATGGCTGCTAGGTGCACCCTTAGGGTCGTCGACCTAAGCCCTTGATTAGAAAGGGACCATAAATAGTCCAAGATGCTTGCCAAGGAACAGGAGGAAGGGTCCAAGCCTTTGTTCCTGACACCAAATGGAAAACCTTTTCCATTTGAAGGCATAGCATTTTCTGGTCGACTCTACGGGACGCCTCAACTACATTGAGGACCTCGTCGGAAGACCCAAGGCCTGGAACTCTACAGCTCAGGAACCAGGCGTCAGGTGCAGGGATTGAAGGTCCGGATGGAACACCTTCCCTGATTGACAGAAATCAGGTCAGGCGAGCTGGAAGCTGCCTCGGGAGCCTGGAGCTGAGGCTGAGGAGATCTGGTACCAGAACTGGCGAGGCCAGTCTGGGAGCTATCAGAATCACCTGCACTTGTCCCTCCCAGCCTTGAGAGCACCTTGTGGATCAAGGGAATGGGGAAAGGCGTGAAAGAGGCCGGGGTCCACTGCCTCGAGAAGGCATCCCCCTGCAGCGAGCCCTGCTGAGGGGGGCATGGAACAGCCTCAGCCAGCTTCTCCCTGGAGGCAAACAGGTCCACCTGAGGTGTGCCCCAATGGGAGAACAGATGCTGTACTACCTCCGCAGGAGAGACCACTTGTGGGATGCAGCCCCTATCCAGCTAGGGCATTGGCCAGGAGTTGGGCTCCTGCCACATGAATGGCTAGGAGATCCGCCTCCAGGCTGCGACGAAGTGACCAATGCGGAGAGCTTCCTTGCATAGAAGCATGGAGCGCCATCCCCGCCCTGGCGGTTTAGATAGTACATGGTCGTGGTGTTGTCCGCCTGACTTGGACCACTTGACCCGGAGGAACGACAAAGGCGGTGAGAGCTAGGCGGACCTCGGAGCTCCAGCAGGTTGATGTGGCATCGGGACTCCAGCGGGACCAGAGGCCGTGAGCCAGTGTTCCCCAGATGGGCACCCCAACCCATCAGAGAGGCATTGGTCGATAGAGACACCGTCGAGCATGGGCGGACGAATGGGATGCCCTCCTGCAAATGACCTGGAACGAACCACCACTGGAGAGCGTTCCACATCCCCTGTGTCACCGACACAAGCTGGTCCAAAGGATCGCAGCGTTGTGACCACTGACTGGCCAGTCCCCATTGAAGGGGACGCATGTTCCAGCGGGCCCAGCGGACCACGCTGGTGCAGGCCGCCATGAGATCCAGGAGGCGCAGGAAGTCCCGGGCAGGGCGCAATTGCCCAACCAGAAATGATTGGGCAAAGGAGGAAAGAACCTCGGCCCTGTCCGCCGGGAGCCGCGGCTCTGGCTCGAAGAGAGTCGAGCTGCGCCCGATGAACAGAATCACTTGCTTGACTCGAGTTCCGACTTGGCCTCGTTGATAAGAGGCCCAGTTGAGAACAGACCTGGAGGGCCAGATCTCTGGACCGCTCCACCTCCTGCCTGGAGGGAGCTGCTATCAGCCAGTCGTCCAGGTAAGTACACCGGACCCCTCGGCCGCAGGAGAATGCTGTCACCACTGCCATGCATTTGGTGAAGACCCTGGGAGCTGGAGACAAGCCGAAGGGCATGGCTCGGGAACTAGAAAAGGATCCTCCACTGGGAGCGAAGGAATCTCTGGTGAGGACGGACGGATGGGACATGGAAAAGCGTCCTGCAAGTCCAGAGAACAGAACCACTGCCCGACGTTCAAGGATGGTATTATCTGAGCCAGAGTGACCATCCTGGAAGGTTCGAGACCTTAGGAACTTGTTTAGGTCGTGTAGGTGAGAATGGGGCACCAGCCCCCGTCCGTTCGGAACCAGGAAGTACCTGGACACAAACCCTGGGTCTGAGGGGGGGTCCGCTACCACCCTGATCACCTCCTTTCGGAGGAGGAGAGCGATGTCGGCTCGACGAGCCGACAGTGAAGCTACGGACCCCGAGGTGCGACGGCTCTGAAGGGTGGGGCCTGCTCGAATTCCAGAGGCAGGCCTTTTCCCACCACCTCCAGAACCCACCTGTCCGAGGTAATAACGGACCAGGCGGAAAGGAAGTGTCGGAGCCGTCCCCCCACGGGGGGAACCAGGGGTGAGGTGACGGGGGTGGGGTGACACCCTCAGCCCGTCACTGGGCAGGCTTAGAGGGACCCGGCGAGGACCTCCTGGGCCTTTACCTCCTGCCTCCTGTTAGAGGAAGCCGAAGGCTTGGGTTTGGGATGCCGAGGCCGAGCCTGCTGGCCCTGACGTGTGGGGCCGGAGGCGCCAGGAGGCGAAGGACAAAAAGGGCTAGGCTGTGGCTTGTGGCCTTTGTCCTTCTGAGAAGGACAAAAGTCCAAGGTAGCGTTGGACTCTCGATCTCTGCAGGTGACCTTCCACCCCAGGACCAAGAGGTCAGTCCCAAAAAGGGAACATCCGCCAACTTGTGCTGGGTATCCGGTAAAGGTGGATATCCTCAGCCAAGCCTGGCCAGACGATAGCCACTGCGGCCGCCACCACCTGGCACATGAGTCCCCAATATCTAAAGCAGTCTGGAGCTGCTGTTTGGCCACTACCCTGCCTGGTCCCGCACCTGCTTGACCGTAGTCTGCAGATCCGCGGGAAGATGAGGATGACCTCATCCAGGGGGCCCAACAGGGCATGAGAAAAATGTGCCATGAGGGCGGCGAACTGGCCTGGCGAAGGCCGAGAAGACGCAGCATGAACTTTCCATGACATAATCCCTTGGATTCCATGCCGGGAGGTTTATCCACATCCCTGGTACTTGCCATGCGCTGACTGTCAGTAACCAGCCCCCTCAGCAGAGGGGTGCTCAACCGGACAGGGAACGGTAGGGACCGCATACTTCCTGGCCATCCTGGCGGGCGCAGGGCAGGAAGCAGGGCTGCCAAAGCTCAAGGCGGACCCACTATGGCCTCGGCCACCGGAAAGGCCTCCGTTGGGAATCCCCTCGGTCCAGAATCTCCAGTGAGGATACCTGGCCCGTTGGAAAGCAGGTTGACATTCATCCGGTGGACTCCGAGATGAGCGAAGCAGTCCTAGGAAGGGCAGAGCTATCGTCCATTGACTGTCCTCCTGAGGACTCCAAGTCCAGTTGCTTGGAGAAAAAGGAGGAATTATCTCGGACTCGGACGAGTCCTCGAAACTGCCTCTGGCCTGAGCCACCCTCTACCACCTGCGAGGTCGGTTGGGAGTGGGGAGTAGCAGACAGCCTATGGGGGTGCCTTAGCCGACCAGAATCCTGGTGGGCCAAATAGTGTTTTGCAGTGGGCGGAGGTTCCACGAATCGGTGGAGCAGCTGGTTTGGCGAACAACCGGCCTGGGTACAGGCTCCTCGGGTAAGTCGAGGGGTTGTGTGGCCCGCTCGACGGCCACTTAATGGCCAGGCAAAGCGACTGCGTCGGCTTATTCCAGTCAGGAGGAGCGGTTGCCACATGAGGTCTCGTACCATCGGTAACTTACGCCCGGAGCCTCCCTCGTCGAGGGAGGAGGGCGAGGGGCAGCGGCCGCCGCTTACAGCGGTGCGAGACCCGAGACCGCCCTATGGCCCAGGATAGGCTGGACCTTGAAAGGTCAGACCGAGACCGAGGCCTCGGCTTTCGAGGTCGGTCGAGGGAAGTGTCGGCAGGAACGGCCTCCTCTGACTCGGAGGGTTCATCCGAGGCTCGGACCGGAGGCACAGGCAAGCCACGGGATCCTCAACTCCCCGGGGACGAGGAGAGGGAGTCTCGGCTCTATAGGCGACAACCCGTCCAACGGATCGAGAAAAATCTCGACTGCGTCGATGGGGAGTCTCAGTTAACTGACCTGGCCGGAACACCGTGAGACCAGTGGCGGCTTGACGGCGTCGACTGAAGTCGGCCAGTCGACGACCCTCGAGAAAGGGACCTTTCCGCTTCCAAGAGCGTCGATGGAGGATTTACCCTTGTCCTTCTTTTGGACCGAGAAAAGGTCCAGCAGGCGTTAGCCCTTCTCCCTTAGTGGAGAGGGACAGACAAAGCTCATTAAAGGAAGCTGAGTAGGAAGAACCCAGAAGGCGGGATAAATGCTGCGGCCGAGGAAGATACAGCCGCGCCGCCCTCTTGAGGCGATCATCTGCTCGAGCTGATCCGACCCAGCCTTGTGCAGACACCGCCGACAGGCCTCCTTAGACTTCACCGGGAGGAAGCTTCTCGGGGCGCAGTTGCAATCGGGCAGCACGGTCTTCAAGGACGTGGGCGGCAAGGAAGAGCACAAGTCGCAGTCCCGCGGGTCCGCTCAAGGCCTAAACAGTAGACACACGCGGAGTGTGGATCCGCCCAGACATCTTCTGATTCGCAGGGGCATCTCCGAAACCGAGTCGACGGTCCATCGCAGTCGCGAGGGATCAAGACTGAAGTCTTTTAGCAAAAACTTTCAAATTCGCAAAACGGAAGAAATAGGAACCAGTCTCTAAACGCAGAGCGCTAAGGAGGGAACCTGAACTTCCAAGCGGTAAGGGAAGATCTGGCGTCATGGGGCGGAGCCGAGAGTTATACCACCCGGGTGGGTGGGAGGAGCCAGCTTGAAGACCTTCCGGCAAGATTTAAAGCGGCAAGGATACCTGCCAATAAGTGTGGATGAACAACATATCCATGTCCCTAGAATTTTGTGTTTTGAGGAGACGCGAACAGGTCTACCCGAGGGGTTACCCAATGCAGAAAAATGCAGTCTACGACCTCTTGATCCAGTTCCCATTCATGGGCCCTGGCTGAAGACAGAGTGAGGTGGTCTGCCAGTGTGTTTTCCACTCCCGGAACGTGAATGGCCATCAGGTGAAGATTGTGCTGGGTAGCCCAGACCCACACTCTCTTTGCTTCTCTGTACAGAAGGTAGGAATGTGTTCCTCCCTGCTTGTTGAAATACCAGACTACATACATGTTGTCCATCTGTATGAGGAAATGACCGGGAAGGATGGAGGAGTGCAGGCCTGGAGGGCATAAAGGACTGCTCTGAGGTCGAGCACATTTATGTGCAGATTTTGTTCGAACTGGGACCAGCTGCCCTGAGTCCTGTGAGACCCGAGATGGGTTCCCCAGCCCTATCCTGAGGCATCTGTCGTCAACGTCTGGGAGGGGGGTTCAATGTTGAAGTGAACTCCCCGGCAAAGATTCTTCTGTACCATCCACCACTGCAAGTCCCCGATCATGGGATTGGAAACTAGTACCTCTTGGTCTAGGTCATCCAATGTTTGGTCCCCTTGAGACCGAAGCATTCTCTGAGAAATCCTCATATGCAGCTGAGTGTGTGGGACTGTCGGAACTGCTGCTGCCATTAGCCTGAGGAGGCGGAGGACTGACCTGGCTCCGACCCTTCTGCGACTGGACAGATGTGCCCGAGTCTGAAGGGTGTCCACCGTGTCCGAAGGCAAAAAAGCTTTGCTGATGGTCATGTTCAGAATCGCCCCTATAAATTGAAGGTGTTGGCAAGGGACCAAATGGGACTTTGCCCGGTTGATGGTGATACCCAGGCTGTTGAAAACCTGCAGGGTAAGGGAAAGGGAGTGCAGGAGTTCCTCCCTGGATGGGGCCGCCAGGGGCCAATCGTCCAGGTACGGGAATACCTGAACTTCCTGGGTATGCAGGTGGGCCACCACCACAGACAGCCATTTGATGAATACTCAGGGATTGCCGAGGAAAGACCATATGGGAGGGCCTTGAATTGGTAGTGGTCCCCTGAAAGCAAAATTGAAGGAATTTGCAATGGGAAGGGCATATGGGGATATGCAGATAAGCATCCCGCATATCCAAAGTGCACAGCCACAATCCCTGCCGAAGAAGAGGCAGAAGGCCCTGCAGGGAGAGCATTCTGAAGCATCTGTACTCCACGAACATGTTCAGGGAACTGAGGTGTAAAAAAGGCCTCATGTCTCCCACCTTCTTTGGAACTAGAAAGAAATGGGAACAGTAACCCGTCCCCCAAAGGTGGTCGGGAACTGGTTCTATCGCCGCCTTCGAGAGAAGGGAGGTAATTTCTTCTAGGATCAGAGAAAGATGTTCCGGGGAGTAAGACGACTTGAGGGGTGGTTTCGGGTGGTTTCTGTAGAAACTCTATTGAGTGCCCTGCTGTAATCAACTGGAGCACCCAAGAGTCCGACGTTATCCTCTCCCAACCAGGTAGATGGAGGGAGAATCTCCCTCCTACCGGTTCCTCTGGGACCTCCAGAGGCAGTGGGAGAGGCGAGGAGTCAGGAGGTCTGCAGCAGAGCAGTAGCTGGGGCTCCCGTGGCTTTTTTGGTAGGGGAAGTCTTGGTTGCTGGAGGGGCCCTGACGCTTGCTGGCCCGTTTGCCCTGTGGTTTTGATTTTTGTCAGTTACGTCTACGAAAAGGACGCTGCTGCCCCTGAGGGGTCTGTACAGAGAGTCCACGGACTTGAGTGCAGTGCCCTTCTCGTGCAAGTCGGTAATGATGTCCTTGACATCACTCCCAAACAGCACTGAACCCCTGAAGGGTGCATCCTTAATAGCAGATTGCACTTCAGAGACCAAACCTGACACACGGAGCCAGGCATGATGCCGAAAAGCCTACGGTGAAAGCCGAGCTCCGTCCAGCTGTGTCCACTGCATCATAAGCGGCACGAAGCACATGCTGACTGGCCGAATGAGCAGAACGGACAAGATCCACCACTTCCTGTTTTGTCTGAGACTCAGGAAGGGAGTCTAACTTTGATTCCACCTGGCTAAGGATGGTCTTCAGGTAATCCCCCCATAGGTGCTACACAATTCAGGGCCCTAATACCCAGGGAAGAAGATGAGTAGATATTCTTCCCACATTGGTCCAGAAGCCGAGACTCCTTGTCAGGTGGAGATGTTTAGAATTAGCAGAGCGGCCATGAGCTGCGCTAGTCACGACCGAATCTGCTCTGGGGTGTAGATTCAAGAAATCTACTCCCTCGGGAGCCTGGTATAGCCAATCTGCCTTCCTCAGAAGGGGGGCTAATGCAGAAGGTTGTTTCCAAATAGTGGAAACAAGATCCACGTGAGGCTCTATCCAGGGTCGAATCAATGTAGGAGCGGTCTCGGGCAGATCCAAGTGGCCAGTGAGCTTTTTATACTGTGGATCTGGCTGCAGAGATTGTCACTGATGAACTTCCTGGATCTTTCTCAGTAGCTCCAGAAAAGAAGGATCCTCCAGAAGAGACTGTGGAGGAGTCCTTGGCCTCGGTCAGTCTGGAGTACAAGGCTCATCATCCGGGTTACAGCGTCTCCCCGAGTCAGAGGTCTCTGACGAAGAAGAGGAAGACTCCTCCCTATGCGGGGGAGGGATGATCCCTCTGGGATGCGTATCCTCCCCACTCCTGGCACCTGAGGGTTCACCTCTGGTGTTGGGTAAGGGGCAGGGAGTCCCCTGTTTCTGGTGCAGGGGATCCTGCGAAGGGTCAGGCGTCGGTAGATGACTCTCCACCTCTAGTGAGTTGAGCCTTGACCTCAGCCCACCAGGAGGCTAGAGTCTCCTTCAACTCCACCAGTGGCTGGGGCATGGGCGGCAGAGGAGGAGGGTGATACGGATACTGAGGATATCCGTACATTGGAGTACCAATAACCCGACGGCGGGAAGCCCAGCGTCTGGTATTGAGGCACTGGCAACTGCGGTGTCGGGTAAAACGGCATTAGGTACTGTGGCGCCAGGTAAGATGGCACCGGGTTTTGAGGTGTTGGATACCCGGGGGCCAGGGGCTCTGATGAAGCAGAGGGACCTGGCAGAGTCCCAGCTGGCAGGCCAGACAAAGATGGCCCCATGGGTGTCTGGCCCGGTGTGGAAGCGCCATCCGGTAGAGGGATGTCAGCCGGTGTCGTGTAAGCCGGTGTTGGAGCCAGCATCTGAGGGTCCGGCGTCAGGGTGTCTGGTCCTGAAGGAGGAGGCCCTGATGGCAGCATGTCCAAGTCCTCCGGGGTGACCAGGGAGGGAGGGAGGGTTGGAATCCCGGGGTCCAGTAGAGGAGACGCAGGGACCTCAGAGGGCAACACTGAGTGTTGCGGGGAGCCTGGGGCATCAAACTGGTCAAGGGGGTTCGATGCAGGCTCCTTGGCCGGGCAGTCATCGGAGGGGCCAACGTCCGGCTTATCAGAAGGATCCAGGCGGGCTTCGGAGGAGTCAACAGCCAACTTACTGGATCCCTTGCTCGATAAAGGCCGCGCTGGAGATGCGGCCTTGTCAGTTGAAAGAGTGACTGTGCGCCCTCCCGAAGGAGCGAGTGGCTTACCAGCCTTGTTCGGGCGGACATCAGTGGCAGTGACGCCCAACTTAGCAGACCTACTCGAACCAGAAGGCTGTGTGGCAGTGGCCTTCCTGGGAGCGGAGGCCTCTTTTAACCCCAGAGGTACCTGAGGGGCCCCGAGCGTGAGCCCGACGGGAGGGGCGACACTTTCTTGGACACTGCCAAGACGGTCAACACTTTCTTGGACACCACCAAGACAGTCGTCATGGAGCGATCCCCCAGAGGGGACGTTACCCTTCAGAACCACGACTCCAGCCGGAGTCGCGGAGGCTGTGGAAGTCGAATCCTGCTCCCGGTGCTTGTCCTTCTTTTTGTGGCCTTCGGGGGAAGTGGATGCCTGCCTCAACTTTTTTAACTCCTTCTCCATGGATGCCATTTTTTTCTTCAAAATATGGGCCTCCAGGGAGTGCTGCCTCCATTTTCAGGTAGGCGAATTAAATTGCTGGCAGTGCTGACACTTCTCCACAGGGTGATCCGGGCCTAGGCAGAAGAGGCACAGGGAATGGCCATCCTTATGCAGCAGCTGGGAACCGCACAAATCACACTTATTTTTATGCGATTCAGAAGGCATCGGGGTCGACATACAGTGTATAATGTGATAAGGATATAGAAAAAATGGTCGAAAAGTTTGAAAACTGAACCAACGAACGACTGACGAGCGCTGAACTCTACATGAGGAACTTTCTAAGTCGACATGGGAAAGAACTGGAAAGGTGGGCGTGGGGACCACCCCTTTATACTATGTCGTCGCATGATGTCGGTCACCTGACGTGGGGGCGGTCCCCAGCCAGAGACTGTTAGCTAGAAATTTTTCCATGGGGTCCTGACACCTGGCGGGTCAGTCCTATATGTAAATACCTACTGCAAGAGCCCTCTCGAAGTAAGATCTGGGGTTTAACGCAAAGAAGTGCAAGATCATGCACATAGGGAAGAGAAACCCTGAAGCCACCTATAGGCTGGGAGGGGAGTTGCTGGCAGTCACAAGGGAAGAAAGAGACTTGGGCATCATCATCACAGATGACCTGAAATCATCCAAGCAGACCACTAAAGCAGTAGGTAAGGCTAGGGGGATGTTGGAGTGTATTAGTAGGGGTATCACAAGTCATAAGAGGGAGGTAATAATCCCTCTTTACAAGAAAATGCTTAGGACCATCTGGAGTACTGCGTGCAGTACTGAAGGCCACACCTTCACAAGGACATTAGCCAAACTGAGGCAGTCCAGAGAAGGGCAACCAAAATGGTGCAGGGACTGCACCAGAAAACATATGAGGACAGATTAACGGAGCTCAACATGTATACCCTAGAGCAAAGGAGGGGGAGAGGTGATATGATCGATGTTTCAATATAAGAAAAATAGCAGGACAAGAGGACACAGCATGAGATTAGAGGGAGGCCGACTAAGGGGTAATGTGAGGAAGTTATTTTTCACAGAAAGGGTGGTGGATGCATGGAATGGCCTACTTCAGGAAGTGGTGGATATGAATACAGTGCAGGGCTTCAAACAGGCATGGGATAGGCATAAGGGAGCAATACAGATGAGTATGAATAGATAGGTCATTGACAGAGCAAAGGCCGATGGCACATTCAGAATGTAGAAAAAGAAATGGGCAGACTGGATGGGCCTTGCAGTCCTTATCTGCCGTCAACTTCTATGTTTCTATGTTACTAGATACTACCGATATTTATTACTAACTGCGAGTGATTTAGGCTGAAAAAACTTTCAGGTTATTACTTTTTAAACCATTTGAGATGGAACGCGGGGAAAGAGCTCATGGAGGGACGTCTGCTCTAGTTCATGGTGCCACCGTCAGTTCATAATTTTTTGTTTTAAGGTTATTTACATTTGTCAAAAAAGTGAACACAAAATTGAAATTTCTGCTGTTTTTTGCTAGTTATAAAAAAATCTATAAGGTATCTATAAATGAAACACCAATCATTTGTAGATAATTTTGTGCTGAACAACTCTGATGTTCACAATACCATGCTATCTTTTTTCGTTTTAAAGTCATTTCCATTTGAATATGGTTAGTACGCTTCTGAGGCCGAACACACTAAATGAATTCCAGAGAGATTTGTGACATAGTAACTGTTTGTATAAATGACTAACTGTGTATATAAGCAAGCAATAACACACAACGAGGTGTGGGTTATCTCCTGATAAAAGCATGCCCAGGTGTGTTATGAGAGCACTGAGTGCCTTATGCACCTGGGCGTGCTCTTATCAGGAGATAACCCACACCTCGGAGTCTGTTATTGAACTTATAAAATGGGCCTCCAAGTAGTGATTGAAAATTTAAAAAAGAGAAAAAAGCTGTTGAAATGGAAAAAATGTAAGAAACGTTTTTCTTTATTTGGAGGGATAAAGTAGTCCCTCTATGTAATGTGCTGTACAGTGCAGTACACTGTATTCGGCTTGGTCTGTAGTACAGCCAATACACCCACAGTACTCAGTACATCCAAGGCCCCCCCCCCCCCCAACAAAACTAAATGAATTTTTCACACCTGCAATTATTTTCTCGTGCCATTTTTTTCCCTGTAGCAGGTGTACAGCTCTCATGCCCGTTCTTTCAAACTGTGGTCTCCGATCTGCTTCTGCATCAGCTGTTTTCAGTCTCAGGCCCTCTATCTTCGCTGGGTGTCTGCCAAAGGTCTGAAGATAGCACACATGAATGTATGTAGCCTCAGACATAAAATACATGAAGTCCAAGCCTGGCTGGACCTCTACAAGTCTGATGTCCTAGCCATCTCTGAAACCTGGTTAAAAGCCCACATTCTTGATCACGAGATACAAGCACTGGGCTATAGCACCTACCGCAAGGACAGGGAATCCAAAAAAGGAGGTGGGGTGCTAATCTATACAAAGACTGACCTCACTGTGTCACCTCTAACCCTGCAGGGAAGTCTCCCTGCTGAGGGTGAAGGTATATTTATCCGCATAACCCTAGGACACACCAAGCAACTAACAACAGGTTGTGTCTACCACCCACCAAAGTCTGCCCTCCAATCACTCGAAGCCATCACGAATGCACTGGGCCAAGAGGTAGCTACTCATTTTGGGCAACTTCAGCCTCAACTGGGCACAGGACCCTGGCCATGCCTTGATGTCTCTGACCCATGAAGCAGGTCTGACGCAGGTTATCTCTGAACCGACCAGACTGAATTCCAAAACTGGGAATAACACCACCCTGGACTGGGCTCTAGTGTCAAACCCTGCAAACATCCAGAGTGCGGGCACAATTGCAGATTCCTTGAGTGACCATTCCCCGATTTTCTGTATATGGATGAACAGAGCACCCAAGGTCCAGCCAAGAATCCTTACAGCCCGAGACTACACCAAATTCTCGGAAGTACAATTCAATCACTACCTAAGTAGCCGGGACTGGAGCCCCATAACACTCCTCCCAACTCTGGCTGAGGCCTTTGTATACTTTCAGGACTTACTAAGTACAGCTGCGAACCTCTTCGCTCCTATGAAGAGACTGAGGCCGAAAGGCAGCTGTTACAAGTGGATCTCTCCATCCCTCAAAGCTCTAATGACTACTCGGGACAAAGCCTGGAAGAAGTTGAGGCTCTCCACCCTCCCGGCAGATCTTGTGGAATACAAAGCGCTAAGAAACAAAGCCAAGAGAGCCATTAAACTTGCTAAAGAAGTACATCACACACCTCCAGAAAACTAGCTTAGGCAACCCTAAGCAATTCTGGAATCATGTCAATGACCTGATCAAGGGCAGCAAAAAGACTGAATCCAGCCACAGGAAGATCAGCGGTCGGTTCACAACTGACTCTTCTCTAATATCGGCTGCCCTTAACAACCACTTCACAGATCTGAAGGCCTACAAGACCAGCCAATCTTCCCTGACTTTGGCCCCAAGCTCAGCTGAAGCAACACACTTTGAACAACCCTCTTTCCACCTGATACTGGCAAAGCGCACTGAGGTCCTAACCCTCCTAAAGACGCTGAAACCTAAAGGATTAGGGGGACCAGATGGGATCAACCCTTGGCTACTCAAGGCTGGAGCCACCTCCTTATCCTGGCCCTTAACATAGAAACAAAGAATTTGACGGCAGATGAGGACCGCTCGGCCCACCCAGTCTGCCCAATTCCCTACCTAATGGATAAGCTGCAGATCCTAGTTAACCAGCAGCCTACTTCTTTCTACCCCAACCCCACAGAATTGCCTTATGACTGTCTGAATTCAACCACTGTTTTTGACTCCACAACCTCCTCCGGAAGGCCATTCCATGCATCCACAACCCTCTCTGTGAAAAAATACTTCCTTACATTACCTCTGAGCCGCCCCCCCATCTTCAAATTGTGCCCCCTTGTTCTTGCACACCTCTTTTTTTGAAAGATGCTACCCTCTTGAGCTTTGCCGATTCCCTTGAGGTACTTGAAAGTTTCTATCATGTCCCCCTTTCCTCAAGGCTATACATATTAAGCTTCTTTAGTCTCTCTTCATATGTCTTCTGGTGCAGACACTGCACCATTTTAGTTGCCCTCCTCTGGACAGCTTCCATCTTGTCTATGTCTTTGCGGAGATTGGGTCTCCAGAACTGCACACAGTACTCCAGATAGGGTCTGCCAACTGTCTGTACAGAGGGATAATAACTTCCTGTTTTCTACTGGTGATGCCTCTCTCCTATGCATCCCAGTATCCCTCCAGCCCCCTTACTGCCCTCTCACATTGCTTGCCCACCTTTAAGTCATCTGATATGACTACCCCCAGGTCCTTTCCATTTTGTTGCTGTTAGTATCTCACCCCCACTGTGTACTCTTCCCTGGGTTTTGTTTCCAGGTGCATTACCTTGCACTTCTTAGCATTCAATCTAAGCTGCCATACATCTGACCATTCCTCTAACCTTGCCAAGTCCCTTCTCATCCTTTCCACCCCACCTTGTGCATCAACTCTGTTGCAGATCTTTGTGTCATCTGCAGGAGACATATTTTCCTTCCAGTCCCTCATAATGTTGCTTATAAAGACATTGAAGAGGAACGGTCCTAATACTGAACCCTCGGTGCCCCACTAGTAACCCCTTTCTTCAGAGTGGACTCATTTTACTATTACCCTCTGTGTCCTATTCTCCAGCCAATTTTTACCCAGGCTATCATCTTGGGACCCACTCCCAGGCTGGCTAACTTGTATATTAAACTTTTGTGTGGGACTGAGTCAAATGTCTTGCTAAAGTCTAGGCAGGCCATGTCCACAGCCCTTCCCTGATCTACTACTTTGGTCACCCAGTCAAAGAAATCTATTAGATTCGTCTGGCATGACCTTCCCGCTGCGAATCCATGCTGCCTTGGGTCCTGTGCCCCTCTGGCCTCTAGGTATTCGACAATTCTTTCCTTCAGCAGTGATTCCATCATTTTCCCTATCACTGAAGTCAAACTAAAAGGTCTGTAGTTTCCTGCTTCTGTCCTGCTCCCACTTTTGTGAAGGGGAATCACATCTGCCCTCCTCCAGTCCTCAGGTACCACCCATCCTCCCATGATTTGTTAAAGAGGGTAGTCAGTGGTGTCACTAGTTCTACCCTTAGTTCTTTTAGAACTCTGGGATGAATCCCCTCAGGCCCCATTGCTTTGTCCACCTTCAGTTTTAAGAGTTCTTTCAGAACCCTTTCTTCTGTAAATGGGCTGGTATCAACTTCTGTAACCATGCTCCTTAACAGATCACTGAGGGAAGGAGTAGTCCTTGACCAGTGGAAACATGCCAGTGTAGTCCCTATCCACAAAGGTGGACTCAGGGAAAAACTAACCAACTATAGGCCCATTTCCCTTCTCTGCACACTTGACAAGTTGCAAGAAAGGCTAATCTACAGCAAGCTCCGGGACTACTTGGAAGCTCATCAGCTCCTTGCTCCCTCTCAACATGGATTCAGACCAAACCACTGTACTGACACTGCCCTCATTAACTTCTCGGACGAAGTGTTCAGGGCAATGGACAAAGGTACACCGACAGGTGCAGTCGTTATAGACCTGTCCAAGGCGTTTGACCAAGTCGACCACAATCTTCTGCTACAGAAGCTGCACAATGTGGGCCTAGACCCCCATGCCCTCAAGTGGTTTGGGAGTTATTTATCAGGCTGGACACAGAGGGTCACATGGAAGGGGGCCATGTCAAAGCCACTACCTCTAAAACAGGGAGTACCTCAGGGTTCAATACTAGGCCCCCTCCTATTCTCCCTATTTACCAATGAATTAAGTACCTACTGTGGGGAGAGCTCGGTTGTACAGTACGCTGACGACACTGTCATCTACCGACCCTTGGGCGATGTGGCCACTCTTGGTCCACTCCTCCAAAAGGACCTCACATCCCTAGAGACATGGCTGTGTGAGAACAGAATGGTACTTAATGCAGACAACACCAAGGCAATGCTATTCAGGCCAAGATCACTGGGACTTGACAGGTCCTCATCCCTCCGACTAACCACACTCTCTGGCAAAAGCATTAATGTAGTTCCCTCCCTAAAATACTTAGGCCTAACTCTGGATCAGTCTATCACCTACAAGGACCACGTGGACCAGGTCACCAGGACCCTACATTGCAAACTCGGTACCTTGTACCAACTCAGGGACCAGCTCATCCCTGAGGCCAGGCTCTCCATTGCGACAAGTGTCCTGCTCCCTACCCTGACCTATGTAGCCCAGATTATACAGGGCATGGCAAAGCAAGAGGTATCCAGGATGCAAATCCTATACAACAAAATAGCTCAGTTCGCTACTCAAGACCACCCGCGACGTCAACACTGTGACACTCTGGCCCAGCTCCGGTGGCCCACATTGGCTGCTCCCCTCCAATACCCATTGCTTGTCCAGGCCTACAAGCTACTCAAACCCCCCGCTTCACCAAGCATAGCTGGAACCATAGCCATTAAACACAACCCTAGGAATTTAAGGACATCGGAACGAACACTACTAGAAGTCCCCAGAGTAAGGACCAAAGCTGGCGGCAGATCCTTTTCTTGCCAAGTCCCCAGCCTATGGAACAAGCTCCCTCCCCTGGTCCAGGACGCCTCCTCACTCAAACTTCTGCACCAGGCCCAAGTCCCATATACTGGCCACAAAGTGCATGCCACTGCCACGACTCTTAAAGTATCCCCTTTTTCTGCACCAAACCTTCCCAAAGGTGAGCCGACCATGTACCTCCCTCTAGGATCTGGACACCTAGGGACCAGTGCTACCTCATGTATATCACTATGCCAAGTAGTACCAACGCAAAACTGTGTCATGATGATAACCATGTCTGTAACCACCTTATGCTTGAACAACCTATGTAATCAAAAGTTTTTCTCCACTATATTTTATCCTGTATTGTTATCCCGGGTCGTCCACGAAAAAGAGACCTTCAGGGCTCAGTGGGCCTACCCGGTCACCAAAATGTAATAAATAAATCCCACATCAGCTGGGTCACTGTGACTGGCTGGTCCAGGTGTCCTAGGCATTGGGACCACTGATGACCCAACTCCCACTGCAGGTGCTGCATCCGCCAGTGAGCCCACCAGCCCACACTGTGTGATATGCAATGTGCTCCAGCAGCCTCAGGAAGTCCCAGGCAGGACACGAGTGCCCAACCTGAAATAATCGGGCTAAAGAGGTAAGATCTGATGCCCAGCCTGCAGGGAGGCAGGCCTTGGCCCGTAGGGAGTTTAGCTCTGGCCCAATGAAACTAATCACCTATGAGGGATACAGTTCAGACCTGGCCCAGTTGGCCAAGAGGCCCAAATCTCTGCAGGTCGAGACAACCAGGTCCCTGGACCGCTTCATTTCCTATTTAGACACCCGGATATCAACCAGTTGTCCAGGTAGGGATAAACTCTGGTACCACAGGAAGACTGCCACCACTGCAGTACACCTGTTGAAGATTCTGGGAACTGAGGAGAGGCCAAATGGTAAGACCTGGAACTGACTGAGCACCCCTTCTGCACAGAACCAGATGTACTGCCAGTGGGATGGACTGGGATGTGGAAGAACACATCCCGCAGGTCCAGTGAGCAGAACTATAGGCCCTGCTCCAGAGATGGTATGATCTGATTCAGCATGACCATCCTGAACAAGCGTTTCCTTGGGAAATGGTTCAGTTTGTGAAGATCCAATATAATGTGCCAAACTCTACCCATCCGTTTCAGGACCAGGAAGTACCTCTACATGTACCTCTGACTTGCCAGGGCATCTGGGATATGAACTATGGCTCCTTTAGCAAGTAGCTGAGCAATGTCCTCCCTGAGGGAGGATAGCATGTCTTGCGACACTGAGGACTCCCATGGAGCAGTAAGGTAGAAGGGTCTCAAAATAGAGAGACAACCTGCTGACGAACACCTTGAGAACCCACTTATCCACAGCAATGATAGACCAGTGAGGCCACAAGTGGAGATGCCAACCCCACACACACACACACCGGGACCCGAGTCAGAAACTAGACAGGCAGGATGTGACTGCCTTGTCACTGGGTAGCTCTGGAGGGGGCACTGATGCTGAGGCCGAAGGTGCACCACTTCCCTTACACCCACCTTTTCTGGGCCTCTGGACGGAGAACTTGGCCTTCGGGAGCCAGGCTTGGAACTGCCCTGGCTGGGGCTGCTGCTGCTGCTGACATTGCTGTGGTTGAAAGGGTTGAATTTGAAAGGCCGCCTTCTTTTGATTCTGGCCTTTTGGGTCCTTCTGGGACAAAGCCACAGAATCCAGAATGACACTGGACTTCTCAATTTTCAGATGCCCATCCACCCCGGGCCGAAAAGGTCAATGCCTAGGAAAGGGACATCAGTCAACTTGTGCTGAGTGTCTGCCGTAAAAGTGGAAATCCTCAGTCATGCCCTGCGATGCATGGCGAGGGCTGCTGCCACAGCATGGGCACAACAGTCAACAATGTTCAAGGCTGTCTGGAGCTGGTGTTTAGCCAGTGCTTTACCTTGGTCTCAGATGACCATTACTGGGAACTGCTTGTTGGCAGGCAGGCGAGAGAGGACACTATCGAGAAGGGAGTGACCGAAGTGGGCCATCATCAAGGTGTAGCTCGCTTGACAGAGACTAAGGAAGTATGCAGCATAGACTTTGTTAGCCACGTGGTCAATCTTCTTTGACTCCTTGTTAGGGGACTTGTCCAAGTCCCCAGTGCTGCCGGACCTCCGGAAAATGGAATTGGAGACCAGGTCCTCAGCCAAGGGGTGGCTGAGAATCCGGACAAACAATCTGTACCCACATGGGCCAAGGGTGCTGGGCAGAAGGCTGGATGCTGCCAAAGTTCCAGAGCTGGTCCCAGAATGGCCATGGCCATGAAAAGGCAACCCCTAGGGATTCGTCCTTATCAAGGAAGTCAGTGAAGGGATATTTAGCCCTTTCTGAACTGGCTCCAAAAGAACATTCATGGACTCCGAGACGAGCTGGTGGAGCACCCCAAATGACACTGGCCTGTGATTGATGGTCAGTTCCTCGACCGATCCTCAGTCTAACATATACGTCCTCGAAGACTGAACGCAGCATGCACTGGAGTTACCCGAGGACTCTTCAACGACAGCCCTCAGCGGTTTACCACCATGGACCACCCTGGACTCATCAAAGTGGGTCATTTCTACTGATAACTGGTTTGGTAAGCCAGTTCCCAGGCAGGAGTCCTTTAAAGGAGCTCCCAAAGGGGGCTGCTGTGAAGGAGGTTCCACCAACAAAGATGGAGAAACACGTGTCAGGGACAACTGTTTTAGGTGGACCGGCATGGGCTTGACCAGCACTGGCCAGCCGACCACAGGGAGAAGGGGTAGAGCCTTACCTGACCTTGCCAAGGCCCACTATTGCCAGATGAGCTCCTCACAGAGCTGCTGCATCCACCGGCAGATCCTCTTCTCATCTGAAGATGAAGAGGATCAGAAGTGTCTTATGGGGATGTCTCCTGTTTGAGTGGGATCGAGAACTCGAGGGGCCCCTTGACCTAAACCGTCGACCCTGGAGCCGATGTCAAGGAGACATAGCCAGAGGTGCGGTGTAAAATCACCTGCACCAGTTTTCAACTGCATGACCTCAAGAGGAAGGCTGATCCTGAGTGGGAATGGTCAGGAATACCGACCGCTCTGCTTCTTCCTGAGAGAGGATCGGTATAACCAGGGTCTTGGAGAATGACTCCTCATTGACCCCTCCAACAACAGGTCAATGTGGTCAAGAAAAATCTTGACTGCCTGATCAACTGGTGTCAAGGTCAGCAAGCCAGATGGGGTACTGTGGAGCTATCAAACCATCCCTTGACCAATTGTGGCTCAGTCAAAGTCAAGCATTCAACAACTATCAAGTGGTCAGGAGAGCTGAGGAATTGGGAGGAGTGGGATCTCCCCCGGTCCCACGACCGATGGCAGTGTTCTTGTTCTTGTGCTCCTTACCATGGTGGGTAGGGCTCTCCCCAAAGGTGTCGAGGGCCCAAAACATTTCACGGAACATCCTCATAAAGGATGCTCCAGTGCTGGCCCCAGCAAGAAGCAGCACTGAGGCCAAAGAGGTGCCCACTGCGGCCTTCGCCACAGCCTCTTCCATAGCTGCTAGTTGGACCACAGACCCCGCCACAGCAGAGGCCGGCTTGTGACCACCCTTGGCCTGTAATTTAGGGTCTCAATTGGCTGGTAGGCTGAAAAGAAGGTGAGCCTGTCTATCTTTGAACAAGGACAGAAGCATCATCTAGCACAGGCCGCAACCAGCAATCTTGCGTGTAATTCCCAAGAAGTACAGGCACGACACATGTGGGTCCATCCATGCCATCTTCTGCCGGCACGTGATGCACTGTTTGAAGCCAGGAGCGAGCTTCACTTCCTCATCTTCCATGTTTTCAATCAGATGCCAAGAGTGGGGTCAAGAAATACGCAAAATATTTGAAAAGCAGAAAAAAAAAATCACTAAGCTTGCCAACTGCGCACTTAATAGGCCCTACAATGCACGGAGCTGCGAAACAGGAGGCTGAACTCTTCCAGCAGAAAGGAAGATCTGATGTCACGGGACGGAGCAGAGGGATTTACCACCCAGGTCATGGGAGGAGCTTTGCTTAAAGATGCTCTGGTTAATCAGCTTTTAAGGAAAAACTGCCATTGTGTGGATAAGCAACTCACATCCATGTCCACAGAATATGGGTTTTCAACTAGGAATATTATGATGCAGAAACGGTTGACAGTGTCTCTTTAAATCAATTCAATAATTAAAAGGGGAGCAGAACCTGTATCAGTCACTGAAGTGAAGCAGACAATGGAACACATCGGCATGAGTTTTAGTAAATATGATGATTCAACACCTCAAAGAAACCTGTTTTGTCAATGTGATCCGCACCTGGGGTCAGCCCAAACTGCAATAATTTGTGATTTAATAATGCATGTGATGCTGCTGAAAGTGAAAGGGGTGTTCTTAAGCTGCTCTGTCATGCACAGGACTACACATTTTACGTTTTGGCAACCACTGACCCAGGAAGCAAAAGGAATCTGCAGATTGAAAAATCTCCATTTCTGCCAGCAAAGTGCCCTCACTAGGCTGGACTTCAGCAATAATGTCAATGGGTACATACTCTCACAATGCAACTGACCTCACTAGTGCTTAGCACTGGTCTGGCAGCACAACTGTACCATTCTCCAGCCCCTGTAGTGCATGACTTACATGTGCTTTTAGGCAAACACTTATCAGAAGAAGTACTGATAGGTCAATGACATTTAGACATTTTAAGTCAGGCTTCTAATTAGCAATCAGTAAAAACAGGTAATTACTTTACCTGGAGAGGGCAGGTCTCCACTAGACCGCTTATACTTGCTCTCCTGTAAAACAGATGTAATTTTGTAGAGGTGCCGAAACCCAGTTTTACATTCTGTGGCAAAAATAAACTGAATCATGTGTTCATTTGTTTGAGGAAAAATGTGAAGGATGTCATGGATCTGAGAAAATATAAAGAAAGAAAAATATGACATTCAGCTAACTCACAAGTTAAAGATTTATTTAGGAAATGTATTTTTTATATTAAACAAAGGCCCTTTTTCTTCCAAAATGTGCACATGTTCTACACTCTGAACTGTAACACAGACTATCAGTGGAATGAATAACGACAAACATAGAAACAGAGATTGTATTGGCAAATTATTACAAAATCTATATGGCTAACTGGGAAGGGAGAATGGAAAGTACCCTCCCAACAATAATACATTCAGACCAGGCAGGGTTCATAAAAAACTGTAGCACGATGGATAACATAGGGAAAACCCTAATATTAATAGAATATATACATCAGCGACAGATCCCTGCAACCTTTCTAAGTTTAGATGCAGACAAGGCGTCTGACAGAGTCTCCTGGAATTTTCTCTGGGATACACTGCAGGCATTTCATTTCCCGGGGAGTCCAGGTCAAGTGTCTTCAACTTATATCACACCTAAAGCTTATGTCCGTATTAACGGTGGTGTTTCTTCCCCTTTTCCACTTTACCAGGGTACCACACAGGGATGCCCACTGTCCCCACTTCTTTTTGCAATCTATATAGAACCCCTGGCAATTGCCCTGAGATCAGCCTCAGATCTTGAGGGCATCCCATTTCATCAAAGTGAATACAGACTCAGTTTATTTGCTGATGACCTTCTCCTTTCCCTCTTCTCGCCAACTCGTTCAATACCTGTGGCATGGAAAATATTGCAGTAGTCTGAATGAGTAGCAGGGTTTAAATTAAGTATCACAAAAACTGTGATGCTTCTATATAATTATTCTCCTCCCCCTTCTCTAAAAGAAGCCTCTCCCTAAAATGGAGATCTACCAAAACCAAGTACTTGGGGATACATATTCCTCTAGACTTGGGAGTCCTGGACATACTGAATTATGAACCAGTAACAAGAATGATTTAAAGGTCTTAAAGAAATGGGGAAAACTGACCCTCACTTTTTTTCGAAGAATAGAAACAATTCGTATGAATATCCTTCCCCGTCTGTTGTATCTGTTTCAGAATGTCCCTTTTTCCACCACCATTTCTTTTTAAATCCTGGGATACTATGATTTCTGGTCTTATTTGGGGACATGGTCGTCCTTGAATACAGATGAGTCTACTAAAATTGTCCTTATAACAGGAGGGAACAAATCTGCCAGATCTGCACCTGTATGCAGAGGCTGCTTTTATCCATCCTCACTTGCTATGGCTATCCTGGAGTTATATAACGCAATGGAAAACATTAGAATTTCATATCAATGGCCTTGATGAAATTAAAAAAATATTGCTTTCTTCCCCAGGGCAGTCCTTGCCACTAAAAGATTTCTCTAATATAATGGCACGGGTCCAGAAAATGTGGTTTAAAGTTAGAAAATCCACAATTTTTACTTCAACATATGAATACTGTAAAATCCTTTCGGAAGAGGACTTGTTTCTTCCATCTAGGTCTGACCTGACTTTTACCAAATGGCGCTGGCTGGGTCTGGAGCACATATTTCAGTTTTTGGGGTTCTCAGGTGTCCTGACATTTGAAGAATTAACCCTTAAATATAATATTCTGAGCTCCAAACTTTTTTGGTATTTCCAGGTCAGGAATTATATATTAAAAGGTAGGGTAATCCAGGCCAAGCAAATGAGCCCGACCTATCCCCTACTCAAACTGTACATGGATCATATGCAGAGCAATCACTGGGACCACTTAATAGGGTCTCTATACAAAATCATGAGGGACTTAACTTCTGAGTCTACGGATTCGATCCGACAGAGTTGGAATAAGGACCTTGGACTGGAGGTTTCTGGGGAACAATGGGAGGAATCAGCTCTAGCAGCACTAAAGATCACTTCCGCAAATATATGGAGAGAATTTTCAGGGAAGTGTCGTTATAGATACTTTAGATCACCTGCAAGGCTTAACAAATATTTGCCAGCTAGTTATGGGAAATGCTGGAGGGCCTGTGGGTGCCCTCTTGCTGACTTGGGTTACCTTATGTGGGAATGTCCAATTCTCATGCCATTTTGGATGTATTTACTAAAAGATATGTCAGATTGCTTGGGGGAACCAGTTGCTCTTACAGTAGAAGTGTTCTTATTACACATATACCCAGAGCATACTCCATCATGGACCAGAAATACAGGTTACTCACCTGTAACAGGAGTTCTAGGAATGGTATATGTTGTTCATCCACACTCATTGGCAGGTATCCTTGCCGCTTTAAATCTTGCCGGAAGGTCTTCAAGCTTGCTCCTCCCACCCACCGGGGTGGTATAACTCTAAAACCATGGCTGTCCAGATGGCCAGCTGGAAGCTCAGGTTGATAGCGTCGGCCGAGAGAGCCGGTTGAGTCGTGGGATGAACAATAATACCATTCCTAGAACTCCTGTTACAGGTGAGTAACCTGTATTTCTAGGGACATGGATATGTTGTTCATCCACACTCATTGGCAGACTCCTAGCAGTTCTCCGGGAGGAGGAGGCAAGACGCACACCCCAATACTTACTTGGGAAAGAGAGATTGAGAACCGAGGCCCCAAACCAGCATCCCAGCGTGACTCAAGGTCGATGTGGTAATGGGTAATAAAGGTGTTTGCTGACTTCCAGGTAGCAGCCCTGCAGATTTCCTGGATAGGGACGTCCCTGGAAGCGGCCACGTTGCAACAGTACGGCGGGTAGAATGAGCTCTTATCCTCTGGGAGGCTCCATGCCGCCTTACCAGCAGAGATCTATGCAGGAAGTGACCCACCTGCTTATCGTCCGCTTGGCTGCAGGTCTGCCAGATGCGGCTTCAGCATAGGTGACAAACAGCTGGCGAACCTCTCCCGATTTCAGCCGCTGGCGCTTTTGTAATAGGCGGTTCCTTCTAGGGTCCAAAGTATGGAGCCTATATTCGCCCTCCGGAGGTGTGACTGGGGTAGAACACCGCAGAGTCAACACCTGGTTAAGGTGAAACTCCGCACCACCTTCGGAAGGAATTTCGGTGGGGCGCAGGACAACCCTTGTCCCTGTGGAAGACCAGGTAAGGAGACTCGATGGAAGCGCCTGGAGCTCTCCCATCCTTCTGGCTGACGTGATAGCCACCAAGAAGGCGGTCTTCCACGACAGGTGAGAGAGAGCACACCTGTGCATAGGTTCGAATGGCTTGCCCATGAGCTTTGCCAGTACCAGTAGATCCCACGGAGGTGGGGGTTCCCGACCTGGAGGGGAAATGTGATCAAGGCCTTTGAAAAAGCGCCAGACCACCTTCTCCTGCGCCACCGACTGCTTCCCGGCCCGCGCCCGGTAAGCAGAGATGGCTGCCAGGTGCACCCTTAGGGTCGTCGACCTAAGCCCTTGATTAGAAAGGGACCATAAACAGTCCAAGATGCTTGCCAAGGAACAGGAGGAAGGGTCCAAGCCCTTGCCCTGACACCAAATGGAAAAACCTTTCCATTTGAAGGCATAGCATTTTCTGGTCGACTCCTACGGGACGCCTCAACTACATTGAGGACTGCCTGAAAGACCCAAGGCCTGGAACTCTAGCCGGCCAGGAACCAGGCTGTCAGGTGCAGGGATTGAAGGTCCGGATGGAACACCTTCCCCTGATTGACTGAGAGCAGGTCCGGGCGAGCTGGAAGCTGCCATGAGTCCTGGAGCTGAGACTGAGGAGATCTGGTACCAGAACTGGCGAGGCCAGTCTGGGGCTATCAGAATCACCTGCGCCTTGTCCCTCCTCGCCTTGAGAAGCACCTTGTGGATCAAGGGAAATGGGGGAAAGGCGTAAAAGAGGCCCGGGGTCCACTGCCTCGAGAAGGCATCCCCCTGCAGCGAGCCCTGCTGAGGGGGCGGCATGGAATAGTCTCCCAGCTTCGCTCTCCCTGAGGCGACCAGGTCCACCTGAGGTGTGCCCCAATGGGAGAACAGATGCTGTACTACCTCCGCAGGAGAGACCACTGTGGGATGCAGCCCCATCCGCCCAGGGCATCGGCCAGGGTGTTGGAGGCCCTGCCACATGAATGGCTAGGAGATCCGCCTCCAGGCTGCGCATAAGTGACCAAATGCGGAGAGCTTCCTTGCATAGAAGCATGGAGGCGCCCCGCCTCTGGCGGTTTAGATAGAACATGGTCGTGGTATTGTCCGGCCTGGACCTCGGACCACTTGACCCCGGAGGAACGGAGCAAAGGCGGTGAGAGCTAGGCGGACCGCCTGAGCTCCAGCAGGTTGATGTGGCATCGGGACTCTCTGGGACCAGAGGCCATGAGCCCGGTGTCCCCCAGATGGGCACCCCAACCCATCAGAGAGGCATCGGTCGATAGAGAGACCGCCGGCTCGGGCGTAACGAACGGGATGCCCTCCTGCAAATGATCTGGAACGGTCCACCACTGGAGAGCATTCCACATCCCTGAGTCACCGACAAGCTGGTCCAAAGGATCGCAGCGCTGTGACCACTGGCTGGCCAGTCCCATTGAAGGGGACGATGTTCCAGCGGCCCAACGGACCACGCTGGTGCAGGCCGCCATGAGACCCAGGAGGCGAGGAAGTCCCGGAGGCGTACAATTGCCCAACCAGAAATGATCGGGCAAAGGAGGAAAGAACCCCGGCCCTGTCCGCCGGAGCCACGCCTGGCTCAAGAGAGTCGAGCTGCGACCGATGAATAGAATCACCTGCTTTGGCTCGAGTCTCACTTGGCCTCGCTGGATAAGGAGGCCCAGTTGAGAGCAGACCTGAGGGCCAGATCTCTGACCACCCGCCTCCTTCCTGGAGGGAGCTGCTATCAGCCAGTCATCCAGGTAAGGGTACACCTGACCCTCGGCTCCAAGAGGAATGCTGTCACCACTGCCATGCATTTGGTGAAGACCCTGAGCTGGAGACAAGCCAAGGGCATGGCTTGAACTCGGAAGGGATTCTTCCGCTGAAGCTAAGGAATCTCTGGTGAGACGGACGGATAGGGACGTGAAAAACGCTGCCCTGCAAGTCCAGAGAGCAGAACCACACGCTGCTCCAAGGATGGTATTATCTGAGCCAGAGTGACCATCCTGAAGGTTCGAGACCTTAGGAACTTGTTTAGGTCGTGTAGGTCGAGAATGGGGCGCCAGCCCCCCGTCTGTTTCGGAACCAGGAAGTACCTGGACACAAACCCTGGGTCTGAAGGAGGGTCCGCCACCTCTCTTATCACCTCCTTCTGGAGGAGGAGAGTGATGTCGGCTCGACGAGCCGCCAGTGAGCTGGGGACCCCGGCCCCGAGGGCGCATGCTCTGAAGGGTGGTGCCTGCTCAATTCCAGAGGCAGGCCTCTTCCCAATACCTCTGAAGACCCACCTGTCCGTGTAACAGCGGACCAGGTGGAACGGAAGTGCCGGAGCCGTCCCCCCACGGGGGGACCCAGGGGTAAGGTGACGGGAATGGGGGCGACACCCCTCAGCCCGTCACTGGGCAGGCTTGGAGGAGGGACCGGCCGAGGGACCTCTGGGCCTTTTCCTCCCTGCCTCCTGTTAGAGGAAGCCGTGGCTTGGGTTTGGGATGCCAAGGCTAGCCTGCTGGCCCTGACGTTGCTGGGTCAAGGGCTGGGGGCAGAAGGACCAAAGGGCTTAGGCTGCGGTTTCGCCTTGTCCTTCTGACTGGAAGAGACCGAGTCCAAGGTAGCATTGACTTCTCGATCTCTGCAGGTGACCTTCCACCCCAGGGTCAGAAGAGGTCAGTCCCCAAAGGGAACATCCGCCAACTTGTGCTGGGTATCCGAAGTAAAGGTGGATATCTCAGCCAAGCCCGCCGACGATAGCCACCGCGGCCGCCAACCGATCTGGCACATGAGTCCCTATCCAAAGCAGTCTGGAGCTGCTGTTTGGCCACTGCTTCTGCCCTGGTCCCGCACCTGCTTAACCGTAGTCTGCAGATCGGCGGAAGATGAGGGATGACCTCATCCAGGAGCCCAACAGGCATGAGAAAATGTGCCATGAGGACGGCCAACTGGCCTGACGAGGCCGAGAGAGGACGCAGAGACTTTTTCGCCCGACATAGTCCACTTTCTTGACCCTTGTCAGGAGGTTTGTCCACATCCTGGCGCTGCCGTGCTCGGAAAACGCTGTCGGTAACCAACCCTCAGCAGAGGGGTGTTCAAAACCGGACAAGGAACCGGTAGGGACCGTGATACTTCTGGCCATCCTGGCCAAGGCGAGGGCAGGAAGCAGGGCGCTGCAAAGCTCCAGTGCCGACCCACTATGGCCTCGCCACCGGAAAGGCCTCCGTCGGAGAATCCCTCGTCCAGAATCTCCGTGAGGGGATACCTGCCCGCTTGGAACGGGTCGAGCTCCATCCCGTGGACTCCGAGATGAGCCGAAGCAGTCCTAGGAAGGACGACGGCTATCGCCCATTGACTGACTCCTGAAGACTCCAAGTCCAGTCGCTGGAGAAAAAGGAGGAATCATCTCGGACTCGGAAGAGTCCTCGAAGAGCTGCCTCTGGCCTGAGCCACCTTCACCTGCCGAGGTCGGGTTGGGAGTGAGGGTAACTGACAGCCGATGGGGTAAACCCTTAGCCGACCGAGAATCCTTGGTCGGAGCCCCAATTGGTGGCTGTGGAGGCGGAGGTTCCACCGGAATCGGTGGAGCAGCTGGTTTTGGCCGAACAACCGGCCTGGGTATAGGCTCCTCGGACAAGTCGAGGGGTTGTGTCGGCCGCTCCGGTGACAGCCACTTAATGGCCGGGAAGGCGACAGGTTCGGCTTACTCCGCCAGGAGGAGCTGTTGCAACATAAGGTTCGCATTGCCGACGACTTACGCCGGCCTCCCTCGTCCGAGGAGAGGACGAGGCGTTGATGAAAGGCGACACCGCCGCCGACGCGGTGCCGAGACCGAGACCGCCTATGACGGTGGGATCGGCTGGACCGCGAAGAGGTCCGGAGACCGAGACTCCGGAATTTCCGAGGTCGGTGCGGGAGGTGTCGGCCGAACCGCACTCCTTCGGCTCGGATGGTCCACCCGAGGGCTCCGGAATCGAGGCACAGGTGAGCCCACGGATCCCCAACTCCTCCCGGGAACCGGGAGAGGGAATCTCGCTGCTAAAGGCGACAGCCCGCTCTAACGGGTCAAGAAAATCTCGACTTGGTCGGTGGGAGTCTCGGTCAACTGACCTGACGGGGACACCGTGAGGCCAGTGGCCGAAGCCGAGCGGTCGACCGAAGCCGACGGTCGACGACTCGGGGAGAGGGACCTTTCCCGCTCCCAAGAGCGTCGACGGAGGGACTTACCCCTGTCCTTCTTTTTGGACCGAGAATAAGGTCCAGCAGACGTAGGCCCTTCTCCCTTAGTGGAGAGGGACAGACAAAGCTCCTTAAAAGAAGCCGTGTAGGAAGAACCCAGAGAGAGCGGGATAAATGCCGCGGCCGAGGAAGATACGGCCCGCGCCGCCTCCTCTTCGAGGGCGATCATCCGCTCGAGCTGATCCGCCGAGCCCGCCGCCGCGGACACCGCCAACCGGGCCTCCTTGGACTTCACACGAGGAACGCTTCGGACGGCCCAGTTGCACCGGGCAGCACGGTCTTCGAGGACGAGGGCCGAGAAAGATGAGCACAGGTCGCAAGCCCGCGGGTCGTGCTCAAGGCCTAAGCAGTAGACACACGTGGAGTGTGGATCCATCCAGACATCTTCTGCCCGATGGGCATCTCCGAAACTGGAGTCGATTGGTCCATCGCAGCCGCAGGGATCAAGACTGGAAGTCTTTTTCGCAAAATTTATTTTAAACCGCAAACGGAGAAATAGGAACCAGTCTCAAACGCAGAGCGTTAAGGAGGGAAACCTGAGCTCCAAGCGGTAAGGAAGATCTGGGCCATGGGGCGGAGCCGAGAGTTATACCACCCGGGTGGGTGGGAGGAGCAAGCTTGAAGACCTTCCGGCAAGATTTAAAGCGGCAAGGATACCTGCCAATGAGTGTGGATGAACAACATATCCATGTCCCTAGAACATTACTTTCGGTCTTTCTCCTAGCTGCAAAACAAGCCATTACAAGATGGTGGATGACCCAGAAGGTTCTCACCATACAAGAATACAGAGACCTCAAGGTGAACATTTATAAAATAGAAAGTTTAATAGCTAAAATGCAGGACAGGGAGCAACAGTTCCGATCTCGGTGGCAGAGATGAAAAAATTACTCACCTTAGTAATGTTGTTTCTTCTAATGGAGTCTTGCTATATTATGACATATGCAGTATAACCCCAGTTTCTAACCTGGGGTTATACTGCATATGTCATAATATAGCAAGACTTCATGTTGTTTGAAGGATTATGCACCAAATGGCAGTGGACCGGACTTCTGTCCCTATATTTGGGGAAAGATGGATTCAGGAGAGAGGCGGGGAGAAATTGTATGGATTGGAAACCTATGTATCGCCTCCCTTCATATTCAGTTATGTAAAGATATCCCCTTATACCAAATGTGGATTATGTATACACCTGTAATCATGATGAACATCTTTGTTCACCTGTGTCATTATGTTTTTTTAAAGAAAAACAATGTAATAAAAATAAATTTAAAAAATTAAAAAGGAGAGTATATTGGCAGAAAAAGTCCCAGAGGTTCATCGAGTCTGCCTAGCAAAATGCTCGGTGTCCAGCTGGGCAGGATTTAGCAATCCGAGAACCTAGGTGGCTGATCATCACCCCCTTCCCCAGGCACCCCTTCCCCCATTCTATCAGTGGGTCCCACTATTGTCTCGTATTTGTCCTACCCACATTTAAATCCTGTCACAGTGTTGGCTTCATCTACCTCTATGGGCAGTCTATTCTGTTCATCCACCACCAATTCTGCAAAGAAGAAAAACTTCCTTGTAACATGGCAATAAATATTACACTTAAATAAATGGTTTTCATTGCAGGAAGAGCAACAGGTGACCAAGGAGCAACCATGGATTAATTCCCTAGTAATGCCTGCTTGCTCCTGTATTAATGCATGGTTGCCATCGGGAGCGCACCTACTTAGAGTTACATGAGGAGAGAGAGAGACACACCTCTCTGCTAATGGACACACAGAGCGGAGACACAGAAAGTCGGCATGAGTGCTCTCTGTTTTCAGAGAGAGAAAGTGGACAGATTCTTTGCTGTATGTTGGGTCTGTTGTGTGGTGTCCGCAGGCTCCTTCCCACCCACCCTGCCCCACGGACTCGGAGACCGGAGCACTCACTGTACCCGATGTAACTTATTCTGTGTTTTCTACTAGTTTCATTGCTCACCTCTGCTTAAAGTTATCAATATTCACCAGTAACTCTTCAGTAAGTCCAATATATCGAACTGTGAAAAAGCCGTATTTCGCACAATTTGTTTAATGAATTCAAAGCATAGTGTACTCATAGTGCAGCACTCCTAAACTTCCTGAATTATAACTAAGACACCATGTCTCACATTTTCCTTTCTTACGCAGTAGTACTATATTTAGAGGAGTTAACTCAATGCCATAGGTCGGTGTATTAATAGACCATATTTTCAAATACTGTGCATACAAATATTTTACCACTTAGATATGCAAATGTTCCTAATTTACCCAGAATGCAGTACAGAATTTTTTAAAAAAAGCCGACGACTTTGCATAACTGTTTTCATGAAGGAAGGTAACATATTTTTGCCTTTGAGTTATTGTACAAAACACAACAGTTCAACGTGTTGTAAAACTGCACTCATTACCATAATGTATAGAGAGTATTCAACGTGCACAGTTGCACATCTATGTAGCCTAGAAAAAGTTTACAATTCAGTACACCATAAACAGTTCTCTACAGCAAAATTATGTCCTTTATTTGTATACCACACTTACTTCAGTAAAAAAAAAGTATGTGGCTTGCACTTGTCATGTTACAAGTGCATTAAACCACTCCAGAGCATGGTCGCACTGTGGAATTAATCCATGGTTGGAGGCACTTGACCTGTGACCTCATGCTCCAACCCCCCACAACCATGGATTAATTCCACAGTAGAACCATGCTCTGTCATGGTGTAATGCTTACGTATGTCCCTCCTGAATCTCTCCCTCCCACCAGTTTACAACCATGTCGTCAGGTCACTTTGTCCTCGCTCCTTGTGAACAAGTCCCTACAATTCACCCTGCCGATTCCTCGCAAGTACTAGTATGCCTTAATCATAGCCCAACCCCCCACTGTGTACATATTAATGTCTGCCAACCCTTCCTTAAAGGATCTCCCTTGCTGCCCCTGAATTATCTTCATGACTCTCCTTTGTATGATCTCTATGTGGCCCTTAACAACTGCACATTTTATTGCTGTCATTTCTGTGTCTTTTGAAGTGAGAATTTCCTGAAAATAGCCCACCCACTTTTCAGAAGTCTGTTGTGCAAGACACTTTTATTTTATTTTTATTTATTTATTATATCAGAATTACAAACCTTTGAGTCAGGAACTCATTTACAAAGGCTCCTCATCATTCAACATACATGACGGGGCAGGTATACAGACAGTGAATGGAATTACAGACATCAGTGCAGATATGTACAGTTATATACACTACATACAAAAGATTGCAACAAAGACAGGGAAGAGATAAATACAGACAGGAAATCTTTGTATGCGAGAAGGCCTATACACGATTGTAGCTATGCAGGATGGGTACCCAGCAACACATACGGTGCGAGAGATTGAGGTCACAGTGGTGGATCAGGACCTGCTGGGAGCTGATTTAGGTACAGGTACAGATGCGGGAGTTGATCAAGTAGTTATGGAGGGCTGATTTAAATGTCCCAATTCTATGCTCAGATGTGATGCTAGGGGGAAGGGTGTTAAACCAAGTGGTGGCTCTATTCCAGAAGCACCGCTGTGCCAGGGACGTCCTGACCCTGGGTACTAGTAGTAAGATTTTGGTGGAGCTTCGAGTGGAGACAGTCGGAAGGGAAGCACTGAGTATCTTAGACAGACCAGGAGAGGTCAATCCTAGGAGAATTATTTGGGCAAGTATGTAGGTTTGGTAGCGCAGTCACTCCTCAAAGGAGAGGAGGTTTGTCAAGGAGTATAGCATACAGGTATGGTAAGCCTATCAGCCCCTGTGGGAAGCCGGCACGCTTTGCTGATCAACAGCCTGACTTTGCGCAGGGTGGTGTTGTCAGCCGCACCGTATACCAGCAGTCCATAATCCACAAGGGATAGAACAGAGGAGTCAATAGTGAGTTTTAGCACCTCCGGGGAAGACAGGCCCTATGGCGGTACAGAAGACCTATGCGTGTGTTGATGGCTGAGCAGAGGGTGTGGATGTGCTCATGAAGGGTGAGGACAGAGTCAAAAACAATACCAAGGTGTCTGTGTTTACTTGCTTGAGTGGGTGGTGGGAGTGGGACAGAACAGACAGAGTGGCACCCTTGAATTTACTTTGGTTGTGGGTAAAGATCATGGTTTTTGTTTTTTTTTAGGTTGATTACGAGTCTGTGGTCTAGGAACCACTGTTCTGTTTGAGTAAAGGAGGTTTGAAGTGCATCCTGAAGTTGGATAGGGTTGCAGTGGGATGTGAAAAGGACCGCATCATCTGCGTAAAGGAGTATGTTTTCTGAGCATGAGTTGGGCAGTGTGTTAAGGTATAAGATAAACAGTACCAGCTCGAGGATGGAGCCTTGAGGGACTCCAAAGCAGACCTGATGGGTGCTTGAGAGCATATTGTTGATTCTTACACACTGTGTTCGGGCGGTGAGGTAGTTGGTGACCCAGCTTACTGGGCCAGGGGCAAAACCAAGTCGTCTAAGGGTGTCTATGAGAAGGGGGTGGCAGACTGTTTCGAAGGCCTTCGATATAGCAATGAAGACTGCACCGGCATGGTGCCCTTTGTCAAGGGCAGTGTGAATGAATGTTGAAAATTCTAATAGGGCAGTTGTGGTGCTGAAGCCACAACGGAAACCGTGTTGTTCCATGCAGAGCAGTAAGGTAGTCTGTTATTTGGTCTGCGACGACTTTTTGGATAGTGGAGAGAGATGGAGATAGGCCTGTGGTTTCCGGGGAATCGATCACCACCCTTGTGTATAGGGTGATGACTGCCATTTTCCAAGCAGGTGGAACTGTCCAAGGCAGAGGAGCAGTTGATAAGGTCTGTAAGGGAGGTGAGGACTACATCCAGCATAATGCGAAGGAGATTGAGATCAAGAGTGTTGCAGCTGTGGCTGGCACCATTTAGTGCTTTAAGCAGACAGGGTTTTGTGGCAGACGGGGAGAATTCGGAAGTGGAAAGCTGGGTATTGGAGTGTGGTTTGGGGAGGGTCGGGAGTGGGGTCAAAAAAGTTTGCAGGCAGCATGGAGGAAAGGTTGGAAAATGCGTCATTTAGCCCACTGGCAATACTTTGTGGGTCTGTGGAGATTACACCACTAATATTGAGCTGTGATGGGGTTGGGGACTGAGTTTTACCGTTAAGTTCCTTTAGGTTGTCCCAGAACTTACGTACAGAGCCTCAGGTGGAAGTGAAGGTGTTTCTGTAGTATGTTGCTTTTGCACTACGGACAGCCCAAGTGCACTTGTTACAGGCAGCTCTGTAGGCTTGTCTATTGTCAGGTTTACCAGACTTAAGGGCTCTGTACCAGAGGTTATCTCTGAGGTGCACCTGCTTGATGAGGGTGGGGGTGATTCAGGATGAGTTGTGTTTCTTAACTAGAGATTTGGAGAGGGGTGCATAGGTGTTGCAGGCCAGATTAAATGAGTATATGAAGTAGCTGAGGGCAGTGTCAATATTGGAGGCAAGTTTTATAGGGGACCAGTCCCAGCTGGCAAGGTGCTCACAGAGTAAAGCCAGGTTGCCAGGGTGCAGACGCCTCCTGAAGGCAAAGGCAGGCTTTGGTTGATCCCGGTTACAGGACCAGACACAAATGACTGGGCAGTGATCACTAAGGGCATTAGGTAGCACTGCCATGTTAGTGATTTTTTGGGGCCTGTTTGTGAGTACAAGGTCAAACAAAGTGCCATTACCATTAGCTGGATGCAGGCGGGTGGGGGAGGAAACCAGTTGGGTGAGGTCAAGTGCAGCAAAGGCATCTTTAGCATGGGTCGCTGAGCTAGCAAGCCAGTTAATGTTTAAGTCACCCATTATGATCTGCTCCATTTTACTTGGTGGGAGGAAGATGTAATCTAGTAGGGATTGCAACAAGATTTTGGTGCGTGGGGGTATGGAGGCAGCAGTGATGATGGGGGGCCTTTTGGATTCTGGGAGTGATTTTTAGGGATATTGCCTGTGTACCATAATCTACCTGGGGTTTTGGGAGGGGGACACCTAGGAGTGAGTCCTGGAGAAAAATGGCACATCCCCACTTAAAGCAGCAGTGCAACGAAATTGGGCAAAAAATGTTACCCTACTTTTTTCCCCCACTACAAAATATTACAAGAATCTTCCAGTGTTGTTTAGCGGTGACATTTTCTAGTTCCTTCAAAATTTAAGTATTTTATACATATTTATGTCCTTATGAAAGTAAAGCTGCCACATTTGGCTTAGAAATAGCATTGTAAACCTGGCAAGGGTTAGGGAACAAAAATACACAACAAACTCATGGTGCGCAGCATAGGAGATGCCTAGAAAAACAGGTTACTGACCTCTAACAGTAGTTCTAGGAGTGGTATATGGTCTACATCCACACTTCTATTTATTTTTCTTATTTTGAAATCTTGGATAGCACCAGTGAGCGGAAGCTGGTTAAATGGTTCCATGTCAGTTAACAAGTACAGAGTGATGCATAAACATTCAAATACAGAGTGGTTCAGTAGCAAATATACAAGCACATGTTACGGTACAACAATACAGATAAAGTTCATGGTTACACTATACTGAGGTATTGTACAATGTATGCCCGCATCAAAGAGAGACAAAAATCAGTAGAGTAGACAGAGGAAAGAGAAGGGGGAAGAAGATGGAGAGGTAATGGTAAGAGGAAGGGGTGGGTAGGAATTGGAGCTGGAGGGGTAGGGATACTTCTGGAAGAATCCTTTCCCTTTAAGACTCTGGCCAGAAGGTCTTCAAGCTGGCTCCTTCCACCCACCCAGGTAGTAACTCCCTCAGCACTGCCCCATGACATCGGATCTTACCCGCTGGAAGCAAGATACAGTGTGCCACTTGCCAGGGGAGGTCCAGGGGGTTGTGTGGATGTACACCATATACCACTCCTAGAACTACTGTTACAGGTGAGTAACCTGTTTTTCTAGGGACGTGGATATGGTGTAGTATCTACACATCTGGTAGATTCCTAGCAGTTTTCCAGGAGGAGGGGCAAGGAGCACACTCCCTATTTAGGGAAAAGAGATTGGAGAACAGAGGACCACAAATCAGCATCTCGGCATAACTCAAGGTTGATGTGGTAATGGGAGATGAAGGTGTGTGCCAACTTCCAGGTAGCAGTCCTGCAGATTTCCTGGATAGATATATACCTGGAAGCAGCCACCGAGGCAGCAATATTTCTGGTGGAATGACCCCTAAGCCCTACGGGAGGCTCCCTACCCACCAATCTGTAGCAGAGGTGGATGCAAGATACAATCCACCTGCCAACTGTCTACTTTACTGCCAGGTGCGACTTCAGCGTAGGTGACAAATAGCTGACAAACCCTCTCCACGAACTCCAGCAGTGTGCTCCTTAAAGAAGCAAAGTGCTCTGCCTGTCCAGTACGGAGCCTGTGCTCAGCCTCCGGGTGTGGCTGTGAAGAACACCAGGAGATTCATCACCTGGTTAAGGTGAAACTCTGATACAACCTTTGGGAGGGACTTCAGGTTGGGACAAAGGACAATCTTGTACCTGTGGAAGACTAGGTAAGAAGACTCAACTGACAGTGCCTGCAGCTCACCGATTCTTCTGGCGGATGTCACAGACACCAAGAAGGCGGTCTTCCACATCAGGTGAGAGATGTAACACCTGTGCATCAGTTCAAATGGCTTGCCCATGTGCTTTGCCAAAAGCAACAAGTCCCAAGGTGGCTGTGGGTCACGCACTGGAGGGGAAATGTGGTCAAGGCCTTTAAAAAAGGGCCAGACCCCCTTCTCCTGTGCCACTGATGGCATATCAGCCCACGCCCGGTATGCAGAGATCACTGCAAGGTACACCTTAATAGTCATCGACCAAAGGCCCGACTGGGAGAGGGACAAAAGATAATCGAGAATGCTAGTGACTGGGCAAGGTAAGGGGTCAGGCTCCTTGCCCTGGCACCAAATGGAGAAACTCTTCCATTTGAAGGCATAGCATTTTTGGGTCAACTCCTTCTGAGAAGACTCGACTACAGTGAGGATATCGTTGCAGAGACCCAAAGCCTGGTACTGTAGCTGCTCAGGAACCAGGCTGTCAGGTGCAGGAACTGAAGGTAGGGATGGAATACCTTTCCCCTGATTGCATGAGAGCAGATCCGGGTGTAGAAGAAGACGCCATGGGAGCCTGTAGCTGACGCCGAGTAGACTGGGGTACCAGAACTGGTGGGGCCAATCCGGAGCCACCAGGATATGAAAATTACGCATCTACTGATAATTCTTGATCTTCTTGGATGAAGTCTCCACCACTCATTCACACTGATGGGACTACACAGGAGTTGCTAGGACTGAGCAGGAGCCAAAAATCTTCAGGATGGCTGTTGCCGAGATAGGACCATGCATCGCGGTGCTGCAAGAGACTTCTGCCGTATAGGCTACCTTGGCATCGACCCTCCAACCGCCTCAGTACCTTTATTACCGAGGAGGTGCAGCGTAAACGAAACTAGTGAAACTAACCTATGTCAGACATAAGATAGTCCAAATGACCTGTATACGAAAGGGTCAACAACAGAGTCTTCACAGTACAGCCATCGAGGGAGTGAAGACCAAAAAAACAGATCATTGAGCTCTGGGGGTGGAGGGTGTGTATGTGAATGAGTGGTGGAGACTTCATCCAAGAAGATCAAGAATTATGGTAGGTACGCAATTTTCATATCTTCCTGGACGTAAAGTCTCCACCACTCATTTACACTGATTTTATTTAAACAATGTTAGTTAATTTATTTCTGCTTTTGTCTTTGGTTTTTCCTTTTCTTTTATTTCCTACCCCACTGATTATTGTAGTTTATCATGGTTACCAAAATATGTTGGAAGCCTGTCCCCACGGTCATCGCTATTCATCATCTGCCCTTCGTACCCTCCATCCCTTTATCTCCCCTTTATTTACAGTTTATTACCTACCAAGCGCTGGGCACTTGGCTGGGGGAGGGGATTGGGGGTGTGAACAGCTGGAGGATGGATGAGCGGGTCGAAGATCCAGAGGATGCCCTGGGGCGAAACAGAACCCAGAGCGTGGTCTGCCATGTCTGATTTCCATACCCAAGGGCACCACCAACTTTGTTGGGCAGGTGATTCACGCGGCCCTGGAAGTTCATCCAACTCAAGCAGTGTTATGCAATGCTAGGTCCATTAAAAACAAGACTGCAATTATTGCAGATCTTGTGGGAACAGTGGACCTGGCTTGTATCACCGAAACCTAGATGGATGAAAATTCTGGCTCCATACGGGAGGCTGCAACTCCAGCTGGGTACATAGTAATCCACTGCTGGTGGGTGGGTACAGTCTGTTTCAAGACCGAACTGGGCCTCACGAGTGTACCAGTTGAGGAAACTGAGTCATTTCAGTGTACCATGGTAGCAGGTGTAGGCTGTAGGATTGCTCTCATCTACTGTCCACCCAGAGATGAGAAGCGGCTCCTTCAGGAAGTGGCAGACTTTGTGATCGACCTGGTGTTTGAGTCGCCCAAGCTGATGGTCCTGGGTGACTTAACGCCTGAGTCGATGATGAACTCTTGCAATTTGGACAGCACTTCCTCCAGCTAATGACATCTCTGGGCCTTACACAGACAGTTACCACTACCACCCATAAACATGGTCACTCTCTTCACTTAGCCTTCCTCCTGGGGATCGAAGCCTCAGACTTGGGGGTGGAACCAGTTGGTTGATCTGATCACTACATGTCGTCGCTTCTGTCTGCATTCGTCCTCTCTCTCTCTTTGCCCTCGGTCCCCCCGGTTTGATGGGACTTTAAGGGAGATGTGGCGACTAGAACGAAGGTTAGAGCGCTGCTGTCGGAAATCTGCCCTGGATGCCGACCACCTCAGATTGATGGACCATTATCAGGCCTATCAATCTGCAATCACTCGTAAGAAAGCAGAGTTCCTGTCTGGGGAGATTGTGGCTGCCCAGAATCGACCAGCTCAGCTTTTTCAAACCATGGACATACTGTGCAACCCAGCCTGTCTACAGGTTCGAAAAGCCTTTTTTCAAGTGGAGTGCGACAAGCTTGTTCGATACTTTGCGACTAAGGTGGATGACATCAGGGCTGAGCTCCAACCGGCACACTCTAGGGTGTTGATTCTGATCGGCACTTGGTCACTGCTCCTCAACTTTCCTGGAATTCCTTCATCATGCAGATTGTCCAGGGTATGCGCCCTAAGTGCTGTAGTTTGGAGCCAGGACCAACAACCCTAATTATGGGTTGTAGTGACATCATCGGTCCTGTCCTTGCACGGACTGTCTGGTGCTCCTTGGAAACAGGTGGGTTTCCTTGCTCCCTGAAGGAGGCGGTGGTACACCCCTCCTGAAGAAAGCTTCTTTGGACCCAGACTGCCATGCGAACTACAGACCAATCTCAAACCTTCCCTTTATAGGGAAGGTGACTGAGAAAGTAGTGGTTGTACTGCTAGAGAACCATTTGACCATCCATGACAACTATGAACCTCATCAGTCTGGTTTTCGAAAGAGGCATAGTACTGAGATGGCGCTTGTTTGGGTGCTCAATTATCTCCTGATGGCAAGAGATCAGAAAAAACATTCTATCTTGATCTCTCTTCAGCATTCGACACCGTGGACCATGGGGTTCTTCTCCATCACCTGAGGTTCATCTGCGGCCTGTCTGGTACAGTCCTCAGGTGGTTTACATCTTTCCTCATCAGAAGAACTCAGAGGGTGGTGACAGGGATTTATTCCTCTGTTATGAGGGGTGCCTCAGGGATCGGTGTTGTCCCCCATGTTGTTCGCAGTGTATATGCACCCTCGGAGACACTGTAAGAAGGTATGGGCTGAGGTTTCACTGCTATGCTGATGATATCCAGCTGTACCTCTCTTTTGCACCCAACCAGGATAGAGCTCTCTCGACATTTAATAACTGCTTCACTGAAATCCAGGACTGGAAGAATTCGAGTTGGTTGAAGCTGAACTTGTAAAAGACTGAGGCACTGGTTGTGGACCCGGGGCGCCGGATAGAGGGGTTGGGGATAGATTCGCTCTCTGGAATTTTTCTTGGGGTCTTATCACTCCCTACTTCTGAACAGGTGCAAAACTTGGGGGTTATCTTTGACAAAGGGCTGACACTATGTTCACAGGTGTCAGCAATCGTCAAATCCTCTTTTACCACCTGAGGAATATCTCCAGCATTAAGCATCTTGTTCTGCCTGGTGATTTCCCCACACTGGTCCATGCCTTTGTGTCCTCGTGCCTGGATTACTGCAATTCCCTCTACCTAGGGCTACCTGGGGTGGATCTCCGCTGCTTGCAGCTAGTGCAGAACGCTGCAGCTCGGTTACTGATGGGAACCTCTCGGTCCTGTCATATTTCTCTGGTGCTGTGCAAACTGCACTGGCTGCCGGTACAGTGGCAGATCACCTTTAAAGTCGGACTTCTGACTTATAAAGCATTATACGGACTGGGCCAGGACTACCTGAAAGAGCTTCTGGTCCCTTACTGCCCTAGGCGATCACTCTGCTCATCTGACAAGGGGTTGTTAGAGATTCTGAGGGTTTGTTTAACATCTTCTGGGGCCTGGGCATTTATGCATGCGGCCCCTACCCTCTGGAATTCTCTACCCCATCAGCTATGGAAGTGCGCGACCGTGGATGGCTTCAAACAGGCTCTCAAAACTCACCTGTGGAGGAAAGCTTTTTGTGACTAACTTATATACTTGTTTTATCTGTACCATCTGTTTTTTTTTTTAACTTTATGTTTATTGTTTTAAAATACAAATATACAGTTTGAATTCCTATCGCCAATACTGCAATACATTAATTATATTCATTGAGGACGCAACTCCTCTTAATATACTCAAAACATTAGCATCAGTGAAAAAAGATACATCTTTGGGAGGTATTCAGCTAATTTGACAAAATTAAAAAACAAAACATTTCTGTGTAAATAGCCCATGAGCTACATGGTACCAGTATCACTAGGTACAAAGTTCAACGCTCACATAAACACCCGATTAAAGAGGCAATAAAAAGAAAGGCACCTTGGAATATCATAATTGTGCACATTATGTGTAAATCAGAGTGGAGATAGAGAAACACACAAATAAAAACAAATTATCAAGGTCAATCTGAACTATTAAACAAAGCTGGCATAAGGCATTATTACAGTTACACTGTCCTTAATTAAATAGTTCTCTTAAAGTAGAAGTTAAACATTTTAGAACACTTGATAATAAAACCTAATATTAACAAGGCCACAATACAATATTAAACTTCTGTGAAGCCCACAGATAACTATTTAACTGTTTTAATAACATGAGTTTGGGACTTAGAGGACACTATGACTAAGTGATTCTATCGCTAACATTAGAGCAGATTGTCCAGAGTCCAACTTTATGATGGGCATTAGCCAGGAGCTAGTTGATCTCAAGAAAGACTAGATTTTCAAAGTCAATGAGAAATCCTACCTGACCAATACTGCCCACCCTGAACATTACTACCACACTGTTCTAGTCCTATTCAGGATTCTTCTTCATCTGAAGATTGTTCTACTGAAGTGGTTGTACGACTTCTAAGCACCACGTATTTCTGGCTCTACTTCAAAGCATTGGTCGGATCGGAGAAAAGGAAAATCTTACCCCTGTATGCTACTCGGAGGCGGGCTGGGAACACCATGCCATGGGGGATAGATGCCTCGCGTAAGGTAGCTCGAACCCCATCAAATTTCTTTCTTTTCTGCCAGGTAGCATAACTTATGTCAGGATAAAGGGCGATACATTGTCCGTCCTGTAAGAGGGTTCCCTTTCACCGAGCTAGTGCCAGTAGTGTGTTGTGGGTGCCTGCTCCATCAGTTACTAGTACGATGGCACGCGGCGCTTCGGGATTCTCAGGTCGGCCGCTCTGTGTCACTCTATAGGCCCTCTGAAATTGTTGGGCTTTCTCCACGGCTTCTTCTCCCAACTGGAGCTCAAACCATTCCCGCAGAAAAAGGAGTATATGGTCCCCCTCAGCACCTTCAGGCATACCCAAGATCCTCAAGTTAGGGGAACGGACTTGATTTTCAAGTGTTTCTAATCGATTTTTTAGATGGGTACTTTCTTTGACAATACTGGAGGTAGTCCCCATTGCTGCATCAGCTCACTTCAATGTTTCTACTGCTATTGTCTGAACGTGCTCTATAGCAGTCTCCAGCGTAGCCACTCTTGTAGTGAGACCATCAAATTTGTCTGAAAGTATGGAAACAGATTTGATAAGATGAGAGAGTTTCAGCCCTATTGTTTGTAAAGTCTTGTCTCCAGATTCCTCCAGCTGTTCCTCGTTTCGGGCATGAGTTGACCTCGTGGCGGGAGTCGTCGTTGTCTGTTTAGATTTTGATCCCAACTCCGTCTACTGGTCTCCACGAGGGTTTCCCATTTTGGTACTCGAAAGTTCAGCTGTAATATGCTTTACTTTGTGCCTTGAATAATCTCGAATTTCAGCGTTTTATAGCTTAATCTGTCTTTCAGAATGCAGAGCTCTATCTCCAAGCAGCCATTATGCTCGGGCTCCACAGCACCCCCCTGTACCATCTGTTTTAAGTATTTATAATGAGTGATTTTATGATTTCCTGTTTTAATTGTTGTAAGGCGCCTTGGCTATGGAAAGGGGCCATATAAATAAATATTTATTATTATTAAAACCAAATTTTTTCATAACTCTAAACTTGATATTGAAATAAGTCCAATAACAGTCCCATTAATATAGCATCTGTAAGAGAAAAGAATAAAAGATCCCAGGACCAGAGACATAGAACGACTGTCTGTAGTGTCTCAGACCATGCTGTGGACTGGGGGGAGGAGAGCAATAGACCAACCATGCAGTAGGAACCATTTTGGTATTGAGATATTTAAATAATGATCCTGTAGTACACTGAACAGGCTAATAAGCACACTGGGCAGTCTTTGGGGATATACCTCTGCAACAGTTACACGTGCCACTCAGCAAGTCTCCACTCCGCACGCCCCCACCCCCATGTACTCACAATGCATATTAAACCAGGAAAATCAGTCCAAGACCACTTGTGCCACTTGGTTTCCAAAGTCTAGCTTTATTTTGTTTACAAGTTTCCCAGCAGTACCTTTTAAACGGCTGGGAAATGGATGGCATGTGTGATCCCTATGGAAAGCAGGGTAAACCTTGCTCAGTCAAATCCCTTCCAACGCCTCCATGGTGGCATAACTGAAATAAGGGAACACTAATATTTTGTCCCCTACCTCCTGCTCCAGAGGGCTTTTTTCTTGTAGTTAACAAGATGGAGTCTTGTTCGTGTTTCCAAGTCAGGGTAATAAGGAAAAGTCCTTAATACTGCTGTGTCCTCTTACGCTTCCTTGGTGTGATGGTGCTTGTTGTACAGTAGACAACCAGTTCAGAGAAAAGTACTTAGTAACCATTGTGCTGCAAACGCTATTGGCTGATACCCTTCTTGTTCCTCAGCCAGTCCCAAGACCCTCAGGTACAGAACAGGCATTTTATTTTCTAAAACTTCAGACAGAAACTGAGAAGTTTATTCTTTTTGCAGACCTACAAATGTTGTTAAGCACGCAAAGCTAAGCTTGCTGCCTCTTTGCTTCTGTGAGTGCTGTAGCTGACTGTACTTTTCAGACTGGGAGCAGAAATTCAGATTCCTGGATTTTGGCATCAAGCATGATTACTCACAAGTCCAAGACTTTAAATAGCCTTCATCATATCACTCAATGTAAGGTCCTGGGTTTGTGGCTCAGTCTCTCAGTCACCTGGTTCCTCCAGCTCATGCCAGTAGTCTGCTGCCCTTTCTCCCTCCACCATCTCCAGCTTGGTTTTTGGGGCTGCCCATTCTATATCTTCACCTAAGTCAATCTGGTAGACGGCCCCAATTGTTGTTACTGATCAACAGCAGTTCTATCACGTCGAATTATCAAACACAGTAATTTAAATCATTAATATGGGCCCCCTGAGGAAGAGCTGTCCAAGATACGATTTGTCTCGGCAGTAGCTGGCTCTGCTTCCAGTGCTAATATTTTTATTAACTGTAGCTAAAACTAGCTTTTTGTTGCACTGCTGCTTCAACCATCCTTTGTGAATGTGCTCAAAAAAATTGACAAGCATGCTGCTGAGCTGTGTCCAAGTGGCCGATCACTGCAGGTGCACTGACTGTGGTATGGGTAACTGTTAACTGGACTGACCCAGATCTTATTATCATCACAGAGTCATGGCTCAAAAGCACAATCCCAGATCAGCAAATATCCTTACCAGGTTACAAACTTTCCAGGGCTGATAGAGCATCTAGAGGGGATGGTGTGGTCATTTACTCTAAAGGAAAAGACAACATTTCAGACATCTGGTGCATGTCCACACCGAAATAATTTTAATCTGTGTCCCTGAAACTCCATCTATCTTCCTCAGAAATCCTTACCATTGTTGGCTGTTACAGTCTCCCTGCTGGTGGCTCAGATATACTCACAACTTTAAAATCGATCATCGCCTCTAACAATAATGGAATTATTATTCTCGGAGATCTAAACAAGGACGGTCTTACCTACAAATCCAATTACCTTAAAGGTCTTTGTGACGATCTCGCTCTTTCCCAGGTCATCACTGAACCTACCAGGATTAACAATGTTAACAATGCTAACAGCTCTCTCTCATCGATGTTATAATAACTAACCACCCCATACAAATTCTACAATCTGCCGCCTTCCACAATGACATGAGTGATCACAGGATCATAGTCTGCACCAGGGCCCTCCCTAAGGGCACCTTTTCACCCATGCTCATTACGAAACAGTCTTTTAGCAAGTTCAACCCTGCTAGCTACCCGACTGACCTAAGAAACTCAAATTGGCAAAGCTTATATCTAGGCAGTATGGCAGATGAAGCAGTCAGTATCCTGAATGACAAACTTACCCATCTAGCCAACAAGCATGCCTCCTTCATCAAATCCAGAGCTCGCAAATTCTCCCACCCCTGGTTTAAACCTGACCTCAAAGCTGCACTCTCCAACCGTGACAAACTATAGTCCTGTGCAAAGTGTACTAAATGCCCCTCTGACTGGCAGGCCTTCAGAGCTGCAAGAAACACTTGTGTTAAACATATACGTGCTGTCAAGTCAAATTTTTACATCACTACCCTCGAACAGGTTAACAGGAGCTCTGCCAAAATCTGGAGGACTCTAAAATCTGTTGAAGGACGTCCGGCCGCTCCATCCATTCCTTCCAAGATCCATGCCTAGGGTAGTACCATTGAAGACCATGGCATAATCCTTGAAGAACTCAATTCGCACTTCGCCACCCCAGGACTGGCTTTCGACACATCACCTTATGCTGGTCTAGTCAATCCAACCCTGGCCAGCCGCCCTCCTCAACGTCTTCCTTCACTGCATCCCTTTCAATTACTGCCTATCTCCTACAAGGAAGTAGGAGACCTCCTCATCAAATCAGACACCAGGAAGTGTGGTGACGAGGATGGGTTAGAAGCCTATTTTTAAACTAGGCCATCTCTGCCTTACAGCCCCTATACTTCATATATTTAATCTTTCCATCGAAACCGACTCAGTACCTTCCTGCTAGAAATCTGCACACATTCTTCCTTTACTCAAATCTGGTGACCCATGTGACCTTAACAATTACAGACCTATCTCTATTTTGCCCACTCTATCCAAAGTCTTAGAAAAGTTAATCTACAAACAACTAAAACATCATATCAAAAGTTACTCCTCCACAACCCTGTTGTCCATCCTAGGACCCATTCTCTTCTCCATTTATATTAACAACTCGACTTCAAAATCAACAAACCAAGCTGCATTTCTTTGCAGATGACACGTAGTACTATATCATCCAAGCTAACGCTGTCTGAAGTCCAAGACGACTCAAGCAGACTTTTCAGCTCAAAATGAACCTCATTAAATCAAAGCTCATACTCAATGCAAAAAAAAAAAAAAATACACAAGGCCATGTTTTATTGCACCCATTACTACAACCTTAGGGGAACCCCTTGAGGTGGTCTCCAAATTCAAATATTTAGGCACGTGGCTTGATAGCAAACTCTCCTTTAACATTCACATCGATACTCTCGCCAACAAACTTTAAACAAGGTTATGCTTCTTTTTCCTCAACAGGTCCCTCTTCCTGCCTGATATTAGACTAAGGCTCCTGCAGGCCACTTTTCTACCCCCTACTTGATTATGGTGGCAATCTATAATCCCATTTCGGTCACCAATCTCCACAAACTGGATGTTCTTTATCATCGTGCCCTATGATTTATCACCAACGCTCCTTTCAGAACTCATCATTGTAATTTATATGCAGCTGTTGGGTGGATGTTTCTCTCCACAAGACACCTTGTACACTCTGCAATTTGGACGCTCAAAAGTCTGCTGAACAAACTCCTGACTATATATCTTCCTTATCCACATCTCCCATTGTCATTGTCCATACATCTTCAGGAAATCTGACTTTCTACTTAGATGTTCCAAGACCTCCTTGGCAAGCGTGCCATCTCCTATACTCTTCCTGCAGCCTGGGCAGCCTCCAATCAGCCCTTACACTAATTAGCCTCATATCTAGCAACATCTTCAAAGCCTTAGCTGCAAGCAACGTGAAAACCCTATATAACTGTCCTAAGTCCTAGCCTTGGCTTTCGAATCCCTCCCTAGCTCCTAGCCTTGTATCCCATATTCCTTCCCATGGTCCTTCCTGCCCTCCCCATTTGCACCTTCCTTTTCTCTCACCCTCTTCCTTCTGTCTAGATTCCCAACCACTCCCCCACGCTCGATAGTATCAAATTTCCATCATGAGTCTGATCCAACTGCCTGCCCATTTGCAGAAGATGTGCTTTTAAACTTCATCCCTATCATGTTTAAGATAAAATTTATTTATGCCTGAATAACTTTGTACGCCTGCTACATACCGGAGATGCACTTTGTAAAATCTCTCCCTAAACTTGCATATAATTGCATATTGTGTGAATTTTTGTATATATTTGTATCATATGTTATTATTTGTAACTGGACTCTTTGTATCCTTGTGTTGTCTCTCTGTATATGTTCCTCAGGACCTCCTTGTGAATGAGCTTGCTCAACGGAGTTATTCCTGCAATACACTTGAACTTGAACTTCAACTGTTAACATGACTGTGCTTGCAGCAGTATGAATAGCATGACTAACTGCTCTGGTAGTGATTTAAGAATTCTTAGTGCCAAGTTCATTGATGCCTGGTGTGCATACACTACTATTGAGGGCATGCTTGAGACGCTTACAGTTGTTCTGAAAACTGGGCCAGACAAATAAACTGGCTCTACATCAAGAGTGTTCCTGCGCTGTTCCTTTATGTTTTGTGTTACAATACTGTGGTAGCTAGAGACCAGCCGCCATATGTAAAGAATAAGACATGAGGATGCCAGCCTGGTGGCACTGAGGGTTGGGCATGGAGAGCCGCACCTCGGCCTTGCAGCTGGGGAATCCTGGGTTGGTAGCCAGGCCAGGTTGTCGGTCGGGGGTGGGAGAGGCGAGGAGCAGGATTGGGCTGAAGCACCTCTCCTCTCCCAGGAGGGATGAGTGCCCCTGTAGTTCCGCTCCCACTGAGTGGAGGCCCTATGGGAAGCGGAGGGGGTGGCAGGTGATCAGCACGGGTGGGGCAGAAGGGGTCAAAACAGTGTGACGCTTGCCAGCTGATTATGATTATTGTATGATATTGGTATTATAAATAAGTGGTCTGTTTATGAAATGTCAGTCTGTGAGATTTGACCCTTTAAATTACAAGGTGTCAGTAGCTGAAATCACAGGATGTATTACACTGACCAGGAGCTTCTCTAATGTAATTAACTTCCTTGAGAAATTGCATTTTATGGCCTTTGTATGACCTCATGCTTTTGAAATTGGAAACTAAATACTTAATTTTATTATACCAGGAAAGGACGCTATTCAGCTGTTGGCTATCTCACACTTGGGTGACGGACAGCAGGGTTGTAAACATCAAAGGAACTGGTTGATCAAAGACTCATAATTTGGGAAATGGGTTTTGCTGATGGTCTCATTATTAAAATACCTCCTGGTAGGAAATCATGTTTGTTAATTTTATATTATAAAAAGGTGCTAGATGACTCACAAAGGGGTGGAGAGACCAAGTTAAACTAATACTTGTGTCTGAACTGTTTGATATATCATCTTGGGATTCTACAGAGACACAGCTCTCTGATCTAACTTTAAAATGCACTTAGAGGTAATACCTTAGATAGCAAAGATCTAAATGTATTGTGGTAGGAGTTTTGCTTTGTAATTTTCCCTTGTTCTTTTATGCGATTGTGAGCTCTTGACATTTGTTCTGTATTTTATTGTACAATTTTTAGTAAACCACATTTTCTTAAGATACTGCCTGGGTCTGTCTTCCAAGTTCTTTTTGCAGGTGATGTATACGTGGTTAAGTCTGGCAGCTGTTTAAAGGGCTTGATGATGTTACTAAACTGGAAAAGGTAAGAATACACCTAAGGTCTCTTATAGAGTTTTTAAGGGTTCATTCTGGATACCTGGTTAGGTGCCCTTAGGTGAAAGATATATTGCATCCCCAAGAGAATATTATCTGAGCCTGTACATTTGGGCACGCTAGCATAAGGTTCACAGTTTGAATCCCCCAGAACTTGAGACTAAAGGTGATTTGGACCCAAAAGCAGGCAGGAGAGTTGCCCTGTCTGTTACCTGTTCACACTATTGTGCTCAGAGATTGGCACTGTGGGAGCAGAGGGCCTGACCTGTGGAGTCTGCAGCTGGCGGTACCGACATGTGTGTCTGCCGGGGTCCTGGGTGGGGAAAAACGCACAAACTACATATGGAAATAGAAAAAAAGAATAAGGCATGATAGGGTAGGTATTAAGGGTATCACATAATAACAGGGAACCAAAATGAGTGACTGCAAAAATAGCAACCCATTTTGGGCACGGTTATTAGGGGCTACTGTGCACAATATCCCCTGGATGAGAACGCGACCATGGGGAAGGGTGAACTGAAGCAGGAATAGTGAGGGAAGGGAGGGACAGAGAAGGGTTTTGGGGAGTTGCAGTACTGCTGCCGCCAAGCTAGCCATGTGGCATGGTGGTTTGGGTGGCTAGCTAGGTCACAGCAGGTACAGGGTTCGAGACTGGCGAGTGATTACATTTTGCTGCAGCTATAAGCTGCGGCACTTAATTTTTTGCAACATCTGAATTTTTGCCCCTTCCCCCAGAGTTGATAATCTTAATTCAGGGGGATGCCCTGAGTTACCACTGCATCGGTGGCTGCTTCCAGGGACATCCCTATCCAGGAAATCTGTGGGGCTACTCCCTGGAAGACAGCAAACACCTTCATCACCCATTACCACATCGACCTTGCGATCGCTCTTAAGACATGGAACCGTATTGAGTAAGGGACAAGATACAACCGGTGCGTGGTCATACTTGAGATATGCACACGCTTTGGTGTACCATCAGGGGGTTAGAGGCTGAGTGCCATCAGCACCTGAGAAGTGCATACCAAAGAGAACAAAGACCTTGCATTACCAGTTTTTCTTCTAAACAACTGGGAATTCTTGCATGTGTGGCCTCTTTAATTTTCCTACTATACCTTTCTTTCGTTCACTTTAGAATAATCTCATTTTTTTCCTTCTTTTGCACCTTTGTTTGATGCTGCTTTATCTTTTAAATGGTTATCCCTTCCCTTGGACCATCATCCTGAGAAAGCAAACGTGATGCATGAAACACATCAGGATTATCTGTGCGAGCCACGCTGCTTTTTTTGCTATTTGTTTCTGCTCATTTCTTGCACAAAATAAAAAATATTGTAATTTAATGCTGGAAAAGACTGCTGATGGGTGCTGATCTTCATTCTTAATATTATATGTATTTTTGTTATCTGAACGCCCCCTTTTGATTTTTTGCTTTTTGTCCACCTGATATTCATTTTTACAAAATCATTTAGAGACCTCTAAACCTGACTGGCTGACAGCCTTTCAAAGCCATTTGTTTATCAGCCAATAGAGCCTTCTTAAAAAAAAATAAAAAAAAAGATCCGCCACTGTACCTGCACAAGGACATTTTTTACTTTTATTAATGTTTTAATTTTTTTTTTATTATGTTATGCAAAACTGATGTTAAAGCCCATTTTTTTTTTTTTTAACTCTGTTTTATTCACTGTATAGGAAGTTTTCAAGCCTTGTGAGATCCTGACTGATATCAGCATGTCTCCCATGGGTTTGCAGGTAGTGGCGGACCTATAAGAAGCATTATGAAATGGGTAGAAAGAATGTTGAATTCTAATTGGCCGATAGCTGCTTTCACCTGGGCCGTTATCCCAGCACAACGGCCCAGCTGAAAGTATTATGTTTAAAAATGCATAAAATTTGCTAAAAATTACCCATTTCATAATCGCAATAAGGTACTCCAGGGGGTGTGTTATGGTGGGCTAACGGCCCTTCTCGGGTGGTGGAAGCCCTCAACTACGCCTCGTGCTTCAACCCACCCCGAGGGGGGCCATTATCCCACCATAACACACCGCCTGTCATGCCCTATTGCTTATATAAAATCCTGCCATGGCAGGTTAAATTTTTGCTGTATGTAGATGAAGGATAGGTAAGGCCCATTTTGCATCAATTTATTTGAAAAGTTTCACGAGGAAAGACACACTGAGCCATAAATAGCTCATTTCTAGGTGTGTCCTGGGGGAACAAGGGAAGAGGGTACAACATTATTTAGCCAGATACAAAATACAATGAGCTGAAAAAAAAAATGCAGCTTAAATTGCTTGAATTGTGTAAGACAGTTGTGGTTCCAGTGCCAGAAGAAAAATTACTTACCATAGTAATCTTGTTTCTTCCCAGTGATATTCAGGTATTCATAACTTTCTGCAGTGTCCCTTTAAGCCAGAACTGCCCAGAGAGGATAGAACACATGCAAATGATGGAACTCTTCGCACCTGACATCTATTCACATGCTGCCTTGAATGAACTGCCTGAGTTCTAAAACACCTCAGATTTCCTGGGCGCCTGGAAAGGCAGGCCCCAAAGAACCATGAATACTGAGTAGTATTAATAATCAATAAAAACAGGTTACTCACCTGTAACATTAATTCTAGGAGTGGTCTATGTTGTTCATCTACACTTCTTGGCATGTCCCTATCCCCTTTAATTCTTGCCAGAAGGTCTTCAACCTGGCTCCTCCCACCCATTCGGGTGGTATTACCCTCGGCTCCGCCCCATGACACCAGATCTTAGCCCGCTGGAAGCTAGGTTTGAGTGCCGCAGCCGGGGAGGTCGGGTGGGTCAGTGTGGATGAACAACATATACCACTCCTAGAACTACTGTTACAGGTGAGTAACCTGTCTTTCTAGGGACATGGATATGTTGTTCATCCACACTTCTTCGCAGACTCCTAGCAGTTCTCCGGGAGGAGGCAGGCAACGTGCATACCTCCTACTTAGGGAACAGACACTAGAGAATTGAGGCCTCAAAACCAGCATCCCTGCATGACTCAAGGTGGATGTGGTAATGGTTGATGAAGGTGTTTGCTGTCTTCCAGGTAGCAGCCCCACAGATTTCCTGGATAGGGATGTCCCTGGAAGCAGCCACCGATGCAGTGGTATGGTGGGTGGAATGTGCCCTTAGCCCTACGGGAAGCTACCTGCCAACCTATAGCAGAGATCAATGCAAGACGTAATCCGTCTGCCAGTCGTCTGCTTTGCTGCAGGTCTGCCAGAAGTGGCTTCAGCGTAGGTGACAAACAGCTGGCAAACCTCTCCCCGAATTTCCACCATTCTCTCCTTGTAATAGGACAGAGCTAATCTCAGTTCCAAGGTATGGAGCCTGTACTTGGCATCTGGGGTGTAGTTCGGGTAGAAGACAGGCAGAGTCAATACCTGATTAAGGTGAAACTCTGACACCACCTTCAGGGGGAATTTTGGGTGCAGCGCAGGACAACTTTGTCCCTGTGGAAGACTGGATAAGGAGACTCCACCGAAAGCCCCTGGAGTTCCCCAGTCCTTCTGGCTGACATGACAGACACCAGGAAAGCCGTCTTCCATGACAAGTGTGATCGCTCACACTCGTGCACTGATTCGAATGGCTTGCCCATGAGTTTAGCCAAGACCAGCAGTAAATCCCACGGAGGTGGAGGTTCATGCAACAGAGGGGATATGTGATCTAGGCCCTGGAAAAAGCGCCAGACCACCTTCTCCTGTGCCACCCTCTACTGACCAGCCCACGCCCTGTAAGCAGAGATGGCTGCCAGGTGCACCTTAAGGGTCGAAGACTGAAGACCCCCTTTGAACAGAGACCAAAGGTAGTCTAAAATGCTAGCCACAGGACAGGACAGAAGGTCCAGGCCCTTGCCCTGACACCAAATGGAAAACCTTTTCCATTTGAAGGCATAGCACTTTCTGGTCAACTCCTTCCTGGATGCTTTCACTACTGTGAGTACATCCTCAGAGAGACACAAAACCTGGAACTCTAGCTGCTCAGCTACCAGGCTGCCAGGTGCAGGTACTGAAGGTCCGGATGGAATACCTACCACTGACTGACAGATATCAGGTCCAGGAGTGCTTGAAGATGCCTTGGGACCCTGTTGCTGAGGCTGAGGAGATCTGGATACCAGAACTGGCAGGGCCAATCTGGGACTTCCACAACCTCTTGCGAGACCCCGTGACGCAAGATGGCTATGTCTCTAGGAGCCATGCGTGCAGGTTCAGTGAGCGTAAGTCCGGGTGGACCAGTGAACCCTTCTCCTGAGACAAGAGGTGGGAGCTGAATGGCAACGGGAGCGGAGGTTCCCGGGACAGCTGAATTAGCAAAGGGAATCAGATCTGCCTGGGCCAGAATGGGGCCACCAAGATCATTGTTGCATGCTCCCTGCGCAGTTTGAGAAGAACTCTCTGGATCAACGGGACGGGAGGGAAAGCGTAGAGGAATCTGTCTGCCCAGGAGAGGGACAACGCGTCTCGCCAGAAAACACCAGGCCCTGGATCTAGCGAGCAAAAACTGGGCAGTTTTGCGTTGGATGGGTAGGCGAACAAGTCCAATTCTGGAGTTCCCCATCGAAGAAACAGATCCTCTGCAACCTCCTGGAGAAGTTCCCACTCGTGGACTCTGGCCTGGGAGCGACTCAGGCTGTCTGCAATTGTGTTGTCCACCCCGGGAACAGGTACTGTGATCAGGTTCGCGCCGTGTCGGATTACCCAATCTCACACCCTCATGGCCTCCCTGCAAAGGTGGTAAGAGTGTGCGCCTCCTTGTTTGTTGAGGTACTACATCACCGCTGTGTTGTCTGTCTGAAGCAGGAGAGTACTCGGCGGGATTTCTGACTGAAAGGCCTGCAGGGCATAAAGGACCGCCCTCATCTCTAGGACGTTGATATGGAGGTGGGCCTCCAGAGGGGTCCACGTACCCTGGGACTTCACCCCGTCCAGGTGTGCTCCCCACCCTAGACCTGAGGCGTCTGTGGTGAGGATTACCTCCGGGGACGGCGCTATGAATGGGACGCCCATAGAGAGTGTCCCTGGGTCTAGCCACCACTGCCAGTCTCGAATCGCGGTATTCGTGATTCTGACCGGATGCTGCATGTGGTCTTGCCTTTGGTCCCACTGCACCTTGAGCATCCACTGAGTTACCCGCATGTGGAGCCTTGCGAAAGGGACAGTAGGAATGGCCGCAGCCATGTGTCCGAGCAAGCGAAGGACCGACCTGGCTGGGGCGGTCTTGTTCGACGAAAGCTCCCTGATGAGGGATCTGATGCGCCCGCCTGTCGTCTGGAAGAAATGCTCTTCCCTGAACGGTGTCCAGTACTGCGCCTATGAACTGCAGTTTCTGCGACGGTACCAGGAGGAACTTCTCGTGGTTGATTAGGATACCCAGAGATCGAAACAGGTCCTGGGTGCTCTGGATCGCCCGTAACAACGCCTCTCTGGAGGCGGCCATGAGAAGTCAATCGTCCAGGTACGGGAACACATAATGGCCCTGTCTCCTTAGAGACGCTGCCACGACTGCCATGCATTTGGTAAAGACCCTGGGTGCCGATGACAGCCCAAATGGAAGGGCTCGGAACTGAAGATGATGGCCGAGAAACTTGAAGCGCAGGAACCTCTTGTGCGCTTGAGCTATAGGGATGTGAAGGTAAGCGTCCTGCATATCTAGAGACGCTAAAAAGGCATCCTGCTTCAGCATGGGGATAAGACCCGGAAGAGTTACCATGCGGAATCTTTTGTAGGCGACCGACAAATTGAGGTCGCTGAGGTCCAGAATCGGACGGAGGTCCCCTGTCTTCTTTGGAACCAGGAAGAAGTGGGAATAGTATCCGTGTCCTCTCTGGTTCTCTGGGACATACTCTATCGCTCCCTTTTGCAGGAGCATGAGTACTTCTTGTCTGATCAATGACTTGTGCTGACTCTGGTACCGGGAGAGCAACGGAGGCCTCGAGGGTGGCTTTTCCGCAAATTCTATAAAGTGACCTCTTCCGACCAACTGTAGAACCCACCTGTCGGTGGTTATAGTCTGCCATCCCAGCAGGAAATTCGCAATGCGACCCTCGACCATGACGTCCCGTTGATCCTGAGGGGTGGGGCGGAAGGAGTCAGGCTGTGGCGGCTGAGGGTCCCGCTGGCTGGACCGGCTTAGGAGTGCGCTGGCTCCGACCTGCAGGTTGTTTTCCCTGGGCTCTGCGAAAACCGGAGCCCCTCTGTTGTGGAACGGGTGGGACTGTTGTCTCTGCGTCCGTCCACGAAATCGGCTTTGGTTCCTACGAAAGGAACTAAGCTTGGGTCGGTACATGGCCTGAACCGACCTCACCACCTTCCCGGCCTCTTGGAGTTTGGTAATTATCTTCTCTGAGGGCTTACCAAACAAAACGTCTCCCTCGAATGGGGCATCCATGATGTTTTTCTGGACGTCCGGGGTAAAACCGGAGACACAGAGCCAACAGTGCCTCCGGAGGCATATGCCTGAAGCTGCTGCTCGGGCCGAGGAGTCCATGGAGTCGTATGCGGCCTGTAGCACCTGGGTTCCCACGCCTTGAACCATGACAGAGGAGCTGTAACATCTCCTCCTTCTGCTCACCTTCGCGCAATTTCTCAGCCGCATCCAGACCCTGCTCCCACAGGGCATTTTGGAACTGCACCATGTGGGTCAAATAATTCAGGGATCTGATGGCGCAGGTAGCGGAAGCATACGTGCGCCTACCCATGGAGTCCAGCTGCTTGGACTCTGGGTCCGGTGGCAGGGTGCTCAGATGTTGCAGTCTCTGGGACCGGTCATGAGAGGCTGTTATGACCAGAGAGTCGGCCTGAGGATGCTGGGTCAAGTACTGGTCTTCTCTTGGAGCCTTGTACAAGCAGTCAGCTTTCTTCTGCATCGCCGGGAGCGAATATGGACGCTTCCACGCTGCCTTGGTGACGTCCACGAAAGTGTCTACCAAGGGTGGCACCACCACAGGCTTGGGGTCCTTCTGCCGAAGATACTTCGCAAGGCACAGCCTTTCGGGGTCTAACTCTTCCGCATCCCATCTCATGTTCTCCTGGATGTGTCTCATGATATCCGAGAACGAAGGGTCATCTGGAGGAGACTTTGGCAACTCACGTGGGTCCAGAGAAGGGATGGAGAGGGGAGATGGGGATCTGGATGTAGAAAACTCAGATCCCGTGTCCTCCATCGAAGGCGAACGGCGGCGTCTTCTGGGTCTCTTAGGACTGGGTGATCTAGAAGAGGATCTGGACGGAGGTCTCCTTTTATCGAGTCTCCCCCTTGGAGGAGTCCTGGGCTCCCGGGGAGGAGGTAACCAGCCTGCAGACCCAGACGGAGACGGGGGCGCAGGAACCGGAGAAGCAACCAGTGTAGGAGGAGGAGGAGGAAGCAGAGGTGGAGTGGGGACCATGTCCTTTTTGATGGTATCCCACCAGTAAGTGAAAAGCTCCTTCACCTCTGAAAAAGAAAGGCACGATGACGGTCCGGGTGCCGGTGGACGGTCGTCGGGACCCGGCGTCGGCTCCACAGGGGGCTCGGGTTGTGGCGAGGGTTCCCTGGGAGTCTCAACAGGACCGGGGTCGCCCGTCTGGTCCTCGCGCTGGGTTAACTCCTCCTCGGTGATGGTCTCCTGACCGACGTCGGTCGGAGGAGTCGGGGTCCTCTTCTCAATTGGAGCGGGCGCCGGTCCTCCTACCGGCGTCCGGTGATGAGTAGGCCTGGCCGGCGACGGTCTTCTAGCAGACGACAGCTCTGGGGACCTGTGGCGAGAGGCCGACATCGGACGAACTGGCGTCGGGTCCTGCGGCCTCTTAAGTGAGGTGAGCTCCTTGGTTTTCCGTGGAGGCAAGGAAGCAGACCTGACGTCGGGTTCAGAATGGCGGGAACCCGACTTGTGGTGATGGTGGCGATCCCCCGACTTAGCCAGGGCCTTGGAGGACGAGGAAGGCCTGGGAGTCTTGGCCTGAGAAGAGGAAGAAGATTTTCTCACCGCAGCGGGGGGAGAGGCTGAGAGCTGGCCCGGAAGGAGAGTGGTCGGACCTGGAGCCAGAGCTCGCGAGTCGGAGGCCCTAGGAGGGGACCTGGAAGGGCCTTCTCTCTGTGCTTCTCAGCATGCTTGCGGGCCTTCTAAGAATCCCCTTGAAGCCATGGTCTTGAGTTGCTCCCTCTAACAGGAACGCCTGTAGGGCCTTCTGGCGACGGATCGGGTTCTGCTGTTGAAACCCTGGCAAAAGAGCAGGACCGGTGTAGTGGTCTGGGCCTAGGCCCCGGACACAGGCCGAGCGCGATCTCAAATGGGATCTGCTTCCCACAGGCGCACTGAGGAGTGACCAGAGGTCGGGGAGGACATCAGAGAAAAACTGAACTCGGAGAACAAATTTCCGTAGAGAGCACTTTACCACTCGCACGCTAGAAACCCAACCAAGGGTCGAGACTATGCAAGTCGACGGGCGGAAAGAACTGGGGAATCTCATGGGACCGCCTCCTTATGTACTACGCCTGATATCGGAGGCGAACACGCCGGGCGGTCCCCGCTGAAGACAGCTAGCTAGAATTTTTCCGGGGTCCTGACGCCGCCGCTTCAGTCTTAATGGTGTAACCTGCTGCAAGAGCTGTGTCTCAAGTAAGATCTCTTGTTGTTGTCCTTTTATGGGACCTGGAGATATGCGAGCCCGAAGGTCCCTCACCCTTAGTGGGGAGAGATTGGCACAACTCCCAAAAGGAACGTTGAGCCCAGGTTGACAGGAACAAAAATCGTCCGAGAGGAGAGTTCTGCGGCCCACACCACTTCTTCCTCAAAGGCCTGTATTTGTTCTAACTGCTCGGCAGAGCCTGCAGCCACGAAGACCACCCACCAGGCTTCTTTAGATTTCACTGGAGGATTACGTTTCTCAGGCGTGCCCAACTTGAGGCGTGCGAGACGATTGTTGAGGTTGTCTGGATAGAAAGCGAGACATATCTCGCAAGCCTGGGTGTCACGGCTGACACCCAAGCAGTACATGCATGCGGTATGAGGATCAGAGTGCAACATTTTCTGGCCACACAAGCACCGGTGAAAACCAGCGGAAGATTTATCTTCCATGATCAAATAGCACAAATTGAAATCGCTAGCTCGAACAAGCCAAATCTTCAGAGAATCTGAAGAATTTGAAAACAAGGCCTACAAATGCGGTAGTGGAGAGGAGGCAACTAGTATCTACCAAGGAAAGGAAGATCTAAGGCCATGGGGATGGATACGAGGGGTTATACCACCCGGTGGGTGGAGGAGCCAGCTTGAAGACCTTCCGGCAAGAACTGAAGGGAAAGGGACATGCCAAGAAGTGTGGATGAACAACATATCTACGTCCTAGAATAATCAATAATGATAGTATGTATAGTTAAACCCATAACTCTCAAATAAATCCTCCAACTGAGGGAAAACACAACAGATACCCCCAAAAATGTCAGAGTCACCTGAAAGAAAGGGGAAAATACAACATGAAGCTTGTTTACCAAAACTGGCACAGAAAGTGGCATGTAAACCCCTGAGAGCGCTAATATGCAGGACTGCAGGAGCTAAAGGTTTTAGAAAGGGAAGGTAGGGAACTTATGAATACCTGAGCATCACTGGGAAGAAATACGATTACTATGGTAAGTAATTTTTTCTTCTAACCCCAGTAATACTTGGGTATTCCTAACTTTCTGCAGACTATGAAGCTGTACCTTTGGAGGTGGGCACATAACCTTATTTTGGAAACAGACTTTGCAGAACTGCTGTGCCAAACCTAGCATCACCCCTGGACTGAATATCAAGGTTGTAGTGCTTCATAAAGGTGTGTACTGTTTTCCAGGTAGCTGCTTTACAGATGTCAACTAGTGGAACATCCCTGGCAACTGCTAAGGTAGCAGCTGTCCCTCTTGTGGAGTGGGCCCTCAATCCTGTTGGAGGCTCCCTTCCAGCTTCAGTATAACAGAACTGGATACACTGGACTATCCATAGAGAAATGGACCTTTTCGATGCTGGGTTACCCTTTCCCACATTCCCACAAGTCAGGAAAGTACAGTTACGCAAGACCTTACCGTAACAGTAGATCTTTGAGAGAGGCTCTTGCAGTAGGTAATTACATATAGGACTGACGTCGGCAGGTAGGAGGACCCCACGGAAACATTTCTAGCTAGCAGTCCCTGGCGAGGGACCACCCCCACATCAGGTGACCGGCGCCGAGACGCCGTTATAAAGGGGCGGTCCCTGACACCCGCCTTCCAGTTCTTTCCCACCACAGGCCAGAAGAGGCCGGACGAGAGAGGAATGGATATTTCCCTCAATGGAAAAAGAGCTGAAAAAGCTTAGGGGGATGGAGGGCAGGAAGGTATTACCTACTGCAAGAGCCTCTCTCTCGAAGATCTACTGTTACGGCAAGTTCTAACGTAACTGTACTATCTTACTTCAAGAGGGCTCTTGCAGTAGGTAATTACAAATAGGACTGAGTCCCAAGCAGTCTGGAACAAGGAGAAGCACCGGGAGGAGGAAATCTACTCCAAGTAGAACCTCTAGCTGTGCAAGCCTTAGGATAGGAGGCCTTGCAGGACAGCCAGCCTGAAGGCTGCTCTACAGCGAGCGGCAATATCCAAACTGTAGCGTTTTGTAAAGGTATGGATGGAGGTCCAGGTGGCAGCAGCACAGATATCTGCCGCTGACACATTCTTGAAGCAAGCTGCTGAGGCAGCGACTCCTCTGGTGGAGTGGCCTCTTACTTGACCCGGCAGGATCTTGTTGTACTTGTCATAACAGAAAGTGATGCAATCAGCCAACCATTTAGGTAGGCATTGCTTAAAAGCAGCATTGCCTTCTCTTTTGGGTGCAAAAGAGACAAACAATTGATTGGTCTTCCTGAGATCTTTTGTTCTGTTAGTTTAGTATCTCAGAATCTGGTGAACATCCATAGTATGGAGTAAATACTCCCCCTGGTTGGAGTACTGCGTAAAAAAGGTGGGTAACTCTATGGACTGGTTCAGAGTAGACTCCGCTCCTACCTTAGGGAGAAACTTAGGGTTAGTGCACAGAGCAACACGTTCCTTGTAAAAAATCAAGTATGGAATTTTACACATCAGGGCCTGGAGCTCGGAAATTCTCCGAGCGGAAGTAATGGCCACCAGGAACAGAGTCTTCCATGAAAGGAACTTCAAGTCTGCTGAAGCTGCCGGTTCAAAAGGAGGCAGAGTAAGTTTCTCGAGAACAAGTTCAAGTCCGGGGGCAGGAGTATGTATAGGAGGTCTCAGGTGGGACCCCTCTAAGAAAAGTCTTAGAGACCTCCATGTCTTGTCTGCAAAGGGGACATGATAAGCCAAGATGGCCGCCATGTGGACTTTCAGAGAAGAATGACTAAGACCCAGGTCAAAAAGATGGCGTAGATACTCCAGCAGAAGCCCCGCTGAACAGGAAAAGGGTTCCACGTCCTTAGAGGCAGCCCAGATAGTAAACCTTTTTCACTTCATGGCGTAGGTAGATCTAGTAGAGGGTTTTCTAGCCTCCACCAAAATCTCTGCCACTTGGGGAGAGACACCAAAGCGGGATTGAGCTAAGTCTGCAGGAGCCATGCACGCAGCTGAAGAGATCTGAGGCTTGGAAGGACCAGGGTCCCCTGATCCTGGGTCAGCAAACCTCATGATAGAGGAAGAGGAAGAGGATGATCCTCTGAGTATTGTTGTAGAAGAGAAAACCAAACTTGCCTAGGCCAAAAAGGAGCAATCAGAATCATTCGTGCTCCTTCTGAAGCTAGTTTCTGTAAGACTCGTGGGATAAGTGGAATTGGGATAAAGGCACAGACGAATCTATCCTTCCAGTCTAGAGACAGAGCGTCTCTCCAGAAAACGCCTCGCTCTGGAACGAGCGAGCAGAAGACAGGAAGCTTTGCGTTTAGAGGGGGTGTGAACAGGTCGACCTTTGGTGTTCCCCAGAGTTGGAAGATACTGTCTAGACCCTGGGTCCCGTTCCCACTGTGAGCCAGAGCAGACAAGCGACTTAGTTTGTCTGCCAAGGTGCTGTCGACTCCCAGAACATGAATTGCCATGAGGTGAAGGTCGTGTTGTGTTGCCCAATCCCAAATCCTCACTGTTTCCCTGCAAAGAGGGTAGGACCGAGTCCCCCCGTTTGTTGATGTACCAAACCACGCACATGTTGTTCGTTTGAACAGCTAGGCGGCCAGGAAGGATGTATTGGTGAAGGGCTTGGAGAACGTACAACACTGCCTGAAGCTCAAGCACATTGATGTGGAGCGTCTGTTCGAGCTTGGACCAAGAGCCCTGGGTCCGGTGGTGACCTAGATGGGCTCCCCAACATTCGCCCGAGGCGACTGCGGTTAGAGTCTGGGAGGGGGGAGGATGAAAGATGGAACTCCCCGAAACAGGTTCTCTCGAACCATTCACCACTGCAAGTCTCGGAGCATCGGAGAGGAGACTAGAACTGGGTGATCTAAGTTGTCCACTAAACTGATCCCATTGGGAGCGGAGAGTCCACTGAGAAACTCTCATGTGAAGCCGAACGCGAAGGACTGTCAGGATAGCAGCTGCTATGAGCCCGAGAAGGCGAAGGACCGACCTTGCACTGACCCGCCTGTGGCTGGACAACAGACTTATTTGAGTCTGGAGGGTGGACGCCCGGTCCGGTGGCAGGAAGGCCCTGCCAAAGGTCGTGTCCAGAATCACCCCAATAAACTGTAGTCTCTGAGATGGGATCAAGTGAGACTTGGAATGGTTGATGGTAATACCCAGGCAGGCAAAAACCTGCTGGGTAAGGGTGAGGCAGCGCAGGAGTTCCTCCCAGGACGATGCCGCCACTACCCCCCCCCCCTCGAGTACGCAGGTAGGCCGCCACCACCGCTAGGCATTTGGTAAATACTCGGGGAGCCGAGGATAGGCCAAACAGAAGTGCCTTGAACTAGTAGTGGTCCCCCTGGAACGCAAAACGAAGATATTTGCGATGAGACGGGCGAATGGAAATGTGCAAGTAAGCATCCTGCATATCCAGAGCACATAGCCATTGTCCCGACCGAAGGAGGGGCAGAAGGCTCTGCAACGAGAGCATTCTGAACCTTTTGTATTCCACAAAAAGATTCAGGGAACTGAGATCTAGAACAGGTCTGAGATCTCCTGTCTTCTTTGGGACCAGGAAGAAGTGGGAATAGTAACTCGTCCCTTGAAGATGAAGAGGGATGGGTTCTATTGCCTCTTTCAGTAGCAGAGCTGAACATCCTTCCTGGACCAAGAGAAGATGTTCCCGTGAATATGACGACTTTGGTGGGGGTGGCGAGGCAGTTTCTGTAGAAACTCTATCGAGTGTCCTTCTGCGATAAGCTGGAGCACCCAAGAATCTGATGTTATCCTCTCCCATCCCGGAAGATGAAGGGAAAACCTCCCTCCTACCGGTTCCTCCGGGGAGTCTGAAGGCTGTGGGAGAGGAGAGGAGTCAGGTTTTGTGGGACAGTGCCACAGCTGAAGCACCCGCTGCTTTTTTGGGCCGGGGGGGCTTAGCAGTTGTGGGGGCCCGACTTTTTGTGGCCCGCCTTCCCTGGGGTTTCACCTTGGGCCGATTCCGTCTGGGAAAGGGACAGCGCTATGGCTAGTGGGGATGGTACATGGAGTCAACGGACTTCAGTGCCATCCCCTTCTCCTGCAAATCAGTGATGATGTCCTTGACATCGCCACCGAAAAGCACCGACCCCTGGAAGGGAGCTTCCTGGATAGCGGACTGCACTTCCGGGACCAACCCTGACACATGGAGCCAAGCATGATGACGTAAGCCTACGGCTAAAGCTGAGCTCTGTCCAGCAGTGTCCACCGCATCGTAGGTCGCATGAAGCATGTGCCGACTGGCCGAACGTGCAGAGCGGACAAGATCAGCCAACTCCTCCTTGAACCGAGAGTCCGGCAGGGAGTCTAGTTTGGTTTCCACCTGAGTAAGAATGGCCTTCTGGTAATCCTCCATATGACCAACATAGTTCAGAGCCCTAATTCCCAGCATGGAAGATGCGAATATCTTCTTTCCATACTGGTCCAGTAGGCAGGATTCTTTGTCAGGTGGCGACGAGCCGAGATGTTTTGGGTTAGCCAACTGGCCGTGAGCGGCGCTAATCACTACCGAGTCAGCACGAGGGTGAGAATCTAAAAAATCAACACCCTCGGGAGCCTGGTTTAGCCTATTCAACTTCCGCGGATGTGGGGCTAGGCACGGCTGCTTCCAGATGGTGGTAACAAGGTCGCGTGAGGCTCTATCCAGGGTGGCACCAAAGTAGGAGCTGTCACGGGCAGATCCAGATGCTCGATGAGTTTCAACCGCTGAGGGTCTGGTTCCAAAGAGTGCCATTGATGAACCTCCTGGATTTTGCATAGCACCTCCGTAAAGGAAGGATCTTCCGGAGGAGACTTCAGAGGAATCCTTGGCCTGGGCTTTGACGGACAGTGTGGCTCGTCATCCCTTTCGGAGCAACCATCTGAGGAATCCGAGGAGTCCGAGGGCGAAGAAGAAGAGGAAGAGGAAAAAGACTCTCTTTCCCGACCCGGGGGAGGAATGGACCCCTTCAGAAGCGCCCGAGGAAGTGTATCCTGCCCCTCTGTGGACCCAGAGGGGAGAGCCCTGGTGTCCGGAGGTGGTGAGGGAGTGTGCCGCCGTGGACGTACGGGAACCTGAGATGGCACCGTCATCGGCAGGCAGCTCTCCACCTCCCTAGTGAGTTGAGCCTTGGCCTCAGCCCACCAGGAGGCCAGAGTCTCCTGCAAATCCACCGGCGGCTGTGGGGGCGGTGGAGGAGCAGGAGGAGAAGGAGGAGGAGGATAAGGGTATGGATTGTATCCATACGGAGAGTATCCAAAACCCAGCGGCGGAAAACCAGGCGTCGGGTACTGTGGCGTCGGAAAGACCGGTGTCGGGTACTGTGGCGCCGGATACTGTGGTCCCAGATACAACAACGTCGGATAGGCCGGAGGGTATCCGGGAGCCGGAGGAGCTGCCGGAGCAGACGGCCCGGCCGAAGGCCTCATGGACAAGTCCAGATTGGAGGGCCCAGAGGGCGAAGGGCCCGGCGGCGGGGCAACATCCGGGAGCGGGATGTCGGCCGGAGTCGGTAAAACTGGCATTGGGGCCGGCGGAGGTCCCAATGTCAGAGGTGCTGGCGTCGAAGCCGGCGTCTGGGGAACTGACGTCGGATCCAGCGCACCTAAAGGAGGACGGTCCGACGGAGGAGGAACCCCAACATCGCCCGGGGATGGAGGGGAAAAATCCCAAGGGTCGGGCTGGGGGAACTCGTGGTCCCTGGATGGCAGCGAAGTCTGCGGAGAACTGTGAAAGACGGACGTGGTGGGGGGTCTGTCGTCGGTTCTTTCGCCAACTGGACGTTGGACGAGCTTGACGGGCGGTTTTACAGCCAGAGCCGGCGCCTGACTTATGGGACACTTGGTTGGAGGCAGACCGAGAGGAAGGATCGGCCTAGTCCGGCGGGAGAGGAGCCGCCGCACGCCCGAGGTTGTGTGCCTTACGGCTTTCTCCCACGTAGAAGTCGCTGAGCCAGTAGGCCGCGGCCACGGTCGAACCGGGGCAGAGGCCTCAATTGACCAGAGGCGCCTGAAAGGCCTGAGCGAGCCAGACGGGCAGGCCGATGCCGCCTCGAAGCCCTCAGAGGCGGCCGCCGAGAGCGGTCCTCGAGGGGACGCTTACCTGAGTCCCGCGATTCCGAGTGAGATGCGGTGGAAGAGCCCTTGTCCCAGTGCCTCTCCTCCTCTTTTTCTTCCGATAACCTTCGGGAAGTGGACGCCTGCCTTAGTTTTTGAGCTCTTTCTCCATCAATTCATCTTTTTCTTCAAGATGTGGGCTTCCAGGGATTGCTGACACCCCTTCCGGGTAGCCGCGTTGAAGCTGAGGCAGTGCTGGCACTTCTCGACCGGGTGATCAGGGCCTAGACAGAATAGGCACAGGGAATGGCCATCCTAGTGCGGGAGTTGGGTGCCGCACGAGTCGCACTTATTTTTGTTCTCGGAGGGTGTAGGGGACGACATACACTGACGATGACCTGACTAATGTCGAAAAAAGTCAAAATTATTCAGTAAAAAACGACGAAGGGAGGCTGACGAAGCAACAAAGTTTTCCGCGAGGCACTGCACGAGCTAACGGCAGGAAAGAACTGGAAGGCGGGCGTCAGGGAGCGCCCCTTTATACTGACGTCTCCTGACGCCGGTCACCTGACGTGGGGGTGGTCCCTCGCCAGGAACTGCTAGCCCAAAATTTTTCCGAGGGGTCCTGCCACCTGCCGACGTCAGTCCTATATGTACTGCCTACTGCAAGAGCCTCTTGAAGTAAGATCAGCTGTTCCCTGTCCTGCCTATGGTCCTCGTGGCTGTCATGTAGTAGCTGAGAGTTCTCTTGACATCCAGGCTGTGAAGCCTTCTTTCACCAGAGGTAGAGTGCTCAGTGAAAAGACAGGTAGGGTAATGAATTGGTTCAGGTGGAAATCAGAAACCATCTTAGGGAGAAATTTCCTGTTTGTCCTCAGGACCACTTTATCCCTGTGGAATGAAATGTAGTCCTGTTCAATCTGGAGAGCCTGAAGCTCATTGATTCTTCTTGCAGAAGTCATTGCCACTAGGAAAACTGTTTTCCAAGTGATATATTTCAGATGAGCAGAGGACATGGGCTCAAAAGGAAGTCCTATGAGCTTAGCTATGCACACACTGAGGTCCCATGCTGGTACTGGTTCGCTATGAGGGGGATACAGATGGGCCAAGCCCTTGAAGAACCTCTTAAAGATAGGGTCTGAAGCTATTGTCAAATTTCTTCCAGCAGAAATGTAAGTAGATGCTGCAGCTAGGTGGACCTTAAGGGTACTAGGATGCAGTCCTAGGGAACGTAAATAAGAGAAGTAATCATGAACAGCTGGTACCAGCTCCCTGGCTAAGCACCAGACAGAAAACCTTTCCATTTTGAAACATAGGTTTTCTTAGTAGAAGGCTTCCTGTAACCTCTCAGGATGTCTAAACAGCTTCAGAGAGGTGCAGACCTACATAGTTTAGGTCTTCAAGAATCAAGCTTTGAGATTGAGAAACCTGAGATTTGGACACAAGAGTCTTCCCTGGTTGGAGGTTAATAGGTTGTGCCTCTGAGGGAGGTGTATTGGCTTGGCTACAGACATGACTAACAGAACAGTGTACCATGGCTGCCTGGGACAGTCTGTGGCTATCAAGATCATCGATGCTGACTGGGACCTGAGCTGGAGCAATACTGTGCACACCAGAGGAAAGGGAGGAAAAGTATATAGGTGCTTCCCTGACCAGTCCAAAGCCAGAGCATCCAGGGGTAGTGTGCCCCAGTCTGGTGGTCTACAACAGTACTGTAGCAGGTGGTGGTTCTGGTGGGATGCGAACAAGTCTATCTCTGGGGTGCCCCACCTCCTGAAGTTTACTTCCACCACTTGCCTGTTTTGGGTCCATTCGTGATGGGCCTGGTTGATTCGACTCAGAGCATCTGTTAGGGTGTTCTCCTTTCCTGGCAGATGGACAGCCTGTAGGGAAACTCCCAATGAGTAAGCCAGACTCCAAATTTTCATGGCCTCTGTGCAGAGAGGACCCAACCAGGTGTCTCCCTGCTAGTTTATGTAGTACATTGTAGTGATACTGTCTGTTCTGACCTGCACCACCTTTCCTTGTACCAGTGTTGTAAAGGCTTTTAGTGCCAGAAACACTGCTCTGAGTTCCAACAAGTTTATATGCTGGAGTGACTCTACACTTAACCAGGTGCTCTGGGTTGTATGGTCCCCTAAATGGATGCCCCATCCCAGTAGAGATGCATCTGTTGTGAGAACAACTGAGGGCGACTCTCATTGGAAAGGAACCCCTTCCCTCAGGTTGAATTCCTCCTTCCAATATTGAAGTGCATGTAACAAAGCTTTGTTACTGGAATCAGTTTGAAAAGGGATCTCTTCTCTGGCACCAGTGTGCCCTTAGGCAGAACTGGATGTCTCATTTGGAACCTGGAGCCTAGGACTGTGCCTGTGGCCGCAGCCATGTGGACCAGGAGCTGTAGAAACTGTCTTGCAGTTTTTTGCTTGTGCAGGCTAAATGAATTTGTGATCAGCTGGAGACTTCTTACCCTGTCCAAAGGCAGGTAGGCTCTGCCCTGCAGGGTGTTGATCTCTGCTCCTATGAACTGCAGCACCTGTGCAGGTAGAAGGACCGATCTTCTGTGATTTATCAAGAACCCCAAGGACTCCATAAGCACTAGGGTGATCTGCAGATGTCTGACCTGGTCTGGTGATTTTTCCACCACCAGTCAGTCGTCCAAGTATGGAAACACCGTGACACCCTGTCTTTGAATGTGTGCCACAACCACTGCCAAACACTTTGTGAATCCCTTGGGGTAAAGTTATGCCAAAAGGCAGGGCTGAAAACTTGTAATGGCCTGATGGGAGTCTGAATCAGAGGTATTTTCTGTGAGACTCCCTTATGGGGATGTGGAAAAACAGGTTACTCACCTGTAACAGTAGTTCTAGGAGTGGTCTATGTTGTTCATCCACACTGTTTGGCATGTCCCTTTCCCCTTTAAGATCAGCCAGAAGTCTTCAAGATAGCTCCTCCCTCCCACCCACATGGGTGGTATATACCTCGGCTCCGCCCCATGATGCCAGATCGTAGCCCGCTGGAAGCCAGGTTGTGTGCGTCCGCAGCCGGAGGTCGGGTGGGTCCATGTGGATGAACAAAATATACCACTCCTACTGCTGTTACAGGTGAGTAACCTGTTTTTCTAGGATTGTGGATATGTTGCTCATCCACACTGTTTGGCACACTCCTAGCAGTTCTCCGGGAGGAGGGAGGCAAGGTGCACACACCCTACTTAGGAAACAGAGATAGGAGAACCGAGGCCCCAAAAACAGCATCCCAGCGTGACTCAAGGTCGATGTGGTAGTGGGTAATGAAGGTGTTTGCTGACTTCCAGGTAGCAGCCCGACAGATTTCCTGGATACGGATGTCCCTGGAAGCAGCCACCAAAGCAGCAGTGTGGTGGGTAGAATGAGCTCTTATCCCTCTGGGAGGCTCCTAAACTCATGGCACAGACCTATGCATGATGCGATCCATTTTGCTGTGGTCCATTTGGCTGCAGGTTTGTCAGAAGCGGCTTCAGCATAGGTGACAAACAGCTGGTGAACCTCTCCATGTATTTCTGCTGTCCTCTCCTTATAATAGGAAAGCGCACATCTCAGGTCCAAGGTATGGAGCCTGTACTTGGCCTCCGAGGTGTAACTAGGGTAGTATGCCAGCAGAGTCAACACCTGGTTAAGGTGAAACTCTGACACCACCCCGGAAGGAATTTCAGGTGGGGGCACAGGACAACCTTGTCCCTGTGGAAGATCAAATAAGGGAGTCCACCGAAAGTGCCTGGAGGGCCCCTGTCCTTCTGGCAGACATGATAGCCACTAGGAAGGCCATCTTCCATGACAAGTGTGACAGCTCACACTTGTGCACTGGTTCGAATGGTATGCCCATGAGCTTTGCCAGTACCAGCAGTAGATCCCACAGAGGTGGAGGTTCACGCACCGAACGGGATATGTGATCCAGGCCTTTGAAAAAGCGCCTGACTACTGTATCCTGCGCCAATGTCAGCTGACCGGCCCACGCCCGGTAAGTAGAAATGACTGCCAGGTGTACCCTATGAGTCGATGATGGCAGACCCCCTTTGGAGTGAGACCAAAGGTAGTCAAGAATGTTAGCCACAGAACAGGATAAAGGGTCCAGACCCTTACCCTGACACCAAACAGAAAACCATTTCCATTTGAAGGCGTAACATTTCCTGGTCAATTCCTTTTGAGATGCCTCCACCACAGTGTAGACATCTTCAGAAAGACCCAAAGCCTGGAACTCTAGCCGCAGGTACCAGGCTGTGAGGTGCAGGGATTGAAGGTCCAGATGGAAGACCTCCCTGGTTCAGAGATATCAGTACTGGGTGTGTACAAAGCCGCTCTGGGGCCTGCAGCTGAGGCTGAGGAGATCTGGATATCAGAACTGGCGTGGCCAGTCTGGGGCTACAAGAATCACCTCTGCCTTGTCCCTCCTCATGTTGAGTAACACCTTGTGGATCAAGGGAAATGGAGGGAAGGCGTAGAGGAGGCCTGGGGTCAATGGCCTCAAGAAGGCATCCCCCTGCAGCGAGCCCTGCTGAGGGGGGCAGGCATGAAACAGCCTCAGCTTGGTGTTTTCCCTGGAGACAAACAGGTCCACCATCAGTCTGCCCCATGGGAGAACAGGCTGTAAGTTACCTCTGGATGGAGAGAGGACACGTGGGATGTCTGGCCTGTACAGCTGAAAGAGTCCGCCAGTTGGTTCGAGACTCCTGCCACATGGATGGCTAGAAGGTCCACCTCAAACCGGCTTACGAGGGACCAGATGCAGAGCGCCTCCTTGCCCAGCAGATGGGAGTGCGTGCCGCCCTGTTTGTTGAGGTAGTACATGGTCGTGGTATTTTCTGTCTGGACTTGAACCACTTGACCCAGGAGCTGAGGAGCGAAAGCTGACAGCGCCAGTCTGACTGCTCTGAGCTCAACAAGTTCACGTGGAATCGGGACTCCTCCGGGGTCCAGAACCTGTGGGCACTGTTGTCCCCCATGTAGGCTCCCCAGCCCATGAGAGAGGCATCGGTCTTAAGGATGACTGTCAGCTTGGGGCGAACAAATGGGATCCCTTCCTGCAACTGGTCTGGGGCGGTCCACCACTGGAGAGTGTCCCACATCCTCTGGGTTACAGTTATAGGCTAGTCAAAATGATCGTGGCACTGAGTCCACTGGGTGGCCAGCTCCCATTGGAGGGGGCGCATGTGCAACTGGGCCCAATGGACCACTGAGATGCATGCCGCCATGTAGCCCAGAAGGCGCAGAAAGTCCTGGGCAGAGTACAAGTGCCCAACCAGAAATGACTGGGCAAAGGAGGAAAGAACCTCCACCCCGTCCACTGGGAGCCGAGCTCTGGCTTGACAAGAGTGGAGCTCTGCCCTGATGAAGCCCATCACCTGAGAAGGCACAAGTTCCAACTTGGCCTCGTTGATCCAGAGGCCGAGTTGGGAGCAGGTTTGGAGGGCCAGATCCCTGGACCTCTCCACCTCCTGTCGGGTGGAACCTGCTAGGAGTCAATCGTCAAGGTAGAGGTAAATTATGACACCCCCGACACCAAAGAAGGGCCGCCACCACTGAAATGCAGTTGGTGAAGACCTGTTGGGCCAATGACAGGCCGAACAGCATGGCTTGGAACTTATACAGGATCCCTTCGACTCTGAGGCGGAGGAACCGCTGATGGGACGGATGGATTGGGATGTGAAAGGATGGTATGATCTGGGACAGAGTGACCATTCGAAAGGTGCGTGACCTGAGAAACTGATTCAGTTCGTGGAGCTCTAGAATGGGGCGCCAGCCCCAGTCTGCTTGGGCACCAGGAAGTACCTGGAGACAAAGCCTGGGTCTGCAGATGGATCTGCCGTGATAGCTACTGCCTCCTTGAGAATGAGCTGAGCAATGTCAACTCGAAGAGCCGACTGGGTGCATGCAGAAATCCGTTCTTCCCGAGGGGCTCGGGCTCGACTGGGAGGGTACTGCTAGAATTCCAGAGGCAGTCCTTGACCGACCACTTCGAGAACCCACCTATCTGTAGTGATAGCGGACCAGACGGAAAGGAAGTGATGGAAGGACCCTGAGCTGGTGTGATGGAGATAGGGGTGGCAGCCCCATCCAGTCACTGAGCAGGCTTAGAGGAGGAGGCTCCAGGACCTGAGCCTCAGCCTGTTGGGGTCCAGACTTGGGCTGAGGTCGCCAAGCTTGAGCCTGCTGCTGATGCTGCTGACCTCCTTGGTAGGAGGACTGCTGGACTGCAGAGGAAGAGTGCCAAAAGGGCTTCTTTTTCTTCTGCTGGTTCTTGTCCAAAGAACTCCTGGCAGAAGTGGCATCCAAGATGGCTCTGGACTGTTCAATGCGCTGTAGGTGACCAGCCACTCCTGGGCCGAACAAGTCGGTCCCAAGGAAAGGCACATCAGTTAACTTATGCTGAGTATCCGCTGGGAAGCAGGATAACCTCAGCCCAGCCCAGCGGAGAGAGGCCACTGTGGCTGCAATCAAGTGGGCACAAGAATCCCCAATGTCCAGGGCTGTCTGGAGCTGCTGTTTGGCAACAGCATGGCCCTGGTCCCGGACTTGCTTAACCATGGTTTGCATGTCCACTGGGAGATGTGGGAGGACTTCATCTAATGACCCAAGAAGGGCATGACGGAAGTGTGCCATGATGACAGCCGAACTGGCCTGACAAAGGCCCAAGGAGGAAGCCGCATAGACTTTCCGCGCCGAATGGTCCAAAAGCTTGGACTCCTTATCGGGGGGATGGTCAGTGTCATCAGAACTGTCAGGACGCCTGAACACAGAGGCTGTCACCAAGCTCTCGGCCGAAGGGTGCTCTGTGAACCCCGCAAGGGACCCCATGGGCAATGCATACTTGCGGGCCATGCGGGCAGACGGTGCTGGACATGAGGCAGAGCGCTGCTGTAGTTCGAGTGCCAGGCCAACAATGAAGGCCTCAGTCAGGGTGTCCCCTCTCTTCAGGATGTTCATGAGAAGGTACTCCGCCTTTTTCTGGACAGGCTCCAGGGGCATCCCTGTAGAATCAGAGATGAGATGGAGGATCCCTAGGAAGGAGAAAGGGTCTTCCTCCATCCCTATGCCAACAGATGACTCGTCATCCCCTAGATGTGAGTGAAGGCAGGTGATGTCAAAGTCCGAAGAGTTGGGATACAGAGGTTTGCCACCCAAACCACCCTCGACCCATCGAGGGAGGTCCGGGGTGACCGTGACCGACAGACGTCGGGGAAGTACGGTATCTGTTCGGTCCTCTTTTGAAGGAGCCCCTCCCACAGGCTGCCTAGGCAGTGCCTCCACCACTATCGGTGGGGAGACCAGCAAAGGCCGAACCAGAGGACGGGCCAGCCTCGCGGGTGGGGGTAACAACGGCTTTGGTTCTGAGGGAGTTGGCTTCGCCCTTGGAGGTGAAAGACAAGTAATGGCTGGGGTAGGTGGCAGAGCCGGCTTCTGCCCGGTCAAAATCAGCTGTTGCCACATAAGGTCCTCATAGTGCCGGAGTTTCTGTGGAGCCTCTTCTCATCTGAGGAGGGCGAGGACAACGGTGGTGGCCGCTCTTCTTGGAGTGCTTATGGCTCCTCTTTGGCCTTTCGGCAGTGGGGGTTCAGGACCTCGACTGAGACCGGGCAGGCTGACTCGGTCGCTCGGGAGACACCGGAGGGATTGGTGAAACCTAGGGGTCCAGAACTAGGACCTCGATGGGGACACCAGCAGGCTGGGTCTCCTCATCGGGGAACACAAGGACTGGAGTCCTCTCCAAGGAGTCATTCGCCACGGCCGGCGACAGAGGGTCGATTGGATCGAGAATGATCTCGACCTCATCGGCCATCTCCTCGGTCATCTGGCCACATGGAAGGTCCGTGAAGTTTGCGGCCGAGGAAGTGATCTCGACCGAGGTCGAGACCGCATGCTCCTGAGACTTTTCTCGGTCCCAAGAGCGCCTTCGTCGAAACGAAGACAGGCCAGATTCTTTTTCCCTCTTCTGAGAGCGGGAGGAGTGCGAGCCCGCAGACGCCTCACCCCTGGTGGGGAGAGACTGGCACAGCTCCTTGAAAGAACCTGTAAAGGTGGAGCCCAGGTTGAGATGAACAAAAAAGCTTCGATTAGCCAAAGTGCTGGCGGCTTCCTCTTCAACCGCCTTCATGAGTTCCAGCTGCTCAGTGGAGCCCGCGGGCACGGAAACCACCCACCTAGCTTCCTTAGACTTCACTGGAGGGTTCCTTTTCTCCGGTTCCCCCAACTTCAAATGCGCCAAGCAGTCTTCCAGGATGTTGGGATGGAAGGCGAGGCAAAAGCTGCAAGAAGTGTCATGGCCATCACCAAGGCAATGCGCACACATGAGGTGGGGATCGGTACCGAATCTTCTGGCCACAATGACACCGGCGAAATCCTGGAGAAGATTTCTCTTCCATGATCGAGGACGCAAAAGCATGATCACTAACTTGAATGAGTTTTGGTTTAATTAAAACCAAGGTTTTGAAAGCCAAGGCCTACAAACTGCATGAGCAGGAGGGAGGCAACCTGTATGTTCCAGCGGAAAGGAAGATCTGGGGTCATGGGGCGGAGCCAAGGTATATATCACTCGGGTGGGTGGGAGGAGCTAGCTTGAAGACTTCCAGCTGATCTTAAAGGAGAAAGGGATATGCCAAACAGTGTGGATGAACAACATAGCCACAATCCTAGAAATAGGCATTTTTTAGGTCCAGTGATGCCAACCAGTCTCCTTTTTGGAGTGTTGGCAGAATCAGTGCTAGAGTTAGCATTTTGAACTTTGTTTTTTTTTTTCAAATGGTTGTTTAGTACCCTGAGGTCCCAAATAGGCTGCCACTCCCCATTTTTCTTTGTGGTAAGGAAGTATCTTGAACAGAAACCTTTCCTTTCTGCTGAGCTGGGACAGATTCCACTGTCCCCGACAGCAGCAGGTTTCAAACCTCTACCTCCAGCAGCTTCATTTCTGCGAGGAGGGTGAGCTGAACACCCTGGTTCTCAGAAGAGGAAGGGATTTGAAATTCAGAGACAGTCCTGATTCACTCCTCCAGGACCCACTTGTCTGTGGTGATCCTTTGTCAAGCCTGGAGGTAGTGAGATAGTCTGCCTCCGACAGGTAGAGAGGACGCGACCTGTGAAAACACCGCCAGGGTGTTTGTTTGCTCTGGGGTTGGGGTTGGGTTTGAGATCCCTGCCTAGAACCCCTTCTGCCCCTAACTCTGAAGTACCTTGCTAGGGGTACTGCTGGTATTGGGGTGTAGCCGTTGCCTGGAAAAAGGGCCTAGTGTAAAAGGATCTGCCCCTGCTTCTCCTTCCAAAGGGTTTTGTGGATGGTGAGGCTTCTCCTTAGCAGAATTGCTCTTGAAGGTGGCCTTATATTCATCCACCTTCTTCATATAAGCCACGGTTGATTCACCGAAAAGTGAATTTCCTTCCAAGGGGAAGTCCAGAGCCTTTATTTGAGTATCCTTGGTGAGATTTGTAGCTGTTAGCCAGGCAAACCTACGTTGAGCAACAGTGTTTGCCATCCACCTGGCTGCTGTATCACTGGTATCAGCAGCCACTTGGAACTGATACTTGTCTGCCTCTAAGCCAAACCTTGCAGTTTCTGCTAGGTCATCAGACAAAGGTGAAGGGGCTTTTTGTACCATGGCCAGTACAGACTGCCATAAAGACTTTTGGTACTGGGCAGTGTAGGCCGGAAATTTCTATCTAAGCCAAGGAAGCTGACAAGTATCTTTTCTGGCCATAATGTCAATCTTCCTGGACTCTCTATCTGGTGGGTGAGAAGCCAGAGCACCTTAGCCCTGTCACAGGCAACTGCCTGCACCAATCCCTGTGGTTAGGGTGTGAAAACAGAAACTCTGCCCCTTTCTTTCCAACTGATACTTCTTATCCAGCCTCTTATCAAGAGGGGGGACAGAATTAGGAGTCTGTAAAATCTTCAGTGCATCTTTCTTGAATAATTTATTGACAGGCAAGAGGAGTGTCTAACCCCATCATTTTGAGGTATTCCACCTCTTCTTCATTCTCTATTTCTTCACTTGTGGTAATGTCCAAGGCATCAGCCATTTTCCTCACAAAGGTAAAATGTGAGGAATAATCCTCAGTGGTTCTAGGAGGTGAACAGAAATCTTGCCCAGGGGATACCTCAGGCTCAATAGGTTCCCCTTTCTCCTCCTCACAGCCACCATAATCCTCTTCCCCCATAAATGAGGATTTACTTGTGCTGCCAGTCTGTCCAGCTGGGGTCTGAACAGGTGGCTGCTGTCCAGTGGAAAAAGACCTTGTAAGGCCTGTACCACTTTAAAGGCCTGAGCTATTTCTTGAGGAGAAGGCAGAGCCAGAGCACCCACAAAAGTCCCCGTTGTCTCTGTTGGGGGTTCTGTGTGCTTTACTTTCTTTGTCTTTTTAGAGGGAACTGGGGAGTCAGCCGGTTCAGCAAGCCTCTTAGTGCCCTTATCACCCATCTCGGGCTGAGGCAATTACTGTAGTGGTTTCGCCCACAGCAGAAGAGGGTATCGGCTGGTCAGAGTCAGAGGGACCCTTAGGTGGAGGAAGTTTTTTCTTAAGCCATTCCAGGAGTTTCTCCACTGTTCTCTGGGAAGGTTTTACAGATCATAGCCAAGACAAGCCACACATAAACTATGTTTGTCTACCTTAGCAAACACTTCCCCTCGATCAAAACAATTTTTAAAACCAGGTTCACCAGTTTTCTTTTTCGGTTTCTCTAACATTTTATCGGTAACCGATAAAAATGTTAACCGTTAAATAATTTTAAAGTTTTAACAAAAGTTTAGAGGTTGCGGTTGGTTCCGGAACCAATAAGGAACCGGAACCGATGAAGAAAATGAAGCTAGACTAGCGGTTCAGTAACCAATAAAGCAGTTACTAAAATAAATATTTAAAATAAATTTAAGCTAAACTAACAGGGTTTTTTTAGTCAGAAAACCCCGGAAATAACTAATATCTTCGTTCCCACGGTTATACTGAACGGGAGGAACTGATAAAAAATACTAAAATAACACTAAAACTAAGTTTCATTACAAATAACAATAAGTAAAAGGCAGCAAATGAAAGAAAAACATATACTTATATATTTTTATAAGTTTCTTCAGGTCACAGGAACAAGTTGAAGAGCGAGACTCCGAGTGACTAGACTTCACAGGCGGAGAGTGAAATCTAAGAGGTTTTAGAACTAAGGCAGTTAGTTCAAGGCAGCATTTGAATAGTTGTCACATGCAAAAAAGTTCCATCATTTGCATGTGTTCTATCCTCTCTGGGCAGTTCTGGCTTAAAGGGACACTGCAGAAAGTTAGGAATACCTGAGTATTACTGGGGTTAGAAACCTCTACTCTCTCTAGGAGGGGTGAAATTTGGGTCATCAATAATAATTGTTTGTGGTCCTACCTCATTAGTCATATATGAGACAGGTCTAACCTTCAAGAGCATGCACAGACTGCGTCATTTTAAGGGATTCTGGATAGATGCCAGCAGGGTTGGGGTAATGCGAACGTGTGGTAGTGCAAACAGGTGTAGTGGGAGTCCGGAGACTGCTTCCAGATCCATCGAACCTAAAACCCATCTTCTAAATGCAAAAATACCCTCCTGGATGTGGGGTGTTGAGGGATACCTGCACTCCGCATCGGGCATCACTACGCCCCGGGTCTGCAGGTATTCCCCAACACCCCACACCTTGTTGGGTCTTATGACGGACTTATAATTCTGATCATCTGCGGAACCCAGCGACCACAACATCAGTTGAGTGGAGGCCCTGCATTGAAACATGTGATCTGTGTTTCCGCTAAACTGGTATCAGGTGGGGAACAGAAGGCATCAAGAAGGGAATCCAAAAAAGGAAAAAAAAAAAAAAAAGATTATTTGAAATGCCAGCCCTTGAATGCAGTGGTAGCGCTACTGCTTGTGATGCCAACAACCTGAGTTTCGGAGTGAACTCTGGGTCATTGGACAGGTGGTGGGGGTAGAGGAGGATCAGCATCCAAGGGACTTCTCTCCTCAAGAGTATGTGGGTACTGGCACCCAGCTACATTCCAACCCCAAGGAATGGTTGGTGGATAGTAATGGTTGGGGATGGTGCACCCAGGACCAGTATGAAAGCAGGGATTGACGGATGCAGTGGATGTCTGCATGTCAGGAGTGGGAGCACGCCCAACATAGGCTGACATCCCTGCATGTCTAATGTACCAGGTATGGCAATCTAAAAGACAAAAACCTCTGGAGCGAAGCCAGGAACCCTGCAGCTGCAGCACCCAAATGATACCTGGAAGGTTCATCTGGGAATCAAGGTTGATCTTGATCTCTCCCCTAGCCTCATAAAGGCTAAGTAATGGGCCTCTCCATGCAGGCCGCCAGAGGAATGCTGAGTTGGGGGGAGGGGGGACAGTGAGGTGTCTAAAGGGTGAATAGGGGTACATCTCGCCAACTCCAGAGATATAAACAAAGGTTAAAAACAGATTATTTTAAATGCACACATGAAAACAAAAAGTAGGTACATTGAGGGGGCCGTACACATGCTGAAATGTCAAATAATATTAAAACGGGAAAGGTGAGGTTCATGTTTCTTTTATTGAATTAAAATGGCTGAGACACAATTTATTTATTTTTTTTACAAAACATATTTTTTTCTTTTATTGTTTATGTCACAAGAGGAAAAAAATAATTCTGATTAAGCAAGAAAACACATCATAAGATGCCTAACCCAATTTTTCTATTTAGTATGCTTTATACCAGACCGCCCCATCAGCCTGATCCCATGCCCAGCCCTGTCACTCACCTCTTGCAGTCAGATCTCACCAGGGATACACTCTGGATTGCCCCCCAGAGTGGAGCCATTTAGTTTTCTTCCATTTTTGATCCGCCAATACAGCAATACAGCTGCTGTACCTCAGACAGAGAGCAGCCACCAGCTTCCTTAAAGCAAGGAGGTGATTAAATAGAGTACACTGAACTGAATTCTTAATTTTGGAGTCTGTGTAAGTACTGTAAGTAGAAGTCAGTGTTTTGGGTCTCTGTTTTTGGGGTTGACTTTTCCTAGTGTAACTTCCATTTGCCAGGGAGGAAATCTAACAGGGAAAATATCTGCAGTCATTTGTGACAAGACCTGTTACTTAAATTCTGTGAAACAGGTGTCTGATATGGGGAGGAGCTGAAAGGGGCCTGGGGAACTGTGGATTCAAAAACAGGAGTTCTTTGTGGACTCTTGTCTGTTGCAGCTGAGACAAGAGAGCAGCCACCAGCTTCCTTAAAGCAAGGAGGTGATTTACTAGAGTACACTGAGTTGAATTCTTAATTTTGGGGTCTGTGTAAGTAAGTAGAAGTCAGTGTTTTGGTTCTCTGTTTTAGGGGTTGACTTTTTCTAGTGTAACTTTTATTTGCCTGGGAAGAAATCTAATTGGGAAAATATTTGCAGTCATTTGTGATTAGACATATTACTTAAACTCCGTGAAACAGGTGTCTGAAAGGAAGTAAGGCACTCACCGGGTGGTGGGTCAGAGTTGTAATTGATTGTTCCATCCACCCAACCCTCACCCCACCCAACCCAAGTGCATCATTTCCTTTATATCAGGGGTTCTGACATCACTTCCCCAAAAGTGCAAAGGACATACATCTGTTCATATCCTAAAAGGCACAGCACACTGAATAGGGGGTAAACACACACACACACGCTTGCACACACTAAAAAAAAAGAAAACATCTTAAACAGGAAGGGAGATAGACATATGAAGAGTGGTGCAATGCACTGGCTGTGGAGCGGCAGTCTTCCAGGAGACGTTCTGGAGGCTGCGTTGCTGCCTTATTTGCAGGCACCTCTCTGGTTTGAGGGAGGAGGCTGCCTGTCTCCATGCTGCCCTGGTGAGGATTCGGGAAACCTCTTCCCCCACCTAGGCCACCACCACTGCCTCAGAGGTTGCCAAGAAAGAGGAGCTGTTGGACCACAGTGGGCTCAGGGAGAGTGAGGGTGGTGGAAGAGAGGCACATCCTCCAGTTGTGCTCTCCACAATTCATTCGCCATTCTGGTGGAGCATGGTTCCTCTATGGAGGCACCCGCAGTGGAGACCAAGGAGGACGCTGGAAACCTCCACAAAGGAGACCCACAGGAGGGTGGCACGGGACCCCACAGGGGAAGGAAACTACTCCTGGTGGGGGACTCAATTGTTAGAGGGGTAGAACTGGGGGAGGAGGGAGGGGAGAGAAAGGTAAGGCACCTGCTCAGCGCCATGGGTTGGAGGGACAGGAAGCGAATCCTCAGGATTGTGGGAGCAGTTGCACGGAGGAGGGAGCTGGATATCACTGTCCACCTAGGGAAAAATGACCTGGCCAGGAATGGGATCAGAGCAGTGCAGTAGGAGTTTGGGAGGGGCCTTAGACAAGTAGTGCACATGGTAACTTTCTCAGAAGTGCTGCCTAGCTATGGCATGGGTGAGGCTAGGGTACTCCGCACCATGGGATTCAATGACTGGTTGAAAAATTAGTGCAGAGCTTAGGGATTTGGCTTCATTGGGGACTGGGGGTCCACCTAGAGGGATACAGACCTACAGTGGCATGATGGTCTGCATCTGTCTGGGAGGGGAACCAGGATCCTAGGTGATAGCTTTAAATGCTTCATTGGCAAGCCTCTAAACTAGCCAAGGGGGAAGGCACTGAATAAAAGGAGGGAAATCTCTCAGCCCCCCCTCACACATAGACAAAACAGGGTAGTTAGAAGTACACACAAAGGAAGAGAAGTCTATAGGAAGCAGGACAGGGGTAAATCCAGAAAAAGGCAGTAAGGACAGGGATGGGTCTAAAAGGGGTAAGGCCATCAAAAAATGGAGGGTGATGAGCACCAATGCCCATAGTCGGGGTAATAAGCTCCCTGAACTAGTGGCCTTGATGGAAGAGGGATGCCTAGATAGTTTGGCAGTCACAAAAACATGGTACACAGAGAACCATGATTGGGATGTCAACATATCAGAGTACACAATCTACAGGAGGGACAGGGAAGGTAAAAGAGGAAGAGGAAGAGGAGTAGCTCTCTACTTAAGGGAAGGAATCAAAGCAACAGAACCAAAGGGTAAACAGGGATGGGAGGAGGCACTGTGGGTCACCCTGGAGACAGGAAATGGCACCACAATCTGTACAGGGGTTGTTTACAGACCCCCATCTTAGGGGGAGGCAATGGACAAGGAGATGATAGAAGGAATCCTTAGAATGGCAGAAAAAGGAGAGATATTGTTGATGGGGGACCTGAATATGCCAGATGTTAACTGGAGCACCTTTACTGCAGCCACATCCAAGAGCAGGATCATTCTCGATGCCCTACAGGGGGCATGCCTCAGACAGCTAGTGTTGGAACCCACTCAGGAGGGAGCAATCCTTGACCTGGCACTCTCAAACAGGGAAGGAGAGAGGATCTCAGATTTAGAAGTGGGTAGCCATCTGGGAACAAGCGACCACCAAACAATGTGGTTCACAATAAACACAGCTGTAGAGTCAAGCATACAAATGCAGGGTGTTGGACCTTAGGAGGGCTGACTGGCAAAATGGAAGAGAGAGCCTCAGAAAAGCACCAGCAAACAGACAAGAAGGAGGGTTGGAAGAACAATGGGGAAAAATCAAAACTGCCATCACAGAGGCAACAAGCCTTTGTGTAAAGCAAATCAACAAAACAAAACAAAGGAAAAAGTCACTATGGTTCTCAAAAGAGGTGGCAGGGAAGGTTAAGGAGAAAATGATAACATTCAAGAAATATAAGGAAACAGAGAAGGAGCAGGACAATGATCTAATATCAGTTAAAGCAGAAGAAGGCGGGGAAGGTAGTCAGAATAGCCAAGGCCAAAACTGAGGAAAATATAGCCAACTCTGTTAAGAAGGAATAATACCTTTATAGATTATGTAAGGAGGCGAAGAAGACCAAGGGAGGGATACTGGGGCTTAATAAAGGGGAGGGAATGTGGGCAGAGGGTGACAGTAAAAACAGAGGGCTACTGAATGAATACTTCTGCTCCGTATTCACAAAATAAGAGGAGGGGGAGGCACCTAAACCAAACAATAGAAACACTCTGGATAGGGAGTTCAATACAAGTCCATTCACAGCAGAAAGGGTTCTGAAAGAACTCTTAAAACTGAAGTTGGACAAAGCAATGAGGCCTGATGGGATTCACCCAAGAATTCTAAAAGAACTAAGGGTAGAACTGGTGACACCACTGACTATCCTCTTTAACAAATCATGGGAGGATGGGGTGGTACCTGAGGACTGGAAGAGGGCGGATGTGATTCCACTTCACAAAAGTGGGAGCAAGGCAGAGGCAGAAAACTACAGACCTGTCAGTTTGACCTCAGTGGTAGGGAAAATGATGGAATCACTTCTGAAGGAAAGCACTGTTGAGTACCTGGAGGCCAGCAGGGCACACGACCCAAGGCAGCATGGATTCACAGCAGGAAGGTTGTGTCAGACAAATCTAATAGATTTCTTTGACTGGGTGACCAAAGTAGTAGACCAAGGAGGGGCTGTGGACATGGCCTACCTACACTTTAGCAAGGCATTTGACACAGTGCCACACAAAAGATTAATATACAAGTTAGCCAGCCTTGAAGTGGGTCCCAAGGTGGTAGCCTGGTTAAAAAAACTGGCTGGACAACAGGACGCAAAGGGTAATAGTAAATGGAGTCAACTCTTAAAAAAGGGGGGTTACTAGCGGGGTACCACAGGGTTCAGTACTGTGACCGGTCCTCTTTAATGTCTTTATAAGTGACACTGCGGAGGGACTGGAAGGAAAAGTATGTCTCTCTGCAAACAACACAAAGATTTGCAACAGGGCTGATACACAAGGTGGGGTGGAAAGGATAAGAAGGAACTTGGTAAGGTTGGAGGAATGCTCAAATGAAAGGCAGCTTAGATTCAACGCAAAGAAGTGCAAAGTAATGCACCTGGAAACAAAAACCCAGGGGAAGAGTACACAATGGGAGGTGAGATATTACGACAACAAAAATGGAAAGGGACCTGGGGGTAGTCATATCAGATGACCTAAAGGTGGGCAAGCAATGTGAGAATGCAGTAAGGAGGGATTCCGGGATGTACAGGGAGAGGTATCAACAGTAGAAAATAGGAAGTTGTTATCCCTCTGTACAGACAGTTGGTGAGAACCCATCTGGAGTACTGCGTGCAGTTCTGGAGACCCCATCTCTGCAAGGACACAGACAAGATGGGGGCTGTACAGAGGAGGGAACTAAAATGGTGCAGGGTCTGCACCAGAAGACATATGAAGAGAAACTAAAGGAGCTTTAATGTGTATACCCTCGAGGACAGAGGGGACATGATAGAAACTTTCAAGTACCTCAAGGAATCAACAAAGTCCAAGAGGGTAGCATCTTTCACAAAAAGAGTTGTGCAAGAACAAGGGGCACAATTTGAAGATGAGGAGATGGCTCAGAGGTAATGTGAGGAAGTATTTTTTCATGGAGAGGGTTGTGGATACATGGAACGGCCTTCCTGAGGAGGTTGTGGAGTCAAAAACAGTGAGGGAATTCAAGAATGCATGGGACAGACATAAGGCAATTCTAGTGGGGGTGTAGGAGGAAGTAGGCTGTTGGTTAACTAGGATCTGCAGCTTATCTATTAGGTAGGGAAATGGGCATACTAGGTGGGCCAAGCAGTCCTTCTCTGACATCAAATTCTATGTTTCTACGTTCTATGTAATCAGGGCTATTGCGTCACCAGCAATATGCTGGCAGTTTTCTCCTGACAGTGCTCCTGGGAGACATCACTGAAAAGTGTAAATGTCCCTGGTTAATCTCTCAACTTTATTATACATTTTTATACAGGATAAGGATCACTGGGCAAAACCCTTTTCAGGTACCATTCTGTGATTATCGGTTGTATGTATACAATTAATTATATCATTTTAAAATGCACACAAATTTGAATCATGTACAAATATATACAAATGCATTTTGACCTTGTAAACCACAACATCCTGATAGCAAAACTTGACGCCTTGGTTTCTCCCTGCCTCCACCACCTGGTTCACTAACTGCCTTTCTGGTAGAACACAGGCGGTCTGCCTTGGTGGTGCCACCTCCTCCCTCTTGCCAGTCTCTGTGGGTGTCCTCCAAGGATCTGTCCTTGGCCCCCTCCTCTTTTCCCTCTATTAACTCTCTCTCATCGAAGAGCCTGTCCTGTAAATCACTCCTCTATGCCGACAACTTAATACTATATCAAAGTGACCCCTCCTTCTCCTCACTATCCACCGCTCTTACCGTTGATTTCTGCAAGGCACATTGTTGGTTCTCAACCAACAAACTGTAGTTCAATGCTGCCCAAAAAAAAAAAAGGCCATGCTTTTCAGTTCCAAACCAAAACTCTCCTCTCTTGCCACAACGGTGAACTTCTCATGGTCAAATCCCCAGATGGATCTCCCCTTGACACTGTTCCCGTCTTCAAGAATCTGGGGTTAATCCTGAAATCGTCCCTAACCTACACTGACCACACTGCCTCTCTGATAAGGCGCGTCAACCAGAGGATAGGGCTCTGCTATCGCCTGATTGACCAACTCTCGCCAGAAGCCCGCCTTGCTATTGCCCGTGGCAACCTCCTCCCCCTCCTTGACTATGGTTGCCTGGTGTATTCCCTCACCTCCACCACCAACCTGAACCTCCTGGACACAACCTACAATCATATATGCCACCTTGCCCTCCGTGCCTGTCCTCACTCATCACTGCTCTCTTTATCAGTCCCTTAACTGGCTCTCTCCACAAGCGCAACGCTCTTATCTGCTGGCCCGGACCATTGCTGATACTTTGCACAATCTCTCCTACTCTTCACTATCCTTTCTTATCTGGCCCAGAACCTACTGCCACAATCTACATCCATCCTCCTACCTCCAGCTAGAATGTTCTAACATAACTACGAGGATAGGCCCAAGAGCCTTCTCCTCAGCCAGACCCTCACTATGGAACAACTTCCCCTCCTCCCTATGTTCCCCGGACCCTCCTCTAAATCTGAATTCCCTATTAAGAATGCACTTTCTGTCCTCTTCAACCAGTGTCTGCCCGCAGGTCGCTAACACCGGTGCACCTCCCTTGCAGCCGCCCTTAACCCTCCCACTCTAGTGCACCACTCTCCTCTCCCACACTGAATACTGGCTCACAGATCATTCTTTCTATCCTGTAATATGGTTTTGTTTTTACGTCTAAGTGTTTCCTGTTAAACTGTGTATACCTCCAGGTACTTTACTGGCTCTGCTGATGTTTAACATTCCTATTGTTGAATGATGGAGCAACTTTACCCCATTTACCTAAATTTTATATAACTTGGTATGCTCAACTGTTGATGTATCTGGTACTGTTTAGCTTGACCTACACTGATTCCCTGTTATGTTCCCTGTATGATCTACACTGTTCTCACTGTATGTTAGGTTGTTTGTGCCAGTTTCTGGCCCAGGCCATGCCTGAAAAATGTCTTTGGATCAGTGCACCGACTCAGTTATCAAATGAATGAATAAATAAATGATAATGAAGCACTAACAGCACTGTTAAAGGCAGCTTGTGTGGCAATGAGCCAGAGTCATCTGGGGCCGGCCAAGGGGAGAAAGCACTGAGCATGCTCTTCTTCCGGGCAGGGAGGGATGCCATCCTCTCTGGCTTACTGCCACCTGGGTGACCACAGCAAGCAGTGCAACTGAGGGTGCAGGGGAGGGACACAAGCTGGGAGCCAGCACACAAGCACACTTGGTGGGCACATGATCCTCAACTCCCCAAGCATGCCTGTGTTTCAGGTACTGGGCAACACTAAGAAAAAGGCCCCAGCCATACAAGATGAAACCGCTGCTCCTCTTGCAGGCACTGTAATGCCAACTGTGGCTCCTCTCCACATTATGCCAGGATGAGTTGCTCTGAGGGGCCTGTAGCCCCCCCCCCCCCAGGAGAAAGTGGAGACAATAAGTCCCAGAAAAGGTGGGTGATGAGGCTCGGAAGGAGACTGGTGGAGGATGGGCACGTATAAATAGAGAATATAAAAAGAAAGTAGGTTGTGGATTTGTACACTGACCACTAGACCACAGGAACAGCCACTAAATTTAGTGCAGCTCTGTGACACGGTAGAAATGTCAGATCAGAATAAACAGAAGACCGTGGTTTGAAACCAGACAAGAACCTTCAAGTTTTGTACTTCTGTATCTAATTTCTCCTGAATGGTGATCCATGATGCCACGAAGTTAAGAATCTTGTATCTAGAAAGAAAGAATTATATCTGGACAGGGGGCATATGTGGAGGAAGAGAAAATGTGTGGAGGAAGCCTGAAGTCACTTGGTGACATTTCAACATTGTGCAGTGACACCATTCCTTTGGCCTGAGGGCCAGTGCTGTTTCACGAATGGACAGCATGGCATGTGTGAATGCTTAAACCTGTGATCTCTCCCTGGAGCAAAGTGCCTCATCTTTATGATGCATCTGATCCCCAGTTGGCACTTGTCAGTGATTCGATTATGAGCCTTGATCTCCAGTCCCAGGGGACAGTGCAACACGCTGCCATCACACCACTCAGTCCACCCACTATGACCCAGTTTTAAACCCACAATGGTTACAGAAAAAAAAGCAGGTCCTTACATTGATCCATATATTTGTTGTTTCTTCATAAATAATCAGAGGCGTCACTGAGTCAGGCACTGCTGTTACCAAATTCTGTCGCTCCATTGCATCATCTACTACTGGAATGAAGAGAGCTGGGGGGATCAGCACAATCTGGAGTCGCGTTTGAGAGCGATCCAACAGGATGGCCCATGCACTAAAGTAAAAAAGAAGAGAAAACAAATTGAAGACTTCAGTATGTGTAGTGTTACACATCTTTAATTTTTTTTTTTTAGCTCTGGATTTTCCTCCCTCCCTGACTGGCTCCTATCACCCCCCCAAGCCCCACCCCCATCACCTGACTTCTCACTGTCTTACCAGTTGTGTCCTCCATGGCTTATTCCCCTGGCAAGGTGGCAAGAGAGACTCTCTCAATCCACACTTCGAGGATCCGGTTGAGCCATGCCAAAATCATCAGTGCAGGGCCTGGAGGTGTCAGGGGATCATCCTGCCAGCCTGGAGAGATTTCCCCCCCCCGCATTCTTTTCCCCCAGAGGAGCGGCATGCAATGCCATCAATGTCATCACAAATGCTCCCATGCGCATGATGTTGGACAGCTGCCATTCCTCCACCCTGAAGTTGTGTTCCAAGCGCCTATCCCCCCACTGCCACCAGGGGCCAGACTAATATTGGGCACTGTACTACCCCCCACCTGGACGAGGACAGCAGTCCCTCAGATGCTCAATCCTCTTCTCCCGGCCGACCTCTAGTGCCCCAATTCTGCTGCTAAACTCGGCTCACCAGTGTGGCAGATGGCAGCGCAACTGCCAAGCCACCAGGCCGACTGTTCAGATCTTGAATTTCACTATGAAAAAATGGTAATTAGTTATTAGGGCAGTATTGGCCACCGGTAAGCAACTGAACCATAAACTGCAATAAGAAAGAAATAATGTGACCTAACTGGGAATTGAACCTAGGCCCCCAGAACACTGTCCTGGTGCTCTACCACTGAGCTATCAGGCTTACATAGCAGCAGTCTGAGGTTCCCACAGTTGTTTCCTTTCTCTGATTACATATCCGGCACCTAGGAACACCTGAGATGGTAATAGCTACTGGTGCAGTATCAGCCACCGCTAAGCAACTGAAACAACAGCAAAGAGAAGGGGTCTGGATTCACTCATCAGTTGGGTCACATTTTTCTTGTTGCTATATGGAAAGAGAAGCTTTAAGATGCAAAAATCATTGTGTTAGTAGGTGTAAAAGAGATCTCCTGATATTGTGTACTGGTCAAAACGTTCCTTTACTTATTGCTTATGCCAACTGAGAAAATCAAAATTAAACAGCAAATCACAGAGTGTGCCCAAATACATTTCTGTCAAGGGAACTGAAATGTCTAAGCATCATTCAGTTTTGTTTCAGGGCCCCACCTATCAACATCACAACCACAAGACATAATAGGAAAGCAGACATTTTATTTATTTAAAACGTTTTTGACCAGAGGGTGATTAAGCATCATAGAGGACACTTCACTCCTCTGGGGATGGGAGGTAGTGAGCTTCACTGCAATACCCCAACCAAGATTACCACAGGGGGTGGTGGTGGTGGTGCTGGAACCACCCATCGGCAGAATGGATGCCGCATGACTCTGGTGTCCAGAACGCTATGTTTGCACACAATTAAGTCCCTTGAGCAGTGTCCTAGAGTGAATGGGGGAAAATAAAGAAAAGCCCATGCATACTGCCTGAAACTGCCGCACTCAGGCCCTGGCAACTTGACCGCCCACTGCCTTCCCACATGATGGAGCTGCAATGATGTTGTCCCCATCTCCAAAGGAATCCACCATGGAAAGACATATTCCGTGGCCCCACTGGAAGACAGGTAAGTGATGGAAAAGGGAGGACAGGACTGGAAAGTGAGCAAGCAGACATGAGCAGCACTAACAAAATTGGGGCAAAGAAAGAAATATTTGGCTAGAAGGCACACTGAGCAGCAGGCAGCTCATTTCTAGGTGCATCTGTGAGGAGGGTTCTGGCAAATATGGGATACATTACAGAGGACCCTTTTTGGGTACAGAAAATACAAACGAGAATGTCCTTTACCTGTATGGGAGTTCTTCAGTGCCAGTTTTACAAATGTTATTAATTCCCCATTAGGAAGGGAAGGGATCATAATTTGTCTCCAGGGGGTTAGCCATGCAGTCCCTTCCCCTTTCCTGTTAACCACCTCCGCCTCTATGCTCAAAACATTTGGTGATGTCTGTATAGGAAGAACACAGAGGTGCACTCTTCTACTGTACGGAGCAGCTATTTGAATGATTTTTCCACAATTTTAAATAGCCTTTGGGTCATAATGGAAGCCAGGGTTCAACTAACAAGGTTCTTGTTAGTTAAACTCTGGCTTCCATTTTGCTCAAAAGGCCTTTTAAAACTGAAAAGATATTATTCAAACAGGCGTGCCATAGAGTTCAATGGAATGTACCCTCTCTCTCTAAACACCAAATATATAGCGCAGAGGCGGAGACAGCCAACAGGGACGTGGAAGAGATTGTGAGCTTCCTGTTTGTTTTGTGGTGTACTAGTAGTATATGTGTACTAACTGTCAACATTTGATTGATTGCCGGAAATTACATGATGCTCCGCCCCTTCCAAATGTGTTGGAAATGATGCAATGTTCCCGCCCCTTCCACTTCCTGTGTGCACTGGAAATTACACAATGTCCGGCCCCCTCCCTGTGTGCGCCAGATATGACGCAGCACCCTTATTACTCCCATGTGCGCCGGATATGATGCAGACTCCCATTCCATATTGTGATGCTGCTACGGGTGGAGCGATGGTTGGCTTGTCTGGGCTTGCTCAGGACATGTCAGAGGGGGTATGCTGATAAAAACATGTACCACTGTCCCTCCAAAGTCTATCTGGTTTATGTTTTGCTCCTGTGTGTGTGGATTGCCTAAGGAAAACAGCGAGAGGTATGAACCTAGCCAATTTTATTCTGCAACATCTGCTGGTGCCATACCAGAGGATTCTGGTATGACTGAATTGATTGAATCATTGAGACTTGGTGTACATGATACTCATGAGTGTGTTAATATGGATGAACAGTGGGAAGAACCAGATTAGATGCTTCTAGAATTAGTTGTAGTTAAACAGTTTACTTAACAGAAATAGAGATAGCCCTTCACTTATACAAAACGGGTAAACTGATTTTACCAAAAGACCTTGCATTTACAAGAAAAGCATATAGACAATCTATGATCAAAATACTCTGATAAAATGAGTGGCAAACATTGTGGGGAGTTTTATCTAACTCTAACTTTTTTGTTGCAACCACATATACTAACTTTCATGAGACTGACTCTCTTATTTAAAAGAATGGTAACTAACAAAAGTTTAAAAATTAGGTATCCAGCTGTTGAGCCATAAATAAATAGCATTTTCTTAAAGTTTCTCAAGCTTATCAAGCAGCATTGTGTGAGTTAAAAGGTGAAACTCAGGCCACCGTGGCCATTGCACAGAGACTGCGCATATACCATCAGCATGAATGTCTGCTCGGAGTTTGAAACTCATATTTCATTTTTATTTATTCTTTGGTAACCGGGTAAAGGCACCAGACCAAAGGTCCCTTTTCAGGCCCGACCCGGACAAAAAAACATACAAAAATACACAAATACAATCAACAGCAATACAAAACCAAAAAATACAAGTTATAAATTGCAGTTACAAACAGATTTATGTAATAAATAACTTTTAAACCTTTGTTTAAAAGTTAAAACAGAGGAAGCAGTCCTAACATACAACATTTGCTAACCAGCTCCAAGTATGACAGCTTGTGTTCATTTCAGGTAAAACTAAAACCCCCTTTGTAGAGTTTTAGATAAAATTAAGCTTTCAGCTATGCACACAAAAGAACAGGTTACTCATCTGTAACAGTAGTTCTAGGAGTGGTATATGTTGTTCATCCACACTCTTTGGCATGTCCCTTTCCCCTTTAAATCTTGCCGGAAGTCTTCAAGCTGGCTCCTCCCACCCACCCGGGTGGTATATACCTCAACTCCGCACCATGATGCTAGATCTTAGCCCGCTGGAAGCAAGGTAATGTGCCTAAAGCCGGGGAGGTCGGGTGGGTGCGTGTGGATGAACGACATATACCACTCTTTGAACTACTGTTACAGGTGAGTAACCTGTTCTTCTAGGAGCGTGGATATGTTGTTTATCCACACTCTTTGGCAGACTCCTAGCAGTTCTCCAGGAGGAGGGAGGCAAGGCGCACACCCCCTACTTAGGAAACAGAGATTGGAGAGCCGAGTCCCCAAAACCAGCATCCCGGCATGACTCAAGATCGATGTGGTAGCGGGAAATAAAGGTGTTTGCTGACTTCCAGGTAGCAGCCCCACAGATTACCTGGATAGGGGTGTCTCTGGAAGCAGCCACCGATGCAGCAGTATGGCGGGTAGAATGAGCTCTTATCCCTCTGGGAGGCTCCTTGCCCGCCAACTCATATCAGAGACCTATACATGGTGTAATCCATCTTGCAATAGTCCGTTTGGCTGCAGGTCTGCAGAGCGGCTTCAGCGTGGGTGACAAACAGCTGGCGAACCTCTCCCCAAATTTCCGCCATCCTCTCCTTGTAGTAGGAGAGAGCACGTCTAAGGTCCAGGGTATGGAGCCTGTACTCGGTGTCAGAGGTGTAGTTTGGGTAATATACTAGCAGAGTCAACACCTGGTTAAGGTGAAACTCTGACATCACCTTCGGAAGGAATTTTGGGTGGGGGCACAAGACAACTTTGTCCCTGTGAAAGACCAGATAAGGGGAGTGCACTGAGAGCGCCTGGAGCTCCCCTGTCCTTCTGGCTGATGTAATAGCCACCAGGAAGGCAGTCTTCCACGACAAGTGTGAGAGCTCACACTTGTGCATGGGTTCAAATGGCTTGCCCATGAGCTTTGCCAAAACCAGCAGAAGATTCCATGGAGTTGGAGGTTCACGCCGGAGGGATATGCGATCCAGGCCTTTGAAAAAGTGCCCGACCACTGTCTCTGTTAATGTCGACTGACCAGCCCATGCCCGGTAAGCAGAGATGGCAGCCAGGTGCACCGTAAAGGTTGATGACCGAAGACTCCCTTTGGAGAGGGACCAAAGGTAGTCTAAAATGTTAGCCACAGAGCCGGATAAGGGGTCCAGACTCTTACCCTGACACCAAATGGAAAACCTTTTCCATTTGAAGGCATAACATTTCCTGGTTGATTCCTTAAGAGATGCCTTCACCATGGTGTAGACATTCTTGGAAAGACCCAAAGCCTGAAACTCTAGCCGCTCAGGAACCAGGCTGTGAGGTGCAGGGATTGAAGGTCTGAGTGGGATACCTTCTCTTGGTTCAATGATATCAGGTCCGGGCATGTACAAAGCCGCTCCGGGGCCCTGCAGCTAAGGCCGAGGAGATCTGGATACCAGAACTGGGGCGGCCAATCTGGGACTACCAAGATCACCTTCGCCCTGTCCCTCCTCACCTTGAGTAACACCTTGTGGATCAAGGGAAATGGAGGGAAGGTGTAGAGGAGGCCTGGGGTCCACGGCCTCGAAAAGACATCCCCCTGCAGCGAGCCCTGCTGAGGGGGGCAGGCAAGGTACAACCTCAGCTTGGTGTTCTCCCTGGAGGCCAAGAGGTCCACCAATGGTTTGCCCCAAACGGGAGAACAGCCTGTAAGCTACCTCTGGATGAAGAGACCACTCGTGGGATGTCTGGCCTATGCGGCTGAGAGCATCCACTAGCTGGTTCGAGACTCCTGCCACATGCATGGCAAGGCAATCCGCCTCCAACCGGCTGACGAAGGTCCAGATCAAGTGCCTCCTTGCATAGCAGGCAGGAGTGTGTGCCGCCTGTCTGTTGAGGTAGTACATGGTCGTGGTATTGTCCGTCTGGACTTGAACCACTTGCCCCGGAGCTGAGGAACGAAAGCTGACAGCGCCAGTATGACTGCTCTGAGCTCCAACAGGATGATGTGGCAATGGGACTCCTCGAGGTCCAGAACCCGTGGGCTCTGTGGTCCCCATGTGGGCTCCCAGCCTATGAGAGAGGCATCGGTCGTGGGGCGACCGTCGGCTCGAGGCGGACAAATGGTATCCCTTCCTGCAGGCGACTTGGGACGGTCCACCACTGGAAGACGTCCCACATCTTCTCGATTGACAGTGACCAGCTGGTCGAAAAGACCTGACGCTGAGTCCACTGAGTGGCCAGTTCCACTGGAGGGGATGCATGTGCAACCTGGCCCAACGGACCACTGAGGTGCACGCCGCCATGTAACCCAAAAGGCGCAGGAAGTCCCGGCAGTGCAAGTGCCCAACCAGAAATGATTGGGCAAAGGAGGAAAGAACCTCCACTGTCTGCTGGAAGCCGAGCTCTGGCTTGACGAGTCGAGCTCTGCCCCTGATAAAGCCCATCACCTGAGGGGGCACAGCACACTTGGCCTCGCTGATCAGGAGGCCTAACTGGAACAGATTCGGAGGGCCAGGTCCTTGGACCTCTCCACCTCCTGCAGGGAGGAACCCACCAGGAGCCAATCGTTGAAGTAGGGGTACATGCGATCCCTTTGACACTGTAGATGGGCTGCCACTACTGCAATGCATTTGGTGAAGACCTGAGGGGCCGATTACAGGCCGAACGGCATGGCTCGGAACTCATACAGGGTCCCTTCGACCCTGAAACGGAGGAACCGCTGGTGGGACGGATGGATTGGGACGTGAAAGAACGCGTCCTGTAGAGCCAGTGAACAGAACCACATGTTTTGCTCCAGAGATGGTATGATCTGGTTCAGAGTTACCATCCGGAACGTGCAAGACCTGAGATACTGATTCAGGTCGTGGAGATCTAGGATGGGGCGCCAACCTCCCGTCCGCTTGGGCACCAGGAAGTACCTGGACACGAAACCTGGGTCCACAGGAGGATCCGTCACTGGAGCTACCACCTCCTTGCGGAGGTGCTGAGCAATGTCGTCCTGAAGGGCCGACTGAGCGCCAACTGAGATCCTTTCCTCCCGTGGGGAACGGGCTCGGCAAGGAGGGTACTGCTCGAACTCTAGAGGCAGTGCCCGACTGACCACTTTCAGGACCCACCTGTCCGAAGCAATACCGGACCAGGCGGAAAGAAAGTGGTGGAGCCGGCCCGCCACGGGAGGACCCAGAACTGGCGTGATGGGAGTAGGGTTGGCCACCTCCGACCCATCACTGCGCAGGCTTAGAGGAGGAGGAGGCTCCCGGACCGGCACCTCGGCCTCCTTTGTGGGGCTGTTGGGGACCTTGCTTGGGCCTAGGGCACCAAGCTTGAGCCTGCTGTTGCTGCTGACCTCCCTGATAGGAGGGCTATCTAACCGCACAGAAAGAGTGCCAAAAGGGCTTCTTCTTGCGCTTCTGCTGGTTCTTGCCCAAAAAACCTTTTGCAGAGGTAGCATCCAAGGTGGCACCGGACTGCTCTATGCGCTGGAAGTGACCTGCCACTCCGGGACCAAAGAGGTCGGTGCCAAGGAAGGGCACGTCAGCTAATTTGTGCTGAGTATCCGCAGGAAAAGAGAATAACCTCAGCCATGCCCTGCGGCGAGTGGCCACGGCAGCTGCTAAGGAGCGGGCACAAGAATCTCCAATGTCCAGGGCCATCTGGAGCTGCTGTTTTGCAACAGCACGGCTCTGGTCACGGACCTGCTTAACCGTGGTCTGCATGTCCACTGGGAGATGAGGGAGGACTTCATCTAGTGACCACAAGAGGGCATGAGAGAAGTGTGCCATGATTACCGCCGAGCTGGCCTGACAAAGGCCCAAGGATGAGGCTGCATATACCTTCTGGGCAGAATGGTCCATATTTTTGGACTCCTTGTCCGGAGGGCAGTCAGTGTCCGCTGAGCTACCCATGCGCCGAAACACTGAGGCAGTCACAAGGCTCTCGGCCAAGGGATGCTCAGTGAAACCCGTCAAGGACCCCATGGGTACAGTGTACTTGCAAGCCATGTGGGCAGACGGAGCTGGGCAGGAGGCAGGGCGCTGCCATAGCTCAAGGGCCGGACAACAATGGCTTCGGCCACTGGGAAGGCCTCTGTCGGGGTATCCCCCCTCTTAAGGATATCCGTGAGAGGATATTCCGCCTTCTTTTGGATAGGCTGCAATGGCATACCCATGGACTCAGAAATGAGTTGAAGGATGCCTTGGAAGGAAGAAGGACCTTCCTCCAGGCCTGTCACTGACAACTCATCATCAGGGTGTGAGTGAAGACCAGTAGTATCTGAGTCTGAGTAGTCAGGATACAGGGGTCTCCCGCACACGCCCCTTCAATGTGCCTAGGGCTATCAGGAACTACAGTGATGGAGAGACACGGGCAAGCCCGTATCTGTCCGATCCTCCTTTGAGGGAGCACCTCCCTGAAGCTGCTTAGGCGGTGGTTCCACCAGAATTGGTGGGGAGACCGGAACAGGCCGAGCAGGAATGCGTGCCGGTCCTGCCGGAGGGAGAACCCGGAGTCCTCGGTACCAGAGGAGTCGGTGTCGGCCGAAGAGGCTGGGGCCAAATAATGGCCGGTGTAGCCAGAGTAGCCAGCTTCTGACTGGTCAGAATTAGCTGTTGCCACATGAGGTCCTCATAACGTCGACGGAGCTTCCGTCTAAGTCTCTCCTCATCTGAAGAGGATGAGGAACGGCAGCTGCGCCTCTTCTGGGAGTGTTTATGACCTTTTCGTTTCTCGACCGACGGGTCCTACTCCTCAATCGAGACCGACTGTGTCGCTCTGACAATCCAGAGGCCGGATTCAGTGAAAATCGAGGATCCAGCTCCTGTCCCTTGATCGGGATGCCCGCAGGACGGGTCTCCTCATCGGGAAAGAAAGGATGGGTGTCCTTTCCAAAGAGTCGTCGAGCGGGGTCGGCGACAACAGCTCGATCGGGTCGAGAGAAATCTCGGCCGGTTCTGCCGTATCCTCGGCCTCGGTGCCTTGGCCTGACGGAAGGTCAGAGAAGCCGGCAGCCGAGAAAGCGATCTCGATTTGAGGCCGAGATCGCCTGGTCCTGCGAATCAGACCACTCTCGGTCCCAGGAATGTCTTCTTCGGCCAAAAGAAGATTTGGGATCCTTGTCCCTTTTCTTGGGGCGGGAGGAGTGCAAGCCTGAGGGCGCCTCACCCTTGGTAGGGAGAGACTGGAACAGCTTCCGAAAAGGACCCAGTAAAGGTGGAGCCCAGGTTGAGCGGCACGAAAAAACTTCGGCTGGCCAAAGCTTGGGCAGCTTCCTCTTCAAAAGCTGCCATCTGTTCGAGCTGCTTAGTGGATCCCGCGGCCGTGGAAACTGCCCACCTGGCCTCCTTCGATTTCACTGGTGGATTGCGAAGCTCCGGTCTCCCTAGCTGTAGGCATGCCTTGCAATCGTCCAGGACGTTGGGATGGAAGGCCAGACAGATAGTGTCATGCACGGCACCCAAGCAATAAATGCACGAGAGGTGGGGATTGGTGCGAGACATTTTTTGTCCGCAAGGACAACGGCGAAAACAGGGGGACAACTTGTCCTCCATGTCCGAAGCGCTCGGATCGGAATCATAAACTCTTATGAGTTTTAAAGAAAGCAAATGCATAAAACCATCGATTTGTCTCTAGAGCCCACGGTACTTGTAAAAGTAGCACGAGGAACCTGAATCTTCCAGCGGAAAGGATCTGGCATCATGGGGCGGAGCTGAGGTATATACCACCGGGTGGGTGGAGGAGCCAACTGAAGACTTCCGGCAAGATTTAAAGAAGAAAGGACATGCCAAGAGTGTGGATGAACAACATATCCATGCTCCTAGAACAATAGTTTATATAGGGATATGGTTTTTGATAATCTGTAAACATTTTGCAGCAGGCCAGAATTTTTGTAAATCAGATTAGCTGGTATGATAACAGAAACAAAATAAGTTGCTTTTAGGATGCAGGTGACAAAAACTTTAAAAGCATTGTGTATGTTAGGAGAGAATGGTTACTTACAGAAAGAAGCACTGCTCCATTTACAAAATAGAACTAAAATTATAGAGTACAATTGAAACACTACAGCCACCTTAGACTGACAAAGAAAGGAAAATTATACCAGTGAAGAAAAAACAATAGTTTAATTCCACTGTTACTATACTCACCCCAAAATGTGCAAAGCAGCATTTTAAAAATACACACACTTACTACACAGCCTTACTTTTAATCAAATGTGAAAGTTTCACACGATCATAGTGTTTGCCTTTTTATTTATTTATTCACAGAAAATACACAACCAAGTCTGGTTTGGATCCTCTGACATGCCCTGACAAGCCTCAACAAGCCCAAATTTGCTCAACTCATAAGCACATCATAATCCGCACCAAAAAAAGGGGGTTGTAGTCATATGCACAGGGGTGGGCTATGTTATATCCAGGCGCAGCCAGTAGTGATGGGGAGGAGGGAGCAGGAGTGTCTTGGCCAGTAGAAACAGAAATATATTTTAGATGGAAATGCTTTAAAACAGTTATAACCTGAAATAAAACTATGATATGATACAACTCTTCTAACAAATATACATGTTAAGGCACAAACCATGTGAAACAGAAACAGATGAAATAATTCAAACATCCTTCCATTGAAATGAATGGGGCCTTTGTTTTAAATGGGAAGAAACATTACGAGGTGTTGTTCAGAAACTTAATTATTTAAGATACAAAATAGACGAATATGCATAATTTCAGGCTTTTAAGAAAATTATAAAACTAATACTATACACAGTTTTGATGGAAATGCTTTACAACAGCCTATGACCTGAAATAAAACTATGATATAATGCAACACTGCTAACCAATATTTAACATGTTAAAGCACAAACGTGTGTGTGTGTGTGTGTGTGTGTAATACCATTAAAAACCTATAATTACTGGTGACCCTATTTAACAACCGGATTCTGAGTACTTTCAAACGCTGTAATAACCCGAAATTGGGTTATTACAGTGTTTCTTAAAACATAGTTGCAGTCTTTGTCACTCATGTACAGCGCACCACCTAACTGGCTGTCACTTTGTGTGTGAGCGGGCCGAGCGCGCAAGCGTGAAAAAAAAAACGTTATGTTTCCTGTTTCCCAAGGACCCGCAGTCATCGCCAGGACTTCCCTCTCACTCTCCTCACAGGAAAGACACCAGTTTCTTGTTTCAGTTTTATGTGGTTGATCGTGCCCTTACAAAAAAAAGTATGTGGTCGATCCTGCACTTATCAGGAGTCCGTCAAAGACTCGGGAGACAGCCTCTGTGATCGTGAATGGACCGCAGTGACTGACCACTCTCACTGCGGTCCCACTGTGCTTAAAACGTATTGGCAGTTTCAAACAAATAAAAAAAATATATATCTGAATTGGAGCGAAGAGATGAGAAGCGAATAAAGAGAGAGAGAGAGAGACAGGCTGATAGACACAGCTAGCTTGTTTGTGTGTGTCTCTTTCCCTCTCTCTCTCACTCTCTGACAGCACTGCTTGAAAAACTCCCTGCACCAGTAATTATAAAAAATAAAAGATAGACAACTATGTGTTATGGAATTTTTTTTTTTTTTTTTTACACCTCGGTGTGTGATGACCTCTCAAACCTCTCAAGTTTCGCTCTCGAGGTTTATGGGTCATCACACACCTTGGGTGTGTAAAAAAATTCCATAACACACACTTGTCTATCCATTATTCTCTATTTACAGGAGGGGTTCATTGTATAGATTAATTTTAGAATAACCATGCCTACTGTTGGATTAAGCAGCAGCTTTAAAATCACTAAAGGGGTTTGCTGACATGTGTTTTATTTATTTTAGTAAAAGAATAAAAGGTTTATACTTGGTAGTGCTCAGGGTAATTGAACTGCATCTGACCATTACAAATCTCTTTGACTGTAGAAGAATACCTGGACTCAGGAGACATGTTTGGAATGTGCCTACCCCATCCAATTGAACTATGTTATCATAAACTGCATAGTTCCCAACTACTAAAACTCCTCTGTAAAAGCCTGCTTTCGGGATGGACTGTGGTTTCTGTATAATTAAAGGCTGCTGATTTTGTTCCATATCTTTGCAGCCATCTTAGCTGTACCTGTCCCTTTTGTTCAGTTGAACATATCTTAAGCCAGTCTCAACTGAAACCGCATTTTATGGTCCAGCAACACTAAATACAGGTTACTCACCTGTAACAGGAGTTCTAGGAATGGAATATGTTGTTCACCCACACTGTCTGGCAGGTATCCTTGCTGCTTTAAATCTTGCCGGAAGGTCTTCAAGCTGGCTAATCCCACCCACCCGGGTGGTAAAACTCTCGGCTCCGCCCCCTGACGCCAGATCTGGTCCGCTGGAAGCTCAGGTAGTGCGTCGAGGCTGGGGAGGTCGGGTGGGTCGTGTGGATGAACAAATATACCATTCCTAGAACTCCTGTTACAGGTGAGTAACCTGTATTCTAGGACATGGATATGTTGTTCATCCCACTGTCTAGCAGACTCTAGCAGTTCTCCGGAGGAGGAGGCAAGCACCCCGATACTTACTTGGGAAAGAGAGACTGGAGAACCGAGGCCCCAAGACCAGCATCCGGTGTGACTCAAGGTTGATGTGGTAATGGGTGATGAAGGTGTGTGCTGACTTCAGGTAGCAGCCCTGCAGATTTCCTGGATAGGGGCGTCCCTAGAGCAGCCACCGATGCAGCAGTATGGCGGGTAGAATGAGCTCTTTATCCCTCTGGGAGGCTCCATGCCCGCCAACATAACGAGATCTATGCAGGAGGTGACCCACCTGCCTATTGTCCGGCTTAGCTGCCAGGTCTGCCAGATGCGGCTTCAACAGGTGACAAACAGCTGGCGAACCTCTCCCCAATTTCAGCCGTGCGCTCCTTATAGTGAGCAAGCGCCCTTCCAGGGTCCAAAGTATGGAGCCTATATTCGGCCTCCGAGGTGTGATTGGGGTAGAACACCGGCAGAGTCAGCACCTGGTTAAGGTGAAACTCCGGCACCCACCTTCGGGAAGGAATTTCGGTGGGGCGCAGGACAACCTTGTCCTGTGGAAGACCAGGTAAGGAGACCGATGGAAAGCGCCTGGAGCTCTCCCATCCTTCTGGCTGACGTGACAGCCACCAAGAAAGCGGTCTTCCGACAGGTGAGAGAGTTCACACCTGTGCATTGGTTCGAATAGCTTGCCCATGAGCTTTGCCAGTACTAGAAATAGATCCCACGGAGGTGGAGGTTCTCGCACCGGAGGGGAAATGTGATCAAGGCCTTTGAAAAAGCGCCAGACCACCTTCTCCTGCGCCACAGACTGCTTCCTGGCCCATGCCCGGTAAGCAGAGATGGCTGCCAGGTGCACCTTAAGGGTCGTCGACCTAAGCCCTTGCTGAGAAAGGGACCACAGGTAGTCCAATATGCTCGCCAGGGAACAGGAGGAAGGGTCCAGGCCCTTGCCCTGACACCAAATGGAAAACCTTTTCCATTTGAAAGCGTAGCATTTTCTGGTCGACTCCTTACGGGACGCCTCAACCACGTTGAGGATCTTGTCGGAAAGACCCAAGGCCTGGAACTCTAGCTGCTCAGGAACCAGGCCGTCAGGTGCAGGGATTGAAGGTCCGGATGGAATACCTTCCCCTGATTGACTGAGAGCAGGTCCGGGCGAGCTGGAAGCTGCGGCTGAGGAGATCTGGGTACCAGAACTGGCGGGGCCAGTCTGGGGCTATCAGAATCACCTGCGCCTTGTCCCTCCTTGCTTTCAGCAGCACCTTGTGTAACAAGGGGAACGGGGGAAAGGCGTAGAAGAGGCCCGGGGTCCACGGCCTCGAGAAGGCATCCCCCTGCAGAGAGTCCTGCTGAGGGGGGCGGGCATGGAACAGCCTCAACCTCGCATTCTCCCTGGAGGCAAACAGGTCCACCTGAGGTGTGCCCCAATGGGAGAATAGATCTCTACTACTCCGACAGGAGAGACCCACTCGTGGGAGGCAGCCCTATCCGGCTTAGGGCATCGGCCAGGGTGTTGGAGGCTCCTGCCACATGAATAGCTAGGAGATCCGCCTCCAGGCTGCGCCCGAGTGACCAGATACGGAGGCTTCCTTGCATAGGAGCATGGGCGTGTCCTGCCCTGGCGGTTTTAGACAGTACATGGTGGTGGTATTGTCCGTCTGGACCCGGACCACTTGACCCCAAGAAGCGGAGCAAAGGCGGTGAGACTAGGCGAACCGCTCGAGCTCCAGCAGGTTGATGTGGCATCGGGACTCCGAGGGGACCAGAGGCCGTGCGCTCCAGTGTTCCCCAGATGGGCACCCCAACCCATCAGAGTGGCATCGGTCGATGAGACCGTCGGCTCAGGCGGACCGAGCAGGATGCCCTCCTGCAGATGAACTGGAGCGGTCCACCACTGGAGGCGTTCCACATCCCCTGGGTTACCGTCACTAGCTGGTCCAATGGATCGCAGCGTTGTGACCACTGGCTGGCCAGCCCCCACTGAAGGGGGCGCATGTTCCAGCGGGCCCAACGGACCACGCTGGTACAGGCCGCCATGAGACCCAGGAGGTGCAGGAAGTCCTGGGCAGGGTGCAATTGCCCAACCAGAAATGATTGGGCAAAGGAGGAAAGAACCTCGGCCCTGTCCACCGGGAGCCGTGCTCTGGCTCGAAGAGAGTCGAGCTCTCCCGATGAAAAATCACCTGCTTGCTCGAGTTCGACTTGGCCTCGTTGATGAGGAGGCCGACCTGAGAAGCAAACCTGGAGGCCAGGTCTCTGGACGCTCCACCTCCTGTCTGAAGGGCTGCTATCAACCATCGTCCAAGGTAAGGGTAAACCGGACCCTTGGCGCCCAAGGAATGCTGTCACCACTGTCATGCATTTGGTGAAGACCCTGGGAGCTGGAGATAAGCCGAAGGGCACGGCTTGGAACTCGAAAAGGGAACCTTCCGCTCGAAAGCGAAGGAACCTTTGATGGGACAGACGGATAGGGCGTGAAAAACGCGTCCTGAAGGTCCAGAGAGCAGAACCACTGCCCGTGTTCAAGGATGAGATTATCTGAGCCAGAGTGACCATCCTGAAGGTTCGAGACCTTAGGAACTTCTTCCAGGAGTGTCGTTTAGATTCGAGAATGGGCGCCAACCCCATCCGTTGGAACCAGAAAGTACCTGGACACGAACCCCGGGTTTGAGGGAGGTCACCACCTCTCTTATCACCTCCTTCTCGAGGAGGAAGCGATCTCGGCTCGGCGAGCTGACAGCGAGCTCAGGACCGAGGCCCCAGAGGCGACGGCTCTGAAGGGTGGGGCCTGCTCGAACTACAGAAGGCAGGCCCTTTCCTACCACCTCAACACCCACCTGTCTGTGGTAATAGCAGACCAGGCGGAAAGGAAGTGCAGGCCGTCCCCACAGGGGAGAACCTGGGGTGAGTGGCGAGGTTGGGGTGACACCCTCAACCCGTCACTGTGCAGGCTTGGAGGAGGGACCGGCCGAGGGACGCCTGGGACCTACCTCCTGTTTCCTGGAGGAGAAGCCACAGGCTTGGGTTTGGGGCGTAGTAGCGAGCTGCTGGCCCTAGTGTTGCCTGGGCCAGGCGTGCCGGGGCATGAGCAGACGAAGGGCTTGGGTTGAGGTCTGCGGCCCTTGTCCCTCTGGCGGATGATACAGGTCAAGGTGGCAATGGACTTTTGATCCTCTGGAGGTGGCACTTCCACTCCAGGGCAGAAGAGGTCAGTCCCAAGAAGGGACATCCGCAATTTGTGCTGGGTATCCGCTGTGAAGGTGGATATCCTCAGCCATGCCCGATGGCGCATAGCCACTGCAGCCGCTACTGACCTGGCGCATGAATCACCGATGTCCAAAGCAGTCTGAAGTTGCTGCTTGGCCACTGCCCTGGTCCCGCACCTGCTTGACCGTGGTCTGCAGGTCAGCCAGGAGATGAGGGACCACCTCGTCCAGGGAGCCCAACAGGGCGTGAGAAAAATGCGCCATCAGTACGGCCGAGCTGGCCTGACGAAGGCCAAGGGAGGACGCAGCGTAGACTTTTGGCCCGGCATAGTCCAATTTCTTGGACTCCTTGTCGGGAGATTTGTCCACGTCCCTACCGTTTCCAGCACGCGGGAAAACGCTGTCAGTAACTAACCCCTTGGCCGAGGGATGTTCCGAGAAACCGGACAGGGAACGGTAGGGACCACATACTTCCTGGCCATCCTGGCCAAGGCGCAGGCAGGAAGCAGGATGCTGCCAGAGCTCCAAGGCCGGCCCACAATGGCCTCAGCCACAGGGAAGGCCTCCGTGAGGGAATCCCTCAGTCAATAACTCCATGAGGGATACTTGGCCCGCTTGGATCACGGGCTGGAGCTGCATCCAGTGGATTCGAGATGAGTCTGAGCAACCCCAGGAAGGACGAGGGGCTGTGCGTCAGCGACTGACCTCAGAGGACTCAAAGTCCACTCGCTTGGAGAAGAAGGAGGAATAATCGTCGGACTCGGAAGAGTCCGCAAGAGCAACCTCAGGCCTGAGCCACCCTCCACCTGCCGAGGCGATCGGGAGTGAGGGTGACCCGACAGCCTATGGGGCAGACCTGAGCCGACCGAGAATTCTTGGTGAACCCCAAACCGCTGGCTGTGGGAGGCGGAGGTTTCCACCGAATCGGTGGAGCAGCTGGTTTCGGCCTAACAACTGGCCTGACAACAGGCTCCTCGGGTAAACGGGGTTGTTTGGCCGCTCGGTGACAACCACTTAATGGCGAGGCGGCAGGCGTCGGCTTATTCCCGATCAAAGAAACTATTGCCACATGAATATCCTATATCGTCGGCAGCTTGCGTCCGCCTCCCCTCATCGAGGAGAGGAAGAGACGGCAGCGATGCCTCTTACCGCGGTGCCGAGACCAAGACCGCCTGTGATGGCGGGATCGGCTGGACCGCGAAGAAGTCCGAGACCGAGAACCTCGGCTTTTCTGAGGACGGTGCGGAGAGGCACGGGTGGAACCGGCTCCTCCCTCGGCTCGGAGGGAACACCCAAGTGCTCTGGAACCGGAGGCACTGGCAAGCCCACAGGATCCTCAACTCCCACCGGGGGAACCGGGGAGAGGCGATTTTCGGCTTTGCCGGTCGACAACCTGTCCAACGGGTCGAGAAAGATCTCGACTGCGTCGACGGGAGTCTCGGTCAACTGACCTGACGGGGACACCATGAGACCAGTGGCCGAAGCCGAACGATCGACTGAAGTCGATGGCTGACAACTTGGAGAGAGAGGACCTTTCCCGCTCCCAAGGCGTCGCACGAAAGAGACTTACCTTGTCTTTCTTCTTGGACCGAGAAGAAGAAGGTCCAGCAGGCGTTGGTCCCTCTCCCTATTGGAGAGGGACAGATAACTCCTTAAAAGAAGCTGTGTAAGAGGAACCCAGGGAAAGCAGAATAAAAGCAGCAGTCGAGGAAGATGCGGCCCGCGCCTACCTCCTCTTGAGGCGATCATCTGCTCTAGCTGATCCACTGAGCCGCCCCTATGAAACCGCCGAATGGGCCTCTTTGACTTAACCGTTGAAGCGTTTCTCGGGCGCCCAGTTATAAATGGGCGGCACAGTCTTGAGGGCGTGGGCTGAAGGAAGAAAACTGATCGCAAGCCTGCGGGTGCGTGCTCGAGGCCTAAACAAGTACACACACGTGGAGTCGGATCCGTCCGAGACATCTTCTGCCCACAAGGGCACCGCCGAAAACCGGGAGTCGATTTGTCCATCGCAGCCGCGAGGGATAGAAGACCGAAGTCTTTTAAGCAAAAAACTTTTAAATTCGGAAAACCGAAGAATTAGGAACCAGTCTTATATGCAGAGCGTTAAGGAGGGAACCTGAGCTTCCAAGCGGTAAGGAAGATCTGGCGTCATGGGGCGGAGCCGAGAGTTTTATCACCCGGGTGGGTGGGAGGAGCCAGCTTGAAGACCTTCCAGCAAGATTTAAAGCGGCAAGGATACCTGCCAGACAGTGTGGATGAACAACATATCCATGTCCCTAGAAGGCTAAATAGACTATCCGCAGCTTCAGCTGAGTCAGAATGAGAGAGTCATGTAGAGATTAGTGGGGTCTTCTGTTGAAAAACAACTTACTACTGTATTTGTGATGTTTTCCAAATATACAGTAGTTATATAGCACTGGTTCTCTCTACTTCATAGTTCAGAGCTATAATCAGAAAACCAACCTAGACTCTGTATAAATATGCTTTTCTTGTAAATGCAAGGCCTTTTGGCAAAATCAGTTTACCCCTTTTGTATAAGTGAAGGGCTATATCCATTTCTGTTAAGTAAACTGTTTAACTACAACTAATTCTAGAAGCATCTGATCAGATTCTTCCCACTGTTCATCCACATTAACACACTCATGATTATCATGCAAACCAAGTCACATGAATGATTCGATCAATTCAGTCATACCAGTATCCTCTGGTCTGGTACTAGCAGATGCTGCAGAATAAAACTGGCAAGGTTCATTCATTTCGCTGTTTTACTCAGGCAATCCACACACACAGGAAGAAAACATAAACCAGACAGACTATGGAGGCACAGTGCTACATGTGTTTATCGGCATACCCCCTCTGACGTGTCCTGGGCAAGCCCATTCAAGCCAACCTTTGCTCCACTAATAGTAGCATCACAATATTTGAGGGGGGGGGGGCTTTGTCATATCCGGCGCACATGGGAGTGGAAAGGGAGTGGGGGTGCTGCGTCATATCCTGCGCACACGGGAAGGGGCAGGACACTGCATAATTTCCGGTGCACATGGGAAGCGGATGGGGCGGGAACATTGCGTCATTTCCAGCACACACGGAAGGAGTGGGGCATTATGTCATTTCCGAGCAATCAATCAAATTTTGACAGTTAGTATACATGTACACTACTTATACTATAAAAACTGTATAGCTGCTATTTAAAGCACAGCAGAAATTATACAAAAGTACACATCATAAAGTCAAATATGAAGCAATGGATGCTAGGGTAACAATGTGGGGCAAGTAACTTAAAAAAGAATAAATGAAGTATCAGATTGGGCTTGTGGAAGGCCTGTACAAAGAGATATAGAGGCAGAAAAGTTTATGGACCCTGTTTCTGACTGCTACAAATTCAGTCAGAAGAGAGTTCGAAACAGACTGACAGAAGCTGTTCAGGGAAATGCTTAGATTTGTAGAGTCTGAGAGAAATAAAAAAGAGACTGAAGAACACAGAGATGCAGAGACAAGCTCCAAGTAAAGTTGAAAAGAAAAGCTGCTAATATGAATGTACAGTATGTAGGTTCATATGTAATAAAACTGTATTTTTATACAGCGCACACACATTTGGGTATAAAGTGGGATAGCCCTGTTACATACTAGCACTTACATTAAAGCGTCCACTACACAAATAAGACAGTACAAAAAAAAACAGGAATGTTTAAAAAACAACTGCAAACTTATTCCAGTTCTTTTGCAACCGCATTCTGGAAGAGGTTTAGTGTTGCATTACCTTTTGTAGGCATGCTCAATCTGTTCCATGAAACAGCAGTGTTACCAGTAATGCACATTTCATCATACCTTATCTTAGTAATGGGAACATTAAATGTAGTGTAATGACTTTGGTGCCTCGCATGTCATACTTTACCGCTATTCTCTGGTAAGCAGGGTCTGGTATAAAGGGTAGCTACCACCAGATGTCATAATTTTATAAATCGTTAACCATTTTAGTTCCCTTCTAACCTCCAGTGGAAACTGTTTTAACAGAGAAATGGAAAATAATGTGTTTATTCTTAGAACAACCACTGAAATCTTCTGTCCATTTTCAAAAATAATTTTTTATTTGAGTTTTCCGATCAACATGTATAGATCTTAACAGTACAGTTCTGTGTTGCTACACGTCTAACTTAGTGTACCTTTCAAGATCAAAAATTACAAATAAAAATAAATGTATGTCGATAGACAATGTTGTTAAAAATACTATCACCGTAAACATTTTAACCATTTTATATCAACATGAAATATTTTATGTTCTTTATATCGACATATGGGCACCGTGGTGAATCACATTTATATATCTAGCAGACTCCAAGCTTTCATTAAAAAAAATGTCTCCAGCCCTAACAGTTCAAACGTTATCCCATTTTAAAGAAATCATATTTTGAAAAGTCTAATTCTGAAACTGTTGGGGCCAGATAAGTAAGAACTTACCATAAAAGTAGATCTTCGAGAGGAACTCTTGCAGTAGGCACTGAAGCCACCAGGCACCAGGACCACATGGAAAACTTATAGCTAGCAGTCTACAGTGGGGGACCGCCCCTGCCGATGTCAGCATGCTGACATCAGTCTCTCCTATAAAAGGGGCAGTCCCCCAGACCTACCTCAGTTCTCCTGAAGGAGACCCTGGTGCAGAAAGCAAAAATGGAGAACTGAGGAGGTTCCTCAAGGTCGAGGAAAAGCAGCAAAGCTGCAAAACAGAAGAAGCAATCGTCGGGGGGGGAGCAGAGACTGCTGCAAGAGCTCCTCTCGAAGATCTACTGTTACAATAAGTTCTTACATAACTGTACTATCTTGCTTCAAAGGGGGCTCTTGCAGCAGGCAACTCTGGTAGGACTAGTCCCAAGCAGTACTGGAACTGACCTTAAGTCAGCCGGGAGGAGGCAAAACAGACAGCAGAAGGCCATTCAAGAGAGAAGGCCCTGAAGGACAGTTAGTCTGAAATTTGCCCTGGGTCTGGCGGCAATATCTAGACTGTAGTGCCAGATAAAGGTGACAGCTGCACAAATGTCTGCAGTGGATACACTCCTGAAGCAGGCAGTAGAGGCTGCCATACTTCTAGCAGGATGGCCCTTAACCTCCCCAGGCAAGGGCATGTTGTACTTACAGTAGCAGTACATAATGAAATTAGCCACCATTTAGACAAACACTGTTTTGAAACGGTTGCCCCTTCCCTCTTAGGGGCAAATGAAACAATTGATAAGTCTTACAAATGTGTTGGGTGTAGCTACTGTAATAACATAGCACCCTGTGAACATCAAGAGTATGCAACAAGGTCTCTCCTGGATTAGAATACTCAGGGAAATAAACTGGAAGGTGGATGGATTGGTTTAACCTAAACTCAGACACCACCTTAGGCAAGAAATGAAAATTACGTACTTACCATAATTATTTATTTTACTTTCCATTTATACTCCCCCCGGCCCCCAGCACTCCACTCCCTTCAGGAGTTGCCTATAGCCTTCAGTCCCCGCCCTCCTACCTGATTCCCAGAGCATTGCATCCCTCATGAAGCCTTGGTTCTTCCCCCCAGGGAACGAGGTGGGACCCGTACACCCCATATTCCTTAGATTTCGTCGGGCTGACGGTTCAATGACAGGTAGGGGGCGTTGGGGATCGGGGATCTGGTGCTCCGCCTACTGGGAGTGCCACGGGCCATTTTCTCATTTCCTTGTCCTGCGTGGTGTGCGCCCTGACATCAAGGCACTGGGCGCCAACGTCCGTCAAACAGCTCCCCCGCTATTGGCTGGGCTTGCTGTACCATGGGGCTCCACACGGGGTTAGCCAAGCACTGAGCCTTGGTCCTTCCCTCCCCCCGGAGAAGGTGAGCAGTCCCTGGGACGCTCAAACCTCCTCCCTCTGCCGGCCCTCCAGCTTCCCAGACTCATTCCTGAACCCAGTTCGGTGGTGTCACAACTGGTAGCGCTACCGCTGGGCCAATGGGCCGGCACTTACCATAATTATTGCTCTTCCCAAGTATCTTCACCATTCATTGTGTATGGGTCTAGCTAGATGGCTAGACTCTGCTCGTAAAGACAAAGAGCTTTGTCTCTTTAATAAATTTTCAGAGCTGGAGAAGTTGACGTCAGGACGGCACTGACCACGAGGCCAGCGTTCTACGTGGCGCTCGTGGAGTGGTCAATAAGTGACACTGATGTCTCCCAGCACTCAGTTCTGTCCACTAGGAGAGGAAGAAAGAAGACAGGGCTAGAGTGAGGGCAAGGTATCCTGAAGGACTTGGGGGCTGGAGGAAAATAAAGATAAAGCCGACTGAAGGAGTATCTGTAAGAGGGAAAGCTAGGAAGTGCAGGGATGGCCAGCATGATGGGCAGCCCTAGGAGGCAGGAAAAAACAAAAGAGAAAGGGGGAGAGAGACATAGACATAGACAGAGATAGAGAGACTGAGGGAGAGAGACAATAGTCCTTCTCCCGAATTACTCCTTCCTTCCCCATAAACCTCCCCCCCCCTTTTTTTTATACAAGCAAAGCACCCTGTGGGAGCCATGCAAGGATATTCTGACCCTAACCAGACTAGGAGTCTGGAGGAGGAAAGAAGTAATCAGCCCAGCCAAGCCATAAAGAAGTGGCACTAGGTGTGATCACACCTCCACCTGCACAGCTGAAGCTCTCCTGCTTGTCTGGAATGGAAGGAAAGGGGGTGGGGGTAAGAGGAGGAGGACAATTAAGGGGTCAAGCACTAAGGTAGCTCCTAGGAGAGAGGTACTGGTTATGATCCCAAGGGTCTCTCTCCCTTCATAATAGATTTCAAAAGGTCTCCAAGGACACAGTCAGAAGACGCCACAGGCCGAGGTTCTCAGCAGGCCTCGGAGAAGCCCGGGCAGAATCTGAAGGCTCCCCAGAGCTGGGCAGTCAATCAGGATCATCCCGATCCTCACCCTCCAAGGTGGAAGATGAGATCAGGGAGATCTCCACTCTAGATACCCCCCTGGATTCTAGGCCCTCTGGCACCAAGAGAGGCGTCAAGGGGGGCCCAGGCGCATGGGTCGCGCCGGCCTGCTCACCGGCACTGAAGATGGCACTGAGAACAGAGGCGGTGTCCACCCATGGCACCACGGGGACCACCGGTGCAGACCCAGGGTATAGCTGCGGCACCACACCAGGGGTCGTTCGTTTCTCCGACGAGACCCCGGACTGCGAAGGGTGACCAGTCTCCCCCCCAGAGGAGGACTGCCTCACCATCCCCTCACTGGGACCTCTTGCCCCAGCAAGCTGTGGAACAGAGGGGGGTCCCCTTCCCCACTAACTCGCATAGAGCTGGGGGCTCAGCGGTGGAGCCCAGAGACCTAGTCTTGGCGTCCTGAGTGCGCTGATGACCACCGAAGGTCAGGGAGTGTCTCCCCAACCTCGCTGTGTGGACAACTAGAGTGTGACAATCCACTGAAAAGCAGGCGTCGCACCCATCCATCGCATGGCGGGACCTAGACTGATAAAGCAATGGCCGTGGGGGGGTCCTCGAGTTGCCACAGGGGCACCAACACATTGGGGCAACTCCTGCTTATTTTGAAGTCATTTTACGCCCTGACCCCGACATTACCGTCGCGCAGAAAATAAACAAAAGAGGAAATATATATATACACACTGGCACCGCAATAGCTAAATACAGAAAACAAGAAAACTCCGGTGCCGAAAGATGGTCCTGGTACTCATGGCACCAGGAAAGTTAGAAGAACTGAGTAGGCCTAGGCAGAACCGAAATACACAGTAAAAGTTAAAGTCTTCCCTCACAAGTCCTTCTTCGATGGCAGGAAAAAAAGAACTGCGTGCTGGAAAGCATCAGTGTAGGTTACTGGCCACTCCACGAACGCCGTGTAGAATGCAGATCTCGTGGGCGGTGCCGTCCCGACGTTGGCTCCTCCAGCTCTGAAAAATTTAGAGACATAAAGCTCTTTATCTTCCTGAGCAGAGTCCAGACCTCCAGCTAGACCCATTCGTAATGAATGGTGAAGATTAACTTGCATAAGATCTTAGGGTTGGTACGCAAAGACATCCTGTCTTTGTGAAAAAACAAATAAGGCTCTTTACACATCAGAACCTGAAGCTCAGAAATCCTTAGAGCAGAAGTAACAGCAACTAAAAACAACGCTTTCACAACAGAAAGAGTAGCTTACAACTCGCGGCTGTCTCAAAGGGTGGCAAAGAGAGCTTTTCTAAAATTAAAAGAAGATACTAAGGCAGGACAGGGTGCCGAAAGGGAGGTTTCAAATGTAGAATGCCCCACAAAAACATGTGGGAAAAGTCCAATTGGGCAACAGCCTTGCCCTCCATAGGTGCATGGTACATAGAGATGGTGGAAAGACGCACCTTAAACGAAGAGCATCCCAGACCAGAGTCTGACAGGGAGAGGAGGTACTCCAAATTAGATTCATCAAGCAGGTGAAGGGCTCCAAGTGACAAACTGTAGCCCAGAGGGAGAAGCACTTCCACTTCATGGCATAGGTGACTCTCGTGGAAGGTTTCCTGGCAGCCACCAAGACATCGCCAACCCTGGAAGACATCCCAAAGCAGGCAATCTAAGTCTGCAGGAGCCAAGCATGGAGATGTACGAACTTGAGATCTGGATGGAGCAGGGTGCCGTGATCCTGGGAGAGCATGCCGGAGCAGAGAGGCAAAGGAACTAAAGGTTCCACTGCCAGCTGCTGAAGTAGAGGGAACCAAATCTGAAGCGGCAGTAGGGGGCTATGAGAATCATTTTCGCCCCCTCTAACTGGAGTTTCAGGAGAATCCTCTGCAGGAGCGGGAAGGCATATAGGAACCTCCCTTTCCAGGAGAGGGACAATGTGTCGTGCCACAAAACTCCAAGCCCTGGATCAAGCGAGCAGAAAAGCAGCAGTTTTGCGTCGATGGGGGACACAAAAAGTCCAACTCTGGGCGTCCACACCTGTCGAAGAGATCTTCGACCACCGAGGGGAGGAGTTCTCACTCATGTGCCCTCAGCCTGGACTGTGTTAGACTGTCGGCCAGGGCGTTTTGGATGCCTGGAACATGGGACGGCTGAGAGTTCCAGATCGTACTCGATGGCCCAGTACCAGACTCTCATGGCTTCCCAACAAAGGGGTAAGAGTGAGTGCCCTCCTGTTTGTTGATGTAAAAGACTACAGACATGTTGTCCGTCTGCACTAGTAGCGGGCCTGGAAGGCCTGCAGAGCATAAAGAACTACTAGCATCTCCAGCACTTTGATGTGGAGATGCTGTTCTGACTTGGACCAAGCTCCCAGGGTCTGGTAGTATCCTAGGTGAGCTCCCCAGCCCAGCCCGAGGCATCCGTGGTTAGAACCTGCTGAGGGGATACCGAGCAGAAAAGAACCCCTATCAGGAGGTTGGCGGGGTTCTGCCTCCACTCCAAGATGCATCTCACTGGATTGGAAACCAGCACTGGCGGTTTCAAATTTTCGGTGCATTGGTCCCATTGGGCTCGAAGGGTCCACTGGGAACCCTCATATGCAGGCGGACCAGGGGAACCGTGGTTATGGCAGCTGTCATGTGCCCCAGTAGACGAAGAAATGCTCTGGCCGGAACCTGGCGACTGGAAGAGACCAGCCGGGCCTGCACTCTCAAGCATTCTGCCCTGTCCTCCAGCAGGTAGGCCTTGAACTGGAAGGAGTCCAAGACCGCTTCTATATACAGGAGGCATTGGCTCGGGGAGAGACAAGACCTTGGCAGGCTGATAGTTATGGGTGGATTATTTGTTAGTTGGCATTTCTCTGAGACACAGGCAGGCAAGGCTGCAACCTAATTTGGGGGCAAGTTATTGGTTTAAGAAAAAGCCTGGATATGTTTCTCAGCAGTGCCAACTAATAGGATTAAGAATACCTAAAAGTTCATCAAGCTGGATGTTCTAGCAATCTGAGAGAGTCATAAGGCATTCTCCTGATGAATGCCTGAAAACAATACGAAAATAAAAAAGGAACAGCAGCAATACAAGGAATTGTCTGTCCATTATTGAATGAAGTGCCCCCCACCCCCTTTTCTATTGAACATTGTCTGTTGACACATAAGGGGCTGGCAGCTGCATCAAATTAACTGTTCATTTCCGGTGTGACTTGTGGAATTTTATTCCACGAAAACCAGGTTGATAGTTATCCCCAAGAGCTGGAAGAGCTGAAAAGTGCATTCCAGGGCTTGTAGCAAATGACCCTGGAGGGGGACATCAGTAGCCGATCGTCCAGGTAAGGGAACACATAAAATCCCTGTCTCCGTAGAGCTGCCACCACCACTTATAGGCACTTGGTAAAGACCCGAGGTGCCGAGGAAAGGGCAAAAGGGAGGGCCCGGAACTGGAAGTGGTCCCCCTGAAAGCAGAAATGGAGGAAGTGGTGGTGGGCCAGGAAAAACAGGATAAAGAGATAAGCATGCTGCATATCCAGGGAATGGAGCCAATCCCTCTGGTGAATGAGGGGTTAACAGTCCCTGCAGAATCACCATCCTGAAGCGCTTGTTCTCTATGTAGAGGTTTAGGTAACTTGGATCTAGGATCAGTCACAGATCTCCTGTTTTCTTGGGGACTAGAAAGAAGTGGGAGTAGAATCCCTTTCCCCCTTTGACCTGGGGGGGCAGGTTTTATGGCCCTCTTGTGCAGGAACGCCTGAATCTCAGCTTGGATGAGGGAGATGTGGGCTTGCAGGTAATGGAACAGTGAGGGAGGGCTTTCGGGGGGGGTCTACAGAAATGCAAGGGTGTGACCCCGCTCGATGATTTGAAGCACCCATTGATCTGAGGTCACAGTGCGCCACCCATCTAGGTATAGGGAGAACTGACCCCTGACCACCTCCCCAAGGCCTCTGCTGGGGAGGGGGTCAGGCAAGGAGTCAGACAGTGGAGCCAGGGGTGGGCAGAGTGGCTGAGGGCGCTCTGGGGGCCCTAGGGGTGGCTGCTCCAGAAGGTGGGGTGGTTGCCTTGTGTTTAAAGTGTTCCATCGAGACTTCCGGTGACGTCATCACGCGAATGGCCAGTCTCTAATGGAGCTCCTAAATACTCACCTACCAAACCTTCCTTTCAAACTACCAAAACCGAAATTTTTTGTCAAGATGTCAACAGGAAAGAAAGGGTCACAGATCGAGCCGATCCCACTTCAAAACGGCGCATATCCAGCAAGATGATAGCAGATCGTCTCGGAAGGAGAGGACTAGCAGGAGCCCTTCTCTGTCGAGTAATGAAACAGCAGACCTAGATACAGACCAGGAAGCTGAACGTCTCTCCCACTCCAGGTTTGAAATTTTGCTTGGGGAGCTCAGAGAATTTAGGGCTGAGACTAAACAAGAATTTGCTGCCCTACATAATCCCATCCAGGAGGCGGAATCTAAAGCAGACATAGCAGAAAAGAAGATTACGGCCATAGAACATGACACAACCTGCCTCCAGATGGTGGCTGACTACCGAGCGACATATCAGGAATCGATACAAAGCAAATTAACAGATTTAGAGGCTCATTCAAGGCAAGAATCTACGGATCTATGGATTATCAGAGGGGTTGGAGACAGGTCTCATAGAAGACTTTTTGGAAGACCTAATGAAAAGATGTGCTGGATCTGCCCTTGGACTTCCACTTCAAAATCGAGCGGGCTCATAGGGTGCTCGCACCAAAACCAAGGGACCCCAAAGCAAGACCTCGCTGAGTTGTTCTCAAACTGGCCAGTTACAAAGATAAAGAAAGACTGCTGAAAATAGCTTGGTCTAGAAAGGTGGTTAAGTATAACTCAGCATGCCTCATTTTTGACAATGATTATCCTATTGAAACTGCCAAACAGAGAGCTGCATACTCGCCTGTCTTAAGAGTGTTCCGGGAGAACAAAATCAGGGTTCAAACGCCTTACCCCTCTCGTTTGAGGGTGTACTGGGACTCTGACCCTAAGGTTTTCGAGACCCCCTCTGAAATATTGCCGGAGCTTAAGAGCAGGGGCTGGGTGCCAGACACGAACAAAAACACAGGAGCGACCACCCGCACGCCGCTTCTGGAATGGCGCACAGCAAAGCGGCATCCCCACAAGAAGTCAGCGCGTGCTATGGCACCTAAGACCCTAGAAGACATGAAATCTTTGCTGCAGAAAATGAAAAGCCACGCTCCTGAATCCAGTGATGTCAACCAGGGAGAGGGACATACCTGAAAGAAGGATGAGCGAGTTTATGGTTTAATTTAGTTGGGGGAGGGTCGTATGTCTGTCTTCTAGATCCCTCGTGCGGCCCTCTCGAACACAGATGGACTCAAAGTATATCTCTTTTACTAAACAAACTTGAACGGCAGTACAGGAAGTTTGTTTAGAACATTGTTATAATTTATAGATACGATCAACCGCAGTTTAAAAAAGAAGAAGTATGGACATGATTTCCAGACTGAATTTCATGTTGTAAAGAAGGAAAACATTTTTTTCCCAGAATCTCCTGGGCCACGGAACTGATTGGACTTATAATTGGGTACTGAAGGCCCATAGAGTTATAGTCAGTACAACCCTTGTGGCTTAATAATTTTGCTAAGGCTGGAAGGTATTGGAGGATTAGGCGGGGGCAAATCGGCTAATCTACAGCACTCATGATCGATAAAGCCTTCTTGTATTTGCAAATGGTCACAAGATTCTTTAACCTAAGAAGACCATCATTCAGGGCTCCTTCCCCTCGCTTCTAGTAACTGCAACTTTTGCTTAATTAAAACAAGGGAGGGGCCTCCAAAGAGCTTATCCTTCACCAAAAGGATCAAAGGTTCTTTTATTTGTCTTTTCTCAGCAGGGGTGAGAGAAAAGGGGAAGGGAATTGCCTTGCTTTATTTATTTATTTTTCTCTCATCTATTTAAAAGGAAAATGCAGAATTGCTACATGCTTTGTGTGATCACTTGTTATAGCCTTCTTGCAAGGCTCAGCCCCGACTGGGTTTGGGGCTGGGGGGACCAGGACCGTTTGGCAGCCTCATCTCCTCCCACTCAAGTGGAGGACATCATCATATCACTTTCTCGGGATCTTAGGGAACCAGACAAAAGGTTCCCCTACTTTGGGGGTCAATTTGTACATAGTGTTATGCAGGGGAGCAGGCTAGATAGTGTTTTTGCCCTCCCTATGTAATTCAGTAAGGGTTAATTGTTCACTTTGTAAATGTTGTGTGTGTTTATGTGAGGTTAGCCACTACTATCAGATTATAAGGCCCTGAAAGTCCACATTATTACCAGATTTACGTAGGGGTCAGAAAATGGGAAAACCTGCTAGCTCAAGGGGAGCTTAAAAAAAGTCTTAAACAGTATGGGGTTTGCAGTCAAAGGGACCTCAGGTAACCTTGGGACCATTAAACTGGGGAAATATGGCTGACAAACAGAAAGTTAAGATACTCTTCCAAAATGTAAATGGCTTTAACAATCCTGTTAAAAGGTACCGGGTGTTGTCGTCCCTTAAAAAACAAAAAATGGACTTGGTTCTGCTCCAAGAGACACACCTAAACAGGACCGAACACTCTAAACTGTCCAAATCTGGCTATGCTCATGTTGTACTATCTTCCTACAAGAAAGGTAAAAGGCAGGGTGTTGCTGTGCTTATTCCGCCTCACACTCAATTTCAGATTTCAACCACCTATTCAGACCCTGATGGAAGATTAGCTATAGTGGTGGGTCAGCTCGAGGGATGCCAGATTATGGTGGCCTCTAGTTAGATACTTTCAGGCGCAAAGGCATCTGAGGTCTCACATTTGCTTCAAAAAATAACGGAGACACAAGTGGGCACCCTAATTGTAAGAGGAGACCTACATTGAATCCTAGAACAGGAGGACACCTCCAGGGGTTCCCCGGGCAGGAAAACAACGTCGCAGAAGACAATTAAGAAGTACCTACAGGGGGCGCTATGGACGGATGTGTGATGTTTGCTGCATCCAAATGAAAGGGAGTATACCCATTACTCTGCTGCACACGGCTCGCACTTACGCACAGATAACTTCCTGGTTTCAGGGGAACATCAATATCGGATTCTGGATTGTACCCATGCGCCATCTGTCCTATCTGACCACTCCCAGCTGACCCTATCATTGGGGTGGGGCTCTGAGAGAGGCCAAAGCCTCTGGAAATTTAATAACTATTTGCTGAACCTTGGGGACTTTACAGATATGACTAAAGAGCATATTCCTCAAATAATAGAAGATAATGATTCCCCAGCGGTATCGAGAGCAACTTTATGGGACACCATTAAAACTGTCTTACGTGGGGACATTATAAAGCAAGAAAGCAAATTTTAAAAACAACAAGCTGCCCAACTAGAGAAATTACAAGAACAACTATGCTAGCTGCAAGAGCAGCACGCAGCAGGAGATAAGGGAGTGTACCCACTGTTACAGATTACTAAACAGCAAGTACAAAAACGTATAGATGTTTAAACAAAGCAGGCACTACAGCACCTCCGTCAGAGATATTATGAAAGTGGGCCTGGAGACACTCATCATGTTGGTCCACAGGCTAGACAACAGCTCTCCCAAACCACTATTACCCAATTAAAATAGGACCACTAATTGGGTGGTTCATGCCCCAAAGCAGATTATGCAGATCTTCCAAAATCATTACCAGATCTATACACTGAGGACCGTGAGGCAGAGGGGTCGAAGATTGCTTCTAACTTAGCGAAATTAAGGCTCCCCAAGCTGTCACAGGAGATGCAACAGGCGCTAGATTCCCCTGTATCTATGTCAGAATTAGACTCTATCATTTCTGATTTAAAAATTGGGAAAAGCCCTGGGCCTGATGGCTATACCACAGCCTTTTATAAATGCTTTAGACAGGAAACAGGGGAGGGCCTTGTGGAGGGTCTGTAGGGAGGTACAGGAGGGAGAGAGGCGTCCAGGTACTTGAAATTTTGCGGTTATTACTGGCTTACCTAAACCTAATAAAGATAAAATGATCTGTGCTTCCTATCGGTCCATAGCAGTGCTTAACATTGATTACAAGGTGTTTGCCACAATTATGGCTAGACGTCTACAAAAAGTCTTACCCCAGGTAGTGGACTTGGACCAGACAGGGTTTGTCCAAACGAGACAAATGCAGGATAACATCAAACGCACATTACATTTGCTCCACCATGCTGCCTGGTCGGGGTCCCTGTTTCGTATTGCTGAGTCTGGATGCAGAGAAGGCCTTTGACTGGTGGCATGGCCATCAGGTGCTGCCCTGAAGATTTGGCTTCTCAAGCTCCTTTACCAAAATCATAAACAATATTTACACAGCCCCTACAGCATTTATTAAAATTAATGGTAAGGTATCCTCCCCAATATTATTGGAGAGGGGCACGAGGCAGGGATGCCCTGTATCCCCTTTCCTGTTCGCATTATACTTAGAACCCTTAGCTCAGGTGTTGAGACAGGAGGAAAGGATCATGGGAGTAGACTTGGAGGGAATGGTACACAAACTTGCCCTTTATGCTGATGACCTATTGGTTTATCTAAAGGACCCTGAGAGGTCCCACGACCCACTTTGGGGAAAATTAACGTAGTTTAGTCAGCTGGTGGGCTACAAGGTAAACACAGCCAAAACTGAAGTACTTCGACTCCATTACACCCCTTCGGAAAGAATCAGAGCAGCCTATCCCTTTGATTGGAATCTGTAGCAATTGAAATAACTTGGTGTTTCCCTGGTTACAGATGAAACAACATTATTCAGTCTGAACTGTACACCACTTTTAGAAAGGCTGAAGCTAGACTTAGATAAATGGGCATTAATCCCAATTCCCTTAATACAGAGAGTAGAGGCTGTCAGGATGGTGTTTCTACCTAGATTTCTATATTTGGCCCAGACTCTCCCTGTATCCCTCCCAGTGGCCTACTTAAATGGGCTAAATAGAAGAATAAGTAAATATATCTGGGGTCCACAGAGGCCCAGGGTTAGGATGTTGATCCTTCAGCTACCTAAAAGAGATGGAAGACTGGCGCTCCCTAACCTGAGAGCATATCATCAGGCAGCTCAACTCAGAACAATGTTAGATGTTAGAAAGTATTTTTTCACACAGAGAGTTGTGGATGCATGGAACAGCCTTCCTGAGGAGGTTGTGGAGTCAAGAACAGTGGAAGAACTCAAGAATGCATGGGACAGGCTCAAGGGAATTCTAGTGGGGGGCAGGAGGAAGTAAGCTGTTGATTAACTAGAATCTGCAGCTTATCCATCAGGTAGGGAAATGGGCAGACTGGGTGGGCCAAGCGGTCCTTATCTGCCATCAAATTATATGTTTCCATGTTTACAAAAATGAAAAGAGTCCCTTTGACTGCTGGCCCTTGGAAGGCTGGCAGAGAGGACCGGCGAAAGGGCTGATGCTGGGAGAAATGTGGTTGGGAGCGGTACATGGAGTGTACCGACCTCAGGGCCTTACCTGATTTCTGGAAGCAGGAGCTATATCCTGGGCATATCCCCCCAAAAAGACCGAGCCCTGAAAATGGGCATCCATTATCTTGGCCTGAACATCAGGCACAAACCTGGACACCCGGAGCCAGGAATGGTGGCAAATGCAGACTTCTGCCACTGCCCCATGACCGGCAGCATTAACAGTGTTGCAGGCTGCTCTGAGTACATCAGTGCCACGTCAGATCCGGTCTTAAAAGGCTGGGCCAACTGGATTTTGGTGGAATCACTGGGGAGGGCTGCCACCAGTTCCTTCGCCTGATACCAAATGGCATTCTGGTACTGCACCATATGGGCTAAATAGTTCTGGGCTCGACTGGCCAGTGTAGCAGAAGATTATATTCACTTGCCCAACCGATCCAGCTGGCGGACTTCCTTGTCCAGAGGGTGGGTGCTTTAAGTGTTTGGGCTTCTTAGTACGGTCGTGGGCAGCATTCATGACCACCAAATTAGCTGTGGGCTGTTCACCACAGAAAGGCTTGCCCAATGGCGCATGCCTTCTTAGCAAGGCTGGGGTGAAAGAAGGGTGAGTCCACATTGCCTTGGTAACATAATCATACGCCTCGATTGAGGGGAGAACCACCAAAGGAAGGGTCTCTGTCTTTTGCAAGTAAAGTGCCAGGCGATGTTAAGTTATTCAGTATCCCATCTCATGAGGGACTGGATACGGCGCATCATATCCATGAAGGAGTGATCTTCCAGGAAGACTTGGGAGTCTCCTTGGCTCACCGCTGAGCGTCAGAGGCATGCCCGGAGCCCTCTGAGGAGGAAGAGGAATCATCTCCCGAAGAGTCAATATCTGGGATCAGTGTTGGTGGGCGATGGTCCTCTGTACATGGGAGGGAGGTGCCTGTATGACCCCCAGAAGTCTCGTAGTACGGGAGTTGCTGGGTTCTGCCTGGTCTGGGTCTCCGTTGGGGGGGTCCCGGGGGGGTCGAGAGGACAGCTTCCTAGTTGTGTCCCTGTCCTTTATAAAGGTCCACCTGGCTGTTAACAAGGCACTGTAATCCACTGGAGGAGGATTGTAGGGTGGATAATGATAGTGAGGTGGAGGGTACTGGCATGTTCATGGGGGAGGGAGTGTAGGGCACCCTGGCATCAGTCCAGCAGGCATCGGCTGGGGGGGTCTCTAGGAAGGCCAGTAGGTGACGGCTGAGGCACAGACTGGGGCGGAGGCGATGACAGTTAAGGTGTTGTCGGTGTGGGCGTCAGTGGAGCCGGTGCTGGCCTAGAAGGCGAAGGCTGCTGCCAGTCTGGAGAAGGAGCCAATGTAAGCCCCAGAGGAGCGGCTGGTGCCTGCAAGGGGGAGTTCCCCCGAGACAGGAGCAGAGGCATCGCCTGTGTTGAAGAAGAGGCAAGCGCTTGCTCCGGGCGATGCCTGGAAGGGGTAGCACCTGGTCCCGGGGACCAACAAAGGCAATGTCTTGACCGGGGAAGCAATGGGCAAAGATCCGCCGCCAAAGTCAACCCTCAGTTGAGCCGCCTAGCTGAGGGCCCATGAGGACTAAGGGCCTGAGCGTCAGGGGCTGGAAAGCAAGGGAAGAGGTCCACTACCTCGAAGGACCGCCGCCCGTGACAGAGAGGATGGTGGCCAGCAGGGCCACTGGTGACCCAGAGGGAATAAGAGTTGCCGAAGCTGGATGGGCCGACCTCCCGCAGGAGGAAGACCCCGAAGCAGATACCAGTTTATGCGGTGACCATGAGCAAGAGGCTGGCCAAGGACAGTCCCGGTGCTTGTGCTTCCCGCTAGACTTCTCCATCTGGGAAGAAGATGACAAAGCCCTGGAGGCCAGGGAGGTAGAAGAACTTTTAACCTGAAACTCCTCCATCACAGCTAATTTCTGCTGAAGCAAGTGACTCTGGAGGGTCTTCAAGTGACGTCTCCATGTGGTTTGGTTGAAGTCCTGGCAGTGGTTGTAGGCCTCGGTGTTGTGGTTGGGGCCCAAGCAGAGGAGGCAAGAAGAGTGGCCATCCTTGGCAGGTATCTGCCTGCCACAGGTACACTTTGTAGGCCGATCGGAAGATGAAGCTGGAGAAGAAGACAAACGAGAAGGAGAAAAACACCAACATTTGATGTTAAAGACACTGAAAAAGAAATAAAGCGCTGTTAAAGTGCGAAGAAAATGGCGGTCGACTGAAGCGGGCATCCGTGGAAGTCTGACATGCGTGGGTCGATAGCAGGAAAAGAACTGATGTAGGTCTGGGGGACCGCCCCTTTTATAGGATAGGTGGACATCAGCATGCTGATATTGGTAGGGGTGGTCTCCCGCTGTAGACTGCTAGCTACAAGTTTTCCATGCGGTCCTGGTGCCTGTCGGTTGGCTAGGTGCAACTGCCCAAGAGGTGTGCCTTTAAGAGATATTTAAATGAGTCTAGGGTCAAGCCAATCAAAAGACAGGAAGGTGCATGAGCTAACTGAGAGCTGTTGAATGCTTCAGAATTTTTTCAAAGAAAAATGAGGGAAAATGCCCCGCAAAAGAATCAACAGGATTCAAAAAACATGCAAATGTCCACAAAAGTGGAAACAGAAACAACAGCAACGCGAGCTAAAAACTCGTCAATAAGAAATGCCAAATTTAGTAAAAGATGACATAACAGCCCTTCTCCGACAGGCGAACCAGGGAGGAAGGGTGGGAGCTTACTGATGCTAAAGGACCCCTTGGAAGAAAGAAGATTACTGCGGTGAGTAATTTTTTCTTCTTACCCCAAGAGTCCTTTAGCATCAGTAACTTTTTTGCAGACTACCCAGCAGTACCAAGTGGGAGGCAGGCAGAGAACCTACTTAAGAAAGAGGCTCTGCAGAACTGCCTCACAAAGGTGTGCACAGATTTCCAGGTAGCTGCTTTGCAGACATCCAGTAGGGGAATCTCCCTTGCTGCTGCAAGCGAGGCTGCAGTGCCCCTGGTGGAATGGGCCCTGAGCCCCACTGGAGGTTGGTGACCAGCTTTCTCATAGCAGAATCTAATACAAGAGACCAACCAACGAGAAATAGTTTTCTTGGTAGCAGGTCTTCCTTTGCCTACATCCCCGTAGATGAAGAACAACTGAGTGGAAGAGCCTCTGGACTGTCTAGTATGCTCTAGGTAGTGAAAGATGGCTCTTTTGACATCCAAGCTGTGGAGCTTTTGCTTGCCAGGAGTGGATGGCTCAATAAAGAAGACAGGCAGAGTAATGGACTGGTTCAAATGAAACTCTGAAACCACCTTTGGCAGAAATTTCCTATTTGTCCTGAGCTCAGCTTTATCGTTGTGAGGGATGATGTAATTCGGCTCAGTGCATAGGGCCTGTAGCTCTGAAATCCTCCTGACAGACGTAATGGCTACCAGGAAGACAGTCTTCCAAGTTACAAACTTGAAATGAGCCGTGGACATAGGCTCAAAAGGTGGATTCATAAGCTCATCTATGCAAAGGTTCGGGCTCCAAGGAGGAACAGGCTCCCTTGTTGGAGGCTGGAGGTACAAGAGGCCTTTGAAAAACTGTTAAAAAATGTTGTGGGAAAAAAACTGATTTCTTCTTTCCCACTGAAAGGTAGGCTGAAATTGCCACCAGGTGAAGCTTGAGTGAAGATGGTTTCAAGCCTGACGCCTGTAGGTGTACTGTGTAGTCTAGCAGCTGAGGGTCTGAAGCTGATAGGGGTTCGACCTTTTCGCTCTTGCACCAGCAGGAAAACCTTTTCCATTTGGCTACACAAGTCTTCTTAGTGTTCTTTTTTTTAGCCATCCTCAATATCTTAAGGACCTGTTCAGACTACTGTGAGGATGGAAACTCTTAACTCCTCAAGAACCAGGCCTTGAGATGAAGAGACTGTATGTCTGGGTACTGCTGTCCCATTTGAGGAAGGGTCAGCAGGGAGTGAGTCGGAGGCAGGCAAATGGGCCTGTTGCAGGACATTGAGAGAAGGAGCGGGTACCAGGCTTGCCTGGGCCATTCCGGAGCCACTAGGATCACTGATGCAGGCTGCTGTCTGAGTTTTAGCAAAACCTTGAATATCAGAGGAAAGGGAGGAAATGCGTATAGGAACCTCCCTGACCAGTCCAGGATCAGGGCATCCAGAGGAAATGTCCCCGGAACTGGGGGCCTGTAACAGTACTCAGGAAGCTGAAAATTAAGAGGAGAGGCAAACAGATCCACGTCTGGTGTGTCCCACCGCCTGAACACTGTGGCTAGTACTCGCCTGTTCAGTGTCCATTTGCTCCAACCTTGACTGATGCGGCTTAGAGCATCCGCCAGAATACTGAGTTTGCCTGGGAGGTGAATAGCTGAGAGGCCGACTCCCAGGGAGAATGCTAGAGACCAGAGCTGCAGAGCTTCCAAACAGAGTATTCCTGATCTGGTACCACCCTGCTTGTTTATGTAGAACACTGCAGTGGTGGTGTCCGTTCAAATTTGAACTGCCTGCCCTTCTATGCTTGGAGCGAAAGCTTTGAGAGGAAGTAAGACTGCTGTGAGTTCCAAAAGATTTATGTGCAACTGACTCTTCGAGAGTCCAGTTGCCACTTACTGAGGCACTGTCTAAATGATTTCCCCACCCAAAAGGGAGGCATCTGTGGTGATCACCTTTGTGGGAAGAGGAGCTTGAAAGGGAATCCCTGCCTGCAAATTTGCAGGGTTCTTCCACCACAGCAAGTTTTGGAGGAACAGGTATCAACTTTGAAAATCTGTTGCTTCTCTAAGACCAGAGAGCTCTGAGGTAGGCTTGCAAGAGTCTCATCTTGTACCTGACCCCTGGGACTACTGCAGTCATAGAGGCCATATGTCCCAGAAGTTTGAGGAAATGTCTGGCTGGTCTTGGCTGTCCCTGGGTGAAAGAATCTGCCACTGAAAGGAAACTCTGAATTCTTTCCTGCGGGAGGAAAGCATATGCCTTCTGAGAGTCCAGCTGGGCCCCTATGAAGGTGAGCAGCTGGGTGCGTTCCAGGTGAGATTTCTTTAGATTTATCAGGAAACCCAGAGACTCCAGAACGCCTTCTGTGAGAGAAAGGGATTCCTTGACCTGGCAAGGAGACTTTGCTACTATGAGCCAGTCATCCAGATAGGGGTAAAGAGCGACACCCAGTCTCCTGAGATATACTGCTACCACTGCAAGGCACTTGGTAAAGACTCTTGGGGCAGAGAAGAGACTGAAGGGCATTGTGGTGAACTGACAGTGACCCAAAGGAAGTTTGAACCTGAGAAACTTCCTGTGAGATCTCCTTAAGGGTGTGTGGAAGTATGCATCCTTTAAGTCGAGGGAGGCTAGCCAGTCTCCCTACTGTAAGGACTGTATGACCAGTGACAAAGTGACCATTTTGAATGTGGGTTATTTCAGATATTTGTTTAAATATCTGAGATCTAAGATAGAGCGCCACTCCCCAGTTTTCTTTTGTGTCAGAAAATACCTGGAGTAGAGGCCCTTGCACTTCTTGTGGGTGGGGACCCTCTCCACTGCTTGTAAAGCCAGAAGGTTTTGTACCTCCATTTCCAACAGCAGTATCTGTGTTGGGGACAGAGGTCTTGACACCTGGGTAGGCTTGAGGTCTGGCAGCTGCTTGAACTGTAATGACAGACCCTCCTCCACTATCTCCACCACCCACTTGTCCGACGTGATGAGGGACCAGTGCTGAAGATAGTGAGAGAGTCTGCCTCCAACCGGAAATGGGGAGGCAACCTGGACACTCACATCAGGACTTAGACTGAGGCGCAGATGGCTGGCTAGAGGTGGCTCTTCTTTGGCCCCTTCTGCCCCTGCCTCTGAAAGCACCCTGTACTGGCTAAAGTAGGATTGGGAATAGGGATTGTAAGGCCTGGGAACAAAATTTCTGCCCTACCGCCCCTGGGCCGGAATCACTGAGGGGTGGCATGTTTAGGCTTGGATGAGTGGTCTTGCCAGGAGGCCTTGTACTCATCAACTTTTTTCATGTAGTCAGTGGTTCTGTAATCAAACAACATATTTTGATCACAGGGAAAATCCATGGCCTTGTTCTGAGTGTCTGTAGTTAGACTGGTTGTTCTAAGCCAGGCAAAGCATCTCAGAGAGATGGCATGGGCCATCGCTGCATCATTGTTGTCATCTGCCATGTGGAATTGGTACACAGTAGCTTCCAGGGCAGTTTTTGACGCATCCACCAGCTCCTGCACCATATAATCTGATCCGTTGCGGGCGATAGCCTGGACAGATTTCCAAAGGGCTTTCTGATATTTGACTGTGAATGCCATGTAAGAAAAAAGCCTGAGAAGTAGGGAAGCTGTGGCATACATTTTCTTTGCTATAAAGTCAATTTTCTTGGAATCCTTGTCAGGAGGAGATGGGGACAAGGAGACTCCAGCTTTCTCACAAGCTGCCTGCTGTACTATACTTTCGTGGCTAGGGTGTGCAGTCAGGAACTGAGTACCATTTTTAGACAATTTATATTTTCTCTCAGGCCGCTTATCAACCCCTGATACTGAAGTGGGGTATTTGAAGCACCTTCATGGTATTTTTCAAAATAGCGCCTAAAAATTAAAAAAATTTGCGCAGCGCTAATGAAAAAGTAAAACTTTCACTCACCAAACTAAAGGAAATAATTTATGAGGAAATCTTTACCCAGAAAAGCACTAGGAGGCTGTCAACAAGGAAAGTTGAGACACACCTCAGAGGCAATATTGCTCAGTCCAGCAGAGAGAAAATTCTGAAGCATTCAACAGCTCTCACTCAGCTCAAACCCCATCCTGTCTTTTGATTGGCTTGGCCCTACGCTTATTTAAATATCTCTTAAAAGTACACCTCTGGAGAAGTTGCACCTAGCCAGCTAAGTGCATTACTGATGCTAAAGGACTCCTGGGGTCAGAAATCTTGTAAACATTGAGCAAGGAAATGTAAAGGTATGGAAACCTGTGTAAAAATGTTAATGTTTTTGGCTTAAAAGTGAAAATGTAAGAAGTTGTGAGTTATCTTTGCAAGCTGCGCACCACGTTGTAAAAAGACATCAGAAATCCCAGAATGCAACGCATGTAAGAAACTCGTTGGATTACAGGAACGCATCTGGTAACGTCTCGACCGAATACAACTAATTTTGTCGCATAAAAGGTAAAGAAAATGAGGATAACAGTATTACTGGACTGCAATCGAAATAATGAGTGTTTGTAATGTGTAACAACATAACGATGTTATTAAATGTTTAACGGTGAGCTGCAATGACGAGTACTCTATATGTACAAAATTTTTTTGTCATGCAGTAAAACGTTCCAAATATTAAAAACGGCTACTGTGTTTTAATGTTGCATTTCACTGAAAAGCAATACCAAGTGCCTGTCATGTTACAAGCACACTAAGCCACTCCGAAGTTGGCTTCTACTGTGAAATTAATGCATGGTTGGGTGGTGGTATGCACTCGGCCTTTGGCCTCATGCCACAACCCCCCACCCACCAAAACCATGCATTAATTCCCCAGTAGAAGCCTCCTTTGTTGTGGCTCAATGCTTACTTGTTTATGTGTCAATACTATTCTATGTGTATCGAAACTATTTGAACCTGCTTTTTCAGTATATGATTGATGCATGTTTTTTAGTTGTGACACAGCCCAAAAAAGGAAACTACATAGACAGAATTGATACTATTTATTTGTATCAACAGACTGTATTGATACTATTTTTTGCATCGATATATAAAATGACATGACAGTTTAAAAAAAAAATGTATTTAAAAAAATGTCAACTTTTTCTGAATTTTTGTATTGTTACACATTATTTCATTAGTAACTGTGTAGTTTTCAACTTTCAGTCTGGTTTCATGCGTTAGGCAATGAAATACTCTTCTTAGTGCCCCAGTTTGTTTGTTTACTTTCTGACTGAGACCTGAAACATGTTTGGTAAATTTCAGACCTCAGTCAGAAGTGACCCCCAGATATTTACACGGAACATAGACAATGACGACAAAAAACATTCAGCCTTCCTGAGTTTCCTATTCAGCCCTGGGTCCTGCTGTACCTCCAGAGTCCTAGCCCACCCCCACCACATCCACCGCCCCCATTCACCTCCCAGTTTCTGCTGCCTCTGGCAACCACTATAACTTTCATTCTGTCCCAACCATGCATGAAACCAACGGTTTCAGCACCCATCACCTCAGCTAGCAGACCGTTCCACTGCTCCACCACACTTTCTGTAAAATAATATATCCTCATGTCCCTCCTGAACCTCCATCCTGTCAGTTTCCACTCGTGTTATGTGACAAGCCAGTATTCAAGCTAAAAAGTTCCCTGTGGGACTTCCGGTGACATCACGGAGCAGGTAGCAGTCTAGGGAAAGAACTCTCTCATCTCTAACTGCTACAAATCCTTTCAAAAGGCTTACAGCACATACAAAATGTCCCAAAAAATCTGGAGGTGGGTGCCAGGACATGAATAAAAGCAAACATAAGGTTAGAGGATGCTTGGAAAACAAGGATGGCAAAGGATTTCCAGACACCTCTTCGATCAGATCGTCCTCCCCAGCGAGCGCACATGTCCTGGAGTACGATACGGACAGCGAATTTGAGATGCTCTCACGGAGCCAATTTGAAATCCTGCTAAAATAAATTAAACAACTAAGACAGGAAAACAAAATGGATTTTAAAACAGTCCAGCAGCAGTTATCAAGTCTGGAATCTCGGTTTGGGCAAATGGAGGAGCAAGTTTCCACCATGGAGGACAACACGATTCAATTAGCTCACATCATACAGTCAATTCTGGCCCATACAGTTGAATTACAATTAAAATGTATAGATCTCGAGGGGCGGTCACGGAGAGAAAACCTGCGCCTGTATGGACTCCCAGAGGAGTTGGAGATTACCCCGATGGCCCCTTTCATTGAGAATCTCTTAAAAGACATTTTAGAACTCCACCCATCTATGAGCCACATATTGAATGTGCTCACCGCTCCCTGCAGCCAAAGCCTCCAAGATCCATAATATTTAAATTAAGTTCATTTTGCACGAAGGAAGACATCCTGCGTAGAACCTGGGTGAAAAAAAAACCAACATATCTAACAAATTGTTTGTACCTGGACCATGACTATCCGTAGGAAATTCAGTCACAGAACCTGCGATGTGTCCATGTCTTGAAGGTATTGAAAGAAAAGGCGATCCGGTTCCAGACTCCCTACCTCGCAAAACTCCAGATTTTCTGAGAAGATGGGGTGAGACTCTATTCCAATGTGGAGAAGGCACTGTGGCATTTAGGGAGAAGGTCCTTCCCATCCCCGAAACTAGGAACTTTAAAACAGGGAACTGGGACCTGGAGTGGCAACGAGTGGTGCACAGGAAGAGAACCAGACAAAACCTTTTGGTGCCCGCAGAAGCACTTCAACAACTGAAGCAAATCGCGATTAAGAAGCCAGCATGCTTTGACCAACAAACTTGAACTGACTTTAACCACAGTAAGTGATGCCTACTTTGCAACTACTTTTCCAACTCAGTGAGGTTAGTTTTTTGTTCATCTCTTGGGGATCGCCGCGATTCACCACAGGAATAAGCGGTAGCCCCTCTGAGCACTACGGGAGGCAATTCCTGCTTTAAGCTCTACTTGCCCCGAATCCTGCATAACTGTTGTATCTTTTCGAAGTCTGTGCAGGCTGACTGAGTTTTACAAGGATTATGGAGCAATCCCAGGCCTGATGATGTCTTATTTGATGCAGGCCTGGAAGCCGTTAATGCTAAAGAACAGCAGACAACGTGGAACTTTTATTTTATAAACATTTCGCCTCTCTGAACTTTAATTTTTGCAACTTCCCCACTGAATGACTTAAACCTCATGTAGTTAACAAATTAAGACGTTTATTAAAAATTTCCCAGGTTGCTGGGGTAACCCTTGGCAACATGGGGGGGGGGGGCAGAAAGGTTAATGAAGGGGAAAATTGCTGATGCTGCATACAGAAGAATTGTATGTGCTCTTTTATATTACTTTAAGCCTTTACTGTAGTAAACTTTTAATTGAGAGTTGGCAGTTGGGAAGGGATGGGAGTAACGAAGATGGGTTTTGCTGCTTACATCTGTGACGTATGCCTGCTATGGCATTTAAGAGCCAGTGTGTTTTTAGGCTCCAGAGGAGGTCTCCCAGAGATGGGAGGTCATGTATACCTCTTCTATCTGTCCTTTTTAGGGCAGATACAGAGGCCTGTTCTTTTTCCAGGCCTCCTACCTTGGAAGCATCACAAGTTCTCGGTTAGATGGTTGCAGTTTGCCATGCTGGCACAAGGTTTTAGGTTCTCTGTTGGGCCACAATTCTGCTTGGGTTTCCTTGGGACTGGGTGAGGGGAGGTGGTGTGGGAAAGGTGGCAATTGGGAAAATACATGTAGATGGCTTCAACGTCTGTGGAATATTCTCTAAACAATGGCTTTAATCTATACATTATGTTCTTATAATGTACACGGGTTCTCAAACCCTGTAAAGCAGAGTAAAATCTTGTTATACCTAAAACGGTCAGGGGGAGACATTCTCATGCTGCAGGAAATGCATTTATCTATGCTAGAGCACAAGAAGTTTGAGAGGCTAGGATTCCTGCAAGTTATATCCTCAGCATATAAAGGGGAGGAGAAGGGGCATGGCGCTGCTTATCCCCCATAAAGTTCCTTTCGAGCTGAAAGGTAAATTAGTAGATAAGGAAGGGAAATTTGCTATGGCTAAAGACCTTCTTAATGGCTGAATGCAAACGCTGGCCTCAGTATACTTTCCCCCCAAATACTGAACTGGAGTATTACAGAACTTTTTTTCTGCAGTTAGCCCAATGGGGGGAGGAGCAGGTTATATGTGGAGAAGACCTCAATTTGACTTAGTTGGCCGGGGAAACACAAAGAGGTTTATCAGCAAGAATTAGTACTAAGACTCCTAGAGAGCTTTTAAGCTTTTAAGGGAGCTAGGATATGAAGATACGTAGAGATTTCTGAATGGACACATGCACACACACAGCATGGCTTTTCTTTAAATGGTCTCTTGAGAAAGTTATAAATAAACATGCCCCACTTAAATTAAAAAATGTAAATAAAAGAAAAAGAGTGCCTTGGATAACACAAGAATTGAAGGATTTAATAAAAAAAAATCAAAATTATGGCATATAGTTAAAACTACTAAGGAAATTAAAGATATCTTGGCATTTAAGGTTGTTAGAAATAATTGTACTAAAAATATTAGGAAACAAAAAAGGAAGTATTATGAAGATTATTTCCCCTTATCAGAAAAAAATCCATGTGCACTATGGAAAGGCATAAATTTGATGAAGGGAAGTCAAGGTTCATCTAACTTGCCAACATCTTTGTCATTTGAAGGAAAAACTTTTGTGACGGCTGTTGACAAGATAAATGTACTGAATTCCTTTTTTGTCTCTGTTGGTGATGCATTTAATAAAATGCATCCAGACTTGCCACTCCCTGTTTTGGATATTGATTTTGGTAGTGGACTTAAACGACCTGTGTTTTCATTTATTCCAATTCAATTATATGATGTTAAAAAACAGTTACAGACTTTAAATATTAGAAAAGGTCCTGGATGTGATGAGATTCCCCCGCTTTTTCTGAAATTGGCAGCTGAATTATTAGCACCTCATCTTACATATAATTTTAATTTTTCCTTGGATAGTTGTGAATTACCAATTGATTTGAAAACAGCTTTTATTACTCCAGTATTTAAAGGGGGTGACCTATCAAACCCAGGATCTTATAGGCCAATTTCAGTATTACCAATATGTGCAAAAATACTTGAAAAACTTGTGAGTATTCAATTAACTAAGTATCTTATTAAGTATAATAAAATAACACATTTACAATCAGGATTTAGAAAGGGGCATAATACTACATATACAATTTTAAAAGTAGTTGATGACCTGTTGAATGCTTTCGACAAAAACCAGGAAGTTCCATCATTATTTCTGGATTTGTCAAAGGCATTCGACACAGTTCATCATATTATATTACTTAATCAGTTGAAAAATGTTGGATTAGGTATTCAAGCATTAGGCTGGTTTCATAGCTATTTGATTGGGAGATTACAATCTGTTAAAACAGGAGGTATGTGTTCAACATCAGCTACCCTATTAAATGGGGTACCTCAAGGGTCTGTGCTTAGCCCCCTCCTTTTTCTATTATATATAAATGATTTACCAAATTATTGTTCACCTAAAACTTGTATACAACTTTATGCAGATGATACAATTTTTTACACCATGAGTGATGATGTGGATACGGCGATGGTTGTTTTGCAACAAGATTTTAATAAAATACAGAGGGAACTTGTTAATTTGAGATTGCTTCTGAATGAGAAAAAAACACAGTGGATGATGTTTGGTAGAAAAGATTTTAAAGATTCAACTATAAAGGAGCTTAGATCTTTATCAGCAATTGACATAGAAAGAGTAAACTCCTACAAATATTTAGGAGTTATACTAGATAAAAATTTGACTTTTGACTTGCATATAATGTCTATGTCAATGAGACTGAAGAGACTTCTGAGTTTCTTTTATAGGGATAGAAATTATTGGTTTCTGCCTTATTTTTTACCAATATTAGATCATGGTGATATAATTTACAAAAATGCAAAAAATCATTGCTGTGTTCCTTGGATGTTCTCTTTAATAGTGCGTTGAGATTTATAACAAATCTTCCTTTTAGAACTCATTGTTGTGTGCTATATCAAAATTCGGGTCTTCTTTCATTATTTGATAGGAGAGATTATCATTGGAATTTACTTGTGTATAAGTTTGTACAACGGTCATTGCCTATTTTTTTGTTAAATATATTGCAAGTAAGAATACAGAGTCAATATAATTTAAGATCTTCTGTCTGGAAAGGTTTTATTAGATCTAGAACCAGAACAACATTTGGTGATAAAACAATTTCATATTTAGTGCCTAAAACTTGGGAACTAATATCCAAAAGGTGGAAATGCACAGTACTGTTACCATTTAATTGTTTTAAATCTTTTTTAATGACTTTATATAGCAAACACTATAATTGTTATGGATAAATTATTGATATTTGGGTTTGTGTATAACTAAAATTGATCAATATTATATTGAAACTGAAATTATGTACGTATGTTTGTTTATGTGATATGTTAAATGTGGATTCAATTGCAAAAGAGATAATTTATCTCAATTTGAAATCCAATAAAGTTTGAAAGTTTGACATTACACATTTTTCTCACAGGCCCATTCGACCTATTCCTGCCTGGATTACATCCTTATGACTAAGATCTTTGCATGGAGATTTGGTCCTCTCAGACCATGCACCTGTATTCCTAGAAATAAAATTTGAGGAATGTAAAAAAAAAATACATTTTGGAGGCTTAACCGAATCGAGAGGATATTGATCAGACAAAGGAGATGATCCAGCAGGCCCTAGCAGATAATGACCCCCCATCTCGAGGTATCCCCCTCGATACTGTGGGACACCCTTAAGGCCTTGATCCGGGGTAAACCGATAGAAATGTCAGTCCGTAGAAAAAAAATGAGGGAAGCCCGTAGAGAATCCCTCTCAAGGCGAATTTTAGAATTAGAGGAACTTCAGAAACTTGAAGTATGTAAATCTAGGGGTAGGCAGCTGGTTATTTTTAAGAAAGAGTTAAATACCTTGCTAGATTACTATGTTGAACAAAAACTGCTCTTTCTGCGAGAAAAATATTATGATGGGGACCTAGATCTATGAGGCTACTTGCAGGCTGATTGACAGCCCAAAGGGCTAGGGCCACCATAACCATTGTTAAAAACCCTCTCAACAATACTCTACAGCAATGTCTGGTATCTCTGGGCCCTTTTTGGATTTCTATTCCCAATTATATTCTGCCCCCCCCCCCGAGGTTCCTGGGAAGGGCATTACTGCTTTCTTCGAAGGCCTCCACCTACCTACCATGACTAGGACCCAGGGGGCCTCCCTAATTGCCCCTATCTCACAGTGAGAGACTGAGGTAGAGATTGGCCTCTTGAAGTCTGGGAAGTGCCCAGGGTCAGACGGGCTGCCCGGGAAGTTTTATAAAAAGGTCATATTCTCCACTTTGCAGCGGGTCTTCTCTTTTGTTTTCTCCCCAAGGGAAGGATCCCTCCATCCTGGGATTATGCCACTGTCTCAGTGATTCCGAAACCGGGCAAGGACCCCTCTGCCTGCTCCTCATACAGACCAATATCGGTTCTTAATACGGATTATAAGCTCCTGACCTCTACACTGGCTCGCTGACTTAAAAATCTGGGCCACCAGCTTGTACATCTAGACCAGTGTGGTTTTATTACAGGACGACAGACCCAAGATAATATACGAAGGACTATTTACCTACTAGAGCACATTCATCACCAGAAAATACCGGCGCTTTTTCTTAGCTTAGATGCTGAGAAGGCCTTTGACAAAGTATCGTGGCCCTTTCTCCGAGGGGTCCTTGCCTCTTTCAGTTTTCCCGGGTGATTTATAGATTTTATTTTTAGGCTTTATGACACTCCACAAGGTTGTATTAGGACAGACGGACATATATCATGAGGTTTCCCTCTTAAAAGAGATACACGACAGGGATGTCCCCTTTCACTCTCCTCTTTGCATTTTATATTGAGCCTTTAGCCCAATAAATCAGACTAACCACAGAGATTAAAGGAATCACTATGGCTGAGGTGGAACACAAATTGGCTCGATTTGCTGATGATGTTCTGATATATCTGTCTGACCCTGAGCGCTCCCTCCCACCTCTTCTTCAAAAACTGTCACACTTTTCCATACTTTCATGCTATACAATTAATACAAATAAAACAGATATTTTAACATTAAATTACATACCCTCTCCTACAACCAAGACAAGATACAATATGAAATGGGACCTGCAGTTGCTTAAATACCTAGAAATTAGAATCCAGAAAGACCTGAGACAGCTCTTTGCTTGTAATTATGTTCCTCTAATTAATAATTTGAAACAGGACATGAGATGATGCACTCTCTTGCCTCTCTCCTTCTATGCTCGACATTTATCTTTACAAAATGAATGCTCTCCCTCACCTGTTATACCTGTTCCAATGCGTGCCATGTCAAATGACTGTTAAAGAGTTACTTGGCTAGCACAGGATGTTTAATGTAATTGTCTGAAACAATAAGAAACCAAGAATTAACATTACAACTCCTCCACCTTCCTAAAAATCTAGGTGGTGTAGCTTTACCCTCCTTAATTCAGCTTACCTGAGCTTCAACCAGGCCACACAGAAACACCGGCAGAAGGCCCTTGATGCCCATATTTTAAAACACAAAATGGCTTAGATGGAGAAGGAGTTGCACAAGCTGCGGAGTGCCTCTTCCTTACCCTTGTCAGATACGTACCACCACAAAAAACTGAACTAGAAGCATTGCGGCCAGGAAAGGTCCCCCTCCTGCCCGCAACTCCCTCCAGGGACTGCGGACAATCAATGTCCCTCTTTCTCCAGAAAGAGCACCTGTAAGGACACGGCTGCTTCAACCTCCCAGCAGCAGCCCTTGGTCCCCCGCTGCCACTGGCCTCGGCGGCATCTGAGGCTACTGTCACTCTTAGACCTCTCAAAACCTTAGGGTCTAAACCTGCTGTCAGGGCTGATAAGCCGCTTGTCGGTGTCTCCAGCGAGCGCCCAGCCCAGGCTGTTAAGTCGGTCACCGAAGGCTCTGGTGAGCACCCAGCCACAGCCGATAAGCTGGATGTCGGAGTTTCCAGCACCCGCCCAGCCACTTCCGCCAGGCCCCAAAGAGCAGCTTGACGTTGCTCCTCAGTGCCTGTTGCGGTCTCCTACGCAACATACTCTGGCTGGCTTGTCCGATCAGGGTCTCTTCTTGCCTCCAGCCTCCCCCAAACACCTGGAGCTGGAGCCTAAAGGACGTCAGCCTGACGATGCCTCTAACGGGTCGCAGCCAGGCACCAACACCAGTTTCCCGGCAGATCCTTAGGCCACTTGCTCGCCAACCCTTCAGGCAGGACCATCTGCCCCTCAGCCTCCACGTTGGGCTCCCTCCTGAGTGACCTGATGCCGAACTATAACCCCTCCGGGTATTCCAACCCGTCTTTCGGGCCTCCTCAGCATCCTCTGCGTCGAGCCCAGGGCCTTCTCCCCCAGGTCCAGTGCCAGACTTTCAGATGTCAGGCTACCAGCCACCATGCTATCATACCCCTATATATCTTTCATTGGGGTACCAGGCACCAGGTCTCCCTTCACCAGGGTACCTGCCACCGGGCTATGTCCATAGTTATCCCATGCCTGGTTACCCGCCATCAGGGTACCAGACATCAGGATACCCAATGCTGGGTTATGGCTCTTGTTTTCAGCTGGTTTACCAAGCTCCTCCGCACTCTCCTCTGCCTCCCCACTCACAGATGGGCTTCAGGGCCATTCTCCAGCCCTGGTGAACCGAAACTAAGTCTCAACTAGTGTCTGAATTGGACAGTTATCTGGTAGCGGCCTTTACCCCGGTGCACCCAGATCTGATGCACTGGTCCCCTTCACCAGTGGAGCACCATCCCTCGTCAGGCCTGACAAAGAACAAGGCTACCTCTCATAAGGGTGTACCTTCTGCTCTCCTCAAAGCGGTCCCCCCCCCCAGGTGCTCAACCTCCAGTTCCTATTCAGTCATCAAACTTGGATTCAGATTCAGATTCCTCTTCAGTCTCCGGCTTTGAGACACAGTCACCAGAAGAACCCAAGGCGAAGGAGTCTCCGAAGTCTCCTCCGGAGGATCCCTCCTTTTCGGATCTTCTCAAAAGGATTGCAGGGGCCTATGATTGGAAGACTGACAACCAGGACCCCAAGCGAAAGAGGTTGGCCGAACATCTGGACATGCCTGAGATGTCCCCAGTCCTCACGCCCCCCTTGGCTGGAACCTCACGAGGATCTCGCTTCCACCATCTACCTAATGTCCTTCTCAATTCCGGCTGTGGCCAAGAAGGCAAACAGGACTTACTGTATGCCAGAGGGTAAAGACCACCTTAGCGTCCACCCTAAAGTGGACTCAATAGTCATTCATACAGTGCATAACAGATCTACCAAACCTACATACATGAGCACCTCTTCCCCTGACAAGGAGTCGAGGCAGCTTGACCTATTTGGGCATAAGATTTATTCGTTCTCTACATGGCTATGCACGCCCTTAATTATGTGGCGCACATGTTACCAAAAATCCCTCTTTCATCAGTTAAGAGTTGGTTACTGAGGCTACGCCGGACTCTGACACGAAGGAAACCCTCTCAGACACAATCAGGTCAGTTAAGGTCGCTTGTCACCACTCTGAGGGAGACATGATGCTGTGGATTCCTCTGCTAGGGGCCTGGCTACTGCAGTCTACCTCTGGAGGTATTCCCAGCTAAGACTGTCTGGGTTGGCACCTGATGCCCTGGCTGCCATCCAAGATGCTCCCTTCCGTGGTTCCATCCTCTTCAGAGGAGATGCACAAGACATCATCACAAACCTCCAGGATAAGGGACAGGCATTACGTTCAGTGCAGACTATGTACTGCACTGGCTGTAAAGTGAAGAAGCCTTTTTGTTGCCAGCAGAGATGGCGGACAAATTAACCACATCAGGCCAGGCGTCAGAACAAACTTCAGGCCCCTCAGCAAAGGCCACCCCTCCAGCCAAGAACCAGACGACTTCAGGGGCAACCCTCCCTCCACCTCTTGACTTGCGGCCTGTCTCCCCTCCTCCATTTCTTCAGTTAGAGGAACTGGTGGGCGAAAGATTCACCAGTCATCTGGCAGGCAGGAAGGGAAGTGATTACCACAGATTCATGGGTCATTCAATTAATCTCCCAGGGCCAAATGGAGTTCCTGAAGAGACCCCCAGACAACCCTCTGGGGTCATCCTCTTACCCAAGGGCGCACATTCCCATTATCAGGGAAGAGACAGAGGCTCTTCTGCAAAAGGCAACCACAGAGCCCATTCCTCTAAATCAGATAGAAGGAGGATATTACTCTCACTTCTTCCTAGTTCCCAAAAAGACAGGAGATCTACACCTGATACCAGATCTCAGTTCCCTGAATCTGTACATAACAGTACAAAAAATTTCGAATGCTGACCCTTCCAGGCCTGCTTCCCATGCTGTACAAGGGACAGTGGCTCTGCACTCTGTATATGCAGGAGGCATACCTGCACACACCGATCTTCCAAGCCCACTACCATTACTTCAGGTTCTCCTTTCAAGGGAACACCTCCAGTTCAAGGCCCTCCCCTTTGACCTGTCCTCAGCATCCAGGGTCTTTACCAAGTGCCTGGCGGTAGTGGCAGTGGCCTTGAGATGCCAGGGTCACTATATCTTCCCATACCTCGACGATTGGCAGATCTCTGCCCTGTCAAGGGAGCAGCTGGAAATTTTCTCTTTCACCTACCCTGGACCCGTTTGGCCAAGTGGGAGTTATGGTGAACTATCCCAAGTCCCACCTTACCCCATCCCAGTGACTGCAGTTCACTGGAGCGGTGCTGGATATGGCCCAGGGTCAGGTGCTCCTCCTCTTGGACAGGGTGGAAACCTTGCAATAGCAGGCATGGCTGGTAGCTTCCAGCCATTGGATTTCAGCCAGGTCAGTGCTGCACCTTTTGGGCCATATGGCGGCGGCCATTCTGACCGTTCCTCTGGCCAGGCTCCACATGCGGATCTCGCAGTGGACGCTCAGGGTTCAGTGGAATTAGAAATTGGACGACCTCGACCACAAAGTCTTGGCCTCTGCATCAATGCGTTGGAATCTTCTGTGGTGGCAGGATCTCAACAATCTCTGCAGGGGAGTTCCCCTTAAGTCCCCTCTGCCCATCCAGACCCTGACAACGGATGCATCAGGGCTGGGTTGGGGGTCTCATCTAGAGACCCACAGGACCCAAGGTCTGTGGTCTCAGTCAGAAAGTACAGTTATGTAAGAACTTACCGTAACAGTAGATCTTCAAGAACAGCTCTTGCAGCAGGTTACACCATTAGGACTGAAGCCGGCAGGCGCCAGGACCCCACGGAAATTTTCTATCTAGCAGTATCTAAGCAGGTACCGCCTCGACGTTGGACCTGCCTCTGACGTCAGGCATCTTACAAAAGGGGGTGGTCCCCCAGAATCCCCAGTTCTCCCGCAGGAGACTTCCAGCCGCTAGATGACATCTGAAATGGAGACTGAGGATCCGCCTTCAAAGAAGGTATGCAGCAGGGAGGTGTTAAAAATACCGAATCCTAGGTAGTAATAAATGGAACTCTACCTCCAGAGGGGATGGTGAGAGGGAAACTACCGGCTGCAAGAGCTGTTCTCGAAGATCTACTGTTACTGTAAGTTCTTACATAACTGTACTATCTTACTTCGAGAAACAGCTCTTGCAGCAGATCACACCATTAGGACTGATTCCCAAGCAATTCTGGAAATCCCTCTCAGATGAGAGGTGGCTAGGGAGAGATCATGAGTTGAACCGGAGCCTAGAACAGTAGTCCCTGAAGGACTGCTAGACCAAAACCAGCTCTTCGCCGTGAAGCAACGTCCAGGCTATAATGCCTGATAAAGGTGTGCACAGTGCTCCAAGTAGCTGCTGCACAGATGGCTCAAGTGGACAAGTTCTTCAGAGCAGCAAAGGAGGTAGCCACCCCCCCTTGTGAAATGTCCCTCAACCGAGCCCGGTAGGGACTTGTTATGCTTCTGGTAACAGAACGTGATACAATGAATGAGCCATCTAGAAAGAGATTGCTTAGAGACCAGAGCACCCAGCATCCTATAGGTGAAGGAGACAAAAAGCTGATCAGATTTACTGTGTTGTCTGGTTCTGGTCAGGTAGTATCTGAGACACCTATACACATCAACAGTGTGCAGCAGGGCCTCTCCTCTATTGGAGTACTTTGGGAAGTACACTGGTAGGATGATATCCTGGTTAAGAGTAAGGGCTGAGACCACCTTAGGCAGAAACTTTGGATTTGTCCTTAGGGACACCCTGTCCTGGTGAAAAACCAAATAAGGTTCTTTGCACATGAGTGCGTGGAGCTCAGAAATCCTTCTGGCAGAAGTAACAGCAACTAAAAATAACGTCTTCCATGCAAGAAGACGTAGCTCGCAATCCACGGCTGGTTCAAAAGGAGGCAGTGTAAGCTGCTCAAGGACGAAGGGTAGGTCCCAAGGCAGAATGGGATCCTTAATCAGAGGCCTAAGGTGGAGAACACCTCTCAAAAAGGCACATGTGGTTTCCAACTCGAATATGGACCTTAGGCCTATAGGTGCATGATAGGTCGAGATGGCACAGAGGTGTACTTTTATCGAGGAGTAGGCCAAGCTTGCCTGAAATAGGGACAGGAGGTAGTCTAATACCGAACCCTCAGGACAATCCAGTAGGGAAAGTCCCCATGCTTGAGCACAGAGATAAAATCTGCGCCATTTCATGGTGTATGTGGCATGAGTGGCCGGTTTTCTAGCAGCCGCTAGAACATCTGCTACCTCTTGTGAGACCCCGTAGTGCATGACTGTTATGTCCCTAGGAGCCAGGCATGCACGTTCAGAGAGTGTAGGTCTGGATGGACCAAGGATCCTGCCTCCTGGGACAGTAAATGAGAGCTGAGTGGCAGAGGCACCGGCGGTTCCTGAGAAAGTTGGTACAGCAGAGGAAACCAAATCTGCCTGGGCCAAAAGGGCGCGATTAAGATCAGCGTCACCTGCTCTCAGCGGAGTTTCAGAAGAATCCTCTGGATCAACAGGAAGGGAGAGAATGCGTAGAGGAATCTGCCTGCCCAGGAGAGGGACAACGCATCTCACCAGAAAACACCAGGTCCTGGATCTAGCGAGCAGAAATTGAGCAGTTTTGCATTGGATAGGGACGCGAAAAGGTCTAATTCTGGAGTCCCCCATCTGTGAAGCAGATCCTCTACGACCTTTTGGAGTAGCTCCCATTCATGGACTCTGGCCTGAGAGCGGCTCAGACTGTCTGTGATAACATTGTCCACTCCTGGAACATGTACAGCAATAAGGTTTGCGCCGTGTTGAAGTACCCAGTCCCACACCCTCATGGCCTCCCTGCAAAGAGGGTAGGAATGAGTGCCTCCTTGTTTGTTGAAGCAGTACATCACCGCGGTATTGTCTGTTTGCAGCAGAACAGTACCTGGTGGAATCTCCGATTGGAAGGCCTGCAAGGCATAAAGGATCGCTCTCATCTAAAAAATGTTTATGTGAAGGTCAGCTTCCTGGGTCGTCCACTAGCCCTGGGACCTGACACCGTTGAGGTGTGCTCCCCAACCAGACCCTGAAGCATCTGTGGAGTGTGTCACAACCAGAGACAGTGCACAAAGGGGACTCCCGATGAAAGGTGCTCTGGGACGAGCCACCATTGCCAATCCCGGATGACGGCGTCCGTGATCCTGGCTGGATGCTGCAGATGGTCTTGCTTCTGATCCCATTGCACCCGTAACATCCACTGGGTCACCCGCATGTGGAGACAGGCTAAAAGGACTGCTGCAATGGCCGCAGCCATGTGTCCGAGCAGGCAAAGGACCAATCTTGCTGGAACGGTTTTCTTCGCCAAGATATCCTCTATGAGGGACCTGATGTGCTCCGCTCTGTCCTGGGGCAAAAAAGCTTTCCCCTTGTCAGTGTTCAGGACTGCGCCTATGAACTGCACTTTCTGAGACGGAACCAGGTGTGACTTCTCCCAATTGATGGTGATGCCCAACGACCCAAAGAGGGAACGAGTACAATGAATCGCAGACATCAGGGCCTCCTGAGAGGGGGCCATGAGGAGCCAGTCATTCAGGTAGGGGAACACGTAGTGGTCTTGTCTCCTGAGAGCTGCCGCCACAACTGCCATGCACTTCGTGAATATCCGAGGTGTTGAGGACAGCCTGAAGGGAAGGGCTCGAAACTGATAATGGCGACCCAGAAACTCGAAGCGCAAGAATTTTCTGTGTGCCCGAGCTATCGAGATATGCAGATAGGCATCCTGCATGTCCAGTGATGCTAAGAAGGCGCCCTGCTTGAGTATGGGATTTAGCCCTGGAAGAGTCACCATGCGGAAGCATTTGTAAAGCACCAAAGCATTGAGGTCGCTGAGGCCCAGGATCGGACGGAGGTCCCCTGTCATTTTGGGAACCAAAAAAAAGTGGGAATATCATCCTGCAACTCTCTGGTTCCGCGGTACGTGCTCTATGGCCTCTTTGTCCAGAAGCGCTAGCACCTCCTGCTGACTGCGCAGGGCATGCTGTCCTGAGTAACAGGAAAGCAGGGGAGGCCTTGAAGGTGGGTGGTCGAGGAATTCTATACAGTGTCCTCTCTCTACAAACTGTAGGACCCACCGGTTGGCGGTTATCATCTGCCACCCTGAAAGGTGGCGGGAGATGCAACCCCCGACCTTTTCTTTCCAATGATCCAGAGGAGGGGGCCGGGAAGGAGTCATGCTGTGGCGGCGTTGCCTCCTGCAGGCTGGGTCGGTTTAGTGCATCTCTGACCTTGGCCTGGGGAAGACTTAGTCTGAGCCTTGCGGCTGAAGTTGCCCCTTTGTTGCTGGCCGGAACGTGGGTGTTGCCATTGCTGATGGCCGTGAAAGCGATTCTGGTTCCTACGAAAGGAACCAGTCTTGGGCCTGTACATGGTCTGTACAGTCCTCACCACCTTCCCAGCATCCTGTAACTTGGTGATTACCTTTTCGGATTCTTCACCAAACAGGACATCTCCGTTGTAGGGGACGTCCAGGATATTTTTCTGGACGTCCAGAGTAAATCCAGAGACGCGAAGCCATGAGTGTCTCTGGAGACAGACACCCGAGGCTGCTCCCCAGGCCGCAGAGTCCACCGAGTTATAGGCGGCTCTCAAAACTTGGGTCCCCACATCTGACCCTGTGTGAAGAAGGTTCAAAAGTTCCTTCTTCTGCTCGCAATCCAGAAGAACTTTAACCAGGTCCTGGTCCTGTTCCCATAGGGCATTCTGAAACTGAACCATGTGCTTCACTTAGTTCAGTGACCTGATGGAGCATGTAGCAGCCGCATACGTGCGCCTCCCCAGTGAATCCAACTGCTTAGATTGCTGGTCTAGTGGCTGGGTGGCTCAAATGTTGCAGCCGTTGAGACCGGTCGTGTGAGGCTGTGATGACCAGTGAATCGGCCAGGGGTTGGTGCGCCAAATACGGGTCCTCCAAAGGGGCCCTGTACAGGCAGTCAGCCTCCTTCGGCACAGTGGAGGTGGAATGCGGACGTTTCCATGCGGCCTTGGTGACGTCCGAAAAGGTATCCACCAAGGGTGGTGCCACCACAGACTTAGGATCTTTCTGCCGAAGATATCTAGCTAGGTGCTATCGTTCGGGGTCTAGATCTTCTGTTTCCCATCCCATATTCTCCTGGATGTGCCGCATGATTTCAGCAAAAGAGGGATCATCTGGAGGTGACCTGGGTAGGTCTGGTGATGGAACACTGATGGGAGAAGGAGACCTGGAGGTATCTGATGAGTCCGGTCTAGAGTCATCCCCTCTGTGGAGTGGGCCTTCTTCCTCTGGGTCGCTTGGGGCAGGGGAACCCTGAGGGAGATCGTGAAGGGGGCCTTCTTCTGTCTCTGGATCTACTCCTAGGAGGTAGTGTAGGTTCCTTGGGGGTCAGGGGTCTACCATCTGGACCCTGAGGAGGAGGAGGAGGCTTTACTGGGACCACATCCTTTTTGATAGTGTCTCACCAGAAAGTGAAGAGATCCTTGACTTCCTGAATATTCATGCAGGACGACGGGCCTGGTGTCGGGGTAGGCCTGTAGCCGGTATCAGGCGTCGGGTCCGAGGTCGTCGCTGGTTTGGACGAAGGCTCCTGTGGAAGCCTGACATCTTTGGTGTCGCCTGCCTGGTCATCAGGCAACGTCAAATGCTCCTCCGATGAACCCCGGTGACCAGTATCGACCGGTGAAGGGAGGGCAGTCGTCTGCTCCGAAGGTCGCTTGACTGACGTCTGGTCTGACAGGCGCTTGGCCGGTGAAGAATCGGCAGCCCGCTCAGATTCCGTCATCCGCTTGAGGGACATCAGGTCCTTGGTCTTCCTGGGAGGGGGATCAGGTCCCCTGGGAGGCCGATCTGGTGTTGGGTTCCCGGCATCTGTCTGAGGAACTAGAAGCAGACTTCGAAGAGGGCTTGGACTTATGACGGTTGGATGACTTCATTGAGGCCCCGGAGGGCGTTGGAGAAGGGTCCGAAGTCCTGGAAGTCTTGAGCGGGTGGAGAGAAGCCAAAGGACCACCTGAGGATTTAACCCTAACGGGTGGAGGCTGAGAGTGAGCCCTAGAGGGAGAGCAGTCTGAGCGCGTGGAGCCGAAGCTGGTGTGCGAGTCTAAGGCCTGGTTTGGGGATCTGGACCTGGCATTCTCCCTGTGTTTCTCCCAGTGTTTATGGGACTTGGAGGCTGACTCACCTCTAAAGGCAGGGTCTTTTTCCATCATTTTTAACTTTTCCTCTAACAGGAACCCATGGAGTGCCTTTTGACGGCGGATCCTGGTGCGGCTGTTAAATTGCTGACAAAAGGAGCAGGCCTTGGTGTCGTGCTCCGGGCCTAGGCACCGCAGACAGGCTGAATGGAGATCCTTGAAAGGGATCGGTTTGCCGCAGGCACACTTGAAGGGGTGTCCTTCTGTGGAAGGAGTAAGAGAATTCGACATTTAGTAAGCAAGAAATTTGCTGGAGAAGTTCTAGTTGTCATTCGCTAATGAGGCGTCCACGAGGCCGATGCTGGCAAGTCGACGGCGGGAAAAGAACTGGGGATTCTGGGGGACTGCCCCCCTTTGTAAGATGCCTGACAGGGAAGGGGCCGACGTCGGGGGCGGTCCTCGCTGGATACTGCTAGCTAGAAAATTTTCGTGGGGTCCTGGCGCCTGCCGGCTTCAGTCCTAATGGTGTAACCTATTGCAAGAGCTGTTCCTCGAAGTAAGATCTATCTCTACACATCAATGTGTTGGAGATGCGAGCAGTGCTGTATGCTCTGCAGGCCTTTCAGCATCTCCTTGGACCAGGTCCACTGCTGGTCCAATCGGACAATACGTGCATGTATCTAAACAAACACGGGGGTACTCGCTCCTAACCTCTCTGCAGGGAAAGGATGTGAGTCTGGAACTGGGCGATTCTGCATCAGATCTCCCTTGCTGCAGTTCATGTCCCAGGCATCCAGAACATCCCGGCGGACAGTCTCAGTTGCACCCAGGCCAAGGTTCACAAGCTGGAACTAAACCAGTCGATGGTCAAAGGCATTTTCAACCAGTGGGGTCATCCGGAGCTCAATCTGTTCACCTCCCCATCCAACACAAAACTTCCCAGGTTTGCTCACTCATTCCAGGGCCTGGTGTTTTCTGGTGAGACGCACCATCTCTTTGCTAGACAGGGAGCTTCTTGTATGCTTTTCCTCCCTTTCCGATCCTGCAGTGGGTGCTGCTCAAGTTGCAAGCAGAAGGGGCTCACATGATCCTGACTGCCCCACATTGGCCACGCCAAATTTGGTTCCCGCTACATCAACAGCTGGCAGTGGAGCCCCCAGTTCCCCTGCCCATCTGTCACTGCCTCCTGACCCAAGAGGGGGGTGCTGTGGTTCATCCAGGACTCAAGTCCCTTCACCTTCACGCATGGCATCTTCTGACACAGCTGCTTCACGCTATGGGGTTTCCTCTAGGGCGGTCCAAGTCCTTGTAGAGGTGAGAAAGCCTTCCATGAGGACCATGTATGCTATGAAAGGGAAGAGAGTTTCCATTTGTTCCACTTCAAAGGGCTGGGACACTTTTTCTTGCCCTGTTCCTCAGGTCATGGAGTACTTACTGCATCTATCCAACCTAGGTCTGAGTTATTCCTTGCTGAAGGTCCACCTCTCAGCCATTTCCACCTACCATATTCCGGTGGAGGTTAAAAACTGTTGCTCAGCTCGGGTTTCCAAGATGTTTCTGAAGGGAATCCTCCACTTGAAACCCCTTGGGGAATAACCCTCTCCACCGTGGGATATAAACTTTATTTTAGAGAAACTTATATTGCCTCCTTTCGAACCGGCCACAAGTTGTGACATATGCTATCTGTCCTGAAAGCACTCTTTTTAGTTGCTGACACTTCTGCTCGAAGGATTTCCGAGCTTCATGCCCTGATGTGTAAGGAGCCTTATTTAATTTTCATAGAGACCGAGTGGCTCTGCGTACAAATCTCAAGTTATTGCCAAAGGCTGTTTCTGAGTTTACATTAAATCAGACTATTCAACTACCAGTGTATTACCCTGAGTACTCTAATCAGAAGGAGGCAATTCTGCACACGCTAGATGCTCACAGAATATACAGGTTACTCACCTGTAACAGGAGTTCTAGGAATGGTATATGTTGTTCATCCACACTCATTGGCAGGTATCCTTGCCGCTTTAAATCTTGCCGGAAGGTCTTCAAGCTTGCTCCTCCCACCCACCCGGGTGGTATAACTCTCGGCTCCGCCCCATGACGCCAGATCTGGCCCGCTGGAAGCTCAGGTTGTGCGTCGGAGCCGAGGTCAGATAGGTGGTGGATGAACAACATATACCATTCCTAGAACTCCTGTTACAGGTGAGTAACCTGTATTTAGGACATGGATATGTTGTTCATCCACACTCACTTGGCAGACTCCTAGCAGTTCTCCGGGAGGAGGGAGGCAAGACGTACACCCCAATACTTACTTGGGAAAGAGAGACTGAGAACTGAGGCCCCAAACCAGCATCCCGGCGTGACTCAAGGTCGATGTGGTAGTGGGTATGAAGGTGTTTGCTGACTTCCAGGTAGCAGCCCTGCAGATTTCTGGATAGGGACATCCCTGGAAGCAGCCACCGTTGCAGCAGTATGGCGGGTAGAATGAGCTCTTATCCCTCTGGGAGGCTCCATGCCCGCCAACTTATAGCAGAGATCTATGCAGGAGGTTACCCACCTGCTTATCGTCCGCTTGGCTGCAGGTCTGCCAGATGCGGCTTCAGCGTAGGTGACAACAACCAGCGAACCTCTCCCGACTTCAGCCGCAAGGCCTCTTATAATAAGCGAGCGCCCCTTCTAGGGTCCAGAGTATGGAGCCTATATTCGCCTCCGAGGTGATTGGGTAGAACACCGCAGAGTCAACACCTGGTTAAGGTGAAACTCCGACACCACCTTGGAAGGAATTTGGTGGGGAAGCAGGACAACCTGTCCCTGTGGAAGACCAGGTAAGAGACTCGATGGAAAGCGCCTGGAGCTCTCTCCATCCTTCTGGCTGACGTGATAGCCACCAAGAAGGCGGTCTTCCACGACAGGTGGAGAGAGAGCACACCTGTGCATAGGTTCGAATGGCTTGCCCATGAGCTTTGCCAGTACCAGCAGTAGATCCCACGGAGGTGGGGTTCCCAGCTGGAGGGAATGTGATCAAGGCCTTTGAAAAGCGCCAGACCACCTTCTCCCTGCGCCAGACTGCTTCCCGCCGCCGCAAGCAGAGATGGCTGCCAGGTGCACCCTTAGGGTCGCCGACCTAAGCCCTTGACTAGAAAGGGACCATAAATAGTCCAAGATGCTTGCCAAGGAACAGAGGAAGGATCCAAGCCCTTGTTGACACCAAATGGAAAACCTTTTCCATTTGAAGGCATAGCATTTTCTGGTCGACTTACGGGACGCCCCTCAACTACATTGAGGACCTCGTCCGGAAAGACCCAAGGCCTGGAACTCTAGCCGCTCAGGAACCAGGCCGTCAGGTGCAGGGATTGGAAGGTCCGGATGGAACACCTTCCCTGATTGACTGAGAGCAGGTCCGGGCGAGCTGGAAGCTGCCGAGTCCTGGAGCTGAGACTGAGGAGATCTGGGTACCAGAACTGGCGAGGCCAGTCTGGGGCTATCAGAATCACCCGCCTTGTCCCTCCTCGCCTTGAGAAGCACCTTGTGGATCAGGGAAATGGGGAAAGGCGTAAAGAGGCCGGGGTCCATTGCCTGAGAAGGCATCCCCTGCAGCGAGCCCTGCTGAGGGGGCGGGCATGGAACAGACTCAACCTGCGTCTCCCTGGAGGCAAACAGGTCCACCTGAGGTGTGCCCCAAAGGGAGAACAGATGCTGTACTACCTCGGCAGGAGAGACCACTCGTGGGATGCAGCCCCTATCCGGCTCAGGGCATCGGCCAGGGTGTTGGAGGCTCCTGCCACGTGAATGGCTAGGAGATCCGCCTCCAGGCTGCGCACGAGTGACCAAATGCGGAGAGCTTCCTTGCATAGAAGCATGGAGCGCGTCCCGCCCTGGCGGTTTAGATAGTACATGGTCGTGGTATTGTCCGTCTGGACTCGGACCACTTGACCCCGAGGAACGGAGCAAAGGCGGTGAGAGCTAGGCGGACCGCCGGAGCTCCAGCAGGTTGATGTGGCATCGACTCCGCTGGGGACCAGAGGCCATGAGCCCGTGTTCCCCCAGATGGGCACCCAACCCATCAGAGAGGCATCGGTCCGACAGAGACCGGCGGCTCGGGCGGACGAACGGGATGCCTCCTGCAAATGATCTGGAACGGTCCACCACTGGAGAGCGCTCCACATCCCTGTGTCACCGACACAAGCTGGTCCAAGGACGTAGCGTTGTGACCACTGGCTGGCCAGTCCCACTGAAGGGACGATGTTCCAGCGGCCCAACGGACCACGCTGGTGCAGGCCGCCATGAGACCCAGGAGGCGCAGGAAGTCCCGGGCAGGGCGCAATGCCCAACCAGAAATGATCGGGCAAAGGAGGAAAGAACCTCGGCCCTGTCCGCGGCGGAGCCGCTCTTGGCTCAAGAGAGTCGAGCTGCGCCCGATGAATAGAATCACCTGCTTCGCTCGAGTTCGACTTGGCCTCTTGATAAGGAGGCCCAGTTGAGAGCAGACCTGGAGGGCCAGATCTCTGGACCACTCCGCCTCCTTCCTGGAGGAGCTGCTATCAGCCAGTCGTCCAGGTAAGGGTACACCCGGACCCCTCGGCGCCGCAGGAATGCTGTCACCACTGCCATGCATTTGGTGAAGACCCTGGGAGCTGGAGACAAGCCGAAGGGCATGGCTTGGAACTCGAAGAGGATCCTTCCTCTCGGAAGCGAAGGAATCTCTGGTGAGACGGACGGATAGGGACGTGAAAAAACGCGTCCTGCAAGTCCAGAGAGCAGAACCACATGCCGCGTTCCAAGGATGGTATTATCTGAGCCAGAGTGACCATCCTGAAGGTTCGAGACCTTAGGAACTTGTTTAGGTCGTGTAGGTCGAGAATGGGGCGCCAGCCCCCCGTCCGCTTCGGAACCAGGAAGTACCTGGACACAAACCCTGGGTCTGAAGGAGGGTCCACCACCTCTCTTACCACCTCCTTCTGGAGGAGGAGAGCGATGTCGCCGACGAGCCGCCAGTGAGGCTGGGGATCCCGAAGCCCCCCGAGGGGCGACGGCTCTGAAGGGTGGTGCCTGCTCAATTCCAGAGGCAGGCCTCTTCCCACCACCTCCAAGACCCACCTGTCCGTGGTAACAGCGGACCAGGCGGAACGGAAGGGCGGAGCCGTCTCCGGGGACCCAGGGGTAGGTGACGGAATGGGGCTCACCCCTCAGCCTGTCACTGGGCAGGCTTGGAGGAGGGACCGCCGAGGGACCTCCTGGGCCCTTTCCTCCCTGCCTCCTGTTAGAGGAAGCCGCGGCTTGGGTTTGGGATGCCAAGGCCGAGCCTGCTGGCCCTGACGTTGCTGGGCCGGGCGCGCCGGGGGCACAGAAGGACGAAAGGGCTTAGGCTGTGGTTTGCGGCCTTTGTCCTTCTGAGCGGAAGAGACCGAGTCCAAGGTGGCATTGGACTTCTCGATCCTCTGCAGGTGACCTTCCACCCCAGGGCCGAAGAGGTCAGTCCCCAAAAAGGGAACATCCGCCAACTTGTGCTGGGTATCCGAAGTAAAGGTGGATATCCTCAGCCAAGCCCGCCGACGCATAGCCACTGCGGCCGCCACCGATCTGGCACATGAGTCCCCCATATCCAAAGCAGTCTGGAGCTGCCGTTTGGCCACTGCCCTGCCCTGGTCCCGCACCTGCTTAACCGTAGTCTGCAGATCGGCGGGAAGATGAGGGATGACCTCATCCAGGGAGCCCAACAGGGCATGAGAAAAATGTGCCATGAGGACGGCCGAACTGGCCTGACGAAGGCCGAGAGAGGACGCAGCGTAGACTTTTCGCCCGACATAGTCCAATTTCTTGGACTCCTTGTCAGGAGGTTTGTCCACATCCCTGGCGTTGCCGGCGCGCCGGAAAACGCTGTCGGTAACCAACCCCTCAGCAGAGGGGTGTTCCGAAAAACCGGACAAGGAACCGGTAGGGACCGCATACTTCCTGGCCATCCTGGCCGAAGGCGCAGGGCAGGAAGCAGGGCGCTGCCAAAGCTCCAGTGCCGGACCCACTATGGCCTCGGCCACCGGAAAGGCCTCCGTCGGAGAATCCCCTCGGTCCAGAATCTCCGTGAGGGGATACCTGGCCCGTTTGGAAACGGGTTCGAGCTCCATCCCGGTAGACTCCGAGATGAGCCGAAGCAGTCCTAGGAAGGACGACGGGCTATCGTCCATTGACTGACCTCCTGAAGACTCCAAGTCCAGTCGCTTGGAGAAAAGGAGAATCATCTTCGGACTCGGAAGAGTCCTCGAAGAACTGCCTCTGGCCTGAGCCACCCTTCACCTGCCGAGGTCGGTCGGGAGTGAGGGTAACTGACAGCCGATGGGGTAGACCCTTAGCCGACCGAGAATCCTTGGTCGGCCCCAATTGGTGGCTGTGGAGGCGGAGGTTCCACCGAATCGGTGGAGCAGCTGGTTTGGCGAACAACCGACCTGGGTATAGGCTCCTCGGATAAGTCAAGGGTTGTGTCGGCCGTTCGGTGACAACCATTAATGGCGGGGAAGGCGACGGGTCGGCTTATTCCCGGAGGGAAGCTGTTGCAACATAAGGTCCTCGTACCTCCGACGTAATTTCGCGAAGCCTCCCTCATCCGAGGGAGGAGGACGAGGGACGAGCGGCGACGCCGCTTTACCGCTGGTGCCGAGACCGCCTATGACTTGGGATCGGCTGACCGCGAAGAGTCCGAGACCAGACCGAGAGTCCCGGAATTTCCGAGGTCGTGCGGAGGTGTCGGCGAACCGCACTCCTTCGGCTCGGATGGTCCATCCGAGGGCTCCGGAACCGAGGCACAGGCGAGCCACGGGATCCTCAACTCCTCCGGGGAACCGGGAGAGGAATCTCGGCTGCTAAAGGCGACAGCCCGTCCAATGGGTCGAGAAAAATCTCGACTTCACCGGTGGAGTCTCGGTCAACTGACCTGACGGGACACCGCGGAGGCCAGTGGTCAAGCCGAAGCGGTCGACCGCCGACGGTCGACGGCCCGGAGAGGGATCTTTCCCGCTCCCAAGAGCGTCGACGGAGGGACTTACCCCTGTCCCTCTTTTTGGACCGAGAATAAGGTCCAGCAGACGCAGGCCCTTCTCCTTTAGTGGAGAGGGACAGACAAAGCTCCTTAAAAGAAGCCGTGTAGGAAGAACCCAGAGAGAGCGGGATAAATGCCGCGGCCGAGGAAGATACGGCCCGCGCCGCCTCCTCTTCGAGGGCGACCATCCGCTCGAGCTGATCCGCCGAGCCCGCCGCCGCGGACACCGCCAACCAGGCCTCCTTGGACTTCACCGGAGGGAAACGCTTCTCGGGACGGCCCAGTTGCAATCGGGCAGCACGGTCTTCGAGGACGTAGGCCGAAAGATGAGCACAGGCTCCAAGCCTGCGGGTCGTGCTCAAGGCCTGAGCAGTAGACACACGTGGAGTGTGGATCCGTCCGAGACATCTTCTGCCCGCATGGGCATCTCCGAAATCGGAGTCGATTTGTCCGCCATGACGCGGGGATAGAAGACTGAAGTCTTTTTGCAAAATTTATTTTAAATCCATAGCGGAGAAATAGGAACTAGCCTCAAGCAGAGCGTTAAGGAGGGAACCTGAGCTTCCAAGCGGTAAGGAAGATCTGGCGTCATGGGGCGGAGCCGAGAGTTATACCACCCGGGTGGGTGGGAGGAGCAAGCTTGAAGACCTTCCGGCAAGATTTAAAGCGGCAAGGATACCTGCCAATGAGTGTGGATGAACAACATATCCATGTCCCTAGAATTTGTATTACTATATGAATCGGATGAAGTCAGTCCACAAAATGGATCAGCTTTTCGTTTCCTTTGCACCCAAGAGAGAGGGCACTGTTGTTTCTAAGCAATGTTTGTCAAAATGGTTGGCAAACTGCATTGTGTTCTGTTACCAGAAGTACCACAATCCCTTGCAGGGGGAGGTCAAAGGGCTGCATCTGCTGCTTGCTTCAAAAATGTGTCTGCTGCTGACATTTGTGGGGCAGCCACTTGAAGCTCCATCCACACTTTCACGAAACACTACAGTCTGAACACTGCCTCTAGGCGCAGAGTTGATTTTGGACTAGCTGTCCTTCAGGGCCTCTCTTTCATGATTTCTTCCTGCATCTCTGCAGATCCTTTCTGCCTCATGTGCTTCAAACTTAATCCGATTTACACTGCTTGGGACTCGGTCCTAATGGTCAATACCTACTGCAAGACCCTCTCGAAGTGAGATAGTACAGTTACATAAGACCTTACCATAACAGCAAATCTTCGAGAGAGGCTCTTGCAGTAGCTAACTTTCCCTCCCACCATTCCCTCTAACTTCTGCTTCTACTTCTTCTAGCTTTACTTAGGCTCAAGGAGCCCACTCCTGTCTCCTGTCGCTCTGCTCTGAAGTCTCCGGTGGGAGAACTGCAGGGTGGGCTGGGGACCGCCCACTATATAGGGTCACACTGATATCCATCACGTGACGTTGGTGGGCGGTCCCCTGCCAGACACTGATAGCTAAAATTTTCCATGTGGTCCTGACAACAGGGGGCGCAGTCCTAATGGTTAATACCTACTGCAAGAGCCTCTCTTGAAGATTTACTATTACGGTAAGTTCTTCTGTAACTGTACCGTCTTATCATATCTTCTCTCTCCTGGTTTCCAGCGAGTACATGTTCAAGTGCCTTGAGGTGCTCCTCGCAGGGCCTGCTCTGTTAGTCTTGAATAATTTTTGTTACCTTGCACTGCATCATCTCCAGTCTATCACTATCTTTCTTGAAGTGAGGACTCCAGAATTGGGTGTAGCACTCCAGCAAGTGTCTTTTAAGAATCTGAAGGTCTCTATCGTATCTCCTCTCTCACTTTTGGTCTCCAGCACACACATGTTCAAAAGTGCCTCAAGGTGCTCCTCGCAGGAACTGCCCTGTTGGTCTTGAATCATTTTTGTTACCTTGCGCTGCACCATCTCCAGTCTATCACTATTTTACCTGAGGTGAGGACTCTAGAACTGGGTGTAGTACTACAGGTGTTGCCTCACTAAGGATCTATACAGGGGAAGTAGTACATCTCCCCTTTTGCTATCAATACCCCTCCCGATACATCCCACCATCCTGCTCTCTCTGCTGTGTGCCTTGTTACATTGACTCAGCTGTTTAAGGGAGTCACTGATGATAACTCCAACATCCCATTTCTCAGCTGTCATGCTAAGTCACACCACACTCATCCAGTACTCTGTCCTTCGGTTCTTGTTCCTTAGGTGCACTACCTTGAACTTTTTGGTGTTGAATTTCAACTGCTAAACTTTAGACCATCCCCCTAGCTTTTGTAAATCACTCTGCATTTCCCCAATTCCCTCATTGCTATCCATCTCTCCCACAGAGCGTAGTGTCATCTGTGAAGAGACATAATTGTCCCCAGATTCCCCCACCAATGTCGCTGATAAACATATAGTAGAGGACCGGACCTAGGAAAGATCCCTGTGGTACTCTGCTCATGACCACCCTCACTTCTGATATGACCCAGATGACCACAATCCTCTGCCACCTCCATTTTAGCGAGTTACATACCCAGTTTACTATGGCCTTAGCTGCACCCAGAGCCTCCATCTTCTTCAGCAAGTGTCTGTGAGACACCGAGTTTAAAGCTTTGTTGAAGTCTAAGTAGAGCAAATCCACAGAATGGGCCCTTATCCAACTCCCTTGTTACCCAGTCAAAGAAAACAGCCAGGTTAGTTTGAGAAGACATCCATGCCACAAAGCTGTGCTGTTTACTATCCTGAAGACCATTGCTCTCCAAGTAGTCCACATCGTACTCTTTGATCACAGACCACCAGCTTCCCTACAACAGAGGTAAGACTGACAGGTCTGTAGTTCCCTGCTTGTTCCTAGTCCCACCTCCCCATGGAGCAGAAATACGACCACAACCCTCCAATCCTTCAGAACTACCTTCATCTTTACTGAGCTGTTGCACAGACCCACCAGGGGCTCAGTCAGTTCTTCTGCCAGTTCCCGAATAATCTCAGATGCAACCCATCTGGTACCGGGGCTTTATCTACTTTAGGGCTACCAGCCCTTTCTGGACACTTTTGCTTGTAAATATTGGCAGCCTCATCTCCAGGACTCCCTTAGTGGCTGCTCTGATACCACCCTCTGGCAGGGGCCCACCATCCTCCCTAGTGAAAACTGGGCAAAAGTAATCATTAAAGATGGCAGCCTTTTGCCCGTCCTTCTCCATCACCCTACCCGCTCTGCTAGCCTTACAATTCCCTCTTTCGTTTCGATATATCAGAAGAACTGTTTTTCTCTGCTCTCGACCCCTCCACAATACGTAGCTCAGTGTCTACTTCTGCCTCCCTTAACCACCCTCCTTGCCTCCCGATTTTTCAGTAAATATTCTCCTCATTCTTTTTCCCTCTACTTTTCTTTATTCTTGTAGGAGGCCTTTTTCTTGGCACTCCATGTTTTCCTGACTTTTGCCAAGAACCGTGACAGTCTTTTGAACCTGTTCTTTTTGGTTACCATTCTCATGCATAACAGTACAGACACCTACACAACAGATGCAAGCACTTGACCAGCATCCTTAAAACAGGATTACTACCACAAGCTCCGGAGAGAGAGCTTGGGCAGTCCTAGAAAATTCTGGGACTCTATCAGTTCACTCTTAAATCAACATACAAATAGCCCAAACATTCACCTGATATCGCCCTCTGTTGCCCCCGGCGGTTGCTGGAGCATTTAAAGTAATTTTCTGACTTAGCTGACAGCAGGTACCTCATATTGTGGTAGCTGCCCTCAAGCGTTAGTTCCTCCAGCCTGGCTTAACGAATACATTTTTCCCCATACTTTAATTTTTTTCTTTCGTAATTTTCTATATCATTCTATGCAGCCCAATCCATTCTGGTGGCCGGTGCTTCTGACCATACCCCGTGCTCAGAAGCACATAATGGCCCGATGTGACCAAGGGACGTGAGGCGCCCATTGGAAATGAATGGGCTGGATTTCACATTCCTTTTAAGATCAAGAATGGCCACTTACAGATTAATGAAGGACACCGCTCGACTAACATGACCCTTATTAGTCGAGCAGTGTCCTTCATTAATCTGGTGGGGCTCGAAAATGTTCAGCGGGTGTTTGCTGTGTGGCTCTGGTTTTAACTATTAGTAAATGCAGCTCCTGGTTTTTGCTTTTAAAATCAAGGACTTCAGCTCTTGACTTGGGTTTTCCAGACTCAAGGGCCAGTTCGAACTAAATGGAGTTATGGTCGCTGTCACCCCGTGGCACCCCTATTCTCACAGCTCCTACCACTTCCAAGTTGGTGAGCACCACATCGAGAATTGCAGTCTGCCTGGGGGTTCCTTAAATAGCTGTAGCAGTAGACAGTTCCAGAAGGTGTCCAGCAAGGCCTGACTTCTGGCACTTCTGGCAAGTGGACCATCCCTATCAATGTCTGGCAGGTTCAGCTCACCCACCACAACTACCTCCCCCTTTGCCACCCCTCTTTCAAGTTCTTCCCTAAGCTCTCTCTCGCTCTCTCCCTCTTGCTATGGAGGTCTACAGATCACCACCAGGTGCAGTTTCTTCCCTGAGTCTGCTATGAGTGGCACCCACAGCGACTTTATTTCCCCATTACTACCCCTGATGCACCCATCTTCTGCCACCTCAATGCCATCCCTGACAAAAAGGGCTTCTCTTCCCCCTCTGCCTGTTCCTCTATCCCTCCTGAATATTGTGTACCCAGGGACTGTCAGGTCCCAGTTGTTATTTTCTGAAGCTCATGTTTCCGTGATGGTCACAAGGTCCACCTCAGTGTCCTCCATCAGCACCTGAAGCTCACCAATTTTCTTAACCAGGCTCCCGGTATTAAGGCAAACACCCTTCCATTTGACCCCTGATCCTACTTGCTACTACCCTTGTGCTTTCCTCGTCCTCTCATCTTCCTGTTTTTCTTGGGGTTTGTACACTTTGAGTTCCCCACCACTGATGTCACTTCATCTAGTCTAGTTAGGGCCACCGCTCTCTTTGTACCCTTTCAGATGTGGGGGAGTACTAGACAGGATCCTCTTCCTGGTGCCGAGTCCTCGACAAAGATCGAGAATGAGACCGCTTCTTTTGTGCTTTGAAAGGACTGCCCATCCCCTGAGCACTGGACTGCAGTAGGTCAGACTCCCCCATCGAGGGCTGCGGACCAGACCCAGCCGTTCTGGAAACACAGCTTTCATGCAAAGTCTCCCTACTGTCACCATCCCAGTTCATGGTCAAGTCCGTCGAAGGCGAGCTGAAGAAGACTTCTTTCGTTGATCGAATAATCGACTTTTTTTTTTTAACTGAAATTAACTAAAATGAAATAAAAACTAATCAAATACTGAACGACTAAAGCTGCTGTAGTACAGATGTGAAGATTTGACTCCCAGCGGGTGAGAGACATCGTCACTGAAGCACACTCGACGGTGGGAAAAAATGAACTGAGGCAGTTAGAGGGTCAACACCAAGGTAGCCTATACGCGCGAGTCGGGCTCGTGGCCATACCTCTGTGCTGGCCCTCCTGAAGATTTTTGGCTCCCGCTTGGTCCTAGTACCTCCAGCGTAGTCCCATCAGTGTGACTGAGTGGTAGAGACTTTATGTCCAGGAAGATCATAGCATAGGCAGTTGGTGTGTAACATATCTCCCCACTGCATAACTGTAAGCAGCAGAGGCAGCTGGTGTACGACATAGCAGAGGCAGCTGGTTTGTGACGTATGCTAACCCCCGCACTGCATAACTGTAAGCAGCAGAAGCAGTTGGTGTGGGACATACGCTACCCCCTCCTCCACTGTGTAAGTGGTAACAGCAGAGGAAGTTGGTGTGTGACATAACGGAGGCAGTTGGTGTTTAACATATGCTACCTCCCCCCACTGCATAATCGTAAGCAGCAGAGGCAGTTGGTGTGTAACATACGCTGCTCCCCCTCCCCCACTGCGTAAGTGTGAGCAGCAGAGGCAGCTGGTGTGTAACACAGTATAGACACACAGAAATTGTCGGCAGATAAGGACCGCTAGACCCATCTAGTCTACCCGTAAGCCCAAAACATGTATGCAGTCACTGACCTTAAGTGATGAATGGCTTTTCATCACTCCCTCCCCACCCAATGTTCCCTTGTGCCTGTCCCAGGTATGTTTAAACCCCTCCACTGTGCTTGCCCCCACCACCTCTTGTGGCAGACTGTTCCAACCATCCACCACCCTCTCTGTGTAGAAACACTTGCTCATGTTACCTCTTAATCTACCCCCCTCTAATTTCATATTGTGTCCCCTCATTCTGATGTCTTTTCTACACTGGAAAAGATCCCCCACCTGCACACTGTTTATGCCGTTGAGGTACTTGAAAGTTTCTATCATGTCCCCACTTTCTCTCCTCTCCTCCAGTAAGTAAATACTGAGGACTCAGTCTCTCCTCATATGTTACGTGATGCAAGCCATGCACCATCTTTGTCGCCGTTCTCTGGATAGCCTCCACCCTGTCTACGTCCTTACACATGTGTGGTCTCCAGTACTGCACGTGGTACTCCAGGTGAGGCCTTACCAGTGTTTTATACAGTGGCATCAACATCTCCTGTCTTGTGCTAGTAATGCCTCTGCCTATGCACCCCAGCATGCCACTGGCCCTCCCTGCAGTCTTTGCACACTGCTTTGATACCTTAAGGTCATCAGATAGGATAACCCTTTGGTTCCATTCCTGTTTGGTGACAGTCAGCACCTCCCCCACCATTCCATAGCTCTCCCCAGGGTTCCCCCTACCCAGGTGCATTATCTTGCACTTTTTTGAACTGAACCTCAGTTGCCACACCTCCGACAATCTTTCAAGCTTCTCCAGGTCCCTCTTCATTTTCTGCACCCCTTCTGGAGTAACTACTCTGTTGCAGATCTTGGTGTCATCTGCATATAGGTAGACCTTTCCTTCCAGCCCCTCTGCAATGTCACTAATGAAGACACTGAACAGGACTGGTCCAAGTACTGATCCCTGTGGTACTCTGCTAGTCACCTCTCTCTCCCTAGACTGTATCCCATTCACCACCACCCTCCGTCTTCTGACCGTCAGCCAGTTTTTAACCCAATGTATCACCTTATGCCCCTTGCCCAGACTACTCATCTTGTTAACCAGCCTTCTGTGTGGGATGGTATCAAAGGCTTTGCTGAAATCTAGGTAGGCAATGTCTACTGCCCCTCTCTGATTCACTTCCTTAGTCACCCAATCAAAAAAATCTATCAGATTTGTTTGACAAGACCTTCCTGCTGTGAATCCATGTTGTCTCAGATCCTGGGCACCACTGGATTCCAGGTGTGCCTCTATCCTTTCTTTCAGCAGTGTCATCATGACCTTCCCCGCCACTGAGGTGAGGATGACTGGCCTGTAGTTCCCCGCTTCCTCCCTAATGCCACTTTCATGCAGTGCAAATACATGCGCCCTCCTCTACTCCTCTGGAACCGAACTGTGTTGAGTGACTCTGTGAACAGGGCAGCCAGAGGCGCTGCTAGTTCCCTTCTCTGCTCCCTTAATATCCTTGGGTGTATGTGGTCTGGCCCCATGGCCTTATCCACCTTCAGATTTGTGAGTTCCTCCAGAACTCTCTCCACTGTGAAGGGACTGGTGTGCACTTCTCTCCCCCCCATAGGCAGTTGGTGTGTGACATAGGCTACCCCCCCACTGCATAACTGTAAACAGCAGAGGCAGTTGGTGTGTGACATATGCTGCCCCCCCCCCACTGTGTAACTGTAAACAGCAGAGGAAGTTGCTGTGTAACAGCACAGGCAGTTGCTGTGTGACATATGCTACCCCCATACTACATAACTATAAGCAGCAGAGGCACTTGGTGTGTGATATAGCAGAGGCAGTCAATGTGTAACATACATGACCCCACCCCACTGCGTAATTGTAAGCAGCACAGGCAGTTGATGTGTGACATAGCAGAGGCAATTGGCGAATAACGTACACTACCCCCCAACTGCGTAATGGTAAGCAGCAGAGGCAGCTGGTGTGCAACATATCCTTCCCCAACTGCGTGTGTAACATACGCACTATTTTCCTTCTCGTGTCCATCCTGCTCGGGCAATGTATTCGGTGCCTGGAAAGAGGATCTCAAATGGCTGAACAGGTTCCTTATCCACAACGTTCACAAACTGCAAAACAAAAGAAAAAAACACTCATTATTCAACCTGTTTTTAACACCGAATATATGATTTTTTTGCCAATGAGTAATACAGTACTCAGGTTTGAATCTAGATTATACTTAAAGGGAAGACCTCGTGAAATGTTTTTCCTTTAAAGCTGAGCAGCCCGGTCCATTAATTCCCAATGTTTTTCTCTGTTCTTTTCAAAAGAAGCAGGATGTCAACTTTAAAGGGGAACTGTCATCAAAAGGGTTTCTTAATGTCTAAAAGACCATAAAAAACTAATTTGAGTGAGCCATTGTGTTTATCTGAGAGTATTTGCAGTCCAAAGTTATTCATGTGTAAATCAGCCTGTAATTAAGGGCTGGAGGCAGCCATATGTTTTAGGCTCCTGACAGGAAATTATGCCACCGAGGATCTTGGTCTTCCATTGACTGTAGGTTAAAAAGGAAATTGTCTTGTTTTATTAAGTGTGTTTTAAGGTGTTATTACAACACTTTCTACATTTATAATAATTGTTTTGTATGTGCATTGAAACTAGTGAGTTATCACCCATACATTTCAAACTATTAGTAAAAATAATTAATCTTTAGGATTGCTTTAACTTCTAAGCTGTACTGCCAGCTGCTCATTGAAAACTACACATCTCCAGGCTGGCTCTGTCATGCCAACAGGTATTGGGGCCCCATACTATATCAGGATTTCTAAACCATGGCTGTATTCATGTCAGTGCAGATTTCTGGGGCTACCACAGCACTAACTTCTGTCTTATTCCGTTCCTTTTCTTACAGCCTTTTCTCTTACAATTTCGGGTGTGAACTCAGGCTTACAAGTTGAAAATGTGGCTATGTGTACCTACTGGCCTGGCATCATGGGGCCAGCCTTGAAATGTGTAGCTGTGTGCCTTTCCTGGACAAACACAGTAAAAACAATCTGAGCATGTGTTATGATTCTGAAAATATTATGCTCTTTCTACCCAGATTTGACTTGAAAAGAAAACAAACAGGAACCATTAATTGTTTATTAATTGCAAAAACACATGGATGGACAACATTGTTTAAAAAAGCATAATCTGAACTGCATTATTAAAATATAGAATAATATATGGGTGTGTGTGTGTGTAATCAAATGTTACACACACTCAAGGTGTAGAATACTACTTTAACCCTGATGGCAAAGTCCAAGTGCTTTATAAAAGCATCCCACACTAAGGGTGTGTGCAGAATTCTGGTTTTTATAGCCAGCCACCCATATATTATTTTATTTAATTAATGGTGATATTTTTTTTTCCCTTTCAGCACAGTTCTGTTAGTGCAGCATTTCTGTCAGAGAGACACATGCACACACACTTCTAACACACACATACACACATGCACACACGCACACACTCACACACACACCCTCTCTCCTTTGCTTTTTTTTTTTCCTTTTTTTTTTACACTGCAGTGGGACTGGCATTCTGGAAAGTTGTGGTCCATCGGCATAGCTACCGCGTGTAAGACATGCTCGAAGGGTATGGGCAGCAGGATCAACCACATTGATTTTTTTCCTTTACGGTAGAAAATCCCATTCCATCCAAAGTATTTCAGTAAGAAACTGCTATACTTTTAACTTCATCAAAAGAAGTAAAATACTCTTTTAATAATGCATTTCAGGTAATGCATGTTTTAACTGTGTTATCCAGCTATTTGTTTTTGCAATTAATAAACAAGTAATGGTGTCCTATTTTTTCTTTTCAAGTCAAATCTGGACAGAAAGAGCAGAATATTTTCAGAATCATAACACATGCTTAGATTGTTTTTACTGTCTTTGTCCAGGAAAGGGACACTGAGCTACAGCTTGTTCCTGGGTGTGTTTTGGGAGCACAGTGAGGTTAAGTGACTTGCTCTGGTCACACAATATACAAGTAGAGCATGATGGAATCAAAACCCATTCTGCTGGATGAATGAAGCTTGTTCACAGCTCTTTGCTTTAACCTCTAAGCTGTACTGCCAGCTGATAATCAAAAACTACACATTTCAAGGCTGGCCCCATGATTCCAGGCCAGTAGGTACATAGCCACATTTGCATCTTGTAGACCTGAGTTCACACCCGAAATTGTAAGAAAAAAGACTATAAGAGAGGGAATGGAAAAAGACGTTGGTGCTGTGGCAGCCCCAGAAATGTGTACTGACATGAACACAGCCAGGGTTTAGTAATCCTGATATGGGGCCCAAGTACCTGTTGGCACCACAAAGCCAGCCTGGAGATGTGTAGTTCTTGATGATCAGCTGGCAGTACAGCCTAGAGGTTAAAGCAACCCTAAAGATGGACTATTTTTACTAACAATTTGAAATATAAAGGTGATAACTCACTAATTTCAATGCACATACAAAACAAGTATTATAAATGTAGAAAGTGGTGTAATAACACCTTACATTACGCACTTAATAAAACACAGAATTTCCTATTTAAACTACAGTCAATGGAGGGCTAAGATCCTCGGTGACATCATTTCCTGTCAGGAGCCTAAAACATATGTCTACCCCAGTCCTTAATTATAGGCCGATTTACATATGAATAACTCTGGACTGCAAAGACTAGCAGATAAACACAATGGCTCACTCAAATTAGCTTTTTATGGTCTTTTAGACATTAAGAAACCCTATTGATGACAGTTCCCCTTTAATTAGTTTCCAAACGTCAGTGTGAAAAGGGGTTTGGTGATGTAAAGTTACTTTGTTCTGGAATGTAATCCATGGATCATGCCTGGCCTATATAGTAAAATAAAACAAACACAAAACTTTATCTCACACATGCACACAGCAGTATACTAAAGGAAGGGGGAAAGGGTAAATTGTTTAACCAGGAAAGGCACACTAAGCCAGAGCTTGTTTCCAGGTGTGACCTGACAGCACAAGGAAGTTAAGTGACTTGCTCAGGGTCCCACAATATGTAAGTGGGGTATAATGGGATGCAAACCCAGGTCTCCAGATTTGCAGTTCAGTGTCCTTAAACACTGCACTATGCTGTTATGCTAAAACACATTACTAAGCAATGCCTCACAGGTGAACAAGAATTTACGTGCCTAAATTTACTAGTGTGAAGCATGCAGTTTAAAATAATGTGCCAGAATAATCCTGATAGATGCTGCTTTCTGAAGCACTGAACTAACATCACAGAGTTGGCCCGGTGTCACTGAGGGTTGAGGCGCTGGATGCCACACCTCGCACCATGCCAGCGACCCGGTTTCAGGAACGGACTCGGGCCACCAGGGGTCGGCTGGGGGAGAAGGATCGAGCACCCGATGGCTTCCTCTCCTTCTCCGGGGTGGGGTGGGTATGCATGCCCTGCCACTATACCGCCACCACCTGAGACCCCTCAGATGGTGCTGGTGCAGACAGGGAAGCAACAGGGAAGGTCGACTTCGGCAGAGGACAGAAGCGGATGCATGTCTCCGTGTGCATCTGCCTCATTGGTCCTCACCGCACGCCAATGTCAAGGGGACAGACAACAGAACAAGGAAACTCCTCTGCGCCAGCTCCAGGTGGCGAACCCACAGCACCATGACCACATGAGGAACCGGGGGCAGATTCCACTGTGTGCGCTCCTGGATCGAGATTCAGGGGAGATTGTGGTCCTCCCACACCCTACCTGAGGGTTGCCGGGGGCTCTAGAGGCAAGAATGGATCGACGCACCCTAGGAACAGACCACCTGGTCCTCAATGTGGAGTGGAGTGCTTTGGGGTTCCGAGAGAGGGAACAGGCGCAGAAACAGAGAGGGGATAAAATGAAAGTTTAAAAAAAAAATAATATCACAGCAAGTAATCAAAGACAAGTTAAGACAAGCTAAAACTAGTGTAACTGGACTAACAGCTTTAAAATTCTTTGTATCTGCCTTGAATATAGCTGTGAAAAGCTACTGTGCCAAACAATGAGTTGGAATGGCTGCTGTCTGCAGTCAGATGCAACTTCACTTATCTTCTCAAAGAGCAATTAAACTCCAAATGAAACCTCTTTCAGGAACATTTTATTTATTTTTATTTTATTTATTTTAATTTTTGGATACAGCCTTTGAGCTCAGAGCTCGTTTACGAAGGCTCCACTCAAGGAGAACAATACAATGGCAGACAAGCATATTGGGTATACAGCAGAAAGTATGAATTTACAGAGCACATAACATCAGTAGTCAAACCGAGTACAAGTAACGCTATACAATTAGATAAAAATATGACACATAGACAAACTACATAAAATAAGGAAGAGTATGGAGATCCATAGGCCTGCACCCAGAGATGTGGGACTGTCACAACTGTATCAGTAAAGTGAGAGATAGGTACAGGTGGTTATGCGAGGGGGTGGAAGAGGTTCCACTGGGAGGGTACAGGGTTAAAGGTGTGCAGCTGAGGATGAGTAGGCAGTGGAAAAGAGGAAGTAGAAAGAGGAGGCTGGTGGCAGGGAGATGAAGGGGATGTAAGAGGGTCAGTCTGTGCCGGCCCAGTGGCGCTGTGGGCTGAGGCGCTGGATGTCTTGCGCTACACCGGCGACCCATGTTCGGGAATGAGCACAGGCCACCAGGAGTCAGCAGAGGTGGAGAAGGATCAAGGATCCGATGGACTGCTCTCCTTCTCTGGGGATGGGAGGTTGCTTGTGGTCTGCGTTTAACTGGTCCCTAGCAGAGGCTGGGGGACAGGGCACCGACACTGTAGAAAGGGGGAGGAGATGGGGCAGATGCTAGGAGGGAGTGCGTGCGGATGCGTGCACCCTCTCTCCACAGGTGTCACTGCACATCTCATCTCCTGGGAAGAAACCAGGAAAAACAGATGCCACAGCGAATGATGGAGGGCGCCTCACAGGCTCCACCCACGGCTAGCCACAGCACTGGCCACACTGGATCTGGTCTCCAGCAGGGGTTGGGGAACCCCGCCGGGGTGGGGGTAAGCCCTGGGGGTATGGGCCAGCGCCAGATGGTGGATGCCGGGAGACGGGGCTGGGGCTCCTTCCGGAGGACAGCTGCGCCACCAGGAGAAGAAAGGTTATAGCAAAAAAATAAAGTCAATTAAAGGACCCTGGGATAAGGACAGGGTGAAGTCAGCTTCACTAAAGCAGAGGTGAAAAAGCAGTCTCGAGGGCGAAGAGTTCGAAGTCGTTTAGCAGTCACAGCTGCTAGGTAGTACTTCAATTCTATTTTAAAAAGAGCTGATGTTGGAGTTGGCTGGAACAGCAGGGAGTTCATTAATCCAATGTGGGGCTCTGTAAGCAAAAAAGCGCTGAGCAAGAGAGGTTCTCCTGAATGGTGCACATAATGAGCATCATGCAGCACCGCTGGTGCAGTGCTGGGTTTGCGAGAATTGCAGTAGGTTGCAGATGGCAAGCAGTGTGAGATCAAGAAGCACTTAATTTCCCATGAGGCACACTTGGTACTTTACTTGCCCTGGTAGGTTTATCCATTGTGTTTTGGCATACAGCTTGCACGTGTGGGTGAGCCTGTCAGTACCCCAGGACAAGTTGGCAGGCTTTGTTGAGTGCTGTTTTGACATGCTTTAGGGCCGTATCAGTGGCAGCATTATATACAATCAGCCCATAGTCAATAACTGACAGAACTGAGCAGGTAACGGCGAGGCGCAGGGCTGCGGGGGTTAGGTGGCTCCTGTGCTTATACAGGACTCCAAGTTTGACACCGCCAGCCCTGACTAAGTTGTCATTATGTGAGGAGGAGAGGGTGTCGTCGATATTATTTTGAACATTTATAAAGTATTGACCTGATAATATACGTTACTTTTAAATGTCCACTAAGTGAAAAAGGAATAGGTTACTCACCTGTAACCATAGTTCAAAGAGTGATACATGGTACACATCCACGCTCTGGGAGTTCCACTGGAAAGCGATGATTGGCCAGATGTCTTCAGACCAAGCTCCTCCCACCACCCAGGCAGATATATCCCCCGACTCTGTACCGTGACGTCAGATCTTGCATGCTGGAAACAGAATCCTGTGCAGCTTGCTTGGGGAGGTTGGGTTGGTTGTGTGGATGTGTACCATATACCACTCCTAGAAAGTACGGTTGCATACGTACTGTAACAGTAGATTTTCTGGGGTATCTCTTGCAACAGGTAATACACCTGGGTAATCGCCAGAGGGTGCTGTGGTGCATGGCAGCTCTGTTCTAGCAGTCATTCTCCAGGGGCCACCCACACATGACATTATCATCCTGCTTCCTACATAAGCGAGGGCAGTCCCTGGTATCCTCAGTTCCCGGCTGGATTCAACTTACTAAGTGAAGTCCGAGGGGATCCAAGGTACCATAGGTATTCCTTCTCATATGCATCTGGATCCAGAAATTGCTCTCTTAGAGAAGGAGGGGGATGGAGGGAGGGAATGTACCTGCTGCAAGAGATACCCCTAGAAGATCTACTGTTACGGTAAGTATGCAACTGTGCTATCTTCCATGGGGATAATCTCCTGCAGCAGGTAATACACTTGGGATGAATCCCAAGCAGTAAACCCATGAAGGGTGGAAAACATTATGATACAAGGCCTTGTAGGACAGCGCGGCCAAAGGCCATCCTACAGTGAGAAGCAATATCCAAGTTATAATGCTTCGTGAATGTATGTATTGTAGACCATGTGGCTGCACTGTAGATATCGGTGATCAAAGCCCTTTTGAAGCTGGCCGTGGTAGTGGCCATGGCTCTAGTGGAATGGACTTGGACAGGTCGTGGCAATAGTTTGTTATACTTCGTATAACAGAACATAATACAATGTGCTAACCAACTGGAGGGGGTCTGTTTAGCAACTTGGGAACCTTCCCTCGTCGAGGCGAAGGTCACAAAAAGCCGAGAGATTTTTCTGAAAGATTTGGTATGATTTATATAGTATCTCAGGATACAATGAACATCTAAAGTGTGTAAGAGATATTCCCCTGAATTAGAATGCTCCAGGTAGTAGACGGACAGTTCTATGGTCTGATTTAAGGTGTGTTCCGATGCCACCTTGGGCAAAAAGGAAGGATGGGTACAGAGAACAACTCTATCTTTGTGAAAGATTAAGAAAGGTTCTCAACACATCAGGGCGTGAAGCTCGGAAAATACGTCGAACTGAAGTGACAGTAACTAGAAATACGGTCTTCCAGGAAACAAAGTGGAGATCAGGAGTAGCCGTCTGCTCAAAAGGGTCGAGGGTCAACTTTTCCAATAGGAAATTCAGATCCCAAGGAGGGGTGGGCTGTTTGATGGGAGGTTTGAGGTACAACATTCCTCTTAGGAACATCTTGGCAAGATGATGTTGATACAGTAGTCCACCTTTGGAAGGTTCGTGAAAGGCTGAAATAGAGGCCAGATGAACTCTGATACAGGAATAACTCAGGTCAGTCTTGGCAAGTGAGGCCAAGTAGTCTTAACACCTTGCTTAAAGGACATGAAAAAGGGTTTAAAGATCGGGAAGCAGCCCAGATGGAAAGGTGTTTTCATTTAGTGTTATATGTTCTACCTAGTAGATGGTTTATGTGAGGCCAAGAGAATATTGGCCACTGGGGAGGAGACTTGAAGACAGGCTATGAAAGCATCCTCAGGAGCCAAGTGTGAAGGTGTAGAGACTTCAGGTTGGGGTGAAGAAGGGTTCCCAGATCCTGAGTCAAAAGATCTGGTCTGACTGGCAACAGAATGGGGTCTGATACTGAGAACTGTTGAGGTAGGGGAAAACCACACCTGCCGGGGCTATGAGGATCATCATGGCAGGTTCGAGTTGTAGTTTCAGTAGAGTCCGTTGCAGGAGTGGGACGGGGGGGAGAGAAGCATATAAGAAGAGTCCGGTCCACGGTCAGGACAGGGCATCTGTAGACAGTCCTCTTCTGTTCGGGATAATGGAATAGTATTTGGAGAGTCGATGATTGTTGGGGGAGGCAAACAGGTCAAAAACTAAATAAATAAATAAATAAAAAAATAAAAATAAAAAAAAGTTGCGGGCTCCCCCACAAGCAAAAGATTGTCTGAAGAACTTTGTAATGAAGAGTCCACTCGTGCGTGGAGGTCTGGCGACTGAGAATGTCTGCCAGGGTATTGTGGTGTCCCGGTAGATGGACTCTGTCAATGATAAGTGTTAAAGTACAGCTTCTTGCCAAGCCATCGTTGCCTCCCTGCAGACAGTGTGTGACATGGTGCCTCCTTGTTTGTTCAGGTAGAACACCACGGAGGTGTTGTCCGATTGGATCAGTAGAGGTCCTGGAAAAAGGTGGGGGGAAAGGCCCGAAGGGCAAGGCAAACCACTTTCATCTCCAATAGGTTTATGTGGGGCAGCACAGAGAATTGAAAACACCTGCCCTGTGTCCTGTAGGGACCCAGGTGTGCTCCCCAGCCATCGAGGGAAGCATCCATGGTCAAAGTCTGCTGGGGAGGAGGGGACTAGAAGGGTACACCTTGAGACAGATTGTCCCGATGGGATCACAAATCCAGGGCAGAACGGAGGATGGGGATGACTTTGATTTGGTCATCAAAGTCCCCTGATTTTTGATGCTGCTGATTCTGAAGAGTTCACTGCACTGGTCTCATGCGGAGACGGGCAAAGGCACCCTGGGGATGGTTGCGGCCATATGTCCTAGGAGGCATAAGAAACATCTGGCTGTTTTGAACTGCTGGGTTCATACCTGGGAAGCCAGAGAAAGAAGCTTGTCTTGCCTGTCGGAAGGGAGGCAGGTCCTGGTGGAGGCAGTATCCAGAACCGCTCCTATGTACTGAAGTGACTGGGTAGGAGTTGGATTGGACTTGGGCCAGCTGATGGCAATGCCTAGAGACTGGAATAGGGTAAGGGTGGCCTGGAGGGACAGAAGCAGAGAAGCTTTGGAGACCGCTTTTATGAGCCAGTCGTCTAAGTATGGGAAGACGAAATGTCTGTCCCTTGTCAGGACTGATGCCACTACGGAGAGGCACTTGGTGAAGACCCTTGGAGCAGATAAAAGGCCGAATGGAAGTGCCCAAAATCGGTAATGTTGTCCTAACAGGTAAAAAAGCGTAGGAACCGGTGGTGGATGGGTTGGACAGGGATATCCAGGTATGCGTCTTTCATGTCTAATGCACATAGCCAATCCCCTTGTCTTAACATAAGCATAATGGATGTTAGAGTGACCATCCAGAACCTTTTGTACTGAATGTGTAAATTCAGTTGTCTGAGGTCTAGTATAGGTCTGTGGTCTCCCGTGTATTCGGGCACCAGGAAGAAGTGGGAGTAAAACCCCTGATGGAACTCCAAAGGAGGAACAGGAGAAATGACATTTTTGTTTAACAGTGCCTGAAGCTCCTCTTGGAGGATAGGGAGATGCTCGGGTGGGTAATGGACAGAGCGGGGAGGCGGGGGCACAGATGTAAGTTCCAGAGTGTGCCCCAGCCTTATGATTTGAAGTACCCACTCGTCCGATGTAATCGCCTGCCAGGCCTCCATACGAAGGCCAATGCAACCACCCATGGCTTCAGAGGCCTGGTTGAGGAAGCCAGGGGAATGCCCTAATGGGTCACTGGGTGGTGGGCTTACCTTGGAGGTCGGAGTGGCGGTCCAGGAGGAAGGCTCGAAGTGTCCTCTGGAACTACTTCTGTAGCTTCCTGGGTTTTTGCCTTGTCTTTTTGATTGAAAAGTCTGAGAACTGTACTGGTAGGAGGGCTGTGAGGTGTGATACATGCCATGCACAGTATGCAACATCCAGCCCGATGCTTGGAGATCGTCCAAGAGTGTTTGGGTACCAGGGACAAAGAATTTAGATCCATTAAAATAGGCACTGACTACTTTATGTTGTATGCCTGGTCTAAAACCTGATACACGTAACCAGGCGTGACGCCTGAGGGTAACACCTGTGGCAGTCACGTGAGCAGAGGTATCCACCGCATCATATCCTGAGTGGAGAAGATGCATAGAGACACCAGTGGAAATCGTAGCCAATAATTGGTCTTTCTTCTGAGATGGAGGGAGTTTATTGACTAATTCTACAGCAGAGGACTGGAGGGTGCGTTGGTATTTACCACGTGTCCCACATAGTTTAGAATTCTGAGATTCACTGTGCCCGCCTGCAACACCTTCTTCAAAAGGTAGTCCAGCTGGCGGTAGGTAGGGAGCTCATGCGTTTTGCGTGCTTTGTGCGATCATGGCCACAGTAATAACAAATGAATCTGCTTCAGGGTTAGAGGAGAGAAAGGGATGGTCAAGGGGAGCCTTGTAAAGGCGATCCGCCTTCCGAGCCATGGCTGGTTCCAAGCTGCCAATGCAGAATTTTGGTAGGTTTGTATAAGTGGGGGTACCACTACTACCGGTTCCTCAGGTAATTCAAGGTAATCTGCTATATCCTTTCTCTGTTTATCATGTTCCATAGTTGAAAACCCCATGATTTTTTTGTACTTGGAATATCATCTCATGAAAAGATGGGTCATCTGGAGGAGAAGCAGCCGCATGGTGAAAGGCATCCTCATGCAGGGAAGAAATGGTGGAAAGGAAACCATCCCGAAATCTAAGTCCTCTGAAAAGTAGTCTTCCTCACTGTGGGGCTGGTAGAGAAAATGCCCTATCGTCCATAAATGTTTAGACAGAGGGGCGGAGACCAAGAAGGTCTCCCAACATCAGTTTCAGTGGGAAGCTGAGAATACCTAATCACTTCCAGAACCTGTTGTACCACTGTGACTACATCCATTGACGCAGTAGAGGGAGGGTTGGGGGTTTCTGGGAAACCAGGGGTATAGTGGAAGGAACCGGATGTGACGTAAAAACAAGTCTGGTCCCTGGGTGGTATAACCCAGTGTCCCGGTCCCTATCAGGCTGGCCCCTGTGAGTGAATGACCTTGAAGGAGGAGGAGGAGGGGCAGTCGAAAAAGTGAAATCCGTGGCATTCTCCATGAGCCCCTGGCTCATCGTCGACGAGGCAGTAAACGGGGAAGCAAAAGAATGCTTAAGAGCCATCATCGTCGATGGGGCGCTGAAGGAAGTAGCATAGGGTTCCGTAGAAACTGCTGAAAGGGCGCTGGAAAGCACCGTTGACAAGAGGGAGTAAACTCCCGTCAACGAGAAAGCAGTTCTAGAAGGCATCGTCGATGGTGTGAGACCAGGAATGGTCATCATCGACGAGGGCTTGTCAAACGATAATGAGGATGTTTTGTCCTTATCACGTTTATGCTTCTTGTGTGAAGCAGCAGTAGGAGCAGTGGCGGAGCTAGTTGGGGGGCTGGGGGGTGGTAGCCGATCCTTGCTGCCCCAGTGTGAGTAGTGGCACCCTGCCACCATCTTTATTCACTGTTCAGTGCCCATTGTGGAGCCTGTGATTGACTGAATGCCCCCTCCCCCGGCTCCCAAATGCTCCCAAACCTGGCTCCGCCACTAAGTAGAAGGGTCCATGGGACGGGCCCCCTGCTTTTCCAAGAGAGACACTTTCTGCTCCACGAGATGTGCTTCAATCTCCTGTGTTCGTCGACAAGTTGCCTGGTTGAATTCCTGGCAAAGCTTGCAGGAGATGGTGTCGTGTGTGGGTCCCAGACACCTAAAACAGACGGTGTGGTTGTCATAGCGGTAGAGCTTCCTACCACAAAGACAGGCACGAAATAACACTGGTTTAGTTGAAGATGAAGAATGGAAATGGAGAACTCCATTCCCAAGCCAGTTTCTCGTCGATGACTGCTACACTACCACTAGCTGCTGCATGCGAGCTGAAGACGGCGGGAAAATGAACTGAGGATACCAGGGACCACCCACTCTTAAATAAGAAGCAGGATGATGATGTCATGTGTGGGTGGCCCCTTGAGAAAGACTGCCAGCAAAGAGCTGCTGTGCACCAAAGCGCCCTCTGGTGATTACCCAAGTGTATTAACTGCTGCAAGAGATTATCCCCATGGAAGATCTACCATTACAGGTGAGAAGTCTGTTCTTCCAGAGGCATGGATATGGTACACTATCCACACTGAGACTCCAAGCAGCTCTCTCAGAGGAGAGGGCAAGGTGCACACCCCTACTTGGTGGACGGAGACTGGAGAACCAAGGTCCCAAAATGCACATCCCAGTGTGACTCAAGGTCGATGCGGTAGTGGGAAATCAAGGTGCAAGCTGACTTCCAGGTAGCGGCCCTACAGAACTCCTGTATGGGCACATCCCTGGAAGTAGGAACCAAGGCAGCAGTATGTCTGGTGGATTGAGCCCTGATCCTTACAAGAGGATCCCAACCAGCTAACTAATAGCAGAGGTCGATGCAAGATGCGATTTACCTTGCACTCATCCGCTTTGCTGCCAGTCTGCCAGGTGTGGCTTCCGCATAGGTGACAAACAACTGGTGAGTATGACCCCAAACTTCAGCCATATGCACTACATGACAGAGCTTTCAGAAGGTCCAGAGTTGGAGCCAGCGCCCTCAGCAGGTCCAGGGTATGGAGCCTGCAGTCGGCCTCCGAAGAAGGGTCAGTAAAGTATACCAGCAAGTTAACTGTCTGTTTAATTTGAAACTGAAATCTCCTTCGGGAGGAACTTCAGGTTGGGGCGAAGAACGACCTTATGCCTGTGGAAGACTAGGTAGGGAGAACCCACCGAGAGTGCATAGAGTGCTCCAATTCTTCTGGCAGATATAATGGCCACCAAAGACCATCTTCCATGACAAGTGTGACATCACACTTATGCATCGGCTCAAATGGCTTGCCCACGAGCACAGCCAGAACCAGCAGTAAGTTCCACAGTGGAGGAGGCTTTCGCAATGGAGGGGACAAATGGTCAAGGCCCCTGGAAAAGCACCCGACCACCTTCTCCTGCGCCACTGTCAGCATACAGGTCCACATCCAGTAAGCAGAGATGGCTGCCAGGTGCACCTTAAGGGTCGTCACTTGCAGTCCAAGCTGGGAAAGGGACCAGAGATAGTCCAAGATGCTAGCTACTGGCAGGCCAGCAGATCACATTCTATGCCCTGGCACCAGACAGAAAACCTCTTTCATTTAAAGGCATGGCACCTATGAGTCCACTCTTTCCTGGAGGCCTCCACAACGTGGAGGACCCCGCCCCCCCCCACCAAGGCCTGATACTCTAGCCGCTCAGGAGTCAGGTATATGAGATGCAGGGACTGAAGGTCCAGGTGCAGCACCGTTCCCTGGTGTCTGGTCAAGGAGGCCTGCTCCTGAGGCTGAGGAGATCTGGGTACCAGAACTGCTATGATCAGTCTAGAGCGACCAGGATCATCCATGCCTTGTCCTTCCTGACCTTGACCAGGACCCTGCGGATCAAGGGGAAGGGAGGAAAGGCATACATGAATCCAGGGGTCCAGGGCTTCGTGAAGGCATCCCCCATCAGTGTCCCAGATTGTCGGGGGCAGGCACAAAACAGCCTCAGTTTGGTGTTTTCCTGAGAGGCAAACAAATCCACTGAGGGTGAGCCTCACTGGGAAAACAGGTGGTTCACCACCTCTTGAGACCACTCATACAATGTCTCTCCTACCCAGCTGAGAGTGTCTGCCAGCGGACAGTCCTTCTCCATGAAATGAATCTCAAGGAGATCAGCGCCCAGGCTGCATACAAGGGTCCAAGTGCGGAGTGCCTTCTGACACAAGGGAAGGGAGTGTGTGCCGCCTTGTCTGTTCAGGTAAAACATGGTCGTAGTATTGTCCATCTGGATCTGAATAACCTGATCAGAGGACCAAATTCCATGAGGGCCAGCCGCACTGCACGGAGCTCCAGCAGGTTTATGTGGTGACAGGACTCCCAGGGTGACCAGAACTGGTGGGCAGTGCGCTCCCCACTCTATCAGAGACACATCCATCGTCAACATGACAGTTGACTCTGGGTGGACAAATGGGATTCCTTCCTCCAGATGATCCGCGACCAATCACCAATGGATGGCGTTCCAACTAAGACCAGCTGGTCTAGGTGACCTCGGGGCTGGGACCACTGACAGCCCAGCTCCCACTGGAGGGTGTGCATCTGCCAGCAGCCCCAACAGACCATGATGGTGCAGAATGCCATATACCCCCGCAGCTGCAGGAAATCCTGGGTAGCGTGCAACGACCCAACCTCAAATGATCGGGTGAAGGAGGTAAGATCCAGTGCCTGGTCCACCAAGAGGTGGGCCTTGGCCCGCAGGGAGTCTAGCTCTACCCTGATGAACTTGATTACCTGCTGTGGTACCAGTTTGGACTTATCTGGGTTGACCAGGAGGCCCAAATCCCTGCAGGTCTGGAGAGCCAGGGCTGTGGACCTCATCACAGCTTCTCTGGACAGACAGAAATCACCCAGTTGTCCAAGTAGGGGTAAACTCTGACCCCGAAGTGCCACAGATGGGTCACCACCACTGCCATGCAGTTGGTGAAGACCCTGGAAGCTGAGGAGAGCCAGAACAGCATGACCTAGAACTGGTACAGGACCCCTTCTGCTCGGAACCAAAGGTACCGATGGTGGGACCTGCATACGGGAATGTGGAAGAACTGAAGAGCATAAAGCACTGCTCTCATCTCTAGCACATTTATATGCAGGTGTGCTTCTACAGGTGATCACAGGCCCTGGGTTCTGTGAGGTCCCAGATGTGCACCCCATCCCTGTCCTGACGCATCGGTAGTCAAGATTTGGGAATGAGGAGGGGACTGGAAAGGAACTCCTAGGCTCAGATTGCTGGAGTCCTGCCACCATACCAGATCCCATTGCATTGGGCTGAAGATGAGGACCGGACTGTCCAAGCTGTCCTCCCTCTGATCCCACTGAGACTTTAGAGTCCACTATGAATTACGCATGTGAAGTCTGGCCAATGGGACTGTGAGGACAGCCACTGCTATGAGGCAAAGAAGACGGAGAACCGCCCTGGCCGAGATGCATCGGTTGGAAGACACCAGCTTGGCTTGTCTCTCCAGGGTGTCTGCCCTATCCAGGGGGAGAAAAGCCATACCCTGCACTGTGTCCAAAACCGCCCCAATAAACTGTAGGTGCTGGGATGGAGCGAGCTGGGAATTGGGGTAACTGACCATGATACCCAGGTGTTCGAAAAGGTGCAGGGTAGCCAATAAGGAAGCTTCCAGCCCCTCCCTTGACGGTGGTGCTAGGAGCCAATCATCAAGATAGGAAAAGACATAGTGCCCCTGACTCCTCAAGGCCCCTGCCACTATCACTAAGCATTTGGTAAAAATCTGCGGGGCAGTGGACAGTCCAAAAGGGAGAGCTCTGAATTGATAATGCTCCCCTTGGAAAGAAAACCTGAGGAATCTGCGATGTGGATGGAATGTTGGGATGTGTAGATACGCATCTTTCATGTCCAAGGCACAAAGCCACTAATCTTTGGAGAGGAGAGGCAGAAGGCTTTGCAGTGTCAGCATCTGGAACCTCCTGTATTCGATGAAGAGGTTGAGGGTACTGATATCCAGAATCGGGCATAAATCCCTTGTCTTTTTGGGAACCAGAAAGAAATGGGAGTAGAACCCCTTCCCTATCTGGTTTGCCGGCACTGGTTCTATTGCTTCTTTGTGAAGAAGAGCCCTGATCTCCTCCCTCAGATGGGGGATATGCACACTTGGGTAATGAGAAGACCTCGGTGGATAGTTCGGAGGTTTTTCTCTGAATTTGAGAATGTGATCAAGCTTTATTAGTTGAAGCACCCAGGCGTCTGATGTGATGGACTCCCAGTCTCCCAGATGCCTCGCGAATCTTCTGCCCACCTGTTCCTCCGACAGAAGAGGAGGAGGGAGGGCGATAAGGGAGGGCCACAACTGAAGTTCTTTGAGTTTTGGCTGGAGGGGCGGCAGCAGTATTGGGAGCCCTGCGTTTGAACTGGCACTTGGGTCCTTGCTGGTTTTTCGTCTGATGTCTGCTTTGGCTGATGAAAGGGATGCTTTTGTTGTTGTTGTTTCGGTCAGTCCATAGTATGGACCGACCAAAAAGCTGTGCCTTTATCCTGCAGGCTTGTTATGATGTCCTGGGCATCCCCGCCAAACAGGACAGAGCCTCTGAAAGGGGCATCTTGGATAGCTGACTGAATATCAGTGGCTAGCCCCAATATTCTTCGCCAAGAGTACTACTAGCGAAGGCTAAAAGCTGTGGCCATACTTCTAGCGGAGGAATCCACCGCATCGTAGGTGGCCCACAAAGAATGGCATCCAGCCACCTTGGCCATTTTCAATGTAGATGCCAAGGAGAATTTGGTGTCAGAATCCGGTAGGACCTCGACAACTGGCTCGAGCTGGCGGAACAAGGTCTTCTGGTACACTAGCATGTGTGAGTCATAGTTCAGAGCACGTATATCTAGAGTAGAAGAGGCAAAGAATTTTCTCCCAAACTGGTCCATTTGTCTGGACTCCTTATCAGGCGGGGAAGCACTGAGGTGCTTGGGCTTAGCAGATCTAACATGAGCTGCCATGATGACCACCGAGTCTGCCTTAGGATGTACATGAAGGTGGTCCTTGTCCTCAGGAGTCGTATAAACCCGGTCTGCTTTCTTTGCCATGGCCAGGATGAAGGAAGGTCTCTACCATATGGTCGAGGATAGATCCTCGTGGGGTTCCAGCCATGGGGGAGTGAGAACCGGGCTCGTATCCAGGAAATCAAATGCTCTGCCAACCTTTGTCTTTTAGGGTCCAGAGCCTCCACCTTCCATCCTTGGGTCTCCGCCATGTGCTTCAGGAGGTCCACAAAGGACGAATCTTTGGGTGGTGATTTTTGGAATTCCCGAGGGACTTGCTCCTCAGGGGGAGGAGTTTCAACATCTGAACCGGCGGATGAGGAATCAAGAGTCCATATCGGAATCACCCGAATCCTCAGGAATCTTTTCAGGAAGTGGAGGATCGGGCTCTCTGGTGATCCTGTCTGACGTCAGGGGTGTCAGAGCTGATGTCAAAGAACGAAGCGGTACCAGAGAGGGCACCCGAGGAGGAGGAGCTGTGTGACCTGGATCCGGAACAACTGGATGCCTGCTGTCTAATTCTGAGACCAATTGGGTTTTGATTTCAGACCACCAAGATTTTAGAATTTCCCAAAAATCCACCTGAGGTTGAGGAGGAGATGGAGTAGGAGGAGGTGGAGGCTGCAAGAATCCAGAGCCAGGACCATGTCCCCCAAAGCTAGGAGACGGATAATGTTGGTAGCCCGGTGTATGAAAATAGCCGGGGTAGCCTGAATAGTAATAGACTGACGAAAATTAATCCGGCGTTGGGGCTGATGGAGGATAGCCCAACGGAGGATACCCTGGTGCAAAGCCTGATGACAGACCCAAATGGGGAAAACGTGATGGCAGCCCTGACAGGTAATACCCAGACGGCAGGCCCGATGGAGGATATGCTGGTGGACCCAACTGAGGGTAGCCCAAAGGCGGCCTCAGGGGGGGGTGGCCTGACGGCGGCCCTGATGGAGGAAAACCTGATGGCGGCCCAGACAGAGGGAGGCCTGACAGTCCTATATGACAGCCCAAAGGACCTGCAGGAGGAAGATCAGGTAAAGGTCCAGAAGGGCGAGGCCCCGAGGGAGATCCCAAGGGTGAAAGACCCGATGGGGGTGGGTGTGTGTTGAGGAACAGGGTCCGGTACCACTATGGGTGGCATCGGAGCCACCATAAGGCCCAGTGGTATCCTTTTGTCTGGAAAATCTGACAAAAGGAGTTCGTCAGTTGGACCCGGCGACAGTGGAGGAATGTCCGACAGAGCAGGAGATGGGGGTTCTCCATGAAGGGAGCCCCGGGGGGACCCTAGTCCTCCATCCGGGATGGTGTTAACATCTGGCAGCATCACATCAGAGCCTGAAGGATGCAAAGAGGTTGTGCCGTCGTTGGAAGGACTGACGACTAACTGATTGACCTGGGTTATGCAGGAATCGGGGGCTCCAACTTCCGACTAACCAACCCCGGCCAGGCGCTCGTCGGCGGGTCTGACGAGCAACTTATTGGTCGCACCTACCGACTTACAGCCCGGAGTGGAACTGGGCCTAAGAATGGCGGCAGCCTTGGATGGATCAGAGGAGCCCACCATCACCTTAACCAGTGGTGGCGGGAGGGCAGGTCTGGCTACGGCACTTACCTTTCCGGAGGAAGAGGGCCGAACCTCTGTCAAAGGGCCTATGGGTGGCTTCGAAGGAGGAAGGGGCTGCACCATATCCTGATGTTTTTCTTTATCCCTTTTCTTCTTCTTATGTGGTTCCGAGGGCGAGGAAGTAGCGCTTTGAAGCTTTTTGAGCTCTTTCTCCATTAAAGCCATGTTTTCTTTCAGGAGATAGGCCTCTAGAGACTGTTGCTATTTCCGTGTGGCCTGACTGAATCTGGCGCAGGCCTCACACTCCCTGACTTTGTGGTGAAGGCCCAGGCAGAAGAGGCAAAGGGTATGCTGGTCCTTGTGTGGTAGCTGGACGCCGCATGAACCGCTCTTGTTTTTATGTGATTCCGATGGAGAAGTGGATGACATCCAAACAATTTACTGATTTTTTTTTTTTTTAGAAAATAAGAAACAGCGGATCCTCATCCAAAAAAGGTGTTCGAACTGCTGTGACGAGCTTCAGTTGGTCTAATGTGCACAGGTCGAAGGCAGGAAAGAATTGGAGGGTGGACGTGGGACTGCCCACTGTATAGCGTCACGCTGATGTCAGTCATATGACGTCGGGTGGGCAGTCCCCCATCAGACACTGCTAGCAAATGTTTCTGTGCTGTCCTGATGCCAGGGGGCGCAGTCCTACAAGTAATTAGCTACTGCAAGAGCCCTCTCAAAGTAAGATCTGCCCCTGCTAGGGCTGTTGCCAAGGAGGAGGTGACTGAAAGGACCAGTTTTGGAAGGTCAGGTCTTGGGCTTCCTTTTTAGGTCCTTCTGGGACGAAGTCAAGGGTGGCACTGGACCAAGAAAGGGACATCTGTCAGCCTCTGTTGCATGCCCATTGTGAAGGTGGACAAGTACAGCCAGGCCCTACGATGCATGGGCACACAAGTCACCCATGTCCACGGCTGTCAAGAGCTGGTATTTAGCCAGCATTTGACCATGGTCTCGGATGAGCTCCACTGTCACCGCTGCCCGGTGGGGTGGATAATATATGGCATGGCCATAGTTAGCCATCAAAACTGCATAACTAGCCTGCCTGAGACCCAGAGTAGCCACTACGTACACTTTTTTCACAGCGTGGTCAACTCTACAGGACTCTCTGTCCAGCAGCTTATCCACATTCCTCTAATGTCCGGACTTGTGGAATACCAAGTCTGAAATCAGCCCCTCTGCAGAGGGGTGGTCAGTGAATCCTGAAAGAGCACCCATGGAGACCACGTACTTGTGGACCATATGGGCTGAGGGTGCTGGGCAGGATGCTGAATGCTGCCAGAGCTTCAGGGCTGGTCCCAAGATGGCCTCAGCCACTGGGAAAGCAACCCCCAGATGCATCCTGGTCCAGGACATCCATGTGAGGGTAAGTGGCCCTCTTCTGGACAGGCCCTCGATGCCCGTGGATTTGGAAATGAGAAGAAGCACGCCGAATGACATTGGCCCTTGGTTGGTAGAAGACTCTTCGACCAGCACCCAGTTGAAGAGCGCAGCCCCAGAAGAGGCCATTGACTCCTGGTCCGAGTCGAGGGAAGACTCCACAACAACGGTCTACCACCACAGATCACCATGGACCTCCCGGGACTCCTCGCCTGGAGTGATCCTCACCAACAACTGGCCTGGCAAGCTGGGGGCCAAACATCTGGTCTCCTTGGAGGAAGTGCCAGTCGGTGGCTGTTGGGGTGGCAGCTCCACCAAGACTGGCGGAGAGACAGGTGTTGGCGGCATACCATTACCGCAGCAAATCCAACACAGTGAAGACCACCACAGCGACAGGAATCGGACAAAATCTACTCGTCGCTGTGGTAGTCCGTGTGCCGATCGGGACTGCCTCGCTGGGTGTTTGCCCTCCCCATCCAACTCCACCAGGAGTTAGAATCCTAGAGACCAGGGGTGTGAGGTGGAGCCTCCACAAGGGACTGGGGGTTGTGGGACAGAGCCCATCACGAGGGGCCGGGGTCACAGCCCCAATTGTGTGTGCCGACATTCCCGTGGCTACAGTGCCGACAGTCGGCATTGCAGTCGTCGCTGTAGGGGATGTCGGCGCTAGCGCCGTCGGAGTGCTATGGGTACACCGGGTGTTGGCTGCACCCATGAGGTCTGGGCAGGGTTCTTCGACTTGGTTTTCAACCCAGAGCCGTGGAGGACAGGGCTCTCCCCAAAAGACTGAAGGGACTGTCATAATTCACAGACTTGACCCGTGAAGGTCCCTCTGATGCTGATCCCAGCCGGAAGCAGTGCTGAGGTCAATGAGGTGCCCACTACGGCTGCCGCTTCCATGGTGGCAAGCTGTGCCAAGGTCAAGGAGGTGCCCACCATGGCTGCCGCTTCCCTGGTGGCAAGCTCTGCCACAGACTCTGCAGCCACTGAGGCCTTTCTGACGCCCACTGAGCAATTCTTTGGGTCCCGTTCTGAAGGCCAGCCCTTAGCGAGCTGGAGCTTCCTTTCCTCATGGGATTCATGGGAGCATGGAAAAGCATAGGCCACACGCCAATGTGTCATTTTGCCCCCCTTCCCCCAGCCAGTACACACACGTGTCGTGCATATCAGTGACCGAGAATTTCTGGTGGCAACAAACAAAGAATTTGAAGCCGGGCCTCTTGCGATCCAGTGCAGCTAAGAAATGGAGTCCAGGAACACACAAAATAACTCTTAACAACTCTGAAAACTTTGAACAACGGTTCAACTATGGTGCAGAGAAAATCCTTAGCAGAGCACGAAGGAGGTGACCCATTCTTCCAGCAGAAAGAAAGATCTGCTGTCACAGGGCAGAGTCAGGGGATATATCCGCTCAGGTGGTGGGAGGAGTTTAGCTTAAAGATGTCTGGCTAATCATCGCCTTCCAGTGGAACTATCAGAGTGTGGCTAGTGTGCCATACCCACACCCCTAGAATCTATCCTGCAGTTCTGGACACCTCTGCCACACAAGCAGTGCATATTTAAGTACCAAACAGTAAAATGTGATCCGAGCAAGTGATCAAAGAGCAGTAAAATACACCTAAAACAACCAGACACCTTGCAAAATAGTTTTTTCTTAGCTGCTCAGAATAGTAAGCAGCAAACAGTTTTAAGCACTGTGAGTGAATGCAATGGTGGAAACAATTGTAGGCCCAGCATTCGGATCAAAAGCAGATAAAAGCTACCAAACAAAACCAAACTTTTTTAAAAGCATTTATTACACGTTTTGTAGTCTCCCATGAAAGAAGAAAGCATTTACCTTTTAAATTTAATCTGCACCAGCACTGGAGGAGGAACACAGGCACTGACAAGCTACCAACCCTTGGGAAATTCTAAAAGGAACTTTACATCACCAAACCCCATGATGCATTGCATGACTGAGGTCATGACCTGTAAGTCGTCCCTGGGCAATTTTGTTCACAATGAGTTTCGGAACTTGACTAAAATTGACATCCTATGGATTTTGAAAGGTACAGAGAAAAACACTGAGGGATTAATTGCCCATGCTGCACATATTTAAAGGAAAAACAGTTCACAAGCCCTTTCCTATAATCCACCACAGGGTGAGTGTTACAGTGGGATTTACCCACCCCTGGTATGTTTCTGTCCAGAGGCCACAGGGCGACTGACTAAACCACACCAGAAATGGATAAATCCCACCATAACCAACATCCTGGAGTGAATTACTGCAATTATACAATGTCCCCCCTAAGTTTTTTGAAAAATAAAATAAAAAAAAAAGAAAGTTTTTTTTTTTGTTTTTGTGCAATTTTGATGATTTTTTATTGTTACGCCACAAAAAAATACCAAGGATAAAGTGACAGGAAATACGTTCAGTTCAGAATTCTAAATGCAAAAATGAATTGTTTATGTATTACAGGTTTGTAAAGTGTTTAAGGTAACGGCTGCAAATTCATTAATAAAGATATTTTCTGTTTAACTAGCAATGCAGTTTGTGTTTTTTCTAGTAAAAAAGAGTGCAACTTTATTAATTTGTTTTATTTTTATAATACTTTTATTTTCTGTAATGCAGAATAAACTTTTTAATGTAGTTGTAGACAACTAAGAAAAATACTGAACGCTGCAAAGTTTAAAACTTTAACAAATTAACTGATTAGCATATGGTTGAACAATGTTGTGTATGGAAACCCAAACACTGTAAACAGTCATTCTGCAGCAGTAGTGATAGCAATACTAACGCAGAATGATTTTTTGCTCTGTGTTAGTATGGATGTTACAATGCAAGCATCTCCATCAGCGCTGTTGATAGGGCTAGCGGCGGTTGAATAGTCGCGTGAGTGAGTTGTCTGGTGGGTGGCTGGCTGAAAGCAAGGACAGTTTTGTGGAGCACAGAAAGTAAGTGATTTTTTGCTGGTTTCATCATACACTATATAGAAAAGTGTATGGTAGCTGCCATAACACAACCATGCTATTCTTACACCTCACAGTTACCATGACATCAAAGGGACCTCTTGAGCTTAGCTCTTGTGGTCCTTGACGTCATAGTAACCACTCAGTGTAAAAACAGCGTTGTTGTGTATGGGCTACCATACACTATCATATATGTAAACTGAAATTCGTTTTCAATTTATGTAAAGAATAAAGTCTATTTGAGTCCAAAGTAAAATTGCATAGTCTCGTGGTCAGTGAAGTTAGAGAGGTGGGGCATGTTAGGAGGAGTCACAGGGTCGGCTGGAAGCTGTAGATCTTATAATCTAGGTGTGGGCTCTGCAAAACAAACACAGAATGGTGGTTGTGCAAGCTTGCAGGTTAAGCTGCAGAGCTCAATTTGCAGCTCCATTTCTAGCTGCATTTGCAGCTGCTGGTGAATATCTATCAGCTCCATATGTTGCTGGGGAAAAGCACTGCATTCATTGATATTCAATTAATTTAATGTACTTTGTGTGAGCAAAACACAGCGTACTCATTAGCATGCTGTTCTGCAGCGGTTTCAGCTTGCGAGAGCGGTATGCAGGCACGTGGCTGGTTTGCAAAAAATGTTGTATTACAGGTTGAAAAACAGAGCTGGTTAAGACAGTTCTTCGTCATCCACAACACATTTTTTTTTTAACCAGGAGAGACACACTAAGCTGAAGTTTGTTTACAGGTGTGACCTGGGAATACAAGGAAGTTAAGTGACTTGCTCAGGGTCACATAGTATGCAAGTGGGGGCTGTGGGATTCAAACCCAGGTCTCCAGGTTTGCAGCTCAGAGCCTTAAATCACTGCGCTTCACTGCTTCCTCTATTTCCACATAAAATGGAAATAGGCAAATGTTTCAGAATTTTTACTTGTGGGTTAGCAGCATCAGCAAAGATCAAATTCCACTGTTGCCTGTCTAAGATATTTGGTTTCCAGTAACTGCAGAGAGATGCCTTATTCTTATGTCCTGTTACGGACATTATCTGTCTTGTCTCCAGTTCAGCATCCGATAAAAGGGGGACAGCAGTTGCTCCTAACGAGTAATTTGTATACATTTTTGGGAGACCAATTTCCCAAGACATTTGTGGGAGTAGGCTGCCCAGGTAGTTTATGTCCATTGGCTCTACCGTGCATCTAACTGACATGCTATCCAGGAGTTCATACTGAGATTTCATACTAAGGACGTGGAAGAGCAAGAAGGACAAATCAGCCCATAAATGCTCTTATATATTAGTCAGAATAATATGCTAAATTGTGACCAGATAACAAAAGTTCATCAAGACGGTGCTTAAATTCTATTTTTGTTCTACTGACAATTATATTTAAAGGTAATTTGTTCCACAGGTTGATAACTCTGAGTGTGAAAAAGGATTCTCTACTGAGGTAATTGAACCTTTTTCCACTTAGTTGGAGTGGATGACCTCTGATGTTGTGTGAGCTCTCTTTAAATTCCAGATCTAATTCCACCATCAGGTATGGATCCTGAATGATGTCAAAGAGAACAAGCATCTGTCAATGCCGAATGTTTCCTTGCATGATTTATATTACCCGGTCAACAAAAACTAAATAAAATAGCAAGTACACTAGACAAATCCTGCCTATTTTCAGGCACGACCCGGGGGAGAGGAATACAGATGAATGCCAACTGACCTTGAACCAGATTAAGCTGTTGTTGGTATTTTTAGTGAATGAGAGAAATTTGGCCAGGACACCAGGGAAATTCCCCTACTCTGTGTGGAGAGAGTGCTGCTGGGTAATCCGGAGGGGTTGCTCAGTAGGCTCTTGGTCAGGCATGGAATCGGATGCTGTGTTGTCTGGCTCAGTGGAGCCTACTACGAACGGAGACCAGAGCAAAATCCTCACTCGAGAACTGGGAGAAGTGCTTAATATCCAGGAGAAGCCTCAGACTGAATCGCGGTCTGAATCGGGAGCTGCAACTAATTTATTTTCGATATCCAAGTTTTCTGTACCTGTGGAAATCGCGATGTCAGCCGGCCAGGTGACTGATTCCGGTCGGGCCCTTTTTGCAGACGCACCTCAGGAAATACAGGAAGGGACTCATTTTGAAGCGCACCAGACATTGGAAGCTGCATTGGACCTGGGAATACTACCGCTGGACCCTTGTTCTACACCTACGGCCTCACAGATTCTAAAGCAACAATTTGGCTTGCATAATAGAAAATCATCCTACCCTACTATGGACTGGTCATCGGAGGAGGTTTTACAAGATGCTGGATGGACAAAATCACAAACAGGCATATGGATCCCAGACCCTACATGGACGGACAGTTCTCAGTCTTCCACCATGCATGCCAACGTTTCTACAAACCTGAGCTCAGGTATGGACATTCAGACTTCTGGGGTGGAAACTATTAATGATAATCAGAGTTTGAAACTGGCCCTTCGCCATACCTGGGCCGAGTTCGGGGTATAGGACTTAGGTTATGGATTTAGCCCAGACAGGGGCACAGGCTGGCTTGCAAAACCCAGAGCAGTAATGTCTGACTTGTTTAAAAACAAATTAGAACAGGCACCTAGAAAAGCTGTCCGTTCGTTATAGGGTGGTCTTCAAACCCACCGGATAGATATTATATTGCTAACTCGCTTTTGAAAGGTTCCATGAATTTTCTTCCTGTTGATATTTTTGCATTAATTCACATCTCAGGGAGGATTCTTATGATATTAGTTTTAAATCCTTTAAGGGCTTAGAGAATTTTGGGATAGATACTCCATTTTGAAAAATACCCTTTGTGGGTTCCATTTTATGCTATCCCCTTACTAAACCAGTGTTTCGTTACATTACAATCATGTTTAGGAATGAAGGTGTCAGCGTAGGTAATATTTACCAATGGTTGCAAAATAAATGTGAGGTGATGGGACCCCCTGAAGCTATCTTGGACCTAGAAGGTATTTGGACAGGGAGCTGGAAATTTAAAGTGAAGTTACCCCAAATAAATGGTGAAATTATCCATTTACCGAACAGCTTCTTTCTAGGGAAAGATAGAGGGGTCTGTTTTTATAGTGGTCAGCCTCGGGCCTGTTATAAATGTGGAGCCCGTACTCATTTAAGTAGCTCCTGTGACCTTTTAAAATGTCCATTGTGTGGAGGGTTTGGGCATGTAGCAGAAAGATGTCAAAACATCTTTCAGTGTAATCTTTGTGGTGATAATGGCCATGCCTTTCACCAATGCCCACGGGCCTCTCATAACAAAGCTGGGGGCTGGGATTCTGATGCCCTAATTAACAAGGCTCAGGGGAAAACAGTGATTGATCCTGGATCCCTTCACACATCAGGTAGTCAGGCTGATCCTTCACCCCTCTTGGTGGACAAGCCTTCCTCCTCAGAGACTGAGGTGACTCCTTTGGTTGCAGATGTATCTATTTCATCTTCTCCACCTGATATCTCTGACTCTCAACAGGCCTCTTCTTCCATGCCCCCCTTTGAGATAGTGAAACCCCGTAGGTTTCATTTAAGAGCTTCTAATAAAGCTTCCTCTACTACTCCCACTCCAGTAGAAAACTTTTTTCCCTTTGCAACTGGAAGGTAGGGACTCAGATTTAGAATCTGATACTTCCCACCCATCGGAATTGATTTCGGAAGAGGAAGATAGCAAAGCCACAGACTTAGCAAAAGAAAAAAAGGGAAAGAAAGGGAAGAAGAGAAAAACTAGCCATTCCCAGAAGTCTGGAACTTAATGGTACTATCTCTGCAACATGGCGACCCTGAAAATAGCCTCCTATAATGTCTGCAGTATAAAGAACTTTAAGAAGAGACTTGCTGTCCTTTCCTTTCTTGGTACTTTAAATGTAGACATTATTCTTTTACAGGAAACTAGGTTATCCTCCCTGGCTGAAATCAAACAAACACAGCAAAGATGGGTGTGGGGCCTTCCTTTGGACTTTTGGGCCTGGCAGCTGATGGGATTAAGGGTTCTCTTTACTTCCACTGCCTTTAGAGTTCCTAAACTGGTCGACATCTGTCCAGGACGTGCCCTGCTCCTAGATTTTTCCTGGCATGACTTTGATTATAGATTATTAAACATTTATGCCCCTCAAGTTAAAACTGCACGTATTAAATTATTTGAGGATGTTAAGCCCTTTCTATATACTCAAAGACACGTTATCTGGGAGGGATTTTAACTGTGATATAGATACTAAATTTAAAGGGAAGTCCAGAAAAAATATATTGTGATTCTTTAGCTTTAAAACAGATTATTAAAATGCTGGACTATTGGACGTTTATAGGTCATTACATAGTACAGGTGGTTCTTCATATCACAGGAACATATTTTCTTCACGTATTGACTATCTTTTGTCTCTAAGTTTCTAAAACCTTCCTTACATATATTACACCAACTGAGTTCTCAGACCATCACCTTTTAATTGGGGTTTTAGTCTAGCAGATATTCCCCTAAACTATATTCAGCTAGCCCCAGATAGGCGTCTAAATGTGTCCTCCTTGGAGGACAGTGATTATATTTCGAATTACAAAATCTGTTTTTACCGTCATTCTACACTTTGTTGTTATGAGAACCTTTTTTCTGGTGGAAGACACTAAAATAGAGATTAAACCCTTTTAAGTTCTAAGGGAAACACAAGGCCAATTCACGATATCTTCAATACCTACATTATCGGGATCAATTTTACAAACTGATGTCACTACCATCGAGTGACAAACTCCTTTGTTGTCTCAAATCTCAGAATTAAAAAACAGATGGTTGAATATCAGTACAGTAGAGCTATATCACTAGACATGGAATTTAGATTTGGGGTACAAGCCCAACCAACTTCAGATCCCTATTTGGCGTGTAAGGAACGCCTGACGGACTGTAATGTCTAAATTAACCTCTTCCGAAGGTAAAATAGTAACCTCCGAGAAAGATATGATGTCTGTTGTACAGCAATTTGTTTCGGATACCTTTGGGGGAGAACCCGAGCTTAGTGGGAATTTGCCTGAGGACTTTTTGCCTTATCTTCCAGTGATGGACACCACATTTCAAGCTCAATTATTGAAACCCATTTCTCCATTGGAAGTGGAAAAAGTTATCCTATCCCTTAAACTTAAAACATCCCCTGGTTTGGATGGCATTCCAAATGAATTTTATAAAACCTTCATTTCGTACATGTGTCTTTTCTTCCTCTTGTGTTCAATTTTATCTTAACCTCCACCTCCAGGTTTCCAGAATTTAATGTGGCCTTATTGAAATTTATTTTTAAAAAGGGATTCCTCCTTACTTACTAACTGGAGGCCGATAAGTATCATAATAGTGACTATAAGATCTTTGCTAAAATCTCACAAATAGATTGTCCTTAATTTCTGAGTCCCTTATTCATCCGCTCAATCCTGTGCAGTACCACATAGGAAGATACAACATAGTTTATATTTGTTAAGAGACTTATTTGACAACAGTGATAGGGGAAAAGGGTCGGGTTTTATTATTGCTTTGGATCAGGTTAAGGCCTTCACAAAGTGTGTCACTCTTACTTATTTAATATACTATTAACCTACAAAATTCCTAAACTCTTTGTATACTGGATTTCGATTTTATATTGGAAGCAGTGATACATCCTTTAGTGAATGGAAGAATGGGCCTCTATGGTTCCTGTAGTTAGGGGAGTTCGGCAGGGTTGTCCCCTGAGCCCTCTTTGTATGTGTTTGTTTTGGACCCTATTATTCGATATATTCAGGGCATTCCGAGATTATGGGTTTGACCCCTGATGTATCCTTGCCAAGGTTAAAGTAACCGCCTATGCAGATGATATTACTTACGTTCAGGATAGGCCTTCCTTCAGAAAGCCTTACATTGTTTTCTGATTTGGGGAAAAATCTCTGGATCTGAACTTAACGTTTCAAAAAGTTTTATTTTTTCTTTACATCCTGAACAGGATACTCTCTTTGATACTGGGGGTATTCCATTCTCATCACAACCTAATAAAATTCTAGGAATTTGGTTTGGGTTAGGTGATATGGCTACTTTAACTGGGAAAAGCAGTTAAAATAGGGGAATCTAAAGTGAATGTCTGGAAACAATGGAAATTTGGGAAACGGAAAAGGGTTTCTATTGTTAAGCAATTTTGATTCCCATATTTTATACCTTAGTTATTTATACCCGCACCTGTTTCATTAGAAACACGATTGTACAGCGTCTTTTTCCAGATGATTTGGGGAATCGTTTAAATCCAGTTATGAGGATTTCCTTTACTTACCAGTTAAGAAAGGTGGATTGTCCATGATAAATCCAATTGTTTTTTTCATTCCATTTTTGTTTAATTTTTTAGTTTCCTTTGGAATCACACCGGTTCCCTTTGGCATTCGTGGTCTTATTTTCTATGGAGTCCTTACTTCCAGAAATGGACAACGTACCCTAAATTGTTAAAAACAAAATCATTTGCCCTGTATGGAATGCCTTCTCTTAAAAAATGTAGGCAGTGGAATTTATTATTTAATGACCTTATTTCACATACTAGAAATCTTTCTATAACTATATTGTTTTTACTGTACAAGGCTCCATTTTGCTTTTTCCAGACTGTGCCAACCAAAATGTCCTTTGTCTACGTAAATTAACTGACTATAGAATACCATCTTCTATATGGGACATTGTGTGGATATCTTTACATGGGAAATTGGGGGTGCGGGGGAATCTTAAATACAAACCGACAACTGAAAGATACTGTTTAAGGTCTTCTTGTAACTCTATTGAAGAAAGTTTATCTCACTTTCTTATTGATTGTCAGTTCACAAAAGAATTTTGGTGTAAGGCATCTGATCATTGGGGGGTTCCGATGCTGCAGCAGATAACATATAATGCTTTGGTCTTAGGGGATTATACAGGTATATGGCAGTCTTATCATCCCAGCACCTTGAATGTTTTTTTTGCCTTTATTCAATTTTATCTTTGGCAGGCCAGATGTCAATTTATTTTTCAGCAACAATTAGTTCCTATTTCTATAATTTTGTCACAAGTGGAGACTGGTTTATCCTCTGTTAAAGTCAAAGATAAGCAAAAATGTTCTGCTGTTAAATTTGCTTCTTTTTGGAAATCTTTTTTTGTTTGACATATATATTTCTGTGTACAATTTTTGTATTGTTGTGTAAATCTGTTTAACTGGTGATGTTATGTTCTTTTCAATAAAAACTTCCCCTACTCTTTTCGATTAGTGCCATGGGATCTTTAACATCCACCTGAACTACCACCAATCCAAGCAGATGGGACCTCGGTTTAATGTATATGGCAGGTGTGTATTGTGATACTTGAACTTCTGGTGGGAGGAAAAAACTGCCTGAAGTATGTCTGACAAGCTGATATATTTTGGATAGCATTTGAATAGAGAAACTCGGGTAATAAGAAGGCCATGTTGAAAATGTGGGATTCATCGGTGGTCCGATGGTGCTGAGGGTTGAGGTGCTGGATGCCACACCTCGTACCACACAGCAACATGTGTTCGAGAGCAAGCGAGGTCCGCTGGAGGTCAGCAGGGGAGTAGAAGGATAGAGTGTTCCAGGGACAGCTCTCCCTGTCTGGGGAGAGGGACAAACAGTTGTTGGTGCATCCCTGGCCCCTAGTGACGGTTGGGGGGCTGGCACACCGATGCTGCAGACATCGGGTCAGAGGCAGGGCAGACGCCTGAGGAAGTGCGTACACATGAGCATGTACGGCACTGTCACCAGCGTCCTTGTACACTACGCCCCTGAAGGGGACAAACCAGGAGGGAAAAAAGGTCATGGTGGATGGTTGAGAGAACTCGCAGGTCTCGACCCCGAATACTCACCGCGCCGACCTCTGTACTGGATCCGGTGATGGTGGGGTCATGGGCTGGTGGATGGGCGGACGGGCTGGGCTCCCTCCAGATAGAAAGGGCCATGGAGCAGAAGTACAAATAAGTTAAAAAAATGTGGGGTGCAAATATACAGGTTACTCACCTGTAACAGGAGTTCTAGGAATGGTATATGTTGTTCAGCCACACTTATTGGCAGACTCTAGCAGTTCTCCGGGAGAAGGGAGGCAAGGCGCACACCCCCGACTTAGGGAATAAAGACTGGAGAACCGAGGCCCCAAAACCAGCATCCCGGCGTGACTCAAGGTCGATGTGGTAATGGGTAATAAAGGTGTGTGCTGACTTCCAGGTAGCAGCCTGCAGATTTCCTGGATAGGGATGTCCCTGGAAGCAGCCACCGATGCAGCAATAGCGGGTAGAATGAGCGCTCTTATCCCTCTGGAGGCTCCATGCCGCCAACTTATAGCAGCGATCTATGCGGGAGGTGACCCACCTGCCTATCGTCCGCTGGCTGCAGGTCTGCCAGGTGCGGCTTCAGCGTAGGTGACAAACAGCTGGCAACCTCTCCCCGAACTTCAGCCGGCGCCCTTATAATAAGCGAGCCTTCTAGGGTCCAGAGTATGGAGCCTATATTCGCCTCCCAGGTATGATTGGGGTAGAACACCGCAGAGTCAGCACCTGGTTAAGGTGAAACCCGACACCACCTTCGGAAGGAATTTCGGGTGGGGGTGCAGGACAACCTTGTCCCTGTGGAAGACCAGGTAAGGAGACTCGATGCAAAGCGCCTGGAGCTCTCCCATCCTTCTGGCTGATGTGATAGCCACCAAGAAGGCGGTCTTCCATGACAGGTGAGAGAGATCACACCTGTGCATTGGTTCGAATGGCTTGCCCATGAGCTTTGCCAGTACCAGCAGTAAATCCCATGGAGGTGAAGATTCTACTTGGAGGAAATGTGATCAAGGCCTTTGAAAAAGCGTCGACCACCTTTTCCTCGCCACGACTGCTCCGGCCCGCGCCCGGTAAGCAGAAGTGGCTGCCAGGTGCACCTTTAGGGTCGACGACTAAGCCCTTGACTAGAAAGGACCATAAATAGTCAAAATATTTGCCACAGAACAGGAGGAAGGGTCCAAGCCCTTGCCCTGACACCAAATGGAGAATCTCTTCCATTTGAAGGCGTAGCATTTTCTGGTCGACTCTACGGGACGCCTCAACAACATTGAGGACCTCGTCGGAAAGACCCAAGGCCTGGAACTCTAGCGCTCAGGAACCAGGCCGTCAGGTGCAGGGATTGAAGGTCAGGATGGAACACCTTCCCTGATTGACTGAGAGCAGGTCCATGGCTGGAAGCTGCCTCGGAGCCTGGAGCTGAGGCTGAGGAGATCTGGTACCAGAACTGGCGGGCCAGTCTGGGGCTATCAGGATCACCTGCGCCTGTCCCTCCTTGCTTTGAAGCACCTTGTGAATCAAGGAAATGGGGAAAAGCGTGAAGGCCGGGTCCACAGCCCGAGAAGGCATCCCCTGCAGCGAGCCCTGCTGAGGAGGCGGGCATGAAACAGCCTCAGCTTCACGTCCTCCCTGGAGGCAAACAGGTCCACCTGAGGTGTGCCCCAGTGAGAGAACAGATCTTGTACTACCTCGGCAGGAGACCACTCATGAGATGCAGCCCCTATCCAGCTCAGGGCATCGACCAGGGTGTTGGAGGCCCTGCCACATGAATGGCTAGGAGATCCTCCTCCAGGCTGCGCATGAAGTGACCAACGCGGAGAGCTTCCTTGCATAGAAGCATGGAGCGCATCCCGACCTGGCGGTTCAGGTAGTACATGGTCGTGGTATTGTCCGTCTGGACTCGGACCACTTGACCCCGGAGAAACGGAGCAAAGGTGGTGAGAGCTAGGCGGACCGCTTGGAGCTCCAGCAGGTTGATGTGGCATCGGGACTCCCGCAGGGACCAGAGACCGTGCACTCGGTGTTCCCCCAGATGGGCACCCCAACCCATCAGAGAGGCATCGGTCGATAGAGAGACTGTCGGCCCGGGTGAGACAAACGGGATGCCCTCCTGCAGATGGAATGGAACGGTCCACCACTGGAGAGCGTTCCACATCTCTGGGTCACTATCACTAGCTGGTCCAAGGATCGCGTGCTGACCACTGGCTGGCCAGTCCCCACTGGAAGGGGCATGTGCCAGCGGGCCCAACGGACCACGCTGGTACAGGCCGCCATGAGACCCAGAAGGCGCGGGAAGTCCGGGCAGGCGCAGTGCCCAACCAGAAATGATTGGGCAAAGGAGGTAAGAACCTCGCCCTGTCCTGGGAGCCGTGCTCTGGCTCGAAGAGAGTCGAGTTCTGCCCGATGAACAGGATCACCTGCTTGGCTCGAGTTCCGACTTGGCCTCGTTGATGAGAAGGCCAACTGAGAGCAAACCTGGAGGCCAGATCTCTGGACCGCTCCACCTCCCTGTCTGAGGAGGCTGCCATCAGCCAATCGTCCAGGTAAGGGTACACCGGACCCCTTGGCGTCAAAGAGGGAAGCTGTCACCACTGCCATGCATTTGGTGAAGACCCTGGGAGCTGGAGATAAGCTGAAGGGCATGGCTCGGAACTGAAGAGGGATCCCTCCGCCGAAAGCAGAGGAATCTCCGGCGACGGACTGATAGGGACGTGAAAGAACGCGTCCTGTAGGTCCACAGAGAGCAGAACCACACGTGTTTCAGAGATGGTATTATCTAAGCCAGAGTGACCATCCTGAAGGTTCGAGACCTTAGGAACTTGTTCAGGTAGTGTAGGTCGAGAATGGGCGCCAGCCCCTGTCCGCTTCGGAACCAGGAAATACCTGGACAGAACCCCGGGTCTGAAGGGGGTCCTCCACCTCCGTGATCACCTCCTTGGAGGAGGAGAGCGGTGTCGGCTCAGCGAGCCGCCAGTGAGGCTATGCAGACCGAGGCCCCCGAGGTGCGATTGGCTCCAAGGGCGGGCCTGCTTGAATTCCAGAGGCAAGCCTTTTCCCACCACCTTAGTACCCACTCGTCCGTGGTAACAGCGACCAGTGAAAGGAAGTGTCTGGAGCCGGCCTTCAATGGGGGACCAGGGGTGAGGTACAGGATGGGGACACCTCAGCCCGTCCACTGGGCAGGCTTGGAGGAGGGATGGCCGAGGGACCTCCTGGGCCTTACCTCCCTGCTTCCTGTTGGAGCACGGCGGAACAGGTTTGGGATACCAAGGTCGAGCCTGCTGGCCCTGACGTTGCTGGGCCGGGCGGGCTGCAGGGCGAGAAGACGAAGGCTTAGGCTGTGGCTTGCAGCCTTGTCCTTCTGAGCGGAAGAGACCAAGTCCAAGTGCATTGGACTTCTCGATCCTCTGCAGGTGACCTTCCACCCAGGGCCGAAGAGGTCAGTCCCAAAAGGGAACATCCGCCAACTTGTGCCAGGTATCCGAGGTAAAGGTGGATATCCTCAGCCAAGCCAATGTACGCATGGCCACTGTGGCCGCCACAGACCTGGCACATGAGTCCCCGATGTCCAGCAGGTCTGGAGCTGCTGTTTGGCCACTGCCTTGCCCTGGTCCCGCACCTGCCTGACCTTAGTCTGCAGATCTGCAGGAAGATGAGGACAACCTCATCCAGGGAGCCCAACAGGGCATGAGAAAAATGTGCCATGAGGACATGGCGAACTGGCCTGGCCGAGGCCGAGAGGGGACGAGCATAGACTTTCGCCCGCATAATCCAATTTCTTGGATTCCCTTGCGGAGGTTTGTCCACATCCTGGCATTCCCGCACCCGGAAAACGCTGTCGGTAACCAACCCCTCGGCGAGGATGTTCCGAAAACCGGACAGGGAACCGCGGACCGCATACTTCCTGGGCCAACCTGGCTGAAGGCGAGGGGGCAAAGCAGGACGCCGCCAAAGTCCCAAGGCGGACCCACTAGGCTTCAGCCACCGGAAGGCCTCCGTGGAGAATCCTCGGTCCAGAATCTCCGTGAAGGGATACCTGGCCCGCTTGGAAACGGGTTCGAGCTCATCCTGGTGGACTCCGAGATGAGTCGAAGCAACCCTAAGAAGGACGAGGCTATACGTCCATTGACTGCCTCTCCGAGGACTCAAGTCCATGCGCTTGGAGAAGAGGGAGGAACCATCATCGGACTCAGAAGAATCCTCAAAGAGCTGCCTTGGCCTGAGCCACCCTCCACCCGCCGAGGTTTATCGGGAGTGAGGGTGACAGACAGCCTATGGGGCAAACCCAAAGTCGACAGAGAATTTTGGTCGGAGCCCCAACTAATGGCTGTGGAGGCGGAGGTTCCACCAGAATCGGGTGGGCAGTTGAATTGGTCAACAACCGCCTGAGAACAGGCCCTACTACAACGAGGGGTTGTTTCGGGCTCCGTGACAGCCACTTAATGGCCAGGGAGACGACTGGGTCGGCTTATTCCCGGTCAAAAGGAGCTGTTGCCACGTAGTTCCTCGCACTGACACAACGGCGCCAAGCCTCCCCTCGTCCGAGGGGCGGCGCCGCTTGCCGCGGTGCCGAGACCGAGACCGCCTATGGCGGCGGGATCGGTTGGACCGCGAGGATGTCTGAGACCGAGATCGAGAGTCTCGACTAGGCCGAGGAAGGCGAGGAGAAGTGTCGGAAATCGGCACTCCCCTCGGCTCGGACGATCCCACTGAAGGCTCCGGAACCGGAGACACAGACGAGCCGATGGGATCCTCAACTCCCACCGGGGGAACTAGGGAGAGGGGATTCTCAGCTTCTCCAGCCGACAACCCGTCTAACGGGTCGAGAAAAATCTCGACCGCGTCGACCGGAGTCTCGGTCAACTGGCCTGACTGGGACACCGTGAAGCCAGTGGCCGAAGCTGAGGGGTCGGATCAAGTCGACTGCCCACAAGGGAGGGGATCTTCCGGCCCCAAGAACGCTGACGAGAGACTTACTTTGCTCTTTTGGGCCTGGAAAAAGGTCCCGAAGTTGGACCCTCACCCTTGGTCGGAGGGTCAGACAGCTCCTTAAAAGAAGCCGAGCAGCGAGGCACTGAGAGAGAGCGGGACAAATGCTGCAGCCGAGGTAGAAGCGGCCCGCCGCCTCCTCTGAGGGCATCATCTGCTCTAGCTGATCCGCCGAAATGCCGCGACACCGCCAATCGGGCCTCTTAGATTTCACCCGTGGAATTCTTTTCAGGGAGCCCCAGTTGTAATCGAGCAGCACGGCCTCGAGGACGAGGCTAAAAAGGAAGAGCACAAGTCGAGACCGCGGGTCGTGCTCCAGGCCCAGGCAGTAGACGCACGTGGAGTGCGGATCCGTCCTAGACATCTTCTGCCCGCAAGGGCACCTCCGAAAACCGGCAGTCGAATTGTCCATCGCAGCCGCGAGGAGAAGAAGACCGAAGTCTTTTTAGCAAACAACTTTTTGATTTGGAACTTTCGAAGTATTAGGAACCAGTCTTAAACGAAGCGTTAAGGAGGGAACCTGAGCTTCAAGCGTAAGGAAGATCTGCGCCATGGGGCGGAGCCGAGTTTTACCACCCGGTGGTGGGAGGAGCCAGCTTGAAGACCTTCCAGCAAGAGTTAAAGCGGCAAGGAACCTGCCAATAAGTGTGGATGAACAACATATCCATGTCCCTAGAAATATATGATTTCTACAGTTACTAGCATGCGTACCAAAATTGCAACAAATGGGCATAACTTTGTCTGGTGGGAGGAAAAGGCTGTCTGCACTATGTTTTGACAAGCTGTTATATTTTGGACAGCATCTGAATACAGAAGCTTGGGTAATAAGAAGGCTATGTTGAAAATGTGGGGTGCATCACCGGCCCGGTGGTGCTGAGGGTTGAGGTGCCGGATGCCACACATTGCGCCACACTGGCGGCCCGTGTTCAGGAGCAAGTGCAGGCTGCTGGGGGTCAGCAGGGGAGGAGAAGGATCAAGGGTCCAAGGAACAGCTGTCCTCTAAGGAGAAGGGCAACTAGTTGTCAGTACACGCCTGGCCCCTAGCGGCGGTTGGGGGCTGGCATATCGACGTTGGAGACACTGGGTCAGAGGCGCAGAAAACGCATGACGGGGTGCACACACAGGAGCGTATGTAGTACCGTTGCCGGTGTCCCTGCACAATCTGCCCTTGAAGGGAAGAAACCAGGAGTCAAACAGCTCACGGCGGATGATGGAGGAAGCTTGCAGGTCCTGGCCCCGAATAGTCACGGCACCAACCACTGTACTGGAACTTGTGTTGGTGGGGGGTTGACGTCAGCTGGTGGACATCATGGACGGGGTGGGACCTCCCTCCAGATACAGAAGGCCTAAAATTTGTGGGAGTTGAGCATGTGCCACCAATGAAAAATGGAGTGGACAGACCTAACCTGCTATTACAACATGAGAGTCTGTGGATTTACACTTTATGTAGTGTTAAACCCCATTGACTTAATGATAAGTGGGATCTGAAACCTTTTTGGAAAAAGAAGTGATGTTATGTCAGTCCTAAAATTTAGTCATGACATTTGCTGGTTATGTGTTTATTGCTTTTTGCTGTGGAAATATGTATTTATGATGAGCAACACTAGGAGTTCTAGTTGTACTGTTTATTTGTTTGATGTTTAAAATCTTTCCTTTCTTTCTCTCTTAGGTCTGTTTCCATTTCATCCGGCTGCTATCCAGTGACCTGGTCCTCACTTTCTAGGAGATCCTACAAAAATGTTGCCTTGCAGTTACTACACTGACTGTTGCCATGATAAGCTAGAGGTTTGGTCCATTTTGTGCTCATTTCATTTTCCATTTGTTGTCATTAGTGTCAGTGTTCCTCTATTTAATGTACATTTTGCGTTTATCTTAAATTAGATGTGGATGTATTGTGCTGTATTAGAGCAGCTCCACCTAGTGTCTTAAACTTGGTACAACATGGACTTCACAGCTAAAATGAAATGGATTCTAATTTCTTACATGTGTTTTTGTTTATTGATCAATTGTTTTAATTGAACTCACTATATAGGGTCATCTTCCACCATGTAACCCTTTACCCCCTAATGAAGACTCAGTTGTGAGTCGAAGCGCTGGGACTAGTAAGCTTTTTGATTTTCTGTGTGCCTGGTGGTTTTTCTGTGCATTTGCACCTAATAAAATATTGCATTATTTACTATTTTTGGATTGGACCTGGATTTCATCTCCATTACAGGCTTAGAGTGCTGGTTTCTTTGACTTTGTGCCCTACAAAAGGTTGATCAAGAAGTTGGTGGATCTCGGGGTTGGGGAAAAGATGGCCCCATGGGTGGAAATCTGGCTGAGGGACAGAACCCAGAGGGTGGTTGTAGGGGGAGAGTTATCTGGCACCAGAGAGGTAACCAGTGGGGTCCTGCAGGGCTCGGTGCTAGGGCCCGTGTTGTTCAATGTCTTCATTAATGACACTGGGGATGGCATTAAGGGCAAAATGTGCCTAGCTGCAGATGACACCAAGCTCTGTGGGAGAGTGGACACAGCTGAAGGGATACAGGACCTACAAGAAGATCTGGAAAAGCTGGGGAGGTGGTCCAGGATCTGGCAACTTGGCTTCAATGACAAGAAATGCAAAGTTATTCATCTTGGAGCCAAGAATCCCAGGACAGAGTACTACCTGGGTGGAGTCCGAGCATCTGCATCAGAGGAGGAGAAGGAACTGGGAGTTACGATCACTAGTGACCTGAAGCACTCCATGCAGTGCAAGAAAGCAGCAACAAAGGCAAACAAGATGCTGGGATGCATATCTAGGGGGATCAGTAGTAGGAGAGAGAAGGTTATATTGCCCTTGTACAGGTCACTGGTAAGGCCACATCTAAAGCACGGAGTTCAGCACTGGTGCCCACATCTCAACAAGGACATTAAACTGCTGGAGAAGCTCCAGAAGAGGTCTACAAAGATGACAGCTGGTCAGCAGTGTAAGGCATACGAGGAGAGGTTGAGGACACTGAACATGTACTGCCTGGAAGACAGGAGAGAGAGAGACACGGGACATGACTGCGACCTTCAAGCACTTGAAACGGATAAATAAGGTTGATAAGGAGAGTCTCTTTAAGCTGAGTGGCAACCATAACACAAGGGGGCTCAGTCTTAAGCCGGAGGGTGGGGGGTTTAGGAGGGAGGTCAGGAAGCACTTCTTCACAGAGAGGGTGGTGGACACATGGAATGCACTGCCGGAAGAGGTCATCTTGTTGAAGACAGTGGGCAGCTTTAAGAAAGGGTGGGATACGCATAGGGGGAAGGTAAGGATCATGGGTAGAGAGGATGGGAGGAGTTGGGAGGGAAGGCAGGGACATTAGCTCAAGCTGTGAACCCTGCAACACGAGCAGACTTGATAGACCAAACGGCCCTCTTCTTCTGGCTTCTTTGTATGTTTTTTTTTTTTTTATTTAGTTGTTTAACCAGGTATAACACACTAAGCTGAAAGCTTTTTTACAGGAGCGACCTGGGAGCACTAGGAGGTTAAGTGACATGCTCAGGGTCACACAGTATGCAAGTGGAAGCTGTGGGATTCAAACCCACGTCAGTTCTGCTGGATGTCACAAAATTTGCAGCTCAGAGCCTTAGACCACTGCGCTATACTGCCTCACATGTTCATGTGCATGAGTTGTTCCTGCTGCATTTGGGTGCTCATGGACCTTTCTTTCTGCCTTATTGACATCCAAAACATTACTGTGGCTTATAGTTTGTTCATGGGATGATTTGTTGATTGTCACAGCCCAGAATCTGTGGCTTTTATTGCAAAGGGATTTGTTTTAAATGGTCTTGTATGCTCTGCATGTCATATTAACTTTGATATGTATCCATACTTTTTAAAGTAACAGTGCGTGACAGGGGTGACACTTCTGACCTATACTTGTTTTTTTATTTTAAGACCGTCCCTTATCTTCTGACTTGTATGATCACCTTTCTTTCCCCATGTCTGCTTTAGCACTTTTTTGCACATTTGAAATAATAAACAGATCAGTCCTTTTAGTACAGTTATAACCAGGTATTTGTCAGTATTCTTAGCTGTTTTGTACACCTGTTGTCCCACAAAGTCAGGGAGCAGTGCCTAGTGTATAATTAGCTCATAATTGTCACAAGTGATCTAAAACAATGGGTGTTCAAAAACAACAGAAAACAGTGAAGAAAATCTAGTCAGAGCCATATTAAAAAGGGTGCTCCTTACAGTAATTCAACTGTTGAAACAAAAAGTAAAGCAGACTCAAAATGATGGGACAAAGGGTATCACACAAGTTGGGAAATAAGTGGCAATATAAAATAGGATAAAAAAAGTATAGGTCAAAATTTTCACAACTGTCATGCACTGCCCAGATGCTGTATCTGGAGACCGTACTTTTGATTTTCTAAGGAAAGCTAATTTTTTCTGGGTAAGAGGGGGTAGTGGGAGGCCTTATTTTTACCTTCCCTTCTATGTGTTTTAACTACTCCCTTTAAGACCCTGTTAGCCGTAGTGAAGCAGCTATCATTCATCAGATTTAGGGGTTGACTTGTTGGAGGATCATTTATCTATTTGACCCCGATCAAAGATGAAGAGGCATTATTCTTGTCCTGCACGGTTTCTAAGCCGTAGAAATAATGGAGGATATCATTAATAACATCAGTAGGTGCCACTTTTAAATCTATTTGAACAGATTTTTCTTTACACCAGCCTGTAAAAAAAACACCATACACCCACCTGGTTTGTTTCATGGTGGAATGTTGGTTTCGGCTGAGTTTTAAATTGGTAAGCTGGTGTGGTTCTGTCCTAGTTCAGACCTGAGTTGCTGCTGGAGTCAGGATTAGTGGCTCCGTTCTCAGAGCAGCCATGGGCTTGGGGCCAGCGGGAGAAGCAGCTTGCAGTACAAGATGGAGAGATGGTTGTGCGGTCAGGATTTTTGAGCCATCAGAAAGAACATCGGTACTGATAGGTTCTGAAACACAGTTGGACTGATTGCTACTGTCACTGTCTAAAATATCAGCTCAATTTCATCCTCATGTAGGAGTTGAAAACTGAGGTTAAATTCAGACATTTTACCAGCAGTGGAAAAGTAAGATGGCAGCATTCTCAGTTTGAAAAAATTAAAAAATGAGGCGCAGTGATTTTTATTTTTGTCTTCAGGCTGCTCAGGCAGATGAGTCTTTATCCATGGGTTACAGTAAGATTTACACAAGGGCAAAGAGCCCAGTTAGCCAATGAAAATGTAGGATTTTGGTAGCCCACTGTATAACTGATACCATACTTGATGTTAGAGATAGTAGAAGGCGACTGCCCATTTTGATACCCTCTCCAACTTCTCAGGGGCTGTACCCTTCAATGCCTTTATCTGTCTTTTGTCCAAATCCTTTTTAAATGTTTCTTCTGTATATGCCCTCATCACTCACTCTGGTGAACCATTCCACATACTTGTCACCCTCTGGGTAAAGAAGCATCCTCTGTTAATGTTTTTTTGTATGGTTTTGTTACTGGTTGTCATTGTGTGTCCCCTTAAAGACGTTCCCTGCCGATAACCTCTGAAACTGCAACTCTGAAAGCAGATATAACCAAAAGGAGCATGGCAACCCCCTACATTTCTTTCTTTTTCTATATTCATAACCATATTCTACATCAAAAAAAGTTTTATGAAAATGACATGGGTTTGAACTGGTTTTATGTATAAAAACATACAAATATGTCCCCCTTTTTTGGGAATATCAGTACAAGAGGGTGTAATAGTATTGGTAATTTATACTTTATTTTTTGCTTTCACTGAAAAAATGAAGCAAGCGTCACGACAAATGATGTGTCGTCATTTCACTTTTTCTTTCACACTCAAGTTGACATCCAAAATACTGACATTATAGCCACATAAAACAATCTGACCCCTTTCAGATCTTTTTCCATAAAGAGGATTAAGTCTCACCAATGTAGCATAAAAGCAAGCACTGCAATTCATGTTTCAAGCTGTGGATTTTAAATGTTTAGATGACAATCATGTACTGGTCAAAAAACTATGACTCTGACATGAAGCTTCAGAAACACCATATCTTTGTAGTTCAGCTTTGAACTGTCTGTATTTTAGATCCCCTAATTTTTAGTTCCAAAAGGAGAGTAGGTGTGTATATATGATTTGTGCAATGGTACTATCACATTGCCTGTTCTATTTATGAACCTTCTCCTAACTGAACTGACTATTCTGTTATCCCTCCCAGTGACCCCTTTGCAGTGGTCATCAGACTTAAGTTTGTTAATCAATATTCCAAAATCTCCCTCTTTTGTACCTCTCTTAAAATTGCTCCATTTAGCTTGTTTTGTTGTTTGTAACTGTCTACTCCTAAATGCATTACAATATTTGTCAGTATTTAATGATATTTTGTTTCTGATGGACCAAGTTGTTATTGTTTTTAAATCATTTGTAATTTGTTGCATATCCACTTGTGCTTGTACCACCCCAACCAACCTGGTGTCATTTGCAAACACTTTGGTCTACCCCTTCACTTTACTGTCCATATCTGCAACAAATGCTGAGAATAATGCCAGACTCAACAGTCAATTTAGGGAGACAGAAAAAACACAGGTTACTCGCCTGTAATAGTAGTTCTAGGAGTGGTATATGTTGTTCATCCACACTTGTTGGCAGATCGCCTTCCCCTTTAATTGGTGCCGGAATGTCTTCAAGCTGGCTCCTCCCACCCACCCTGATGGTATAGCCCTCAGCTCTGCCCCATGAAGCCAGATCTTGCCCACTGGAAGCTTAGGTTGTGCGTCAAAGCCAGAGAGGTTGGGTGGGTCAGTGTCGAACAACATATACCACTCCTAGAAAGTGTAGTTACATTAAGTCTTACCATAACAGTAGATCTTCAAGGAAAGGAATGTCTCTTGCAGTAGGTAATTACTTCTGGGAGCTTCCAACAGAGGGCGCTGTTGCACGGCAGCTCTTCTAGCAGTTTTCACCAGGGACCGCCCATACATGACATCATGTCCTGCATCCTATATAAGTGTGGGCGATCCCTGGTACCCTCAGTTCCGCCACCAGATTCAGCTCGCAAAAGTGAGGCCCAAGGGGAAGCCAAGGTACCAAGGAGTCCCAACCCTAAGTCACTGGACCAGAATTTGCTCTGTTAGAGAAGGAGGGGGACGGTGGGCAGTATTGCACCTACTGCAAGAGACACTCCTTGAAGATCTACTGTTACGGTAAGACTTTATGTAACTGCACTATCTTCCACAGAATGGTCTCTTGCAGTAGGTAATTACTTCTGGGAGAATCTCCAGCAGTTATGTCCATATGGGAGGACGATTATGATAGGAGACCTTGTAGGACTTCACATGTCCTATGTCATGAGGCAAAACTCAAGATTGTAATGCCTTGTGAAGGTATGGATTGTGGACCAAGGAGCCGCATTGCAGACATCTGAAATGGAGGCTCCATTAAAGCAAGCCGCAGTAGTGGCTATAGCTCTGGTGGAATGGGCTTGGACGGGTCCAGGTAAAGTCTTGTTGCACTTTTTGTAACAAAAGGTAATACAATTCACCAACCATGAAGACAGGGTTCGTTTAGCAACAGGAAGCCCTTCTCTGCCAGAGGCAAAGGTGATGAACAAGTGAGATGTTTTCCTAATTGGCTGGGTACAATTAGTGTAATAGCATAGAATACAGTGGACATCTAAGGTATGTAATAGATGTTCACCCGGATTATAGTAGTCAGGGTAGTAAACTGGAAGCTCCAAGGACTGATTTAAAGTATGTTCAGAGACTACTTTAGGAAGGAAGGATGGGTTGTTACGAAGGACCACCCTGTCCTTGTGGAAAATCAAGTAAGGTTCCCTACACGAGGGCATGAAGCTTGGAAATAAGACAAGCTGAAGTAATAGCCACTAGAAACAATGTTTTCCATGAAAGGAAATGGAGATCACAAGTGGCAGCTGGCTCGAAAGGTTTGAGGGTCAGTTTTCCTATAATGAAATTGAGATCTCACAGAGGAGTGGGTCTTCTAATAGGAGGTTTGATATGTATAATTCCTTCCAAAAACATCTTGGCTAAACGATGTTGGTACAGAAATTTGCCATCGAAAGGTTCATTGAATGCCAATATGGCAGCTAGGTGGACTTTGATGGAGCAGTAACTGAAGCCTGACTCTGATAGTGTGGCCAGGTAATCTAAAATATTCTTCAGTGGACAAGAATAAGAGTCCAGGAAGCGAGAGCCAGACCATATGGAAAAGCGTTTCCAGGGTTTTAAATAATTGATTAGCAGTTTTTTTCCTTGGGGCAATACTAACTGTACAGAAAGTATTTCTATAGGTTTTCTAGAAGTGTTATGTTTGTTAAACACAGTGAGTCAAGTGGTATGCATTTTCACAATGTTTTAGCACTTTTATGAGCAAAACGCTAATCAATTTTTAGAGTTAAATAAAACCCTGGTTTCCATTTGGAATTATAGGTTTCTCTAGTTGCTGGTTTCCGAGAAGCCAGGAGAATGTTGGCAACAGGAGAGGACACCTTGAGTCTATTTATGAATGTGTCCTCAGGAGCCAAGCGTGAAGATAAAGGGTCTTCAGGCTGGGGTGCAGGAGGGATCCATTAAACTGAGTCAGGAGGTCCGGTCTGACTGGCAACTGAATGGGTTACCTTACTGACAGTTGTTGGAGCAAACGGTGATGCATGGCTGATGCCGCCACATTGGTGCTATGAGAAGCATGGTGGCTGGTTCCATCTGAAGTTTTAATAGAGTCCGTTGCAAGAGAGGGATGTGGGGGAGGCATATAAGTAGAGTCCTGTCCAAGGATGGGACAGGGCATCTATAGATTGTCCCTTGTTTCTCGGAATAATAGAGAACTGGGGAGCCGGTAATTGACAGGGGAGGCAAACAGATCCAGCTGTGGAGTTCCCCATAGGTCAAAGATGTCTTGGAGTACTTCTTTGTGAAGTGTCCATTCGTGAGTGGATGACTGGCAACTAGCCGGTCCGCTAATTGATTGCACCTTCCCAGAAGGTGGACGGCCGTTAGCTGTAGGTCTTATCTGATGGCATACTGCCAGACCACAAGGGCTTCCATGCAGAGGGTGCGCAATGTCGTGCCCCCTTGCTTGTTGAGGTAAAATACCACTGCAGTGTTGTCTGATTGAATCAGCAACGGTCCTGGCTTGAGATAGGGCTGGAATACCCAAAGGGCGAGACGGGCCGCCTAGATCTCAAGGAGACTGATATGAGAGTGATGGGAAGAGGCGGTCCACCGGCCTTGGGTCTGATAAGGACCGAAGTGTGTACCCCATCTGTCCAAGGAAGCATCCGTGATTAACGTCTGCATACAAGGGAGAAGAAAGGCATTCCTTGACACAAATTAGTTTTGATTGTCCACCACTTCAGGAAGGACTTCAGAGAAGGAGTGACCCCGATTTTGTCGAAATGTCCAGTTCTTTGAGACCACTGATTCTGGAGAGTCCACTGGACAGGTCTCATGTGAAGGCAGGCAAATGGCACCGTCGGGATGGCTGCAGACATGTGACCCAGAAGTCTCAGCATTTGTCTGGCCGTGACTGTTTTCTGGTTCTGCATTCGCGAAGCCAGAGATATAAGAATGGCCTGACGAGCAGGCGGAAGGTAAGCTCTGGCTGTGACTGTATCTAGAACAGCTCAGATGTACTGGAGAGACTACATCAGGTGTGGACTGGACTTTGGCTACTTGACTGTTTTCCCTAGATCGTTGAACATGCTCAGAGTAGTGGCTAGGGAGGCAAGCAGAGCTTCTCTAGATTCTGCTTTGATTAGCCAATCATCTATATATGGGAAGACGGAGTTTTTTCCAAAAGACTGCTGCAACCACCGCTAGGCATTTGCTTGAACACTCTTGGGGCCGATAAGAGGCCAAAAGGGAGTGCTCGAAACTGATAGTTTTGACCCAGAAGGTGGAAGGGCAGAAATGTGTAATGGGCAGGATGAATGGGGATATGTAAGTAGGCATCATTCACATCCAGGGCACACAGCCAGTCTTCTTGTTTTAGAACAGGCATGATGGTGGATAGAGTTATCATGCAAAAAAGTTTGTACTGAATATATCGATTCAGATGTCTCAGGTCTAATATCGGTCTGAGATCTCCAGTTCCCTTGGGTATTCGAAAAAAGTGGGAGTAAAATCCCGTTTGATGTTCTGGAAGGGGCACTGGTAAAACAGCCTGTTTGGCCAGAGGTGCCTTCAATTCTTCTTGAAGGACAGGGACATGATCTAGTGGGTAATGGATTGTCCAAGGGGGGACGGGAGTGGGGCAGAAATAAATTCCAAAATATGTCCCTTTTGAATTATCTGAAGTACCCATTTGTCTGAAGTGATCGTTTGCCAGGCCTCAAAATGGAGGACAAAACAACACCCCACCGCCTCTGAGTCCTGATCAAGGAGGCGAGGGGAAAGCCCTGATAGGTCACTGGCTAGTGGGTTGTCCATCTTCTCCTGAGGGACGGGGATGGGAACCACGGGTGGCGGAGGCGTTGCCCCTTGTGGGCTGGGCATGACCTTGAAACCCACTTCTATTAGAGGCCTTATATTTTCCACCTCTTTTGGAATAGGAAGAATATTGTGTATGGTAGCGTAGCTGCGAAGCATGGTACATGCCGTGCACTGCACGAAGGGTTCTGCCTGATGCCTGCAAATTGTCTAACAATGTTTGAGTACTTGGTCCGAACAGTTTGGACCCATTAAAGGGTGTGTAAGCAGCTTTATGTTGTATGTCAGGAGCAAAACCTGAAACTCGAAGCCAAGCATGGCGATGCAGAGAGACTCCAGTAGCTGAGAGTCGGGATGAGGCATCAATGGCATCATACACTGACAGGAGCAGGTGGTGGGATATAGAATTGATAGCAGACACCATGGCTAATAACATGTCCTTCTCCTGGGAGGGAGGAAGCTTTTTGATAAGTTTGATGGTCAAAGCACCAAGGGTACATTGGTATTTAACCATATGACCCACATAATTCAAGATTTGAATATTCATGGTGCCTGAAGCAAAAACCTTTTTCCCCCAGGTAGTCAATCCTTTGGGATTCTTTACTGGGTGGTAAGGAACTCATGTGCTTGGGTTTTTTTGGTATGATCATGAGTGGCAGTAATGACCACTGAATCAGCTTCTGGGATGGTGGACAGGAAGGGATGATCCAGGGGAGCCCGATATAAGCGATCTGCTTTTCGGGAAACAGCTATAATAGCTGATGGCTGATGCTAGGCAGCCAGCATGGCATTCTGGTAGGTTGGAACCAGTGGGGGCACCACTAAGGCCGGCTCATCTGGCAATTCAAAATATTCTCATCCACTAGTTGTCTTCCAAGGTTCCTTTTGTTTTTCTTTTTAATTTTCCTTGTGAACTGAAGTGTATTTATTAAACACGAGGGAGTGAGATCATGCGGATATATGTAATGTAGTCAGAGTAGAAAGATCTCACTCTACCCTAATGAATTATGAAATACAAAAAAGAGATTCTGATTTTTGGATACTTTATTTATGTAGGTTTCTGTAAATCCTTAATCAGTCTCTCTTGAAAACTCCTTCTTGTAGTGATTTTACATTTTACTTGCTCCTTGTTCAATCCTTTGCTTATTTTGTAACGTTTCAGAACTTTTTGTAGTTCCTGCATCTGACCAGGAGCTTGTTTAATTATTTTTTATAAAGGCTAAAATCTTTGTTTGAATTCAAAACTGACTGTCTAAACAAACTTTTACTGCATCAAAATCTTACATCTTCTTTGATGTAGACGAATGCATTCAAAATGAGCCAGAAGTTTTATTCTTTAAAGCTGCTTGCGGCGCGAAGGCTGGTGCTTCACTATAAACATAATAGACAAAAAACGACTTGAAATCAGTGCATCTAGAACATGTCTCGAAAGGACTTTTTAATTCAGATGAAATGGAATATGAAGCTCCAATGTGTTTGCCTTACCTTGATAAGGACCAAACATCTTTTCAACAGCTACTATATCCGTAGGGATCAAAGTTTTAGGCAAAGAACAAACGCCACCCCGACACCATTACAGGCAACACTGCGAGCTAAAGCCTTCTGTGACATACCTGACCAGGTGAAGAAGGCTTGGGCCGCTAGGGTGCACGCCCGGAGATGTGCCAACGTCACAACTGACATCACCTGGGCGGCCTAGTCAGTAACAAAGTTTCCAGGAGAGAGTCTCGTGTAGGGAGGTCTGTCTGACATGCAACAGAGGTGGTCAAAGAGAGACAATCTGAAAATCAGTATTATTAGGTATTAGATAAAATAGCTTATCCTAAGATTTCGAACAAAAGGGGACGGTAACAGATCAGGATTAGGAGGAGAAGATGAAATAGAATAAAGAGTGGACTGTGTATTTGATAAGTGGTGGGAGTAAAACCTAGGCATCAAAAAGAAAGATGTGGATTTTGGGCAGAAGCGAAAGGTAACAGATCAGGGTTGGGGGGAAGGTGGAACAGAGTAAAGAGAAAAAGTGGACTCTGTATTTGGAGAGTGGTGGGAGTAAAACCAGAGCATCAAAAGGAGAGATGTAGTGAGTCCCAAAAAATGGAGAAAAATAATTAAACAAGTACGTTTTCCTTTTTAAATTAGGAAGAAGCGAGAAGTTCACTAAGGCAAAGAACATGCACCCCAACCCCCATAAGCAGGCAAACTTTGATACATATTTGCAGAAATTAATGATACAGGTCAGTTCCACCTGTTTGAAAATTGAAAATCTAAACTTAATTTAAACAGAATATTTGTATTCATTTTGAGTTTGAACTGTAAAGTTAGTGTATAATTTATCTAATTTTTTTTTTACCTTTAGATTTAATAAGCTCCTGATCTGATGCAGGAACTACAAAAAGTTCTGAAACGTTACAATATAAGCAAAGAATTGAACAAGGAGAAAGTAAAATGTAAAATCACTACAAGAAGGAATTTTCAAGAGAGACTGATTAAAGATTTACAGAAACCTACATAAATAAAGTATCCAAACAATCAGAATCTCTTTTTTGTATTTCATAATTCATTAGGGTAGAGTGAGATCGTTCTACTCTGACTACAATTCAAGATATTCTGCCATATTCTTACATTGTTTGTCATTTCTGTCTTGGAGAACCCCATGACCTTTTGTATTTGGAGCATCATCTCACTAAAGGACGAGTCATCTGGAGGAGAGGTGGCAGCCGGTATAGGCATGTCCTCATCCAGGGAAGAGATTTCTAAGTATGGGGACTCCGGATTCGGGAAATCCAAGTCTTGGAAATCTTCTTCGTCAATATCACCGGGGATATTCACAGGTAGCTCAGGTTCACCTGACAAATAATTTTCCATATTAGGAGGAGTGGACCAGGGTGGCAGCATATCCCCGTCACCGTAAAAGCTTTTAGGCAGAGGAGAGGGAGACCGGAAAAGATCCCTGAGCACTCCTGGTTCGGAGGGTTGGGTATAACTCACGTTATGCAAGACCTGTGTCACTATCTTGGTGATGTCCCATTCCTGGGAGGGGGAGAGGGTAGAGTGAGCTGGTCTCACCCCTGGGAAGAACAAGCCCGGGTCGTGATTCTGTCCGCTTGCCCCCTGTATGATGGCACCTGTGAGGGTGAAGGGGCATGCTATAAGGCAAAAGTCATTGGTTTGCCCTGAGGAACACGGGACGTCGTCGACGAGTCTGTTTAACGATTATCCTGGAATATGTCAGACGCTGTCGACCAGAGAGGAGCCCCTGTCAATGAAGCAGCCGTGTATTTGGCTGAATTTAGGATGCTAGACAGCATAGTTGATGAGAGGGAATATGCCCCCATCGACAGAGCAGGCAGAGCCTGCACAGCATTTAAAGCACTAGAAAGCGCAGTCGACGAGAGGGTGTGATCCTCCATCGACGAGGAGGCTGTAGGAAGACACTCCGTTGAAAGAAGAGCCACAGAAACAGTGGCTGTCGATGGGCGACACAGCCAAGAATGAGAGGGGGGTTTATCCTGCTCTTTGCCCTGCCAGGAACATAAACCAGAGCCAGGGGAGCCCTTGGTATGAGCACCCTGGTTCTCTAACAGAGACATTCTCTGCTCTGTAATCAAATGTTGAATCTCGAGCAACCGTTGTCGACGGGTTGCTCTACTGAACTCTTGACAGAGGCTGCAGGATTTGGTGTTGTGTGTGGGTCCCAGTGGTACATCTTCCTATTGCAATGGCAGGAATGAAACAGATCTTGTTTGGTTGAAGAATCTTTATACATTCATTTTGTAATCCAGTTTCTCATTGATGACTGCTACACAGAAGTTAAACTAGCTGCTGCGCGAGCTGAAGACAGCAGGAAAATTTACTAAGGATACCAGGGACCACCCATACTTATATAGAAAGCAGGACATGATGTCATGTGTGGGCGGTCCCTGGTGAAAACTGCCAGAAGAGCTGCCATGCGATAGCGCCCTCTGATGGAAACTCCCAGAAGTAATTACCTATTGCAAGAGACCATTCTGTGAAAGATCTACTGTTACAGGTGAATAACCTGTGTTACTACGGACGTGGATATGTTGTTTTATCCACACTTGTTAGCAGACTCCTAGCAGTTCTCTGGGAGGAGAGAGGCAAGGCGCACACCCCCTACTTGGTAAATAAGGATTGGAGAACTGAGGCACCACAACCAGCATCCCAGCGTGACTCTAGGTCAATGTGGTAATGGGTAATGAAGGTGTTTGCTCACTTCCAGGTAGCAGCCCTGCAGATATCCTGGATAGGGACGTCCCTAGAAGCATCCACTGTCGCAGCGGTATGGCGGGTGGAATGAGCCCTTAGCCCAATGGGAGGCTCCCTACCAGCCAACCTATAGCAGAGATCAATGCAGGAAGTGATCCACCTGCCAATCGTCCGCTTTGCTGCAGGTCTGCCAGGTGCAGCTTCAGTGTAGGTGACAAACAGCTGGCGAACCTCTCCCTGAACTGCTGCCATATGTTCTTTGTAGCAGGTGAGCGCTCATCTCAGGTTCAAGGTTATGAAGCCTGTACTCGGCCTCCGAGCTGTAATTGGGGTAGTCAACACCTGGTTAAGGTGAAACTCTTGACACCACCTTCAGAAGGAATTTCAGGTAGGGGCACAGGATAACTTTGTCCCTGTGGAAGACCAGGTAAGGAGACTCCACCGAGAGCGCGTGGAGCTCCCCAATCCTTTTGGCTGACATAATGGCTACCAGGAAGGTGGTCTTCCATGACATGTAGGAGATATTGTACCTGTGCATCGGTTTGAATGGCTTGCCCATGAGCTCTGCCAAAACCAGCAGTAAATTCCACGGAGGTGGTGGTTCACGCACGGGAGGGGATATGTGACCTAGGCCCTAGAAAGAGCACCAGACCACCTGCCCCCACGCCCGGTAAGCAGAGATGGCTGCCAGGTGCACCTTGAGGGTTGTCAACTGAAGCCCCTCCTGGGAGAGGGACCACAGATAGTCCAAAATGCTAGCCACTGGACAGGACAAAGGGTCCAATCCTTTGACTTGACACCAAATGGAGAATCTCTTCGAATTTGAAGGCATAGCATTTTCTGGTTGATTCCTTATGGGATGTCTCAACAACCGTGAGGACCTCATCGGAGAGACCCAAAGCCTGGAACTCTAGCCGTTCAGGAACCAGGCTGTCAGGTGCAGGAATTGAAGGTCCGGGTGGAGTATCTTCCCCGAGTGATGGAGAGCAGGTCCGGGCGTGCTAGAAGACACCTTGGAAGCCTGTTGCCGAGGCTGAGGAGATCTGGATACCTGAACTGTTGTGGCCAGTCTGGGGCTACCAGGATCACCTGTGCCTTGTCCCTCCTGAACTTGAGGAGCACCTTGTGGATGAAGAGAAGTGGAGGGAAGGCATAGAAGAGGCCTGGGGTCCACTGCCTCGAGAAGGCATCCCCCTGCAGCGAGCCCTACTGAGAGAGGCGGACATAGAACAGCCTCCGCTTTGTGTTCTCCCTGGAGGCGAACAGGTCCATCTGAAAAGTACCCCACTGGGAGAACAGATCGTGTACTACCTCCGGATGAAGGGACCACTTGTGAGATGACTCGTCCATCCAGCTGAGGGCATCGGCCAGCTGATTCGAGGCTCCTGCCACATGGATGGCAAGGAAATCTGCCTCCAGGCTGAGCACGAGGGTCTAAATGCGGAGAGATTCCTTGCACAGGGGCAAGGAGTGCATCCCGCCTTGTCTGTTAAGATAGTACATGGTCGTGGTGTTGTCCTTCTGGACCTGGACCACTTGACCCCGAATGAACGGAGCGACTGCGGTCAGGGCTAGCCGAACTGCTCGGAGTTCCAGCAGGTTGATGTGACACGGATTCCTAAAGGGACCAGAGCCCGTGGGCTCTGAACTCCCCCAAGTGGGCCCCCCAGACCATCAGAGAGGCATCAACTGTCAGGATGACAGTCGGCTCGGGGCGGACAAACGGGATCCCTTCCTGCAGATGTGCTGGGACGAGCCACCACTGGAGGGCGTCCCACATCCTCTGGGTCACAGTGACCTGCTGGTCGAGGTGACCCAATTGCTGAGACCATTGGCTGGCCAGTTCCCATTGAAGGGATGCATATGCCAGCGGGCCCACTGGACCACGCTGGTGCAGGCTGCCATGTATCCCAGAAGGTGCAGGAAATCCCGGGCAGGGCGTGATTGCCCAACCAGGAATGACTGGGCAAAGGAGAAGAGAACCTCCACCTTGTCTGCCGGGAGCCGAGCTCTGGCTCAGCAAAAGTTGAGCTCTGCCTCGATGAATCAAATCACCTGCGAGGGCACGAGTTCTGACTTGATCAGGAGGCCAAGCTCGAAGCAAGTCTGGAGGACCAGATCGCTGGACCACTCCACCACCTGCCTGGAGGGACCTGCTATGAGCCAATCATACAGGTAAGGGTAAATCTGGACCCCTCGGCACCTCAGGAAAGCTGCCACCACTGCAACGTATTTGGTGAATACCCTGGGGGCTGACGAGAGGCCGAAGGGCATGGCCTGGAACTCATAGAGGGGTTCCCTTGGCGCAAAAGCGGAGGAACCTTTGGTGGGACGGATGGATCGGGATGTGAAAGAATGCATCCTGAAGATCCAGGGAGCAAAACACATGCCTTGCTCCAGGGATGGTATGATCTGAGCCAGAGTTATCATCCTGAAGGTGCAAAACCTAAGAAACTTATTCAGGTCGTGCAGATCTAGAATGGGGCACCAGCCCCCATCTGTTTTGGTACCAGGAAGTACCTGGAAACAAACCCTGGGTGTTCCAGAGGCTCTGTAACTCTTTGCACAACCTCCTTGCGGAAGAGTTGGGCAATGTTGTCCCAAAGAGCCAACTGAGTGACAGCGGAAACCAAATCCTCTCATGGGGCGCAGGCTCGGCTTGGGGGTTACTGCTTGAACTCCACAGGCAGACCCTGGCCGACCACTTCATGTACCCATCTGTCCATGATGATAACAGACTAGTCGGAAAGAAAGTGACGGAGTCAGCCCCTCACAGGAGGACCCAGGGGAGACATGATGGGACCGAGGGTGGCAGCCCACAACCCGTCACTGAGCAGGCTTGGAGGAGGAGCCAGTTGAAGGGCCACCGGATCCCTTCCCTACAGGCTTTCTGACCCATGAGGACACCAACTTGGCCGAGGTCACCAGGATTGAGCCTGCTGGCCCTGCTGTTGCCGCAGTGGCAGAGGACCAAAAGGGCTTGCGTTTTTGGTGCTTGGGGCCCTTGTCCTTTTGCATGGATGTCACAGAGTCCAGGGTGGCACTGGCCTTTTCAATGTGTTGAAGGTGACCCTCCACACCGGAACCGAATAAGTCGGTGCCCAAAAAGGGGATATTCACCAGCTTGTGTTGAGTATCTGCCATGAAAGTCGAGATTTGCAACAAAGCACTACGGCGCATGGCTACTGCAGCCACCACTGAACGCACACAAGGGCCGCCAATATCCAGAGCCATCTGGAGTTGCTGCTTTGCCACTGCCCTCCCCTGGTCTGGGACCTGTTTGACTGTGGTCTGGAGGTCAGCCAGGAGGTGAGGTATCACCTTATCCAGGGAGCTCAACAGGGCATGAGAGAAGTGTGCCATCAGCATGACCGAACTAGCCTGATGAAAGCCGAATGAAGAAGCTGCATAGACCTTTTTAGTCAAATGGTCCAGTTTCTTGGACTCTTTGTCTGGTGGTCTATCAACATCCCCACATTGCCTCTGCACCAGAAAATGGAGTAGTCTCCAAACACTCAGCTGAGGGATCCTCCGAGAACCTTGAAAGGGAACCGGTTGATACTGCATACTTGCGGGCCATCCGGGCCAAGGGCACAGGGTAAGAGGCGGGACGCTGCCAAAGATCCAAGGCTGGACCGACAATGGCCTCGGCCATAGGAAAGGCCTCTGTGGGCGAATCACCTTTATTCAGAATCTCTGTGAAGGGATACTGAGCCAGCTTCTGGACCGGCTTGAGCTCCATCCCTGTGGACTCGGAGATGAGCCAAAGGATGCCCATGAATGAGGTGAGACCGCCGTCCATGGAGATGCCCCGCGACAACTCGACGTCAATTGGATGCGAGTGCAGAGAGGAGTCTTTGGACTCCAAAGAGTCTACATAAAGCGGGTGTCCACCCGCATCACCCTCGACCCACCTGGGATGGCCGGGAGTGAGGGGAACAGACAGCTAATGGAGAAGCCCCTTGGTGAGCCAAGACTCCTTGTTCGGAGCCCCAGACTTTGGCTGTTCAGGTGGCGGTTCCACCGGGATTGGTAGAGAAGCCTGCTTTGTCCATGTCAACTTGGGATGCGCTTGCACCTCCAAAGGGGTGGCAGGGGCCGATATTGGCCACTCGCGTGACAGCTACTTGATAGCCGGGGTAGAAACCGGCATCAGCCTTGGACTGGACAAGACAAGCTGTTGCCACATTAGATCTTCGTAGCGCTGACACAACTTGCACCAGAGCCTCTCCTCAGCCGAGGAGGATGAAGAGGAAGAGCGGCGGTGCTGCTTTCCATGGTGTCGGAGCGAGATCATTGGTGACGCGACCTGCCGGATTCACGGGTTAAGATCAAGCCCTCAATCTCGAATGCCAGCGAGGCCGACGGGGGCCTACGGAGGGAACCGTGAAACCCCGTGGCTCCCCTTGGCCAAGGTCTTGTGCTGGCAGTCAGAGGACACCGGGAGAACCAGGGTCTGAAAGAGAGAATTACTAGCCTCTTCGGATGACAACCTGTTGATCGGTTTGAGAAAAATCTCGTCCGTGTCGACTGGTGTCTTGGTCAACTGGTCTGATGGGGGCTCCATGATACCAGTGGCCTTGGCCGCGATTTCAACCGAAGTCGAAACCAGAGTCTCCAGAGAATGGGACCATTCCCGAATCCAAGAGCGATGACGCTGAGTCTTCTCTTTCTTCGACTCCTTCTTGTGAGAGTGTAAAACGTGCAAACAAGAAGGGCCCTCTCCCTTGGTGGAAAGGGATTGGCACAACTCTTTGAAGGAAGCCGAGTGGGTGGAGCCCAACTGTAGTGGAACAAAAGCGGAAGTCAAGAGGAATGAGCCGCGGCCTGAGCTGCCTCCTCCTCCTCGAAGGTCTTGAGCAGTTCAAGTTGCAGAGACCACCCAATGGGCATCCTTGGATTTGACCAGCGGGTAACACTTCTCCAGTTGTCCCAGCTAAAGTCAGGCAGCGCGGACGCCAAGAACCGAAGAGTGAAAAGACCGACAGATATCACAGGCATGTGGATCATGATTGTGGCCGAGGCAATATAAGCATGTGGTGTGAAGGTCAGTGTGCAACATTTTCTGCCCACAGGGACACCAGCGAAACCCCGGAATGGTCTTGTCTTCCATCGCAGTAGTGAGAGAAGAAGGTGAAGACGGTACTTTGACAAGTTTTAGAGTAAGTTTAGGAGGCAAATCTGAAGATTTGAAAGCCAGGACCTACTATACGCCGGAGCACTAAGGAGGGAACCTGAACCTTCCAGTGGAAAGGAACAGCTGGCATCATGGGGTGGAGCCGGGGGTTATACCACCTGGGAGGGTGGGAGGAGCCAGCTTGAAGATGTTCCGGCACCAATTAAAGAGGAAGGCGATCTGCCAACAAATGTGGATAGAACAACATATCCATGTCCCTAGAAAAAAAGATTTCTTACTTGTGTCTGTAGTCCTACTGCTGATATTTAGTTTATATACACGTTTGCATTTCTCCTGAGCATGATTCTTAGCTGATTTCTCCTGCCACCCAATCACATATCTTCATTGGTTCCACCTTCTAGCCCTCCAGATCTGGACATTAAAGGAGCAGTGCAATGAAACTGGGCAAACAATTTTACCCAACCTTTTTTCCCCCACTATCAAATATGTCTTCCATTTTCCCTCAGGCCACTGCTACTGAACCTCCCCAGTGCTCCTCTCTACCCTCGCTTCTGCAGATGGACTGGCTGAAGCTCTGAAATTCACATACTTACTACCAGATGCTGTTGTGCTGCTCTGCCCCCCACCCACTACCTACCCTCCCACCCTGGGAAGTCATTTTGCCTTGTAGGTAGGGTTACGGGACTGTGTCATGTAACAGTCGTTTTCTATCTCCTTAACCCCCCCCCCATATCAAATTTTACTGCACTACCTCCAGGGGACACTGTGCGCTCCCTCCACTCATATATTTGAACTTGCTGTGCCTTTTTGTCCCTCCGTTTACCCCTCCTCTTTTTCCCGTCCCCCTAATCTGCCCTCCCATTACATCACCTCATTCCTTTCTACCTTTTTTCTCTTGCTCTCCCAGTATACCCCACTTCCTGTCACTCTATACTTGTTTCTCCCCCCACTGGACTGGAACCCTGGCCTGTATGCTTAGCTCATTCTGTAGTCGGCAGCTCTATTTCACTAGACCACCTAGCCTGTTACTGTTTTCCACCTAGTATGATGCTATAGAATCTAGCCCCCCCCTCCCATATACACATTCAACACACTTGGTACATTCCTTTGTTTGTAACCCCCAGTCACCTGAACAAGTCAGTATAAACCCACACCCCTAGTAAATTAATCTGTTATCTCCTCCCTGGCTAGTACCAGCTGTTCAACAAGCAGCAGTACCTGCTCCTACACCCATAGCTTATTAATTCACAGTTGTCTCCTCCCTGGTTTGCACCAGCTGTTCAATTAACAAGCAGCAGTGTCTACTCAGTCCCACCCCCCCCAAACAGCACACCACTCTCACAAACCTGCCTCCACACCCTGGCCACAAAATGCAATTTGTGCCTACCTGGCTACTCATAACAGACCTATTCACCTTTTCTATCCCTCCACTCTCTCTTCCACCTCCTATTTCCCCCCAATCTCAACTTTCCTCATCCCCCCCGTGCAGACAACCCCAAGACGTTTCCATAACCAGCTCTCCCCGCATGGTAACTCCCCTCCACCCTCCTCCCAATCCCCCACCAGGCATCCTACTGTCACCTTCTCTCAAACTGGAGCTCATTCACAGGCTCCACCGCACCCTCACAACCATTCACCAACGTGTCCACCACTGTAGGTGGAAGCTATATAATTCACCAAGCGAACTCTTCTTCCTCTACCTCCTCCTCCTCCTACTTGCTGGTGAAATCCAGCCTAATCATGGCCTGACCCCTGAAACTCCTACTCCCATAAAAGGCCTAACCATTTTCCACTTTAACACCAGAAGCCTCTTCCCAAGATAGACCTCCTTAAAGTCTGGGTGTCTCAGCACTCCCCAGACACAATTTCTGTCACTGAATTAGTTATGCAGAATCCCTGACACCTCTCCGTCTCTACCAGATTACCACCTCCTACGGCAGGACCGCTCAAAGAGAGGTGGCGGTGTTGCTATCTTCTACCGCCCAAATCTACCTATCTCCCTTATTACCAGCAAGGCAGTCCCTAAGACCCACAAACTACTCCTCATTTAGATGTTACCCCCATCCTCACTCCCTACCTTCACAGGCATGCTTTATTCCTCCCCTAAAGCTCCCCCTCCTCTGTGGTCAGCACCAACTCTACCTTTTCTTCCACTACCAGGTCAGGCGAACTCATTCTACTAGGTGACTTTAACCTGACTTGGTCCTCCCCTGCCCTAAAACTTATCACTGAACAGAGTCCCTCAACCTGCACCAGCTCATCAATGAACCCACCAGATCCAACCCCCACTCCCCTGACCACAACCTCCTGGACAGGATTCTGTCCTCACACCCACATATCTCCGCTGCTGGTATTCTCCCTGACTTATTTAGTGACTACCTCATGACCTACTGTACTCACAAACTTCAGCTCCCTTCCCCCACATACCGCTGGACTTGTTCCACATGCTCTCTCAACACCTCTCATCTCCTACATGATCTGGCATCCTCAAACTGGTCACTATACTATTCCTCTACAGATGTGAGTACGGCACTTTCCCTCTTCTGCCAGAATTTATATAATGTCTGGAACAACCACGCCCTCCCATGTCGATGCAGGACGAAACACTTTCACCACCCATGGTTCTCTCCAGAGCTCATCAAACTCTGCAAAAAAAGCAGCCATGCTTGGGTTCACCACAAAGCGTCTACATCCCCAAATAATCTCTCAAGCTATCGTGCCCTAAGAAACACATGCACTAAAGCTATTAGGGCAGCTAAATCCCACTATTTAAAGCACACTCTACATGAAAACCTCAAATCTCCCCATAAATTTTGGCATACACTCTCTTCCCTTCTCAACCCCCTACCTAGCTCCTCTTCCTCCTCCCTCCTCATCAATAACACCTTAAGTCTCCGGCCTCTCACTGTTGCCTCCACCCTAAACAATTTCTTTATGACCTGTGTCCTACCCTCCATTCCAACCCACCCTATCTCACCTCAGCCCTCTGTCCCATCGCCCGACCCTCCCCCCGCTAACCCCTCCACAGCACCTCCTTCTCCCCCATCCATCTGACTTTCAGTTTTCCCCTGTTACAGCCCAGGAGACACACTATGCCTGCCCTAAAATCCCTGAACCCACATAAATCCAGTCCAGACAGGCCTGACCCTCTCTTTCAGATCTCTGCCCCAGCCACTGCCCACCCCATTACATCTACTTAACCTCTTCTTCACCCTCGGACCGCTGCCTCAAGCTTGGAAATCTGCCATGGTAATCCCCCTTCATAAAGGTGGTGACCAGGCTCAACCAGGTAACTACCGCCCCATCTCCCTTCTCCCTCTCCTTGGCAAGCTCCAAGAATCCCTTGTCCTTACCAGACCCACCAACTTCCTCACTCTGTCTAATTTACTGTCCCCTTACTAATCGGATTTCAGAAAGAACCACTCCATGGTCTCCTCTCTACTCTGGATGACAAATGCCATCCTCACTGGCATGGACCGAGGCCATCTCACATCAGCCATTTTTACTGACCTAGCCAAGGCCTTTGACTCAGTCTCTCACCCACTCCTTCTCACTAAACTAGAACTAGCTGGATTCTCCCCCCATCTGTCAAATGGTTCTGATCTTAGCTTTCTGGCCAATCCCAATGCATCCAAATTGGCAATACTCCCCACCACACACACACACACACAACCCTAGGGGGCATGCCACAAGGCTCTATTCCATCTTTCTAAACAAACTCCCCCTCATGTGTTCTCACTCCCAAGTTCACCTCTATGCTGACGATACCATCCTCTACACTTCCGGCCCGTCAGCCTCTGAGGTTTCCCCTCTCCTAAAATCTGATTTTAACTGTATCTTGAACTGGTTCCAGGACAACCAGCTGAACTTAAACACAACAAAAACAGTCTCCATGAACTTCGGCACACCCCAAAACTATGCCAAACTTCCACCCTTCATGGTACTACCTTAGACACAGTCCCAGCATACAAGTACCTTGGAATGTGGCTTAACAGCCGCTTAAACTTCACCACACACATAAACTACATTCACTCCAAGCTCCGCAAACTTGATGCTCTGTACGTAATAATACTCTCTGTTCTCAAGATCCTCCTCAGCAGGACAATCATTCCACTCTTCGATTATACAGATGTTATATACAGATCTGCCTCCGCATCCATCCTATCCAGATTGGACATCCTTTTTTAATGCCTTCTGCAGCTTCGCCTTAAATGCTCCTCATAGAACTCAACACTGCATCCCTACAACTTTTCTCCCTATCCTCGCGCTGTAACCTGCACACCTCCATCATCTCGGCTACGTACTGGTTTGGCACACTCACTGCCTACCTCGCCGCCCTCTTATCCCCTTCCCTTCACTCTTCCTGCAGTTTCCACACATGGGACCCCTGCTTCTTCATCCTTCCTTGACCTTGCTCCAATTCAGGAAAGGACGCCTTCTCTTTCCCCGTCCCCAGTTTGTGGAACTCCCTCCCCATCTCCCTCCAAGTTCTACCTTTATTTAATCCTTCAAAAAGACTCTCTACCACTCGCCGCCTCCACACCGATTAACTCACTGCCTGATTTCTACAACTCCAAATGACCCAAAAAACAACCCCCCCGACTCCTACACCTTGTGCTAGCCCCATACCTGCTAGACTACTTTCACACTTTACCAAGCCACCTAGTAGGTGGAAACCTGCCTGTAAGCACTTCCATTTTGTTTTTAAATGTGTAACCCTGTAACACGCACTTGCCTCCTCCCTGGAAAATCCTTGTTCACTGTTCACCTTTAATGCGATTATACTGTATGTCTACCTGCATCCTGTTACATGTGTCAGCCACGTACCCAGACATGTCTCATAACCTAAATCTGAATTGTACCTATGTATAGTTTTGCTGTATTGTAACCTGCTCCCAAACTGTACATATGTATTGTTTTTGTTGTGTTATGCAGTGTCTCACTGTCATCTGTTTATCACCATGTACTTGATATATTTGTACCTCCTCTTCCCTCCACCCCTTGGTCGCACCTGGAAACGAGCCTTGGCTCAGTGTGTATCTCCTGGTTACCAAATTTTAAATAAATAAATCAATAAAAATATTCCACGCATCTTCCAGTTTTATTTAGTGGTAACATTTTCTACTGCCACCACAATTTGGGTATTTTATGAACGTTTTTGATTTGAATTTTTCTCAAGAAAAACATTGCCACTACATCTGGCTTAGAAGAAAAAAACACTTACCATAGTAAGCTTGTTTTTTTCCTAAGGGAATCTTACTGTATTCAAATTTATGCAGTATGGTCCCACCAGAAGACTGCCCTGGAGCCGAAATGGTTAACAGAATCTATGCTAATCATGGAATTTTAGGATTGAGCTTGGTTTTCAAACCACTTTCCCTGGTAAACATTCTACAACTGTCAGATTCTTACGGAGCAAAGCTAATAACAAGCTATCTAAACTACACTAATAATTAACTTAATGATTTAACAACACCCAGCACCAACTATTCCCTTTTTATTTTGAAAAAATGTGGGCCACACCAAGACTCAAGTCACTAAGACCAAAAAGAAACACCCATAGGACTTGAACAACATGAACAGCTGTGTTGCAGTGCCTATAGGTTCTAGCAGGGGAGGAAGGCTGGGAGCTCAGAATACAGTAAGATTCCCTTGGAAGAAACAAGATTACTCTGGTAAGTAATTTTTTCTTCAAATCCCAGGAAATCTTACTATATTCTGATTTATGCAGACTACCCAAGCAGTACCTTTGGAGGAGGGTAGAGAACCTATTTAGGAAACAGGCTCTGCAGTACTGCTGTGCCAAATCTGGCATCACTTCTGGCCTGGGTATCCAGGCTGTAGTGTTTGGTAAAGGTGTTTTCCATTCCAGGTACCTGCCTTGCAGATTTCTAACAAAGGGATCTCTCTCGCAGCTGCTATAAAAACAGCTGTATCCCTTGTAGAGTGGGCCATGAGGCCTACAGAAGGCTCTTTACCCACCTTGCTACAGCAAAATTGGATACAGGCAACAATCCAGCACGCAATGGTCCTCTTTGAGGCAGATCTGCCCTTCCCCACTTCTCCATAGGTCAGGACGAGCTGGGTTCTATCCTGCCTGTGTCTCTTCGTGTGATACAAGTAGTAGCTTATAGCTCTCTTGACATCAAGACTATGCAGTCTGAGTTCCCCTGAACTGGTATGATCAGTGACGAAATCTGGCAAAGTCACGGGCTGATTAAGGTGGATGTCTGAAACCACCTTAGGGAGAAACTTCCTGTTAGTCCTAAGGACCACCGTAGTCTGGCTCTATGGACAAGGCTTTAGCTCACTGATCCTCCTGGCTGAGATAATGGCTCCCAGGAACACTGTTTTCCATGTCACGTACTTAAGCTCTGCTGAGGACATGGGTTCAAATGGTGGTTGCATTAGCTGGCCAATGCATACATTACGGTCCCATGCAGGAGTGGGTTCCCTGTGAGGGGGATGCAAGAGCAGTAGACGCTTGAAAAACTTCCTGACTCTATGCCCCACAAAAGGTTGACCAGAAAGTTGGTGGATCTCGGGGTTGGGGAAAAGATGGCCAGATGGGTGGAAAAAGTACAGTTACGTAAGAACTTACCATAACAGTAGATATTCACATATAGGACTAAGCCGCCAGGTATCAGGACCCCACGGAAGAATTCTAGCTAGCAGTCTCTGGCGGGGGACCACCCCCACATCAGGTGACTGGCATCATATGACATCGATATAAAGAGGCGGTCCCCCACGCCCGCCTTCCAGTTCTTTCCCGCCAAAGGCCAAAAGAGGCAAGACGAGAGAGAAGAGGATATTCCCCCATGGAAATAAAACAAAGAAAACTTAGGTGGACAGAGGGCGGGAAGACAATACCTACTGAAAGAGTCTCTCTCGAAAATCTACTGTCACGGTAAGTTCTTACGTAACTGCACTATCTTACTTAGAGAGGTCTCTTGCAGTAGGTATTCACATACAGGACTGAGTCCCAAGCAGTCTGGAACAAGGAAAAGCACTTGGAAGGAGGACTGACATCCACAGTATGGAACCTCAGGGCTGAACGGGTGGGTCTTGTGAAAGGAGACCTTTTAGGACAGCCAACCCGAAGCCTGTTCTACGGCGAGAAGCAATGTCCAAACTGTAGTATTTTGTGAAGGCATGGACAGAAGTCCAAGTTGGGGCTGCACAGATGTCTGCCGCTGACACATTCTTGAAACAAGCCGCCGCAGCAGCAACACCTCTGGTGAAGTGACCTCTGACTTGACCTGGATGGGTCGTCTTGTACTTGTCGTAACAGAAAGTGATACAATGTGCCAATCATTTTGATATGCATTGCTTAGAAACAGCACTGCCTTCTCTTTTGTGAGCAAAAGAGACAAAAAGCTGATCAGTCATCCTGAGATCCTTAGTCTGACTGGTTTAGTATCTCAGAATTTTGTGAACATCCAAAGTACGCAATAGGTACTCCCCTTGAGTGGAATGTTGTGTAAAGAAAGCGGGTAGTTCAATAGATTGATTCAGCGTAGATTCAGCCATCACCGTAGGGAGAAACTTAGGGCTGGTGCATAAAGCCACACGTTCCTTGTGAAATATCAAGTATGGTATTTTACACGTTAAGGCCTGAAGCATGGAAATTTGCTGAGCTGAAGTAATGGCCACTAGGAAGAGTGTCAGCCAAGAAAGGAACTTCAAATCAGCTGTTGCTGCTGGCTCGAAGGGAGGCAGAGTAAGCTTCTCTAGGATGAAATTCAAGTCCCATGGAGGGGCAAGAATGTGGATTGGGGGGTCTCAAATGGAGAACCACTCTAAGGAAAGTCTTAGAGACTTCCAACTGAGCAAAAGTCCTGTCTCCAAAGGGAATATGGTAGGCTAAAATATTGGCCATGTGGACTTTCAATGAGGAATGGCTGAGACCCAGATCGAAGAGGTGACGCATGTAGTCCAGGAATTTATTGGCTGAGCACCAGAAAGGATCGAAGTTCTTTGAATTTGCCAACTAGAAAACCGTTTCCACTTCATGGCATAGGTGGACCTGGAGGAAGGCTTCCTGGCCTCAACCAAGATGTCTGCTACGAGAGGAGAGACTGCAAAGCGGGCTTTAGCTACGTCTGCAGGAGCTACACATGGAGATGAAGGGATTTGAGACCTGGATGAACAAGGGTCCCTTGATCCTGGGTCAACAATTGTTGCAACAGAGGAAGTGGAGGTTCCTCTGAAAACTGTTGCAGAAGAGAGAACCAAACTTGCCTGGGCCAGAAGGGAGCAATGAGAATCCTTCAAGCTCCCTCCGATCTGAGTTTGTTCAGGACCCTCGGAATTAAAGGAATGGAGGGAAGGCATAAACAAATCTGTCCTCAAGTGAGAACAGGCCCCACCAAAAAAATGTCTCGCCCCGTTGCGAGCGAGCAGAAGGTGAGAAGCTTTGCGTTTTGGGGAGAGGCAAAGACGTCTATCCGAGGTGTTCCCCATCGCTGAAAGATGTCATTTATGACTTCTTGATCCAACTCCCATTCGTGGGACCTGGTTGAAGACCAACTGAGTTGATCTGCCAGTGTATTTTATACTCCCGGAACGTGAACCGCGGTCAACTGAAGATGGTTTGGGGCTGCCTAGTGCCAGACTCTCATCGCTTCCCGGCACAGAGGGTAGGACCATGTCCTTCCCTGCTTGTTGAGGTACCAGACAACGCACATGTTGTCTTATCGTATGAGGAAATGACCAGGGAGGATGAATGAGGGTAGAGCCTGAAGGGCACAAAGGACTGCCCTCAGTTCGAGCACATTTATGTGCACGTTCTGTTCAAACCTGGACCAGCTGCCCTGGGTCCTGTGAGACCCCAGATGGGCACTCCAACCTTCTCCTGACACGTCCGTCATCAACATGGCGGATTAATGCAGAAATAAACTCTCAGGCAGGCATAGGTTCTCCTGAACCATCCACCATTGCAAGTCCCTGAACATGGGATCGGATACTAGAACTTCTTGGTCTAGGTTGTCTCTGGTTTTGTCCCACTGAGACCGAAGCATCCATTGAGAGATCCTCATATGGAGCCGAGCAAGTGGGACTGTCAGAATGGCAGCCACCATCAGCCCGAGGAGGCGGAGGACTGACCTGGCTCCGACCCTCCTGTGACCAAACAGAAGACAGGCCTGGTTCTGAAGGGTGTCTACCCTGTCTGGAGGCAAGAAGGCTTTGCCCATGGTCATGTCCAGAATCGCTCCTAGAAACTGGAGGCGTTGGCATGGGACCAAATGGGACTTGGCCTGACTGATGGTGATACCCAGGCTGGTAAAAACCTGCAGGGTAAGATGGGGCTGCCAGAAGCCAGTCGTCAGATGCGGGAATACGTGTACTCCCACGGTACGCAGGTGGGCCGCCTAACACAGACAGGCATTTGGTAAACACTGGGGGGCAGAGAAAGACCAAATGGGAGGGCCTTGGATTGGTAGTGGTCCCCCTGAAAGCAAAAACAAAGGAATTTGCAGTGGGAAGGGCATATGGGGATATGCAGGTAGGCACCCTGCATGTCCAGAGTGCATAGCCACTGTTCCTGTCGAAGTGGTAGAAGGCTCTGCAAAGAGAGAATTCTGAAACATTTGTATGCCATGAACATATTCAGGGAGCTGAGGTCTAGGATAGGCCTCAGATCTCCCATCTTCTTTGGAACTAGGAAGAAATGGGAATAGTAACCTGTTCCCCAAAGATGGGTGGGAACTGGCTCTATTGCTGCCATCGAGAGAAGGGAGATGATTTCCTCTAGAAACAGAGGAAGATGCTGCGGGGAGTAAGACGAATGGGAGGGGTGGTCTTCGGGGTGGTCTCTGCAGAAACTCTATTGAGTGTCCTGCAGATACCAACTGGAGCACCCAAGTGTCTGAAGTTATCCTCTCCCAACCCAGTAGATAGGAGGAGAATCTTTCCCCAACCGGTTCCTCCGGAACCTCCAGAGGCAGTGGGAGAGGCAGAGAGTCAGGAGGTGTAGGGCAGCGCAGCAGCCGAGGCTCCCGCAGCATTTTTGCTGGGGGGGGGGGTCTTCGTTGCTGGAGGAGCCTGACGTTTGTTGGCACGTTTGCCCTGTGGTTTTTGTCTTTGTCAGTTTTGGCGACGAAAAGGATGCCACTGCCCTTGAGTGGTCTGTACATAGCCTGGACAGACTTGAGTGCAGTACCCTTCGCCTGCATTTCGCTAATGATGTCCTTGACATCACCCCCGAACAGAACAGAACCCCTGAAGGGAGCATCCTGAATAGCGGATTGCACTCCAGGGACCAAACCTGACATGCGGAGCCAGGCGTAACGCTGTAGGCCTACGGTGAAGGCCGAGCTCCTTCCAGCTGTGTCCACTGCATCGTAAGTGGCACGGAGCATGTGCCAACAGGCCGAGCGAGCAGAACGGACAAGATCACCCACTTCCTGCTTAGTCTGTGACTCAGGAAGGGAGTCCAATTTGGATTCTACCTGGCTAAGGATGGTCTTCTGGAAATCCCCCATATGTGCCACATAGTTAAGGACCCTAATACCAAGGGTAGAAGAGGAATAGATCTTCTTCCCCGTATTGGTCCAGAAGCCAGGATTCCTTATCAGGCGGAAATGAGCTGAGGTGTTTGGGATTGGCTGAGCAGCCATAAGCGGTGCTGATGGCGTCCGAATCTGCCTTGGGGTGAAGGCTAAGAAAGTCTACACCTTCAGGAGCCTGGTATAGCCTATCTGCCTTCCTCGGAAGGGAGGGCCATCACAGAAAGTTGTTTCCAAATGGTGAAAACAAGATCAGCATGAGGCTCTATCCAGGGTGGGATCAGCGTAGTAGCGGTCTCGGTCAGATCCAGATGGGCAGCAAGATTTTCTACGCTGTGGGTCTGGCTCCACTGATTGCCAATGATGTACTTCCTGGATTTTCCTCAATAACTCCAGAAAAGAAGGGTCCTCCGGAGGGGACTTCGGAGGATCCCTCGGCCTGGGGCATTCCACAGTGTGGGGCTCGCCTTTGGGGTCAGAGTGGCTGGACTCTGAGTCTGAGTCAGAAGTTTGTCGAAGAGGAAAAAGACTCCTCCTTATGAGATGGAGGGACGGCCCCTCTGGGGAGTTCCCTGGGACGCATATCCTCCCCACCTTGGGTGCCAGAGGACTTTCCTCTGGTGTCGGGTGGGGGGAGGAGTCTCTCATCTCCGAAGTAGGGGATCCTGTATAGGGTCCAGCGTCGGCAGATGACTCTCGACCTCCCAGGTGAGCTGAGCCTTGGCCTCAGCCCACCAATAGGCCAAGGTTTCCTTCAGATCCGTAAGTGGCTGAGGAGTGGGTGGAGGAGGTGGGGGATATGGATATTGAAGGTATATGTAAAAGGAGAATCCATAACCCGATGGCGGATAGCCCGGCACTGGGCACTGCAGTGTCGGATATTGCGGCGTTGGGTACTGGAGCGGATATTGAGGAGCTGGGTATTGCGGTACTGGGTATTGCGGTGTCGGGTACCCTCGCACCAGAGGCTCTGACGGAGCAGAGGGACCTGGCAGAGGCCCTGCTGGCAGGCCAGACGGTGAGAATGCTGACCCCGTGGGCATCGGGCCTGGCGTGGGTATACCTTCGAGAGGGTCTGAAGGACATGATGGAGGCATAGGCTTATCGCCAGGTAAATGGACACCGGATGGCCTTGGGTCGGCCGGCGTCTGAGGATCCGGCGTCAGGGGGTCCGGCCCAGGAGAGGGGTTCCCTGACTGCAGTGTCCCAGTATCCTTGGTGACGACCGGGGAAGGAGGATTATAATCCACAGGGGTCAGTCGAGGAGATTCGGGAACCTCAGAGGGCAATGTGGTAAGAGGCTGCGGAGAGCCTGGGGCATCAGACTGCTCGATAGGGTCTGGCACAGGCTTCTTGGTTGGGCGGGCATCGGTTGGGCCGGCGTCTGATTTATCGGCCGAATCCAGGCGGATGTCGGAGGAGCCGGCATCCGACTTATCCAGCTCCCTGCCGGAGGAAGGCAGCAAAGGAGATGCGGTCTTGTTGGGAGGTGTTTTGGCTAGGCGCTCCCCCGAAAGGATAAGAGACTCAGCAGTCTTGTCCGGGCGTGCAACGGTGGGACCGCTGTCCAACTTACCAGACCTGCTCTGACCGGAGGGCCACGTGGAAGAAGCAGCCTTCAGGGGAGTGGAGGCCTCCTTTGCCCCGGAGGCTCCGGAAGGGCCCGAGCATGAGCCAGACGCCTTCTTTGTAATCACCAAGATGGCTGTCGAAGAGTGATCCCCTGGAAGGGACGTTACCTTGAGTGCCGCGACTCTGTCCAGAGTTGCAGCTGCTGTGGAAGCTGTTTCCTGCTCCCGGTGCTTCTCCTTGTCGCACTTTTTCTTATGACCTTCAGAGGAAGTAGACGCCTGCCTAAGTTTCTTTAACTCTTTTTCCATGGAGGCCATTTTCTTCTTTAGAATATGGGCTTCCAGGGACTGCTGCCTTCTCTTGCGGGTAGCGGAGCTGAACTTCTGGAGGCAGTATAATGCAGTGGTTTAAGGCTCTGAGCTGCAAATCTGGAGACCTGGGTTTGAATCCCATAGCCCCCACTTGCATACTATGTAACCCTGAGCAAGTCACTTAACTTCCCTGTGCTCCCAGGTTGCACCTGTAAACAAACTTTCAGCTTAGTGTGTCTTTCCTGGTTAAACAATAGAAGAAGAAAAAAAAAAAAACTTCTGGCAGTGCTGGCACTTCTCCACGGGGTGGTCTGGGCTCAGACAGAAGAGGCACAAGGAGTGGCCGTCCTTGTGTGGAAGTTGGGAACTATACGAGTCACCCGACATACACAGCGAATTGTTTGAAAAAATTTAAAATTAGAGAAAATGGGTCGAAAAATTCGAAAACTTCGAGACCGACGAATGACTGATGAGCGCTGTTCTACTTTTAGGAACTTTCACAAGCCGAAGGTGGGAAAGAACTGTAAGGAGGGCGTGAGGAACCGCCCCTTTATACCAATGTTGTATGACGCCAGCCACCTGATGTAGGGGCGGTCCCCTGCCAGAGACTGCTAGCTATAAATTTTTCCATGGGGTCCTGACGCCTGGAGGCTTAGTCCTATATGTGAATACCTACTGCAACAGCCCTCTCGAAGTAAGATCTGGCTGAAGGACAGAACCCAGAGGGTGGTTGTGGGGAGAGGGGAGTTATCTGGCACAAGACAGGTAACTAGTGGGGTCCCGCAGGGCTCGGTGCTGGGGATCGTGTTATTCAGTGTCTTCATTAATGACACTGGGGATGGCATTAAGGACAAAATATGCCTATTCGTGGATGACATCAAGCTCTGTGGGAGAGTGGACACAGCTGAAGGGATACAGGTCCTACAGGAAGATCTGGAAAAGCTGGGGAGGTGGTCCAGGATCTAGCAGCTTGGCTTCAATGACAAGAAATGCAAAGTTAAGCATATTGGAGCCAAGAATCCTAGGACAGAGTACTACCTGGGTGGAGTCCGAGCATCTGCATCAGAGGAGGAGAAGGACCTGGGAATGATGATCAATAGTGACCTGAAGCACTCCACGTAGTGCAAGAAAGCAGCGGCAAAGACAAACAAGATGCTGGGATGCATATCTAGGGGGATCAGTATTAGGAAAGAGGAGGATATACTGCCCTTGTACAGGTCACTGGTAAGGCTGCATCTAGAGTATGGAGTTCAGTACTGGTACCTAAACCTCAAAAATGACAAACCTGCTGGAGAAGGTCCAGAGAAGGATTACAAAGATGATAGCTGGTCAGCAGGGTAAGGCATATGAGGAGAGAGGTTGACGGCACTGAACATGTACTCCCTGGAAGACAGGAGAAAGAGAGAGAGAGAGACAGGGGACATGATTGGGACCTACAAGTACTTGAAAGGGATAAATAAGTGAGAGTCTCTTTAGCTAAGTGGCAACCATAACACGAGGGCACAGTCTTAAGCTGGAAGGTGGAGGTTTAGAGGAGGTCAGGAAGCACTTCTTCACAGAGAGGGCGGCGGACACTTGGAATGCGCTGCTGGAAGAGGTAATCTTGTTGAAGACAGTGGGCAGCTATAAGAGAGGCTGAGACAGGTATAGGGGAGTTTTAAGGGTCATGGGTAGAGAGGATGGGAGGAGTGGGGAGAGGGGGCAGGGACAGTAGCTCAAGCTGTGAACCCTGCAACATGAGCAGACTTGATAGACCAAATGGCCTTCTTCTGTTGGCTTCATCGTATATATGTATGTATTTAAACTAGCTGGGGGGGAGGCAGAATGAGACAGAGACATAAACTGCCACCCCCAAACAGGCTTACCAGGTCAATAGTGGGAGTCCGGAGGGAGAGAAATCCTAAAAGGAACCAATTAAAATAAGAATCCGGGGGGTAGAAGGAAAGGGAGATAGTGAGAAGAACAGTGGAGGAAATAAGAGAGGGCAAATGGGTAAAATGTAGGGGGTGGCACTACAATCTGGAGGGCTATGTGTGCAAATGCTCGAAGTCTAGGCAATTAGATTACAGACCTAGAGGCCACCATGGCAGTAGCGGAACCAGACATGGCTGCAATTACAGAGTCCTGGTGCAATGAAAACCAGGACTGGGATGTAGCCATACCAGGCTATACTCTATTCAGAATGGAGAGAGTAGGTAAAAAGGGGTGAGGAGTGGCTTTTTATGTGAGGGGAAACCAAAAACTACGGAAATACAGGGGGAGCAGAGGTACTGTAGGTCACCCTGGAGACATGGAAGGGGGCTGCTATTCACACAGGAGTGATCTACAGACCTCCAGCACAAGGAGGAGAGGTGGATAAGGATGTGATGGAAGCAATCCAAAGGATGGCAAAGAAATGGGAGGTATTGCTGGTACCGGACGTGGATTGACGCCTTCCAGCTGCAGCAACAGTTAGAAGTAGGACATCCTGGACTCCCTGCAGGGGACATTCGTCACGACAACTAGTTAAGGAACCCACTCATGGGGGGGGGGGCAACACTGGATCTGGTACTGACATAAAGGGACAGTGTTGCTGACGTCATAGTGGGTGGCCACCTGGGGACCAGTGATCATTGTACAGTGTGGTTCAACATAAGAACTGAGCCAGAATTAAACCACACTAAAACAAGGGTCCTAAACTTCAGGAGGGCCGATTTAGCAAAAAATAAGAGAATGCCTCAGGGATGCTCTAGCAGGGATAGGAAACTGGGTGGAGTCGATGAACAGTGGGCAAAGATAAAGGAGGGCATTGAGAAGGCAATAAACCTCTGTGTCGTGCAGGTTAACAAGGGCCAAGGAAAAAAAAAAAAAAAGAGACCGCTATGGTTATCTAAAGAAGTAGCGGAGAAAGTAATGGCACAGAAGAAGAAGAAAAATCCGCATTTATATAGCGCTTTTCATACACAGTATCCCAAAGCGTTTTACAAGCAATGCTAGACTGGTAGTGAAGTGACTGAATGTGTGGTGGCGGCCGTATCACACATCATCACCCACACACAGCCTGGATAATTGCATGAACCAGTTTATGGGGGGGGGAATGTTGGTCAGGACACCAGGAATGTTCCCTGCTCTTTACGAAGAGTACCCTGGGTTCTTTTACTTCCACCTGGACATCCACCAGGACAACACTAGGATGGGCAGAAGGGACCTCAGTTTAACATCTCATCCGAAGGACAGCACACCCCAGCAGTACAGCACCCCCAATACTGCACTAGGATGCCAGCGATTTTTAGGTGCAGGTCCATCCCTGTGTGGGATGAGAACCCACGACCTTCTGGTCCAGAGGCGGATGTGCTACCAACTGAGCCACACTGATACCTAGCTAGCATTTAGAAGGTACACGACGACACAGGAGGAGGAGGATAGGGAGAGACTGCAGGAGAAACAAAGGGAGGCACGGAGAGCAGTCAGGAGCACAAAGGCAAAAAGGAGAATACTGCCAAGTCAGTAAAGAAGAGGGATAAAACATTGTTTAGGTATATAAGCGAAAAGAGGAAGACCAAAGGAGGGATAGTTAAGTTAAAAGGGGAAGGAGGGGTTTGTGTAGAAGAGGACCAAAAAAAGGAGACATACTGAACAGATACTTTTGTTCAGTATTTATGGGGAAAGGGGTAGGTGACAGGACACAAACAAGGTGCAAAGGCATTAAAGGAATGGACATGGACACTAGTCCTTTTACAGACTGTTTAGGCTAGAGATCCTGCTGTACACTGAATGTATCCTGTAAAATGCAACTGATGCCTGGCATGTGCTGTATCTTTTTGTGTTTTAATTTAAAATGCAATAAATAAAGAGAGAGTCCTCCAGGAACTAGCACAGCTAAAAGTGGACAAGGCAATGGGGTCTGATGAGGTACACCCTAAGAAACTGAAGGAGCTCAAACAGGTGCTGGCTGCACCTCTAACAGTCCTATTCAACCTATCACTAGGTATGGGGGAAATTCGGGGGGACTGGAAGAGGGCAGAAGTGGTCCCACTTCACAAAAGAGGAAATAGGGAGAAGGCAGGAAATGAGAGACCTGTCAGCCTGACTTCAGTGGTAGGTAAAGCAATGGAATCACTACTGAAGGAAACGACTGGGGAATACTTTGTGACCAGTGGATTGCAGGATCCGAGGCAGCATGGTTTCACAGGGGAGGAGGACCTTGCCAGGCAAATCTGATTGAGTTCTTAGACTGGGTGACCATGGAAATGGATCAGGGCAGAGCGGTGGATGTCACCTACCTGGATTTCAGTAAGGCCTTCAACACTGTTCCAGACAGAAGATTGGTGAACAAGCTGGGTAACCTAGGAGTAGGTCCAAAAGTGGTAAAATGGGTAAGAAGTTGGCTAAGCATCAACAGTTAGAGGTTGCTGGTAAATGGTGTTCACTCTGAAGAAGGCTAGGTGGCAAGCAGGGTGCCACAGGGGGTCAGTACTAGGTCTGGTCCTCTTCAATATCTTTATTAATGACGTTGCAGGAGAGCTGGAAGTGAAAGTATGCCCATTCGCGGATGACACAAAAATCTGCAACAGACTGGACACACACAGGAGGGACGACCTGAAAATGCTTGAAGACTTGTCAAGGGTTTGGCAACTGGGTTTCAATGTAAAAAAAATCAAAATCATGCACTTGGGGCACAGAAACCCAGGGGCAATGTACCATTGGACAGGGAAGTACTGGCAACCACAAAACAGGAAAGCGACCTGAGGGTAATCATTTCTGATGACCTGAAGTTAGCAAAGTAGTATGATAAGGTAGTGAGGAAAGCTAGCAGGATGCTTGAGTGCACAGGTAGGGGTATCATCGGCAGAAAGAGGGAGGTAGTATTACCCCTGTACAGATTGATGGTGAGGCCCCAACTCGAGTACTGTGTCCACTTCTGGGGGCCCAATCTCCGGAAGGACACAGATCGGGTGGAGGTGGTACAGAAGAGGCCAACCAAAATGGTGCAGGGCCTGCATCAAAAGCCCAATGAGCAAAGACTCAAGGAATTAAATATGTACTCTCTACAGGAAAGGAGGGAAAAGGGAGCCATGTCAGAAATGTTCAAATACCTCACAGGTATTAATAAAGTACAGGAGGGTAGCATTTTACGTAGAAAAAGATGCTCAAGGACAAGGGGGCACACTATGAAGCTGGCGGGAGGGAGACTCAGAGGGGATGTGAGGAAATACTTCTTTACGGAAAGGGTGGTGGATGCCTGGAACAGCCTCCCAGTGGAAGTGGTGGGTGTTAAAACAGTAACAGTATTCAAACATGCATGGGATAGACACAATGGGACCTTAGAGGGGGGAGACTCAGAGGGGATGTGAGAAAGAACAGGTTACTCACCTGTAACAGTAGTTCTAGGAGTGGTATATGTTGTTCATCCACACTCTCTGGCATGTCCCTTTCCCCTTTAAATCTCACTGGAAAGGCTTCAAGCTGGCTCCTCCCACCCACCCGGGTGGTAAATACTCGGCTACGCCCCATGACTCCGGATCATAGCCCGCTGGAAGCAAGGTGGTGCCCTAAAGCCGGGAGGTTGGGTGGTGCCTGTGGATGAACAACATATACCACTCCTAGAACTACTGTTACAGGTAAGTAACCTGTTCTTCTAGGAGCGTGGTTATGTTGTTCATCCACACTCTCTGGCAGACTCCAAGCAGTTCTCAGCGAGGAGGGAGGCAAGACGCACACCCACTATTTGGGAAACAGAGACTGGAGAACCGAGGTCCCAAAACCAGCATCCCGGTGTGACTCAATGTCGATGTGATAGTGGGTAATGAAGGTGCTTGCTGATTTCCAGGTAGCAGCCCGACAGATGATCTGGATACGGATGTCCCTGGAAGCAGCGACCGGTGCAGCAGTATGGCGGGTACAATGAGCTCTTATCCCTCTGGGAGGCTCTTTGCCCACCAACTCATAGCACAAACCTATACATGATGTAATCCATCTCACAATGGTCCATTTGGCTGCAGGACTGCCAGAAGCGGCTTCAGCGTAGGTGACAAACAGCTGGCGAACCTCTCCCCGAATTTCCTCCAGCCTCTCCTTATAATAGGAGAGAGCACGTCTCAGGTCCAGAGTATGGAGCCTGTACTCGGCATCCGAGGCGTAGTTAGTGTAGTATACCGGCAGAGTCAACACCTGGTTAAGGTGAAACTCTGAAACCACCTTCAGAAGGAATTTCGGGTGAGTGTGTAGGTCAACTTTGTCCCTGTGGAAGACCAGATAAGGGGAGTCCACCGAAAGCACCTGGAATTCCCCTGTCCTTCTGGCTGACGAGATAGCCAACAGGAAGGCTGTCTTCCATGACAAATGTAAGAGCTCACACTTGTGCACGGGTGCAAATGGCTTGCCCTTGAGCTTTGCCAAAACCAGCAAGAGATCCCATGGAGGTGGAGGTTCACGCATCGGAGGGGATATGCGATCCAGGCCTTTGAAGAAGCACCCAACCACTGTCTCCTGAGCCAAAGTCGGCTGACCGGCCCACGCCCGATAAGCAGAAACGGCTGCCAGGTGCACCCTAAGGGTCGATGACCGTAGACCCCCTTTGGAGAGAGACCAAAGGTAGTCTAGAATGTTAGCCACAGAGCAGGATAAGGGGTCCAGACTCTTACCCTGGCACAAAATAGAAAACCTTTTCCATTTGAAGGCATAACACTTCCTGGTCGATTCCTTACGAGATGCCTCCACCACGGTGTAGACATCCTCAGAAAGACCCAGAGCCTGGAACTCTAGCCGCTCAGGTACCAGGTTGTGAGGTGCAGAGATTGAAGGTCCGGATGGAATATCTTCCCCTGGTTCAGTGATATCAGGTCCGGGCGTGTACAAAGCCGCTCCGGGGGCCTGCAGCTGAGGCTGAGGAGATCTGAATACCAGAACTGGCGCAGCGAATCTGGGGCTACCAGAATCACCTTCGCCTTGTCCCTCCTCACCTTGAGTAACACCTTGTGGATCAAGGGATATGGAGGGAAGGCGTAGAGGAGGCCTGGGGTCCATGGCCTTAAGAAGACATCCCACTGCAGCAAGCCCTGCTGAGGGGGGCGGACATGGTACAGACTCAGCTTGGTGTTCTCCCTGGAGGCAAACAGGTCCACCAACGGTTTGCCCCAACGGGAGAACAGACTGTCAGCTACCTCTGGATAGAGAGACCACTCGTGGGATGTCTGGCCTAAGCGGCTGAGAGCATCCGCCAGCTGGTTCGAGACTCCTGCCACATGGATGGTTAGGAGATCCGCCTCCAACCGGCTGATGAGGGTCCAGATTCGTAGCGCCTCCTTGCATAGCAGACGGGAGTGCGTGCCACCCTCTTTGTTGAGGTAGTACATAGTCATGGTATTGTCCGTCTGGACTTGAACAACTTGACCCCGGAGCTGAGGAGTGAAAGCTGACAGTGCCAGTCTGACTGCTCTGAACTCCAGCAGGTTGATGTGGCATCGGGACTCCTCGGGGGTCCAGAACCCATGGGTCCTGTTGCCCCCCATGTGGGCTCCCCAGCCCATGAGAGAGGCATCGGTCGTCAGGACAACCATTGGCTCTGGGCAGACAAACTGGATCCCTTCCTGCAGCCGTTCTGGGGCGGTCCACTATTGGAGAGCATCCCACATCTTCTGGGTTACAGTGATCAGCTGGTCGAAATGACCGTGGCGCTGAGTCCACTGGGCGGCCAGCTTCCACTGCAGGGGGCGCATGTGCCACCTGGCCCTACAGACCAAGGAGATGCATGCTGCCATGTAACCCAGAAGGCGCAGAAAGTCCCAGGCAGGGTGCAAGAACCCAGCCAGAAATGATTGGGCAAAGGAGGAAAGAACTTCGGCCCTGTCCACTGGGAACCGAGCTCTGGCTTGACGAGAGTCCAGCTCTGCCCTGATGAAGCCCATCACCTGAGAGGGCATGAGTTCCGACTTGGCCTCATTGATAAGGAGGCCGAGCTGGGAGCAGGACCGGAGGGCCAGATCCCTGGACCTCTCCACCTCCTGAAGGGAGGAACCTGCCAAGAGCCAGTCGTCGAGATAAAGGTATTTCCGAACTCCTTGACGCTGAAGATGGGCTGCCACCACTGAAATTCACTTGGTGAAAACCCGTGGGGCTGATGACAGGCCGAACAGCATGGCTTGGAACTCGTACAGGGTCTGCTCAACCCTGAAGTAGAGGAACCACTGGTGAGAGGGATGGATTGGGACGTGGAAGAATGCATCCTGCAGATCCAGTGAACAGAACCACATGCTTCGCTCCAGAGGTGGTATGATCTGCTTCAGAGTTACCATCCGGAAGGTGCAAGACCTGAGATATTTATTCAGGTCATGGAGATATAGGATGGGGCACCACCCCCGTCCACTTGGGCACCAGGAAGTACCTGGACACGAAGCCTAGGTCTGTAGGAGGATCTGGCACTGGAGCTACTGCCTCCTTGCGGAGGAGCTGAGCAATGTCGTCCCGAAGGGCTGACTGAGTGCAAGCTGAGATCCTTTCCTACCAAGGGGCTTGGCTTGGCTGGGAGGGTACTGCTCGAATTCCAGAGGCAGTCCCTGGCCGACCACTTCCAGAATCCACCTGTCCGAAATGATACCAAACCAGGCGGAAAGAAAGTGATGGAACCGAACCCCCAAGAGAGGACCCAGAGCTGGCGTGACGGGTGTAGGGGTGGCAACTTCCAACCCGTCACTGAGCAGGCTTAGAGGAGGAGGAGGAGGCTCCTGGACCAGCACCTTGGCCTCCTTTACAGGGCTGTTGGGGACCCTGCTGGGGTCTGGGGCACCAAGCTTGAGCCTGCTGCTGTTGCTGCTGGCCCCCTTGAAAGGAGGGCTGCCTAACTGCAGGGGAAGAATGCCAAAAAGGCTTCCTCTTGCGCTTTTGCTGGTTCTTGCCCGAAGAACCCTTCGCAGAGGTAGCATCCAAGGTGGCATGGGACTGCTGTATGTGCTGGAGGTGACCAGCCACTCCCAGACTGAAGAGATCGGTGCCTAGAAAGGGCACATCAGCTAACTTGTGTGGAGTATCCACCAGAAAGGAGAAAAACCTCAGCCAGGCTCTGCGGCGAGTGGCCACTGCAGATGCTAAGGAGCGGGCACAGGAATCTCCAATGTCTAGGGCCATCTGGAGCTGCTGTTTCGCAACAGCATGGCCCTGGTCATGGACTTGCTTCACCGTGGTCTGCATGTCTGCTGGGAGATGAGGGAGGATTTCATCTAATGACCCAAGGAGGGCATGAGAGCAGTGTGCCATGATCACAGCCGAGCTGGCCTGATGAAGGCCTAAGGATGAGGCCGCATAAACCTTCAGGGCAGAATGGTCCATATTCTTGGACTCCTTGTCCGGAGGGCGGTCAGTGTCGGCTGAGCTATCAGTGCATCTAAACACAGAAGCAGTCACAAGGCTTTTGACCGAGGGATGTTCTGTGAACCCCGCCAGGGACCCCATGGGTACCGTATACTTACAGGTCATGCAGGCAGATGGAGCTGGACAGGAGGCAGGGCGCAGCCATAGCTCAAGGGCCGGGCCAACAATGGCTTTGGCCACTGGAAAGGCCTCCGTCGGGGTATCCCCCCTATGAGGATATTCGTGAGGGGTATTCCGCCTTCTTTTGGATAGGCTCCAAGGGCATTCCGGTCAATTCAGAAACCAGGTGGAGGATGCCCTGAAAAGAGGAAGTACCTTTCTCCAAGCCTGCTACTGATGACTCATCATTCCCCAGATGCAAGCGCAAACCAGTGGCATCCGAGTCTGAAGAGTCAGGATATAATGGTCTCCCACCTATGTCTCTGTCGATACACCAAGGGTAATCAGGCGCAACAGTGATGGACAGATGACAGGGCAGTCCGGTGTCTGTCCAGTCCTCTTTCGAGGGAGCCCCTCCCTGAAGATGCTTAGGCAGTGGTTCCACCAATATCATTGGGGAGACCGAAATAGGCCAAGCTGGAATATGTGGCGGCCCCACAGGAGGAAGAACCGAGGCCTTTGGTTCTGAAGGGGTCGGCATCGGCCAAGTAATGGCTGGTGCTGCCAGCGGAGTCGACTTTTGACCGGTCAGAATCAACTGTTGCCACATGAGATCCACATAACATTGACGGAGCTTCCATCAGAGTCTCTCCTCATCCGAGGAGGATGAGGATCGGTGGTGACGCCTCTTTCTGGAGTGCTTGTGACCTTTCTTTGTTTTTTTTGACTGAAGGGGTCCTGGTCCTCGATCGAGACTGACTGGGTTGGCTTGTTCGGTCGGGAGATGCCGGAGTCAGAGAGAACAGAGGTTCCAGCACCTTTCCCTTGATCGGGACACCCGAGGGCAGGGTCTCCTCATTGGGGAAGGAAAGGATAGGTGTCCTTTCTAAGGAGTCGTTGACCGGAGTCGGCAACAAAGGCTCGACTGGGTCGAGAGATATCTCTGCCGGTTCAGCCATTTCCTCGGTCTCGGTGCCTTGGCCTAACGGAAGGTCCGAAAAGCCAGCGGCCGAGGAAGTGATCTCGACCCAGGTCAAGACTCCAAGTTCCTGTGAGTCGGACCTCTCTCGGTCCCAGGAACGTCTCCTTCTGGAGGAAGAAGACTTGGGGTCCTTGTCCCTCTTCCAAGGGCGGGAGGAGTGTGAGCCCGAGAGCGCCTCACCCCTGGTGGGGAGAGACTGGCACAACTCCCGAAAGGACCCAGTAAAAGTAGAGCCAAGGTTGAGAGGCACGAAAAAACTTTGTCTGGCTGAAGCTTGAGCAGCTTCCTCCTCGAAAGTCGCCATCTGATCAAGCTGTTCGTCGGATCCCGCAGTCGCAGAAACTGCCCACCTTGCCTCCTTCGATTTCACCTGTGGATTGTGAAGCTCCGGTCTCCACAATTTTAGGCGCACCTTGCGGTCGTCCAGGATGTTGGGATGGAAGGCCAGACAGATGGTGCAAGAGTCTTGTCATGTACGACACCTAAGCAATAGACGCACGAGTGGTGGGGATTGGTGTGCGACATTTTCTGGCTGCAGGAACACCGGCGAAATCCGGGGGACGATTTGTCCTCCATGTCCGATGCGCTAGGATCGGAATCGTAAACTCTAACGAGTTTTAGAGAAATTGTTTGTGGTAAAAACAGACGTTGAGAATCCAGGACCTATAAACTGCTAGGGTAGCACGAGGGAACCTGAATCTTCCAGCGGAAAGGAAGATCTAGCGTCAAGGGGCGAAGCAGAGGTATTTACCACCTGGGTGGGTGGGAGGAGCCAGGTTGAAGACTTTCCCGCGAGATTTAAAGTGGAAAGGGACATGCCAGAGAGTGTGGATGAACAACATATCCACGCTCCTAGAAATATTTCTTCATGGAAAGGGTGGTGGATGCCTGGAAAAGCCTCCCAGTGGAGGTGTGGTAAAATGGTAACAGGATTCAAACATGCATGGGATAGACACAAGGGGACCTTACAAATAAGGCAGGGGGAAGGGACTGGCGATCGAGTAGGGTCTGCGGTGGCACAGTAGGTAGGAAAAACAGGTGTGCCGAGAGGTCCTTATCTGCCGACAACTTCTTATATTTCTATAAAATGTGTTTGCTTACTTCTGTGAAAAGGGTAGTTTGGGAAACAAATTCCGCAACCATGCATAAAGTCTAATATTAGTGACGGTGACAGCGGTATGGATGAAATAATTGGTCTCTGTAGTTATGCTGTTTCTTCTCAAGGATCCATCAATGAGATTTACATTAAACATCATCTTCCTGCCAGTGAGTTATGCCTGGAGAAGAAACTTTGCACAAATTTTAGAACTCGGAATACAAGTTCAAACTCTGCACTGTGATTAAGGTCCCCTAGTGTTCTAAAGTCAAGTTTCTACAGCAAGGGAGCTGTGACCATTAAAACTAGCTAAATGGCTACTAACAATTTTCATTAAAAATGTTTCAAACACCAAACAAATTTAAAGTAAAGATATGAAATAATTTAACTGATCCCATTCTAACAAACAACTGCCAAGGAACTGCAATAATGAATCCTTAAGCAACCATAAGAAAATAACTGATTCTTGTTCGAATCTATTTTCAGGTTCTGGAAGGGGAGGCAGGGTCAAGAACTGTAAATCTCACTGATGGATCTCGGACAAGAAACAGCATTACTACAGCAAGTTATTTTTTCTTCAAACAGCAGGAATACATCAATGATGTTTTTCAATAAGCAGACTTTATAGCAGTACCGTTAAGGAGAGGTTAGGCCCGGAACCTATTTAGGAAAAAGGTTCAGCAAGACAACAGTTCTAAAAGTAGCACCACTCCCGGACTGCATGTCCAGGCAGCAGTTCTTTTTGAAGGTGTGCACTGTTTTCCAGGAAGCTGCTTTACATATGTCTAGAACAGGAGTGCCCTTTGCAGCTGCCATACAGGCAGAGGTACCCCTTGTGGAATGTGCCCTTAGGCCTCCGGGAGACACTTAACCAGCTTTTTCATAACTGAACTGTAAGCAGGAGACTATCCAACAGTAAACAGCTGTCCTAGCTGCTGGCTTACCTCTGCCCACCTCTCCACAGACAACAGAAAGCTGTGTATCCTGGCACCTGACAACCCCTTTGTCCAGTTCAAGTAGTGGCCTAGTGCTCTTTTTACATTCAAACAGTGCAGTTTCTTTAGTTCACTTGTACAGGAATGCTCAGGGCAGAGCATATGAAGTGTAAGTGACTGGTTCAGGTGGAATTCTGGCACCACTTTGGGTAGGAACTTCCTATTGTTCCTAAGAATCACCTTATCCTTGTTGAAAATTACGTAGTTTGGATCTGTACAGAGGGCATGCAGTTTACTTACCCTCCTGGCAAATGTCATGCAATCAGGAAAACTATTTACCATATGATACATACATATATATATACACATTTTTTTTTTCCTGAACTCTCTTTTTGCACCAGTTCTCTGAGGCATCCCTTGGAGGTGCCCACGCAATCCTACCCCTTGCATTCCCTACCATGACCATCCACGCCGGTTCACCCTTCCTTTGAGGGACTTCCCAGCGCTCCGGATCACCCCCTGGAGCAGGGCCCGCCCTCCCTCGGTGGCTCTATCTGGAATTAGAGGGTCCACCCCTCTAGGAAGTTGGCCGTGGATCTCCGGTGTGGCCTGGCCCGGCATTGGGGATGAGAGGGAGATCCCCAGGGCTCTTGTTGAGCCAGGGTTTTTGCTTTGCTGGTGGCTGTGCCCCGCAGAGCTCGGCCAGCAGGGCAACATACTGCAGTGGTTCCGCCCCAAGCATAAGCTGTGCCACTACATTCGGCTACCCTCAGCTGCCACCAGAGGTCACTCCATGAGCGAGCGCATCCCCAAGCCCTCCCCGGGAAGAGAGAGCAGTCCTCCAGACGCTCAATCTCTTCCCTCCCCTGCCGACCCCCAGCAGTCCTGGCCCGCTCCCAAACCCAGGTCACTGGCATGGCGCGAGGTGTGGCATCTAGCGCCTCAACCCTCAGAGCCACCGGGCCGGCTATCCATGTGCTATATTTCATGTCAGCAGAAACCACAAGCTCAGAGGAAGCCTCCCATCACCTGGGCCATGCAGATAGATATTCAGGTCCCATGGAGGTACTGGGTCCCTTACAGGGAGATACAGGTGATGGAGACCTTTAAAGAACCTTTTAAAAACAGGCTACGAGGTCAAGGACTTGCCTTTTCGTGCTGATGTGTAGGCAGAAAGGAAAACAAAAAACTGGAGCACACAAACTGTGGCAAATTATTTAAAGCTGTCACACAAAGCCGGCCCAGTGGCGCTGAGGGTTGAGGTGCTGGATGCCACACCTTGCTCCACGCCAGCGACTCGGGTTCAGGAATGAGCCAGGGTCATCGGGGTTTGGCAGGGGAGGAGACAGACTGAGCGTCCGTTGGACTGCTCTCCGTCTCCGGGGAGGAGGGGTATCATGCCTCTGTGCCTTAGCGGTCTCTAGCGACAGCTGGGGGCATTGCAGGGCACTGGCAGACAAATGGAGGGATCTGCTGTGGTTGACACTGGGGAGGAGTGTGTGCAGTAGCAAGCGCGCTCCTGTCCATTGGCGTCATTGCACGCCACACTCAAGGGGAGAACAGGGAAAGTGGGCTCCAGTCACAGTGGCATGATGGGCGTCTTCATGGGGGATCACTCGGGCAAAAAGGAACGTGGCACTGGATCCGGTCTGGGTGGATAAGTGTCGGGGAACTGTCCACCTCCCCACCATGGGGGGTAATCCGCGGGAGTATGCTGCGGGCCTAGCCGAGGGATCCTCAAGATGGTGGACGGAATCCCTGGAGGTAGCCTGGACGTGATTAGGTAGGCAGACTGTTCGCCCGGGGAGAAAAAAGTATAGCAAAAAAAAAAGCTGTCACACACACACACATATCACTGATATGAAATAAGCCAGATCCCCAGCACTTTAAGGCTCTTCGTTAGTATCAGCCCTACCTTGGTAGCATTGTATTCTACTCAAAGTGCGTCTCTGTGTACTTTTCGATGTGTAGGCAGACTCTGTTGCCAGATGTGCCTTCAGAGTTGATAGTCTCAGACCGAAGGACTTTAAGTATACTAGACAGTCCAGAACTGTAGGCAGCCCTGCCTGCATTGGTATTATTTTCCTGGGGGCACACCAGTATGACAATCTCTTCCATTGAGAGGAGTATACTTTCCTTGTTGCTGGTTTTCCGGAAACCTTCAGCACTTTCAGCACCTCCTCTGAAAAGTTAAAATTAGAGAATTCTAGCTCCTCAAGAATCATGCCCTCAGACGTAATGTTCTGAGGTCTGGGAATGTTATTCTGCCATGAGACAGAGTCAGCAGGTTGTATCTCAGTGGCAGGCTGAGAGGAGTCCTGCTGGGCAGGGTCAGGGGCACTGAGTACCAAGCCTGTCTGGCCCAGTTCAGGACTATCAGGATCTCTTGTTGCTGGCTCTCTCCTGAACTTTATAGGTACACCCTGTATGAGTGTGAATGGTGGGAATGCATACAGGAACCTCAATGTCCAGTCCAGAACTAGTGCGTCCTCTGGACTGGGCCCCATGCTAGAGGCCTGCAATAAACCTGTGGCAGCGGACTGTTCCCCCAAGAAGCAAACAGATCTATTTACGAAGTGCCCCATCTTCTGAAGACTGAAGTCAGCACCTGCTGGTTCAGGGCCCACTCGTGGTTTTTCTGGCTGGTTCTGCTTACAGCATCTGCTAGGTCATTGTCCTTGACTGGTAGATGTACAGTACGAATCCTAAGCTATATCTAGGGTTGGCAGTTTTCGATTTTTATTTTTTTATAATTTCAATGGAAAATATCAATTTTTATTTTTAAACACCCCCCCGGGAGTTTTATCAATTTAAGTGATGGGTTTTTAAGCATTTATTTCGATTTGTATCAATTTAAATTTCACTATTGCAGTTAATGTCAACAAACGCTGAGGATTTACAAACTTATAAAAATACAAATTTTGTTATCTTCACGTCAGAACAGCAATATAATTTACTTTTCCAATCTGTAAATTTAGATTATTTTTGATGGAAATATTTTTTCGTCAGTTTGTGTGTGTGCAGTGATACCGACATTTACCGATTTAAATCTAATGCTGCCAAGTCTAGCTATATCCCACATCCACACGGCTTATGTACACAGTTTTGAGGATCTTATTTCTCCCTGCTTGTTTATTTTATAATTTTTTTATTGCATCTTATACAGAACAACTGATATGGGCAGTAATATTATAGATTACAACTGTACAGAGCACCAGTGAATTTTTTTTTTTTAAACAAGTCTACTAAATACAAATGACACAAGGTTAACTATACTTGTAACACGGCACTGCATAATGGTATCAAAGACACCCACACCATTGGCTGAAAGGGGTCAGGTGACAGTAGCCAAATGGTGATTAAGCCACAGGTAACACCCGCTCGGTTAGTACCACCTGTGGCCACCGAAGCAACAGAGGGGACCAGCCAGCTAGGTCACCACCCCCTCACGCCAGCCGCGGCGCTCGTGAGGCACAGTGAGGTGGTGACCGTGGAGCACATAGCGGACCGTCAGCAGTCCATGACAGAAGCGCACCACAGAGGCAGTCCAAGTGGCCACCAGACCGATTGCAGTGGAAGCGTAGGTACGGTGCGGTGAAACATGGACCGCTGCTTAGCCACGTTCAGTCTGCGGCTTCAGAGGCATACCGCGATGGGTCGATGAGGAGTTCGGCCCCAGTGCTGCAGATCAAGACAGCAGCTGCATGGCAACTGTCTCTCCCGTCAGCGAGAAACAGAAAACAAAAGGTAGCAGCTCATGGGAGCAGTGCCCCTGGCTCGACGACCTCTTCTGCAAGTCCACAGCACCGTGGACCATCGAGCCTGCATCAGTGTTACCAGCAGCTGAACTCGCCTCACCAGAGGGCGCTGCATGGCGCGCCAGAGCTGTGGAGGAGAACTGCGGGCAGCGCGGACTGCGCGCCGCGACTCCACGAGACGGGAGGTCGCCAAGTGTGGCAGCCAGGGGTGCACAGCGCATCCTGTTTGAGCAGGAGATCTGTCCCAGGGATGGCAGAGGGGCAGCAGAGAGAAACACAGAGCGGGGCACCTGCAGTGAGAGAGCAAACCTAGGAAGCCCTGCAGCCAGCAGTACCTGCAGTAATCCCAGCACAGCAAGTAGCAGCTCGGGGAGGAGACTGCAGCACACAGGACACACGCCATGCCCTGGTCAGTGAGCACCAGCTGGACAGCCTAGAGAGTAGAAGGGTGGAGGTAAACACCCACAAAAATACTGCGTGGGCCTCCAACGTCTTCACGGACTGGCTGAGAGCCACAGGAAAGCAGGTGGACCTCAAAACAGTTTCCCCACCTGAGCTGTCAGCCGTGCTATGCCAGTTCTACGCCTCAGTCCAGACGGAGCAGAGGGAGCAATACCGCCTCAGTTCCTTTGTTGGACTCCGTGCCGGACTGCAGCACTACCTAACTGGCCCCCAGAACAGAAGGGTTCTGAACATTATCACAGACGGGGAGTTCATGGCTGCAAAAACGTGTTCGTTGCCGTCCTAAAGGACTACTGGCGTGCTGGCCAAGACACAGCCACCCACCACCCCAGCATCAGCCCCAGCGATCTGGCGAAGATCCGCACCTGTGAGAAGCTCAGCCCCGAGACCCCATATGGCCTGGTCCGCAGGCTATGGTTTGAAATACAGTTGGGGCTTGATCCGCAGGGGGCGAGAGAGGCAGAGAGAGCTGTGCCAGAACTCCTTCACAGTCCAGGTCGATGAGGAGGGTAATGAGTTCCTCGCCCTGGCCTTCAACGTGAAGACCAAGAACCACGGGCAGCTTGAGGACGCGATGCGCCAGACTCTGAGGGGAGTACTGTACACCACCCCTGGCAGCAGAGACTGTGTTGTGGAAATGTATCGACAGTACATACAGCGCTGCCCACCTAATGCCCCTGCCTTGTACGTGCAACCTCACAGAGTGGACCAGCTGGGACCCAGGGAGTGAGACTGCTGGTACAGCCGACAACCGATGGGCAAGAACTACCTGGGTGCTCTCATGCCCCAAATATCGGACGACACTCACCTCTCCCATCCGGTACACCAATCACAGCATCCGGAGAACAGCGGTAACCATGTTGTCCCAGGCTAGTCTGGCGAGCAGAGAAATCATGTCAGTAACCGGCCATAGCTGTGAGACCAGCCTGCGCAGCTACTGGTCCCCCTCAGCAACCGACCGGAAGAGGTGGTCATCTGTGCTCTCCAGCGCCCACAGACCAGTGTCAGGCAGCCCCCCCGCCCGCCGAGCCCAGCAACCCATGCACAGTCCAGCCTGAGCCCTCATCCTCTGCAACACTGCATGACAGCACCGGAGAATCACAAAGCAGTGGGGACCTGCTCCCCCTGTCCCCGACCAGCAGCCAGTCAGCACCCCACACCTCCCGGAGACCTCCCAGCTGCGCCCTCGAGCAGACACCCTGAGGATGGGGCCAGCCAACCTCGCACAGAGGAAGCACAGAGTGCCGAGATCCACCCCAACAACGCATCATGGCTCACCCGTCAGCCATCTGCAGCCCAGTGCTTCCACTTCCAGAACGTGATGGTGAATGGGCCGGTAACATTCTTGTGCCTCCCACAGGACAGCCGGCCACAGTAACCTACTGTACAGGATGACGTCGTTTGCAGAGCGCCGCGTACCCACACGGCCCTGAAGTCCCACCCACCAGCCAGAGATCTGTATAACAGGCACCCGACTGCTGCATGCGCCTGGAATCTTTGCGCTGCACAGCCTCCCGCTGCCTTGCACCGTTTTGGTTGCACCGATGTTACCAGGACTGTCCCTGCACCGCGATCGTTGATGGATGTTGGACTCATCCTGAGAACTGATATTGTACACTCCTGTCACTGTAAGTTTAATAAAGCCTTGCCTCTCTGCAAACTGTCTCCGTCTGCTTCTGTCCGTAGGGTCTCCAGTAGCAATGGACACAAACTGGCAACACAGACTCATCGCCGCCGCAACAAGCCTATGTTACAAGCGCATTAATCACCTCCAGCGTCGGCCTCTGCCGGTGATTAATGCCCGCTGGGTGGTTGGACCCCTCGGGCACCAACCCCTCCCCATGGGCATTAATCCATCGGCAGAGCCCTCCTCTGTCGGTGATTAATGCTTACATGGAGTTCTGTCATTGAAAAGTTACACCTTCAGTACACCTATCCCTAGGTTAACCCTATCCTAGCTATTTCTTTACAGGTTGTGTGGAGATACAACAGGAGACTGACCAAATATTTCCTTTATGCCCTCGACTATCTAACTAACTTAAGTTAATGTTAGGGAACAAATCTCCCTGCTTGTTTATGTAATACATTACTGTGGTGTTGTCTGTTCGAATCTGAACAGACTGGCCTTGTAGCTGGGAGGAAAAAGACTGCATTGCCAGCAATGCTGTTCTGTGATGTAAAAGACTGATGTGTTTTGAGTCTCCTTTGGGCTCCATATGCCATTTACTGCAAATTCCCTTTAGTGATCACCCCACCCCAGGAGTGAGTCATCTGTTGTAAGCACACTTGCTGGGGATTGCTGGAGGAAGGGAATGCCCTCTGAGGTTGCTTTCCTCCTTCCACCGTCGTGCACACACAAATGTCTCTGTGACTGGGACTAACTTGGGCAGTGGGTCCCAGCTTTGAGATCAATAGGCCCTTAGACGATTCTGAATGTCCCTCATCTGGAATCTTGCCCATAGCTCTACTGCTGTGGATGATGCCACATGGCCCTGTAACTGCAGGAAATCCTTTGCAGGCCTTAGCCGGCCCTGTGTGAAGGATTTTGACACAGCAATCAGGTTTGATACCCTTCGATATGAGATGAAAGCCTTCCCCTACAGGGTATCCAGTTTTGCACTTATAAAGTCTCAACACCTGAACAGATTCTGTTTGAAAGGGAAAAAAATGCCCCTTGATTCTTGCTGTTTTCCCTGAGATCACTCAGTCTTCTAGGTAGGGGGAAAAAAACACCACCTTGTCTTCTCAGGTGTGCTACCACCATGGCTAGGCACTTTGTGAAGACCATTGATGCCGAAGTGAGGACACATGGGAGGGTTATAAACTGGTATTGCAGTCTCCCAGCCTGAACCTGAGGCATTCCGTGAGTGGGTCTGACTGGAATGTGAAAACAGGTGTCTTTCAAATCCGATGACCCCAGCCAATCTCCTGGCTGTAAGGATGGTATCACTGTGCCCAGTGTGACCATGTTGAACCTTTCCTTTCTGATATGTTTGTTCAGATATCTTAAATCAAAACTGCATCACCACTCCCCATTTTTCTTGTGGGTCAGGAAGTACCTTGAGAACAGACCCTTGCCCTACTGTGAGACAGGGACCTTTTACATACGAACATATGAAATGCCAGAAGAAACAGGCCTCATGGTCTATCAAGTCTGCTCGATTGAGCAGCTAGTCCCTTAACTTGCAGCCACCCCACCCTCCCTCCCTCCTCCTAACCACCCTCCCTCACCCTGTCCCAACCTCTCCTAAATCCTCCCACCGTTCTACATGATACCACCTTCTCCTGCAGAGTGTTCCACTTATCTACCACCCTTTCCATGAAAAAGTATCTCCTGATTTCCCTCCTGCATCTCTCCCCACCAATCTCAGCCGATGCCCTCTCGTGTCCTTCCCCCTTCTGATCTGAAGAATCCCTTCTGTATTAATCCTGTTAATAACCTTTAGGTACTTAAAGTTTTCAATCATATTCTCCCTATCCCTCCTCTCTTCCAGTGAATACGTTTGCAGCTCTCCCAGCCTCTCCTTGTAGGACTTCCCCTCAAGTCCCTGTATCATCTTTGTTGCCCTACGCTGCACCTCCTCCAACAATCTGATGTCCCTCTTCAGGAATGGATGCCTGTACTGCATGCAGTATTTCAGGTGCAGCCATACCAGTGACCTGTACAGATAGGATCACTTCCATGTACCTGGAGTAGATTCCCCTCGCTATGCACCCCGGCATCTTGTTTGCCTTTGCAGCCACTTTCCTGCACTGAGCTGAGTGGTTCATGCTCCCCGTTATTAGTACCTCAGATCCTTTTCCTCCACTGCGCTTTCCAACTGAACCCTTCCCAACTGATATTTCCTCCCCTGGTTCCTTGCTCCGAAGTGCAGTACCTTGTATTTTTTGGCGCTGAACCCCAGCTGCCATGTCTCTGACCATTCCTGTAGTTTGGTCACGTCTTCCTTCAGCCCCCTCCACCCCTCTATGTTATCTACTACTGCACCAATCTTAGTATCATCTGCGAACAGACTGATCCTACTTCAGATCTTGTTTGAGATATCGGCCATGAATATCCCGAACAGCACCGGTCCCAGTACTGAACCCTGGGGTACCCCACTCGTAACGTCCCTTAGTGGTGAGAGTTTCCCCACCATCACCACCCTTTGCTGCCTTCCCCTCAGCCAGTCGGTTATCCAGTTGACCATTTCTGTCCCCACCCCAATGTATTCCAGTTTTCCCCCAGCCTCCCATGTGGCATCAAGTCAAAGACCTTGCTGAAGTCCAAATATAGGATGTCCACTGCATGGCCCCTGTTCCGTTCCCTGGTAACCCAGTTGTAGTACTCAACTAGGTTTGTCTGGCAGGATCTGCTCGAAACAAAACTGTGCTGATGGCCGTATTGGAGCCCACTGTCTTCCAGAAAGGTCACCTATCTCTCTTTTAGGACTGACTCCATGAGTTTCCCCACGACTGAAGTGAGACTCACCAGTCTGTAGTTGCCCGGATCATCCTTTGGGCCACTTTTATGAATGGGCACCACATGGGCCATACTCCAGTCCTGTAGCATGCATCCTGTGTCTAGTGATGTACTGAACAGGTTTGCCAGTGGTCCCGCCAGGATGTCCGCTAGCTCTTGCAATTCCCAGCATAAATGCTATCTGGTCCTACAGCCTTTGTCCACCCTCAGTGCCCCCAGTCACACCACAGCACCCTGTCCTCTGTAATTCTTGATATCAGTCACCCCCACCCCCCTGCCCACTATACCCTTCCCATGAGGTGTCTGCACCCTTCTTTCCTTTATGAACACAGAGCAGAAGTACTCATTCAGTGCCTCTGCCTGGTCCTCCCCCTTTTCCAACCACCTCCCATCTTTCTTAAACTCATTTGCTCCTGGTGGACATTTTGGGTCCATTTCAGCAATGGATGATTCCGACACCATATGGCGTCTATGGGAATGAATGAGTTTTAATCCTCACAATCTGATCTTTGTTTCTTCTTCTCTCACCAATGTATCTGAAGAAGTCCTTTTCCTCGTCCTTAATTCCCTGTGCCAGTCTCAGCTCTCTGGGAACCATGACCGCTCTGACTAGCCTGGTAACCTCCCTGGACTTCTTCACGTACTCGTCTTTGTCCCCTTCCCTCCTGATTTCCTAAGCCTCTGGAATGCTTTTCTGTTGGCCCTCACCCCTTCCGTTACCTCTAGAGTCAGCCAGCTCAGCTTCTTTGCTCTCCCCTTCTTGCTCCGTGTCCTGGTGCAGGTCTCAGTAGTCTCTGCCAGCCCTTTCTTAATGATATTCCATTTTTGGCTGGTACTCATGCATGTCTGAATTCCCACCACATGCTCAACCAAAATTTCCCCCATCCTTTTAAAGTCCACTCTCTTAAAATTGACCACCCTGGCAACCGAGTGCCAGTCTATACCTGGTATCGGTATACCGCCAGGGCATCTCATTTTAAAACCAGAGCTTTGCATTGTAGCACCTTCAGTCACAGTATATGGCGCGCCCCCAGCTGCTCCCTGTATGAAATGTCATACAGAAACAGCCGCGGGTGGTTGTGGGTGCGCCGCATCAGCGTGAAATGCCAGCAGGTGGGAGGCAGGATCAACCAGATACGAGGGAGCTCTTTACTCACTCAGAAGGTAAAAAAATGATTACTTTTGCAAAACAGCTAATCGGGCCATGCCTTACACCCAGGCATAGCCCAATTCTTCATGGACATTTCCCTTTAAAAAAGGTGAATTGGCAGTCCCTGGATACAAGATGTGCTAAAACCTGGCCAACACTACTACACAAGAATTTGTAATTTCTACCTAATGACTACAGTACTTGTACTGTATTTTGTAAAACAAAAAAAAAGTCAAGTTCATGATTTGAATAGATCCGTGCACATTAACAAAATTAGCTTTGCCAGGTGTAATACTAGATCTGATGAAAAGACGCCAAGTTTTCAGGCTGCTTAATACTGGAACAAATTACCTTATTCTGCTTATACTTTGCCATCAGTATCTGTTTTTGCAAATGAACTGGAAAGCGGCTTCTCAAATGCTTTAAATATTTATATTCTGTACTGTTGTTTTTATAGAAATTGAAATGTCTAGTACACAGGACTGTCTTGTAAACAGGCATATTTTTCCCTAATGACATGCTACCTGTATAAAAATAAAGTTTTACCTATCTATCTAGTCCTACTTAAACTCCTTATCCTAGGTTTGCCACAGAACACAGCTGACCAGTTCCACAGCTATCTCATCAATCACTCCCAGTGTGTGAAGATTGATAAATCTTTGTCCGACACTAGGGAAGTATTTACTGGTGTACCCCAGGGCTCCATCTTGGGCCTACTCCTATTTGGTCTCTTCATAATTCAACTGCCTGATGTTTGTTTGACAGCCAACATACTCTTCAACGCTGATGATGCTGTCATGTATTCCAAAACCCCTGACCGTAACAGCCTCACTGCTACTCCCCAAAGCCAGCCCCGTGGTGCTGAGGGTTGAGGTGTTGGATGCCACACCTCTCACCATGCTGGCGACCAGTCTTTGGGAATGAGCCTGGGCTGCCAAGGGTCAGCAGGGGAGGAGGAAAAGGATTGTGTCCTAAGGACTGCTCTCCTTTTCCAGGGAGGGGGGTGACCAGTGGACGGTGTATGCCTGGCCCCTAGAGGAGGCTGGGGGTGGCACACCGACCTTATCTAATGTGGGTCGGGAGTGGGGCAGATGCTCGACGGGGTGCAAGCATGGGAGTCTGTGCAGTGCCATCGCTGGTGTCACTGCACGCTCCGCTCCTGAAGGGGAAGGAAGCAGGAAGAAAAACTGCTCACGGCAGATGAAGGGGGAATTCGCAGGTCCCTCACTTGACTAGCTACGGCACCGACACACTGTATCCATTCTCTGTGGAGGCAAGTCCTCCTTGGGGTATAGCCAGCGCCGGCTGGTAGACATTGGGGTGACAGGGCTGAGACTCTCCCAGAGTGCAAGGGCCGTGGAGCAAAAAAGAATAGAAATACTCTCCAAAGTAACTTCAGGTCACTAGAAAGCTGGTTCTCCAACAACAAACTGGCCCTCAATTACAAAAAAAAAAAACCCAAAACAAAAAGATCATGCTCTTCTCTAGCCTCCCACAAGAGATAAACTCCATCCTTTGTCATCCAAAACAGCTAGGGACAAAACCTTGAACAGGTGGAGACCTTCAAATACCTTGGAGTAACTCTGGATGACACCTTGGCCAAGATTCACAAAAAAATGGAAAGTGTCATGCAAATGTTTGTGCTGCAGCCCGTGTTTGTGCTGGTGGGCAATTGGGCCATTCATGGTCAGATAGCGTGGTGTGCTATCCGACTGTGAATAGGGTCAGGTGGGGACAGCACTGACCCAGGAAAAGCAGCAGGAACTTCAGCAGTGCTGCCCCCACAGCCAACCAGGAGAACGGCCCGCCACCAATAGTGTGCATGTGCCAAGTCCCTATTCATGACAGCGGGCATGCAAGGTGCAATTGGCCATTAGCATGCCCATTATGGTCCCATTTGCATGGCCTTTGCTTGGCTTAGTGCACCCCCCCCTCCAACCAGCCCATGCCCCATGCACCTGCACTCCCTGGTGGTGTAGCACCCCCCCTCCCATTCTTCGATTGCCATCCCCAAATCAATAAAGTCATTCCCTGGTAGTCAGAGGTCCCTCCCCTTACCAGGCCCCATGTAGATAAATCAGTTTCAAGTAGTGTGGACCTCTGGTCCCCAAATAAAGTAAACTTTGTCTCTTGTAATTCTAGGGTCCCTCCCCCCTACCCCAATGATTGCTGGTCCCGTATGAACAATACTGCCCCTGGCAGTCTGGTGGGCCCTTCTACTCCGTCCAGTGTGCCCCACCACCCTGCTCCCCACCATCCCAATCTGCGGTCGGCAACCAGCAAAGCCCTCCTCTCACCACCATGGCTGGCCAAAGACTGAGCCCTCCCGGAGTGCATACTGTATACAGTACAGCTCATTGACTGTGATTGACCAATCACAGTAAATGCTCTGGGAGGGCTCTATCTGCAGCCAGCCATGGTGTTGAGAGGTGAGCTGTGCTGGTCGCTTGACCGCAGTTCGGGATTGGGGGGAGCAGGGTGGTGGGGCACACTGGAAGGGGTGGAGGGTCCACTAGACTGCCAGGGGGCAGTACTGCTCTTATGGGACCAGCAATCATTGGGATGGGGAGGGACCCTAGAATTACAAGGGACAAATCACAAATTGTCACAGTTAAAGCTATACAAAGTTTTATGTTTAGAGATCTAGAAATAGGTACTGTATATAGCTTGTAAAACACAACATAGGAAACATAGAATCTGACAGCAGATAGAGACCAATGGCCCATCAAGTTTGCCCATATTACTACCTTACACCTCCCATACTTGTGCAGCAGTGGGTAATTCACTCCCTGTCCCCATGATTCCTCCCCTCCCTCCCTGTGGGGAACCCTCGTGATTCCTCTCCCCCAAAGTGGAATTATATGAGTGTACTGGCCTTGTCACACCCATATTTTTGAACTTGTGAGAGTGCAGGACTTTCATAACTCACTAATGACTCTGCCACTCGTGAGTATTAGTCCTGCATATTTGAAGATAAGATGCATATTCTGAATCAGGCCACTGCATATCCCTAGGAGACAGTGTAGTGTAGTGGCTAAGGGCACTGAGCTGCAAACCTGGAGACCTGGGTTTGAATCCCATCAGACCTCACTCGCATAATGTGTGACCCTGAGCAAGTCATTTAACTTCCTTGTACTCCCAGGCCGCACCTGGAAACAAACTCTGGCTTAGTGTGCCTTTTCTTGTTAAGCAATTTCCCCTTTCCTATATTATTTTCTCCATATATTTTTAATTTTTCAATTACTGTCCTGTAGATTAAACCACTATTGCCCGTACGATGTGGCATAGCCATGAAATGTTAGCAGCTTTCTTTTTTGGTGGAAATATAGTAAACATGATACCGAATAATAAACAGGAACTGCGCTATCTTTTGTTCCCATGGTTGTTTACATAAGGATGTCTAATTAAAAAACTATACCCTAGCCACTTCGGTGGCCTAGCTGTTATGGTGCATGCCTTCCACTGAAGGGCTCCTGTATCTAATCTGCGAAACAAGCCCAGTGCAACAAGAGAGGCAGTCTAACAGACATGCTCTCCGCTTTGGAAAGGATCTCCTGTCTCTCATCACAGAAGGACTGCCTATGGTGGACCAGTCTGATGGGAGCTGTTTTGCGAGGAACCTCCCTAGTCTTGCTTGTGTCACCTCACTGTTGGCAGGGATGGGTCCTTTGATATGAGGATGCAGAGGCACCATCTTCCTGCTCTCCCCCAGCTCTATCACCTGTCTTCTCTGGGGCTTACCTCCCTCCTCCTATTCTTGCCCCTGTGGCTTAGCCCCAGTGGTAGGATTCCATCATGGCTGGGGGGCCCCTCAAGTCATCTTAATCTAGCTACGAGTGTAGAAGTGATACAGTCAACGTTGTAGAGCCTGTGGGAGAGCAATGCATCATCATGCCACAGCAGGGGTGTTATTTTTTTGGTGTTAAACCTAGCCCTATTGGACATGGTGGAGGAGGACGTCATGGGGGTGTGTACACAATGCATGCCATCGTACTGATGTCAGCAGTGCTCCACCAGCCCGCCAGACTTCTGACCACACTACCACCTGTGATCACCCAGGTGGACTGTAGTGGAGGACAGTACTCTACCTCCAACGAAAGCATTCTCTGGGACAATCTATCCTCCCCCACACCCACCAACAAGCTTTTTTCCCCAAAATCATTTATCCCCATGTAGTCAGTTATAGCAGCTTGGTACCAGGTTCTCCCATCTGAGGCATGTCTCTACCTGATGTCTGTTATGGCGTTCCCTGAGAGGGTCAAATTGGAGATCCGAAGCATCGGGTCTATCAGTACTGCACTCCCTTGCTTCTTCAATAAACTGTGAACTTTTACTTCATTTCTGCTTAAAACTTTTTGCTGTTGGGAACAGAGTGAGTTTTTTCTATGTAGCTTGTAAGTTTCAGTTGTCCAACTCACACTGGCTGTACTTTCTTGTCAGCACATGGGATTCTGTGTATGCCCATCAAGAAAACTAACTCCATCCTCGTGTCTATAGCTGCTCCACTATGTCCTAGCTTACTCACACTCCTGGAGGAATCTGCCTTTCTGAACTTTCTCATTTACTTCCCCCACCAAAACTAGAATAGGCAGAACCTTCCTCTGGGAAATCTACAGCCCCATACAGTAAACAATTTGGGATGGGGCAGAAGCAAGAATGACCGAGTGGAATGTTGGTGGCTGGCACATTCACCATCCATCAGGCCTTGCCTTTAAGTTTCCCTTCACAAATCCTCTCCACCCTAACTATGGCAAGGGTCATGTGACTGCCTGCCCCTGTTTTCCATAATGTCCTTGCATGGCCCTGGAAAGCCACTTCCCCATTAGTGGTTGCCAGGGGGCCAGTGTGCTCCAGTACAAGGAGCCCACCCTAACCCAAAAAGAAGCACATCCTTGGTGGACGTTCGCCTCATTCCCCACCCCCATCTGCACGTCCACCTCCCACTGTAACAATCTAGTCTTAGGCTGCACACCTGGGATGCCAACAATGCAAGCAGCATCCCTACTACCTGATGCAGGGATCTGTAAAGTAGTCAAGTCTCTTAAATTAAAGGATAAAAACAAAGAACAGGAATAATTCGACATACCTTTCCTTCAGCATCAAGTCTTATTTCAGACATTTTAAATGTTATTTTTGGATTTGGAGTCCCTGTAATTAAACAGAAAAAGAAGTCACCGTTAGAAATATACTGTATCTGACCAGTTTATGGAGTTACTGCCACTACCTAATGCACAGTAAGATGCAACAGAGAATCCTAAAACGAGTAACAAAAGGTAACCTCATTAGCTTGACTTTTAATGGACAATGGCATACCACATAATGTCAACAGACCTAGACGTTGCTTCTGACTTGTCTTGATGTTCAGATTTCATCAGTTGGCAGCGACAGTGCAGCTCCAACAAACATTAAGCTGACGGCTAATGCAGTGGTGTAGCCAGTTATAAGAGACACAGCGGCTCCCAGCATACATTAGACTGATGGCTGCTGCAGTGGTGTAGCTAGTTATAAGAGACAGAGCAGCTCCCAGCATACATTAGACTGATGGCTGCTGCAGTGGTGTAGCCAGTTATAAGAGACAGAGCAGCTCCCAGCATACATTAGGCTGACGGCTGCTGCAGTGGTGTAGCCAGTTATAAGAGACAGCGCAGCTCCCAGCATACACTAGGCTGACGGCTGCTGCAGTGGTGTAGCCAGTTATAAGAGACAGCGCAGCTCCCAGCATACACTAGGCTGACGGCTGCTGCAGTGGTGTAGCCAGTTATAAGAGACAGCGCAGCTCCCAGCATACACTAGGCTGACGGCTGCTGCAGTGGTGTAGCCAGTTATAAGAGACAGCGCAGCTCCCAGCATACACTAGGCTGGCTGCTGCAGTGGTGTAGCCAGTTATAAGAGACAGCGCAGCTCCCAGCATACACTAGGCTGACGGCTGCTGCAGTGGTGTAGCCAGTTATAAGAGACAGCGCAGCTCCCAGCATACACTAGGCTGACGGCTGCTGCAGTGGTGTAGCCAGTTATAAGAGACAGCGCAGCTCCCAGCATACACTAGGCTGGCGCTGCTGCAGTGGTGTAGCCAGTTATAAGAGACAGCGCAGCTCCCAGCATACACTAGGCTGACGGCTGCTGCAGTGGTGTAGCCAGTTATGAGAGACAGCGCAGCTCCCAGCACACACTAGGCTGACGGCTGCTGCAGTGGTGTAGCCAGTTATGAGAGACAGCGCAGCTCCCAGCGAACACTAGGCTGGCGGCTGCGCAGTGGTGTAGCCAGTTATGAGAGACAGCGCAGCTCCAGCACACACTAGGCTGACGGCTGCTGCAGTGGTGTAGCCAGTTATGAGAGACAGCGCAGCTCCCAGCACACACTAGGCTGACGGCTGCTGCAGTGGTGTAGCCAGTTATGAGAGACAGCGCAGCTCCCAGCATACACTAGGCTGACGGCTGCTGCAGTGGTGTAGCCAGTTATGAAAGACACAGCAGCTCCCAGCATACACTAGGCTGGCGGCTGCAGTGGTGTAGCCAGTTATGAGAGACACAGCAGCTCCCAGCATACACTAGGCTGGACGGCTGCTGCAGTGGTGTAGCCAGTTATGAGAGACACAGCAGCTCCCAGCATACACTAGGCTGACGGCTGCTGCAGTGGTGTAGCCAGTTATGAGAGACACAGCAGCTCCCAGCATACACTAGGCTGACGGCTGCTGCAGTGGTGTAGCCAGTTATAAGAGACACAGCAGCTCCCAGCATACACTAGGCTGACGGCTGCTGCAGTGGTGTAGCCAGTTATAAGAGACACAGCAGCTCCCAGCATGCATTAGGCTGACGGCTACTGCAGTGGTGTAGCCAGTTATAAGAGACACAGCAGCTCCCAGCATGCATTAGGCTGACGGCTACTGCAGTGGTGTAGCCAGTTATAAGAGACACAGCAGCTCCCAGCATGCATTAGGCTGACGGCTACTGCAGGGGTGTAGCCAGTTATAAGAGACACAGCAGCTCCCAGCATGCATTAGGCTGACGGCTACTGCAGGGGTGTAGCCAGTTATAAGAGACACAGCAGCTCCCAGCATGCATTAGGCTGACGGCTGCTGCAGGGGTGTAGCCAGTTATAAGAGACACAGCAGCTCCCAGCATGCATTAGGCTGACGGCTGCTGCAGTGGTGTAGCCAGTTATAAGAGACACAGCAGCTCCCAGCATGCATTAGGCTGACGGCTACTGCAGGGGTGTAGCCAGTTATAAGAGACACAGCAGCTCCCAGCATGCATTAGGCTGACGGCTACTGCAGTGGGGTAGCCAGTTATAAGAGACACAGCAGCTCCCAGCATACATTAGGCTGATGGCTACTGCAGTGGTGTAGCTAGTTAAAATTTATTTTTATTTTGCATTTATTTATTTGTAATTGTTTGACCAGGAAAGGTAGACTAAGATAGCCTGTGTCCAGGTGTGTTGCGGGTGTGTGGGTTGCATGGACTTGTTTTAGTGACAAGAGGAATGTTGGCCCTAACACCAGGGAAATTCCCCTACTTTCTGAAATGGGCAGTATTAATATGGTTAACCCAATGGCTTTTTTTCCCCCAGAATTTTTCTGCACTTTAATTTTACCCCATACTACAAAATAGTTGGACTTTATGGTTGGCACTTTTGAAAGATTGGTTGACTCTATTTATTCAAACTGGAGTCTTCCAGGGACACCATGATCTGTGCAGCAGCGTGAAATCTGAGCTCGTCCCAGTCTAAGATCCTAACCTCCAAAAACAGCGTCTTCTCACCACTGCAGCCCACAGGAGTGATATTTCCCAACTTGAAAAACAGTAGGAGGAGATGGATGAACAGCTCACTTCCACGGACCGGCATCTGGACTCTGCGGAAGCCAAAACTGCAGTTACGTAAGAACTTACTGTAACAGTAGATCTTTGAGAGAGGTTGCTACAGTAGGTCTTCACATATAGGATTGCGCCCCCTGGCGTCAGGTTCCAACGGCAAACTTGTAGCTTGCAATCATCAGCGGGACCGCCCTAATCAGTCCAACTATAAAGGTGTCGCGCCCAGCTCTCAGTTCTTTACCACCAGAGACCTAGAAAAAGGTAAGTAGAAAGGAATGAGTTATAACTCCTAGAACCCTGCTTCCTATCTAGACCCAAGGGCTAGGTAGGATGAAAATAAAGGAAACATTCCAGGAGCTGGGGAAAGGTGGGTGGGAAACTAGACCTACTGTAGGAACTTCTCTCGAAGAGCTACTGTTACAGTAAGTTCTTACGTAACTGCAATATCTCACTTTGAGAGGGTTCCTACAGTAGGTCTTCACATATAGGACTGAATACCCAGCAGTCCAAAAGAAAATTACGGAGATAAAGTTCCGGGAGGAGGAATCGTTTGCCAAACTGAGTAGTGTCTTATGACAAAAGTTCTTGCAGGACCGCAAGGCCGAAACCGGTCCTACGCATAGAGGCAAGGTCCAGACTGTAGCGTTTAGTGAAGGTGTGGAGAGACAACCAAGTGGCCGCTGCACAAATCTCTGCCGTGGACACATTCCTGAAAAAGGTGGTAGAGGTAGCAACACTCCGAGTGGAGTGACCTTTTACTGCCCCCTGGAAGGGACTTTCCATGTTTTTGGTAAGTGAAGTGGATGCAGTTAGCCAACCACCTAGACATGGTCCATTTTGAAATGGCCTTACCCTGGCACTGGGGGGCAAAGGCCATAAAGAGTTGATTGGAATTACAGATGTCTTTAGTCTGGTTTGTGTAACATCTCAAGATCCAGCGCACATCTAAGGTGTGCAAAAGATATCCAACCCTGTTAGAATGCTGAGGATAATAGACCGGCAATTCCACACTCTGATTGAGAGCGGGTTTCCAAAACCACCTTTCGAAGGAAGGATGGGTTAGTCCTAAGAACAACTCTGTCCCTATGAAAAATTAAATAGGGTTCCTTGCAGATGAACGCCTGAAGTTCTGAAACCCTTCGGGCCAAAGTGACAGCAACTAGAAATAAGGTCTTCCAGGAAAAGGAAGCGCATGTCACAATTTGAAGCTGGTTCAAAGGGGGGTAAGGTAAGTTTTTCTAACATAAAGTTTAGGACCTAGGGAGGACAGGGGTTACGGACTGGAGATTTTAAATAGAGGATACCTTTCAAAAATGTTTTGGTTACCTCCAGTTGAGCCAGAGTTTTGCCTTCCACTGGAAGGTGGTAGGCTGACACCGCAGAGAGATGGACCTTGATGGAGGAATAGCTAAGGCCTATCTCCAATAAATGTATGAGGTACTCTGTAACACCTGGGCGGCTGAGCACGAAAAGGGGTCCAAGCTCCTGGCTAAGGCCTAGATGGAAAATCGTTTCCACTTCATGGCGTAGGTGGATCTGGTAGATGCTTTTCTGGCTTCCACCAAGATATGAGCAACCTGCGATGAAACTCCATAGCGAGAAGCCGCTATTTCCACAGGTGCCACGCATGAAAGTGGAGCGATTGAAGGCTTGGATGCACCAGGGTGCCCTGCTCCTGAGTCAGAAGGTGATGAGACAGTGGCAGGAGTAGTGGAGGTTCTAGAGCCAGCTGTTGGAACAGTGGGAACAAAATCTGACGGGGCCACAGAGGGGCAATCAGAATCAAGAGTTCTCCTTCCGCCTGAAGTTTCACCAGAACCCTCTGAATGAGAGGAAAAGCATACAGAAACCTCCCTGTCCAAGAGAGAGACAGTACATCTCACCAAAAAGCACCATGCCTGGGAATGAGCGAGCAAAAGCTGGGTAGTTTTGCGTTGAATGGGGAGGCGAATAGATCTACTTTCGGCTGACCCCATCAAAGAAACAGGTCTTCGACCACCTCCTGCTTTAACTCCCACTCGTGAGCCCTGGCCACTGATCAAATGAGACTGTCTGTCAGTATATTGCTTACGCCTGGGACGTGGACTGCTGTCAGGAACAGGCCGTGCCGAATCGCCCAGTACCAGATTCTCATTGCTTCACTGCAGAGAGAGCACAAGCGAGTTCCTCCCTGTCTGTTGATATACCAGACTGTGGACATGTTGTCCGTCTGAATGAGAAGTGATCCCGGTAGGAGAAGTGACTGGAATGCCTGGAGGGCACAGAGGACTGCTCTTGTCTCCAGAACATTGATGAGGAGCAAAAACTCCTGAGTGGACCAAGATCCTTGTGTCTTGTGGTCCCCCAGATGGGCACCCCAACCCATGTCCGAAGCATCCATGGTGAGGATCTGGGTGGGTGCTGGGAAGTGAAAGGGAGCCCCTACTAGCAGGTTGGAAAGATCTTGCCACCAGGGAAGATCTTTCTGGAGGCTGCTGGAGATCACGACCCGATGGTTCATGTCATCCGTCCTCTGGTCCCACTGGACTGGAAGAAACCACTGGGTGACCCTCATATGTAGTCTGGCCAGGGGAACCGTGGAAATGGCCGCTGCCATAAGTCCCAGGAGACGGAGCACAGAGTGTGCTGGGATCCATCAAGCCTGAGCCACCAGGGTGGCTTGAGAAACTAAAGTCTCGGCTCGATCTAATAGCAGGAAAGCCTTGCTCTGGACTGTGTCTAGTACTGCTTCAATGAATTAGAGGCACTGGGAGGGTACTAGCTTGGACTTGGGGAAATTGACTGAGATGCCCAGCTGGACAAACAAGTCCATAGTGAAAGAGAGAGACTCTTTCAGGCTGTCTGGTGAAGGTGCTGAGAGAAACCAGTCATCCACATACGGGAACACGTAAATGTCCTTGCAGTGAAGAAAAGCTGCAACCACCGCTAAGCACTTGGTGAAAACCCGGGGAGCTGAGGAAAGGCCGAAGGGAAGTGCTCGGAATTGAAAATGGTTCTCCTGAAAGGAAAAACGAAGGAAGCGGCGGTGGGCCGGGAGGATGGGAATATGTGGGTAAGCATCCTGCATATCCAGAGAGCACAGCCGTGAGTTTGGTTGGAGCAGGTGAAGAAGACCCAGAAGGGTCAGCATGCAAAACCTTTTGTACTCGACAAAGAGGTTAAGCGTGCTGAGATCCAGGATCGGCCACAGATCTCCCATCTTCTTTGGTACTAGGAAGAAATGGGAGTAAAATCCCCTTCCTATTTGGTCTTGAGGACGGGTTCTATGGCCGCTTTTTGCAGGAGGGCCTGAATTACCTGGAAGACTATGGAGATCTGATCCATTGGATAAAAAGACCGTCCCGGAGGATGGGGAGCAGGGAGTTCCATAAACTCTATCGAGTGACCTTGTTGAATGAATTGTAGAACCCATAGATCTGCGATGATGGCCCTCTATCCCACCTGGTGGAGGCTGAACCTCCCTTCTACCGGTTCCTCCTTGACAACTGGAGGTAGCGGGAGGAGGGGGAAGGAGTCAGGACACTGAGGGGAGAGGAGCTTTGGCCCCGGAGGAAGGCTTGGGAAATTCTGCCTGAGGAGTTTGGGCTCCAGATCCAGGTGCTCGTCATTTGCCCTGACGTTTTCCCTGCATCTTATTCCAATGTCTTTGGTGGCGAAAAGGCTGCTTCTTTTGCCCCGTCCTGTACATAGAGCGTACTTCCCGCAGTGATCGTCCACTCTCCTGCAGTCCAGTTATTATATCCTTGGTGTCGCCGCCAAAAAGGACGGAAACACTAAAAGGGGCATCTGGAAGGGAAGACTGGACGTTCTGTGCCAAACCTGCACTCCTAAGCCAAGAAAGACATTGGATGCAGATCCCCGTAGCGGCAGCCCTAGCCATTGAGTCTACCGAATAGTACATAGCCCGAAGGGCATGACAACACGAAGCCTTGCTCATACGGACCTTGTCCAGTAGCTTGTTTCTGAGCATCTCATTCTGTACCTCGAAGGTCCCTCTCGAGCTCCGAGAGTGAAGCCTTCTGGAAGGCCACCATATGTGACACGTAGTTAAGGGACCGGATGGCAAAGGAAATAGAGGAATATATTTTCCTGCCAAACTGGTCCAATTGCTTTGAGTCCTTATCGGGGGGAGAGGAGCTCAAATGCTTGGGTTGCGCTGACCAGTCATGAGCGGCTATAATGACCATTGACTTGGCCTTCGGATTAGATGTTAGATGTGGAATCCCTTCCGGGGGAAAGTAAGTGCAATCGACCTTTCTGGATACAGCCGGAACAGAGGAGGGCTGTTACCAGATCCTCATGAAGACCTATCCAGGGAGAGATGGGTAGAGGGTCTGTAGTGGCCAGATCTAAGTGTTCCGCCAGTCTCTTTCGCTGGGGATCTATGTCTTTTGAGGACCAGCCTCCTACTGCCTGAATAGTCCTCAGAAGGTCACCGAGGAAGGGTCTTCTGGAGGAGATTTAGGAGACTTCTGTGGTGGGACTTCAACAGGAGACAGAGTATCCAAGGGATCAGAGTCAATGTCCGAGTCTGAAGGTTCTGAGCCGCTGGGGATGGACAGGTCCACCCCAGAGGAACCCACCGGCAGGGAACCCGAAGCTCATCTGGAGGGGAATCGGTGGGTGAGGTGCTCTGGGCAGGGGAATGTCACCCACCGGATGCTGTCGTAGCTCCGTGAGCAGCTGGGTCCTGGCGTCCTGTCACCATGCCGGGATCGCATCCCGATCAGTCAGCAGTGTGAGGAGGAGGAGGCTGGTAGCCCGGGTATTGCAGGTGTTGCCTTGGAGGGTACTGGAATCCTGGAAATCCCGGGGGATGTAACCATAGAGAGAATACCCAGGGTATCCTGGTGTCGGCGGCACATGGCCTGGCGTCAGGTAATAAGGTGCTGACTGAGGCCCACCCAGCGGCGGATAATGGGGATCTGGCCCAGGAAAACAGCCTGAAGGTTCTGCCAGACCTACCGGGGGAGCTGCCGAAGGGCCACAGGGTGGCAAGGGATCAGGGAGGGCCCTTGAAGGTCTCGAAGGAAGAGGCTCCATAATTGGATCCCGGGCCAGCGACGGACTCCTGTCCATGGGTGACAAAAGACCGGGTGATGGGGGCAACTCAGGTAGAGTCCAACGAAAGATCCAAGAACGATCCTGAAGGTAAAGACAGGGCAGGATTGGGTGGTGAATCCCTGGGATGAAGTACACGAAGGGATGAAGGGTCTCCTGGCAGCACGCTTGTGCCGACATCAGGGTCCTCATGGGAGCCCGACGGGCAAGACAGACAGTCCGGACAGATGACAGATGATCCGTCACCCAACTTATCGGACCTGACCGGGCTGGCAGTAGCCGAGAGGCCACTGCTAGGCTTAACGTTCGTAGCCATGCACCCAGGGTCGGAGGGCGACTTATCAGCAGTGCTGGGTGGAGGAGACGCAATAGACACCTCGAGAGAGGCTACCCCTGGCTGCTTGCTCACCTCAGCAGGAGGGGGAGAAGGTGCCCGGCCCAAAGAAGCGGACAGGGTACCTGAGGAAGTACTCACAGTTTTTGAGGAAGTAGGCCTTCCACATGGCGACAGAATCCTCTCCCAGCGCTTCTCCTTATCTTTCTTCTTTTTCCTCGGGGCCGGCGACGATAACCTTTCCCTTAGCTCCTGGAGCTCCTTTTCCATTGACGCCAGCCGTCGGGTAAGGAGGTGCGCCTCGAGGGTCCGCTTTCATCTGGTCCGGGTGGCTTGGCTGAAGCCCAAACAGATGGCACTCTCGTCTGAGTTGTGCTTGGGGCCTAGGCACAGAAGGCAGTGGGAATGGTCATCCCCGTGCGGGATTTGAGCTCCACACTTAGAGCACTTCATTTTTGTGTGAGCTGACATACATTCAGTCAGATGCTGGAAGAAAAAACAGTTGCAGAAGTAGAGAAACTTTGAAAGACACACGGACGTGTGATCGCTGTTCTTACATGAGAGCCGAACGAACTGAGGCGACGGCGGGAAAGAACTGGTGGGCGGGTGCGGCACTGCCCCTTTTATAGTCGGACTGACATCAGGGGCGGTCCCCTCTGATGATTGCTAGCTACAAGTTTTCCGTTAGAATCTGACACCGGGGGCGCAGTACTATATGTGAAGACCTACTACAGGAACCCTCTCGAAGTAAGAACAGATGATCGGGCAACCACACCATGAAGTTCAGTCCCTGCAGGAGAAAGATGAGGATGTGGAATGCAGTAATACGCATAACAATCTGCGCATTTATAAACTCCCTCAAATGTCAGAGGGCCCTAACCTCATCTCCTTCTCACAACACCTCCTCAGAATGGAACCTGCTCTTCCAAACAGAGGCACACTTAAAATCAAGCAAGCTCACTGTGCACTGGATCCCACACCCATGAACCTAGCAGCACAGCTATGCTCTGCAATTGTTAAATAACTGTGACTTCAGGAAAAGAAGCTAGTCTTGCACTCTGCCTGGGAACTGAAGAGCACAGCATATAATGGAGCCAAACTGTACCTGAATAGTGATTATCACCGCAGTATCATGGCACGTCAGAGGGCCTACATCCCGACCATGTGGGCACTGAGACAGAATAATCTGCATTTCTGCACTCCCTGTACTTCCAAAATGACAACCTTATTGCCAACACCACCATAACTTCTGAAACACTGTAACAGGTTGCTACAGAGCCCCTGACACTGTTAGATGACCCTGAAAAAATGTGTGATGTAGCCAGTTCAGTTTATATTTCATATATTTCCCATAATTCTTTCCCCTTTTTCATTATTACTGAGGGCAGCTGTATGAAAGAGGATTACTATCCACTAGTCTTTATCTGCTCTTTCTGCTTGCCTACACCTGACATCATAATCCCTAGTTTATAGCATCATACTTATCTGCACAGCAACAGATTATGATGTCACAACCAGAACTGTGATGTCAAGTGTAGGCAAGCAGCCAGAACAGATAGGTAGCAATCCTGTTTACATACAAATGTCCTTTGCAATGAAGGAGGGTGAAAAATTACAGGAAAAAAGTATTAAATTTGACTTGTGGTTAAATCTTACATGTTTTCAAAGTTGCCATGCTGGTGTCAGGGGATCAAAAAGGAAGATTGAAGCCCCGGTCCCCACTCCCTCAGTCGCTGGCTAAAAAAACTTACAGCAGAAACTGTGGTCCCAAACCCAAGACCAAAGACACCAGCATGGAGCAGCAGCCTTTCAGAGATTATTGCAGGCCCCCAAACTCAATAAGACATACAACACCCACATGAAGTAGCCACGAATCCTTGAAAACCAGAACAAGTGAATTATGCCATTCCTAATGCAGGTTCTGTTTTTGCTCTGGGTTCCCTCTGTTCTTCGGCCTCCCCCTGGCTCTCCCCTCCCTCGTCCCTATATTGCTCCCACTACTTATGAGTTTCCCGGCTCTCTGGTTGGAGTCCCACCTGCATCTGTGACTCCAATCCAATGCTGCCTGTTTCCGATGAGTGACATGCTGATTCAGAATATCCAAACTCAGGTTGCTCTGGAGCCTCACCGCAAGAGGACTTGGATATCCCTTCACTACTAGCCCTGGTGGTAAGGCTGCCCCCCCTCCATACTAAAGGTCTCCAGCGGCCTCAGGAAATCCAATCATTCACTCACCACTGCTTGACCCGGGTTATGGGGAGCTGCAAAGGGCTTCCTCTGTCCCATGCCTTCTTCGGTGTGATATGACTGGTGCATTAATTGCTTTAGGGCCTTGCTTTGGTGACCCACACATAAAGTGGCCATGTATGCTGCGGCTGCATGTGTGCATCCGAGACTCCTGAGGTTGAGGTCACCAGTTTGTCGGTCACTACTGAAAATTCCACTGCAACAGTTGGTGGCGCTGCCGGGCCAAGGGAACAGCCACTAATGGAGATACTGCACACCACTGGGTTCCCTCTGGGAAGCTGTGGGGCACTTAAGGATGGACCGCAGCAGGGAGGTTAGTTGGGGCTAGGGGTACCAGATTTTGGGGTGCCAAAAAGAGGACACTTAGTCCCTCCCCCGATGAGCCCTTTTGCCAGATCCCAAGTAAATAGGTTTTAAGTCTCCACTGCCTTCACAGCTCATTTACAAGGTGGCCCTGGGTAGGAGAGAGTAAAAAAATTATAAAAATAATAATATAACAGGATAGAGAAAGTACATGAAAAATATTTGGCAGCTGGAAAAGAGGACATGTCCTCCTAAAAGAGGACATCTGGTAATCCTAGTTGGGGCTGTGGCCAGGGACTTGTGTGGATGCTCATGGGGTGCTGGAATGGCAGTCAGAAGTGCGGTGGGGGGGGTGGTGTAGAGTGGGACCAAGAGCAGAAAACAACCTGTTTGGGAGCCCCAATCCATAAAGGGCTGTTTTCTCTTAACCCCTTGCTTTTTCTCCACAGGTAGGAACTCAAAGACTGGACATATGGGTTGCTTACTGAACAGTAGGTTAACAAAGGCCTGTAAAAATGAAAAAGGGTGATCTTCGGGGTGCAGACCCAAGACTGCAACACCCTCCTGTGGACCAGTGACTTGCTACATGTTCAACAGTAACCTCTTATTCTATGAAGATTAGCTTTTCGTCCCACCTCAAGACCTATTAAGCTCTGAGACTATCCTGCAACACCAGAGTCTCTCAAATAGTACTGTAAGTGTGTTTGAGCACCTATAACAGTGCAAATGTTAGAACTCGTAGAAGATGTTCTTTTAGTAATGCTTGTTTTCCTTGGAGCCTATTCTATTAGACCAGCCACTTGACAGTAACGCAAGTGTAACTGAGCACCTATAATGGTGCAAATGTTGCATGACATGTATGGCAGAAATCCGACCTTTAACCCCCTCACCTCTGCCACCCATCACTAAACAGGGGTTGACTTTGGGAGAACAAAATGGTGGTCACCGGGCTAGTCCACGGGACAAATTTGCTGGCCTGCATGAAATATTGGTGGCCCAATGAAAAATGAGAATTATGACTAATTTAAGGATAGCCCCTCCCATATTACCTCAGTTTTTTTTACCTAATTTCTACAGACCGCTTTTGCACAGAACTTCAAAGCACACTGGATTATTTTTCTGCTTTGCACTTTTATTTTTTTTGTTAATTAATAGAGGGATACTGGAACTAAGTGTGATAATTCAGGCTGCGCATAGAACAGGACTTGGCTCTCAGTCTTTTAGTTTATCTATAATTTATCAATTTTTTCTGTATACAGGCTTTTATCTTTTTGTTCCTAGTCAGAAAATGAGTGACTGCGATAAACTTAGGCTGCAAGAACAGCAATCTGCTTTGGAATGGGCCCCTCCTCCCACCTTAGAGCTTGCTATGCCAGTTACTCAATGTGGCAGAGTTCGGCTACACCCCTTGAGTCTGGACTGCTGGACACTTTTCTATCTCCTTTTTCTTCTCCTCATTTATCATACAAAAAATTCTGTTGCACAACAGTTCCCTTAATGAGATACTTTTTACTCTGTTTCACTACCCTAGGAAGGTCACCTAGTGTAGTAATTTCCTATCCGCTGTATTTCCCTGCTATTCCTTTGAACTTTGCTCATTCACGTTTCCGTCCACCGAGTCCTCCTTAATAGAAATATGTAGAAACACCTTGAAAGGTGTATAAAGAACAGTTGCAACTGACAAAACAGTAAATGATGCCTACAGGGCATAAACTAAATAAAAAGAAGGTTTTGGAAGTCCCCTAAGAAAGTTGGGGCCAACAAACAGCATAGGCATTGAAAGCCTGCAGTTTTGTGAGAATCCTTAAAGGTATTTTCCTTTATGGGCTACACTGGACTACATAGGGATAATGTGCCCTGTATTATGCAATTCATTGGTATAATCATTATTTGAGCTTGCTATCATTATACAATGCACATGGATAGGTACTGGCTATACCTATATATACACAGAACCCCAGTCCTGCAGCAGTATAACTATACCCCCTTAATCCTAGCCAATGAGCGGTTGATATTGTTCTAAGTAATGTACTTCCTGTTTTTAAATTCCCTCAAATGTGTGAAGAAAAGAAAGAAAGAAAGAAAGACTGACTCACTCATTGGAGTCAAGTGTACTCTTGGGAGTAAAAGGGAGAATATGTGTCCTGATATTTCCTGGTCTATGGAGCCTTGTGGTGGTCTGACGCTAGAAAAGCCCTCCTAATACCAGACATAATAAGGAATGTCACGGGGCGAGGTGGCGCTTGTCAATTGAAGCCACCCACCTGAGAAACATAAAAAGGAAAGTGATTTTTACTGGGAGCACACGGCTAGTGAACCAAGTAGGAGAGAGACTGTGTTTAGTAGGTTCTCTCTCCTTACATTAGTAAAAATATAATATGCTCCAAGCATGTGTAAAAGCGCATGATGCGCTGCAGGTAAAACTCCCGCGTAGGAGTGTAAAAAGAACAGTGCAGTTTGTAAGCAAAACTGATAGTGCCCCATGTTAGAGAGAAGAGAGAGAAAAGGGAACAAAGTGGAATTAGGAGCGCACTTGCTCCTTGATTGCACTCTCCTCTCTCATTGCGAGTTGGCAGCCACCTGCCCGAGAAGGAGGGATAAATTAAAAGTTCTAGGTTTCCTTTGTTCGGTTCACGCTGCTAGTGAACCGAACAGATAATGGAGAAACGGCACTTTGCCTTTTTATAACAAGGGAGATTGTGGAATAAAATGGAGCAGGTTATCTCCTTTTCAATTGGGACTGCTCTGACGCAGCAGAGAAGGGAGCAAGTGACTGAATCCTTGGCTTCAGCCACCGCTCCTAGCATGCCTCTGTGGAACAGACAAAATGAAGTAACACAAGAGCTTACCAGAATGCTGCCAAAAGTCAAAGCAAAGCAGCATGATAATTCTTGTGCAAACTGCTGCTCTGCTATTAATGTAAATGACAGAAATTAGAGACAGGAATGTACCTTTGAAGCAGTATGCTATTTTAAGTGTGGCAACCCTCAGTATAAAATAGAGAGGGTTGCAAAAGAAACTAATTAAAGTAAAGAGACTAAATAGTCTCTAAAAGATGTTACATCATGTCCCCGGCTACCCAGAGCCCAGTTAGGCATTTAAAGGGCTACACTTCACAGGAACTGGAATTGGAAATCATTACAAGACTCTCTGTTTTTCTTTGTTATGAAGAGGTACCAAAAGACAATGGTTACCTCTAGTACTATAGAAATAAAACTAGGGGTTTAAAAAGGGGTTAAAAGAATGCCCAGTCCTTGTTTTCATCTGTTTTTTTTTATAAAATATTTTTTATTAGGTGTCTCAGGCAAATTAGGCATTTCATAGTTATACATGTAAATCTGATTTAACAGGTACATGTGTTTTCATCTGTTTTATAGTATAGGGATGCCATACAAACTTTTAGTGAACTCTAAAGACTAAAAGGTAGAGGCTGTCGTTAAAGTAACACAACAGCCAGGTACAAAAATAAATAGAACTTTCTTGCTTACCTGGCTTCCAGTAAATGAGTCAGCATCCTACTTAGGGGAGCAGCGCCCTCTGTAGTCCCCTCTATATACAAATCTCCCTGTCACTCAAAGGTGATTAAGGAGGGAGCCAGTGAATAGTGGTGTATAATTATGCATAGTTTAGGGTATTGTGGCTCTTTCATAACCGATTTTGATGTGATGTATACAAACAATGGGAAATATGATGGTAAACTGTATGGTGGATCACCGTTTGATGTATAGACTAACTCAGATAGTTTTTCTTTTGTAAAAGAGTTAAGGGGCTAGTCAGGTGACCCTACCAAAGAGTATATAAGCTCTCCACTGAGCACATTAGTTCAGTTGAGCCTTGGGAGAGGACCTGTGCCACACTGGTCTGATGGGAAGCACGGTGTGAGGTGGACCTAGAAGGCACTAGGGATCCACTCAGTGTGCAGTACTATGGATGTAAGAGTACTGTTATTATGAAAAGTCTGATTCTTTTGTTATTTTAGTTTATTATTTTGATCTAAGAAATAAAATGATAAACGCTTCCAGCGTTTTTTATGCACTTCAGTGAATGGTCTGCCTGTTTATTGCATCCTGTCTACCCACACCCTACAACATTCAAGTTTAGGAAAAACAAAAAACAAAAAAAAACACTAGTTAACTTTCCTTATGCAGGCTTCTTTTTTCTGCCTTCAAGTTGCAATGCTGCCTGGTGCAGAGGACAGATAGAGACAGCCATTACCGTCTTCCAAATGTGCTGCAGTTAGCTGTCCCATCTGTCTGCTATCTGTCCAGCTCCCCGATACATTCGCCTTTCACGCCACCCAATCATTCATGGCATTACAAGAGTGTGATCTGATCATGTAAGTGGGAACCCTGCACAATCACATGGCTGACATACCACAGTCGAAGCTCCCACTATGAATTGTGCATCTTGTGGCGTTGTAGAATCTGAAAGAGTGCACACACAAGCTCCTGACTCTAAGACCAGCCAGCGCGCAACATCTTCAGTTATACTTCAGCTGTCTTCCAGAAGTTAGTGGAAGACGTTAGCACCAGTCAGTCTTACAGGCGTAGGGCACAGTACTAGTCAAAAATAAGGTGCTAGCCAAACAGCCAGCAAAGAAAGAGGTTTTTCTGGCCCGAATTCATTTTTGAGGCCTCAGGCCACTGCTAGAGTCAGCCACTGCTAAAGGCTTCTTGGCGTTAACTGGGTTAAGTTCTTAGGTCACAAGGCAGGAAGCAAGGTGGGTGGGCAGTGTGCCCAAACCCGACATACCACACCTGCCAATGCGGCCCTAACCACCAGCAACAGGACTGGTACCTGGTACAGACCTGATTGATTATCCTTTCAATACTGCAGGGAGACTGACCAGACATGCTAACCCCTGGTGTTAGCTCTGGGCCAATGTCGTCATACCGGGAACCACAACCATCATCCGTCCTCGAGACACAGAAGAAACCTATGAAGTCACCCTTCATGAGGAAACTGAACCAGAACAGTGCACCCAACTGAGGGGTATGCATAATGCCCTTCTAATGTCCATACATCCCTTCCACTATAAGCTTTTCTTCCCTGTTACAATATCAAGCAATCAGAGCTTGAGACTTGGGATGGAGTCATGACGTTGACCCCCCCCCTTCACCTTAAGATATTAATTTCTTCTGAAGCCCCTCTCCTGAGGCTAGATCTCCTGGCGGGTTATTTAACCCAGCCATACAGGACCCACAGAGTATGAGCCCCTGCCCTGGAAGTACATGGTTTTCTCTAGTTAGCAGGGTGACACCCAGTTGGTGCCCCCTGTGCCCAAGTTTAGATTCCCCCTACTGTTTAGTTGGCTGGCAAGTTTAGCCAGCTAGCAGGCTAAGTCAATGTTTCTGAATTTCTTTCACCTGTTCTATGCAAAATACCTGTACAATTGCAGTTTCCAGGTTGTCATGTGTAGCCGTTTGGGGTTGGGGGAAGTGATACTCAGTCCTGCTCAACAACCCTTAACTCGAGTCTTTTAATCATGGCAATGCCAGTTTCCTCTTTACTCTGTTAATGTGAATGGCCTCACCAACCCAGTACAGAGATCTAGCGTCTTCGCCCTGATTAAAAAAAAATAAGCCTGACCTACTCTGTTTACAAGAAAAGTACCTCTCTGCCCCTGAACATGATAAATTTAATAAATCTGGCTCTCCGACAGGCCTCTCCTCCTCATACGAGGGAGGCAGTTGGTGAGGGGTTGCCATACTGATCCCCAGACACACACACACCCTTCCAGGTTCAATGTACCTGGGCTGACCCAGAAGGATGACTGATTACTGCTGATGGCCTATTGCAAGGCATGGAGGTCACAATGGCAAGTATCTAATTCCCCCAGGAATAAATACCCCCACACTGAGAAAACTGTGGCACGCATTTGTCTCAAACAACAGGTTTTATTTATTTATTTATTTATTAAATTTTGTTAACCGGGTAGGCCCACTGGGCTCCGAAGATCCCTTTTTCAGGGGCGACCCGGGGAATTGGTACATAAGGATTGAACATGAAGACAGGTATCACAGAGTCATACGGATCATACAGAGTTGCTAAGACAGTATACAATATCCCAATTTTGTGCAAGAGGGCATGAGGTACATTGTATTAGTTGGTACAGTCTTAATACATTGCAGTGTAATTGTTACAAGATATAGCAATTCAGAGCAGTACATTTAATACTAGCAGGAGGCTTTAATATTGCCCTAGATCAAAATCTTGACTCGACTAACCCCTCCCCACGTGCCCAGTCTGCATCGCATACTTTCACATGATTCACCTAAGAGCTGGGACTGGTGAATGCTTGGCATTACCACAATCCAAATAACCATGGATACACACACTACTCCAATGTCCACAGCAATTACTCCAGCATCAACCACTGTTACACCCAGGCTGAACACCTGGCCACTCTGGTAGCCCGTAAACACTGTACCATCACCCACTCTGACCATGCCTCAGTTTCCAGTTACTGGAATTTAGCCCTAGAGAGAACAAACATTAAATGGCATTTCAACCCATATAATCTAAAATCTCCTGAATTTCAGGCATTCATACAATGAAAAATGATGGACTATATCTGTGACAATCCCCAAATGTGGTGTCATCTCCTATTCAGTGAGATGCCCTGAAAGCGGTTATAGAAGCCACATTAACCAGTACACCTCCACACAGAAAAGAGCATGCAGGGAGTGGAAGAATCATCTTGAAGAGACACTACACTTCCTGCAACAGGTGTATCAACAAGGAAACATGTCTGTCTCACTCCAGCTAAAAAGTGTCCAAGACTGAGCTAGATGCCTTCTGACTCCAACAAACTGAAACAGTGTTAACCTAGTTGAAGCAATTTTTCTATGAAGTGGGGCCTCAAGCATGCCAACTTTTGGCATATCAGCTGCGCAGACAGTGAAGAATAGCCATCATTCAGTCCCTCCTCCACCCTGAAATGCAGACAGACAGACAAAGCTCCATGACATTCCACGTGCAATCAACAGCTATTACCAAACTCTGTACACCCCTGAACAGCAAGCCTCTGGGAGAAGATCAATGCATTCCTGAGCCCTCTCACACTGTCGGCCCTTTCTTCCGACCAGGGTGCCCAGCTTTTGGCTCAAGTCATAGAGGAGAAGCTAGAGTCCATGGTTAGGGACTCAAAGACCATGAAGGCTCTGGGCTCAGACAGGTATGGCTCAGAATTTTATAAGCACACCAAGGAACACGTCATGCCCCTGATGTTAAAGGCAATGAACACCATTCTGAAAGGGGAAACACCCACTTTGGTCATTTAGTGCTATATCAGTTATTCCCAAACCAGACAAAAACCCACAGCTGTGTTCCTCATACTGGCCAATCTCGGTCCTCAATAGCGATTATAAATTCTGCATGTCTATCTTGGTCCGATGTATAGATCAACTCCTCCCACAGTTAAAAGGATTAGAACAAACTGGATTTGTATGCTCATGCACAACGATGGATAACACAAGGAACACTTTACACATCATACACAAAAGGCAGCACTTGGCTGCGCTGACCATCCTCCTCAGTCTCGATGGTGAGAAGACATTCGCTTGGGTCCCCTGGCCATTTCTGTAAGCTCTGCTGGAGAGGCTTGGATTCTCAGTCCCTTTTACAGACCTTCTTCAGAGCAGGTACAACTCCCCTTGGGTATCTGTCAAGATAAATGTACACCACTCAACAGACTTCCCCCTTAAACGTGGCACCAGGCAGGGATGCCCCATGTCCCCTCTGCTTTTTTCCCTTTACGTAGAACCCCTGGCACAAACAATTAGAGAAGACACATCAATCCAAGGCATTAGGGCGGAAGGAGAACACTGTATAGCCCTATTTACAGACGATGTCCTGCACTGTCTCGGCCAATCTCAGCAGTCCCTCCCAGTGGTTTTCATGATCCTACAAGAATCTGGAAGGGTCTAGCGAACAAACTCAACACTACAAAAATAGAGGCACTCTGTCTTAATTTTACCCTGACATGACATATTAGGAAGACCTTCCCCAATTGCTGAGACTTGACTAAATTAAAATACCTAGGTGTATACATTACCAGACATCCCTTGCTTGTTGATGTAGTAGTCTACAAACATGTTCTCTGTCTGTATCAGGAGAGGACCTGGAAGGAGGTGAGTCTGGAAAGCCTGCATAGTGTAAAGGACTGCCCGTCCTCCAGAACATTGATGTGGAGATGCTGTTTACACTCCAACCAAATCCCAGGTCTGGCGATCCAGCCAGATGGGCACCTAGCCAGGCCTGAGGCATCCATCGTATGAATCTGCTGTGGGGATTCTGCCCTGAAAAGAACCCCTATGAGGAGAGTGGAGGGGTTCTGCCACCATTCCAGGGTCTGCCTCACCTGACTGAAGACCAATACCGGCTGATTCAGGTCGTCAGTACACTGGTCACATTGAACTCGAAGCGTCCATTGAGGCACTCTCTTCTGTAGGTGGGCTAGGGAAACCGTGACTATAGCCACCGCCATGTGCCCTTGGAGCCACAGGAAAGACCTAGCTGGAACCTGACAGGAGGAGGAAACCAGCTGGGCCTGCACTATCAAATGCTCCGCTCTGTCCTGTGGCAGGAAGGCTTTGCCCTGTGACAAGTCTAGGACCGCTCGTATGTACTGGAGGCACTGGCTCGGCAAAAGACAAGACTTGGGTAGGTTTAGAGTAACCCCCAGAGTCTGAAACAATCGAAAGATGGCATCCAGGGTCTGAATCAAATGAGTCCTGGAGGGGGCTGTCAACAGCCAGTCATCCAAGTAAGGGATGACATAATGCCCTTGTCTCCATAGGGCGGCAGCCACTACTGACAGGCACTTGGTAAAGACTTGAGAAGCTGAGGAAAGGCCAAAGGGATGGGTCCAAAAATGAAAGTGGTCCCCCTGAAAACAAAAATGGAGGAACCATCGGTGGGGCAGGAAAACCAGGATATGGAGGTAGGCATCCTGCATATCCAGCGAACGAAGCCAGTCCCCCTGGTGAAGATGGGGCAGTAGCTAGCAGCCCTTGAAAGGTGACCATCATGGACCACTTGTACTCTATGTAAAGGTTCAGGAGGCTGACATCCAGAATCGGTCTCAAGTCCCTGGTCTTCTTTGGGACTAGAAATAAGTGGGACTAGAACCCCTTCCCTCTTTGTGCCAGGGGGATGGGCTCAATAGTCTTTTGCACAGTAGCACCTGAATCTCCTCCTCCTACATGAGGGCGACATGGGCCTGAAGGTAATGGGAGTGCAAGGGAGGGATCTCTAGAAATTCCAGCGTATGCCCCCTTTCCACAATCTGAAGTACCCATTGGTCTGACGTTACAGTGCGCCACCCATCTAGGTACAGGAAAAAGCGACCCTCACCGCCTAGACCAAGGGTGCTGCTAAAGGAGGGGGGTCAGGTAAGGAGTCAGGCTGTGGTACCGGGGGTGGGCAGAATGGCTGAGGAGTCTCTAGGGGTGGAAGCTCCAGCTGGCTGGGTAGAAGCCTTGTGCTTGAAGATACCTCTAGGCTGCCGACCCTTGTACTGCTGCCTAGGTTCCGACAAAATGATTGTTGTTGGGTGGACCTGGGCTGAGAATGGTACGTGGATTGTTCTGCTCTCAAGGCCTTGCCCGATTCTTGGCAGCAAGAAATAATGTCCTGGGCATCCCCACCAAAATGGACAGATTCCCGAAAGGGGGGATCCAGGATTTTCACCTGCACATCAGGTGCAAAACCTGATACCGTGAGCCAGGAGTGACGATGGATGCAGATTCCTGTTGCTGCTGTCCATCCAACTGCATCAACTGTGTCATAAGCAGCCCTAAGTACATGGTTGCAGAGGTCCAGGCTCGATTTAAGGAGCTGGACCAGCTGGGTCTTCGTAAAGTTCTCTGGAAGGGCCTGTACTAGGTCTAAGGCTTCGTCCCACAAGGCATTCTGATACTGTACCATATGGGCCAGGTAATTCTAGGTCTGAATGACGAGAGTGGCCGAAGTGTAGACCCACTTGCCAAACTGGTCGAGCTGGCAACACTCCTTATCAGGAGGGTGGGTACTGAGGTGCCTAGGTTTCTTGGTTATGAGCCACATTCATGACCTCCGAGTCCACCTTGGGCTGTTCTCCCAAGTGGGGTTTATTTATTTATTTAAAATTGATAACCGGGAAAGGCACATTGAGCCAAGGCTCGATTCCAGGTGCAACCCAGGGCAAGGGTGAGGGTACAATATACAAATAAATACAGTAAATCAACTATACAGAGCAGTTAATATACAAATAAATACAGTAAACAAAATATATAGAGCAGTTCAAATACACAGAGCAGTTCTTAGTGGTAGGTAAAGTATACAAATTATGTAGTGGACTTTACAGCAGTTAGGAACTGGCACAAGACTGAGAGAAACTTGATGATTTTGCTGATGGGAGCATGATAAAGGCAGTCAGCCTTCTTAGCTAAGGCCATAGTGGAGGAGGGATGGGTCCAGGTGGCCTTGGTGACATCCTCATATGACTCAATGAGGGGTGGCATCACTAACAGGAGAGTTGCTTTTCTGTGAAGACAGACCGCCAGATGGCAATGTTCAGGATCTAGTTCTTCCATCTCCCACCCCATCAGGGATTGTATATGCCTCATGACGTCCATAAAGGTAGGCTCGTCAGAGGGAAATCTAGGAATTTTCGTGGGGGTTTCAGGCTCATCAGAGGGCTTCCTGGAATCCTCAGAGTCTTCCAAAGAGGAAAAGGTGGAATCTCTTCCAGACGGGTCATTTTCTGGGACTGACATCAGTGGGCGACCTTCCTCCTTACAGCAGTCCGTATGACTGGGAGAGGGTCCTGGAGACCAGAGATGGCTAGGACCTGCACGGCCGGAGTCTTGAGGAGCAGGGTCCCGAGGAGGCGAAGTGGAGAGCCTCCAGGGGATATCCTAGTCTTTCATAAAGGCCCACCAGGCAGAAAAAAGCACATTATAGTCCACTGGAAGAGGTGGATTATAAGGTAGGTATGGGTACTGGGGAGGAGGCGCAGAGTGCCCAGGCACTGGGTAATCTGGTGTCGGTCCCTGGGGCGTTGGATACCCTGGTGCTAGTCCTTGAGCTGTCAAGTAGTCATCCCCTGAGGCATCGGGTTCCCTGACATTGGTCCCTGAGGCACTGGGAATCCAGGCGCCGGTCCCTCAGGCGTCAGCTGGGGATTGCCCCAACCGGCCAGTTGGTGTTAGCTGAGGTAGAGGTGACGACGGCTGGGGCATTATCGGGGTTGACACCAGTAAAGCAGACATCTGCTGGACAGGCAAGGGCTGATGCCGGTCCAGTGAAACAGGTGCAGTAGGCCCCAAAGGGGAAGCAGACATTTGTGCAGGAGAGCTTGCTCCCGGAAGCAGAGGCATCACCTGAGTGGAGGAGGCAAGCGCTGGCTCCGGGCATTGCTTAGAGTCACTGGTCCCGGAGTCACGGACCGACATCGGCAAAGCTAGGACCAGGGGGTGATGGGTAAGGACCCGCCACATGAGGAGGAAACCCTGGTTAAATCACCTGGCTGAGTACCCGCTGGAAGTGAGGGCCTGAGCATCAGGAGTTGAGAGGCAGGGGGCAAAGTCCGATGCCCCAAGGAGCCACCGCCCAAGACATAAATAAGGGTGTGCGGCTGAAAAACTGGCAGTCCCAAAGGGGTAAGGGCTGCTGAAGGAGAAGGGGCCAACTTCCCACAGGAGGAAGACCTGGAGGCAGCCACCGGCTTATATGGTGACCGAAAGCGGGAAGCTGACCGGGGCCAGTCCCTATGCTTATCCTAGTGCTTATGCTTCCCATTGGACTACTTCTCCTTTTGGGCAGGGGAAGAAGTCGAATCCCCGGAGGCCGGGGAAAAAGAGGAACTTTTACCCTGAAGTTCCTTCTCCATCATGGTTAACTTCTGCTCCAGCAAGAAGCTCTGGAGGATCTTCAGATGGCATCTCTGTGTGGCCTGGTTGAAGTCCTGGCAGGCCTCAGTGTCATAGTCAGGGCCTAAGCAAAGCAGGCAAGAAAAGTGGTTATCCTTGGAGGGAAGCTGCATGCCTCAAACACATTTCGTAGGCCAGTCTGAAGATGAAGCTGGAGAAGAAGAAGACGTACAAATGCAAAGAAACACCGAAAAATAATGTATTTTTAATGAAGAAAATACAGAAAATCGCAGGTAAAGTGCGAGCAAAATGGCAGTCGACTGAATCGGGCATCCGTGAAGGTCTGACGTGCATGGGTAGACGGCGGGAAAAGAACTGGGGGTGGTCCCCCACTGTAAGCTGCTAGCTAGAAGTTTTCTGTGTGATCCTAGAGCCTGGCAGCTTAGTCCTACTGGTGTTGCCTGCTGCAAGAGCCCCCTTGAAGCAAGGGGGTCCCCCGTGTATTTCTTGCCAGGGGATACTGGAAACTCAATACCATTTTTTATCTGACTGCCCTTAGAGTAAGAAATTTTGGCAGTTATTAAGCCACATGGGGCATGACCCATTATTTAATCAGGTCACCTGTCAGACGATAGTCTTGGGAATATACCAGGGAGAACAGACTAAATTTCACAAAAGTACCTCACATCTTTTTTTTAATTCTTTGGTAACCAAGTAAGGCACACAAGTACTTGTTTTCAGGAGATACCTGGGAGCACTGGCATGGTTAAGTGACTTGCTCAGAGTCACACAGTATGCAGGTGGAGGCTGTGGGAATCAAACCTAAGTCTGCTGGATGAATCAAACTCACTCACAGCTCATTACTCTAAAAACTAGGCTATACTGCCAGCTTAAACTGGTCTTAGAACATTCAGACTAAAATGTTTAGCCAGTCGATGAGTGATGAGAAATATGGAAAAACTCGCGTCTGTCTGGACTGATGTACCTCCGAAGCTTCTTCATTCCATGAACCTCCCGTATTATGTCACCCCATTATTAAGGAAATTGGGTAAATGGACTATTTCCAAGCAGCAGATTCTTCAGCTGTCTAGAAAACAACTTTACAATGAAGTATTACCTAAGTTGTGTCCACAAGACCTTATTTTCAAAAACTGTCAGTCACGAAAGAACTCTGGTGATAGACCAATTAACGGATGAAGGAGTGCACTAAAAAAATGTGGGATGTCCTATGGCTTTGCTCCCATAAAAAACTGGGAGTCCATGGTAATCATAACACAAGGAGGCAGAAGAATGCTCTTGTCCATGTCCAGAAAGTGGTGCAGATATTGAGTCCTTGGAACATTTCTTATCTTGCAATTTTGCTACAGGGTGGGGGCGCTGTGCAGCCCAAGCAATATGGATGTAGGATTATGAAGCTCCTCGAAATCTCAAAATAAAAGTTAATTTCTGGAGGTTTAAAATAGAGCAAACTTACTCAACCATGCAGAAAAGAATATTGGAACTATCGTAGACCTGAGATGGGGAACCCAAAAAAAGGATAAAGCAAGTGGGGAGAGCACTAGAAGTAAAGCAAACACTGGCCTTCCAGCAACGCGATCGACGCATGGCCAACCACTTCTGGATTCTAGTATGGAGAGCGAGGAAGAGACGTAGCAGACGCTAGGCCAGAAAATGAACAAAATGTTAGCATCCATGGCAGGTCTCTCAGAGCGCTTTGATGCCCTTACGAATAGGGTAACCCTCCTGGAGATAGATTCGGGAGTGATGAAAACGGAGGCGAGTGAAGCAAAAAAAGCAGTCAGAAGCTGCGATGGGCACGGCTGCGAACTTATTAAAAGAGAACTCTCATCTCCAAGCTCGACTCAAAAACTTAGGAGAACCACGCCTGGGCTTCTAATCTGAGGATAATCGGCATCCAGGAATGCAGTGAGGGAGACCATCTGAGCTTATTTCTAAAAGACTTGCTAGATCAACAACTAGGTCAACCCCTGCAAGAGAAATCATGGGGGATTCGAAAAGCATACAGAGTTACCTTTCGGAGCAGACCTAGTGACACGGAGTCACCAAGGACGATCGTGGTGGTCCTAGATAGTATGGAGACCCGTGATCTAATCCTATCCCTTGCCAGGCAAAAGCGTTCTCTACTACACGATGGAGAAAGAGTGTCTCTGTATCCCGATTTAAGTTTTGCTACTTGGCAGAAAAAGAAGAGATTTGATGGGACGAGGGCGATGTTTCACGAGGCAAATATCCCACACAGTATGCTTTTTCCTGCACAACTGAGATTGACACACAATGGGAAGATATTTGCTTTTTCAGATCCAGCCAATGCTCTGAAGTGGGCCCAAAAGTTCGCTAAGCCGAGCAGGAGAAAACAGGAATCCTCCAGGTCTGGCGCGGAGGACGAAGATGATTTGGACACTTAAAAAGACATTTTTGTTTACAAAGCCTTAGGTCTGTTAAATAAAAAATTCCTGAGAAAGTATAGTTAGCCTCTCTTTCAGCCAGACTTATGTTTTATGGACTCTTTATTCACTTAAGTGAGACTGGTCTGAGGCAATAAAAGTTGTTGAGGGAGAGAGAGAGGGAGTTTCCTTCTACCTTTCTGTTTCTGAATTTAAGGAATTTTATAGTAATGAGTGTTTGACTGGGTAACATGCTTTTAAAGTTATTAATTGTGGGGACAATGCTTCTGTTGGGACTTCATCTATAATCCTTATCGTAAAGTACTATTTTGGTACACTGATTATGGCTAATGCATGTTGCTTTATTGGTCTCTTTGCAGAGACAGAAATTACAAATTCTAATGATTATAAACTAATTATTTTAAAGCATGCCACTCATGGGCTCAGGACACACAGCCTACATCATGGTATTTGTTTTGTTTAAACTTTAGGACTATATAGTCTTTTGCTGTACCCCCATGATGTATCTTATAGATGTAAGACGGATTCATTAAATGTTTGTATTAAGAGGGGTGGCGCCCTCAAAAGAATGTTAACTAATTCCTAATGTATTACATCAGGAACAGTAACTGTATGTTTTCTGAAGATATACAATAAATATAAAGTATAAAAAAAAAATTTTTGCTACAGGATTCTGGAAGATGTTGGCTGTAAGATGGCAACTTCCGTGGATGGAAAGACTCACCTATGAACGCCTCGTCTTCGGTAACTTTCTGGTTCAGTTGCAGATTTAGCATAAAAGCAGTGATTTTTGCCTGTCTCAAATTTATCCGTGGCAAGCAAGACGCCAGTTGGTGTCACAGCAAATAAAATCACCATACTTATCTATTATCAAAATGTGCGAGTCTGCTTTGAAAGACCTTTATTTTAAAGAGAAACAAACTATGTCCCTGTGACAGGGCTGAATAAGGCCCTGTCCCATTTATTATGCAAAGAGATGAATGTAAGGATCTGTTCTACCCTCTCCTTTTCTGTCTCTTGTCTGTTTGGTTGCATAACCAAATGTTCCAGTAAGACCTAGGAACTGATCACTCTGACGGTCCCACAATTCTCTGCCTCTCACTATCTCTCTGCCTTCACTTGCTGTTTCTGTCTTTTTTCCCCCTTACGTAGCTGCAGCTATAAAAATATATGCAAATCTTTATGTGAAACTGGGATCCCTTTGTTTGAAACTGCATATACTGTAGTTATACTGTTGAAATGATTGCAAAAAGCTATTTGGAATTTAGGGGGTTAACCTGAGATACAGTTTGAGCTCATCTCAGGCTTGTCTGCCAACTCTTTTGCAGAGCTGTCAACAGGGGGGCCAGCTTGGAACATTGTTCTATTTGTTGCACCAGCAAAGAAACGTGACAAGAACATTTTCTGAGAAACAGGATGTTCTCTTAACGAATTCCCAGGCAAAGACTTATAAAACGAGCAGTAATACTTTTGCTAGAGAGAGAGACTGAAACTTGGAATTAGAGATACCCTCAAATGAAGGACTCTGTTTTCTCTGTTTGTACTGTCTTTGTAAATAGTTACACTGAACAATTTTAATTTTTTTATTTTGCGTTTTTGATAATAATAAAACACTCACTGCGAATTTAGAAACTGCTCCTGATTCTCCTATGCTTCCAGACCTGTGCCTAGATGACAGATGGTTTTAGAAGTGGGATTTATGCTGTGCAAACTCTAAGCCAGAAGTTTTGTGCATGGGTACTAGACCTGGTACCAAGGAAGCATAGAAGGTATGGATTCTGCAACAGCGAGTCCAGGAGTGCTTACCAGAAAAATGGCTGCCAAACTAGCAGAGGCAGAAGTCCAAGCTGAGACTCTTCAGCCAGCATCAGAGATTGAAAAAGATCAGGCAGGGACAGAACCTGAAAGCCTGTCTGCCTTATTCAAATGGTGGGCTATACAAGAAAGAGAAACAGAGCAGCAGAGAATAGATGCAATGACAAGTGCAGCAATGGCCGGATGCCTTGAAAGCTATCAAAATTGGAGGATTTGGTACAGGTCCAGTAGAGCAACAAGACACAAACAACTTAAAAGACATTAAACTTACAAAGTTTTGTCCCTCGGACGATACTGAAGCATACCAGATAACTTTTGAAAGGGTTGCCAGTCTGCCAGTGGCCAAAGCAACAATGGGCAATCAGGCTGGTACCTTACCTGACAGGTAAAGCCCAACTTACCTACACCAATAAGGATACTGCACAGTCAGAAAACTATGACCTTGTGAAAAGAGAAAACCTGAAAAGATATGACATCTCAAGAGACTTACAGGCAAAGATTCCAGTCTCTGAAGTACCACTCAGCCGACAATCCTCAAGAAGCCTTCACCCAACTCAGAGAACTCTTTATTAAATGGCTCCAACCAGAAGGCAAAACAATCCTACAGATCATCGACACACTTGAAGTGCAGCAGTTCATTAACATCCTGCCTGCAGATGTGCAGCTTTGAGTAAAAGAACACCGACCAGAAAGTGGGAAAAAGGTTGCTTCTTTGGCTGAAGACCACCAGATGGCCAGACAGACACCACAGCAGCGAAGTAACAGCCAAGCACCGGTAAGACCCTCTCCCCCCCTCCGATTAAACTCCAAGACTGATAAGAACTCTGGTGGGGATAACAAATCTGTACTCAAAGACTTTATTTGCTATAACTGTAATAAGCCAGGTCATATTAAAGATACTGCTATAGTAAGAAGAGTGACACTGGAGCAGATTTGTCCTTAGTAAATTGGGGAAAGTACTTAACAGATGTCAAGGTGGGAGATAAGACTGTAAAAGGACATATAGATTCGGGAAGCAGACAGACCCTAGTGCATGTTGAAGCACCGGGGAAACACTGTGCAATAGGACAAAGTACTGGTGTCATTTGCATCCACATGGACACTCGATAGTATCCCGCCACCCAACTGGCTCTGAATATTAATGGGGTGTCGCACCAAATGAAAGTGGTAGTAGTACCTAAGTTACATGTACCTCTGATTATTGGAAATGACTTTCCAGGATTTAGTGAGTTAATCACAGAGGGAGTACCATCCTGATGTTTCAGCAGCTGTGATGACAAGCGCACAATCCAAGAAAACTTAGATGGTGGGGACTCTTTGAAAGAAAGACGACACCTGAAGAAACAGTGGCAACAAAAGACTGATGAGCATAAGGGGTTAATATATGAAAATGCTGAAGCTAAACTGATAACCGATTGTGATTTTGTTTCAGAGCAAGCTAACAATGTTTCTCTCCAAGGATATTTTAATCAGCCTGGGGTGAAACCAAAACAGGGTGAACCAATGTTTAAAAAATGTAATGGGTTACTGTCCAGAGTTTGGGCTAAACCTCAGACACAGGAACAGATAGAACAGCTGGTTATACCACAAAAGTATAGATCCGAGTCATTACAGATAGCATATGATAGTCCTATGGCTGGTCACTTGGGGAGGGATTGCACCCTTGCCAGATTGATGTACAGATTTTACTGGCCTGGGATTCATGAAGATGTTGCTACATATTGCGGTTCCTGTGCTGAATGTCCCAGTGACTAAAAAAAAAAAGGTGCCTCTGGTGCCCTTATCCTTGACAGATGTGCCTTTTGACAGAATTGCAATGGATGTGGTTGGCCCCTTAGACAAAAGTAAAATGGTTAATTGATTCATTTTGGTAGTATGTGACTATGCTACTTGATACCCAGAGGCAATGCCTATGTGTACTGTCACAGCCCTGCAAGTGGCAGCAGAGCTGGCCAAAATTTTCAGCAAGGTGGGCATACCTAAACAGATTATTACTAATCAGAGTAGTATTTCTGGTGCTGCATTACTGAAGGAGCTGTACTGACTACCAAGTATCACTGCCATAAGAACCTCCCCTTATCACCCTTAGACAGACGGTCTTGTTAAGTGTTTTCATCAAACTCTAAAATACGTTATAAAGGTTTGTAAAAGGTGAAAGGAAAGATTGGGACAAATACCTTACCTGTTTTTGCTTACAGAGAAGCGCCACAGGCATCAACAGGTTTTTCACCATTTGAAATGCTGTGTGGTAGACAACCTAGAGGGTCACTAGATGTAATAAAAGAAATGTAGGTAGATAACCCCACTCAGAAAAAAATCCATTATATCTTATAGGTGTGCACTGAGAGAGAAACTGGCAAAATATGTTGAAGTTGCCCACAGTAATCAGGAAGAGGCCCAAAACCAGCATAAAGTATATTACAACCATGGGGTAAAAGAAAACATCTTTAAGCCAAATGAAAAGGTCTTGCTACTGTTACCCACTACAGAAAAACTGTTAATGAAGTGGCAAGGGCCGTATAAAGTGCTTAGACATACTGGTACAGTTAACTATGAGATTGAGACCCCTGATAGGAAAAATCCTACCAAGGTATACCATGCTAACCTCCTGAAGAAATGGGCTGAAAAGACACCAAAGGTTGCTTTGCTAGTGTTACCAGAAACTGATGAAGATACTGATATAGCTTATGACAGACTGTAACTGCCAATGCCGTTTCCTTAGCCTCCAAACACACCACAGAAATTTATAACTTTCTAAAGACATTTAACAGTACTTTTACTACAGTGCCAGGCTGAGCTAAAGGTGTTGAGCATGTAATAGTGATAGGGAATGCTCACCCTATCAGACAAAAGACATACAGATTACCAGAGCAGTTAAGAGCATACGTGGTTAAAGAAATATAAAAAAATGAAAGAACTGAGTATCATAGAAGAGTTGAGAAGAGCTTGGTCATCACCAATGGTGACTGTAAATAAAAAAGAAGGGGGTGTAAGAATCTGCCTTGATTTTAGGAAACTGAAGTGTTGGAATTTGACAATTATCATATGCCCAAAATAGATGATTTGGTGGACAGATTGGGAAGTGTCAAGTATATCAGTACCCTCGATCTCACCAAGGGTTACTGGCAAATCCCCCTAGCTAAAGAATCCAGGGACAAAACTGCATTTGCCACCCCTATTGGATTCTATCAGTTCACCACCATGCCATTTGGTTTACATAGTACACCTGCTACATTCCAGCAGTATATGGATGTAACTGTATCCACTCACACTGGTTACTGTGCTGCATACCTGGATGATGTCGTGATGTACAGTCCAGACTGGAAAAGTCACTTGGAACACCTACAAGCAGTTACCAATCTATCAAAAAGGCAGGTCTGATAATTAATCGTACCAAATGTGCATTGGGCATGCAAGAAACCAGAATTTGGGCTATATTTTGGGAAATGGAGAAGTCAAGCCAGAAATTCCTAAGACAGAAGCTGTAGCTAACAGTCCTATCCCTAAAACAAAGAAACATGTCAGCTCATTTTTAGGGCTGGCTGGTTATTATTAGAGATTTGTTCCCAACCTTGCCCAGCTAGCTACTCCCCTCACTGAACTCATGATGAAACGGTACCCGAATAATGTGAAACGGACCCCAGAGTGTGACAAAGCTTTTCGGGCCATTAAGGCTGCATTATGTTCAGCCCCTGTTTTAAGAAGGCCAGCCTCTGAGAAACAATTTCTGTTATGGACAGATGCATCAGAGGTAGGCCTAGGTGCAGTCCTGAACCAAAATATAGATGGGAAGGGACATCCCAATCTATATATCAGTAGGACGTTGCATGACAGAGAGAAGAGGTACTCCACCACTGAAAACGAATGCCTTATGGCAAAGTGGGCCATTGAGTCACTTAAATTTTATTTGCTAGGAGCGGACTTTGTACTTATAACAGATCACAATCCTCTCTGTTGGCTTGACCAAATGAAGGATAAAAATTCTAGAATCACACAGTGGTACCTGGCACTACAACCATTTAAATTTAAAGTGATGCACAAATCTGGGGAAAGAGAATGTCAATGCTGATTTTCTGTCAAGATATGGATCAGGAATTGAGAATTCCGAAGGTTAAAAAAACAAAAACTGTGAGTTTGAACTTCACTGTTTGCTGTACAGGCAGTTTTGGAAAAAGAGATACTGCATATGCGCAGAACTGTGAAAGATTATAAGCTAATATTAGAAGAGAATTAAAAGAAATGTTTTGGAAACCTGTTTCTTTTTTAAACAGGTTCCCTCTTAAAGAGGACAGGAAATCATTTCTAACTGGCATCTGTTTATGAAGTTCTTACTATCAGAAATTATATGCATTCCCCTAAATTATCCATATTTAACTGTACCTGAATAAAAAGTTTTATGGAAAAACTATATTTTACATTGTTTTGTTTTCATGGGCAGCATTCTGTTACAGTTCTCTTCATTGAACCCGTGACTTGGAGTTTTAACTATGTCAAAGTTTGTGTACAGAACTCTAAGCATAGTTCTGATAGGTCAACAACTTATAATTATCATTCTGTAAATCTGTGATATAGTAAGAACTCCAAATTACTAGAACAGAATGCTGCCCATAAAACAAAACAATGTAAAATACAGTTTTTCATATCACTTTTTGTTCAGGTACTGTTAAATATGGATAATTTAGGGGAATGCATATAATTTCTGAGAATAAGGACATTATAAACAGCCCCAAAGTAGCACAAATTTCCTGTCCCCTTTAAGGGTGGGGGTATGTGACAAGACTGAATAAGGCCCTGTCCCATTTGTTATGCAAAAAGAGTTAAACATAAGGATTGTTGGACTCGCTGTTACTCATCTGAGTTTGTATTATATCATAAGTATCTTCCTATTCCTAATGCATTGTATCATAACTTCAGATGTTTCATGTGCACAATGTACTGTTCCTTTCATTATATGATGTATATTATTTGTACTGTCTCCATGTCCCCCCCCCCCAGACACAATTGGAATCAAGCAGTTTGTCTGCCCAGTATGCCTTCCTGGTAAAACTTAAAAAAAAAATCTGTTCTACCCTCTTCTTTTCTGTCTCTTGTCTGTTTGGTTATGAAACCAAATGTTCCCGTGAGACCTAAGAACTGATCACTCCAACGGTCTTGCAATCCTCTGCCTCTCGCTATCTCTCTGCCTTCACTTGCTGTTTCTGTCTTTTCTCCCCCTTATGTATCTGTGGCTATAAAAATATATGTGAATCTTTATGCGAAACTGGCATCCCTTTTTTGAAACTGTATATAGTTATACTGTTGAAATGATTGCAAAAAGCTATTTGGAATTTAGGAGGTTAACCTGAGATACAGTTTATGCTCCTCTCAGGCTTGTTTGCAAACTCTTTTGCAGAGCTGTCAGTAGGGTACCAGCTTGGAACATTGTTCTATTTGTAGCACCTGTAAAGAAACTGACAAGAATATTTTCTGAGAAACAGGATGTTCTCTTAACGAGTTCTCAGGCAAAAATTTATAAAAAGAGCAGCAATACTTTTGCTAGAGAGAGACAAACTTGGAATTAGAGATACCCTCAGATGAAGGACTTTGTTTTCTCTGTTTGTGCTGCCTTGTAAATAGTTATATTGGACAATTTTTATTTTTTTTATTTTGCTGTCATTGATAATAAAACGCCCACTGCAAATTTTTAAACTGCTCCTGGTTTTCCTACGTTTTCTGACCTGTGCCTCTATGACAGTCCCCTGTAAATTTTTGTAACTTATGGAAATAAAATTCATGGCTATCTTAAGGATTCCTGAAGCATATCTGGTGGTTACCATTTGAAACATAAGTGCTGCCCACAGAAATAAGGATAGTCTGTATGGGGGTTGGTAGTTTGGATTGCTATTTTTTGTTTTCTCTGAAGGTTATTTTTTTATGTACTTTTTTTGTGGTATCAAGGAATATTTTGTTGTTTCTTTTTCTAATAAAACTCCCCCACTCCTCGGTAGGTGGCGCTACTAGTTGTCTTGCAGTCTGGCAAGTTGGGCACCCCAGATGGTTGAGGGGGAGTGCATGTTGCTGCTAATACTGCAATTTTCTTCATAGCTTCTGGCTCAATGGAAATGTGGTTTCCTTCACATCTGCGAGCTCCATGGAAATTCCTGATAGCCCTAGTGAATTTCCTGCCACTGTTACATAAATCTATTTTACAACAGTATAAGTATCTTGGATCATGCCCCCTTTATACTCGACTTGGAAATTAAAATAATGGACATAACACAGAAAATCTGGTGATGTGAGCCTCTTCTTAAAGGAAAACTGTATTAATCTGGGGCTCCTGCCCCCAAAAAGCTTATCCTCCGGTTTAGCTTTTCATACATTAAAGCACTTTTTTCTCGTGCCCAAACCATTTAAATTTTATTTAGTAAAAGTCTGTGACCCAGAACTATGGCGGACACTAGAGGGGCTCCATTAACTGTAAAGGTGCGGCGCCGCACTGCTCGCTTCAATACATTTTGTATATGTAAGTCATAGTGAAAGCAGGATAGGCCGGGGGTGGAGAAAAAAGGATGGACAAGGGGTAGGGGAGCCACCTCATACATAGTACAGCTAGCCATCATATGAAAAAAGGATTACATTGTGTGACATGTATTAGAATTTAGGTTTCATTATGGATATAATTGGATATCACTGTCTGAATGTTGTTTTGTAATGTTTACATGCACTGTCACTTAAAATATGTACTGCTGATCAATTTGAATTGTCTGAAGAACTGTATAAAACAGCCATTTCCACTAGGGGTGTTACGCTTTGACAAAGACCTGTTTAGGTTGAAACGTCAGTTTGTGTGGGTGTCCTCGAATTGAGGTGCTTAGCTTTTACCTCTTGATTTGTGAATAAACTGTCTAAATTATTAGCACAATCCTTTGTGTGGACAGTGGTTTTATATTGTGCTGGGTGAATTCAGTGGCCTTTCTTTGTGTTCTGTGATGTTTATGTCACACTGAACCAGGTCCCTGCAGGTGGCTCTTATTGCTCCTTCTGGTCTTACATGTGTGAGCTACGCCACGGGGGGGGGGGCCCAGCATTCTGATTGAGAAACCAGGATAAGGGTGTGTGTGTGTGTGTGTGTGTGTGTGTGTGGAGCCGACTGCTTCTAGAACTGTATAGCAGCCGCAGGAAGCATGAGTGGCAGAGCAGATACCGACTCAGCAAGTGCACGAGCAAGCAGAAGCCAACAGAAGGAACCCACAACGTCCACATTTACCAGCAGCATTTTTTTCGAACCTCCACATGGATAATCCATTTGGCATTGCTGCGGCCGCTGAGCATGAGGAGGAGCACACGTGGATGCACTGGCTGAAGGTAAAGGCATACGGCAAGCTTTTCTTCAATATGAGAAAGTAGCACTGAGAGCAAGCCGTCAGTATTGGCTCATGAAAACTTTTGAGGAGTATTTGAGAGTTAATCGAGTGCCAAGAGGCCTCAGGGTCACTAAAGACCTCACGTTTGGCTTAGAAGAGGAAGATTTTAATGGGCTGTGGCAGGAAATAGTGCATGAAGCATCCATTAAATGGATGAGACTTATCATTAAAAATACCCCTGAATGCCAAAAAGAAACCGAAAGGGAACTGCAGATAAAGAAGCAGGAACTTAATATTTATGTTCAGGATAAAAACTTTGCAGAATTTAAAGCTGAATTGAAGGCATACACAGAATTACAGGATAAAAAGATTGGTGCAGCCAAGAAGAAAAAACTACTGCGTGGCGAAAAAGACTATAAGAAAGGGCATATTTTCAGCTGGCCTAAGAATAACAGAAGAGTAGTGGGCCAAACACCACAAAAAAAGAACAAAGTAAGGTTTACCACTCGCTCTATCTTGAAGCAACCAACACAAAATAAAGACAGAGAAAGTGCTACAGCTACCCCAGTCACCCCATCTGCCACTACCAGTGCCTCTGAAACCAGCTTCATTAGTGATTCTGAACTTTCAGACTATTTTTTTTTTTAGATCAAACAACATCTGAGGAGGAACCCCAGAGGAAGGAGAAGAGGAAACAGAGATATCAAGGGGCAACAGAAGGCACAAGAGAGGGCAGCAGAGGGGGCAGACAGCACCTGATCGTTCAGAGAAAGAAGAGATATCAGCCTGTGTAGAGGGACAGGTACAAAATAACATCATTAATTTATCTGGCTATACTCTGACTGAATCAGAAATCAAAGTCCTTAGTAAAGGCCTGTCTTTTGTGCCAACAACGGACATGCATTTCTTTGAAACGGCTGTAGATTTACATAGGTTGTGTAGAGTACTACGTTTAAGGAGCTTGTACAGCAACATGGGTAGTGGTAATCAACAGCCTGATTTGGGGGAGGCTATTACACAAAGTAATGGGAATATTACCATCTCCACGAGGTGATGGAAGCACTGACTAAGTTTGAGAATACCAACAGAAATGTATCCGAGGACGTAGAATCAGAAACTGTAAGGGAAAATGAGATTGAGAATAAATCTATTAACAGGTTTAAGTATAGCACTTTTTGCCCACCCTAATCACCAGTAGTGTCTGTTTTTAAGAGATTGCGTGAAGAGGGACTAGAGAGCCTTAGGAAGGAAGCATTCACCCCCACAATTTCACAATCTTAGTATTGAAGAAAGAAAAGCCATTAAGGCTCTTAAAAATAATGCTAAGATTACTATAAAGCCAGCAGACAAAGGGGGCAGCGTGGTTATACAGGATACCACGGACTATGAGGGTGAGGCTCTAAGACAACTAGGAAATAGAGAAGCATACAAACCTGTCTCCTCTGGTCCCATTCCTGCTCTAAAAAGGCAGACAGATACTTTTCTGGGTTGGGCTCTCAATTCAGGTCTCATCACCGAGAAAGACAGAACACTTCTTACAGACAAGACACCACTTAGAGCACAGTTTTAACCCTCCCCAAGGTACACAAGACTCATTAACCCACCCTGTCAGCCAATAGTATCTGGTATAGGTAATGTAACTGAACCCCTCACATGCTTTACTGATGATGCTATTAAACCTACTGTCCAAAATACACCAGCCTTCTTCCTGGATACTAGGGACTTGTTAAATACACTAGCCACACTAGATGTTAAGAAAGATTCCATTCTAGTTACCTTAGACGTGGAAGCACTATACACAAGTATACCCCACCTAAGGTGTTTGAGAGCCCTTAGGTATTTTTTGAACACCAGGGACACGGGCTAGACCTGATACTGATTTACAGTAGAGATGGCACAACTGGTACTAGAAGGGAACTACTTTACCTTTAAAGGTAAACATTACCGTCAAGAAAAAGGAACAGCTATGAGGTCAACTTTTGCCCCAGATATGCGAATTTGTAAATGTCCTACTGTGCGAAGGAATTTATTCGGAGCAATTACAACCACTATTTATCAAAAATAAAAACATGGAAGCATTTTATTGAAGATATCTTTTTGATATGGGAAGGGGACATGGCAGAACTTGAGAAATTCCTGGAGTATTTACATGGGACCAATCAGCATTTATGCTTCTGCAGATATCCAATGCATTTCATTTTTGGATATTTATATCACCTAGTCCGTAGGGGGGAGATTAGGCACCAGTCTATGCAGAAAGCCCACAGAAAGGAACAGCATTTTGCTAGCAAGCAGTTGTCATCCATCACACATTATTTCTAACATACCCAAGAGCCAATTTCTTAGAGTACAAAGGAATTACAGCCAGGAAGAGAAATATGAAGTGGAGAAAATGGATCTTACTAAGAGATTCATGCAAAGGGGTTATTCAAAAAATGCTATTGTAAGAGCTAGAAAGGAGGTAGACACCACAGAGAGGAATACCCTACTGCAGGGTCAGAATATACACAAAGGGAACACACATATAAGCACTGACCTTATAAATTTTGTAACTACATACAACATCAGTTCTTGGCAGATCAGAAATATCATCAATGCCAATTGGCATGTACTAGGGGCAGATGCCAGACTAGAAGAAACTTCTAAAGTGTTAGCAAGAATGGCACATAGGAGGGGGAAACCTCCATGATCAGCTAGTGACCTCTTGTCACCCAGCTCAGCAGGAGAACATGTGGTTCCCACCCCTACCTAAAGGCTGCAGAAGGTGTGGTAGATGCAAGTATTGCCCATATATAAATACAATCAGGGTGTTTGTGAATCCATATGATGGAGAAACCATCAATGTAGATCACTTTATAAATTGTGACACAAAATGGGTAGTGTACTTTGCAGAATGCAAATATGGAACTTATGTTGGCTGTACAAAAAGGTAGTTGAAGGAAAGGGTTGGGGAACATGTCAGGGTCATCGAAAATAGAGATCAGGAGTATGTCTGGGCTACCCACATGATAAATGCTCTGAGTCCGAGTGAACATGATTTAAAGTTCACAGGAATCGAACAAGTGAGTCTAGGTCTCAAAAGGGGAAATAGGGAACTGGCCCTCAGCCGCAGGAAGAACTACTGGATCTTCCAGTTAGGTGTCTGCATGTCTAAACTTGGTCTGAATGATCAAATAGAAATTGAACCATTCTTGGAGAGAGAAGTTTTCAAGTTACCAATTAAAACCATGAATTGTTTTTCGTGTCCTTTATGTTTCTGCTTTAAATACCTTTATGTTACCTTGAAACGGTACTTATGACATATTTGTGTTTCTTTGTAGGTTACATGAAGGCGCTGTGATTAAGTCATATACTTTCTCTGTGAAGGAATTACAGAGAGTAGCCAGAAAGTAAGATAGCACGTTACACTGAATAACAAATAACATGTATGACTATTTGTGATTGTAAAGCTATCTCGATTATATAATGGCTAGCTGTGCTACATATGAGTTTTGCTGTTTGCTTTTCCTCCCGCCTTCCCAACTTCTAGACACTGTGTGTATAAATAAATGTTGTGCTAAGGAATAGTGAGGGTTGCCATAAGCAATTTAGCATGTTATACTGAACTGCAAAATATATGTATGCTTTTTCTGCAATTGTAAAGTTTTTTTCACATAATGGCTAGCTGTACTATGTATGAGGTGGCTCCCCTACCCCTCGTTCATCCTTTTTCTCCCCTTCCCTCACCTATCCTGCTTTTACTATGACTTGCCCCACATTGTGCACAGGGCCTAGGCAGGCCCTATGTATTAGAACATTGTTTTCAAGTAAACTTCAGGTGTTGTTGAGGAGTTTTATGTGCTGCTATAGGTATTTTAAAGTAGTCTGTATAGTCGATTATAAATAAGTGTATATCATGATATAATTGCATAAATCTGATATATAGATGCTACTTTAAACTCTTTGAGAAGTGGATTCAGTTTTGCATTCACTAGTGGTTGGGATTACATTGTGTGACATGTATTAGAATGTAGGTTTCATTATGGATATAATTGGATATCACTGATTTGAGTGTTGTTTTGCACTGTTTACATGCACTGCCACTTTAAATATATATTGCTGATCAATCTGAATTGTCTGAAGAACTGTATAAAACACCCATTTCCACTAGGGGTGCTATGCTTTGACAAAGACCTGTTTAGGCTGAAACGTCAGTCTATATAGGTGTCCCTAGCGGAGGTGCTTAGCTTTTATCTCTTGATTTGTAAATAACCTGTCTGAATTATTAGCACAATCCTTCGTGTAGACAGCAGTTTTATATTGTGCGGGGTGAGTTCAGTGACCTTTCTTTGTGTTCCAAGAGAAACCACTTGCTGAGGTTCTCGAGGTTCTCCCAACAAGCTAGTGATTGCAGGACTGACCAAGGCAGCCAGATCAGAGCGTGGTAGTCTTCAGAGGCTGGCTCCAGGCCTCCAGCATCCTGTTTTGGAGAGGTAGCATATGCAATTAAGCCCATGGCACTTGCTCTATTGCGTCCATAATCAGACCGAGAATCCTGTGAGCAAAGACAGATGACTGGCTTCTCAGCCACTGAACCCTTCATCTGAGGGTCTCCTTCCTGGATGAAAAGAGGAATACTTTCCCCTCATCCATCTGGAACATTGGCCTGATGTGCTCCAACCTTTGAAATAGGACCAGGAGTAGTTCTCTCAAATGATGACCGAAACATGCGTCTCCAACACCTACAAGCTCCTTGACACTGACCCTTCTGCTATCCAAGCAGTTGGAGCTCGGATGAGCAAGTCATCCAGGTAGGGATATATGTGATGTTCCTCCTGTCTAAGATGTGCCACAGGACATTCAGGGAAAACACCCTGGGCGCTGTTGCCAGGGAGAAGGGAAGTGCCTGGTATTGGAAATAACTGTCCCTGACAGTGAACCTCAGAAACTTCTGGTGCGACTGGTGGATGGGGATGTGCAGACAGGCATCCTTCAGAGCTATAGATGCTACATAATCCCCTGGTTGGACTGCCCATATGATTCATCTTAAGGACTCCATCATGAAGGCTGTGTGGCAGATGAACTTGTTTAAATGTTCCAGGTCCAGAGTTGGGCAGAAACGCCCGACTTGTTGAGTTCATAAAACAAATTAAGCAGCATCACAGACCTTCCTCGCTGGAGGGAACTAGGACTACTGCCTCAATCTGTATCAACTGATGTAAGGTCTGAGTCACCGGCTGCCCTTTCACTAGGATTTGAGGTACTGGGGATTGCAGGAAACAACCTCTTGTGGGTACCGTGGTGAACTCTATGACAAAGCCCATATTCAGGATTTCCAGTACCCATGCGTCTGATGTTAGCTGGGCCCATCGCTGGTAAGAATTCTGCAGTCGTCCACCAAGGGAAGGGAGGTATAAATGGCCCCCCGCGCTCCTTCACTGTGAGTTACCTCCTCTTCTTCCTGCACCTCGATTATCTCTGCAGGTGAAAGATTCTCCGTTACCATTTTCTTTGAATCCAGAATACGCTCCCCTATTCCTCTGGTTTCTGATATTCTGAAAGGGTCAAAAACTGCCTCTGGACTGTCACTGCTGAGCAGCTCCCCACCCTCTTGATGCTGAGTTCACCTTCTGTTGCTCTGGGACACGGGAAGTTGTCCCTTCTTATACTGGACATCCTTTAGGATGACGTTTGAATAACCCTCCTTCAAAGGACAAGTTGAACAGTTTAGTTTTAGATGCCTGGTCTGTGACCCAGTGCCGGAGCCAGACATCCAGCATAGCTGCCACAATATGATAAGCGGAACGAGCGGACATCCGTAAATTGACCACTGTGGCATCCCCTAGAAAAGCAGGGATCATGGACACAAACTGCAAATGTCTGCCTCCTCCAACTCTGGAGGGATGTAACTACCCAGAAAGTGACCCGAGAGTTTGATGCTCTGGATACACTAAAAGATGCATATGAGATGCAAACATTTACTCCATTAGAGGCAAAAGCCTTTCTGTAGGAGGTGTCCACCTGCTTATTATGGGTGTCTGTTCTGGCCACTGACCCTTTAATAGGTACAGTTGAGTACTTAACAGAATTAGGCACGGCCTTATCTGCCAAAGGAGGAACCTCACACTTCTTGGAGCTCTCCTGCAGAAATGGATAACATCTCACCCTCAGTCTAAGGAGCTGCCTGCACTTATCCATCCCGGCCCATTCTTGTTCGATAATCTAGCTGCAGTGCACAAAGTTAAAGAAACACTTCAGTGCAAAGAGGCAGACAGAACAGGATTCACATCCAGAGACTCCATGACTTGCACATCTTTCTGCTGCAATGTTCGACAAGCTTCCGTTATAAGATATGACAGAGACTTTGTATCAAACAGGTGAGGGACTGGAATCTTTTTCTTGAGCACCGTCCACTCCCTCCCCTCCTCATCAGAGGGCTCTTCCTCCTCATCTGATAGTGTCATCAGGTCAAGGTTTTCCCTGTGTCATCCCCTGTATACTCAGCTTGACCCTCCATGTCAAGGCTGGAGGCAGCCTACAAATCTAGGTGAGCAGAATAACTCTGCTCTGGTGCACTCGGACATGCCTGTAAAGACCTTCCCTGACCTGAGGGGCCTGTCTTGCGTCCGGGTGTGTTGGATGATGTCCTGTGGAACATCACAATTCAGCAGTTCACTTAAGAGCAGCAAAAAGATTTGCGCAACTCAACTTTACCACTGCTAGTCGGTTCCACATGTGCACCCCCCTCCTCCAGCTCAGGGATTCGGCTAGGGTGGACTGAAATAGACATGTCAGATTGCGTTGCACAGGGCAGTAAGACCCTAGGGTGGAGGGTCTCATCATCCTTCTGCTGGTCTTATATCTCTTATATACGACAAGGTCTCCGATAAGCCATGGTGCCAGTTCCTCATAGCTAGTATTTCAAAACTAAAGGCAATGCAGATAAAATGCTTAGTATAATTTATATGCCAGCTCTATACAAAGACCCTATATATTGATGATGCCCTATGGCTGCTAACGATCGTGGGAGGCTCCTGTTTGCAGCCTTTTGTTCTCCTTATACTCAGAGCTGATAACTGAAAAGGGAAACAAATACATTTTCCCAACTTGAAGCTGCCTAGATAGAAAGCGCGTCCCTTTGACAGCGCTGTTCTCAGTGTGCCACCTCACTGCCTCCCCCTCTGCTACTGTGGCTGGCCAACACACAGAAAAAATGACAGCCCTGCTCAGAAAATTGCTCCACCTCAGCTGCTGTGCTGGATGAGCAAGAACGAGGTGCCAGGCTGGCACCAGCATGATGTTGTCACATCGATGGGCGTGATGTCGTAACATCAGCCAGGAGCACACCTAGCCACTACATGCGTGCCCAAGTCAATAAGAGTGCAATAAACAGCCATACAGCAGCATCTAGCAGGAAAGAGGTGTGGATTCATGCTGGCAGATTGACATGTTGATGAGGGATGTTACACCTACAATGGTAATCAGGAAGAAAAAATAAACATGCAGAAACCACATTGATTTAGGCTTTAAGTTAGCTTTTTAAAGAAAAAATTCACACTGATTTTGCCCTGAAGTTTGGCTTCTCTCCAGTGTTCCAGTACTTCAGCAGCAAACGAAGTACAGGCAGGTCAACAGCACAAGATTACTAAACTGCCCAGCCTGCACACAGGTTTATCTCCAGGAGAATTCAAGGATAAAAAGGAAAAAAAAAAAGATCAGAGGGAGAACCCACAAGCTAGTTGACTAACTGTGCCCCCCCCCCCCAAATAAATCATATACCTGAGGCACCAGGCTAAGGGAAGCAGAGGTCTTTTTGCACATCCTAAAATTAGTGCAGTGGCACATGGACCGCATTTCCTGCACAGAAGACACTGAAAATGGGACAGAAACAGCAGGTTAGTCAGTTTGAAAGCCGCAGCTTAACAGGCATGATTTCTAAATCTGAGGGTGCTCCCTGTCACCAAGCAGCTTCAACCTGCTTCACAGTTCTGTCAGACAAATAACAAATGAATTGCAGATAGATGCCTCTGAGACAGCTCTGCCTATGCTGTCCTACCTCTCTAGTGGCACAACAAAGACTGAGGAGTTAGTGATCTTAGAATACTCATTTGTGGGGCCGGCTCACCAGTGCAGCAGCAAGGCGTCTGCTTGCAGTGATGACATCCTGGGTTCGGTGAAGGACTCGGGAGTCGGAGGGCCGGCCAGAGAAGGATAGAGCATCCTGGGGACAGCTCTTCTTCTCTGGGGGAAGGGGGGAAAGAGTGCCCAGCACTTTACAGACCCCTATCGGAGGCTGGGGGTACCGCTGCAGCTGGCGCTGTTACCTAGAGGGGGCGGGGCAGATGCTGGTCATCACTGCATGTCCCCGGCCCCAGGGATCCAGCATTCACAAAAAAAGCCAGCGCGGGGCATGACACTCTGCTCTACCGCTGTCTCCACTGCCACCAATGTCCGTAGGGAGGGGGGCATTCCCACTCCATGGCCCCGACCTGGGGGTTAGCCAGAGCTTGCCAACAGTGTCCGTTGGGAGGGGGCTGGGCATGGGGGGACAGCAAGCAGGGCAGGACTGACCTCTGAATAGAGGACTGGGGGTTGGGGGGGGCCAGACCAAAAACAAGAATATTCATTTGCCCAAAGTTCTATGCTGATTGACAGCTTTGGGCTCTGCCCCTACCTCAGTAGGGGTGTTCACTACCCATATTGCACTGACTTCTCACTAACAACATCGAGAGATGCAGAAATAAAAAAAACACCAACGTCAAACATATAAATTTATGTTCCAGAGAAGATTTATTAGAACTACTTAAACTAAATGAACAATATGAAAACTTAAGCTTGAAGAAAACAGAAGGCATTTTTTTAAGGGCAAGAGCAAAATACTACTTAGAGGAAAATAAACCTGATGAAGTACTATCATTACAACGGACTTGATGAGACTCTAAAGGTGGCTGAGTTTTAAATCCTGCAACTATTAAAAACATCTTTTAATTATTCTACATAGTAATCCAGTCCCTCCAAATACGGACCATGTAATGAGCTTTCTGACCTTATCCGAAATTATTCAGCTGCAGTCACAACAGGCGGTTATCGTAAATCAAAAGATTTCTCTGCAAGAGGTTGGCACAATAAAAAATGCTAAGGCTGTGCAAATCCAGGCTAGATGGCTTTTAACCACACAGGTTCGTCCGCCACATCTCATATTTTTTACATTAATATTCAATGTTGTTATAATTCAAAAGCAATTACCGGCTTCACTCAGTGAGGTATTAATTACACTGATACTACGACCTGAATAAACCATCATCTCTGTGTAAATCATATAGATTGATTTCTTTCCTCAATATAGACTTCAAGTTTTTCACAACACTTTTTGTGCTTAGAAAAGGTTATTGGCCTCATTATTCATAAAGACTAAACTGATTGGTAACGGATAGATTAGCACACAATATCAGAAGAAATCTTAACATAATAAAGCAGACAAAGATAACTTAGTAATTGTTTCTTTAGATACAGAAGAAGGATTTGACTGTGTTGAGTAGTCTTTTTTGCTTAAAACATTACGACACTTAGGCTTTGACAAAAGACTCTGCACATAGATAGACCTTATATATACACAACACCACAAACTCAAAGAAATTAGATACAGGAACCAAGAAAGGCTGCCCTTTATCTCCTCTGCTTTTCTCACTGATTATTGAACCACTCACTTGTTGTATCTGCAATAACCCATTAATAAACGGAATTATTGAATGGGGACTCCCCTCCAGGATTTAAATCGAACTTTCCTTTTGCATGGGATACACTTAACATGTTTTGGTACCTAGGGGTCCTCGTGTCGACTACCTGTCTGTTCCACAATAGCAACCAAAAGTTGTAGGACGCTCTTAAATCAGACCTACCTAGATGGACTCTGTTACCTCTGACCCTGTTCAGTCTGGGGAGGGGTCTCTCTAAAGATAGTTTTACTAACTTTGCAGCCAGTTCTACATGTATGTGGTCTGTATATAATGTGTACTTTTAGTGTGTGTGTGTGCTGATATATAGACAGCACACACACACACACACACACACACACACACACACACACAGAGGGGAGGGGTAAAAATGACAAGATAAAAAAATTATCTTAGCTAGTGACATCAGTACGAGCAACATATCCCAAAAAAACTGCTGTTACTGTTGTCACAATGGATATTTTTAAGGTTACTGTCATCACAGTGGAATACTGAACACATCAGAGAGCAGCTTCCACAATGCTGATAACACCACAATGCCCAGTGCAGTACTGAAGTCAGCTATTAAAAGCAAAGAAAAACAACAAGATCTTCAAACTGCAGATTTAAAAGCTAAAACTTATAAACTACTATTGTATATAACAAACATACAATAGCCTGACTCAAGACAGGCAATTTATCATCACTTCTGAGTGGGCAGGACTTTCATAACTCACTCGTGGCTCTGCCACTCATAAGTTACAGTCCTGCCCTCTCACACCTAAATTGCATATTTTGAGTCCGCCTACTGCATTTCCCGAATACATAAGAGGGGAGATCTGAGATGGCGGACAGCATGCTGATGGGGAAACAGCACTCCTGACCTGGGGACCTGTGAAACAGATCACCTTGTTTTTCTATATGGTTTGCTCGGGAAGCACGGGCACGTTTTGTGGGCAGAGGAGCCTTACAGGAGTGCAGTACATGGAGTAGCATTTTTCTTTTTGAACTAAAGCTGAGTAGTTTCTATGGACCCTACGGGTATATTGTGCTGCTGGAATTTATTTTCCGGAAGAGACGGAGCTCAGTACAAGGGGGTGGAGAGAGTCTGAAACTGGCTGGAATTCTGGGCCCTTCTTTTGTGTTCTCTGCTCTTGGTTTTAAATTTGGCTAGATTGGCAGCTCTGCTGCTTAAAGCAGAGCAGTATTTGTGGTGCAGTGTTTTTCAGACATTGTTAAACTGCTCTTTGTATACTTTTTATTTTCAGGGCAAACAGGGTTTGGAATAAATCAGTAGAGCAAGTCATAATTGTTTGAAACTCCGGTAGCCCATGTATTGAGCGACCGCGATTGAGAGCTTTCACAAAGGGCGACTCAATCCGACAGGATAGGGGGTTGGCAAATATAGCGACATCCTGTCTCTATGTATACAAGCACATGGGGAGGGACCACGACGTGCGACGGGCAGAAGGGGAGGAGGGTTTGTGGGGCATAGTGCAGTGGTGGGTTGCCGAGCTGGTCATGTAGCATGGTGGGTTGGTGGCAGGCTGCGGTTGGGAGGGGGCGGTTCGGTTCCGAGCACCCGCTGCTTTTGCGCCAGCTGAGTTTCTTTTTTTTCCATACTTACACTCACCAACATGCACCCCCCTAGAGTTAAGAATTCTTAGGTGGTGCGGGGCACAGCCCCCACCGCATAAAAAATAAATTCCAAGTGTCCGCCGCTGCTTTCAGCGCTGCAAGTCTACATCACCAAAATTAATTTTCAGTGATGGAGATTGCTTCAAACGGTGATCGCTTACGCGCTCACCGTTATGACTTGGAACCGAAACTCCCTGCAATTTTTATGCTCTCAATCTTTGGCGAGACCTTGCTGACATGAACGTTTTAAGAGACACCAGAGAATCTAATGGCAGTGATTAAGAGATTATAGCACTAAAAGAAAATTTCCTTGGTTCATGAAAAGCTTGGGAAACAGAAGAGTAAGAGAGAAGTTTTTATTTTATACCCCAGTGCTACTATAGTAATTCACTGTGTAACTTCTCTGCCTCCCCAACAACTCACAGAGTCCAAGGCCTTTCATCAATGAGCACAGTCTGTGGACCAGTGTGGATCAGAGCTGCTAATTATAAAAAAATTATTAAGAAAGAAGACCTCTGATAAGTTAAGCTTGTCTTTTCTTATTAGTTCTCCTTATTTGTTGGGACTATAAGGTCATATTTCATTTGATGAATAAATATTTTAGATCAGTGCTAGAGCTAAGGGCCACCCTATACCCTCATAATGGAAAAATAAGACAAAATCCAGCATTTTCAATACTCCCCCCTTCTGGAACTGCTCAACAGAAGGAAAATCTGTCTGAAGAAAATAACATTATGGCAGGCACCAAAGGCAGGAAAGAAACAAAACTAGGTGCTGAATCAGAAGATCAGCAAGAAATCCTTATGAAAGAAATGAGGCAAGGCTTTGCCAATATAGACAATGCACTTCAAAAAAAATGAACAATAAGTTCACAGATCTTTCCACTAAGTTCGATGAATTGGTGGTATCAAATAAAGAAATAAAACGGAGCATTTCAAATTTGGAAGATGAAACAAAGCCACGGGGGTGCTGTTAAAGGACTACAAATGAGTTAGACATCACAAAATAGACTTGAGGGGACTTCCGTTGACATCAGTGGCCGACATGGCGGTTTAATTCACCCACTCCGCTACCCACCGACTAAAATCACTATTAATCGCCCGCAAGATGATGGCATCCCCAGCCAAGCAACGGAGAAACAAAGTGGGGAAGCTCCACCTAACCCCTGCCCAAAAACTTAAGGCTCTGCTGCAGGAGGATGACTCTGAAATCAACGACGAGGTAGAGACCACTGGAGAAGCACAGCAGGCTGAGCAGCATGGAGGCCTCCGTGAAGACGACCTGATAGAGACTATTAAGCAAACAGCCCGCACGGTCACGAAAATTGATCGGACTCTGTCCGAACTCCGTGCAGATCTTGGCAGAACTGAACACAAAATGGACCAGATGGAGCTATGCCTCACAGCAGTGTCCGAGCAGACTGACAGGCAAGACAGACTGCTGCTGTACCTCCTGGTACGGGATCGGGAGCTAACACACAAGCTTAATGATCTGGAAGGCAGAAGCCGGAGGCAGAACATTAGAATTCATGGTGTCCCCGAGGGTCTAGAGGGCAATGCCACAAACACCATCGAGTTCACACAAAAGCTTCTTAAGAAAGCCATTGATCTCCCTGGGGACCTGGATTTAAGCCTCGATCGCGCCCACCACTCTCTGGCACCGAGGCCAAGCAATCCAGAGGCTAGGCCCAGATCCCTTGTGGTTAGCTTCACCTGGTATAATAGCAAGGAGGAGGTGCTACGGAGAGCCTGGCGACAGAGTCCGCTGGAATTTGAGGGGCACAAAATAGCTATAGATAATGATCACACATCGGAAGTACAGGAGGCCCGAAAGGTGATCTGGCCAATTGTAAAACAGTTGAGAGCCAAAAATATCAAGACCCAAGTCCTACACCCAGCAATGCTTAAGATCTCAATGGAACAAGGCATCAAAATCTTTAAAGACCTCCTGTCTGCCGCTCCCTACCTTGAAGAACTGAGGATCAGCATACCCCCCCATTAAAGGAGAGGCTCACGCGAGACCTTCTGGCTTCGGCGTGGTCTGTGGCCCAGAAGGGGGTTGCTAAGACAGGCTCCTCAGCGCAGCAACCTCAGACTTCCCTCCGAGCGGATATTGGTGTGGTTCTTCGGAGACTTGGGGATCCTGCTCTGATTAATAAAAACGCCCCCCACCTGAAGCTGGCGATGACGGCCAATGAGGCAGACGAACCAGGACCAACATGATCCCCGAACACATGAGGCAACCCCTCGATGAAATGCGCGCTTCAACTTGCTGACAGAAGGAGTCGCTCCCTTCCTAACAGCTTTGTTCTGATGGGCCCTCCCGATCTTACGGAGTCCTCCACTATAAATCACTTGCAGACTGGCTTCCTCCTTCCCCTGCTCTTCCAGCTGCTCTGGGGTTGCAGTGAGTAGTACAATCACCCTGCTGCAGCCTGGCCGCATGTGAGGCCGATTGACTGTTTCCTTTCACTTGTAGCTGCTGACTACTATTTTGCTCCTCGCTTCCCTTGCTTCTCACATTACCCTCAAACATATTTTAGAACTGTTTGCTGTTTCACTGGATAACGTCTCGGGGGGGGGGTGCCTGGCAGAACTGAATCTATGGGTTTAATTATTTTAAAGGGCAACAATGCAAAGCACAGCTGTCTATTTAGCTGCCCTAATTGACATCAATATATATGAACTTTGAGGGGGAAGAAGAGGAAAAGAAGCAACTGTACTGTATGCGAAGAGGAATGATGGTCCCTTTTCCCTCTGTAGCACAGTGAGGTTCTGTTGTCTTATCCCTTTCACACTCTCCCTCAAGCTGGTCTTGGCCCTGCTCATTGTCCCACCTGGTAGCATTTTGAGGGGAGGAGGGGTGCGTGGGCTGGAATTGAAATAAGGGGAACAGCTCTCGAAGGGTGCTAACGCAGAATATGTTCGCTCATTTCATGATTTTAATTGGAATGAATCGCTGTGGCCTTTGAGGGCGCAGACGGGGGGTGGCTTGGCTGCGTATGAAGAGGGCCGACCATCCATTTCACTACTCGAACTGGCTGGGTCCTGCTGTCGGGCCTCCCTCACTCCTTATCCCAAATTCACCATGGCACTGTTCATTGTTACACTCGGTAGCCCTTTGGGGGGGGGGGGGCGTGTTGGAACTTATCCAACGGGCACAGTTCTTCTCTTCTTAAAGGGTGACAGCCCAGAACACGAGCACTCAGTTTCACTACCCCATGTGGAGCTAACATCTATAGATAACCCAGGGGAATTGGGGCTGCGTCGAGCTCACAGCTCGGGTCTTGATCGCAACTGTGGGCTTCGCTCCATGGCCGGGGATGGCTTTACCTCCACAAGACAAGGGTGGGAACAGGGGGGATCGAGAGGCCGGTACACTCGGCTTACCACTTTACAGATTCACTTGAGGTTGGGGGTTGAGACAAGTAGGCCAACGCCTGAACCACTTTCCACCCCCGAGACACTGATCATGAATGGCTGGAATAGGACAGTTAGTCCAAGTGTCAGTGCTCGAACCTCGGAGGGGGGGACCAGAGATCATGGCCCTAAGGTACCCTGGTCCCTGATCATTTCAGTCTGAGATATTTCCAGGGCTTATCTTTCTTTGGAAGACCCAAACACTTAGTAGGGTCTGAGAGTGGGGGATCCATCGCCGGGGTTTGACCCCCTCATATAGATAATACAGTGGCTCTAATTTCAAGGAGAAAACAGGGGGTTGGGGGGTTGGGTGTAGAGTAACAGAGGCTGGGGTTGCTGAAAGCATAATGCTTTAAGCACAAACACTGGGGCGGGTCACTACAAGACCTTGAGTTCTTCTTGGTCTTTTCCGTTTTTTTGAGAGGTGGGTAATGGGAAAAGTATCAAGAACTGTGCACTTATGCAGTTCTACACTGAGAACTGGAGGGGGGGGGGGGCGCGTTTCTCCTGTTTATCCCAGGGCCCCGCAGAGAACACTCATTGCACTACCGAGTGCTCTGCTCTGGTCTGTACATTCAGACACCCTTCTGCTGACAAGCATCAGTCAGCCTTGCCATGGAAGTCTAATCATAGAATTTTGGACAACCAGGCTGAGAGGAGTCCCGGCCGAGGTTATCCAATACCTAACTCAGCTCATGGCTCGAAATTGGAAGAGGCCAGAGCAATTGTTTTGTTGTACAACAGTTAAAAAAGTGTTTTTGTTTTTTTTTAAGTCTTGTTACTGTTTATATTAAAAAGTTAGATGCTTTGCAGACTTATTACAGATTTAAACTGTTAATGTTTAGAGAGTCTTTGCTTAAGAGAAGGATAGCTAACCTTAGTTGTATGGAACATGGCTAATTGTACTACTAAGTTTATGTCTCTAAATGTGAATGGATCGTCCAGCCCAGTCAAGAGGAAAAGGATCCAGCAATTTGTCGCATCCCAGGGATGTGGAGGTTTGTTCCTGCAGGAGACCCACCTCTCCCCCCCAGGAGGCCCAGAAACTTGAATCAAAGTCCTTTCCTGTGGTATATTATTCGCCCCTCCCTGCGGGTAGAAAGAGGTGGGTGGCGATCCTTTTATCGGCAAATCTACACTTCTAACAGCAGGAGGTGTTAGAAGACCCCGAAGCTAGGTATATTATAGTGGTTGGGTCTATACAGGACACTCAAATAACCCTGGCCAACATCTACATCCCCCCCCCGGGTCCCCACTCAGAGTGTATTCAAACATTCCACAACTGGTGGCAGAAAAGGCCAAAGGCATTTTAATAATGGGTGGAGACTGGAATATAGTTTTAAATAGGACCCTTGACTCAACCTCCCAGATTCCAAAACTGGATGCAGCTAAGGCTCGATATGTTAAAATTCAGCTGGAACAGCTGGATCTGTCTGACATTTGGAGAGAGAAATACCCTAGAGCAAGGGAATATACTTGCTTCTCTCCCAGGTTTAAGGTCTTTTCCCGTCTTGACATGTCCTTTACATTCACGGGCGACCTAAACAGGTTCCCTTCCATATGGGTGGGTACAACCATCCTCTCTGACCATAGCCCTGTCTACCTGGAGGTGGAGCTGGGACTGCCCAAGCGTACCACACACTGGAGACTAAATACCTCTCTCCTTCAAGATAAAGGAGTTATAAAGGAACTTAAAGATTACCTGAAAATAACCCTTGAGGAAAACACCAGACAAGAAGCTACGCCACAAATATTATGGGACACGATTGAAGCCTCACTCAGAGGTAAACTTCTATCAATAGCAACTCGTAAAAAATGAGAAATGAGGCAAAAACAACAGAAACTAATGTCTCGAATTAAAGAACTGGAAGACGCTCAAAAAATCAAGTGGGAGGAGCCCCGGAATAGGGAACTGTTAAAGTACAGGAATCTATTATAAAACATCCAAAAGCAGAGGTAGAAAAATACAGGTTACTCACCTGTAACAGGAGTTCTAGGAATGGTATATGTTGTTCATCCACACTCTCTGGCAGGTATCCTTGCCGCTTTAATTCTTGCCGGAAGGTCTTCAAGCTGGCTCCTCCCACCCACCCGGGTGGTAAAACTCTCGGCTCCGCCCCATGAAGCCAGATCTGGCCCACTGGAAGCTCAGGTTGTGGCGTCCGAAGCAGGAGGTCAGAGTCGTAGGATGAACAACATATACCATTCCTAGAACTCCTGTTACAGGTGAGTAACCTGCATTTCTGGACATGGATATGTTGTTCATCCACACCTCTGGCAGACTTAGCAGTTCTCCGGGAGGAGGAAGGCACACCCCAATACTTACTTGGGAAGAGAGATTGAGAACTGAGGCCCCAAACCAGCATCCTGGCGTGACTCGAGGCTCGATGTGGTAGTGGGAACAAAGGTATGTGCCGACTTCCAGGTAGCAGCCCTGCAGATATCCTGGATAGGGATGTCCCTGGAAGCAGCTACCGATGCAGCGGTATGGCGGGTAGAATGAGCTCTTATCCCTCTGGGAGGCTCCATGCCCACCAACCTGTAGCAGAGCTCTATGCAGGAGGTGATCCACCTGCCTATCGTCCGTTTGCTGCAGGTCTGCCAGGTGCGGCTTCAGCGTAGGTGACAAACAGCTGGCGAACCTCTCCCCGAACTTAAGCCGTCCGCTCCTTATAATAAGCGAGCGCTCATCTAGGGTCCAAAGTATGGAGCCTATACTCGGCCTCCAAGGTGTGATTGGGGTAGAACACCGCAGAGTCAACACCTGGTTAAGGTGAAACTGCACCACCTTCTGAAGGAATTTCGGTGGGCGCAGAGACAACCTTGTTCCTGTGGAAGACCAGGTAGGAGGCTCGATGGAAAGTGCCTGGAGCCTCCCATCCTCTGGCTGACGTGGATAGCCACCAAGAAGGTGGTCTTTCAACCACAGGTGAAAGATCACACCTGTGCATTGGTTCGAATGGCTTGCCCATGAGCTTGGCCAATACCAGCAGTAGATCCCACGGAGGTGGAGGTTCTCGACCGAGGGGAAATGTGGTCAAGGCCTTTGAAAAGCTTTCCCTAACTTCTCCTGTAGCACGACTGCTTGCCGGCCCGCGCTCGTAAGCAGAGATGGCTGCCAGGTGCAATCTAAGGGTCGCCGATCGAGCTCCTTGCTGAGAAAGGGACCATAGGTAGTCCAGAATGCTTGCTAAGGAGCAGTCGGAAGGGTCCAAGCCTTCCCCTGACACCAAATGGAAAACCTCTTCCATTTGAAGGCGTAGCATTTTCTGGTTGACTTCTTACGGGACGCCTCAATGACGTTGAGGACCTCGTCGGAAAGACCCAAGGCCTGGAACTCTAGCCACTCAGGAACCAGGCCATCAGGTGCAGGGATTGAAGGTCCGATTGAATACCTTCCCCGACTGACTGAGATCAGGTCCGGCAGGCTGGAAGCCGCCGGAGCCTGAACTGAGGCTGAGGAGATCTGGATACCAGAACTGGCGGGCCAGTCTGGGGCTACCAGAATCACCTGCGCCTTGTCCCTCCCTCGCTTGAGAAGCACCGTGTGGATCAAGGGAAATGGGGAAAAGGCGTAGAAGAGGCCCGGGGTCCACGGCCTCGAGAAGGCATCCCCCTGCAGCGAGCCCTGCTGAGGGGGGAGAGCATGGAACAGACTCAGCTTCGCATTCTCCCTGGAGGCAAACAGGTCCACCTGAGGCGTGCCCCAGTGGGAGAAGAGATCTTGTACTACCTCCGGCAGGAGAGACCACTTGTGAGACGCGGCCCCTATCCAGTTTAGGGCATCGGCTAGGGTGTTGGAGGCTCCTGCCACGTGAATGGCTAGGAGATCCGCCTCCAGGCTGCGCACTAGGGACCAAATGCGGAGACCTTCCTTGTATAACAGCAAGGAGCACGTCCCGCCCTGGCGGTTCAGATAGTACATGGTCGTGGTGTTGCCCGTCTGGACCTGAACCACTTGACCCCGTAGAAACGGAGTGAAGGCAGTGAGAGCGAGACGGACCGCTCGGAGCTCCAGCAGGTTGATGTGGCATCGGGACTCCCGAGGGGACCAGAGGCCGTGCGCCCGGTGTTCCCCCAGATGGGCACCCCAACCCATCAGAGATGCGTCGGACGAGAGAGAGACAGTCGGCTCGGGGCGGACGAACAGGATACCCTCCTGCAGGTGTGCTGGAACGATCCACCATTGGAAAGCGTTCCACATCTCCTGGGTCACTGTCACGGGCCGGTCCAATGGATCGCGGCATTGTGACCATTGGCTGGCCAGTCCCCATTGAAGGGGACGCATGTACCAATGGGCCCAACGGACCACGCTGGTGCAGGCCGCCATGAGGCCCAGGAAGTCCCGGGCAGGGCAAAACTGCCCAACCAGAAATGATTAGGCAAAGGAGGAAAGAACCTTGGCCCTGTCCACCGGGAGCTGTGCTCTGCCCCGATGAACAGTATCACCTGCTTTGGCACGAGTTCCAACTTGGCCTCGTTGATGAGGAGACCAACCTGAGAACAAACCTGGAGGGCCAGATCTCTGGACCGCTCCGCCTCCAGTCTGGAGGGGGCTGCTATCAGCCAATCGTCCAGGTAAGGGTACACCCGGACCCCTCGGCGCCGCAGGAATGCTGTCACCACTGCCATGCATTTGGTGAAGACCCTGGGAGCTAGGGAGAGGCCGAAGGGCATGGCCCTGAACTCGTATAGGGATCCCTCCGCTCTGAAGCAGAGGAACCTATGATGGGACGGACGGATTGGGACGTGAAAGAACGCGTCCTGGAGGTCCAGGGAGCAGAACCACATGCCTCGTTCCAAGGATGGGATTATCTGAGCCAGAGTGACCATCCTGAAGGTCCGAGACCTTAGGAACTTGTTCAGGTCATGCAGGTCGAGAATGGGACGCCAGACCCCCGTCCGTTTTGAGACCAGGAAGCACCTGGACACAAACCCCGGGTCTGGAGGAGGATCCGCCACCTTCCTGATTACCTCTTTTTCAAGGAGCAGGGCAATGTCGTCCCCGGTGGGCGATGGTGATCTGCGGACCCCGTGGCCCCCCGAGGGGCGATGGCTCGAAAAGGTGGAACCTGCCTGAACTCCAGATGCAGGCCTTTTCCTACCACCTCCAACACCCAGCGGTCCGTGGTGACAGCGGACCAGGCGGAAAGGAAGTGGCGGAGCCGTCCCCCCACGGGGGGAACCCAGGGGGGAGTGACGAGGTTGGTGACGGCACCCCTCAACCCGTCACTGGGCAGGCTTGGAGGAAGAACCGGCCGAGGGACCTCCCGGGCCTTTACCTCCTTGCTTCCTGTTGGAGGAAGCCGTCGGCTTGGGCTTGGGACGCCAAGCGCGAGTCTGCTGGCCCTGTTGCTGGTGCTGCTGGGCCGGTTGAGGAGCAGGGATCGAAAGGACGAAAGGACTTCTGCTGCTGACGGCGGCCTTTGTCCCTCTGGGCGGAGGTGACCAAGTCCAGAGTGGCATTGGACTTCTCGATCCGCTGGAGGTGTCCCTCCACTCCAGGGCCGAAGAGGTCAGTCCCCAAGAAGGGGACGTCCGCCAACTTGTGCTGGGTATCCGCCGTGAAGGTGGATATCCTCAGCCACGCCCTGCTAGTATGGCTACCGGCCGCTACTGACCTGGCACAGGAATCACCTATGTCCAGAGCAGTCTGGAGCTGCTGCTTCGCCACCGCCCTACCCTGGTCCCGCACCTGGTGGACCGTGGTCTGCAGGTCAGGCGGGAGATAAGGAACAACCTCATCCAGGGAGCCCATGAGGGCGTGGGAGAAGTGTGCCATCAGCACGGCCGAGCTGGCCTGTCGGAGGCCGAGGGAGGATGCAGCGTATACCTTGCACCCGGCAAAGTCCAGCTTTTTGGACTCTTTGTCGGGGGGCTTGTCCACATCCCTAGCGTTACCGGAACGCCAGAAAACGCTGTCAGTGACTAACCCCTCAGCAGAAGGGTGTTCTGAGAAACCAGGCAAAGAGCCGGTAGGGACTACATACTTCCTGGCCATCCTGGCCGAGGGCGCAGAACAGGAAGCAGGCCGCTACCAAAGCTCCAAGGCTGGGCTGACAATGGCCTCAGCCACCAGAAAGGCCTCCGTGGGAGAATCCCCTTGGTCCAGAATCACTGTCAGGGGATACTTGTCCCGTTTGGACACGGGCTCGAGCTGCATCCCTGTGGACTCCGAGATGAGTCGAAGCAGACCCAAGAAGGACGATGGGCTATCGTCCACTGACTGGCCCCCGGAGGACTCCAGATCGCACTGCCTGGAGAACAGGGAGGAATCGTCGTCGGATTCCGAAGAGTCTGTGAAGAGCTGCCTCGGCCCTGAGCCACCCTCCACCTGCCGAGGACGATCGGGAGTGAGGGTGACCAACAACCTGTGGGGCAGGCCATGACCAGACTGAGAATTCTTGGTCGGTGCCCCCGACTTTGGTTGTGGAGGCGGAGGTTCCACCACAATTGGTGGACCAGCTGGTTTCGGCTTAGCAACCGGCCCTGGAGCGGGCAACTCGACTGGAGCGAGTGGTTGCTTTGGCTGTTCAGGCGACAGCCACTTGATGGCCGGGGTCTTGTCCGGGGTTGGCTTAGGCCCAGATAACAGCAACTGCTGCCACATAAGATCCTCGTAGCGCCGGCGCACCTTGCGCCTTAGCCTCTCCTCACCCGAGGAGAAGGACAAGGAAGAACGGCGTCACCGCTTACTTTGGTAACGAGACCGAGACCGCCGATGTCGGCGGGAACAGCTGGACCGAAAAGAGGTCCAAGACCGAGACCCCCGGGGGGACCGAGGGTGGTCCGGGAAGGGGCGGGATACCCGCCTTCCCTCGCTCGAACTTTAACTGGGGACTGCAGTCCCGGCGAGCAGGCAGATCTCGGTATCCACCGGGAACGGTGAGTAGGGTTGTCGGCTTCTCCAGTCGACAGCCCGTCTAACGGATCGAGAAAAATCTCGACTTCGTCGACCTGAGTCTCGGCAGGCTGGCCTGACGGGGGCACCATGAAGCCAGCGGCCTCAGCCGCAACCTCGACCGGAGTTGACGGTCGGCTGCCCGGGAAGGGGGACCTCTCCCGCTCCCACGAACGCCGACAATGGGACTTACCTTTCGAGTCCCTTTTCTTGGGCCGAGAAGAATGTCCCGAAGGCCCCTCTCCTTTCGTGGAAAGGGACTGGCAAAGCTCCTTGAACGAAGCTGTATACGAGGAACTCAGAGAGAGCGGGATAAATGCCGCGGCAGAAGAGGAAGAAGATGTGGCCTGGGCCGCCTCCTCCTCGAGGGCAATCAACTGCTCCAGCTGCTCAGCCGAGCCAGCCGCTGCGGACACCGTCCAGCGAGCCTCTTTGAATTTTACGGCGTTTCTCGCGCGCCGAGCTTCAAGCGGGCAGCGCGATCATCCAGAACATTGGCGAGAAAGAGCGGCACAATCGCGCAAGCCTGCGGGTCGTGATCTAGGCCTAAGCAGTAGACGCACGTGAAGTGCGGATCTGTCCTGGACATTTTCTGCTCGCAAGGGCACCCCCAAAAGCCAGGAACAGATTTGTCCATCGCAGCCACGAGGGAAGATGAAGACCGAAGTTTAGAAAACTTCAAAATCAATTTCGGACGAACCGAAGAATTAGGAACCAGTCTAAAATGCAGAGCGCTAAGGAGGGAACCTGAGCTTCCAAGTGGTAAGGAAGATCTGGCGTCATGGGGCGCAGCAGAGAGTTTTACCACCCGTGTGGGTGGGAGGAGCCAGCTTGAAGACCTTCCGGCAAGAATTAAAGCGGCAAGGATACCTGCCAGAGAGTGTGGATGAACAACATATCCATGTCCCTAGAAAGCCCTGTTTTACTTAAAACAAAGATACTACGAAGGCAGACCCCGAGGTACTAAACTCCTAGCCTTCAGACCGCGTCAATATACGGCAAAAGCAACAATAACTAAAATAATATCTCCTCGAACAGGCCAAATGGGCAGACAAACCACACAGATAGCAGAATCGTTTGTGGAATACTATTCCAAATTATATAACTCAGAAGAGAAAACTTCCCAACAAGACAAACGAAACTATTTGGACTCCATCCCCTCCCGACACTGCCAGATTGCTGACCAGGCCCATCACCCAAGAAGAAATAATTTCACAATTAAAAACTTAAGCCAGCTAAATGCCCTGGCCGGGACGGGTTTGGGGCAGAATTTTATAAAACATTGGCCCCAGAAACAGCCCCCTACTTCTTAAAATCTTTTCAAACATCTGAACTGAGAGAGGCCCCTCTCCCCCCTCCTGGAAATACGCGACTATAACAATCTTGCATAAGGAAGGAAAGGACCCCTCAAAGTGTGAACACAAAGTGTGCCCCATATCTTTACTCAGCCAAGACTATAAGATCTTTACTTCTATAATAGCCTCGAGGCTGAACCCCATTTTACCAGATTTAATTCAGTCAGACCAATCAGGCTTTGTCATGGGCCGACAAGCCTCTGACGGAGTACGTTCCGGCTTAGATATGATAGATAAGATCCAACGCGCCCGCACCCTGGCATGCCTGTTAAGCCTAGATGCTGAAAAAGCCTCTGACAGGGTCTCCTGGGAGTTCCTGTTCTTGGTGCTTGAACACAGGGGATTCCCTGAATCCTTCATAGGCACCATGAGATCACTGTACACGGGTCCTCAGGCACATGTCAGGGTGAATGAGGGATTGTCAAATAGATTCCAACTGGGTAGGGGCACTCGACAGGGGTGCCCCCTCTCCCCTCTCTTATTCGCCCTGTATATCGAGCCTTTGGAGGAGGCCGTCAGGATGGCGAAGGACATAGCAGGGATTGAGGTGGGCGGTATACAGAAAACAATCCTGCTATATGCAGATGATGTGTTGCTGACCCTCTCTCAACCGCATAAATCTATAGAGCAAGTGTGGCCCATTTTGGAAGATTTCGGGAAACATTCGGGATACTCCCTAAATAAACCAAAAACGGAAGCTCTAAGCTTCTTCTTTAATCCCTCCGAGGGCATCCACCAACTTCTCCCCTTAAACTGGTCTGCTGATGGGATGAGATATCTTGGGATCCATATCACTAAACACCCTTCTAAATTATTTAAAGCAAATTATTCGCCCCTGACGGCCTCTCTCAAGAATGACATGGAAAGATGGTCTCTGACTAGCATGCCCATGCACGCTAGAATTCAAGCCATAACAATGAATGTACTACCTAAATTCTTGTACTTGTTCCAATGTATACCATTACACATACACAAATCCAACTTCCAGCTGTGGCACAAAATGATCTCCAGAGTCATTGGGCCAATAAGAGACCCAGAATAAGCCTCAAGATATTACAGGCTCATCGTGAGGATGGTGGCAGATCCCTCCCAGACTTGGAGGATTATTTCCTTGTGGTACAATTGAAGTATGCACTCCAGTGGGCCGGTCCCAGCTCCACCTTCGGCTGGAGGGGAATGGAAAGGGGAGAGGAGGAAGGGGGGGTGTGTTACCCCTTGAAGGCCGAATAGTGACTCCCCCTTTAAACTGAAATCACCCGGTGCCTAGGCTCAGTTCGGTTGGAGAGACCCTCCGCTCAGTCCACAGACTGTGGCAAAAATATAAGTTGTTACCTTCGTTATGGCCTTCAAAAAGTCTGGCTTGGGCCGAGGACTTCTCCCCCAACCGACTAGATCTTACTTACAAACACTGGAGTAGGATGGGTCTGGCATATTTTGAGCAGTTTGCTCAGGGGGGCCTGATCCAGGACTTCAACTCACTTAAGAATAGGTTTAACCTCAAAAACTCAAGACTATTTTAGGTTCCTTCAAGTAAGAACATATATTACATCTCTCCAAAGGAGAGAGGTGAATCCCAACAGGGCTGTACCCTTTTTAGCAGCCGTCCAACAGATAAAATCCTCCACGGACCAAAAGGGTCTGATATCCATCCTTTATAAGGTTCTCAGAACCATAAGAGCAGACCCCTTATCCAGGATCAAAAACAAGTGGCAGGAGGAGGCCGGTCCCGGCTCCACACCCCACAACTGGAAATCCATCTTTAACACTGCTAGAACGGAGACCAGATCATCTCTTTGGCAAGAATTTGCCTGGAAGGTAAGGGTTCGTTTTTTCCTTACCCCGTAATATTAAATAAAAGAAACCCAAATTTTCCAGCTAGCTGCTGGAGGGGATGTGGGGAGGAGGAGGCAGGATACCTGCCTATGTTCCCGCTAGCCACTCGCCACCGGCGAATGTTTTTAGCGTGTGGCTAAAATTTTGAACAATTTTTAAAGTTACCCGAGCCACAGAGGCCAAAACCGTCTGTTCATGCCATGTTTAACAATAGCATAGTACGTGGTTTAGAATAACCGATTTGGCAGTGTATATCGTGGTGTGGCTCATGATTTCACATAGTGGCTAAACAGCCTGGGGTCACTTTAGCCACAGTGGCTAACATTTTAAAAATCCTGGGGGGAACGGAGCCTGCACACTTTTTGGGCGTGCCCAAGGCTGTTTGGATTTTGGGCAGACATTATTTCATCTATACAGGACATTTTTACAATAGCCCAACCTTTAAACTGGGAGGAAATGATTTTGGGGATGCCACCATCGGACATCAAGGGGTCTGACCCACTGTACCTGTGGGCAATCCTGACAACAGCAGCCCACAAGGCTACAACTAGGACTTGGCTTAGTCCCTCACCACTCAGAGACAGGACTGGATTTCAATTGTCAAGGGCCTAGCCGAATTGGAGGAACTTACCTTTAAAATAAACCATCAGACCACACTTTATGTCCTTAGATGGTCGAGGTGGGTAATCTGGCAACAGTCAGAAGGGGAAACTTGACCTAGGAAATGGGACAGGGCATCTCTCCTATTCCTGGGTGAGAATGATCCGTAGTAAACTAAAACCTCAATAATTTAACTACACTGAAGAAATTTGTTGTAGACTAAAGGTTTTACTCTTGACTCTAACTCTAAGACTGTAGAAATGTTCCCCTCTGAGCACAGAGAGAATGTGTACTGTATTCCTCTATAATGTACGGAGTTTGTAATATTGACTCTCTAAGATGTAATCAATTACTCTGCAAAGTTTAAATAAAAATCAAAGTTAAAAAAAAAATAGACTTGAGAAATTAGAAGTGATAGCAAGGAGAGATGACATAAAGCTCAGTGAAGTTACGGAAGAGGTGGAAGGGCCTGACCCAACAGCATATTTTGAATGCTTATTCACAGAGATTTTGGGAAGGAAACACCCTAAAAACAAGGTGGAATTAGATTAAGATCCTAGAAGGCCATTTAATTTAAATTACCAGGGGAAGTCCCCCTGATTTGTGTTCATTAAGCCTCATAATTTCTCTGATCGGGAAGCAATTTCGAGAAAAGCAAGATTAGATATAATGGTTTGTAATGGGATGAGCACCTTCCCCAAAATGTAATGGCCAAAAGAAAATAATTCCAGAAAAGCTAAAGAATTATTGATGAGTCATAACATTAGATTCTCAATGACATCCCCAGCAAAGCTTAGGGTTAAACTTTTAGGGCATATGAGAATCTAACTCCCCCCAGGACACAGAACGTAAGATAAAGGAGGCGATTTGAACAGAGGTAAATGCGACTGACAGTAACCCCATACATAAGAAGGGACAGGAGGAAGAGCAAGATGACACTCAAAATGAGACTAGAAATCAAAGCAGAGAATTCTCTGGAGGGGTAGCGAATGGAGGAAAAGAATAGGCCAAAAAGGACTTGAGTGGGAGTGGGGACAAAGAGATGGCGGGGAGGAAGACAGGAGAACGGGAATAGTCAGACAAGGAATAACAAAAGTTTAAGAACAGAAAAAACTACCGTAAATAAAATCTTAAAAATGTGCATTTATAAAGGGGAAGAGTGGGCTAAAAAGTATATATGCACATTATATATGAAGAGTCCGGATAAATAAAGTGGTACCTATTTAATATATATATGTTGTTCTCGGGAAGGGATAAGCTTAGCTAGCTACAGATCCTGGAGTATGTGGGACTACTAGCTCATCTTGTATTTTGAAAGGAGGGGGTTGGATTAGCAAATAGGAGGAGTGGGAGAGAGGGGGGCAGTAGAAAGGGAGTAGGAAAGTGGAATGGAGGGTAGGGGCATAACAAAAAAGGCTGGGGCCCAGATGACATATTATTTTGTTGTACACATGCAAATTATAGTTTGATCTAGATTTTGTGGTACAGATCTTCGCAGTGTCAATAAAGTGGCCAGAGGGAGTAAAGGGCAGTGGCATACCTTGTTTTTTTCACCTCTTACATTTCATTATACTTGCGCTATATATCTAATCACACGACTTGGAATGTGAAGGGAGCAAAAGATAGAGCAACAATAAGAAAAATAGTTAATTATGCTAAGAGGCACCAAGTGGAATGTGCGTTTCTACAGGAAACTCATTTTTCAGAGAAAGATTTTAGATATGTTTTGAAGTTATTTGGTGGATGGGGAGTACACGCATCATTTAAAACAGATGCAAGGGGGTTAGCTATAGTATATAAAAGGACTTATATGGGAAAAATAACAGATAAATACATAGATGCAGGGGGCAGATACATTAAAATAAAAAAGAAAGAAAAAGGACAACTACATACTTTCATTACTGTATATGCCCCTGATTATGACAGAAAGTACAGTTATGTAAGAACTTACTGTAACAGAAGATCTTCGAGAGGAGCTCTTGCAGCAGGCTATTACCATCAGGACTATGCTACAGGCACTAGGACCCATCGGAAACCTAGTTAGCAGTCTCCAGCAGGGATCACGCCCAATGCCAGCTCAGCCCCGACGTCAGCAATGGTATATCAGGGGGCAGTCCCCAGTTCCACCTCAGTTCACCTGCAGGAGATCCGTTGGTAAGACCAGCAGGCGGACCGGGCGGAAGCTTGCCGTGAATAAAAATGCAGAACAGCTCACCAGGCGAAAAAGGGCAGGAAATTAGCGGCTACAAGAGCCCCTCTCGAAGATCTACTGTTATGGTAAGTTCTTACATAACTGTACTATCTTACTTCAAGTGGCAGCTCTTGCAGCAGGCTATTACCATTAGGACTGACTCACAAGCAGTCCCATAAAAAGGAAATAGGTAACTGAGAGACAGCTGCAAAGCAACAGTGCTAGAAAGGGACCTTAAGATAAGAGGTCTTGAAGGACCGCTAGGCTGAAGACCGCCCTTCTCCTAGAAGTAATGTTCAGGCTGTAGTGCTTAATGAAGGTATGCACTGAGCTCTAGGAAGCTGCTGCACAGATGTCACCAATGGAGACATATCGCAAGGATGCGAAGGAAGTAGCCACTCCTCTAGTAGAATGGCCCCTAACTGAGCCTGGTAGGGTTTGTTGTACTTGTAACAGAAGACGATACAATTTACCAGCCACTTCGATAATGTCTGCTTAGACACTGGAGCACCTTGGCAGCAAGATGCAAAGTCCACAAACAACTGCTCCATCATACAGTGTGGAGCAGTGCATTTAAGATAATACTGTAGTGCCCTGTGGACATCCAAAGTATGCAGGAGCACTTCCCCTCTGTTCGAGTGATCCGGATGGTACACTGGAAGGTTGATGTCCTGATTCAACTAGAGTTCAGATACCACTTTAGGCAAAAAACTTAGGATTGGTTCACAAGGACACCCTGTACCTGTGAAAGATTAAATAAGGCTCCTTACACATCAGGGCCTGAAACCCGGAAACTCTCCGGGCAGAAGTAACGGCAACTAAAAATAACGCTTTCCAGGAAAGGAAGCGAAGCTCACATTATGCAGCAGGCTCGAAGAGGGGAAGAGTCAGCTTTTCTAACAGAAAAAGGAGATCCCAGGGTGGTAGTGGATTTCTGATGGGAGGCTTTATATGCAGCATGCCCCGCAAAAACATATGGGACACGTCCAGTTGGGCGAGTGTTTTTCCCTCCATAGGCACATGGCAAGCAGAGATTGCTTGCAGATGTACTTTTATGGAGGAGCAGCTCAAGCCTTGATTTAATAAGGAGAGGAGATACTCTAAGATCAAGTTCACTGGACAGGTGAGTGGGTCCTCGTGACAGGGTGAAGCCCACAGACAAAATATTTTCCACTTCATGGCATAAGTGGATCTAGTCGAGGGCTTTCTCGCTGGGCACGGGGTCATTATGTCGCAAGACATAATGCCACATGGCACTGTTGCACTGCACGCATTTATGCCATGACGCATTATGTCAGTGTTCTGTGGGGCACTCCGCCCCACACCCTGTTACAGGGGTTGCACCCCCGACCCCCCACTAAAAATTCTCAACTCCGAGGGGGTCCAACCTGGGAGCACATATAGTCCTGGTTTGCCATAATGCTGTATGCTATTAAGCGTGCGACATTATGACATGGTATGTTCTCGCTGCTATGAGAACATTTGCCACCTCCTGGGAGACCCCAAACCTGGATTTGACCAAGTCAGCAGGTACCAGGCATGAAGATGCAAGGATCTGAGGTCCAGATGGACCAGTGTTCCCTGATCCTGCGACAGCAAATGCAAGCTCAGCAGCAGCTGTATAGGAGGCTCCACTGCCAGCTGCTGAAGTAGTGGGAACCAAATCTGCCATGGCCAAAATGGAGCGATGAGGATCATCTCTGCTCCTTCAACCTGTAGTTTCAGAAGAATCCTCTGAAGAATGGGAAACAGAGGGAAGGCGTACAGAAACCTTCCTGTCCAACAGAGAGACAAAGCATTTGGCCAGAAAACATCAGGCACAGGCTCTCGTGAGCAAAAACTGGGCAGTTTGGCATAGGTGGAGACACAAAGTGGTCCAACTCTGGGCGGCCTCACCTGTTGAATAGCTGAGCTGCTACCGACTAGAGGAGCTCCCACTCATGAGCCTTGGACCGAGACCGGCATTGGCTGTCGGGCAAGACGTTTTGGATGCCTAGAACATGAAGAGCAGTGAGGTCTAGGCGGAGTTCCAGTGCCTAATACCAGACTCACATTGCCTCCTGGCATGGGGGTTAAGAATGTGTGCTCCCTTGATTGTTGACTTAAAACACTACTGATGTGTTGTCCATCTGGATGAGAAGAGAACCTGGCGAAATGTCTGTCTGAAATGCTCCCAAGGCGTTTAGGACCACTCGCATCTCGAGGATATTGATATGAAGCAGTTGCTCATCTGGACACCATGTCCCCTGGGTCTGTCTGTCTCATAGATGAGTGCCCCAATCGAGACAGGATGCGTCTGTCGTTAGAATACATCTCGGGGGTCCTGCCGAAAGGGGACACCCTCGTGCCAAGTTGGAGGGGTCTAACCACCAGGAAAGAGTCTTTCGTACTGGGTCAGAGACCCTGACTGGCTAGTCCAGGTCATCTGATCTTTGGTCCCACTGCACCCTGAGCATCCACTGTGGGACTCTCATTTGGAGGCGAGCCAAAGGAACTGTTGGGATGGCCACTGCCATGTGTCCCAGAAGTCTGAGGAAAGTCCTGGTTGGGACCTATGGAGTCATGGATACTGTCCAGGCTATGCCCCTTAGATGATACCCCCTGTCCTGCAGGAGGAAGGCCACACCCTGAACTGTGTTGAGGACTGCTCTGATAAATAGGAGTCACTGGCTGGGTCAAGGGGATGACTTTGGAAGATTCAGGGTGATTCCCAGCTCTCAGAAGAGAGTAAAGGTGTCTCTGAGAGTGTGATGTAGCTGAGCCCTGAAGGGGGCTGCCAGAAGCCAGTCATCTAGATAAGGGAAGACATACTGGCCCTGGTGTCAGAGCCACAGCCACCACTGCTAGGCACTTAGTAAAGACTCGAGGAGCAGAGGAGAGGCCAAATGGTAAGGCTCAGAACTGATAATGTCTCCCCTGGAAGTGGAACCTCAGGAACTTCCGAGGGGGAGGAAAGGCACTTATGTGCAGGCAGGCGTCTTGCATATCTAGGGAGCAGAGCCAGTCCCCTTGGTGTAAGAGGGCAATGAGGCCTGGGAGAGTGACCATTCTGAACCGCTTGTACTCTATAAAGAGATTTAGGGAGCTGAGGTTCAGAATGGGCCGAAGGTCTCCAGTCATTTTTGGTGCCAGGAAAAAATGAGAATAGTAGCCCGCCCCTGTTGATCCAGGGGAACCGGCTCTATCGCCCATTTCTGCAAAAGGGCCTGGATCTCTACTTCTATCAGAGGAATCTGTAAAGGAGGACAATGGAAGGACCCTGGTGGCTTTTCCGGAGGGATCTGAATGAACTCAAGAGTATGTCCTCTCCTCATCAGGTCTAGCACCCAGCGGTCTGTATTGACGCTGCTCCATTCCTCTAGGTAGAGGGAGAAGCAACACCTACTGCTTCCCCTATTGCCTCCGGCGGGGGGGGGGCAGGTAGCGAGTGATTGGGCAGATCCGGGAAGAGGCAGAGAGGGCTGGGAGGACTTGGGGCCTCTAGCGGTGAGCTCCCGGGAGTTTGGGTTGGTGCCTTTCTCTTGTAGCCACCTCTCTGCTGAAATTGGCAGCAGGTATTCTGCCCTGAGGGCTTACGAAAAGGCCATTTACGAAAGGGTTTCTGGTTCCCCTTATACATCTTTCGGACGGACCAGATGGACTTCCCGGAATCTTGGAGGCGAGAGATCAGTTTCTCTGTCTCCTCCCCAAAAAGGACAGAACCCTGGAAGGGAAGATCCAGGATTCTGGGCTGCAGATCCTGAGAGAATCAAGAGCCTCTGAGCCAGGCGTGGTGCCTGAGGTAAACGCCGGATGCCGCTGCCCTAGAGGCTATGTCTGCAGTGTCATACGAGGCACTCAGGACATGATAACCTATGTCCAAACCCAACTTCAGGATGTCCAGAAGCTCAGTCTTTTGTGCCGAGTCTGGCAAGGCCTGAGCCACTTCTAAGTCCTTTTCCAACATGACATTCTGGTACTGGACCATATGCATGAGGAAGTTTAGGGATCGAATAGAGCAGCTGGAGGCAGAATACACCTTCTTGCCCACCTGATCTAAAAATCTGGACTCTATGTCGGGAGGCTGCAAACTGAGGTGTTTAGGCTGCTTTGATTTATCGTGAGCAGCTGTAATTACCATGGAGTCCACCTGAAGGTGTTCCGCCAAGAAAGACGCCTCTCTCAGGGCTCCATACAGCCTGTCTGATTTTTTGGAGACCGTCGGGAGTGGAAGAGGGATGTTTCCAAGTGATCCGAGTGAGATCCTGGAACACATCCACATGATGAGGAACGACCAAAATCTTTGGCTCCTTCTGCCTCAGGTACTTTGCCAATCTCCGGCGCTCCTGATCCAGTTCCTCTGTCTCCCATCCACTGAAGGACTGGATGTGCCTCATGATGTTCATAAAGGTAGAATCATCAGGAGGGGACCCAGGAGTGTCCTTTTCATCTGGGGACACTGGCCTTTCTCTCGAGGGAGAATAGCTGGATCCAAAAGTACTGGAATACGAACCATGGCCTTCAGAAGAGGGGGAAGCTGATCTGGAACGTGAAAAATATCTGCTCCTGTCATGGGAATACCGCCCACTGGTAGACCGGTGATAGCTACAGGACCGGCGATGGCTGGTAGAGCACTGACGGCTTTCTGACCAGCGTCGGCTGACTGACTGACTTTTTCTAGGAAAGTGATGACAGGTAGTGCTAGGTGAACAGTAGCGATGTCGGTGCTGCCATTCTTTATACAAAGTCCGACCACGGGTGTCAGTAGGTATACATGAGCGTGACTTCAATTTGGGCTTGAGTGAGGACGGTTTAGGCGCGGGAGAGGAAGGCTTTTCTCCCCGACCTTTGTCCTTCTCTTCCTCTGGGGTCGGAGTTGTATCTGGCTGCAGTGGAAGAAAGTCTTTCTTGACCTGGCCCCACCAGAACTGGAAGAGTTCCATCAGCTCCTCTTTTGAGAACTGCACAGCTGCTGGCCCCACCAGGTGGCGAGATCTATTTGGTGTCGGTGGAGCAACAGGCAAGGAGGAGCAGTCCAATGGGTTCCTGGGAGAGGGAGTGGACCGATCTCCCTGGTCATTGGACGCAGAGGCCCTATGGACCGGAGAACGTTCATGATCCGAAGAGGTTTTGGCCGACGTTCGCCCTTTATCTGGTACTGTCGACTGCTTAGAGCCATCTGGCTTGGAAACCGTCATCGGTTTGGACTTTGAAGTCTGAGCCGTCAAGGGACGATGAGCAGAGATCAGCTTAGAAACCGACTCCCGTTCCTTATGCTCGGAGGTCTTATGTGGAGCCCTGGGATAGACCAACACCGGGACCTTGCGCGAAGGGACCAAGGTACCCTCGGAGGAAGAGGATGAGGTCCCAACCCCTGAGGTGGAGGGTGACTGCAAGGGTGCTGCCTTCACCTTCGGCGTAGATGAGGCTGGTGTGGAAACTGGGCCCTGCTTGCCACTGCCCGACATCAGTAGTTTGGCGGGAGTGGAGGAGTCCTGTCACCCTGTAAAGTGTTGTGAGTGGCGGGAGGAGAGGTCAGACCCTCCAGAGTTGGACCCTGAAGAGGTTTTCTTTTTTGTACGGTGACCAGGAACATGAACGTCCCCGGTCCTTTTCGCGGGACTTACGTTGATCCGAGTCCCTTTTCTTCTCCTTATGTTTAGAGGACTGAGAAGAGGCGGAAAACTATTCCACTGGTGAGCTTTGCATCAAAGCCACCTGCTGCTCCAAAATATGGGCTTTAAGTGCCTTGAGGCAGCAAATCCTAGTCCGGCCAGTAAAGCCACAGCAGACAGAGCAGGCCTTGGTGTCGTGGTCAGACCCTAGGCAGAAGACACAGGCCTTGTGCTTATCCTTTGCCGGTATCTGGTGGCCAAAGGCACACCTCGTCCTCTTCTTTTTGGGAGGAGACCAAAGATGGTGAGGTCGACATGCAGTGTAGAAACAGCAAGCAAAAAGTGGATTTTTCAACAAAATAAGAAATGATTTTTTATAATAATTTCACTGGAAACTACTATAGAAGTTCTCACAGGCAACTGAGGTAGACGGGTATGCAGCGGGAAAAGAACTGAAGTAGGGCTGGGGACCGTCCCGATATACCACTGGCCGACGCTAGGGTAGAGCCGGCATCGGGGGCAGTCCCCGCTGGAGACTGCTAGCTAGAAGGTTTTCGATGGGTCCTAGTACCTGTGGCATAGTCCTAATGGTAATAGCCTGCTGCAAGAGCTCCCACTTGAAGTAAGATCTCTCTTTACAAATTTGTTTGAAAACATGGCAACGTTTCCTTTTCCACATTTGATGGCAGGAGATATTAACTTGGCTCTATGTCACAACTACAATTAGAGCTGAGAACAATCTTAAGTCACTTCTGTTAGAATTGAATTTAATAGACATTTCCGACATCACTTCACGGATGCAGAAAAGTACTGTATTCCTTTTTTCTGGGGCCCATAGATCCTTCTCAAAAACAGGTACATGTTCCATATCAAAATCTATCACACACACAGTCTCAATGCTGGTATATGGGAACATGCATATTTCTGACCACACACCTTTTATGTTTTCAGTTAAATGGAGGGAAATGGTGGTGAGAGACTATATATGGAGGATGAAGGGGTCCCTGCTCAAGGATGTTAGATACCGTGAATTAATCAGTAAAACAATTAAAGACTATATATAAAATAATAAATTGGAAGAAACTAGTATTAATCTTTTCTGGGATGCTCTCCAAGTAGTAATGAGAAGGGCAACACAGACATATTATACAGGCATTAACAAACAAAAAAGACGTACAATGACCTTAGGGTGAAAGAAAGTCAAATTATACAAGCACAGACTGACTTCGTCCAGTCAGGGAATGAAGCAAATCTATACGCACTGTTGAAACTACAAAATGAATTTAATAAAATAACAGCAAAACAAGTTCAATCAGCATTGCTAAGGTCAAAATCTAAATATTATTTCACAGGGGAGAAGTCTGATAAATTATTAGCATTGCAACTGTGCTCAAATATTTTGCTAATTTGTCTATGTTCAGAAAATATTACCTCTTCTTTACTTTTAATCTGATCTACTACACCCATAAATTTCTCTGCTCTCAACTGCACGTCACCATGTCCTATAAATAAGGTGTGTGATCCATACCTGGACATACGGTGGCCAGCCGAGGAGGTGTGCAGAGGGCTGTGCCGGTCACCGTATGCACCTGCAGCACCAATGATACTGATAAGGTGACTTGGGGGCAGGTGCTGACTGCCATGGTGGGGGTGGGCCTAGATGCCAGGGAGCAGGGAACTGTGATAGCTTATACCATGGATTGGAGCCCGGGGGAGAGACAGTGGACCCAAAGTGGTGTTGCAACATTTACCATGGTCTGGCAATCAGGAGGGGGGACCACTAGCACCAGGAGTTATAGATTTACATTATGGGCCAGCAATCTGGGGGTGACTACTAGCACCAGGGAGTTACAGATTTACATTACAGGCTGGCGATTGGGGGGGGAGACCACTAGCACCAGGGATTCTTACATATACAGTACAGGATGGTGATGGGGGGCCACTAGCACAAGGGGTGTACTTAAACTACCATATGGGATGGTGATCGGAGGGGGGGACCACAAGCACCAGGGAATGATTTAAACAACCATACAGGCTGACGATTGGGAGGCCACTAACACCAGAGATGTATGTAAACCACCACTGATGCTGACGATTGCAGGGGGAAGGCCACTACCACCGAGGAGTGCATTCGCACAGTAGGAGCTGGCGAGAGGTAGTGCCAGGGACCACAGATGAAGGGTGAGCTCCCCAAGTGGCCAACCAGCTAAGTGGCTGCATTACCTCCAGCAGCCACTAGGGTTGCCTGGATTGAGTCAAGGTTTTAGTAGATGGTATCTACGCTACGCAAAAGGAGCACACTAAAACCTCTCGAACAGTGCAAAGCCGTTGAATATGGGGTAGCGCGGCTATTCGTGGCCACGCCTCTTCCCTTGCCCACAAAACAGCCACTTTTGGTTATGGGGATCTGGCTCAAATACTGGTTTGTGCGGGCAAAGACCTGTTAGCGCCCGTGCAAACTTTTGAATACTGGACCCCTGGAGTTTATAATGCCAAATAAAACACATTTAATAGATTTAATGTTAATTAATGCTTGTAAACTTATTTTGATTAATTGGAGGAATGATGATGTGCCAACATATGCACAATGGATTAATCTACTGCGAGACACTACTAAAATAGAACGGATATATTACCTATCAGAAGACAAACTACATGTTTTTGCAAAAATATGGAAACCTTGTTTGGATTTACTGGGTGATAATTAGCGTATTTCTTGCTCCCTCCTTTAATCCATAGATACTGTAGGTTGTATGTATGTACAATGTGATGCAATCTTAAATCTGCTCTAAGGATCCCCCACTGGCCCAGTGGGTATCATGATGAAGGACTCTCACTTATGGACTTCCTACCACTTTAAGGGTGGAAGATATTGTACAAGAAGTAAGTCTTCTGAACCCAATTAAAGAATTATAAAAAACAAAATATAAAAATAAAAAATAGATATATAAACAGAATAAGACAAGGGAAAAAATCTGCATACGTATTTGTTGTTGGCAATTACTAAAAATTATTACTGGTGATGCCCCCTTTTACGATTACAAATTAAACTGAAATATATTGGTAGCTTTCTAACATGTTTGCGTTCCCGAGCAGCTCACTTTCACTGCCTCCCAACTACCATGCCATACTGGTGTGCATGATCTCAATAGTAAATGTGGACAAGAGGAGCCGAGTCTAGGGAAGGAAGTACAAAGCAGCAAACAGGTAGGGGAGTTTGCATCTGCAAAGTTCCTGCATGACTGAAATAGATTTTACTTTACTCCGTGATACAGACTGATTTTCGTTGACAGTAGTATGAGCCATCTACAGTGTGATCGATCCCGGTAGCTGCACCCATCAAAGCAGCGCTGCTCTCATTTACTGCAATACACAACAGGGGAGTAGCTTAAAGGAAACAAAAAATAATGCTGGTTTAATTATGGGGCTTCTGCGTTGAGAGGCTTCAGAATGAAGGAGTTTCACGGGAAGCCACAAACAAAATCTCACACTTTGTGTGCAATGTAAATGAAGCATTGAGGAAGCAAGGGCGCGAGAATGGGCAAGAAGGCAGAAGCAGAGGTTAGATTGCAGTGTTGAGCAGATAAAAAAAAATACTTAAAGAAATTAAAAAAAAAATGCATCATGAATGACAATATAGAAGACTATTAAAAAAATCTGTTTCTTGGGAAGCTAACTGGTGTTGGTAAGTGTTAGTTCATTTTACTTTCTAAACAGTGGAAAAATGACTGCTTGTTTGAAAATGAGAATTTCAAAGTGGCACAAGGATACTGTGGGATGATGGGCAAGGCTGCTAGTGGTACTTTTTTTTTTTTTTTTACTGGTTGCACTGAGACAAACGTATGGGTGTCAGCCTGTTTCACCCAATCACAAAGTAGGGCATTCCCTACCCATTTTAAAATGCTTAATGGACAGATCTCATCCTTTCTAATGAGAAACAATTGTTCCAGGTTTTGGAGGCTATAAACCTGCAACAAAGAAAGGTACAAGTTTTTTCACAGCTGAGAAACTGAAATGTAGTAAGATTCATAGTACAAATAAGAATCACCAAGTTTTATACCTTACCTGTTCGAGGATACCTAAAACATTCTGTTTTCCTTGTCTCTAGCATTGGGGAGGTTACATGTATAATTTCTACATCGGATTCATCATTCTCCTCATACAGGATTCTAATAATCTTGCCTCCATCTGGGCCTAAAAAAAGAATACTTTCATTAATTACATTCTCTCAGGCTGTATTCAGCATAACAGGAAATCATCTATTACCATATTTATTTATTGAAATTATTTTACCAGGTTAGCAATACAGACAATAAATATAGGTTGCTCACCTGTAACTCTAGCTGAAGGGGTGGTATACAATCCATATCCACACTCTGGTAGTTCCACTGGAAGTGCTGATTCATCAGGCGTCTTTAAGCTAAGCACCTCCCACCACCTGGGCAGCATATTTTCCGACTCTGCCCTGTGATGTTAGATTCTGCATGCTGGAAGCAGGGATCTGGATGCCACACTGCCAGGGGAGGCTGGGTGGGCCATGTGGATATGAAATGTATACAACCCCTAGAACTACGGTTACAAGTTAGATGTCTGGAGGTAAAAATATTTATTTCTACCTCCAGACGTCTCCAACCCCCTCAAGCTGTCGGTCTCCCCAGCTGGCCCCACCCATCTTTCCAGTTTAAAATCATTTCCCAGATCAAAGCAAAAAAAAAAATACCTCTCATAAGTCTCTGGGAAACCCAGAGTGGGCAGTGACATGCTTGATCTCAAGCTCATTGCCGTAACCCTAGATGAGGTACTACCATCCTTTATCAGAATCCTGAACCTCTCGTTCATTAACGGTAAATTCCCTTAGGCATGGAAGAAGGCTGTGGTCACCCCATCTTCAAAAGTGGGGATAGAGCAAGCCACGCCAATTATAGGCCTATCTCTATTTTCCTCACCCCCAAATCACTAGAACGAACTGTCTATGATCAGCTCGTTGATCACCTTGACAAATATTAGCTGCTATGCCCAGAGCAGCATGGCTTCCAAAAACAATATAGCACCACCACCGCCTTGGTGGAGTTCATAGGCTACATCCATGATGCTCACGACCGGGGCCAGTTGGTGGAGGTGACTTATATCGACCTCACCAAGGCCTTCGACACAGTCAACCATGAACTTCTACTGGACTGGTTAACCCACTTTGGACTCTCTCCCAAAACTGTATGTTGGTTTAGGAGTTACCTCTCCAAGAGAACACAAGTAAAAATCGCTGACGTCCTCTCCAAAAGCCGGGCTGTAATTACAGGGGCACCCAGGGGTAAATTCTGGGCCCCCTGCTTTTCAGCCTGTTCTTGAACCACCTCCCCCAAGCATGTCTTTACAAGGTCCTCCTCTGTGCTGATGATGCAGTGATTTTTTCCAGCCAATGAGACCCAGTAATTCTGGAAAAACAGATGCAACTTAATTTCGCTGCCGCCAAGTCCAGATTCATCAACTCTAAGTTCCACTTAAACTACAAAAAAAAAAAAAAACTATGCTGTTTGCCTCCCCCATAACCACCACAAATCCTACCAATTCCACATAACGAACTCTCAAAATGCCCCGCTAGAGATCGTTCGGAGTTTGAAATACCTTGGGGACATCTTGGATAGTTCCCTTTTTTTCACTCATCACACTGACCTAGTAGCTAAAGCAGCCAATGCTAGAATTTTCCAACTATTTAGGCACAAGCACTGCCTAACAGATGGTGCCCTAAACCTAGCCATTACCAGTTCTTTACTATCTGTGATTGATTACGGACTGGTAGAACATGACGCTGCCACTGATACAACCCTCAAGAGGGTCAAACAGGCTCTCAACAAAGCCTGCCAGCTTGTTCTTGTCACTCCCTGCCTAACACATACCTGTGACCTCTATTCCCAGTCAGGGTGGCTAACCTTGGACTGTATAATTTGGTACCAGGTATGCCTTCTAGCTAAAAAAGTCTATGCTAGGGCTTGCATATCCTGGTGTTTCAATTGTTTAACCAGGTGTTCAAAACCTTCTCTCCCCTACCAACAATACCCGCACCAACAGGGGGTCCAACATCCTGACCTTAAAAGTCCCTTTTCGACACACTGCCCAGGGCCAGCACTCCTTCTTATATCGTGCTCCCCTCTGGCTGAATTCTCTCAGTGAGGACATGCTATCCAGTACTAAACTCAGCCCATTCAAAGCTAAGCTTCGTAACTATCTTGCAACCCTAAGCTGCTGTGACTGCTACCTTTAAAGGGACACTGTCAGGATGGGAGGTGATTTTATTGCCTCTTTAAAGCAGTCCTCTATAGGAAGCAGTGTGGTTGTAAAAAAAAAACATTAATGCTGACCATTGTTTTAAAACCATTCAAGATATGGCTTATTTTGTACCTCTGTATATTAATTTCAGCCCGATGAAAATCCCTGTACCGCGTCCTAGCTGCAGATAAGCGTAAGCTTGTTCATGAAGAAGCTAAGATTTGGGGTCCTCTATCAGCTTATGGCTGCATAGTGTAGCCTCCATTCTACTGATCCCTATAATTTTCATCTGAGTAAACCGGTGCTTTCGATCCTCTGTTATTTAGTTTTTTTAAAAGTAAGACTCGTGCTTCTGGGCATACGCATTAGTGTCAAACTCTGTTGCCATGCCGGGCCTGAAGTCTTATTTTTAAAAACTAAATATTTCAGAGATGATCGTCGATTGCTGAATAAAATTAAAGGTATCAGTAGAATGGAGGCTACAATATGCAACCATTAGCTGATAGAGGACCCCAAATCACGAGCTCCTTCATGAACGAGTTCAACTGCGGCTTGGTGCCATTTGTGCTTGTGTATGCGCATTGCGGGGATTTCCATTGGACCGACATTAATAAACAGAGGTACAAAATAAGCCATATCTTGAATGGTTTTAAAACAATGGTCAGCATTAATGTTTTTATTACAACCACACTGCTCCCTATAGAGAGGACTGCTTTAAAGTGGCAATAAAATTTCCTCCAATCCTGACAGTGCCCCTTTAAAGATCAATGGCAACCATTTTACACATTATAAAAAAACAGCCTGAATTCAAGTCCCTGTGTCATGAGTAGTGTTTCCTGAAAACTTCATGCTATTTAAGTTTGTGGTTTTCTTTAAATCAGCATTTGTTAACTTGTTCTGCACCAACTGGAAACAGTCAGGCTGTTTCGGTCCCTCTGACTAAGCCTTGGAGAGTGATGACATCATACTGGAGTAAGCTACTGTTTCAGCAGTGCAAGTCCCTGCTTGACTGAAGAGCTAAAAGGCTGCTAACCTCCTAATTAAAGCAGTCTGTAGAGTTAATTGTTTGCTGTCCAGGGTTTTTATTAACTCAGTCTCTGCTTTGTGTTCCAATGAATTAGATGAAAATCTATCATTCTGTTCTTATAAAAAGCTGATCATCTGAGTTTCAATGCTGAATTGCAGTGCTATGCAACTGAGAAATCAGCTTGTCTGTATCACAGTTGTGAGTTCTGTCCCATCAAAACTCTGTGTTTTTTTCCTAGCTATATAACACTGGGCTGTTTATTTAATAGATATTAAATAAATCTAACATTGTTAAGTCATACAAGTAGTATGTCATTGATGTAGCCTCAATAAATCAGTTCATGTAAGAACAATTGTTTTCCTCTCTGATTGAAAAATAGGTGCCTGCCACACTCTGCTATATCAGGCACATGTACTATACGAACTCACAAATTTCAGTTTGTTTATAGTTTCTGTGTGAAAATACATATTGTATAGGTATAACTAGAAACACTATATGCCATCCTGATGTCATCTCCTGCCTACAGTTGAAGCAGCTGCACTCTGCTGCCCCCTGTCACCTGCCCCACAAGCACCCTCTTTTCTGCCCCACACTCGAGGCTGCTGCACCCTGCTGCCCGCTCTCTTCTCTCATAGAGTCGGGGCTGCTGCACCCTGTTGTCCCCATCTCCTGCCTGAACAATCCGGGCCACTGCACCCTGCTGACCCTGCTTGAACGGTTTTGATTGCTGCACCCTGCTGCATTTGTCCCCAACCCACCCCCAGTCAGAGCTGCTGCACCATGCTGCCCCTATTTCTGTCACCACAGTCGGGGCTGCTGTGCTCTAGAGTCCCATGTCCCCTGCCTCCACATTTGGGGTTGCTGTACCATGCTGCCCATGGCACCAGAGGTGGGGCTTTTATTGCACCCTGCTCCTACTTCCATTTTCCCAAATGGGCAGGGCTGCTGTACTGTGCCCATCCTGTCCCATAGTCAGGGCTGCTGTACCCTGATGCCCCCCACCATGTCCTGCCCCACAATCAAGGCTTCTGCACCATGCTATAGTCAGTCCACTACCACCACAGCCAGAGCTGCTGCACCCTGTTCCTGTCTGCACAGTCAGGGCTGCTATACCCTGCTGCACCTTACAGCCCCATGCCTCCGCTGTCCCATGTCTCCACAGTTAGTGTTGCTGCATCATGCTACCCCCTGCCACCAAAGTCAGATTTTTTTGCCGTACTGACCAAAAGAAAAAACAGAAAAATACTTTCAGCTTGTGTTATGTGGGTGTAGGACAGAAGGCAGTAAGGTGCAGAAGTCCTGACTGTTCAGCCAGGAGACAAGGGAGGCATTAGGATACAGCAGCCCCAACAGTGGGACAGGGTGCAGCAGCCACACCTGGGTGGAACTGACAACTTTGGAGGCAGAGGACAGGGTGTTGTGTAAATGCCATAACTCTTTTAGCAACTGGCAGCATGGTGCATCAACTCTAACTGAAGTGGCAAGGGACTCTAGGGCACAGCAGCACTGCCTAAGTAGGCAGGATCAGGGTACAGCAGCCCTGGCTGTGGTGGCAGGGGACTGTGGACAAGATGGTGCAGAAGCCTTGACTGAGGGGCAGGACACAAGGGGGCATCAGGGCACAGCATCCCTGACAGTGTGATGGGGTGCGCATGGTGCAGCAGCCCTGACTGTTCAGGCAGATGATGGTGGCAACAGGGTGCAGCAACCCCAACCGTGTGCAATTAGACAGTGGGCAACAGGGTGTAGCAGCCTCGAATGTAAGGCAAGAGACAGGGGGCATGTGGGGCAGGGGACGGGGCAGCAAAGTGCAGCTGCCTCAACTATGGCACAGGAGACAGTGGGCATCAGGATGCTCTATACTGTCTCTAGTTATACATTATGTATTTTCAAACAGAAACCAGCAATGAACTGAAATTTATGAGTTCATATAGTACATGAGCCTGAAATAGCAGAGTGTGGCAGACACCCATTTGTCAACCTGAGAGGAAAAGAATTGTTCTTACATGGACCTATTTGTTGAGGCTACATCAAAGACAAACTACTTGTATGAATTTACAAACTTTAGATTTATTTTATATCCGCTAAACAAACAACCCATTGTTATAAAACTAGAAAAGAAAACACAATGTTTTGATGGGATAGAACTTACAGCTGTGATACAGACAAGCTGATTTCTCAAATGCACACCATTTTAATTCAGCACTGAAACTCAAATGATCAACTTTTTAGAAGAACAAAATGATAGATTTTCAGCTAATTCATCTGAACACATACCAGAGACTGAGTTAGTAAAAACCCTGGACAGCAAACAATTACTTCTACAGACTGCTGTAATTAGGAAGTTTACAGCTCTTCAGTCAAGTAGGGACTTGCTTTGCTGCTGCAGCAGTAGCTTAGTCCAATATGATATCACTCTCCAAGGCTCAATCAGAAGAACAGAAACAGCCTGTTTCCAGTTAGTGCAGAACAAGTTAACAAATGCTGATTTAAAGAAAACCACAAAACTAAATAGCATGACATTGTCAGGAAACACTACTCATGACACAGGGACTTCAATTCAGTTTTTTTTTTTTTTTTTTTAAAGTGATTTAGTCACATTCTGCAAATGCCTGTTTCACATAGTGTGCCATTGCACCCATGCTTCAGATGTTGAAGCTGCAATTTGTTTTGTAAAAAAAAAAAAAAAAAATCGGTTAGTCATTTTTTCGTATGTTTTTGTTTCTGCCTACCCTCCAGTTTTCTGTGTGCAGCCAAACCCCCAGAATGATATCATGCAAGGGAACTGTCAATGTTTTACATACAACAAGGAATTCTGGGTAAATTATAAAGTTGACTTAAATGTTCATTACTCAAAGGTGCAGTTCCTTATTTTGGTAGTGGGGACTGCAGAATAGCACCCAATATATAGACATATAACCTAGTTCTAGAGAAGTTTAAAGAAGCTAAATATGTGTGCACATAGGAAGATTAGGTGGGCCGTAGGCCCTTATCTGCAGTCAACATCTATGTATCTAATGCATATACGTGTAGCAAGGCATTGTGGGTACAATACATAGCTGATTTTTCTGTCTCCCTTATCAATGGGTAATCTCCTATGTCAGTAGTGTTTACAGTGGCACAGTCTGTAAAAAAAAAGTTTCTGGAAAACTGTTTTTGTGAAGCAGATAAGCCAACAAGACAATGTGTCAGTCTGTGTAGATGTTGTTTGACTTTTACTGTCTGCTGGTGAAGTGACAGGTCTGAAGTGGCAGCTCCTGTCAGAAAGTGGGAGGGTGATTATACTTTTTTCTATGCTTATATTATAGGGCTTGAATGAATATAAATAGTTCAGGAGTGTAATTATGGGTCAGACTACTTTTCTTTTTCTTTGGTGTTCAGCTTCTGCTATGAGTCCAAAATTGTGAAAGAAAAAGGATGTCTGTAATACCAAGACTGACCAACAGATGTCTCTGTTTTAACACAGTGCTTAAAAGCTTTGTTTCCGTTGCATGATGTCACCGCTGGGGCTTGCAGCACTGAGAAAAAAGGGTCAGGGTTATGCAAATGAAGCAGAGCACAGAAATAAACTTTTTTTTTCATGGAAAGCAGCACTTTTTGGCAGTTTGAATGGTAGGAGACTGATTCACAACTCCTACAGGTTACTACTCCCATTTTCTATGACAAAATCACTTTAACAATGTGTAAAATGGTTACCATTGATCTTTAACCTGCTCAAGCCCCTATCAACGCCTCTACATTCCCCCTCCTACATCCCCCCTGCCTTCATATTTCTCTCAATGCCTCCCTCAGTTTCCCCATTCATGTCACTCCAGCTCCCCCCACCCCAGATCTGCATGCCCCTGCCCCATCCCTCCTCTATCTACTCCCACAGCTGCTAAATTTTGACAAGGCCTACCTGGCTTCTCCAGTCCTCCCCTCATCCCCTCTCTTAGTTCTTCCTTCACCCCTTGCTACCAGTCCCTTCCCATCCGTGGTCCTCTCTCCTTCTCCTGCTTTGCATTATTAGTGTACTTAATGAACACACATGATTTTGTTGCTGCATATACTATACCACAATATCTGTACTTTTATAATCCTGCATGTTAAACGGCTGTATCTGAATTGTCTGTTTTCTTTGTTAACATAGTTTTGACTTGTATAATTTAATTACTGCATCCCTGTTTTGTCATGACGTGGATCCTTTGTAAATGAGCTCCAGCTCAAAGGTTGTAATCTGAGATTTCAATAAATAAAAAATAAATAAAAAGGTTACTCACCTGTAACCATAGTTCTAGGAGTGGTATATGGTTTGCATTCACACACTGGCAGTTTTTCAAGAGCTGATTTACTAGGATGTTTTTAAGCAAACCTCCTCCCACCACCCGGGTGGTATATCCCTCAGCTCCACCCGTGACATCAGATCTTTGCATGCTGGAAGTGAGGAACTGTCTGCCACTTGGCAGGGGAGGTCAGGTGGGTGGTGTGGATGTCAATCATATACCACTCCTAGAAAGATCAGGTACGCAAAGACTTTTACCATAATAGCAGATTTTCTAGGAATGTCTCTTGTAGTAAGTCATTACTTCTGGGAGTTTCCCTTAGGTGGCGCTCTCAAATGGTAGTTTTCTCCAGCAGTCTCTATACCAGGGACCACCCACACGACCTCACTTCCTGGGCTATATCTATAAAAGTGGGTGGTCCCTGGTAGTCTCCGTTCCCCTCCGGTTTCATCTCATGATGCAAGGGACCGAGGGGAACCGAGGTACCAAAGCCTCCCGCCCTTACATTGTTTTCCCTGTTACAGAATGGCAGGGGTCAGAGGGAGGGAAGCTACTTTACTACAAGAGACATTCCTAGAAGATCTACTGTTACAGCAAAAGTTTTTGCGTAACCGATCTATCTTCCACGGAATGGTCTCTTGCAGTAAGTCATTACTTCTGGGAGATTCCCAAGCAGTTATATGGCAGTGGGGTGGCCAGATATGGCATTCTGCCATACATATAGTGTGGTCCTAGGGCTGATAGGTGCTAAGAACAGTACATCAGCATATAAAGAGAATTTTGAATTCTGTCTGTAAGTACTCCATTATAGTATTCGTTACAGGGTCATGGCTGAAAGACAAGCTAAACTGGCTATAACTGGGTATCTTCGGATGAGTTAAGCAGATGTAAACCCCGAAAGAAATTCAGCCATATAATGGAGTGATTGGTAGGTCTCAGTGGCATGCACTGGAAAAGACAGCATATGTCATAGCCTATTGGATTCTGAGTTTTGAATAGTAACCCAAATAATACAATGTAATTATTTTGTAGTGCTACAATGTAGCAAGTTAGGGCAGGTTTTTTTTTGCTATGTCTGTCAAGTCATTAGAGAAATGTATCCATTTTTGGCATAAATAGGTTACATAAGTAGCAAACAATGATTTTTTGTGTGAAAAGAAACATCGCATTTGTTTCATAATGGAATCCAGTGATTCTGGCAATATTGTACCCGTTTTAGGGTAAAGACATGGAATACAACATAGTGATGTAGTCAGTTCCATTATGTATTAGTAATCTCATTTGCAAGGGGGTCCCAAGTATGCCAGGGCCTGCAGCCTTGTTACGTGTAAACCTGAAATGTTAGTATGGTGGGCCCTTTATTTATGCTGTCGGGTGAACAGAAGTTTAAATAATGATCTAGATAATTACAAATTATGAGCCATTAGATCTCATCTTTAAGATTCTGAGAAAAAATCATAAGGTTTGTGACCTGCCCATATTTTGTTGTCCAAGTAGCGTGGATCAGAAAATTGATTAGTCTTGCAGAGTTTATAAGGTTTATAATATATATATATATATATATATATACACACACACACACACACACACACACACACACACACACACACACACACGTACTCACTACTGTTTCTGTGGCCTTTATCTATGGTCAGGTGAAGACTGCATGTAGCAGTAAAAGTTTGGTAAGAATATTATGATCCATATTATGATAGTATCAAGATATATAGATTTTTTATTAGCACGTGAGTAGTAGCAGGCCCTGTTCATGGGAGGGACATGAGGGTCTGGCGCACAACAGGCCAAGAGACAGCTTGATGAAATGACCGTAATGGTCTGTAACAGTGATACCTCACAAAGTGGCTAGATGTAAAAAGCCTCCTGGGAAAGGCCTCAGTATAATTTCAAATCGAAGCCCCCCCCCCTTCAAAAAAAAGTCTTCGAGGCCTAGAAGAGGAGACCAGGGCGCAGTTTGAAGTTTGTAGTGAGAGGAAGAGGCACCCAGCTGTCCTAATGGGCAGTCATGGGTTGGTTAGATGTGTTCCTTGTCCTTCGCTCTTTGCTTCTGAATCTTCCTCTTTTGTTATAGTAATTTCCATTTTTGTATGAATAATTATACTGAGGGCTTGGTTTGTGGTACATATACAGTATTGTACTGTTTTTAGTTGTCTGCCTGTGGCTTGTAGGTTATCCAGTATTGTTTGTGCCCCTGGGCCAAAGAGATTGTCGCCAGAAAAAATGGGCATTACCCACTTTTTGTTGAATATCAGGTGCTAGCCCTTAGAGTCGGAGCTATGCCTGACGGCGTATAAAATTACCGACTGCAGAGGCTCTAGCTGAAGCGTCGGCTCCTTTTTCAGGGGATGTAGTAGTAGTAGCAGACTCTGTTCATGGGAGGGGCACGAGGGTGCAGCGTACAACAGGCTGAGAGGCATCCCGATGAAGTGACCGTAATGGCCTGTAACAGTGATACCTCTATTAATTATGTATATATGAACATGATAAACATGTTACCCTCCGTCCTGAGGTGTGCCTCTATAATATTGGCGAGGTTATCCACAAGGCATAGGTGACAGCATGATGCATTCTTAGTCAGTTCTGGGTCCCAAGAGGCAGACACAAAAGAATCTGATATGTTGATTGTAGAAAAATATGAAGTTGATGTCCACGCGAAATAAGCCCCTTTGAATAGTAGGGGTATGTCATATATTTTGTTTGATAAATAGCCTCATAGTTCTATACATTGGTGTCATTGACTGGAGGGTTTTTGCTCTATAAATGAGTGTGAAAAAGCCTTGTACCCTCGTTGATAGAGGAGGCAGTCAAGAGACATCCGTCGAAGGGATACAGCCTGTTGATGAGAATATGTAACCATGTTAATATGCTGTTGACGGAAAATGTGTCCCAATGATAATATGTCTATATTATAAGGCATGGTCTGTGGATGGAGGAATGTTGGCCACTGATGGTGGAATCATCCCTGTCGATGGTGTAGAAGGAATACCATGCCCCGTAGAAAGTGGAATGAAAGCCGTCTATGATGATTAGTAGAAATCATGCTCTGTCGACGGTGGATCATCTGCCATTGACAATGAAAGAAGGGGAGCATGTCCTGTCGACGGTGGAATGTGTCTCATCGACAATAGATGAAAATAATGTGCCTCGTTGATGAGTGGTGTTACGCCAGTTGATGAGAGAAGCTTGTTCGTATATGAAGCCACCACTGATGATAGTCTTGGAGGAGGCCTCCGTCGACGGGAAATGAACCTCCCGTCGATGAGAAGTATGTAGGAGGCCTCCATCGATGGGGCATGAGTGGGCGGTCGATGAGAATCATGTAAAAGGCCTCCATCAATGATGGATGAATATTCCGATGATGAGAAATCATGAAGGAGGCCTCCGTTGATGATGGATGAAGGGTCCATCAACGGGGATCATGCAGGAGGCCTCCATCGATGGGGAATGAACCTCCCGTCAACGAGAAGTACGTAGGAGGCCTCCGTCAATGGGGAATGAACCTCCCATTGATGAGAAGTATGTAGGAGGCCTTCGTCGACGGGGCACGAGTGGTACGTCGATGAGAATCATGTAGGAGGCCTCCGTCGATGGTGGATGAATATTCAGTCGATGAGAAATCATGCAGGAGGCCTCCGCTGACAGGGAATGAACCTTCCGTCGACGAGAAGTATGCAGAAGGCCTCCGTCGAGGGCAAATGAACCTCCTGTCGACGAAAAATATGTAGGAGGCCTCCGTCGACGGTGGATGAATATTCCGTTGATGAGAAATCGTGCAGGAGGCCTCCTTCAATGGGGAATGAACCTCCTGTCGACGAGAAGTATGCAAGAGGCCTTCGTCAACGGGGAATGAACTTCCCGTCGACGAGAAGTATGTAGGAGGCATCCGTCAACGGGAACATAGTGTGAGCCTCTGTAGAGTTTTGCTGGAGGCCTCTGTCGACAGGGATTATGCATCCATCAACGGGAATACAGTGTAAGCCTCTGTAGTCTGTTCTGTGATGAAGATGATGTAGAAATGCCTGCCATTGACGGGGGTATTTGACCTCCGTCGACGAAGAAAGTCTCCTTGATAATATATGTCTAGCATACATGACCATTGAACAGTGGTCAGGCAGGACTTATGGCGAAGGTATGTCTTCCACTCCGATGCTTCTTGAAAAGAACTCATTGTTGTGTCCTTAATGGGTTCAATCCACGTAGCGGGAGAGTATTCTAGCTGTTGTGAGAGCTGAAGCCGGCGGGAAAATGAACGGAGACTACCAGGGACCACCAACTTTTATAGGCACAGCCCCGGAAGTGAGGTTGTGTGGGTGGTCCCTAGTATAGAGACTGCTGGAGAAAACTACCATGGGAGAGTGCCACCTAAGGGGAAACTCCCAGAAGTAATGACTTACTGCAAGAGACCATTCCGTGGAAGATCTATGGTTACAGGCGAGTAACCTGTTTTTCTAGGTGTGTTGATATGGTTCATTTATCCATACATTGGAAGACTTCCAGCAGTTTTCTGGAAAGAGGGGGCAAGGCACACATCCTTATTTGGCAGAGACTGGAGAACCGAGGACCCAAATGCAATATCCCAATGAGACTCAAGGTCGATGATGTACTGGGAAATGAAAGTGTGTGCTGATTTCTAGGTAGCAGTCCTTTAGATCTCCTGGATAGGGATGTCCCTGAAAGCAGCCACCGAGGCAGGAGTATGTCTGGTGGAATGAGACCTGAGACCTACAGGAGGCTCACTGCCAGCCAACATATAACATAGGTTTATGCAGGACATAATCCACCTGGCAATAGTCCTCTTAGCTGCCGGTCTGCCAGGCACGGCTTCAGCGTATGTCACAAATAGCTGGCAAGCCTCACACTGAATGTCAACCATGCACTCTGTATAACAGGAGAACTCCCGCGGCAGGTCCAAAGTGTAGAGCCTACAGTTGGCATCTGAAGATGGATCCATGAAGAAGACAGGAGGTACGTCACCTGGTTAAAGTGGAACTCTGAGACAACCTACGGGAGGAATTTCGGGTGGGAGCAAAAGGACTACCTTGTTACTGTGAAAGACCAGGTAAGGAGGTTCCAGTGAGAGCACCTGGAGCTCACTTATCCTTCTGGCTAACATAACAGCCACCAGGAAGGCCATTTTCCATGACAGGTATGACATTTCACACCTATGCAGAGGCTCAAAAGGCTTGCCCATGAGCACAGCCTGAAGCAGCAGCAAGTCCCACGGTGGTGGAGGTTCAGGCACTGGCAGGGACAAGTGGTCAAGGCCTTTTAAAAAGTGCCTGACCACCTTCCCCTGCACCACTGTCGGCCTACTACCTGTGCTCGGTATGCAGAAATGGCTGCCAGGTGCACCTTAAGCATCGTCGATCGCAGTCCTAACTGGGATAGGGTCCAGGGGTCCAGTTTTAGAGCCCTGACCTTAGGAAGGACGAAGACAGGCTGGTGACTGTGTGGACAAGGGCAGCCAAGATGATTCAAGGTCTCCAGGGTCTCTCATACAAGCAGCACCTAAAGTCGCTAAACATGTACTCACTCGCAACCAGGAGGGAGTGTGGAGATATGACTGAGACCTTCAAGTACATGAGAGGCAAAACTACGGTGCCATACACTGAACTCTTCACCAGGAACACCAGCTCAACCACCAGGGGACATGAATGAAAGCTGCGTGGAGGGAACTTTAAGAAGGACGGAAGCACTTCTTCACGGAGAGTCTTAGATCCATGGAATGGCCAACCTGCTGAGGTGGTGGGGGCAGAGACAGTGACAGAGTTCAAATATGAGCGAGGGCTCAATTCAGGGGCGTTAGAACAGAGAAGGACAAAAATCCATAAGGGGGAGGGTTACGACCCAGGACCACAAATAGGTCTTGGGAACTCGTGAACAGACTTGATGGAATTTTTGTCTCCTTCTGCCATCATTTTCTATGTTTCTACTCCAATATACTAGCCACAGGGCAAGCAAGAGGATCAAGCTCCTTGCCCGGACACCAAATGGAAAACCAGTTTCATTTAAAGATGTAGCACTGGCAAACAGATTCTTTTCTCGAGACCTCCACAACGTAAAGCACATTCTCTGAAAGACCCAAAGCTTGGAACTCTAACTGCTCAGAAACCAGGATATGAAGTGCAGAGTGAAAGTCCGGAAGCAGTATCTTTCCCTGTTGTCGAGTCAGCAGATCCTGGTGAAGAGGCAACTGCCAAGGGAGGCGGCTGCTGAGGCTGAGGACATTTGGGTACCTGAACTGGTGAGGCCAGTCCAGAGCTATCAGGATCATCCACGCTTGTCCTTCCATACCTTAACCACCACCTTGTAGATCAGGGGAAAGACAGGAAAGGCATACAAGAAGCCTGGGTTCCAGGGTCTCGCAAAGTCATCCTCCACTAGTGTTCTGGACTGTGAGGGGCAGGCACAGAACAGCCTCAATTTTGTGTTCTCCACGGAGGCAAACAGGTCCACCAGATGGGTGCACCAAAGGGACAACAGCTGGCTCACCACCATCTGATGCAGGGACCACTCGTGCAACATCTCATCCACCCAGCTGAGAGGATCTGCCAGCTGACTATCTGCTCACGTGACATGGATCCCCAGGAGATCTGCACCCAGGTTGTACATGAGGGTCCAGGTGTGGAAGACCTCCCGACACAAAGGAAGGAAGTGCATGCTGCCCTGCCTGTTCAGGTAGAACACAGTCATGGTGGTGTGCGTCTGGACTTGCTCGACATGACCCCTGACTACAGGAGCAAATTCTGTCAAAGCTAGCTGCACTGCACAGACCTCCAGCAGTTTGATATGGTGACGGGACTCCCAAGATGACCAGAACCTGTGGGTCCTGTAGTCTCCCAGGTGCACTTCCCACCCCAACAGAGACACATCTGTCATGAGAGTGATGGTCGGTTATGGAAAGACAAATGGGAGTCCTTCCTCCAGCTGTTTTGGTATCAGCCACAAACAGATGGCATCCCACATCAGCTGGGTCACTGTGCCGGCTGGTCTAGGTGTCTGAGGCACTGTGAACACTGAAGGCCAGCTCTCACTTAAGGTGCCACATCTGCCAGGGAGCTCATCAGACCACAATGGTGCAACATGTCATTTACCCAAGCAGCCTCAAGAAGTTACAGGCAGGGCCGCAAGCACCCAAACTGAAATGATTGGGCAAAGAAGATAATCCAATGCCCGGTCCGCAGGCCGATGGGCCTTAGCCTATAGGGAGTCTAGCTCTGCCCTAATTAAATGAATCACCTGCGAGGGAATCAGTTCGGACTTGGCCAGGTTGACCAAGAGGCCCAAGTCTCTGCAGGTCTAGAGGGCCAAGTTCCTGGAATGCTCCACTGCCTCTTTGGATGGCCCCGCTATCAGCCAGTCATCCAGGTAGGGAGAAACCCTGAGGCCCTTGCACCGCATGAAGGCTGCCACCACTGTCATGCACTTGGCAAAGACCCTGAGTGCAGAGGAGAGACCGAATGGCATGACCTAGAGCTGATAAGAGCATACCTTTAATGCAGAACCACAGGTACTGCCAGTGGGACTGATGGCCTGGGATGTGGAAGAACGCTTCCTGGAGGGCCAGGAAGCAGAACCACAAGCCCTGTTCCAGGGATGGTATGATCTGGTTCAGCAAGACCATCTTGAACTTGAGCTTCCAGAAGATCGAGTATAGGGTGCCAGCACCCCCATCCATTTCTGAACCAGAAGTACCTGGACAAGTGCCTCTGACTTGGCAGGGCATCTGGGACACAGGCTATGGCTCCTTTTGTGAGGAACTGTGCAACATCCTCCCTGAGAGTGGACAGTGTGTCCTGCGACATGGAGGACTGCCTCGGAATGTGGAATCGGTAAGCTGGCAGAGCCTCGAAATTGAAAGGCAACCTTCTGCTGACCACTTCGAGAACCCACCTGTTTGTACTAATGACGGACCAGTGTGGCCAGAAGTGGCGAAGCAGACCTCCCACAGGGAGCTGGATCAGGGACTAGACAGGAGGTGAACACCCACCGACCTGTCAATAGGCAGCTTTGGAGGGGGCACTAGCCACTGAGGCCATAGGAACACCTACTCCCCTACACCTCGATTTCTTGGGCCCCGGCCGGAGAAGTTGGCCTTGGGACACCAGGCTTGAAACTGTCCATGATGGGACTGTTGCTGCCGAGACTGCTGTGAAGAAAAGGTGGACATTAAAAGGTCTTTTTCTTTTGCTTCTAACTTTTCAGGTCTTTCTGGGATGAAGCCATGTAATCTAGAGTGGCAATGGACTTCTCGATCCTAGTGAGATGTCCATCCATCCCTGGGCCAAAGAGGTCAGTGCCCAGGAAAGGGACATCAACCAACTTATGCTGCGTATCCACCATGAAGGTGAAGATCTGCAGCCAGGCCCTACGATCTATCACGATGGCCGCTGCCTTAGCACAGGCATAGGAATCACCAATGTCCAAGGTCGTCTGGAGCTGGTGTTTAACTAATGCTTGACTTTGGTCTCTGATGACCTTTCCTGGTAGCTGCTTATGAGCAGGCAGTTAAGGGAGGACATTATCTTGACTATGGGGATGTTCTCTATGGCGCTGCACCCCAATCCACCCTGGCCAGCTTGGACACACTTTTCCATTCCTTCTGTCACTTCATCCTGGATTGCCAACAAATGACCCACCACTGCGACCTTTATAATTCTCTAGCCCTGCCCTCAATCCTGGCCCGTAGACAGATCCACTGTGCCAGAGTCATTGCTAAATTCTGGTCCCAGTCCCTACCCCCTTATCTCGGCTCCACCATATCAGCTCTGCCTCCCCCCCACCTAATCCCTCAGAAGCACTGACTCCAGGCTTCTCAAAGTTGATCAGGCAGTCAAGATTTTTCTTGACCCTGTTGACTAGTTGTTGGAGAGGGTCAGTCTAAGACCCCAGATTTTCCAGTCCTCTCTGAGGAGGATGTGGAGCGGTCTGTATCCCTGGCCATTACCCATTCATGCACACATCCAAAGGCCAATACACCTTCAAATACCGTATGCTCAAACTATGGAATGGCTTGCCTGCAGACATCAGGCATGCAACAAACCCCAGGCAACTCTCCTCACTCCTCAGAGCACACTTCACTTCCACTTGCACCTGCACCTAGCAACTATAGTACCTCAGTCCTACTGTCCTAGTGTGCTGGGTAATCTGATTGTGCTTTTAACTGCATTAACTTGCACTGGATGTAAAAGTCATCTGTCGCTGCTCTTCACCTGTTAGCAATGTGGATTCTTCTACCGCATTATTTGTGAGTTACCAATGTAACATTGTCTGCATTCTTGCTGTATATATTGTACTATATGTATTTACAAGTCTCTGCTCACTGTACCCTAACTTCCCCCAGGCCACATCTGGAAACGAGCGACTATGCAATCAGTATGCTTGCCTGGTAAAACTATTAAATAAATAAATTATCAAGCACTCCCAGCAGGGAGTGACCAAAATAAGCCATTGCCAGGGCATTACTCACCTGATGGAGACAAACAGAGGACATGACTTAGACTTTCTTAGCTACGTGATCAAGCTTTATCAGCTCCCTGTTGGGAAGTCTGTCCACATCCCCAGTATTTTCTGATTTCTGGAAAACCAAGTCAGACACCAGACCAAGAGTGGTCAGAGTACCCGGACAGAGAGCTGGTAGGGATCAAATATTTGTGGCCATACGGGGCGAGGGTGCTGGGCAGGATGCTGCCAAAGCTCAAGAGTCTGTCCCATAATGATCTCAGCCATGGGAAGGGCAACTCCCCCACCCCAGGATTAATTCTTATCCAGGATGTCAGTAAATGGGTATTTAGTCCTTTTTTGAAATGGCTCCAATGGAACACCCATGGATTCCAACATGAGCTGGAGAAGAGCCCCAAAAGACACCGACCTGTAGCCTGTGGTCAGTTCCTTTACCGAGTCCAGGTCAAACATATGTGTCCATGAGGACTGCACAGAGGACCCACTGGAGTCATCAAAGGACTCATCGAAGAAAGCCCTCTGGCTTTTCCCACCATGAACCACTCTAGAGTTGTCAGAGTGGGTCATTTCCACAGATAACTGGCCTGGCAAGCTGGTCCCCAGAACGGAGTCTTTAGTAGGTGCTCCCCACGTGGGCTGCAGTAGAGGCGGTTCCACTTGCAAGGCTGGAAAGACACGTGTCAACAACAGTTGCCTCAGTGAGCTTTACCAGCACTGGCCAGTTGACCATAGGGGTCAGGGTAGCCAAGGCCCATTGCTGCCAGAGAAGGTCCTTGTAGTGCCACTGCATCCACCAGCACAGCATCTCGTCATCTGAGGATGAAGAGGACAAGGAGCATCAACCATGATGTCTCCCAGTCGAGCAGGATTCAGAACTCGAGGAGCACCTTGACCTCGAACGTCAACCTGGGGGCTGATGTTGAGGAGACTCAGCAAGAGGTGTTGTATACACGACAGGCATAGGGTTTGACTGCATGACCTCTGGCGGAGGCTAATCCTGAGTGGTAATGGCCAGGGATACAGACCGCTCCATATCCTCCTCAGAGAGGACTGGAAAATCTGGGGTCTTAGACTGACCTGTCGTTGACCCTCTCCAACAACTGGTCAACAGAGTCAAGAAAAATCTTGACTGCCTGATCAAATGGTGTCGATGTCATCAAGCCTGATGAGGGTACCGTGGAGCTAGCGACCCACCACTCAACCAAATTTGCCTCAGCTAAAGCCAAGCTCCTGAGTGTCTTCGAGCAGTCAGGGAAGTCAATGGAGTGGGATCGCTCCTGGTCCTGTGCTTCTTGTTTTCATGCTTCTTACCATGGCAGGCACAGCTCTCCCCGAAGATCTGGAGGCCTGACACATCTCATGAAACTCCCCAGTGAATGACGTTCCGACACTGGCCCCACCTGGGAGCACCCTGAGGCCGATGAGATGCCCACCACAGCCTTCACTGCAGCCTCTTCCATAGCCACAAGCTGAGCCACTGACCCCACTGCAGTGGAGGCTATACTGTGACCACCCTTAGGCCACAACTTTGGGTCCTGTTTGGCTGGCCGACTGAGGAGAAGATAAGCCTTATGGTCTTCAAGCAATGATGGTAGTATCGTCTGGTACAGGCCACAACCCACAACACTGTGTGCCGTCCCTAGGCAGTACATACATGACACATGCGGGTCTGTCCGTGACATTTTCTGCCTGCACGTGGTGCATTGTCTGAAGCCATGAGTGGGCTTCACTTCCTCGTGTTCCATTGTTCAATTGAGTGACAAGAGTGGTACCGAGGAATATACTCAAGAAATCAAAAGTTAGAGAAAATTCACCATGTTTGCCAATGGCTCACTTAATAGTCCCTACAAGCGTGGGCCTGCGAAGGAGGAGACCACACTCTTCCAGCGGAAAGGAAGTTCTGACATCATGGGGCAAAGCCAAGGGATATACCATCTGGGAGGTGAGAGGAGTTTTGCTGAAAGACATTCTGGTGAATCAGCTCTTAAAGAAGAAAGAACAGTTACATAAGAACTTACCATAATGGCAGATCTTTGAGGGGATCTCAGTTATCAGGTCACACATATGGAACTTCACTGTCGGTGAAGCATGATCCACATGGAAGATTTTCAGCAGTACCACTAGGGCCACCCACGCTGATGTCATCTGCCGATGTAATCAACCCTATAAAGGCATAAGCAGCCCCACTTCGCCTTCACTTCTTCCCACCGGAGACTAAGGGAGCAAACCCATGCCATGGGGGACCGAGGAGAGAGAGAGGTGCCCAGGACCGAATAAAAGACTGGATACACCAGTTAGCCAGTTCTGAAAAAGAGCCCCATAAAAGGGAGATGGTGGAAGGGAAGGCAGACCTGATGACTGAGATCCCCTTGAAGATCAACTGTTACGGTAAGTTCTTATGTAACTGTTCTATCTTCATTGGGGGTATCTCAGTCATCAGGTCACACATATGGAACAAGTCCCAAACAATTACAGATGCAACATAACAGTCTGGGAGGAAGGCCAGCTAAAGCTTAGCACAAGAGGCCCTGCAGGACAGCCTTGCCAAAACCTGCACGGGTTCTAGAAGCAATGTCCAGACTGTAGTGCTTGGTGAAAGTATGGACGGTACTCCAGGTGGCAGCAGTTCAAATGTTAGCGGCTAAGACCCCTTTGAAACAGGCCACAGAAGTAGCTATGCCCCTAGTGGAATAGGCTTTCACCACCTCTGGCAACTCTTTGCCATGCTTGTTGTAGCAGAACACAATACAGTGTGCCAACCAATTGGAAAAACACTGTTTAGAAACCTGAACGCGCTCTCTACCTAGGGTGAAAGAAACAAAAAGCTGCTTAGATTTTCTGCCATCCTTAGATCAGAGCAGATAATATTTCAAAATTCTATGCACATATAACATATGGAGCAGTGTGTGACAGGGTGACCTGGTAGGAAGACGAGGGTCTTCCTTTGCCACCCCCCCCCGCCATTAAGTACCTAAAGCCTATGGTATTTATATAAAGTGCATAGGAGGAATAAACGACAGCGATTAAGGTGCTTATATGGCATTTCAGGCCATGAATTTAATAAAGTGCTTTTTGCCATAAACATGTGCAGATTATTTAAATAAAGTGCTTAGTGTTTTCAGGAAATATTACAGTGCTTAAAGTAGTAAAATGCAGCATAAAAAAGAAATGTGAGCGGTTTAACTTAGCTACAAAGCTGCTGAAAATGTACTGTGTAACTCTGAATGGCAGCAGCTTAATCAGGAGACAAAACGGAGCGGCATTTATTTGTTAGAACAGACATTGCTGTCTGCCACTGCTCCGTAGGGTGCACAACTTTAAAAAATTATCCTGCATCAAGCAGGATTAGTGATGTAACAGAGCGGCTTTTCTTTACTTTTAGCCGACGCTAGGTTAATTAAGGAACCCCCTTTTTTTTGCTTCCTTAAAAATAGTAAAATAGCTCCCGGCTGCTGGCATTAAAGTAAAATATGTATTTTGCCAGCTAAGCTATGGAGAAGCAGAGAAGATGCGCAACCAAACCGGATTGGGTAGAAGTCCCAAATTAAACAAAGATTCTGTCATGAAATAGTAAGCAGCTGTTTTGAAATAGTTCCGCTGCTCCGTGCCTCCCCTAATGTTTCCTGGAGACCTGTGAAGAAAGAAAAGACCCTGAGGGGTCTAGAAAGAGAGCAAAAGTTATGTAAAAGAGGAGCCTATTTGCTCCTCAGTTTGCTCTCTCACGCTCTCTCTCTCTCTGCCTCTCAAGTAAACTGCTATGTCACAGTTTCAATGTGGAGTGGCAAATAAATGTTTTACGCTCTGTATAAGTGCTTTTCATGTGCAGGGACAGTGGAGTCCTTATTAATTACACTACCACTGCTAGAGTATGAACAAAATAAATAAATAAAAAAGGAACAAAATACAATAAGGGATTACCAAAATTACTAAGCCCCGCAGCAGAGCAGCAAGTTAGTTTTTTTACTTGCAGAATGCTGCTCTGCTGAATACAGGAGCCAATTTAAAGGGACAGGAATGACGCTATATCAAGCAATACTGTTGAAATTGTGGCAGCCCTCCGAATAAGAAGAGAGGGATGCAATGTTTTAACAATTACAGAGGTATAAAATAGGTTCTGACCTGTTGGTTGGGATTCAAGACTGAGTCTTTTCTATAGGGGAAGAGCGGCCCCTAGATGGCTATATTTATACCCAAAGCATCTCTAGCTCATTATATAAAAGGACAGGAGTTTCCTTAATAAGGGGCAATTAATGTTTCTCCCCGAATAAACCCAAATGTATGGTACCTTTTAAAGTATTGGTTCCAGGACATGGTAGATGATAACCAAGGGTTAGAAGTAACCTTATTTTTATTTTGTATAGGCTGGGTTACGAGCCTTTACAGACCATTTTGAGACTAACTGCATAATGTGGTCGGATCACATGCTATATGAAGTCACTCAAAGAAATGTATAAAAGCCCACCACTAGGGGCATAAAGGTAGATAGGGCAGTAAGTTGCTGATTGGCAAGGGAAGGTGTGAGACCTTCAGGATGTTCAGCAGGGAGGCTGAAGCCATGCCATGCTTAGCTGAGAAAGGCTAACCTTTATTTTCTGTATTTGGCTTCTCCCCTGAGGCCTTCCAGTACTCCCTGAGAAATGCTGACTGGGTACCACTAAATTACTAGGTAGTGTCAATGATGCTACTCGGTACTTCCAACACACCTTTCTTCATGTGGCTAACTCACAGCCTCTATAAAAAGACGAGCAAAGGGCAATGTCACAGATGGATATCGTGCAAACTTAAAACCCTAATGTTAAGCAGAGACAAGGCCTGGAAAAAGCAAGGCGCTCTAATAGCCCAGCTGACCTAGCAGATTACAGGTCCTTGCAGAACAAATGCAAGAAAGCCACAAAATCTGCCAAAAGGGAATATCTCAAAGTCCTTCAGCGAGACACCCTGTCCAACCCTAAGTCCTTCTAGACCGGCATCAACTCATTGTTAAAAGGAACAAACAAACAAACCACAGCAGGGCAATATTACCTGCAATGGGCTAACTTTAACCGATGGTGGAGAGGCTGCCGCTGCCTTCAATAGCTTCTTCACGGACCTGGTCATCTACAGAAAAGACCGACACCCTCGTCCCCAGGGTCCCTCAGTCAAGGAAATGCAGGACCCTCCGACCCCCCCATTTCCACTTAAGAACTGTACATGTCAAAGAAGTACTACCCCTCCTGCAGTCTTTAAAACCTAGGGGATTACCAGGACCAGACAGTTTGGACCCTGGGCTGCTCAAGGCTGCGGTCCCTGTCATAGCCTTACCTATCACTGTGCTAATAAACAGATCCCTACAGGAGGGAGTTGTCCCCACTATGTGGAAACAGGCCCACGTGGTCCCAATCCACAAGGGGGGGATCCAGAGATCCAATTGGCCACTACAGACCCATCTCTATTCTTTGCCACCTAGCAAAGATCCAGTAGTGGCTCGTCTACAGCCAACTGAGGGACTACCTGGAAAACAATTAGTTCCTGGCCCCCTCACAGCATGGGTTCCAGCAAAAACATGGGATGGACACAGCCCTCATCAGGTTTACCTCCGATGTCCTAGCCGCCCTGGACAAGGGCACTCCCATGGGGGCAGTCTTCATAGATCTGACCAAGGCATTCGACCTGGTGGATCACCCACTTCTACTAAACAAATTGAGCACACTTGGACTGGACCAACACTCCCTGAACTGGTTCAACAACTACCTGACTGACCGCTCTCAGCAAGTCAAGTGGAGAGGTGCTACCTCTGACCCTCTACCGCTAATGGAGGGCGTGCCACAAGGCTCCATCCTGGGCCTGCTCCTGATCTCCCTGTTCATCAATGACCTCTGTCACCACTCCGGGGGCAGCTCCACTGTGCAGTATGCCAATGATGCAGTACTCTACAGAGCTGCGCCTCATCAGGATGACCAAGGACCCCTGCACCAGGCTAACTTCTCCCAGGTTGAAGCATGGTTGGTCGAGAATCGTTTAGTTCTCAACCCTACCAAGACCAAAACACTCCTGTTTGGTCCCAAATCCCTGGGTCCCTCCCGAGCACATTTTCTCCCACTGGTCACCTCATCCGGCTCTCCTATTGAAGTGGTACAATCATTCAAATATTTAGGTCTTACACTGGACCTAGGACTCAAACTAAAACCACATGTAGACTTAGTGGCCAAAAACATCCACCAAAACTCGGGCTGCTCTACCGTCTAAGCGCCAATCTGATACCTGAGTCAAGGCTGGCAATCGCTTAGAGTGTCCTCCTGCCTACTCTTACCTATGCGGCCCCAATCCTACTCGGCATCTCTAAGCTAGACTATGGTAGACTACAGACACTGTACCACAAAGTCGCATGATTCACTACTAAAGCCCATCCAAGGACCCACCACTACGAAGTCCTTGCTGCACTCAAATGGCCCACCCTGAACCTAAGACTTCAGTACCCCCTACTAAACTGGACATACAAGCTCCTCTACAACTATCCCCCCACAGGGCATGTTGGGCTTATCACCCAAAACACCCCAGCAGGTCCCTTCGCACCTCGGACAAAAAACTGCTTGAACAGCCCAGACCCAGATCTGCAGCAGGTAATAAGTCCTTGGCCCATATAGCACCCACACTGTGGAACACGCTCCCCTGCCAACTACAAGAAGCACCCTCCCTAGCTATTTTCAAGACGAGGTTATGTGCTCACCTCCAAAATCTCAGCTCCTGCGTATGTCCGGAAGCCTAGCTAAGTCACGCCCCCGGCATCTAATTGCCACAGCTGACCTTAGGTACTCCCCCTGTAAACAGTTGCCCTCTCCAGCTGCTATAGATGTTGCGTAGTGTTACAAAACATCGTACACTAGTATGCTATGTACTACTCTGTATCTATTGACTGTTGTTGTCCAAATATTGTTGTACAAAATCATCGTTCACTTGTATGCAATGTACTACTCTGTATCTATCAACCGTACTTGTTCAACTCTATGTAAATAACTCCGGGTCACCCCTGAAAAAGGGACCTCCGGGGCCCAGTGGGCTTACCCGGTTAACAAAATTTAAATAAATACAATAAAAATATTTTGCCTTATTAATTGTGAATTCTAATAAAATGACAAACACTTCCAAGCATTTTTTTAATGCACCTGACATTATTGTCTGCCTGTTTCTGTTTCTTGAAATCCTACACCCTTCAACACAGTGCTTCCTCTGGATTGGCACACTCAAGAAAATAAACAGGTAGGTGGATAGATTGGTTCAGGGTAAACTCAAGACACCACCTTAGGGAGAAACTTAGGATTCATGTGCAAAGACAACCTGTCTTTGTGAAAAAACAAATAAGGCTCCTCACACCAGAGAGCCTGAAGCTTGGAAATCCTTCAAATAGAAGTAACAGCAATCAAAAATAACGCTTTCTAAGTGAAAAAGCATGGCTAGCAAGTCATGACTGGCTCCAACGGAGACAGGGTCAACTTCTCCAAAACAAAATTTAAATCCCAAGCCGGGAACAGATTGGGGGTTTCAGAGGCAGGATGCCCCTGAGAAAGGTACAGGACACATCCAACTGAGCCATGGTGCGACTGCCCACAGGCTCATGAAAGGCAGAGATAGTCGAAAGGAGCACCTTGAGGGAAGAGTACTGGAGACCTGAGTCCGACAGAGATATCAGATAGTCCAGAATCTGGCTCACTGGACAAGTGAAAGGGTCCAGACGATGCTTGGCAGCCCAGATGGCAAATCTCTTCTTCCACTTCATGGCATATGTGGCTCTAATGGAAGGCTTCCGAGCTGCTGCGAGGTCGCCTGCTACCCTCTGGAGCATACCAGATCAGGCGATGGCTATGTTCTCAGGAGCCAGGCATGCAGACAAAGGGACTTCAGATTGGGATTGAGGAGCTTGCATCAGCAGATCCCTGCAGAGGGACCATAGGCTCCACAGCTAACTACTGCAGTAATGGAAAGCATATCTGCCGTGGCCAGAATGGTGCCATCAAGATCATGCTGGTCCCCTTCATCTTCAGTTTGATTAGCACTCTCTGAATCAGGGGAAATGGAGGGAAGGCATAAAGAAAACTCCTGCTCCAGGAGAAGGACAACACATCTCGACAGAAAACACCACGCTCTGGATCTAGCAAGCAAAAACTGGGCAGTTCTGCTTCAGTGGGGACGCAAAAAGGTCCAACTCTGGAGGACCCCATTTGGTGAACAGATCTTCTGCGACAGATGAAAGAAGTTCCAACTTGTGCATGCTGGACTGTGTCCTGCTGAAGCTGGGTGTTTAGCACACCTGGGACGTGGACAGCCCAGGGGATCAGGCAGTGGTCTATTGCCCAGTACCATACTCTCATGGCCTCCTTGCACAGAGGGTACGAGTGTGTCCTCCCCCATTGCTTGCTGATATAATAAACAACACAGATTGTCCGACTGGATTAACAGCTGACCCAGCAGGAGATGGTTCTGAAAGGCCTGCATGGCATACAGGACTGCTCGCATTTCCAGGACGTTGATATGCAGAAGGGCTTCTATCTGGGACTAAGACCACAGAGTCTCAAAAGGACCCAGATGTGCTCCGCCCCAGCCTGAACCAAAGGCATCCATGGTGAGGATCTGCTGGGGGGAGGAAATCTGCAATGGAACTTTTTTTGAGAGATTCTATGGGTCCATCGACCACTGGAGCACCCTGCGGACTAGAGAGGAGACCAGCACTAACTGATCTGATTTGTTCATGTGCTGGTCCCATTGCACTCTGACTGTCCACTGGAGGACTCGCATGTGCAGCCTGACCAAGGGAACCATGGGAATGGCCGTGGTTATCAGAACCAATAGCTGCACGTATATCCTCACAGGGATATAACCACTCTGGGCAACCTCCTGAGCCTGCACAATGAGGCGCTCTGACCCATTTTGAGGAAGGAAGGCCTTGCCCTGTACCAAATCCAGAACCACCCCTATATACTGCAGTCTCTGGGATGGGATCAGGACAGACTTGGACAGGTTGACAGTGATGCCCAGGGACAGAAACAGCTGAAGGGTTCTCTCCAGGGTCTGGAGGAGCTGCTCTCTGGATGGAGCCTTCAGGAGTCAGTCATCCAGGTAGGGGAAAAAATACAGTCCCTCCATTCTGACAGCTGCAGCTACTGCTGCTAAGCACTTTGTAAAGACCCATGACGCACAGGATAAGCCAAAGGGCAATACTTTGAACTGGTAATGCTCACCCTGAAAAAGAAACCGGAGGAAATCTCCTATGCGGTGGAAACACAGAGATATGCAGGTAGGCATCCTGCATGTCCAGACAGCACAGCCGGTCACCCTGCTTGAGTAGGGGTATCAGGCTTGGCAGGGTGACCATGGGGAATTTTTTGTACTAGACATATGGATTGAGGTCCCTGAAAACTAGAATGGGCCTCAGATCTCTGGTTCTTTTGGGGACCAGGAAGAACCTGGAATAGAAACCCCTGTTTCTCTGACACCTGGGCACTGGCTCAATGGCCCTTTTCTGCAGAAGGGACTGTACCATCTCCCAGAGAACCATCAGGTGGGCCGGGAGATATGTGGTGGGTACTGGGGAGTCTCTGAAGGAATCTCCACAAGTTCCAGAGTGTGACCCCTTTCTATAATATAAAGAATCCAGGCATCTGAGGCGATGGTTATCCATTGATTGAGATGGAGGGAGAACCGACCTCCAACCACCATCTCTTGGCCGGGGACCAGAAGAGTGGTATCTGACAAGGAGTCAGGCAGAGGTGGATCCGGCTGCTGGGGCTGATCCATCACCTCTGGGGCGCTTTGCAGCAGGGCCCTAAGAGGGAGGGTAGGTAAGGCAAAGGAGGCTTTTCTTTTGCCCTGGGGATGAAAGCCTGTCTCGGACTTGTGGGTCACTTTGTGACTGTGGACTGCCTGCCCTAGCTGAGTATGGTAAATCGAATGGACAAATCTGATAGCTCTACCAGATACCTGTAAGTCATTAATGATATCCTAGACATCGGGCCCAAATAACTTAAGAGCCACTGAAGGGGCATTCAGCACCTTCTGCCATTGAAGGAAGCATTCAGCACCTTCTGCTGGACACCTGCTGCAAACCCCAAGACCTCAGCCAGGAGTGCCTACAAAGGTAAATGCCTGTGGCAGCAGCCCTGGCACCAGCGTCAGAAACATCATACAAGGCCCTGAGAAGGTGTTTACTAATATCCTCTGTGGCCCCTAAGGATTTCAGAACCACCTGTTTCTGAGAGCATTCTGGAAGGGCCTCGGCAGCCCCCTTGCCCTTCTGCCAGATGGTGTTTCGGTACCTGATCATGTGTGATAAATAGTTAGCAATCCAAAGTCCCAAAGTGGAGGAGGCATAAACCCTCTTACCCCAAAGGTCTGTTCTCCTAGATTCCCTGTCAGGGCGGAAGGAGCTAAGGTGCTTGGGCACCCTGGATCTGTCATGTGCTGCTTTAATGACCATAGATTCAGTCTCAGGTTGGGCAGCATAATAAGGCAGGCCATGAGGGGCATGGTAAGAGTTTATCAGCAATGTGGGGCATGGCAGGAACCACGTCTGGCCAGTAGTGCCAAGCCACAGTAGTGGCATTCCTCAATGCTGGAAGAATAGGAAGAATGACCTTAGGGGAAGCTTCAGTAATCTCCAGAAGTCTGCCAAGTCTCTCCTGGAGGCATCTTCCTCCTCAGTGTGGAAGCCCACAGCTGAAGACAGCTGCTTCATCACACTAAAAAAGGTAGGGTCTTCAGGGGGGACCTGGGAGTATGTCTAACAAAAGTCCTTGCTCACTGAAGAAGAAGAGGACCTATTCGAGGAAAGAATTTCCTCCTCCTCCTCCTCTTCCTCAGGGAGGATAAGGTCTGAATGGTATTCCTCCTCAGTGCTGACCTGCTCTAACTTGAGGTCCGGCGATCGAGGGGTGTGATGCCTACAAGGTGCGGCTCAAGAATACTAAGAAACGTGCAACCCAACAACTAGACCGATAAATGCAAGGGACCCAGGTCTGCAGGAGCCCAAATGATGTGCTAGGGCTGTAGTGATCCTGGCCAAAGTATTGTTGAGATCAATGGCAGGAGAGGGATGCATCTACAGTGGAGGGGTCGTAGTTCTAGAAGTGGTATATGGTATACATCCACACTTCTGGAAGAATTTCTTTCCCCTGAGACTTGTCAGAAGGTCTTCAAGCTGGCTTCTCCCACCCACCCGGGTGGTATCCTCCTCGGCACCACCCGATAACATCAGATCTTACCCACTGGAAACAAGACCAGTATGCCACCTGCCAGGGGAGGTCGGGTGGGCTGTGGATGTACACCATATACCACTCCTAGAACTACAGTTACAGGTGAGTAACTTGTTTTTCTATGGGCATGGATATGGTGCATTATCCACACTTCTGGCAGACTCCTAGCTGTTCTCCAAGAGGAGGGGGAAAGGCACACATCCCCTATTTAGAGAACAGAGACTGGAGAACAGCTAACCTAAAACCAGCATCTCGATGTGACTCAAGGTCAGTGTGGTAATGGGAGATTGAAGGTGGTGCTGACTTCCAGGTAGCAGCCCTGCAGATCTCCTAGATAGGGATGTCCCTGGAAGCAACCACCGAGGCAAAGGTATGTCTAGTGGAATGAGCCCTAAGCCCTACAGGAGGCTCCCTACCTGCCAACCTATAGCAGAGGTCGATGCAGGAGACTATCCAACCCCCAATTCGTCCACTTGGCTGCCAGTCTGCTGGGTACGGCTTCAGCGTAGTTGACAAACAACCGGCGAACCTCTCCCCAAACTCCAGCAGTGCGCTCCTTGTAGCAGGCGAGCATGCACCGCAGGTCCAGAGTATGGAGCCTTTGCTGATCCTCCGAGGTGTGACTGGTAAAATACACTGGGAGATTGATCACCTGGTTAAGGTGAAACTCCGAAACCACCTTCTGAAGGAACTTCGGGTTGGGGCGAATGACAATCTTGTCTCTGTGGAAGACCAGGTAAGGAGAGTCCACTGAGAGCACCTGGAGCTCACTGATCCTTCTGGCAGACATGATGGCCACCAAGAAGGCAGTCTTCCATGACACGTGTGACATCTCACACCTGTGCATCGGTTTGAATGACTTGCCTATGAGCACTGCCAACGCCAACAAGTCCCAAGGTGGTGGTGGTTCATGCACCAGAGGGGAAATGTGGTCAAGTCCCTTAACGAAGTGCCAGATCACCTTCTCCTGCACCACCGTCAGCATTCCAGCCTGCGTCTGGTATGCAGAGATGGCTGCCAGGTGCACCTTGAGGTTCACTGACCGAAGGCCCAGCTGAGTGAGGGACCACAAGTAATCAAGGATACTAGCCACGGGACAAGACAGGAGGTCAAGCTCCTTGCCCTGGCACTAAATGGAGAATCTCTTCCATTTGAACGCATAGCATCGATGAGTCGACTCTTTCCGAGAGGCCTCAACTATATGGAGGACCTTATCGGACAGAACTCTAGCCACTCAGAAATCAGGTGCAGGATTGAAGGTCTAGGTGGAGGACCTTCCCCTGAGAGCATGAGAGCAGGTCCGGGCAAAGTGGAAGACACCATGGAGGCCTGTTGCTGAGGCTGAGGAGATCAGGGTATCAGAACTGGCATGGCCAGTCCAGAGCCACCAGGATCATCCATGCCTTGTCCTTCCAAGCTTTGATCAGAACCCTGTGGATCACAGGAAAAGGAGGGAAGGTATAAAGGAGACCCGGGATCCAGGGCCTCATAAAGGCATCCCCCTGCAGCATACCCCATTGAGGGGGCAGGCACAAAATAGCCTACACTTGGTGTTCTTCTGGGAGGAAAATAGATCCACCTGAGGGGTGCCCCACTGGGAGAACTGATGGTCTACTACCTCCTGATGAAGGGATCACTCGTGAGATGCTTCCCCACTCGACTGAGGGCATCCACCAGCTGACTGGACACTCCGGCCACATGAATAATCAGCAAGTCAGCCTTGAGGCTGAGCATAAGGCACCAGATGTGGAGAGCCTCTATGCACAGAGGTAGGGAATGTGTCCTGCCTCACTTGCTGAGGTAGTACATGGTCATCAAATTGTCCATCTGGACCTGGACAACCTGACCCCAGAGATGTGGAGCAAAGGCTGTCAGGGCCAGGCGAACAGCTCGAAGCTCCAGCAGGTTGATGTGACAATAGGACTCCTTGGGGGACCAGAGGCCGTGGAGCCTGTGGTCCCCAGGTGGGCACCCCAGCCAATCAGGGAGGTGTCGGTCGTAAGAAATGCCAGTCTGTTCTGGGCAGACAGACAGAACTCCTTCCTGTACATGTTCTGGGACCAGCCACCACTGGATGGCATCTTACATCTGCTGGGTCACTGTGACTGCTTGGTCAAGGTGGCCCTGATGCTAAGACCACTGGCGAGCCAGACCCCACTGTAGGGGGTGCATTCTCCAGCAGGCCCAACAGACCATGTGGATGCAAGCTACCAAGTAGCCCAGGAGGCGCAGGAAGTCCCTGGCAGGGTGCTACTGCCCAACTTGAAATGATCAGGCAAAGGAGGAATGATCCTCTGCCCTGTCCGCCATGAGCCGGATTTGGCAAGAGTCAAACTATGCCTCAATGAAGTGAATCACCTGCGAGGGGATGCGTTCCAACTTGGCCTTGTTGAACAGGAGGGCAAGGCTCAAGCAGGTCTGGAGGACAGGTCCCTGGACCACTCCACCTCTGTCTTCGAGGGCCTGCAATCAGCCAATCGTCCAGGTACAGGTACACCCGGACCCCTTGGCGCCTCAGGAAGGCTTCCATAACTGCTCTGCATTTGGTGAAGACCCTGGGGGCTGAGGAGAGGCCAAAGAGCATGGCATGGAACTCATAGAGGGTCCCTTCAGGGCGGAACCGGAGGAACCACTTGTGGGACAGACAGATGGGGACATGAAAGAAGGCATCCCAGAGGTCCCGGGAGCAAAACCCCATGTCCTGCTCCAGGGACGGAATGATCTGGGTCAGAGTGACCATCCTGAAGATGCATGACCTCAGAAACTTGTTCAAGTCATGCAGATCTAAAATAGGGTGCCAACCCCATATCTGATTTGGGACCAGAAAGTATCTGGAGACAACCCCTGGATCAGCTGGTAGGTCCAAGACATGAACCACCACCTCTTTCTGGAGGAGTGATGTGCTCCCGAACGACAGATAACATATCTGCAGATTCCACATTCTCTTGAGGGACACGGGCTGGGCTTGGCAGGACAGCCTTGAACTCTAGAGGTAAGCCGTGGCTGACCACTTCTAGCACCCGCCTGTCCATGGTAAAACTGGACCAGGTGAAAAGAAAGTGGCAGAGCCGGACCCCCACAAGAGGAGACAGGACAGGCAGGGAAGCGGCACCCCCTACCTGACACTAGGCAGGCTTGGAGGCAGAGGCAGGGCCAATGCAGGATGTGGCTGGGCCTCGCCCACCAGGCTTCTGGACCATAGAAGCAACAGACTTCAGTATGGGGTGCCAGACCAGCTGGTGCCCAGCTGGCTGCAGGGATGGCTTGGCCGTAGGGGCAGAGTTGGGCCAAATGGACTTTTTCTGGGGTTTAGAGCCCTTGACATCCTTTTACACAGAGATGACAGAGTCCAGGGTGGCATTGGATTTCTCAATCCTGGTGAACTGACCATCCACCCCTGGCCTGATCAAGTTGGTACCCAAGAAGAGGACATCTGCTAACTTGTGCTGGGTATCTGCCGTGAAGGTCAAGATCCTCAGCCAAGCCCTGCGGCACATAGCCACGACTGCGGCTGCAGATCTAGCACAGGAGTCACCAATGTTCATGGCCGTCTGGAGCTGCACTTAGCCACAACATGGCCTTGGTCCCCGACTTGCTTGACTGTCATCTGAAGGTCAGCCAGGAGCCAAGGGAGCACCTGGTCAAGGGTGCACAACAAGGCATGAGCAAAGTGGGCCATCGTTAAGGCTGAACTAGCCTGCTGAAGGCTGAGAGATGAAGCCGCATATACTTTCTTGGCGGCATGATCCAATTTTTTGGTTTCCTTGTTGGGAGGCTTGTGGATGTCCCCAAAGTTGCCCCTCTGCCAGAACACAAAATTGGCAACTAAGCCTTTGGCCAAGGGGTGTTCAGTAAACCCAGAGAGGGAACCTGTAGAAAATGCATGCTTGTGGGCCATATGGGCAGACAAGGTGGGGCAGGAGACTGGGTGCTGCCAGAGCTCCAACGTGGGCCCAAGAATTGCTTCAGCCACCAGAAAGGTGATCCCAGGGGAGTTGTCTCGGTCGAGGATTTAGGTGAGGGGATACTTAGCCCATTTTGTTTTTTGCTTTTTTCTTTGACTCTATTTGTAGCATCCCACTGGACTGGAACTCTCTCAGACTACCAGCTCACATGCACCTCTACCACCCACTGAGTCCCCCAACCTCCTCAAAGTCGTTAGTTCTCCCCAAGAGACCCCCAGCCCCTAGGTCCGCGGGAGTTCAAAGGGCAGAGGCAGAGACCAGTTACGGACATGTGGTAGCAGACACTGTGGAGCCATCGCCTATCCAGCTGGTGGAGGGTATTTCTATGCTTGAACTGCCCCCCCATGCGTGGCGCACGCCCCAACGCACAGCAACCCTGCCTGCATCGGCCACAATAGTTACATGATGCCCGGCTTGCTGCAGCGTCCCCTGGTCTCCACGGGGGTCACTGGCACACCAATCCATCCCACCCCACCCTCCTGGGGAGGAGAGCACCACGATCCTCAACCCTGCCCGTCGACTCCCGATGCCCGAGTTCGCTCCCAAAAACGGGTCGCTGGTGCAGCGCAAGGTTAGCAGTGTCAGTGGCTCAGTAGGTAGCACACTCGCCTCTGAGTCCGGGAGATCAGAGGGCTGTGGGTTCAGTTCCCACATCTGGCACTTGGGTTAATATCCCAGTACTGACACTGTGGGGCAGCATGAGAGGGGTGCTGCACTTCTGAGGTGCCGTCTTTCGGATGAGACGTTAAACCGAGGTCCCATCTACCTGGATTGGTGGTAGTTCAGGTGAATGTTAAAGATCCCATGGCACTTATCGAAAAGAGTAGGGGAATTTCCCCGGTGTCCTGGCCAAATTTCCCTCATTCACTAAAAATACCACCAACAGCTTAATCTGGTTCAAGGTCAGTTGGCATTCATCTGTATCCCCCTCCCCCGGGTCGTGCCTGAAAATAGGCAGGATTTGTCTAGTGCACTTACCCGGTCAACAAAAACTAAATAAATAAATAAATAAAAGGTGTGGCGTCCAGTGCCTCAACCCTCAGCACCAGTGGGCCAGCACACTTAGCCCGTTTTTTTGAATGGGTTCCAGCTGGATTCTGTAGCCTTCAAAATAAGGTGGAGCATGGCCCCAAAAGAGGCAGGGCCATGGCTCCATTGACAGATCTTCCCCCGAGTCCAATTCAATAGGGCAGGAATGCATTAAGGAAGCCTCAGATTCTGAGGAGTCGTTGGAGACCGGCCACCCCCCCACCCCCGCTAACCCTGTGGGGCTCACCGGTCTGAGTGACTGCAACCGACAACCATCAAGGAAGCCCGGGGAAGTACAGGTGTCCTTAGGAGCAGGGCCCTCCTTTGGTTGAATCAGTGGGGGGTTCAACCCGAACTGGTGGAGAGGCTGGGAGCGGGCAAGCTGGAACAGGTTCCGGCCGAGGTGGCGGCAGCCATGGAAGTGCCGGGGAAGGAGCCAGCATTGGCTTAGGCTCAACACCCAAAAGGAGCTGCTGCCACAGGAGTTCCTCGCCGCGTCTTTACAACCTGCAGTGGAGCCGATCCTCCCCAGAAGAGGAGAAAGCAGAGGAATAGCGGTGGCACCGCTTTCCCGAGTGCAGAGAGCGAGACCAGCAATCCCAGAGACAGCTACTCAACCCGACCACCAGCAGGCCAGACAGGGGAGGCAGGAACTGGCGAGGGACGCTTAGGATCCCCCAAGAGCTTGAGGTCCCAAGGGTTAGGGACTGGTGAGGCAGGACAAGAGTCCTGGAAAGGGAAATATCCCCCCTCATTCTGCGACAACAAGTCGACCAGGTCGAGGAAAATCTCGACAGTGTGGTTGGCCCACGTCTCAGCCGAGAGGTCTGACGGGGACACCATGGGGCCAGCAGTCTGGACCAAAACGTCAGCTGAAGCCAACTTATCTATGAAGGTCGATGAAGCAGACACACGAGAATCTGAGGCTCGAGAGTGCTCACAGTCCCACGACCTGCAATGGGACTTTCTAGCTTTGGACTTCTTAGAAGATCTGGACCCATGGAAAGGACCCTCCCCAAGGGCAGGAAGGAACTGGCATAAATCCCGGAATGCCCCAGTGAAAGAGGCGACAAAGCCCAGCGGAACTAGCGTGGACCCTGAAGAAGCGCCCGCTGCAGCCTGGGTTGAAGCTTCCTCGAAAGCTGCTAACCATCTGGCGGACCCCAGAACCACGGAGACTGCCCAATGGGTGTCCTTGGACTGAACAGGAGGATCCCACTTGTTCGGACAACCAAGCAAAAGTCGCACATACTGGTCCTCCAAAGTGGAAGGGTGTAAAGTGTGGCACAGGCCGCAAACCTGGGAGTAGTGTTCCTGTCCCAGACAGCACATGTATGTGACGTGAGGGTCCATACACAACATTTATTGCCCGTACGGACAACGTTTGAAACCGGGTGCAGACTTGGAATAAGTTGAATCCATACTGCTGCAACGGTGAAAACCACAAAGCCATTCAAAGACTAAATTTTCTGAATGAGAGAATGAAAGATCTACAAAAATGCAGAGCGCAATGGAGGGAACCTTCTTCCAACAGAAAGGAAGATCTGATGTCACAGGATGGTGCCAAGGAGGATACCACCCAGGTGGGTGGGAGGAGCCAGCTTGAAGACCTTCCAGCAAATCTTTAAGGAATTCTGCCAGAAGTATGGATAGTATGCCATATCTACACCCCTAAAAAAAAGTGTTTTATACAGAACGGACTATGACTCTTCTTCATACATAATACTGGTAATGTCTACCACAGACTACAGCAAGACGGCTTTCTACAATATTAAGTGTTTCGCAATTGTCTGCCCAGCCACGTATTTTCCATAAAGGGAAAAGGTGTACTTTACACGTACCTAAACATTTCCAAAATTGGCTGGTTTGGGGGATATTTTAAATATAAGGGAAAGTGGAGATGTATATATGGGATATACATACTGCGATTGGATAGGGAACCGGGGGCGTGATGCCCATAAGAGTTTGCATCAGAATCCTTACCCATGATCATTCATCATACTGAGTAACCAATTGTCCAGTCTAAATTTAAAGATTACTTTATTTTTGCTAATGTTAAGATACAGTGGTGGTAGGCTATTCCATATATGCATAACTCTGAGTGAAAAAGTATTTTCTTTTTGTTTTGTATTGAAAACTGCGTAACTGTAGTGGGTGCCCTCGTTTCCTTGGAGTTTTGTTTAAAATCTTAACCCATTTCCATAGAGAGAGCTGGATCATTTACCACATCCCACATAAACAGTAAGGCATCCCTGTTTCTCCTGGTCTCTAGTGGCAAGCGTTTTAATGATTTAGGTCTATTTTCATAGTCGAGATCCATTAGGCCAGTAATATACTTAGTGTATCTGTGTTGTACTCATTCTAGGTTTTTACTAGCTATTTTATGCTGTGGTGACCATAGTTGGGAGCAGTAGTCCAAGTGAGGTCTGACATACGCCCCGTAAACAGTGTTAACATTACTTTGGCATCCCTTATAATGAAGTTATTTTTATTGTCCATATAATTCTGTTTGCTTTTCCAATGACTGTATTTGTTTGTTCAGTTAATTTCAAATAATTTTAGACAAGGACTTCCAAATCTCTTTCAAATAGCGTTTCTGTCAAAGTGATGTCCCCAAAGTGGTACTGATGCTTGATGTTCCTGTACCAAAGGTGCATAACCTTACACTTTTCTATGTTTAATGTCATACCCCAAGTTCTAGTCCAGTTAAAAATGGAGTCCACAAATGAACAATAAATATAACATGTATGTACCCATTTATAGTTTCAGAATATAATATTTATGCACTAGGCGTGAACACAAGCAACTGCTGATAAATCCATTTATTTGACCAACTACATGTATAAATGTCAAATCTTACATTTATGCATTTAGTAAGTTGGTCATCAGTGATTGATAGAGCTAGTGAGTTCATCATCAAACGAACCCACCTGCCCTGCAGTCCAGCCGGCACTACTTCCTGCAGTTTCATTTCACTAAGTAGCTCCTGTACTGTGTTTCTCCCCCAGCACTTCATTCTGCTAGTCTACCAATCTCAGTTGCCACCTGTCTTTCTCTCTCTACACCGCTGCTCCTGACAAAAACCTTTTCTACTTTCTTTTACTCCCAGCTCACTTCATATTTTAAATACAGTCTTTTTTTTTTAAATGTACCTTGTTTTCAGGAGTTCCATTCTTTTGTTCCATCTGTCACATAACTTGCCTCAAACTTCCTCACTTCCATGCCCCCAGCAACCGCCTCTACCAACAAAGCCTCTGACCCTTGTAAAATGTATTATGTACACAAGCCATTCACAAACAAGTTTTTTCTTTTAAAACAAACCACTTGCTGCATTCTCTCTTTCTTCCCCCACTCGCCCACTGCTCATTTCAATCTCTTTCTCCTACTCCACTCCTCTCTTCCTGGTTCCGCAGTGTCCTCAGCACCAATATCCAATATAGCCACACATAAGCAGTTTATTATATTTTTTTAGTTAAAACCACACATTTCTTTTTTCTTCAATTCACACACACACACACACACACACACACACACTATAGCTCAGTTGACTTCCCCCACACCCCCCCAGGGCTCACTTCAGCTCCCTTGCCCACCCCCACAGCTTCAACAACATCGGTCTGCCACTCCAGTCCCTTCTAACATGACACCATCCTAAACATATGCACAAAAAAAAGTGCCCCTTCAAATAACGTATTCAAATCTCCCTCCTGCAATGATTTCATCTCTTGTGCTGCACTCGACCCACTGCCTGCAGCGCACGCTCAAACTGCTGCTGCTTGCTCTCTTACTTGCTCTGCTCCTTTCTTGAAACCTTAACAAACTGCAAAAATTTTAAAATAAAGAAAAAAAGAAGCCGTAAAACCAAACAAACTGTAAACCACAACTACAGAAAGTGCATACTATGCACTGTTTTCTTCTACTTTTGCTTAGAGGTGCCTCCACTGGTCACAACCTTAGTCCGTGTCAGCACAGTGCAGATCCACTTAGCACTGTGCCGACATGGTCCGATATTTGGTCAGTTAATGCGCTCCACTAACTGGCTAAATATCGTTCAGAGCTGGCTGCGCGCTATAGCAAGCACAACACAACATGCTGCGCTGCACTTGTGGCCGGCTCTGAACATGGGGCCCTACATAAGCTACAAACTAAGAATTCTTTTAAAGAGCACCTTTTTCTGTGCCATGTAAACAAAAGGGGACCCTCCCACACCTGCCTAGGTGTTCTTCTAGCATAATTTCTTAATTTTCATTTAATTCCTTTGGGGAAGGAAAGGGATTGTAATTTGCCTGCCAAGGGGCTACCCAAACAATCCCTTTCACTTCCTGTACTACCGCCCGCACCTCTGGGGTGAGATGTTTAATGACGTGTGTACATGAAGAGAGCAGGACTTTGCTCCATATAAGTCTATAAGGCATATTTTTTAATGCTTTTTTCTTTTCTTTTGTTTTTTGTTGTTGTTCTTCAGTAACTTAATCCTGTGTAAAAACCAAAGCCAGCGTTCAACTAACAAGGTCCACAGCATTGGAAAAAGGTGTTCTTTAAAATAAAAACATCGCTGTCTCACCAAAGTGCATGGGTAGCCACATTTATTTATTTTGTAATCAATTTATTTGTTTATTTAGAATTTGTTGGCCAGGAATGGCCAAGGCTTGTTTTCAGGTGCACGGGCGGGGGTAAAAGTAGGGGGAGGAAACAACAAAATTAAAATCCTATAGAGGAGTGGGCAGCAGCCGAGCAACGAAGCAGCAACTTTTCAGTGCTTGGAAAATTGTGGAGGCAAATATCAACATAAATAACAAGAGGACATCGAGCGGAGTGCATACATACTAAATTTGTCCTTCAGCTTCTCAGGATAACAAATATGGAACGATCTAATAAGTTGGCGGGTGCTGGTGGAGAAGGAGCCTGACCAAAGGAGCAGCTGCCAGGCAGTAGCAAGGCCTCACAGCCACCGGGTCTGGATGGAGATTTTCCACAATCCACCAAGGCCGCTTTATTAAAAGCCATACAAGCAATCGACAGCAGAATAGAAGATTTTCAAACGAAGATTAAGGCCATGGAAAATAAAATCTGTACTCTCTCAGAAGACACTTTTTTTTTTTGAAAATATACTTTTTATTAGACTTTTTCTCAGTTTTCCATAGTCACAGTTCCTTTGTTCATAGGTTAACAAGCTTTGCTTATGTCGACAGGGTAATATATTATAATGCATTTCATCAATGGAGGTAGCAGATTTCCACAGGTGTACAGTTAAAATAAAGGCAGAAAAAAGGACACATCAAATCAGACAGTATTTCATTATCTTATCCTGGGGAGTATTGTTATTCTGTTTTTGGCATTACCCTCTGATCTTCTGGAACCATATTATCTCTTTCCTTTAGGGGACAAGCCACTCCTCAATCCCTGTACCATATAGGTAACCCAATAAAGTATGATCTACTCTGGAAGTAGTAATGGCTATAAGGGTAACTAGAGGTGCCATAAGTGACTCCGGGGATAAAGTTAGTCACTCTAAGGTACGAACGTTGGGTCTTTTGCCATAGTGTACATGAGCCATCTGTTCCACTTCAATGAACATAATGCCGTTTTATCATTTATGGAGTAAGTGATCTTTTCTGATTTGTAGATGCCATTTACTATACCTCTCCAGGATTCTATTGATGGTATTGTGTTGGTAAGCCAGCATTTAGTTATCGCTTTTTTTGCAGCAAGCAGTAATATTCCCAGCAATGGTGCGATACATGGGCCTCTTAATTCTTGGGGGAAGACATGTAGTAAGAAAAACTCTCCTGTCCAGGGTATCCCAGGGCCCCAGATCTCCTCCAGTTCCCCATGCAGGGAATCAGTAAATGGTTGCAGTTTTGGGCACAGCCAAACACATGTGAATGGTATGCGTTTGTCTCTCCTCAGAGACGCCAACAGGTAGCTGCTGAGGTACTGTTGAAATGTGAAGTAATGGCAGGGGTGCGAAAGTACCTAATAAGGAGCTGCTAGGAAAAAAGTTGCCATGCATGGATGCAAGTCAGTTTGGAAGTAGTACTACAGATGGCATCCCACACGTCCTTGGTCACATGAGGCACCATCTCCGAGTGCTACCTTTCCATTATTGAGTATGTATTATCCCCTGATGTACTTATCAATGACTTATAAATAACAGAAATGGCATGTGCCAGGCTGCCGGTTCGGAGAACCCGTTGTAGCAATTTTATTAGATGTGGGTACCCCTCCGGGTTACGTGCCTTCTGGGGGAGTGAGCTGAAATAATGCCAAATTTGCACATATCGAAAAAAAATCCAAGTGCCGTAGACTGTATTCCTGCTGGATCTCCATGAAGGACTTAAATTGTGAACCCCTAAGAAACTGTGGTAGGCTGTTTAGGTGTAGGAGTCTCCAGTCCCTAAAGGTAAGATCAAGTTGGCCAGGGTGAAAGTTTTCTAGAAGGCTTATCTGTGTTAATAAGGCAGGGTATGGAGTGAGTTCCAGGGTCCTACAGATAGTGTGCCAGGCTTGGATTTGGTGGCGGACCCACGGGTTTATAATGCTGATGGGGCGGGGGAGTTACACAAAATAGCGCTTGGTCCCATTCGGAGTTAGGGAAGATGTCCACCTCAGTCTCCTTCCATCTGGCTTTGGTGGTGGGTGCAAAACATTGGATCAGGAAAGTAATCTGAGAGGCCCAGTGGTACAGTCTAAGGTTAGGGAGTGCAGGCCCCCCTGAGCCCTGGGTACAGCAATAAGTTTAAGTTCTACCCTTGGGCGTTTTCCAGCCCAAATAAATTTGGAAATAACCGCATTCCACTTTTGCAGCAACTTTAATGGGAGGCTAACAGGGACATTTTGAAAAAGATATAGGGCCTTGGAAGCATTACCATCCTTATAATCTCAACCCTTTGAATCAGATTTAGTGGAAGGAGGTCCCATCTCTCCAGGTCCTGCTCCATCTGCTTCAAAAATGAGTCATAATTCTGTATAGCTGTGTCCTCTGCCTTGCGAGCCAAGTATATGCCTAGGTATTTCAACCTGTCCAGCTTCCATCTGAATGGGTATTTCTTCTTAAACCACCTTGGGGGGTCAAAGTGAAAGACAAGGGCATCCGTCTTGTTCGTATTACGCTTACAACCTGAGCAGGATCCAAGTTCCTCCAGCAAAGAGAATACCTCAGGAATGGATTCTAGGGGGTTAGAGAGGAAAAGAAGGACATTGTCCGCGTATAAAGCAATATGGTGTTCTGTGTCCATTATCTTAACTCCTGTGATTCTTGGGGACATCCGTATTGCCTGAGCCAATGGCTCTATAAAGATGGCAAAAAGGCCTGGGGACAGGGAGCAGCCCTGCCTCGTGCCTCTACTCAAGGGGAAATAATCAGAGTGATGCCCGGAAACTCTAACACATGCCTGTGGTGAGGTGTAAAGTGCCCGGATGGCACCTGTAAAGCCTTGGGGGAAACCCATTTTGGTCATGGTGGAGAAGAGGAAGGGCCATGCCACCTGGTCAAACACTTTCTCAGCGTCTAGGCTGAGAAGTGTGTTCTGTGTTCTATTGGTCTGCATTTCCTGTACCAGGTGCAGGGCTCATCTAGTGTTATCTGTGGTTGACCTGGCACTCACAAAGCCGGTCTGATCTAGGTTGATCGGTGTTGGTAGGACTGTGTCAAGTCTTTTAGCGTATACAGAGGTAAAGTATTTATAATCTGCGTTAAGTACTGATATGGGCCTATATGAGCTACAATGGAGGGTTTTTTTTTCAAGGCTTGGGTATAAGGGAGATGGTAGCATATGCCCAGCTAGAAGGGGGGGCATCCCCCTGAGATACCTCATTTAAGGCACTGATCAGTAGTGGGTTTATATATTGAGACATGCTTTTGTAAAATTCTGCCCCATAACCATCGGGGCCTGGAGCCTTTGGGTTTTTGATCAGGCTATCGCTGCTGCTAGCTCTGGGGGAGTGATAGGAGCTAAAAGGGAGGCCTTTTGTTCTTCATCGAGCTTGGGGAGCTCCAGTTTATTTAAAAAGCTGTTACTCTGCATAGCGGATGGACTCTGTTCAGGCATATATAGTTCTTTAAAATATTTTATAAATGTTTGAGTGATATCTTTAAGTTTAGTTAATTGCTGCCTGGTGGAGGGTTCCTTTATGACCGCAATTGTTGTAGCCTTGTGCTGGCTTCGCAGTCTGTAAGCCAACAGGCGTGTGGCTCTGGGGCCTCTCTCTCTATATTTCTGTTTTAAAAAAGCTAGTGCTATTTCAGCTTGTTGGGTATATATCATCCAACTCTTTTCTAGTTTGTTTGAGTTGGTCTACAACTGAGGTGTCACCCTGTTGATGTGTCGTCTGGAGGAACTGCAGTGTCTGCTCAAGCAGCCTCTGCTTCTTTAATCTGGCTTTGGCTAGTTGCGTGGTGTATTTTATTAAGTGTCCCCTCAGGATCGCTTTAAGGATGTCCCACCGAATGGCTGCTGAACTATCTGGGTGAGCACTGTCTCTTATTATCTCTTCTATCTTTTCCCTGAGGAATTCCCTGAACGATTCACTCCTTAGGTGCACCAGGTTAAACCTCCATCTGGTGCGGCGTCTCTCCGCCCCCCAAAGCCTAGTGGTGACCACTGGAGCATGGTCTACGTGTGCTATGGCACCCAATTTGGCATCCATCAGGTTATCTAGGTTTTCTTTTCGTGTATAACAATGGTCTATGCGTGTGTATGCGCTGTGTACTGCTGAATAATATGTATAACCTCTGTCTCCAGGGTGCAGAGAACGCCACACATCCACCCAGCCCACCTCATGAATAAACCGCGTGAAGAACTTATGTGGGGCAGGTTGTTTCAATCTCCTAGCACTTGTGGTGTCTAATAAGGTGGAGGGGGCTATGTTAAAATCACCCGCCAAGATCAGGGTCCCCTTAGTCACAGCGACTATCCTATCAAGTAAAGATCTAATGGTGGGCCTACTTGCCCCTGGAGGGAGGTAAATATTCGCTAGAGTGACCTCTTGATCTAGCAATCATCCCTGCACTATAATCAGCCTCCCTTCTGGGTCTACCCATTCTTTGATTAACCTGAATGGGGTATGAGCCGAGATCAAAATGGCAACGCCTCTTCTTCTGCCTCCATCCCCCACTGCAGAAGAGAAGACCTGGGAGAAACCCCTTCCCTTTAGTTTGCCGTGTTCCTTTTGAGTCGTGGGTTTCTTGAATATATACCACCTCTGCTTTAGTTTTTTTCAGAAGACCCATAATTCTAGTGCGTTTTATGGAACTCCCCAGGCCACTAACATTCAATGAATATACATTTATATGCTGATTATGCATTTTTGAAAGTAAACATTTGTAATAATATCTACTTACAGAAACTCAGTTAGTGCTCTAGCCCCTGATTCATTTGATAGGAAACTGTGACCAGCTATCAATTCTTGAAATAGCATACATTTTGTATGTAACCACTGCTTTTTGAAAAGCAACTTGCTGTGAGAAAACTAACAAAAGAGCCTGATCAGTAACTCTGTGACCATTTGAAAAAAAATAGTCGGGAGTAAAACTCCCCTAAATGATGTGACCAGTTAACTATTTGGGCCAACAGAACCAGACTGATCAGCCATCAAGAAATTGTACTTCCATCTTGTCGGTCATGTGGCATGACCTTGGTGTGTGTTCGAGACACTCACTTATGCTCTCGGTAGTGCTGAGAGCATTTAACACCACTGGTGTCAGTTGGGGGGGGGGGTAGGTGTTGGTGACGTCAATACCATCCCTGAACCTCCCCACTGGTAGTTTAATCTATTGAAGGGAGGTGTGGGGTTAAGAGGGAGTAAGATGAGGGGTGGGGAATCCCCAGCCGCCGCTTGGAATCGACAGACACATTGCTTTTCAGGGTAAGGTCTCGTACCTTTCTGAGGTAAGAGATCAGGTGTGGGGATGTGCAGGGCAGTCGGGGGGGAACCCATGGTGGGGGTGAGGGATCGGACAACAGCCACCCTATGCGTCCGCCTAGCAAACATCAGCTCTACATATGTGGTGTAATGCCATATGCCCTCCATCATTTAGTTTACCCTTGGAAGGCACATTAACCCCCTGCAGTATGCCAATATCCCCCGCTCAGAGTAAATGATTAGTAGGCATTAAATACAGGTTACTCACCTGTAACAGGAGTTCTAGGAATGGTATATGTTGTTCATCCACACTCATTGGCAGTATCCTTGCCGCTTTAAATCTTGCCGGAAGGTCTTCAAGCTTGCTCCTCCCACCCACCCGGGTGGTATAACTCACGGCTCCGCCCCATGACGCCAGATCTGGCCCGCTGGAAGCTCAGGTTGTCGCGGTCGACCGGGAGGTCGGGTGGAGTCGTGTGGATGAACAACATATACCATTCCTAGAACTCCTGTTACAGGTGAGTAACCTGTATTTCTAGGGACATGGATATGTTGTTCATCCACACTCATTGGCAGACTCTAGCAGTTCTCCGGGGAGGAGGAGGCAAAGCCTTATACCCCATATACTTACTTGGGAAGAGAGACTGGAGAACCGAGGCCCCAAAACCAGCATCCCGGCGTGACTCAAGGTCGATGTGGTAGTGGGTAATGAGGTGTTTGCTGACTTCCAGGTAGCAGCCTGCAGATTTCCTGGATGGGGCGTCCCTGGAAGCAGCCGTTGCAGCAGTATGGCGGGTAGAATGAGCTCTTATCCTCTGGGAGCTCCATGCCCGCCAACTTATAGCTGAGATCTATGCAGGAGGTTACCCACCTGCTTATAGTCCGCTTGGCTGCAGGTCTGCCAGATGCGGCTCAGCGTAGGGTGACAAACAGCTGGCGAACCTCTCCCAATTTCAGCCGTCGCTGCCTTATAATAAGCGCCCTTCTAGGGTCAGAGTATGGAGCCTATATTCGCCTCAGGTGTGATTGGGGTAGAACACCTGGAGTCAACACCTGGTTAAGGTGAAACTCCAGACACCACCTTGGAAGGAATTTCGGTGGGGCGCAGGACAACTCTGTCCCTGTGGAAGACCAGGTAGGGAGACTCGATGGAGCGCCTGGAGCTCTCCCATCCTTCTGGCTGACGTGATAGCCACCAAGAAGGCGGTCTTCCACGACAGGTGAGAGAAAGCACACCTGTGCATAGGTTGAATGGCGCCCATGAGCTTTGCCAGTACCAGCAGTAGATCCCACGGAGGTGGGGTTCCCGCACTGGAGGGAAATGTGATCAAGGCCTTTGAAAAGCGCCAGACCACCTTCTCCTCGCCACCGACTGCTTCCCGGCCAGCGCCAGTGGCAGAGATGGCTGCCAGGTGCACCCTTAAGTGCCGACTAAGCCCTTGACTAGAAGGGACCATAAATAGTCCAAGATGCTTGCCAAGGAACAGGAGGAAGGGTCCAAGCCCTTGCCCTGACACCAATGGAAAACCTTTTTCCATTTGAAGGCATAACATTTTCTGAGTGAACTCCTGCACGGGACGCCTCAACTACATTGAGGACCTCGTCGGAAAGACCAAAGCCTGGAACTCTAGCCGCTCAGGAACCAGGCCGTCAGGTGCAGGGATTGAAGGTCCGGATGGAACACCTTCCCCTGATTGACTGAGAGCAGGTCAGGCGAGCTGGAAGCTGCCATCGAGTCCTGGAGCTGAGACTGAGGAGATCTGGGTACCAGAACTGGCGAGGCCAGTCTGGGGCTATCAGAATCACCTCGCCTTGTCCCTCCTCGCCTTGAGAAGCACCTTGTGGATCAAGGGAAATGGAAAGGCGTAAAGAGGCCGGGGTCCATTGCCTCGAGAAGGCATCCCCTGCAGCGAGCCCTGCTGAGGCGGGCATGAAACAGACTCAGCCGCGTTCTCCATGGAGGCAAACAGGTCCACCTGGTGTGCCCCAAGGGAGAACAGATGCTGTACTACCTCCGGCAGGAGAGACCACTCGTGGGATGCAGCCCTATCCGGCTCAGGGCATCGGCCAGGGTGTTGGAGGCTCCTGCCACGTGGAATGGCTAGGAGATCCGCCTCCAGGCTGCGCACAGTGACCAAATGCGGGAGACTTCACGCCGAAGCATGGGCGCGTCCCGCCCTGGCGGTTTAGATAGTACATGGTATTGGTATTGTCCGTCTGGACTCGGACCACTTGACCCCGGAGAGCAGGCAAAGGCGGTGAGCTAGGCGGACCGCTCGGAGCTCCAACAGGTTGATGTATCGGGACTCCAGGGGGACCAGAGGCCATGAGCCCAGTGTTCCCCCAGATGGGCACCCCAACCCATCAGAGGCACCGGTCGACAGAGAACCGTCGGCTCGGGCGGACGAGCAGGGATGCTCACCTGCAAATGATCTGGAGCAGTCCACCACTGGAGCGTTCCACATCCCCTGTGTCACCGACAGCTGGTCCAAGGATCGCCTGGCGTTGTGACCACTGGGGCCAGTCCCACTGAAGGGGCGCATGTTCCAGCAGGCCCCAACGGACCACGCTGGTACAGGCCGCCATGAGACCCAGGGCGCAGGAAGTCCCGGGCAGGGCGCAAATTGCCCAACCAGAAATGATCGGGCAAAGGAGGAAAGAACCTCGGCCCTGTCCGCGGGGCCGCGCTGGCTCGAAGAGTCGAGCTGCGCCCGATGAATAAAATCACCTGCTTGACCGAGTTCCGACTTGGCCTCGTTGATAAGGAGGCCCAGTTGAGAACAGACCTGGAGGGCCAGATCTCTGACCCTCCTCCTTCCTGGAAGGAGCTGCTATCAGCCAGTCGTCCAGGTAAGTACACCGGACCCTCGGGCGCCGCAGGAATGCTCACCACTGCATGCATTTGGTGAAGACCCTGAGGAGCTGGAGACAAGCGAAGGGCATGGCTGGAACTCGAAGAGATCGCCTTCCGCTCGAAGCGAAGGAATCTCTGGTGAGGGCCGGACGGATAGGGACGTGAAAAGCAGCGTCCTGCAAGTCCAGAAACAGAACACCACGCCCGCGTTCCAAGGATGGTATTATCTGAGCCAGAGTGACCATCCTGGAGGTTCGAGACCTTAGGAACTTGTTTAGGTCGTGTAGGTGAGAATGGGCGCCAGCCCCGGTCCGCTTCGGAACCAGGAAGTACCTGGACACAAACCTGGGTCTGAAGAGGTCCACCACCTCTCTTACCACCTCCTTCTGGAGGAGGAGGCGATCGTCGGCTCCACGGCGCCAGTGAGGCTGGGGATCCCGAGCCCCCGGCGGCAGGCTCTGAAAGGTGGTGCCTGCTCGAATTCCAGAGGCAGGCCTCTTCCCACCACCTCAAGACCCACCTGTCCGTGGTAACAGCGGACCAGGCGGAGCAGATGCCGGAGCCGTCCCCAGGGGACCCAGGAGTAGGTGGCGGGGATGGGAACTAACACCCCTCAGCCGTCACTGGGCAGGCTTGGAGGAGGGACGGCCGAGGACCTCCTGGTGCCCTACTCCCCTGCCTCCTGTTAGAGAAGCGGCGGCAGGTTTCAGATGCCAGGCCGACCTGCTGGCCCCAGATTGCTGGGCAAGCGCGTGAGGGGCACAGAGACGAAAAGGCTTAGGCTGTGGTTCCGGCCTTTGTCCTTCTGGCGGAAGGGCCGAGTCAAGGTGGCATTGGACTTCACCGATCTCTGCAGGTGACCTTCCACCCCAGGGCCGAAGAGGTCCAGTCCCCAAAAAGAACATCCGCCAACTTGTGCTGGGTATCCGAGTAAAGGTGGATATCCTCAATAGTAGCAATATGCCCATAGCCACTGCGGCCGCCGATCTGGCACATAAGGTCCCCATCCAAAGCAGTCTGGAGCTGCTGTTTTGGCCACTGCCCTGCCCTGGTCCCGCACCTGCTTAACCGTAGTCTGCAGATCGGCCGGGAAGATGAGGATGACCTCATCAGGGGAGCCCAACAGGGCATGAGAAAAAATGTGCCATGAGGGCGGCCGAACTGGCCTGGCGAAGGCAGAGAGAGGGCATGGCGTAGACTTTTCCGCCCGACATAGTCCAATTTCTTGGACTCCTTGTCAGGAGGTTGTCCATCCCTGGCGTTGCCCGGCAGCATGAGCTGTCGGTAACCAACCCCCTCAGCAGAGGGTGTTCAGCCGGACAAAGGAACACGTGAGGGACGCATACTTCCTGGCCATCCTGGCCCGGGCGCAGGGCAGGAAGCGAGGCGCTGCCAAGTTCAGTGCTGGACCTGGCCTCGGCCACGGGAGCCTCCTGCGTCAGTCCCTCGGTCCACACAGGAAGTCTCCGTGAGGATACCTGGCCCGTTGGAAGCAGAGTTGCGACTCCATCCGATGGAGCTCTGAGATAAGGCGAGCAGTCCTAGGAAGAAGACGGGCTACTCGTCCATTGGCTGACCTCCTGAAGACTCCAAGTCAGTGGCTTGGAGAAGAAGGAGAATCATCTTCGGACTCGGAAGGTCCTCGAGAACTGCCTCTGGCCTGAACCACCCTTCACCTGCCGAGGTCGGTCGGGAGTGAGGGGTAACTGACAACCGATGGGGTGAAGCACTTAGCCGACCGAGAATCATGGGTCGGAGCCCGTCTGACTGGCTATGGGCTGGAAGTTCCACCGCAACCGGTGGAGCAGCATAGTTTGGCGAACAACGGCCTGGGTATAGGCTCCTCGGGCAAGATCGGGGGTTGTGTCGGCCGTTCGGTGACAGCCACTAATGGCGGGAAGGCGGTGTCGGCTTATTCCGGCCAGGAGGAGCTGTTGCAACATAAGGTCCTCGTGCCGTCAGCGTAATTCACGCGAAGCCTCCCTCATCCGAGAGGAGGGCGAAGATGACAGCCCGCTTACCAGCGATCCGAGACCGAGAGGCCGCCTGAGGCGGTCAGGAGCGGCTGGAAGAAGTCAGACCGAGACCGAGAGTCCCGGAATTTCGGGGTGCAGGTGCAGGAGGTGTCGGCGGAACCGACCTCCCGCCGGCTCAGAAGGTCCATCCGAGGAGCTCGGAACCCGGAGGAACAGAGACCGACCCACGGATCCTCAGACTCCTCCGAGGGAACGAGGAGAGGGATCCGGCTGCTAAAGCGACAACCCGTCCAATGGATGAGAAAAATCTCGACTTCATCAGTCAGGAGTCTCGGTCAACTGACCTGGCGGGGACACCATGAGCCAGTGGCAGCCGGCGATGCGACCTGAAGCCGACGGTCGGCGGCCCGAGAGAGGACCTTTCCCGCTCCCAAGAGCGTGAGCGGAGGGACTTACCCTTGTCCCTCTTTTGGACCGAGAAAAGGGTCCAGCAGGCACGAGCCCCTTCTCCTTTAGTGGAGGACAGACAAAACTCCTTAAAACGCCGTGTAGGAAGAACCCAGAAAGGCGGGATAAATGCCGCGGCACGAGGAAGATACAGCCGCGCCGCCTCCTCTTCGAGAGCGACCATCAGCTCGAGCTGATCCCCCGACCGCAGCATGCGGACACCGCCAACCGGCCTCCTTGGACTTCACGGAGGAACGCTTCGGGGCGGCCCAGTTGCAATCGGGCACCACGGTCTTGAGGCGAAAGCGAAAATGAGAGCACAGGTCACCAAGCCTGCGGGTGGTGCTCAAGGCCTAAGCAGTAGACACACACGTGGAGTGGATCCGTCCGAGACATCTTCTGCCCGCCAGGCATCTCCGAAATCCGGAGTCGATTTATCAGCGCGGCGGGGATAAATTGAAGTCTTTTGCAAAATATTATTTTTAATCCACAAGCGGAGAAATAGGAACCAGTCACAAGCGCGGGAGCGTTAAGGAGGGAACCTGAGCTGCCAGCGGTAAGGAAGATCTGGCGTCATAGGAGCAGGGAGTTATACCACCCGAATTGGGTGGGAGGAGCAACTTGAAGACCTTCCGCAAGATTTAAAGCGGCAAGGATACTACTAATGAGAGTGGATGAACAACATATCCATGTCCCAGAAGTATGTGTTTCGTCCCAGTCTGGGTAGTAGGGCTTAAGACAGAATGGGGGGCAGGTCTTTCACCTCATCCTGCCGTTTTAAGAAATTTAGTTTAGTATCTTATTGGGGGGGGGGGGAGGAATCAAGACAGACCTTTGCTGGAAGGAGCAATTAATCAAACCCCTAACCCTGTAGTTTGTTAGTAGGAAAACAAAGATAAGAAATTTAGCAGACTGGGACTTATCTGAGAATTTGATGCAGAGTCATTCTGTCCCTGGAAGTCCTTAGTCATTGGTCTGGAATACCATTAACCATTCAAAAGGAAGAAGAAAGATTTTTCTGGAATCCCTTGTTTTCCATGTGCCTTGTAGGCCATGTTCTTTGTTGCAAAGACTTTTCTCTGTTCTGCCAGGTGCTGTCCCGAGTGCTTCAGCGCAGAGATCCTTTGCTGTTTAGCCTCGCGTGGGTCAAGTCAGTAGCTGAGCTCTGTGATTGCTGGCGGAGGGAGTTGGTGATTTGCTTGATGGCTTCCTGCCCCTGTCTTCTGCGAGCCTCCTTTGTTCCTGCGTTCCAAACCCGCTGCGATAGTTTAGAGGCTAGGGTTGGCCTCTGAATCACTGGGCCCTGTTGCACCTCTATTTTCCGGTTTTTAAGTTCAGTGATGGCTGCCATCGCCAAATCAAAGGACTGTGAGCCGTCTGTGAACTGGATTACTATTTTGGCAGGATGGGGAGTACGAAATCAAAGCCCTGCAGCCTTGAGTGCTCGCATTACCGGTATATATTGTTTCCTTCAGTTCATAACTTCAGGGGTGTAATCGTTTTCTAGGCATATACGGTGTGCTTGAAATAGTACTTCCCCTTGTTTCCAGGCAGCATGTAGAACTGCCTCCTTTTCTTAGAATCTGAGGAACCGTGCAGGAATGGTTCGGGGGCGGGCTCCTTACGCTGGTTTGGGACCAAGTGTGCGATGGACTAGTTCCAGCTCCAGAGTCAGGGATTCGGGGAGCTGTATGGAATCCTGCAGGAGCTGGCTTATGAATTTAAGCATATCGGATCCCTCAGCTCCTTCAGGTATTCCCGAGATACATATGGTATTTCGTCTATTGCGGCTTTCAGCATCCTCCACTCTTGCCTGTAGCTCCTGTATATCTTGATGCAACTGGGCAATAGCTTGTTCTGTGCAGTCTATTCTGCTGTCTGTCTCCACGGCCTGTGTCTCGAGGGTGTCTTGTCGGGTTTCTATTTTGGTGATGTCCGTATGCAGGGCAGTCACCGTTGAGCGCATCTCCTTGCGGAAGTCCCGCAGTTCCGAAAGGACCAGTGTCATCTGCCTTTGAATTGAATTTAGCGGGATTTGCTTGGTGCTGGATCTGCTGCAGTGTGAGGAAGCCGAGGCCTGTGATCCCTCGCTGCCTGAGTCTCCGTCAGTCAATCCGCCCTCACCTCTCCCCTCGTCAGGCTTGAAATTTTTCTTTTCCCCTCTCTTTGGCATGATAGATAAGTCTCCTCACAGTGCCCGGTTGTTTAGTTCTGGAAATCGCTGTATTTAGGAGTTTTTTTTATCAGGGAGGTTCTGGAGCTGAATGGGCTCTGCTGCCATTAAGTGGATGACGTCACCGGAAGTCTCAGAAGACGCTTTCAAAGCTACACAAACAGCCGATAGACCTCTTACTGTTGATACGGGGATAACAAAAGAAACAATACTTTTGTGAGGAAGGCTAGAAAATATGGAAAACTCAATCAGGGAAATGCACGTTCGTATCCTAGGGCTACTAGAAGGCTCAGGATGGGACAATTTACTAACCTTTCTCCAGGCATGGCTCTGTGAACATTATCAACTCCCCGTGGCTCCCAACATCCTTAAATGCTACAGAATTACTCCCCGAGACTCACGTTCTTGTTCTCATACCTATGCACCCCAGTCGCATACAATCCTGATAGTGCTGGGGTCAGTATTGGAGTGGGACAGTCTATTACTCAAAGCCAAGCAAAAGGGACCTTCACAGTGGCAAAGCAATAGAGTCCACCTTTTCCCAGATCTCAGCTATGAAACCAGACAACGTAGAAAGGGATTAGATGGTAAATGTACTAGGCTCAGACAGTTAGGGGTTCATCATATTCTGTTGATACCCACAAGCCTAAAGATTGCCCATAAGGAAAAAACTTATCAGTTCTCAGACCCCAAGGATGTGGCTAAACTACTGGATAAGGTGGAGAAGGAGTTCCAGAAATGGAGCAGTGACAATGAACCAGATCATGAAGAGGATTGATCAGGTTTCCCCCGTGCGGTATATATTTATCAGCTACCAAGGGAAGTATGTTTCAGTAGACTATCTTCTGTTGGTATATGGGAACACTAGAGGTTAAAATACAATATGCAGGGCCTTATGAAACTTGTCGTTGGACACTGAAATACAGGATTGTTCAAGACGAGAAAATGGCGCCACCACATGGTGCTTCCCATCACAAACTTCCACGTCTTCCCTCTCAACCTTTGTGCCTACGTTTTCGCGCCACTCAGGCCTCCATATTAAGGTGCAGAAGCAAGGTGGGACTGAATGACTGACTCAAATTCATAAACATTGGATCCTAAAATACTAATTTGGAGCCAGTAAGCTGAAAATATTAATGTGTTGTGGTTTCCATGTTAATGTTTAAACATGAGCGGTACTAGCTTAATCGCTGAGAGTTTATCTTAGAATTTATACTCCTTGAGCCATACAGCTTTGCTAAGTTAGCCCTGGGTATGGCAGGAGATGATTAAAAGCATACTGCCTAGTTTCCTTTTGCTTATGATGAGCCAATATGTATATGATATAAAACTTGTATGCATGCTTCTGCTTGCTCTGTCTAAGTAGTACTGTTAAGCTGCGTGAGGAATGGAGTACATGCACTGTGGGAAAGGGGGAACTAAACTCTACTGCTCTATTTCACGGTGTACGATGTTATCAATCTATAATTATTTTACCCCCACGCATGGCAGCATTTGGCCTTTACTAGATATAGATTTTGCATTAAATTGCGATATAATGGATTCCCCCATGTGAAGTAACAGTGTTAGGGGCATGACAACGGGCTAACTGCAACAATGCTGTTTGTATTCACTATATGTAATCAGAGTTTAACATTTATATAATGCCTACCTACGTATTATATGCTGTATTGTTCTACAGTAAAGCTTACAAATAAAGTGAAAAAAAAAATACTACAAAAGTGTAGAGCCAGGTGGCCAGGGATAATCTAACTGCACACTGCACCACGTCATGCAAAATTGTCTTCCCTGCAGTTTAAGTTAACAGGGCCTCCAAGTGGTGTCACTTATGGTATAAGAGATGCTGAGCATAAGCTTCGGGTGAGAGAACTTTACTGTAGAGTGAAACTGAGTAGTTCTGTCTGCCCACACCTCACAAGAACAGTCTCTTGTACCATAAGAGGCACCCCTTGGGGGCCCTATTGACTTATAAATAACTTGAGTTTGGCAAGAGCGATTTACAAAAAGTACATAGTCTTTTTTTATCTTTTTTCTATTTTACTGTGTGTCTCACCTTGGCGCTGAAGTGGAGCGCTCCTTCCTAACAGTCCCACACAGAAGCACACTGTACACTGGACAAGAGGTACAGTGTCTCTGTGTGCTGATTGGCTGAAATCACTCTAGTGATTTATAATACATACAAAAGAAACATATTCAACACTTACTCAGCTGCTCAGCTTTTGGGCACCACCAATAGCCTGTGTATCGGTCAAACTCTTCCTGTAGAACAAATGTCGCAATTCCGGCAGATTTTGGATCATCTTCAATGTTAGCCAAACCTAAATTAACAATACGGAAATAGGCTGAATTTGGTAATAAGGACTACATCAGTTTTGTACCATATACTGTATCAACTTACTGTTAGTTAAAAGAGAATGCTCACTGTCACTCCCAAAATACTATGATGAGAGCCTGTGGGTTAAGAAAATGGCAACAAGAATTTGTTTTGAAAATCTACTTTTGTTGTAATTAACATCCTTATCTGGTTGACCCTCCAACCGACCGACTTCTATCCCAATCAAATACGTGTCCCACCCCACCCATGGCTGAGCCTCTGAGGACACTGGAAAGTGACTCAGCCACAGGGGTCATTTAAATGTTGTATCTCATTGTTAACTGTAACACACATAAAGGCATGTTTCAACACTCATCAATGATCTTCCTCCACAGAACTTTTCAATTAGGCATTTTTATGAAAATTTGATGGTCTCTGCCATGTTTCACTACTCTGTTCCGAGTGCGGCAGAGACCACCGATGTCATCAGGCATTGTGCAAGCTGCTCTCCCACTGATTAAGTGTTCCTTCATGACCAATCCAAGGTGAAAATAAGATGCTTAGTTTTATTTTGGTGATGTCACAAGCAAAAAATACAGTAACATTTATTTGTATGTTTTATCTCACACAACTGGTAGGTTCAAATCTTATCAGAGCTACGAACTCCAAGCTGTACACATGGGTAGAACAATGGCACCAGTGAAATCAGATGATGCATCTTAGTTCAATAAATGTTACTCCACCCACAAAAAAAATATATACACACAAATACAGTCAGGAAAAAAAGGCAGCCAGAGTCAGCTTTCAAACTATATTTACTGTATATTTTCAATATAAAATTTGGTAACAGATACTTCATGTGTGTTCTCTTCCTATCCGCTCTGAAGCTTTTTGATTGAACAAATACTAACTACATGTAAGTAATTACACATGACAGGGTGTGCAGTAAACTAGATCACCGCATTCCCCAGGTGCACTGTAAGGCACAAGGTGGCAGGCAGAGTGCCTTCAACCACCTGGGAAGTGTGACAATCCCGCTTAATATACATCTGGGAGTGGGTTACTGTGCATATAACATTTTTTTTTTGAATAAAAAAAAAAAACCTCATGAACCAAACCATAAAGGTTTAAATATTTAAAAAAAGAACTTTTGGGCCACCCCAACGGCCCGGTGGTAGTAGATTGTGCTACTGTTCAAGAGACCTGACTTTGGGAGCAAGCTCGGGTCATCGCATCAGGAAGCAGTTCCGACCAAAGCAACGATCACGTGGCAGCACACCTCAGCCAGTGAGGGTCACTGGCAAATGTCGGTGCCACAGTGACCCCAGGGAAAGGGCCAGAGAGCTTGTTCTTGCCACAGGGTCAGCTTTGAGTGACCAAGGTCTAGCAGCTAAGCTCATGTTGGGGGGGGGGCTGGCCAATGTAAAGGGAGAAAATCTCAACTTCCATCTAAATGTCGGTCTAAGTCTTGGGAATTCCCATGGATCCTACTGTCTGCCTTCATGGGATCTAGTCCACAGTGGACTCCCTTGGGGGAAGACGACCCTCCCCCTGATGCCCCTGCCATGAAGGGCAAGCCATGGAGGTAGCCAGAGGTTCGGGAGCTGATGGGGTACATCCCAGGGATGGAGATTGACTGGGGAGAAAAACCTCTAGAGAAAAAAAAATTAAAATTCTTAGAGCAATTTTTGGATCTTGAACTTCAGGATCTGGAATACCCCCCCCCAAAAAAAAAAGGCTAAGTACCAGGATGACAGTGCACTGGACAAAAAGCAATGCACAGTCATGTGCTATGTTTTAGTAAAGACAAATTAGTGCACAACATCCCCAAAGGTGGCGCTGTTTAGTAAATATGCCTAAATGAAAAAAAAAAAAAAGAAAACGCATGCAACATCGAGTAGCAATTTAACATGTTCATTTATCAAATAAAATGCAGGGACACCAAGCAGAGGGGCATCTGTCTGCCTTCGGTAGGTGTCCCTGCACTATTGCTACCCGGAGTTGTGCGGCAGCACCTATTTCTTTTCTTTTCATCTGATATGTTTTGACCAATCATGTTTGTAGACTCATGCTACCCATTATATAAGGCATTGTGAAAAAAACATCACTGGATACCTTGCAAAGCTAAAATGTCAAATACAAAGCAATGTTTTTTTTTTTCTTTTTTTTGGCAGTAGTTTATTTTTAGTTATGACAGACCTGTCCAAATAACAGAAACATACAGACATTGAACCTAGACACAGTTTAAGTATCACATCCAAAGACACACATACTGAACAGCTTGCTGCTCCTAAAACTGAGACCCCACCATGGCAGACTGCAATCACATCTTGTTCAAAATCAGAAGGTCAGAAATCAGAAATAGGTATCTGTACTCCACTTTCTTAGGTGTGGTAGCAGATACACCCTTTGGAAAGCACATAAGACAAGCATTTGTCAATGCCAAATGTTGGCTTGCTGGCACTGGCATTGGTATTGCAGGAGTTAGAGAGATGCACAATAGGATTGGCAGTGAAGTAGTGAACTGATGCCGACCCCAGCCCTGCCCAGCAGAGAGTGACAGGCATTGAGGTGTGATTTTGGGTCATCTGCCATAAAACTCACGCCATTTCACCTCACCCTACCCTGTAGACACCGACAAGTGCTGCAGTGTGCCTTGGGGTCTTTGGGCCTTACGCTCACCCCATTCCATAAGGAAATACACTGACATGGGAGCAGTATAGAAGAATGGGGGGGAACTTTGGGTCCAAAGAGTTCAAGACACACCTCGATGCCTGTCACTGGCATGGCGTGAGCATTACAGCTGACAATGCCAAGTCACACCAGACGCCTGTCAGTCTCTACAAGATGGGGCATTACGGTCGGAAACCCTAACGCCCCGGACATTTGTTGGTATTTTCACTCCAAATTTTCAACATAGGCTGTTTGTGATCCCACCTCATGAACAGTGGCCGTATGAGTTCATTAGCCGAAAGGTGATTCTGCACAGCGACTGTGCATTTTGGCGCCACAGGTGCGAAAACAAATTTCGGGCAGAATGTGTAACATGACAGCTGCACTGATCATGAGGAGGTGTAATAAAATGGCAATGATGAAAATCCAGAGTGAAAATATGAAAAACTGGTAAAGTCACAAGTATGCGTAGAAACTGCGCAACGCAATTATTCTGCGGATTTTTCAACCAAATTTTTGATACAGGCATTTTGGGAACTCCGGTCATGAACAGTGTCACTGTGATTCTGTTCTGAACGCTGATTTTCCACAGCGACCAAGCCATTGTGCGCCACATGTGCAAAAACGCATGTCGAGCAGGATGTGAAAAATGACAGCTGTACTGTTCATAAGGAGATGTACAAATATGGCAATGTTGAAAATCTGGAGTGAAAATATGAAAAATTGGTGAAGTCAGGAGCATGAGTAGAAACGCTAATGCTGCGCCCATAATGCAATTATTTGGGTTTTTAACCAAATTTTCAACATAGCATTTGGGACCTCCACTCATGAATAGTGTCACTGTGATTTTGTTAATGTGTCCTGAACATTGATTTTGCACAGCGGCCATGCCATTATCCATGCCACGTAATGAAAACACATTTTAGGGCAGATATTAACCAACATGACAGCTGCACTGATCATGAGGAGGTGTAATAAAATGGCAATGATAAAAATCCAGAGTGAAAATATGAAAACTGGTAAAGTCACAAGTATCATGAAAACCAAGAATCTAATTATTTCATGGATTTTTCAACCAAATTTTGATACAGGCATTTTGGGAACTCCGGTCATGAACAGTGTCACTGTGATTCTGTTCTGAACGCTGATTTTCCACAGCGACCACGCCATTGTGCGCCACATGTGCAAAAACGCATGTCGAGCAGGATGTGAAAAATGACAGCTGTACTGTTCATAAGGAGATGTACAAATATGGCAATGTTGAAAATCTGGAGTGAAAATATGAAAAATTGGTGAAGTCAGGAGCATGAGTAGAAACTGCGCAATGCACGCCCATAATGCAATTATTTGGGTTTTTTTTAACCAAATTTTCAACATAGCATTTTGGGACCTCCACTCATGAATAGTGTCACTGTGATTTTGTTAATGTGTCCTGAACATTGATTTAGCACAGCGGCCATGCCATTGTGTGCCACATGTACGAAAACACATTTCAGGCAGGATGTGAAAAATGACAGCTGTACTGTTCATTAGGAGGTGTGAAAAAATGACAATGGTGAAAATCTGGAGTGAAAGTTATGAGCATGCACTGAAACTGCGCAACGCACGCTTGTAACAGTAATTTTTTGGAATTTTTCCACCAAAGTTGCAAGATAGGCTTTTCGGGACCCCACCTCATGAACACTGGCACTGCCGTTTTGTTAAACGGTCCCGAAAGGTGATTCCGCATAGTGACCGCAAAATGACCTTTCGGAACAGAGTAATGAGATGACAGTGCATGTGTTCATGAGGTGGGCTCCCAAGCACCCCATGTTGAAAATTTGGAGGCAAAATTCAAAAAAATGACAGATATCCACCTAAGCTGAACCCCCCTCCCCCATTTATGCCATTATACAGCTTATCGGCATTTCTTCAGTTCGCAGTCGGAGTGCAGACTTGTTCCCGCTCCACCGAAGATTGCTGCGCTGGACTCCGGAGGTAAGTATGGGGTATGAGGGGTGTCTGGGTAGGTGGGGTGCGCAGAGGGTGAGTGCGGGTTGGGGATGGGACCAGCAGTGAGGACCGTTTTCTTTGTTTTAGGTAAAAAAAAAAAAAAAATGAACACCGTGGACACTTTCACTTTTTAAGGTTTAAAAGCAATATTGTGCACACTGGGCTGGGCTCCCCAATGTGCCCATGTCTTTGGGAAGGGGGGAGTGATGTTGGCTACACTGGGGTGGGTTCCCAGTGTGGCACACAATGGGGGTGGAAGCAACATGCCAACGTGGTCGGCTCCCAGTGTGCCACACGATCTTGGGGGAAGTATTTAACATGCCGACAGGGATTGGGCACCCCCAAAGTTGGCTTTGTGAGCACTGTGTGGCAGACACTGCTGCCATGTTTATTTAAATGTTTCCCCCATGAAAGGCAGGTTGGGGGGGGGTGTCATTGTGCCACTGCATGACTAGCTTGTCTCTGATTACAGCGACACTTTCTTTTCGAGTCGTGGCCACTTTACATAATGTGTGTGTCAGCACTAGCATGCTGGCTAATTGGTGAATGAGAGACACACCTACTAAAACATGCCCTGCATTTGCCAACACTGACACAAGTCTGAAAGTGCTACTAGCACAAGATGTTGGCTTGTGCCTGCGTGGCAAGCCAACATAATAAAGGTATTCTTTGTCAATTGTGTAGGCAGAGGAGTACTGTCCTAATACATGAATACCTTAGTGCATAGATTACCAACACCCTTTACATGTAAAGTAAAATGGAGGAAATGCCTTATGAAGAAACAAAAATCAGACTATGTAACCACTACTGCGGTGAGACTGTGGAGATCAGTGATTGTTCTGGTCTCAAGCAATTAGCCACAAGAGATGCAGTGTTACAGTGAGCACACCACACCTAAGGGTGAGTGAGGTCACAGATGCAAGGGTGTCATCTTAGTACACTGCAACCCCAAGTTTCTCATTGTAATTAAAGAACAAATACATATTTACTGTAACAGTAGATCTTCGAGAGAATCTCTTCCCTTAGGCATGCCTTTGAACTATACCCACATCAGCGCTAGGACCACACAGAAACTTTTGCTTGCCGGGGACCACTCATCACAACGTTATCCATCAGCGTCTACATAAATGTGGATAGCCCCATCTCTCCTCAGTTCCCCGCTGGAGATTATGCTTGATGGATCGCTCTTCTTGGGGAAACCAGGAGATCATAGCAGTGCCTCTCATAGTAGGTGAGTGAAGGCGCTGGATACAACAGCCATGCAAATTCCCCAAGGCAGAAACGGATGACATATATTATTTCCCTACAGCTTATAAAAACGAGTAAGGGGAGCCAGCATGGCCTCAAGGAAGAGATTCTCTCAAAGATCTACCATTACGGTAAGCTGTAACTGTTCCATCATCTTGAAGGATATCTCTTCCCTTAGGCCACACCTTTGGAACGAGTCCCAAGCAGTCCCAAAAGCTAGCTGGGAGATTGGTGCAGTCTGGTTCAGGACAGCAGGCCCTGTAGAACAGCAAGGCCAAAACTTGCTCATCTGCAAGAAACAATGTCCAGACCAATGTTTATGGAAGGTGTGGAAAGTACTCTATGTGCGCAAATGTCAGCCACAGAGACATTTCTCAAACAAGCAACAGAAGTGGCCATACCCCTGGTGGAATGACCACAAACTGCACCATTAAGTTCCTTACCGTACTTCCTATAACAGAATGTAATACAATGTGCTAGTCATTTGGACAAGCAATGATTTGACACAGGGGTGCCCTCCTTTGCAGGGGCAAAAAACAAAAAGCTGAGAGGACGTTCTGCAATCCTTTGTGCGATTCACAAAGTATTTCAGTATTCTAAGTATGCCCAAAGTATGGAGCAATACCTCACCCTGATTGGCATGCTCAGGGTAAAACAGGAAGGTGGATGGTCTGATTTAGTGTAAACTCAGACACCGCCTTTGACAAAAACTCAGAATTAGTAGCAAAGAAACTGCCTTTGTGGAAAATCAAATAAGAAGGCTCACACATTACAGCCTGTAGCTCTGAAATCCTTCGAACCAAAGTGACTGCAACAAAAAAAAAAAAACAGGTTACTCACCTATAACGGTAGTTCTAGGAGTGGTATATGTTGTTCATCCACACTTACTGGCATGTCCCCTTCCGCTTTAAATCTCACCGGAAGTCTTCAAGCTGGTTCCTCCCACCCACCCGGGTGGTATATACCTCGGCTCCGCCCATGACACCAGATCATAGCCCGCTGGAAGCCAGGTTGCGTGCATCCACAGCTGGGGAGGTCGGGTGGGTCCGTGTGGATGAACACTATATACCACTCCTAGAACCTCTGTTACAGGTGAGTAACCTGTTTTTCTAGGAGTGTGGATTTGTTGTTCATACACACTCTTTGGCAGACTCCTAGCAGTTCTCCGGGAGGAGGGAGGGAGGCAAGGCGCACACCCCCTACTTAGGAAACAGAGATTGGAGAACCGAGGCCCCAAAACCAGCATCCCGACGTGACTCAAGGTCGATGTGGTAATGGGTAATGAAGGTGTTTGCTGACTTCCAAGTAGCAGCCCAACAGATTTCCTGGATAGGGATGTCCCTGGAAGCAGCCACCGATGCAGCAGTAAGACGGGTAGAATGAGCCCTTATCCCTCTGGGAGGCTCCTTGCCTGCCAACTCATAGCACAGACCTATGCATGATGTAATCCATCTTGCAATAGGCCATTTGGCTGCAGGTCTGCCAGAAGCGGCTTCAGCGTAGGTGACAAACAGCTGGCGAACCTCTCCCCGAATTTCCGCCGTCCTCTTCTTGTAGTAGGAGAGAGCACGCCTAAGGTCCAGGGTATAGAGCCTGTACTCGGCCTCCGAGGTGTAGTTAGGGTAGTATACTGGCAGAGTCAACACCTGGTTAAGGTGAAACTCTGACACCACCTTCAAAAGGAATTTTGGGTGGAGGCGCAGGACAACTTTGTCCCTGTGAAAGATCAGATAAGGGGAGTGCACTGAGAGCGCCTGGAGCTCTCCTGTCCTTCTGGCTGACGTGATAGCCACCAGGAAGGCAGTCTTCCACGACAAGTGTGAGAGCTCACACTTGTGCATGGGTTCGAATGGCTTGCCCATGAGCATTGCCAAAACCAACAGAAGATCCCACGGAGGTGGAGGTTCACGCACCGGAGGGGATATGTGATCCAGACCTTTGAAAAAGTGCCCGACCACTGCCTCTTGAGCCAGTGTCGACTGACCGGCCCGTGCCAGGTAAGCAGAGATGGCTGCCAGCTGCACCCTAAGGGTCGATGACCGAAGACCCCCTTTGGAGAGAGACCAAAGGTAGTCTAAAATGTTAGCCACAGAACAGGATAAGGGGTCCAGACTCTTACCTTGACACCAAATGGAAAACCTTTACCATTTGAAGGCATAACATTTCCTGGTCGATTCCTTACGAGATGCCTCCACCACTGTGTAGACATCCTCGGAAAGACCCAGAGCCTGGAACTCTAGCCACTCAGGTACCAGGCTGTGAGGTGCAGGGATTGAAGGTCCGGGTGGAATACCTTCCCCTGGTTCAATGATATCAAGTCCGTGAGTGTACAAAGCCGCTCCGGGGCCCTGCAGCTGAGGCTGAGGAGATCTGGATACCAGAACTGGCGGGGCCAATCTGGGGCTACCAGGATCACCTTCGTTTTGTCCCTCCTCACCTTGAGCAACACCTTGTGGATCAAGGGAGATGGAGGGAAGGCATAGAGGAGGCCTGGGGTCCACAGCCTCGAAAAGGCACCCCCCTGCAGCGAGCCCTGCTGAGGGGGCCGGGCATGGTACAGCCTTAGCTTGGTGTTCTCCCTGGAGGCAAACAGGTCCACCAACGGTTTTCCCCAATGGGAGAACACATTGTAAGCTACCTCTGGATGGAGAAAGCACTCGTGGAATGTCTGGCCTACGCGGCTGAGACCATCGCCAGTTGGTTCAAGACTCCTGCCACATGGATGGCAAGGAGATCAGTCTCCAACCAGCTGAGGAAGGTCCAGATCTGAAGCGCCTCCTTGCATAGCAGATGGGAGTGCATGCCGCCCTGTTTGTTGAGGTAGTACATGGTTGTGGTATTGTCCGACTGGACTTGAACCACTTGACCCTGGAGCTGAGGAGCGAAAGCTGACAGTGCCAGTCTGACTGCTCTGAGCTCCAACAAGTTGATGTGGCAATGGGACTCCTTAGGGGTTCAGAACCTGTGGGCTCTGTGGTCCCCCATGTGGGCTCCCCAGCCCATGAGAGAGACATCGGTCATGAGGATGACTGTCAACTCAGGGCAGACAAACGGGATCCCTTCCTGCAGATGACTTGGGACGGTGCACCATTGAAGAGCGTCCCACATCTTCTGGGTGACAGTGACCAGCTGGTTGGAAAGACCCTGACGCTGAGTCCACTGTGCGGCCAGCTCCCACTGGAGGGGACGCATGTGCAACCTGGCCCAACAGACCACTGAGGTGCATGCTGCCATGTAACCCAGAAGGCGCAGGAAGTCTCAGGCAGGGCGCAAGTGCCCAACCAGAAATGACTGGGCAAAGGAGGAAAGAACCTCTGTCCTGTCTGCCAGAAGCCGAGCTCTGGCTTGATGAGAGTTGAGCTCTTCCCCGATAAAGCCCATCACCTGAGAGGGTACGAGTTCCAACTTGGCCTCGTTGATCAGGAGGCCTAATTGGGAACAGGTTCGGAGGGCCAGGTCCCTGGACCTCTCCACCTCCTGCAGGGAGGAACCCACCAGGAGCCAATCATCGAGGTAGGGGTATATCCGAACCCCTTGACACTGTAAATGGGCTGCCACCACTGCAATGCATTTGGTGAAGACCCAAGGGGACGATGACAGGCTGAACGGCATGGCTCGAAACTCATACAGGGTCCCTTTGACCCTGAAGTGGAGGAACCGCTGGTGGGACAGACGGATTGGGACGTGAAAGAACACGTCCTGTAGATCCAGTGAACAGAACCACATGTTTCACTCCAGAGATGGTATGATCTGGTTCAGAGTTACCATCCAGAAGGTGCAAGACCTGAGATACTGATTCAGGTCATGGAGATCTAGGATGGGGCGCCAACCCCCCGCCCGCTTGGTCACCAGGAAGTACCTGGACATGAAGCCTGGGTCTGTAGGAGGATCCGGCACTGGAGCTACCACCTCCTTGCGGAGGAGCTGAGCAATGTCGTCCCGAAGGACCGACTGAGTGCCAACTGAGATCCTTTCCTCCCGTGGGGCACGGGCTCAGCAAGGAGGGTACTGCTCGAACTCTATAGAGGCAGTCCCCGACCGACCACTTCCAAGACCCACCTGTCCGAAGTGATACCAGACCAGGCGGAAAGAAAGTGGCAGAGCCGGCCCCCCACGGGAGGACCCAGAACTGGCGTTACGGGAGTAGGGGTGGCCACCCCCAACCCATCACTGCACAGGCTTAGAGGAGGAGGAGGCTCCTGGACCGGCACCTCGGCCTCCTTTGCGGGGTTGTTGGGGACCCTGCTTGGGCCTAGCGCACCAAGCTTGAGCCTGCTGTTGCTGCCGATGCTGCTGACCTCCCTGGAAGGGGGGCTGTCTAACCGCAGGAGAAGAGTGCCAAAAAGGCTTCTTCTTGCGCTTTTACAGGTTCTTCCCGAAGAACCCTTTGCAGAAGTGGCATCCAAGGTGGCATTGGACTGCTCTATGCGCTGGAGGTGACCTGCCACTCCCAGACCGAAGAGGTCAGTGCCAAGGAAGAGCACGTCAGCTAGCTTGTGCTGAGTATCCACCGGAAAAGAGGATAATCTCAGCCAGGCCCTGTGGCTAGTGGCCACTGCGGCTGCTAGTGAATGGGCACAGGAATCTCCAATGTCCAGGGCCGTCTGGAGCTGCTGTTTTGCAACAGCACAGCCCTGGTCACGGACTTGCTTAACCATGGTTTGCATGTCCGCTGGGAGATGAGGGAGGACTTCATCTAGCGACCCCAAGAGGGTGCGAGAGAAGTGTGCCATGATCACTGCCGAGCTGGCCTGACAAAGGCCCAAGGATGAGGCCACATATACCTTCAGGGCAGAATGGTCCATATTTTTGGACTCCTTGTCTGGAGGGCGGTCAGTATCCGCTGAGCTACCCATGCGCCTAAACAGTGAGGCAGTCACAAGGCTCTCAGCTAAGGGATGCTCAGTGAAGCCCACCAAGGACCCCATGGGTACAGTGTACTTGCGAGCCATGCGGGCAGACAGAGCCAGGCAAGAGGCAGGGCGCTGCCATAGCTCAAGGGCCAGGCCAACAATGGCTTCGGCCACTGGGAAGGCTTCTGTCAGGGTATTCCCCCTCTTAAGGACATCCGTGAGAGGATATTCCACCTTCTTTTGGATAGGCTGCAAGGGCATACCGGTGGACTCAGAAATAAGTCGAAGGATGCCATGGAAAGAGGAAGGACCTTCCTCCAGGCCTGTTACTGACAACTCATTATCAGGGTGTGAATGAAGACCAGTGGTATCAGAGTCCGAGGAGTCAGGATACAGGGGTCTCCCGCCTATGTCCCCTTCAATACGCCGAGGGCGATCAGGAACAACAGTGATGGACAGACGACAGGGCAGGCCTGTATCTGTCTGATCCTCCTTCGAAGGGGCCCCTCCCTAAGGCTGCTTAGGCAGTGGCTTGACTAAAATTGGTGGGAAGACCGGAACAGGCCAAACAGGAATGCATGCCGGTTCTACTGGAGGGAGAACCGCAGTCCTTGGTACCGGAGGAGTCGGTGTCGGCCTAAGAGGCTGGGGCCAAGTAATGGCCAGTGTAAATGGAGTAGCTGGCTTTTGACTGGTCAGAATTAACTGTTGCCATATGAGGTCCTCATAATGTCGACAGAGCTTCTGTCAAAGTCTCTCCTCGTCTGAGGAGGATGAGGATCAGTGGTGGCACCTCTTTCAGGAGTGTTTGTGACCCTTTTTCGGTTTTTCAACCGACAGGGTCCTAGTCCTCCATCAAGACTGATGATGTCGGCTCTGTCGATCGGGAGAGAAAACCGAGGTTCTGGCTCCTGTCCCTCGATCGGGATGCCCGAAGGACGGGTCTCCTCATTGGGGAAGGAAAGGATGGGTGTCCTCTCCAATGAGTCGTCGAGCATTGTCGGCGACAACGGTTTGATCGGGTCGAAAGAAATCTCGGCCAGTTCTGACGCATCCTCGGCCTCGGTGCCTTGGCCTGACGGAAGGTCCGAGAAGCAGGCAGCTGAGGAAGCGATCTCGACCGAGGTCGAGACCACCAGGTCCTGAGAATCGGACCGCTCTCGGTCCCAGGAACGTCTTCTTCAGACAGAAGAAGATTTCGGGTCCTTGTCCCTTTTCTTAGGGCAGGAGGAGTGTGAGCCTGAGGGTGCCTCACCCTTGGTAGGGAGAGACTGGCACAGCTCCCGAAAGGACCCAGTGAAGGTGGAGCCCAGGTTAAGCGGCATGAAAAAACTTCGGCTGGCGGAAGCTTGAGCAGCTTCCTCTTCGAAAGCTGCCATCTGGTCAAGCTGCCTGGCGGATCCCGCAGCCAGGAAACCGCCCACCTGGCCTCCTTGATTTCACCGTGGATTGCGAGCTCGGTCTCCCTAGCTGAAGGCGCTTTGTGTCGCTCCACGGCGTGGATGGAAGGCCAGACAGATGGTGTAAGCGGTGGTGTCATGCACACACACTCCAAGCAATAAACGCACAAGAGGTGGGGATCAAGTAGACATTTTCTGTCCACAAGGACACCAGCGAAACCCAGGGGATGACTTGTACTCCATGTCCGATGCGCTCGGATCGGAATCGTAAACTCTTACGAGTTTCAAAGAAAGCAAATGCAGCGAAAACCATCGATTAGAATCTAGGGCCTACGGTACTTGTAGAAGTAGTATGAGAGAACCTGAATCTTCCAGCGGAAAGGAAGATCTGGCGTCATGGGGCGAAGCAGAGGTATATATCACCCGAGTGGGTGGGAGGAGCCAGCTTGAAGACTTCCCACAAGATTTAAAGGGGAAAGGGACATGCCAAAGAGTGTGGATGAACAACATATCTACAGTCCTGGAAATAATACTTTCCATGACAGAAAGTGTAAGCCACAACTCGTGGCTGATTTAGGTTCCGAGGCAGGACCAAATTACGAATAGGAGGTTATTCTGATACCCGATTGTGTGGGCCTAATAGTTTGCAATACAGAGGCATAATGAGGCTGAGGCTTATGTGCGGTTGCCCATCACATCTAGCCTCCTGGATTCCTAATCGGGGGTGCAGGTACTCATGTGTTTAGGTATTCCATATCTATCATGGACAGCCATTATAACCACTGAGTCGGTTTCAGGCTGGTTGGCATAATAAGGCTTTGCAGCAGGAGCACGGCACTGCTGGTCAGCCTTTCTAGGTATAGCTGGTAATGAATTTGGCCTGTACCAAGCAGCAAATGTGGTATCCTCCAGTGCAGGGTAAACTGTAGGAACAATGATGGAGGGAGTACATGGTACCTCCAAGAAATCCATCAGGTTCTTTTTACTGGAATCGTCTTCTTCTACAGCAAAGCCCATAGCATTCTGCATTTGCTGCATCACAGTTTGGAAGGTAGGGTCTATAGGAGGAGATCTGGGTGTGTATACCACAAAATTCTCACTACAACTAGATACAGTGGAGCTAGAACCTGCTACATATTGTTGTTCTTCATAATCCTCCTCCATTATGATGTTTGGATTATATTACTCCTCCTTGGCAACATCCCTGTCAGTGACGGGAACTGATGACCTCTCTGATGACGCTAGAGGCCACTACTCTAGAGGTATCTGCTGTGAACCAGCTAATGCTGTTGATGGGGCCCGCGATGCAGAAACACCCATCAATGACAGCACAGGCAAGCCTGGAAGTATGCGCCGTTTCATATCTGAAAACGACACCAGTACTGCCTATACATCGGTGAGACCCTGGCCAGGGACTGTGACTGCTGCAGTCAACAAGGGCCTGAACTCATCAACGACAGCGACATACTGTCTGTTGCAGGTACAGTAGTGCATCAGCCAAGCCCTGACCTTGGTGTCTTGTCGACAGTTGGCAGGGGCTGGCATCATCGCCACAGAGACAGACGTTGATGGAGAAGATAAAGTACCTGCACACCTCAATGGCAACCTAGACCTCACCAGGGAAGCAGACTTGTCTTATATCCTTATGTTTATGCTTGCGTCCAGAGGGTGACTGTTTTTTTTCATGGTCTTTTGATTTCGACGACCGCAAGTCAGTCGATGTGGCTGGCGGCGACGCTTTCTAACTCCGTTTTTTTTACATGGCCACTACAGATTTTTCCAGCAAAAACTTCTCCAGCACCTTTCTTCAGCATCATCTGGTCGCTTGATTGAAGCGCCGGCAAATATCACAAGTCCTGTTGTTGTGAGAGTGTCCCAAACAGTAGACACACACTTTGTGTGCATCATCCTTATAAATCTTTTCTCTGCACTCACAGTACCAGAACAACGTCAATGGCTTCAGCGGCATGCAGAGGCAACAATATCACTAAAATTTCAATATAACATAGTAAATTTCAATGGCTACTTGATCAGCGTTTCCACCGTAGGTCCGACAAGAACGTTCGATGATGGGGAAAGAACTGAGGAGAGATGGGGATGCCCACATTTATGAAGACGCTGGCGCATGACATCCTGGCTTGCGAAAGTTTCTGTGAGGTCCTAGCCCTCATGCAGGTATAGTTCCAAAGGTGTGGCCTAAGAGAAGAGATATCCTCGAAGAAGAGAGAATGTTTTCTGAAGCACAACTGAAAAATATTCAGCTGGTTTTGATTTCAACAGTTTTCTTTCTTAAAATAGCCAGGAAGTCTTGTGACATCACAGGTGTGGCTTTGTGAAATATCATCACAAGTAAGACTGCCTTTTATTTCCAGTTTTGGTCTCCTCAGTACAACTAGAGTTGACAAAAGACAAAGAACCTTAGTGTGCAAGCAGTGAGGCAAGGGTTACCCCAAAGGGCACTGGCTGGGAAGTCAAGTTTTAAAGAAATACAAAATCACACATACCCCCATAATGCAAAGCATCATGAGCTTTATAAAAATGCAAATCACCACAAAATATTATGCTGGTTCAACTTTAAGCAGAAATGCATGGTGCACGGCATGTCTGTATGTGTGATTTTGTATTTCTCAGTGATGCAGAGAATGAGCTGAGGAGAAGAGAACATTCTCGTTTAAGAGATATGGATGTGGGGGTGACACTAAATGTGTGTGGCTGCTCTGCGTGTGAAAGCCCATGTGGTTAGGCAGGGGTTGTGGGGATAGCACTAAACACCATGGATGTTTTTCACCACTTTTGTGCCTGTGTGTGTGTGTGTGTGTGTGTGTGTGTGTGTTGGGGGGGGGACGGGACGGGCTAGCACTTGACTAGCCCTCAGGCACAATCTGTGTCTGTAAAAAGTCCTAAAACATATCAGCAAGGGGTCCAGCCACAACCTCTTTTACCTTTTCTATTATCCCAGGCAGATGCCATCTGCACCCTGGGATTTTTGTGGCCTAACGCTCCAGACACCCTACTTACTTAGCAATTTAGCCATGATGATAGAAGTATAAAATCTGACAGCAGATAAGGACCACTTGGTCCACCTAGTCGGCCCATCTGTTCCTGCCTATACTGTCATAGGAGACCAAACTCGATCTCTGGCTCCCCCCATGCATCCCAGCTAAGATTCCCTCTGTGCCTATCCCATGCATGCATGAAGCCCACCATTATTTACATTATTTTCACCCCCCACTACCACCACTGGAGGACTGTTCCAAGCATCCAACACCTTTCAGTGAAGAAGTACTTCCTCACATCTTTCCTGAATTTTCCCCCTTCCAGCTTCATTCTTGTGAGGCCCTTTGTTCTTGTGCATCTTTTCCTCTGAAAAATAGTCCCTTCCTGTAACTTGCTCAGAGGTCTCTATCGTGCCCCCTTCCCCCAGGCTGTACATACTGAGGTCCCTCAGTCTCTTCTCATAGGGCTTCTGATGCAGTCCCTACACCATTTTAGTCACCCTCCTATGGACAGCCTCCACCCAGTCTATGTCCTTTCTGAGATGGTCCTCTAGTAATGAGAGGATGGGGTAGCACTACACTAATCCTCTGGCATGAACCCTGTCAGTAAAGAGTTCTAAAAGATATCAGCAAGGGGTCCAGCCAGAACCCCTTTTATCTCCACTATTACCCTAGGTGGATCCCATCTACACCCTGGGATTTTATTTATTTATTTGAAAATTGGTAAGTGGGAAAGGCACACTGAGCCTAGCCTCATTTCCTGGTGCGACTTGGGGGAAGGGTTACAGGGCTAAACAGCAAAACAGTACAATAAATTAAATGACAAAAAAGTACAGACAATATGATAAAATACGGCAATGGTACAAACAGCATAAATAACTGCATAGTATCAATGAGATGCATAAATTCTAGTGCAAGCTGAGAACTGGGACTGTAATCACATAATAACATGTCAGTCAAAAGAAGAAGTGGTCGCGCAAGTTGAAACTGAAATTCAATGCAGGGAAATGCAGGGTTCTTCACCTGGGGGGGAGACACACTACAAGTCTCGAAGGGGGAGAGGGACCTGGGGTGGTGGTGGATGTCAAAATGAACAACTCTGAGAACTGTAGGAGGGCAGCGGCCAATGCCAATAGGATGCTGGGATGCATCACTAGGGGGATAACTTCCAGAAGGAGGGAAGTGATTCTCCCTCTGTATAACTGCCTGATTAGCCCGCACCTTGAGTACTGTGCGCAGTTCTGGAGGCTGTACTTAAAAAGAGAGACTGCACTCCTGGAGAGGGTTCAGAGAAGGGCAACCAAAATGATTTGGGGCATGAGGGAAAGAACCTACAAGGAGAGGCTTGAGGAGCTCAAAATGTACTCTCTGGAGGAGAGAAGGGACATGACAGAGGTCTTCAAGTACATAAAGGGGATAAATAAGGTACACTCAGACGGGGTGTTGCAAAAGAAAGAGGGGGGGCAACCAAAGGACATGGGTGGAAGCTAGAGGGGGGAGACTAAGGGGAGATAGGAAGAGGTGTTACTTCACTGACAGAGTTGTGGAACCATGGAATGCACTGCCCAAGGGACTGGTGGAGGCAGATACTGTGGAGGGGATCAAGAGGTGCTGGGACAGGTATAGGGGGAGGGTGAAGCTGAGTAAGTTTAATACAGGGGGAATATCTTGGACGGGGTAGGGAAACACGAGGTTGGGGGGGACAGCAAAATTGGCACCCACTATGGTTGCTGACTATTGGGCAAACACGAAAGACAATAAGGCTTACTCTGCTGGCATTTTAGTATGTTAGTAAAATGGGTACAGTGAGGTATCCTATAGCGGTGGAATGAGGGAGCTGACTCCAGAGAAGTAGGAGGTGACAGGAGAAGGCAGGCTGTCCAGCAATGGAATGAGGCTGAGGAGTGGAGCGAAGTGTGCTGGTCCCTTGACTGAAGGGACCAAGGAGCTGGAGGGACAAGAGAGAGGAGTGAGGTTAGAAAGGATGGCAGGGAACCATACCAGTACTTGGAGATGAAGAAAGTGTTGTGTAGTTGGCGATGTGAGTGTAATGGGGGAATCGAGATGGTGAAGTAGAGGGAGCGTGCATGGATTTCATGGTCTAATGCTCCAGATACTCTACTTATTCAGCAATTCAGCCATGATTAGCACTGCCTTCTGCTGGGCCTGCTTTTCTCCCACCCATTTCTACCCCTTGGTTAGCCATCTGCCATGAATTATTTGCTGAATATTGACACAAAGTAGTTATTTATTGCCTTTGCCACCCTCAACTGTTCCCTGCCCCAGAAAAGGGGTTCCACCCTAGCCCTTCCCTAGCATTCTGTACCCTATGTATTGAAAAAAGGGTTTATAGTGAAACGGTGACATTATAACCTTGCTGCACCATCATTCTGATGTGAGATCGATGGTACAATAGGATCCGAAATCAAACTGCGATTACACAAACATTCAAAGGAAACTGTCACTTTTATTTAATTGTTTCTTTAACAGTGTTTGTAGCTAAAAGTGACCAGCCACTGACCTGACGGTGCAGCAGTTGAGCTGCCATTCGGAACCTGGATTCGGGAGCAAGCCTTGGTTGCCGGGGCTGGCCAGGGGGAGAGAAATCGAGTGTCCCGATGAATGTTCCTTTCCTCTGGGCAGGAGTATTCAAATCAAAACTTTTAGGACTTGTCCAACCATGACTACAGCTGAATTTGCACTTGCTCCACATTCTTAACAATGAAATCAGCTGTTTTTTTTATTTATTTATTCAATGTTATTTATTTACTCAATTTTTTTTAATTTTTTCTCTCACCCATTTCTTTACTTTGCATCTTATATAGACTTTTTATCTCGAATCCCCTTTTAGCACTTTCCTACTTCACTTCCTGCTATTTTTTAAATTGCTCCACAGTAGCTATATATACTGCTTATGCCTATTCGTTTGTATAATTTTTTCTGCTGTTGACTACTCTGTATACATGAATGTACTGCAATATGTATTTCTACTGTATTTCTCCCTCTCCCCCCACACCCCCAGGGTGCATCTGGAATTGAGTGGTACCCTGCTCAGTATGCCTTCCTAGTAAAACTCTTAAATAAATAAATAAAATGTTGCTCAGTTGTGCTATTCACCTGAAGAAGGGACCTGTGAGGCCCCGAAAGCTTGTGTACAATTCCATCTGTGTACAAGACACCTGTTGTTCCAATAAAAGGTATCAAACCTTCCATCATTTCCTGTTTTCCAAGGACCAATACGGATGGAATCTCTTTTTACATTTATTTATTTAACTTTTATTTATTTTTTATTTAGTTGTTTAACCAGGTATAGCACACTAAGCTGAAAGCTTTTTTACAGGAGCGACCTTTTTAATTTAATTTTTAAATTTAATTTTTTAACAGCTTTTCAGCTAAATGTACTTGTCCCAGACAGCGGGCAATATGATTGGAACACCCCTGCCTCAAGGAGGTGGGTGTTCGTTTCCTGCTGATATACTTTCCACTAGGCGACCACAGGGGGAGGCACAGTGGGAACTACTAGTGAGAGGAGGTCATCTCCAGCATCACACATGACATGACATCTGGGTGAGAACCTGGGCTCTCAAATAAAGCACTCCTGAAGGTCCTCCCCCAGCCTGAAGGGCCCCATCTTGGGGGTCAAGCCATGAGGACAATGCATGGGGTAGGTAGGTAAGTACCAGGAAAAGTTGGGGTAACAGGGTTCGGGAGCAGTGGGAAATCGACAGGGTTCGGGAGCAGTGGGAAATCTGACAGAGGATCAAAAACTGGTTCCTTCCACGGTTCATTGATTGTATGTTTAATTGAATGTTCATTGTTTGTTGTTGGTTTTGTCTGTATTTTAAAAATGTTTTCAATAAAAAGGTTCATGTTTAAAAAAGGCTGGCTGAGAGAGGGCAGGAGCACAGAAAGAATATTAAAAAAAAGTTTTACACTATACGTAAGCAATAACACATGACAGAGTGCGGGTTATGCTCTGATAAACGCACAGCTAGGTGCAGTGAGACCCAGAGTGTATTATTGCGCTTACTAAATGGGTACAGGTTGAGAAATGTCATAACTGTTTCAAAAATTTTACAATATTTAATGAACGTTTCTTTCTGCTGATAAACAGTTCCTCCGTTTTAGTCATTACGAGCGCTGTGCCGTTATGGTGAGTGAGTGGGTGGGTGGCTGCAAGACACTGGGCTGCTATGGTTAGTGAGCGGTGGCTGCAAGAAAAAAAATGGTGGCAACACAGGCCTGCTGTGCCACTGGTTGTCCATGTACTATTATTTTATAGTGAATAATTTGTAATTTTTACCTTTTTTTTTGAAGTGAAATTGGTCTTGCAGTACTCCACGGCAGCAGCGAAAGCATTGCCGATTTCAGTTCAGAATAAGAACTGATTGCTGAGCGCACAGCAGCACAATGTAAAACACCAGATGCCAAGAGGACTTCAGATCAGCTGGAATGTTGTTGTACTATAGAAGGGTACAATGATATTTCATGACCTTCAAACTGTGGTACATCATTTCAGCTGATACAGAAATCCATATAGAACAAGGACCGACTATACACTATAAATAGGTTTTACACAGTTGAGCAGTTATAAAAGTCAACTTTTTTACCAAAATGGCTTTATTTTTGTAGAAGTCAAATATCACTTGACAAAATTTGACTGAGTTTAAGAGAGGGTCAAAAATGTCACTATAGAAAGTTGCCACCACAGCATAAGATTTCAGTGCACCATTTTAAAAGTGATTTGCAGCATTTGTGGACCTTCAATTTTTTTTTATTACTGAAGACGTTTCACAAAAAGTGGCTCCTTAGACTTTTTTTTTTATACTTGTTTATTGAATTGATATAGAAAGTATAATACTACAAGATACTCATACATTCTGATCATATACATATTCTGATCTGGAACACATCTGGAGAGTTGTAGCATTTATATACTGCAAATATTTCAAAATAGAAAAAAAACTCCTGTGTTCCTGTGTATGTCTCTTAATAATCTGCCTTCCATGAATTAAATGTATAAAGTCAAGTAAAAACAAAAACTTAACATTAAGACAAGATAAACTGACCGGCCCAGTGGCACTGAGGGTTGAAGCATTAGACGCCACACCTTACGCCACCCTGGCAACCCAGGGTTTGGGAGCGAGCTCCGGTACCGGGGGTCGGCAGGGGAGGGACTGGACTGAGCACCCGCTGGGCTGCTCTCCTCTCCCGGGGGAGAGTACTGGGATGTCCGGCACTCTAGCGGCCCCTGGTGGAGACAGGGGGCGCTACAGAGCGCTGCGCCGCACATAGATAACGTGGCCCATCGCAGTCAGGGTTGCCATGCGCTGCAATGTCAGAACATGCACCACACACGGGAGGGGAGGAGGGCATATGGGGAAAACCTTCGGCCTGGATAGGCGACGGCCCGCAGGTCCACCAGTCACACGTCCAATGCTGGACCTCCTTCACCGCCCCTTCAATAACCTGTGGGGCTTAGTCCCGGGGGCTCCATAGGTACCATAACGTCTCTGAGGTTGGTGGAGGCCACAGCGGGCGGTAGAGCTGGGGATGTGTCTTGGCCCGAGAGAGTTCCAGATGCCCGAAGGTGATAAAGAAACTTGAAAAAAAAGACAAGCTATATCCTTAGTCATGTATACAGATATTTCATTATTGCAAACTATAATTCATGCTGTTGACCTAAGTAGGAATGTAGAAAGGGGGGCACAATATGAAAGAGGCTAAGTCACATTCTCCTTATATAATTCCCACCCATTCCATCTATTTATATATTGTTCTTTTTTATGATTCACTGCATATATTATTCTCTCCATGGTTTCTATTTTTCCAATTAACTCAATCCATTCTATCATATTTGGCAGGGTTGTCTGCAGCCATCTCCTTGTAATCGCTTTTAGGACTGCTATAGTTAAGATAGCCCATAAGTAATGTCCCTCTTTCCCTTGAATCTCAGATGGTATAATTCCCAGCAGGAAGTTTTCTGGACTTAGGTTAGAGGAAGTCCCAAACAGCTCTGCCAAGTGTTGCTGTATTTTTTGCCAGTATTTATCAAGCAAGGGGCAGTACCACAAAATATGTGCTAAATCAGCTTGCCGGTGGCCACAGCCTCTCCAACATTTGCTCTGTGTTAATAACCCCATTTTAGCTTGCCGCAGTGGAGTTAAGAAGTATCTCATTTTAATTTTCCAGGTAAACTCTTGCCAGATCGAAGAGGATGTGACCCTCCAGCAGCTCAGATAGACTTTTTGCCATCTGGAATCGTGTAGAGTGACTCCCATTTCCCCTTCCCACTTTTGATGTATAGCTTGTAAATTACGGGCTCTATCAATCACCAAATTCCAGTACAGCATGGTGGTGGCTCCCTTGCCATGAGCAGAGGCCCATATCATTTCATAAACTGTCGGGAAGGGCCTGGGGTCCTCTAGTAGTTTTGTATTTCTAAGTCTGTTGGTTATCATGTCCCGTATTTGGTAATAATAGATAAGGTCAGCTTGTGTCCACCCCAATCTCTCCCTAAGGCTTTCAAAGGACATAATTGTGTTTCCCTGCATCAACTGCCATGAGGCCTGCACTCCTCTGTCTATCTGTTTCTGAAACCAAGAGTGCTGAGTGGCAGAGGGGAACTCTTTATCTTTCGTCCACCAAACATATTTCCAATTATACCTAGCTGTATATCCCTTCCTGTTGCTAATGTACCATCCTTCTAGTGTGGCTTTAACAGACGTTAGCAAATTCAGATTCTTATGTTTTCGCCCTGAGGGGAGAACATCATTGCTGTAAGCTTGGTGTCTTTAGTGTAATTTAATTTGATCTGTTGCCAGTGTGCCCTGTATGATTTATGTGCCCACAAAAGGGCTATTTTAATTTGTGATGTTGTCCAGTAATCTTGGAGATTAGGACAGGCTCTACCTCCTTATCTTTTGGGTAAAAATAAAGTTTTTGTGAGATTCTGGGCCTGCCTCCTCCCCATAAAAAAGACATCAATAGCCCCTGCCATTCTGTTATGTCTTTGTGTAAAATCACACAAGGCACACACTGAAAAAGATACATCAGCCTGGGCACCACATTGGTCTTCATGATTTGCAGCCTAGAATAAAATGGGAAAGGCACGCAATCCCATATGTGTAAGTCCATTTTTGTATTTCTAATCAGGGTTACATAGGGAGCAAATAGACAGGCTGGATCTTTACTCAGTTTTACTCCCAGATATTTAACTGCAGTGCAATCCCACCTCATGGGGTATCTTTGTTTAAATACCAGTGTAGCTTAAGAGTTCAATGTCAGTACTTCTTTCTTTGCCCAGTTTAGGGTCTAAATTGATAGGTGGGAAAACATTTCAATCTGTGCAAACACTTCAGGTAGAGATCTCTCCGGGTTAGTCAAATATAGCATAACATCATCCACGTACACAGCTAATTTATGTTCTGTATTCCCTATCCCCACCCTGATATTCTGGGATTCGACCTAATACTTTGGGCTAGGGGCTCTATATAAATGGCAAACAATAAGGGTGACAACGGGCATCCCTGCCTAGTTCCCCTTGCTAAGTCAAAGACCCGTGAAGTAGGACCACTGGCTCTAATGTAGGCCTTCGGAGAAGAGTATAACTTAAAAATAAATTCAATAAACAGGGAGGGGAACCCAAAGCCAGCCAGGGTACTGCTTAGAAAATACCTGATCAAAAGCTTTTTCGGCATCAAGACTTCTCAAGTAAGCAGGGGGTGGAGTTTCTCTGAAGGTGTTCTATAATATCAATCGATCTTCTGATATTGTCCATTGTTTGTCTACCTGGGACAAAGCCCGTTTGGTCTGGATGTATAAGCTTTGGTAGTATGTGTTCCAATCTTTTTGCCAATATACTAGTAAGGATCTTATAGTCTGTATTTAATATAGAGATTGGATGATATTGTATTTATTTATTTATTTTTTTCAATTGTTTAACCAGGAGTAGCACACTAAGCTGAAAGCTGGTTTACAGGTGCAACCTGGGAGCACAAGGAAGTTAAGTGACTTGCTCAGGGTCACACAGTATGTAAGTGGGGGCTGTGGGATTCAAACCCAGGTCTCCCAGATTTGCAGCTCAGAGCCTTAAACCACTGTGCCATACTGCCTGAGGAATAAATTGTTGGGAACCTGGCTGGCTTTGGTATGACCGAAATTATAGCCTGTGCCCACGATGGGGCCGATGCTCCCCCCACAGTCCACACCCAGTTATATGCTCTAAGTAACAAGGAAGTCACATTGTCCCTAAAATGTCTGTAAAATTCATTAGGGAGACCATCAGTCCCTGGGCATTTACCTGCCTTCAGTTTTTTAATTGCTAATTGCATTTCCCCCAAACTCACTGGAGAGACAAGTGTCTTTTTGTCTTCGTTAGAGATCTGTGGGAGATTTAGCAGGGCCAAGAAGTCTTTTACTGCAGTCTCTGAGGGAGGTGCATCCTTCGAGAATAATTTCATATAAAAGGACCTAAAGGTGTCTGTTATCTCCTCAACCTTATATTTCCATGTTTTATTTTTCCTTGGCTCTAAACTTTTTGGACTGCTAGCCCTAGCCCTATTTTAACAGAGCCTAAAAGTAGTGCTCTGGGCCCCCACTCATAAAATCTCTGTCTCAAGTATAATAACTTCTACGCTACTTGGTAGTCTAAAATTTCTAACAGCTCTTTTTTTATATTTAGTCAGCCATTTCTCTCTCTCTCTCTCTCTCTCTCTCTTTCTATCCAGTTTTTGTTGCTGTTCTAAACCATCTCAAGCAGAGTGCTACCCCATGGAAACCTTACTAAGCTCAAGACCTGTCTTTTACAGCAAGACTGGTCCCCAATATACAATACTCTAGATGTTGACGCAGCCCTAGATTATTTTATCACAACTTTCAACACTGCCTGTGACACCTATGCACCAGTAAAAAAGCGTAAAATCAAAGCGCTCTCAAATCCCTGGCTCACGGCCAAACTACTGACCCAACTCAAAGCTCTGGACCACCTCTGGGCCATAGCCAGACCACAGGCTCCTTGACGGATATCCAGAAGTATAAACAGGCACGAAACCAATGTACCAAACAAATCTGACTAATGAAGAGCTCCTATTTCAAAAATGCCCTCGCAAACTCCTGGGGTGACGGGAGATCATTCTGGGACAACATCAGAAATATCACGGGTAAGCAGTCCAAATCCTCTCCCACTATAATGACTGTCGATGGAACCACTACCCTAGACCCAATGGTCATGGCAAAGGCCTTAAATAAAACTTTCACTGACCTCGGTGGGGTCCTCCCACCGGACTTCTTCTCTGACACAGACTCGCCAAAACCAACATCTCCTACTGCCTCACCTGACCAACCACTTTTCCACTTCAAAACAGTTAAGGCACATGAAGTCTACAAATATATAAAAAGGCTATCTCTAAATCCAGAGCAAGCAGTAATACTATTGATCTTAAAATTTCTGTCCCTTACCCTGGAAGAGGTGGTGCACCCACTCACCAAATTTTCAATCTCTCCCTCTGCCTTAGTCAATTTCCCAGCAAATGGAAGTCTGCTATAGTCACACCAATGTTCAAAAGTGGCGACAAGTCCCTACCAGGAAACTATCAGCCTATATCTATACTTACACCCCTCTCCAAGGCCCTCAAACGCATTGTGGCTGACCAACTCTCATACTACCTGCATAAGTATAACATACTCTGCTTGCAGCAACATGGATTTAGGAAAGGACACAGTACGTCGACCATCCTACTGGAATTCTCAGGAGAAATTCACACTGCCTTGGACAAAGGATATCAAACCGGAGCTGTTTTCATTGACCTGACAAAGGCGTTTGATACTGTTCACCATGGCTTACTTATCACACAACTACACAGTCTTGGGCTCTCGGAAGGACCAGGTGCCTGGGTTAAAAGTTACCTATTAGCAGCTACTTAATCAGTAAAAGTCTCAGAAGTTCTCTCAGACTCAAAACCGGTCCTCTCAGGTGTTCCACAGGGGTCAATCCTAGGCCCCTCCTTTTCAGCCTTTTCCTAAACTCTCTCCCAAATCCTGCCCGGAACAAATAATCCGTTATGCTGACGATGCCGTGATTCTCTCCTCTTATAAGGACCCGAAACCTTTACTCCAGAGCCTGCAACTTGCTTTCTCCAATGTTGAAAAGTGGTTCCTAGATCACAAGCTGGTCCTAAATCACAAAAAAACAAAATCCATGCTTTTCTCCAGTCCACAAAACAGAAAAAGACAAATTCCACTTACTATCAAAACATACCCAGGAAATACCCTTGAACAAGTGTCAACATTTAAATACCTTGGAATCACCTTTGATCAAGGTCTTACCTTTGCAACCCACATTGACAACACAGCGAAAACAGTGAACCAGCGCATTGGTATCCTGTTCCGAAACCGGCACTTCCTTACCCAAGCTGCGCTGAGGACTGCTATCCAAAGCTCTGTCATCTCAATCATAGACTATGGCTTAATTATCGACGTATGGCTCTGCCACACCCACTACCACCGTACTAAGACGCATCACAACCACCCTAAACAAGGCCTGTCGGCTGCTCACTGGAGCGCAAAGACGTACTCATACATGTGAGCTCTACACTGAAATAGGATGGTTGCAACTCTCAAATCGCATAAGGTACCTCATATGCTTGATGGCAAAAAAATCCATCTTGGGCCGCACTCCGCCGTGTATCCAAGACCTACTTTGCCCGAATACCAGCATCCGTCCCACCAGAAGATCGGAACACCAGCCTCTCCAGGTCCCCAGATGCCGGACCACACAGGGCCAAAGATCTTTTGCCTATCATGTCCCCAGCTGGTACAATGCCCTGTGCTCGCTCATTACATCCTCCACGTCACCAGGAGCTTTCAAATCTATGCTTTACTCTCACCTCTCAGCCTCTAGCTCCTGTGACTGCCTTGACTAATGATTCTTCCCTCATAGCTGTTTTTACTGTTTTTCATCCTCCTCCTCCTCTGCTCCTTTCTTGACAAAGGCATCTGAGTACCTCTAACTACTCTAAGTCTGCTCCCCTCCCCATATCTCCTCCTACCCTTCCCACCTTGACCATTCCTCCAATGTTTTGTTTTCCTGTGATGTACTGTATTATACTGGCTTATTGAAACCTTTATAATTTGCTGACCATTGTATGTAACATGTCTTGTTTGCTTGTACATTGATGACGTGGAACCTTTGTAAAAGAGCCATTGGCTCAAAGGTAATAATTCCTAGAACAATAAACTAAACTAGTTCAGCTATTTGTGTTTTTAAGAATGTCATTTTTTTCTCTCTGTTTCTTTAAGTTAGCTGAGATTGCAATAAATTTGTCCCGATAATGGCCTTTATCGTGTCCCAAAGTATACCCGGTGAGATATCCGGGGTGTCATTATCCCTAGTGGCTTGTTCGATGGTTTCTTGTATAGTTTTCTGAATTTCCTTGTCTTGTATCAGAGATACATTCAATCGCCAAAAAATGGTGTGATTTATAGGCCAGAGGGCCACTTTAAAAAAAAAATAGGGGCATGGCCTGACAATGTGATATCTCCCAGCCATGATGTTCGACAGAGTCTTATTGAGACCCTAGGAACTAAGAAATAATCAAGTCTGGAGTAAGACTGGTGCGCTTGTGAAAAAAAGTATATTGTCTACTCTCCCTATGCATATTTCTCCATATGTCTAGTAAACTTAACTCTGCCAACAAATCAGTCACTTTCTTTGCCACCCCATTTTCTTTTCTCAGAACTTGAGTGGAGGAGTCTTTAGTCAGATTCAGCCTCAGGTTCAGATCACTCCCTATTATTAAATGCTCCTCTGTCCATTCTGTGATTTTAAGAAGAAATTCCCTATAGAACTGAAAGTCAGACCCCGAAGGTGTGCATATGGAGACTCGGGTTACTATAGGACTATTGTATTGTCCTTTTAATCTCGCGTATCGTCTTCCTTGTCTACCAGGGAGTCCCTATATACAAAAGTTGTTCTGGTAGGTACTAGAATTGCAGTATCCCTTCTTCTACCCTTCCTGTAAGAGTCTTGTACTATTTGGTACACAAACTTTTTCAACTTGGCATGTTCCTCCCTGCTTAAATGAGTCTTGGAGCATTATAAAAGTTGCTCCTGTCTTACGTAGGTAAGACATCATCCTACTCTTTTTGATAGGGTGGGTCAGGCTGTTTACATTGTAGGACAAAATGGTAATATCTGAATTATCCATGTTTATTTCCTTTTGTGTTTCCAATATGCACCTCCAGTATGTTTTCCCTCACCCCAAGTTTACTCCCCCACCACCCAGCAGAGCCCCTCCTCTAATGACCGAGTGGACGAGCTTGTCAACAGCCACAACTAGCTAAACAATTTTGAACACAACCATTTTCAAAAACAGAACTATCTGAAAAAAACAAATTTACCAACTTTTGCACTTCCACCACATAGAACTTCACTGCTCTATCAGCAGGAAGTTCTTGCTCCAGCTCTCCCCTCAACTAATTTGATGGGGGGGGGCTAGAACGAGGAGTGTGCTTGTTCATCACCTTTCCAGGTGATACCCCTCGAGAGCCCTTCGGATCTACAAATTGGGCTCAAAATAGACTGCAATAAGCAGCTATTTGTGACATCCGCTCCAAATTCAGAGAAAGTTCTACGGAGCAGACGACAAGAGAAGTCTCTTCAAACAACTTGGGAAAAACAGTGTCGTCCCTCTTCCCCACCCCAGCCCCAAAACCTGTTTAATTTCAAAATAAATAATACATCACCACCATTATTCTGAAAATAACAACTCTGAACATTTGAATGAGCGTGGCCCTGTCTAAATGTACAGTAGAGAGTCTGATCTTATTCCCTGATCTTTTGTCCGGAGAGAAATAAAGTACAAGCTTGCTCCAGCTTAAGAAAAGGAAAAATAAAAGCTCTGATCTTGTTTCAGTTTTGTCTCACTTTGTCAGTCCCTTTTGCAAAAATAAGACCCTTTGTAAGAAAAAATCCTCATATTTTTAACTAGTGTTCCAAACCCTCAATAATTAGAAGAAAGTCAAGTACTTAAGGAGCAGCAGAGCACTCGAGAGTTAAGTCTGTGCCCATGGATTTACAACTAATCCGCTTTGCACAGTGCTCACGCCTAGATCAATTACATGACCCAAGCAAGAGGAGAAAACAACAAGATGAGCACTGTACCCTTTCAGTCTTGTGTATCTTTATTTTGATCCTTCTTATTTCCATGAAGCTGCTGCCCGACTGTTTGTATTGCCTGCAGGGAAGCCATAGATGACGTCAGTTCATCACGACCCCTTCTCCTCCTGTTGATTGCTATCATCCAATCAGAACCCTTTTCACCGGCCTTCTGGGAGATGGGAGTTTCTTCCTGTGAGCTCCTGTGGATCTATTAGGCCTTTTTCTACCAAGGTCTGGCGTGTTTCTTTAGCCGACTCACAGATCTTCGTACCCTCAGGCCAGAACACCCGCATTCTGGCTGGATAAGGTGTGTGGAACTGGATTCCCTTTGATTTCAGCCTTCTAATGATATCTGCATATTGTGATCTTTGGTGGTGTATTTTGGGAGGGAAGTCGTGGTCAAAATACAAACGGAAAGTAAGGTATTTTATCTTTTTCATTTTCCAAGCCATGGCCAATAACTCCTCAATTCTGTAACTAATGAATTTCATAATGATTGAGCGAGGTCTCATTCCAGGATCTGGGGGTTTTGGTTGAAGCGCTCTATGCACTCTTTCGATTCCGAGAGGGAGTAACCAGCTGGTAACTGCAGCACATCTGTAAGGAGATTGGACATAAAGTCAGTCATCAGTCCGGTTTCAGTGCCTTCAGGCAGTCCATACATGTGTAAGTTGTCTCGATGAGATTGACTCTCTAAATCTATGTATTTTTCGTGTAGACATTCCATTTGTTCTGCTAGTACTGTTAGTATGAGATCTGACTGGCTTGTACTCTCTTCCACTATCGTCACCCTATTTTCTGTTTTTTTCTAGCCTGCTCTCCAGACCGGATAGTTTTTGATGCAGAGCTCGAAACTCCTGTTTATTTTCAGCTCTCATTTCCTTCAGTTCATGGAAGAGCTTTTCAAATCGAGAGCATGAGAGCTGCTCATGTTCCTCTTCGGTGTCGACCATGCTGGGTGGAGATGGGCTCCTCCATGGTGCTGGTTGGGATAATCTATCAACATCCCTGGACCTCAAGCCGTTTTGCGATCTTGAGGCCCCTCTGTTTGTCTTTCTGGCATCCTGTATTAGCCATTTTGAAGAGTTTTTGTGTTTTTTTTGCTAGTAAAAACTGTATTTTAAGGCTGTGGGGGAAGCTCCTCTCTCAGACTCCTGTCGGCAGCTCTGTGACGTCACCAGAAGTCCTCGGCTCCTTAGACTTATGTTCCCGCTGCTTTTTCTGCCTTAATGTTCCAATCCTATGTATGCAACATCCAAATTATTTTCTTTTTTTATATTTAGAATTTTTCTTAACATTTTTCTCAAACTTACAGATAGCAAAATGAAACAGGAGGTGTTTGAGTACCATAAAGTACACAGAAAGTCCATTAATTAAGTTACGCTCCAAGCATACGAGTCTGGCTCTTAGCTGGTGATCAGTACAAAGGTTTAATTTTTAGTTCCCCTGATGATTATGTACATTCAGCCCTAAAAAGGGCAATGTTTCTCCAGGACATATAGATAGATCATGACCACAATTTGCAGATATTAACTGTACAGCCAGAGATGAGATGAGATTAAATACACAAGACAGAAATCATGGGACAAAAAAGGACTTCTGAGACACACAGCAAATAATTCACGATTGCCATATCTCTGGACGACAGGTAGCCTACCTCGCAGCATATAGCATGTTTCTCAGAAGTGTATATGGTGGATACTATCTGTTGCAACTGGGAAACATTTGCTGTAGTGGGTTGCAACCATAACACATGATGCACCAGAGAATTTAGGTCCTATCCTCCCTCCCACCAGTGGAATGCACAACAAAATGGTAGCAGGGTTAATTATTTGTGGGTCCAGAGAAAGCAACTGAAACTGCTGTTCTAGGTTTTGACCAAACTTCTTTAGAACTAGGCAGGCCCAGAAAATGTAAATCTGATCAGCACTGGTCTCTCCGCACTCCCTTCAGCCTTTTCCATAATTGTCCCCTACGTACTGTATTTTGCTTGGATCTTGGGAGTGCAAAAGAACGGAATGCGGCATTTCCAAGCGAATTCACATCAAGTTGTCAAGGGTGTGGCTTTTAGTGCAAAGAAAGAATACCCTGGCCAGGTCTCATAAGTGTCAGAGGTATATAATTCATAGTTCCATCTGTATGCTATACAGCCTACATTATGAATCCAGGAGCCTTGTAGCCCTTTATATAAATGACCAATTACATGCTGCCAACATTCTCCTTTTAATATACACATAGCAATACAAAGAGATAGTGGAGGGGGATCAAGAATTTACAGGGTGCCTTGTGTGGTGTGTAATGAGTTAGTTCATATCTGTAAATAACAGAAATGTTCCTATCCTATTAAACCATATGTATCTTGAATGTGATGAAAAGGAAGCATGCCTTGCTCATTCATAAATTGGAATAGATATTGCAATCCTGGTTGCTGCCATCATTTAAAGGCTATGTCAAGCTACAAATAGGTAAAACCCTCATCACTTTCCAAGAGTTTGCAGTGCAGGAGTATGCGGCTAATTCAGGTGTCCTGAGACATTTAAACCACCGTGTCAGAGTAATAGTTGTATAGGTGGTAAAGTCTCTAAAACTAAAATTGCCTAGAGGATGTAAGAAGATATTTAGGAGTGTCAAACAGGTAGAATTCTATGTTTCCAGAGTGAATTACATGTATGGGAAATTCAATTACAAATAATGCAGAGCTGTATCTCCAGGGCATATGTTCGAAAATTTGTGAGATCTGCCGGCACAGCTGTAGCGCCGCTGCTTACGATACTGACAACCCAAGTCCAGGAACGAGTTAAAGTCGTCGGAGGGTCGGCTGGGGAGGAGGATGCAGCATCCAAGGAACTGCTCTCCTCCACCAGGGAGGGAGTGACGTGGTACCTGAAGTAGCACTGTTCCATAGCTGAGGCTTGGGGACAAGTGCACCAAGCAGCAGAGGACTGGTGGATGTCCAGCGTATCACACACAGAAGCATGTGTGGCACTGCCAATTACATCACTGCCTGCTGTTTTTGCATGCCACAAGGGGAGGAAGGAGGCACAGGAGGCAAAAAAACCCATCTAACAAAGATGACCCCTGACCCTCACGGGCCTCGAACCCGGCAACTCTGACATGGCCACTGGATCCATGACCAGTGGGTCAAGCACACTTCCCGCCACCCTGTCATGGGGGATAAGCCATGGGAACAAGGCCAGGTAACTCTTGAGGGGAGCCACGGTGATGGGGCTGCAGAGGCCGGCATAATGGTAAGCCATGCCAGGAAGCAAGAAAAAGGACTAACTGAAAATTAGAGAGATTTGCCCCTCCATGTTCCCATGGGAGTTGTAATGTAGAGAAACAGATTCTAAGGTGCTGACCCTCAGACAAAGCGAGAAATTAATCTGTCCTGAGAGGTAAAATAAAAGTGTGAGGGGTAAGCTGGAAGAGTTTGTAATAGATACAATACCCTGGGAAGAACGACCATTTATACGGACTTCACTCGAGAGAAAAAAGTGGGATAATGTTCTATTTGTTTAGGATTTTTGTTATTTGTTGTGTAACTGGCTTACAGTTTAATAGTTGTTGTTTTTTTACTTTATGATTATTATTTTTCAAAACAAACATATAGTTACATTTCCAACATTTAATATACAGAGGTATATATCTTAGAACCAGGAGGGTGCCACTCCTCTTAATATGAGCACATTGTTCGTTAAATGTTTACAGATGCATCATATGGGGGAAATAAGATAATCTATATGATTAAACAGTATTAATAACCACTGGCTGTGTTACCAGCGCATTAGCTGCATGATATATAACCAAGAAAACATATGAGAAGTTCATCAAATCCAAGTCCTTGCCCCTGTAGGGGAATAGGTAGTCCATCATGCTTAATCAAAGTATTTGCAATAATAAAACTGCTACTCCACACTGAAAGCTACTCTACAGCTTTTAAATTGTTTATGCGACTGTTGTTTTGTATGTCTATCAGAAAAATTTATTATAAACCTTTTGCAGTAAATCTACTGTGCTCTTTGTGAATAAGAAGAAGGCAAGGGGAGAGACACCATAACGAGGCGCTTTATATTAAACAAGGTAATATAAGCCTAAATACTCGATGGAAATATAAATGCACATTTCAATACTGGCAGTATACAGACTATGGAGGAGAGGGATAATCCAATCCCCAATATAGTGGAACAGTCAGGAAAACACACAAACTACGTGCTTACCTTGAGGCCTGACCTGTATCCCTACATCCCCTTACCATACCTGCCCCAAAACATTAAAAAGCCCACAGTTAAAGTCACACATTTTCTTCATCCGAAGAGGTATCTTCATTTTGCGATGCGCATGTTCTAGCGGGTGCATGACTCTGGCGCCACTTCAAGGCCTCCGCCGGCTCGGAAAACAAGTAAACTTTATACTGGTGCACGATCCTTAGACAGGCCGGGAAAAAAATATTGTGTGAGTCTACCATTTCCCTCAACAGTGCCCTTGCCCCATCAAATCGTTTCCTCTTCTGCCTTGTAGCGTACGCTAGATCTGGGAACATCTGAATTTGGTTCCCATCATAAATCAATGTTTTCTTTCTACGAGCCATGGCCAAAAGATAGTCGTGGGATCCAACCCCATCCATGATGATCACCAAATTGCAGGGGGGCTTCTGGATTGTCCTGCTGGCCCTGAAAGGTTACACGGTAAGCTTTCTGAATTTTTCGAAGCGTAGGAAGCACCTTTTCCCCCAATTGTTAACTAAGCCAGTCCTGCAGGAATAGCACCAAATGATCACCTTCAGAACCTTCTGCGAGCCCCAAGATCCTCACATTCTGGGCTCGTGCTCGATTTTCCAGCGTTTCCAAACGTGAGCGAAGGTGCCCATTTTCCTTCAAGACCGTGTTACAGTTTAATAGTTCTGAGTTGGCCAAACTGTTTTTAATATTTATCCCTAGGCATTTAATTATTGTTCTGTATTCCATTTAAATGGAAACCAGCATTTCAATTCTGAGGAGGGGGCAAAATTAAATTGGAGGAGCTCAGTCTTTTGTAAGTTTAATCAAAAACCAGAGACTTCTCCATATACTTGTAACTCCCTACAGGCCTCTGCAATAGTGGTCTCAGGTTATAATAATGTATGGAACACATCATCTGCATATAAATTCATTTTAAAATTCTCCCCCCCCCCATGGGTACCCTCTCTATCCCCCTGTTCTGTCTATTGGCATTCACCATGGTTCTATATATGAAGCAAAAAGAAAGGGGAGCAGGGGCACCACTGTCTAGTCCCTCATTGCAAATGTATTAGGCGACTACAAGAGCCGTTCAATTTTATATATGCCGGAGGGTCAACATAAAGGTTTCTGAGCCAATCAAGAAAGGATGGGGTGAATCTGAAGACCTTGAGGTTCTCCCACAGAAAGGTCCAGGAGATCCAGTCAAATGCCTTTGCAGCATCAAGGCTGAGAAGGACCAGCGAGCTAGAGCATTTCACTGCTAGATAAAGGAGATAAAAGGTTCTACATACATTATTAAGTTTGTCATTAACATATGAACCCTGACTAATTTGGGTATATCAGGGAGGGAAGTAGAGTTCGAGTCTGTGAGTCCATATCCTAATATACATTTTATAGTCCATGTTAAGGATGGTTACAGGATGATATGAGGTGGGGGTGCTAGGGTCCTTGCCTTGTTTCAGAACTGCTGAAACTGTCTTGCCTTCCTGCACTGCACAGAAGGCCTGTAGCAGTAGGGGGAGAAGATGTTCTGAGAAGGTCTTAAAGAATTCCAGTGGAAACTGGTCAGATATGGGTCATTTCAAAGTCTTAGCTGATCTCAGCATTAGTTACCTTACAACTCTCATACAATACATGAAAAGAAAACCTACCATCAAGCAAAACAAATGCAGGAGGCTTAAATGGCTTAAAACCTCCTTAATTCACTACACGTTCATCTTACTCCTACTCTCCAACAATATACACCCGAATCCAGGCCCCTCTGGGCTGGAGCAGACTCGGGGAAACCAACAGGGGAAAACTGAAGCTGGCCTCCATCAATATGCGTAGTCTCCTACCTAAATTCAATCAACTTCAAGTTTAGGTCCACCAACATAACCCTGACGTACTCACCCTCACAGAAATGTGGCTTAGCCCTAATATTAAAATTCCAGACTCTATGCTATACCTAAATAGCAGGCAAATGGTGAGGGGGGTTTCTGGTTTACCTAAAAGACACCCTACATGGCCATGCACTTGAATTGATTGACTTTGGCAAAGAGGCACAAGCCATAGTTATTAGAATTCTACTTGGCCACCAAAATAAATCACTAACAATCCTCACAGTCTATTTGTCACCCAGAGACCAGTCTACCTACTTTAATAAACTCATTAATTATTTTAATACTCTCAACTGTGACAAGGAATTTCTTGTCATGGGTGACTTTAACATCAACTGGCTTTCCAACGAGGCAGCGTCATATAAAGACATCCTGGCCAGTCTCTGCCTCACCCAAATGGTGAGTGAACCAACCAGACTCAGTTACCGAACTGGCACCCATACCATGATTGACTGGGTCATAACAAATCAACAGGAGAGAATAACTGAGGTCTCAGTACACCTGAACTCACTCAGTGATCATTCACTCATCACCAGTCTTTGGTCTAATAAAACACAGAAATCAGACCCTGGTTTTACTGCTAGTAGAGTGCTAAAAAAAGGGCAACTAAATTCTTTCAAAACCCACCTCAAAGGATAAATTAAGCAGACTCGCATCACAATTTGTGACCCAAGAATCGGGAAAAGCGAGTAATTTCTGTCTATGATTAGCAGCCATTGTTAATCATTCCGAACCAGCCGTGGGTCCTATAAAAATGCCTAATTCGGCACTGTTTAAAATTTTTTTCCCACATTCAAAGTAGGTTTTTTTTAGTCCTCCTCCCTGCCCCATGTACCCGACGTGTCTGTAACCGGCGACAAGGATGTGGCAGCTCCTCCCCTCACCCACTCTCAGTGTGGGAGACATGTGATTCTGTCCTCTTCTATGCTACATCAGCCTGGTGGAAGAAGCAGGTTGGGGAGCTGCAGGCCAGAGTACCTGTGGTGAGTGTAACCACTTTCTCTTTGTTTTTTAAGTTTTTTTCCCTATCGTTGTTTGCATCCGGTTAGTAATATTGTTATTTTGTTTCATGGCGGAGGGAGCAGAGGAGTGACCGACCGGAGCAGAGGCCAAGAGACCGCTGAGATCCAGGAGCCAGAAGCAGAGCAGGGGAGCCGAGGAGGCTGAGAGGGGAGCAGAGACCAGTGGCCACCGCAGCGCAAGTAAAGAGCATCAGCTAACGAGCAAGCAGGATTGGGAAAAAAAAAAAAAACAAGTAGAAACTATTTCATTCTTTATGGGCGGGGAGCCAGAGGAAAAGAAACACAAAGGAGGGCACGACTTGGCACGCAGAATCGGTGGGGAGTGCTGTGCAAACAGATAAGACGGGCACAGCTGACTGACAAGGCCAAACAAGGCCTGGAACACTACGCAAGGATATTGGAGTGTGGGCAGCTGAATCGAAGGGCCTGATGATTGCCCTATATAAAAAAATAAAAGTATTGTGCCCTGTTCTTTGCAGTGATTAGGGGAAAAGAGATAAACACACATTTCTGAGCAGCAAAGACTTAAGTGTTGTGCTCTGCTGTTGCAGTGATCTGAAGAGTCTACTGAGCTGCTAAAAGTATTGTGCCCTGCTAAATAGCAGTGATGGGGGGGAAGAGACACTGAGAGCTGCCAACAAAGTGTTGTGCCCTGCTTAATTTGCAGTGATTGGGAAAAGAGACATACAGTGCTGCTAAGTTTTTGCCCTGCTTTTGCAGTGAAGAGACAATTTCACTGACTGCTCCTCTGCTTAAGGGGAAACATCCACCTACAAGTGGACCCCACCTCAGTGTGAAGCAGGGCCCGATTAGCATGTTAAGAAATATTTGTAATTTTTACCTTAGTGTGCCATCCATAATTAAAAAATGTATCTGGCTGATCCTGCCCCATCCCCACCGGCATTTTACAATGGAGAGCACTTGCCGGCGCACCCACAACCACCCACGGCTGTCCACAGAGTAACGTGTTGTACGGGGAACAGCCAAGATCTGTAGGAGTACTTGCACGGCGAGAGCATCTAATAGCTCTGGTTTGGAAGCTCGGTCTCTGCACTAATCGGGCCCTGCTTCACACTGAGGTAGGGGCCTGCTTAGAAGTTGGACATTTTGCTTTAAGTAACTGTGTCCTGCTTTGCAGTAATGGGAAAAATTACTAAGTGAATGTGCCCTGCTTTGCAGTGATGGGAAAAAGACATTTTAAAGAGATTCACCAAGTTAAAGTAAAGGAGATTTGCACCACCTACTTTGGTGCCTTACCTCCCGAAATGCTGCTGCTGTTTATGTGTCCACAAATTTTCTAATAGTTTTCAAAACAGAGCGCTGGTAAAATTTAATTCACCGAGTCTCCTGTACTTCCCGGTTCGAAGATCCACCCCCATGCTCAGCCAAGTTATGACGTGATCCTAGGGAGAGCATGGGGACGAGCTCCATTATAGTCTATGGGGGGCTACTTTAACATCATATCTATGCATCACAGTGACCACCTGGTGATTAATCAAGGGCACCGAGCAACTAACTGAAGTTCCTCAACGTGGGTTGAGGAACTTCAGTGAGGCATTAATTGCAGGGATAACAGGCCCACAGTTAGAAGTTGACACCATCCGGAAACATCTTCAGATAGAGCAGCACAAGAAAGCTATTAACATTTTGAAATTTGGTAAAACAAGGTCACCACTTGATACATAGCACCACACCACAACTGGTAAGTTTAAAATAGTGTTTGGGGGGGGCTGGGGTAGGGGTCTGGACCCAGAGCTAAAACAATTTTTATTTATTTGCAGGGAGAGCTTTCAGCAATGCAGAGGGCCAAAGAGGACATCCCTATTAAAAAGTCTGAAGCAAAAACAGAACGAGAGACGTGCCATGGAGTTCATCTGGACAATAAATACATTAACGCTGTTCATGGGAAAGAACTCACACTGTGTATTGGCAAGAACCTAGAAGAAAACCTGTTGGCAACTGTCAAAAACGCAAATTATTTGGACCTGGCTTTTTCCCACTGGCGCAAATTAGGTTTATCACATTTGTTCCAGTTTTTGGATGAGAGGGGGGTACTACCTTTTGATAAGCTCAAAATCCAATATGGACTCGGAAGCACAGATTTTTTTTTAGATACCTCTAAGTGAGGAATTATATACTTTGTCATCGGACACTATCTGCTAAACTCCCTACCCCAAACCCACCTTTGCTAAAAATTCTCATTGATTCCATCAGGGGAAACCAATGTGGCCACCTCATAGGGAATATATATAAGGCGCTGAGAGACTTGATGGGAGATTCGACAAAGTCAACACTAGACAAATGGAATGAAGATCTGGCTTCGGAGGTACAATTTTCTGACTGGATCGCCGTGGCCCTGCCAGCAATCAGGGTGACTTCCTCCCCTTTTTGGCAGGAGTTCTCCTGGAAAATTCGAACCAGATATTTCTGAGCCCCAGCGATCCTAACCATATATGGCCACTGCTGGAGAAAATGTGGGTGCTGTCTAGCAGATTTGGGCCATATTCTATGGCACTGCCCCCTTTTAATGCGGCCTTCAGCTGGAGTTATCTGTCTAGGGGAACCAGTAGAATTAACGGGAGAAATTATATTGCTCTCTGTGTATCCAGACCACTCTCCCCAATGCACCAAAACACCGCTGTCAATATATCTTATAGCAGCCAAAAAGGCCATTACTAGAAAATAGATGTCCCAACAGATTCCTACCATTCAGAACTGGAGATCCATCATGCAAGAAGTCTACCAGATGGAGAGCCTCACGTCAACAATTCAGGATTGCACACAGAAATTCAGACTTAGGTGGCAGGGATGGGTACTTTACTACTCGGGGATAGATCCAGATTTTGTTCTTGAATGTACAGTATGGCATTTTTAGCCAACTTAAGGTCGGATGTTCTGGGAAAAGTATTTACAGCTGCTGAGACCTCTGGCTGTTAGTAACTAAAATAAGTGAATAATTGTACCCTGTGATTATATAGTATACTGTCCTATGTACAAATGATGCATGTGTGTATGAAAATATTTAATAAACACAAATAAAAAAAAATTATTTTTCAGTGCTTATGGATGGTAGTACTGACAGTGGTGTAATTGTAAAGGAACTGGTTTACGTTATTTATGTAAATCCCAGCAATGGTCACATGCAGACTAAATTTCTACGAATGAAAGCTGTCACACGTGAGGGACTGAAAAATCTCCTCTTAGACATTCTTGTAGAGAGTGGACTTCGTATCAAAAAAATGGTTGGGTTTGGGGCTGATGGGGCAGCTGTCAAGACGAGGTCTTGCTGCACTTCTAAGGGGAAACATTCAGTGGTTAGTTGCTGTTCAATGTTTCTCACACAGATTAGAACTGGCCATTAAAGATGCTGCGAATAACACCTATTTCAATGATGTTTCAAACTTTCTAACCAAACTATTTTATCTCTATCAGAAAAGTGACTCGGACAGTTGTGGTCCCTTGCCCAGGTCATGGAGATGTCAGTTACATACGAACATATGAAAATGTGAGCAGAAGCAGGCCTTACGGTTTATCGAGTCCGCTCGAATGGGCAGCTATCCCCTCAACTTGCAGTTGCCCTGCCCTCCCCACCCCTCTTCATCATAAACCCCCTTCACCCTGTCCCAACCCCTCTTAAAGCTGCCCACCGTTCTACAGGATACCACCTCCTCGAGCAGAGTATTCCACCTGTCCACCACCTTTTCTGTGAAAAAAAATGTCTCCTGATTTCCCTCCTTAATCTCCCCCCCCTACAATCTCAGCTGATGCCCTCTCGTATCCCCTCCTTCTTTTAAGCTGGAAGATCCCTTTTGTATTAACCTTCTTTATCCCCTTAAGGTACTTAAAGGTTTCAACCATATCCGCCCCCCATCCCTCCTCTTCTCCAGGGAGTACATGTTCAGCTTGCCCAATCTATCCTCCTAGGGCATTCCCTCCACTCCCTAGATCATCTTTGTCACCCTACGTTGCCCCCCCTCCAACAGTTTGATGTCCTTCTTCAGGAATGGGCACCAGTACTGCACACAGTACTCCAGGTGAGGCCTGACCAGAGACCTGTACAGTGGAAGGATCACCTCCCTATTTCTGGAGGAGATTCCCCTCGCTATACACCATAGCATCCTGTCGGCTTTTGCTGCCACCTTCCTGCACTGAGCTGAGTTGTTCATGCTACCCGTTATAAGCACCCCCAGATCCTTTTCCTCCTCGGTGCTTTCCAGCCTCACCCCTCCCAACTGATAGCTCCTCCCCTGGTTTCTAGCTCCAAAGTGCAGTACCTTGCACTTCTTTGTGTTGAACCCCAGCTGCCATGTTTCTGACCACTACTGTAGTTTGGTCAGGTCCTCCTGCAGCCCCTTTCACCCTTCGATGCCATCTACCACAGCTCCCATCTTCATATCATCAGTGAACAGACTGATCCTACTCTGGATCCTGTGTGAGATATCAGCTATGAATATCCCAAACAGCACTGGTCCCCGTACTGATCCCTGTGACACCCCACTCGTCACTTCCCTCGGTGACGAGAGTTCCCCCACCACCATCACCCTCTGCTGCCTTTTCGGCCAGTTGACAATCCATTTGACCATCTTTATTCCTACCCCCATGTATTCCAGCTTCCTCCCCCCAGCATGGAATCAAAGACCTTGCTTAAGTCCAAATACAGGACATCCACCGCATGGCCCCTGTCCAGTTACCTGGTCACCCAGTCGTAATACTCAATTAAATTTGTCTGGTAGGATCTGCCTGAGACAAACCCATGTTGATGACCGTCCTGCAGTCTACTGTCCTCCAAAAAGGTCAGCAGCCTCCCTTTTAGGATTGCCTCCCCACAATCGATGTGAGGCTCACTGGTCTGTAGTTGCTTGGTTCAGCACTAGGGCCACTTTTGTGAATGGGCACCACATGGGCCATCCTCCAGTCTTGCGGTATGCATCCTGTGTCCAGGAAGGTATTGAACAGATCAGCCAGTGATCCTGCCAGGATCTTCGCCAGCTCTCTGAGTACCCTAGGGTGAATGCCATCTGGTCCCGATGCCTTGTCCACCCTTAGTGCTCTCAGTCCTTCCAGAGCCCTGTCTTCTGTAATCCCCACGTCAGTCACCCCTCACCCCCACTACCCACTCTACCCCTCCCTTGGGGAATCTGCCCCCCCTTTCTCCTTTGTGAACACAGAACAGAAGTATTTGTTTAATGCCTCTGCCTGTTCCACCCCCTTCTCCACTCACCCTCATCCATCCTGATCCTCACAATCTGGTCTTTGTTCTTCCTTCTTTCTCTAATGTATCTGAAGAAGTACTTTTCTCCTTCCTTAATATCCTGTGCCAGTCTCAGCTCTCTTGAAACCTTGGCCACTCTGACTAGCCTGGTAACCTCCCTGGACTTCTTTGAATACTCAGCCTTGTCAACCACCCCCGATTTCTTGAGTTTCCAAAATGCCTTTCTCTTGGCCCTTACCTCCTCCATAACCTCTTGAGTCAACCAACTGGGCTTCTTAGCCCTTCCTTTCTTACTCCATGTCTTTGAACAAGTCCCAGTGGCCTCCGTCAGACCTTTTTTAATAATATCCCATTTTTGACTAGCATCTATGTCTGTTGAATTCCCACCATATACTTAGTCAAAATTTCCCCCATCCTTTTAAAGTCCGTCCCTTTAAAGTCAATCACCCTGGCTGCCGTACTCCCCGTTTCCCTACCCATGTTGAGTGTGAACCGCGCCGAGTAGCGGTCACTCCAAGCCAGAGGGTTCTCCACCCCCAGATCTCTTACAGCCTCCTCATTTGAAAGTACCAGGTCCAGAGTCCTCTACAATTTAGTCGGCTCATGTACCAACTGCACCAGGAAGCTGTCCTGAAATGTTTCTAGTATGACCTGCTCCTTTGCACTCGTGGTAGTTGGAGTGCTCCAATTCACCCCCGGTAGGTTGAAGTCCCCTACCACCATTGTGTTCCCCTTCCTACAGACCCTTCTGATTTGCTCAGCTAGCTATCTGTCCAGGTCACCCCCTTGCGCTGGTGGTCTGTACAATACCCCCATCCCCAGTGTCCTACCTTTTGAGTCCTGAAACTGCATCCATAGGGCCTCTGTTCTGCCTTCCTCCCCCCTCCTCTCTTACACACCTTATCCCTTCCCATACATAGACTGCCATGCCCCCCGCTTCCCCTTAGCCCTATACTTCCTGAATATTCTATACCCTAGGATCATCATAGCCCAGTCCTGGTACTGGGTGGCCCATGTTTCCGTGATGGCCACAATGTCCACCCTCCTCACTGACAAGAGAGCCTGCAAGTCAGCTGACTTATCACTTAGGCTCCTCCCGTTCAGCATGGCCACCCTCCACCCCGTTCCTTTCCTTGCCTTCTCCTGGTCCCATCCCCCATGCCTCTACCCCAACTCCTTCCCTGTTAACTTGTTAACAGCTGAAAAGATCAAGAAGCTCCATGGCACACGTTGGGTGCAGCATAAACTTCGTCAACAAGGCTGTTACTAAATCATTCCCCATAATTTGTGCCCATTTAGAATCTAAGGCCGCAAACCCAACTAATGACCAGGCCAAAGCCAAGCGAGTGTTGCAAATTACGATTCAATTCCAAATGGTGGCACACCTTTTGTATTTTGAACAGTTACTTCAGCCACTTGCCAGATTTTCACTAGCACTTCAAAAAGAGGTAGTCGAAATGCCAGAGCTACTAAGCTCTGTTAAAACTTTGAGAAACTCTCTTGACTATGCTAAAGAGTGGTCCCACAGGTGGCAGTGAACTTGAAATTCTCTTAAAAAATGGGTCTGACGTTCTTTCAGGAACATGTCCTGAAGTCACTTACAATGGCGTGAAATTAATACATTTCAGTGACCAAGCAGTTAAAACTTTTAAACAGCAATGTAAAAATACATTACAAACACTGAGAAGTGTTGTAAAGAAAGGTTCTGTTTGACTGATGAAAGTAATATCTATAACAGTGCAAAATTGTTAGATACCAGACTTTGGTCAGCAGACCAAAAGGAGCTGGAGCTATATGAGGACAGTGGCATTACTGCAGTAGCTGACCACTTTTCAGCACTTTTGCAGCCTGACTGTGACAGTGCTCTGCTGCTTGCAGAAAGGCAAGAGTGTCAGCGTGGCTCAGTTGGTAGCACAAATGCCTTTGGACCAGAAGGTCGTGGGTTCTAGTCACACACGGGGACTGGACTCATATTTCAATACTGGTATGTACTGTTTTTGGGGCAGTATAGTCTAGAGGTTAAAGTAATGAGCTGTGAATGAACTTGGTACAGCCAGCAGACAGACATGGGTTTGATTCCCACACCCTCCACTTGCATATTGTGTGACTCTGATCAAGTCACTTAACCACCCCAGTGCTCCCGGGTTGCCCCTGAAAACAGACACCTGTGCCTAGTGGGGCTTACCTGGTTACTAAAGAATAAAATAAAGAGTTTAAGATTTTTGCTTAAACCAATTTCATTACTCTGTCTGCCTCTGCTATCTGGTCAATGCTGGCATGTGACTTTCAAAATTATTTTTTTATTTTGTATAATATTTTTATTGAAATTTTAAAGTGAACCATACACATACATACAATGAAAAGACACTCAATACATTGTATCAATACGAAACAAAATAAAATAAACCCTAACCCCATGCACAAGAATTTTGTTCCTTAATTTATCTCAGTATAATCCATACAAAGAAATATCCCAAAACATTCGTAGAATTAATGTGTTAGTTAGATCAATGAAAAATAAAAAGGAAGAAATATCAAATGAGTTACTGCTCATTTCTCAATAAATATATAATGAAATTGTATATTTAATTATTCCATGCCAGTACACCTATATTTCAAATTATAAATCAATATGTATTCGTGCTCCTAAGTGAGGTGGAAGTACAAGGCTAAGCCCTCCTCTTAACAACTCTTTAAAGAGAGTCACCAACATGCCGTGAATCACCGCTGCCACTGCATAAACAATGACTTACCCCCACAGGAGTGTCTGCGTGTAAAGATGCCCCCCAAGAATGCAGCCTTTAAAAAGTTATGGCACTCGTAAAATTGTATAAACCGGGTCCGATGGACTTCCTGGTTTTTAGTCTGCTGCCGGCTCCACCCCCGCGTTCACTGGCGTGATGAGAGATGCCAGTGGCGCCTCATTTAATGGGCGGCAGCTTTTGAACTGATTTTTATTAGCATAATGGCCCGCGCTGTGAAGCGTGAAGCGCGGTTGACTGCGCCTTAGTCAGCGGTGAGTTCACCAACGGTAACCATGATCTAATAATCGATTCCTACTGCCATCAAAATAGCTATCATATCTCACGCCGATACTTCAACAGTCTACACCATTCAATATAATAGGGCACGCAGCGCTCACTGGCATCTACGTCATCAAGCCAGAGAACATGGGGCAGAGCCAACTGGCAGACTAAAACCGGGAGTCCATCGACTCCATTAAAGCTTTACGAGTGCTATAACTTTTAAAACTGAATCTGAGAGCACTACTGCATAAACTAAGTCATTGTTTATGCGGTAACAGGAATATGTGAATTCGCTTTAAGGGGTTTAACCATCAAGCCATCCCAATTTAGCCTTCCCCCTTTAGCACTGCAGCTTCTCCTGGTGTAAGGGTGTTCAAAATAAAACTACCCCAGTCCTTAAGAAACTTTTCCGCTTTCTCCTTCAAGACGTATGTAAGGCGGTCTACAGCAAATACCTGGATGATTAATTTTTTCCACTGCTCTATTGTAGGAACTGTTCAGGCTACCCATGTATTTTGTATGCTAATAGGACCCTAATCCATCTAGGGTAGAGGCCCCAATCTTCACCATCTCCTGTCTCCACCCTGAAAAGGAGCAAAAGGGGAGAGTCCACCACATTTTCTCCTCTCATCTTTGTTATCTCTCTCGCCATCTCCTTCCAGTACGTTGCCAAGCATGGACATTCCCAGAAATAATGGAATAGGCCCCCCTTGGCCACTTTCCATCTCTCACATATCGGGGACATCCCTGGGAAAAATCTATGGACCATAGGAGGTGGGTAGTATAGTCGATGCACAAATTTATATTGCATTTCTTTGAATTTATTGCAAAGCAGCAGCCCCATATGTGACTCTATTATAAGCCCCCAACTGTCATCTGTGATCGAAAATCCCAGGTCCTGCTCCCATCATCGCGTAACCTTATGGGATCTATCCGAGAAGAAACTCATATCCTGCCTGGTAGCTCTTCCTATAAGTCCAAAAAAAATGTGAGTGCAGAAGACCCATCCCCATTCAGAGCTCCTCAAAGCATCGCATCTCCCCCCCAAGCAAATAAGTCCCCATACATCTAATGGCTTTTCTGCCACAAGCAAACCATATCCTCCATCCCGGTAGAAGCCAGGATTGCCCCCACAGAACTAACAAAGTGTTTTCATTTTATACTCTTCTCTTCTTGACATGCTCCATAGCTTCTAATGCACTAATCACCAGGGATTAGGTTTTGCAAATGACGGTGAGCCTTTAATCCCCCCTTTGCTACATAAGCCGAGACTCTGCCTGGACATCCATCCTCTTCTAAATCTAACCAAAAGACTGCCCTACTTCGATTTACTCAATTATGTATGTATTTGTATTGGACCGCCAGGTAATAACCCTTCACATCAGGAAAACCAAGCCCTCCTCTGTCCCTCACAGCTTTAAGCCTTATTAGGCTAATTCTCTGCTTTTTCCTTGCCAAATAAGCCTCGTAAAACTGCGCCCTAAGATTTTAATATTTTTGGCCAAGGGGCACATAGGGGCCATCTGCAAGACATATAAAATCCTTGGCAGCACATTCATCTTAAGTAAGTTATTTCTCCCAAGTCAGGAGATGGGAAGAGCTCATCACTTATCTAGGTCCTTAACAATCTGCTCAAATACTGGGGTATAATTTAGATGATAAGGCCACTAATGTCATGTCCTACCTTAATATCCAAATACGTAAAGGCTTTTGCCACTTTTTTCAAACTCCATGTGTCATATCTGCCTCCAACCCCTTCCTTCCACCAAAACATAATCTCTGATTTATGTACAGGTATGTTAAGTTTATAACCAGAGAAAGAAGTGAATTGGGCTCCTTTTCAGGGTGGAGATAGGAGATGGTGAATTGGGCTATAATCTGGAGAACAGAGGGTACCAATTCCTCTGGTCGGGTCACAAAAGACTTCAAAAATTCTTATTCAAATCTGCTGAAGCTTGTCAATGTGTTGAGAGTATTTGCTGTGTCTAATGCAATAGCAGAAAGGTGTTTTTCAACTATGAACAAGGTAAAACCTGACTGGAGAGCATCTCTGGCAGAGGGCACTGTAGAAAAACTGATCTGCATTAAGAAGCAGGGCCCCTTCTCCAGCTGAATTCAACCCAGAAAGGGCTATAGACATATTTTTAGTACAAAGCCAAGATGTCCTGGTGATATGGCAGCTCAGGATGGTGACCCCAAAAAAAAACAGGTCAGAATTACTGGCTACATACCTGGGGAAGAAGATTAGTGCATCTGGACTAGCATAACCATTAAAATCAACCTAGTCCTTGTTGGTAACCAGGTTTATGCTGGGCTTTATTAATTTTTTATATAGATTTTTATAGGCTTTTCAGGTTTCCTCGGCGTATCATCCCCTCCCCGAGGCCGGCGCCGCACACCAGAAACAAGTTCAGCCACTTCCAGCGACCCATACTGCCGCCCTGCCGCCTATGTTATCCCACTGGACCTACCACCCGAAGAGACGGAACTATGGGGAGACGCCCCGAGAGGGAGAGGCAGCCCAGACAGCTCGCATCAATCCCTCCTTCCACACACAACCCCATGCGGCACTCAGATGACCCGAGGTCGTTCCTGAACCCAGGTAGCCAGCAGAGCGCTAGGTAAGGCTTCCAGTGCCTCAACCCTCAGCGTCACCGTGCCAGCTCTAGGCTTTTTATTTTAAATTTATTTCAATGTTTTGTCACGGTCACAAATAATTGTCACGGTCACGAATATTGTCACGTCTGCTTTGACAAACATCACGCTGACTCTTGGCTCTCAAAATCTGCTGCTGCACTGCTGTTTATCATAAATGGCTAAATAAAATAGATAAAAGTCTGAAACTATGTGTACAATGTGTATTTTATCAATATATAGCAAGATAAGTAGATTTTATTGGGTTTAGTGCAAAAATATAATTTTTTTCAAATTGCTAATCCACTTTGGCCATTTGCTAATCATTTTTCACTTTGATTAGCGAAGGCCACTAATCAAGTCTCCTACACTGATTTATGCCTTGCACCTCCAGCAACTCGACTGGTCATACCTTGACACCTTGTGCGATGTCGGCCAAGCACTAGAGTACTTCATTAACACCTTTAATGAAGCCTGTGACATTTTTGCCCCAGCTAAAAATGGAAGCTAAAAAGCCCAAACAATGGATGGGTCACCCAATCTGTCCTTGAACTCATGAGAGACAGGGACCACGTATGGCATCGAGCCAAGGTGACCAGTAAACCAGCAAACTGGCAGAAACACAAGGCAGTTAGAAATAGCTGTACCTGCAAAATCAGGCTTGCTAAAGCACAGCACTACAAAGACTGCCTAAATAAAACCTGGGGGGATGAGAAAAATTTCTGGAACAATCTCAACGATGACACAGGTAAAGTCAACAAGTCCTCTCCTTCAATGCTAATGGTCAATGCTGAAATTACACAAGATCCGAAAATTATTGCTGACACCTTCAATCTAGCATTCACTGACCATAGCTCTGTGCTCCCACTGGACTATCTACATTTCAATACCGACAGCATTGACAACAATCTGACAACAATCCGACCACAAACATACCGTTCCCCCCTCCTCTGCAACCCCCTCTTTCTACTTCAAGGAAATCTCTGCCCTTGATGCAAAAAAAATACCTCCAGAGAATCCTCGGTAAATCATGGTGCAGCAAAGACAACCCAGATCTTAAAATGACAGCACTCACACTAAATGAAGTTGGCCAACCAATCATAAAAATTTTCAACCTCTCCCACAATTTCCCACAAAATGGAAATCAACCGTAGTTACCCCAGTTCATAAAAGTGGCGTCCATGCAGTCCACTCAAACTACCGACTGAATTCTATCAAAAGCCCTTGAATGGATATTTTCAGATCAGTTGGTTGACTATCTGGATAAATACAAACTCTAGTGCCCACAACAGCATGCATTTCGTAAATCCCACAGCACCACTACTGCCCTCTTAGAATTCTCAAATGACATTCATGAAGCCCTGGATGAAGGGTGCCTTGTGGGGTCAATATATATTGACCTCACAAAGGCCTTTGATACGGTTAACCACACTGTCCTCCTAAAAACATTACTTGCCCTCCGTATATCCCCTGAGACAGCCTTATGGTTTCAGAGCCACCTGACCCAGAGAACCCAGCAAGTAAAAATACAAAACATCCTCTCTGACATCAGGAAGGTATCATTAGGAGTACCCCAGGGATCCATCCTTGGACCGCTTCTGTTTAGTCTCTTTCTCAACTCCCTCCCTGATATCTGCTCGGCCAAGCTTCTCCTCTATGTGGATGATGCTGTCATCTTGCAAGTGGCCCCCATCTAAACGTTTTAACTAACGAATAACAAGAGAGTTTTTCAAGGGTTGAGGAGTGGTTCACCCAGAAAAAACACCTCCTCAACTATAAAAAAAACAAAAAAAAAACATGCTGTTCTACAACCACCACAGCAAGAAAAAGTCAAGCAATCTCACTATCTGCAATAGCAGTTAGAGCAAGTAAACACCTTTAAATACCTGGGTGTCACCCTGGATAGCTCCCTCTCCTACACACAGCACACTGACCAAATTGTAAAAACAGTCAACACCAGAATAGGCCTGCTCCATGGGCACCGCTCCTACTTGACTGATGAGGCTCTCACCCTAGCAGTAAATAGCTCTATCCTCTCCATTGTTGACTACGGCCTTGTCGTGTATAGCACAGTCACGAATACCATGCTGAAACGGATAAGAACTGCACCAAACATGGCCTGTAGGCTGGTACTAAGCATAGATACCTTCATTCATACATGTGATCTTTACGCCCAAATTAAGTGGCTAAACCTACAAGGGAGAATTCAGTACCAAGTCTGCCTCCTTGGAAAAAAAAGCCCTGAGTCTGAACCTGAGAACCATCCAGAGGATACTCAAACTGGCACACAACTCTCATCAGAACAGAGGCAAGGCAAGGAACCCACTGCATGTCCCGTTTTGTCGCACGGCTCTGGCCTAGAGGATATTCTCCTATAAGGCCCCACTCTGGCTCAGTGAGCTCCCGGCCAGCATACTAAACAACTCCAAACCTGAGCCTTTCAAAACAGAACTCAAACGGCAACTTTATGATCAAGGGAGATGCGACTGCTTGGATTCACCCCCACCCCAATTTTGAGCCTCCCTCTCTCCTCCTCGCTCCCTCCTCCCTGGAGCATGGCTGAGGTACTCACCACTATTATTGCTCCTCCTGACCCATCCACACTACCTATCGCACTCCACCTCCACCCCTTGCGTCCTCCTACCTCCCACCCACTCACCTCCTCCTTTCCAACTAATCCTCAATCAATGTTTGCAATTATTTTTATTTATTTTTATTATTATTTATGCTCCTGCTCTTGGCCCTCTCAATCTACAGAGGCTAGCCCCATCACCCTGGCATCCTGGCCGGGGCAAGTACTGAGGATTACCCCCGGCTGGGTGGCAGAGGCCCCTACCCCCACCAAAACCGGATCTGTTGTGCGTCGTGGCTAGCCAGGTGTGGGACCTGCGAGCTCCTCCTCGTCATCCTCCAGGAGCCTTGTTTTTCCTGTTTTTCTCTCTCTTGTGGGAGTGCGGTGTGCAATGATGCCAGTGACTAGGCCCACACACGGTGCTGTGTGCGAACCAGTCAAGCATCTGCCACCCCCCGCCCCCTGTGATACAGCTCCGTGCCATCAAGCCCCAGCCTCCGTTAGGGGTCAGACGAGCACCGGCCACTGTAATCCCCTCTCCCAGGAGATGGAGAGCAGTACATAGGACAGTCAATCCATCTCGTTGCCGGAGCGATGCACCGCCGGGCGCAGGTGTGGCGTTCAATGCTCAGCGCCACGGGCGGCTGTTTGCAATGTATTTTTCTCTCCCTCGCCTCTCCCTTCCTACATCTTTCCGCCTCTTCTCACCTTCCTCCATTCCCCTACCCTACTACATCCCATGCCCACTCACTACCCTCCTGCTGTATCCTTACCATAAATCTACCTCCTCCTACCCCACCTCTACCTATCCTTCCCTGCACCTTTTCAGCCCTCTGGTCAAAACTGGCATATACTATGTTTCCTGACATTCTCCTCTCCCTATCCCTATCCTCGCCTCCACAACTTCTCCCACACATATCCCCTCCTGATGGGTTTCCCTGTCCACTCAACGAAATATATCTCCTGCTGTACCCACCTCCCACACACTCATCCATACTCCCCCCTGCTCTTATCCCCTCTCCCACTTCTGCTCCATCTCTTGAGCCACACCTAGCAGCTCCTCCCCCATCCCTTATCACTCCCTCTCTTCTGCCCCACCTCTAACCTCCTGTACAGTAATCCCTTGTCCATTCCTTTTAACATTATTGCCAGACCTGTACTTCTCAGTTGTCTACCTTAATTACTGTCTTGTATTATTGTATTCTGCCACCTGAACCTATTATGTTTTTTTTTCTGCCTTTTTGTTGTCCTATGTTAATAATTCCCATATCTTGCTGTACCATCCATTCTAATTTACAGTACCTGTTTTCTTGCTGTTTTTATTCTCACTCTGATGTGGAACCTTTGTAGACAAACTTATAGCTCAAAGGCTGTAATCCGAGACAATAAATATAAATAAATAAATAGTTGAACCTCCTTTATTGTTACTGACTGAAGCAGCAACTGCTCCTTTGTGTCCATATCAGAGGGGAGTATCCTTTTGGCAAGGTAGCTCTAAGATACCTCTATGATAACTGGATGTTCTTCTGTATGTGAGATTTTGTAATAGTTTCTCAATTTGCATAATTGTTTTCTCCATTATGTTCCGATGTGCCTCACTTTGGGCATTGGACCTGTAGTATACAGGCTTTTTCTTCCCAGCCCATAACCCAAGTTCTAGTAGTATGCCCCCCAACCCCCATGCCCCCCATAACAGGAATGCTTAAGATCAGGAAGGAGAATTCCACTCATTCAAAGTGAAATCTCCTGTATTTCTGCTTACGTTAATTTGGGCCTCAGTGAGAGATTCCAGTTGGATATTGAGATGTTGGAGTGTGAGCAACTTATCTGTGAGAGCTATGAGTTGTTCCTCCTGGGTTCGTTTTTTGTGAGTTACGTAGGAAATACAGGTTACTCACCTGTAACCACAGTTCTAGGAGTGGTATACAGTTCACTGTGACAGGGTTGAACAGAACCCTGTCTCAGTTGTTATGGAGAGTTTGAATGCAGGGATCTGTTCTGTTCTTTCCTTTTCTGTCTCTTGTCTGTCTGGTTGCACAACCAACTTTTCTCAAAAGACCTATGATTTGATCACCCTGACAGTCTCGCAGTTCTCTGCCTCCCACTGTCTCTCAGTCTTTCCTTGCTGTTTCTGTCTTTTCCTCCCCTGCATATCTGCTGGTATAAAAATATATGCAAATCATTATGTGAAAATGTAACTGCTATGGGGATCCCTTTGTTTAGAAATTAAATAGTGTTACTGTTGAAATATATATAATTATAGTTTGAGATGATTGCAAAAAGCTATTGGAAACTCAAGGAGTTAACCTGAGAGCAGTTTTTAAACCTTTTTCAGAAGCTGTGGAGAAGGGGTCTCTGTTCTGGGAAATTGTGTTCTTGCTGCACCTGCTTGAAACATATAAGAACATTTTAGAAAAAAACAGGATGCTTGTTAAGGGGGTTGCAAGGACTTATAAGGGAGAGAGAGGTGCAATGTTTTGGGAAGATACAGAGATTGAAGGAAAACTCAGATGGAACTTCTCTGTTTATTTTGCCTTTGTAAATAGTTATTTTAAATAATTTTATTTTTTTTATGTTACTGCTAGTACTAATAAAAGTACTAATAAACACTTCTTGCGAATTCTACAACTGCTCTTGTTTTTTCCTATGCTTCCTGACCTGTGCCTCGATGACATTCACATCCACACTCCAGCAGTTCAGTAGATTCATTGGACATCTTGAAGCTAAACTCCTCCCACCACCTCGGTGGTATGGCCTCCAATTCCGCCCTGCAATGTCAAATCTTTGCAAGCTAGAAGCAGAGATCTGTGTGCCACCTGCCAGGGGAGGCTGGGTGGGTTGTGTGGATGTGAACTGTATACCATTCTTAGAACTACAGTTACTCGTGAGTAAAAACAGGTTACTCACCTGTAACAGTAGTTCTAGGAGGGGTATATGGTGTACATTCACACATTCTGGCAGTGTCCTTTCCCCTTTAAGATGTGCCGGAAAGTCTTCAAGCTGGCTCCTCCCATCCATCTGGGTGGTAACACCCTTAGCACCACCCCGTGATGCCAGTTCATGCCTGCTGGAAGCATACCTGTGCGCTACTGCCAGGGGACGTCAGGTGGGTCCGTGTGGATGTATACCATATACCACTCCTAGAACTACTGTTACAGGTGAGTAAAGTACAGTTACGTAAGAACTTACCATAACAGTAGATCTTCGAGAACAGCTCTTGCAGCAGGTTACACCATTAGGACTAAAGCCAGCAGGCGCCAGGACTCCACGGAAATTTTCTAGCTAGCAGTATTCAGCGAGGGACCCCCGGCGTCAGGCATAGTGCGTAAGGGGACAGTCCCCCAGAATCCCCCGTTCTCCCGCCGGAGACTCCCGGCCGCTGGATGACATCAGAAGAGGAGACTGAGGATCTGCAATCAAATGGCAGTCAGACAAATGCTGAGAACACCTGATCCTAGGAGAAGGATGTTGGAACTAGAATCTACCTCCAGCGGGGATGGTGGGAGGGAAAGTACCTGCTGCAAGAGCTATTCTCAAAGATCTACTGTTACGGTAAGTTCTTACGTAACTGTACTATCTTACTTCGAGAAACAGCTCTTGCAGCAGGTTACACCATTAGAATTGATTCCCAAGCAATCATGGAAATTCCACACCATTGGGAGGAGGGAAGGTAGAAATCCTTAATGGAACCAAAGCCTAGGACAGAAGTCCTTGAAGGACTGCTAGACCAAAACCTGCTCTTCGATGCGATATCCAGGCTATAATGCCTGATGAAAGTGTGCACAGAGCTCCAAGTAGCTGCAGCACAGATGGTCGAGGTGGACACATTCTTCAGGGCCGCAAAGGAGGTAGCCACCCCCCTTGTGGAATGACCCTAGACAGCGCCTGGTAAGGCTTTGTTGCGCTTCTGGTAACAGAACGGAATACATTGAATGAGCCACCTGGATAGTGACTGCTTGGAAACAGGAGCTCCCATCATCCTGTGGGCAAAGGAGACAAAAAGCTGGTCCAAGTTTCGGTGGTGTTTGTTTCTGGTCAGGTAGTATCGGAGACAGCTATGCACATCTAGGGTGTGCAACAGGGCCTCTCCTCGATTTGAATATTTAGGGAAGTAGATCGATGTCCTGATTAAGGGTGAGAGCTGAGACCACCTTAGGCAGAAACTTGGGATTAGTCCGTAGGGATACCCTGTCTTGGAGAAAAACCAAGGCTCTTTGCACATGAGTGCATGAAGTTCAGAAATTCTTCTGGCCGAGGTAATGGCAACTAAAAACAACGTCTTCCAAGCAAGAAGACGCTGCTCGCAATCCACGGCTGGTTCAAAGGGTGGCAGCGTAAGCTGCTCCAGGACAAAGGGTGGATCTCATGGCGGAATCGGATCCTTAATCGGAGGTCTAAGGTGGAGAATACCTCTCAGGAAGGCTTGTGCCGTGTCCAACCGAGATATGGTGCGTTGGCCTATAGGACAATGATAGACTGAGATGGCACAGAGGTGTACTTTGATCGAGGAGTAGGCCAAGCCTGTCTGAAAAAGAGACAGGAGGTAATCCAAGACTGACTTTCTGGATAGTCTAGGCGGCTTGGCAACGGTCCACAGAGCCAGCGGCGCCATTTCATGGCGTAAGTAGCAGTGGCTGGTTTTCTCGCGGCCACCAGAGCGTCAGCTACCTCTTACGAGACCCCGTATCATAAAATGGCTATGTCTCTAGGAGCCAAGCTGTGAGGCTCAGTGAACAAAGGTCCGGATGGACAAGGAGCCCTCCTCCTGAGACAACAAGTGAGGAGCTGATTGGCAGAGGCACCGGAGGTTCCCGGGATAGCTGATGTAGTAGAGGGAACCAGATCTGCCTGGGCCAGAACGGCGCAATGAGTATCAGCGTTGCTTGCTCTCTGCGAAGTTTCAGAAGAACCCTCTGGATCAACAGAAATTGGGGTAAGGCATAGAGGAATCTGCCCGCCCAGGAGAGGGACATCGCGTCTCACCAGAAAACACCAGGCCCTGGATCTAGCGAGCAAAAATTGGGCAGTTTTGCTTTGGATGGGGACGTGAAAAGGTCTAACTCTGGTGTACCCCATCTGTAAAACACATCCTCCACTACCTCCTGGAGTAGTTCCCACTCGTGGACTCTGGCCTGAGAGCGGCTCAAGCCGTCTGCAATGATGTTATCCACTCCTGGGACATGAACAGCAGGAGGTCACGTGATGGCATCTAGCTAGGCAGCAGCTGGGACTCTGAGCTCTCCCCTCTGGCCACCTTTCCTGACTGTTTTTGGAGTCATCTTGGCATTTAAACGCAAATTTGTTTAGGAGACGTCTGGCTAATCTGCCTGCTATCTCAAAACGAGCTCTGTTGGTGAAACAACCGTTTATAATATCGAGATGGAGGTGGATGGGAAGCAGGCCTCAGTCAAACACACACTCCCTGCATCCCGGAGAGGCTGCAAAAACAGCAAATCAGGGTACTGTTAAACCTGATCGAGGTGGGACAGACTGCAACAGGCTACTCCTTTACTGGAGGATAGGTTCCTCAAGAGCTCACTCCACTGAAGGATATTTTGAAAGAGCTGGCTGGCGAACTTAAGTCCCTGCGTTGCGATCTCTCCTCTGTCTCTACTAGAGTTTGGATATGGAGCTAGAATTTTTCTTGGAGCAGTGGAAATCGAAAACCGAAGTGAGGTCACCGAGCTAAAAGCAGATTAGAAAATTACAAGCTAAAACTGAAGACCTGGAAGGGCGTAATTGCCGACATAATTTACTAATTCTGGGCCTACCCGAGATGGAAGAGGGCCCAGACTTGATGGCCTTTCTGCAGAGGTTCCTGAACAAGGTCGTGGGCCCATCCCCTATCAGCTCTTCTTATCACCTGGAACGGGCCCATCATTCTCTGAGACCCAGGCCCTCGTCTGGATCCCCCCCACGTCCTATTATTGTTAAGTTCTAAGCTATGTTGAAAGACAACTGCGTCTATATGAAATCGATGCGAACTTAAGATGTTCTCTGGGGTGCATCAGAATTCAGATTACATAGGACTTGCTAAAGAAACCGGGAAAAAGGGCAGCTTACCATCCCGTAGTGCAGAAGTTAATAGCGCTTCTATCCCCTTTAAGATGATCTATCCAAAGATTCTGAAGGTCACTGTCGAACATGCAACCAACTTTAACTCCCCAGCTTAGCCTCAAAGGAACTGGCTATTAAGCTACGGATCTATTTAAGTCGGCTGGCTGAAGGACTCACTATTTTTTATCTCAATATAAGGCGTGGTGACCCTGTGGAGATTCACGATTTTCTTGCCTAAAAATACATGTATTTCAGCCCTGTGTGATAACTGTATAACCTTTTGTTATGCTAGCTGACTGGGGTGCTTCTTGGTCTTACTTTCTCTTTCTGGTTTCTTTTCTACCTCTGGCGCTCTTTCGGTCTCTTTTACTTTTTGCTCTCCTTATTTTCCTCTCCTCGGTTGCCCGACCTGATTGAGACTGCGGTGGAGTGAGTTTTGTTAGGTAGCTGGTGTCCCCTAAGCTGTTCCCATTCATGCTCGATGGAACTTTTTCTCGTTGCTTGCTGTTTCCGGGGATGACTTCCTGGTGGGCGGTTGATTTGGTCCCTCTATCTTATCGGTCCCTCCGGAAACTAGCGTTTCTGGAATGAGTGTTTTATGGATCCAGTGCTTCCTTACCCTTTCGGACTTCAGAATTCCTTTTCTTTTTTTTTGCGGGCTGCCTGGATATCGGGTAGAGTGTGCTATTTGAGTGCACTTTTCCCTGGGTAGGAGCGGGGGACCACTGGGCCAGATTGGGGTGGATGGGCCTCTTTATTGCTGGGATGATTGAGTTGTATCCTTGTGCCTCCCTTCTATCTGGTTTCTCTCTTACTCTCTTTTCTCTCTGCCTGCTTACCTCCTCGTCTATCGGTGCTTTCGGGGGGGGCTCGGGTCTAAAGTGCCTGCTCACTGGATGTGGAATCGCTAGAGCCATATGTTGGGGGTTGGCTAACTCCCTGATACTGGGACTGATGGGAGCATTATGTTGGGATGGTGGACTCTTGGTCTCAGTGGATTGTGTCCTGAGATCATTTGCATATTGGTACTTGTACCCAATGCTGAGAGTCGGAGGTTCACAATGGGGTGGGAGGTTGAGCCCTTAGGCCTTAACTTGTTCTATGGGTTTTCATGCCAGGCCCTCGCTGTATATAGTTATTTTGGGTTTGTTAGGTATTGGATGTTGGTGCGGGGGACGGTTTGATGCTTCTCAGATTATAGGTGGGTCTCTGGAGCTGGGGGGTCTTTTTTTACTGACTGGTTTGCTTGGGCTTTTTGGATTTTGGTCTTTGTTGGGTGTGTGGGGGGTTTGGGATTGATGAGCGTTATCCCATATGTTTTGTATGGTCTCTGGCCTATTATGGTAGACTGCTGTCTTTGGGGGATTACTGTTGTTGAATTTGATCAGGGGATTAGTCATGCTCTGCCGGGGTCTCACAGATGGGAGGGCCTATCCTGTCTGCATAGGTTCTGGCTCTGCTCTGGTTGGGTATGTTGGACGGGGTTTTTTCTGTGGGGACCTAGGCCTGAATTGTTTTGGGGGATTACTATGTCCCGGGCCTTTACAATAGAGTGCGCCTTGCTCTTTTATCTTGCTGTATTTGTCTGGATGTTTGGTTGTATCATGTCGTTACTTAAAATGGCTATGAACACAGTCAAAATAACGTCTTGGAATATTAGAGGACTTAGGGATCGGTCAGCGGTTGCAGGCCTTTAACCATTGTTCACCACTTAAATTGATATCCTTTTTTTTTGAGACACATCTAATACCGCCAGTGACACCAGCTGTTATCCCGTGCTGGTTTTCAATCCTACCTTCGCAGAAATTCCTGTTTAGCAAAGGGTTGCGGTTCTTATTAAAAAGCGTACTGTTCACGAATGAGAGGCGATTGTTTTCAGACCCAGAGGAGAGTTTATCCTGGTTAAGGGTACTCTCAATGGTGGTAATATGCAGTTCTTGGTTCCATATATGGTCCGGTGGGTGGGAATCCGGGCTTTTATGTCCCTTGCTGATAAACTGTCACTTCCTCCCTGCCCAGTTTATATTGGGGCGACTGGAATGTGCCCTTTTCATCCATTCTGGACAGAGATCCTCAGGATAACGTCCTCCTTCTCCGACTCAGCGTGCCTTCCGGGATCTGAGTTCGTTGTTGAGCTTGTGTGATCCTTGTTGACTAACCCCTCTTGTCGTGCTTTCTCCTTTCACTCTCATGGCACCAATCGAGGCTGGATATGGTTTTAGTTAGTCTCCTCTCTCTAAGATATCTCTGTCTGGCATGGAGCCGATCATTTTGTTCGGACCATGCCGTAGTCTGATCCCGACTTTCTTAGGGCCTGGATTATTCCCGTGATTCATGTGGGCTGAACACTCAAATGCTAAAGGACCATCAAAATGTTTTGGGCATTAGTTCTTGGATTTCCTTCTTTCTGGCAGATAATTTGAACTCTATTCCAGAGTTGATATGGTTTGGGGTGCTCTGAAGTGTTATCTTAGGGCGAACTCATTAAAATGGCTTCCTTTAGGAAGAGGCAGCGACCTGGCTAGCTCCTTGCAGCTCTGATGAACAAGCTTAAGGAATTAGAGGTTAAATTTTCTCTAACCTCCTCTCTAAGGGATCTTAAGATCTTTATCAGCTAGAAATGAATATCACGGACCTTTTGAAGGAGAAACAGAATACTGCTTGATAAAACTCAGCTAAGTATCTTGATTTTGAGGAAAATCAGGAAACTTCTGCTTGCGCTTACGGGCATTTAAAACTCAGGATCATCCCTCCTTGTCTTCCCCATCTGGTGAAGTTGTCTCTTCTCCCAGAGATACTGCGTGTTTTCAGGAGTACTACTCTGATCTCTATAGCAAGTCTCCTCTGTCCTATCCCACCTCCCGGACGTCAAAGGCGTATTTGAGGGAGATAGACATCCCTTGTCTGTCAGAAGCTCAGCAAGCTAGTCTACTGGCTCCCATTTCAGCTGAGGAGATAGAGTACTATTGCTTCTTTGGTTCCGGACAAGGCGCCGGGTCCGGATGGTTTCCCTACAAACTTTTATATGGTTTTGCTGAGGACCTGGTGCCTATCCTCCTCAAACTATATAACTATCTATCGGTTTCCCTGAGGTTGATCCTGCTCTGTTTGAAAGTTACTATTGTTTTAATCCCAAAGCTGATAAAATTCTTACAGACCCAGCTAATTATGAACCCATTTCTCTCCAAAATTCGACATGAAAATTCTTGCTAAAATACTTGAAAGAAAGAATCAAGAAGGTCTGGTCTGGGCTGCTGAGCCCTGAACAGGTTGGTTTCGTGCGGGGAGGTCGGCGACCATTTGAAGACCTTGTCACATATTTCTCAATATGCTCAAACTGCCCGTATCCAGTTGCTTTGGTCTCTCTTGATGCTGAAAAAGGCCTTGACGGGTTGATTGGTCTTTCCTTTGGTCAATAATGGAAGAATGGGTTTTCCGTCTTCCTTTTGAATAGTATTCAGATGTTTTATAGTTGCCCTTCTCTGCTAAGATTTATTACCAGCGGGGTCTTATCTTCTTCTTTTCGTTTATTTGCTGGTACCAGGCAGGGATGCCCCCTTTCCTTTATTATTTAATTTATTTCTGGAACCATTGCTGATTAAACTTAAGTCATCCCCATGAGTTAGAGGTGTTAGAGCTACAGCAGCAGGGAACTGGTTCTCTCTGCATATGCAGATGATGTTTCTGCATTGTACAGATCCTGCAGCATCTTTGAAGGCTGCCATCGATATTATTACGCAGTTTGGCATTTTCTCCCACTATAAGCTGAATATTTCTAAGTGTGAGATTTTCCCATTAAACAAGTATACTAATAAGCAGGATTTCCTTTCCTTGGGAATGAGGTGGACTTCTAGATCTATCAAATATTTAGGGATCCACTTCTCTACTGATCTCTCCCTCTTGAAAAAGTTAAACTTGGACAGAGTTAGGGATTCGGTTAGCCAGGATTTACAGCGTTGGTCAGCCCTTCCTATTTCACTTTGGGGCCGAATCAATGTTATTAAGTATGAATGTTCTTCCTAAGATTTTTATCCGTTGAATTTGTTAATCTCTGGCTTCCTCTTTCCTATTTTCAACAACTTCATCGTTGTTTTCTAGTTTTATTTGGCGGGGGAAGAGTGCAGCGTTCCTACATAGCTATCGCTCCCCAGGAAAAGGTGGCCTCGTGTTGCCTAATCTCCTGCTGTACTATTAGGCGGCTCACCTTTCTAAGTTAGGAGATGGTTTTCCACTGATCCAAGAATTTCCTGCCCAATTTGGCTCCAGCAGGCGGGCCTTTCTTTCTGAGGCTAAACTAGATAATCGCTTTATTTTATGTGCCTCCAAGGCTCTTTCACAGCTGGTGTCGGATAGCATAGTGATGGGTGCCTTTAGATCATGGGCACAATGCCTCAAGTTTTTCATATTTCTAGCGCTGGGACCTCACTGGACAACGGTGGTCTTAATCCTAACATTAGGTTAGGCAACTCTTGGATTACACGAATGGCTCCCACAACAGGAGGCCAGAGTTGAGCATTTGTTTAGCCAAGATTTGCTTCTCTCCTCAGGTGATATTCTGGAGAATTGAGTTATACCAAGTGAGGGGTTTTCAAGGTTTATCAGCTTAGGCACTAATCGGTAGCAGATTTGGTACTACTTTCAGGGAATGGGTTGCTTATCCTTTCCTCTCGACATTATTAGTTTTGCCTCCCAATCTCACACTCTATCTAAGTTGATTTATTCTGATCTTCTGAACTATAGTTCTCAGGAGGCCGTCGAGGTCCGATGGTTTGGACACACCTTCTTCCCGACATTTCCCCGGATTGGACTGGTATATGGAAGGATTTGCATAGATACCATACCCAGGATAGGCTGCGGTTAACACAATATTATATTGTGAATAACCTTTATTATACTCCTGTCAAACTCTTTCAGCGTAAGATGGTTTCCCATCCGGAGTGTTTTAGATGCCTACAAGGTGAAGGTAATTTAATTCATATTTTCTGGGACTGTCCTAAAGTTGCTCCGTTGTGGTCCCTGGTCCGGGAGAACCTTGATCCTCTTCTGGGTTTGACTGGTTTTTTTTGTCCTGAGATTTGTGTTCTGGGTGATTTTCCCGTGTAGATAGCGTTGGCGTCGATATCATATGGCCTTGGTGTCCATGGCGGTTAAGAAGCTGGTCCTAAGACACTGGACAGATCATTTGGTCTTATCCTTTGCCGATTGGTTGAAGGAGGTAGTGTCGTATCTTCACTCAGAGAGGTTGATTGCTAGTTTTAAAGGTTGTATGGACCTGTTTCGCAAGAGATGGGATAAGCTCCAGGCCTTATGTCTGCTTTAACAATGCAGCTCTGTGACCAGATTCCTTTAGTACCTTTGTATGTTATGTTATTTGCTAAATTCTGATTTCTATGCTATCATGCTATCTATGATACCAATGTTCCGACAATTTGTTATAGCATACCATGGTATCCAGACCTAATGGTCTTTTTTTTTTCTTGTTGGAGCACCCCAGTCGGGTGGGGGGGGGTTGGATGGCTGGGATTTCATCTGTCTAAGATTGTGTGATTTATCTATCTCTGGGTGGTTGGACTGGGTGGGGGTGGTGTGGGGGCTTTTCTGGGTGGGGGTGGGTGAGATTGGGTATTTTGGGTTGTACTGTTTGTGTACTATTCCTTGTGTACTTTTTTCGGATTGTTTTGTTTCTGTTTGTGTTTTATTTGTTGTGAAAACCAATAAACTTAAATTTAAAAAAAAAAAAAAAAAAGGACATGAACAGCAATGAGGTTTGCGCCGTGTTGCGAAGCCCAATCCAACACCCTCACTGCCTCCCTGCAAAGCGGGTAGGAATGCGTGCCTCCTTGTTTGTTGAGGTAATACATCACCGCGGAATTGCCTGTAACAGAAGGTACCCAGTGGAATCTCCGACTGGAAGGCCTGCAGGGCGTAAAGAACTGCTCTCATTTCCAGGATATTTATGTGGAGATGAGTCTCTAGGGCTGTCCACAGGCCCTGAGACTGGACACCGTAGAGGTGTGCTCCCCATCCAAGCCCTGAGGTGTCTGTGGAGAGTGTCACAATCGAAGACGGCGCAATGAAGGGGACCCCTGCCGACAGATTCTTCGGATCTAGCCACCATTGCCAATCCCGGACTACGGTCTTCGTGATCCAGATTGGAAGCTGCAGATGGTCTTGCCTTTGATCCCATTGAACCTGTAACGTCCACTGGGTGACCCGCATGTGGAGACGAGCAAGCAGGACTGTTGCAATGGCCACAGTCATGTGTCCAAACAGGCAAAGGACCAATCTGGCAGGAACGGTCTTCTTCGCTGAAATGTCCCTGATGAGGGATCTGATGTGTTCAGCTCTGTCCTGGGGAAAAAAAAGCTTTCCCCTGGACAGTGTCCAGAACTGTGCCTATGAACTGCACAGTCTGTGATGGAACCAGGCGTGACTTCTCTTGATTGATCATGATGCCCAGTGTCTTGAACAGAGACTGAGTATAATGGATGGCGGACATCAAGGCCTCCCGAGAGGGCGCCATGAGAAGCCAGTCATCCAGGTAAGGGAACACGTAGTGGCCTTGTCTCCTCAGAGTCGCCGCTACGACCGCCATACACTTCGTGAATACCCGAGGTGCCGATGATAATCCGAAGGGGAGGGCTCGGAACTCATAATGGTGGCTCTGGAACTCGAAGCGCAGAAACTTCCTGTGTGCTTGAGCAATGGGTATATGCAGGCAAGCGTCCTGCATGTCCAAGGATGCTAAAAAGGTGCCCTGCTTGAGCATGGGAATCAGACCTGGGAGGGTCACCATGCGGAAGCATTTGTACAGGACTGACTCGTTGAGGTCGCTGAGGTCCAGTATCGGACGGAGGTCCCCTGTTTTCTTGGGAACCAGAAAGAAGTGAGAATAATACCCTGCACACCTCTGGTTCCATGCACGTGCTCTATCGCTTCTTTTCCCAGGAGCGCGAGCACCTCCTGCTGTATGAGCAGGGTGCGCTGACCCGAGTAATGGGAAAGCAGGGGAGGTCTTGCCGGTGGGTGGTCGAGAAATTCTATAAAGTGACCTTTCTTGACCAACTGGAGAACCCACCAGTCGGTGGTAATCAACTGCCACCCTAAAAAGTGGCGAGCGATGCGACCCCCAACCTTTTGTGCCCATTGATCCAGAGGAGGGGTGGAGGCCGGCAAGGAGTCATGCTGTGGCAGCACTGGTCCCTGCAGGCTGAGCCGGTTTAGTGTAGCATTGGGTTCTGCCTGGGGACGACTTAGCCTGGGCTTTCCGCTGAAAGGTGCCTCTTTGTTGCTGGCCGGAATGTGGCTGCTGCCTTTGTTGCCGGCTGCGAAGATTGCTCTGGTTCCTACGAAAGGAACCGGGCCTGGATCTGTACATGGCCTGTACAGACCTGACTGCCTTCCCAGCGTCCTGGAGTTTGGTGATAACCTTCTCCGAGGGTTCACTAAAGAGTACTTCGCTGTTGTAGGGGACGTCAAAAATATTCTTCTGTAAGTCCGGGGTGAAGCTGGAGACAGACGCCTGAAGCTGCAGCTCTGGCGGACGAGTCTGCAGAATCGTATGCGGCTCGTAGTACTTGGGTACACACATCAGACCCTGTGCGGAGAAGGTTTAGGAGCTCCACCTTCTGATCACCATCCGTAAGCTTATCGACTAGGTCCTGGCCTTGTTCCCATAGGGCGTTCTGAAACTGTACCATGTGAGTTAGGTAGTTCAGGGACCTGATGGAGCATGTAGCAGCCGCATACTTGCGTCTCCCCAGGGCATCCAATTGTTTGGATTCCTGGTCCGGTGGCTGTGTGCTCATGTGTTGCGGTCATTGGGACCAGTCATGTGAGGCTGTAATGACCAGGGAGTCTGCCAGAGGTTGTTGAGCCAAGTACTGGTCCTCTCTCAAGGCCTTGTTCAGGCGGTCAGCTTTCTTCAGCACCGCAGGAGTAGAGTGCGGATGCTTCCACGCAGCCTTCGTGACGTCCACAAAGGTGTCCACCAAGGGTGGCACTACCACAGGCTTTGGGTCTTTCTGCCGAACATAACAGACAAGGCGCTGTCTTTCGGGGTCGAGATCTACAGCATCCCATCCCATGTTGTCCTGGATGTGCCTCATGATCTCAGAGAAAGAGGGATCATCCGGAGGAGACCTGGGCAGGTCACGTGGGTCAGGTAATGGAATGCGGAGTGGAGAAGGAGATCTGGAGTAATCCAAGGTATCAGATCCGGAGTCCTCCACTGACGGAGTATACCGCAGACGTCTGGGTCGCTTGGGGCTGGGAGACCCTGATGGAGATCTTGAGGAAGGCCTTCTCCGATCCTTGGATCTACCCTTGGGAGGTGGAGTCTGCTCCTTAGGGGTTGGTGGTCGTCCTGCTGGCCCCTGTGGTGGAGGAGGGGGGGGGGCGTAGGAGGTGAAGGAGTAGGAGGAGGTTTTATAGGGACCACATCCTTTCAGATGGTATCCCAGCAGAAAGTAAAGAGGTCCTTTACTTCTTGCAGGTTCATGCCTAACAACGGGCCTGGCACTGGTGGTCTGTCGCCGGGGTCGGGCATCGGGTCCGTGGGTGTCTCCGGGTTGGGCGAAGGTTCCCTCGGGAACCCGGCATCCTCAGTGTCGCCCGCCTGGTCTTCGGGCAGCGTCGTGTCCTCCTCCATTGAGTCCCTGTGACCAGTGTCCAATGGAGACTGGGGGGCGGTCTTTGAATCCGGTGAATGCGAGGCCAACGTCGGTCGCTTAGCCGACGTCTTCGGGTCCGGCGAACGCACGGCTGGCATCTGGTGCCTGGCTGGTGTCTGCAGCTCCGGTGAACGCCTGGCCGACTTTGTATGCTTGGCCGACGTCGGGTCCGACGTCCGCTTTAGGGACGTCAGGTCCTTGGTCTTCCTGGGTGGTGGATCCGTACCTCAGGGAGGCTGGGAGACCAACCTGGAGTCGGGGTCCCGACATCGGGTCGATGAGGAAGACTTGTGGCATTCTGAAGACTTGGAAGAGGCCTGAGAGGGAGTAGAGGATGCCGAGGGCCTTGAAATCTTGATGGTCTGGAGAGTTTAAGAGCCGCCTGAGGCTCGGACTTTGACCAGAGGGGGCTGAGAACGAGCCCTGGAGGGAGAGCGGTCCAACCTGGTGGAGCCCGAGCTTTGGAGTCCGAGGCCCGGTTCGGGGATCTGGACCTTGCTTTCTCCCAGTGTTTATGGGCCTTGGAAGAAGAATCACCCCTGGAGGAAGGTTCTTGGTCCATCCTACTAAGTCTTTCTTCCAGCAGGTAAGCCTGAACTGCCTTCTGACGGTGGATCCTGGTGCGGCTGTTGAACCCTTGGCAGAAAGTGCAGGCCTTGGTGTCGTGGTCCGAGGCTAAGCACCGCTCACAGGAGGAATGAGGATCCTTAAAAGGGATCTGTTTTCCGCAGGCACTCTTGGAAAGGTGTCCCTCGAGTGAAGGAGTTGGAGAGGACATCAGTTTGGAGAAACTCTTGAAGTTCTAAGTCGTCGCATGCTAGGTAGAGACTGAGAGGCCGATGGTGGCGAGTTGACTGTGGGAAAAGAACTGGGGATTCTGGGGACGCCCCCGCCATTACTATGCCTGGCGTGGCGGGACCGACATCATGGGGGGGGGTCCGCTAAATACTACTAGCTAGAAAATTTCCGTGGGGTCCTGGCACCTGCCGGCTTCAGTCCTAATGGTGTAACCTGCTGCAAGAGCTGTTTCTCGAAGTAAGATCCTGTTTTTCTAGGGACGTGGATATGGTGTACTTACCCACACGTTCTGGCAGACTCCTAACAGTTCTCCAGAAGGAGGGAGGCCTAGCGCACACCCCCTACTTAGGGAACAGCAACTGGAGAACTGAGACCCCAAATCCAGCATCCCGGCATGACTAGAGGTCAATGTGATAATAGGAAATGAAGGTGTGTGCTGACCTCCAGGCAGCAGCCCTGCAGATTTCCTGGATAGGGACGTCCCTGAAAGCAGTCACTGATGCAGCAGTATGGCGGGTGGAATGAGCCCTTAGCCCTCCGGGAGACTCCCTACCCACCAATCTATAGCAAAGATCAATGCAGGATACAATCCACCTGCCAATCATCCGCTTGGTTGCAGGTCTGCCAGGTGCAGCTTCAGTGTATGTGACAAACAGCTGGCGAACATCTCCCCGAACTCCAGCCATGTGCTCCTTATAGTAAGCGAGCGCTCACCTCGGATCCAGTGTATGGAGCCTGTGCTAGGCCTCCAAGGTGTGGTTGGTGAAGTACATCGGGAGATTGATCACCTGGTTAAGGTGAAAATCCAACACAATCTTCGGGAGGAACTTCAGGTTGGGGCGCACGACAACCTTGTCCTTGTGGAAGACCAAAAAAGGCGACTCCACCGAGAGTGCCTGGAGCTCACTGATCTTTCTAGCTGATGTGATAGCCACCACGAAGGCAGTCTTCCACAACAGGTGTGACATCTCACACCTGTGGATCAGTTCGAATGGCATGCCCATGAGCTTTGCCAAAACTAGCAGCAGATCCCAAGGTGATGGTGGTTCCACCTGCAGTGGGAAATGTACTCAAGCCCTTAAAAGCACTAGACCACCTTCTCCTGTACCACAGGCACTGACCGACCTACCAGACGTAGCAGAGATATGTCCAAGTGCACCTTGAGGGTCGTCAACCGAAAAGCCCTCTTGGAGGGGGACCAAAGGTAATTGAGAATGTTAGCCACAGGACAAGTCAAAGGGTCCAGCCCTTTGCCCTGGCACCAAATAAAGAATCTCTTCCATATGAAGGCATAACATTTTCAGGTCGACTCCTTCCAACATGCCTCAACAACGCTGAGTACATCTTCAGAGAGACCCAAACCTGGAACTCTAGCTGCTCAGGAACCAGGCTGTCAGGTGCAGGGATTGAAGGTCCGGTTGGAGTACCTTCCACTGACTGATGTAGAGCAGGTCTGGGTGCAGTGGAAGATGTCTTGGGAGCCTGCTGCTGAGGCTGAGGAGATCGGGGTACCAGAAATGAAATTTACGTACCTACCATAATTCTTGATCTTCTCTTGTATCTTCACAATTCATTACTGCTGGGTAAGTGCCAGAGGTGCGCACCCGCCATGGGCTTTTGTTTTGGGGTGGGGGAGTCTGTGCTAATAGTTGCCGCCCACATGGACACACTGCATAGTATACGGGGTTTGGCCATTAGCAGCATAGACTCCTCCTCCTCCATCTCAGTTCTGTTTAGCCAGAGAGGATGAAACAGGAGATACAGAAAATAGGGTGAGGCAACGGAGCCAAGGGATAGGCTAAGAAAGGATATAAACTGCAAAAGGTACAAACCGATTAGGGAACAGAGGGAAGAGATTCCTACCTAAGTGGCCATAGAGACCCAATCCTTGGGCGGTCTCACAGAAAGAAGAGAGAAAAGAGATACGAGAAGAAAGAAGAGATATGAGTAAGGGATAAAAGGGGGAGGAAGGAGAGCTCTCCGTCACGTTAAATTGGAAGACCACTGGCTTGTAATAGCTTCAAGATCCCAAGGAAATGAAGACAAGGGAGCAAGGATCCCATCAGTTCCAGAGGCTACTGTACCAAGGCCCTGAGGGGAAATAGGGATGACCTTGGAAAAGCACTGGCGGAGACTGACCTCTCTTCCTGCCCTTTATCCATATACATTTTGAAAATCTTGGCGCATGTACCTCCACAGACTGTCCCTTGGGTAAGGAGAGCAGTCCTGAAGAGGAAAAAGAGAAGAAGGAGGTGGGAAAAAAACAGCTATAGGTTTTCCCACAAGGGTATAGGCGTAGTCCCCACTTCAGGAGATGGGAACCACGGGACATCTGTGCCCTGAGGAAGAGGAAGGAGGGAGGAAAATCCCATGGACTCTCCTAAGAATGCACTGAAGCAGCTAACTGCTAGAAGATGAGATAATCAAGAGGACTAACCAAGACAAAAAAGGGGGACACCCCAGTGCATCGTGAAGAGAATCCCAGGGAGTTCCCTCAGAGATTAGGGTGAAGACCCTACTAGCCATCCTCCTGGTTGAACACTCTGTGACTTAGAGAAGGAAACAGAGAGCTCTGAGGTACCAGGGGGGCTCTTCCCTCAACTGGCCTCGAAGAGGGGGAAGACGAGCAGAGTGGAGGTGATGCCCAAGAACTGAGACCCATGAGGGGAAGCCGGGCGGGAATCAGTAATGAATGGTGAAGTTACAAGAGAAGATCAAGAATTACGGTAGGTAAGTAATTTTCATATCTTTCCCAGTCAGTCTTCACCATTCTTTACTGCTGGGTGAGTACCAAGCCCCTCGGAAGGGACCTGGCACAGCCCTGAGGGTACAGATTCCCTCAAGCCTCCTGCAGGTGAGACACAGGAGGGGAAGACCCTATAGTCGTATTAGACCAAATGAGGTCTAAGGCTGGTCAGGACAAGGAGGTGTCCCCCGTGGCAGGGGGGATGGTAGGGGCCCCTGTAAACTCCTCCTTGCCCAGCGGGGAAAAAGACGGGTCCCCCTGAAAAACGGAGGAAATCACCCTATGCCGCTCAATGGGTGACAATCTGGACAGACAAGAAGCCACTGCCGTCTGCCTGATGCAGAGCGCTATCCCTACTAGTCTGGATGCCACCTTATTGTCATCATAAGGAGCCCTTGCCTGGTGCCTTGCAAGCTCCAGACACTGTGCAGGGATGCCAACACCTGTGCTAGCATCGACCATAGATGCCTGTTGTAGGCAGCATGGTGAGCCTGATGAGAACCTATGCAAAGCAACGCATGAGCTGAAGAGAAGAAAAAAATACTCACCTTAGTAATTGTTTCTTCTATTGGAGTCTTGCTGTATTCAGACTAATGCAGTTAGCCCCAGCCTTTAAACCACCCCGGAGAACAAAGGGTTAACTTTCTTTGCAGAGTATAGAATGCTGAGCTAGAGCTCGGTTGATGTCTCTGTCTGTTTCCCTCTGAAATCTAACTGTCAGATTCTTACAAGCAAAAACTCACTAGCTATTCTATGTGGAAATTGTAAAACGTTTACTAGCCAACTGGCAACAAAAAGTTTTGGATTCCCAAGGGAAGACTCAAGTTAGGAAACCCAAAACAAAAAAAAAACCTTCAAATAACAACAACAACAAGAGAAACACCCAAACAAAAAGCAAAGGGTGTAAAGGAGCACCCCTGAAGTGCAACACTGCACCTGCCCGCCCACTTCCCAAAAACTAGGTTCTGAGAGGGAGGCGGGGTGGGGGAGGTCAGAATACAGCAAGACTCAATACAAGAAACATAATTACTAAAGTGAGTAATTTTTCTTCAAACAACATGAAGTCTTACTGTATCCTGACTAATGCAGACTACCATACAGTACCTCCATGGAGGAGGGACAGAACCTACTTTGGGAATAGGCTCTGAAGTACTGCTGTGCCAAACCGAGCATCACTCCTAGCCTGGATATCCAGAGAGTAATGCTTGGTAAAGGTATGGACTGTTTTCCAGGTGGCTGCTTGACAGATTTCCGAGAGAGGAATATCCCTGGCAGCAGCTGTACCTCTTGTAGAGTGAGCCCTCAGGCCTGAGGGTGGAATCTTTCCCAGTTTCTCATAGCAGAATTGTATACAAGACACAATTCACCTGGCAATAGTTCTCTTGGTGACAGGTTTGCCCTTTTCCACTTCTCCATAAGTGAGGAACAACTGGAGGGACTCAAACCTGTGACCCTTGGTACGCTCTATGTAGTAGCTAAGGGTTCTTTTAACATCTAAACTGTGTAGCCTCTTCTCTCCTGAGGAAGAATGATCAGTGAAGAAAACAGGAAGAGACAGACTGATTCAAGTGGAAATCTGAAACCACTTTGGGCAAGAACCTTCTATTGGTTCTAAGGACCACTTTATCTCTGTGAAAGGAGATAAAATCAGGTTCCACTGACAGGGCTTGCAGTTCACTGATACGTCTGGCAGAGGTAATGGCTACCAAAAACACAGTTTTCCAAGTCAAATACTTAAGCTCTGCTGAGGACATAGGCTCAAAAGGAGGTTGCATAAGTTGAGCAATGCCATCGAATCTGATAGATTTCTTTGACTGGGTGACCAAAGTAGTAGATCAGGGAGGGGCTGTGGACATGGCCTACCTAGACTTTAGCAAGGCATTTGACACAGTCCCACACAAAAAATTAATATACAAGTTAGCCAGCCTGGGAGTGGGTCCCAAGATGACAGCCTGGGTAAAGAATTGGCTGGAGAATAGGACACAGAGAGTAATAGTAAATGGAGTCCACTCAGAAGAAAGGAGGGTTACTAGTGGGTACCGCAGGAGTTCAGTATTAGGACCGGTCCTCTTCAATGTCTTTATAAGTGACATTGCAGAAGGACTGGAAGGAAAAGTATGTCTCTTTGCAGATGACACTAAGATCTGCAACAGAGTTGATGCACAGGGTGGGGTGGAAAGGATGAGAAGGGACTTGGCAAGGTTAGAGAATGGTCAAATGTATGGCAGCTTAGATTCAATGCTAAGAATGCAAGGTAATGCACCTGGGAAACAAAATCCAGGAGAAGAGTACACAATGGGGGTGAGATACTAACAACAACAAAGATGGAAAGGGACCTGGGGTAGTCATATCAGATGACCTAAGGCGGGCAAGCAATGTGAGAGGGCAGCAAGGAGGGCTGGGGATACTGGGATGCATAGGAGAGGCATCACCAGTAGAAAACAGGAAGTTATTATCCTCTGTACAGACAGCTGGTGAGACCCCATCTGGAGTACTGTGTGCAGTTCTGAGACCCAGTCTCCGCAAAGACATAGACAGGATGGAAGCTGTCCAGAGGAGGGCAACTAAAATGGTGCAGGGTCTGCACGGAAGACATATGAAGAGAGACTTAAGGAGCTTAATATGTACAGCCTCGAGGAAAGAAGGAGAGGGGACATGATAGAAACTTTCAAGTACCTCAAGGAATCAACAAAGTCCAAGAGGTAGCATCTTTCAAAAAAGAGGTGTGCAAGAACAAGAGGGCACAATTTGAAGATGGGGCGGCTCAGAGGTAATTTAAGAGTATTTTTCACAGAGAGGTTGTGGATGCATGGAGCAGCGTTCGGAGGAGTTGTGGAGTCAAAATCAGTGGTGGAATTCAAGCATGCATGGGATAGTCATAAAGGCAGTTCTGGGGGTGGGGGTAGGAAGAAGTAGGCTGCTGGTTAACTAGGATCTGCAGTTTATCCAGTAGGTAGGGAAATGGGCAGACTGGGTGGGCCAAGCGGTCCTTATCTGCCGTCAAATTCTATGTTTCTATGTTAATGCAAACATTTAAATCCCAGGCAGGGGCAGGGTCTCTAAAGGGAGGATTGGTATGAAGCAATCCCTTAAAAAATTTACAGAATATAGGATGAGATGATAGTGAGGAAGACTTCCCCACTGACAGAAAAGCAGAAACAGCTGACAAGTGTACCTTGAGAGTAGCTGGTCTGAGGCCTAGACCATTAAGATGGACCATATAGTCCAGAACTGTGAGCAATTCAGCAGTGTCTGAGAAATATGCTTCTTAGAACACCAAATGCTGAATCTCTTCCATTTGGAGTTATAAGTCTTTCTGGTGGAGGGCTTCAGACTTGAGAATATCCAGAACCCCTGAGACGGATGCAAATCTGCAAACTCTAACTCTTCAAGAGCCATGCCTTGAGATTGAGAGACTGAAGATTGGGGTACCAAATCCTCCCTTGAGAGGAGGTTAACCGGTTGTAATTCCTGGGAAGAGACGGGGAAGATGGACTGCTATGGACAGCAACAGGGGGGTACCAGGGCTGTCTGGCCCAATCTGGAGTAATCAGAATCACTTTGCAAGGTTGTGACCTTATCTCAACTAAAACTCTGAACAGAAGGGGGAAGGGAGGGAAGGCATACAGAAATCTCCCTTCCCAGTTCAGAACCAGAGCATCCAGGGGGACTGAGCCCAAGACTGGGGGTCTGCAACAAAAGAGAAGAAGCTGGTGATTGTCTGGGGCTGCAAAAAGATCTATCTCTGGAGTGCCCCACCTTGAAAAAATCACCTTCAATACTAGAGGGTCCAGGGACCATTCGTGATGGCCCTGTGAGATCCTGCTCAGTGCATCTGCTAGCACACTGTCCTTCCCTGGAAGGTGAACTGCTATCAGAGAGGTTTGTAGGGAATAAACCAGGGACCACGACTTCATGGCTTCTGCGCACAAGGCTGTAGACCGAGTGCCTCCCTGCTTGTTGATGTACCACACGGTGGTGGTTTTGTCTGTTCTAACCTGAACCACCTTGTTCTGTACTGACTGAAAGAAGGTTTGCAGGGCCAGAAAAACTGCCCTGAGTCCTAGGAGACTGACATGGAGAAGGGATTCCTGAGGGGACCACAGTCCCTGGGCAGTGAGGGCCCCCAGATGGGCTCTCCAGCCCGAAGAGAAGCATCCGTGGTAAGGACCACTGAATGAGACTGAGTGACAAATGGAACCCCTTGCCTTAAATTGTCCTGATCCTGCCACCATTGAAGGGCTTGGATCAGGGTCCAAGTCACTGGAATTAGTTTGGTTAGGGAATCCTTCTTTTGGGACCAAAAGGCCCTCAGATGGAACTGAATGTCCCTCATCTGGAATCTTGCCCCTTGGACCACTGCTGTAGAGGCTGCCATGTGCCCAAGAGTTGAAGGAAATGCCCTGCTGGTCGGGACACCTGAAGGCTGAAGGAAGAAGCCAGCTCTATAAGAACTCTTGCCCTGTCCAGGGGAAGAAAGGCTCTTGCTTTGACCGTATCCAGCTCTGCCCCTATAAAGGTAAGAAGCTCAACAGGCTCAAGAACTAACTTGGGAAGGCTGAGAAGAAATCCTAGAGAAGTGAGCACTTGCTGGGTCACTTGCAGATCTGACATGACTTGGTGTGGAAACTGACCCACTATTAGCTAGTCGTCCAGGTATGGAAAAATGGAAATATTTTGCCTCCTTAAAAAGGCAACTACTACTGCCAGGCACTTTGTGAAGACCCTTGGGGCTGAAGTTAGGCCAAAGGGCATTGCTCTGAACTGATAGTGGCCTGAGGGCAACTCGAACCTGAGGTACTTTCTGTGGGAGCACCTGATGGGAATGTGAAAATAGGCATATTTAAGGTCCAGGGAGGCTAGCCAGTCCCCTGGCCTTAGAGAGGGAATGATTATTCCCAGAGTTACCATCTTGAACTTTGGTTTTAAAAGATGTTTGTTTAGGTAGCTTAGGTCTAGGATGGGTCGTCACTCCCCTGTCTTTTTTGGGGTAAGGAAGTACCTGAAGTACCGACTTTTGCCCCAGTGTAGGGTAGGTACTCTCTCTATGGCTCTCAAAGCCAGCAGAGATGAAACCTCTGCCTCTAGGGCAAAGGTTTCTGAGAGACCTGCAGGTGGGAAAGATCTGGTTCTCATCTTTGGAAATTTTTTGAAGCTGAGAACCAGTCCCTGGCTTACTACTTCCAGGACCCACTTGTCTGATCTAATAGGCATCCAGTCCTGGACGAAGTAAGTCAGCCTGCCCCCTACTGGTATAGGAGAGTCGACCGGGGCAGGCCCATCAGGATGTCTGCTTGGCAGGGGCCTTAGGCTGAGGAGTGGATGTAGCCCTGCTCATCCCCCTTCTGCCTCTCCCTCTGAAGAACCCCCTCTGTGAAAAGGGAGAAGAGGCCTGTGCTTGGTAAAAAGGCCTATGAAAAGGCCTGCCCCTGCCCCTAGACTGCTGCCTTTGAGGAGTTACCTGCCTTTCTTTGGCCTGAGCACTCCTGTAAGTGGTCCTGTACTCATCCATTTTCTTCATGTAATTCTCTGTCTGCTCCCCAAACAGAGAATTACCCACTACAGGAAAATCCATGGCCTTAGCCTGGGTATCCTGTGAGAGGCTAGTACATCTGAGCCACGCCATTCTCCGAAGAGCCACAGATGTAGTCATGACTCTTGATGACACATCATTGGAGTCCACAGCAGCATGAAACTGTACTTTTGATGCCACAATCCCATCTGCAGCCACCTCCTCCAGCTCCTTGGCTAGCTGGGGAGGCCTGTTTAGCCAGTGCCAGTACAGTGTCCCACCTGGACTTCTGGTACCTGGCTGTATGAGCCATAATTGCCTGCCTGAGTCCCAAGGAAGATGCCATGTACTGTTTTTTGCCATGGCATCAATCTTCCTGGAGTCTTTGTCTGGGGGGGTGTGAAGCCAAGGGAATGTTTGCCTTATCACAGGCAACAGCCTGCACAACTCCAACATGGCTGCATTGCTGAAATAAAAACTCTGTATCTGAGCCTGAAAGTGTATACCTCTTGTCCATTCTTCTATCAACAGGAGGTACAGAATTGGGAGACTTCAAGATTTTTTGTGTCTGCTTCCCAAAAGATTTGTGAAGGGGAATAGACAGTCTCCTGGACTCTGGGATGTCCATCATTTCTACAAAATCAGGCTCCTCTTGATCCTCCATTGCTTCCTCCATAGGAAGCTGGAGGTCTCAGCCACCTTTCTGTAGAACATAAAGTGGGAAGGGACTCAGAAAGCCTAGGAGGATACACCTGAAGGTCTGTCTGGGGAGATGTCAGTTCAACAGGCACATCAGACTTTCACCATCACCATTGTCATCCTCAAACTCCCCTCCTCCTCAAATTCAGTTCATAAAATTCTTCAGGGTATAATACGTGAACGGGGGAACCGACCAACGAGCCCCAGCCAAAAGGTGCCGGATCGGTCGGAACCGGGCAAAGCGATTCCACAATCCGAATCACTCTGGCTATTTCCTCGGCGGTCGGAACATGGACTTCTGCATCCGAACTGGACGATTTTTCTTTGCATTTTCTTTTTGTCTGAACCGAACCCTCAGGATTGGCTCTCCTTTCGCCCGAAGAAGTATCGCCCTGGTCAGAGAGCACTCCTTCTGGTTCGGACGGAACTGAACCGGGCTGGTCATCCAGGTCAGCGGACTTCTTGGTCTCCTTTTCCCCTCAGTCTACCTAATCTCTTCTCAAGGGTAGATTTGGGAAAGTTTTTACAAATTTAGCAGTCTGAATCAAAGTGTTCAAACCCCAGACAATAAACACAGGTGGTGTGGGGATCGGCCTTAGCAAATACCTCCACACACACACTGCAATGTTGAAACCCAGTGGGCCCGTTTTTTTTCTTGGGTTTCTCAGACATGGCCAACCTAAGCAACTTACTCTTTTTTCGGCAACCGCCAGGCAAGACTCCCTTATCCGTTCCTAACTGTGTCACGGGTGTTGGAAAAAAACCTATCAAACACATTTTTTTTTAGAACCGATAAGGACCGGTAACCACACACTAAAGTAAGATATAAGATTTAACAACTGATCAACAGAAAAAACAGTACAAAACCTATCTAGTACTCACGGTACCACAGACAGAGAATGAACCGACTGCGGAAAATAAATTTCGGTTAAAAAACGACAGTAAACCGACACTTCAACCGACTTTCGAACCGAGCTGCAGGAGAAATCTCGAGCGACTGTTCAGTGAGGCGGAGTAAAGAATCTGACGGTTAGATTTCAAAGGGAAACAGACAACCGAGCTCGGGCTCAGCATTCTATGCTCTGCATAGAAAGTTAACCCTTTGTTCTCCAGGGCAGTTTAAAGGCCGGGGCTAACTGCATTAGTCAGAATACAGCAAGACTTCATGTTGTTTGAACACTCTTCTACCCCACCAGTCGAACTCTGTGGAATCCGGATCGAGGGTCGGTCGTGCGCCAGGCACCAAAGCCCTGAAAGAGTATCTAAGGATAGCCCCGAAGGTGTGTGAGACAGAGAACCTGAAGACTCCAGAGGAGTGCAATACCTCCTCTAGCAGTCTACCGGGGCTGGAGACTGCCAGGTGCAGACAGATGCTTCCTAGAATGGAATGGGTCAGGAGGGCACCACCAGATGGTGAACACTGAACTCGCTCAAGAATCAGCTTATCTCACGCTCAGTATTGCTCCGTAGGATGTGAGAGATATGCAGCTCCTGCACTAGCCTCGAGAGGAACCGCTGATATTCCATGAAATCGGCATCGGAGGCCAGATGGACAGATCGTTCCTCTTCCCCAAAGGAGGAAGACAAGGACATAGAGGAGCTTGAGTGTTCTGGGTCCTCCTGCAGCAGGGGAGACAGGTGGAAGACCTGTTCGTTCATGGCTCTCGCAAACCTAGGGAAGGCGGCCGCAGTGACCCTGAACGTCTCCTAGGTTAAGGGACCCATAGGACCCACATTACCTGGGACAGAGGGAGATGTTTGCAGAGGGATTGGGGAGGGGCATGTGTCTGAATGTGCCCTGCCTCTGCCAGGGTTCTGAGACCCAGCCACAGGCACCGCCAGGCGGGGGGGGACTCAGGGGTCGAACTGGGCAGTGAAGGCTGTAAATGTTGAAACAAACCCAGAATGAGACCTGAGGGAGAATCTCCCCTGTGGCGCGACCGGGTTAGCATGGATCCAGAAGGGCAACCCTCTGTGCTGCCAGCTAAGAGAACCCTGCTTGATTAGCAGGGTATTTTCTCTGTCAAACTGCCGTGTAGGGCATTTTGCTGACAGGAAAGCACTCATCGCAGCGGTAGGTCAGAGCTTTTAGCTGATTGTTTCATGAGGGCACAGTTTAGGCCCAAACCCTTCCCATCCTCACCCCACCCACCCTGGAAATAGTTCCTTTATACCTGGGGTCTGACATCATTTCCTCAAGAGGGCAAGGTGCATATCACTGTCATATCCTCTCTAGCACACTGCACTGACAATATAAGCATACACATTATATAAATACATATATTTATACATAACAAACCAATCACACACACACAAAAAAAAAAACTAAACAAGGTAGACAGTTATGTGGGGAGCAGTGCAATGTAATGGCTGTGGGGCAGCAGTCTTCCGGGAGTCTTTCTGGAGGCTGCGATGCTGCCTTGTTTGCAGACAACTGTCTGCCCTGAGGGAGGAAGTTGCCCGTCTTTAGGCCGCACTAGACAGTAGTAAGGGAACCTCCCCCATCCAGGGAGCACCAGAGCCACCACCACTACCTCAGAGGTTGCAAAGAAAGCATAGCAGTTGGACCACAGTGGGCTCAGGGAGGGTAAGGGTGGTGGAACAGAGGCACACCCAGTCAGTTGCTCCACTCTACAATCCATCGCCATTCTGGGGGAGCACAGTTACACTATGGATGCACCCATGAGAGGAGACTAAGGAGGTGCAGACAACTGTCAAGGAGGCCCTCAGAAAGAGGCAGAGGGCACCACAGGAAAGGAAGCAGCTCCTGGTGGGGGACTCAATCATTAGGGGGATAGAACTGGGGGGAGCAGGGAAAACTGAAGTAAGGTGCCTGCCTGGTGCCATGGCTTGGAGGGACAGGAAGCGCATCCTTAGGATCACGAGAACAGTTGCACGGGAGTCTGAGCTGGACGTCATTGTCCACCTAGGGACAAGTGATTTGGCTCATCATGAGGTTAGAGCAGTGCAGAAGGACTTTGTAGAGTTGAGGAGGGGCCTAAGACAAGTAGCACACACAGTATCCTTCTCAGAGGTGCTGCCTATCAGTGGCATGGGTGAGGCGAGGGTACTTTGCACCATACAGTTTAACGAATGGTTGAAAAAATGGTGTGGACCACAGGGGTTTGGCTTCATTGGGGACTGGGGTTCCACCTGGAGGGACACCAGCCTATACTGGCAGGATGGTCTGCATTTGTCCAGGAAGGGAACAAGTCTTTTGGGCAATCAGTTTAAATGCTTCACTGGCAAGCTTTTAAACTAGTCAAGGGAGGAGGCACTGATAAGCAGCAGGAAAATCCCAGCCTCCCCCTACAAAACAGGGTACTAAATGAGAAAAAGACCAAGGTAGAAAAGTCAGTGGGGGATGCTGCTACAGAAGGTAAAGCCATCAAAAAATGTAGAGCAGTGAGTACCAATGCCCGTAGTCTGGGTAACAAGCCTTCTGAATTAGTGGCCTCGATGGAGGAGGAACATCTGGATATCATGGCAGTCACAGAAACATGGTACACACAGAACCATGACTGGGACGTAAACATACCAGGATACACTACCTACAGGAGGGACAGGGAGGGTAAAAGCGGAGGAGGAGTAGCTCTCTACATAAGGGAAGGAATCAAAGCAACAGAACAAAAGGGTAAACGGAGGAGAAGAAGCACTGTGGGTCAATTTGGAGGCAGGCAATGGCACCACAATCCGCACAGGGGTTGTATACATACCCCCCTCTCAGGGGGTGGAAATGGACAAGGAAATGATAAGTATACTTAGAATGGCAGATAAAGTGGAGATACTGCTGATGGGTGATCTGAATATGCCAGATGTTAACTGGAGTGCAGTTGCAGCAGCCACTTCTAAGAGTGTGGTTATTCTAGATGCCCTACAAGGGGCATGCCTTAGACAACTAGTATTGGAACCCACTCGAGAGGGAGCAATCTTTAACCTGGTCCTCTCAAATGGAGATGGAGAGAGGATCACAGATGCAGAAGTGGGTAGCCATCTGGGAACTAGTGACCATCGAACAGTATGGTTCACAATAAACACAGCAATATAGAGTCAAGCCATACAAAGGCAAAAGTACTGGACTTCAGGAGGGCTGACTTTGCCAAAATAGGCGAGTGCCTAAGGAATGCACTAGCAAATGGGCAGGAAGGAGGGGTGGAAGAACAATGGGGAATAATAAAAACTGCCATCACAGAGGTAACAAGCCTTTGTGTGAAGCAAATAAACAAAACAAAACGATGCAAGAAACCACTATGGTTCTCAAAGGAGGTGGCAGTGAAGGTTCAAGAGAAAAAGAAAGCATTCAGAAAGTACAAGGAATCACAGAAGGAGCAGGACAGAGAATTGTATCAGTTAAAGCAAAAGGAAGCTGGGAAGGCAGTCAGAACAGCAAAGGCCCGAACTGAGGAAAAGATAGCCAACTCAGTTAAGAAGGGGGATAAAACCTTTTTTAGGTACATCAGGGAGTGAAGGAAGACTAAGGGAGGGATAGTGAGGCTTAATAAAGGGGAAGGGGTGGGCAGAGGGTGACTGTGAAAAGGCAGAGATACTAAACAAATATTTTTGCTCAGTATTTACAAATGAAGAGGGGGAGGTACCTAAAACAAACAATAGAAACACTCTGGATATAGAAGTTGATACCAGCCCATTTACAGAAGAAAGGGTTCTGAAAGAACGCTTAAAACTGAAGGTGGACAAGCAATGGGGCCTGATGGGATTCATCCCAGAATTCTAAAGAACTAAGGGTAGAACTAGTGACACCACTGACTACCCTCTTTAACAAATCATGGGAGGATGGGGTGGTACCTGAGGACTGGAAGAGGGCAGATGTGATTCCCCTTCACAAACGTGGGAGCAGGGCAGAAGCAGGAAACTACAGACCTGTTAGTTTAACCTCAGTGATAGGGAAAATGATGGGAGTCACTTCTGAAGGAAAGAACTGTCGAGTACCTAGAGGCCAGAGGGGTACAGGATACAAAGCAGCATGGGTTCACAGCAGGAAGGTCATGCCAGACGAATCTAACAGATTTCTGTGACTGGGTGACCAAAGTAGTAGATCAGGGAGGGGCTCTGGACATGGCCTACCTAGACTTTAGCAAGGCATTTGACTCAGTCCCACACAAAAGATTAATATACAAGTTAGCCAGCCTGGGAGTGGGTCCCAAGATGATAGCCTGGGTAAAGAACAGACTGGAGAATAGGACACAGAGGGTAATAGTAAATGGAGTCCACTCTGAAGAAAGGGGGGTTACTAGTGGGGTGCCGCAGGGTTCAGTATTAGGACCGGTTCTCTTCAATGTCTCTATAAGCGACATTGCAGAGGGACTGGAAGGAAAAGTATGTCTCTTTGCAGATGACACAAAGATCTGCAACAGAGTTGATGCACAAGGTGGGGTGGAGGAATGGTCAAATGTATGGCAGCTTAGATTTAATGCTAAGAAGTGCAAGGTAATGCACATGGGAAACAAAAACCCAGGGGAAGAGTACACAATGGGGGATGAGATACTAACAACAACAAAAATGGAAAGGGACCTGGGAGTAGTCATATCAGATGACTTAAAGGTGGGCAAGCAATGTGAGAGGGCAGTAAGGAGGGCTGGGGGGATACTGGGATGCATAGGGAGAGGCATCACCAGCAGAAAACAGGAAGTTGTTATCCCTCTGCAAGGGTGTAGACAGGCATACTCACTGTACACATTTGTGTACAGTTTTGTTGAGTGCCTGTCACAAACCATAAGCCACTCTGTTAATATCATCATTTTAATTTATAGTATTTGGGTTAGTGTAGGCCACTAAGGAATGTCCGATACATGTATAACTTCTTCAGAGAGTAGAGGAATCATCTGACAACAATCTGACTTGTTTGGAATGGGGTGCCATTTGGAAAGAATGTGTACATTTTTTAATGGGGGGGGGGTAACTGTTGGAGACTGTGTACAAAATGGCAATTTCTGGGTACGCCCCTGTCCCTCTGTACAGACAGCTGGTGAGACCCCATCTGAAGTACTGTGTGCAGTTCTGGAGACCCAATCTCCACAAGGACAGAGACAAGATGGAAGCTGTCCAGAGGAGGGGCAACTAAAATGGTGCAGGGTCTGCACCAGAAGACATATGAAGAGAGACTAAAGGAGCTTAATATGTATAGCCTCGAGGAAAGGAGGGAGAGGGGGGACATTATAGAAACTTTCAAGCACCTCAAGGGAATCAACAAAGTCCAAGAGGGTAGCATCTTTCAAAAAAAGAGGTGTGCAAGAACAAGGGGGCACAATTTGAAGATAGAGGTGGGGTGGCTCAGAGGTAATGTAAGGAAGTATTTTTTCACAGAGAGGGTTGTGGATGCATGGAACGACTTTCGGAGGAGGTTGTGGAGTCAAAAACAGTGGTTGAATTCAAGCATGCATGGGACAGTCATAATGCAATTCTAGGGGGTGGGGGTAGAAAGAAGTAGGCTGCTGGTTAACTAGGATCTGCAGCTTATCCATTAGGTAGGGAAATGGGCAGACTGGGTGGGCCAAGCGGTCCTTTTCTGCTGTCAAATTCTATGTTTCGATGTTTCTATGTAACCCGAGACCTCGGAGGAGAGGCGGGGCTCAACGCTTTGGCTCCTCCTCACTCCCCAAAGGCCAGTGGCATGGGGCCTACACGTCTCACCCTGGCTCCTCAACCCTTCAGACTCCAAAGCCGCCCTCTTCCTCCTTCCCAACGATACGGGTTCCCCCAATTCCACAGGCCCCCAAGTGAGGCCGCAGAAAAGGAGGTCCCTGTCCCCACCAGGGGGTCACAGCAGCAGCACCAGAGATGTCATCTGCCATGCCCCCCCAGGAGAACTGACCGCACCCAGTCCCCCCAGGCTGCTGTCCTGCGCAGGTCCCCCAATGCCGGCCATGGCATGAGGAGCTGTCAGGACTCCGGGGAGTCTAGGAGAGGAACGTTGGGCTGCCTGGTGTCCAAGCTAGTGACCGTGGGAGAGCCCTTGATGTCGGCACTGCAAGCGGTACCGCCATGGGACAAGGCACCGCCCATGGAACTAACCCAATCACAGGCATCATAAACGGCGCCGGGATCCGGGACAGCGCTGAAAGGCGGCACTGAGGGTCCGCCAGTGCTGGGCCCAGCAGCCGTAGGCCGCAACACCAGGGGAGCCTCATCTCAGTGGAGGATTCTGCAGTGGCGGTGCCAACAAACCGGTTCTGCATGGAACCGAGTTGTTCCTCCAGCACCATAGAAGAAACCTCCTTGATGGCAAGGCAGGAATCCGAGGAGGCTTCCTCCTCCTCACCGGGCCAAACAGACCCAGGAGGGGACCTGGAGGAGGAGGTTGAGAGATGTGGCCTTGGCAACCCACGAGCAATGCCGTCCTCCAAAAGTTGGCGGAGCCCTGTCAACTTTGAACGCACAGACTTCCAAGACACGGTGGTCCATGGAGAAGCAGGCCTCGCAGTTGTTCATGCCATGATTGGGCCCCAGGTATCACAGGCAGACATCATGTCAGTCCGAAACAGAAAAATGCCAGCCACAGGGGCACTAACGCATGGGGGAACAGCCCGCTTTGGATTTCTTCTTAACCCACGAACTAGACATGACACGAAAATAACAGCAAATTTACAGAAAAAGATAATGGAAAGATCTTACCGGAGATAACGATGCCGAGTGGGCTAGAACCAGGATGGAGAGATGAAGCATCGAAAACAGGCCCGGATGACACAGGCAAAAACTAGTCACTCGCGCAGCAGGTGCTACCTTGATGGTGGGAGAAACAGAACTGGGATGGAAGAGGAGTCTACAGTGCCTAACGGCCAATCCTTATGCGTCGCGCACTGTGTTAGCCATGTGGGTGGCGCTTCTGGCAGATTCCTTCCCCCAAAAAAAGTTCCTGTGGCGGGTGTGCGCCTCTGGCACTTACCCAGCAGTAATGAATGGTGAAGATTGACAAGGGAAGATCTGGTGTGGCCAGTCCAGAGCCACCAGGATTACCTGTACCTTGTCCCTCCTGACCTTGAGCAGCGCTTTGTGGATCGGGGAAATGGAGGAAAGGCATAGAGGAGGCCCGGGATCCAGGGCATCGATAAGGTATCCCCCTGCAGCATTCCCCACTGGGGGGGAGGGGCACAACACAGTCTCAGTTTTGCGTTCTCCTGAGCAGTGAACAGCTCCACCTGAGGTTTGCCCCAAAGGAAGAACAGGCTCTGTACTACCTCGGGATGGAGAGACCACTCGTGTGATGCCTTGCCCACCCGGCTGAGGGCATCCGCAAGTTGGTTGGAGATACAGGCCACATGGATGGCCAGGAGGTCAGCCCCCAGATTGCGCATCAGGGTCCAGATGCTGAGAGCTTCCCTGCACAGCAGAAAGGAGTATGTAACATCCTGTTAGTTGTGATAGTACATGGTCGTGGTGTTGTCCATATGGACTTGGACCACTTGACCCCTGAGGTGTGGAGCAAAAGCGGTCAGTGCCAGCCGAACCGCTCTGAGTTCCAGCAGGTTGATGTGATATCGGGACTCCTCGGGGGTCCAGAGCCCGTGGACTCTGTGATCCCCCAGGTGGGCTGCCCAACCTATGAGGGAGATGTCTTTCAGTCATCAGGATGACCGTCGGCTCCACATGGACAAACAGGATACCTTCCTGCAGATGCTCTGGGACTAGCCACCACTGGAGCACGTCCCACATCTGCTGGGTCATGGTGACCAACTGGTCAAAGTGACCCCTGTGCTGGGACCACTGGCTGGCCAGCTCCCACTGCAGGAAGCACATTCTCCAGCAGGCCCATCGGACCATGCTTGTGCAGGCCACCATGTAGCCCAAAAGACGCAGGAGATCCTGAGCAGGGCGCAACTGCCCAACCTGAAATGATAAGGCAAAGGAGATAAGCGCCTCTGCCCTGCCCACCAGAAGCCAAGCCCAGGCTCTGCGAGAGTCGAGCTCTGGTCTGCCGAAGTGAATCACCTGCACAGGCACGAGTTCCGATTTGGCCTTGTTGACCAGGAGGCCCAGAGAACCACAGGTCTGGAGGGCCAGATCCCTGGACCGTTCCACCTCCTACCTGGAGGGACCCACAATGAGCCAGTCGTCCAGGCAGGGATATACTCGGACACCCCGGCGCCTCAGGTGGACAGACACCACTGCGATGCACTTAGTGAAGACCCTGGGCACCAAGGACTGGTCGAATGGCATTGCCTGGAACTCATAGAGGGTGCCCTCCACCCGAAAGCAGAGGAACCGCCAGTGGGATGAACGGATCGGGACGCGGAAGAACGCATCCTAAAGATCCAGTGAGCAAAACCACGTGTCCTGCTCCAGGGGTGGTATTATCTGGGACAGAGTTACCATCCCTGGAGGTGCGGGACCTGATAAATTTGTTCAGGTTGTGCAGATCTAGAATGGTGCACCAACCTCAGCCCCCCCCCCCCCGTCTATTTGGGTACCAGGAAATACCTGAACAAGAATCCTGGTTGCTGTGGAGGATTCTAGACTGGAGCCACCACCTCCTTGAGCAGGAGCTGGGCTACGTCATCCCGGAGGGCTGACAATGTTGACTGACAGCATGTCTTCCCGTGGGGAGCAGGCTCGGCTGGGAGAGTACTGCTTGAATTTCAGAGGCAGATCCTGGCCAACCACTTCAAGACCCCCCGTCCACTGTGACAGCAGACCAGGTGGAAAGGAAGTGGCGGAGCCGGCCCCCCCACAGGGGGACCCAGGGGGTTCAGGACGGGAGAGGGAAGGATGCCCCCCATCCCGTCACAGAGCAGGCCTGGAAGCAGAGGAGGATCCAGCCGAGGGGCTGCTGGAGCCCTGACCTCCAGGCTTCCTGACAACCAAGGCCACAGATTTGGGTCTGGGACACCAAGCCTGCTTCTGTCCAGCTTGAGGTTGGGCAGGCATGACTGCAGGGGCTGAGGTGGGCGGAAAGAACTTTTTCTTGGTGGACTTAGGGCCTTTCGGGTCCTTCTGAGCAGACGGCACCACATCCAGGGTTGCACTGCACTTTTCAGTCCTGGTGAGATGTCCTTCCACACCAGGGCTGAACAAGTCGTTCCCTAAGAAGGGCACATCTGCCAACTTGTGCTGTGTATCAGCGGTAAACATGGAGATGCGCAGCCAAGCCCTGCGGTGCATGGCAACTGCTGCGGCCATGTACCAGGCGCAGGAATTACCGATGTCCATGGCCATCAGGAACTGCTGCTTCACCACAGCGCAGCCTTAGTCTTGGACCGGAGAGACGGTAATCGGAAATTCCGCAGGGAGGTGGGGAAGCACCTCATCCAAGGACCCAAGAAGAGTGTGTGAGAAGTGGGCCATAAGCAAGGCCAAACTCGCTTGCCGAAGGCCGAGCGAAGAGGTGGCATACACCTTTTTGGCTGAGTGGTCCAACTTTTTGGACTCCTTGTCTGGGGGCTTGTCCACATCTCCCACATTGACCGTGTGCCGAAACACAGAATCTGCCACTAGTCCCTTGGCCGGAAGGTGTTCCGTTAAGCCAGAGAGGGAATTGGTAGGGACCGCGTACTTGCAGGCCATCCGGGTCGAAGGGCCCAGGCAAGAGGCCGGGTGCTGCCACAGTTACAGGGCAGGACCGAGAATAGCATCCTGGACCGGGAAAGCCTCCATCAGGGTGTCACCCAGTACAAGATCTCAGTTAAGGGATATTTCTCCCTCTTCTGAACAGGCTCCAGATGGAGGCCCATAGATTTGGAAATCAGAAGAAGAAGGCCCATGAATGAGATGGGTCCTTGATCCATAAAGAGATCCTCGGCCGACTCCAGGTCCACCGGGTGGAAGTGAAGAAAGGAACCCTCAGATTCTGAGGATTCGTGAAACCGAGGCCTACTGCCATGTCAGTATTCACCCACTGGGGGCAGTTGGAGGTAAGCGTGACTTTCAGCCGATGGGGAAGCCCCTTTGATGGGCCGAGCATCCTTGGTTGGGATGCCGTCCTTCAGCTGAGGGGGGTTGTGGCTCCACCGCAATCAGTGGAGAAGCCGAATAGGGCCACGCCTGGACCGGCTCCTGCCAGGGCAGGGTGAGTTACAGCTCAGTAATGACAGCTAGGTATGGCGGGCTGGGCACCATGGACGGCTTCACCCAGGAAAACAAAAGCTGCTACCATATAAGCTCCTCGTAGCACCACCATAATTTGCGCCGATGCCTCTCCTCGCCCAAGGAGGAGGAGGAGCAGCGGCGGCACCGCTTGCTCAAGTGCTTAGAGCGCAAGCCCTGCCCAAGGCCGGGCTATTTGAGCGAGACCATGACCGACGCTGCCAGAGAGACCAGCAGAGGGTCTCAGAGGGGGCTGGTGACTGCCAACCCACCCCCTGGTCAGGGAGATCTGGTGTTGGAGGCGACATAACAGAGGCCTGTCCCGTCCCTCCCGAAAGAACCGGAGTTCTGGAGAGTGAGGTATCAACGTCCTTGGCAGAAAGGAGCGGGTCGACCAGGTCGAGAAAAATCTCGGCTGGAGAGTCAGCCTGACCTTTGGCCAACTGGCTCAACGGTGTTACGGTGGAGCCGCAGCCAAATTCGAAGCTGAGAGCTCTGGAGAAGCATGAGAATTGGAGGCCTGACAGCACTCCCATTCCCACAAGCATAGTCGAGACCGCTTCCTGGTCTCTTTCTCCTTGGACTCCTTGGGCTTCTTCTTGCCCAAGGGGCTCTCTCCACAGGTAGGGAGAGCCTGGTACAGTTCTTTGAACGCACCTGAAAAAGACGCGCCCAACGAGAGAAACACAAAGGCCGAAGCCGAGGAGGAATGCGCCGTGGCCTGAGCCGCTTCCTCTTCCATAGCCGCCAACTGCTCAGCGGAATCCACGGCTGTGGAAAACGCTTTCCATGCCTCCTTAGAATGAAGGAGTGGGTCTCGCTAGCTAGGGCGACGTAATCCTCTAAGGTCGACGTTAAAAACGCGCAAAAGAAATCACAGGCCTAGGCAGTAAATGCATTCAGAGTGCGCGTCTGATCACAACATCTTTTGCCCACAACCGCAAAACCAGAAATCTGGAGCGGACTTTGCGTCGTCCATGAGGGCAAGAAGTAGGGAAGACAAAAATTGGTAAGAAAAACTGTGAAAAGGTTTTTTTTGAAGGTTTTAGGGCCTCAGTAACACAGAGCGATAAGGAGGGAACTTATTCTTCCAAGTGGAAAGGAAGAACTGGCGTCACGGGGCGGTGCTAGGGGAGTTACCACCCGGGTGGGTGGGAGGAGCTAGCATGAAGACTTTCCAGCCCATCTTAAAAGGGAAAGGACACTGCCAGAATGTGTGGATAAGTACACCATATCCACATCCCTAGAACCTATAGTGTGTGGGCACAGTTGACTATCCACTCTCTGGCAGACTCCTAGCAGTTCTCTAGGAGAAGGGGCCAAGGTGCACCACCCCTATTTGGTGAACAGACACTAGAGAACCGAGGCCCTGAAAGCAGCATCAGTGACATGACATAATGTTGATGCTGTAATGGGACATGAAGGTGTGTGCTTTCCTCCAAGTAGCAGCCCTACAGATCTCCTGTATGGGAATGTTGCTGGAGGCAGCCACCAAGGCAGCGGTATGTTTGATGGAATGAGCCAGAAGCCTTCAGAGAGGCACCCTACCAGTCAACCTATAGCAGAGGTGGATGTAAGATGCGATCCACCTGCCAATTGTCTGCTTTGCTACCAGTCTGCCAGGTGCATATTCAGCGTATGTGACAAGCAGCTGTCGAGCCTCAACCTGAACTCCAGCCATGTACTCCTAATAATAAGTAAGCGCCCTCCGTAGGTCCAGAGTATGGAGCCTGCAGTCGGCCTCTGAACAAGTTTTTTTTAATTATACTGGAAGGTTTATACCCTTGTTTAGGTGAAACTCAGATACCACCTTTGGGAGGAACTTCAGGTGGGGGTGAAGGACAATCTTGTCCTTGTGGAAGACAAGATAAAGAGATTCCACCAGCAGCATCTGGAGCTTACTAATCCTTCTGGCTGACATGACAGCCACCAAGACAGCCATCTTCCATGATAGGTGTGACACCTCACACCTGTGCATAGGCACAATGTTTTGCCCATGAACACAGCCAGCACCAGCAGTAAGTCCCAAGGTGGCAGAGGTTCACATATCAGAGGAGACAAGTGGTCAAGTCCTTTAAAAAAGCACCCGACGGCCTTCTCCCAGGCCACCACTGGCTTACCAGCCTATGTCCGGTAAGCAGAGATGGCTGCCAGGTGCATCTTAAGGATCACTGCTCGCAGGCCCAACAGAAGGGGACCAGAGGTACTCAAGGATGATCGCCACACAGCAGGCAAGGGCATCAAACTCCTTGCCCTGGCACCAAATCAAGAACCTCTTCACTTAAATGCACAGCATTTGCAAGTTAACTCCTTTTGGGAGGCCTCCACAACTTGAAGCACATCTTCCAAGAGAACCAAGGTTTGGAACTCTAACTGCTCAGGAACCAGGCCGAGAGGTGCAGGGACTGAAGGCCCAGATGAAGAGGCAACCAAAACAGATGCCTGCTAATGAGGCTGAGGAGATCCAGGTACCAGAACTGCCTGGGCCAGTCTTGAGCTATCAGGATAATCTGCACCTTGTCCTTGTGCGCCCTGATCACCACCCTGTGGATTAAGGGAGAAGGAAGGGAAGCATACACGAGGCCTGGAGTCCAGGGCCTTGTGAAGGCATCACCCAACAGTGTCCCAGAGTATTGAGGGGGGGCACAAAACAGACTCAGTTTTCTGTTCTCCCACATGGTGAACAGGTCCACCAGAGGAATGACCCACTGGGGGAACAGGTGGTCTACCACCTTCTGATACAGGTACTACATGTGCAACATCTCTCCTACCTGGCTGAGAGCATCAGCTAGCAGATTGCGGACTCTTGCAACATGAATCACCAGATCATCTGCAACCAGGCTGTGCACAAGTATCCAGGTACACAGCCTCCTGACACAGGGGAAGGGAGTGCGTTCCACCTTGCCTGTTCAGATAGAACATGAATGTGGTATTGCCCTTTTGGACATGCATGACCTGACCCCTGATCAAAGCAGTAAATTCTTTCACAGCCAGCTGCACTTCAAGGAGCTCCAGCAGACCAACGCGATGACAGGACTCCCAGGATGACCAGAACCCATGGCTCTGTGGTCTCCAAGGTGTGCTCCCCATCCCACCCAACCAAAGATGTATCTGCCGTTAGTGAACAGTCGGTTCTGAGCAGACAAACTGGAGTCCTTCCTTCAGATGTTAAGGGACCAGCCACCACGGGATGCCATCCCACATAGGCGGAGTCACAAGGACCAGCTGATCCAGATGGCTTAGGTACTGAAACCATTAGCAGTCCAGCTCGCACTGTAAGTGGAGCATCTGCCAGCATGCTCAACGGACCACACTGGTGGTGGATGCCATGTACCACAGCAGCCTCAGGAAATCCCAGGCAAGGCGCAAGTGAAATGATCAAGCTAAGGAGGTAAGATCCTAAGTCTGGTCCACAGTGAGACGTGCCTTCGCTCTCAGGGAGTCTAGCTCTGCTCCCAATGAACTTTATCCCCTGCAAGGAGATCAGTTTGGATTTGATCATGTTGAACAGGCCCGAGTCACTCCAGGTCTGGAGGGCCAGATCTCTGGACTGCTTAACAGCCTCCTTGGATAGCCCGGCTATCAGACTGTCATCCAGGTAAGGATATACCCTGATGCCCTTGCAGTGCAGAAAGACTCTCGCCACTGCTATGCACTTGGTGAAGACCTTGGGCACAGCTGAGAGGTTGAAGGGCATGACCTGGAACTGATAAAGAAGCCCCTCTACACTGAACCGTAGGTACTGCCAGTGGGATGGATCAGCTGGGATGTGGAAGAACGTATCCTGAAGATCCAGGGAGCAGAACCACATGCTCTGCTCCAGGGGTCATATAATCTGACTCAGAGTGACCATTCGGAACTTGTGCTTCCATGTGAACTGGTTCACGCTGTGCAGATCCAGTATGGTGTGCCAGCCTCCCATCCTTTTTAGGACCAGTTAGTACCTGGGCACATACCCCTGACTAGCCAGGGCATCTGGGACATAACCTATTGCTCTGTTCACAAGGAGCTGAGCAACATCCTCCCAGAGGGCAGAGAGCATGTCCTGTGACACCGTGGACTCCCGAGGAATGTGGCATCGGTATGGCTGGAGAGCCTCGAAGTCCAGAGGCAAATCTCTGCCTATCACCTCTAGCGCCCACTTCTCTGCAATAACAACAGACCAATATGGCTAGAAGTGGCACAACCGACCCCCCACTGGAAGTAGGGTCAAGGACTGGACAAGCAGGAGGGTGGCACCCTCCAACCCATCACTGGGAAGCTTTGGAGGGGGCATCAGCCACTGGACTGAGAGACACACCACTTCCCCCATCCCCGCCTCTTTTTGGCCACTGGCTGCCAAAACTAAACTCTGGTTGCCAGGCTTACTATTACTCCTGCTGTGGCTGCTACCAAAACTGCCTTCTGGCCTTAGGATCCTTCTGGGATGATGCCATAGAGTGCAGGGTAGCACTGAACTCCTCAGACCTAGTGAACTGCCACCCCCCCCCCCAGCCGTAGAGGCTGTTGCCAGGAATGGAGCATCAACTAGTTTGTGCTTTGTGCTGGGTATCTGTCATGAAGGTGGAGAGCCACAGTCAAGCCCTGCGACACATCACAACAACTGATGCCATGGCACAGACATGAGAGTCGCCCATGACTTGAGCTGGTGTTTAGCCAGTGCTTGATCTTGATCTCTGACTAACTTCACCGTAAGCTGGCAGTCAGCAGAAATGTGAGGGAGGATATCATCTAACACTTCCATCACGGAGTGACCAAAGTTGGCCATTAAGACGGTGTAGCTCACCAGGCGGAGACCTAAAGATGTAGTGACACAGACCTTTTTCACTGCGTGGTCAAGCTTTTTAGACTCCTTGTCAGGGAGACTGTCCACATCACCTTGGCCACGGGACCTCCAGAAGGCAGAGTCCAAGACCAGCCCCTTAGCTGAGGGGTGGTCCAAGAACCCGAAAGGAAACCTATGGGGACCACATACTTGCAGACCATATGGATATAGGGTGCCAGACAGGATGCTGGACGCTGCCAAAGCTCCAAGGCTTGTCCCAAGATAGTCTCAGACACAAGAAAGGCAACACTTGGAAATTTGTCCCTGTCCAACAATGTCAGTAAAGGGATATTTAGCCTTCTGTACTGTCTCCAAGGGCACACTCATGGACTCTTGTCAGGAGGCAGTGTAAAGCCCTGAATGACAGATAGATCGATCGATCGATCGATAGATAGATAGATAAACAGACAGACAGACAGAATACTGGATGGGCAACTATGCACAACCAGTGTGGTCTCCCACAGAGGGGTTCTGATTCCCTCTGACCTCGACAGCGAAGCTCGAGAGGTCCATGGGAATCAGAACCCTGAGGTGACAGAACAGACAGGTTGTGCATAAAGTTGCTCATCCTGTATTTTTTATAGTGTATAGCAGTATTATGTGAAATGTGTGCACTGTGTTTTTTTTTTCTCTTTTTCATAATGAAACTGACTTGTGAAGTCTCTAGAGGTTCTAGCATAACGTCTTACCACAGAATTAAATAGAGGAAAGCAACAATGTTCCAGCATTCCAAGTGGTTCTGCTGCAGTAGTGACATCACTACTGCAGCAGAACAACATAATGTCACTAGTGCAGCAGAACAAGCATATTCCAGGCATAGAATTCCATGCGTAACAGCATTCCACTATACACTATACAGAGGATAATGTATGGTCCTCTATTGGTAACCGGTCTGTTAACCGTCGAGAAGTCGCTAGGGTGACCGTGTAAATGGTTTATGTCGCCATGGCAACCTCGAGACAGTTAACAGTAACCGGTTGCCGATCGAAGGACCATACATTATTTTTTATAGTGTGTGGTCCCAAGAAAAAATGAAAACGGCTCCTTACTTTTGAAAATATAGTCACCACCGCAGCCGTTTAGTCTTTCCTTTACCGCTGCGTGCATCCGTCGGTTCCCCAGTGAAAAAAAGCATGCACATGCGCAGACCGATCCCCATTGTTAACCTATCAATGTGACATAGCATCAATAGGTTAACAACATTTCTACATCACAATGATAGTATAACAACCTTAGGAAATGATGATTTCTTAAGGTTAACAGCGTTCTACCATACATTATAGATAGATAGATAGATAGCTAGATAGAGAGAAACTTTATTTATATAGCCACAGCATCCCTTCCGGGAGGCTCAAAGCGCTGTACAACATTTAAAAACAGACATTCTCAGAAAATTACAAACCAAAATTTACAGCCACACCTTGCAGAATATTAACAATTTTTTTTATCTATCTATAACATAAACCTGAAAACACAGTGGTGAGTATAATACAGAACCTTCCTGTGATCATACTCTAACCAAGTCATAGACTTTTTTTTTTTAACTTTCTATTTTTCCCCTCCATCTCCACGTTGGGTCCCTCTCTCAGGGCTCCCAATGCACCTTTTCAGGCTACGTCACGGAGGGGACCGGGGTCACTGCGACAGTGCCTCCACTCCATTTTACCTCTAGAGCCTGGTTAGCCCCGGGTGAAACAGAGGGTCCCTCTACCTTCCTCCAAGTATTTCAAAGGCGTGCAGCTGGAGTTCGCCCGCTACCTCCACGGTCGGTTATGGTGCGGGGGCCGGTCACCTAGACCCGATGTGGGGTCTTTTTCCTTTTTTGGGTCCCACCCCCTGCAGACATCAGCATATGGGGAGGACCAATGAGTCGGAGGTGTGCAGAGACACACCTCCACTCTGGTTCTCGTCCGACACCCTCCACTCCCTAGAGTTACGCCTCCTCTTGCTGCACCGGTACCACCCGTGGTCACCCAGGTGGTGGTGGTGTTACAGCGAGGAGAGCTGCTCACCCCTCCTGGAGAAGGAGAGCAGCCCGTTGGGCGCTCAATCATTCTCCCCCTTGCTGGCCCTCTGATGACCCTGGCTCACTACTGAACCAGGCTGGTCCAAGTCATAGGTTTGATGAAATAAAAAGTTTTTAGCCCTTTTTTACATCTTTCCACCGAGGATGCCTCCCTTAAATAAACTGGTAGTGAATTCCATAGGACTAGTGTGGCAACAGAGAAAGCATGATCTTCAGATTGCCGCAACCTAGCCCTGGGAACCACCAGGAGGCACCCCTCGGAGGAAAGGACAGTGCGGGCCGGATGGTGAGGGACCAGGAGGTCTTGCAGATAGTCTGGTTCCTGGCCGTGCAGGGCTTTGTAGGTCAGTAAACAGACCTCGAAGGCAATCCTCCACCTAATCGGCAGCCAATACATACTGTGGAGAACCGGCGTGACATGGTCAAATCTTGAAACCCCAATCAACAGCCTAGTCGCCGCATTCTGCACTAGCTGCAGACAGTGGAGACTGCCTCCAGACAGCCCAAAGTACAGAGCATTGCAGTAATCCAACCTAGACGTGATGAAGGCATGCACTAGCATAGCAAGGCCATCAGTTGTTATCAGGGCCCGGATCTAGGCAATGTTCCTAAGAAGCACGCTGGATGACGGCTGACACCTTAGCATCAAGTGACAAACCGCTGTCAAGGATCACATCGACATCCCTGACCCGAGTAGAGGGGGTCAAAGGGAACACCTCCCAGTATCTAACCAGGATCATTCCCCAACTTTCCCCCACCTCGTCGATGACCAGGGTCCACTACCATTACATCCGTCTTTGTCCAGGTTGAGCCGTAGCCAGTTTTGAGTCATCTAGTTCTGGATCTCATCCAGGCAGGTGTTAAAACACGGAGGCTGCTATCTGGTTTCCAGGTGCACAGGACAGGCATAGCTGTGTATCATCGGCGTAACAATGAAAACCCAGCCCATACTGCCTGATCACACCTCTCAATGGCAGCATGTACACCATGAAAAACAGAGGCGACAGAATCGACCCTTGCAGAACTCCACAGCATCCTGGCATCAGGCTAGATGAGGACAGCCCCATCATCAACCTTGGCACTCTACCCATGAAGTAGAACCTAAACCAGCTGAAGATGTTGCCGGTTAGTCCGCACCAGTTCCGCAGTCAGTCCAGAAACACCTTGTGGTCCACTGTGTCACATGCTGCAGAGAGATCCAGGAGAACAAGGATGGTACGCTCTCCCTTATCTCTCACTATCAGGAGATCGTTCAGCATCTTCACCAGGGCAGCCTTTGTGCTGTGTACCAGTCTAAATCCAGACTAGAAACACTCAACAGTGGCAGAGGAGGCGAAACTAGTCTTAAGCTGGATGGCCACCACTTTTTCTACAACCTTCACTAAAAATGGGAGGTTTGAGACCGGGCTGTAATTGGTGAGACACTCTGGGTTCATTGAGGGTTTCTTCAGAAGAGGTGTGACCAAGGCCTCTTTCATGGCCATAGAAAAGACCCCACTCCCCAAGGAACACCAGACGATCTCAACAACCACAGATTCAATCAGGACAATACAGCCAACCAAAAGTTGGGTTGGACCTAGGTCTAGTTCACAGTATGTTGGTCGCAGCCTCGAGACTATCTCGACTACCACTTCTACTACAACTGAATCAAACTCACCCCACACAAGAAGGGTGCCCCAACACGTCCCCAGTTCGATCCTGCAAGCTCTCTGGGCAACAATCGAGGAGATCTCAGTCCTGACAGAGGACACTTTGTCAGCAAAGACCAGAGCAAAATTCCTTGCAGTTCATGCTTGAACTTGCTCCTCCTGCAAGGAAACAGGTCGGATGTAACAACCTGTCCACGGTACAGAAGCTCTGAGCAGGTCTGTTCCTTACCGCAGCAATCTCCGTTGACAGAAAATCCACCTTCCTCCAGGAGATTGTCATTTGATAGTCACCATAATGTGACCCCAAAGCCAATTTGTCCTCCATCAGTCCAGACCTCCTCCAGTGTCGCTCCAACCTCTGGCCCTTAATCTTTAACTCCCTGAGTTCCCCATCAAACCAAGGGAGCCCTCTGACGAGAAGATAAGAGCCGAACATGGATGGGTGCGATGGAGTCAAAGGCTGCAGCAACAGGCCAATTATAGGTCATCACTGCCTCCTCTGCACCCCTCGCTCACGCAGTTTCCACACTCGATAGGTCGAGCACCACCTGTATTCCTGTTGGGGACAATCCCTACAAAGGGCAGTATTGGACCATCTCCACAGAGGATGAACCCTCAGGGGCAGCCACAAACATGAACTTCACGGTGCTATGATACGACCATACAACCAGATCAATCATGAGGTCATCAACCCCAAGACCCAGTGCGAACACCAGGTCCAGTGTGTGGCCGTGTGAGTAGATCGCTGAGGTAAACATGTGCGACAGGCCCAGAGCTTCCATACTCAACGGAGCTATGTCTGAAAGTGTGGGTCCAGAGTTTCCATACTCAATGGAGCCATGTCTGAAAGTGTGGGTCCTCGACAAGAACATGGACGACTCCTTCAGAGTCACTGGAGGACTCCTCAAAAATAGCCCTCAACCATTTGCTGCTGTGAACCACCTGGCTGTCGCAGTTGGTGATTTCCACCAAAAGATGGCCAGGCAAGCCGGCAGCAACACGGGAGTCCTTCGTGGGAGCTCCCACCAAGGGCTGAGGTGGTGGCAGCTCCACTCTCAAAGGAAGCAGATGCAGGGGACATCTGCCTTGGATAGCATGATGTGGGCATGAAAGGCGGCTGGCAAGTGACCAAAGGTCCAGAGGGTAGAGCCCTACCCCACCCTGCAATGATCCACTGCTGCCAGAGAAGCGCCTAAAAGTGCTGCATCTTGTGGCGATACCTCTCTTCGCCCAAGCAAGTCGAGGAGCATCGAAGGTGGCACCTCCTGGTCGAGCAAGACCAGTGTCTTGGGGTCGACATTGAGATGGATGCTTTACAGGGTTGTGACAGACTACATGATGAGCTACCTTCAGTAGCAGCAGCAGCTACAGAGGCATCACCACCGGTAAGGGCTGGTCCCAGAGTAACCCGGTCGTTGACACCAACCATGTCACATCCTCCTGAGTGAGGATCGGGAGCACCGGGGTCTGTATGACTGATTCCTCACCGAGCTCCTACAACAACCAGTCAACAGGCTCAAGAAAGATCTAGACAGCCTGCTCAACCGGCATTATGGCTGACAAGCTCATGGGAGCTCCCAGCTTGGCACTCAGACAAAAGCAGCTCAACCATGGTGAAGCATTCAACCAGAGTTGAGCAGTCGGGGGAGTTGAGGGAGTGGGAAGATCTCAAGCTCTCCCAGCCCCATGACTTGTGCCAGCAGCACTTATGCTTTCTGCTCCAGTGAGAAGGTTCCTCCCAAAAATCTGGAGGGCCCCAAATATCTCACTGAAATCCTCCATGAAAGACCCTCCGATGCTGGCCCTGACCGGGAACAGTGCTGAGACTGGGGAGGAACTCGCCACAGCTGCAGCCACCACCTCCTCAAGGGCCGCAAGCTGGGAAGTCGACCTGGCAGCCAATGGGGCTTTTTATGTGGAGCTTGGGTCGATCCTTGGGATCCCGCTCTGAAGGTCAACCGAGGAGAAGTCTGGCCCGTTGATCTTCCAGCGACACTGGAAGCATCACCTGCCAAATGCCACATCTTGCCATATTGTGTTGTGCTCCCAAGCAATTGAGGCAAGACACGTGGGGGTCTGTGTTAGATATTTTTTGTCAACATTGGACGCAGAACTTAAATCTGCATTGCTTCCTCTCTTCCATGCCGTAGTTCGAAGTCGACAAAAGATGGACTCGGAATGAGTGGAAAAAGAATGCAAGATATAATCAAAAGTTTTTTGCCAAAAAACACTAAATACAATCTAGAATCCTCAAACGCTACAGAGCTGCAAAGGAGAAGACCTGCCTCTTCTGGCGAAAAAGAAAGTGCTGACATCATGGGGTGGAGCAGGAGGATATACTGCCTGGGTGGTGGGAGGAGCTTAGCTTGAAGACGTCCAACAAATCAGCCTGTTCCAGTGGACCTGCCAGAGTGTGAATAATGAACTGAATCCATGCCCTTAGAAATAATGTTCTTTTGCAATACCATTTTATCATGTCCCAGAGTATAGGGTCACTGACTTCCCCCATATCTTTATCTTGTATGACTTGTAAGGCTTCTGCAATTGGGACATTACAATTTTCCTCCCTCAGGAGGGAAGTATTCAAGGGTCAGAAAGTGAGTTTAGTATGTTGACTTAAATTTACCTTAAAACTCATTTAGCCTGGGAGCACACATGTGAGTTGAAAGGGTCTATGTTTAACCTTACCCAAAATGGCCGCCATGAGCTGAATTAAGAGCCAGTTGTGGATAGAGAGAATTCTAGGCCCATTAAGACACATCCTGTACTGTATGGACATGCTCAAACATCATGGTAAATTAATCAAATCTGGTATAACAGTTGTGACTAGCTGATTAGTAAGTTTTATCAAAAGGAAAAAGTCGGTGCCAGACATCCACCATGCCCAGGTGCAGGAGCATATGTAAGAAATATTTCCGAGCTGCAGTAACTCTGTGATGGGTTTGGAAGCATCCAGGTCAGGGAAAAACGTCAGTTTAAGCTCTCCACCCAACATGAGTTGTCCCGTGAGCATTCCCATCAGTTTACTGACAACGATCTACAGTATGGCCTCCATAGTATTTTGGGGGAAATAAGAAAAAATTACTTACCATAGTAATCTTGTTTCTTCTAATGGAGTCTTGCTGTATTCTGACTATATGCAGTTAGCCCTTCCAGCTGAACTGCCCCAGAGATGAAAGAGTTAACTCTGCAAATGCCTAGAACGTTACGCTAGAGCTCAGTTTTCAAACCTCTGTCCCTGGTTCATTCTATGTAACCGCCAGATTCTTACAAGCACTAAAATAGTGGCTACTAAACTACATTAAATAACACTGAACATTAATAAAAATAATAGTCATATGACTAATAACCCAACAAACGGGCATATCAAAAAGACTAAAGTCACAGATGTCCAAGAAAATGCCACCCCAGAGGTGCAGCAGTTAAAAAGAGACAGCTGTAGTGCAGTATCCCTCTCAGGTTCTGGTAGGTGAGGCAGGGAGGGAGGTCAGAATACAGCAAGACTCCATTAGAAGAAACAAGATTACTGTGGTAATTTTTTCTTCAAACAACATGAAGTCTTGATGTATTCAGACGATATTCAGACTACCAAGCAGTGCCTCATGGAGGTGGGCATAGAACCTGTTTAGGAAATAGGCTCTGCAATACTGCTGTGCCAAACCTGGCATCACTCCTGGCCCGGGTGTCCAGGCAGTAGTGTTTAGTGAATGTGTGAACAGTCTTCCAGGTAGCCGCTTTGCAAATTTCGAGCAGGGGGATATCTCTGGCAGCTGCTATACAAGCAGCTGTCCCCCTGGCAGAATGAGCCCTAAGGCCCACTGGTGGCTCTTTCCCCAGTTTGCCACAGCAGAAATGAATGCAAGACACAATCCACTGGGCAATGGTCCTCTTGGTGGCTGGCTTGCCCTTTCCCACTTCTCCAAAGGTGAGGAACAGCTGAGTACACTCATTCCTATTGGCTGTTGTCTGATCCAGATAGTAGCTAATAGCCCTCAACATCCAGGCTATGCAGTTTGCGTTCTCCTGAACTAGAAAGTTCAGTGAAGAAGACAGGTAATGTCATGGACTGATTCATGTGGAAATCAGAGACCACCTTTGGAAGAAATTTCCTGTTCGTCCTAAGGACAACCTTGTCCCTATGGAGTGTTATGTAGTCGGGCTCCACTGACAAGGCCTGTAGCTCACTAATCCTCCTTGTAGAGCTTATGGCTACCAGAAAGACAGTTGTCCATGTCAGGTACTTGAGTTCAGCAGAAGACAGGTTCAAAAGGGAGCTGCATTAGCTGTGCTATGCAGATATTCAGATCCCAAGAAGAGATTGGCTCACTGATAGGAAGGTGTAGGTGGAGCAACCCTTTAAAGAACTTCTTGACGATAGCGTGAGAAGCCAGGGAAGGGCCCTTCCCTTTGGAGAGATAGGTAAAAAACAGCTGCCAATTGTACCTTCAAAGTAGAAAACTGAAGGCCTAAGGAATGAAGATGGGCTAAATAGTCCAACAGGACTGCCAATCCAGCTGCCTGTGGATCTATCTCCCTTTGTGCACACCAGATAATAAACCTCTTCCACTTGGAAGTATAAGTGTTTCTGGTGGCAGGTTTTCTGGAAACTTTCAAATTATCCTGGACCCCTTCAAAGAGATGCAAGCCTGCATACTCTAGGTCCTCAAGAGCCAGGCCCTGAGCCTGAGGGACTTGAGGTTGTGGTACAGGATTCTCCCTTGAGAGGAGGTCAGGAGATTGTGCCTCCTGGGGAGGCAAATCAGACTGGTCACTGCCAGAGACAATAGCATGGGATACCAGGGCTGTCTGGCCCAAACCGGTGCAATAAGAATCATTGATGATGGCTGGCTCCTGAGTTTGATCAGTACTCTGAAGACCAGAGGGAATGGGGAAAAGGCATACAGAAACTTGCCTGTCCAGTCATCAGTGCATCCAGAGGCACCGAACCCAGAACTGGAGGTCTGCAACAGTACTGGGGTAGCTGATGATCATCTGGGGCTGCAAACAGATATGTCTCTGGTGTGCCCCATCTCCTGAATACTGCATGCAGAATTTCCCTGTTCAGAGACCACTCGTGGTGACTCTGATTTATCCTGCTGAGGGCATCTGCCAGCACCCTGTCCTTGCCTGGCAAGTCACAGCTGAGAAGAAGGTCTCGAGAGAATAAGTCAGACTCCAGATCATCATTGCCTCCGTTCACAGGGCAGAGGACCTTGTCCCTCCCTGCTTGTTGATGTAGTACATGGTTGTGGGATTGTCTGTCCTCACCTGAGCAACCTTCCCTTGTACCATTTTTGCAAATGACTGAAGTGCCAGGAATACTGCCCTGAGCTCCAAAAGATTGATGTGGAGGAGAGACTCCTGTTGAGACCATGTCCCATGAGCAGTGTGGTCTCCTAAATGAGCTCCCTATTCCAGGAGGGAAGCATCCATGGTCAGAACCACTGTAGGAGATTGCTGGAGCAATGGCACATCCTCCTTGAGGTTGTCCCTGTCCTTCCACCACTGTCATGCCTGTAACAAGGTGGCTGTTACTGGGATCAGCTTGGACAGGGAATCCCTTCTCTGGGACCAAAAGGACATGAGGTGAAACTGAATATTTCTCATCTGAAACTTGGCCCCTGGAACCACTGCTGTGGATGCTGCCATGTGTCCCAGAAGCTGTAGAAAGTGTCTTGCCAGATGAGACACATAGATTCATAGATGGATACAAGTTCAAAAGGTGTTAGCCCATTAAGAACTCACCACCGGCATTTCAGCGGTGGAAAGTATATTTCCTGTCCCCTATACAGAAGTCTAGTCTTTTTCGAATTGTTCCACATTTTCACTTTTTACAATGTCTGCAGGGAGTGTGTTCCATATGGGGGGCACCCTTTGAGTAAAAAATCGGGTAAGCTTAGTAGTTTTGCATAGAAGGATTTTAAACTTAAAATCATGTATTGTTATTTGTTAAATGTCTTTCCAGACCTATTGTGTTTAGCATATATTCATTTTGAAGGGGCTTGAAGGTGTAAATCAGGTCGCCTCTTAGGACTCTATATTCCAGTGAAAAAAACTCAAGTGATTTGAGTCTGGTCCCATAATCTTTGTTAGACATATTTTGAATCATTTTAGTTACTTTATGCTGTACCCTTTCTGTAATACTTTGGCAACCAATTGATGTCGGAGCACAAAATGGAGCATAATAATCCAGATGTGGTCGCACAAGGCTAGTGTATATAATGGCAGAATAACCTTGGGATTTCTGCTTTTGATATGTTTCAGAATGTTTCCTAAGATGACGTGACATTTTTTAAGTGTTTTGTTGGTATGTGTATTGAATTTTAAATTGTCAGATACTGTAATGCCCAGATACTTTTCCTCAGTTGTAATCATCAACTTTATATTATTCATTAAGTAAGTAGACTTAGTGTTATTTTTCCCCATGTGCATGACCTTACATTTGGCTACATTAAACTTCATTTTGTTATGTACTGCCCAGGCACACAATTTATTTAAGTTGTCTTGTAGAATTTCTACAAACTGGGTGTTGTTTACTACACAGCCCAATTTACCATCGTCTGCATATTTATTAATCCAGACCTCATCAGATGCTTGCATACTAGAGGTTAGTATATTGAAAAGAAATGGTCCAAGGACTGATCCTTGGGGCACTCTGCTAGTGACTGGACTCCAGTCAGACTCATGTCCTCCAATGATCACTTTCAGTTATCTATTATGTAACCAGGATGAAATCCATTTAATTAGTTTAATATCCAGGTTTATGTTAACCAATTGGTTAATCAAAGTTTTATGTGATACGGTGTCAAATGCTTTTTCAAAATCCAGGAATACTATGTCCACTTGCATTCCTTTGTCAAGGGCATCGCTGACCGATTCAAAGAAATTAATAAGATTAGTTAGGCATGACCTGCCAGGTGTAAATCCGTGTTGGGAGATGCCTGTGCAACCTGTATTCCTAATATGATTAGTAATTTTGTTTTGTATTAGTCTTTCAATAATTTTACTAAGAAAGGAGGTTAGACTGATAAGCCTATAGTTGCCTGTCAATTGTCTGTTACTGCCCTTATGAATGGGAGTAATATTGGCCTCTCTCCAGGTTTGCAGCACATTATCTTCCTTCACTGAGATGTTAAATAAAAAAGAGTGAGTGGGCCCGATAGCTCTTTTGAAAGCTCCTTTAAGAATTCTGAGTGAATACAATCTGAGTCTGGGGATATATTATCTTTAATTAAGCTACTAGCATCCAGTGTATCCCGTTCGGAGAAAAGTATAGGAAAGTCAACAATAGGTTGCTTTTCAATAGTTATTTTTTCTTCAGAACTGAATATATTCCCAAATACTGATTAAGTTCTTCAGCAATTTCTTTTTCATTGGTAATGGTTTTGCCATTTGAGTTTAATGGACCTATTCCTCTCTGGTTTCCTTTGAGGGAGCCTATAGAGTTGCAAAACTTTTTATTATCTTTAACATCATTTGCAAAGTTTATTTCTAGCTTTTGTTTTGCTGTACATGTAAGGTTTTTAGTCCTTTTGGCAAGTCCCTTATATTTGTTCCAGTCAGTATCCTTTTGAATTTTGTTGTATTTGTTATATGCTTTATGTTTTTTTTTTATAATGCGCTTTATTCCCTTAGACCACCACAAAGATATTCTTTGTTTATTGTTATTATTATATTTAACTCTGTCAGGGACACATGTATTTATACAGTGATCTATCTTGATTTTAATTTTTTCCCAAGCCTGCGCAAGACCAAGGTTTCCAGGTCACTTCTCCAATTCCATGAGGCTAGATGCTTTTTAATGCTATTATTATCAGCTTTGTAATAATTTTTGATTTTTGTTATTCCATTATTACTATACACATGCCTTTGAATATTGCATGTTATGATCACTGTCATCCAAAGGGGGTAGTATAACAGGTGATGATACTAGGTACGTATTATTTATGAAAATTAAGTTCAGGATATTGTTATTCCTTGTAGGGTGAGAGACTAGTTGTTCTAAGCCATGTTTAAAAGTAGATTCTAGGAATCTTCTCTTGAGTAGACCTTTGGTCTCAAGAGTGTCCCAATTTATATTTGGAATATTGAAATCTCCTAGTAACATTAAGTTACACGGTACTACTTTATTTTCCAATTGGTTCAGAAATATTAGGTTATCCTTTGGACTTAAATTAGGAGCCCGACAGCACAAACCAATTGTCAGGGTTTCATGTCCTATTTCTATCTTAGTACACAGAGTTTCTGCACATGTATCATCTAGGTTTATTTGATGACGCTTAAGTTTGTTTGATATATATAGTGCCAGTCCCCCACCTTTTTTGTTCTATTTTTTAGAAATTTAACATAGCCTGGTATATCCGTGTTCCAATCGTTGTCAGAAAGCCAGGTTTCTGTAATACCACAGATGTCAATATCTCTAGTTACTAGGACATGTCTTAATTCGCCCATTTTGTTAGTTAAGCTTCTTGCGTTTGTTATTAGAATTTTAATTTCTTTTGTGTTATCCAAGAAGACAGGATTTCTAACGTGTCGATTATTACTAATATTTACAGTAGTATTTAGGATGTTCCGTCCTGATTTTTTATTTCTTTTTCTTTTCCTTAGTGTTTTATTTTTGTTATTTCTCCTTTTGGACAATTTTTTTATTTTGGTTATTTGGGTATCCTTGAAAACTTGAAGAAAGTCTAGGTGCACCCCCCCACCCCATATCTTAGTTTAAACTACCATCTATATAATTGTTTAGCTGTTGACCAAGAAGTTGAGACCCTAATTTGTTTAAATGTAGCCCATCTTTACTGTACAACTGACTATTGTCGGCAAATTCTTCCCAATGCGTAATGCACCCTATGCTCTGCTTCATGCACCACTGTCTTAGTCAATTGTTGATCTCTCTTAATTTACATTTTTGCTGGTATGTTGCTCTTGGAATTTCTGAGAATGCAAAGTCACAGCCTAGGTTTTCAAGTTTATTAGTTAAGTTAACCAATTCCTGTTTGATCTGCTAAGGGTGTTGGTGGAATACATTATTAGCCCCAGCATGAATGATCACAAATTTTTTGGTGTTATTTAAACATAGTATGTCACTGGTCATTTTTGTGAAATCAGACATTTTGGCTCCCTTAAAGCAAGACAAAGTCCTATTTGCTTTGTCTTTATTACAGATAGCTCTGTCTAGTCCTTTAACAATGGAGTCCCCTAGGACAAACACCTGTATTTCTCTGCGTTGTTCAGCCTCAGCTTCCATGCTTATGCATGGTATATTAAAATCATTTGGCCCTGAATTACTAGGTATTGCATCCAGTATTATCAGTAGTTCCTCGAGGGGGCTAATTTCACTTTGATTTGTGCCTGTATTATGGGTCACACTGATTACTGGTGTTGGTGCCGAAACTATAATTTCTTCCTCTGAAATGCTTACTGCACTCCCTCTGTCTTTCTGAGTGGTATCTTGGGCTAAAGGGTCAAATGAGTTTGAAATTTCTAGGCTGAACTGGTTAGCTTTTCTACCCTTCTTTTTTGGTAGTTTCAGATGCTGTACCTGATACCATGCATCCTCTGAGTCAGTACAGTCTCCGTCTTACCTTCCTCTTTTTTTTTTTTATTTGGGGGATTATGGTATACATGACTTGAATTAATTTAGTGTGCAGGAGGTGCTTGTTCCATTTTGCAGTGTGTGGGCCTGAAGTCGAACCTGGAGACGGTCTGCCATGTCTAGTTGGCTTTGTTCAATCTCAGCAAGCCTTTTGTTAAACTGAGCTATTATGCATAGCATATCAGCATTATCAATGCATTTTAAACAAATAAGTTATTTGAAGGACGAACAGCAACTATCGTATACTGTACATATTACAGGTCGCACATAAGATACCTATCTCACCCTCTATTGTTTCAATAAATGATTCCATGACTTTGTAACTGCAACAGAGGATAGTTATGATAATGTATGGTCAGGAGTTAAGACCAATTTATACACTATTAAACACAAACATTAAAACCTTATTCAGGCTATAGGTACTTTGCTGCCAGAATGCCAGACAGTTATGTAAAAACTTACCGTAACAGTAGATCTTCGCGAGAGGTTCTTGCAGTAGGTAATTACATACAGTATAGAACTGATGTCGGCAGGCGGCAGGACCTCATGGAAAAATTTCTAGCTAGCAGTCTCTGGCGAGGGACCACCCCCACGTCAGGTGACCGGCGTCAGGAGACATCGGTATAAAGGGGCGGTCCCTCACGCCCGCCTTCCAGTTCTTTCCATACAGGCCAAAGAGGCGGACGAGAGAAGCGGATATTTCCTCACTGGAAAAGGAGCTGAAAAAGCTTGGGGGATGGAGGGCAGCAAGGTATTACCTACCGCAAGAGCCTCTCTCGAAGATCTACTGTTACGGTTAAGTTCTTACGTAACTGTACTGTCTTACTTCGAGAGGGCTCTTGCAGTAGGTAATTACATATAGGACTGAGTCCCAAGCAGTCTGGAACAAGAAAAAGCACACGGGAGGAGGAAAGCTACTCAAAGCAGATCCTCTTAGCTGTGAAAGCCTTAAGAAAGGAGGCCTTACAGAACAGTGAGCCTGAAGCCTGCTCTACGGCGACAGGCAATATCCAAACTGTAATGTTTTGTAAATGTATGGACAGAAGTCCAAGTGGTGGCAGCACAGATGTCTGCTGCTGACACGTTCTTGAAACATGCCGCTGAGGCAGTGACCATTTAGAGGTAAAGCGAACAGGTCCACCTGAGGTGTTCCCCAACATAGGAAGATATCGTCTAGGTAGGACCCCTGATCCAGTTCCCATTCATGAGATTGAGCAGATGAACGACTTAGTTTGTCTGATAAGGAGTTCTCAACCCCCGGAACATGAACTGCCGTGAGGTGAAGGTCATGTTGTGCTGCCCAACCCAAGACTCTCATCACTTCCCTGCAAAGAGGGTAGGACCGAGTCCCGCCCTGTTTGTTGATGTACCATACCACACACATATTGTCCGTCTGGGTGGCTAGGTGGCCTGGAAGAAGATGCAGGTGGAGCGCCTGGAGAGCATACAGCACCGCCCGAAGCTCGAGCACATTGATGTGCAGGAATTGTTCGAGCTTGGACCAAGAAGAGCCCTGGGTTCGATGTGGACCGAGATGGGCTCCCCAACCTTCACCCGAGGCGTCTGTGGTCAGAGTCTGGCAGGGAGGAGGAAGGAGAAATGGAACTCCCTGAAGAAGGTTCTCTCGAACCATCCACCACTGCAGGTCTCGAATCATGGGAGAGGAGACTAGGACCAACTGGTCCAAGTTGTCTACCAACTGATCCCATTGACAGCGAAGTGTCCACTGAGAAACCCTCATGTGAAGCCAAGCGCGAGGGACTGTCGGGATAGCAGCCGCCATAAGCCCAAGGAGACGAAGAACTGACCTTGCACTGACCCGCCTGCAGCCAGACAACAGGCTTTTGTTTTCCCCCCATTTATTATTTATCTTGCCAGGCCGACAGTCATTTATCGGCCCTAGTCACGGCCCCGGGAAGCCTCGGCTACCATCTACTGCTGCCGGGGTCACCCCCCGGCTTACCCCCCGGAGGGTGGGGCCATGGCCACGGTCTTCCCGTGGTCACGGAACTGTAACTGGTCGGGGGACCCGCAGCGATGGCAAACAATCGAGGTCCTTCCGGGAGGGCTTCACTGAGACTGTGGCCCTGCCCCGCCTGATTTTCTGTGCTTTTTTTTCCCTTACGGAGGTGGGGACGTGCAATGACGCCGGCATCCGCTCCACCTCCCTGATGTTAAGCGTCGGCAGCGTGAGGTCTCCGCCTCCGCCAGGGGTCCTCAGTGCTCGAGCACTACCCGCATCCTCCCCGGAGAAGGAGAGCAGTCCATAGACGCCCATCCTTCTCCCCGCCAGCCCTCCAACCACTCCTGGTCCGCTCTCAACCCGGGTCACCAGCGGCGCAGACGGAAATCCCACCACTGCGCCGGCGGGCCGGCCTAGCCAGACAACAGGCTTATCTGAGTCTGGAGTGTGGCCGCCCTGTCTGGTGGTGGGAAGGCCCTGCCTAGGGTTGTGTCCAGAATTGCCCCAGGATGGGATCAAGTGAGACTTGGAATGGTTGATGGTAATACCCAGACAGGCAAAGACCTGCTGGGTGAGGGTGAGGCAGTGCAGGAGTTCTTCCCTGGACGAGGCCACCAGAAGACAATCGTCCAGGTACGGGAAAACCTGTACCCCCCCCCCCGAGTATGCAGGGAGGCCGCCACCACCGCAAGGCATTTGGTAAATACTCGAGGGGCCAAGGAGAGGCCAAATGGAAGTGCCTTGAACTGGTAGTGGTCCCCCTGGAAAGCAAAATGGAGATATCTGCGGTGAGACGGGTGGATAGATATGTGCAGGTGAGCGTCTTGCATATCCAGAGTGCACAGCCACTGGCCCGAGCGGAGGAGGGGCAGAAGGCTCTGCAGTGAGAGCATCCTGAACCTCTTGTACTCCAAGAAAATGTTCAGGGAACTGAGATCTAGAATGGGTCTTACATCTCCAGTCTTCTTCGGGACCAGGAAGAAGTGGGAATAGTAACCTGTTCCTTGCAAAGAAAGAGGGACAGGTTCTATTGCCTGTTTCAGCAAAAGTGTTGAAATGTCTTCCTGGACCAGAAGATGATGTTCCTGAGAGTACGACGAGGTGGTTTCTGCAAAAACTCTATTGAGCGTCCTTCTGCGATTAGCTGGAGCACCCATGAATCTGATGTTATCCTCTCCCAGCCCGGAAGATGGAGGGGAAACCTCCCTCCTACCGGTTCCTCCGGGAAGCCCAGAGGTAGTGGGAGAGGGAAGGAGTCAGGTGGTGTGGGGCAGCACCGCAGCTGAAGCTCCCACTGCTTTTTTGTGTGTGTGGGGGGGCTTGGCAGCTGGTGGGGCCTGACGTTTAGTGGCCCTCTTTCCCTGTGGTCTCACTTTGGGCCTGTTCCGTCTGCGAAAGGGACAGCGCTGCAATTGATGGGGATGATACATGGAGTCTACAAACTTTAGTGCTGTCCCCTTCTCCTGCAGGTCGGTGATGATGTCCTTGACATCACCCCCGAACAGCACCGAACCCCGGAAGGGCGCTTCCTGGATGGCAGACTGCACTTCCGGGACCAACCCTGACACTTGGAGCCAAGCATGACGTCGAAGACCTATGGCGAAAGCTGAGCTCCTACCAGCAGTGTCCACTGCAGCGTAGGTTGCACGAAGAATGTGCCGACAGGCCAAACGTGCAGAGTGGACAAGGTCAGCCACTTCCTGCTTGACCTGAGAGTCCAGAAGGGAGTCCAATTTAGGTTCCACCTCACTAAGAATCGCCTTCTGGTAATCCCCAATCTGGCCGACGTAGTTCAGGGCCCTAATACCCAGAGTGGAAGAAGCAAAAATCTTCTTGCCATACTGGTCCAGAAGACGGAATTCCTTGTCAGGTGGAGACGAGTTAAGATGTTTGGGTTGAGCTGACCGGCCATGAGCGGCGCTAATCACAACCGAGTCAGCTCGAGGGTGGGAGTCTAAAAAGTCAACACCCTCGGGAGCCTGGTATAGCCTGATCGACTTCCTGGGAAGTGGGGCTAAGGCCGACGGTTGGCTCCATATGGTGGTAATGAGATCGGCATGAGGCTCGATCCAGGGTGGCACCAAAGTGGGAGCTGTCACTGGCAGATCCAGATGCTCAGCGAGTTTTTTTTACTCTGGGGGGTCTGGCTCCAAGGATTGCCACTTATGTACTTCCTGGATTTTCCGTAGCAACTCCGTGAAGGAAGGATCCTCCGGAGGAGACTTCGGAGGAGTCCTTGGCCAGGGCTTGGACGGAGAGCGTGGCTCATCGTCTTGCTCGGAACAACCGTCGGAAGGATCAGAGGTGTCCGAGGAAGAAGAAGGTGAGGAAGAGGTAGACTCTCTCTCCCGATGAGGGGGAGGAACGAACCCCTTGGGAATCCCTCGGGGAAGCGTATTCTGCCCCTTTCTGGACCCAGAGGGATTAGCCCTAGTGTCCAGAGGTGGAGAGGGAGTGTGTCGTCGTGGACGTACGGGAACCGGCACCGGCACTGTCATTGGAAGACGATTCTCCACCTCTCTGGTGAGCTAAGCCTTGGCCTGAGCCCACCAGGAGGCCAGAGTCTCCTGCAAGTCCACTGGCAGCTGAGGAGGCGGTGGAGGAGGGGGATACAGGTATGGACTGTACTCAAAAGGCACATAACCATAACCCGACGCCGGGAAGCCCTGCGTCGGGTATTGAGGCACCGGGTACTGCGGTGTCGGATATGTCATCGCCGGGTACTGAGGCGCCGGATACTGCAGTCCTGGGTATGGCGGCGTCGGATACGACGGGTTTGGGTACTGGGGGAGCCGCCAGAGGAGACGGCCCGGCCGGAGGCCCCACGGGCGGTTCTGGAGCGGAAGGCCGGGGGCTCGGCATCGGGCGTACTCCGGGGTGGGATGTTGTCCAGCATCAGCCATACGGCGTCGGAGCCGGCATCTGGGAACTGGCGTCAGATCGGTCGGACCAGAAGGTGGATGGTCTGCGAAGGTGGGACAGGAGCCTCAGAGTCGCCTGGGGATGGGGGAGGAGAAAACCTCGGGGTCAGGCTGAGGAGACTCAGGGTCCCCAGAGGGCAGGGCAGCGAAGGCTGCGGGGAGCCGGGAACGACGGACATGGGGGGGTCCGGCGTCGGCTCATCTGCTGTGTGGACGTCAGACGAACTGACGTGCGGCTTAGCAGCGGGATCCGGGCGGGCGCTGGAGGGACCGGTGTCCGACTTAGCGGACCCTTCGCCAGAGGCAAGCCGCGATGGAGAGGCGGCCTGGTCAGGGGGAATGGGGGCCGCACGCCGCCCCGAAGGGTCGGGTGACTTACCGACCTTCTCCGTGCGGGCGTCGGAGGAGCCGACATAAAGCTTGTTGGAGCCGCTCGCACTAGTAGGCCACGAAACCACGGCTTTACTGGGAGCGGAGGCCTCCACGAGCCCGTAGGTGCCCGAAAGGCCTGAGCGCGAGCCGCCGCTGCCTTAGAAGCCTCTAAGGCGGCGGCTGTTGTGGAGCGGTCCCCCGGGTGGGACGTTACCCATTTCACGGCGACTCCCGAGGAAGACGTGGTGGGAGAGGAGCCCTTGTCCCGGTGCCTTTCTTTATCCTTTTTCTTGCGATGGCCTTCAGGGGAAGTCAATGCCTGCTGAAGCTTTTTCAGTTCTTTCTCCATGGATCTCATTTTCTTTTTCAAAATGTGGGCTTCCAGGGACTACTGCCGCCTTTTGCGGGTGGCCGCGTTAAAGCCGAGGCAGTGCTGGCACTTCTCCACTGGATGGTCGGGGCCTAGGCAAAAAAGGCACAGGAATGGCAGTAGCAGCGAGAGTTGGCGCCGCACAGTCGCACTTGTTTTTGTGCTCGGAGGGTGTAGGGGACGACATACACTGACGGATACCTGACGAAAAATAAGAAAAAAATTGAAAATACTCGGTTAAAATACAGACGAAGGAGCCTGACGAGCAGGGAACTTTTCCGCAAGGCGCTGGCATCAGCTAACGGCGGGAAAGAACTGGAAGGTGGCCGTGAGGGACCGCCCCTTTATACCAACATCTCCTGACGCCGGTCACCTGTCGTGGGGGTGGTCCCTCGTCAGAGACTGCTAGCTAGAAATTTTTCCTTGGGGTCCTGCCGCCTGCCGACGTCAGTCCTATATGTAATTACCTACTGCAAGAGCCCTCTCAAAGTAAGATCTTACTTTCTTGCCATGCAGTAGTCCTCTAATGGTCTCGCCTAACACGCAGATGTGCATGTCTTTGCATGCAGCAATGCGAGGGCTCTGGCTTTATAGGAGGTAGTGACCCAGAAGTTGAAATTCGGGGTCAAGTAGGCTCCTCGTAGTCAGTTGTCTAAAATAAATTAAAATTTGCCCAAAAACTGCAGCTTTAAGCACAAATATGTGTTTAAAGTGACTGCATGCAGTTTAAAATCGCCCCAGAAGAAATAAAGTTAGAATTCAGCAGTCTGTAGTTCGTCAGTATTACCTGACAAAACTACAGTCTCTCTTCCTAGTTCTTTTGAACAGGAACAAGGGCTCCAGGCGAGCCAATACACAAAACGAGCACTTCACACACAAATAAATGTTTCATATATAGCAGAGCACACATCAGAAAGGCATATGCACAGTAACTGGCATAAAAACAAGCATGAACAGAACATGATGTGAAAGGAATCTGCCAGTTGTACGAGGTTGTTTGCCCTTCCAACTGGCAGGAGAGCCTTTGTCTGAAATGTGTCCAGCTCTGCTCCTATGAAATCCAAGATCTGGACCGGTTCCAGCACTGACTTCTTTAGGTTTAACAGGAATCCTAAGGGTATGAGGGTATCCTGCACCAGACACAAGGCCCCCCTTACCTGCTGGGGGGAGTGATCCACAACTAGCCAGTCATCTAGGTAGGGGAAACACGGCCACTCTTTGCCTTCCCAGGTGAGCTACCACCACTGCCAAGCATTTTGTAAATGCTCTGGGGGCTGAGGTAAGGCCAAAGGGCATTGCCCTGACCTGATAGTGGCCTGAGGGCAATTTGAACCTTTGGTACTTTCTGTGAGAATGTCTGATTAGAATATGGAAATAAGCATCCTTGAGATCCAAGAAGGCCAACCAATCTCCTCACCTGAGGGTAGGAAGGATCACGGGTAGGGTAACCAGCTTGAATTTGGGTTTTGTCAGATGCTTGTTGAGGTATCTCAGATCTAGAATGGGCCGCCACTCCCCAGTTTTCTTTAGGGTAAGGAAATATCTTGAGCTCAACCCTTTTCCTTTGTGAAGAAGAGGAACATGTTCCACAGCTGTGTGTTCCAGAAGAGTGGTAACCTCTGCTTCCAGAAGAGTTGTCTCTGAACTGTTGGCAGGTTTGAATGTCCTTGCTCTTGTTCTTGGAAGCTGTCTGAAACTTAGAGCAAGTCCTTGGCACACTACTTCCAGGACCCACTTGTCTGTGGTAATGGCTTGCCAGGCCTGGAAGTAGTGAGCCAGCCTTCCCCCTACTGTCAATGGGGAGGCGGCCCTGACTGACACATCAGGGTGTCTGCTTGGCAGGAGTCCTAGACTGAGAGGTGGATGCAGCCCTGTTTAAACATCTTCTGCCTCTGCCCCTGAAATGCCCTCTTGGTTGCTGGTAAGCAGGGAACGCCTGGGCCTGGTAGAAAGGCCTCTGATAAGGCCTGGCTTAGCTTGCTGCCTCTGAGGAGTTGCAGTCTTTTCTTTAGCAGCTGCACTCTTATAAGTCACCCTGTACTCGTCCATTTTTTTCATGTATGCCTCTGTTTGCTCCCCAAACAGAGAATTCCGGACAACAAGGAAATCCATAGCTTTTGACTGCATATCCTGGGAAAGATTAGTACATCTAAGCCAAGAAAATCTCCTTACGGAGACAGCAGTAGCCATAACCCTAGAGGATACATCATCTGAATCTACAGCTGAATGCAACTGAACCTTAGAAGCTTCACTGCCATCCCTGACTATTTGCTCCAGGTCCTTGGCTAACTGAGGTGGAGCATTCTTAGCCAGCTCCAAAATAGACTCCCAGCTGGATTTCTGATATCTGGATACATATGCCAAGTAGGAAGCTTGCCTAATACCCAAAGCAGCAGCCAAGTACTGCTTCTTGACCATGGCATAAATCTTTCAAGAGTCCTTTTCAAGAGGGTGCGAAGCCAGGGGAGTGCCAGCCTTATCACAGGCAGCAGCCTGAACTACCCCTGCATGGCTACAATGATTATACAAGAACTCTGTACCACTGCCAGACAGCATATACCTCTTGTCCATCCTTTTATCCACAGGAGGGATGGAGGTTGGCATCTGCAGAATTTTGTTTCTTAAGAGACTTGTGCAGAGGTATTGAAAGTCTCAGTGTCAGGAACATCCATCATTTCAATGAAGTCTGGCTCCTCCTCTTCCTCAGCTGCCTCCAGAATAGGCAGCTATAAAGTATCAGCAACCTTTTTAAAGAATAAACAATGACAGGAGGATTTCCCAGGCTGCCTAGGAGAAGAAACATAGGCTGGTCTATCAGGGGAGACATCAGGCTTGATGGGTTCACCCAAATACTCTTCTTCCTCCTCCTCCTCCTCTCCCTCCCACTCAAGCTCACAGTAAGCCTCCGGATCATATGAACCAGTGGGAAGTGAACCGGCAGGTGACCAAACCAAGGTATGGGGTTTTTGACCCGGTCTAGGTTCACCTGAACTGGTCTGTAAAGACTGTACAATTTGTATTGCTTTAGCAATCTCTTCTGCAGTTGGAGCTGCAACCGTTGGCTTCAAACCAACAGATTTTTCTTTTCTTTTCGCCGGAGTGCCGCAGCCTCGGTATCTGCCTTCCTTTATGTTAGAGGAGGTATCCCCTAGTTAGAAAGTATCTCCTCCGGTTACCCAACTTCCTCAGGAGACGAACCGGTCTGGCCATCCTTTCCTTAAGCCTAGACAGACGCCTATCCAGCGTGGCTTTGGGAAAGTTTTTACAAATTTGGCAGTCTGTTTTCAGATGGTCAAACCCCAGACAGTGAACACAGATTAGGAGGGGATCAACTTTGGCAAATGCTTACCCACACTCTGTGCAGTGCTGAAACCCAGTGGGACCGGTCTTCTTCTTGGGTTTCTCTGACATGATGAGCACTGATATGCCAAGATACCCTTTGGTGGCGGTCAGGCCACAGTAACTAAAATTTTGTTTTCGGTTAATGACCGGTTCAATGGTCAATTGAAAAAAAACGAGAAAAAGTCTATTTTTTTTAAAACTGAAAACAACCGGATTCCAAACTAAAATTTTTAAATAAACCTAAACAACTAAAACTTTACCTCAAAAGAAACAAAATTTCCTCAGTTTCCTCCCAGTTATGTGAACTGAAAGGAAAGACCGAAAACTTACTAAAATTGAAGTAATCCTAGTCTAGTCTAACCTGTACCGAGGGACAAAGGCTTGAAGAACCAAAAATAAAACCCAGTTTTAAGAAACCATCGAAAAACCAACACTTTAATCGAAGTGGGAGAGGAGAAATCTCCAGAGCAACTTCACAGGCAAGCGGAGTAAAGAATCTGGCAGTTACGTAGAATTGCATAGAGTTAACTCTAACATCTCCAGGGCAGTTCAACTGGAAGAGCTAACTGCATATAGTCAGAATACAGCAAGACCTCATGTTGTTTGAAACACCGACAAGGGTCACCACTGTTTCACAGAGACAGCCCATCAGAATGACCATCAAAATTACATAGCATCATGAAGGATCTATATATGTATCAGTGCAAGTGAATGCAGTGGCTGCAGGGATCATGAGCACTGCCTCCACCTTTTCCCAGATTTATAGGAAGAGGCATTGACCTCACAGGCATTCTCCCTTGGCCAGTTTACTATGTTACATATATAATCAGCACAAGCCACATTATGAGAAAGCAGTCATCGGTGGCCGTGACTGCAGTTGCCGCACCAGAGGCGGGGGGCACTAGTGCCAGCATCGGCGGCAGAAAGCAGGATCAGAGGAGGCAGCCAATGGAGGGGTTCCTGCTGGAACCAATAGGAGGAGAGAGCACAGAAACGTGTAAACTTTAAACTAGTGGCTGGACTATTTAAGCCTGGGCCCAGCTGCTAGGAGCAGAAGAGCCTGAGCTAGCTTGTTTTGGTGGTGGGGGGCCTTGTCGACTGCACTGATGGCAGGGAAACTCTGTGGCCACATTGGCAGCAGAAACTGTTGGTGGCCATAACTGCGGGGTGCTGCACCAGAGGCGGGGGGGGGGGGCACTGACGGCCGCATCAGCAGCGGGAGGCAGGACCGGAGAAGGCAGCCAAATGGAGAGGCTCCTGCCAGAGCCAATAGGAGGAAAGAGCGCAGAAGCATGCAAACTTTAAACTAGCGGCTGGGTCATTCAAGCCTGGGCCCAGCTAATAGAAGAAGAGCCACAACCAGCATGTTTGTCCTGCCCACCCACCCCTCAGCTCCTCCAGATTAAATGGACCAGAAACCACGATTTGAAAGTGGTTTCTCAAATTAGCTCGAGGCAGAGAGAGGAGCAGAGCTCTAAAGTAGGAAAGAAGAGCTGGGGGCGGGCAGAGGCAACTAGGGAGGAGAAGGTGGCATCTCTGGTGCTAGTAGGTGTACAGGCATCCGTAAAGGAGCTGTGACACTTTGGCTTTCTTCCAGAGCGACATTTAGTCTGTGCAAAGGTACCGTGGCATATTTATTTGGGACTGCTCTTCTGTGCTAAGGCACCATGGAATATTTTTTTTTTTTGGGGGGGGGGCTGCTCATAACTTCAGAACTAAGGTACTGTGGAATTTTTGGAGCAGAACTGGGGTATTGTGGTATAATTGGGACTACTTTGGAGCTCATAATCCTCAAAATCTAAGGTCCTGTGACATTTAAGGGGCTGCTACGGTTATAAATGTTTCTGCGTAATCAGGGGGAAACTGGGGGAAGTTCTGAAATCCAAAGTTCAAGTTCTTCTTTTTTTTTCCACACTATGATCTGAAATTAAAGCTTGCAATAGGCCATAGGGAAAATGGAGGGGCGTGCAAAGTGGAGGGGTCAATGGAGCAGGGTGGGGGCAGGTCCAAGGCGTGGCCCCCACGTTACAAGGGCTGGGGGCATCTTTGGGAGGATGGTGGGGTGTACTGGTTGTGGGACGACCATGGTACTGGATAAAGTTTGGAAAATGGAGGGTTGCATGGTATGTAGGCAGCTTGCGCAGCTGAGAGAGGAGGTGAGATGGCTGAGATGGATGCTAAACTGAGAGAGGGAGAGGAGTAGAAGGAAAGACAGAAGGGGCTCCGCTGAGGGAAAAACAGCAACTAGATGAAGAGCTGTGGGGGGACAGGATATGGTAGAAGGGGATGCTGTAAGGTGACAAGGAGCAAATACAGAAATAGGCAGGGGAAGCTGGGATGGGGACTGGAGGAAAACAAGGGAGTATGGAAGCAGGGAAGGGAAGTAGGGGATGGCTCTAGTGGGGCTACAGGAATCCCAGATAGAGGCGGCAAGGGAAACCAGAGGGAATGGCAGGTGGTAAAGCATACGGGTCCAAAGCCCGCACAGAGGACAAGAGAGGAGGAAGAGAGGAGTGGAGCCCCAGCCAGGGGGATACAGGCAGTGGGCTTGGAGCAGAAAAATAGATATGCTCCACTAGGGGCACTAAATGGGGAAGAAAATCCAGGAGGTGGAGTTGAGGAGTATCCAGGGGACATAGGAGAAGCAAGCACGAAGGAGAGCTCAGAAAAATTGGAAAAGGTGGACGCCCATTTGGGAAAGAATAAAGGGGGGGTAGTAAACATGGGGATGGGGCAGGGGGACACACCCAGAAAGGGCAAACCCTAAAGGGAGAGAGACAGCGTGCTCAGGTTCAAAAGGGCTGGGGCTGGGAAAGGGGAAAATTTCTCTGGGAAATTCATGCAGGGCACAGCTAGGGTCAGATCAACTGGGAAGGAAAAAGCTTGCAGATGGTGAGGCAGAGGCAGGCGGCCTTGCAGCAAATGCGTGCAGGGGGCATGAAGCTAGAGGAGCACAGGGGGAAGACAGTACACTGGGAGATGATATGGGCAAAGGGGAAAGTGAGAATAGGGTGGGAAATTAAATGCAAAGGGTTGGGAGAAGACTAGAAGGGAAACGTAAACAGAAGGTGATGGAGAACAGGGTCCTACTTGTTGGGGACTCTATAATAAAAGGAATTAGATGGGGGCAGGGGGAGCAACAGTAATGCAGCATGGGCTGAGTGTCTGTCAGGTATGATGGTGGCGGAGGCCATTTACTATATCGCCTCAAGGGGGAAACAGAAGGATGAGAAAACACACCTGATGTTCCATCTGGGAACAAACGACCTGGTGGGAAATAGCTTGCTGAAAGTACAGGCAAGATTTAGAGCACTCGCTAGATACTGCAGCAGCCTGGGGTTCAAATCAGTGGCTTTCTCTGAGATATTGCCAGTACCAAAGGCAAGTACTCAAAGGAAGCAGAGACTTAAGGAGTACAATGAGTGGCTGGTGGGGTGGTGTGAACAAATGGGTTATGAGTTAGTAGGCAAGGCAAATTTTATTTTTCCAGGCACCTAATCCCAGAGGCTCTGGGTGCCGTACATATCAACAATACTATCCATAAAATAAAACAGCAAAATTACAGCAGTTGTTAAATAACCACATGAATAATTAAATAAGCCTAAAACTGGCAACATTAACTAAAGGGGCCAACCCAAAAAGGAGGTCTAATACAGTGTCTGGGAAGGCCTGACTAAATAAGTAGGTCTTGAGGCAGGTCTTGAAAACCTCAAACAAGGGGGCCTCCCATAAAGATGGTGGAAGCGAATTCCACAGGATGGGGCTGGCAACACTGAATGTCCCATCGCCAGCAGTTTTCAACCTCATCCTGGGAATCACAAGAAGGCCCCTACAGGAGGAGCGGAGGGAGCGGACCAAGGCAGCAGGTGTGAGAAGGTCAAACAAGTATCCAAGGCCCAGCCCATGTAGCGCCTTAAAGGTGAGCAAGCCCGCCTTAGAGAGGATTCTCCACCTGACCAGCAGCCAGTGCAGATCATGCAGCACCAGATGACGTCACAGTATTTTGACTGTCCCAACAGCAACCTGGCAGCCATGTTTCTGCACTAGCTGCAGCCTGCAGATGGTACCTCCCGAGACCCAGAGATACAGCGCATTACAGTAGTCAAGCCTTGATGTCACGAAGGCGTGCACCAAGGTTGGGAGGTCCTGGGGCAGAACTAGGGGCTTGATCCTGGCGATATTCCTAAGATGATAGAAGCTGGTCCGGATAATGGATAACACTTGAGCTTCAAATGTCAATCCGCTGTCAAAGGTCACACCAAGATCACGCATCCTAGAGGAGGCCTTCAATGGTATAGATCCCAGGAACAAACCTGTTTCTGCACCAGAGGCCATCCTATCATGCCCTCTGTTTGACTCCACAACCAGTACATCCATCTTATCGGGGTTCAGTCGCAACCAGCTGGAATCTATCTAATCACTGATCTCGGCAAGGCATTCATTTAGCACTTCTACCACACTGAATGTCCCAGGGGCAAAGGACAAGTACAGCTGGGTATCATTCACACAGAAATGAAAACCCAAGCTGTACTTCCTAATGAGCTCTCCCGCAGAAGCATACACACAGCAAACAACATTGGTGACAAGATCAAACCCTGAGGTACACCACACGACAGGAGGCTAGGGGAAGAGAAGAAATTCCCCATCACTACCCGTTGCCTCCTATTAGTGAGACAGGACTCAAGCCAGCAGATGACAGTGCCGGGGAGTCCACAAAATTCCTTCAGGCAGTCGAGCAACACACAGTAGTCTACCGTGTCAAAGGCTGAGGAGAGGTCGAGGGGCACGAGAATTGTCCCTTCCCCTCCATCTCTAGCCCTGAAGAGGTCATTATGCACCCGAACTAATGTGGTTTCCATGCTATGCCTCTCACGAAATCCAGATTGGAGAGGTTTGTACAAATCAAACGCCACGAGGTGCTCCTCAAGCTGAAGCGCAATGACCTTCACAACTACCTTCCCTAAAAATGGGAGGCTGGAGATTGGACAGTAATTTGACTTGACATCAGGGTCTAAGGATGGTGTCTTCAGAATTGGTTTGACCAGTGTTTCCTTCAAGGCATCTGGGAAGATCCCCTCTGAGAGAGAGCACCGGACAATCGAGGCAAACACAGGGCCAACGGTGTCAACACATCTCATTAAGAAAAGCATCAGCACCGGGTCCAGTTTTCAATATGTGTGCCTCAGCTCATGAGCAATCCGAATGACCTCAATTGCTTCCACTGGTTTAAACTCCCCCCAACTAGGCGGAGTGCTCTCCGGGCACCCAAGGCTACCACTGTCAGCCATATTATGGCTCACTGGTGATATGCCCTGCAGAATGGCGGGCATGTTGTCTAAGAAGAAGCAAGCAAACTCTTCGCACAAAGCATTAGAAAATGCCTTTTTTGGCTGGAGACAGGCTGGGTTTAATAGCGTGTCTACAGTCCGAAAGAGCATGGTTGGTCGGTTCTTCCCAGCAGCAATCACCCTGGACAAGAACTCTGCCTTCTTATGGGTGATCGCCCCCTGATAATCATCATAATGGGAGCACAAGGCCAGTCTGCCCATCTGCAACCCGGACCTCCGCCAGCAGCGCTCCAACCTCCAACCCAATATCTTCATCGCCTTGAGCTCCCCATCAAACCATGGGGATCTCAAGTGAGAAGACTTGGGTTGTACATGGACTGGTGCAGCGGAGTTGAGTGCCGCCAACGCCGCCCTGTGTTACAGGCTGGCAGCTCCATACCCTCATGCTACACTCACCAAATCAGATAGATAAGCCAGCGCCCAGAAAACCCTCCGGGGTCAGACCCCTCAAAGGGCGGTAGCTTACTATCTCTGCAGAGGAAGGGCTCTCAGGGAGGCCCCAAGCAAGAGCTCCACCGTGCAATGATTGGACCAAGCGACCTGATCAGTCTTGAGGTTACTAACCTTAAGCCCCAGTGAGAAAACCAGGTCCAGCATGTGGCCACCCTGGTGGGTCATGGAAGAAACTTCCTGCGACAGACCAAGAGATATCATCATCTGGAGGAGGTTGTAACCTAGCCTAGAAGATTCATCATCGGCCCAAACATAGAAGCCCCCAGAATTAAACATCTGGGGGACTCCAATGTTTCGCCGACAACGAAGTTGGCTACCTCCTGCAGGAATTCCCCTGCCACCCTGGGGGGGGCAGTAGATCAGGAGAATCCTGCAACCTGTGCCTGGACCCCCACACACACAGCCACACATTCAAAGGATACCGGTTTTCTCACTGGGTGTACAGTGAAGCCATGTTCAGATCAAAAGGAGACGGACACTCCCCTGACCCCATGCTCAATCCTGGGGCAGTGCATCACGAGTACCTGGGAACCGGGATCCATGTCGGGGATGAGAGCATATTTGCTCCAGACAGACTGCACCTGAATAGGGCGGTGCAGCAGTACTAAAAGCAAATTAGGAGAGTTCACAGAAGAAACCTACAATTTAAACTAGATTGGGGCATAATCCACACCACAGGGCAGGAGAGGGGGCTCAGCCCTCCCAAGATAGTGCTAAAATACTGGGCATGAGGGAGAAAAGTGAAGGGGGGCATGGTGGGGGAACCTGGTGGAAAGGCTTAGGAGCCAATGCCAGGAGCTTAGCAAATAAGATGGTGGACTTGGAGGCCATCATCTGGGACAAAGAATTGGATATAGTACCAGTAAGCGAGACCTGGTGGACAGAGCTGCATACCTAGGAGACAACTATCCCAGGTTACAGACTGTTCAGAAGGGATAGGGAGGGCAAGGGGGGGGTTACTTTATACATCAGGGAAGGCATAAGTGTAATGGAAGAACAAGAGGAGGGTGAGGAGACTGAGCTACTGTGGGTGACACTAGGCAGGAGGACGGGAGAATCCTTGTAACTGGGGGTAGTATACAGGCCACTTATGCAAGGGGAGGAGGGAGATCAACAGTTAATTCAGGTAGCCACAAGGCTGGCCCAAAAATGAGAACTACTGCTGGTAGGGGACCTAAACCTCCCAGATATAGATTGGGAAATCCCGGATGCAGCTTTGTCAAGGAGCAGGGAGATAGTAGGATAGTAACTGCACTGCAGAGGGTATTCCTTCAACTCCGACAAGGGGCAACAACCTGCTGCACGTGGTCCTGAGAACTGGGGAGCATGTAGAGGAGGTGCAGGGGGGAGAAGCCTTGGGAAACAGTGACAACAGCACGGTAAGGTTCAGGGTCAGGGCAGGGAGGGAGACAACTGAAACCAGTACTACAGTCATGGACTTCAGACGCACAGACTGACAGGATGAAAAGGATAGTAAGGGAGGCAATGGAGGGTACAGAGAATACAGGGGCAGTGGAGGAGTTATAGGCCTTCATGGGAGGGGTGCTGCCAGCCACAGAAATCTGCACAAAAAATTTAGGAAGAGCAAGAGGGGGAGGAGACCGATTTGGTTTACAAAGACGGTTGAGAGGGCAGTCAGGGAAAGGAGGAGGGCTTTCAGAAAATTTAAGTGGACATTTGGCGAGGAAGATAAGGAAGAGTATAGGGGAAAAAGGAGTCTGGCAGGGAAGAAGATCAGGAGGGCAAATGCAGATACTGAGGAGAAAATAGCAAAAAAGGCCAAAGGGGGGGGGATAAAACTTTTTTCATGCATGTGAGATATGAGAGAGAGGAGGAGGAGGAGGAAGAGGGCAAGGCAGGGGATTTCTAGGCTGAGGAGGAAGGGACAGAGTAGGAAAGGGACTGTGAAAAAGCAGTTTTAAATAAGTACTTTAGCTCGGTATTCACGGAAGATGAGGATGGTAGGGGACCTGAGCTAAAGCTGAAGGGGAAGGAGAGCATAGGGATGGATCTGGGCCCATTCACTGTGGATAGGGTTAGGGTAGAGCTAGACAGATTGAGGGTGGACAAGGCAATGGGACCCAACGGGTTACACCCCAGGGTGATCAGGGAATTGAAGGAGGAGTTGGCTGCACCCTTGGCAAGGCTATTCAACTTGTCCCTGGATACGAGGAGAGTGCCGGAAGACTGGAAGAAGGCAGACATAGTGCCTTTACACAAGGGAGGTAGTAAGGAGGTGAAGGAAAACTACTGACCTGTCAACTTCACGTCAGTGGTGGGGAAGGTAATGGAGGCATTAATCAAGGAGAGGGTGGCGGATTACCTGGAGGACAGTGGCTTGCAGGACAGCAGACAGCATGGCTTCACAAAGGGAAAGTCATGCCAGATGAACCTAATTGAGTTCTCTGATTGGGTGACCCAGGTGATAGACTGGGGAGGGGTGGACGTGGCCAATCTGGACTTCAATAAGGCCTTCAATGCTGTCCCCCATTGGAGGCTGGTGTGCAAGATGGAAAGCCTGGGGTTGGGTGGGTGGAGGCCTGGCTGGCAGGAAGAACTCAAGAGGATGGTAGTAAACGGGGTTCACTCTGGGACAGCGAGAGTGAAGAGTGGAGTGCCACAGGGGTCAGTCTTGGGTCCGCTTCTCTTTAGCATCTACATCAACGATATTGTGGCGGGTTTGAGGGGTAGGGTGTGCCTATTCACTGATACAAAATTATCCTGTAATGCCCAGTACCTAGGGTTATCTGGAGGTAACCTCCACAGGCTGTAGCTGGTGCCCAACACGGTGGCAAGCTTGTTGACTGGGGTGAGACGGTGTGAGCATATCACCCCAATCCTCGGCGGAATGCACTGCCTGCCAGTCAGGTGAAGGACTGTCTTCAAGGTAGGGCTCCTGACCTACAAGACCCTGCACCAAAGGGTACCTGTCTATCTGCAAGATCTCCTTGTCCCCTACCATCCGCCCCGGGCACTCCATTCTGACAGGGCAGGCCTCACTGGAGTTCCCAGGGTTAGGCTGCGGCATTCTGGGGACAGGGCATTTTTAGTGGCAGCACCTACCTTGTGGAACTCCCATCCTGGTTATCTAAGGGAGACTCCCTCGGTAGAAGCCTTTAAAAAGGGGTTAAAGACATATCTGTTCCAACAGGCTTTCACTGACTAATTTAATTGGTTTTAACAGACAAAAGAAGGGATGGATAGAATAATTTTATATTTGTTCTAATGATGAACTTCTGTCTATATGTATTGCTGTTGTTTTACTGTACAGCGCCCAGAGTCTGTGGAGATGGGTGCCTTTATAAATATCTGTCTATCTATCTGTGCAATAGGGTGGACACCCCCGGGGGACAGGATGACATGAGGGAGGACTTAAGGATGCTCGAGAAGTGGTCTGGGATGGGTCAGCTGAAATCTGATGCCAAGAAGTGCATTGTGATGCACTTGGGAAGTAAGAACATAAGAGCAGGGTACACCCTCAGTGGGGAGGAAATCAGAGTAGCAGAATGGGAGAGGGATCTGGGGATCATAGTCTCCTCAAACTTTAAGGTAGGAATCCAATGTAGCAGGGCCACAGGAAAGGCCAATGGAATGCTGGCATGCATAGGCAGGGGCATTACTAGCAGAAGGGGGAAAGTAATAATGCCCCTTTACAAAGCCATGGTGAAGCCGCACCTGGAGTATGGGGTTCAGTTCTGGAGGCCACATCTCTGCAAGGATATAGATGCGTTGGGAGAGGCTTCAGAGAAGAGCAACCAAGATGGTGCAGGGTATGCAGGGAAAGGCATACGAGCAGAGGTGTAAGGAGCTGGATCTGTACACCCTGGAGACAATGAGGGAAAGGGGAGACATGACATACTTTTAAGTATGTAAAAGGGCTTAAAGTGGGAGAAGAGGGTTTACTTAAAGAGGAAGGAGGGGGTCAGAACTAGAGGGCACAGCCTCAGACTGCAAGGAAACAGATACAGGGGCAATGAGAGGGGACATTTCTTCATGGAGAGGGTGGTGGAGCCCTGGAACAGACTCCTAGACAGAGCTGCGGGCACTAAATCGACAGAAGAATTCAAGAGGGCATGGAACAAGCATATCAGGGGGAGGGCAGGGGCTGACAGGGAGTGGGGAGTGTAGGGGAAAAATAGGGCAGACTAGATGGGCCGGTGTGGTCCTTTTCTGCCATCAGGCTTCTATGATTCTATGATCTTACTAACAGTCCCCAGAAAATCACAGTTGCTGTTATCTTTGAATATGCTTTTAGTGATCATAATGTGGTGGTTTGTGTCAGAGGGATAAAAGAGTGGTACGACAAGCCTTCATTTATCTACAAATGCTCTTTCACTGATTTTAGTGAACAAGAATATCTCCACTACCCGGCTTCCCTAAATTGGTAGGACTTATACCTAGCACCCTCAGTACATGCTGCATCAGAATCTTTATTCAACATGTACTAAAGGTCATAGACCAACATGCCCACCCACTAAACACAGAACTCAGAAGAGAAGTCTCCCCTGGTTTACTGCTAAAATAAAACAAGTTCTGAGGGAAAAGACTTGCTGTGGGCAAAAGCCAGAAACGACTAAGCCATCTCATAACTGGATAACTTTTAGACACAGAAGAAATCAGTGCACCGAGTTAATACGTTTGGCCAAAGTACATTATTTTCTGACCCTGCTAGATGACAATAAGAATTACTCTGCTAAATTCTGAAATACTACAAAAGTCATGGAAAGAGGCTGATGCCCGAGTAAGCTGATGTCTATCACCTAGTGTTTCTTATGCAGGTCAGTTTAGAATAACTATTCCAAAAATCCATTTTGCAGGGTAAAAAAGACAAGCATTTGTCAATGCCGAATGTTTGCTTGCTGTCATTGGCATTGGTGGGGTGTGTCTTTGGGTCGTCAAGCATAACGGCCACGCCATTTCACCACACCCTACCCTGCAGACACCGACAAGAGTTACAGTGTGCCTTGGGGACTTTGGCCCTTATGCTCACCCCATTCCATCAGGAAATACAGTGAGATGGGTGCAGTATAGGAGAATGGTGTGAACCTCGGGGCCGAAGAGTCCAATGCACACCTCAATGCCTCTCACTGGCTGCAGGGTGTGGGTGGGGGTGGATTGGTATGAGCATTACAAGTGACAATCCCAAGTCACACTCATGATGCCTATCAGTCTCTACAGGGTGGGATACTATGGTTGGAAACCCCAACGCCTCAGGCGTATGTTGGTATTTTCACTCCAAATTTTCAACATGGGTTTTTTGTGACCCCCCACCTTATGAACAGTGATAATATCAGTTTGTTAGCGGAAAGCTGATTTTGCACAGTGACTATGGCACTTGGCACCACAGGCGCAAAAACACATTTCGAACAGGATGTGAAAAATGACAGCTGTACTGTTCATGGGGAAGTGTAAAAAATGTCAATGTTGAAAATCTGCAGTGAAAACAGTAAACTGGTGAAGTCACGTGCGTGTGTAGAAACTGCACAACGCACACCCTTAATGTAATTACTTTGGGGATTTTTTTACAGCAGATTGTCAACACAGGTATTTTGGGACCGCCGCTCATGAACAGTGTCACTGTCATTTTCTTAATCTGTTCTGAACAGTGATTTCCCATAGCGATCATATATTTCTGCGCAGAAAGTGTGAAAACACATTTCGGCCATGTTGTGAAAAATTACAGCTGTACTGTTCATAAGGAAGTGTGGAAAAAATGCCAGTGGTGAAAATCTGGACTGAAAATATTACAAATTCATGAACTTATGAGGGTGTGTGGAAACAGCGCAATGCTCGCTTGTAACACAGTCATTTTATGGACTTTTGTCACCAAATTTTCAACATAGCCATTTTAAGACCTCTGTTCATGAACAGTGTCACTGTGATTTTCTTAATGTGTCCCAAACATTGATTTCGCACACCAACTGCACCCTTGTGCGCTACATGCGCGGAAACACATTTTGGGCGAGATGTGAAGAATGACAGCTATACTGTTCATAAGGAGGTGTGGTAAAATGGCAATGTTGAAAATCTGGAGTGCAAATATAAAAAATTCGCGAACTTACTAGCGTGCATAGGAACTGCGCAACGCACTCTCGTAAAAGTCATCGTTGGGAATTTTTTCACCAAATTTTCAACATAGCCATTTTAAGACCTCTGCTCATGAACAGTGTCACTGTGATTTTCTTAATGTGTCCCAAACACTGATTTCATACACTGACTGCGCCATTGTGTGCTACATGCGTGGAAACACATTTTGGGTGAGATGTGAAGAATGACAGCTGTACTGTTCATAAGGAGTTGTGGTAAAATGGCAATGTTGAAAATATGGAGTACAAATATTAAAACTTCACGAACTTACGAGCATGCATAGGAACTGCACAACACACGCTCGTAAAACAGTCATTTTGGGGAATTTTTCCCAAAATTTTCAACATAGGGTTTTTGGGGGCCTACCTCATAAACAATGACACTGTCGTTTCGTACATCGGTCCTGAAAGGTGTCTCGCACAGTGACCTCAAAATCACCTTTCGGAACCGAATAACAAAATGACAGTGCAAGAATTCATGAGGTGGGGTTCCAAAAACCCCATGTTGAAAATTTGGTGAAAAAAATTCCCAAAAATGCCTGAGCTATGCATCAAAGTTGAAAAAACCCTATGTATTACATTATACAGCTTACCGGCATTTCCTCAGTTCGCGGTCGGCTTTGAAGAGTGCAAGCGTGTTCCCGGTCCACGAAGACCATCGCGCGGACACTGGAGGTAAGCATGGGGTGAGGTGTGTGGGGAGGCAGGGTGCACAGAGGGTGGGTGGGGAGGGTCAAGACAGTCAGCGAGGAGCGTTTTTCTGTCTAGTTTTTTCTTTTAGGAAAGGCAGCGGGGCGTTTGCCCGCTGGGTGGGCTCCCAGCATGGCAGCTTTTTTGGGGCAGCGGTGCCGGCAGAGGGTTGTGCACCCCCGTTGGTCATAGAGAGGTTTGCCACGCTGGGGTGGGCTCCCAGCATGGCACCTGGAAGTGTGTTGGGGGGCAGCAGATGGACGTTTGTCATGCTGGGGTGGGCTCCCAGCGTGGCACCTAGAAGGCTGTTTGGGGAGGGGCAGTGAAGCCGACGGGAAATTGGGCACCCCCGTTGGCCTTATAGATTTTTGCTATGCTGGGGTGGGCTCCCAGCGTGGCACTTAAAACCTCTGTTTGGGGGGGGGGGGGAGTGCAGTGCAGCCAACAGGGGATTGGGCACACCCGTCGGCCATACTGTGTGTGTGTGTGTGAGGGCGTGTGAGCACGCTGGGGTGGGCTCCCAGCGTGTTACTTGTTTGGGGTTGGGGGAAAGGAGCTGTCTGTGACAGCTCTTTCACTGCAGTGCCGACGTCTAGGTACTGTGCATACTGCCGACGCAGTATGCAAATTGCCTACATGCTGCAGTGCTTTTCTTTCAACTGTATGCCACTGAATTTGCAAACGCTGTCATAGACAGCTTTTACATTCATTGGCACTGTGGGGCCGCGCCTGCAAAAGGCAGCAAGGCATTGGAAGTAGGGAGGCACACCTACAAATTCTCGTATGGTGGCACTATGTTTCATGCACATGCGTGCAAGCAAACATAAGAAAGGTCTTCACTTAGATCTGTCTCTCAAATTGCTTCAGCACATTTTTAATGGTCTGGAAGACCTATTGTGAGTGCTGGTCTCAAAGACTTGAAGAAGGTCTTGCACATGTCGTCCATCCTGCCATTCTAGTATGTTCCTCATCTGGAGTCTCTGGTCCTGGCGGGTTGTGAGGGGATGCTGAGTGATGTTGAGTGGTGGAGGGATGGCAATACATCTCTGTTCAAAGTCTTGTTTTACCTCAGCTGGGGTATGGTAGAGTACACCTCCTTCAGAAAGAAAAGCACCTGTAGTTTTGCTGGGTATGGAGTTTGAAAGGGTTGTCTGCTTGCTTCAAAGCATGGAGGTACACAGAAACATAGAATTTGACGGCAAATAAGGACCACTTGGCCCACCTAGTCTGCCCATTTTCCTACCTAACAGATAAGCTGCAGATCCTAGTTAACCAACAGTTTACTTCCTCCTACCCCCCACTAGGGCTGCCTTATGTCTGTCCCATGCATTCTTTAATTCCCCCACTGTTCTTGACTCCACTACCTCCTCAGAGAGGCTGTTCCATGCATCCACAACCCCTTCCGTGAAAAAATACTTCCTCACATTACCTCTGAGCCATCCCATGAGGTAGAAGGTGCATGCCAGCCAGTTTTTATTTTATTTTTTGAACATATCAGAATTATAAACTTTTGAGTCAGAGACTCCTTTGCAAAGGCTGTCACAAATCCACTCTGGCCCTCTGCTACCACAGTGCCCAGCCTTAAAGTGCAATTCATGAATGGGACAAACAGGGACACCCTCCTATTTGTTTTGGGTCCAAGCAAACTACCGGTCTCGAGTCCTAGGGTCAACTATGAACCCATTTTAGCTAGGACACCCAGGTAACAGGTCCAACTATCACACACTCTTCAGGGGAAGCAGCACAATACTTAACCCAGCGGGCATACAACCAACCTGGTTCACAACCCCCTGTCGACTCAACTGAGGCACTGGTATTTTCTTACCTTACTAGCTCTTTACACAGATCCTTGTTAGCGTGGCTGCGTATGGTGACACACTAAGCAATTTAACAGTTATGTCAAAATTACCAATACTGTTCCACCATTCACACTCAGAATGAGAAAATGTCTCAGGCAGGTTTTAGGAAAACCAAATTTACTAAATCTAAAAAATAGTAAATACAGTACATAAAACAAAACATATATACATAATGATTAGAGTCAGAAAAGAAATGGACAATAACAAAACAAAGCGCTTAGTAACTGAATTAACTAGTTCTAACTCAGTTTCAGTTGGCAATGGTTCACACTTGAATTACCAGTCTTGGCAGAAGTGGTCTCTCTCTTGGGTCCAAGAACAGAGCGTCCCTTAGAAGTCCAGAACAAAAAGTGTCAGTCCCTTTAGCCAGCTTAGTATTATCAGAGTTAAAGTCCCACCCTCCTTGTGATGTCATAGCACATGAGGTCACTTTTAGTCCTGTAATTAATTTGTAACATGCAAATACAGCAATATTTTTTAATTATAACAAGACAATCTCTTCTTCCCATTACAGCATAGTTTTTATGACAGGTTACAATATCCCTTTGATCTCTCAGGAAAACATTCTGAGAACCACCTCTCAACATTGTGAGATTTTTGACATAGACTGACTAGGAAGCATTCTCTCTCCTGTCACCTCGTAAAAAGGCAATATTTTCACTTCAAAGCACTAACTCCCTGAGAACATGACTTTTATGATTTCCACACAAGTTCTGTTAGGCATGTGTTAGTTTCGTTGAAGTTAACGGTTTCCTTCCACTCAGAGAGAGAGAACAGTATATTTTCAGAAATCTAATATCCCAGAATGCCTTGTGCTGACTGTCATGTTTCACAAGCAGAATTCAAAGACATATATTGATATCAAAATTATATACACATAACTGGCCGGAGATTCCCATTACACCCTTCCCTCCTAGACTGAATATGGGGGAATCTATTCCTAGGCAGGGGATAGGTTCCCTAAATTCAGTTCACTGCTCTAATTGTCAGAATAACCCATCTGCGTTCGCATTTACTGACCCTAATCTGTGGGCGATAGTCATATGGTAGTCCTGTAAGACAAGACTCCATCTTAAAAGCCTATCATTCGTTTTACCCACTTGAAACAGCCAAACCAGGGGTTATGATCAGTCTGTACCTCCAAGTGCCTCCCGTACAGGTATGGCACCAATTTCTTCAGTGCCCGCACCAGTGCAAGGCACTCCTTCTCCCCTGTAGAATAAGCCTGTTCCCTGGGAAGTAATTTCTTACTGAGGTACACCATTGGGTGATCCCTCCGTTGGTTAGAAGTCTGACTGAGTACTGCCCCAAAACCCACGTCTGAGGCATCTGTCTGGACTACAAAAGGTTTACTGTAGTCTGGACTGGCTAACACAGGAGCACCACACAGTGCCTCCTTTAGCCGTGTAACAGCCTGTTCACAGGCTGGGTCCCAGTTTACCCTTCTTGACATTCTTTTCTTTAGCAGGTAAGCTAGGGGTGCTGCCAGGGCACTGTAGTTTGGTACAAACTTCCAATAGTACCCTGCGGTCCCTAGAAAACTCCGGACCTGCTTTTGTGTTTCAGGTCTGGGCCACGCCTCTATTGCCTCAACCTTGGCTTGATTAGGACTGAGGTGTCACCGCCCTACTAAATGCCTAGGTATGCCACCTCGGCCATGGCCACCTGGCACTCTTCACCTTTCACAGTGAGCCCGGCCCTCTGTATCCTGCTCAACACTCCCTTAGGGTGGGACAGGTGTTCCTTCCAGCTGGCACTGAAGATGGCATTATCGTCCGGGTATGCCACGGCGTACTCTTCAGTACCATGTAACACCTGGTTTACCAACCTTTGGAACGTGGCAGGGGCATTCTTCATTCTGAAAGGCATTACCTGGAACTCAAATAACCCTGTCAGAGTGATGAAGGCCGACCACTCCCTAGCTCTGGCAGTTAACTCCACCTGCCAATACCCTTTCATCAGGTCAACAGTGGTAAGGTATGTCACCCCTCCCAATTTGTCCAGAAGTTTGTCCGTCCATGGCAATGAATGAAGGGGTGTCAGACTTCGTGACTGCACTGAGCCTATGAAAGTCCATGCAAAAATGAGTACAGCCATCTGGCTTGGGAACGAGGACTACAGGTGAGGCCCAGGGGCTGTGGGATTTATTACCCCTAAAGCCAGCATTTCTTCCACCTCCCTCCTAATGTCTTTTAGGACAATCTCTGATACCCAAGATGCTGTCCGTCATACGGGTGCCTGTAACCCCATGTCTACATCATGTGTCGCTAAGGGGGTTAAGTCCAGGCTTGGCATTAAACAATGGGACAAAGTCTGCTAAAACCTCCCTTATTTCCTGGGTCTGTTTTGGGGTCAACTGGGGCAACAGTCTGATTGCCTCCACAGGCGACTCCCACTTGCTTTCCTCAAGCAAGTCCAGAAGGGGGTCTTTCTCGTCCATCCCCTCACCAGGACTACACACTGCAAATACCATGTCAGCCTTATTTGCATATGGCTTCATCATGTTGACATGGTACATCCTTTGGGTAGATCTCCTGTCAGGCAGTTCTACAAGGTAATTTATGTCATTCACTTGTCTGACTACTTTGTATGGTCCTGCCCATTTGGCCTGCAGCTCATCTTTCTGGATGGGGATTAGGACCATGATTTCTTGACCTACACTGTACGAGCAAGCTCTGGCTCTGCGGTCATACTATACCTTTTGCTTCTGCTGGGCGGCTGCCAGGTTACTCTGGGCTGTTCTCATAAGCTCCTTCAGCTTTTCCCCAAACTTAAGGACATAATCCACTATGGGAGTTCCCTGGGTGGCATGCTTGCCTTCCCAGTCCTCCCGGATCAAGTCTAGGGGCCCATGCACCCTGTGTCCATATAAGAGTTCGAAGGGGGGAATACCCTGTCAACTCCTGGGGCACCTCCCTGTATGCGAACAACAGGTGGGGAAGGTATTTCTCCCAGTCCCTCCTATGCTGTTCAGCAAACGCTTGGAGAATCGATTTAAGGTACCATTAAACCTTTCCATAAGCACATTGGCTTGTGGGTGATAAGGTGTCGTGAGTCTCTGCACCACCCCACACTTCAACAAACACTTAATCAGGTTCGACATGAAGGAACCCCCTCGATCAGTGATAACCTCCTCCGGGGACCCAACATGGGAGAAAATCCCTAGCAAGGCATCTGCCACTTTGTCTGTCCTCAGTGAGGAGAGGGCGACTGCCTCTGGGTACCAGGTGGCATAATCCACCACGGTTAGGATAAACCTCTTCCCGGAGTTGCTGGGGATATTCAAAGGTCCCACAAAATCTATTCCTACCCTGTGGAATGGCTCCTCCACTAAGTGTAAGGGAATTAGGGCAGCTTAGGTTGTACTACCTGCCTTCCCTATTTCTTGGCACCGTTGACAAGACACGCAATATCTCTTCACCTGCTGGGTGACGTTGGGCCAATAGAAATTCTGGGCCAATTGCTGCGTAGTGCGCGCGATTTCCGGATGTCCAGACATGGGGATATCATGAGCAATCTTGAGCAACTGCTCACGGTACCCTTGAGGAACGACAAACGGCCTGCTCATCACCCCTCCCTCTGTCCTTACGTCCTGCGTATACAGCGGTCCATTGTCCCAATACAGTGTATGTCTACTGCCACCTCCCGGTGTCCCATCAGATTCCGCATGCGCCCTCAGTCTCTCTAAACTAGAGTCATTTTTCTGAGCTGCTGCAAAATCTTTACATATTCCCAAGGCATGGGACAGGTCCCCTTCAGTTTCTAAACTAGGGTCCCTCGCTCTAGTGTCAGGGCATTCAGGGTCACTGCCATCCCTAGCCCTCTGACCACTGGTTATCCCTCCCTCCCTCCTCAGAGTAACCTTCTATAGCTGTTTTGTTAACTGCTACCTGGGGAATTTCTACTTCCCTCTCACTTCTCTCCATGTCGGGGACACAAGCTGGGGAACCAGCCTCCCAGTGTTTTCCACAGGGGCTTCTATGGGGTCCAGGGACCACAATTGGCCTTTGCCATCTGACTGCGGGTAACTGCAGAAACTACCCCCTTTTGGAGATTGTTCCCTATAAATATAATCAAATCCAGGGCAAGATTTTCTGCCACTGCAACTTTTTGCACAGTTTCTCCTCTCTCACCTCAGTCCAGGAGAACACTAGCAAGTGGCAGAGTTTTCTCCTCCCCAGTGAATCCCCGTACTATAATGAACTGATTAGGTATAAGCTGTTCAGACTCAACCAAATCCCCTTTTACCAAAATAAGGGATGCCTCTGTGTCCCTCAACCCAGGGGTTTGCACCCCATTGAAAGTAATCAGGTATATGTGCTCCCTCATGTTTATAGACATGCTTTCAGGAATACACAGTACACCCTCTGTTCGATCACCATTTTGTGCACTCTGTGCCTTTTTAGGGCACTGCCTAGCAAGGTGCCCAGGTTGTTTGCAAAACCAGCATTCATCATTTTTTTTCTCAGGCAAATCCTTTCTTTGTAACCTGGGGCTGCCTGCTTTCTGGGGAGGCAGTGAGGGTTTTAGCTGCCCTGAAGGCGTGCTTTTGCCTTTCTGCACTGCCATACCTGCCCCATTACCTTTCAGAGCACGCCTACTCCTAGCATAGTGGTCCGAGAGCTCGGCAGCCTCCTGCACTGTTTTTGGATCTCTGTCCTCTAGCCAGGTTTTCAGCTCTGCTGGGCAAGCCCAAAAGAATTGCTCCAAAAGTACCATATCCTCAATTTTCTGTACAGAGTTTACTTTGACCCCCTCCCACCATTTCAAAACCCGATGTTTTCCGGCTAGTTCCTCGTGGCTCACGTCAGGACTTCTCCTGAGCTTATAGAACATAACTCTATATGCTTCAGATGTCAATTCATACTTTTTAAGCAATGCAATTTTAAGTTTATCATAATCATTGCTGTCCTGATTGTCCATTTGACCCAAGGCATCACAAGCTTTTCCGGTAAGCAGTGGGGATAGCTGGAAGCTCCAGGACTCTCAGGAAATTTTTGCCTGAATGCATACCTTTTCAAATGAATTTAAAAATGTATCCATATCCTCCCCCTCTTTAAATTCAGCTATCAATTTAGAATTTAACTTGTAACCCAGTCCTGGAGTTTCAGGTTATCCCATGCCACTTACCTGCTCTGGTGCTGGTCTTTGGAGTTTTAAAGTTTTGCAAGTTCGAATTCCCTCTATCACTCCCTTTCCTCAGCCTCTCTCCGACACTGGTTTTCTTTTTTCTGCATCTCCAGCTCCATCTGGAACTTCCTCGGTTCAAATTCCAGCTCCATTCTCAACGCTATCTGCAGCCTGATCCCTTCTGGCTCCAGCGTTGTGGTGACCCTCCCCTGGTGCTGTGGCTCTCGGTTCTCATGGGTCTCGCTGCCCTCCTCCCTGGGACTGGACACTACGATAGACTCTGGCATCACCAAATCCAAGGTCTGGTCCCCTTCAGTCACCGACTGTGACTCGAGGTCCTGGGCAGTCGCTTGTGCATAGAGCTGCCACAACAGCCTCCACGAGGTGCTGTTTGGGTCGCCCCTCGCACCAGACTCCTCTTTCCTGGCACAACTGCCTCAGGTATTCTGTTGTGAATTCGCTGTGGGTGGAAGCCATCTTCTTCCCTAATCTACGGCTACACTAGCTTGGCACCAAAAAAAAAAAAAAAAAAAAACTGGTAGGGAACTTTAGACTGTAAAGAAAATTATATATTTCTTTTAAAATCTCTGCCCTGTTTGTGTGTGAACTGTTACAGTTTATCAATCCGACACACTGGACTGTTAACGCCCGTACCACCAAATAACTGCAGTCTGCAAACAAATCTTTTAGATCCCACCACTGCCACCAACTCTGTCACAAATCCACCTCGGGGGTCAGGCCTTCTGCTCCCACAGTGCCCAACCCTGAAGTGCAATTCATGAACAAGGGACAAACAGGTACACCCTTCTGTTTGTTTTGGGTCCGAGCAAACTACCAGTGTTGAGTCCTGGGGTCTATTATGAACCCTTTTTAGCTAGCACACCCAGGTAACAGGTCCAAATATCACTCTCTCTTTGGGGAAAGCGGCGCAATACTTGACCCAGCGGGCATACAACCAACCTGGTTCACAACCCCCTGCCGACTCAATTGAGATGCTGGTATTTTCTTACCTTGCTGGATCTTTTCACAGATCCTTGTTAGCGTGGCTGCATATGGTGACACACTAAGCAATTTAACAGTTATCTCAGAATTACCAATACAGTCGTCCCTCGATATAACGAACGACTTGGGAGCCATTCTATGCATTCGTTATAGTAACCGCGTTCATTACATCAAGGGACGCCAGAATGCAACTGTAATGATTGCAAAACTCGTACATTAGTAAATGTGTTTATATAAAAGTACAGTACTTCAGTTATTCAGGAAAGTAGTTTATTCATTTATTTAAACATTAAAAACATCAGCTTAATACTGTACTGTAAACCACAAATCAACTGTAACAAAACCAAAGCAAAACCAAAAAACCTGGTCACTGTGTCACACTACGTTATTTAATAAATGTAGACACAGCAATGCAGAAATCAGTACTTTAATTAAATAGAAAAAATCCTTTGACCAGGAAATAAAAAAAAAATCAAGTTACTGCTTTGGTTTAAAAAAATCAGTGACTTTCATCTGTGTTGCTGTCTTTTGGGCATGCAAGTCTCTGGCATAGGATAAAATTTGCCTTAGCTGGACCAATTTCATAGGATCTGCTTCCTCACATTCTAGCCAGGTGAGAGCTGTCTCCAAACCACAAACAGCCTCCCCTGTTGTTGGCTTGTCCACAGAATCGTCCTCGTCATCATCGTCCTCTCCAGAGTCTTGATGTTCAGGCATTTTACCATCTGCTGAAACTCTGGACAAAATCTCAGCGTCTGACATTCGGTCGACTGTGGGCACCATCTCAGTTTGTAATCCAAGCTTCTAGGATTTCGGATGCTTCATTTTTGTTTGCTATGAAGTTTAGATTTGTAGCCAGCTGTGCTATTTCGACAGTGTCATCAACATCACTGTCAATGTCGGTAGCGGGCATGCTGAATTCGGGTGGGAAAGAAGGACCCAGTGTTGCGACCCAGCAGTGGTGTATGGTGGCAGCCAAGACATTCTCCCAGGCTTCACCTGCAAACCCGCAAGGTGTATGCTGTCCCAGACATTCTTCTTTTTTAGAACCTCCTGCACCCCCATTTGAGCATCAGGTTGAGCATCACCAGCTGAGACAATCTCACTTAGGAGTCGCTTTCGATAATGTTTTTTGAAAGTGGCAATTATACCACTGTCCAGGGGTTGAATCTTAGATGCGGTGTTCTTCGGCAGAAAGACAGTGCGAATTTTGCCATCTCTGGACTTTAACTCTGCCTTGGGAGGATGGGCACGCACTGGTCCAACAACAAGATTGCCTTTGGTGGCAATTTCATTCTCCGAAGATGCTGCCTCACGGATGGCACAAAGGAGTCTAAACATCACCTTCTAAAAATTTCACAAGTCATCCATGCATTCTTGCTGCTCTCGTAAATGACTGGCAGTGCACTCCTGTTAGCGTGGTGCAGACAACGGGGCTTTTTAAATTTACCTATGCACAGCGGGCGAAGTTTATGATTGCCTGTCGCATTGGTATAGAAGAGGAATGTCAGCCTATCTTTGCTGGTTTTAAAACCTTTACTGGCATTTACCTCGGATTTTGCAGCCAAAGTCATGTATGGGAGACAGTGCCAAAAAAGACCTGTCTCATCCCTGTTATACACTTGCTCGGTGGAGTATCCAGACAACAGGTCTTTCAGTTTTGGAATAAAAGCTTCTGCTGCTGCATCATAACAGAAGCGAGCCTCTCCAGTGATCGCAATATGCCCAATACCGTGGCGTCTTTGGAACCTCCAAAGCCAACCTGTGGAGGACTTAAAGCAATTCTCATCGTCGTGACTACCACGGGCAAACTGACTTGCTTTTTCACGGAGGACAGAACTGGAGATGGGAACTCCACTTGCACGCTGCTGTGTAAACCACAGTTGGGTAGCACGATCGATTTCAGGCTCATCAGCCTTCCGAAGTTTCTTATGCTGCAGCCCCTCAATATCCGTGCACTCAACAACAAAGTCATGGAGAGAGGCTTCTTGTTTGTGCCAAGTGCATATTGTAGACTATGAAAAACCTGTCTCCTGTGACAGTTTAGCTAGACCCTCCCCAGCCTTGAGCCTGTCCAAGATCTTAAGTTAAGTGGCCACAGAATTTCCAGAGCGTTTCATTGTTCCAGCGGTCCAGGAGCGTGATGTTTCAGTAAACAGGTACACAGGGGAATACTGTAACGGTCTACAGGTGAAGGGCTTTTATACTGCTCGCAGTACCGCAAACTGAGGAAATTGTCAAATAACAGAACAGTACTTAACTCGGAGCACCTGATTACAATTATATAACAAGCTCATGAGGGTGTCATGATGGGATACAACACCTGAGTTCATCATAAGCGATAATTTGTAATAATGGGGTTCGTTATAGTGGGGGACAACTATACTGTACCACCATTCACACTCAAAATAAGAAAATGTCTCAGGCAGGTTTAAGGAAAACCAAATTTACTAAAACTAAAAATAATAAACAAGTACAGTACATAAAACAGAACATATATACATAATAAATACAAAATCACACATACCCCCATAATGCAAAGCATCGTGGGCTATATATGCAAATCACCGCAAAATATTATGCTGGTTCAACTTTAAGCAGAAATGCATGGTGCCGAAAGGCCTCTCACACAGTCTGCAAAGGGTGCCAACAGAAAACAGAGATACGTGTTTCGTCCTATCCGGACTCATCAATGTGCCTCGTTTGTATGACACCCCAGTGGAATGAACCAGCTACCCTAAGCTGGTCTATCAGGGTTGGGTTGTGGTGAGCCCAATAAAAACTAAAAACAAGCTAAAACACAAAGGACCTTAGTGTGCAAGCACCGAGGCAAGGGTTACCCCAAAGGGCACTGGCTGGGAAGCCAAGTTTCAGTGAAATACAAAATCGCACTTACCCCCATAATGCAAAGCATCGTGGGCTGTATATGCAGATCACCACAAAATATTATGCTGGTTCAACTTTAAGCAGGAATGCATGGTGCCTGTGTTTTCTGTTGACACCCGTTGCAGACTGTGTGAGAGGCCTTTTGGCACCATGCATTTCTGCTTAAAGATGAATCAGCATAATATTTTGTGGTGATTTGCATATACAGGCCACAATGCTTTGCATTATGGGGGTATGTGTGATTTTGTATTTCTTTGAAACTTGGCTTCCTGGCCAATGCCCTTTTGGATAACCCTTGCCTCAGTGCTTGCGCACTAAGGTTCTTTGTGATATATACACAATGATTACAGTCAGAAAAGAAATGGACAATTACAAAACAAAGCGCTTAGTAACTGAATTAACTAGTTCTAACTCAGTTTCGGTTGGCAAAGGATCACACTTGAATTACCAGTCTTGGCAGAAGTGGTCTCTCTTGAGTCCAGGAACAGAGTGTCCCTTAGAAGCCCAGAACAGAAAGTGTCAGTCCCTTTAGCCAGCTTTGCAATATCACCGATAAAGTCCCACCCTCCTTGTGATGTCACAGCACATGAGGTCACTTTTAGTCCTGTAATTAATTTGTAACATGCAAATACAGCAATATTTTTTTTTAATTATAACAAGACAATCTCTTCTTCCCATTAGAGTATGTTTTTTTATGACAGGTTACAATATTCTTTAGATTTCTTAGGAAAACATTCTGAGAACCACCTCTCAACATTGTGAGATTTTTGACATAGACTGACTAGGAAGCATTCTCCCTCCTGTCACCTTGTAAAAAGGCAAAATTTTCACTTCAAAGCACCAACTCTCTGAGAACATGACTTTTATGATTTCCACATAGGTTTTGTTAGGCATGTGTTAGTTTCTTTGAAGTTAGCTGTTTCCTTCCACTCAGAGTGAGAACAGGACATTTTCAAAAATCTAATGTCCCACGATGCCTTGTGCTGACTGCCATGTTTCTCAAGCAGAATTCAACAACATATATTTATATCAAAAATTATATACACATAACTAGCAGACAGCGATTCCCATCACAGGCTCCATGTCAAAATATAAGTTAACTGTACAATACAAATTAAAAGAACAAGTGGATACATGAAGTACAGAGCTGGGTACAAGACATACAGAGGGTAGACAACTATACCCTGAGTCACAGCAACCAGATAAGCAACAAGCCATATGTTACATTAGGATAGCACAATAAGTAACAGAGCAGCAATATATTTGAGAACACTCAGGAGCAGGCACAAGCCTATCATTTTAGAGGTGAATGGGTCCACTTAGAAGGTGGATACAGACATAGCATTTTAGAGATGAGGGAGAAGGTATGGAGGAGGAAGGGAAGGGGGTGGTGGTGGGGGGCGCCGTCAAAGACTTTGTCCGTGAAAGCTAGTAGGGGAAAACGTAGAAGGTGTAAGGAGTGCAGAGGGAGGGGAGGAAGGTTATAAGTTGTTGTATGGCTAGTGTGTAATCCTGGCCTAAATATATTTGTGATCCCTATACTTCACATTTTTAAGCCACCATGCCATTAGAAAAACTTGTTCTTTTATGTGGCAGTGCAGAAATTTAAAAATGATAGATGTTGGGCAGTCCCCTGGGCCTGGTTTAGGTCCAAGTGCCCTGTGGACTCTCCTGATCTAAAGCTAGTTCTGCAGGGAGCTGAAAAAAGAGTCCCTCAATAGATGCTCAGTAAAAGCCATTGTGTCCCTTCTTCCCCTTCAGACACTCCATAATTACTGAGGTTTTTGCGCCAAAGATGCCCCTTGCAGTCCTGCTGTTTGGTATGTAACTGCATTATGTGGTGGTGCAAGTGCAGCAACAAGTCTGCCATCATGTCTGAGTGTTCTGAGAGGGTAGTAGTAGCATCTTATAAATTTCTAGTCTCTTGTTTCACCATATCAGTCTCCTGTCTCATGCCTGCTAAAGAGTCTTGAATTTCTGTTTTAACGTCAGGAGTTCGATGAGGAGGCAGTTGACTGTGACCGCTAAGGAGCTCGTGCTGGCCTGGGAGCATGGGGGGGGGGTTACATTTTCTGAGAGCACCATTGAGGAGCTCAACCCAGTTGATGGTGAAACTGTGGGAGCCTGGAGCACAATTTTTTTGTTTTTTGTGCCCCCCCTGGTCTGCTACTCATGGCTGACAAAAGTTTCATTTCTCAGTTTTTAACCTGTAAACAGCACGATTTTGATGAACGATGGTGGAGGAGTTCCAAAGTTACATGGCTGGCGTCCAATGACATCACCAGAAGTCTCTACATCACACTTATTTCCATGGTAACAGGATGTGATGTCATAAGGATTATGACTTTAAGACAGGAAAGCAGCAGGGACAGACAGCAAAGCGCAAAAAGCCTGATTTCCTACAAGTGTCATTAATCACAAAGAACAGAATGTCCTGCTAGTCAACATTTTTGGGAATGGAGATTTGAATCCTAATGATGCCAACGGTCAGTTTTTCTGCAGAAAACTGGAAAATCAGTTTAATCTGTCCACAGCCTACACCAACTAGAGGTTAACAGATAATGTCCGAGACCGAGTACCACTACAAGTAAACAGGCTGTATCCATGTTTAGTATGACAGGATAATCCAGGTACTTATCCCTTCCAAGTTTTGTGTCCTCCTTCCTGGCTCAAGGGCATTCTGCCTTTCAGTACCTTTAGTACTTTTATTCTGTTTATGTATGTAAGGAGAGTGTGATGATCACGGAAACAACATTTAAATATTTTTTATTTTAGGTAATTTTATTTTTAGAACATAGTTAAAGGTTTTTAGTGAGTAAAAGTACTGGTTTAAGGCTCTGAGCTGCAAACTTGGATACCTGAGTTTGAATCCCACAGCCTCTACTTGCATACTGTGTGACCCTGAGCAAGTCATTTAACTTCCTTGTGCTCCCAGGTCGCACCTGTAAACAAGCTTTCAGCTTAGTGTCTCTCTCCTGGTTTAAAAAAAAAAAAAGTGGCAGCCATGTTTGTGATGAAAGGTCAACTCTAGGTGTAGAGGGACTGAAATTCGGCATGATTTAGGACCAGGATGAGCATGCATTACGCAGTAATGATGCATGTGCACCTGACTGGTTTTACCGATTAACCCTTGGGCTGCCAACAGAATTAGAACGTATAGGAATTCTGGACTGATATATCAGTCCACGGCACAGCAGGGTTTTCTTTAAAGACCGATTTTATAAATCCCTATAGATCACTGGTGAGGCCACACCTGGAGTACTGTGACCAGTTTTAGAGACTTCACCTGAGGAAAGATAAGGACAGTCTAGAGATGGCACAATGTAGGGTAACCAAGATGATTTAGTGCTAGCGGGGCTGGTCTTATGAAGATTGGCTTAGGGCACTGAGCATGTACTCTCTGGAAGCCAGAAGGAGAGGGGAGATAGGAAGGAGATCTTCAAGTTCCTGAAAGAAACATAAAAACATAACAAAATTTGCCAGCAGAAAAGGACCGCTTGACCCACCTACAGTCTGCCCATTTTTCCCTGCCTATAGTATCACCACAAATCCTCCTTGATCTCCTGCCCATTCACCTCCTTTCCTAAAGATTTCCTTATGCCTATCCCATGCATTCCTGAACCCCACTAGACTGTTCCAGGAATCCACCACTCTTTCTGTGAAAAAGTACCTTCTCACATCACTTCTGAATCTATCCCCTTCCAGCTTCTTATTGTGCCCCCTTGCTCTTCAGCACCTTTTTTTCTGAAAAATACTTCCCTCTTGTACCTTACTTACCCCCCCCATGAAGTATTTAAAGGTCTCCATCATACCACCCCCCCTTCCTGGGTGTACATATTTAGGTGCTTTAATCTATCCTCACAGAGCTTCTAATGCAGACCATGCCCCATTTTAGCTGCCCTCCTCTGGACCGCTTCCACGTTGTGTCTGTCCTTTCTGAGATGTGGTCTCCAGAACTGGACACAGTACTATAGGTAGGGTCCTACAGTGATCTATACAGAGGTAACATCACCTCCCTCTTTCTTATGGTGATACCCCTCCCTATGCACCCCAGCATCCCACTTGCCCTTCCAGCTGCCTTGTCACACTACCTGGCCACCTTCAGGTCATCCAATATGATCACCCCCCCAGGTCTCTTTCCTGCTTGGTGGTCATCACTACCACCACCACCCCATTTTGTAATCTACTTCAGTGTTTCTGTGCCCCAAGTGCATTACTTTGCACTTTTTCACACTGACATCCAGCTGCCATACCCATGACCACTTCTTGAGTTTTCTCAAGTCGCTGTTCATCCTTTCCACCCCACCCACTTGAAGTGTCCACCCTACTACAGAGTTTGGTGTCATCCACAGAGAGGCAGACCTTCCCTTCTAGCTCCTCCGTAATGTCATTTATAAAGACATTCAAGAGGACTCATCCCTGAGGCACTCTGCTGGTCGCCTTCCCTTCTTCTGAGTGAACTCCATTTACCACCACCCTCTGCTGCCTATCCCTTAACCAATTTCTTACCCAGTTTACCATCTTTGGAGCCACTCCCCCACTCCTAAGCTACCCAGCTTGCTTACTGATTTCCTGTGTGGAATGGTGTTGAACACCTTCATGAAATCTAAGCAGACTACGTCCACCGCTCCACTGTGATCTAGTCCTTGGTCACCAGTCAAAGAACTCTTGCAGATTATGTTGATATGACCCCCGGTGAACCCATGCTGCCTTGGGTCTCACAACCTACTGGATTCAAGATATTCCACAATCCTTTCTTTCAGCAGTGATTCCATTAACTTTTTTGCCACCAAAGTCAGGCTGACTGACCTATAATTCCAACCTCTTCCCTGCTACCACTTTTGTGAAATGGAACTACATCAAAGGAATGAACAAGGTGAACTGCGAGGAGCTATTCAATAGGAATACTGAATCAAGAACAAGGGGACATAGTGGAAGCTGGCGAGGGGGAGGGTTCAGAAGGGATATGAGAAAGCGTTATTTTATGGAGAGGGTGGTTGAGCCAGTAAACAGTCTTGTCAGCTGACATGGTGGGCACAAAATGGGTTCAAGCACAGCTGGGATCGAGTGAAGGGCTTAGTAGTTACTCAGGGCAGAAGCAGTAAAACAGGAAGCATGGGGTTGAATAGCATGGGCTAAAACCCTGTTTAGACATGAGCTCTAGTGGTATGATAAGACATTACACACAGAAAAGATGGACTAATAGACTTTTTTTTCTGCTTTCATTGTTGATGTTTCTAGGTTTCTAAGAAATGGCCAACTAAAGTACAACAAAGCTGAGTTCCCATCTTGCGAAAACTTGTGACACCGTAGGCCACTCCAGCTTTGCTCTAATGGTGCAGGATTTTTTTTCATTTATTTAAAACTTGGCAACTGGGAAAGGCACACTGAGCCGAGGCTCGTTTCCAGGTGCAACCCAGGGGAAACAATACAGACAAGGGGTACAAAACATCAGAACAGTTGCACAATATAATACAAGCATAATATACTACAATATCAACATTACAAGAAATTGAAATTACATGTAAATTGGAAGTACAGTCGAGGCGAGTCAATGTGAGAAAACACACCTTGGAGCTAATGAAGTGCAACTACGATTAGCGTGTGGATACAAATATAGTACAAGCAGAACATCAACCAGGACAGAACCACAAAGTGCGAGTACGGCAACTTTGCAAAATTAGTTCAGTAATAAGCATAAAGGGTAAAGGTGCAAAGAAGATGTGGAACAGCAGAGGAAAGGTGTAGGGAAGGGAGATATAGGGATTAGTAGGCTAGGTGGGTGAAGAAGGAGAGGAGGGGGGGCAGCAACAACTGGAACTTGGGAGGAGACGTAGATTGGTTTTTAAGGACATGAGAGAGAGGGGCCGAACAGTCCTGAAGAGTTGATTCCAGAGAAATGGGAGGCAGTAAGAAAAACATGATGTCACAAGGCTCCTTGAATGAGAACACAACCTTGTTGTGCACAGCTGACCCTCTACTATTCTTACAAATATTAGCAATAATACTCTCATTTTTACTTTGAACACTATTTATTTATTTATTTTATCTGTTTTGCTGTGATTGTATAGTGCCCTGAGCCCCAGGTATAAGGTAGCCGATAAATCTGCCTTGCTTTTAGTGTAGCAATAATAAGTCCTGGGTCTCTAGTGGGTCCCCTTCGCCCAGCCAGTCACATCTGGTATAGAATTAATAAGCCCTGGCGCTGGCCCGGTGATGCTGAGGGTTGAGGCACTGGACGCCACACCGGCGACCCAGGTTCGGGAACGAGCCCAGGCCGTCAGGGGTCGGCAGGGGTGGACTGGGATAGAGCATCTGTAAGACTGTTCTCCTAGTCCTGGGGTGGGCTGGGGAATCTGACCGCGCTGTAGCGGCCCATGGGGACGCCCGGAGGCACTACTAGCGTCGGTAGGATACTAGAGGGGTAGCACGGCGGACGTTGGCATGTTGTGCCCGGACATCATTGCACGTCTGTCCTCCATGGGCCAATCAGGAGAAAAATGGCTGGGCACAACCATGCAGCTTGATGGCCATGCTCCGAGCCGCCTAGAGGACTTTGGCGGAATCCTGTCGCGGAAGTTCGGGGGCTGTCCTGGTTGGCAGAGGCAGAGGGGAGCCCTCCAGCAGGATGGCATGATGGCTGTCCCCGGTCCTCCTGGGTGCAGTTCGAGCTACCCAGCTCTCCGGGTGGGCGAAGCCGGCGGCTGGATGCCCCAAGCCAGAGTGTGCCGCAGCAGGAGAAGAAACATACAAAAAAAAAAAAGCCCTAGCTATCTAATGGCCCCTCCCCACATCCCCGATCACTGATACTGTGAACAATTTCACAGTTCCCCTCATGCCCCAGCTCACTGATCACATTACCAATAGTAATATCTCCTGCCCTTCCCTCCCCAATAACCCCTTTAGGATTAGCCAGCCACACCTCTGCTATTCCAATGGTCCCCCCACCGCAAATTAGGAGGCAGTGAATTGGCTGTGTGAGGTGGATGGCAGCAAATAGTAGTGGGGGAATGCTGGCTGCCACTGAAAGAGGATGAACTGCCTTACATCGGGTTTGGGAGGGGGCCACTGGACTACCAGAACGGCTAAAGGGGATATTGATATTGGTAATGTTATCGGAGAGCATGGTGTAGGAGGAATATGCTGTCGTGCATAATATCGGTGATTAGGGATGGGGTGGGGGGCCACTAGATAGCCAAGGTTTGTTAATTCTATACCAGACAGGTGATCGGAGGGAGGAGGACTACTACACAGCCAGGGGCTATTAATTCTATACCAGACTGGTGATTGAGGAGGTGGGGGGACCACCAGTCAGCTAGGAATTACTACTGATAAACCAGACAGGTCGGGCTGCGCAATCCTTGTTTGCTCCTCATCTGTAATGAAGCCATAATGAAATGCAAATGATTCTATAACGTCGTGCCTCTGCTATGGGGTCATTAGCACAGGGAAGTTTAAATACGGCAGATTACACCACAGGAGCCATCACCATTTACAGGCCCTAATGGTTCCTTTGCTCCTATCAGTCCTTTTGCTCCCTACTGGCCAAATACCTCATGTGGCCAGTGGGGGTCGTGGTTTGCAGTTGTATTAGAACATTCCATTTGTGCTTGCTATGTGCTTTGGGCACGTTCCAATATACCATATTTCACTGATTAGTAATCACGGCTTCAATTAACATATTTAGTTTTCACCTGCGGTTTTAAATTGAGGATGGCAACTAAACGGGGGCGGCTATAAATGCAATCAGCTGTGTTTGACCTACAGCTGATTGCTACTCTGCCATCCCACTGCAGCATCCTAACACACTGAAACCCACCAGAATGCCGAAATGCAAAGCCTATGACCTGGAGTTTAAGCATCGACCCGTGGCATTTGCAAGCTGAACCTTGCTGTGCTGTGCTTTGCCTTTTTTTTTGTCCTCAATGCACTAGACAGTACTGAAATGATAGATTAACTCCAGCAATGTTTACCTTGCTGCAGACTAATGCTGTGTTTTTTTTTTCCCTCGATGCACTTGATATAAATGAAATTAAATAAAAGTAATGTTGCACACATTCTGGTGTTCCTTCCGTGTTCTTTTGTACTGGTTTTAAATAGCAAGGAAGGGAAGGGTGGCGACGAGCTGTGAAAGAGCCTTAAGCTGCAAGTACTGGGGTGGGTGGTAACAAGTTGTGAATGAGCTGCCTGATGGTCATTTTAAGCCACAAGTATGGGGGAGGGTAGTAATGAGTTGTGCATGAGCCGCCTGATGGCTGCAAGAAGGCTTATAAATGAGGGCAGCTTTAAATGCGACAACTGAAAAGTGCCACGACTTAAAAACGGAGGCAACTTCAAATCGATGAAATATGGTACCTGTAGTTTGATTTGAGCACTAATATGCTACTAGAACAAACGTTTTACTGGCACAAACCAGGATTTTCGAATATCATGCTATGTGTGCAAAATCCAGTGATCTGACAGGCAATACCGTCCAGACCTGTGCGGTAACTGATCAATAACCACATAGCTCTGGATAGTGCCTTGCAAGTCTTGGAACTATTCAGTACAGCTTTGGAATTCTTAGTAACTGTGACAGTTGGGAAAACCAAAAAATGTTCCTCTAACAACATGAGTGACTTACCTGCCAGCCAACTGGATTTCTCAATGATAAAATGTTATTTATTAAGACTTATTTAGTTTGTGTTTTTTATTACTTTGGTGCCATTTTATAAATACAAAAACAGATTTCAGGGCTTGCAGCTAACGAATAATTACTGCACTCCCTGCCAATTCCGTGGCTGAAGGGCACTCAGTTAATGCCTGATGCCTCCAACCCATGGAGTTGGGGGGTGCAGTAATTACCCAATAACTGCACACCCAGTCATGTGGTATTGCTCACTTCAGCTTCAGAGTTCTATTGCTGAACAAAGATGCAGTGTGAAAACAATCCAAAAGCACAACAAGGACAAAACCTATATCATAGAGTTTGCAAAATAGTCTTTAGCACCAGAGTGTAAATCTGAAAGACCCACAGGATTTACTGAAAGGCTAGTAAAGATGTAACACTAATAGAATGTGAACCAGTGTTTAAAAACCAGCTACAACAGAAAATCAAAAACAGGCCTCCGGGTTAAAACAGTTCTCTTTTAAAGGTATCCCATTAAGAGGGTGCGGGAACAAAGGGCACCGTAATGCAGGCGCACCTCAAGTGGGTGCACAGGACTTTGTGGGTGTTGTGCAGTGAGGGCGTCTCTCTGCCTCCCATTCTCCGATGTGCCCCGCCACGGAGTTTGTTATAATATCTCAGGGGTATGGTGACGAGCCTCCCAGCAACATTACGGCACAGACTTGCGTGCAGTGCTGTACTTACGGGTCAGCTTTCACGACACTGGGTGATATTGCCCTTTTTGCCTCTCACCTTCCTGATGGGCACTCTTGTTGCTGTGCCCTTTTTATCTGTGCCTTCTTTGTTTTCGCCCACATTATACAGAACCTCTTTTAAATGTTTGATATTTATTCCTACTTTCACTGAAAAGATAAAAATATAGTGGAAATAAAGCTGTAACAGGTTTATATGGTATATTCTTACCTTTATGTACAAAGGTCAGTCTCCTTTCATCTCCTGTTTCAATATTAGAGATCCAAAGGTCATTACCGTGGACGAAGGAAACCCAGTTGGGATCTGCAGGGCAGATTTTTGGATCCATTCGTATACTTGAACATGAGGTCTTCAAAATGTTGGGCTTTAAAGGTTGCTTCTAGAAATTGAATTTGATTAACTTTTCTTAATAGGTTGCTACTGTCATACACACTACGCTGAAAAAACACACACTGTAATTCCCCAAGTACACCCAACCACCTTCATGGCCTCTTTTCCTCAACCCCTTACTTGCGCCACTTCATACCTTCTATGTCTTTCACCTTTTTTGCCACTAGTAGTAATGCAGCATCCCTCAACATGGAGCACCTCAATGGTGACAGACCCAGGAGACGTGAATTCAACTTTGGCAGTTGGGTAGGCAGTGAGATGGTAGAGCCATCCTGACTTCAGCAAATTTGGGGGGGGGGGGGCAGGCCACTTACAAGACCCCACTTGAGGCTCCACTGAAGTTGGAAGGGAGGATTTCTGTGCTGCTTATCTCCTAGTCCCTCTTTGGGCCACCAGGGAATAGTGAAGTGGTAACAGACACAGCTAACCCTCTTGAAGCCATCAAGCACCCCTGGAAACTCTGCTCAGATGCCTGCTGGCACTGACACAGATCCTGGATTCAGTGCATAAAACCTTCAGCCCCCGCATGTTTAACAGACACTTTCCCTGACAAGCTGTCAAGAGTGGACCTAATGCAAATCATTTTAACCACAGAGTATCACGATGCTTCAAACTGAGTAATGTGACACTGCTGACTGAGTAAGGTTTGTACATTCCTAGCCCGGTGGCACTACTAAAGCCCCGAGTACTCCCATGTGGACAACATGTGGTCTTGGACCCATCCTGGGTTGGTATAGCCATGGGAGCACTATAGAGGCAGCACTCTCAGGCTCTGAGAGGGGAGGTGAATCTTTCCTATTGCAGCAATGTCACCTGTGGGCCATGAGATGTTGGCTTCCCTTCAACATGCTAGATGCAACAGCAGATCAATGTACCTGCTTCAAGGGAAGCGGGACAAATGGGAGAAAGCACAACAGAAAGCAGCCCCCCACCAGATTATTAATGATGGCCTGCCCCCTGTCTTTCCAGTCTCCATTTGCCCCTCCCCTTCAGCACCAACACTTAAGTGGATCATTCTCCTGGACTGGAGCAGCTGACCAGTCCAGGCCTCTGCCACAGAGGGCAAGCTTGGTGGTTTCATTGGTCTCCAAGGGTCTGGAATAATGGTGTCTAAGCGAGCACAGACTTGACACAAAAAGTGATGACAGGAGCAACCAAAATGGGGCAACATAACTGGGTAATGAGGTAGGGGGTAAAAGAATGACATTAAAAAAAGTTTGTACATTCCATCCACAGTCTTCTGTTCTGACAAAAGGTTTATGCCATGACAGGCCCAACTATTGCACAGACTGTCATATTAATCTTAGTTCATGGGGGATTCCCCTCCCTTTTACTCTCTGTGACATTTTATGGTCCTCTTTGATGAACTACCCTTCTTTTATCCTGGAGGCTGTTACACCTGCATTGCACCTTTTTGTTTTCCTTATTAATTTATATATACTTCACCACCAGACTCTCAGGCAGCATCTCAGCTCTGACATTCCCTTACCTGCAACAACCACTTCCCATGGTCTGCCCCCTCAAGTGGGTTCTTTGTGTCGGAGGGGGGAGGGGGAGTCCCACTCCGTCCATGGATCTAGTATCCACACAGCTGAGTTGAGGCATGTCCATTGGGAATGCTGTGGCCATAATCCTGAGATAAAGCAATGCCTTCTCTTTTGTACGCCAAGATCCTGCCCCCATCTCAGGACAGTAAAAGGGGTGGGGACATACTGAGATGCCCTATCACTGCCCCATGAAGGTGAAGAGCATCCCAGCAGACACTCTCCCCCTGCTCTGCCCCCTGAGGCACAAACCCTGGTCTCTGGCACTGCAAGACGATCCACAATCACTAATGAGTTATCCACTTATGGGCTATGCTGTATTACACCTTTAATGCTCCCCAATGCCCAGCAGATATGTCTACATGCTCAACAGCCATAATCCCCTCCCAAGAGGATAAGAGTAACCTCCACATCCTAACTAATCCCCTGCACACTCAAGAAGGAAGAACTGGGGCATATGTTTATATGTGCAGTTACTGAGTCTCAAATGGTTATAAGTGCATTCTCTAGCTTACTGGGTGAGAGGATTGTGAAGTGAAGTCAAGTAGTTCTGCAACATAAAGGATTTGATAAGGCACTCATATACGTTCATAAGTTCTGCAGTAGATGTCTCCTATGGCATAAGAGTGCCATCTCATGCAGTTCAGGCAAGAGACTCGCAAAGTGAAGCTGATCAGTTCCATCTGCTCGAACTGTGCAAGATGTGCTCTTAAATTATAAGAGGCATGTCTTACAGCACTTATATACTTATTACAAATCGCTGGATGTGATTTAATTGCTTTAGGTTAGATTTATTATTTTTTTTGCTGTAGTGCTTTCTGCTCCCTGGACCACCACCTTTGGGATTAATCAGGCCCTTGTGCTGGCAATATGCTGGCAACTTCCCAATGCCATCTGCTGCCTCCTACACTGTTGAAACCAGTAGGGAGCCACACATTGTAGGGCCCAAGAGTACCGGCTGCAGCCATACAGCTGCCAGGAAGCAAAGGGGTTTTCTAAGGGTTTCACCCTTTCTTCCCACACCCTCCAACCTACCAGACACTGGGCAGTGCCCCATCAGGCCTCACTCACACTCATCCAGTGACACCCCTGTGACGGTGTTAAGCTTCCTGGCCAATCACAGGGGTTTCTGTAGCAAAGGAACCACAGTGCCATCCTTTCCCGGCTGGGAGGTCTGTCAGGTGGCAGCACCACCCCAGCCCCCTCAGCTGCCAGGGCATAAGTATAGGGCTAAGGACTGTGCCATAAGATGTTCCCGAATACTGAATGCTATGAGCGTAACAGGCTACTATGCTAATTTTTGTGTACAGCTTGGGAGAAGCTCTAAAATGAGGAAAAATGGGAAGTGGAGCACCCCATAAAACAAAAAGTACAGTTGCATAAGAACTTACCGTAACAGTAGATCTTCAAGAGTATCTCTTGCAGCAGGCCATAACACATGGGATATTCAGCTGTAGGCATCACTTCCTCCGGATGATTTCCCTGCAGTCTCTCCCAGGGGCCTCCCCTTCCTGGCACCTGACCAGCTCTTGCACATATATAAAGGGGAGGCCCCTGATACTCCTCAGTTCTATTTTCCATCTTAGCGACCGATATGAAAAGTGAATCATAGGTCTGCGATGGGAACCGAGGAGAGTAACAAAAGGCAGTAGCTCAAGGCCTCCACATGAGGATGGAGCAAGGTAACCTTCTGAAACAAGGGGGATGGTGGGCGGGGCAGCATGGCCTGCTGCAAGAGATACTCTCTAAGATCTACTGTTACGGTAAGTTCTTACGTAACTCTACTATCTTCTTCGAGTCAATCTCTCGCAGCAGTCCATAACACATGGGAAGACTCCCAAGCAGTTACGATGCCCACGGGAACAGATGGCGAACTGCAACAAATTAGGAAAGGAGGCCGTTGAGGACGGCCCACCCAAAAGCGGCACGCTTCTTAGAAGCAATGTCTAGACTGTAATGTTTTGTGAATGTATGTACAGTAGTCCAGGTGCCGGCCTCGCAAATCTCTGAAGCGGAGATGCCTCGAAAACATGCTGTGGAGGTAGCCATGCCTCTAGTGGAGTGGGGTTTCACAGATCCTGTGAGAGGTTAATCATATTTGTTATATATGAATGCAATGCAGTTGGCCAACCATAGGGACAAGCACTGCTTAGAAACCCGATCACCCAGTTGTCCTGGGGCGAAAGAAACAGAGTTGCTCAGTTTTGCGCAACTGTTCAGTGCGGAGAAGATAAATTCTCAATGTTCTTTTCACATCGAGAGTATGAAGCAGGGCTTCCTCTGGATTCTCAGGCTCTGCAAAATATACTGGCAACTGAATGGACTGATTTAGAGTAAATTCAGAAACAACTTTATGTAGAAAGGAGGGGTTAGTACATAAGGACACCCGATCCTTATGAAACTGTAAATAAAGTGGCTTGCACATAAGTGCCTGACATCGTTTTCCATGACAAAAACTGGAGCTTGCATGTTTCAGGGGGCTCAAAAAGACCGTCAGTCAATTTTTTAAGTACAAAATTTAAATCTCACACTGGGGCAGGGTCCGAACAGGGGGATGCAAATGTAGGATACCTTTCAAGAAGGTTCTAATGAGAGGTAACTGGGACAATGGTTTGTTGTCCACAGGTAAATAGAAAGCAGAAATAGCAGATAGGTGTACTTTTATTGATGAATATTTTAGACCGGCCTCTGACAGAGAGAGGAGGTAGTCCAGTATTCTCTGTGGGGAACAGTCATAGGGTTCCAGTTCCCGGAAAGAGGCCCAAATGGTGAAAGACTTCCATTTCATAGAGTAGGAGGCCCTAGTAGAGGGCTTCCATGCCCCCTTCAGAATCTCTGCTACCCCTAGGAACACCTGATAATGAGGAAGGACTACATCCTCAAGAGCAAGGCATGCAGGCACAGGGAGCACAGGTCTGGGTGTAGTATGGAGCTGTCCTCCTGTGAGAGGAGGGCTGGACAAAGAGGTAGAGGAAGAGGATCCCGATCTAAAATTTGCAACAGTAGGGGGAACCAAATCTGCCTCGGCCAGTAGGGGGCTATGACAACTACCGATGCCCCATCTCTGACCAGTTTCAGGAGTACTCTCTGTATGAGAGGAAAAGACAGGAAAGCGTAAAGAAATTTTCCAGTCCAGGAACGAGATAAGGCATCCAGCCATAAAGTTCCAGGACCTTGCTCTAGACAGCAATAGAGAGGCAGTTTTGTGGAGAAGCAAACAGGTCTAATGCTGGGCGACCCCACTGGAGGAAGACGTCTGAGTGGAACTCCCATTAGTGAGCCTGAGCATGAGTTCTGCTCAGGGCATTCACCAGGGTATTTGAAATCCATGGAATGTGAACCACCAGAAGGTGAATGCCTCTCTGGATTGCCCAATGTCACACCCTCATGGACTCGCGGCAGAGAGGGTATGAATGGGTGCCTCCTTGTTTGTTCAGGTAGTGAACAACCATGGAACTGTCCGACTGTACTTGAAGGCAACCCTGAGGGAGTAACGTCTCAAATGCCTGTAAGGTGTAGAGAACAGCTCTCAACTCCAGGACGTTGATGAGAAGACAAGATTCCATCACTGTCCAACAGCCCTGGGACTGCGCCCCTGGAAGATAGCCACCCCAGCCCATCAGGGAGGCATCTGTTGTTAGAATGAGGTCTGGGATCCAGGGATGGAATGACATGCCCTGCAGGAGATTGTCCCTGGACTTCCACCACTGTAGTGTGCAAAGTGCTGGGGAGGACAGAAGGACTGGGGCATCAAAGTCGTCCCATTTTTGATCCCACTGGACCCTGAGGTTCCACTGAAGGATCTTCATATGAAGTCTGGCATGAGGGACAATGAGAATGGTAGCTGCCAAATGTCCCAGGAGCCGAAGGTAGTCCCTTGCAGAAACATACAGACAAGGTTCCAATTGCAGAATGAGGGTCAGGATGGCATCCACCCTGGATTCGGGAAGAAACGCAATGCCTCAGGAGGTACCTAGTACCGCTCCAATATACTGGAGCATCTGTGATGGGGTCAGCACAGACTTTAGATAGTTGACCATGATGCCCACCATAGAGACCACTGCCATGGTGCAGGTCAGGATGTAGTCCATCATGGGGCGAGTAGACTTCTTTAGGAGCCAGTTGTCTAGGTATGGAAAGACATACAGACCCTCCTGGTGAAGGGCTCCTACCACTGCTGCCAGGTGTTTGGTGAACACCCTAGGGGCCAAGGAAAGGCCAAAAGGGAAGGACCGAAATTGAAAATGATGGCTTTGAAACTGGAATCATAAGAACCGCCTGTGAGTGAGGTGGATCAGGATATGAAGGTATGCGTCCTTCATGTCCAATGAACAAAGCCAATCTCCTGTGTTTAGCAGGGGAAGAAGGGTGAGGAACATCACCAGCTTGAATTTCTGGTACCTTATACAGAGGTTGAGGCCTCCAAGATCCACAATGGGACGCATGTTCCCTGTACATTTGGGACTATGGGCAGACCAGGTGGGCCAAGCGGTCCTTTTCTGCCGTCAAATTCCATGTTTAACCAGAAAAAACCGGGAGTAAAATCCACAAGCCTCTTTAATGGACGAGAATTGGTTCTATGGCATGTTTTTGTAACAAAGCATTTATTTCTGCTTGTAGTACTAGAGCATGGTCCAGAAGGTAGTGCGAGACCCGAGGAGGTAAAGGAGGAGAAGGAAGACTTATCAAGTTCAGTGTATGACCGTACTGGATTAATTGAAGGATCCACCGGTCTGACGTGATCCTTTGCCAATCTCTGAGGTGCAGGGAGAACCTGCCCCCGACGGGCGAGGAGGGGGTCTCCACCTCCACGGCCGGAGACACGCCTTCAGGCCGAAGGCTGACCCTGCTGAGGGACAGATCAGGACTTCTTTGGGGCAGGCCTGTCCGGTAGAGCTAACTGAGCCTTGCGTTTGTGAGCAGGCTGTTGCCGAGTAGTAAGCTGACTTTCAGAAGAACAGTTCCAAAAAGGTACCCTTGTTGGCAGGCTTCGTCTTTGGGTGACACAGGGTCCAAACAGACTGAAGGGTACAACCTGAGTCTTGCAGGTCTTTTACAAAATCTTGGGTCTGTGGTAAAAAACGTTTGCCTCATTTAAAGGGAGCATTCAGAATGGACTGTTGACATCTTGTGAAAATCCTGAAATCCTCAGCCATGCATGGCGTCTGAGGTAAACACCCACCGAGGAGGCCCTGGCTGAAGTATCAATGGCATCATAGGTGGCCCTAAGCAGGTGGTGACAGACCGCTCCAGCGGTAGAAAGTTCGGCATCATGGTCCTCCTGAGGCTGGCCAGGCGGAAGGGATTGGACTGATGCTTGAGCAGCTTAGGATCTCCTCATGATATCTGAGGAGATGGCCCACATAATTCAAAATACAAAGGGACACAGTGGTCAAAGCACAGACCCCTCTTCCCCATGATATCCAATTTCTTGGATTCTTTATCTGGGGGATGAGCACTCATGTGTTGCGGTCTAGCAGATTTATCATGAGCCACATTCTTAACCGCAGAGTCTGCCTGTGGAGGCGTAGAAAGATAAGGGTGGTCCACAGGGGGCCCTATAAAGCCTGTCCGCCTTGTGGGGAAGAGAGGGGATTTGAAAGGGCTGTTGCCAGGCAAGCAACATGGTCTCCTCAACAGCACCCACCAGGGGATGGACAACCAGTGAGGGGCTATCAGGAAGGCCTAGGTACCTGGACAACTTGTTTCTTGAGGCATCCTGTTACGTAGTCCGGGAAACCAAAGGTTTTCTGCAGATGCACCATAATATCCGAAAAAGAAGGGACATCAGGAGGAGAGCAGGGGAGTACTTTTGAGGTGTCCCCGGGCATGGAAGATGTCTCTGAAGAGACTTGTGAGCCATAATCCTGATCAATTTCCTCCACCTCCTCCTCCTCCAGATCCCAGTCTGCGAGGGATGGGTCTTCAGGTTTGGGATGGAACCCAGGGGAGAAAGGAGAGGAAGTCCTCATCAAAGAGGCCAAAGAAGGCCTGGAGGGGACTGAGGCAGGGACCACTGCCTCCCCCAAAGGAGGTGGGAAGTGTCTAGTAAGGCCCATGATGGAGTGAACTAGAGCCTGGCCATCCATCATGGCCAGGTGACCCCCCCCTGAAGAGGGAGGGGCCATGGACTGGATGGGTACCACAGAGGAGACAGCCGAGGGTAAAGGACCCGGCTGGCTCGATGGTACTGTGGGGTGAATGTAAAACCCCAAAACAGAGAATAGGGAGCACTCAAAGAAGACATCCCCCATGCCATTTGAGGTGGTGCCATGACTGTCAACAGGGAAGCAGTTGATGAGAAAAGAAGACAAGAAAGTCCCGTTGACAGGAGGACCGTTGAGAATGGAACAGAAGCCACATGGTCCACCACTGACAAGGGACAGCCAGAATGTGTCGTCGACGAGAGCATCGTCGATGGCGTAGCCAAGGAGCGGCTAGAGTGCCCCATCAATGGAAGCACCAACGAATGCTCCATTGACGGAAGGACCATTGGAGCAGATGCAACTATCGTCGATGGATGATGGCTGACAATGCAGGTTGGCGGAAGCAGTGGTGGAAGCTGCAGCACAACTGCAGTCATCAACGGAGGAGCAGTCAATGACTTAGAGGGGCCCACTACCATCGATGGTGGAGAAGACGGGTGATCAGTGGGAGCCCTCCTACTTACCTTTGAGGAGCTCAAGGCCTTCAACGATGAAGATGACGGTGCAGGGGAAACATGTTTGATTTTGGAAGAATATTTCCGCCCGGCCCCATGCTCCGTCAACGATAAGGGTTCACCCTTCCGAGGCCCAGAGGAGGAGATTGAAGACTCCCCTGCAGACAAACATTGCTGCTGCTCCAAAAGGGCTACCTTCTGCTCCACGAGGTACTCCTTTAGCTGCTAGAGCCTTCAGCGTTTGGTGGCCTTGTTGAACCATCCACAGAGAATGCACTCCCTGGTGTTGTGCTCTGGACCCAGACACAGAACACCCACATTGGGGAGGTCCTCCAATGCGATTCTCCGGCCACAGGAACACTTCTGTAATAAGTGTCCCAAAGACATCAGTGGATGAAGCTTCTTAGGTGACTTGTAGAACTCGTTGTCAACGGTACAGGAGAAAACTGGTGTTCTTGAATGAGAACTTGATGTGAACTCGGTCGCAGTTAGAAAAGAACTGAGGAGTATCAGGGGCCTCCCTTTAATATATGTGCAAGAGCACATTAGGTGACAGGAAGGGGAGGTCCCTGGGAGAGACTGCTGGGAAATCATCTGGAGGAAGTGATGCCTACGACTAGATATCCCATGTGTTATGGCCTGCAAGAGATTGACTCAAAGAAGTTCCTTAATATAAGATGGTAAGATGGTTTTTGGGAGGCTCCCCCCTACTGATTTTTTTTTTTTTTTTTTTTAATAGGTAGCATGTTGGTTTACGCTAGATCACTACTGCAGCACAGCACATGCAACTATTTGCCCCACTGAAGAACTGCTGGATACAGTGCACAGGCTTACGTGGAGTCCTTACTCTTCCATTTAAGATGCTGCCTGACCCAGCTTCCAAGTTCGACCTTGAAACTCAGTCGCCGCTGTGGAAGTACAACGCACTACTCACTGAGCCATAAAAGGACAGGGAATGATTTCTAACTGGCAGCTGTTTACAATGTTCCAATTTGCAAAAATGATATCCATAGAAACATAGAATTTGACAGCAGATAAGGACCGCTTGGCCCACCTAGTCTACCCATTTTCCTACCTAACAGATAAGCTGCAGATCCTAGTTAACAAACAGCCTATTTCTTCCTACCCCCCAGGACTGCCTTATGTCTGTCCCATGCATTCTTGAATTCAGCCACTGCTCTTGACTCCACGACCTCCTCAGGGAGGCTGTTCCATGCATCCACAACCATCTCCGTGAAAAAATACTTCCTCACATTACCTCTGAGCCGTCCCCCCTCTATCTTCAAATTGTGCCCCCTTGTTCTTGCACATCTCTTTTTCTGAAAGATGCTACCCTCTTGGACTTTGTTGATTCCCTTGAGGTACCTGAACATTTCTATCATGTCCCCCTCTCTCCTTCTTTCCTCAAGGGTATACATATTAAGCTCCTTTAGTCTTTCTTCATATGTCTTCTGGTGCAGACCCTGCACCATTTTGGTTGCCCTCCTCTGGACAGCCTCCACTCTGTCTATGTCTTTGGAGATGGGGTCTCCAGAACTGCACACAGTACTCCAGATGGGGTCTCACCAACTGTCTGTACAGAGGGATAACAACTTCCTGCTTTCTACTATTGATGCCTCTTCCTATGCATCCCAGTATCCCCCCAGCCTTCCTTACTGCCTTCTCACATTGCTTGCCCACCTTTAGGTCATCTGATATAATTACCCCCAGGTCCCTTTCCATTTTTACTGTTGTCAGTATCTCACCCCACCATTACGTACTCTTCCCCTGGGTTTTTGTTTCCCATGTGCATTACCTTGCACTTCTTTGCATTGAATCTGAGCTGCCATACATTTGACCATTCCTCCAACCTTGCCAAGTCCCTTCTCATCCTTTCCACTCCATCTTGTGTATCAACCCTGTTGCAGATCTTTGTCTCTTTGCAGACGACACATACTTTTCCTTCCAGTTCCTCTGCAATGTCACTTATAAAGACATTAAAAAGGACCAGTCCCAGTACTGAACCCTGCGGTACCCTGCTAGTAACCCTCCTTTCTTCACTGTGTACTCCATTTACTACTACCCTTTGCGTCTCGTTGTCTAGCCAATTATTTATCCAGGCTACCACCTTGGGGCCCATTCCAAGGCTGGCTAACTTGTGTATTAATCTTTTGTGTGGGACTGTATTAAATGCCTTGCTAAAATCTAGGTAGGCCATGTCCACAGCCCTTCCCTGGTCTACTACTTTGGTCACCCAGTCAAAGAAATCTATTAGATTCATCTGACACGACCTTCCCATCGTGAATCCATGCTGCCTTGGGTCCTGTGCCCTCTGGCCTCTAGGTAATCAACAATTCTTTCCTTCAGAAGTGATTCCATCATTTTCCCTACCACTGAGGTCAAACTAACTGGTCTGTAGTTTCCTGCCTCTGTCCTGCTCCCACTTTTGTGAAGAGGAATCACATCTGCACTCCTCCAGTCCTCAGGTACCACCCCATCCTCCCATGATTTGTTAAAGAGAGTAGTCAGCAGTGTCACTAGTTCTACGCTTAGTTCTTTTAGAATTCTTGGGTGAATCCCATCAGGCCCCATTGCTTTGTCTACCTTCAATTTTATTAGTTCTTTGAGAACCCTTTCTTCTGTAAATGGACTGGTATTGACCCCATCTTCAGAGTGTTTCTCTTGTTTGGTTTAGGTACCTCCTCCTCTTCCTTTTGGATACTGAGCAGAAATATTCGTTCAGTATCCCTGCTTTTTCACTGTCCCCCTCTACCCACATTCCTTCCCCTTTATTAAGCCTCAGTATCCCTCCTTTGGTCTTTCTTCGCTCCCTAATGTACATATAAAAGGTCTTATCCCCCAGCTTAACAGAATTGGCTATCCTTTCCTCGGTTTGGGCCTTTGCTATTCTGACTGCCTTCCCAGCCTCTTTCTGCTTTAACTGATAAAGTTCTCTGTCCTGCTCCTTCTGTGTTTTTTAATATTTCCCCGAATGCTATCTTTTTCTCCTTAACCTTCCTGCTACCTCTTTTGAGAACCATAGCGTTTTTTCCTTCGTTGTGTTTTATTGATTTGCTTTACACAAAGGCTTGTTGCCTCTGTGACGGCCGTTTTGATTACTCCCCATTGTTCCTCCACCCCTCCTTCTTGCCTGTTTGCTAGTCCTTTTCTAAGGCACTCTCTCATTTTCCCAAAGTCAGCCCTCCTAAAGTCCAATACTCTTGCTTTTGTATGGCTTGATTGTATGGCTGTGTTTATCGTGAACCACACTGTTTGGTGGTCACTTGTTCCCAGATGGCTACCCACCTATAAATCTGAGATTCTTTCTCCGTCTCCATTTGAGATTACCAGGTCTAAGATTGTTCCCTCCCCAGTGGGTTCCAATACTAGCTGTCTGAGGCATGCCCCCTGTAGGGCATCAAGAATGACCCTGCTCTTAGATGTGCCTGCAGCAAAGGTGCTCCAGTTAACATCTGGCATACTCAGGTTCCCCATCAACAATATCTCCCCTTTTTCTGCCATTCTAAGGAAGCCTTCTATCATTTCCTTGTCCATTCCCTCCCCCTGAGATGGGGGTCTGTATACAACCCCCGTGCGGATTGTGGTGCCATTTCCTGTCTCCAAGGTGACCCAGAGTGCCTCATCTGCTCCTGTTTACTCTTTAGTTCTGTTGCTTTGATCCTTCCTTTACATAGGAGCTACCTCCTCCTGTTTTACCCTCCCTGTCCCTCCTGTAAATTGTGTATCCTGGTATGCTGACATCCCAGTCATGGTTCTCTGTGTACCATGTCTCTGTGACTGCCACAATATCCAGACAACCTCTTCCATCAAGGCCACTAGTTCAGGAGCTTGTTACACAGACTACGGAGCATTGGTACTCATCACCCTCCACTTTTGATAGCCTTACCCTTTTAGCCCCATTCCTGTCCTTACTGCCTTTGCCTTTTTTACATTTACCTCTGTCCTGCTCCTAATAACTTCTCTACCTTGGTATTTACCTTACTAATTACCATGTTTTGTTGGGGGAGGCTGGGATTTCCCTGCTCCTTTTCAGTGTCTCCCCCCTTAGCTAGTTTAAATGCTTGCCAATGAAGCATTTAAACCTCTCACCTAGGATCCTGGTTCCCCCACTGGACAGATGCAGACCATCGCACTAGTATAGGTCTGCAACCCTCCAGGTGGCTCCCCAGTCCCCAATGAAGCCAAAACTCTGAGCTCCACACCAGCTATTCAACCACACATTGAAATCCCTGGTGAGGAGTGCCCTAGCATCGCCCTTGCCATAGACAGGCAGCACCTCCGAGAAGGTTACCGTATGCGCTACTTGTCTAAGGCCCCTCCCCAACTCTACAAACTCCTCTAGCACTGCTCTGATCCCATTGCTAGCCAGGTCATTTATCCCTAGGTGGACAATGACATCCAGCTCCCTCCCTTGTGCAGCTCCTCCCACGATCCTGAGGATTCGCTTCCTGTCCCTCCAAGCCGTGGCGCCAGGAAGACACCTTACCTCCTCTCTCCCCTTCCTCCCCCATTTCTACCCCCCTAATGATTGAGTCCCCCTCCAGGAGTTGTTTCCTTTCCCGTGGGGTCCCATGCCACCCTCCTGTGGGTCTCCCTTGTGAAGGTTCCCAGCATCCTCCTTGGTCTCCACTACAGGTGCCTCCATAGAGGAACCACTATCCACCAGAAGAGCGAATGAATTGTGGAGAGGTACAGCTGGAGGATGCAACTCTGTTCCACCACCTCGCCTCCCTGAGCCCAACCTGGTCCAGCCTCCTCTTCTTGGCAACCTCTGAGGTAGTGGCATTGGCCCTGGTGGTCCTTGGGTGGGGAATGAGGCTTCACGAATCCCAGCCAGGTCAGCCTGAGACGGCCAACCTCCCTCTCAGACCAGAGAGGTGCCTGCAAATAGAGCAGCATCCAGCCTCCAGAATGTCTCCGGAACACTGCCACCCCACAGCCATTGCACTGCACCACTCCTATCATGTCTTATTTTTGTCGCCTCTTGTTTCTCTGTATGCTTACTCTCCTCTCCTTACAACTCTCACCCTTCCTGTTCTGGGACAGCAACTTCCTATCTTCTTTAGTAGCCTCCTTCTTCCTTGCTCAATGTCAGACCACCAGCAGCTGGGGGGAGAGTGAGCTACTTTTTCCTTTAGGGTTGACAAAACCAATGTTTCTCTATGATCCTTCCCTTCCTACTGCCAAACAGGAAGTTCCTGTTGACAGTCAGATCCAGTGGCTATAAAAGTAGAACTGGCTTAGGGTGGGATGGAGAGCAATTAGTAAGAAAAAAGGCTAGCAACAGGAAGTTGTAATTTGAGTCACCTTCTTTTATAGTGCCTAAGCCACACCCCCAATGAAGCTCTCCCTCCTCCTACTGGTTTAGCAAAGTCAGCTGATACAGTACCCTTCCCAGCACAGAACACACACTGACTTTTTCTTTTCTTTTTTTAACCCTAAATAAGACCCCTTCTACTTCTAATAAAGTATCTGTCTACTTAATCTCAACAGACACGGACTCCTGCTGAGATACAAGTTTTAAATTAATAAGAAAATGTAGCTTTTTTAGTTAGCTGCTTTCTGCTCTACAAGCAAAGCTAGCAACAGGCCTAAATGATCCATGTTTAATTGTACCTGAATAAAAAAGTGATGTGAAAAACTGTACAGTATTTTGCACTGTTTATAAGTTCATGGGTCTTGGATGGAGGGCCTCTTATGGCCGTAAGAGTGTTGCGTCACACGTTCTTGGGACCAGAGGACTGCGAACTGATGTAAAGAAGTTTGAAAAAAACTAAGCCAAGATCCCAAGCATGCACATCAGTGATGCTAGCCGAATGCACATGCTCGGGATCTTGGCTCGGTTTTTCAGACTTCTTTTTCTAGCACTTTCAGTGCTTGTTCTCATTCAAGAGTGACATCTCCGAATTCAGAAGCTCACACTCTTTGTGACAATAGCCTTACCTGAAATCGCCCTGGGAAAGGTAAAAAAACAGCCATGCAGGGGTTTTGCTATCAGGATGGCACCATTCCACAGACATGCATTCCTGGACTCAGCAGCTGAAGTAGAGTTAGAAAGCTCTTTCACCACAGAGCTGACAGTGTCCATTAGACACACTTTAAGGCTCTGAACGGGACTGACTGTGTCCCTTCAAGGTAAGGTTAAATATAGCTCATTTGGAGGCAAGTCTTCCATTTCTCTTACTAGGAACATTACTAACAGCTGCCAATTAGCATTAATTTCATGTCCCCTTTAAATTGGAAACAAAAACAGGGTTTTAAATAATTGATTAGCAGTTTTTTCTTGGGACAATACTAACTGTTCAGAAAGTATTTATATAGGTTTTCTAGAAGTGTTACGTTTGTTAAACACAGTGAGGCAGGTGCTATGCATTTTCACAATGTTTTAGCACTTTTATGAGCAAAACGCTAATCAATTTTTAGAGTTAAATAAAACCCTGAAAAGTGAGTGAACACCTTTTCGTTGTTTCTGAAACGGAATGCTCCATCTGAAAGTTGCCACGAGACAACAGTACACAGGGTAAGAGTTGTTGCAGTTCTGAGCACAGGCTAGCTGACACAATTTAAAGCAGCAGTATTTGTTAGCAAATAAATTTATCATACAGTTTTTTTTTTGTTTTTTTTTAAGCAAGAACGTATTTCTGACACATTGGATCCAGCCTCGGTGTATTTTTAATTTTCTTAAAGATATTTGTAAAACACCTTTTATAGCTAATTTTGTAATTAAAAACTCAAGTCATTAAAGATGGCTGCCATTCACAGTTTTAAAAAAATCTCTTCTGTTGAGGTTACCTTTGGAATGTAAATACTAGAGTCACACTGCAAATGTATTTTGATGGTGCTACCTTGTTTCTGATGGTAAACTGCAAAGCACTGTACTAAGAGTTTTTAATTTTTTTCTAGGAAGACGGCACAGGAGCAGAAACTTTTAAAAAACTTCAAAATCTCATAACTTGCATTAGGAATGAAAGAAAATGGAAAGAAAAAGGGTATATTTATGTTTTTTACTGAAACATTGCTGAAAAAAAAATATAGGGTGACTAACAAATACAGTTGCTTGAAGTGATTTATAATGGTTAGAGTGACTGAAATGTTTAGAAATAATTAATCCCAACTGGCTAAAAACAATGCCATAATTTATAATCTAAGATAAATCTGGGTGTACATCATGTACTGCTAGTGTGCTATGAAACCTTCCTCGTGTATCTTTTCCTTTTTCTTTTTTATTTTCCATCTTATGTTTATCCTCCATGGCCTGCAGGCCGAGGTCCGTACTCCTCCAGTCACCACCCGGTACTGCCCCCAGGTACTCCCGAGCCCTATTTAGCGGGCAATTATGGGCAGTCCTGAGGTAGCAGCACAGGCCTGCTGGAGGGGACATCATGGAGCCTGCAGCCAGATTTTCTCTCTTTTTTCTGGTCCCTCCCCCTTGTAGCTATGATGGTGCGCACGTGGAGGCGCACACATATCACAAAGCTACGCTTCGAGTCTCCCAGAGTCTGGCACTGCCCCCCCCCCATCCTCCACCAGGAGGCAGCCAAGGAGCGGGACAACGTACCCACCCATCCCTGGGAGAGGAGAGCTGTCATCGGACGCTCGATCCTTTCCCTCCCCTGCCGACCCCCAGCAGCCCGAGCTCACTCCCGAATCTGGCGTGGTGTGAGGTGTGGCATCCAGTGCCTCAACCCTCAGCGCCACCAGGCCGGCCTATCTTTTTCTTTTTCAATGAATTTTGTATACTCCTGGGCCGAGGCAGGCTGGGCTCCTGCCTGCCCCATCCCTATCAGCCAACACCTCCCCAGGACTTACTTAACTGACCTTTCTTCCTCCACAGACTGCCCCCCATGGCAAGGCCAGGAGGGGGAGGGGGAGGGACCCCCCCCCCAAAAGAACAGATATCCAGATTTGTGTTGGCAGGATTCTGGGAGCCTTCCTCCACAGACTGCGCCCCAAGAACACATCCAGATTTGGGTTGGCAGGGTTCTGGGAGTGGTGCAGGTGGAGGTTCAATGCGCAGAGGGTCATGTACACCTACCAGGCCTCCCCTTGGTGGCAGTCATTCAGAGGAGACAACATGGGAGGCAGCAGTCCATCAGATGGTCAATCCTCTCCTTCCCAGCCGACCCCTGCAACCCGAGTCCATTCCCGAACCCTGGCATGGTGGAAGGTAAGGCGCCTTGTGCCTTAGCCCTCCACACCACTCAGCCAGCTGTGTATCTTTTCCTTTAGTACATGGCATCACTATCCTATCTCAGGCTATGTTGTCTTTGAACAACTGTACACTGAATAAGGTATATACTCTGTAAGGAACGGCTAACCAAACAGCCTGGACCGCTTGATTAAATTTAGAGCACCTAGTTCTCTGTAACTTTTTAGTTTATTCTGTGGCAGAGCACCTCAACTACTATGGCAGGGTATGCTCATTCCTGCAGCGTGAATTATTTGCATCAGTGGCAGAATTCGGTACAGCCACTACTGTCCGAGATATCATGTGATGTCACTGATGAGATTACAAGCTAAGCACAGAGAAGGAGTTCAGAATAAACAAAAATGGGGTCGGGCCAGGTAAGACAATAGTGCCTCCGAGGTATGCCACTAAAGGGAGCTACCTTGTGAGGCCTGGATGAGAGGACTGCAAGGCTACCCAAACCTCACAAGAGGATTATCTTATACGAAGAGACATCCCCTCAGTGGCTCTCTAGTAACTTATTATAAATTGCTCAAGTTACCTAGAAAGACTTGAAATAAGTTTCACACTCCATTTGTTATTTCAGAAAAAAGTACAGTTACGTAGGAACTTACCGTAACAGTAGATCTTTGAGAGAAGTTCCTTCAGTAGGTCATCACATATAGGACTGGCGCCACCTGGCATTGGGCCGCATAGCAGACTTTTCTAGCAATACCTGACAGGGGACCGCCCACCCAACTTCACGTGACTGACGTCAGCGTGACTGTATATAGTGGGCGGTCCCCACGCCCGCCCTCCAGTTCTCCCGCCGGAGCCAGGAAGAGGCCTGACAGAAGGAGGGAACAGGGTTTGGAGTCCCTGTAAAACACAAAAGGAGGGAGGTAGGGAAAAATATGACCTACTGAAGGAACCTCTCTCGAAGATCTAATGTTACAGTAAGTTCCTACATAACAGTACTATCTTACTTCGAGAGGGTTCCTTCAGTAGGTCATCACATATAGGACAGAGTCCCAAGCAGTCCCTCCAAGGAGAGACTGAGAGAAACTACGGAGGAGGAGAACTAACTCGAACAGAAAAAAATGGGATCCAGAATGGACCCAGCCTAGGACAGGACAGAAGGCCCTGCAAGACGGCTTGGCCGAAGCCAACCCTCCGCCTAGAAGCGATGTCCAGACTGTAATGTTTAGTAAAGGTATGGACAGAACTCCAAGTAGCAGCAGCACAAATGTCGGCTGCTAAGAAGTTTCGTAAGAAGGCTGCTGAAGCAGCCATGCCCCTAGTAGAATGTCCTCTAACAGGACCCGGCGGAGGCTTTGCGTACCTCTGGTAACAGAACCTAATGCAGTTGCCTAACCATTTGGACAGGCCCTGCTTAGAAACCAGTTTGCCCTTCGATCTAGGGGCAAAGGAAACAAACAGCTAGTCACAGGTACGGAATTCTTTGGTCCGTGAGTGTAACACCGTAGAATCCGATGAACATCCATTGTATGAAGGAGTGCCTCACCTCTGTTAGAGGGGGGATGGGTAATACACAGGAAGCTCTACTGATTTACCGCCTCGGGGAAAAAACTTCGGATATGTCCTGAGGACCACCTGGCCCCTATGGAAAATCAGATAGGGCTCCTTGCAGACTAGAGCGTGAAACTCCGAAATCATTCGGGCTGACGTGTTAGCCACGAGAAAAAGCACCTTCCAGGAAAGAAAGCGCAAATCACAGCTCATAGCCGGCTCAAAAGGAGGAAGGGTGAGCCTTTCCAAGACGAAGTTCAAGTCCCAAGGCGGAGTTGGGCTGCGGATGGGAGGTTTCAGATGGAGAATCCCTTTCAGAAAGGTTTTTGAGACCTCCAACTGAGCCACAGGTTTACCATCCACTAGCTTGTGGTACGCCAAGATAGCTGAAATATGGACCTTCAAAGAAGAGTAGGAAAGACCAGAGTCTGACAAGTGACGGAGGTATTCCATGACTTGCGGGGCAGAGCAAGAGAAGCTGTTCCAACCCTTAGTGGTCGCCCAGATTGAAAACTGTTTCCACTTCATGGCATAAGTGGAACGAGTAGAGTGTTTTCTGGCCTCAATGAGGACTTGAGCAACTCGGGAGGAGACCCCGAAGCGAGAGATCACTATGTCTGCAAGAGCCATGCATGAAAATGCAGGGTCCTGAGCCCTGGATGTAACAATCGACCCTGATCCTCAGTCAGGAGGTTGTGAGTCACTGGAAATGGGACTGGTGGTTCCCTGGAGAGCTTTTGTAGCAGCGGGAACCAGATTTGTCTTGGAAAGAGAGGAGCGATGAGGATCATCTTTGCCCTCTCCAGCTGAAGCTTGAGAAGGACCCTCTGTAGAATGGGAAATGGAGGGAAGGTGTACAAAAATTTCCATGTCCAAGAGAGAGACAATGCATTGTTCCAAAAAAGCACCGGTCCCTGGAACAAGCGAGCAAAAGAGACAAAGAGGTCGATTTCCGGACGCCCCAAATGTAGGAAGATGAATTTCGCCACTTCCTGATGCAGTTCCCACTCGTGAGCTAGGGTCCGAGACCTGCTGAGACTGCCCGCCAGGACGTTTAAAACGCCCGGAATGTGCACAGCCATTAAGACCAGATAGTGCTGGACTGCCTAGTTCCACACCCGCGTTGCTTCCCGGCACAGGGGGTACGACCGGGTTCCTCCTTGTTTGCTGACATACCAAACCACCGACATATTGGTCGTTTGGATTAGCAGTGATCCCTTGGGAAAGAGGGACTGAAAGGCCTGTACAGCATACAGGACCGCCCTCATCTCCAGAACATTGATATGCAAAGAAGTCTCCAAGCTGGACCACAGTCCCTGGGCTTGGTGCTCCCCTAGATGTGCTCCCCACACTATATTCGAGGCATCCGTGGTGAGGGAAGCTAAGGGTGCCGGGCTCTGGAAGGGAAGCCCCAGGGAAAGATTGCGAGAATCCATCAACTCTTTCTGAACCGCTGAGGAGACCAGTACAGAATGGTCTAGGTCGTCCAGGAGCTGGTCACAATGCAGCCACAAGGACCACTGAGTGACCCTCATGTGAAGCCTTGCCAGGGAAACAGTCATGATGGAGGCCGCCATCAGACCGAGAAGGCGTAGGACCTCCCGCGCCGAGATTGTCCTGAAAGAGGCCACTTTAGAGGCCTGATAGAGAAGGGTCTTCACCCTGTCTGGAGGAAGAAAGGCTCTGCACTGGACCATATCCAGGACTGCCCCAATAAACTGAAGTCTCTGGGCAGGGATGAGGGAGGACTTGGGAACACTGACTGTGATCCCTAGTCTGTTGAAGAGGTCCAGGGTGAAGGCAAGAGCCTCCTGTAGAGAATCCCTGGACGGGGCTGAAATCAGCCAGTCGTCCAAGTAAGGGAAAACTGCAATACCCCTGCAGTGCAAAAAGGCCGCGACCACCGCCAGGCACTTGGTAAAGACCCGTGGTCCCGAAGACAGACCAAAAGGGAGCACTCGAAACTGAAAGTGCTCCCCCTGGAAGCGAAAGCGCAGGAACCGGTGGTGGCTGGGGAAGATGGGGATGTGCAGGTAGGCATCCTGCATATCTAGAGCACAGAGCCAGTGGTTCTCCATGAGGAGTGGGAGGAGGCTCTGAAGTGTCAGCATCCAAAATTTTTTGTACTCGACTAACTGGTTTAGCTGCTTTAGGTCGAGTATTGGTCTCAAGTCCCCTGTCTTTTTTGGAACCAGGAAAAAGTGGTAGTAAAACCCCTTTCCCCTTTGCCAGAGGGGAACGTGCTCTATTGCTTCTTTGAGTAAGAGTGAGTTTACCTCTTCGCGAACGAGGAGGGCCTGATCCCTCAAGTAAGAGGATTTCTTTGGTGGAGTTTCCGGGGGAATTTCCAAAAACTCTATTGCACGTCCAATGGACACTAGTTGCAGGATCCATTTGTCACAGGTGATCTCCCTCACTCCTGCGTGTGGCAGACTAACTTCCCCCCCACCTGCTCCCCGTCGAGAGACTAAGGAGGCAGTGGGGATGGGGAGTCAAGAAGTGGCAGGGTGTTCAGGGAGATGACCCCCTGAACGTCTCTGATTTTTGGAGGCAAGAGGGGCGGCTGTACCCGTGGCATTACGCTTTCCCAGGTGGTGCGCCAGAGAGTTCTTTCTCTGCCTCCAGGTCCTTTTCTGAAAGGGCTGCTGCTGCTAGGAACCAGACCGGTACATTGACCTCACAGACCTAAGGGCAAGGCCCCCTGTCCTGTAGGTCTGTGATAATATCTTTGGTGTCCCCACCAAAGAGCAATGAGCCTCTAAAGGGGGCATCCTGAATCACCAACTGGACCTCGCTGGCGAGTCCGGACAGGCGAAGCCAGGAATGCCGTCTAAGGGCAACAGCAGTTGCCGAGGTACATGCCACTGAATCGGCCGAGTCGTAAGTGGCGCGTAAGGAGTGCCTACACGAGACTTTGGAGAGGTTAAGATCCTTGGCAAGTTCCTCCTTTAAAGGTGAGGGGGTCCATGGACTGGACTCGCACTTCAAGCCTGACCAAGGTAGCCTTTTGGTGGGACACCACGTGGGCCACATAGTTAAGGAACCAGAGGGCGCAAGTGGCCGATGAAAAAATCCTTCTTCCGAACTGGTCCATCTGCCTCAACTCGTTATCCGGAGGAGAGGTGCTCATGTGCTGTGGTGCTAAGGAGCGGTCATGAGCCGCAGAGATGACCACAGAGTCAGCCTTGGGATGAGCCTTCAGGAACAGGGCATCCTTCAGCACCCAGTAAAGCCTGTCCGCCCGTTTGGGGACAGCCGGGAGGGAATGAGGCATCTGCCAGATAGTAGTGGTGAGGTCTTGGTGAGGTGCCATCCAAGGGGGAATGGGGACCGGGGACAGAGACTCTAGGTCGAGATGTTCCGCGAGTCTCTGTCTCATGGGGTCCTTATCCTCAGACTCCCAGTCGAAATAATCCTTCATGGACCTCAGAAGGTCCAAAAAGGCAGGGTCCTCTGGTGGAGATTCCGGGGAAGCCTCGCCTCTCAGCCCCTCAGACTCCTCTGGGACCTCCTCTAAAGAGTTGCCAGCCCCCTCTGAGCTATCGTCATCATCCGCCTCCTCGACAGGATGGTGTCAGGTATCAGGAAAGGAAATATCCTGACGAGTCTTCCCCGAGACATGAACAGTAGCAACAGAGGAACTGCTTGAGAAAGGGGACCTAGGAGACCGTGGGTGTGGGAGCCTAGTCTCCAAGTCTGAGACCAACTCCAACCGTGCCCCCTGCCACCAAGACTGAATTAGAGCTCTGAAATCTGGAGCAACTGGAGGAGGAAGGGGGTGGAGTAGGCAGAGGCTGAGCAGGAGGAGGAGGAGAAGGAAGAACCGGTGGAGGGTAGTAACCCTGGAATCCCTGGTAAGTAGAGTAGGGATTAAATCCAGGGTAGACCTGTCCAAAATGACTCCAGTCTGGAGGGGTAGTGGTCCCCAGGAAACCCCTGCAGGTAATGTGGGACAGTTCAGGGTCTACAGTAAATCCCAGTCGTCAGATCCAGCGTCAGAGGTACCCATGTCAGACCCGCCGTTGTATATACAGGCTGGGGGTCCGGCGCCGGGACAGCCCACATCAGGGGAACCAACGTCAGGACCAGCACCATCCAATCCGGTGCTGGAAGGGGATCCGGCGTCAGAGGGGCCGGCATCGGGGCCAGATGAAGGGGTCCTGGCGGCGGGACCTGATCCGGCATCGGGGCCAATGGCTGAGGCCGGTCGACCGGTTCAGGCTGCGGGATTGTCGTTGGGAAGTCCGGCATCAGAGGAGGAGCTGGAATCCCACCCGAAGGCGGAGGAGGGTCTCGACGGGAAGACCTGCTGGCTGAGAAGGAGCCTCCTTCTCCCTGACCCCGAGAGGGGAACGTGGAGCTAACCCTGAAGCATCGAATACGTCAAGGGGTTCTCCGGTATCGTCATCAAAAGTACCTGCCGGAGAAGGGGAGGGTACAGGCGAGGGAAGATGAGGGGGAGGGGCTTACTCTCTCTGGTACCGCCAGACGTCGGGTGAGGCGCCGTTAAGCCCTGACGGGAAATCACAATCGCGGCAACCATAAGGGATGGCCGCCTTAGCAGGTGGAGTCGGGCGGCAGGAGGAGCCCTGACCGGCTTATCGACCGTGCCGGCAAGTACCACATCCTGGTAGTCAGCTTACCGCTGCCACGCATCCCCAGAGGTGCCAACTTTTCGGCTGAAGCAGTGTGTTCGCCGGAGGAGCCGACAACTGGCTGACCCGCGCTGTGGTCTTAACAGACTTACCGTCCAATTGTTCAGTAGTTCAGCTTCTTTGTCATTAAGGGTCACATATGGAGGCTCTCTCCCTGGATTTCTCCTTGTGCTTCTTGGAAGGAGAAGATTTTCCGGCCGAGGACTCTCTTAACTGGTCCATCTTCTTTTCAAGGGAAGCCAGGCAGGCTTTCAAAAGATGGGCCTCCAAATCCTGCTGTCTCCTTTTCTTTGTGGCCTGATTGAAAGGCTGGCACTCAGGGCAGGAGGAAACAGGATGGTCTGGGCCTAAACAGAGGACGCACTTGAGGTGCCCATCTTTGTGTGGGATCTGCGTGCCACATGACGAGCACTTCTTCTTGGATGAAGACTTCAATAGAAATGGTATAAAAGTTGAGAATTTTAGCGAAGGAAACTCCGACGCAAGACACTTTCACGACGATCGCTATATGGAAGTCTGCAATGCAACTGACACGAGGCGACGGCAGGAAAGAACTGGAGGGCGGGCGTGGAGACCACCCACTATACACAGTCACACTGACGTCAGTCACTTGACGTCGGGTGGGCGGTCCCCCGTCAGGTACTGCTAGAAAAGTCCGCCATACGGCTCGACGCCAGGTGGCGCCAGTCCTATATGTGATGACCTACTGAAGGAACCCTCTCGAAGTAAGATCTAATGCTCCTCTCTTGAGTCCAACAACTGTGCCCCTGATAAGAGCTTGTGCAATTTTAAACTATTATTGGCTGAAATCAAATGATTTATAATATGGAAAAACTATACATTTAAATAGAGAAAAAATAATGAATTCTGCAGCACTACATATGTTCTATGGCGGCAAGCTGATTCTGTGGCTCTGGAATGCCAGGGGTGCTGAGCATAATGTGCTCATTAAGTCTTCAAAACAATGTACAAACCAAGCCGCTGCTATCTGATAACATTTAAAAGTAGATATGAACTCACAGTAAATCCATGTGTTCCTCCATCTCTTACATAATAAACGTTATTGCTGGCCTGAAACAGAAACAATCCACTTTCTTGATGATAATCAAAGGAGGCAATCCCAACTGTTCCAATTCGTTTCCTCTCTCTTAACAATTCCTCCTCACGGGAATACATCCCATAGTCTGGGGTGGACTGGAAAAAGAAAAACTTCTTTTAGCAAAGCCATTAACTCGACTGGTTACAAATATTAAAAAAAAAATCATTCAATTTACCACAAAAGACTGCTCAAACCAAGAAATTTTATTTTTTCAGATTTTTAATATTAAACAAGGATGCAGCCAGAGTTGGAAATTTTCCAGCTTTCAGCATATCATTAAAAGCTGGCCTCAGCAGAATTTAGCTACAACTAATTCCCCCCAAAATCTGAATTTCAGGACCGTCCATTTTTTATTACTAAATACATTTTCATTAAATTTCAGGAACGTTTCCCCTATATATGTTACTTAGAACTGTTGGGAAATCATAATCATCTGCTTAAGATGTCACAACCTGCTGCCACAAGCAGACAATATGATTTCACAGCAGGAAAAGCAGGAGGAACAGATGTAGTATTTGAAGCAAAGACACTGTTTTCATGCAAATGTCCTTATTAATTAAGTGCGAGACCTTTCAAGTTTGAAGTTTTTTAATGAACTGGATATCTCTATCTATACAAGCATAAACTGTGACAGTTTCTTGTTGCTTGTGCATCCGGTGACTGCTTCACGTAAGCTAGTACCTGGCTAGTCTACTATACAAGCACCGTTTCCATACTCCCCTTACCAACTTCTTCAAACCCCACCTCACCACCCAACCCCCTCTCCCCCATACTCTTCCCCTACCCATAACCTTCCCTTCCCCCCTTTACCATCCTCCTTTTCCTCCCCTCTCGTTATCCCTATCCTTACCTACCCTGTCAGAGACCTGGGCTGCCCTCACCCATTCCAGGTACTTCGTAAACTGTACTGATTTATTTCTATTCCATTCCCTGCACATCTTGGTTCTAGTGTTCATATAACTTTGCATACTCAGGCATACACTGTACAATGCCTGAAGACAGTGGTATTCACAATGTTAAATTTCTTCTAATATGACAGTGCCTCCGATGCTGCTCCTCCCTTCGCCATACTTTTTTGTTATTTGTTTTTGTAAGCTATACATGTTTTGAACTGATTTATTTTTCTTTGTTTGTCTGTACCGGACATGGAACCTATGTAAAAGAGCTTTCCCTCACAGGTGTTAATCTGAAATCTAATGAATGAATAAATATCTGTCTGGGATACACAATGGCCAAACTCACAATATACCATTTAACATCATGAGCTTATGGCGGGCACCACAACTCCACGAAAGTGGCAGAGCCATTTAGTGAGTTCTGAAAGCCCCACCTCATGATTGGTGATAAATGTCATATTCCGAGAAGTCCACTGTGTGTCCAATTTATACAAAGCATTTTAAATTGTAGAGCTTTCAGATTCATTCTTTTAATGAAGAATATAGAGAATGCTGGATGGGCAACTATGCACAACCAGTGTGTTCTGCCACAGTGGCGTTCCGATTCCCTCTGACCTCCATAACGAAGTTCAAGAGGTCCGTGGGAATCAGAATCCCGAGGTGGCAGAAGCAACTGGTTGTGCATAAAGTTACTCATCCTGTATTTTTTCTAGTGTACAGTATTGTGTGAAGGCGCAACAGTTCTTTCACTTTCAAAATGAAAACTTACTCATGCAGTCTTTAGAGATTTCAGAATGTTGTTGTACCACAGATGGGTACAATCATATTCCAGGACCTCTGAACTGTGGTACAACAGCATTTTGAAAGGGATGGAATTCTATACAAAACAATGCTCTACTATACACTATAAATAGAATAACAGATAGGAGAATGTGCGTTACGAGGCTAGAATACCATTGAGAGGTTCTTTGGACATGTGACCCTTGAGAGCGAAACTCGAGAGGTTCCAACATATCCCCAGAACTTCAAGATGGTTTTCTAGTCTCGTAATACACATTTCCCTATTTGTAATTTTTTTCTGTAATATATGGATCCAAGGATTTCAAGTGAAGGGGCTTGTAGAGAGCAGGAACCTGCCAGTAATGTAACGTTGCCAGTCGGGAGCAAGAGGAGGTAGAAGCCACCAGAATGTAATGTTGCTGCTACTATGGCTACATTAGAGTACCTGAGAGGGCTTTACATGTGGGTCGGGGAGGACGGCAGCAGCAGCATGGGAGGAGACAGACGTGTAAAGCCTCAACGCAGGTAAAATGAAAGCACTCAACTGGGCTTTAATAAATTAATAAGCCTGCAAAAGGCGGGTAGAACAAGGCACTCACTGAGGGAAGCAATATAGGAAAGCCGCATAACAGCTATGTGCAAGAGCACCGAGGGGGTTATGTGCTTGAGAATGGGGGCAGAGTGCAGCAGCGGGGCTGTAGAACTGCCATCTTTGTGTATGGTGTTTTTTTGTTACGTAGCCATTTTCAGATCATTGGTTCTGTCACCTGTGGTGATGAGCGGCTTTTACCGTACACAACGGTTACAGTAAAAGCCAGCTTGCGGACAGCTGCTGAAAGTGTGCGCTAAGCTCTTGGAACCAATATTCTCATGCCACTTTGTGGGGAGATGCATCAACAGTATTACAGTATCTCATAATACTATCAATGAAGATGGAACAGTAGTATTACGGGATCTTGTGTACTATCAATGGATTGTATCAGTGGGATTATGGTGTAAAAACCATATTGTTTCCGATACTACTATTATGGATATCCATATATTACAAACTGTTTCTGTTTGATTTCACTGCTCTGTTTTGAGTGCAGCAGCGGTCATTATGATGTCATCAGGCACTGTTCAAGCTACTCTCCATTAGTTAAGAGCTCCTCTGTAGTCAATGTTAAGTGATTATAAATTGTGATGAACCACCTAGAATGCTAATAAAATATTTACCATCATTTTAGGTCTTCAGGCTATAAAAATAATTTATCTGTAAGGCTTCACACACACACACACACACACACACACACACACACACAACACACACACAACATGTGTGAGTATAAATTTATTAAGATAACTAGTGATATATTTGAGCTAAGTTTCGAGATATGATTGAGATATCACCTGTAAGATACCAAGATACAATCTATTAGAGATACTGCCACTGACATATTACCTTGTTATAATGCTACCTCGAACACCATTACTTCACACATTTTTCAGAGACATTCCATTCATACAAACAAACATCACACAGTGAATGAAAAATGAAACCACCTGTTTACAGCTTTATTTACAGAACTTTCAGGCCCTGTTGTATACATCAAATATGAGACGAGTTAATGTACAATATCAGAAATATCTTCTTTCACTGTACTTGACCTTTCTGTGACCTCACTCATGGCACTGCCACTCGTGAGGTCAGAGGTCAAGTAAAATTCAAGAAAATATTTATACCTTACATTAGCTCATCTAAACTTTGTTAAAGCACCAGTTAAGAGTTCTGATTAGAGTGACAAAAGTAGGGAAATGTGGTGTTAGGGTCTCCAACCATAACACCCACCCCCACCCTGCAAGCAGCAAAAGGAAAAACCATAATGGTTTCACCTCTCCTGAAACTTCGCAAATCAGGCCTAGGGTCAGGCCTAGGGTGTTCCTTGGGGTTGTCAACCCTAACGCTCACCACATTCCATCAGTAAGGAAGCCGAGATGTGCAGACTATTTAAAAATCGGGTGAGTGTCAGGGTTGACAACCCTAAGGAACAACCCAGGCCTGATCTGTGAAGACTCAGGAGAGGTGAAACTTAAGATTTTTCCTTTTGCTGCCTGCAGGGTAGGGGTGGGCTGTTAGGGTTGGGAACCCAACACATTTCCCTACTTTTGTCGCTTTAATCTGAACCCTAACTGATGCATTAACAAAGTTTTTTTGCAAAGAATTTCCTTACTTTACTGTGTGAAAACATTTATTTGCCTGAGGGCCCTGCGCTTCCATCCCTCCACAGATGCATACATCCATGTTGGTGTGGAAGCGCAGTGCCATTCGAGCCCTGCACTTCTATTTCTCCCAAAAAGCAATGTATTTTCTTGGTTGCATGGCTTGTTAAACTTTCACTGTTATCCTACGGGAATTTTAATTTTTTAATTTGTATGTTTTTTTTTTTTAATATAGTCCATAATTTTTTTTGGGGGGGGGTATTACGTATTATTCTTGTAGTATTCATAAATACCTTTGTATATAAAGATTGTCCCTTCATTGCAAATATTGTGGAACCTATGGCTTGCTGAAGTCAGAATGTGGGGAAAAAACAAGTCCAAATTCTTGTTTGCGTATGAAGGCATCCTTTTTCGTGTGAACAAAGAAAGCTCACAAAAAACTTTCTTTCAGATTCTCTTTTCATACAAAGGGATCCTTTTTTGTGAGGTTCTCTCATTCATACGAAAAAGGATGCCTTCAATGTAAAAAAAAGCCAAGTAAAAATTATTTTTTCGTATGAAGGGATCCTTTTGCACGTGACCCAATTCCTTTTTTCATATGATCACACGAAAAGAAAATGAGTCATGAAAAAATATTTTAAAATGTATAAAAAACACATTTCTGGGCTATTTTTTTTCCCAAGATGTAACTCCAGAATCCATCTAATGGGGGTCCTGATTAGCAAGATACCTGTACTGGTTGGTGTCTCTGCAGGATCTCGTTTTCATTGGTTTTGAAAAAAGAAACAGAAACAAGATGGCAGCCATACGAAAATACAGGTTACTCACCTGTAACAGGAGTTCTAGGAATGGTATATGTTGTTCATCCACACTTATTGGCAGGTTCCTTGCTGCTTTAAATCTTGCCGGAAGGTCTTCAAGCTGGATCCTCCCACCCACCGGGTGGTAAAACTCGGCTCCGCCCCATGGCCTAGATCTGGCCGCTGGAAGCTCAGGTTGTGCGTCGGCCGAGGTTGTGGTAATAGGATGAACAACATACCATCTTAGAACTCCTGTTACAGGTGAGTAACCTGTATTTAGGGACATGGATATGTTGTTCATCCACACTTATTGGCAGACTCCTAGCAGTTCTCCGGGAGTAGGAGGCAAGGCACTCCCGATACTTACTTGGGAAATAAAGACTGGAGAACCGAGGCCCCAAAATCAGCATCCCGCGAACTCAAGGTCGATGTGGTAATGGGTAATAAAGGTGTGTGCTGACTTCCAGGTAGCAGCCCTGCAGATTTCCTGGATAGGGACGTCCCTGGAAGCAGCCACCGATGCAGCAGTATGGTGGTAGAATGAGCTCTTATCCTCTGGGAGGCTCCATGCCCGCCAACTTATAGCAGAGATCTATGCAGGAGGTGACCCACCTGCCTACCGTCCGCTTGGCTGCAGGTCTGCCAGGTGCGGCTTCAGCGTGGAGTGACAAACAGCTGGCGAACCTCTCCCAATTTCAGCCGTGCTCCTTATAATAGCGGGTGCCCTCTAGGGTCCAAAGTATGGAGCCTGTATTCGGCCTCCGAGGTGTGATTGGGGTAGAACACCGCAGAGTCAGCACCTGGTTAAGGTGAAACTCCGACACCACCTTTGGAAGGAATTTCAGGTGGGCGCAGGACAGCTCTTGTCCCTGTGGAAGACCAGGTAGGAGACTCGATGCAAAGCGCCTGGAGCTCTCCCATCCTTCTGGCTGGACGGATAGCCACCAAGAAGGCGGTCTTCCACGACAGGTGAGAGAGATCACACCTGTGCATTGGTTCGAATGGCTTGCCCATGAGCTTTGCCGAGCCAGCAGTAAATCCCACGGAGGTGGAGGTTCTCGCATTGAGGAATGTGATCAAGGCCCTTGAAAAAGCGCCAACCACCTTACCCTGCGCCAGCACTGCCCCCTGCCCTCGCCTGTAAGCAGAGATGGCTGCCAGGTGCACCTTTAGGGTCGTGACCTCAAGCCCTTGACTAGAAAGGGACCATAAATAGTCCAAAATGCTTGCCATAGAACAGGAGGAAGGGTCCAAGCCCTCTGCCCTGACACCAAATGGAGAATCTCTTCCATTTAAAGGCGTAGCATTTTCTGGTCGACTCCTTACGGGACGCCTCAACAACATTGAGGACCTCGTCGGAAAGACCCAAGGCCTGGAACTCTAGCCGCTCAGGAACCAGGCCGTCAGGTGCAGGGATTGAAGGTCCGGATGGAACACCTTTCCTGATTGACTGGAGAGCAGGTCCGGCGAGCTGGAAGCCGCCTGTGAGCCTGGAGCTGAGGCTGAGGAGATCTGGGTACCAGAACTGGCGGGGCCAGTCTGGGGCTATCAGAATCACCTGCGCCTTGTCCCTCCTCGCCTTGAGAAGCACCTTGTGAATCAAGGGAAATGGGGGAAAGGCGTAGAAGAGGCCCGGGGTCCACAGCCTCGAGAAGGCATCCCCCTGCAGCGAGCCCTGCTGATGGGGGCGGGCATGAAACAGTCTCGGCTCAGCGTTCTCCCTGGAGGCAAACAGGTCCACCTGAGGTGTGCCCCAGAGGGAGAACAGATCTTGTACTACCTCTGGCAGGAGAGACCACTCGTGAGATGCAGCCCCTATCCAGCTCAGGGCATCGGCCAGGATGTTGGAGGCTCCTGCCATGAATGGCTAGGAGATCCGCCTCCAGGCTGCGCCACAGTGACCAAATCTGGAGAGCTTCCTTGCATAGAAGCAGGGCCAGCGTCCCGCCCTGAAGGTTTAGGTAGTACATGGTGATGGTATTGTCCGTCTGGACTGGACCCTTGACCCGGAGAAAGCGAGCAAGGTGGTGAGAGCTAAGGCGGACGCTCGGAGCTCCAGCAGGTTGATGTGGCATCGGGACTCCTGAGGGGACCAGGGCCGTGCACTCGAGTGTTTCCCAGATGGGCACCCCAACCCATCAGAGAGGCATCGGTCGATAGAGACCGTCGGCTCGGGGCGGACAAACGGGATGCCCTCCAGCAAATGGAATGGAACGGTCCACCACTGGAGAGCGTTCCACATCTCCTGGGTCACTATCACTAGCTGGTCCAAAGGATCGCAGCGTTGTGACCACTGGCTGGCCAGTCCCCACTGAAGGGGGCGCATGTGCCAGAGCCCAATGGACCACGCTGGTACAGGCCGCCATGAGACCCAGGAGGCGCAGGAAGTCCCGGGCAGGGCGCATTGCCCAACCAGAAATGACTGGGCAAAGAGGTAAGAACCTCGGCCCTGTCCACCGGGAGTCGTGCTCTGGCTCGAAGAGAGTCGAGCTCTGCCCCGATGAACAGGATCACCTGCTTCGGCTCGAGTTCTGACTTGGCCTCGTTGATGAGAAGGCCAACTTGAGAGCAAACCTGGAGGGCCAGATCTCTGGACCGCTCCACCTCCCGTCTGGAGGGGGCTGCTATCCGCCAGTCGTCCAGGTTAGGGTACACCCGGACCAATCGGCGCCGCAGGAATGCTGTCACCACTGCATGCATTTGGTGAAGACCCTGGGAGCTGGAGATAAGCCGAAGGGCATGGCTCGGAACTCGAAGAGGGATCCCTCCGCTCGAAAGCGGAGGAATCTCCGATGTGAGGGACGGATAGGGACGTGAAAGAACGCGTCCTGTAGGTCCAGAGAGCAGAACCACACACTGTGTTCCAGAGATGGTAGTATCTGTGCCAGAGTGACCATCCTGAAGGTTCGAGACCTTAGGAACTTGTTCAGGTCGTGTAGGTCGAGAATGGGGCGCCAGCCCCCCGTCTGTTTCGGAACCAGGAAATACCTGGACACGAACCCCGGGTCTGAAGGGGGGTCCTCTACCTCCGTGATCACCTCCTTTTGGAGGAGGAGAGCGATGTCGGCTCGGCGAGCCGCCAGTGAGGCTGCGGACCCCGAGGCCCCCCGAGGTGCGACGGCTCTGAAGGGCGGGGCCTGCTCAATTCAGAGGCAGGCCTTTTCCCACCACCTCCAGTACCCACCTGTCCGTGGTAACAGCGGACCAGGCGGAAAGGAAGTGTTTGAGCCGTCCCCCCACGGGGGGAGCCAGGGTGAGGTGACAGGGATGGGGGCGACACCCCTCAGCCCGTCACTGGGCAGGCTTGGAGGAAGGACCGGCCGAGGACCACCTGGGCCTTTCCTCCCTGCTTCCTGTTGGAAGCCGGCGGCTTGAGGTTTGGGATGCCAAGCTGGAGCATGCTGCCCTGGCGTTGCTGGGCGGGTGCAGAAGGGCAGAAGGGCTTAGGCTGTGGCTACGGCCTTTGTCCTTCTGAGCGGAAGAGACCGAGTCCAAGGTAGCATTGGACTTCTTGATCCTCTGCAGGTGACCTTCCACCCCAGGGCCGAAGAGGTCAGTCCCCAAAAAGGGAACATCCGCCAACTTGTGCTGGGTATCCGAGGTAAAGGTGGATATCCTCAGGCAAGCCCGACGACACATGGCCACTGCGGCCGCCACAGACCTGGCACATGAGTCCCCGATGTCTAACGCAGTCTGGAGCTGCTGTTTTGCCACTGCCCTGCCCTGGTTCCACACCTGCTGACCGTAGTCTACAGATCCGCAGGAAGATGAGGGACAACCTCATCCAGGAGCCCAACAGGCGTGAGAAAATGTGCCATGAGGACGGCGAACTGGCCTGGCGAAGGCCGAGAGGCGAGCGTAGATTTTCGCCCAGCATAATCCAATTTCTTGGATTCCTTGTCGGAGGTTTGTCTACATCCTGGCGTTCGGCACGCGGGCAGCTGTCGGTAACCAACCCCTCAGCCGGGTGTTCAAAAAACCGACAGGGAACCAGTAGGGACCGCATACTTCCTGGCCATCCTGGCCGGAGGCAGGGCAGGAAGCAGGGCGCTGCCAAAGTTCCAAGGCGGACCCACTATGGCTCGGCCACGAAGGCCTCCGTAGGAGAATCCCTCGGTCCAGAATCTCCGTGAGGGATACCTGGCCCATTGGAAACGGGTTCGAGCTTCATCCCGGTGGACTCCGAGATGAGTCGAAGCAACCCTAAGAGGACGAAGGGCTATCGTCCACTGACTGCTCTCCTAAGGACTCCAAGTCCATGCGCTTGGAGAAGAGGGAGGAACCATCATCGGACTCGGAAGAGTCCTCAAAGAGCTGCCTTGGGCCTGGGCCACCCTCCACCTGCCGAGGTTTATTGGGAGTGAGGGTGACAGACAGCTATGGGGCAAACCCAAGGCCGACCGAGAATTTTGGTGGGCCCCAACTAATGGCTGTGGAGGTGGAGGTTCCACCAGAATCGGTGGGGCAGCTGGAATTGGCCGAACAACGCCGCCTGGGAATAGGCCCTCGGCTACGCTGAGGAGGTTGTTTCAGCCGCTCGGTGACAGCCACTTAATGGCCGGGAAGGCGACTGGGTCGGCTTATCTCGGTCAAAAGGAGCTATTGCCATGAGTTCCTCGTCCTCCGCGCAACTTGCGCTGAAGCCTCCCTCGTCTGAGGAAGAGAGAAAGCGCTGCCGGGCGCTTTCAGCAGGTGTCGAGACCGGACCGCCTATGGCTGGGCGGGATCGGCCGGATCACGAGGATGTCCAGACCGAGAGTCTCGACTAGGCCGAGGAAGGCGGAGGAGAAGTGTCGAAACCGCACCCTGCTCGGACGATCCCACCGAGGTTCCGGAACCAGAGGCACAGACGAGCCGGACGGATCCTCAACTCTCACCGGGGAACTGAGAGGATTCAGCTTCTCCAGCCGACAACCCGTCCAACGGGTCGAGAAAAACTCGACCGCTGCGTCGCCGGAGTCTCGGTCAACTGACCTGGACGGGACACCGTGAAGCCAGTGGCGGAGCTGAGGGGTCGACCGAGTGACTGTCGACAAGGAGGGGGATCTTTCCGCTCCCAAGAGCGCCGATGAGAGACTTACTTTGCTCTTTTGGACCTGGAAAAAGGTCCGAAGAAGTTGGACCCTCACCTTTCGTCGAGAGGGCAGACAAAGCTCCTTAAAGAAGCAGAGCACGAGGCACCGAGAGAGATGGAACAAATGGCGCAGCCCGGTAGAAGCGGCCGCGTACCTCCTCTTGAGGCATCATCTGCTCGAGCTGATCCGCCGCCGCGCCAGCGGACACGCGAACCAGGCCTCTTTAGATTTCACCAGTGGAATTCTCTTCTCGGGGCGCCCCAGTTGTAATCGGGCAGCACGGTCTTCAAGGACGTAGGCCGAAAAAGAAGAGCACAAGTCACAGGCCTGCGGGTCATGCTCAAGGCCCAGGCAGTAGACGCACGTGGAGTGCGGATCCGTCCTAGACATCTTCTGCCCGCAAGGGCACCTCCGAAACCGAGTCGATTTGTCCATCGCAGCCACGAGGAGAAGAAGACCAAGTCTTTTTACTTTTGATTTAACTTCGAGAGTTAGAACCAGTCTTAATCGCAGAGCGTTAAGGGAGGGAACCTGAGCTTCAAGCGGGGAAGATCTAAGGCCATAGGGGCGGAGCTAGAGTTTACCACCCGGTGGGTGGGAGGAGCCAGCTTGAAGACCTTCCGCAAGATTTAAGCGGCAGGAACTCCAGTTATAGTGGATGAAACATATCCATGTCCCAGAACCTGTATTTCTAGGACATGGATATGTTGTTCATCCACACTGTCTGGCAGACTCCTAGCAGTTCTCCGGGAGAAGGGAGGCAAGGCGCACACCCCCTACTTGGGAAATAAAGACTGGAGAACCGAGGGCACAAAACCAGCATCCCGGCGTGACTCACAGTCGATGTGGTAGTGGGTGATGAAGGAGTGTGCTGACTTCCAGGTAGCAGCCCTGCAGATTTCCTAGATAGGGACATCCCTGGAAGCAGCCACCGATGCAGCGGTATGGTGGGTAGAATGAGCGCTTATCCCTCTGGGAGGCTCCATGCCCGCCAACCTACAGCAGAGATCTATGCAGGAGGTGACCCACCTGCCCATCGTCCGCTTGGCTGCAGGTCTGCCAGGTGCGGCTTCAGCGTATGTGACAAACAGCTGACGAACCTCTCCCCGAACTTCAGCCGTCCGCTCCTTGTAGTAAGCAAGTGCTCTTCTAGGGTCCAAAGTATGGAGCCTATATTTGGCCTCCGAGGTGTGATTGGGGTAGAACACCGGCAGAGTTAACACCTGGTTAAGGTGAAACTCTGACACCACCTTCAGAAGGAACTTCGGGTGGGGGCGCAGGACAACCTTGTCCCTGTGGAAGACCAGATAAGGAGACTCGATGGAAAGCGCCTGGAGCTCTCCCATCCTTCTGGCTGACGTGATAGCCACCAAGAAGGCGGTCTTCCATGACAGGTGAAAGATGTCACACCTGTGCATCGGTTCAAATGGCTTGCCCATGAGCTTAGCCAATACCAGCAGTAGATCTCACGGAGGTGGAGGTTCTCGCACCGGAGGGGAAATGTGATCAAGGCCTTTGAAAAAGCGCCTGACCACCTTCTCCTGCGCCACCGACTGCTTCCCGGCCCGCACCCGGTAAGCAGAGATGGCTGCCAGGTGCACCTTAAGGGTTGTCGACCGAAGCCCTTGCTGAGAAAGGGACCACAGGTAGTCCAGAATGCTTGCCAAGGAACATGAGGAAGGGTCCAGGCCCTTGCCCTGACACCAAATGGAGAATCTCTTCCATTTAAAGGCGTAGCATTTTCTGGTCGACTCCTTACGGGACACCTCAACGATGTTGAGGACCTCGTCGGAAAGACCCAAGGCCTGGAACTCTAGCCGCTCAGGAACCAGGCCGTTAGGTGCAGGGATTGAAGGTCCGGATGGAATACCTTCCCCTGATTGACTGAGATCAGGTCCGGGCGGGCTGGAAGCCGCCTCGGGAGCCTGGAGCTGAGACTGAGGAGACCTAGATACCAGAACTGGCGGGGCCAGTCTGGGGCTATCAGAATCACAAGCGCCTTGTCCCTCCTCACCTTGAGAAGCACCTTGTGGATCAAGGGAAATGGGGGGAAGGCGTAGAAGAGGCCCGGGGTCCATGGCCTTGAGAAGGCATCCCCCTGCAGCGAGCCCTGCTGAGGGGGGCAGGCATGAAACAGTCTCAGCTTTGCATTCTCCCTGGAGGCAAACAGGTCCACCTGAGGCGTGCCCCAGTGGGAGAACAGATCTTGTACTATCTCCGGCAGGAGAGACCACTCGTGGGACACAGCCCCTATCCGGCTTAGGGCATCGGCCAGGGTGTTGGAGGCTCCTCCCACATGAATGGCAAGGAGATCCGCCTCCAGACTGCATACGAGGGACCAAATGCAGAGAGCTTCCCTGCACAGAGGCATGGAGCGTGTCCCGCCCTGGCAGTTTAGGTAGTACATGGTCATGGTATTGTCCGTCTGGACCTGAACCACTTGACCCCGTAGAAATAGAGCGAAGGCGGTGAGGGCTAGATGAACAGCTCGAAGCTCCAGCAGATTGATGTGGCATCGGGACTCCCGAGGGGACCAGAGGCCGTGCGCTCTGTGCTCCCCCAGATGGCCACCCCAACCCAGAGAGGCATCGGTCGATAGAGAGGCCGTCGGCTCGGGCGACAAACGGGATGCCCTCCTGCAGATGTGCTGGAACGGTCCACCACTGGAGAGCATCCCACATCCCCTGGGTCACTGTCACTAGCTGATCCAGAGGATCGAAGTGCTGTGACCATTGGCTGGCCAGCCCCCACTGAAGGGGACGCATGTACCAGCGGGCCAACGGACCACGCTGGTGCAGGCCACCAGGAGGCGCAGGAAGTTCCGGGCAGGGCGCGATTGCTCAACCTGAAATGATTGGGCAAAGGAGGAAAGAACCTCGGCCCTGTCCGCCGGGAGCCATGCTCTGGCTCGTAGAGAGTCGAGCTCTGCCCCGATGAATTGTATCACCTGCTTTGGCATGAGTTCCGACTTGGCCTCGTTGATGAGGAGGCCAGCCTGAGGCAAACCTGGAGGCCAGATCTCTGGCACACTCCACCTCCGCTCTGGAGGGGGCTGCAATCAGCCAGTCGTCCAGGTGGGGTACACCCAGACCCTTCGGCGCCGCAGGAATGCTCTCACCACTGCCATGCATTTGGTGAAGATCCTGGGAGCTAGGGAAAGGCCGAAGGGCATGGCCCAAAACTCGTAGAGGGATCCCTCTGCCCTGAAGCGGAGGAATCTCTGGTGGGACGGACAGATTGGGCCGTGACATGAAGAACGCGTCCTGAAGGTCCAGAGAACAGAACCACACGCACCGTTTCAAGGATGGGATAATCTGAGCCAGAGTGACCATCCTGAAGGTCCGAGACCTTAGGAACCTGTTCAGGTTGTGCAGGTCGAGAATGGGGCGCCAGACCCCCGTCCGTTTTGGGACCAGGAAGTACCTGGACACAAACCCCAGGTCTGGAGGAGGATCCGCCACCTTCCTGATCACCACTTTTTCGAGGAGCAGGGCGACATCGGTTCGGCGAGCTGACAGAGAGGCTGCGGACCCCGTAGCCCCCCGAGGGACGACGGCTCGGAAGGGCGTGGCCTACTTGAACTCCAGGGGCAGGCCCTTTCCTACCACCTCCACCACCCAACGGTCTGTGGTGATAATGGACCAAGCGGAAAAGAAGTGGCGGAGCCGTTCCACCACGGGAGGGAATCAAGGGGGGAGTGACAAGGCTGGGGGCGACACCCCTCAACCCGTCACTGGGCAGGCTTAGAGGAGAGACCGGCCGAGGGACCTCCTGGGCCTTTACCTCCCTGCTTCCTATTGGAGGAAGCCGCGGGCTTGGGTTTGGGATGCCAAGCGTGAGCCTGCTGGCCCTGGTGCTGTTGGGCCGGACGTGCCGCAGGCACAGAAGGAGGAAAGGCTTGTGCTGCTGCTGTCAGCAGCCTTTGTCCTTCTGGGCGGAGGTGACAGAGTCCAGAGTGGCATTGGACTTTTCAATCCGCTGGAGGTGACCTTCCACTCCAGGGCCGAAGAGGTCGGTCCCCAGGAAAGGGACATCCGCCAGTTTGTGCTGGGTATCCACCGTGAAGGTGGATATCCTCAGCCATGCTCTGCGGCACATGGCCACTGTGGCCGCAACTGATCTGGCACAGGAGTCTCCAATGTCCAGAACCGTTTGGAGCTGCTGTTTAGCCACCGCCCTACCCTGGTCCCATACCTGCCGGACCGTGGTCTGCAGGTCGACCGGGAGATGAGGGATCACCTCATCCAGGGAGCCCATGAGGGCGTGGGAGAAGTGTGCCATCAGCACGGCTGAGCTGGCCTGGCGGAGGCCAAGGGAGGATGCGGCGTACACCTTGCGCCCGGCATAGTCCAGCTTTTTAGACTCCTTGCCGGGGAGCTTGTCCACATCCCTAGTGTTCCCGGAACGCCGGAAAACACTGTCGGTGACCAACCCCTCGGCGGAGGGGTGTTCCGAAAAACCGGGCAAAGACCCGGTAGGGACCGCATACTTCCTGGCCATCCTGGCCGAAGGCGCAGGACAGGAAGCAGGCCGCTACCAGAGGTGCAAGGCTGGGCCAACAATGGCTTCAGCCACTGGAAAGGCCTCCGTGGGTGAATCCCCTCAGTCCAGTATCTCCATCAGGGGATACTTGGCCCGCTTGGATACGGGCTCGAGCTGCATCCCAGTGGACTCTGAGATGAGCCGAAGCAGACCCATGAAGGACGATGGGCTTTCGTCCATCGACTGGTCCCTAGAGGACTCCAGGTCAATGGGCCTGGAAAACAGGGAGGAGTCGTCGTCGGACTCCGAGGAGTCCACGAAGAGCTGCCTGAGGCCTGAGCCACCCTCCACCTGCAGAGGACGGTCGGGAGTGAGGATGACCGACAACCTGTGGGGCAGGCCCTGACCCGACCGAGAGTCCTTGGTCGGCGCCCCCGATTTTGGTTGTCGAGGTGGAGGTTCCACCACAATCGGTGGGGCAGTTGGTTTCGGCCGAACAACCGGCCCAGGCTTGGGCACCTCGGCTACAGCGAAGGGTTGTTTTAGCCGCCCGGATGACAGCCACTTGATGGCCGGGGAAGGTGACAGCGTCGGCTTGTTCCCGGACAGAAGTAACTGCTGCTGCCACATCAAGTCCTCGTAGTGTTGATGCAACTTGCGTCAAAGCCTCTCCTCTTCCGAGGAGGAAGATGAGGACGAGCAGCGGCACCGCTTACTTCGGTGCCGAGACCACTGACGTCGGCGGGATCGAGACGATGTCAGAGACCAAGACCGAGATCCTCAGTGTTTCCGAGGACAGATCTGGGAAGGGGCGGGAGACACCTGCTCTTCCCTCGGCTCGGAAGCCTTAACCGGGGACTGTGGCACCGGAGGCGCAGGCAGGTCGTCTTCACCGGGGGGACCTTGTGAAGAAGGGTTGTCGGCTTCACCAGTCAACAGCCCATCCGACGGGTCAAGAAAAATCTTGATCGCGTCGACGGGTGTCTCGGCCGGCTGACCTGACCGGGACACTATGAAGCCAGCGGCCTCAGCCGCAACCTCAACCAAAGTCGAGTGTCGACTGTCCGGGGAAGGGGACCTCTCCCGCTCCCATGAACGCTGACGATGGGACTTACCTTTTGTGTCCTTCTTTCTGGACCGAGAGGAATGTCCCGATGGCCCCTCTCCCTTTGTAGAGAGGGACTGGCAAAGCTCCTTGAAAGAAGCTGGATATGAGGTACCCAGAGAGAGCGGGATAAATGCCGTGACCGAGGAAGAGGATGATGCAGCCTGGGCCGCCTCCTCCTCGATGGCGATTATCTGCTCGAGTTGCTCAGCCGAGCCAGCTGCCGCGGTAACCGCCCAATGGACCTCCTTCGACTTCACCAGTGGGTAGCGCTTCTCGGGGTGCCCAAGCTGTAACCGGGCAATGCAGTCTTCCAGGACGTTGGACGAAAACGAACGGCATAACTCGCAGGCCTGCGGGTCATGTTCTAGGCCGAGGCAGTAGACGCACGTGGAGTGCGGGTCCGTCCTGGACATTTTCTGCCCACAAGGGCACTGCGAAATCCAGGAGTCGATTTGTCCATCGCAGCCGCGAGGAAGAAACTTGACCGAAGTCTTGAAAATTTTAAAATAAGTTTCAGGCAAACCGAAGAATTAGGATCCAGTCTACATGCAGAGCGTTAAGGAGGGAACCTGAGCTTCCAAGCGGTAAGGAAGATCTGGCGTCATGGGGCGGAGCCAAGAGTTTTACCACCCCGGTGGGTGGGAGAAGCCAGCTTGAAAACCTTCCGGCAAGATTTAAAGCGGCAAGGAACCTGCCAGACAGTGTGGATGAACAACATATCCATGTCCCAAGAAAAGGAATTTTTTCTCACGAAAAAGTATTTATTTGAATTTTGGTACCCAGGTAGGCCCACTGAGACCATGCAGTCCCTTTTTCAGTGACGACCAGGGGAGCACATACAAACAACGTACAACTTGTATAACAAAGTGCAAGTGTAAACTGAATAATATGACATTTCAGAGACCCCCAGGATTACCCTCATACGAAAAATAATCTTTTTTCATATGGACCAAATATTTTTCATTCCAAGCAGCTATCCAAAAACACGTATTGAACTGTTCAGAACCAAAATTTTAAATTCTTATAACTTAGGAATGGATTAATATTTTTCACCAAACCAGAGAAAGGCACCACTGTAGCCCAAGCCTTTTCTACCCTTAAAATTTCAGAGCAAAATTCCAAACCATCTGGGTGCTCGTCAATGACGAAATGCAACAAAAATCCCCAATGTTTTCAATTTTTTCACTATCCAGATCTCTGAATCCACACATCCGACCACAATGAAACTTGGCATGTCAAGAGATCGTGCCCGAGACCACACATACAAAATGTTATGCAAATCCACTTCACTGTTGTAAAGCTATTAAAGTGAAAAGTTTTGGAAAATGCAACAATTGGGATTTAACACAGAAACCCCTGCTCAACCCTAACTACCATGCCACTATACTAGATATGAAAAGAATGACACCCGCCAAGGTATCCAGGTGTGCTGATACACAGATGCCTTGAGTACATTTTGATGCTTGAGGAATATGCCAAGTGCTGTCAACCACCCGAGAAGTCCATACATCAGCATGCCCAGACATCTCAAAAGGTGTTACTCCTCTTAAAAAACAGACACCAAATTGATTTGTGAAGTATAAACAGTCATTTAGTTCTGAACTGTCCGGGCGTGCTCAGATAACCGGACAGTCAGGTGATGCACTTGGCCAAACAAAACTGTTAGAATCTCATCACCATAAAATGTCAGTGGTTAAAGACGCAGTGTTCCATCCAGTCTGCCCATTACCCTCCTGAGTCCATGTCCAATTTACCACTAGACCAGATTTGCTGAGCTGACTGTCCCCTCCAGGTTTTCTAGAGCTCCTTTCTTGTCCCTTCTTATCTCACGTGTGTGCACTCTACTCTCTCAGATCTTATCTGCCAAGAGACAGATTTTGCTCTTGATTCCCTTCCCGAAGTTACAGATGAAAATACTGAACAACACAGGTCCCAAGAACCCTGCGGCATCCCCACTCATGACTTTCTTGATCCCCAGGGTATCTGCTGTTAACTATCCTCCACGTTCTGCCGCCACCAAACCATTTCCTTTCCATCTAGTGAGTCTGTCCCTCACTTACAGCTCCTCCAGCTTATTAACCAGTTTTCTGTATGGTACAGACTCACAGACCTTGCTGAAGTCCAGATAAAACACTTCTCCAGGCTTACTCCAGTACGCTGCCTTTGTAACCCAATCAAAAACATCACTCAGGTTTTCACGATCTGCCTGCCACCAATCCATGCTGCCTCCTGTCCTGTAGTCCATTTGCCCCCAGGAATTCTACTAAGTGTGCCTCTATGATGGTCTCCAGCAGCTTTCCAACAATCAGTGTCGGACTGATTAGCCTGCAGTTACTGGGATGGTCCCTGTCATCGCTTCTGTGGAGTGGCACTGCATCAGCCATCTTCCAGTCCACTGGCACAACCCCTGTTACTATCAGAGTCCTGCTGATACAACCTGTAAACACTTTAAAAGAATTCAGACAATCCTTTTAAGTATTAATAAGGTTAATTCCAGTGCATTTAAATACAACTTAAAATGACCTGCCAGCAAGGCTGGTCAATACATTTTCTGTGGGTTTTCGTACCCAGAAATTTAACCTGAATTGGTTTTGCAAGCCCAGCAACCACGTCAATGTAACCATAATTTAGTACCTCATCTTAAGCATTATATAAATATGTACTCTATTGCCTTTCTGCTGTATTATATACTCAACAGCTGCTGTCAGTACAGTGTGCTCTCCTGCAGAAATATTTAAAATAAATAATAAATGCAGACTGTCTGTCTCTCTAAGAACTGCAGCTATTGAAAACAGACCCACCCTAATGGGAGATGTTTTTAAAGTGCTAATAAGGTATGCACCAGAACCAATCTGATTTTAAAAACATTAATGGGGGGAGACAAAAGAAGCTCTGCTGCTGCCACAGTGGGTCAACAAGCCAGCTGAAATACTAGTTTAATCAGAGACCACATGCAATTTATCTACAAGACAGATTTAGACCCTTGTGTAGTGAAAGAGTGAAAATACATAGTCAACAAGACATCTTAAAGTCCTCATTTTGTTAGAGACTGCACTTAGTTGGTTAGGCAACTAGCTTGCTCTGTCTGCCAGTATCAAAGCGATCGATCAACTAATTGGGACCCAATTAGTCGATCGATCGCTTTGATAGAATAAAGTCTAAGCACTAAAGGGTATAAATATATCTGAAAATACTGGACCCATAGAAAGCAATGGGGCACGCTCACGCAGCCTTCATTTTGTGACATCACAAAACAGGGCTGCGTGGGCCAATGTGGGGGCGCGTTTGCCCTACGGAGAAGTCTGTGTTTTTTTTGCCAGCTGAGCATTACGAGAGATATATCTTTTTCTAGCAAATGGCTTTTTATGCCAAACTTCGTGAGATTACTTCTTGGAAGGTAAGCCATCAAATGAGCTAGAGGAGGCGGTTACTAGAAAGCAGTCTTTAATGTTCAAATGATTGGGGGGGGGAACGACACTTCAGTATGTTTTGTGAAACTGTAATTATATATGCCTATTAAATATTTCCTTTTTATTATTGGATTGTCTGTGCAGCACTTAAAGCCTTAGGAATGAGGCGCTATAGAAAATATAGATGATTTGACTGATTGACAAAGGAGTCATACAAGCCATACAAGGATTATCTACTTTTCTTCTTTCTTCTTCTTTTTCATACAGCTTTTTAGACCTGTGTCACTGCCACATGCCTGGTTCAGGTGTTCGTCTAGCACCCGCAACCCCATCCGCCACTCCCCACCATCATGCCGGCGAGGATCCAAATGGGGTGAGACCTGATGGCACCAGCACTGTCATTAACGGAAACCAGTTCACATATTTTTGGGGCTGTCTCCCTTGCCTCCCCCCTCCCCATGTGTCCTGACACAGGACATGCACCCCAAACACTGCCCCTCGGAAGCATGTAGCGATATCCTGTGGGGAAGACAAGCTCCATCGGCCCTCCGCATGGGTCGCTATGACACTGAAACCAGGATGTCTCCCACCCTGCTGGGAGTGCTGCCACGCAGCAGCGATACCTCAGGCCCCCCCATGGTCATGCCTGAACCCAGGCTACTTGCTCTGAAGTACATAGTGCTTCGGTTGAGCCACCGGGCATTCCACCATGATTGATTTTGTTTTTTCTCCATACAGCTTTTAAACCCCTCTGAGAGCTACTGGCTCCTGTCCTGGTCTCCCCAGCTGCCTGCATCCATGTCCCCTGACTTACCCTGGAGCTAGTCCCCCATGGGTTACCCCCCCCTTGGCGTGGCCAAAGGGGAGAGGGTCATCCCCAACCCCCCCAGCTACATATACAGATGCTCCAGGTCTCTGGATGCTAGTGTGGGTCTGGCAAGAGAGAGAGAGAGGCACAGGGCTTCATGAAGTCCTTGGGTCCCCTTTTTCATTTTTCTCCCCTTGAGCTATGGTGGCACAAGCTACGCATGCTTGTGGAGGTGCACATACATGCCAGAACCACAGCTCCCCCAACCCCTGACTTCCATCTGCTGCTCGTACATCGGCACTGCCACCAGGCCTCCTCCTCCTGGTAGCAGTCAAAAGCCAAGTCAGCACGCCACCTTGAGCCATGAGAGAAGAGTTGCCTGACAGCTAATCAATCCACTCCTGGCCCATTCCCTCTTTGCCAACCCAGATGGTCCAAACTTGTTCCCGAACTCGGGTCGCCAGCATGATGACAGGAAGGGCACAAAGTGCCTCAGCCCTCTGCACCACTGGGCCGGCATTCCCGTTATTACTTTTCTGATAATGTAACACAACATCCAAAAATCAACTGCTAGGGAAACTCAAGCAACATTAATGCTTGGAAGTAGTAGTGGAACAGATCTACCACATCCTGATATCAAATTAATGTCAGTACAAACTGGGTCAGGACTCCTCCAGGGCTGTTCAGGTGTTTAATTTGGGACAATAACCTGGGGGGAAAACTTCACTGGTAATCCAACCAGGGCATTTAAACAAGTCACTCAAAAACTTGGACCACCTCCAGCCTGGGAGGGTTGAGGCACTGGATGCCTTACCTCACGCAACGTCGGTGACCCGGGTTTGGGAACGATCTCAGGTTGTCGGGGAACTGGCATGGGAGGGAGGGATGGAGCAGGATTGACCAGCTGCAAGGCAGCTCTCCGCTCCTGAGGTGGATGCCCGCACCCTCCGTAGTTCTGCTCCTACCGGGTGGAGGTCCAGTGGGAATCACAGGCGTGAGGGTGTGGCAGCAATTGCCAGGGTTGGGGCGGAAAGGGCTGAGACAGTACCCGGCGTGTGCCTCAACGCACGTGCATGTCTGCTGGGGTCCCAGGATGGGGAGAAAAATTGGGGGAAAAGATCTACAAAGTACTAATATAAAAAAAAAAATTTAAATAAACAAAAAAAACGTGGACCACCAGCTTCTGTTGCTGAAAAACAGGAAGCACTGTGCTAAGATGTAAAGTACAGACCATTCTGAACCCCAACAAAACATGATGAAATATGCAGATTCGCCTGTGGTCAGCCATCTGGTTTTCCCCTAGATTCCCAAGTGCTGAACCCCAGCACCCACAGAGTGCACTGACACACCAGTCACTGGCCGTGAGACTGCAGTCTCTGCCAACACCTTGCCAAGTCCTACTTGCAACTTGGCCACAAGGGGTAGTGGAGAGTGACACACTACACCTCATGTTACCTGGCGATCAAGCATATCACTTCTATAACATTCCTAACATCCACTAGTTCAATAAAGAAGAGGCTTGAGTTTGCTCCCACACCAGGGCCTCCAGCATGGCAGCTCAACAGCCTGCTGCAGAGATACAGGGCCAACCAGAAGAGTAAAGTTTTGAGTTTTTTCATATAACTTTTAATCCTCCACTTCCATCCATCCATGCCTCAAGACCAGGGACTTACCCCACGAAGGCCACATCAGCACCAGGGATCCCCATTCATTACTATTGAGAGGTGGGCCTCCAAACAATCCTAGGCACCCGCCTCTCATATTGGGCAGCCGCCACTCTTTGCCTTTAAATGCGTGCACTTGCGCGATCAGACAAGACTAGCGCAGCTGCAGTAAAGCTCTCTGCAGGTTTGGGGACCACGGGGTAAGCGGACCAGGCTAAGGCGCCAAACCGTGGAGCCAACAGAAAGGAAGCCTCTGGGAGTGACAGTCCAGCAGCCTATAATGGAGCTGCTACGAACTGCTGGGTAACTCCCATTAGTCTGCTGCCACTTTACGGATTTCAATCGCTCAGATCGTCAGTCGGCTCCAGAAGTGCTAGTTGTAATTGAGCAGCTTCCTTTGCCTAATATTGATAAAAAAAAAAACTTTTTTATTTGTTTTAAACTTGAAGTATCAGAACTAACTGGTATATGAAGTGTTACTGAGTGTGTGTGTGGAGAGAGAGATCATTGCGTGGTGACTCTCCAGCATTTCAGACCTGCAAATTCTTCTGCCTTTCACTGAAAGGGCAACTGCAGCAAAAAAAAAAAAAAAAAAATACTGGCAGTAAAAGAAAAAATAAACACCAGTCTGCACTGGAAGATTTATTTTCTATGGGAACTCATCCAATTCACTGAACTGAATTTAGCTGCTGGTTTCTTGCATGCCTGATGCAGCACACTTGATTAGGATTAATGGTCAGACCTGCACATTTTTAGGTAACTGCTTGTAGGTGGTTCTGGATTGTAAACTACAACATTAGACCTGTGAGCAGTGCAAGTGGCTAGAATAATCCTGAAACAATTGAAGTGGGTCGTTGAGAGAAGGGGAAAGGGGGAGAGAGAGAGAGAGAGCTCATTGTGTGGTCTCCCACAGTGGGTGTTTGATGAGCTGCAGTGCATAAAAAATAAAAATATACTGGCAGTAAAGAAATAAAATAATTTGTGCTCTGCACAGCAGTCAGATATTACTACCTGGTGTACAGCACCACAGCCAGTTGTGTTTGTGAGGAGACACTGGGGACAGACGCCCTGACTTGACCCTCCCCCTCCAAGGCGGTCTGCCAGTCCTGTCCTTGTGCAGTCAGTTGCTTTGTCAGTGTGTGGTGACCGTCACTTGTTTCTATTTGTGAGAAAAAAAATTCAGGGCTCCTGCCATAACTGTGCCACCAGGGGTCTAGTCTCTATCCCAAACCCTGATTCAGGGAGCAGAAAAATATTTGTGTGAGAGAAAAAAAAATGATGGGTCCTTAACTGTGTCTGTCCCAGTCAAGTTGTGCAGTCTTGCTTTGTCAGTGGTCACTTGTTCTAATAAACCCTGATTCAGGGAGCAGAAAAATATTTCTGTGAGGCTCCGCTCAACCAGCATTACCAAACTCTTGTTCTGTATTTGACAAATAAACACACGACAAGTAGGGGGGAAAAAAAAGCTTTATTGTACGCAATGCAGAAACTAACTAACTTTGGTTTCAAATTAACTCAAAAACGGAAACAACCTGATCAAGATCATGACAGTCGTGAGTCGATGACTGGGACAATGCCAGTTGGTCCAGTTGATCAGGATGTCCAAGAGACTCCCTGCACCTACTCCTATACAGAAAAAAAAACCTCTAAGCATAGAGCAACAGGCTTTTATACTGGCTGGCTAAACAAATACTGTTGGTTAGAGTACAAAGAAAATGATGGCATGTTTTGTGCATTTTGCATAAAACATAAACAGATGCCCAAATCAGGAACAGTTTGGGTACTCAGTGGGTGTAAGACATTCAGAGAAGATGCTATAATAAGGCATCAGAACAGTTCAGTTCACGTTGTTGCTTCTGAACTGGAAGCAAACTGCAGAATTTCAGCTTCAAAAGGTGGAATAGAGCAGGCAATGCAGCAGGCCCTGACCCTGGAACAAGAAGCTTTTGTGGCATCCTTCGCTGTATGTACTGGCTAATAAAATGAGCTGCCTCACACAACAAAATATAGCTCACTGCTGGCTCTTGCCAAATCATTGGGATGCAAATACCTAGACAATATACATATTGCTGATGCTGTTAAATATCGTTCTGATCGAACTGTCAGAGAAATGGTTCTCTGTCTGGGTGAGGTGGTCAGGAGATCAGTTCTTACAGATTTGAAGGCTGCCAAATTTTTTTCATATTTGGTGGACGAAACAACTGATATTGCTGTTATGAAGCAGCTCATTTTATATGGTATGTACTGCAAAGAAGGGAAACCCAGAGTTTCTTTCCTGGGACTTGAGGAACTAATTGATGGAAAGGCAGACACAATTGTTAAAAAAATGCTGGAGTTCTCTGATAACAATCAAATCTCGTTGATCACTTTGCAGGGTTAGGCAGTGATGGAGCAGCCATATGCTGGGAGGCAAAACGGGTGTCTAAAGGCTGAAAGAAGTCAGCCCAATTCTTGTTGAAAATCACTGTATGGCTCACCGGGAGGCCTTGGCTGTAAAGGCAGCAGCAAATGAAGTGAACGCCATTAAAAAGTTTAATCAAACACTAGATCACTTATACAGATATTATGAAAACTCTGCTGTTCGCATGGCTGCCCTGAAAGAAATTCAGCAGGCACTGGAAAACCCTGTTTTAAAGCCTAAACAGGCAAAAGCAGTTAGGTGGTTGTCCCATGATGCAGCATGTGACACACTAAGGAACATTTTCCCATCCGTTGTTACGTCCTTGCATAGAGAGGCCTCTGAAAGGCATGATCCCCAAGCTGTGGGCCTAGTAAAATGGTGGAAAACTGGGAGTTTTCTCTATTTTATGCGTGATGTGTGACATACTTCACACCTTAGCATCTTATCTAAATGCTTTCAAACATCAGCTCGAATTTACTGATATAAAGAGACATTTACATTCCACTTTAGAGATTCTTAGGCACGCCTACTGGTACCTGGTCAGTACTTCTCCTCCATTTCGCCTGAACTAGTACTCCTGAATGATAACGGCCTGAACTTGCCATTTAGCGAACCACAGTTAAATCATTTCAGAACCTCTGTGCATGACAAGTTTATTAGGGCCCTAATTGCTCAAATTGAGCAAAGGTTTCCAAGCACATAACTTTTGGATGCGTTCAGTATCTTTGACCACAGCATGATACAGGAAGTTGATATTGAAGAGTTGGAAGGGTATGGTAGTGATAGCCTTGAGATTATTCTTGGTCAGTATGCTACTATTGTGGATGTAGATGCTTCTGCACTGGAATGGGCTTCTCTGCGTAGTCTCATGTTCACAGAAAAGATGGCCTTTAAGACTATTTCTGATGTGCTGCACGCTCTAACTACTAAGTATGTAGACCTGTATCCAAACATATCTACTTTGGCAGAACTGGCAATGATAATACCCATGTCAACTGCAGATTGTGAGAGGGGTTTTTCTGCACTGAATCGAATAAAAACGCAGGAACGAAATAGACTAAGTGCCAGTGTGCTAAATGCACTTCTGCTTATCTCAATTGAGGGCCCTGATGTTGACAGTTTCCCTTATTTAGAAGCTGCAGCTCATTGGGCAGGACTGCGAAACCGAAGATTAGATCTTGGCCTTACAGGCACTAGTAAAGAGTTGTAGTATGGCCTCACCAAAATGTCAAGACTCTCACAAACTGTTGCCTGTCCTGCAACTAGAATGCAGAGGTTCACCAGTATGTTTTATCACACTTTTCTTTTGCTACTGCATACTACAGAGGCCTCCAGATCATCATTTATTACTCTTTCTTGTTTCTTATGCATTTTATTGCATCCCGACTGACTCAGCCCACCGGTAGCTCCACCCCTGGTGACCCCGCCCCCTGTGGCTCCTCCCCTTACCACCGCTCTATATTTTCACGCAATGTGGAACACTGAGCACCATCCTCCACTTGTCCCCCACCTATACAGCTTATGGTGGAAATTCATGGTGCAGGGTGCTAGAATATCAACAGCCATCGTCATGATGCTGGCATAGTTAGTACCTCACATCTAGCGATGCCTCTGTTGACCTTGCATGTCACACAGCACTTGCACACAGGCTCCACGCCTTATGAGGGAGAAGGCTCCCCTACCCAACATGAGGGGCCTCCAAGGGAGCAAGGACACTGACAGGCTCCAACACTCAGGGCACACTTAGCATGCACACATGCCCCACTGAGCCACTTCGCTGGCATCAGGAGGGCAGCTGACAGTAAGCGGAAAACCCCACCCAGAGTGAAGCAGCATGATACCAGCACTCTTGGGCCCCACAAAGCTGACTGCCCACTCCACTGTTTGGAACACAGCTGTCCTGAGGGGTATGATTGGGCCTCCAAAGGCCCAGTAAGTGAGACAAAAGGTGGGATGGTACTTGGAGGTCGCCTGGCATAGGCTCTGCTCTAGAATCAGGAGCAAAAAAAAAAAAAAAAGATAGTTCTTCAAACTGGCATCCTTACTTCAAGCCTAGAATTGCCATTTATGTAAAAACAGTGTTTGCAGATGCCCAGATTTAGCCAAAATCTATCATTTTATCTTCACAACAATTCAACGTTGAAAAACATGGACTAGAAACATGTTTGTAACAGCCTGCAGCTTGCAACTGCAAAGTCGAGAAAATCTAGACCTTTGTATCCTCGATGTTCAATAAAGTTCATAGGCCACAATGCTTCCTGGTGGATTCTGTACAATCATCATCTTAGAATAACTTTCGTCTTAGTTTCTTTACTCTTCCAAGCCTGCTGTTTGGGGAAAGAAAATGACCTGGACATAAGGGTTTATTGATTTATTTACATGTTTCGAAAATTTACCAGGAAAGACATACTGAGCTGGTAACAGCTCGTTTCCAGATGTGTCCTTGGGGGAGGGAAGAATAGAGATACACTAAGAACAATAAATACATATTCAGTTAATATAAATACAATCAAATGCACAGAGAAATCAAGATGCCGGTCCAGCCAGACACCAAGGTACTTAAATGAGGAGACATCCTCAATCGCTGAACAATCAAGCATATGGAAGTAGGGTAGTGGGGTGAGCCTAAAGAGCCTCTGCCGAGTGCCAAAGGTTATAGAGACTGTTTTCTTGGTGCTGAGTGACAGCTGGTTTGCCAGGAACCAGTGTTGAATGTTAGTAAAGTCCAGTTTGAGCCCAACAGTGAGGTCAGGAGCACAAAAGCCGTAGGCAGAGTACCATGTCATCTACATACATATGGGTGGATGCAGAGTAGGCAGAGTACCATGTCATCTACATACATATGGGTGGATGCAGAGTAGGCAGAGTGCCATGTCATCTACATACATATGGGTAGATGCAGAGGAGGCAGTGTACCATGTCATCTACATACATATGGGTGGATGCAGAGTAGGCAGTGTACCATGTCATCTACATACATATGGGTGGATGCAGAGGAGGCAGTGTACCATGTCATCTACATACATATGGGTGGATGCAGAGGAGGCAGTGTACCATGTCATCTACATACATATGGGTGGATGCAGAGTAGGCAGTGTACCATGTCATCTACATACATATGGGTGGATGCAGAGTAGGCAGAGTACCATGTCATCTACATACATATGGGTGGATGCAGAGTAGGCAGAGTACCATGTCATCTACATACATATGGGTGGATGCAGAGGAGCAGGCAGTAGAAGTTTTTTATAAAGAAGGAGAAGAGTATACAGCCAAGGATGGACCCTTGGGGCATGCCTGAACTGACAGGGAGCGAGAGGGAGAGGGATTCTCCAGTCTGGACAGCTTGAGACCTGCCCTCAGGGTAGGAGTGAAACCACCCAACTGAGGTGTCAGAGACAACAAGCAAAAAGCAAGCACTCTGTATCGAAAAAAATATTTTTATCTAATACAAAAAATATTGTGCAAAGTGCAAAACAATAACATGCAATGACAGGACCACCAACCTAATGAACCCTGGCACTCTGAGGCAAACAAATCTCTTCCTCGGGGGGGGGGGGTGGATTCTCCAATATGGTCAGCTTGAGACCTGCCTTCAGGGTAGGAGCAGAACCACCCAACTGAACTGTCAGACAGCCCTGCTGTTTTCAGCTTGCCCAGGAGAAGGGGGTGGGCAACAGTGTCGAGGGCTCTGACCAAGTCAATAAAGAAGGTGAAAATGGCCAGGCCCTGATCCGTGCCATACAGAATGGAGTCAGTGAGCCAGAGGAGGGAAATGGAGGTGCAGTAGACTTACGGAAGCCAGACTGGTAATGGAAGAATCAAGGAAAGGATAGAGCTGGGATAGCACAAGAAGTTCATGGAATGTGGCCAAGGTGGAGAGGAGGGAAACAGGATGATAGTTGCCAGGAGAGGTGGAATAGCCCCCTTTGGGAAGGGAGATAACTGTAGCCTGTTTCCAATAGTCAGAAACAGAGGTTAAGGAGAAGAAGAGGCTGAGAAGAGAGGTAACAGGCAATGTAACAGCAGAGGCAGCGTGACACAGAAGGTTGGGATCTAGACCATCTGGGCTAACACCCTTGTGGAGGGTTAGAGAGAGAAGGCCCTTAAGGGTCCTAGTGCTAGGAGAGAAGAAGGGGTGGGGTAGTGGGAGAAGTGTAACACGGTTGGTAGGAGGGCGCAGGAGGTAAAGAAGTTGAAAACTGAGGTGACAGAAGAGGTATCAGAAATAGGAAAGCATCCACTTTTAGGATGGGGGAGGGACTGGGTTGGGGAGCAAAAAGGGCATGGATGACCATCCAGAACTTGGAGGTGTGAGTCAGGCTGTTCTGGAGTGTGGATGTGAAGTACTCAGACTTAGCAAGCCTGGTAGCTCTGGTACAGGCATTATGAAAGGTCCAGTACTTCATTAGGTCAGCAGGGGAGCCAGAGAACTTCTGAGTCTGCGAAGCAAGGTCTTGCGTGTTGAGACAGTCCAGCAACTTTGCTGTGATCCATGGGAGATAGAAACCTCAGACCCTGTTCTCCCTAAGACGGGGGGCATGTAGATCCCAGGCAGACATGAATTTGGAGTTGAAATATTGAGGTTGAATTTATGTTGCTGACTGTAGGGATGGGCGACCAGCCAGTAGCCACCAGATCAGCATGGATGAGGACAAGGCCAGTGACCTGAAGGACTGGAGCTGGATGAATTCAGGGAGGAACTTGGGAAGATGAATCCTGCATGCAAAGTGGACCATATGGTGGTCACTGAGGGCATCAGGAAGGGTACCAGCATCCACAATTGGGGAGGGGGGGATGTGAGGCAAGAACCTATTCCGGGAAGTAGTGATTGTGCCAGGTGGGGTCACTGATAAGCTGGGAAAGCGGGAGCGACTTTATGTTTTGATGCAATTTATTTAAAGGGGGCGAGCCAAGTGAGGGTAAAGTCACTGAGGATGAAAAGTTCATCAGAAGAGGTATAGGAGGAGATAGTGATGAGAAGCTTGGTTACTGAAGATGAGGATAAGCCAGGAAAGTAATAGGCACCAGTTACGAATATAAGAACAGAGAAGGGAGAACTTGAGAAGGAGCAATTCATAGGCACAGGGGGAGGAAATGGAGTGCACAGTCTCAAAACTGAATACTAGAGGAGAGGTAGAAAGCAACATTACCACCCCTCTTAGCACGATCCTGCTCAATGATTGTGCATTCGGGGATGGCAACAGCCGAATCTGAAATCTTGGGGAGAGACAAGACTCCAAGATCACCAGTATAACAAGTAAGAGACTGATCATGAGTAGATAAAACTGGTCAATCTTTGGGAGGAGGCTTCAGATATTAAGATGAATCACTCTTACTTCTTTCGTGAGATGAGAGAGAGATGACTGGGAAGGGCCAGGATTAAGCTCAATATCACCTGCCACTATAAGCAACAGGGAAACAATGAGCTTGAGGAAGCCTATAAGTAGCTGGCAGGGAGAAGGTTTGCTAGGAGGATGAGAGGGGTAGGAGGCCCATTTGGGCTTTAAAGTGAACCCATGGAGAGGGGAAAAGACTGCACCCAGGAAGCCAATGGGAATAGGATAGGCAGGAGGTAGGGAGGATGGGTGAAGGTGAGGGGATAGGAAGGAGGAGGAAAGGACACGCAGTAGGAGGGAGGAAGGGAGGAGAGGGAAACTAGCAGGAGTAAGATTGAAAGGGTTAGAAGTTGCAGAATGGAGGGACAGCAGCAATTTTCACCCTAAACTTAGCCAAAATTAAGTTGGAAAAGTAAACTTCACTCCAGTAGGGAGGATGTCAGTTATGAGTAGGGAAAGGCTACACCCAAGAGGGGAGCAAGCCTAAATTGAATAAATTTGGGGTGATGTGGGTCCACTACCAGACGGGGAGAACCTTAATTTGATATCCCCAAGTTGAATAGTGTGACCCTGAGCAAATCACTTAACTTCCTTGTGCTCCCAGGTCACACCTGTAAACAAGCTTCAGCTTAATGTGTCTCTCCTGGTTAAAAAAAAAAAGAAATAATCTGGGGGAATGTGGACTACACCCATACGGGGAGGAAATTTAAACTAAACAACTGGAGGTGAAGCTGGTTTCGCCCAGATACGGAGGGGGCCACAAAGTATACAGTTGGGAGGGAGATGTGGACTTCATCCAGAAAGGGAGGAAGCTTAATGAAGAAATTGGGATGGATGTGTGCTTCACCCAAGAATTAGGAACCCTAGTAACAGAAAGGCGGGATGAGAAAACCCTCAGGTGGGGAGGAAGTCTAACTTGAACAGTGGCACTGCACAGACTAAACAGATAGGGAAGGGTGGCAGCACACAATGCAGCAGGCCCTTGCTAATTCGTTGGGACAGCTCAGGCAGGGGGCAGGGTAGCCTCACTCTTACATAATCTCTCGCATCAGTAGAACAAACAACAGATTGTAAAGGCACAACTGGAGGCTGAAGCAGATACTTATCTATCAGCAGTTGAGTACAAACAATAGATAATAAGAGAGCAGATGATAGAAGCACAGCTGTAGTTGTAATATGAATACCTAACTAACAGCAGTACAATATACATCTCAGCACCAAAGCACGGCTCAACTTACAGTTTGCAGGGTGGAAGATGGGCAGAGTCCTCTGGCATCCTGGTGTCCTCCCTCTGGTGACACCCCCCCCCGGACTCCCACTCCTGCTGTGGGGACCACCAGAGGGCAAGGATTTTATAAGAGTGGCTGGAATCCTGGATTAGCTGAGCACGATGGAGTTCAACAAGCAGCTCCTGCTGCTTGCAATGAGCATCTGGCGATGGGAGCAAATTAGGGGGAGTCTACAGGTCAGCAGGCTCAACGACCCCCACTGATGGTGTCCTCCTTGTGGCTGTGACTGGCATCAGTGCCTGGCTTCCATCACGGAGGTCTATGTCCCTTCTCCATGGGAGAGGTGGAGTCCTGGATTGGCTGGGCATAAGATAATTCAACAAGCAGCTCCTGGTGCTTCCAAATGAGCATCTAGTGATCGGGCCAAGCTGGGGAAGAGTACAGGTCAGTAGGCTCAATGACTCCCACTGATGGTGTCCTCATCATGACTGTGGCTGGTGACAGTGCTTGGCTTGCAGCATGGAGGTTTAAGTCCCTCCTCTGTGCAAGTGCTGGAGCCCTGGATTGGCTGGGCACAACAAAATTCAGCAGGCCGCTCCACCTGCTTGCAAATGGACATCTGGTGATTGGGGTAAGTTAGGGAAAGCCTACAAGTAAGCAGACTCAATAAACCCCTCTGATGGCGTTCTCCTCATGGCTGCAGCCGCAATGAAAAGCTGGCTGAGTTGGTCAGCTGCTACAAATGTAGATTGTAGGATGCAGAACAGCAGGATCAGTGTGGAGTCATAAAAGGGTGCTCAAAGGTCAGAAATGCAGATGGTGGAGTAGGAAGTGAAGTGCAGGCAGGGCCTCACAGATAATCACAGGAGGAGGAGGAGGTTTCCAGCACTGTGGTGAACTTAGAGGGACCTGTCATCTGTGACCAGTTTGTCTCTAGGCACAGACTTTGCAAAAGAACTCTATAGAATGCCCCACCATATAAAATAAGTATTTATTACCTTTTTTAGCTGTGTTTTTTTGTATCATGACTGGACCAAGCAGTCCACTCCAATTCAGCCACCGGAAGCACAGTATCTCCACGAACGTACGTCTGTAATGGCACTGTCATTGAGCCTAAAGCATGTGCATGAAGCATTAGTTTTTTGTCTGATCTATTTATCCAAGTATGGTGCCAGATAGAGAATTTGAGGCTGAATATGAGGATGTGGTTCTATAATGAAAACGAGAACTGACACCGCTAATAAATGCATTTGAAAAAGCTTATGAAGCCAGCAGCATCCTCAGATGTATAGGCAGGGGCATTACAAGTAGAAAACATGGAGTAATAATCCCACTATACAGGTCCCTGGTGAGGCCACATCTGGAGTACTGTGTCCAGTTTTGGAGACCTCACTTAAAGGCATAAATGGCCTAGAAACAGCACAAAGGAGGGCTACAAAGATGGTACAGGATCTACGTCACGAACCGTACGAAAATAGACTAAAACAACTACAGTTATACTCACTGGAACAAAGGAGAGAAAGAGGAGATATGATAGAAACCTTTAAATACATTAAGGGAATAAATTCGGTGCACAAGGTAGACCGCTTCCACTCATATGAGACTGCTCGCACCAGAGGGCACTGCATGTGGCTAAAGGGAGGTAGGTTCAAAAGCAACTCTAGGAAGTTCTTCACAGAACGGGTTGTGGACCCCTGGAATAGTCTGCTGCAAGAAGTGGTGGAGTCTAAGACAGCCAGGGAGTTCAAGTTAGCATGGGATAGGTGCCATGGAAACCTGACAAGAAAGAAAGAATTAGTTGAGTGGGGAGTAGCAAGAAAAAAGGGCAGACTAGATGGACCAAAAGGTCCCCTTCTGCCGTCACTTTTCTTATGTTCTTAAAACGGAGCTGCAATTCTGCACACTGATGCGCATGTGCAGGATTTCGGCTCCATTTTCAAATGTATTCATTAGCGTGGTCAACGCTTGTTTTCATTATAGAACCACATCCTCATATTCCACCTCAAATTCTCTATTGGGCATCATACTTAGATAAACAGCCCTGGCAAAAAACTAATGTTTCATGCATGAGTTTTAGGTTCCAAGTACGACACCATTAGAAATGCGTGTATGTAGAGATACTATGCCTCTGGCAGCTGAATTGGAGCAGATCGCTCGGACCGATCAAGATACAAAAAAAAAAAATAAAAACAGCCAAAAGGTAATAATGAACACTTATTTTATATGTTGGGGCATTCTATGAAGTTGTTTTGTCACGTCTGTGCCCAGAGGCAAGCTGGTCACACAGATGACCAGAAATTACTATGCAGGGCTGACAGGAGGCAGTATAGCACAGTGGTCTAAAGCTCTGAGCTGCAAATATGGTGACATCCAGCAGACCAGACCTGGGTTTGAATCCCACAGCATCCACTTACATACTGTGTGACCCTGAGCAAGTCACTTAACTTTCTTGTGCTCCCAGGTCACACCTGGAAACAAGCCCCAGCTTAGTGTGCCTTACCTGGTTAAACAATTTCCCCTTTCCTTTAAACAATTTGTTTCCTGGACAATTCTCACTCAGGGAAGGGAGAGAATCCTGTAGTAAGTGGTAAAAGCCTCAAGCACAAACAAGCTACCAGCTGCTGATGTTAGGTTATAGAGCCATGGTGAATGGATCCAGAAGCATCCAAGATTAGTAGAAAGCTAAATCTCACCTGTCTAGCCGTATGCAATGCTTCTGCCACCACTGACCACTGCCTCCCTGAGCTCATCCTGCATACCCCAACTATGCTCTTCTTTATGGCCCAACAAGCTGCTTATCCACCCTTTCCTTCTTCCCCACTCCCCACTTTTCCCCACCCCTCTTACTCTACCTGGGCACTCTTACCTCCTCTTCCCCACTTGCTCCTACCTTAGCATACCCCCACCCCCACCCATCTCCAGACAAGGTTTCCCAAGCCCGAGGAACCACTACCTCTCACTTCCACTCTCTCCTACTCACCACCTCCTTCTCCCACTACTCCGCTACACCAACGCTGCTTAGTAGCTGCTAAACCTGCCAATCCATTGTCACCCCATCCCCTCTGCTACTGTTATCAAGGATCTGTACTGTCGGTGGCTTCTAACACCTGTATGTGCCTGTGATTCTTTTGTAACTGTAATTTGCTCTTTTTTTCCTGTGTCTTGACGTGGAACCTTTGTAAATGAGCTGGTAGCTCAAAGGTTGTAATCTGAGAACTCAATAAATAAATAAATAAAGCTCTAGAATGCAAGCTTGGAGATGAGCCTGTGTTCTACTGTCCTTGATTTCATGTGGTATTGCTAGTTCCAGGAATGTTAAATTCTCTCAGGGGAATCATCAAAGCCAAGGTAGCAAAGATCGAATATTCAAACTGTAGCTGCAAATAAGTAGAATACTGTACATGGGTTTCCCAGCAAAAATCTTGATTTAGGAGCTTCCCAGAGACATTCCAAGACAGTTTCCAATTAAAATTTGAAAAAAAAAAGCCAATATCCAACTGTGAAGATATTCTAGTAGCTCTGTTCAGGAAATTTTCAAATATGATATATGTGCAAATGATGCAGGTATTTTAAGCAAGAGAAGTAAAGAAAGCACATAAACTATAGTAAGTAAGGACTGTTCCAAAGACAGATGCCTGACAGGGGGGTGTGACTAAGTACTCGAGAAGGCATAATTTCTCAAGAATACACAATTTTTCAGAGTTCCTGATCTTTAACAACTTTACTTGAAAACTACATTGTTTAAAATTTATTTTCTGGTGCTCAGAATAAACCCTGCACTGGCATACGTGCGTTTTCACATTGGTAAGATCACAAAAAGCTTCTGCTTCTACAGATTTAGCAAAACAAGGCAGAAGGTAGCAAAGAGGGAGAGGTGCCTGGTTTAATGGCAGACTCACGGAAAACTAGCAGTATCATGGTATAGGCCCGGTACAGTGGCACTCAGCAACTTCGCAATACAGTCGCTGCAATGGATAAGAAAAATGGACAATTACGTCTCAAGGTTGACAGTGGTGGAAACTAGACTGGAGGAAGTGTCAGGCTCATGACTGGAATCCATAATGGCAGTGAAGGCCACGCTATCCGCTGCCCTGCTGGTGAAAGAAAATAAATACTTGCACATGCATTTGGAGAACACCGAAAACCAAATAAAGCCAACTAATTCAAGAGCTGTAGAACTGCCTGAAGGGCTGTGGGGGATTCTGCCTACTTGTATGTGATGGACTGGTTCCCTGAAATTTTGGAACTGGATCTGATGGATGAGACCCTCTAGTGGTGGTTGTGGGGGGACTTACTGGATAAATTCGAGGAGAGCAGTTGCTAACACTGAAGTCCCACAGACAATGTTAATCCCAGTGCCAGGAGTATGCTCAAGAGACAGAGTTCTACAAATCGCAAGAAGGAAAAGAGCCTTTATAGTGGACAGTTAAAATCTTTCTGAACTTCTCTTCCACCACCAGGGAACACAGGAAACAAACAGTTTGACAGAGTCCAAGTTAAATTTAGGGAGAAGGGGATCCAGCATGCCCTGCTGCTACCAGTGAGACTTTGGATCATCCAGGGAGACAGACTATATATTTTCAATTATTCCCGAGATGCTGGTAAATGGGTGCAGAAGCTAGACACGATTGTGGCAACGACGGTTCCTAAGGAGCATGAAAAGTCTGATTCCTGTTTAGAAGACATGGTTCCATGAAACAGGGATCCAAAGTCATCTATTTTAGTGATATCACTTCAGCAGGCTGCTGACACTTTTATTTGATATATTTGTCCATGTACATTCCATGGGTATCGAGGTGTCTTTTCAGTACTTTTTGGGACTTCCAGACTATGGTCCTCTCAGGGCACGCTAAGATGTCAATACAGTGTTTGTTAAATGTGTTTTTTACTCAGACATCACAAAAAAGGTTAAAATGGCAACCAGGTTTGTGTAATGTGGAGAGGAAAATTTGTGCAATCTTCAATTCTGCACTCCTGATATTTCAAATGCTGCTAGTCACATGCTCTAAAGTTACAGTATTGTAGTTCACAATCTCTTTTTTTCTACTATGCCTGTTCTCAGTAAAATCCTCTGCAGGCCAAGCTGCATTCTTGTTCCACTTCCCTAAACTGTGGGGCTCCTTCCCCCCTCCCATCCGTACTGCTTCTTCCTTCCACTTATTCAAATATCCTCAGTGAACACTCCTATCAGTCCTCCAGTTGCTCCTGGCCATGGGGCGGGCTGTACTGTTGCCACCCCCAACTCCACGTCCCCTTTGTCCCTGCTGTTGCCGCAATTTAGTCCCCCCATCCCCACTTACTTCTACCTTTCTCCCCTACCAGCTGTACTCAGCGACATGGTGTTTACCATATAAATTTTGTTCTCCCTTTGCACTTACTGCTGAACTACCTAGTGCTTTGTTCACACTACAGCTCTGCCGCCATCTCCACCTTACTGTACAATGTGTTCTCATTATTCTATTTATTAACTTGTACAGTTTTGAGTACTGTAACCAAGATGCTGTAACTTACTGTTGTATTCCTACTCCCCCCCCCCCCAATAGCCCGGACACATTTGGAAATGAGCTATTTCTACTCAGTATGTCTTTTCCTGGTAAATTTTTTGAAATAGACAGACAGACAGATAGATAGATAAGAGGTTATGACATCTCTGATTATTAGGCGATCACTGCAAGATACTTAGTGTTGTCTTATTACAAACTAGACTTTTTATGGACTTTCTCAGTAAACAATGACTGGTGGAATTAATTCCTATACTCTGGACTTTTCTAGATAACATATGAACTTTCCTTTCCAGCCAGAAGTGATGCTAATACTGTAAAGCACTTTCAGTGAATGGTTTATTGTATTCTTCCTGCACCTCCACAATGATGCATCACATAGTAAGTGAGAGATAAATGCTTCACAGAAGAAACCTTAGTTGAATCGATGCTGCAAACTCTTGCAGGGTAATGCTCTTGAATGAGCCTATAAAATGAATAAATATAAATTAATAAAAGAAATAGGCCTGACAGGTAAGGTAGGATGGCTGTCTTTTTATGGGAGGGAGTCACTGTGTTGAAAATCTGGGTGGCAAATTGTACCACAGAGTCCATCTGGGTTCAGCTAGGAGAAAAGAGAGGCAAAAGAGTAACTCGGGAGTCGGGGGTGTTACAGGCCTGCAAACCGCTCAGAGGAGAATGATGCCCAACCCGAGGAAAGGAGGGAGAGGGGAGACACGATAGAAACTTTCAAGTACCTCAAGGGAATCAACAAAGTCCAAGAGGGTAGCATCTTTCAAAAAAAGAGGTGTGCAAGAACAAGCGGGCACAATTTGAAGATAGAAGGGGGGCGGCTCAGAGGTAATTTAAGGAAGTATTTTTTCACAGAGAGGGTTGTGGATGTATGGAACGGCCTTCCAGAGGAGGTTGTGGAGTCAAAAACAGTGGTGGAATTCAAGCATGCATGGGACAGTCATAAGGCAATTCTAGGGAAGGGGGGTAGGAAGAAGTAGGCTGTTGGTTAACTAGGACCTGCAGCTTATCCATCAGGTAGGGAAATGGGCAGACTGGGTGGGCCAAGCGGTCCTTATCTGCCGTCAAATTCTACGTTTCTATGTAACTAGTTGGGGAAATTACGAGAGCAGCCAAAGTGGGTGCAGTGTTGATTCTGGGGGGACTTTAATCTCCTGAGCATGAACTGGCATCTTGAGACAGCTAATGGCAGGGCTGAGACATGAATTCTTGTCCACCATTAAAGACTGCTTTCTAGAGCAGAATGTCCAAGAGGGGACTAGGTACGAGATGACACTTTTATTTATTTATTTAAAAGCTGATAGCCGGGAAAGGTATCATGAGCCAAAGCTTGTTTCCAGGCATGACCCAGGGAAAGGGGGTACAGAGTAGCAGCATATAAAAAAAACACTTGTCTTTGTTCTCAGGATAGAGTCATCACCAGTGTACATACCAAAGTGACAGTGGGAAGCAGTGACCACAACCTGGTAACCTTCTCCTTGGTGATGGGGGAAAACTAGCCATCCCTCAGCCATAGGGACATCAGAAAGGTGGACTTTTCTAAGATGAAGGACCTGGGGCCAGATATTCAAAACTTAGCCCAGGCACTAAGGGGTGTTTGCCCACACTAACTGAGTTTTACACCCCATTTTTGGGTGGGGTCTATATTCAGACACCACCACAGCATGGGCAAAACCCAATAGCGCCCCAGCACTAAGGTACCACTGTGCCCATATTAATGAGGGGGTCCTCCCCTGCACACAGGTGCAGCAGGATACTAAGAGGTCTGACACAGGCAGAAAATGCCACCCAAACAGGTGCAAGTTATCATCTTTGCAAACCCTGGCTTAATGGGGCACAAGGCCCTGGTTGTGGGCAAAGGGACTGCAGCTGTCCTCCCTGGCCCGTTGAAGCAATGACCGCCCTGGTGTCCAGCGGCCACCCCAGCCCTCTGATTACCTGCCACTGTATTAGGAAAGCATTCCCTGGTGTCTAGTAGCACCCACCACCCTCCAATCACTCCCCACTGTATAACAGAATTCCCTGGTATCTAGTGGCAGCCTCACAATACGATCGCTCACCACTATATAACAAAAGCAGTTCCTGGTGTCTCATGGCAACCCCCCACCCTCCGATTGTTCACCACTGTATAACAAAAGCCATCCTTGTGTCTAGTGGCACCCCCAACCCTCCAATTGCTGGCTGCTGTATAACAAAAACAGTTTCTGGTGCCTAGTGGCACCTCCCCCCACCATCTACTCCCTTGCTGCTGTTTAACAAAAGCAGTCCCTGGTGTCCAGTGGCAACCGCTACCTCCGATCACTTGCTGCTGTATAACAAAAGCAGTCCCTGGTGTCTCGTGGCAACCCCACCCGCGATTGTTCACCACTGTATAACAAAGCCATCCCTGTGTCTAGTGGCACCCCCAATTGCTGGCTGCTGTATAACAAAACAGTTTCTGGTGCCTAGTGGCACCCCCCCCCTTCACCATCTACTCCCTCGCTGCTGTTTAACAAAAGCAGTCCCTGGTGTCCAGTGGCAACCGCTACCCTCCCATCACTTGCTGCTGTATAAGAAAAGCAGTCCCTGGTGTCTAGTGGCACCCCCTCCCTCAGAACGCTCGGTGCTGTATAATAACAGAATTCCCTGGTGTTCAGTGGCACCCCCCAACCTCTGCTTGCCAGATACTACACTCCCAGGACTTCCTTTGTGTCTACTTGAACTTCCTGCCCCTAAGCACCTGTCCCAGAAGACAGTCAGTATTCCCTGGCATTCAGCCCCCACATCAAGCACACCACCCTACCAGCCCCTTACCACAGTCATCGGTGGTGCAGGGAGCCAATTCGACGACGACACATCCTCCCTTGTCAGCCAGACACCGTATGCAATGACATGAAGCAGGTGCACTTCCTATCACTGCATACAGTGACCGACCAGAGAGGGGAGGGCTGTGCTGGTCACAATATTGGCTCCCCATGGCACTGGCAACTATGGTAAGGGGGGGTGTCAGGGTGGTGTGCCCAGTGCAGGAAGGCTACTGGACACCAGAGAATACCGGCTCTCTTCTGGGATGGGTGCTTGGGGACAGGGAATTCCCGTGGACAGGAGGGAAGTTCTGGGAATGCGGCATCTGGTGATCGGAGGGTGGGGATTCATCTAGACACCAGGGACAGCTTCCTACATATGGCAGAGGATGATCGGTGGGTGGAGGGGTGCCAATGGACACTAGGGAATTATTTTATTATACAGTGGTGAGCTATCGGAGGGTGGGGGGTGCTACTAGACACAAGGGACTGCTTTTGTTATACAGCAACAAGCAATCGAAGGGTGGGAGAGTGTCACTAGACACCAGGGAATGCTTTTGTTACACAGCAGCGAGCAATTAGAGGGTGCAGAGTGCCACCAGACACCAGGAAATGCTTTCATAATACAGCAGCAGGCAATCGGAGGGAAGGGGTGGCACTAGACACCAGGGTATGTGACAAGACACTGTCAGGATAGGCGCTACTCCAAGCCACAAGGGAACCCTGGCATTAGGCTGGGTGGTAGGAAGGGGCCGTCACTGGAGCCGTGGAGCGCATGTGCGCCTCCATGAGCATGCGTGACCCCATTCCTAGGGTAACGGGGAGAAAATCGAAAAGCATGTCTCTTTGGAAAGAAGGCGAGGAGTAACGGGGAGCAAAGGGGTTTATAATAGGCATGCAAATGGCCCCTTAGTGCCTTACATGCCCAATGAGCTATACTGCATGGTGCCAGCTAAATATCCCTTGCCAACAGGTCTGGGGGCACTGTTCTCTGAACGTCCCTCTGGGCTGCATACAGCCCAGATCCATGCTGGGGCAGTGCTACTTATTTATTTATTGAATTTTGTTGACCAGGTAGGCCCACTGAGACTAGAAGTCCCATTTCCAGGGGTGACCTCTGGGGAAGGGGGGATACAGATGGTAACCAACTGAAATTGAAAGAGATTAAGCTGTTGGTGGTATTTTTAGTGAAGGGGGGAAATTTGGCCAGGACATTTGGGAAATTCCCCTACTCTAGCAGTAGGGGGAACCCATGTCCGTTTCTTGGTTGGCAAGATGGCTGACCAGGGAGCTGGATGTGCTGGAGGAGAGGACAGTGTGGTGGATTCAGATTATCAAGATGCTCTGTGTGTTAATATTCCTGAAACAGATGAAATGGACATGGAAATAGCTAACTATTCTGGTTTATCTCAGCCTGTGGAGGTGTCTAATATTCCAGACGGATACTTGCACCCTGAGATTATAGCCTTTCAGACTAAGACAGCTGCTGCTCTTGCTACTACTCAGCGTCTGATAGACCCTCTCAGAGCCACAAGAAGATTTACTACAATTCCTTCAACGCAGAAAAGTTTGGAAGCAAAAAATCATTGTGCCAAACTTCTGCAATTGTTGAAGCAAGAAAAAGAAACTTTAGAACACCTGGAACACGCAGAGGGTAATGTTCAGTCTGCACTATTGGAAACCCTACCTGTAGATGTTTCTACGTGTTCATCTCCAGGTCGTACTGCTGCTCCTTCTGCTATTACACAGCAATGGACACCTGAATGAGCTCTTCATGCTGCAAGCTGGAAGCAAACTGCAGATGGAGCTTCCCGGTATTCTGACTCGGTTCCCATGGCTAAGGATATTCAGAAATTAGTTACCACAGCTCCTCTTACTGCAGCTCCTGACCCTTCGCAACAGTAGGCTCGTTGCCAGAACACTGTAAACAGCAAAAAGGAGACCTCTAATGGCAGCGATGCTGTGACTGCACCCAACGCCCAGCCTGTCTCAGAACTGCCCTGTTCTCAGCAACACTCAGCCCCACAACATGATTCTCAACCCGCGGCTGTACCAGACCAGTCTACTTCTTATCCAGTAAGTTCTGATTCTGTTTCTTCTGTTACAGTTCAGCCTGGGTTTGCTCCAGTTTCTCTAACTCCTTCAGTCACACCTAATATTCCTGTACCATTACTTGATTCTCGTAATGATAATTCAGCCCATCCTTCCACATCTTGCGCTGTGATTATGGAAGAGCAACCTACTACGTCTTCTCACTCACGCCCCCCCGAACACTAAGGCTGACGGTGGTTAGAACGCTCAACACATCCCGCCACATACCTTCAAACTATCAGATTTTTTTTTTTCCAATTTGGGGGAACCAGCTAAATGGAAAAACGCTGTCCGCTTAAAATATGCTGGGGGTTTAGAAGTTCCACCTGACAGGGCTTACGTCGCTAGGTCACTCTTGAAGGAGACAATGCATTTTACTGCAAATGAGATTTATGCGCTCATACACACTTCTGGAGACACCCAATTTGATGTCAGCTTCAGAACATCTGTACTATTGGACAAAGTTTGGTTAAAATATAACTATCAAATGTTCCATTGCATGGTCACCCTTCACTGTTATTCCCTTGACTAAGCCTATCTGGAAGATCATCAATGTTCTTTTCAAAAACGAGGGGGTGGAAAACTCAGATATTTTCCACTGGGCGAAGCAGAGGGTAGAAGCTATTGACAGACCTCAACTTATTTTAGACTCTAAGAACATTTGGACCAGGGGGTTGGCGAATTAAGGTGAAACTTAAAACTTCAGACTCAGGAATCCAACACTTGCCAAGCAGTTTTTATATTGGCAGGGACAGAGGTTTTTGCTTTTATCCTGGCCAGCCAAAATCCTGCCACCATTGCGGTTCTCTGTCTCATTTAAGTAATGCCTGCGATGTGCAGGTTTGTGACTTTTGCCTGGAAACTGGACATTCTAATCACCATTGCACTAATTCTGTTTGTTGTAATCTGTGCAACGAAAGGGGTCACTCTTACAAAATGTGCCCCTGGGCGACTCATAATAAGGGCTCCTTTTACAACCAAGATGACATGGTCTTGGAAGCTCAACAACGGAAAGAACAGAATCAATCCCTTATTCCAAATGCAGCTCAAAATACCTCTTCAGTTACTATACAGGAGGCACTTATCCCCCCACAGTCTGAACCCCCACCCCCTGCTACACCAGAACCGTTTCAGACATCACAAACTAATGCTGTTCCTCCATCTACTTCAGTATTACCCGAGATGCCTCCCCCAGCAGTCCCCCTTGATGATTTTACCATTGTGGGAGGTAAACGGAAACGAGACAAACAACAGCCTAAACCCAAAATATCCAGGCGGGACTTTATTAAAACTGGGAATAGTTACTCTGCTCTGCAAACTAACACCGAGGATGATGGTGAAGAATCTGACTTATCCTCAGTAGCCTCCTCTCTCAAATATGTCTCTGATCTGGAAGAAACACCTGAGCAGAAGGAGAAAACTCACGAAAGAACTCGAAAGAAAAAATCCTCAGTTTGTTTACTTCATTCTGCCACTTAGTACTTTACGTTTTTGTTCTCCAAATATTAGTAGTCTTAGAAATGTAAAGCGTAGACATGCAGTATTTTCTTCTCTGCAATTGGCTAATGGCCACATTTTTTTCCTACAGGATACCAGGTTTAGGACTTCACATGATCTCCTCCACGCCCAGAAATCCTGACCGTGGGGGCCATCTTTTTGGTCCCTGGGAGTAGAACCCAGCTCAGGGGTCGGGATTTTATTTAAATCACTTCATGTTAAAGTTTTGAAAGTCCTTGATATTGAGCCAGGAAGACTTCTCCTTTTGGATGTTCTTTTTGGTGGTATGACAATTAGATTGGGTACCATTTATGCCCCCCAATCTAAAAGTGACCGTATAGCTTTATTTAAACTTTTTCAACCCTATTTACATATGGCTAATTTCACTGTCCTAGGAGGTGATTTTAATTGTCCCTTTGACTTGCACGATAAGACTGGTCTCACATCTAAGCTATTTTGTAACACTAATGCATTGAAGTCCTTTTTACAAACTGCTGGTATGGTTGACTCCTTTCACCAGATTCATTCTACAGGTGGCCATACTTATTTTTGGGGCTCTATCTCTACCAGAATTTATTTCATTTTTATTTCTGGTAGAGGTACAGTTCAGGAAGCCAAAACCCATCCTAACGCACTCTCAGATCATGCCGAAGTCCATACATCATTCAACCTTTTTAACACCAGACAACTGAAACAGGGTTATTGGTACTTGAACACTTCCCTGTTACAGGATGTTGCCATATGTCAGGACTGTACTGAGTTGCTGCATGCTAGAATTTCTATTCTATTTTATTATGATACGATCTTAGAATGGTGGATGGACACAAAACGGGACCTTCGATTATTTTTCTCCTCCCAAGGGAGAAAAAAAATGGTAATCAAGCGTATCTACATTACCTTCGACAAAGGGCACAATTATTTAAGCTTATTTCCTTACAATCAACCACTAAACAATCCTTTAAACAACAAATAGAATATATTCTGTCTAATATGAAAAATTATCTATAGGACAGGTCCAAAACTTTACTGACTGAGCAGAGGTTTGGTAACCATTTAAAAAAAGGTTCTGTGGATATTTTTAAATATAGCCAAGAAATGAATAAAACAAAAATTACTGAAGGTTTGAAAAATGACCTGGGTATTCTTTTACAGCATAATACTCAGATGTTATACAATGTGGAACAAGTTAATGAATTATTTTTTCCCTCTGTTTCTACTTCAAATTATCATAATTTTTTTGATAATCTGCTACAGGCTACTTTGACTGTTACTGAAAAGGCCTCTTTGATACAACACATAACTGTACAAGAAGTAACTAAGGCCATCCAAGCCTTCCCCCTTCATAAGGTTCCTGGTCCTGATGGCATTAATTCTGAATTTTATAATCATTTCAGCATTTCATTACAATTATTTCTTCTTTTTTTTTTTGACTGAACTATTTAATGAAATTCTTGACACACATAACCTTAGTTGTGAATGGCTTCAAACATGTATGATCCTATCATTTAAGAAAGGTGAGCCTACTGATTTGAATACTTAGCGGACTATTTCCTTATTAAATTCAGATCAAAAAATGTTAACCAAAATATTAAAGAAACGTCTTAATGCCCTTACACTTATATCCCCTTCTCAAACTTGTTCCATTCCACAAAGAAATATTACTGACAACCTCATACAGCTTAGAGAATTTTTTTTACAATACTTCTGTTAGCGGGTCATCTGGTGTTTTGCTCTCTATCGATCAGGAGAAAGATTTTGACCGCATTTCCCATGATTTTATTTATCAAGCTCTGAGACATCATGGGTTACCTGAGATTTTTGTTTCATGGATCAGATTGCTTTATCAGAATGCCACATTTAGAATTATGATTAATGGTTTTCACGGTAAAATAATAAAATAAACAAGAGGTGTCAGACAAGTGTTCCCATTAAGCCCTATTTTATATATATTTAGTACTGATATACTGATTCAGAAAATCAATTTTTCTCTGATATTATAGGGCTTCACAAGTCTGATGCTACTCCTCCTGTTAAAGTTTTGGCTTATGCCGATGATCTTTGTTTATTTTTGGCAGATTTACAGTCTGTGTTACATTTACAGCACCTACTTCAGGATTTCTCCACAGCATCTTCTGTTAAAATAAATGTTCACAAAAGTAAAGCTGTACAACTCAAGGTTTACCTCCCACAACTGAACTCAGTGGCAGGAATCCCTGTAGTAACAGGGGGACTTAAACTTTTGAGTATTCATTTTGGGCGACTGGACATAGAAAAATTCAGTTGGTCTTTAAAAATTAATGAGGGTTTTGTTTTGATCAAGCATGCAGATATCTAAGAAAAAAGGGATCCTTTTGATCAAAACTTTACTTTTACCATTATTTCTTTATCTTGGTGCAGTTTTTCTATTACCTTGGGATATGGAGAAGAGACTTTATAACCTTTTTTCCAGGCCCTCTGCGGCATCAGGTTAAATCCTGTTAAGAGAAATTTTACTTATCTCCATAGTGACAAGGGGGGCCTGGGGATGGTGAATCCGGTGGCTTTCCTTATGACATTTTATTTTTTAGAATATTAGACCTCTTCTTAGACCTCATACCAAAACACGGCATGTTTGGATCCACACTTATCTTTTACCTTTACTTACCTTATGGGAAAATGGAAAGTCACACTTTCAGGCTATCTGGAAGAAGGAACCTGTTCTACCCTGTATGATTATTATTTTTAAGAAATTTAAACAATGGAAAGTCACTAAAGAAGCGGTTGAAGGAACCTGTTCCACCCTCTATGATTATTATTTTTAAGAAATTTAAACAATGGAAAGTCACTAGAGAAGCCGCTGTTCTTTTTTTTTTTTTTTTTTTTTTTTTTTTAAAGGAGTTTTATCAGAACCTTCTTGACAGAAATTTTTGGGAACCTTTAATTTTTCCTTTTGGGACTCAGGAAACTGCTGATCTCACTATTAAATTATTAACAGACTCTAGAACGCCTGAGTACATGTGAGAGGCAACCTGGCTTTCCTGTCATGGTAGACTTGGTGTTCGTAATTCTCATAAGCATAAACAGTTGAGCAAGATATTTTGTCCCAGAGACACCTGTAACACTTTACTGGAAACTTAGTCACATTTATTTTTAGAATGCCCATTTGTTGTTACTTTTTGGAAATTATTAGCACATGCTTTAGGTAAGGTTGAATTTCGCTACACTGATTATGACACCCTTGTTTTGGGAAAATATTTAAGTCCTTGGATAACTTACCACCCTAGCATATTGGGTGTTTTTACAGGTATTCTAAAATAGTATCTTTGGTTGACTAGATTAAATCGATTTTTCAGCAGACTTTATGGACTCAGTTGGAAGTAATACATCTTGTTCTAACAAAACTTGAGACATTGACATGCTCAAGATTAAAGTTATGTTCCTCATAATAGACATATCTCTATGGAAGAACTGTGAGAATCGGTGGTTTGATCCACCTTAATTTACTCCTTGTACTGTATATCCTTTAAGTCCTTCAGTTATTTTTTTTTCCTTTTCCTTTTCAGTCCATAACTTTTTCACTCATATTCATGTATTTCTTGATATTTGTTTTGTTTGATTTGTATACCATGCGTAAGAATTTTGTCCTTAATAAAAACTCCTCTACTCTGCCTGCAGGAGTGCTGTCACTTCCTGTGGACAGGATGGAGGGACCCATTTTGGAGCCGGACACAGGAGGAGGAAGAAGTGCTGATGTGGCAGGGGAGATGGCCTCTTCCTCTGCCCCTATATCGCTAGTGGCTGAAGATAAACTGCAATTTGTCCTAGATGCTGATGAAGCTCCAGTATGCTATTTCGACTCAGACATGGAATGGTTGCAACAAGAAAAATCACAAGAGCGTGAACAGGTACCTTTAACTGAATTATATGAGGATGCTGAAATGAAAGAAAAGGAAAGATTGTTGGCAGACATCGTGCAGAGAGAAGGGGAATGCAAGGTACAAAGAGAGTGGCTGCAGGCTGAATTGACAGCTCTCCATTCTATGAAAAGTTGCTGTATTCCCCTCTGACTCATTCAAGGAAAAACAGCTGAGTGGTGACGTGGCTGATGGGAAAGACTCTGAACAAAACAGCCTGACAGCTGGAGAAAATGTCTTGCTACCGGCTGGCAGCTTTAAACAGCAGCCTGCTGTGTGCCGAACGAAAGCTTGTTAAGTGAGAGAAGGAAACCCACAGGACAGTGCCTAGGTGTAGCGCACCCCCCGACTCACAGTATGCAGCCAAAGTTTAAAAAAGTTGGGGAATCCAGCGCAGACACTATCCTGAAGTCTCAGAGCGTGGTCTCTGATAACGCCAAGCCTGACATTTCTGACCCGCACCACTCGTACCACAACACCCCGCTAGAAAGCTCAGAGAAAGATTTGCTTGATCAATCTGACTTGGAAACAAACGGGTCGCCTGCTAAAGCACTACAAAAGGCGGGCTGATTGCAATCTGGGAATAGTGAATGGATACCTGATCCTGGAGACAGGGAGGTCAAGAGATTTAAAAAAACAGCTTCAAGGTCCACAAACTATTTATTTTTCTACCACTGAAAATCAACTACCAGAGCTCTGCAACAAAGGTAATAACTTGCAAATTAAGGGCCCCAATGTGCCAGAATTGTCTCCAGCACTGACGAGTGCTAACTTTGCTAACGTGCAAGATGAAACTTTGAATAGGATGGGTCCATGAAAGGAACTACTGCAGGACCCATCCAAACAAAACTTTTGAAATCCAATGTTTAAACTATCTGACCTATTCCAGAATAAGGGGGAACCTGCTCATTGGAAAAAAAATGCGGTTAGGTTAACATTTAAGGGAGGCCTAGAACCCCCCAAATAGGTTAAATGTAGCTAGACAGCTGTAAAAGGTTCCATGCATTTTTTCTCATCTGAGATTTTTACCCTTATTCACTTGAATGGGAATTACGATGTTAGTTTCAAGACCATATCTAGTCTGGACAGGTTTTGGTCACAATATCAAAAAGTTAAGAATCTTCCTTTGTAGATTCCCTACATGGCCATCCCTCTGACGAAACCAGCAGTGAAGCTTGTCACAGTAATGTTTCGGAACAAGGGTGTCCATGTAGAAGATATCCTTTTTTGGCTCAAACAACATTGTGAGGTATTGGACAAACCTGCCCCCATACTAGACAATGAACACATTTGGACTGGGGGATGAAAGATCAAGGTAAAGTTATACTCCACAAACAATGGTCCTGTGCATTTACCTAGTACCTTCTTTTTGGGGAGAGATAGGGGAGTATTATTTTACATGGGTCAGTCTAAGTCCTGTTTTAAATGTGGCTCGCACTGCATCCGAGTTCTGTATGCGACACACCCAGGTGTAGCCACTGTTTAGAATATGGTCATCAGTCTGTGGGTTGCGTTAATCTGTTTAAATGCAATCTTTGTGAATACACAGCATGGTTATGGCAAACGCCCCTGGGCCTCCCATAACAGGGAAGATAGCCTCTCATAGGAAGGGTTAATTAATGTTCCACAACAGCAGCAAGCACAAAAAAATGGCAAATAAGCCCGATGCCTCCACAAAGGCCATTCCCGCTGCTCAGGCAGGGCCTCAGGAGAAGGACAGTACACAAACCCAGTTGGAAGAAGAACAGGTAGACCCTCCAAAACAGATAAAGGATCCTTCCTTATTGAACTCTGATAAGGAGGCCCCAGGAGATGTAAATAAGAATTTTATTTTATTTATTTAGTTTTTGTTGACCGGGTAAGTGTGCTAGACAAATTCTGCCTATTTTCAGGCACGACCCGGGGGAGGGAGATATAGATGAATGCCAACTGACTTTGAACCAGATTAAACTGTTGGTGGTATTTTAGTGAATGAGGAAAATTTGGCCAGGGCACCGGGGAAATTCCCGTATTCTTTTCAAGAAGTGCCATGGGATCTTTGACATCCACCTGAACTACCACCAGAACAAGCAGATGGGACCGCGGTTTAACGTCTCATCCGAAAGACGGCACCTCAGGAGTGCAGCACTGCAGTGTCAGTATTGGGATATCAACCCAAGTGCCTGGTGTGGGGCTAGAACCCACAGCCTTCTGATCTTCTGGCCTCAGAGGCAAGTGTGCTACATGCTGAGCCACTGACACTTTAACATGCCTCCCCCTCAAATCAGGAACCCAAATTTAAAAAAGTTACGGTCAAGAAAAGAAATAGGGCTGGGAAAACAGTGGTAAAATCTTCTGGCGAACCTAAAGATGCAGGGAGCTCTACAAACTCCTGGAGGAAGGGGAACAAATTCTCAGCTTTGGCTACAGACAAATCAGATGAAGATTCTGGGGGCAATATATCAGATTCTTCCTCAGTAACGTCAGCCACCACAGAGGTTACATCTGATACTGAAGGAGGGGAGAGCAACCACATCTCTCAGCAAACTAGGCGGAGAAGATGTGGTAAAACCCCGTGAAACACCATAGACTAGTTCCCTCTTAGGTGTTCTTTTAATGAGCTCACTTACAGCATTGACTATTAATGCCAACAATGTAGACAGTCATGCAAGGATGGTTACTGTACTGAGCTCCCTGGCACAGGAAAACTGTGATATCTTTTGTCTACAAGACACAAGGATTAAGACTAACTTAGAACTCTCATGGGCCTACCTTTTGGTCAAAGGACAGGAACCTTGTGATGGTGGGATATTATTGAATAACCCAAATATTCACATTTCCAGGTTAGTTGATATTGATCTTGGAAGAGCTTTATTGCTAGACTTTACTCTTTACTCAAGACAGGTTTAGAATTATTTCTATTTATGCCCCCCAGACTAAAGCCCTTAGAGCCTCATTGTTTAGGCAAATACAACCTTTTCTGTTTTTGTACCAGTTATTGATTTGGGCTGGGGATTTTAACTGTGGGGTAGATAAATCAGACAAGGGTTTAAAAACAGATAAACTGTTTTGTGATACTACTGCTTTAAATAGTATTACTAAGAATGCTAAATAAATAGATTCCTATAGGCAAATCTTCCCCAAAGGAGGTAATAGTCAAAATAGTGTCTGAAATGTTCACTACGATGGGACAGGCTGAGGACGCAGGAACCAGCCAGACAATTTAGACCTACACAACGTGGAGGAAGAAAACAGAAGGCAGAATGCGGGGCAGGAGGCGACAATAACCACCCCGGAATCCATCATAGTGAACATTTCAGACACTATTTTGACTGACCAAAAACTGCAGCTCCTTCAGAAAGGACTGAGTTTTGTCACCACACAGGGCAGTAACACCTTTGAAATTTATGTGGATTTACATTGCCTAACAAGGGATCTTAATCTCAAAGTACATTTTCATGGACAGATGTGTGTCGTGGCACTAAGACCACACTTAGTACTGATACCACACAGGAAACCACAGGAGACAGTGAGGGTGCATGAAAAAGTTTTTTCCCTTGGTACTTTAAGCACCAGGATTCAGAAAGCTGAGAACTGACACATTCAAAAGTTTGGGTTTGCAATTCTCTTATTAACAAATTATTTATGCAAATTATAGATGCAGAGATATTTCTGAATATGGATGGTTTCTGCACTTACAATGATTTACATTGTGGTTATATTACTTGTCTTGCTACTGTTTTTAAACAGAAAGATTTCTTTCTTTCCAACCAACCCCCCCCCCCCATTCTTTTACTGTTTTGCTCCCCAGTGCTGCTAAAACAATAATGTTGTTTTTAAATACCTTTATTCTTAATATATGTACATTAATGTAGTGTTTTTGGTATATGGGCATGGATATTATTGTGCACTTTGGCACTAAGCACTTTAAGTTATAATGGTTAGCACTTTTTGTTGTTGAGCACCTTATACCTTTAAGAACTGTGTGTATTTACGAAGTGCAATATGATTGGTCTTTACCTCCCGACGACGCACAAGGAAGTGCGAAACCGGCAGAGGTACTACACGACTGCAGTTGCACTTATGTCGGCCTATTTTATCAATTTAATAAAAGTATTGCTATTGGAAGTTCCCTGAGGAGTGCTGGTAACTGCTTGTTTCATGTTCCAGGAATACACCAGTCTTTTTGTGAAAAGTACTTCCTCACATATCTCATGAATCTACCCTCCTACAACTTCACAGCAGGACCCCATGTTATTGTATACCTGTTGTTCTGAAAAAAACTTTCCTCCTGTACCTTATTTATCCTCTTGACATATTTAAAGGTCTCTATCATATCCCCCTCTCCATCCTCTCTTTTCAAAGAAGGAGTGCCATATATCTGACTGCCATTATATTAAATCAGTTTTTCTAAGATAAAAAATTTGTTATTAAAAGTTAATTTAAGTAAATGCAAGAAAATGCAATAAAATGAACTAAAACTTGTTTTAATTTACATTTTTGACGTGCATGTGCCGTATTTCATATTACATGTATGACGTATATGACTGCTGTGGCTCCTTGGCAAAGGCTTTAAATTCATGTGGCTCCCAAGCCAGACATGCCTAAGTACCACTGATCTAGGCAAATGATCCTAAACAAAACAAAAAGGTATCTGACCAATGGAAAGAGAGAGGTCGCCTCCAAGCCAAAGAGGAGTACAGAGCAGCACTGAGGGACTGCAAGACTACAATTAGAAAAGTCAAGGAGGGGCTGAAAACTAGGACAACAGTAGGAACTGCAGACACCACCAAAGTCTTCTTGCAATACATAAATGGAAGTAGGAAGGTGAAGAAGTGGAGTGGGGCCCTGAAAACAGGGGAATTGGGGAGTAACTTGGTGGAGAGCCCTAGGGGTGGTTGAGCTGCTGAATGAATGCTTTGATTTTCACTAAAGTGCTCTGGGGTGGGGGACGGAGCTTACTGGGAGGCCCCATTGCATCAGGAATAGCCATAATGCAATTGTGGACAGGAATGTGCACTCTTGGATTCAGCGCTGCTTGTGAAAAACAATTTTCGTAGTCATCCCATTGCTAGCATGAGCTATCTCTGTCTGCTTAGTCTTGGGCCTGTTAATATCTGTGTTTTCGTTACAGAATTTTGCTTAACACATTATAGCATTTTACTGCACTGCAAAGAGCTGGTGCCATAATTCCTTTATGTGTATATAATGAAGCCTGTGGACCTTACACCTACACTGGTAGTTGACTATCTGGTACACATCAAGCCAGATAAGTCCCAGTGTGGGCACGGGACATACCACAGTAGTAGTGGAGCTCAAGGAACAATTTGCCAGGCCACATGCAGAAATCATTCATGAGTCTCTCCAGACAGGGGTGATGCTGAAGGACTGAAAGTGGATGAAGCAGTCTCCATCTTCAAAAAGGGACAAGGACGGACCTCAGCAACTACTGGTCGGTCATCCTAACATACAAGCTTGGCAAGATCCTGGAAGCCATGATAAGGACAGAATAATACAGCACTTAGTTGAGGTCAAAGTTATTGCCCCCTCCTTGCATGGCTCTATGAGGGCAAAACAACCTGATAACCTTCTTCAAGGGGGCGACCAAGAAGGTGGCCTGGGGCAGGGATGTACACGTAGTCTATCTAGAGTTCAGCAAGACCTTTGACACTGTGGTACATGACAAGCTTCTAGACAAAGAACACCAGTATGGTTTACAGGAGGCTTTTGTGCTGAGGTTCTTTGATTTTTCAAATACTTTCCTATTCTGGAGTCACAGTGACCCAAACCAGTAAGATTAAAATATGACTGGTTCATTCTTCTTCCTGGCTCTTACAGACGAGGCACACGGACGAGTCCTGTATGGGACAAAACCCAGCTGTGTCTTCTGTTTTCAGTGTATGAGAGGCCATTTGACACCATACACTCTTGCCTGAAGTAGAACCAGTCTAAATTAATTTATGGTGATTTGCATAGACTTCCCATAATGCTTGGCATTATCAGGATATGTTCAATTTTACATGTCTTTGAATTCTGGCTTTATTGCCGATTCCCTTTACAGTTAACCCTTGCCCGAGTGCTTTTGTGTTGAGGTTCTTTGATTTTTAGACAAATACAGCAGATTTCTAACTTACTTAGAGACAAAAAGCAGAAGGTTGGGTTGGACGGGCATTACTCCAATTGGAGGAGAACACAGCAGCACCCCTTAGGGACTGATGCTTTGGCCACTGCAGTTCAACATTTTAATGACAGTCTCTCAGATTGAAATTAGGCAAATGCTAGGTAAATGCAGGCAACTACTAAGTGCCACACCTGCAGAGGAAAAACAAAAGGAACACACACTGAATAATTACTTAACGTTGGCATCACTATAGTTACCAAATGATGAGGTTAAGGTTACTTGGAGTGAATTTTTTTCAAAACTTGCAGAATATCCCCAGCTTTACCTAATTGGTGGTGACTTTAACTTAATTCTTCATCAACAACTGGATACTACAGCAAAGAAAAGAGAATAAAAGGGTAGTGACCTGTATTCTTTAAGGAACAGGATGGACGATCTTGACTTGGTAGATCTATGAAGAAAAGTGTATCCTAATGCTAGAGAATATTCACATTTTTCTGCCAGACATAAGACCTATTCAAGGATAGATACGTTTCTAGGGTCACAACTATTGTAGAAAGAAGTTATGGAGGTGGAATATAAACCTATGCATATTTTAGATCATGTGCCACTTTGTCTTACAATAGCGTCCAGGGACACCACCACAAGTAAACACTGGAGACTTGATCCAATTTTGTTAAAAGAAGATACTTTTATAAGTAAATTAAAAGAAGAAATGCAGAATTATTTCACAAATAATGATGATTCGGAGGTATCAAATGAAATAATATGGGATGCCTATAAAGCTTTTATAAGGCGGGTATCCATTTTATATGCAGTTAAAAGGAGAAAACAACAAAAAGCAAGATTGGATCAATTGCAAAAGGAAATAATGGTAACTCAGAAATTGCATTCTCAATCGAATTCTAATTTGCATTTGAAAAGGCTGGAGAAACTTAAAACTGAATTTAACCTTATTTATAATGAGAAAATGGATAGATGAATGTCATTTTCTAGGTCTAAAAATTATTTGAATATAGACAGAGGGGGTAAATTACTGGCATATATGACACAATAGGAAAAAAGTGAAAGAAATATCGTAGAAATAAGGAACAATGGTCATATAAGTTAACTCTGACCAAGAGATAAACTTAGAATTTGAACAATATTATAGGAATCTATATACATCACAAGGGAAATCAGCAGCACCATATAATTTTTTAGATATTCCACATATTAGTTTAGAGCAGCAAAACTGTTGGATCAAGATACAACAGTAGAAGAAGTTATAAATGCTATCAGAGAATTAAAACCGGGGAAAACTCCAGGTTTGGATGGAATAGGAATAGATTTTTATTAAACCATTATTAAAGATATTAGCCCTAGACTGGCTAAACTTTACAGTGGGTTTCAAAAAGGACTCCTTCCTTCCTTTGACGAAGCCGTAATCATTGTTATTCCTAAGAAAGGTAAAGATAGAGCACTGTGTAAATCTTATTGCCCGATCTTGCTCTTAAATGCAGACTATAAGATTTATGCGAAAATTCTAGCAGCCAGACTTGAAAAAGTTTTGCCAAATTTGATCCAAGAAGACCAGTGGGCTTCATCAGGGGAAGAAAAAGTCATAATATCAGAAATGTATTAAATGTTATTCAGCCAATGCTGTGGTGGTGTCCCTGGATGCAGAAAAGGCATCTGATTAGGCTGAATGGCCATATCTATTCAAAATTTTTGAACAGGTCAAACTATGGCCTAGGTATATCAGATGGATTAAAGCGATATACTCTTCACCAAGGGCAAAAATTATGACAAATAGGCTGACTTCTGCATTTCCTCTTTTAAGGGGTACTAGGCAAGGATGTCCACTTTCCCCTTTGTTGTTTACTTTAATAACAGAACCACTTGCTAATGCCATTAGAAAACATAAAAATATAGAGGGATTTCAATATACAGTAAATGGAGTTTTAAAACTCTGATTATTTGCAGATGACATACTGTTATATTAAAAAAACAGAACAAGAAATGGATATTATAATGCAAATAATAAAGGAATATGGTAAATTTTCTGGATAGTCAGTTAACTGGGAAAAATCTGAAGCATTATTTGTACACCCGGATAGGAGAACTATTGATATTAGGACTACTATAAAAAAACGAGAGTTTGACCTATTTGGGTATACAAATAACTAGTAACTGGAATAAGTTAATCAATATGAACTTGCAACCCTTATTGGAGGAAATGTAGAGGGACTTATAAAAATGGGAAAACCTTCCCGTGTCATTATTGGGAAGAGTACAGCTGATAAAAATGAACATATTACCTAGATTGTTGTACATACTTCAGGCAATTCCATTGATGATTCGGAAATACATTTTTAAGAGATTAGACCACATTATTATTAAATTCCTATGGAAAGGGGGTAGAGCTAGGCTTAGTAAAATTAAGCAGACAAAAGAATATTCACAATTAGGTCTCAAATTACCTAATCTACAACATTATCATTGGGCAGCTATAATAGAACCTTTAAAAGAATTTTGGGCAAAGGAAACCCTGCCACGGGTATTTTTTTGAATATCCAAATCAGACATCAAGTAAGCTTCTGCATATGCTTTCCTCAAAAATCAATGAGAAACAGTATAGTAGTATATTTATTAGACATACTGCTAAAGTGTGACGCAAAGCTATGTATATATTAGGGGGGAGCAATAAGATTTGTAGAACTACTCCCCTGTATCAAAATAAATTCCATCAGTATTTTGATACAAACATTTAAAAAAATGGAATGATAAGGGGAGTAATCAATATTGGAGATTTTTACGCAGGAACCAATTTGAAATATTTTCTTCAACTACAAGAAGAATATGGTATCCATAAAATATGTTTTATACCCATTTACAGATAAGAAGTGTCCTTTCAGAAGCAGATAGAAAAGGGAAACTGAAGCTAGTGAACCATATACTGGAGATTTTGATGGAGGCAAATGATAGAAAAAAAAAACTAATTTCAAAAATATATATGGTATTTAGAGGTAACAGGACCAATATGGATACAGGCTTAAAACATAAATGGTGAAAGGGATTTGAAAATCACTATATCAAATAAACTGTGGGTTAAAATAGGTAAGACATGGAATAGCGCATGAAGTAACAGATTACACCAGATTCAATTTTATACAGTACATAGGATATATTATTCTCCCTATTTATTAAATAAATTTGAGCCATCTATTTCCCCCTTATGTAATAGGGGTTGTGTAGAAGTGACAAATGTGACTCATGTACTGGCTATGTGCCCATATATCCAAAAGCTTTGGAAAATGGTTATTGAAATTCTGAATAGAACACTGGCTATAAACCTGAGGTTTAGAGCAGAAATATGTCTACTGGATATTTCGACATTTCCATACATACTCCCATATAGGAGAGAGGTAGTTCATGTTGCATTTATGACTGTTAAATGGTGTATAACTAGGATGTGGAAAGAAGTGGAAGCTCTTACAATACAACTATGGAGAAATTTATTTCTAGAAACTATGAGTCTTGAAAGAGGGTTCTACTATACCATAAAACAAATAAATAGGTATAGTGAAAAGTGGCTCCCAATTCAAAAAGCTGTTGAATTGCGTAATTTTTGAGACCCAAAGGGTGTTATCTATATCAAAAGAAGTTTGGTAATGTTTCTGTAGAGGTTAATTAAAAGGAAAATGTGATGGTTTGGGTAGATATACAACAGTGAGATAAATGATAAGCAAGGACATACAAGGAAAATGTGGATATCTTTTCTTGCTCTTTTTTGTAAGCATATTGGATAATGTTTGTTATGAAGGCCAGTGGGGGGTTCAGATCTATTTGTACTACTATCTTTATAGTATGTCGTTTATCTGTCTGTCTGTCTGTATAATCATGAAAATTAATGAAGATTAAAAAAAAAAAAAGCAGCTTCTTAGCTGCCTAGTTGCCGCTCCCCCCAACGTATACAATAGCTCAGTGATTCTCAAATGGCAAGGCCAGACTGTTCCAGGGAGGCTCAGTCAAGTTTGAGAATGTACAGTATTTACTGTAAATTTTAAGTTTTGGATTTTGTGTATGAAGGGATGAAGCAAACTAAATATGTATAGTGGCAGGTGAATTTCTTTACTTATGCACAAACTGGTGACCAGGAAAATCCCACTGAGCCAAAGCTTGAATCTGGGTGTGTAGTTACATGAAAACTGGTCACTGGGAAAGGTGCACTGAGTCAAGGTTTGTTTCTACAGTAGGCGTTTATATGCAAATTAGTGACTAGGAACGCCACACTGAATCAAGGCTTGTTTCGAGAGTAGGTGTTAATTTATACGTAAACTAATTACTGGGAACAGCACACTGAGCCAGCGCTTGTTTTCAGGTGTGACCTGGGGTAAGGGTAGAGGAAGTTGCTTAGTAAGAGGGGAAGTGATGAAGGTGGTAAGGATGGTTGTTTCAGATAGAGGGGAAACAGACAGAGTAATGAGGGTCTAAGAGTCAGAAAAGTGGAGTGACACGGATAACCTGGGGTGTGGGAGTTGAGGGGAGAATAGTAAGTTGAATAAAAGAGAATATACTCAGCTTTATTAGTTGCACTTTATTACTGCTGTGCTTACTCCTGCTGTACTGTGCAAAATATATTTTTTAATGGGGTGGCCCATGGTTTTTCCAAAATTTTAAGGGAGGCTCAAAATGTTTTTCATGGTTTGGGGGAGGCTCACTATTACAAAGTCTGAGAACTGATGCGAATAGCTCACCTGGCCCAGAGTTTATTGCCACAAAGAATTCCCTTTCATTCTGCCCTGGTAAGAAGTTCTTACACTCATAATTTTCAGAATGCACATCTCCTCAAAAAACAGAGCCACGTCCTCAATCCGCCAACACGCTCCCAAGCAGGCACATGCAGTCCTGATTTGTGATGTCAGAAAACAAAGGCTGCCTATGCACGCTCATTGATTACCCAGAACATTTTATCGAGAGCATAGTTGTAGTTTTATCACCGATCAATCACCGACTCAACAGGGCCCCCGTCATTCGAAAGCGTCACTTTGATTTATTAAAATCGCAACTGTAAATGTCATTAAAATGTTTAGATAATTCAGCCACAATCAAGTCAATGGGACGTGCACACGCAGCCTTCATTTTCTGATATGACAAAACGGCACTGCGTGTGTCTGCATGGGGGCATGTCAGCAGACTGAGGAAGTGGCTCAGTTTTTTGAGGAGAAGTGCATTATGAAAATTACGAGTGTTAGAACTTCTTTGGAACTGACACAGCCCTAATCAAACTCACGGCTGACACCCTGGATGCCATGGACAGTGGGTCCCCTACTGGGACTATATTCATTGATCTGTCGGAGGCATTTGATCTAGTTAGCCACGAACTGCTTCTCCGTAAACTTTAACTGCTAGGACATGACATGCTTTTGCTTACCTGTTTCGAAAGCTATCTGCTCAATAGGACTCAAAAGGTAAAATGGAAAGGGGTACAATCAGGCTGCAGACCTGTGACCACTGGAGTAGCCCATGGTTCGATTTTGGGTCCTATACTATTCACCCTCTTTGTTAATGATATTGGGCGTGACTGTGGTTTGGAAAACCTGATCCTATATGCGGATGACTCAGTGGTCTACTGGTGTGATCCCCAACCAAGTGTCATTACTGCAAAGCTGCAGGCCAGTCTCACGGTAATAGAGGCTTGGTTTACCTCTAACTTACTGGTGTTGAATGACAAAAAGACAGACTGTCCTTTTCGGGACTAGGCACCTAGGAGTTGACAGGCAACACCTGCTTCCGCTCCACAAAGCCACAGGATCATGAACTGAAGTCGTGGATGAAATTAAATACCTGGGGGTCTACTTAGATCAAGAAATGTCCCACAAGCCACATATTAACTATGTAGTTAAGACAACTCACCAGAAGCCTGGCCTTCTTTACAGACTTGGAAACTCTAACAGATGACGCACGACTCGCTACAGCCAAAAGCACACTACTTCCCACTCTCCTCTATGGTGCTCCCCTCCTACATTTCCTTAAGAAGAGTGAACACCGCAAGCTGTCTGTCCTCTATAATAGGACTGCATGCTTTGCTACCTGCTCGCAGCCCAGGAGGCATCATTGTGAGGTCCTTGCAGACCTCAACCGGCCCTCAATAGGGCATAAACTCTCCTATTCCTTACTATGTCTGACCTACAAATTTACCAATGTTGGCACCCCCCCCAACTTAACTGGCCTCCTGAATCTAAAAGCTCCCCAGTGGACTCTGCGGTCATCAGGTAGCTGCCTCCTCAATATCCCCCGTGTATGCACCAACATAATCAAGAGATCCTTTGGGTACTCAGCACTCTACCTCTGGTCCTCACTCCCGGAGAAACTGACCAGAAGTTCCCCCCTGGAAGAGTTCAAATCCGGCCTTAAAGCGTACTTGCTGGAGCAGTGTCTCTGCGGCTGCTACCATTAACTCCCCTTCCTAGCCGTGAATGCTGTTCTCTTGTACACTACTATAGGTCTAATAGATCCTGAACACTATAGTAGGTCTTTGACACACGAAACTCATTCCTCCTAGCTTAAGAACTTGTGGAAATTATTTATAATGTTGTCACTCTAATGTCACTGTCCAACTGCCTCCTCCCTTTGTGACTAATTGCTGTTGCAGCACTCTGTATATGAATCCAATGTCTACTGCTTCTACTATTGTAATTTCTGAGTCAAATGTATATTGTGAACTGCTGAGCTATGTGGGATGTATGTGAACAACTGTATAAATAATGTATGTAATTAATTCCGAGTCACCCCTGAAAAAGAGACCTCTGTCTCAGTGGGTTCACCCGGTTACCAAAATGCAATAAATAAATAAATTACCAGGGCAGAAAAAAAGGGAATTCTTTATGGAAATAAATTCTGGGCCAGGTGAGCTATTGTTTATGTTGGGGGGAGCAGCAACTAGGAAGCTGCTCTTTAAGAAACCCTGCTGGGCTACTAAAAATCTCCCAGATAGGCCGGTTTTCTCACCTTTGAACTTTGCCACCTGGCACCCTGCTGCTAAAGAAGGTACTGTACTAGCATTTGACAAAACATTTCAGACCACAGCAAAAGTTGTCTGGTCATCCAATACCTCCCCCTTTATTTTTCATGAAGTTGCATATTCGTGAGGTCCACAAATAACTACTTCATGCCGGCTATCTGCCCAAATGTTTACTCATACTGACGGGACAGTCCATCTGCATTACCATGCTGTGCTGCACTGTGATTGCTATACAGTGAAATTCTAATCTTGTAGGCCGATACTCCAATGCAACAGTTTGGCATTTTGCCCACTCGTTCTGTTCAACCACTACAATGGATGTGGTCCGTGACCACTGTTATCGACCTTCCATACAGATAGGGTGCAATTTCTTGATTGCCCAGACAATGGCTAGACACTCCTAGGCCCAGCATTTTATGGTGTTCCTTTCCCACTGCAGTGTTCCCATTTACCCCCATCTGTACTTGATTCAAGTACAAATTATGAAATTCAAGTACATTTTTGTGTGAAGGGGTACACTGTACCCCCATAATTCTGTTTGCAGTATATGTACCCACAAAAATTTTGTACAAATGGTAGAATGAACCCATATGATTTATTTTGTACCCCTGAAATTATTTGGAGAGGGTGCAGTGCAACCCCAGATCTGCAGCCTTAATGGGAACACTGCCCCACTGTTCTTTTTGCTACCTCTGGCACCTGATATTGCCTTTGTCTTATGGGTTTCTTTACAGTGGTTGTCACCTCATGCACGGTGAGATCAGTGCACCCTGGGATGGCAGCAAAAAGTGGAGCAAAGTCTTTAAGCACTTCCCTCATCTGGTCTGCTTCTTTGGGTGTGAGCCCCTCAGACATCGTCAGAGCACTCCAGGAGACTTTTTCCTTGCTCTCCTCTAACACGGCTGGAGCAGGCTCCTCTTGATCTCCATTTGCTGTGCTACAAACCATAAGGGCAATGTCAGCATGATCATAATAGAGTTTCATCATATTTACATGGAAAACCTGCTGAGTGCGCCTCCTAATGGGCAACTCTATGACATAATCCACATTATTCACATGGTGTATGACCTCATAGGGTCCCTCCCATGCTGCCTGCAGCTTGATATACAGTACCTCACTGGGATGACTACCATTACCCTTTGCCCTATGGTGTATGATCGAGCTCTGGCCCCTTTTTCATACAAAGTCTTTTGCCTCTGCTGCGCTGCAGCTACGTGAGCCTGAGCAACACCCATGAACTCCTTAAACTGGTCCAGGAAACTCAGGACACAATCCACAACAGACTCCCTCTGGATAGCAGTATAGCCTTCGCACTCCTCTCTAACTAAATCTAGGGGTCCTCTGATCTGTCTAGCATACAGGAGCTCAAAAGGTGAAAAGCCTAATGATTCCTGTGGGACCTCCCCATATGCGAACAGTAAGTTCTTCAGAACTGAACTTAAATCATGGGGCGACAGCCGGAACTTCTGGGATAACATTAAATCCCTAACCACTAAGCCTACTTAAAGCCCCACCCTCAATGCTCAATATCAATGGAAACATCACTAAGGACCCCAAAGTAATTGCCAACACCCTCAACCAGACTTTTACTGATCTCAGTGGGGTGCTCCCCCCCCAATTACCACTGCCCTCCAAACACTACTGCTCCTCATAGCAATCCCCCACCACTAATCAAGTATCTCCACCTTTCTATTTCAAGATTGTTACCAAATTTGAGACCAAAAAATATCTCCTACATGTTCTAGGAAAGTCTAGGAACAGTGAGACACGCTCGACCTTAGGCTAGTCCTACTCACACTTGATTAACTTCTCTCCCCTAACCAGAATCCTTAATCTGTCACTTATTACTGCTAAATTCCCTCGTATCTGGAAAAAAGCTGTGATAACTCCTGTCCTCAAAAGCAGGGACAAAGCTTTACACTCCAATTATCGCCCTATCTCCACCTCCCTCCCCTCTCTAAAGCGCTAGAGTGGATCGTCTATAACCAACTCGTAGATTATCTTGATAAGAACATGCTTCTAAGTCAATATCAACGCAACTTCAGGAAATGACACAGCACAACGATGGCATTAGTGGACTTCACCGGCTTCATCCACGAGGTGCTAAAGCAAGGGCTCTTGGTGGGGGCAACCTTCATAGACCTCATGAAAGTATCTGATACGGTCAACCATGAGCTTCTTCTCAGTTGACTGGCCAGTACAAGTCTATCCTCGGTGTCCCTGGGTGGTTCCAGAGCTACCTCACTGTGCGAGTGCAACAAGTAAAAATACTTGATGCTCTCTCAGACCAACACAGTGTTACCTTCGGGGTACCCCCGAGGTTCAATCTTGGGCCACTGATTTTTAGTCTGTTACTCAACAACCTCCCTAAGACATGTCCTTACAATAACCTATTGTATGCAGATGACGCCATGCTGTTCACAAGTCACCCTAACCCTGTCAGCCTTGAACAGAGAATGCAGACAAACTACACAGAGGCAGAGGCCTGGTTTTGTAGCGCTATATTCTCTTAAACTACAAGAAAACTAAGGTCATGATGTTTGCCTTGCCTCACAACAGACACAAGTCATATCAACTCAAGATCTTAAACAATAGTGGAGCGAGTCTAGATATAGTCCATAGCTTTAAATACCTAGGGGTCACTCTAGACTGCTCCTTCTCTTACGCCCTACACCTAGACCAGGTAGCCAAGGCTGCTAATTCACGTATTAGTCAGCTACATAGACACGGACATTGACTCATGGATGATGCTCTTAATGGGGAACTACCATCTACAGGATTTCTTAATGTCTGAAAGCCCATGAAAAGCTACTTTAAATGAGCCATTGTATTTATCTGCGAGACTTTGCAGTCCAGAGTTATTCATATGTAAATCAGCCTGTAATTAAGGGCTGGTGGTAGCCATATGTTTTGGGCTCCTGACAGGAAATGATGTCACTGAGGGTCTAGATCCTTCTTTGATTGTATTTAATCCAGTGGTTCTCAAATGGTGAGGCCAGCCTCCCAAGGGAAGGCCCCAATCTGTTCCGGGGAGGCCCAGTTAAGTCTGAGAATGTACAGTATTTAAATTTTAAGTTTTGGATGTTTTGTGTAATAGGATGAAGCAAATTAAATGTGGATAATGCTGCTGAATTTCTTTACTTATGCCTGAGCTGGTGACCAGGAAAGGTCCAATAGGCCAAAACTTGTTTCTAGGTGTGTTTACTACATGTAAATACACACCTAGAAACAAGTTTTGGCTCATTGGGCCTTTCCTGGTCACCAGTTTGTGCATAAGTAAAGAAATTCAGTGGTTCCGGGGAGGCCCAGTTAAGTCTGAGAATGTACAGTATTTAAATTTTAAGTTTTGGATGTTTTGTGTAATAGGATGAAGCAAATTACTACATGTAAATACACACCTAGAAACAAGTTTTGGCTCATTGGGCCTTTCCTGGTCACCAGTTTGTGCATAAGTAAAGAAATTCAGCTGCCATTATCCACATTTAATTTACTTCATCCTATTACACAAAACATCCAAAACTTAAAATTTAAATACTGTACATTCTCAGACTTAACTGGGCCTCCCCGGAACAGATTGGGGCCTTCCCTTGGGAGGCTGGCCTCACCATTTGAGAACCACTGGATTAAATACAATCAAAGAAGGATCTAGACCCTCAGTGACATCATTTCCTGTCAGGAGCCCAAAACATATGGCTACCACCAGGCCTTAATTACAGGCTGATTTACATATGAATAACTCTGGACTGCAAAGTCTCGCAGATAAATACAATGGCTCATTTAAAGTAGCTTTTCATGGGCTTTCAGACATTAAGAAATCCTGTAGATGGTAGTTCCCCATTAAGAGCATCATCCATGAGTCAATGTCCGTGTCTATGTAGCTGACTAATACGTGAATCAGCAGCCTTGGCTACCTGGTCTATGTGTAGGGCGTAAGAGAAGGAGCAGTCTAGAGTGACCCCTAGGTATTTAAAGCTATGGACTGTATCTAGACTCGCTCCACTATTGTTTAAGATCTTGAGTTGATACGACTTGTGTCTGTTGTGAGGCAAGGCAAACATCATGACCTTAGTTTTCTTGTAGTTTAAGAGAATATAGCGCTACAAAACCAGGCCTCTGCCTCTGTGTAGTTTGTCTGCATTCTCTGTTCAAGGCTGACAGGGTTAGGGTGACTCGTGAACAGCATGGCGTCATCTGCATACAATAGGTTATTGTCAGGACATGTCTTAGGGAGGTTGTTGAGTAACAGACTAAAAATCAGTGGCCCAAGATTGAACCTCGGGGTACCCCGGAGGTAACACTGTGTTGGTCTGAGAGAGCATCAATATTTTTACTTGTTGCACTCGCACAGTGAGGTAGCTCTGGAACCACCCAGGGACACCGAGATAGACTTGTACTGGCCAGTCAACTGAGAAGAAGCTCATGGTTGACCGTGATTGTGATACTTTCATGAGGTCTATGAAGGTTGCTCCCCCACCAAGAGCTCCTTGCTTTAGCACCTCGTGGATGAAGCCGGTGAAGTCCACTAATGCCATCGTTGTGCTGTGTCATTTCCTGAAGTTGCGTTGATATTGACTTAGAAGCATGTTCTTATCAAGATAATCTACGAGTTGGTTATAGACGATCCACTCTAGCGCTTTAGAGAGGGAAGGGAGGTGGAGATAGGGCGATAATTGGAGTGTAAAGCTTTGTCCCTGCTTTTGAGGACAGGAGTTATCACAGCTTTTTTCCAGATACGAGGGAATTTAGCAGTAATAAGTGACAGATTAAGGATTCTGGTTAGGGGAGAGAAGTTAATCAAGTGTGAGTAGGACTAGCCTAAGGTCGAGCGTGTCTCACTGTTCCTAGACTTTCCTAGAACATGTAGGAGATATTTTTTGGTCTCAAATTTGGTAACAATCTTGAAATAGAAAGGTGGAGATACTTGATTAGTGGTGGGGGATTGCTATGAGGAGCAGTAGTGTTTGGAGGGCAGTGGTAATTGGGGAGCACCCCACTGAGATCAGTAAAAGTCTGGTTGAGGGTGTTGGCAATTACTTTGGGGTCCTTAGTGATGTTTCCATTGATATTGAGCATTGAGGGTGGGGCTTTAAGTAGGCTTAGTGGTTAGGGATTTAATGTTATCCCAGAAGTTCGCTGTCGCCCATGATTTAAGTTCAGTTCTGTAAAGAACTTACTGTTCGTGATATGGGAGGTCCCACAGGAGTCATTAGGCTTTTCACCTTTGAGCTCCTGCATGCTAGGACAGATCAGAGGACCCCTAGATTTAGTTAGAGAGGAGTGAAGGCTATACTGCTATCCAGAGGGAGTCTGTTGTGGATTGTGTCCTGAGTTTCCTGGACCAGTTTAAGGAGTTCATGGGTGTTGCTCAGGGTTCACGAGCTGCAGCGCAGCAGAGGCAAAAGACTTTGTATGAAAAGGGCCAGAGCTCGATCATACACCATAGGGCAAAGGGTAATGGTAGTCATCCCAGTGAGGTACTGTATATCAAGCTGCAGACAGCATGGGAGGGACCCTATGAGGTCATACACCATGTGAATAATGTGGATTATGTCATAGAGTTGCCCATTAGGAGGCGCACTCAGCAGGTTTTCCATGTAAATATGATGAAACTCTATTATGATCATGCTGACATTGCCCTTATGGTTTGTAGCACAGCAAATGGAGATCAAGAGGAGCCTGCTCCAGCCGTGTTAGAGGAGAGCAAGGAAGAAGTCTCCTGGAGTGCTCTGACGATGTCTGAGGGGCTCACTAGAAGGCACACTGAGTCCAGGCTTGTTTCTACAGTAGGTATTTGTATGCATATGAGTAACTGTGAAAGGTACACTGAGTCAAGGCTTGTTTCTACAGTACAGTAGGTGTTTATATGTAAATTATTGACTGGGAAAGGCACACAGAGCCACTGTGAGGTAAGGGTACAGGAAGCTGCTTAACAACATGGCAAGAGGGGAAGAGATGAAGTGGCTAGGTTAGTTGTTCCAAATAGAGAGGAAATAGAGTAATAAGGGTCCAAGAGTCAGAAAAGTGGAGTGACAAGGATAACCTGAGTGTGAGGTTGGGGGCAGAGAACAATATATTGAATAAAAAGAGAATATACTCAGTCAACTTTATTAGTCTCACTTTGTTCCTGGTGTACTGTGCAAAATATGATACTTTTTTCAATGGGGGAGGCCCAAGGTTTTTTCCAAATTTGAGGGAGGCTCAAAATCTTTTCCATGGCTCGGGTGAGGCTCACTGTCACAAAGTGTGAGAACTAATGCCAATCTAACAGATTAAATAGAAGATTGTCTGTTTTACTAAGTGTGTTTTAAGCTGTTATTGCAACACTTTCTACATTTATAATACTTGTTTTGTATGTGCATTGAAACTAGTGCGTTATCACCTTTACATTTCAAACTGTTAGTAAAAATAATTCATCTTCAGGATTGCTTTAACTTCTAGACTATACTGCCAGCTGATCATCAAAAACTAGACATCTCAAGGCTGGCTCTATGGTGCCAACAGGTATTGGGGCCCCATATCAGGATTTCTAAACTCTGTCTGTGTTCACGTCAGTACAGATTTCTGGGACTGACACAGCACCAACTTCTGTCTTTTTCCATTCACTCTCTTATAGACTTTTCTCTTACCATTTCAGGTGTGAACTCAGGTCTACAAGATGCAAATGTGGCTACGTACCTACTGGCCTGGCATGTTGGGGTCAGCCTTGAAATGTGTAGTTTTTGATTATCAGTTGGCAGTATAGCCTAGAGGTTACACAGAACTGTACCAGTTAAAGCAGAAGGAAGCGGGGAAGGCAATCTGAATAGCAAAGTCCCAAACCGAGGAAAAGACAGCCAATTCGGTTAAGAAGGGGGATAAAACCTCTTATAGATATATTAGAAAGCGAAGAAAGACTAAGGGAGGGATAGTGAGGCTTAATAAAGGAGGGGGGCAGAGAGGGACAGTGAAAAAGCAGGGATAATGAATACTTCTGCTCAGTATTCACAAAAGAAGAGGAGGGGGAGATACCTAATCCAATCAACAGAAGCACTCTGTATAGGATACCAGTCCTTTCACAGAAGAAAGGGTTCTGAAAGAACTCCTAAAACTGAAGGTGGACAAAGCAATGGGGCCTGATGGGATTCACCCCAGAATTCTAAAAGAACTAAGGGGAGAACTAGTGACACCACTGACTACCCTTTTTAACAAATCATGGGAAGATGGTGTGGTACCTAAGGACTGGAGGAGGGCGGATGTGATGCCCCTTCAAAAAAGTGGAAGCAAAGCAGAGGCAGGAAACTACAGACCTGCTAGCTTGACCTTAGTGGTAGGGAAAATGATGGAATCACTTCTGAAAGAAAGACTTGTTGAGTACCTCGGGGCCAGCGGGGCACGGGACCCAAGGCAGCATGGATTCACAGTGGGAAGGTCACGTCATACAAATCTAATAGATTTCTTTGACTGGGTGACTAAAGTAGTAGACCAGGGAGGGGCTGTGGACATGGCCTACCTAGACTTTAACAAAGCATTTGACACAGTCCCACACAAAAGATTAATAAACAAATTAGCCAGCCTGGGAGGGATCCCAGGGTGGTAGCCTTGTAAAACATTGGCTGGACAACAGGACACAGAGGGTAATAGTAAATGGAGTCCACTCCAAAAGAAAGGGGGGTTACTAGCGGGGTACCGCAGGGTTCAGTACTGGGTCCAGTCCATTTTAATGTCTTCATAAGTGACATTGCAGAGGGACTAGAAGGAAAAGTATGCTTCTTTGCAGATAACACAAAGATCTGCAACAGGGTTGATACACAAGGGGGGTGGAAAGGATGAGAAGGGACTTGGCAAGGTTGGAGGAATGGTCAAACATATGGCAGCTTGGGGGGGCGCTATTGAGCAGTCATACTGGCAAGATGCACCTTTTACCAGCTCTGTCCACCACAGTTCTAAATCTGAATGAAACCTACTCTTTTGGGAAGTGACTGCAGAACTGGAACGTCGACTGTGTTCCTTAGCGTGTACAGCATCGATTGATACTGAAAACTAATATGGGTCGCAATCAAAAGACCACCGGGAGCGGATCCAAAAATGCATCAACAGGTGAAGTGCAGGCCGCCACCGCAACAACATCGACTACTGCTGGCACAGAGCCTCCTTGGACAGCCCTGCAGGCCTCGATGCAGACAGTCGACCAAAAGATTGAGTTGATAATCCAACGATTTGCCGAGCAGGATACAAATGTGGAAGTTGCATCCCAAATGGCTTCTTCAGCGGAAAAAAAAAAACGCAGCCCAAGCCCACCACCTCTAAGTTGGTCCAGGAAAACACGAATTTACAGTATCGGCTAGAGGTCCTGTACAATTCTGACAGGGCAGCACATGTGCACATCATGGGGCTGTTGGAAGGAAGGTGACTTACTGGGGTTTCTGTATGCTTGGCTCCTTGAGGCACTCCAACTCCCTAAGGACACACTTGAGGGACATTTTTGTAAAGCCTTCAGAATCACTCAACGGGCTGCAGGACCACAAGGAGACATGCCTCGAACCATACTGCTGGTGACCTCTCATTCATCTGTAAGGGAACGTATTATCCAGACCACCAGGTCGGCTACCTCATTGAATTACAATGGAACTATTGTACGTACACTTGTTTCTGGACCTTTCCTTTGCGACTTGGGCCAGAAGAAAAAAATCTGACACAGTGAGAGCAAGACTCCGAAGTCTGGGTGTCGCTCATTCCCTCTTAATGCTGGCCTGCTTGCGCATATATTATGGGGGTCATACATATCAGTACAATGACCCCCTCAAAGCCGGGAAGAAGACAGAGGCTATAGTCAGGGAGTTCCAGTCCTCTGAAGCACACCAGCTGGCAGAATCGGACGAGGAGACCTGACCTGTTTGCTGGTAAAACGCTGGACATTGTATATAAGTACTGTAGTACTTTCATTTAGTAATTGCTGTTGCTCTCATTTTTCTATCCAGTTACAAGTTGGACAGTTCAATGCTTCCTTCATTTCCCACTGTCATTTAATGAGGGAAGGGGAGCTGGTTTTCTGGGTGCTTAACATTTTTGTATTACCATTTTAGGATTGTGGTGTCATATCATCACTGGCTGATGAGTTATAGCCTTACTTATAGAATCTACTATTCTTGGATCAGACTACCAAAAGCCACAGTAGACTGCAGCTTGCTGAATTAAGTTTCTGGGTTATACTTAAACTTGGAATTTCCCCCAAAATCCTAGTACCTGACTCTATAGGCTGTTTTCTCCTTTGTTTACATTGGATGTATATGGAATGTGTGACAATATGTGATGCCTTACAGGAGTTGTAATGTATGTATTAGTACATGCTAAAAACAATAAACATAAATTTCAAAAAAAAAAAAAAAAAGTGTGGCAGCTTAGATTCAATGCAAAGAGGTGCAAAGTAATGCACCTGGGAAACAAAAACCCAGGGGAAGAGTACACAATGGGGGTATTAACAACAACACAAATGGAAAGGGACTTGGGGTAGTCATATCAGATGACCTAAAAGTGAGCAAGCAATGTGAGAAGGCAATAACGATGACTGGGAGGATACTGGGATATATAGGGAGAGGCATCACCAGTAGAAAACAGGAAGTTGTTATCCCTCTATACAGACAGTTGGTGAGACTCCATCTGGAGTACTGCATGCAGTTCTGGAGACCCCATCACCGCAAGGACATAGACAGAATGGAGGCAGTCCAGAGGAGGGCAACTAAAATGGTGCAGAGTCTGCAACAGAAGCCATATGAAGAGAGACTAAAGGAGCTTAATATGTATACTCGTGAGGAGAGGAGGGACATGATAGAAACTTTCAAGTACCTCAAGGGAATCAACAAAGTCCAAGAGAGTAGCATCTTTAAGAAAAAGAGATATACAAGAAAAAGGGGACACAATTTGAAGACAGAGGGAGGACAGCTCAGAGGCAACATGAGGAAGTATTTTTATCACAGAGAGGGTAGTGGACGCATGGAATGGCCTTCCTCCTCAGGTTGTGGAGTCAAAAACAGTGGGGGAATTCAAGAATGCATGGGACAGACATAAGGCAATTACAGTGGGGGTAGGAAGAAGTAGGCTGTTGGTTAACTAGAATCTGCAGCTTATCCAATTGGTAGGGAAATGGGCAGACTAGGTGGGCCAAGCAGTCCTTATCTGCTGCCATAGTCTATGTTTCTAAAGCAATAAGCTGTGAACAAGCTTCTTTTATCCAGCAGAATGGATTTTGAGCATGAGTTAAGATTCTAAAAATACTTTACTCTTTCTATCCAGATTGGACTTGAAAAGAAAAAACATAGGACACAATTACTTGTTTATTAATTGCAAAAACAAAAACAAAATAGATGGACAACATTGTTAAAACATGCATAACCTAAAATGCATTATTAAAATACAGAATATATGGGTGGGTGTGTGAACCAGAATCTTACACTCACCTGAGGTGTGGGATGCTACATAAACCCAAAGAGCAAAGCCTGATGCAGTTTATAAAAGCATCCCACACCAAGTGTGTGTGTAAAATTCTGTTTTGTTTTTTTTGTTTTTGTTTTTTACACACACACACACACACACACACATTATTTTATTTAATTAATGGTAATCATTTTTCCCCTTTCAGTACAGTTCAGTTAGTGCAGCACTCCTGTCAGAGATAGAAACACATAGGGCAATGACCAGGGGGGTGCAATAGCTACTGTTGCAATAGGGTCCACACTGTTTGGGGACCTACTGCCTCCAGTGTTAGAATTACAGGGGGGGCTTTCCAGGGCTCGGCCCTCATAGCTCTGAAGTGAGCCCGGTAGCTCGCACATCACTGCCACTGACTTATAATGGGAAGGGGGGCTCAATTTAAAGACAGGACTTTTATGGGCCCCCCTAGCTCCCAAAGCTCCTAAAGTGCAATTCCAACACAGAGGGCAACTCTATGAATATATATTTTTTTTTTATTGCAGACAAACTTGCAGTTTTCTCTTTCTCAACTGGTTATCCATTTGATTTTGCGTTTGTCACCAGTGGTGTCATGCAGTGGTGGGTACAGACCAGAGAAGCAGTATGGCCCATTACTCAAAACATCTAATCTTGGTGTTTGTGTCACCACGAGGAGCAAGAATAAATTAAATCATTTAGTTCCTTGATCGTGGCACCGGCAAGGGATTGGGAGCAACATGGACAAAATATCGATGCTTAGCATGAGTGATATTAAAAAAAAAAAGCTATAACAATTTTAAATGCACTGATGGTTATTGCACATTTAATGGTGGTGGCAGCAGGGCCCAACAACATATTTTGCAGGAGGGCCCATACAGTTGCTGGCACAGCCCTGGAGACAGACAGACAGACAGACACACACACACACACACTGCCCGTCTCTCCTTTTTGTTTTTTTACATTACAGTGGTAACGGCATTCTGGAAAGTCATGGTCCGCTGCATAGCTGCAATGTGTAAAATGCGCTAGAAGGGTATGAGCAGCAGGATAAACCAGATTGATATTTTTTTTTCCATTTTCAAGGCAGAATCAACTACATAGATATTTAAAAATATTTAAACTCTTATCTTAACAGTGTGTTGCAAAGCTCGAGTGCCGGTACTGGAGCTTGGTAACGGAGCCGCCATGCTGGGCAAGATGTTCAGCTGGCCTACAGTGAAACTATGCGCCAGTTAGCTTTCTTTTGTGATGCTTGATTGACAGGTGCCGATTACAACCTCCCGGTTGTAACCAAAAATATCAACTGGGAGGTTGTAACTGAAGATAAAAGTGTCTTTATCTGTATGTAAAAAATGATCGTCATTAATTAAAGAGTATTTTTTTTTTTATGAAGTTAAAAGTATAACCATTTCTTACTTTAATACTTTAGAAGGAATGGAATTTTCTACCATAACAATGCCAGAATTCTACTGGATTATTTTTACTAGTAGTTTGACATGTAAAAGGTGGTAACTCGCTAGTTTCAATGCGCATGGAGTCTGGCTGTATTCTGACAATATGCAGTTAGCCCCAGCACTTGAACTGCTCCGGAGAGGAAACAGTTAACTCTATGCCAAGGTATAGAACGTTGAGCAAGAGCTCGGTTTCCAAACCTCTGTCCCAGGTACTCCTCAGTGTAACCGTCAGATTCTTACGAGCATTATACTAACCAACTAACAACCCAGAAATTGTTTTTAGAAATTTCCTGCCAAAAGGCAATAAACTTCCTGTCAAAAGGCAATAAACATAAGTTTTGGGTCCAAAGACTTAAGTCAAGACCCCCAAAAAGAATCCAAGTAGGTAATAACATATAACAATAACATACGAGAACAAAAAAAACTCATTTCACAAAGAGGCAACCAGGTACACCTCTGAGGTGCAACACTGCGCCTGCTCACCCACATCCCAAAACAACTAGGTTCCAGGAGGGGAGGCAGGGAGGGAGGTCAGAATACAGCAAGACTCTATTAGAAGAAACAACATTACTATGGTGTGTAATTTTTCTTCAAACAACATGAAGTCTTGCTGTATTCTGACTATATGCAGACTACCAAGCAGTACCCACAAGGAGGGGGGGATCTACAGAACCTATTTTGGGAACAGACTCTGTAGTGCTGCTGTGCCAAACTGAGCAACACTTCTTGACTGGATGTCGAGGAGTAATGCTTGGTAAATGTGAACAGTTTTCCACGTGGCTGCTTTACAGATTTTCACATAGAGATCCTGGCAGCTGCAATCAAGCACTGTACCTCTGGTGCAATGAGCCCTCAGGCCTGATGGAGGCTCTTTCCCCAATTTTGAATAGCAGAACTGTATGCAAGAGACAATCCATCTAGCAATAGTTCTCTTAGTGGCAGGTTTACCTTTACCCACCTCCCCATAAGTAAGAAACAGCTGGGAGCAGTCATTTCTAAGGGGTTCAGTGGATTCTATGTAGGAACTCAGAACCCTCTTTACATCGAGACTGTGTAATCTCCTCTCTCCACAGGAGTAGTGATCAGTGAAAAATATAGGCAGCGTCATAGATTGGTTCATATGAAAGTCTGATACCACTTTGGGAAGGAATTTCTTATTTGTACGAAGGACCACCTTATCTCTGTGAAATGAAATTAAATCAGGTTCCACTGATAAAGCCTGTAACTCACTGATTCTCCTGGCAGAGGTGATAGCAACCATGAACACAGTTTTCCAAGTCAGGTATTTGAGCTCAGCTGAGCAAAGTGGTTCAAAGGAGACTGCATCAGCTGTACAATACAGATATTCAGGTCCCATAAAGGAGTGGGATCCCTGAAGGGAGAATTGATATGGACCAAACCCTTGAAAAATGTCTTGAAAACTGGATGGGAGGCTAGAGAGGAGACTTTTCCAGCAGAAATAGCTGCCAAATGCACCTTGAGAGTGGTAGGCCGAAGGCCTAAACTGTTAAGATAGACCAAATAATCCAAAGCAGTGGCAATGTCAGCCGAGTCCAGCTGAATGTGCCTCTGGGAGTACCAAAAAACAAATCTCTTCCATTTAGAACTATAGGTTTTTCTAGTGGAAGGCTTTCTACTAGCCTTAAGGATATCCAGAGCCGATTATGAGAGGTGCAGGCCTGCATATTCTAGCTCTTCAAGAGCTAGGCCTTGAGCCTATGTGTTTGAAAATTGGGGTACAATATCCTCCCCAGAGATGAGGTGAGGAGATTGAACTGTCTGGGAAGGCACAGAGGGATTGTCACTGATAGTGACAATAGTAGAGGATACCACAGTTCTCTTAGTGGCAGGTTTACCTTTACCCAGTCCGGGGCGATCAGAATCACAGTGCAAGGTTGAGATCTGATCTTGACCAGAACTCTGAATATCAGACGAAAGGTAGGAAAAGCATAGAGAAACCTGTTGGTCCAATCCAACAGGAGGGCATCTAGAGCAACAGGCCCCAGGAGAGGGAGTCTGCAGTAGAAAAGAGGGAGTTGATGATTGTACGGGGCTGCAAAGAGATCTATCTCTGGAGTGCCCCATCTCTTGAAAATTATCTGAAGAATGAGAGAATTCAAGGCCCATTCGTGGTGACCTTGGGAAATCCTGCTGAGAGCATCTGCAAGTACATTGCCCTTCCCTGGGAGATGCACAGCAATCAAAGAAACCTGCAGAGAATAAGCTAGCGACCATATTTTCATGACCTCGGTGCACAAGGCAGAGGACAGAGTGCCCCCCCTACTTGTTGCTGTACCACATAGTTGTGGGGTTGTCTGTCCTGATCTGTACCACCTTCCCCTGAATTATGTTTGAGAATGTCTGGAGTGCTAGAAAGGCAGCCCTAAGTTTGAGAAGTTTATGTGTAGAAGAATCTCCTGACAAGACCAAGTTCCCTGAGCAGTATGCTGATCCAGATGGGCTCCCCATCCCAGCAGGGAAGCGGCTGTGGTGAGAATCACTGTGGGAACCTAACTGAGGAAGGGAACCCCTTGCTTCAAACTGTTCTCTTCCAGCCACCACTGGAGAGCCTGAACCAAAGTTTGAGACACTGGAACCAACTTGGAGAGGGGATCTTTTTTCTGAGACTAAAAGGCTCTTAGATGAAATTGAATATCCCTCATCTGGAAACTTGCCCCTTGCACTACTGCAGTGCAGGCTACCATGTGGCCTAGCAACTGCAAGAAGTGTCTGGCTGACCGAGACACAGGTGGACAAAGAAAGGAAACCAGAGTGATGAGGGACTGAACCCTTGAGAGAGGAAGAAAGGCCTTGGCCTGAACAGTGTCCAGCTCCACTCCTATAAAATGTGAGAAGTTGGGCTGGTTCCAGAACAGACTTTTCCAGATTTAGAATGAATCCTAGAGAGTCTAGAAGGTTTTGAGTGACCCCTAGAGCTGATCTGACTTGGTCTGGGGACTGGCCTACTATGAGCCAGTAGTCCAGATAAGGGAAAGTAAGATGCCTTGTCTCCTGAGGAAGGCCACCACCACTACTGCCTTCCTCAGGAGTGAATACCCTTGGAGCAGATGTTAGGCCGAAAGGCATTGCTCTGAACTGGAAATGGCCTGAGGGCAGTTCGAACCTGAGGTACTTTCTGTGGGACTGCCTGATAGGTATGAGGAAATGGGTATCCTTGAGATCCAGAAAGGCTAGCCAGTCTCCTGGTCTCAGAGAGGGAAGAATTATTCCCATTGTCACCGTCCTGAACTTTGGCTTGAATATGTGTTTGTTTAGGTATCATAAATCTAGGATGGGGCGCCACTCCCCTGTGTTTTTTAGGGTAAGGAAGTACCTGGAGTATAGTCCCTTTCCACTGTGAATGAGAGGTACCTTTTCCACTGCCTGCAGACACAGTAGAGAGGAGACCTCTGTTTCTAAAGCCTGTGTTTCCTCTGGGGAGGAAGGACAGAAAGTCTTTGCTCTCAAACTTGAGAACCTGCTGAAGCTGAGAGCAAGACCCTGACTCACTACTTCCAGGACCCCCTTGTCTGAAGTAATAGACTTCCAGGCCTGGAAAAAGTGAGCCAGTCTGCCCCCTACAGGGATTGGGGAGGCGACCCTGACTGACACATCAGGGTGTCTGTTTGGCAGGGGGGCTTAGACTGAGATGAGGATGCAGCCCTTGTCATCCCCCTTCTGCTTCTTCCCCTAAAGAACCCCCTCTGCTGAAAAGAAGAGGAAGCCTGGGCCTGGTAAAAAGCCCTTTGAAAAGGCCTGCCCCTGCCAACCCTAAATTGCTACCTTTGAGGAGCAGTCTGCTTTTCTTTGGCTGCAGCACTCCTATATGTGGTCCTGTATTTGTCCTTCTTTTTCATGTAAGTCTCTGTTTGCTCCCCAAACAGAGTGCTACTGGTGACAGGAAATTCCATGGCCTTGATCTGGGTATTCTGAGATAAGTTGGTATACCTGAGCCAGGCAAATCTCCTCATGGAAACAGATGTAACCATGACCCTAGAATGAACAACATTCGAGTCCACAGCAGCAGCATGAAACTGGACCTTAGAAGCTTCAATGCCATCCACAGCTACCTGCTCCAGCTCTTTGGCCAGCTGGGGAGGGGCATTTTTAACCAGCTCCACAACCGTAACCCACCTAGACTTCTGGTATCTGGCTGTATATGCCATGTAGTGGGATTGCCTGAGTCCCAAAGAGGATGCTAAGTACTGTTTTTTTGCCATGGCACCCACCTTCCTGGAGTCCTTATCTGGGGGTTGAGATGCCAGGGGAATATTAGCCTTGTCACAGGCTGCAGCTTGCACTACCCCAATATGGCTGCAATGACTGGTAAGGAATTCTGTTTCAAGATCTGACAGGGCATACCTCCTGTCCATCTTCTTATCCAAAGGAGGTATGGATGTTGGAAACTGCAATATTTTTTGGGTCTGTTTCCCCAGGGACTTGTACAGAGGGACAGACACCCTTTTGGACTCTCGGACATCCATCATCTCAACATAGTCAGGCTCCTCCTGATCCTGTTCAGCTTCTTCCACTGGAAGCTGAAGAGTCTCAGCCACCTTCTTGTAAAACAAGTGGGAGAGGGACTCAGAAAGCCTGGGAGGAGACACATTAGAAGGCCTGTCTGGGGAGATGTCAGACTCAATAGACTCATCTAAGTCTTTGAATCTTCATCCTCATCTTCTTCGTCTCCTTCCCACTCGCCCTCATAAAAAGCTTCAGGGTCATATTCAGAAGCAGACAAGTCCGACTGAACCGACCATCTCTGAGTCTGTGTAGGTTCGGTCGGAACTGGGTGAAGTGACTGCACAACAGCGATCACTCTGGCTATCTCGTCAGCGGTCGGAACATGGGAACTGGGATCCGAACCGGCTGACTTGCGTTTTCTCTTTGCAGGAACCGATTCCTCAGAATTGGCTCTCCTCTTGCCCGAGGGGATATCGCCCAGGTCAGTGCGCACCCCCTCAGGTTCGGTCGGAACCGAATCGGGCTGCCATCCGGGTCAGAGGATTTTCCGGCCTCCCTTTCCTTCAGCCTACTTAAACGTTTATCAACAGTGACTTTAGGAAAGTTTTTGCAGACTTGGCAGTCTTCTTTGAGGTAGTCAAACCCCAGACAATAAACACAGATAAGGTGGAGATCAGCCTTGGCAAAGGCCTCCCCACACTCAGTGCAGTGTTGAAACCCAGTGGGCCCAGTTTTCTTTTTGGGTTTCTCAGACATGCCTCAATAAAACAAGGCAGGCATAATAAGCCAGGCAACAACTACCTATCGGTTCCAACTGTGTCACGGGTTGGTTGAAAAAAACAGAGAAATCGTCTTTTTTTTCAGGAACCGATAGATACTGGAAGCCACACTAAAATTAAAGAGAAAATTAAACCAAACAGATTGCTTCGGTTCCCAACCGGACCGACCGGGAAGAAACCGAAAAGAAAAAACAATTTCTTCACAAAACACACTACTATCTACTAATACACTTACTGTACCGGGACAGAGATGTAAACACAGAAAAATAAAGAAACGGTTTAAACAAACTGACCGATTTTACTGTGACCAAACCGAAGTCAAGGAAATGATCTCAGGAGCGACTTCTCAGTTAGGCGGAGTAAAGAATCTGACGGTTACACTGAGGAGTACCTGGGACAGAGGTTTGAAAACCGAGCTTGACGTTCTATGTCTTGGCATAGAGTTAACCCTTTCCACTCCGGAGCAATTCAAGTGCTGGGGCTAACTGCATATAGTCAGAATACAGCAATACTTCATGTTGTTTGAACACTTACTATAAATGTAAACAGTGTTGTAATTACAAAATCCCATTCCATCCAAAGTATTTCAGTAAGAAACTGTTATACTTTTAACTTCATCAAAAGAAGTAAAATACTCTTAATAACGCATTTCAGATTATGCATGTTTTAACAATGTTGTCCATCTATGTGTTTTGCAATTAATAAACAAGTTAAGTGTGTCATATTTATTTCTTTTCAAGTCAAATCTGGATAGAAAGAGGATGATATTTTTAGAATCACAACCCATGCTCAGATTTTTTTTTTTTTTTTTGACTGTTTTTGTACAGGAAAGGCACACTGAGCAACAGCTTGTTCCTGGGTGTGTTGTGGGAGCACAGGGAAGCCATGATGCCAGGCTAGTAGGTACGTAGCCACATTTACATCTTGTAGACCTGAGTTCACACCAAAATTGTAAGAGAAAAGGCTGTAAGAGACGGAATGGAAAAAGACAGAAGTTGGTACTGTGGCAGCCCCAGAAATACGTACTGACATGTTCAGCTGGCAGTATATCCTAGAGGTTAAAGCAATCCTGAAGATGGATTACTTTTACTAACAGTTTTGAGATGTAAAGTTGATAACTCACTAGTTTCAATGCACATACAAAACAATTATAGATGTAGAAAGTGTTACGACACCTGAAAACACACTTAATAAAACAGTTGATTTCCTATTTAACCTGTTGGATTAAATACAGTCAAAGGAGGTCCTACACCCTCGGTGACATCATTTCCTGTCACAAGCCCAAAACATATGCCTGCCACCAGCTCTTAATTACAGGTTGATTTACATATGCATAACTCTGGACTGCAAAGACTCGCAGATAAACACAATGGCTCACTCAAATTAGATTTTTGTGGGCTTTCAGACATTATGAAATCCTGTAGATGACAGTTCCCCTTTAAGCTCACAGTCACTAGCTCGGTCCTGTCAATAATTGACTATGGCTTAATAGTCCATGGGTCAAGTACTGTGACAGCTCTCAAGAGAATCAAACTGGCCTTAAATAAAGCCTGTTGCCTCATCTTAGGCACTCACTGTCTAACCCATACCTGTGAGCTCTATGCTCACTTAGGATTACTCAGCCTGCAAAATAGGATCCAGGGTCTTCTAACTTCACTATCCACTAGCCTTGTTACCTCAACCTCAACCTCTCTCTCTCTCCGCAGACACAGTGTGGCTCCCTTCTTGGATACACAGAAACTACTACTACTACTAGCAAAAAGTTCAAGGGTGCTTATATTCAGTAATATTATCCTGATAAAAAAGTGTATTTTAAAATAGGGTAACTCCTAAGATTCAAGAAAGGATGGATACAGTTATGAACTCCTGTTCCTGCATGAGAGTTTTGCAATCGATTATTGCTGTCCAATGTGAGTCTTTACACTTGTTAATTTTAATGTACTGTAATGTTGTGATGTTGTAATAACCTTGGTGCTAGCCCACCATTGTTGATCAATAAACCTGATGATGACACACAGAAACCCCAGCAAAAGGAGGGGAGAAATTCTCTGGGTGGAAGCATTTATGCCCTCTCCACTCTTCTCTCCCCCCCCCCGTGCATTGGTCAAGCAAGGCTGATGTCACTTCCCTGTACCTAGGCTCATCCAACTGACAAACCGCTTCAAGAATGGAATTTTGGGTGACACCTGCTTTGTGATATTATCTATCCTCTGAGACTATGGGATCCAACTTCCTTTTGCAGATTAGCATCTGGCTGTACGTGGTCAGATGACAATGAGACAGACTGTCTTTGATTCCTTCACGTACTAATGAACTTATCCCCTTTCCAGTAAGACAATACAATTAAGTACACATTTACTTAAGAAACCCTGCTGAGCTATTCAGAATCTCCCAAAAAATGCCAGTTTTCTCAACTCTGAACTCTGTCTACTGGCCCCCCACTGCTACAGAAGGTAGCAGCATTTGACAAAATATTTCAGCCCACCAACAAAAGTTGGCTGGTTGTCACAATGTTCTAATAACAATAGTGTTTGCCCGACACTGTTATGTGCTTGACGCCACCTGACAAAGTCCACCTTGTCCATGTCCAGTAATGACGGGAGAAGTCCTTTCAGATGACCTGACCAAACTGACTTGAAAAGTTTGCAGTAAATTTAAAATAGATATAGGGCATTAAGACTGGGGTTGGTGTGGGTCTTTCTGGGGTTTCAAAATTGCCAAAAGGACTGCATAATTCCAAGATGGTGGGGACGAATCACCCTCCTGTAATTCTCAAAAAAACTGCACTAATGTAGGCAGGATTGTTTCCTGGATGTCTTGGCTTACAGGAACCCACCTGACCCCGGGCATTTCCCCACTGAGGAATTTACTATTGCCAAAAGAACCACCGCCTGGGTAATGGGGAGATAGGTCGTCACCCTGCTGGACCTACAATGCAAGTGGAGTTAGTTCGTGAAGGTACAAGAAGATCCAGTTGGTTGAGGCTGTCAGCTCCTCACTATACAGCTTGTATTTTTTTTTTTTTTTTTTTTGAGTATGGTGTTCCAGGTGACCAGTTCTCAGGTCCCACAGCTGAGGAATACAGGCCTGTCATTTGGAGGCCCAGAGCCATCAATGCCAGATTACAACATGGGCCCTCCTGGCTCCTACCTCATAATACATATTGTGGAGGCAGACCAATGCCTGCTCCACCTTCTTGTCAAGTACCACCTCTATGCAAGCCCTCACTTGCAGCAACTGCGGGTATATGGAATGATCCCCTTGCATATGAAACATCTGCTATGTAGATAAAGTAGCACAGAGTAATTTAAGACACTTTTCCTTCTTTTCCTCCTCCTTCTTCTGTGGCATATGCATGTATCTCCACCCTAAGAACCACCTTAAGTGTATCACATAGGATGCCTGGGGGCACCTCCTGCATCATGTTGTCCTGTAGGATTTGAGGAATTCTCTCTTCTACGAGGTATAGCAGAGTCATCTCAAAAGCAACCAAGGTGAAACCTCCAATACAAGAATTTCCTCAGCTGACCCAGGAGGAAACGACACAGCTGGAGCTTGGTCGGACAAGTGGAGAGCACCATGGGACACTCCAGCAAGTGTGTCCAAGTGTTCAATCATGGTAATTACATAGTCTAACCTAGTGAAACTGTGGTGGCATGCAGAAAATACAGGTTACTCACCTGTAACATGCATTCTAGGAATGGTATACGTTGTTCATCCACACTATCTGTCAGGTTCCTTGCCGCTTTAAATCTTGCCAGAAGGTCTTCAAGCTGGCTCCTCCCACCCACCCGGGTGGTAAAACCCTAGGCTCAGCTCCATAATGCCAGATCTAGCCCACTGGAAGCCAGGTTGTGCGTCGAGTCGGGAGGTCGGAGATGTAGGGATGAACAACATATACCATTCTAGAACTTGTTACAGGATAGAAACCTGTATTTCTAGGACATGGATATGTTGTTCATCCACACTGTCTGGCAGACTCCTAGCAGTTCTCGGGGAGGAGGGAGGCAAGGCACACACACCCTACTTAGGGAATAAGGACTGCAGAACCGAGGTCCCAAAACCAGCATCCCGGCGTGACTCAAGGTCGATGTGGTATTGGGTAATAAAGGTGTGTGCTGACTTCCAGGTAGCAGCCCTGCAGATTTCCTGGATAGGGACGTCCCTGGAAGCAGCCACCGAAGTGCGGTATAGTGGGTAGAATAAGCTGTTATCCCTTTAGGAGGCTCCATGCCCGCCAACCTGTAGCAGAGATCTATGCAGGAGGTGACCCACCTGCCTATCGTCCGCTTGGCTGCAGGTCTGCCAGGTGCGGCTTCAGCGTAAGTGACAAACAGCTGGCGAACCTCTCCCCGAACTTCAGCCGTTCGCTACTTGTAATAAGAGAGCGCTCTTCTAGGGTCCAAAGTATGGAGCCTATATTCAGCCTCCGAGGTGTGATCGTGGTAGAACACCAGCAGAGTCAACACCTGGTTAAGGTGAAACTCCGACACCACCTTCGGAAGGAATTTCGGGTGGGGGCGCAGGACAACCTTGTCCCTGTGGAAGACCAGATAAGGAGACTCGATGGAAAGCGCCTGGAGCTCTCCCATCCTTCTGGCTGATGTGATAGCCACCAAGAAGGTGGTCTTCCACGACCGGTCAGAGACATCACGTGTGCAGTGGTTCGAATGCCTTGCCCATGAGCTTAGCCAGTACCAGCAGTAGATCCCATGGAGGTGGAGGTTCTCGCATCAGAGGGGATATGTGATCAAGGCCTTTGAAAAAGTGCCCGACCACCTTCTCCTGCACCACAGACTGCTTCCCGGCCCGCGCCCGTTAAGTAGAGATGGCTGCCAGGTGCACCTCAAGGGTCGTCGACCAAAGCCCTAGCTGAGAAAGGGACCACAGATAGGCCCGAATGTTTGCCAAGGAATAGGAGGAAGGATCCAGCCTCTTGCCCTGACACCAAATGGAGAATCTCTTCCATTTAAAGGCATAGCATTTCCTGGTCGACTCCTTACGGGATGCCTCAACAACGTGGAGGACCTCGTCGGAACGACCCAAGGCCTGGAACTCTAGCCACTCAGGAACCAGGCCATCAGGTGCAGGGATTGAAGGTCCAGATGGAATACCTTCTACTGGTTGACTGAGATCAGGTCCAGGCAGGCTGGAAGTCGCCTCGGGAGCCTGGAGCTGAGGCTGAGGACATCTGGATACCAGAACTGGCAGGGCCAGTTTGGGGCTACCAGAATCACCTGCGCCTTGTCCCTCCTCACCTTGAGAAGCACCTTGTGGATCAAGGGAAATGGGGGAAAGGCATAGAAGAGGCCCAGGGTCCACGGCCTCGAGAAGGCATCCCCCTGCAGCGAGCCCTGCTGGGGGGGCGGGCATGAAACAGCCTCAGCTTCACATTCTCCCTGGAGGCAAACAGGTTCACCTGAGGCATGCCCCAGTGGGAGAACAGATCTTGTACTACCTCCGGCAGGAGAGACCACTCGTGGGACGCAGCTTCTATCCAGCTTAGGGCATCGGCCAGAATGTTGGAGGCTCCTGCCACATGGATGGTAAGGAGATCCGCCTCCAGGCTGCGCACGAGGGACCAAGTGTGGAGAGCTTACCTGCACAGAGGCATGGAGCGCGTCCTGCCCTGGTGGTTTAGGTAATACATGGTCGTGGTATTGTCCGTCTGGACCTGGACCACTTGACCCCGTACAAACAGAGCGAAGGTGGTGAGGGCTAGACGAACCGCTCGAAGCTCCAGCAGGTTGATGTGGCATCAGGACTCCTGAGGGGAATCAGAGGCAGTGCGCTCTGTGCTCCCCCAGATGGGCACCCCAACCCATCAGAGAGGCGTCGGTCGATAGAGAGACCGTCGGCTCGGGGCGGACAAACGGGATGCCCTCCTGCAGATGAGCTGGAACGATCCACCACTGGAGAGCGTTCCACATCTCCTGGGTCACTGCCACTGGCTGGTCCAAGGGACCAGAGCGCTGTGACCATTGGCTGGCCAGTCCCCACTGTAGGGGACACATGTGCCAACAGGTCCATCGGACCACGCTGGTGCAGGCTGCCATGAGGCCCAGGAGGCGCAGGAAGTCCCGGGCAGGGTGCAATTGCCCAACCTGAAATGACTGGGCAAAGGAGGAAAGAACCTTGGCCCTGTCCGCCGGGAGCCGTGCTCTGGCTCGCAGAGAGTCTAGCTCTGCCCCAATGAATTGGATCACCTGCTTTGGCACGAGTTCCGACTTGGCCTCGTTGATGAGGAGGCCAACTTGAGAGCAAACCTGGAGGGCCAGATCCCTGGACCGCTCCACCTCCGGTCTGGAGGAGGCCGCAATCAGCCAATCGTCCAGGTAAGGGTACACCCGGACCCTTCGGCGCCGCAGGAATGCTGTCACCACTGCCATGCGTTTGGTGAAGACCCTGGGAGCTTGAGAAAGGCCGAAGGGCATGGCCTGGAACTCGTAAAAAGACCCCTCTGCTCTGAAGCGGAGGAATCGCTGGTGGGATGGACGGATTGGGACATGAAAGAACGTGTCCTGGAGGTCCAGAGAACAGAACCACACGCCTCGTTCCAAGGATGGAATGATCTGAGCCAGAGTGACCATCCCGAAGGTTCGAGACCTTAGGAACCTGTTCAGGTCGCGGTAGTTCAGAATGGGCGCCAGCCCCCGTCTGCTTCGGGACCAGGAAGTACCTGGACAGAAACCCTGGGTCTGGTGGAGGATCTGCCACCTTCCTGATCACCTCCTTCTGGAGGAGCAGGGCAATGTCGGCTCGGCGGGCCGACAGAGAGGCCTGCGATTCAGTAGCCCCCCGTGGGGCAACGGCTCGAAGGGTGGGGCCTGCTCGAACTCCAGAGGCAGACCCCTTCCTACCACTTCCAACACCCAGTGGTCCATGGTGATAGCGGACCAGGCGGAAAGAAAGTGGCGGAGCCATTCCCCCCACGGGGGGGGACGGACCAAGGGGGATGCGACACGGCTGGGGCGACACCTCAACCCATCACTGGGCAGGCTTGGAGGAAGGACCGGCTGAGGGACCTCCTAGGCCTTTTCCTCCCGGCTTCCTGCTGGAGGAAGCTGCAGGCTTGGCTTTGGGATGCCAAGTGCGAGCCTGCTGGCCCTGATGCTGGTGTTGCTGGGCCAGACGTGCCACAGGGGAAGAAGGCCGAAAGGGCTTATGCTGCTGTTGGCGGCCTTTGTCCTTCTGGGCAGACGTGACAGAGTCCAAGGTGGCATTGGACTTTTCAGTTCTCTGGAGGTGGCCTTCCACCCCAGGCCTGAACAAGTCAGTACCCAGGAAGGGGACGTCTGCCAGCTTGTGCTGGGTATCCGCCATGAAGGTGGAGATCCGCAGCCAAGCTCAGCGGCGCATGGCCACTGCGGCTGCTACTGATCGGGCACAGGAGTCTCCAATATCGAGAGCCATTTGGAGCTGCTGTTTCACCACTGCCCTTCCCTGATCCCGCACCTGCTTGACCGTAGTCTGGAGGTCAGCCGGGAGATGAGGGATCACCTCATCCAGGCAGCCCATAAGGGCGTGGGAGAAGTGCGCCATCAGTATGGCCGAACTGGCCTGACGGAGGCCGAGGGAGGACACAGCGTACACTTTACGCCCAGCATAGTCCAGCTTTTTGGACTCTTCGTCGGGGGGCTTGTCCACGTCCCTGGTGTTCCCGGAATGCCAGAAAACACTATCGGTAACCAACCCCTCCGCAGAGGGGTGCTCCGAGAAACCGGACAGTGACCCGGTGGGGACAGCGTACTTCCTGGCCATCCAGGCCGAAGGAGCAGGACAAGAAGCCGGCCGCTGCCATAACTCCAAGGCTGGGCCAACAATGGCTTCAGCCACCGAAAAGGCTTCCATGGGAGAATCCCCTCAGTCCAGTATCTCCGTGAGGGGATACTTGGCCCGCTTGGATACGGGCTCGTGCTGCATCCCAGTAGACTCTGAGATGAGCCAAAGCAAACTCATGAACGAAAATGGGCTCTCGTCCATCGACTGTCCCCCCGGCGGACTCCAGGTCAAGGGGCCTGGAGAACAGGGAAGAGTCGTCAGACTCAGAGGAGTCTGTGAAAAGCTGCCTAGGGCCTGAGCCACCCTCCACCTGCCAAGGATGGTCGGGAATGTGGGTGACCGACAACCGGTGGGGCAGTCCCTGACCCGACTGAGAATCCTTGGTCGGAGCCCCAGATTTAGGTTGTGGAGGCAGGCGTTCCACCATAATCGGTGGGGCAGCTGGTTTTGGCCGAACAACCGGCGCCGGTTTGGGCTCCTCGACCACCGCGAGGAGTTGTTTCGGCCTTTCAGGTGACAGCCACTTAATGGCCGGGAAGGCGATGCGCCGGCTTGTTCCCAGTCAGAAGGAGCTGCTGCCACATTAAGTCTCACAGCGCCGACGCACTTGCGCCAAGCCTTCTCCGAGGAGGAAGAAGACAAGTGACAAGCGGTGTTACCAGCTCTCGGTGCAGAGAGATCCCGACCGCCGCTGTCGGCGGATCAGCTGGACCGAGAAGAGGTCCGAGACCGAGACCATCGGTGTTTCAAGGGTGGGTCTGGGAGGGAGCGGGAAACCCTGCCTCCCTCGCTCGGGAGCCTTAACGGGACTCGCACAGGAGGCGCAGGTAAGTCTCGTTTCCACCGGGGAACCGTGAAGAAGGGCTGTTGGCTTTTCTAGTTGATAGCTCCGTCCGACAGGTCGAGAAAAATGTCGACCACGTCGACGGGTGTCTCGGCCAGCTGACCTGACGGGGACACCGTGAACCCAGGGGCCTTAGCCGCAACCTCGACTGAAGTCGAAAGTCGACTGTCCGGGGAAGGGGACCTCTCCCGCTCCCACGAACACCGACGGTGGGACTTACCCTTCGAGTCCTTCTTCTTGGACCGAGAGGAGTGTCCCGATGAACCCTCACCTTTCGTGGACAGGGATTGACGAAGCTCCTTAAAAGAAGCCATACAGGAGGAGTGTCGCAGGCTGTGGGTAATGAAGGACCATAGAGGCGTCTTTGCAGTAAGAAAACTTCTAAATATTTATTCAGGATCAACAAACAAACATAAAAGCGAACGGGATATGACAAAATTAAGAAAAGGCAAATAAAAAAAAAATATCCATAGGCTAGAAGGCACTAGCTCTCTAGGATGCTTACAGCAGCATGTCCAGGTCTGCTCTCTGGAACCAACTAATCTGACTCACGCTTAAACCATCAGCTTTTTATAGTGATCTGGGGTCATGTGATCATTCAGCTCCTCCCCTGAACCTTTTCTAGAATATTATTCCTTTATTTACAAAATATTTAATCTTCTTTCAACATTATAATGCTTTTACATTGATATGACATTATTTTCTAAAGTAGCAAAATTAAATATAGCCCTTTTAAGAGAAGTTTGAGAAGATGAGCTAATTGGAGAAGGGACTGCCCCTTTAAGGCAGTATAAAGCTACCAGACTCAGGGCCAGCCAGCTCCTAAGGGAGTTGCTGCAGAGGAAAGAGACCCACAGAGCTGCTAGGAACACCAGCAGGACCATAGCGCCCTCGATCCTCAGAACATCAAGAAAACCGCATTCAACAGTGAATTTTAACTCTCCTGGGTATGTGTATGCAGGACTGACTGCAAATATGGCAAAACACTACAGTGAGGGTTTATCTGAAGGCAAAACGCCTTCACGAATGTGCGCACGATGGCGCGGTACTTTCACCGGCGATCGCAATGCCGAGAGGGAGTGCAGCAACAAACGAGAGGCTAAACAGCCGCATTTGTAGGCGCTCTACCAGAAAAGCGGTTTTGGGGTAGTCTTAACGCCACAGGGCTGCATTATTACTTAAAAACAACACTTTTATAAAACTCCATACAAAGGGCTTCTTAAAGAGACAGAGACCTGCCATATTACACAACAGGTCTTTTCTATATGTTTAAGATACTTTCTTTTATTATAAGTTTTAAACATTTCTCTTTTATTAATGAAACCTTGTTCCACACGACTATATCTATATCTGAGGACTCTCCATTATAACGCCACCCATTATTTCAGGACAAAAAAACGTCCTATCATGCTTATAAACATCAAAACGAATATTATTTCTACAGGACATATATAATCCTGACATCAGCAGGATACCACTTTTCCTTTACTAGAAGGATGGACAATGGGAATTTTATGCACTGGGAAAAAGACATAGATACAAATGACAGACTAACATACATATAAACAAAATGGGTGGCCAGCCCAACGAACAAATATATAAGCAATAAGACAAAGACAAGAAGCAGCAGTACATTCCCAACCCATTGGCATTCTTAGAATAGAGGAAAAGCAAAAAAAATTGAAGGGAGCATTTCCTTTCTCACAAGGAGCCCAAGGAGAACGGGATAAAAGCCGTGACCGAGGAAGACGAAGATGCGGCCTGGGCAGCTTCCTCCTCGAGGGCGATCATCTGTTCAAGTTGCTCAGCCGAGCCTGACGCCGCAGAAACCGCCCAACGGGCCTCCTTTGACTTCACCAGCAGTATACGTCTCTCGGGGCGCCCAAGTTGGAGCCTGGCAGCACGGTCTTCGAGGACATTTGCCGAGAAGGACTTGCACAACTCGCAGGCCTGTGGATCGTGGTCAAGCCCGAGGCAGTAGACGCACGTGGAGTGCGGATCGGTCCGAGACATCTTCTGCCTGCATGGGCACCGCCAAAAACCGGGAGTTGATTTATCCATTGCAGCCGGGAAGGAAGAAACAGACCAAAGTCTTGTAAACTTTAAAATTAGTTTTGGGTTAACCGAAGAGTTTGGATCCAGTCTAAATGCAGAGCGCTAAGGAGGGAACCTGAGCTTCCAAGCGGTAAGGAAGATCTGGCATCATGGGGCGGAGCCGAGAGTTTTACGACCCGGGTGGGTGGGAGGAGCCAGCTTGAAGACCTTCCGGCAAGATTTAAAGTGGCAAGGAACCAGCCAGACAGTGTGGATGAACAACATATCCATGTCCCTAGAAATAAGAGTATTCTCTCTTCTGAGGGTAGAGGTGCCTCCACGTGTCCAGCATCCCCAAGTGGGCAAGTGTTGCTTTTACATACTTCTGGACTTGGGAGAGGTAAAACCACCATGAGGCAGTTGCATCTATGTCCAGCTGAACCATCAGCTTCCAGCTCCCTTCGATGATCAGTTTTCCCCTTCACTACCTCCATTAGTTTGTTAACGGTCTTAAAGACTGGAGTATCTGTCCCAAAATGTCTCAAAAGACTGAAGTATCTGTCCCCAGAGGAAAGCAGACACTGGCCAAGGTGAATGGATTTCCATATAGAGAGACCACCATTATCACATACCACCCTTCAGAAACCTGAATGTGTTTGTCCAATTGAAATGAAGTTCCTTGGGTAATGAGGGTAAAAACCCCCCTAAGTCTCCCTGACTTATGGGAAGAAAAACCTATCTGGTCAAATCCCAGGTTTGTAAATTTGGAGTGTTCCTCTGGGGGGAAGAGACATTTCTTGCAGAAATATGATCCACACCTCTCGTTCAAACTGCTGCCAACAATCTCTTTTTACTGGACTATGAACAATATTAAAATTAAATGAAAGTATTTTGGTTTCCTGCACCATCACAATGGTTATGCAATCCTCATCTTGGTGAGCCACCAGCCAGAGCAGGCCTATTTTGACTCTTCCTCTGCTCCCTAGGACTTCCCAATGCATGTACTGAACTAAAGCCTGTAGAGACAAAACAGCAACAGCAAGAAAATAAGGCTGCCAACTGGGCTAGTCCCACAAATACTATGGCCTAGGTGCAGGTGGTCCTTCACAAACAGCTAGGAGGAGAGGTCCCCCCCCCCCGCACCACGAACAGAAGATAAAGGCTAGTGGAGCACCCAGCATCACTCACTGTGTGTCCAATAATGTTATCTGAAGGAGATCTGTTGTGATCCCCCACAGAGGCCCTCCCCCACCACTCCCCCTTTGAGGAATCCAACAGCACCAGCACCCACCTGGATTAAAAAGTCAAGTTTCTAGTCAAGTGTTTATGGTGGACACAAGGTGCCCCAGTCTACTGTCTGTGAAATTGTGCCAGGATGTCCTGGATTGTCTTTTTAAGTCTTGCGACTGGCACTACTTGGCCAACTCCACTGCTTTCATTAGGTGACTGGCCCCGGGATCTGGCATCTCAAGGTTTCGAGGGTTCAGGTGGCCTCTGACAAGTCTTTCAGTAATGTGAAAGGTGCTGGGGTTGGGTATTGATATTCCCTGTGCTTTAAAGTCCACCTCTGCCTCAACTGCAGAATGGTACAGCACTGTACCAGTAGAGAAATGGGCACACAGCCAGGCCAGGAAAAGGGCCTAGAATTTCACCCCTGCTGCATGCAGAGCCTTGAGATGGGGGCAAAGGCCTGAAGGTGTGCCAGGACAGGTGGAGTATAGTCCTGATCGTAGAAAAAAATACAGGTTACTCACCTGTAACAGGAGTTCTAGGAATGGTATATGTTGTTCATCCACACTGTCTGGCAGGTATCCTTGCCGCTTTAAATCTTGCCAGACGGTCTTCTAGCTGGCTCCTCCCACCCACCCGGGTGGTAAAACTCTCGGCTCCGCCCCATGACGCCAGATCTGGCCCGCTGGAAGCTCAGGTTGTGTGTCGAAGCCGGGGAGGTCGGGTGGGTCGTGTGATGAACAACATATACCATTCCTAGAACTCCTGTTACAGGTGAGTAACCTGTATTTCTAGGACATGGATATGTTGTTCATCCACACTGTCTGGCAGACTCCTAGCAGTTCTCCGGGAGGAGGAGGCAAGCGACACACCCTACTTAGGAATAGAGACTGAGAACCGAGGCCCCAAACCAGCATCCCGGCGTGACTCAGGGTCGATGTGGTAATGGGTGATGAAGGTGTGCTGACTTCCAGGTAGCAGCCCTGCAGATTTCCTGGATAAGGACGTCCCTGGAAGCAGCCACCGATGCAGCAGTATGGCGGTAGAATGAGCTCTTATCCTCTGGGAGGCCTGCGTCTACCAACTTATAGCAGAGATCTATGCAGGAGGTGACCCACCTGCCTATCGTCCGCTTGGCTGCAGGTCTGCCAGGTGCGGCTTCAGCGTAAGTGACAAACAGCTAGCGAACCTCTCCCGAATTTCAGCCGTGCGCTCCTTATAGTAAGCTGAGCGCCTTCTAGGTCCAGAGTATGGAGCCTATATTCGGCCCGAGGTGTGATTGGGTAGAACACCGCAGAGTCAACACCTGGTTAAGGTGAAACTCCGACACCACCTTCGGAAGGAATTTCAGGTGGGGCGCAGGACAACCTTGTCCCTGTGGAAGACCAGGTAAGGAGACTCGATGCAGAGCGCCTGGAGCTCTCCCATCCTTCTGGCTGACATGACAGCCACCAAGAAGGTGGTCTTCCACGACAGGTGAGAGAGTTCACACCTGTGCATTGCTTCGAATGGCATGCCCATGAGCTTTGCCAGTACCAGCAGTAGATCCCACGGAGGTGGAGGTTCTCACACCGGAGGGGAAATGTGATCAAGGCCTTTGAAAAAGCGCCAGACCACCTTCTCCTGCGCCACCGACTGCTTCCTGGCCCACACCCGGTAAGCAGAGATGGCTGCCAGGTGCACCTTAAGGGTCGTCGACCTAAGCCCTTGCTGAGAAAGGGACCAAGGGTAGTCCAATATGCTCGCCAAGGAACAGGAGGAAGGGTCCAGGCCCTTGCCCTGGCACCAAATGGAAAATCTCTTCCATTTGACGGCGTAGCATTTTCTGGTCGACTCCTTACGGGATGCCTCAACAACGTGGAGGACCTCGTCGGAAAGACCCAAGGCCTGGAACTCTAGCCGCTCAGAAACCAGGCCGTCAGGTGCAGGGATTGAAAGTCTGGATGGAATACCTTCCCCTGATTGAATGAGAGCAGGTCCGGGAAAGCTGGAAGCTGCCTCGGGAGCCTGGAGTTGAGGCTGAGCAGATCTGGGTACCAGTACTGGCGGGGCCAGTCTGGGGCTATCAGAATCACCTGCACCTTGTCCCTCCTTGCTTTGAGAAGCATCTTGTGCATCAAGGGGAACGGGGGAAGGCGTAGAAGAGGCCCGGGGTCCACGGCCTCGAGAAGGCATCCCCTGCAGCGAACCCTGCTGAGGGGGCGGCATGGAACAGCCTCAGCTGCAATTCTCCCTGAGGCAAACAGGTCCACCTGAGGTGTGCCCAATGGGAGAATAGATCTTGTACTACCTCGGCAGGAGAGACCACTGGGGACGCAGCCCCTCATCCGGCTTAGGGCATCGGCCAGGGTGTTGGAGGCCCTGCCACATGAATGGCTAGGAGATCCGCCTCCAGGCTGCGCACGAGTGACCAGATGGAGAGCTTCCTTGCATAGAAGCATGGAGCACGCCCCGCCTGGCGGTTTAGATAGTACATGGTCGTGGTATTGTCCGCCTGGACCCGGACCACTTGACCTCAAGAAACGGAGCAAAGGCAGTGAGAGCTAGGCGGACCGCCGGAGCTCCAGCAGGTTGATGGGCATCGGACTCCCAGGGACCAGAGGCAGTGCGCCGGTGTTCCCCAGATGGGCACCCCAACCCATCAGAGAGGCATCGGTCGATAGAGAGACCGCGCTTGGGGCGGATAAACGGGATGCCCTCCTGCAGATGAACTGAACGGTCCACCACTGAGAGCATTCCACATCCCTGGGTCACTGTCACTAGCTGGTCCAATGGATCGCAGCGTTGGGACCACTGGCTGGCCAGCCCCCACTGAAGGGGGCGCATGTTCCAGCGGGCCCAACGGACCACGCTGGTACAGGCCGCCATGAGACCCAGGAAGTCCCGGGCAGGGTGCAATTGCCCAACCAGAAATGATTGGGCAAAGGAGGAAAGAACCTCGGCCCTGTCCGCCGGGAGCCGTGCTTCTGGCTCGAAGAGAGTCGAGCTCTGCCCCGATGAAAAGAATCACCTGCTTCGGCTCGAGTTCCGACTTGGCCTCGTTGATGAGGAGGCCGACCTGAGAGCAAACCTGGAGGGCCAGATCTCTGGACCGCTCCACCTCCTGTCTGGAGGGGGCTGCTATCAGCCAATCGTCCAGGTAAGGGTAAACCCGGACCCCTCAGCGCCGCAGGAATGCTGTCACCACTGCCATGCATTTGGTGAAGACCCTGGGAGCTGGAGATAAGCCGAAGGGCATGGCTTGGAACTCGAAAAGGGATCCCTCCGCTCGAAAGCGAAGGAACCTCTGATGTGACGGACGGATAGGGACGTGAAAGAACGCGTCCTGCAGGTCCAGAGAGCAGAACCACACGCCGTGTTCCAAGGATGGTATTATCTGAGCCAGAGTGACCATCCTGAAGGTTCGAGACCTTAGGAACTTGTTTAGGTCGTGTAGGTCGAGAATGGGGCGCCAGCCCCCCGTCCGTTTCGGAACCAGGAAGTACCTGGACACGAACCCCGGGTTTGAGGGAGGGTCCGCCACCTCTCTTATCACCTCCTTCTCGAGGAGGAGAGCGATGTCGGCTCGGCGAGCTGACAGCGAGGCTTCGGACCCCGAGGCCCCCCGAGATGCAACGGCTCTGAAGGGTGGGGGCCTGCTCGAACTCCAGAGGCAGGCCCTTTCCCACCACCTCCAACACCCACCGGTCTGTGGTGATAACGGACCAGGCAGAAAGAAAGTGGCGGCCGCCCCATGGGGGCACCTGGGGTGAGGCGACGGGGTTGGGGGCGACACCCCTCAACCCGTCACTGGGCAGGCTTGGAGGAAGGACCGGCCAAGGGACCTCCAGGGCCTTTACCTCCCTGCTTCCTGGAGGAGGAAGCCGAGGGCTTGGGTTTGGGATGCCACGCTCGAGCCTGCTGGCCCTGACGTTGCTGGGCCGGACGTGCCCCGGGCGCAGATAGACGAAAGGGCTTAGGCTGCAGCCTGCGGCCTTTGTCCTTCTGTGCGGAAGAGACCGAGTCCAAGGTAGCATTGGACTTCTCGATCCTCTGCAGGTGACCTTCCACCCCAGGGCCAAGAGGTCGGTTCCCAGGAAGGGACATCCGCCAACTTGTGCTGGGTATCCGGGCGAAGGTGGATATCCTCAGCCATGCCCGACGGCGAGATAGCCACTGCGGCCGCTACTGACCTGGCACATGAGTCTCCAATGTCCAGAGCAGTCTGAAGCTGCTGTTTGGCCACTGCCCTGCCCTGGTCCCACACCTGCCGAACCGTGGTCTGCAGGTCCGCCGGAAGATGAGGAACTACCTCGTCCAGGGAGCCCAACAGGGCATGAGAGAAATGTGCCATGAGTATGGCCAACTGGCCTGACGAAGGCCGAGGGAGGACGAGCGAGACTTTGGCGCCCGCATAGTCCAATTTCTTGGACTCCTTGTCGGAGGTTTGTCCACGTCCCTAGCGTTCCCGGCGTGCCGGAAAACGCTGTCGGTAACTAGCCCCTCGGCTGAGGGGTGTTCCGAAAAACCGGACAAGGAACCGGTAGGGACCGCATACTTCCTGGCCATCCTGGCCGAGGGCGCAGGACAGGAAGCAGGGCGCTGCCAGAGCTCCAAGGCCGGTCCACTATGGCCTCGGCCACCGGAAAAGCCTCTGTAGGGGAATCCCCTCGGTCCAGTATCTCCATGAGGGGATACCTGGCCCGCTTAGACACAGGTTCGAGCTTCATCCCGGTGGACTCGGAGATGAGCCAAAGCAATCCCAGATAGGATGAAGGGCTATCGTCCATCGACTGACCTCCAGAGGACTCCAAGTCTACTCGCCTGGAGAAAAGGGAGGAATCGCCATCAGACTCTGAAGAGTCCGCAAAGAGCTGCCTCGGGCCTGAGCCACCCTCCACCTGCCGAGGTCGATCGGGAGTGAGGGTAACAGACAGCCTATGGGGCAGTCCCTGAGCTGACCGAGAGTTCTTGGTCGGAGCCCCAAATAACGGCTGTGGAGGCGGAGGTTCCACCGGAATCGGTGGAGCAGCTGGTTTTGGCCGAACAACCGGCCTGGGAACAGGCTCCTCGGGTAAGTCGAGGGGTTGTTTCGGCCGCTCCGGTGACAGCCACTTAATGGCCGGGGAAGGCGACGGCGTCGGCTTGTTCCCGGTCAGAAAGAGCTGTTGCCCATAAGGTCCTCGCATCGCTGGACGAATTACGCCGGGCTTCCCTTCTCTGAGGAGGAGGACGAGACGAGCGCGGCGCTGGCCATCGCTGTGCCGAGACCGCCTATGACGGGCGGGATCGGGCTGGACCGCCAAGAAGTCTGAGACCGAGACAGAGAACCTCGGCTTTTCCGAGGGCCGTGCGGGAAGGGGACGGGGGGAACCGGCTCTCCCCTCGGCTCGGAGGGTTCACCCGAGGGCTCCGGAACCGGAGGCACTGGCAAGCCCACGGGATCCTCAACTCCCACCGGGGGAACCGTAGAGAGAAGATTCTCGGCTTCGCCTGGCGACAACCCGTCCAACGGGTCGAGAAAAATCTCGACTGCGTCGATGGGAGTCTCGTCAACTGGCCTGACGGGACACCGTGAGACCAGTGGCCAAAGCCGACAATCGATCAAGTCGATGGCCGATAACCGGGAGAGGGACCTTTCCCACTCCCAAGAGCGTCGACGGAGGGACTTACCCTTGTCTTTCTTTTTGGACCGAGAAGAAGGTCCAGCAGACGTTGGTCCCTCTCCCTTAGTGGAGAGGGACAGATAAAGCTCCTTAAAAGAAGCTGTATAAGAGGAACCCAGGGAGAGCAGGATAAATGCCGCGGCCGAGGAAGATGCGGCCCGCGCCGCCTCCTCTTCGAGGGCAATCATCTGCTCTAGCTGATCCGCCGAGCCCGCCGCCGCGGAGACCGCCGACCAGGCCTCTTTGACTTTACCGAGGAAAACGCTTCGGACGCCCAATTGTAAATGGGCACCACGGCTTCGAGGACGAGGGCTGAGAAGGAAGAGCACAGGCCTAAGCCCGCGGGTCGTGCTCAAGGCCTAAACAGTAGACACACGTGGAGGCGGATCTGTCCGACATCTTCTGACCCGCAAGGGCATCTTTCAAAACTGAGTCGATTTATCCATCGCAGCCACAGGAGTTAGAAGACCAAGCCTAGAAGTGCAAAAACTTTTAAATTCGCAAAACCGAAGAATTAGGAACCAGTCTTATACGCAGAGCGTTAAGGAGGGAACCGGAGCTTCCAAGCGGTAAGAAAGATCTGACGTCATGGGTCGGAGCCGAGAGTTTTACCACCTGGGTGGGTGGGAGGAGCCAGCTTGAAGACCTTCCGGCAAGATTTAAAGCGGCAAGGATACCTGCCAGACAGTGTGGATGAACAACATATCCATGTCCCTAGAAAAGTCTGTTTCCACCCTACAGAACAGTTCCCTTTTTTCAAGCTGTGGCCAGGAGTTGTTCCTTTACCTTACAGCTGAAGAACTGCATAACAGTGGATCTTGGTCTTTGGCTCAGGCTCTGGTAAGAGCCAAGAACCTGATAAATCTACTCTAATGTGATGCTCAAGTGTCAGGGGAAGGTCCAGAGCCTGGTTGTAGAGGCGATCGATGTAGTCTGCTACGTTCTGCCCCTCCCCGGAGACCAAAGATCCTCACATTTTTTTCACCAAAGTCAGCTCTCCAGATCAGTGTTTTTCTCTTCTAGCTGTAACCGTTTTCTGTACAGAGCCAATATCAGATCTGGTACTTGTCTGGAGCACTTTGTGAGTTCAAAAATAGCCCCCTGCATTTCTTCTTGTTCTTGGTCTTTCTGAAATTAGTTGTGCTTTGATTTCTGCCCCGAGTGCTTGCAGTTCTGACAGAATTAGTGAATTAGTGGAATTAGAATGTGTACTATGGGAACGTATTGCCGTCAAGGTGGCCACGCTCCTGCCTCGTGAAGTAGGGCCACTTGAGGAGGTTTATGGCGGATCTGTATTCCCATGTGCCTCCTGCTGATTCTCTTTTTATCTTTATTTGTGCCACCCGCACTGACCCAACATCCTAGTGGCCGATTGCTGCACTAATATAGGGGTTTTGGTCGAATTTCAGGACACTTTTATCAATCACAGCATGGAGCTCTGCGAAGCTGCTGCTCAGCCAACGGTGATGTCACCAGAATGAAGTCTGTTTTACATACAGTTTAGAATGGTTGGGTAGTAAAGGATGGAAGTTTATCCAGCTAGCAACTATGGCGTTCTAGAGCTGTGGAATTTGAACAGCAAGGTCAATGTTGCAGGTACAGTTCTTCCAACCAGCGGATGGGGTGGGGGTAGAATATGTTCAGTGACTTGTACAGCGTTCAGTGATGTGTTCTCATCGGGATAATAGTGTGCAAAATGACATAACTAATTGTAGTCTGTTGCATAAATCTTAGAGACACTATCAGATAGACCAGGAAGACTGACATTTCTATATTCCAAAGCTGGCAGTCGTATTTGTTTGGCTATTGCAGCTTTGGCCTCTGAGATAAGTGAATCTTTATTGCCGTATAGAAAACCAAGTTTTTGACGTTTCTTTTTTGAGGTCACAATCATATGATTTTTAATGGTTAAATGTTGGTCCACGAGCAGTACCAAATATCTGAATTCCTTTGTAAGCCCTAGTTTGTCACTGTGACAGACAGCTCATAGTCAGCTTGGGCCAGCTCCTCAGGGGTAGCAAATAACATGGTCTTTGATCTTCATTCAAGACGGAGCCATTTATTTTAAACCAGTTTACTAGCAGGTGCTATCTACTGTGTACTTCACTCTGGATTTCCTCTGGAGTGTACCTGAGCTGGAGATGCCTGTTACATCTGCATTCATGACTGTAGATAACTGGGAGCAAACAAGGAGTTAAAACTACAAATATGGAGAAAATTAGTTGCCCCAGCACAGACCCTCCTTGCCGGACTCCAGCTGAGATTGTAACATTCAGAGTTAGCTGCTCCAACAAAGTGCCCCAGTTCTGGTTCAGTGCAACCTGTTTTGTTTGTTGTGGAGGATCTACCAGGAGTACTGCATGCAGTTACATAGTAATTTAGGGTCGGAACTTCGGAAGGGACCATAGGTCCATCATATCCAGCCACTGCTTCATTGTTCAAACAAGTACTAAATTATAAAGATTTCCCACCCACCCTATGGCCAGGGTATCTAGCGATTTCTCTTGGTAAGCAGAGATGCGTCCTGGCTTACTTTAAAGTCATGAACGGTCTTTATGTCCAATACCTCTGCTGATAGGCTGTAACATACACATGAATTTACTACCGTTGAGCTTCTGGGAGTGCCACTGCATCCTGCTGGAGCACACCAGCTCCAACATTTCTGCCTGTTCAACCTTATTGATACCTTTCACAAAAATACACAAACCAAGACAATGATGGCAGAAAAAGATCATAGGTCCATCTAGTCTGCCCACAGTCGCCCATCTGCCCTGGGACCTATTGTCCATATGGAGTTTTATCCTTCCCAGCATACCCCCTATTCCCCTCCCTACTGCGATCGACCTGAGCAACCACCAAACCCGTCACTCTGTCCCAGCCATGCTTGAAACCATTTACATACAAACATATGAAAATGCCAGCAGAAACAGGCCATTTCGATCAATTTAGTCTGCTTGAGTGTGCAGCTCTGTGATGAAATTAGACTCTAGCTGCCCTCCTCCCCTTTCCACATAGTCTTCCACCTTCTCCCTCTCATCTCCCCTACTCATCATCATCTGCATTTATGGTCTTGGCTCCACAGCTCCAACATCACTTCCTTAAACTAGAACTGTCTCACATACTTCTTAAACATTCCCTCCGCCAGTTTCTGTTCATGACCTCAAGTTCTTGACTCTATACATGCCGTATGCAGAACACTGAAATACTGTCCCTCCCACCCCTTCCCTTTCCTCCTTTTCTCCAGGGCGAATATGTTAAGGGCTTCCTGTCTTGTTTCATAGCTTTTATTCTCCATACCCCTGATCATTTTGACGTCCCTGTATTGCACCTTCTCTGCTGCCTCAATGTCCTTTTGGGTACTGGGGAGCCTACAACTGCACCCAGTACTCCAGGTGGGGCCCGACCAGGGCCTTGTACAGTGGTAGGACCATTCCCCTGTTCTGCTGGCCACTCCCCTTTTTTTACTGCACACCAGCATTCTTCTGGCATTCTTATACAGAAACCACACATTGCTTGTCGTGCTTTAGCCCTTTTGTCTATCATGACCACCAGGTCCTTTTCAACCTCCACTGCAGTAAAGAGAGCCCTACAGAGTGTGTAGGTCCTGCTTATGTTCCTCCTTCCCAAGTGCAGCACCCTGTATTTTGTCACATTATATCTAAGATTCCAAGACTCCGACCAATCACACAGCTTGTTCAGGTCCTCCTGACATTTGTCCCCGTCCTCAAGGAAGTCCATTGCCCTGGCCAGCTTAGTGTCATCAGCAAACATAAGCACACTGCTGGAAACTTCAGATTTCAGATCGTTGTTGAAAAGGCTGGCCTGCTGGTGCAGCAGTAGCACTGCTGCTTACAACGTCAACAACCCAGGTCTGGGAATGAGTGAGTCGTCAAAGGGCTGGCTGGAGGAGGAGGAGGAGGATGGAATGTCTCACAGGATGCTGTCCTTGGTGAGAGAGAGCGATCAGTTTCTGCTGTGCTGCCACCACCTGGTTGACCACAGGTGGTGGTGCAAACTAGAGCTGGGGGAGGATAAGAGGGAAGACACTGACTGCCAGACCCCATGTCACCACACACCACCATTAACATACGCACTTCACAGGGACTGGGTCATGTCCAAAGGGGTCTGGAAGAAAAACAGAAAATATGCTGGGTGTAGCAGGAGGATGTTGGTTCCACTCCAGCAACTGTGGCTCCCACCGCTGAACTGTGCTGAACTCCATCGGGGGTACGGTGCCCCCCCCCCAATGGACCCATCCCTGGGGCAAGGGACAAGCCAGAGAGGACCAGGTGGTGGTGGTAAGTCCCAGGGAAGGATTGGTGATGGGGCTCAGAGTAAGAGCACAGCTGATGGGGATGCCTGGGTGAAAGTGGAGAAAAGCATAGTAAATTTAAAAAAAGTTGAAAAGCAGTGGCCCCAGATCACCCAGATGGGCCAATAGCAGAGGGCTGCAATGCTGCCTTGCAGATAACCCAGGTTCAGAATGAACTCAATGCGTTGCATTGGGGGCGGCAGGCTAAGCCAAGACAGCTGCCACATGGCAGTGTGTCACGAATGGGCTGGTGGTGGATTCCACCACTACAGCAACCCCTCCCCCTCCTAGCTCAGCCAGGGAGCTCGATCTTGCTGCAGTGCGGACGTCGTATGTGCACAAGGTTGACAAGAGTCTGTGGCCCATGCTCAGTAAAAAGGGAAGAAGAAAAAGCTGGAAGAAAAGCACCAGCTGGTCTCCACAGCAGCTGAGCGGTCACTGGTTTGACCACAGGGTAAATACCTGAAGACAGGCAGCTGACCAGGAAATAAAAATCTATATGATAAAGAAAAGTAGTCGCCCAGGACCAATCCTGAGGGATGCTACGGAGTACTGCTTTCCACTGGAAGTAGTTTTGACTAACCACAGCCCTCTGCTTCCTGCCCCCAAGTGATTCACCTTGTATGTGTACGCACCGTGTATACCACACTGGTGTATTCCGACCAGAAGCTTATCATGTGCCACAGTGTCAAAGGCCATGCTGAAGTCCAAATAGGCAATGTTTATGGCCCTGGCTACGTCCACATCCCTGGTCACCACCTCAATAATGTGATCAGGTTTGTTTGGCATTATTTGCCCTTCACAGAGCCATGCTGAGAGGGGGTGAGAACCTTGGCCTCATAAGTGATCAACTATTCAGTCCTTGACAATATATTCCAGCATACTGCCCTGCAGTGATGGCAGGCTGCCCAGCCTATAGTTGCCCAGTTCAACCTTGCACCCTTCTTGAAGACTGAACCATACAGACCACTTCAGAGGCAGTATAGTGCAGTTGTTAAGAGCACTGCACCGCAAACCTGGAGAACTGGGTTTGAATCCCACAGCCACCACCTGCATACTACGTGACCCATGAGTAAGTCACTTAATTTCCCTGTGCTCCCAGGACACACATGGAAAGAAGCCTCGGCTCAGTATGTCTTTCCTGGCAAAAAACTGTAAAATAAAAAAACTTATACAGACAAGACTCATGAAAGATGATGTATTTAGTTAATTTTTGTTGACCAGGAAGTAATTCTGGTTTTCAGCCTCATCCCAGGGCGAGCAGGATACAGTACAAACTGACAGATGTCACACCAGGTTAAGCTGTTAAAATGAGAGGCCCCACCAACTGTTTCTTTAACTTCAGTATAATCCTGGGGTGCATCCCATCCACCCCTTGGGATTTGCCTGGCTCAATCTTTTCCCAAGCAGTCAGCTACCAGGGAATTCATGATGTCCAGAGGTTGTCATATGTTTATTCTTGAAGCCATGCCCTCTCCATGATCATCCCCCTTGAGCACCTGCAGTGAACACCGAAGAAAAGTATTCATTCAGCATCTCAGCTATCGTCCCTAGCTCACTCACAAATTTCTCCGCCTCTTCTCTTCTACTTGAGGGCCCAATTGCCTCCCTACCACGTATATACGGGAAGGCGGCTGTGGTGTTGTCTGCAGCTCCTACTACCATCCTAGTTTCCAGACCCTCTCAATTCCCTTGCAGTCCCTCAATGTTGCTCTGTACTCCTCACTTGCCTGAAGGCAAACCATCAGTTATGGATAATTTTGTTTTATAGGATTAATTCTGGGCTATTGAATACAGAATGACACTGAGGCAGTCAAGAGGGTGCAACAATGTCACCAAAATGCTCAGGGGCATGGGAGACAAAAGCTGTGAGGAAATGATGAATTTTAACACATTTACCTTGAGGAAAAGGAGGCTGACAGGGGACATGATCTCAGTCTTCCACATACGGAAATGTATCGGCAAGATAAAACAGACAAACAAGTTTGTTGTGGCTTCCTCCAGCAGAATACGGAGATGTACCCTTAAGCTCAGAGGTGGTAAATTCAAGGGAAATGTTTACCAAAGACAGTGGAGAACCTATGGAACATCCTACCAGCACAGACAGTAGATCTGGAGACAGTACATACGAAAACTGCCAGCAGCAAAAGGCCTTAGTGGTCTATCAAGTCTGCTCGATTGTGCCACTCAAGTCTATTTTACTGGAGCTGCCCCACCCTCCTCTTGCCTCTAAGAGGGATCCTCCCCACCTCTTCCCCATTCCCCTCCTCCCTCCCTCCCATTGCCACTCTCATTTTTACCCTATCCCACCCCCTTTAAAAAACTTCCCACTGTTTCCAAAGATACCACCTCCTCAGGCAGTTCATTCCACTCTGACATCACCTTTTCCATGAAAAAGTGCTTCCTCATTTCTTTCTTAAATCTAACACACACACACACACACACACACACACACACACACACACGTTTCACGCTGTGGCGTCTAGTGGTTCCCTCTCTTTTTAAATTGAAAATGTCCTCCACCCCAACCCTGTTTATACCCTTTAGATATTTGAAGGTTTCTATCATATCCCCCTTTCCCTTCTGTCCTCCAAGGAATACATATTAAGCTCCCTTAACCTCTTATCATATGGTTTGTCTCCCATGCCCTGGATCATTTTAGTTGCCTTATGCTGGACCCCCTCAAGTAACTATGTCCATCTTCAAATAAGGGCACCAGAACTGCAAGTGCAGTCTAAACAAGGACGTGCAGAAGGACAGAATGACTTCCTCTCTCCTGGAGGTGATTCTCCTGGTGATGAATCCCAGCATTTTATTTGCTTTGACTACCGCTTTACAACACTGCGTAGACTGTATCATGTCACCCCTGACTATCACCCCTATATTCTTTTCCTCCTTTGAGCTGGACACCTATCACCCCCCCTCCCCAAGCCAGTAGCTGGCCTCTGGTTTCCTAGCTCCCAGGTGCATGATCTTGCATTTCTTGGTGTTAAACCCCAACTGCCAGACCAGTTCTCAAGTCTGGCCAGATCCTCCCAGAGTTCCTGTCTCTCCTCCTCTATGTCCACCCTCCCACAGATTTTAGAATCATCTGCGAAAAGACAGACCTTACTTTTGACCCCTACTGCTCTGTTGCCAATAAAGATGTTGAATAATACTGGACCAAGCACTGATCCCTGCAGTACCCTGCTGGTTGTAGTCTAGGCTTGGATAGTTCACCCCCTACCATCACTCTCCATTTCCTTTCCTGCAGCCAGCTCCTGACCCACCCCAGCAGCTTAACCACAACTCCCAGGCTACTTAAGATTGCTAAGCAACCTACCATGCGGCATGGAGTTAAAGGCCTTACTAAAGTCCAGATATTGTACATCCACTGTGTGGCCTTTGTCTAATGACCTTGTAACCCAGTCAAAAAACTCTGTCATGTTTGTTTTGCAGGATTTTCCCATGAGAGACCCATGCTGCCTATTGTCCTGGAGACCATTAACCTCCAGAAAGTTTACCAACCTTTCTTTTAGAATGTTCTCTATTAACTTACCAATAATGGATGTTAGACTGACCGGTCTATAGCTGCCAGGCTAATCTCTGGGACCACTCCTGTAGTGTGGCACCACGTGAGCCATTTTCCAGTCCTGAGGCACATACTCAGTCTTTAGAGAGGTGTTAAACAGATCCGCCAGGGGGACCGCCGAAAACCTCCACCAGTTTTCTCAGGACCCTCGGGTGTATGCCATCCGGCCAGGTGCCTTGTCCACCAGAAGGGAACTGAGACCTTCCAAAACTCTCTATTTATCTTGATGTCCCTATCTGTTTCATCCCTCCCCATTACTACCCCCATAATCCGCTGTGGCATAGGTCCATCCCTTTGCCTAGTGAATACAGAGCTGAAGTACTCATTCAGTGTCTCAGCCTGTTCTTACTGTTTTCAGCCCATCCCCCCTCCTTCTTGATCCTAACAATCCCTTCCTTACTACTACTTCTCTCCCTTACAGAACAGGCCTTCAATATAAGCCTGGATACATTTCTGCTTAATGAGGGAATCACAGATTACCTAGGGTAATAGAGTGGGTATGGAATCCCTAGAAATAAGTACATGTTTACACTGCATACTTATCCATTGCTGCTTATGAAGCGGAAGGGCAGAAGTGCTGGACCTAGAGTCCCTTCTCGCCTTACATTACTATGTTACTATTTTGCAATACCCTGGGATCAGCGTTCATTTATGTTTCTGAAGAATGAGGTGACCTAATTATTTTACAACCTGGTATTTCCCTAGGCCGCTTCTGTCATTTTTTTGACAACCTTACATTTTACCTTGGCAGTTTACCAAACCAACGAAACAGACAAGCCAACTGAGCCACTAGCTGTTCATGGGAGAGCTTGTTGCCAACAGTGATAGCTCACCATTACACAAGCGTGTCTAGATTGCTGACTTGGTAACGTGTTCACACCCAAAACTTGTTTGTCATGTTTTTCAACGAGGCCTGGTTCAACTTTTTAGATTTATCCAGCAGGCTAGGCTCCACTGTGACGGAACATCTTATTTACAGGTGTAACGCCCACACCCCTGCCTTTTTGCTAAACGACAGGTGGCATGCTGTTGAAGCTGACAGCAGTACCTGGTGGGGACTGGGTTCGGGGAGGATTAGGTTACTCGGCACAGGGGGCCTAGGTTTGGCTACTCTGCACAGGGGCACCCAAGTAAATCCGAACACAGGAAGCAATAACTGTACTGTCCAAAACCAGGAATGGGATTCTACAGTGTGGCTTTTATTCACATCCAAACTGAACAAACAAAGCATAGATGGACCCCCACGGGGCTACATTCCTGGTAATGCAGATTAGAGACAACAGAACACTTTTTCACATTTCCAGCCCTCAGGCTCTGAACCCACCAGGCACACAGCCTGGACTTGCACGCAGCTTTGGGTACACAGCCCGACTTGTACACTACTTGGTTTTCCCCACTGGCCCGGCTCCCCGCCGGCCACTTGAGCCACCGCGGTCCATTATGGGAAATGAACCAAGTTTCCAATTGGTGGCCTCAAACCACCTGAGAGCCTTCACCCTAGAGGAATTTTCCTTCCAATCCCACGCCTGGGTACTTCCTCATCACTGGCCAAGTGCATGAGGCAAAGTAGAAATCCACAGAGCAAATCCATAGAGGTGGACCTGGTCACTAAAGATGGGGTCTCCCACCTCCAGCTTCCACAATCCATACCCGGCCATTTCTCTGGAAACTAAACAACTCTTTTCTGAAAGCTTGGCAATGTAGATTACTGGGTAGACGTATGTCACATCTCCTCTACATGTCTTGACTTCCACTATGTGCTGGACTTGAACATACTTTTACTTTTGGCTACGCCTATTACTCTAGGCCTCCCACTATTTCAGCAGTCCAATCCCCACTAACACACAAGTCCCAAGGTGAAAACATGGGCCCTTTAGAAAGAGCAGAAACTCACCCTCCGGTTGCAGGTGCCCCACAGGCGATTCACGAATCTTCTTGTTTCCCAAAACTCTTGGACCAAATGGGCAGCTTCTCCACTAGCAGAAGCCAGGGGGTTGCCCCTGGAATATGCAGGAAAATCTTTCCTGCCCCATCCCCTGAGGGATGGGGCACTGAGACCCGAATCAGCGGTCTTCACCACTTTAAAATAGCTTCTGTGTCTCTCTTTTAGGTGGAAACACACACCTTTTTCCTACTGGTAGCCCTATGCCAGGGCTGAGGCTCCACGAGCCTAACACAGAGCTGCTGTGATCCTCTCTCAGCAAGCTCCAAACTCCAACTGACCTACAGACTGCTGTTCAAACCTCCCAACATTCTATTCCAACTCCTTGCTGCAGATTCCATTGTGGCTCATGCAGCTGCGATAGTTCTATGGTGATGTCATCCCTCAGTCTCAGCTGAGACTGAGAACAGAGTGAGACAGTGTGAAATCCATTTAACTGGAGTTTCACAAGCTGCCTCCCCTGCCTACCACTAGGTCTTACTGGGATTCTAGTAACCCCGGGTAACAAGGGGGTTACACAGGAGCATCATGTCAAAAACAACAGATAATTTCAAATACAACAGTTGCACAATCAGCTTGCAAAGATATGTTAAACCAATGACATTCCACCCTGTAATGTTCTTCAATTTTCTTGTCGAACACATGAAAGGAGCTGATAATGCAGAATGATGGAGAGACCTCATCTATGAAAAGGTAGAGGAATTGGCAGCCCCTTGTGCAGTGCTGTGCTGCAACCCAGGCTGGGAAGCGGACTGGGATGCTCAGATGCGGGGCAGAGATGGGAAACAGCAATTAATAGCAAGTGGAGGGAATGGCACCACTTTTGGATCTGCAGCGATCCCTGTGCTGGGTCACGGAGCTTGTTTCAACCCCCCCCCAGGATCCACTGCAGTGTCGAAGGTCAACACAAAAAGATGACATGGGTACAGCAGTTTAGTAGGTGGAGAGCCAACAGGGGAAAACCAGAGAAAATCCTCGGAAACATCTAAATGATTTCCAGGACACTTACACCATGGAGCTGATGGTGGGCTATTGGATGATGAGGATGGGTGGTCCTCCCGGTCCAAGGCAGGATACAACCTGCTTCAGGAGGGGAGAAAACGTGTAAGGGAGGGGAGAAAAGGCAGCCAAATGCCAGTCTTCCAAACATAAATTCAACCTTAGGTACTATAAAGAATCCGTTCTTCACACTGCGAAGAGAATGGGTGCTACACAGCATAGGTAACAACCATAGCCAGCTTATGAAAAGATGTAGTTTGCACTAACACCTGTGCAAGTCATTTCTTTGGTGCAAAGATCTACAGAAACAATATGATGCAAAGATGAGCCTTCCCTACCTGATAAAAGTCCAGCAACGGCTTCCAGGAAAGCATGAGGAGAGCATTCTTATTAATCTTTTTTGGAACTTCTGAATAGAAAATTGTGTTTTCCCTGTTTTCGCTGGACATGGCTGAAAAAATGAAGCATTTTCATTTGTTATGTTCTGGCAAATGTGCAGCTGTTAGATTTGAAGCGGAGCACTTGGTTCTATTATAATACAGATTGCGGGCTTCTAACTGTTGAACACCCCGAGGATACTAGTACAGCTAACAAAATCAAACTGCTCCTTACTGTCCACACAATAACTCAGCCCCTGTACTACTGTAAGTTAAACTGTTGACATTATCACTGATGGCATAGCTAAACATTCAAGGCAAAAAAATAAAGTATCCAGTCACCTATCTAATGGATGCCTTATGCAGTGTTTCTATACACCAAACAGAATCTTGGCTAATTGTCGGCAGAACATTTTGGCCAACTGACAAAACTCAAAATAGAGCTAGTGTACTGGCTGGAATTAAATAGTAACTTTCAGAAGCAGTCGGCTATCATTTCTTATACCTGTAGTATTTTTTTTTTCTGTTTTACTAAATAGAAGATTTTCTACCTGACAGCACTAGGTGTGATGTGTGGATTATCACTCTACCTGGAGATTGACACAGTCTGTTCTATTCCTCCATTTACATCATCAGCATTTTGACTGACTGTCACATCACTAGTAACCAAGAACAGCTAATCTCCAGCTGCTTGACTGGTAACTTGTGACATATGTTACCGATCAGGCAGCAGGACTTGTGCTGTAACAGTGAGTGAGGTCACATGTTTATGATGTAATGGCAGGAGCAGAACTAGACATGTCTACTTCCAGGTAATGCACTGCTTTTCACATTCCACCCAATACTAAAAATCATCTAATGAGCATTAGAGGTCTGCCGAATTTTCAAATTACGTTTCTTCCACAATTCTGTGGAATTTCAGAAATCCTGCCAGCATTCCATGGAATTTTGGAAATCCTACCAAGTTCCTTGAAATTCTGAAAATAGAATATTAACTATGGAATTGTATTCTGCAGTTCATGTAAACCGTGGATTCACTTTTTGCAAACCACACAGAAATGCTTTTCAGATTTCTGCAGAATTAAAAAAAAATTCTGAAGAGCACATCAGAATTGGAACTGCAACTGCACACGAATTCCACTGGCAGAGTTCCATATTCTGCACAGCTCTGATGAGTACTCAGGAAAAGAATAACACTTCAGAAATAAAAAGTAACAAGAGACCACTTTCAAGAATTACTACTATTTTTGGTCTGCTATTTTTAGGCGCTACTAGCTCTTTATCCAAACCTTTAAAACAAATCGATTCTGGTTTGTACCCTGTGGAACTACAGCAGCCATTTGAGTAATGTATTTTGTAGCTAAATGCTTAGTACGCTACCTATTGGCTAGTGGCAGCTAACAAACCACTACTTGTTATTGCCAGCCAGATTTAAAACTGACTTACCATTAAACTGTAGCAAATGCTGTAACAAGCTACTCAGGGCAACAGGGTAACTGGAGGGCTAACAGAATGCTGCAGTAGATAGGGACAGGAATTACTAGAAGGGGCGACACTGCCTTTGTATAGGTCACTAGTGAGCCCACATCTAGAGTACTGTGTCCAGTTCTGGGGCCCGGGCCTAGGGACAGACAGGAATAGATTAGAGACATTTTAGCATGATTTTGGGCAGTTGGTGACCACTACTTAAAATGTCTGCCTGTTTACTGGCTGCAACCTTACAATTTGGGGGCTCTGGGTTTTTTTTTTTTTGTACCTCCCCATGTGGCCAGCCACTCCTTCAGGCCAGTCACCCTGCCACTGCCAACCTGCCACTCCCAATTCCCGTGCCCTCGGTCAGCCCAGACATATCCCTTCACTGTGGGGGCCCCCTCCCTAGGAGGAGCCTGGTGGGGGGGGAAGAGACTTGGCATCCTAATCTGTTCCCGAGGCACGGGGGCTATGGGAGCGGCCTGCATGGCAGCCTGCTGGGCATTCCGTAGCAGAGGAGGATGCAACAACCATCATCATGTCGGCCGGATGGCTGTTATTCCACTTCTCCTGGTTGTGAGGGCGTGACGTGTCATGTGACGTCAAGGCTGAAGCAGACATCCCCCATAACGGAGCCTGACATATTGCTGTGCCTCCAGCCTCTACCAAGGGCCAGCAAACGCCAAGGCTCAAACTCCCCTCCTCCCTGGAGAAGGCAAGCAGTCGTGGGACACTCATGCCTTCTCCCCTCGGCCAGCCTTCCGACTCTTGGATCCGTTCCCAACTCTGGGTCAGTGGTGTCACAGGCAGAAATCCAACTGCTGCATTGGCGGGCCGGCTGGGGCTCTGTTTTCAATCCTCTACATTTTCTTAACCTACTCTACAGGGCAAAAGCTTCTCCTACACCTTCTCTCTGCAGTAAACTTTGTAAAAGTAAGACCACAGTGCTCCTTTAAAGAGCAGCTGACACCTCAGAAAATTCATGTCCAGTAGCTGCCTGCCGCAGGACCTAAAGTAGCCACAGTTTGAACTTTTTTGACCAAGAATTAAGTAGCTTAACTTACTAGTGGCATGATTGTACTTCTCATTTTCCCTAGATCCTACTAGCGCCCACAGCAGGACACCCCAGAAAACAGTGTTTCGATGACGCAAAGTAGGCAGGGGTCTGCAAGCCTACAGATAGCATTATAATGCTATCAGGGTGTGATAGGGAGAACCTATCACTCCAAAGGACTGTCTCTCTTTATTCTTAAAAGCTGTTGCAACAGTTCTCCCATTTCCTTGCTTTAACTATTTTTTACAATTCTAGTCCGTATGGTTGGCCACCCCCTTGACTAATCTATAGTGTCCAGCCTTATTTTTCCTTGTCCCTCTCAGGTCCTCGTACAAGAAAGTTATTGTGGTGACCTCCAAACTGATTTAAAACAACAGGCTGTGTTCCTTGTTGTTGACCAAAAGAATATAAAAGCACTATAACATAAAAGCACATTAGGTATGTGCCCAGTGCTTATGAAACCTGTAAATGTTGAAAATACAAGGTAAAAAGTTACTAGGTGACTGTATTATAGAATTAAAGTTACCGGGGTAGAGATATCAAAAAAAAAACATTGTGTTATAATGCATGTAAATTGCAGATTGTTTGTGAGGCCCTTTAGCACCATGCATTCCTACTTTAAGCTGAACCAGCCTAAAATGTCATGGTGATTTGCATATAAATCCCATGATGCTTTGCATTATGGGGGTATGTGTGATGATTTATTTCTCTGAAACTTAGCTTTATTGTTAAAGCCCTTTGGGGTAACCCTTGCTTCAGTGCTTTTGCACTGAGGTTCTTTGTTTTTGGTTTTTTTGGTGGGGCTCACCATGCTAAACACACAAGACCAACATAGGGGATGGTTCATTTCCACTGGAGAGACAGATCAGTGGGTCAGTAGGAGCTGACCAAGTGTAGAGGAAGGACATGCATAGTCTGTAGCTGCAAACTGATATACTGAAGAACCAAGTGCAGAGGAAGGACATACACAGTCTGTAGCTGCAAATTGATATACTGAAGAAGGGATACATCTTTGCATAAGGGTATCCCTTGTGGTCACCAAGGGAAGTGAACCACCTGCAATTCTGTAAAGAATTTTTTTTAATATTTTTTTTATTTTGCAGTTTATTATTTTTAAATAAACATCATTCAGAGATTGAGTGTTGAACCTGAAGTTCTGTGTCTGTTCCATCTGTTATCCCAGAACCCCTTCACAGACTTGGTGTTACAAGTGGGATAACTTGCTGGAAACATCTGGACTGGGCTCGGGGGACATTTTCCAGTGGATATCGCCCAGATATCCCAGGTGGACTGATGCACCAGGAGTTACCAGAGGAAAACCCAGAGAAGAAAGTCTGTGGAGTTCTGACCAGAACCAGGGCCAGATCAAGCCATGGGGGGCCTGGGACACTCACAACTTGGGTGGCCATGTAAAACGCCCAACTTTCCATACCAAAATGTTTTATTTTGCGCAACATTTACTGAGCACGTTGTTTATTAACCATAACAACCACCATATGGGGAGACTACCCCCATTATTCACAGGAGAAAAAAGTAACTTGAAGTACAACACCCTGTCATGTTGTCATAGTCTGTAATGTTATATTTATTGTACTGTACAAGACATGAAGGCAGCCAGGCTCCAGTTGCTCTGGGGGTCTAGATGCTCTGTGGTGAGTTTTGGGGCTTTTATTGAAGTCGCTCTCCTCTAGACCCTGTTCAGAAAAGCAAAGTAATCTCTAAGTAACCTCTTTAATCACAAGTTTATTTTAAGGAATAAATTAAACAAAAATAAACAGTGCTTTACTAAGAGGTATGCATCCTGCTCCAAACAGTAAGTTACTGTATGTACCCATTGTACAGAAGTGTGCAGTTCCAATGTACAAATGCTATGACTCCAAATAAACAGACTGATGTCATACCTTATTCTGCTCATGGGATATCAAAGGAATGATTAATTCCTTTATTTCAGAGTTAGAGGATCCATGCATGTATACACACACACCCACGTCCCTTTATCTCTTCTTTGAACAAGCTCAGATCAATTATCTCAGCATAAAAATAAAATACAGATATCAACTTTCTAAGCCACTTACTGAACTCAAGCTGTCTGCTGTTGCTTGGCGCTCTGTTTGAAACTCCTTAGTTTAGCAGCAGCAGGCAGTTTAGGACAGTGCATCGATTAATCATGCTGCTAGCGATAGAGTGGCCGTGGCATACAAATAGCGAGTGCAGGTGCTGCCGCTGGCAAAGTTCATGCTGAGCCTCAAAAACCACCAAGAAAGAGTGGTTTAAAAAATGCTGCCCAGATGGATTGTATGCAAAGCTCCTGGTCCTGGCGCCGCTCCTCGTATTATGCAGCAGCAGCCCAGGTCTGGTCGCAACTTACACCGGTCCAGGTCCAGTCCCAGACTCAAAAAAGTGGAAAACCTGTCAGTATCCTGAGGAGGTAGATCACGGTGCTTGCATAGTTAGCCTTCTTCACTTCTTGTGCCACACAGTGCCAGTTTGTTTTTCTAGCAAGTCACCCGACCCTAGCTGCAGGCTGAATATAATGGAGGAGGAGGGTGGGGGAACGAGAGAAATCTTCTGCAATGTTGGCTTGCTGGGGCCTATCTGTAGCAGGAGGGTCCGGGGCTTGTGTTTTGTTTCTTTTAATTAAAGAAAGCCTCCCAAAGTCATTTTTTTGTTTGTTTTGTTTTATGGTGCAAGCTCCGGGGTTGATTCATGCTTGACTCATGTGGGAGGGAGGCATGATTTATTACAAATCCTTACCAGTACTGCACACCACCTGAGGGAAGGGGAACAGAGAAATCTGGAATGTAGGCATGCCGGGGCCTATCTGTGGCAGGGGCTTGTGTGTTTTTTTTTATTTTATTTAACAAATGCTTCTTCAAGTCAGGCTGCTTTCACAGCATTTTTTAAGGGAGCAAGCTGCGGGGGCCTATGGAGGAGGTTGACTCGTGCTTAACTTTCATGTGGCGAGGGAGGTGGCATGATTTACAAACCCAGTCCACCTACTAAAAGTGTCTCTCGCCTGACTACTGGGGGCTAGTCTATGGCGGGGGGCCTGGGGCATTTGCCCCATTTGTCCCCCCCTTAATCTGGCCCTGACCAGAACCATGGCCGACAGACTGGGAGAGAAGAAGCTGCTGCCTGGACTGGACCTGGGAGCTCAGAGGAAGGCCAAGCCTGAAGACAACTAAGAGATGCAAGGGGACGAGGAAGAATCAAGGGAACTACCTCCTCTTGAAGATGCTCTACCTAAGGACGTAGGGCAGTTGTTGAAATGGCTCTGCATAAAACAGGTGCAGATGGAAAGAGAGAGAGACTTTGAGCGGAGAAGGCAAGACGCCAAATGGGTGGATACCATGAGAGTCTTGCATGCCATTGATGCAGGACAAACAGAGAGAGCCAGTAGCCCAAAAGACATTAAACTGTCCAAACTATTGGACAGTGACGACACTGAAGCGTACCTCAACATCTGAGAGGATCACACAAATATTCACGTGGCCAAGGGAACAGTGGGTTGTTCGACTGGCACTGCACCTAACAGGCAGTGCCCAGCTGGTTTATAGCCACATGGACTCCTGAGAGGCAGAGGACTATGACCATGTGAAGCAGGGAGATCCTCAGGCACTATGAAATAAACACTGAAACCTAATCGCCAGAGGTTTAGGTTTCTTAAAATGCAGTCACCAGATAACCCGCCCCGAGAGACTTATGCCTGTCTCAAGTACCTCTGCTACAAATGGTTGCAGTCAGATAACAAGAGCAAGGACCAACTTCTGAAGCCGGTAATTATTAAATAGTTTATTAAAGTTTTACCCCAGGATGTACAACTTTGGGTTTGGGAGCTTAAGCCTGATTCTGCTGATAAAATTATCACATTGGCGGAAGACTTCCTGGGAGCCTGACCATCCAGGCCCAGAGGGTTCCAAGGGACATAAACAGCTACAACCACCAGCAATCCGGTAAGGAACCCTGTTACTTATAAACTGTCAAATCCAGCTGCAGTGAAACAAGATTGGAGAGCAGAGGGGGGCGAATTCCAGTTGCAGAGACTGTATGTCATGGGTGCCAAAAGAAAGGACATTATGTGAAAAACTATCCTAATATAAAGAAAGAGACAGTTAACCTAGCATTAGCAAACTGGGGTCACTTTATGGCTACTGTGCAGATTGAATCACAGCAGATGATGGGACTGATTGATTCAGGGAGCCGCCAGACTCTTGTGCGAGCAGATCTGGTGACTGGGAATAATAAAGAGCCAGCTACAGCAATCATCTGTGTGCATGATGATACCCACTGCTACTCTACAGCCACCATACAAATGACTGTTCAAGAAAAGACACACAAGGTAGAAGTGGGGTTGGTACCTTGCCTACCTGTGCCAGTTGTTATCGGGCATGACCACCCAGACTTTGCTTCATTTATACATTGTCATGCCGCCCAGAACTCTGCTGTAGTTGCCGTAACCACCAGAGCTCGTGAAACAGGGACATTTACCATCTGTGTTCCCATTTGATGATGATGTTTTTGAGGATCCTGGCAAGGACCATAAAACTGAGGCGGAGAAGAGGAACCTAAAGGAGGACTGGATTGACACTCATGCTGGTGTACAGCCAGGCTTGGGATACACTTTCAAATGTGATATACAGCACGTGCAAAAAGCAGACCTGTCACTAACCCCTTTCTTTGTACAGGTGGGGAAGGAAGTGGAAAAAGGTGCCCCTCAGTTTGTATTAAAACGAGGAATATTGTACAGAGAATGTACTAACCCCAGAACTGGAGAGGTAGTGGACCAACTTATGGTTCCAGAAAACTTCCGTTCCCAAATCATGTATCTGGCGCATGACATCCCTCTAGCAGGCCATGCAGGCAGAGACAGCACCCTGAACAGGATATTGCCCAGGTTTTATTTGCCCTCTATCCATGAGAACACTGCTGACTACTGTAAAACATGTACTGAGTGTCAGAAAGTAGCTCAGGCAGGAAAAAGGGAGAGAGTACCACTACAACCCATCCCCATTGTGACTAACCCCTTTGACAGGATAGCTATGGATGTAGTGGGCCCCCTGGAAAAGAGCTCCAAGGGTAACAGATTTGTACTGGTCATATGTGATTATGCTACCCGCTACCCAGAAGCTATCCCCATGAGAACTGTCACCGCCCCAAGGAGAGCAGAGGAGCTGCCAAAGGTGTTCAGCCGCATGGGAATTCCCAAAGAAATACTTACTGATCAGGGGTAATTTTACTGCACACCTGTTAAAAGAACTGTACCATCTGCTGGGTGTGGTAGCTGTACGTACTTCTCCCTACCACCTGACGGCCTCGTGGAAAGGTTTAATCAACCATTAAAGAAAATGTTGAGGAAGTATGTAAAAGAAGCGGGTAGGGATTAGGATAGGTATCTCCCCTACTTACTCTTCGCTTACAGAGAAATCCCTCAAGTATCCACTGGTTTTTCTCCTTTCTCATTACTGTATGGGACGAACCCAAGGGACCCATGTAAACATCTGAACATTCGAAGAAGCCAGCAGAAGCAGGCCATTTGGTCTATCAAGTCTGCTCATATTGCAGGGTCCACAGCTTGAACTAATGCCCTGCCCCTCTCCCAACTCCTCCCATCCTCCCTACCCATGACACTTACCTTCCCCCTATACCTGTCTCAGCCTCTCTTAAATATGCCTACTGTCTTCAACAAGATTACCTCTTCTGGCAGCGCATTCCAAGTGTCCACCACCCTCTCTGTGAAAAAATGTTTCCTGACCTCCCTCCTAAACCTCCCACCCTCCAGCTTAAGACTGTGCCCCCTCGTGTTATGGTTGCCACTCAGCTTAAAGAGACTCTTTATCAACTTTATTTATCCCTTTCAAGTACTTGAAGGTCCCACTCATGTCCCCCCTCTCCCTCTGTCTTCCAAGGAGTACATGTTCAGTGCCCTCAGTCTCTCCTCATATGTCATATCCTGCTGACCGGCTATCATCTTTGTTGCCCTCCTCTGGACATTCTCCAGCAGGTTAATGTCCTTTTTGAGGTGTGGGCACCAGTACTGAACTCCATATTCTAGATGCAGTCTTACCGGTGACCTGTACAAGGCAGTATAACCTCCTCCCTCCTACTACTGATCCCCCTAGATATGCATCCCAGCATCTCGTTTGCCTTTGCTGCTGCTTTCTTGCACTGAGTGGAGTGCTTCAGGTCACCAGTGATCAGGGCTCAAAATAACCAGCTGTCCACTTGTCCCAGACAGCCAGTTTTCACAGAGGACAGGCATTTTGTTCCCATTGCCTGTCACTGGGACAGGTAGTAAACTTTACTGTAAGTTATGGGCACTAGGACCCTGGAGCACATTAGTAGTCAGCCTGCCTCATGTCGTCCGTGAGAATGCATGGTAATGGAAGTGCCACGTCAAGTGTCACATTGTGCATACCATCCCTGTCCAACACGACCTCATCTGATCTACTCCAGTTCAGCGCTTAGTTTGCATTTTGGCGCACAAATCTGCAGCTGCATATGTAGATCTCATCATCGTGCATGCACAGTAGTCAGTCCTTGCTTGCCTCCGCAGCACTCCTCGCTGAAACTGTCAGTCCAAGGAAAGGCAACAACAGGAGGTGAGTATGAAGAGAACACACTTTTCTTTCACTAACGGGCTTGGGGAGCAGTTATTTAAAAACCTTTTCAGGGCTAACCAAAAGCAGCATGAAAACGCAGAAGAAAATCAAAAAAGCCCCTATCTGGGCTAAGGAGTATGCACCCAAAAGCAGGAATGGCGCCAAGCGTTGAGTACACTCATCCATGAACAAGTTTGTCATTTAGTGTCATAGTATAGTAATATTGCAGTGCCTACCTTGTATAACACTGATTGGTGGAGTAATTCTCATAGAAAAACAACACCCTAATACATTTAATTTCATTTTATGAAAGCTGAAGTCGAGTTCGGTGATGCGCGTAGTGTCAGCTCTAATGTGCATGCCTGGAATCAACTCAGCTTTTCATAAATAGAATTAAATGTGTTAGAGCTCTTTCGTCAGAATTACTTCCACCTGATCAGTGTTATACAATATAAGACACTGCAATATGTTACTGATACATGACACTAATGATAATCGCTGCGTTCCTGAAGCAGTGTACCTGCAGCGCCATTCCTGCTCGTGAGCACATGCTGCATGGATTTTAATCGGACCGCTCTTAATACAGATTAGGAAGAATAATGCATATTCTCAATGTAATTCGAAAATGTAAGGCCACCGCTGCTTTGAATATGGACAGTGCTTCCTCTAGATGTACTGAGTGCTGACACCATAACATTAGCATCGGAATCTGACAGTGTCCCTTGAGATAATCAATGAAAAGGAAAAGCAAACTAAAAACAAAATTCAGGGTTGTCAACACAGCAACTAGCAGCAGACAAGATATACAGAAATTTAATTTAAACAAAAGGGTCAATATAAAGCCTTTGTCAAGGCTAAAATGGAAGGGCAGGCTGACAAAGGAGGGGAAGGAATTAAAAGACCATTTCTGGGCTGATTGAGCAAACGGGGTGGGGAGGTCTCAGACAACACTTAAGTTAGCAGTCTGCAGGGCAGAACGCGTGGGGGGGGATCAGTTAAAAAACTGAGGGCACTGGTCTGTGTACTCTGAGGGTGCTACTTACATTAAGTGGTATAGGGCACAAATCTGTCTAGTCATCAGATGCCAGTTACTTAGCCCTATTTAAGGCACATGTTTCCATTCCAGCAGTCACCAGTTTGAAAGCCCTATTCAGAAACAGATATTTAAAATTATTTAAAAATTTACAGGACAGGTACTTTTTCTATGGGACAGGTAAAATTTGCATACCACCTGTCCCTTGGACAGCCATCCTGAAAAAATTATTTCTAGCCCTGCTAGTGATCATCACTCCCAGGTCCTTCTCCTCTGATGCAGATACTCCGACTCCATCCAGGTAGTACTCTGTCCTAGGATTCTTGGCTCCAATATGCATAACTTTGCATTTCTTGGTATTGAAGCCAAGCTGCCATATCCTGGACCACCTCCCTAGCTTTTCAAGATCTTCCTGTAGGTCCTGTATCCCTTCAGCTGTGTCCACTCTCCCACAGAGTTTGGTGTCATCCACGAATAGGCACATTTTGCCCTTAATGCCATCTCCAATGTCACCGATGAAGACATTGAACAATACTGGCCTCAGCACAGAGCCCTGCGGGACCCCACTGGTTACCTCTCTGGTGCCAGATAACTCCCCCCCCCACAACCACCCTCTGAGTTCTGTCCTTCAGCCAGTTTTGCACCCATCTGACCATCTTTTCCCCAACCCCGACATCCACCAACTTCCTGATCAACCTTCTGTGGGCACAGAGTCAAAGGCCTTGCAGAAATCAAGATAGAGGATGTCTACCACTTGGCCCCTGTCTACTGTCTTAGTGACATAGTCAGAGAAGTCAATCAGATTTGTTTGACACGATCTCCCCCCCCCCACATGAACCCATGCTGCCTCGCAGCCTGGAGACCATGCTCCTCTAGATATTCCACCAACCTCTCCTTTAGTATGGTTTCCATGAGCTTGCCCACAATGGAGGTCAGACTGACTGGTCTGTAATTCTCTGGGTCATCCTTGGGACTGCTTTTGTGGAGCGGCACTACATGTGTTGTTCTCCAGTTCTGCAATACTATGCCTGTCTCTAGTGAACTATTAAATAGGTCTGCCAGTGGCCCTGCCTGCTCCTCAGCCAGTTCCTTAATTACCCTTGGATGTACTCCTTCTGGGCCTGGTGATTTGTCCACCTTCAATGCCAGCAGCCCCTCCCTCACTCTATCCTCCTCTATCACTACATCTGTGTTCCCCCCCCTCTCCCCTCTTCTCCCTACTGAAGATACTGGTCCGTTCTTCTCCCTGGTGAAGATGTAACAGAAGTATTCATTTAGTATCTCTGCTTTTTCCCCCCATTATCCTCCACCCACTCCACCCCTTTCCTAAGCCTAACAATCCCTTTCTTGTCCTTTTTCTCACTTATATAATGAAAGAAAGCCTTCTCCCCCTTCTTCATTTCTTCAGCTATCTGCAGCACCTTCTGTGCCTTTGCTTAGCTGACTTTCTTGCTTGCCTCACTAGCCAACCTTCGGTAATTTTCCCTATCCACCTCTCTCTCTTGGTCTTCCTGAATTTTCTATAGGCCAACCTCTTTTCCCTTACTGCCTGGGCAACCCCAGAACTGAACCAGCTGGGCGCTTTGGCCCTTGTGTTCTTACCCCTAAGCCTAATGTATTCATCTGTGGCAACCAGTATGCCTTCCTTAATGATGAACCACCTTTGTTCCACCCCCATATCTGCTCTGATGCCCGCCAGATGGCTCCTTAGCACATCTCCCATTTTCCTGAAGTCCGCCCTCCTGAAATTCAAGATTTTGGTCTTAATCAGGATGCTTTCCCTGCCCATATCTGACTGGAACCACACTGTGCAATGGTCACTTCCACCCAGTGGCTCCCTGACCATTATTTCTTGTACATGCTCCCCATTTGTGAGCACCAGATTAAGAACTGCCTCAGCTCTTGTTGGTTCAGTGATGCCATGAGTCAGGAACCCACTCTGAAGTCCTTCCAGGATCACCTGACTCCTAGCACATGTTGTGGATAGTATGCTCCAGTCCACCTTGGTCAGGTTGAAGTCCCCCACAATTACCACCTCTCCTTTCCCTGCAGCTTCCAATATTTGTGAGCTCAGTTCACTGTCCCTCCCCTCATCCTGATTGGGTGGTCTGTAAACCACCCCCAACTGCACCCTTCTCCCTCTACTGGACCTTAACTGAACCCATAATGCCTCCAGCTCCCCTTCCTCCGACTCCTCCTTTGTGCAAGTTATTCCCTCCCTAATATAAACTGCCACCCCTCCCCCCCCTTCCCAACTACCCTGTCCCTCCTGTGTAGTTTATAACCAGGGATCGCAAGGTCCCAGTCATGGTGTGATGTTGCCCAAGTCTCGGTTACTGCAGCTATGTCCACCGTCCTGTCCGCTAACAGTGCCTGCAGGTTTTCTATCTTGTTTCCAAAACTCTGTGCATTCAGAGACACCACCCTCCACCTAGAATCAGACCATCCTTCTCTTCCCTCTATTCTTCTATTCTCATTTATCCCCTCTCTGTACACCCCTCCATATCCCCGCGTTATGTGTTCCTCACTCCCTCCACCCTTTGCTGTGTTCTTGCCCCTTCCACTTCCTACCTCCAGACCTCTTACATCACTGTGGGGTAGGGGAGGTTCACTGACCTCCTCCTCCTTTCGGAGTCTGTGAGCCTGCACGCTCACTGCCCCCCCTCAGTAGTTTAAATTAAGTGTAGTGGTTATGTATTCCCCCAGTTCGTGCCAAAGTGCCCTCAAACCCTCTCTACTGAGGTGTAGCCTGTCTGGTGAAAAAAGTGCTTTGTTTGACCAGATCTTCTCTCAGTCCCCAATACAGATTAACATCTGCTCCCTGCACCATTTCCTCAGCCAGTCATCGAAATCCTCTATTCTTCTTTTCCTGGCTGTGCCACTGGATGTGGTTAAGGAACACTGGGAAGAAGGGAAGGAGGTGGGACATCTTTAATGTCACAGAGCACATGACTCAGTTACACAAACACCTGGTGAGGTATATCAACTTGGCACACCTGAGCTTAGAACAGAAGCAAGACTTGCAGAAACAAAGATACGACCAGGGTTTGAAGACTAAAACATTTCAGTCAGGGGACAAAGTGTTGTTACTCCTTCCCTCCACAGAGAACAAACTACTCATGAAATGTCAAGGTCCTTTCACCATTATGAGGCAAACAGGAGCAGTGAATTATGAGCTTAGCATGCCAGGAAAGAGACCCCCAGAAAAATTTACCACGTGAACCTCCTTAGGAAATGGCTTGAGAAGCCTAACCCATCCCTTTATATTCACTCTGAAGTTAGGGTGTCAGAGCTGGAGGTTGCCTATAAAAGGCTAGAGCAGTCAGGACAACTGGGGGAGATCCAGATAAACCCTGAACTGGAGCCTAAGCAACAGAAAGATTTTCAGGGGGTGTTACAAGAATTTGAGCCCATATTCACAAACATCCCGGGGAGGGCCAAAGGAACTGAGCACACCATAACAACCACGCAAGACAAGCCCACACACCAAAAGCCCTACAGATTGCCCATGAAGGTGAGGGATGAGATGATTCAGGAAGTCAAAATAATGGAGCAGTTAGGCATAACTGTACCATCAAAGAGTGCATTTTTATTTATTTAGTTTTTGTTTACCAGGTAAGTGCACTAGACAGAAAATACAGGTTACTCACCTGTAACAGGAGTTCTAGGAATGGTATATGTTGTTCATCCACACTTATTGGCAGGTTCCTTGCCGCTTTAAATCTTGCTGGAAGGTCTTCAAGCTGGCTCCTCCCACCCACCCGGGTGGTAAAACTCGGCTCCGCCCCATGGCCTTGAGTCTGGCCGCTGGAAGCTCAGGTTGTGCGTCGAAGCCGAGGAGTCAGATTGGGTGTGGATGAGCAACATATACCATTCCTAGAATTCTGTTACAGGTGAGTAACCTGTATTTCTAGGGACATGGATATGTTGTTCATCCACACTTATTGGCAGACTCTAGCAGTTCTCCGGGAGGAGGGAGGCAAGAAAAACACCCCTACTTAGTGAATAAAGACTGAGAACCGAGGCCCAAACCAGCATCCCAGCGTGACTCAAGGTCGATGTGGTAATGGGTAATAAGCGTGTGCTGACTTCCAGGTAGCAGTCCTGCAGATTTCCTGGATAGGGACGCCCCTGGAAGCAGCCACCGATGCAGCAGTATGACGGTAGAATGAGCCTTATCCTGAGGCTCCATGCCCGCCAACTTACAGCAGCGATCTATGCAGGAGGTGACCCACCTGCCTATCGTCCGCTTGGCTGCAGGTCTGCCAGATGCGGCTTCAGCGTAGGTGACAAACAGCTGGCGAACCTCTCCCGGAATTTCAGCCGTGCGCTCCTTATAATAAGCGAGCGCCCTTCTAGGGTCCAGAGTATGGAGCCTATATTCGGCCTCCGAGGTGTGATTGGGGTAGAACACCGGCAGAGTCACCACCTGGTTAAGGTGAAACTCCGACACCACCTTTGGAAGGAATTTCAGGTGGGGGCGCAGGACAACCTTGTCCCTGTGGAAGACCAGGTAAGGAGACTCGATGCAAAGCGCCTGGAGCTCTCCCATCCTTCTGGCTGACGTGACAGCCACCAAGAAGGCGGTCTTCCACGACAGGTGAGAGTTTTCACACCTGTGCATTGGTTCGAATGGCTTGCCCATGAGCTTTGCCAGTACCAGCAGTAGATCCCACGGAGGTGGAGGTTCTCGCACCGGAAAGGAAATGTGATCAAGGCCTTTGAAAAAGCGCCCGACCACCTTTCCTGGCCACCGACTGCTTCCCTCGGCCCGCTACCAGGGAAAGCAGAGATGGCTGCCAGGTGCACCTTAAGGGTCACGACTCCAAGCCCTTGACTAGAAAGGACCATAAATAGTCCAAAATGCTTGCCACAGAACAGGAGGAAGGGTCCAAGCCCTTGCCTGACACCAAATGGAGAAGCTCTTCCATTTGAAGGCGAGCATTTTCTGGTCGACTCTTACGGGACACCTCAACAACATTGAGGACCTCATGAAAAAGACCCAAGCCCTGGAACTCTAGCGCTCAGGAACCAGGCCGTCCAGGTGCAGGGATTGAAGGTCCGGATGGAACACCTTCCCTGATTGACTGAAAGCAGGTCCGGGCGAGCTGGAAGCTGCCTCGGGAGCCTGGGCTGAGGCTGAGAAATCTGGTACCAGAACTGGCGGGGCCAGTCTGGGGCTATCAGGATCACCTGCGCCTTGTCCCTCCTTGCTTTGAAAAGCACCTTGTGAATCAAGGGAAATGGGGGAAAGGCGTAGAAGAGGCCCGGGGTCCACAGCCTCAAGAAGGCATCCCCCTGCAGCGAGCCCTGCTGAGGGGGGCGGGCATGAAACAGCCTCTGCTTCGCGTTCTCCCTGGAGGCAAACCGGTCCACCTGAGGTGTGCCCCAGTGGGAGAACAGATCTTGTACTACCTCCGGCAGGAGAGACCACTCGTGAGATGCAGCCCCTATCCGGCTCAGGGCATCAGCCAGGGTGTTAGAGGCTCCTGCCACATGAATGGCTAGGAGATCCGCCTCCAGGCTGCGCACAAGTGACCAAATGCAGAGAGCTTCCTTGCATAGAAGCATGGAGCGCGTCCCGCCCTGGCGGTTCAGGTAGTACATGGTCATGGTATTGCCCGCCTGGACTCGGACCACTTGACCCCGAGAAACGGAGCAAAGGCGGTGAGAGCTAGGCGGACCGCTCAGAGCTCCAGCAGGCTGATGTGGCATCGGGACTCCGCAGGGACCAGAGGCCGTGCACTGTGTTCCCCAGATGGGCACCCCAACCCATCAGAGAGAGGCGGTCAATAGAGAGACCGCTGCTCGGGCGGATAAACGGGATGCACTCCTGCAGATGGAATGGAACGGGTCCACCACTGGAGAGCTGCTCCACATCTCCTGGGTCACTATCACTAGCTGGTCCAAAGGATCGCAGCTGCCAGGACCACTGGCTGGCCAGTCCCCACCGAAGGGCGTGATGTGCCAGCGGGCCCAACGGACCACGCGGTATAGGCCGCCATGAGACCCAGAAGGCGAGGAAGTCTCAGGTAGGATGCCGATTGCCCAACCAGAAATGATTGGGCAAAGGAGGTAAGAACCTCGCCCTGTCCGCTGGGAGCCGTGTTTGGCTCAAGAGAGTCGAGCTCTGCCCGATGAACAGGATCACCTGCTTCGCTCGAGTTCTGACTTGGCTCGCTTGATGAGAAGGCCAACTCGGAGCAAACCTGGAGGGCCAGATCTCTGGACCATTTCCACTTCTGGCTGGAGGAGGCTGCTATCAGCCAATCGCTCCAGGTAAGGGTACACCCGACCCCCGCGCCGAGGAATGCTGTCACCACTGCCATGCATTTGGTGAAGACCCTGGTGCTGGAGATAAGCCGAAGGGCAAGGCTCGGAACTCGAAGAGGGATCCCTCCGCTTGAAAACAGAGGAATCTCCGATGTGACGGACAGATAGGGACGTGAAAAAACGCGTCCTGTAGGTCCAGAGAGCAGAAACACACGCCATGTTCCAGAGATGGTATTATCTGCGCCAGAGTGACCATCCTGAAGGTTCGAGACCTTAGGAACTTGTTCAGGTCGTGTAGGTCGAGAATGGGGCGCCAGCCCCCCGTCCGTTTCGGAACCAGGAAATACCTGGACACGAACCCCGGGTCTGAAGGGGGGTCCTCCACCTCCGTGATCACCTCCTTTTGGAGGAGGAGAGCGATGTCGGCTTGGCGAGCCGCCAGTGAGGCTGCGGACCCCGAGGCCCCCCGAGGTGCGACGGCTCTGAAGGGCGGGGCCTGCTCGAATTCCAGAGGTAGGCCTTTTCCCACCACCTCCAGTACCCACCTGTCCGTGGTAACAGTGGACCAGGTGGAAAGGAAGTGTCTGAGCCGTCCCCCCACGGGGGGAACCAGGGGTGAGGTGACAGGATGGGGCGACACCCTCAGCCCGCCACTGGGCAGGCTTGGAGGAGGGACCGGCCGAGGGACCTCCTGGGCCTTTACCTCCCTGCTTCCTGTTGGAGGAAGCCAACGGCTTGGGCTTGGGATACCAAGGTCGAGCCTGCTGGCCCCGACTTTGCTGGGCCGGGCGTGCCGTGGGCGCAGAAGGACGAAAGGGCTTAGGCTGTGGCTTGCGGCCTTTGTCCTTCTGAGCGGAAGAGCCCGAGTCCAATTTAGCATTGGACTTCTCGATCCTCTGCAGGTGACCTTCCACCCCAGGGCCGAAGAGGTCAGTCCCCAAAAAGGGAACATCCGCCAACTTGTGCTGGGTATCCGAAGTAAAGGTGGATATCCTCAGCCAAGCCCGACGACGCATGGCCACTGCGGCCGCCACAGACCTGGCACATGAGTCCCCGATGTCTAACGCAGTCTGGAGCTGCTGTTTAGCCACTGCCCTGCCCTGGTCCCGCACATGCCTGACCGTAGTCTGCAGATCTGCGGGAAGATGAGGGACAACCTCATCCAGGGAGCCCAACAGGGCGTGAGAAAAATGTGCCATGAGGACGGCCGAAGGCCGAGAGAGGACGCAGCATAGACTTTTCGCCCGGCATAATCCAATTTCTTGGATTCCTTGTCGGGAGGTTTGTCCACATCCCTGGCGTTCCGCACGCCGAAAACGCTGTTATAACCAACCCTCGGCCGAGGGGTGTTCCAAACCCGACAGGGAACCTGGGACCAGATACTTCCTGGCCAACCTGGTCAAGGCACAAGGCAGGAAGCAGGACGCTGCCAAAGTTCCAAGGCCGGACCCACTATGGCTTCCGCCACCGGAAAGGCCTCGTAGGAGAATCCTCGTCCAGAATCTCCGTGAGGGATACCTGGCCTGCTTAAAACGGTTCGAGCTTCATCCCGTGGACCTCGAGATGAGTCGAAGCAACCCTAAGAAGGACGGGGCTATCGTCCATTGACTGTCCTCCCGAGGACTCCAAGTCCATGCGCTTGGAGAAGAGGGAGGAACCATCATCGGACTCAGAAGAGTCCTCAAAGAGCTGACTCGACCCTGAGCCACCCTCCACCTGCCGAGGTTTATCGGGAGTGAGGGTGACCGACAGCCTATGGGGCAAACCCAAAGCCGAATTTATGGCTGGAGCCCCAACTAATGGCTGTGGGGGCGGAGGTTCCACCAGAATCGGTGGGGCAGCTGGAATTGGCCGAACAACTGGCCTGAGAACAGGCTCCTCGACTACAACGAGGGGTTGTTTCGGCTGCTCCGGTGACAGCCACTTAATGGCCGGGGAAGACGACTGGGTCGGCTTATTCCCGGTCAAAAGGACTGCTTGCCATAAGTTCCTCGTACCTCTGGCGCAGCTGCGCGAGCCTCCCTCATCCGAGGAAGAGGAAGAGCGGCGGCGCCGCTGTCCGTGGTGCCAAGACCGAGACCGCCTGGCGGGCGGGATGGTTGGACCGCGAGGATGTCCGAGACCGAGAGTCTCGACTAGGCCAAGGAAGGCGAGGAGAAGTGTCGGAAATCGGCACTCCCCTCGGCTCGGACGATCCCACCGAAGGCTCCGGAACCGGAGGCACAGACGAGCCGACGGGATCCTCAACTCCCACCGGGGGAACCGGGGAGAGGGGATTCTCAGCTTCTCCAGCCGACAACCCGTCTAACGGGTCGAGAAAAATCTCGACCGCGTCGACAGGAGTCTCGGTCAACTGGCCTGACGGGGACACCGTGAAGCCAGTGGCCGAAGCTGAGGGGTCGACGGAAGTCGACTGTCGACAAGGGGAGGGGGATCTTTCCCGCTCCCAAGAGCGTCGACGGAGAGACTTACTTCTGCTCTTTTTGGACCTGGAAAAAGGTCCCGAAGAAGTTGGACCCTCACCTTTGGTCGAGAGGGTCAGACAAAGCTCCTTAAAAGAAGCCGAGTACGAGGCACCGAGAGAGAGCGGGACAAATGCCGCAGCCGAGGTAGAAGCGGCCCGTGCCGCCTCCTCTTCGAGGGCGATCATCTGCTCTAGCTGATCCGCCGAGCCCCCGCCGCGGACACCACCAATTGGGCCTCTTTAGATTTCACTGGTGGAATTCTTTTCTCGGGGCGCCCCAGTTGTTATCGGGCATCGGGGTCTTCAGGGGCGTAGGGTCGAAAGGAAGAGCACAAGTCGCAGGGCCTGCAGGTGTGCTCAAGGCCCAGGCAGTAGGCGCCGTGGAGTGCGGATCCGTCTAGACATCTTCTGCCCACAAGGGCACCTCCAAACCGGGTCGATTTGTCCATCGTAGCCGGTGAGGAAACCAAGTCTTTTAGCAAAAACTTTTTAATTTCAAACTTTTCAAAGAATTAGAACTAGTCTTAAACGTCAATGCGTTAAGGAGGGAACCTGAGCTCTAAGCGTAAGGAAGATCTACGCCATACGGAGCGAGAGTTTTACCACCCGGGTGGGTGGGAGGAGCCAGCTTGAAGACCTTCCGGCAAGATTTAAAGCGGCAAGGAACCTGCCAATAAGTGTGGATGAACAACATATCCATGTCCCTAGAACTGCTTATTTTCAGGCACGACCCGGGAGAAATACAACAATGTCAGATAACATAAGACAGTGCCGTACAACAGGACAGTAGAACACAACATAACTTCAAAAGAAGATACAACAGCATCAGGTTACAGGGAATAATGCAGTGCATACAGTCAGTAGAACACTATGTAATTACCATAAGATATTTTAGGGGTAGGCAGTGTTGTAGTAGGAAGCAGTTGATTAGGCAACTTTATAGCAAAAGCAAGTGACTAAGTGCTAAGGTTTGTCATAGAGAACAAGAAAGAGGGTGGGATATGTCTATGCCTAGATTTTAGAAAGTTTAACAATGTGTCACTATTCAGTGGCTATCCAATGCCCTGAATAGATGACATCATTGACAGGCTAGGCAAGTCACAGTATATTTCCACCCTTGACCTTACTAAGGGATACTGACAAAGACCTTACTAAGAGATACCAGCAAATCTCCTTGTCATCTGAGTCACAAGATAAAACTACATTTAGCACCCCCAATCCATTTATACTAGTTTGTCACAATGCCATTCGGACTACATGGAGCCCCAGCGACTTTTCTGCATTTAATGGATCCCATACTAAGACCACACACTGACTACTGTGTGGCTTATTTGGACGATGTGGTCATATTCAGCCCTGACTGGGAATCCCATGTTAGACACTTGTCCCAGGTACTGCAAGCAATAAAGAAGGCAGGAGTGACCATTAACCCCACTAAGAGTGCCCTAGTGAAGACAGAAACAAGATACCTAGGGTTTATTTTGGCCAATGGGCAAGTGAAGCCAGAGGTAGAGAAGGTTGCAGCAGTAGCAACCCACCTAATGCCTACCACAAAAAAGCATGTGAGATCTTTCCTAGGCCCGGCTGGTTATGACTGGAGATTTATTCCTAATTAATCAGCCATTGCCAGTCCTCTGATTGATCTCACTAAAAAGAGGTGCCTGAATAAGGGTCAATGCACCCCTATTTGTGGTAAGGCTTTTAGAAATATCAAGGCCATTCTATGTACAGCTCCTGTATTGAAAAGCTCTGACTTCAACCAAGTGTTTGCGGTTCAAACCGATATATCAGAGAATGGTACTGGGGCAGTCTTATCTCAGAAAATTGATGGGGAAGAACATCCGATCATGTATATCAGCAGGAAGCTACATGAAAGGGAAAGAAGATATACTACAAGAGAAAGAATGCCTAGTTCTGAAATGGGCTATTGGGCCTCTGAAATATTACTCGTGGGGGGTTGAATTTAAGGTCTTAACCTACCACAACCCCTTCTGCTGGTTGAACCAAATGAGAGATAAAAATCCTTGTATAATGTGGTGGTACTTTAACTCTCCAGCCCTATCGATGTACTGTGTCCCATAGGGCAGGGACAGAGCACAAAAATGCTGAATGTATGTCTAGATATGGAGCAGGAATTGATGTTAATGACTTTCCCTAAAATGAGACTGAGACTGGTACCGTTCATCTCTGTTGAGAAATGAATTAATACCTCAGGGTAAAGAATTATGATATCCACTATGTTTATGGTAGAAATGGAATGTTTACTGCTAATAGGAACCCCGAGACGGAGCTTCTGAAGATGGGTGGGTAGAAGCTCCATCCCTTCCTGGGACAGGAAGGTGGTAAGCAGTCTGAAATAACTTGTTCCCTATTAAGCTCGGCGATATATGACAGGGAGAACCTATCACTCTAAAAGGATGGGTTTCTTTATTCTTAAAAGCTGTTGCAACAGTTCTGTTTCCTTGCTTTAACTATTCTTTACAATTCTAGTCTGTATGGTTGGCCACCTACAGGCACCCCCCACTAGTCTATAGTGTCCAGCCTTATTTTTCCTTGCCCTCGAGGTCCTCGATAAAGAAGTTATTGTGGTGACCTCCAACTGATTTAAAACAACAGGCTGTGTTCCTTGTTGTTGACCTAAAGTATGTAAAAGCACCATGACATAAAAGCACATTAGGTATATGCCCAGCGCCTACGAAACTTGTAAATATTGAAAATAACACATCACTAGGTGTTTTTGATAAAGGTAAAAAGTTACTAGGTAACTGTATTATAGAATTACAGTTACTGGGTTAGAGCTATCAGAAAAAGTACAGTTACGTAAGAACTTACCGTAACAGTAGATCTTCGAGAACAGCTCTTGCAGCAGGTTACACCATTAGGACTGAAGCCGGCAGGCGTCAGGACCCCACGGAAATCTTCTAGCTAGCAGTCTTCAACGGGATCATCGACGTCGTGTCCCGCCGACGGCCAGACATAGTACACAGGCGAGGCAGTCCCGCCAGAATCCCCAGTTCTCCCCGCCAGAGACTCCCGGCCGCTGGATGACATCAGAGGGGAAGACCGAGGATCCGCCATCAGAAGAAAAAGAAGAAAAAGCATTAGCTCCTGCCAAGGCCCGGTAGGCCATACCTCCTCCAAGGGGGAATGGTGGGCGGGAAGGTACCTGCTGCAAGAGCTGTTCTTGAAGATCTACTGTTACGGTAAGTTCTTACGTAACTGTACCATCTTGCTTCGAGATACAGGTCTTGCAGCAGGTTACACCATTAGGACTGATTCCCAAGCAATAGCGCCTCTAAGCATTCTGGGAGGAGGCAAATCGGAGAGATCTTGAGCAAGTCCTGACTCTAGGACAGGAGACCCTGTAGAACGGCAAGGCCGAAACCCGCTCTCCGCCATGAGGTAATATCCAGGCTATAGTGCCTAATGAATGTGTGCACTGAGCTCCAAGTAGCCGCGGCACAAATGGCCAAGGTGGAGACATTGCGCAGTGCTGCAAAGGAGGTAGCCACCCCCCTTGTCGAGTGGCCCCGGACTGTGCCCGGAAGGGGCTTCTGTTTACTGTTGTAACAAAAGGAAATACACAGGACAAGCCAGCGAGAAAGAGTGTGCTTTGAGACTGGTTGGCAAAGCATCCTCTCAGCAAAGGATACAAACAGCTGCTCCGACGTACGGAGCTGTTGAGTCCTGTTCAGGTAGTACCTTCAGGAGCGGTGAACATCCAGGGTGTGAAGCAACGCCTCTCCTCTATTAGTGTACTTGGGAAAGTACACAGGCAGATCGATGTCCTGGTTAAGAGCAAGGGCAGAGACCACCTTAGGCAGGAATTTAGGATCTGCCTCAAAGACACTCTGTCCTGGTGGAAAATTAAATAAGGTTCCTTACACATGAGAGCATGAAGCTCGGAAATTCTCCTTGCTGACGTGACAGCAACTAAAAATAACGCTTTCACGACAGAAAAGTAGCTCTCTCAGCGCACGCTCGGGGAGCGTGAGCTGTTCTAGGATGTAAGAGTAGGTCCTAAGGAGGGACGGGATCCTTAATGGGTGGCCTAAGGTGTAACATGCCCTTCAAGAAGTCCCGAGAGGCCTCGAAGTTGTGCCACTGTGCGCTGACCTACCGGAAGTGGTAGGCCGAATCGCAGAGGTGAACTTTAATAGAGGAGAGTAGACCTGAGTGGAAGAGGAAAGCAGGTAATCCAGAACCGATTTCACTGGGCATTCTAAAGGAGAAAGGCCGCTGCTGAGACCACAGGCAAAATCGGGCGCCATTTCATGGCGTGACGCTGTATGCGCGCTGGGCTTTCTGGCAGCGGAGAGAACTTCCGCCACCTCTTGCGAGACCCCATGTCGCATAATGGCTATGTCTCGAGGAGCCAGGCATGCAGGTTCAGTGAGCGTAAGTCCGGGTGGACTAGTGAACCCTCCTCTTGAGACAGTAGGTGGGAGCTGAAAGGCAACGGAACTGGGGGTTCCCGGGACAATTGCATCAGCATGGGGAACCAGATCTGCCTGGGCCAGAAAGGCGCTACCAGGATCATTGTTGCGTGCTCCCTGCGTAGTTTGATAAGAACTCTCTGGATCAACGTGAAGGGAGGGAAAGCGTAGAGGAATCTGTCCGCCCAGGAAAGGGACAACGCGTCTCACCAGAAAACACCAGGCCCTGGATCTAGCGAGCAAAAATTGGGCAGTTTTGCATTGGATGGGGAAGCAAACAAGTCCAACTCTGGAGTTCCCCATTGAAGAAACAGATCCTCTGCTACCTCTTGAAGGAGTTCCCATTCGTGGACTCTGGCCTGGGAACGACTCAGGCCGTCTGCGATTGTGTTGTCCACGCCGGGAACATGAACTACACTTAGGCTCGCGCCGTGTCGGATTACCCAATCCCACACTCTCATAGCTTTCCTACAAAGGGGGTAAGAGTGTGCGCCTCCCTGTTTGTTGAGGTAATACATCACCACCGTATTGTCTGTCTGAAGCAGAAGAGTACTAGATGGGATTTCTGACTGAAAGGCCTGCAGGGCATAAAGGACCGCCCTCATCTCCAGAACATTGATGTGGAGGTGAGCTTCCTGAGGACTCCACATTCCCTGGGACCTCACCCCGTTCAGGTGCGCTCCCCACCCCAGCCCTGAGGCATCTGTGGAGAGGATTACCTCCGGGGACGGCGCTGTAAACGGGACACCCGCAGAGAGTGTCCCTGGGTCTAGCCACCATTGCCAGTCTCGAATCACGGCGTTTGAGATTCTGACCGGATGCTGCATGTGGTCTTGCCTCTGGTCCCACTGCACTTTGAGCATCCACTGAGTTACCCGCATGTGGAGCCTTGCCAAAGGGATGGTTGGAATGGCCGCAGCCATGTGTCCGAGCAGGCGAAGGACCAACCTGGTGGGGACAGTCTTTTTCGCTGAGAGATCCCTGATGAGGGATCTGATGTGTTCCGCTCTTTCCTTGGGAAGAAAGGCTTTCCCTTGGATGGTGTCCAGAACTGCGCCTATGAACTGCAGCTTCTGAGATGGTACGAGGAGAGACTTCTCATAGTTGATAAGAATGCCCAGAGACTGGAACAGATCCTGGGTGTTCTAAATAGCCAGCAACAGTGCCTCTTTGGAGGCAGCCATGAGAAGCCAGTCGTCCAGGTACGGGAACACGTAGTGGCCCTGTCTCCTTAGAGACGCTGCCACGACTGCCATACACTTGGTAAAGACCCTGGGTGCCGATGACAGTCCGAAAGGAAGAGCCCAGAACTGAAAGTGGTGGCCGATGAACTCGAAGCGCAGGAACCTCCTGTGTGCTCAAGCTACTGGGATGTGCAGGTAGGCATCCTGCATGTCCAGGGACGCTAAGAAGGCGTCCTTTTTCAGCATGGGAGTGAGTCTTTGGAGGGTCACCATGCGAAAACGTTTGTAGGTGACCGACATGTTGAGGTCGCTGAGGTCCAGTATTGGACGGAGGTCCCCCGTTTTCTTCGGAACCAGAAAGAAGTGGGAATAGTATCTGAACCCTCTCTGGTTCTCCGGGACGTACTCCACCGCCTCCCTTTGAAGGAGTGCGAGTACTCTTGCCTGATGAGTGATCTGTGCTGACTCAAGTAATGGGAGAGCAGAGGAGGCCTTGTGGGTGGCTTGTCCACGAATTCTATAAAGTGGCCTAGTTTGACCAATTGAAGAACCCACCTGTCGGCGGTTATAGACTGCCACCCTGACAGGTGGTCCGCGATACGACTCCCGACCTTGGTGTCCCGTTGATCCTGAGGGGCGGGGGCCGGGAAGGAGTCATGCTGTGGCGGCTGAGGGTCCTGCAGGCTGGGCCAACTTTGCAGGGCGTTGGCCTCGGCCCACGGACGACTTCCCCTGGGCTCTGCGGGAGAAGGAGCCCCTCTGTTGCAGGCCGGTGCGGGACTGCTGTCTCTGCATCCGGCCTCGAAAACGGCTTTGGTTCCTATGAAAGGAACTAAGCTTGGGTCTGTACATGGCTTGGACAGACCGCACCGCCTTCCCGGCCTCTTGAAGTTTGGTGAGGACCTTCTCCGAGGACTCACCGAAAAGAACTTCTCCGTGAAACGAGGCGTCCAGGATGTTCTTCTGGACGTCCGGGTAATCCGGAGACATGGAGCCAAGAGTGTCTCCGGAGGCATACGCCTGAAGCTGCCGCTCTGGCTGAGGAGTCCGCAGAATCGTACGCGGCTTGCAGCACCTGGGTTCCCACGTCCGAACCCGTGCGAAGGAGTTGTAGCAACTCCTCCTTCTGCTCACCTTCTGGCATCTTCTCCGCCAGATCCAGTCCCTGCTCCCACAAGGCGTTCTGAAACTGTACCATGTGGGTTAAGTAGTTGAGGGACCTGATGGCGCAGGTAGTGGATGCGTACGTGCGCCTGCCCATAGCGTCCAGCTGCTTAGACTCTGGGTCTGGTGGCAGGGTGCTCAAATGTTGCGGCCTCTGGTACCGGTCATGAGAGACTGTAATGACCAGAGAATCGGCCAGAGGATGTGATGCCAAGTACTGGTCCTCCCTCGGGGCCTTGTACAGGCGGTCAGCCTTCTTCGGCATCGCCAGGAGCGAGTGTGGACGTTTCCACGCTGCCTTGGTGACGTCCACGAAGGTGTCCACCAAGGGTGGCACCACCACAGGCTTTGGATCTTTTTGCTGAAGATATCTGGCAAGGCGTAGTCTCTCGGGGTCGAGTTCCTCTACGTCCCAGCCCATGTTCTCCTGGATATGTCTCATAATTTCCGAGAACGATGGGTCATCCGGAGGAGATCTTGGGAGCTCACGTGTCCGAGAAGGGGCGTTGATTGGAGAGGGGGATCTGGATCCGTCCGAGAAGTCCGATCCCGTGTCCTCCGTCGAAGGCGAATGGCGGCGTCTTCTGGATCTCTTGGGGCTGGGTGACCCTGAAGAGGATCTGGACGGAGGTCTCCTCTTATCTGGTCTACCCCTAGGAGGATCCGCAGGCTCCTGGGGGGAAGGTACTCGGCCTACAGCCCCGGATGGAGTAGGGGGCGCAGGGGCCGGTGGAGTCACAGGTGGAGGAGGAGGAAGAGGAGGAGGAGGTGTGGGAACCACATCCTTTTTTATGGTATCCCACCAGTAGGTGAACAGCTCCTTAATCTCAGAAAAGCTGAGGCCCGACGATGGACCGGACGCCGATGGTCGGTCGTCGGGTTCCGGCGTCAGCTCCTCAGGGCCTCAGGTTCCAGAGAGGGTTCCCTGGGGGGTGCGACAGGACCGGGTTCGCCCGTCTGGTCCTCGGGCTGGGTCAGCTCCTCCTCCGTGAGCGCCTCCTGGCCGACATCAGTGGGAGGCGTAGGAGTTCTCTCTATAGGGGCGGGCGTCAGTCCCCCAGCCGGCGCCCGTGGTGGCGAAGGCCTAACCGGCGACGAGCGTCTAGCAGTCGTCGGTTCTCGGGACCGATGGTGCTTAACCGACATCCTCTTGAGTGAAGTCAGCTCTTTGGTCTTCTGCTGGGGAGGAGGAGGCAAGGAGACTGACCGGGCGTCGGGATCCGGACTTGTGGTGGTGGTGGCGGTCCCCTGACCTCGGCAGGGCCTTGGAAGCCGAAGAAGAGGGCCTGGAGGTCTTGGCCTGAGGAAGAGAGGAAGAACCTGAAGGAGTCTTCACCGCTGCAGGGGGAGGCTGAGAGCGGGCCCGGGAAGGGGAGCGGTCGGATCGGGAGCCGGAACTACGGGAGTCAGAGGCCCTAGAAGGGGACTTTGATCTCACCCTCTCCCTATGCTTTTCAAGTTGTCTCCGGGCTTTTTCAGACGATTCCCCCTTGGAGGCTGAATCCATGGCGTTAACCTTTTCCTCGAGCAGGAACGCCTGCAGGGCCTTCTGGCGACGGATTCGGGTCCGAATATTAAATCCCTGGCAGAAGGTAGAGGCCCGGGTGTCGTGATCTGGGCCTAGGCACTGGACACAGGCCGAATGCGGGTCTTTAAACGGGATTTGCTTCCCGCAGGCGCACTTCGAAGGATGGCTTTCCACAGAGGTTGGAGAGGACATCAGACAGCAACTTTGAAGAGAAAACAAACTTTTTCCCAAACGGAAGAACTTAACCAGGCGTCGCGCACTAGAAACGAACCGAAGGGTCGAGACATGCAAGTCGACGGCGGGAAAGAACTGGGGATTCTGGCGGGACCGCCTCCTTATGTACTACGTCTGACGTCGGGGGAGGGACCGACGTCGGAGGCGGTCCCCGTTGAAGACTGCTAGCTAGAAGATTTCCGTGGGGTCCTGACGCCTGCCGGCTTCAGTCCTAATGGTGTAACCTGCTGCAAGAGCTGTATCTCGAAGTAAGATCCCCCATTGTGTTGGTAAAATGCATGTAAATTGCAGATTGTTTGAGAAGCTCTTTGGCACCATGCATTCCTGCTTTAAGCTGAACCAGACTAAAATTTCATAATGATTTGTATATACATCCCATGATGCTTTGCAATATGGGGGTATGTGTAATTTTGTATTTCTTCCACTTGGTTTTACTGCCAATGCCTTTTGGGGTAACCCCTGCTCCAGTGCTTTTGCACTGAGGTTCTTTGTCTTTAGATTTTTTTTTGGGGTGCTCACTATGACCCAAACACACAAGACCAACATAGGGGATGGTTCATTTCCACTGGAGAAATAGATGAGTAGGTGCTGACCAAGTGCAGAGGAAGAATGTGTATAGTATGTTGCTGCAAACTGATGTATTGAAGAAGGGATATACCATTGCTTAAGGTCATCCCCTGTGGTCACTGAGGAAAGTGAACCACCTGAATTTTTATTTTTTTTTATTTTGAAGTTTAATATTTTTAAATAAACATCACGCAGAGATTGTGTGTTAAACCTGAAGTTCTGTGTCTGGTCCATCTCTTATCCCACAACCCCTTCAAACGGGGCAGCAGCTGCCTTTGTATACCACTGGAATGTATAAAGGGGGGCAGTAAATTTAATACTACCCCCTTTAACATATACAAATGCCTGTTACTAAGTTCCAGTAGTCCAAAAAAAGCCACCACTGCCCCCAACAGCATTATAATGCTATTTGCAGCTTCAACCTTATTTTGCATCATCAAAATGTGGTTTTCTGGGCAGGGCTACAGTGGGTGCTTGGCAGATTTGGGAAAACTACGAAGTAGGACTGCGCTACTAGTAAGTTAAAAAAGCTACTTAATCCTTGGGCAAAAAAAATTCAAATTATGGCTACTTTAGGTCCTGGAACAGGCAGTTACTGGCCATGAGTTGCCTGCCCCAAACAACAGAAGGTGTCAGCAGCTCTTTACGAAACCCGCCTAAAAAGAAATTTTTTCATGGCTTTGATTTACGTTTATTGCTTTTTACATCCACCTGATCCTGTGAACCCTCGCCCACCATTCTGCCTGAGTGTAAGTCCTAGGGAGACATGTTGCTCAGCCTCTAATGACGAGAATAGTGGGTTCAACCTCAAGGTCATCCAAGCACCTGTGTTGATTATTTCATTTACTTTGCATAACTGCGGCCACTGCCGTACACCAACTGCACCTTCAGGCCACCCGGCTTCTTCAGCGCTCAGCCCCAGGAGTGCATAGGATAAGGTATGGCAACAATCATAGCTTACAGCACCTCTCTGATTGGCCGTGGAGCATCTGGAGGCAGCCGCCACTGGCTGCATGCACTGAAGCTCCTGCTCTGATTGGCCCAAATTGAATCCCGTTTTTTTTTAGCTCTCCAGGACCTAAATTCTGCTGTTTTAGCTAAAACCTGTAATGGCAGCTGTAATTCCTAGATGCAATTCTACTGGGGGGTTTTGGCCCTCCGGCCCACCCCCCTCCTTAATTAAATACACCTTCTCCCCTCCCACTGTGTGCTAGGTACTCTCATACTGGTACACACTGACGGACTGCAGGGATCCGACTGGTGCTTGAGCTAGGCAGCCAGGGATCGTCTTATTGGCACAGTCTCCTAACTGAACTCCCTAGTTCCTGACTGTGTTCTCCTAGATTCTGGTAAAAAAATTTCCTTGATCACTATGAAGGGTGCTGGCTTTATCTCCTGCCACCTAATTGGCCTGCTCACCTTAATCCTCATCTGTTACAACATCCCTAGGAAAAGTAATGGTTCAGACAATAGCTGGTGTCGCTGTACTCTACCTTCTCACCTTAACATGGGATGTAACTTTACGTATGGTACTGTACTCGTCACAAGCCAGCTCCCCCCACTACAACCTGCATTCTTCATGTAGCACTCCCTTCTCTTCTCTTCTCTGCCCGGGTGCTTCTATTTGCATCCATGGGGGGCCTCACATACCAGCCTACTGTATCCTCAACCCCCCCCCCCTGCACTTACAGGAAGGGCCAGACCAAGATATCTAAACTGCTTCTGATTGCTGTTATAAATATTTTAATGATCCTCCTAATCTGCTCTGGCAACACTGGTCTTAACCCAGGCACCCCCCCTTCTATTTTCTCCCCCTCGGAAATAGCAAACCTAAACGGGTTAAAAATTCTTCATGCTAATGCACGTAGCCTCTTAAGAAAGCTGGACCTAATCCAAACCTGAATCAACCTCTCCACCTCTGATGTACTGGTTATCTCTGAGTCATGGCTTAAACCCTCCACCCAGGACATTGAGATAAATCTTCCTTCCTATAAAGTCTATAGAACAGACAGACAGACCAGAAGGGGCGGAGTTGCTATTTATATACACGATAAGTAATGTGCCTCTATCATTAACTCTGCCTCAGAGCCCAAAGAATATGATAGTCTCTCAATCAAATTACAACTGTCCCCCTCCCAATCCATTCAAGTCATAGCATGTTGTGGACCTCCATCAGCTGGCCTAAAGATTATTCAGCATCTAAGCACCCTGCTCGCCTCTGCATCCCCAGAGGTCATAGTCGTAGGTGACCTAAATCTTGATTGGTTCTCCGCCTGCTCTAAACCGTTTAAGGACCTGAGTGATGCCTTTGGCCTCCAGCAACTCATCACGGAACCTACCCGACCAAACATTAAAAACCCATCCAACAGCTCTCTACTCAATATTATACTGGTTAATAAACCTCATCTATTCTTCCATATGGGAGTACTCTTTAGTGATCTCAGTGACCACTGCATCATTGCATGCATAAGGTCTCTGCCAAAAATGATATCTTCCTCCAGATATATGCAAAAAAGGTGCTGACGGAACTTTGACATTTCCACCTTCCTTACTAACTTACAAAATACAAACTGGCAAGAGTTTTATCTTGCCCCATCTTTTATTGAAGCGTATAATATATTCGACAAGATCTTAACAGCACGTTCCACTGGTAAAAATCCGTACCAAGAAATTCTCTTGCCCGTGGTTTTCCACCAATCTTAAGTCGGCTCTTCGGAATAGGGATGCCCTATGGAAAAAGGCACAGAAAACTAAGCTCCCTGTCGGCTGGGCCTCTTTCAGAGCTGCCAGAAATCAATGCACTACACACATAAGGGCTGCCAAGTCCAGTTACTATAACACCAGACTGAATGCATCTACGCATAGCTCATCCACTTTTGGAAGACCCTCAAGGAGGTTGAGGGACATAGGGCAACCAACACCTGCCCATCCAAGATTTCTGTCAACAATGTAATGTTCACAGATAAACATGATATACTGAATGGGTTAAACAACCATTTTGCGACAGCTGGCCTAGCCTTTGACCCTTCCCCTGCTAATGCCCTGAGAGACCATCTGTATGGACAGGGCAAGTCACCCTCCCCCTCCACAAGGGCCATGCCATCCTTCTCCTTTAGCCAGATATCTCTGAAACAGGTAGAAGACTTGTTAATCAAGCTAGACACTAGAAAAAGTGCTGCCGCAGACTTCATAGATCCGTACTTTCTAAAAATTAGCTACCATATCCTAGCCATCTCCATAACCCACATCTTCAACCTGCCCTCATGCAGAGCACCCTTCCTGACAGCTGGAAAACAGCCCATGTTGTCCCTTCATTCAAATCCGGGGATCCTTCTGACCTGAATAACTATCGGCCCATCTCTCTGCTTCCCACCCTATCCAAAATGCTGGAAAAGATTGTCAGCCTACAAATTAGAGACCATCTAGAACTGAATAACCTACTCACCCCTATACAATCTGGCTTCAGACCTCAACACAGTACTGTCACTGCACTTGCAAAAGTTACTAACAACTGGCTGAATGCATTAGACAAACTCTTTGTAGGTGCTTTATTCTTGGATCTAAGCAAGGCATTCGACATGGTGGACCACGCTCTCCTGCTGGATATCCTCCGCAACTTAGGCCTGGATAGTAGCTCTCTCAAATATTTTGAATGTTAACTTGTTGGACGATAACAGCAGGTAAAAATGGAAGGAGACTTTTTCCCCATGAAAACCCTCCCTAGAGGAGTACCACAAGGATCTATACTGGGTCCCCTCCTTTTCGCCATCTATATAAACAACATACATGCTGGCATCCATCATGCTGACATTCACTTATTCGCCAACGACACTGTGTTATACATCTTTGGACCTACCCTAGACAAAACATGGTCGGACCTCCAACTTGAGTTCAACCATCTTCAGAACAATCTATTGCAACTTAAACTACTACTCAACGCAAAAAAAAAAAAAAAAAGGCTATGCTCTTCTCTCCATTTTCGAGATCTCCCCCTATCAATGTAGTGGTGTGCAAACTTCAATTATCACTCTCCTCAATGAACCTCTTGAATTAGTGCATAAATTAAAATACCTGGGGATATGGATTGACAACAAACTGTCCCTTCTTGACCATATTGAAGAACTGTCCAAAAAACTCAAACAGAGGCTTGTCATATTCTACCGCATTAAGCACTTGCTAACGTTGGAAGCGAGAACTAGAGTTGTACAATCTACCTTCCTCACCTTTCTTGACTATGGGGATATTCTCTATGGACAAGGGACCAATACAGCCCTAAAAAAGCTTAACATCCTATACCACCGGGCCCTAAGATTTATATCTGTTGCTCCCTACGCCATCCACCACCGTTCCTTATATGCCCTAGTCGGCTGGACCTCCCTCGGCATAAGACAATACAAAAATGCAGCACTCTGGACTTATCGTGCTATCACTAAGAAACTGCTCCTTTATATCTCGGACTGCCTCCCCATTTGCTCCCCTGGTTCATATGCGCCAAGAAAATCCTCCTATATTACTCTTGTTATTCCTAAAGTCATAACTCGGTTTGGCAAATCTTCCATTGGCTTCTCCCTCCCTACCCTGTGGAACAAGCTCCAAAAAGTATTACAAATTACCACCTCACTTCCCATAGCTACCTTCAAAACCCTACTGGCCAGGTTTGCTACAGAAACTTGTAACTGTGCCTCATAAAACTTCCATGCACACGTTTCCTACATCTATCCTTTACCCCAGGCTTATTCCACAATGAATTATCATTGCTTTTTATCTTTATCTTTTCTGAGGTGGCTTGCCAACCTGCAGATTCCAGCCCTCATGGTTGACAGTGCCTCCGCTAGCTATTTCCTTGGGCTTTTCCCCTATGATTTATTATTATTTTTCAACTCCAAGGACATGGCCTTGCCACCCTGAAGACTCTGTCCTCCTGGCTGTCGGTCTGCGATCTTATCAGGCAGAATTTTTACCATCTATAATTGACCGGCACATCTAGCTAATTGAAATGCTACTGTATATTGTTTAAACCAATCTGTATATATTGTAACCAATCTGTCTGTATAGCCAATTGTTATGCTGTGGATGCTTGGAATATATTTTTTATGTGGATGTGTTACGTGTACTTTAAAGCCATTCCGTCATCAATGTAATTATTACCAGGTCCATCTTGCAAATGAGTTTTTCTTAAGGATGTTTTGCCTGGCTAAATAAAGATTGACTGACTGTATGCTGCAACTGCCGGAATCAATCTTGCTCCCCAGGCTCAGGGACTGAGATCTGTACCAGCAGCATCAGTGCTGAAATGCACCATTGTAAAAAGTAAATACTGTAGCAAAAGCACCAACACAGCTGCACAGATGACCGCCATGGCTGAACCTGCCATTTGTGTCATCAAAGGAGCAACTGTGGAGTCCCTAGGACTTGAAATTGGGCAGTAAGGTGGGCAGGGCTTTGCAGGATCAACCAGACACAAAAGGCAATAAACATAAATGTAACTCAAAAAAAATTATCGTGTTAGGTAGATTTTCTTTAATTGGGACCTTTGGGACCCTGTAAAATTATTTAGGGAATGTGAGAGTTCCTTTTAAGGAGAACTGAAACCCTGCAATATTCCCAGTTCATATTTGGTTGCCCCTGTTCCTCTATCTGTGCATCTCTTTCTTTTTCTTTGTCTTCTCTCTCTCTCTCTCTCGCTCCATTTTCTGTCTCTCATCTTCAAACCCAGCTCTGTACATAGCCCCCTTATTGCACCATTCTAAATGCTCCAAAGAGCGACACCATCAGTTGGAATGAGTCCGTTGCTCCCATTCAGATACCACTACCTTTAACTTACATGGATGGCTACTTCGATACAAACTGGGAACATTGAGGAAACACTCCATGTTCACTGATGTAGTATCCCACGCCAGCAATGGTATCAACATCAGAAGCCACAGACTGATTCTAACCAATGATGTCACTGGTTAACATATTTACAGTCAGTATCTCCTGATGCTGTTACTGTTACTTGCATCGGGTGCTACTGCAATGGAAACTGAGTGCACTGAGGAGACACTCCATGTTCATTAATGTAGCAGTCCATGTCAGTATTGGCACCCATATTGGAAGCCGCACACTGATTCTGATGATGTCGCTGGTTGTAGTATTTATAGTCAATGTCTCCTGATGTTGCTGCTTACATGGGTTGCTGCTGCAATGCCAACTGAGTGCACTGAGGAGCCACTCCACTGCCACTGATGTAACAGCCATACCAGCAGTGGTATCAGCGTCAGAAGCCGCAGACTGATTCTAACCAATGATGTCACTGGTTGCTGCAGTTAGAATGGTGCAATGGGGGAGCTACATGCAGAGCTGGGTTTAAAGACCAGGGAGTCAGAAAAAAAAAAACAGAAATACACAGAAACAGAACAGTCGGGTAAGCAAGTATAACTTAGGAATGTTGTAGAGTTTCTGTTCCCCTTAAGATTGAAAGAGTGTGGGCTGTTGTGAAATTAGTGACACTGAGAGGGAACAAAGACAATGTCAACCATTTTTGCATCATATTATTTCTAGTTGAAAACCCACATTTTATGAGTGTTTTACCTTCTATAAAATTTGCTGATGTCGCTGGTGGTTTTATCTGCTTATTTTCTTAGGAGAACTGAAATACATGCTAATGGTGTTATTATACCCTCTGTTTTGTTTAAAATCCTTGATCTACTCTTATTGCATACCTTCTGAACATTAGGAACACCCGAAACAATATAGCCACTCGTACTGCAATAGTCTCCTCTCCTCCCACTGCATCATGAGTGGCTAGACTGTGTTAGGGGTGTTCATAAGTCCAGGAAAGATACAGCTGGAAATGATCAAGGAATGTAAACAAACATATTTTTGTGTGCTAATTCCAGTATGGTAGGCAGTCTGTTTTGCACTTTTAAATTGAAAAAAGGAATTGGAATCAAACTACCAGCCACATCAGCAACCTCTACAGAAAGTGACCAATCAAAAAAAATTGTTTTTTTAAACTAGAGACACTCTGAAGCCTAAGGGGGTTGATAGTGTCCCTCTAAACAGCCTCCATGTCACAAAGGAAACTTTGCATACTTTTAGACATATTTCTGCTTATAATTTACCTATTCTCTGTAGTTAGCTTTCCTTTTTTCCATAACAGCCATGCATAGCAACACAAAAACAAACACAGCAGTGGAAAATCGGTCACTTGACTTTTGGAAGCAAGTGGGTAGACAAGTTGCAAGCATTTGCATCTAGTCACTCTGAAAACTGGGCCCCTGGTGTTATAGGGTTTTACACCATGTGCTGCGACACGGTTTAGTTCTGTTCTCCAGTGACATACAAGAGTGCGTGTGTTCTGGCAGCACCATCTCTGCCACTTCTAAAGCTAGACACATAGAATTTGGTGTGTCTCACTGTTGAATCAGGGTCTGTATAACATGGACTGGCTGAGCAAGAAGTTTAATTGGTCAGGAAGCAACACCTGACCATTGATTAAATGCCTATACCTGCACAGTTAGGGTGATGCTTCCTTGACTTGAATCTCACAGCCTAACGGACCTCGTTATCTTAGCTACACTTAATCATTCAGTGGCAGCCATTTAAAATTGTGTGTTAGCGAGTGACAGCTCCAGCACTGTCAGACCACAACAGAACCATCTGTTCCACTACTTCTCCCCTTCATGTTGCGGCCCCCTAGTAGGACTGCTCAGCCAGCCCATGCTATGACACATATCTTACTGTCTGTTAACTGTGCCCCCCCCCCCCACCTGCCAACTTTTCCTGATGGAAAGAAACGGTAAGGGAAATGCCAGCTGGGCAAACTTCAGGATGCCATGGAGAGGGAGAGAAACAAAGAGACAGAGACATGGAATGAGCACCGCACACAACGAGCCGAAAGAGCGTCCCCTGTGGCAGCACTTGTCCCCGGTGTACTGGTGCCGCACAGAGGTACAAGGATCTTTCGTTCACTGTGCAGCAGAAGTGGGCGGCACAGCAGACCGCCAGTACAGTGCAGCATAAGCAGCCAGACCGCCGGTGAAGTCTCACCTGTCGCTGTCTCTCAAGTGTGTTTGATCCACACTTGGAAGTTGGAGTCCTGTGGAAGGCGCCCCCCCCCCCCGGTGATGTCTGCTGCCTATGGTAGCTCCATTATCCATGAAGTGCAGGCACAGTAAGTAGACTGCTGTCCAGGTATCCCCCTCCTCCCAAAAATGTCCAGTCCCCGCACATCGTTGTCTCTGTACAGCATGCACCGGATAGGCAGAGAGAGAGCAATCCTACATTCAGAGTGAGTGACAAGAGCGAGAGAGATTCACACAGACACACTCAGTGGCTTCACTGTTCTCTGTCTGTATGCGTCTTTCTCTCGCTCTCTTTCCTCTACATATTGCAGCATGGGAGAGCAAAATTAGTTTTTTCAGCTGCTGGTGAGAAGGGGCAAGTGAGCTGCAGGGATGACCGGAGAGCGAGACACACAGAGAGACGGGACCAGGACATCCCTCTCTCTGTGTAAGTAGAGAGTGAAGGCAGGTAACAACAATCTGCAGACAGCAGGTCAGAAAATGCAGGAAAGTAAAGTATGCAAGAGATCGCCAACCCGCTGTCAGTTGTGTGAGATCTTTGCCAGTGTGACTGTGTGAGTTCTGCCTGACTTTGGTAGAGAGAGAGCGCAGGAGAGTGAGTGACCACGAGTGAGCGGGGGCAGCACCACAAACAGTGATACACAGCAAGACAGCGACAGACAGGGCAAAGACGGAGCAACACAGTACTGTGTGTCTCAGTCTGTATTCAATTGCCCTGTGATCGGCAGAAATTTTAATTATGCAGTCTCCTCTCCCTCAGTGTGCATGGGGGGGGGGCACCACAGTAACAGCAGCACGCAGTGTACCACTCAGTCTTATGCACAAGAAATTTCACAGATCATGTCAGTAGTGTATGTGTGACATTTCGATGCACATAACACCACTGCAGCATGTATTAATTCTGAGGGACTATTTTGCAAGGTGGCAGGATACACTGCTTTTTTGGTATCTAAACAGCAAAAAAAAAACAGCTTTCTACATATTTTTGTGTTCTTTAAAGAGAACCCATGTTATAAGCACAATAACCCACTCCAGGGTGTAGGGTTATAGGCATTTAATCCACTATTAAATGCCTATAACCCCACACCTGTCATGGGTTATTGCTTACTTAAATCCTCACTATACTGGCAAACAGCAAGTGAATAAGGGAGACCACTGGGATCCTATTTGATTACGTGCTTCATCTGGTTATCAAATGAAATATGTCACCATGTTCTGACCTGTTCTTATATGCCATACTAAAAGCACAGTAAGCTGTTGTAAGGCTTGCACAGTATCTTAACGTGCCATCATCTACATTGTTCTTCTGTGCCCCCTTGCCCACTTTCCTTCCCATCTTATTGTACTCCTGCTTCCTCCATCTGACCTCCACCGATCAATGTCTGCCTTGTCTCACTCTATGAATGGCCTAGACATTTCTATCTCTTGTGCTACTACTAATGCTGCACCCCAATTTTTTTTTTTTCGTAGACTTTATTTTTCCTTCATTACACCAACCCCCAGGCTCTCTCTGGTGGGGACACTCGACTCACTTTCCATCCCACCCTGTCTGAAGGCTCAGTCCTACCAGTCAGTAGGCCCAGCTTCACTCTGTCTTTCCTGGTGCCCGTCCCCCCCGCCCCCCGGGCGGGATCGCCACTCTCCTTGGCGACCTAACTGAGAAATCTGGATAGCATCCTGGGAAGTGGAGGAGCACCGACGGTAGCCAACGCACTCGGTGTTGGGCATGGGGGGTGGTCCCTGGTCCCCACCTTCGCCTACCAGGGGTTGTTTTTTTCCCCCTTTTTCTGTTCCCCCTTGAGCTCAGATGTGCAATGACGTCCTGCACGCAGCATACGTGCACATTCAGACGTCCGCCACAGCTCACCCCCTTCTTGCAGCCGTCAGATGCTGTAACCTCCAGCAACCGCTACGGGCCACCAGAACAGCGGACAGCTGACCCTCACACCCCGAGGAAGGAGAGCAATCACTTCTGTCCCTGCCGACTTAGATGTCTCGGCCTGCCCTCGAACCCAAGTCACCGGCGTGGTGCAAGGTGTGGGCGGCCCAGCGCTAACCTCAGTGCCACCAGGCTGGCCCAATTTATTTGATTATTGAATATTGCGTTTGTAATGTACAGAAACCTAGGCAATGTCACAGAAAAAGATCACTGGTCCAGCCAGTCTGCTCTGCTACATCCAAATCCTACCCCAAGACCTGCTGTCTAAATGTGGTTTTAGCCCCTTCCTCCCCCGATTATACCCTGCCTTACCACTATCCCCTGAGTAACTATTAAGTCCTTGACTCTGCCTCAGCCGTGTATGAAATCATTAATGGCCTCGCTGCTCATCACCTCTGTGATTAGTAGTACGATTGCTATGGCTGCTTTTTTACCTTATTCATTATCTGAGTCGGTATTATTTACATTTGTCTACTCTTCTTTCTCCTTTAACCAATCCTCTTTATTGCACCCACAATGAATTTGTGTTCACCGTATTTATTAATACTACTGGTTGCCTGTATTATATATTTATACATACAGTTCCTACGTCTCTTACTTTTACAAGAGTGCGTTTCTGAGTTTACTGGGTAAGAGAACAGTAAAGGGAAGCTGAGCAGTTCTGGCACACATGAGCTGAGAAGAAACTCTTACAACCATAAGAGACACAAGAACTGTACATATAAGCATATTATAATACTGGGTTAGGGCCTACTAAAACATGAAACCAGTACCTACAATTGTACTTCACGCACTCTATTACGCATGCGTGTGCATAAAGGAAAAGCTCCCTGCGCTAATCACTGGTGCCTGCAAAATAGTTACTCACTTTAGTTCCTCACAGCTGCTCACAACTTCAAAACCACAACCGCCTAATTTCATGTGCTTTGCAGTGAACAGAACAAGAAAAAAGCTCCTTGGCTACCACACCCATTGAACTGCAGTATGATGACGTTCCCTGCAACAGTTCGGCAAAAATGTTCAAAAAAAAAAAACTAAAACCTGGATAATTTAATATCTTTTTCTTGAAATGTAATAGCTTCTTTTGCAAATGACATTCAGAAAGAAATCGATCGACAAATTCTAAAATGCATAACTGCTGTGTTCAGGATTGTTCTAATAGTGCACTTAGGGCACAGAAACCCAGGGGAAGAGTACAAAATGGGTGGAGTAATACTGATAACTACCAAGCAAGAAACAGACCTGAGGGTAATCATATGTGGTGGCCTAGAGGTGGCCAGACAGTGTGACAAGAGAGTCAGGAGGGCTAGTGGGATGCTGGGGTGCATAGGGAGGGGCACCAGCAGAAAGAGGTAGGTGGTGTTGCATGTTGCCTCTGTACAGATTGCTGGTAAGACCCCACCTAGAGTACTGTGTCCAATTCTGGAAGCCACACCTCTGGAAGGACATAGACATAGTGGAGGCAGTCTAGAGGAGGGCAACTAAAATGGTGCAAGGTCTGCATCAAAAGCCCTATGAGAAGAGATTAAAGGACCTCAATATGTACACCTTGGAGGAGGAAGGAGAGTGGGGATATGACAGAGGCCTTTAAATACATCACAGGAGTAAATAAGGTAGAGGATAGAAGTATTTCTCAGAAAAAAGGTGCTCAAGAACAATGGGACATGCTATGAAGCTGGAGGGAAGGTAGATTCAGGAGAGATGTGGGGAAGTACTACAAAGAAAGACTGGTGGACTCCTGCAACAGCCTTCCAGCAGAGGTGTGGGGGCAGAAACAGTGATGGGGTTAAGAATGCACTGGAAAGGAACAAGGGAATCACAGTGGAAAGGAATGGGAAGGGAGAAAGAGCTTGAGGTCAAGTATGGTCTGCAGTAATAATTTAAGCAGGGAAAACTGGGCAGACTGAGTGGGCCAAGTGGTCCTTATCTGCTGTCAAATTCCATGTTTCTATGCTTCTTTGTTCTTCCTTGCCTATAAAAAGGCAGTTTCTCTTTCAACCAAATTCTAGCAAGAGCCAATATGGCTGCAAAATAATAGTATGTATAAACTAGCAATTTTTGCACTAACCACTGAGCCACCTGATTATACTTTCTAACTGCTGTGATACACACACACACACACACACACACACACACACACACACCGACTAATACATATACACGTGTATGCATATATATTCTAGTATAACATAGCAGCACACTGTCCAATCACATTTTTACAAATTTATTAAAAAAAAAAAAAAAAAGACATCGAGGGACCATTTTCTTCTTTTCAGGCTCTGAGGGACATCAGAGGTTTGGAGGGTGCCACTAGACACCTCATTTAAATCAGCAATGACATACATAAGGCTGAAACTGATCTAGATAGGGGAGGAATGTAAACTAGCAATTTTTTCACCAACCACTGAGCCAACTAACTGCACTTTCTAATTGTTGCAATACTCACACACAAATTCATATATGCATACATATTCCAGTATAACGTAGCAGTACACTGTATATATATATATATATATATATATATATATATATATATATACATACATACACACACACACACACACACACACACACACTTACACTGCCTTATATGGCATTTATTTACTTATACATCTAACCCAACTTTTACTGCATTCAGGATAAGTGCTGTATTTTGCCCTAACACATTGTACTAATCTACAGCATGACTGGGTAACAAAGGTAGTGGACCAGGAAGGTGAAGTGGATGTGGCCTATATGGACTTCAGAAAGGCCTTTGACACCGTCCTCCACAGAAGGCCGATAAACTGCGCAGCCTAGGGGTGGATCCTAAAATAATTCTGCGGGTGGAGAACTGGCTGAATGGCAGAAGTCAGAGGGTTGTGGTAAACAGGGAGTACTCTACAAAAGGAGAGGTGACGAGCAGGGTGCCTCAGGGGTCAGAGTTGAGGCCAGTCCTCTTCAGTCTGTTTACTGGGAACACAGCAGAGGGACTGGAGGGGAAGGTATGCCTCTTCACAGACGACACAAAGGTATGCAATAGGGTAGACATGCCAGTGGGTGTTGAAATGCCAGGGGGTGTTGAAAGAATGAGAGTAGACCTTAAAAACCTGGAGAAATTATCTGAAGAATGGCAGCTGGGATTTAATACAAAGAAGTGCAGGACCATGCACATAGAGCACATGAACCCAGGGACAAAGTATGAACTGGGTGGAGAGATACCGACAGTCACAAAGCAGGAAAGGGACGTGGGAGTTATCATCTTGGAGGACCGAAGAGAAACTAGGCAGTGCGATAAGATGGCTGGAAAGGCTAGCCAGATGCTTGGATGCACAGGGTGGGGTATCACAAGCAGAAAGAGGGAGGTCATCTTGCCCTTGTATAACACTCATGAGACTGCACCTGGAATACTGCGTCCAGTTCTGGAGGCCCCATCTGAGAAAGAACATAGATAGGATGGAGGCAGTGAAGTGCAGGGCAACTAAAATGGTGCAGGACCTGTGGGAGAAGACCTACAATACGTGGAAAGACTAAAGGAGTTAAATATGTATTCCCTGGAGGAACGGAGGGAGGGGGTGACATGACTGAGACATACAAACACAGTACATCACCGGTATAAACAGAGAACAGGAAGGAAGCATCTTCCAAAGTAAGAGATGCTCCAAGTCTAGGGGGCACAAAATGAAGTTGGGGGGGGGGGGAGGCTCAGGGGAAACATGAGAAAATATGTTTTCATGGAGAGGATGGTGGACACCTGAAATAGCCTACCAGAGGGGTTTGTAGGGACTAAAACGGTCACAGAATTTAAGAAGGAGTGGGACAGACACACAGGTATCCTGGAGGCAAAGGGGGGGGACTAAAGAGTTCAGTTTGGGCGTGGGACCTCACAATAGATAGGGATTAATAGGGTAGACTGGGTGGTGATGGGACTTCCACCCCCCAGCCTGACCTCCCACTGAGAAGCCACCACCCCTCATTCTCATACTCCCACACACACCCTCACTCACTTGAACAGGTCCCAGTGGGAAGATCCACTCTCCCATCAAAAACGCATCTTGCTGCTGGAACTGGCGACTGCTATATGAGAAATAAGGTAAGTGCAGTTCAATGTATTTCAGTGGGTTTTCAACTGCACTTACCTTATTTCTCATATAGCTGTCGCGGTTCCAGCAGCAAGACGCGTCTTCCATGGGAGAGTGGATCTTCACACTGGGATCTGTTCAGGTAAGTGAGGGGTGGGGTGGCGGGTGCTCAGTGGGAGGGTGGGCTGGGGCTGCAGGGTTGCATCGGTGATGGACTTTTTTTTTTTTTAAAACAGATAAAAAGACACACTGAGAGACCGCATTGTTCTTTTCAGGCCCAGAGGGACATCGGATGGTGGTGGTGGGGGTGCCAGTAGACACCTTATTTAAATCAGAAATGCCATGCATAAGGCTGAAACTGATCTAGATAACAATGGGAATGTAGACTAGCAATTTTGGCACTAACCACTGAGCCACCTCACTGCATTTTCTAATTGTTGTGCTACACATACACACACTAATTCATATATATTCTAGTATAACATAGCAGTGCACTGTCTACACACATTTTTACAGATTACAGCAAAAAAAAAGACATCAAGGAACCATGTTCTTCAAGGCTCTGAGGAACATCGAGGGGGGGTTGCCACTAGACACCTCATTTAAATCAGTAACGACATGCATAAGGCTGAAACTGATCTAGATAGCGGGGGAATGTGGACTAGCAATTTTTGCACCAACCACTGAGCCAGCTTACTGCACTTTCTAATTGATGTGATATACACACACACACACACACACACACACACACACTCTGACTAATACATATATGCAAGGGTGTAGACAGGCATACTCACTGTACACATTTGTGTACAGTTTTGTTGAGTGTGTCACAAACCATATGCCTTTCTGTCAACATTTTCATTCTAATCTGTAGTATTTCGGTTAGCGTAGGCCACTGAGGAGTGTCTCTGTTCAAACTTCTGTTGTTTAGGAGATAGATACATGTATAACCTCTTTAGAGATTAGAGGAATCATCTGACAACAATGTGACTTGTTTGGAAGGGGGTGCCATTTGGAAAGGATGTGTACATTTTTTTTAATGGGGGGTGTTACTGTTTCAGATTGTGTACAAAACGGAAATTTCTGGCTACACCCCTGCATATACGCATATATATTCCAATATAACATAGTAGTGAACTGTCTACACACATGAAGCACTGATACATACATACTAACACAAGTACACTGCCTTACATGGCATTTGTTTACTTATACATCTAACCCTAACTTTTACTGTAATTAGGATAAGCACTGTGTTTTGTACTAATCTATGGCATGACTGGGTAACTAAGGTAGTGGACCAGGGAGGTGTGGTGAATGTGGCCTATTTGGACTTCAGAAAGGCCTTCAACACCGTCCCCTACAGAAGGCTGATTTACAAACTGTGCAGCCTAGGGTTGGAGCGTAAAATAGTTCTGTAGGTGGAGAACTGGCTGAATGACAGGAGTCAGAGGGTTGTGGTAAACAGGGAGTACTCTGCAGAGGGAGAGGTGACAAGCAGGAAGCCACAGGGGCTGGTGTTGGGGCCAGTCCTCTTCAATGTCTTTACTGAGGACATTGCAGAGGGACTGGAGGGGTATGCCTCTTCACAGACGATACAAAGGTATGCAATAGGGTGGACATGCCAGGGGGTGTTGAAAGAATGAGAGAAGAGTTTTAAAACTGGAGAAATGGTCTTAAGAATGGCAACTGGGATTCAATGCAAAGAAGTGCAGGATCATGCACATAGAGCACAAGAACCAAGGGGCAAAGTACGAACTAGGTGGGGAGGTACTGACAGTCAAGAAGCATGAAAGGGACGTGGGAGTTATCATCTTGGAGGACCCAAGAGAAACTAGGTAGCGTGATAAGGTGGCTGGAAAGGCTAGCCAGATGCTTGGACGCACAGGGAAGGGGCATCACGAGTAGCAAGAGGGAGGTCATCTTGCCCCTGTATAAGACACTCATAAGACCGCACTTGGAATACTGCGTCAAGTTCTTGGGGGCCCCATCTGAGAAAGAACATAGACAGGGTGGCGACGGTGCAGTGAAGGGCAACTAAAATGGTGCCGGGCCTGCTGGATAAGACCTATGTGGAAAGATTTAAGGAGTTAAATATGTATTCGCCAGAGGAAAAGAGGGAGGGTGGAACATGACTGAGATATACAAATACATCACCGGTACAGAGCACAGGAAGGAAGCATCTTCCAAAGCAAGAGATGCTCCAAGTCAAGTGGGCAAGGCTCAGGGGAAACGTGAGAAAATATTGTTTTCATGGAGAGGGTGGTGAATGCCAGGAATAGCCTACCAGAAGGGGTGGTATGGGCTAAAATGGTCACAGAATTTAAGAAGGAGTGGTACAGACACAAGAGTATCCTGGAGGTCGGGGCTCCAGAGTTCAGTTTGGGCATGGGGACTCACACTAAATAGGGATTAATAGGGCAGGCTGTATGGGCCAAGTGGTCCTTGTTACAAACTCACTCAGCTGGTCAGGCCCTCTGCTCACACAGTGCCAACCTCCGAGCGCAGTATTGTGGACAGGTAACAGAATAGGGTAACCCTCCTGTCTGTTTGTGGGTCCAAATCACCTTTGGTCTCAAGTTCTAGGGGGATTCAAACTGTGAACCTTATGCTAGTGTACCCAAATGTACAGGCTCAGATAATCTGCTCTTCAGGGAATGCCAGATATCTTTCACCAAGGGGCACCTAACCAGGTATCCAAAATGAACCCTTAAAACTCTATGAAAAAACCTTAGGTATTCTTACCTTTTCCCAGTTCAGTAACACAATTAAGCTTATGCGCAGTTGTCAACTTTAACCATCTATACTTCACATGCAAAAGAAAGAATTACAAAGGCACACCAGGCAGTCTCTTTAAAATAAGAGGTTTACATAGAAAATGGATAAAAATAGGTAAAATGTAAACACAGAATATATCACAAAGCATACAATCACTTAAAGGAAAACAAGGAAAAAGTGCAAACATAAACTACCACAATACAATTAGACTGTCCTATCTAAGGTACTACCTTCTAAACAGTGCTTAAAGTAGATGTTTTCTAAGAGTCCACAAGAAAAGTGTGTCTAAAGATCAGATGCAGAATAGTTTAAACTGTCTCTAAACCTGCCTCTTCCATGATGTCACCAAGCTCCTCCTTGTATAATAAAAATTATACAACCAGGATGTCTTATCACTTAGGAAGTATATTAAATAATGTGACATCAGCAAAAACTCATTTCCCACTAGGACTCTTTGATCTTGAGTCTTTCCTTTGATCTAGTGTGGTTTCCTGCTTTTCAAAGACATCACAGGACTTTTATGACTAACTCTGCCAAATCTCACTTAAGTGCCATATAGCTTTTTAACACCAGTTGAAATTAACTATTCTTCCTCTGAAGATGTCATACTATGGATATTTTAGTTCTCAGCTTCAAAGAAGCACAGCTCATCAACAAGGCCATAAAATGTGACTTCTTGGATGTTAATCACATTACAGAGCTCTGCTGTTTAACATATATCCTGTCATTTTAACTGAAACCAGGGTGGGGGGGTGGATATCATCCCAGGGGCACAGGATGTCTCCTGTGAGACAGGTCACATACCACATTCTATATTACAAATCACAGAACAATCATAAACAGCTGGCCAAGCGTCACAAATCCTCCTCACCTAGACTGAATTTGGGGGCTCTATCCCCTGCATGGGATGAGCTTCCCAAATCAGTTCATTCCTCACAAAGACGCTAAAGGCCATCGCTGTTTTGATTTTTCGCTCCAGCCCTATGTAAGATTGTCATGTCATACCCTTGTAAGGAAAGACTCCATCTTATCTACCATCAGTTTTACCCATTTGCGTCAGCCAAACCAGAGGGTTGTGGTCAGTTTGAACCACAAAATGCTGCCCATATAAGTATGGCTCTAGCTTCTTTAGGGCCCACACTATGGCAAGACACTCCTTTTCCACAGTAGAGTATGCCCGCTCCCTGGGAAGTAACTTTTTACTCAGGTACACTACTGGGTGATCTTTCCCTTGGTTGGATGTCTGACTCAGTACTGCCCCAATACCCAAGTCTGAGGCATCAGTCTGAACTATAAAGGGTTTGCTATAGTCAGGACTTGTCAATACTGGAGCACTGCACAGTGCCTGCGTCAGTCTGGTAAAGGCTTTCTCACAGGCTGGTTCCCAGGTAATTTTCTTTGGTATCCTTTTCTTTACCAGGTCAGATAGGGGAGCAACCAGGGTACTGTAATTTGGTACAAATTTCCTATAGTACCCTGATGTCCCTAAAAAACTCATGACCTGGGCCACGCCTGGATCACCTCTATTTTTGCTTGGTTAGGATGGAGCTGTTCCCAGCCTACCACATGCCGAGGTATGCCACTTCTCCCATGGCCACCTGGCACTTCTCAGCTTTGACATTGAGCCCAGCCCTTCGTATCCTGCCCAGCACTTCCCGGAGGTGGGACACATGTTCCTCCCAGCTGGCAATAAAGATGGCAATGTCAACCAGGTACGCCACGGCGTACTCCTCAGCACCATGTAACAACTGGTTCACCAACCTTTGGAAAGTGGCCGGGGCATTCTTCATTCCGAAAGGCATTACTTTAAATTCAAATAAGCCTATCGGAGTGATGAAGGACGACATCTCAATAGCCGTGTCTGTTAACTCTACCTGCCAATACCCCTTGGTCAGGTCAATGGTCGTAAGGTAGGTCGCCCCTCCCAACTTGTCCAGGAGTTCGTCCGTCCGGGGCATCGGGTCAGTGTCTGACTTCATGACTGCATTCAGTCCACGATAGTCCACACAGAAATTAGTAGAGCCATCTGGCTTGGGCACAGGGACTACGGGTGAGGGCTAGGGGGGCTGTGGGATCTCTGAATCACCCCTAAATCCAGCATCTCCTCCACTTCCCTCCTAATGTCCTTTTGGACGGCCTCTAACACCAGATATGCTGTCCGCCGTATAGGCGTCTGTGTCCCTGTCTCCACATCGTGCGTCACTAAGGGGGTTAGTCCAGGCTTGGCGCTAAACAGTGGGGCAAATTCTACTAAAACCTCCCTTACTTCCTGAATCTTGTCTGGGGCTAGCTGGGGAGACAATTTAACTGCCTCCACAGAGGACTCCTGCTTGCTTTCTTCCAGCAAGTCCAGAAAGGGGTCTCCTTCGTCCGTCCCCCTCCCCAAGACTATATACTGCGAACACCATGTCAGCACTATTAGCATATGGCTTCATCATGTTGACATGGTACATCCTTTCTGTCTGTCTTTTGTCAGGTAATTCTATAATATAGTTCACATCATTTACCTTCCTAACTACTTTATACGGTCCTGCCCACTCAGCCTGCAGCTTGTCTTTCTGGACCGGAATAAGGACCATGACTTTCTGACCCACCATGTACGAGCGAGCTCTGGCTCTGCGGTTGTACCACACTTTTTGTTTCTGTTGGGCAGCTGCCAGGTTGCTCTGGGCTGTCCCCATAAGCTCCTTCAGCCTTTCCCTAAACCTAAGGATGTAATCCACTATGGGAGTTCCCTGGGTGGCATGCTTGCCTTCCCAGTCCTCCCGTATCAAGTATAGGCGCCCACATACCCGGCATCCATATAAGAGTTTGAAGGAGGACAATCCTGTCGACTCTTGGGGCACCTCCCTGTATGCAAACAACAGGTGGAGATGGTATTTCTCCCAGTCCCTCCCATGCTTTTCAGCAAATGCCCAGAGCATTGACTTCAGGGTACCATTAAGGGTACCATTAAGGGTACCATTAAATCTTTCCACAAGTCCATTGGCTTGTGGGTGATATGATGTTGTGCATCTCTGCACCACCCCACACTTCTCCCACAAACATTTCATCAGGTCTGACATGAAGGAACCACCTCGATCGGTGATAACCTCTTGCGGAAACCCAACACGGCAGAAAATCCCAAGTAAGGCATCTGCCACTTTGTCTGTCCTCAGTGAGGATAGGGCACCTGCCTCTGAGTACCGGGTGGCATAATCCATCACAGTCATGATGAATCTCTTCCCAGAGGAGCTGGGGGGTATTTAAAGGCCCCACAATATCCATTCCCACCCTCTGGAATGGCTCCTCCACTATGGGCAATGGAATCAGGGTGGCTTGGGTTATTTTGCCCGCCTTCCCTATTTCTTGGCACCGGTGACAAGACCTGCAATACTCCTTCACCTGCTGGAAGTTGGGCCAATAGAAATTCTGAGCCAACCGCTGCATAGTGTGCGCGATTCCCAGATGAACAGACAAGGGAAAATCATGTGCAATCTTGAGCAACTGCTCACGATATTCCTGGGGAACGACAAGCTGCCTGCCTATCACCCCTCCCTCCCTCCGTCTGCACAGCCTGAGTATACATCAGTCCACTTTCCCAATAAACCTTATGTTTACCATCACCTCCTTGTGCTCCGTCAGAGTCTGCCCAAGCCCTCAGCTTCTCTACACTAGGATCACATCTCTGAGCAGCTGCAAACTCCTCACACATTCCCAAGGCATGGGACAGGTCCCCTTCAGTCTCTAAACTAGGGTCCCTAGCACTAGCATCAGGGCACTCAGGATCACTGTCATCCCGCATCCCTAACTCTCTGACAATGGGTCACCCTTCCCTCTTTGGAGTAACCCTCTGTAGCTGTGTGGTTAACTATTACTGGGGAAATTTCTACCCCCTTTTCATTAGTCTCCATATCAGGAGACACAGGCTGGGGAACCAGCCTCCCAGTGGTTTCCACAATGGCTTCTGTGGGGTTCAGGGAACTACAATTTTCCCTTGCCACTTGGCTACAGTTAACTGCACACACCGTCCCGTTTGAGACTGTTGCCATGGATGACGTTCACTGCTAATGTTTTGGCTACAGCCACCTGTTGCACAGTTCCCCTTGTTTCACCCCAGTCTAGGGGGACACTAGCAAGGGGCAATGTTTTCTCCTCACCAGTAAAGTCCTGTAGAGTGACATATTTATTGGGTATAAGCTGACCAGGCTCTACTAGATCCCCTTTTACCAATGTCAGGGATGCCCCTGTGTTCCTTAGCCCTTGTGTCTGTACACCATTCACCATGACTGGGTGCATGTGTTCCCTCATGTTCACAGGCATGGTTCCAGGGATACACAAACAACCCACTTCTTTCCTAGCCCCCCGTTGCGTATTACTCACCCATCTGGGACACCGTCTGGCAATATGCCCAGTTTCTTTATGCAACCAACGTTCATTTCTTTTCTTAGAGAAATCTTTTCTCTGAAACCTGGGGCTAACTGGTTTTGGTGGAGGCAGTGAGGGTTTTAGCTGCCCTGAAAATACAGGTTACTCACCTGTAACAGGAGTTCTAGGAATGGTATATGTTGTTCATCCATACTTATTGGCAGGTTCCTTGCCGCTTTAAATCTTGCAGAAGGTCTTCAGTTGGCTCCTCCCACCCACCCGGTGGTAAAACTCGGCTCCACCCCATGACGCCAGATCTGGCCCGCTGGAAGCTCAGGTTGTGCGTCGGCCGGAGGAGGTCGAGAGTGGGTGGATGAACACATATACCATTCCTAGAACTCCTGTTACAGGTGAGTAACCTGTATTCTTAGGGCATGGATAGTTATTCATCCACACTTATTGGCAGACTCCTAGCAGTTCTCCGGGAGGAGGGAGGCAAGGCGCACACCCCCTACTTAGGAAATAAAGACTGGAGAACCGAGGCACCAAAACCAGCATCCCGAGTGACTCAAGGTCGATGTGGTAATGGGTAATAAAGGTGTGTGCTGACTTCCAGGTAGCAGCCCTGCAGATTTCCTGGATAGGGACGCCTGGAAGCAGCCACCGATGCAGCAGTATGACGGGTAGAATGAGCTCTTATCCCTCTGGGAGGCTCCATGCCCGCCAACTTATAGCAGAGATCTATGCGGAGGTGACCCACCTGCCTATCGTCCGCTTGGCTGCAGGTCTGCCAGGTGCGGCTTCAGCGTAGGTGACAAACAGCTGACGAACCTCTCCCCGAATTTCAGCGGTGCGCTCCTTATAATAAGCGACCGCCCTTCTAGGGTCCAAAGTATGGAGCCTGTATTCGGCCTCTGAGGTGTGATTGGGGTAGAACACCGGCAGAGTCAGCACCTGGTTAAGGTGAAACTCCGACACCACCTTCGGAAGGAATTTCGGTTGGGGGAGCAGGACAACCTTGTCCCTGTGGAAGACCAGGTAAGGAGACTCGATGCAAAGCGCCTGGAGCTCTCCCATCCTTCTGGCTGACGTGATAGCCACCAAGAAGGCGGTCTTCCACGACAGGTGAGAGAGATCACACCTGTGCATTGGTTCGAATGGCTTGCCCATGAGCTTTGCCAGTACCAGCAGTAAATCCCACGGAGGTGGAGGTTCTCGCACCGGAGGGGAAATGTGATCAAGGCCTTTGAAAAAGCGCCCAACCACCTTATCCTGCGCCACCGACTGCTCCCCGGCCCCACCCGTAAGCAGAGATGGCTGCCAGGTGCACCTTTAGGGTCGTCGACCTAAGCCCTTGACTAGAAAGGGACCATAAATAGTCCAAAATGCTTGCCACAGAACAGAAGGAAGGGTCCAAGCCCTTGCCCTGAGACCAAATGGAGAATCTCTTCCATTTAAAGGCGTAGCATTTTCTGGTCGACTCCTTACGGGACGCCTCAACAACATTGAGGACCTCGCGGAAAGACCCAAGGCCTGGAACTCTAGCCACTCAGGAACCAGGCCGTCAGGTGCAGGGATTGAAGGTCCGGATGGAACACCTTCCCTGATTGACTGAGAGCAGGTCTGGAGCCGGAAGCTGCCTCGGGAGCCTGGAGCTGAGGCTGAGGAGATCTGGGTACCAGAACTGGGGGCCAGTCTGGGGCTATCAGAATCACCTGTGCCTTGTCCTCGCCTAGAGAAGCACCTAGAATCAAGGGAAATGGGGAAAGGGTGAAGAGGCCCGGGGTCCACAGCCTCGAGAAGACATCCCCTGCAGCGAGCCCTGCTGAGGGGGCGGCATGAAACAGCTCAGCTCCGCTCTCCCTGGAGGCAAACAGGTCCACCTGAGGTGTGCCCCAGAGGGAGAACAGATCTCGTACTACCGCAGGAGAGACCACTGTGAGATGCAGCCCCTATCCGCCCAGGCATCGGGCCAGGGTTGGAGGCTCCTGCCACATGAATGGCTAGGAGATCAGCTCCAGGCTGTGCACGAGTGACCAAATGCGAGAGCCTTGCATAGAAGCAGGAGCGCATCCCGCCTGGCGGTTTAGGTAGTACATGGTCGTGGTATTGTCCGTCTGGACTCGGACCACTTGACCCCGGAGAAACGGAGCAAAGGCGGTGAGAGCTAGGCGGACCGCTCGGAGCTCCAGCAGGTTGATGTGGCATCGGGACTCCCGCGGGGACCAGAGGCCGTGCACTCGGTGTTCCCCCAGATGGGCACTCCAACCCATCAGAGAGGCATCGGTCGATAGAGAGACCGTCGGCTCGGGGCGGACAAACGGGATGCCCTCCTGCAAATGGAATGGAACGGTCCACCACTGGAGAGCGTTCCACATCTCCTGGGTCACTATCACTAGCTGGTCCAAAGGATCGCAGCGTTGTGACCACTGGCTGGCCAGTCCCCACTGAAGGGGGATGTGCCAGCGAGCCCAACGGACCACGCTGGTACAGGCCGCCATGAGACCCAGGAGGCGAGGGAAGTCCCGGTAGGGCTGCAATTGCCCAACCAGAAATGATTGGGCAAAGGAGGAAAGAACCGGCCCTGTCCGCCGGGAGTCGTGCTCTGGCTCGAAGAGAGTCGAGCTCTGCCCCGATGAACAGGATCACCTGCTTCGGCTCGAGTTCCGACTTGGCCTCGTTGATGAGAAGGCCAACTTGAGAGCAAACCTGGAGGGCCAGATCTCTGGACCGCTCCACCTCCCATCTGGAGGGGGCTGCTATCAGCCAATCGTCCAGGTAAGGGTACACTCGGACCCCTCGGCACCGCAGGAATGCTGTCACCACTTCCATGCATTTGGTGAAGACCCTGGGAGCTGGAGATAAGTCAAGGACATGGCTCGAACTGAAGAGGGATCCCTCCGCTCCAAAGCGGAGGAATCTCCGATGTGACAGACGGATAGGGACGTGAAAGAACGCGTCCTGTAGGTCCAGAGAGCAGAATCACACACCGTGTTCCGGAGATGGTATTATCTGTGCCAGAGTGACCATCCTGAAGGTTCGAGACCTTAGGAACTTGTTTAGGTCGTAGGTCGAGAATGGGCGCCAGCCCCCGTCCGCTTCGGAACCAGAAAATACCTGGACACGAACCCCAGGTCTGAAGGGGGTCCTCTACCTCCGTGATCACCTCCTTGGAGGAGGAGAGCTGTCGGCTCAGCAAGCCGCCCAGTGAGGCTGCGACCTCGAGACCCCGAGGTGCGACGGCTCTGAAGGGCGGGACCTGCTCAATTCCAGAGGCAGGCCTTTTCCCACCACCTCCAGTACCCACCTGTCCGTGGTAACAGTGGACCAGGCGGAAAGGAAGTGTCTGAGCTGCCCTCTACGGGAGACCAGGGTGAGGTGACAGGGATGGGGGCGACACCCCTCAGCCCGTCACTGGGCAGGCTTGGAGGAAGGACCGGCCGAGGGACCACCTGGGCCTTTTCCTCCCTGCTTCCTGTTGGAGGAAGCCGACGGCTTGGGTTTGGGATGCCAAGATCGAGCCTGCTGGCCCTGACGTTGCTGGGCCGGGGGCGCCGCGGGCGCAGAAGGACAAAAGGGCTTAGGCTGTGGCTTACGGCCTTTGTCCTTCTGAGCGGAAGAGACCGAGTCCAAGGTAGCATTGGACTTCTCGATCCTCTGCAGGTGACCTTCCACCCCAGGGCCGAAGAGGTCAGTCCCCAAAAAGGGAACATCCGCCAACTTGTGCTGGGTATCCGAGGTAAAGGTGGATATCCTCAGCCAAGCCCGACGACGCATGGCCACTGCCGCCGCCACAGACCTGGCACATGAGTCCCCAATGTCTAACGCAGTCTGGAGCTGCTGTTTTGCCACCGCCCTGCCCTGGTCCCGCACCTGCCTGACCGCAGTCTGAAGATCCGCAGGAAGATGAGGGACAACCTTATCCAGGGAGCCCAACAGGGCGTGAGAAAAATGTGCCATGAGGACGGACGAACTGGCCTGACGAAGGCTGAGAGAGGACGCAGCATAGACTTTTCACCCGGCATAATCCAATTTCTTGGATTCCTTGTCGGGAGGTTTGTCCACATCCCTGGCGTTCCCGGCACGCCGGAAAACGCTGTCGGTAACCAACCTCGCCGAGGGTGTTCCAAACCGGATAGGGAACTGTGGACCGCATACTTCCTGGCCATCCTGGCCAAAGGCGCAGGGCAGGAAGCAGGACGCTGCCAAAGTTTCAAGGCCGGACTCACTATGGCTTCGCCACCGGAAAGGCCTCCAGAGGAGAATCCCCTGTCCAGAATCTCCGTGAGGGATACCTGGCCCGCTAGAACGGGTTTGAGCTTCATCCCGTGGACTCGAGATGAGTCGAGCAACCCTAAGAAGGACGTAAGGCTATCGCCCACTGACTGCCCTCCCCAGGACTCCAAGTCCATGCACTTGGAGAAGAGGAGGAACCATCATCGGACTCGAAGAGTCCTCAAAGAGCTGCCCTGGCCTGAGCCACCTCCACCTGCCGAGGTTTATCGGGAGGAGGGTGACAGACAGCCCATGGGGCAAACCCCAAGGCCGATCGAGAATTTTTGGTCGGAGCCCCAACTAATGGCTGTGGAGGCGGAGGTTCCACCAGAATCGGTGGGGCAGCTGGAACTGGCCGAACCACCGGCCTGGGAACAGGCTCCTCGGCTACAACGAGGGGTTGTTTCGGCCGCTCCGGTGACAGCCACTTAATGGCCGGGGACAAAGACTGAGTCGGCTTATTCCCAGTCAAAAGGAGCTGTTGCCACATGAGTTCCTCGTACCTCCGACGCAACTTGCGCCGAAGCCTCCCCTCGTCCGAGGAAGAGGAAGAGGAAGAGCGGCGGCGTTGGCTACTGCCGGTGCCGAGACCGAGACCGCCATGGCGGCGGATCAGTCCGGACCGCGAGGATGTCAGGAGACCGAGACCGAGAGTCTCGACTAGGCTGAGGAAGGCGAGGAGAAGTGTCGGAAACCGCACTCCGCTCGGACGATCCCACCTCAAGGCTCCGGAACCGGAGGCACAGACGAGCCGACGGGATCCTCAACCTCACCGGGGAACTGGAGAGGGGATTTCAGCTTCTCCAGCCGACAACTGCCTAACGGGTCGAGAAAATTCGACCGCTGCCGGGAGTCTCGTCAACTGACCTGACGGGACACCGTGAAGCCAGTGGTCGGCTGAGGGGCCGACCGTCGACCGTCGACAAGGGAGGGGATCTTCCCGCCCCGAGAGCCGACGGAGAGACTTACTTTTGCTCTTTTGGACCTGGAAAAGGTCCCGAGAAGTTGGACCCTCACCTTTCGTCGAGAGGGTCAGACAAAGCTCCTTAAAAGAAGCAGAGTACGAGGCACCAAGAGAGAGCGGGACAAATGCAGCAGCCGAGGTAGAAGCGGCCCGCGCCGTCTCCTCTTCGAGGGCGATCATCTGCTCGAGCTGATCCCCGAGCCCGCCGCCGCGGACACCGCCAACCGGGCCTCTTTAGATTTCACCAGTGGAATTCTCTTCTCGGGGCGCCCCAGTTGTAATCGGGCAGCACGGTCTTCAAGGAAGTAGGCCGAAAAAGAAGAGCACAAGTCGCAGGCCTGCGGGTCATGCTCAAGGCCCAGGCAGGTGACGACGTGAGTGCGGATCCGCCTCTAGACATCTTCTGCTCCGCAAGGGCACCTCAGAAACCAGGGAGTCACTTGTCCATCGAGCAGCGGGAGGAGAAGAAGACCAAGTCTTTTAGCAAAAACTTTTTGATTTCGAACTTCAAGAATTAGGAACCAGTCTTAATCGCAGAGCGTTAAGGAGGGAACCTGAGTTTCCAAGCGGTAAGGAAGATCTGGCATCATGGGGCGGAGCCGAGAGTTTTACCACCCAGGTGGGTGGGAGGAGCCAGCTTGAAGACCTTCTGGCAAGATTTAAAGCGGCAAGGAACCTGCCAATAAGTGTGGATGAACAACATATCCATGTCCCTAGAAGCATGCTTTTCACTTTCTGTGCTGCCACACCGGCCCCATTCGCTCTCAGAGGAGGTCTGCTCTTGGCATAGTGGTCCGAGAGTTCAGCAGCCTCTTGCACGGTTTTGGGATCTCGGTCCCCCAGCTAAGTTTTCAGCTCTGCAGGGCATGCTCAAAAAAACTGTTCTAATAAAATAGCACTTTCAATTTTATCTACAGAGTTTGCTTCAATTCCTTCCCACCAACGTTTTAAACACGGACATTGTTTCATGGCTAGCTCCTCGTAGCTCATATCAGGGCTTCGCCAGAGCTTGCGGAATTTAGCTCTGTATGCTTCAGCAGTTAAATCAAACTTTTTTTTAAAAGTGCAGCTTTAAGTTTTCTGTAACCATTACTGTCCTCATTGTCCATTTGACTCAATGCATCCTGAGATTTCCCAGGAAGTAATGGGGATAGCTGGAAGCTCCAGGACTCTCTAGGAATTTTAGCCTGAATACAAACTTTTTCAAAGGAATTTAAAAAGACATCCATATCCTCCCCCTCCTTAAATTCGGCTATCAATTTGGAATTCAATTTGTAACCCAGTCCTGTAGTTCCAGTTAAACCCAAGCCACCTACCTGCTCTGGTGCTGGTGGTTGGAGTCGTAGCTTCTCCAGTTCATGTTGCTTCTGGCGCTCTCGGTCCACCTCTTGCTGTTCCCGGTCAGCCTCTCACTGTTCATGCTCCCTCTTCTCCTCTGTGGCTTGCTTCTCTCGCTCAGCCTCCCTCTGGAACTCCAGCTCCATTCTGCACAACTCAATCTGCAGCCCGAGTACTTCTGGCTCCAGAATGCTGGTGACCTTCTCCTGCTGCTGTGGCCCTTCGCTGGCACTGGCCCTGCTGTCAACCTCATTGGATCTGGACACTGGCCGCTAGCCCTTCCACATTCAAGGTTTAGTCTTTTACAGTCAGTGACTCAATGTTCTGAGTATCTGCTACCATCAGGGCATTCACGAGGTTCTGCTTGGTGGCTCTTACCTCATATAGGACTCCTCTGTCCTTGCACAACTGCCCCAAGTAGTCTACAGTGTGCCCACTGTAGTTGGAAGTGATCTTCTTCCCTAACTACGGCTACTTTAACTTGCACTTTAGAGAAAAAATATAAAACAGGTAGGAACTTGACTGTAAGCCAAATGATAAAGTTCTGTTTCCTTTTTTAAAAAAATTAAATCACTGCCTTATTTTTTTTTTTTTTTTTGCAAGTGAGCTGTACAGTATTAAGCTGACACACTGAACAATTAAAGCTTGTTTTACGAAAATTATCAGCACCGCTTCCAACCAATCTGTCACAAATCCACTCAGCAGGTCAGGCCCTCTGCTCACACACTGCCAACCTCCGAGCGCAGTATTGTGGACAGGTAACAGAATAGGGTAACCTTCCTGTCTGTCTGTGGGTTCGAATCACCTTTGGTCTCAAGTTCTAGGGGGATTCAAATGGTGAACCTTATGCTAGCATACCCAAATGTACAGGCTCAGATAGTCTGCTCTTCAGGGAATGCCAGATATCTTTCACCAACGGGCACCTAACCAGGTATCCAAAATGAACCCTTAAAACTCTATGAAAAGACCTTAGGTATTCTTACCTTTTTCCAGTTCAGTAACACCATTAAGCTTACACACAGTTGTCAACTTCCAACCATATATACTTCACATGCAAAAGAAAGAATTTCAAAGGCACACCAGGCAGTCTCTTTAAAATAAGAGATTTACTTAGAAAATGGATAAAATAGGTAAAATGTAAACACAGAACAATATATCACAAAGCATACAATCACTTAAAAGAAAACAAGAAAAAAGTACAAACATAAAATGCTACCACAATAAAATTAAACTTTCCTATCTAATGTATTATCTTCTAAACAGTGCTTAAGGTAGATGTTTTCTAAGAACCCACAAGAAAAGTGTGTCTAAAGATCAGATGCATAATAGTTTAAACGGTCTCTAAACCTGCCTCTTCCATGATGTCACCTAGTTCCTTCTTGTATATTAAAAATTATACAACCAGGATGTCTCATCACTCAGGAGGTATATTAAATAAGGTGACATCAGCAAAAACTCATTTCCCACTAGGACTCTTTGATCTTGAGTCTTTCCTTTGATCTAGTGTGATTTCCTGCTTTTCAAAGACATCACAGGACTTTTATGACTAACTCTGCCATATCTCACTTAAGGGCCATATAGCTTTTTAACACCAGTTAAAATTAACTGTTCTTCCTCTGAAGACATCATAAAATGGATATTTTAGTTCTTAGCTTCAAAGAAGCACAGCTCATCAACAAGGCCATAAAATGCAACTTCTTGGAAGTCAAACACATTACAGAGCTCTGCTGTTTAGCATATACCCTGTCATTTTAACTGAAACCTGTGGGGGATGTCATCCCAAGGGCACAGGATGTCTCCTGTGAGACAGGTCGCATACCACATTCTATATTACAAATCATAGAACAATCATAACCAGCTGGCCAAGTGTCACAATCCTTATCTGCCAACTTCTTTGTATCTATAATAACCAGCAGGACTAGAACAAATTGCTATATACAAACACACACACACATATGCATTGCTTCATGATCTGAACTGTGCACTGCTAACATATAGCACTACAGCCATTTGCAAGATGACTAGGAAAAGGTTAATGTACCAGAGTGGCGCGTGTGTATATATTATATATACATATACACACACACGCACACACGCGCACACACACACACACACACACACATATTAACTGTTGCAGATCTCCTAAAGGAAAACACAGCTGTTAGGATTAGGAATGTGTTTTATCTGGACATACCATATAACTGAAATGCCACACAGGAGGGAGAAAGAGGGGGGGGAGCGGGCTTTGTTTTATTTTTATTTTCTAAGTAGTACAGTTACACTGAGCACATCCAATGAGTGTAATTTGAGCTGGCATGAGTATGCTCCATGTAGAAGAGATCTATTGAATCAAACAGTTTCAGTTTCTCTCCAAAATAGTGCAGAGCAGGGACACAAAGACATACTGCTCTAAACTGCTCTAGCAGAGTCATTCTAATACACCTCCAATTTTGTGAAGTTCAATCAGAATCTGATGAGCTCCATTTTTCTACTGTGATAGCAAGACATCTGCAGGGCTCCACCCACTGCAGCCGTAAAAATGGTCATTCTTTTTAGAGCTGCGTTGGGTATCGCCAGCAGACCTCTTGCAATAATAAAAGGACTTTGCATTCTTTGCGACCCAACAACATGCAGACCTCTTGCTATGATAAAAGGACTCTCGCGTTCTTTGTGACCCAACAACATGTTGGGAGTGTCAAGACAGTCGCCTCCACATCTCTGAACACTCCTCTTACTGCCCCCCCCACACAATCCACTACCGCACATGTGCGGTTAGTTGTGCCTTTTTTATATATTTGTTTTCTCCCCCCACTTGTCCACTCTCTCAGCACCCACCACCCTACTGCCCCCCAGAAATGTAATAGTGGCATTGGGGGTGCCCAATCCTCCAATGCAGGAATCGTTGTACTGTCCTGATCTACTGACTCCACCATCCGCTACCATGCATGCGCAGTTATTTTTGCCGTTATATATTCATATACACCATATTTATTTATTATATATATATATATATATATATATATATATATATATACACACACACACACACACACATACATACACACACACACACACACACACATATAAGCATTGTTTCCTCCCACCACCGACCCTCCCTCTCAGCTCCCACACCTCCCCAGAATCGCAACAGTGGCACTGGGGGTACCTAATCCCAAGTGCAGGAATCCTTGTTAGTTTTTGTTTTTAAACCTGTTCATAAACGTCCATTGATGTCTCTTGTGGCGTTAGCTTTTGCAGCCGTTGTACTTCCACCCTCCCAACCCTCCCACTCAGCACCCATCACCCCCTCCAAATCCTTACTTACCCATCGGGGGTCCAACGTTGTAATCCTCTCTAGACCGCAGACACGTCTTCACTCTTCAACGCCGGACCGCAAACTGAGGAAATCAGGTATGCTGTTCAATGTATTTCAATGGAGTTTTGAACTTAGTATGATAACTTGGCCATTTTTCAATATTTTTGCCCAAAATTTTCAGCATACCTTTTTGGGACAGCACCTCATGAACAACATGAGTGCCGTTAGATAAATTTATCCTGAAAGGTGATTTAGCAGTCCCTGCACAAAATCACCTTTCAGACAGAAGTTGAAAATTTACTCTGCCCTTGTTCATGAGGTGGGGGTCATAAGAAGGCTATGGTGTAAATTTGGGGTAAAAATATTAAAAAACAACAAAGTTACGAGCCTACGTTGAATTTTGTGAACACAGGCTTGTAACTTTGGTAATTTTCAATATTTTTACCCAACATTTACACCCTAGCCATATCTTTATAGCACCTCATAAATGTGACAGCTGTCATTTTCAAATCCTGGCCTAAATGTTTTTTCACATCCTGAAAGGTGGTTTTGCAGTCCCTGCACAAAATCACCTTTTGGGCAGGAGTAGATGATTTTCTCTGCTGTTCTTCATGAGGAGGGGTCATAAGAAGGTTATGTTGAAAATTTGGTGTAAAAATATTTAAAAAAAAAAGTTAGAAGCTTACGTTAATTTTGCAAAAGCAGGCTCAGAATTTTGGTAATTTTCAATATTTATACCCCAAATTTACAACATAGCCATTTCTTTACGGCACCTCATAAAAGTGGACAACTGACATTATTTAACTCCGACCCAAAATGTGTTTTTGCGTCCTGCAAGTTGATTTTGCAGTCTCTACGTAAAATCACCTTTCGACCAGGAGCAGACCATATGCTCTACCCTTCTTCATGAGGCAGGGTCATAACAAGGTTATGTTAAAAATCTTGTGTTCAAATATTACAAAACAAAAAATGTATGAGTCTACGTTACATTTTGCTAATGCAGTCTCGTAACTTTGGTATTTTTCTATATTTTGACCCCAAATTCCTTCTATGCAGTCCTGTCGGCTCTGGCCAGAGTTTGTTTACTTTATGCTGCAAAGGCAGTGAAATGAGTACTTGCATAACCTAAAATAGGACTAACAATGTAGTAACTTTTGTTTTGTTACCCACCCTCAGTGTCTGCTACCTATAAAAACTGCGGTATTCCACACCAGGGGTGTATAGAGAAAACTTGTTACAAACTGTTGCTCATATATTACCATCTATAGAAATCATGTTGAAGACCTTTGTTTAAAAAAACTGAATTTAAATTTAAAATCAAAATGTTTTACTTTGCAGAATACTACAGAACTCCATTTGAGAGAAATGGACTATGTCAACTGAAGTCAGAACGTCATAATAATTAGAGGATGTCTCATGTAAATAGGTCTAAAATTCTAAGAATAACCTGAAATGTTTTGAAACAAGCAATCCTGATTGGCTTAGAGGAAGTTTCCGATTTAGGGCAGCTACTCACATATTGTGGTAGCTGCCCTCAGTGATAGTTATTCCAGCCTGGTTTAAATAAGAAATACTGTCCCGTACCTTAGCATTTTCACTCGTAATTCTGTATGTTCCAATGCAGCCTGACTGGTTCTGCAATCCTTGGTAATCCATGACATGCCCCCGCTACCAAGCATGTAATGACATGTGACCAGTGAGAGTGCGGCGTTTCCATTGAATGAGGGTCGGATTTCTAATTATTTTTAAGATCAAGAATGGATACCTAAAGATTAGTTCAGCCGACCAACATGACCCTTGTTAGTCGAGCGGTGTCCTTCATTAATCTTTACGTGACAATTTTGATCTTAAAAATTAATTAGAAATCGTGCTCCATTCATTTCAGTGGAGAGTGCCCCTGCACTCTCCCTGGTCACATGTCATTATGTGCTTGAGCGCGGGGGCGTGTCACAATTACCAGAGATTGTAGAACCGGTCGGGTTGCATTGGAAAATACAGAATTACGAGTGAAAATGCTAACGTACGGGACAGTACTTCTTATTTAAACCAGGCTAGAATAAGTATCGCTGAGGGAGCTGCCACAATATGTGAGTGGTGGCTGCCCTCAGCTAAATCGAAAAATCACTTTAAATAATGTTGTGATTTATAACGTTTTAATTTGTTTCTCCCTACTGTTACCCCTTGCCCATGGGTTGTATTTGGAAATGAGCTTTGCCTTGGCAGGCCTCCCTCAGTCAACAATTTACAAATAAATTACTTACAAGTCTTGAAGTGAAACACGCTTTCCTAGAATGTTTCACCAGAAGTGATTATTCTTTTGTTAGCATTAATTAGTACTTACAATATGTTTACATCTGATATTAACCTTTAAAAAAGATGGACAGCTAATTTTAAAATGCTGCATTAAGCAATTTTGGATTACAGTTATTGTGGCATATTTTCATGCTTGACGGACTGAACTGAAGTTAGGGGTGCATCCACTGCATTATACAGTGATTTTAAGGAACTAGTGTACTGCCTAAAACCTTTTATATCTGAGGTACTTTTTCTTTTCTCTTCTGTTTGCCTGATGTTAGTAGGTGTGATGTGTGGGAAAGCACTCTACCTGGCAGCTGACCTATCTAGTTCTATATCCCCCCCCCAAATCAGCAGCACCGAGACCCGAGTGCGACATCAATGCTCACTAGCCATAGGGCCCTGCACTTCATAGGCCCTGTCCACACTGCACTGAAAATCTGTAATGTTTTGAAAGCGTTACAGACTGAAAATGCTACAGTGCATCCACACTACCACTGAAAATATTTTGAAACCGTTTTGAAAATGTTACAGGATTTTACTTGTGTAGTGTAGACAGGGTCAAACAGAGTTTTGAAACCATTACAGAAACCATTGTTGAAACCACCTCACAACAGGCTTCTATAACGGTTACGAAAATGCTTTCTGTAACGTTACCAGTGTAAACGTAACCCGTTATGGTAACAGTTTGGACCCTCTGTAACGTTACAGAGGGGATTTTCAAGGCTAGTGTAGACAGGGCCATAGGTGAATGGAGTCTTCCCTTGGCGCAGGGCCCAGGGGGCCCTACGTGTCTGCAGCTGTTCACACCAGGACCTGCGAAAATGAGGATGCGATTCCACTACCTCAAAAAGAAAGGAAATCTTTGCAATAAACTTAATTAATGACTCAGTTAGGATTCAACTTAACCCCACAAAAGTAGGGAAATGTGGCGTTAGGGTTTCCAATCCTCACTCCCCATCCCCACCCCCCAAGCAGCAAAAGGGAAAAACATTTAAAGTTCTGGGTCTGTGGAGTCTTGGTAAATCAGTGGTGGTGTCTTCCTTGGGGTTATCAGGCCTAATTCTCACCCCTCTTTTCTAACCTGTAGTCTCCTGTCTGAAGCAAAAGGTACAGCTGCAAGTTAGTGCGTTAAAGTGATGCACTCTTGAAAGGTAGGGAAGTTATGTCTCGCCAAATATTTCCAACAGAATCTGCTGTAGCTTTCTTCACACAGGGCCCTAAAGAAAAGAGATCATGTCTGACTTGTTTGCTCAGGGGATGGAGGGGGGGCATTAGGGTTGACAACCCCAAGGGAAGACGCCACCACTGATTCACCAAGTCTCTAGAGACTCAAAACCCTAATGATTTTTCCTTTTGCTTTTTGGGGAGTGGGGGTGGGGTGTTAGGGTTGGAAACCCTAACGCCACATTCCTCTACTTTTGTGGGGTTACGATGAACCCTGACTAGTATATTAATGCAGTTTTTTTTTTGCAAAGTATAGTATCAGTGTTCCCACACTATAATGAATGAAATGGGAACCATAGCATGAGTTCATTATAGCTCCCCATTTGTTACATCAAGAGATGCTTGTAAACACGGTAAAGCACTCAAACAATGCACCGAATTGCTGGCAATAAGCTGTAAATATTAAATGCCCACTTGAAGTTATCAAAACAAGATTCAGTTTTAATGAAAGTTATTCAAGTTTCAGCATAAAATCTTAAGTTTATTGTTCAGTATAATACAGTACCTATTAGCCATGACCACCCGCTCGCTTCCCAACTTAGCACGTCAGTGATCTCATTCTTAACACCTCAGCCTGCTGTGCTACAACCAGCCCCCCCCCCCGACCTGTCTGTGGAGAACTTTTCTCCAACAGCGGCGGCTCAATCTCAGGCTGCTATGCTATTAGCAGCTTTCCCCAACCTGTTTGTGGAGACCTCTTCTCCCATGGCAGCGGTTAAACTTCAGCCTGACATGCTACAACCAGCTCACCCCCCCCAACTCCGACCTGTTTGTGAAGACTTTTTCTCCGAATGTGGCAGACCTCAGTTTGTCAGACCCATTCCTGCCCATCAGACCTCCCCATCCATGCAGATGTTCTATGTCTGTCTTGCCCTCCTCACCTTTTTAAAAAACAAAACAATACTGGCTCAGCTGCTTTGAACCCATGCCCTCAGCTGGTCAGACCTCCACCATCTACTAAGTGAGTGTTGCTAAACAAAAGAAGGTTCCAACCTGTTTTACTCTCCCATGCACTCCAAACACGCTTGGCAGTATGAGAGGGAGTAGCAGTACATTTGGCAGTGGTTCAGTCGATGGACAAAGAGAACATGTAGTTTGGCAGTACGGGAGCAGGCTTAAACTACAGTACTTGCAGTGTGGAGCAGAGACTGACGCTGTGAGAGTGGAGGTAAACCAGATATTGAAATCAAATCACGATACAGTACTTACCGAGCTGAAGCTGAACCAGGCAGAAATTGAAACTGTACAAGGTAAACCCAGGAACCGGGCTAACACTATTGCAGTGATCTGTTTTGGGGACCTGCCTGCAGCTGACTCCTGATTAGGCTGTTTCAATTTGGGAGCTATACTGAGTGTTTGGTATATCAGGAAATTCACTATAGAGAGGTTTATTATAGCGAGGAAACAGTATATATATATTCATACATACACACACTGTGTGTATGTATAATATAAATATTAAGAAGGACACGAAATGAGATTGAAGGGTGGCCACATAAGGGGAAATATTAGGAAGTTCTTCTTCACGGAAAGGGTGGTGGATGCATGGAATAGCCTGCCTCAGGAGGTGGTGGCAGCCTGTACTATGGTGGGTTTTAATCCTGCATGGGACAGAAACAAAGGAATAATAGAGGTAGGAAGAAAAAGCTAAGCCAATGACCAATAAAGGTCACTGGCCGCTTTGTGAGCTAGTATAAACGGGTAGACTAGATGGGCCTGCATTCTTTATCTGCCGACAGAATCTATGAACCAAAGTTGATAGCTATAGTAGGAAATACTTACCCCGAGGAATGAACTATTGCCTGACAATTGGTGTACAGTAATATGACTACTGGAAGGCAACAGTTTATCACATGGGGTTAAGATCTGCCCACTATAGCCCTAAACAACTCCAGTCAATATGTTTATAAAACCCTGCATGTTACAGTGCGCCCCCCTGACTGACCGAGTCTACTTTAGCTTTATTATCTTTATAATCTGAAATTGGTGTGGTGATCCACTCAAAAAAAAAAAAAAAAAATCCATGGTATGGTCCTAGTAGAACTATAGAAGACCTATTTTTTGCTGGAACAAAATTTTCGCTATACTCACCATTTTGAAAATCCAGTGAAAATTAGATGCCAGTGAAAATATATTCTGCAACTGACAAGGTAGCTTGCTGTTGCACTTCAGCTAAATTAAACTGCTGTGAAAACGCTGGAGCGGACAAAACAGTAAAATTTAAGGGCAGTGAATTCATTGTCCTCTACAGTAATGATTTTTCTGACTATTATATCAGTGACCTGGTGCTAGTGATTCCTTTCCATCCCAATTTTGCTTTAAAAAAAATGCCCAAGCTGAGCGGTCACACTTCACATCGGCTTCTCTTGCTATAGAAAGAAAAAGGCAATTAAAGTTCACTTTTTAAAGTAATAATTTACTTTTCTGGAGCTACAAACAGACACTCTCCGGAGAGCAAAATGGGCAATCCTCGTCGGGATTGGGGCTCGCAAGACCACGGGAAAGGCAAAACAGTGGCAGTGGCTCAGTCAGCATGATTGTTGATGGTAGAGGAAGCTGTAGTGATGCAAAGCTCAGACACAAACTATGCAAACACTGGGCTCGAAACTGCAAAGATTAATCACCTCAGTAGCTGACTTGAACCAAAAAATTGACTCCTTTAATACAAAGGTCACAGTGGTGGAATCCGTGGTGGACTGTGTGAAAATCAATCTAAGGTTAAGAAGCAGACTGCTGTGATTGCAAGAGGCTCAGCACTTACAAGCCAGGCTGGAAACCCTTGAAAACTAAGTTCGTCCAGCAAATCTTCGACTTCTCAGTTTTCTAGATGGTAATAAAGGGGACCATCCCAAAATGCTTGTTAAGGACTGGTTCTCTGAAAAAACTACTGCCGGAGGGCAATTCGGACAGGTTTCAAGTGCAAAAGCTTAACTGTATAACGCCACGTGGGCAGATGAAGGCCTTAAATGTCCCCCGCACTTCACTGGTGGTAACAGCTGGGATTGGGGAGTGGGATCGCACTCTATCCCTGGCACAAAGAAATGGACCGCTGTCACAGAACGGTCAACCAAGACATCTTTTCCCGGACATTAGCTATGCTACCAGGCAACGAAGGAAAACATTTCATGGTGTCAATCATATCTTGAGAGAAGGTAACATACTTCATTCCATTGCTTTTCCTGCTTGTTTGTGAACTGTGCTTCAGGGTAAGGACTGGGCCTTTTCCAACCCCGTAGGGGCTGGCAAATGGGCCAAGAAGGTATGGGCACAGCAGCGGGTTAAGGTGAGGACCATGAGGACAGCACTGAAGATGTAGAGGTGCAGGAATCCTCAAACTGAGACCGTTTTACCTCCTTAAGACTTTTTCTAAGACTCTCTCATGTACCATCACCCTTTGTGCGGAGTTATTAACATGCCCACACTGTGACTTGAGTTACATACCTATGCTTTTTTACTGTATATTGCCCAACTATATTGCGAAGTCTCCTGTTTGGAGGCTGCAGTTTATGTATCTCACATTTTTTTATTTATTTATTTACTCATTCGGAAAAGACCTTTGAGCGCAAGCTCTTTTACAAAGGTTCCATGTCATAGATTGCAAAACAAAGTACAATAGGAGAAAGCAAAGGTACATCACAATGAACGATACAGCCTGGCTTTCAGAATTTACAGAATAACTCACATAGGTACAAGTTAAAATAACAAGAAAAACACTTTATGAGGGCGGGGGGGAATAAACAGCCACAAAGTGCCTTGTCAGTAGTTCAGAGGGACAGGGATGGCTGGCAGTGGGGTGTAGAAAAGAGGTACGAAAGAGAGAGAGGTAGGTACTGCGGTGGAGGTGAAGGGTGGTGGAAAAAGGAGTGATAAGGTATAGGGAGAAATGGGGGTGAGGGGAGGCTGAGTGGAGAAGACATGCTAGAGTAAATAGTGGGGTGCAAAGGGGCATGGTCAGGCAGCTTGCGTTAGTAGTGACTGTTAGAGAAACTCACGGGACTGGGAGTTGGGGGGGAGGTGAGGTGGCAGGTGCAGAAGGAACATGATGCAAACTGATTTCTGAGGCAAGTCATGAGAAGGGACAGAGGAAGGGGGTACCTGAGGCTTGCCTAGTGCTTGATGGGGGGCACAGAGCGCTGGTGCGGCTGGACTTGGGGTCAGGTGCACTTACAGAGTGTTATTAGGTGCTGTCTGAGGTCAGTTTTGAATTGGGTTAGACAATTGGTGGCCAAGAGGTGCCCAGGGAACTCATTCATCCACAGGAGGGCCTGGTAGGCAAATGCACGTTGCCCAAGTAAGGTGCGATAGAAGGGGATAGCCACGGCCCCTCTAATCCTCCCTTTGGTGACCTGTAACGAGTTGGCCGCCTTGATCAAATTGCCTACACAAGGTGGTGTTTTACCCAATAGAGCCTTCTTCCCTAGGATGCAAGTCTGGAATTTGACCCTGTTTCTTAATGACAGCCAATTTGCGTGTTCGTACAGAGTACAGGTGTGTGTACCATGCTCAGCATCCAGGGTGAGTCTACAGGCTTTGTCGAGCACAGTCTGAACCCTCTTGAGTGCTGTATCCATTGCTGCTCCATAGACCACTAGTCCATAGTCAATAGTAGATATAATGGAGCTGTGGACTGAGAGGCGGAGGGCCCCCAGAGAGAGGTACTGCCTGTGCCTGTACAAGACACCAATCTTCGTATTGACTGTCTTGACCACAGAGTCAATATGGTGCACAAACATAAGGGTATTATCTATTATGACCCCCAGATACTTGAATAAGTAGACTTTTTTTTGTTATTATTGATTTCTCTCCTGGCTTACCTGGCCTGCTTCCCTTCCAGGCAGCCTCTGGGGACTCTGTCCGCCGTCCGCATGCAGCTCACTCCAGCAATCTGCCATATTATCTCCTGCGGCTTGCCCCCCACAGCGGGGTGGTGGGAAGCCCCCATCTCGCCCACCTATTCCGGATCCAGATCGGCAGTCCCGAGCCAGCGCACCGAGGATGGCCATCAAGCCCAATTCTTCCTCTTTACTGTTCCCCGAGTCAGTGGGTGTGCAATGACGGCAGCAGCCGGGAGCGCGAATACATCTGCACGTGCCCCCATCCTGGCATCTGCCCCCGACTCCTCCCCAGTGTAATGCGTATGTCCCTGACACCCAGCCTCTATCAGGGGGCAGTCGGGTGCGGACCATCTTGAACCCCCGGAGAGGGAAAACAGTCCATCAGAAGCTCAATCCCTCTCCTCCCCTGCCAACCCCCGGCAACCCATGCTCGCTCCCGAACCCAGGTCACCGGCGTGGCGCGAGGTGTGGCGACCAGTGCCTCTGCCCACAGCACCACCAGCCGGCTTGAATAAACAGACTTGTTCCAGCGGGCTCACTGCATGAGTTGGAGATTATGAGGTTTTAATTCCAAGTTTACTTTTTCCCTTTTGTTTCCTGCTCATGCCGACTGCCTTTTTTCTTATTCTTAAAGCAACATCTGTTTCTTCTCTATTTGAGATTAGCAGAAAGTGCAACATTTCTTACACTTTGGTTTTAAGCTTTCGGAGAAACACATGGCAATACATTCTCCCAGGTGGGGTAGTTCCTTGCTGGACTGCATTTTGAACAATAACTTTTAGGAAACAGCCATGTTGCTCTTGGGCTCTGTTTCAGCGTATTATTTTGATGTCAGTAATGTGTAAAGCTTATGGTTATTCCCCCTTGATGGTGCATCACTGATATGGTAGATGCACATAATGTTTTCCTGTGATTAAGGGGCTTTTAGCTCCATTGGTCATGTATCAGTTCAGACTGTATCATACGGAATGTTACTTGATTGTTAATTAACTGAAAAACTAATAAAAATAAAGTACTGAAAAAAAAATGTTCCCTGGTAGACAAGTGGCCTCATCCCCCGGTACAATCCCTCCACAATATGCACGCCTCAGCATTGTAAAACTAGTAAACTATTTTTTCTCTTAGACGTGTTTACACTGAAAAACTGCCAAATGTAGTATGAATGTCACTGTGCAACTCGGCAGCTTAAAGAGCAGCTTCCAACTATCCGTGTTTCTGCTCTCCCCCAGCCCGTTTAATGGCTTACTTTCCCAGAAGTAATCTCATGAAGTTTGGCATAAAAAGCCGATTCCTACAAAAAAAATATAACCTTCGTAAACTTTAAAATTGCTCAGCTGGCAAAAAAAACACCGACTTCGGTTGGACAAAACCGCGCCCCATGTCGTACGCAGCCCTGTTTTGTGATGTCACAAAGCGAAGGCTGCGATGGCGTCTTATTGCTTTCATAGGCCAGTATTTTGCAGATATATTTACCCTTTGGTGCTGGGTTTTGTTGATCAAAGTGATCAATCGACTGGTGGGACCCGAGTTGGTGACGGATAACTGATAGAATAAATCCAACACTAAATGAATAAATATATCTGAAAATATGTAACCACATTGAAAGCAATCGAGCGCACTCAGGCAGCCTTCGTTTTGTGACATCACAAAACAGGGCTGCGTAGGGGCAGACGGGGGCATGTTTGTCCTACCGGAAAGTTGGTGTTTTTTTTGCCAGCTGAGTATTACGAGGGATATATCTTTTTGTAGAAAATGGCTTTTTATGCCAAACGTCGTGAGATTACTTCTGGGAAGGTAAGCCATCAAATGGGCTAGGGGAGGTGGCTACTAGAAAGCTGCTCTTTAACACAGAAACAGCGAAGCAGAAGCATTGCTATAGCAACCTTCGCTCTTGCTCCACTGTTTCTATACTATCAAAGCCACTGACTTACTTGGTCGCATTCACACTAGAGTCGGCAGCAGTTTTCCAATGCAAGCTCATTTAACAAAAAAATAAAATAAAATAGTTTAGTCGTTTATTTTAAAAAAAGGCACACGTGGTTTTGAATATGTTTATTAAAAGTATCTTTCTGGGACCAAACCACTCAGTTGCACTACTGAAAATTAAAGAAACAGCTGCTGAAGAATGTGTGAATGGCAGGGTCAACCAGATAATTGTTTTAAAATTGTACAGAACTTGATGTAGTATGCTGGGGCAAAAGAGGAGGACCACTAGCACCAGGGAACTTTATGTATACTAGCAGTTCACTTACAGAACATCATTGCAACATGTATACAAAAGCTGACTGGTTGCCACTGACACAAAGAGATGAGTACCAGTATTATCTGTTTCAATTTATTTTTGAAAACATTAAGTTGGATGACAGAAATCACTTGGGTGACTTGATGTTAAGTATGATAAAATATGAGGCGTAACAGTCACTGTTAGTGACCCCATCATGCAGAACAGTAATGAGACAAAAAGCTTTTTTTTTACCACGCAGTTAAAACTGGAATAGTCTCCCAGCAGAGATACGTTTAGCCTCATATGTATTCATTTTTAGGAATAAGTTGTTAGTTTATCATCAATGTCTATGTAAATGTTACTGATAGTTGTCATATAAATGGTTTTGGTCTATGTGTGTAAAATTCAGCGATATCCAGTATTGGAATACCTGTAAGTACTAATTCCATTTAGTAAAATTGTGTATTGTATGTTTTAAGTAACTTATGTGCTAGGAAATCATAAAATCTCAGGAGCACCTTGAAAATGGGACCGTGGTCCTAATGGTGTAATTGTGACATCAAATCCTGTTGAAAAATAAAGGTTTCTACTACTACCACTGTAAGTCTTGTAAAAAATGGCACTGACTGAACAACCATGTCATGCCTGTAAAACAGACCTTATGGTCCGGTGTGTAGCTACCTGGTAAACAAATAAAATGAAACTGAAACTGAAATAGTTCAAAAGACTATTGCCCGGTCTAGCGAACTATTCACCAGTTCAGGTTTGAAACTGGTCAATAGTTCAAAAGCCTTCAATGTCATGTGATTAGCTCTGGGCCAATCAAAAACCAGGATGTTTGTAATAAAAAAATATATATATTATTTTTTTATTTTATTTTATATATTATATACACACACGTATACATACACACACACACACACACACACACACACACACACACATATATAGTTTGTAAAGGCTCCAGTACAGATAAAGAGAGTACCAACCTGTTTTACTCACCTCATTTTAGGAAACACTCTTAAGACTTTTTTTTAATGATCACCAGTACTCACCCAACATTTGTAATTACTCTGCACGCCAAAGAATAGTGCTTCATAACACAACTGGTAATTCAAAAATATTTTTTTCCTGATTTACAGCACTGGTATGCATCCCAAATTTGTTTTACTCGCTAGATTTTAAAACTGGTGAGTAAATTACTCCTACTTGCCAATATTAGCTGGAGCATTGTTGGCACTTGATCTATTCTTATCTAGAAAACAAACTACAGTTTTTCAAAATGTACTCCTCACTCTACTCTGTCCAGACATTTGTATGCATCTGAATTTGGTTTTACTCACCTCACTTTCAAAAAGAGAAGTAGGGTATTAAATAGCCGGTACATCATAGCAAAATGTTACATGTATCACATGGTAATGCTAATCATTTTCCGAACTGCGTGGTACTAGACTGCTAATCATTTTTTATGTTTTCGATTCAGGTTTACACATTTAAAACACATTAAAAAAACTATTGTGCTAATCATTCTGTGCCACGCATTTTTTACAGTTGATAAACTGCTAATCAATTTTTCCAGCTTATTTAATACCCTGATATGAGAGAGAGAGAGAATTGGGATTAAGAACAGGCACACAGACTGAATTTAAAAATATGTGTCACTTGACAGTAATCACATGAAAGACAGAGGAAACTGCTTCAGAAAAGACAATATAGAGATCATTGCAAAAAAATTATAATCCAACATCTAGTCCTTTAAAAACCAATTTAGCACATATCTGTAATTTCTAAAAACTACTGTGCCCACAGAAGCGTTTTTACCTTATGAGCTTTGAGGGACATCAGCAGTAAAAATATGGTCAATAAGCTTAAGTGAACTTCCAACAAGACTGGATATATAAGCTCACTCACCAATAACACACTTCCAAAATATTTCCTCTTTCATATTTTTATTTATTTTTTATTTATTTCATTGTCAACCAATATTAGTCTATCACCACCAGCGTTTAGGGGCCTAAGAGTGGCCCTTCCTCAGGAAAACTGGTTAACTATAGAATAAATTTTGTATGTATAAAAAATATATCATTTTCATTCCTTTGCAAAAGTTAATCACAAAGCAGATTTCATAAATTATTTCTTAGAACCAATCAAGCATGAATTATGGAAAGCCCACACTTACTGTAATTTGCCTTATCAAGTTATTTCTTCTTGAGGGCACAGCAGGTATAAGTGGTGTGCCTAAGTAACAATAACACCTGACGAGTGTGGAATTCGTGCTGATGGAAACACGCCTTAGGGGTGTACTAAGGCACGAGGCACTTGCGCCGAGTGCCTTATGCCCTACATGCTGTTTTATCAGTGACGAATCTACACCTCGGAGGTAAGTTATTGCGCTTTATAAAATGGGTTCTTGTAAAGTAATTTTTTTTTTTTTAATGTGTAAAAAAAAAAAAATAGAGAATTATAAGAATAGGTTTAAAATTGTGAGAACAGTGAAAAAATAGTCCCTTGTATTAAGTTTCTGTGCAATGTATTTATTGTGTCCCCCCCGCACAGAAAAAGTTAGTCATACATTTTTAGTATGTTTTTTTTTTATTTCTTTGTTTGCCTGTGTTTAGTTAGGGAGTTGAAGTCTTAAGATATGAGCGTGTCTGTTGACTGGGAGCGAGCGTGTCCCTCAACAGACACCGTACAAAGCAGTGACAGTATTTCTTTTTGTTTCCTGGTTTCGTTTTTGGGGAATATTTGGCTCGTTATTAGTTTTAAAAAAGTAAAGCGACTGACTGATGCTTCATTGCTGCTTGCCGATGGTTCGTCAGGTAGGTGGGTTTCCGTTACGGGATTTGCCGCGGTTTGAAAAAAAAATGCCGTTTCGCTTTTGGTGCCGTTTTTCGTCGGTACTTTTTAAAGTCTGGTAATGGTGGCAGGGGGCAGAGAAGCCGTGAGAGTAATTTGTGAGGTACGAGGTTTTTCTTTATTTAGATGGAGTGCCATATGTTGTTGAGTGCAGTGTTAGGTTACTGTGATGTCGTGCTGCCGGTTCAGTGAGCTCTGCCAGTCAACGTTTCTGTTAATGCTTGGCAGAGCTCATTAATTTTTTGGGTCATTTGGCTTCTTGGTGGGCAGTAGTACCGGTTGGCTACAATATCATCTGATAAGGACACGGCTCAGATGATGTTGTAGCCAATCAGTGCTTTGGGATTTCCAAGCCCATTTTATAAAAATGTATATATATCCCCTAGTTTCCAAATTTTGTATAATTTTTAGAGTCAACTTAAAGTTTGGTCAAGTTGTTTAAAGTACTTAATCACCTGTTATTAGCTTTTATATTTGCTTCCCCTTTTGGCTTATTTTAATATGCAAAGTCTAAAAATAAATACCAGTTCTTATGTTTAAAATAAAATATATATTTCCAGCACATATTAGGTTCAAAACACACTGGCCAAGATATTCAAAGGAGTTGCACCAGCGCAACCCCAGTAACGCGCCCCAGGGCAATATTCAAAAGGGGGACTTGCACAGTGCAAGTCCCAATGTGCCGGGGCGCAATGATAATGTATGCGGCGCATCACCAGGGGGCATGCCCATGCCCCTCACATGCACTGCATACTGGGGCACAATGTTGAGCCCGAAAAAAAAGGTTCAAATGGGAGCCACCCACAGGCGGGCCACTGTAGTGAGGGGCGCAACACAGCGGTCACCAGCCGTGGGTGGCACCCCCCCCGAACATAGTCCACAAGCACCCACAGATCGCCCTGGTAGTCTAGAGGTACCCCCTCCATCCCTGTAGCACGATCGCCTACAATATGGGTAACTCATATCCCTGGCAGTCCAGTGGTACCCCCCCACTCCTCCCAATACCGTACTCCCCGCACATAACAATAATCTTTGTTTTGCGTCTTTCAAAATTGTCAAGGTGCATCACAGTGAATTAAAACAAAAAAATAAAACAGCTTTATATAAAATGTTCAATAAAAAATGTTCAATAAAATCCAATAATCAGCACTAATAATTAGGGTAAGCTCAGGCCCATAAATACATCTTCAGTGTCTGTTTAAAGGACCCCACAGTCATGCACTCCTGAAGCTTGACGTGGTAGAGAATTCCAAAGGGCTGGTGCTGCGTACAAAAATGAATGGGCCCTGAAGATTTTAAAGATACCCTTGGAATCTCTAGCAACCCCTCATCAGTCGATCGGAACAGTCGCTGGGGGGGCAGTAAGGGGACAGAAGCTCTTTCAAATAGTCCGGGCCAAGTCCATGTAGGGCTTTATAAGTCAGTAATCCGACTTTGAAGGTGATCCACCACTGAATTGGTAGCCAGTGCTGTCCGCACAGCACCGGGGTGATGTGACATGTACAGGGAGTCCCAGTCAACAACTGGGCTGCAGCGTTCTGCACCAGCTGCAGGCGGTGGATATCAACCCCCAGTAGTCCAAAGTAAAGGGAGTTGCAGTAATCAAGGCACGAGGTCACCCCTCCTGGTGGCCAGTGGCACCCTCCACCCACAGAGGACACCCGGCTCACCCAGCTCCCCCCCACCCTGTCAGCGATCGCGGCTACGGGCGGGGTGGGGTGTGCCACTAGACTACCAGGGAAGACCTATATATTTCTTGTACAGCGACTGGGGCTACGGGGAAGGAGGGGCTTACCACTGGACTGCCAGGGCATAGGTACAGGTGTTTTCTATGGCGCTTTCCGCTACGGGGAGGGTGGGGGGTTACAACACATGTCCTCTGGGGGCACCGCATGCTGTGCAGGGCACCAGGCGCAAGTCGCTGGCCTGCCCTGCACAACTCATGCAAATGGAGCCATAATGACATACAAATGGCCCCATTTGCTCCTTGCATACATTATGGCCCCATTTGCATACTGCCAGCTGAATATCAGGAATTTGCGCACAGCATAACTCTGTTGCGCTGGCACAGGTCCCATTCCTGGTATTCAGCCCTGTCTGGGTTGGATGCGCCAGCACATGATATTTGCGCAGTGCGCATTACCTGATATATTCAGAGGAGATGCCATTGCTCATCTCCTTTGAATATATCGCCCCCCCAAGAGTCTCACCCAAGCAAGAACACAGTTGCGCCCGGCGCACTTACTCGCGCCAATAAGGTTAGTATGTTTGAATATCGGGCCCATTATGTACAAATGTACAGTGTATGATAATGATCCCCCCAAGTATTGTGTGGTGACTAGCTAGATTTTTATTCCTTTTTTTTTTTTTAAAGCACGTAGTGTGCATGCTGAGCTCATAAAAATGGTTTTGTCCCTTTTTTAGAGAGAGGTGACTACAGGGTCAGGAGACCATTCAACTACAGATACTGCAGGGGATACCACAGGGAGAAAATATTCAGAGCTATCAGAAGGCAGATCAGGCCCAGCAGGGGCAGAAGGAGGGACAGGAGGTAATACCTTTGTTTTAACAGGAGAGACGCTAAGCTGAAAGCTTGTTTACAAGGTGCAACCTGGGAGCACAAGGAAGTTAAGTGACTTGTTCAGGGTCACACAGTATGCAAGTGGAGGCTGTGGGATTCAAACCCAGGTCTCCAGGTTTGCAGCTCAAAGCCTTAAACCACTGCGTGCCTCCTAATACAGATGGAGGAGGAAGGAAAAAAGACACCAAGTCAAAGGAAACACCATAACCTACTGTAACAATGTGGTCACACAGAAAACAACCTTAGTGTACAAAAATGCTACAACTACAGTCACTGCACAACGTGCAAAACAAATAAATCCAGAAAATCAAAGAACCCACTCTGGTTTTCCAAAGAAGTGTCGACTATAATTAGAGATTAAAAAAAAAAAAAGCTTAGAGAAAGTACAAGGAGATCAAATCCGAGAAGGATAAAAAAAGAATACAAGATTAAACTCAAGGAAGCAGAAAAAGCAATTAGGATAGCCGAGGCCCAGACAGAGGAAAGAACAACGCAGGGAGTGAAGAGGGGAAACACAACATTGTTTTGTTATATATGGGGCAGAAAAGAAAGAGTAAAGGAGGAAAAACCAGGCTGTCAACTAAAGAGGGACAGCTGGTGGAGAATTACAAAGACAAAGCGGAAGTACTCAATGAATTTTTCTGCTCGGCCTTCATCCATAACGACAAAGGTAATGGTCCAGCACTAGCCAAGGCACATCTCCAAAACAGAGGCGTAGACACCTGCTCCTTTACAAAAGAAAGGGTCCTTGAGGAGCTGTCTAAATTAATGGTGGACAAGGCAATGGGGCCAGATGGAATACACTCAAGAGTTCTGAAGGAACTGCGGGAGGAACTTGCAGCCCCACTAGCCGAACTATTTAACGAGTCACTGGAAGATGTCACAGTGCCACAGGACTGGAGAAGGGCCACAGTTGTGCCACTGCACAAGAGTGGTAGCAGGGAGATGGCAGGAAATTACCACCCAGTTAGCCTGACCTCAGTGGTGGGTAAAGTAATGGAGACATTGCTTAAAAAAAGGGTAGTGGAGTACCTGAAAGAAAGTGGGAAACTTGACCTGAAGCAGCATGGTTTCAAGGCAGGATGCTCATGCTAAACAAATATGATAGAATTCTTCGACTGGGTTACAAGAGCAGTGCACCAAGATGTGGCTGTGGACATAGTATATCTGGATTTTAGCAAAGCCTTTGATATGGTTCCACACAAAAGGCTAGCAAATAAATTGAAACAAAAAGGCATAGATCAAAAAGTGGTCAACTGGATAAAAAGCTAGTTATACAACAGGACTTAAGAGAGTTATGGTAAATGGCACCTTGTCGCAGTAGAGAGAGTAACCAGTGGGGTTCCACAGGGATCAGTGCTTGACCCAATCCTTTTTCACGTATTCATCAGCGACATCGCTAATGGACTGAAAGGGAATGTCTGCCTGCTCGCAGACCATACAAAGCTCTGCAACAGGGTGGACACACAGGAAGGGGTCCAAGGAATGGAAGCAGATCTAAGAAAGCTGGAGGAATGGTCCAAGAACTGGCAGTTGAGATTCAATACCAAAAAGTGTAAGGTAATGCACTTGGGTAAGAGGAACCCAGGAAATAACTATGTCCTGGAAGGGCAGCAATTGGAAAAGACAAAGATGGAACGGAATCTAGGAGTTATGATAGCAGACAATTTAAAGTTAGGAAAGCAATGCGAAATAGCAGCACTAAGAGCAAGCGGCATACTTGGATGCATAGGTAGGAGTATTACTAGCAGAAAGTGTGAGGTAATCATCGCACTTTATAGGTCCTTGGTGAGGCCTCACTTGGAGTACTGTGTGCAGTTCTGGAGGCCACACCTAAAAAAGGACATAGACTGTCTGGAATCCGGGCAGAGGACAGCCACCAAGATGGTGCAGGGACTACACCACGAACCTTACGAAAATAGGCTCAGCCAGTTAAATTTGTTCTCCCTAGAGCAGAGAAGGAACAGAGGAGACATGATAGAAACATTCAAATTTGTTAAAGGGATAAACGCAGTACACACCGGTAACCGCTTTCAGGAAAATAGGACTGTGCATACAAAAGGGCACAATTTACACCTGGTTGGCGGTAAATTCAGAACCAATGTTAGGAAGTACTTCACAGAAAAGGTCATGGACCCTTGGAACAGCCTGCTACCTGAGGTGGTGGTGGCTAGGACTGTCAGAGAATTCAAACGGGCATGGGACAGTCAATGTAGTCACCTCAACAAGAGCAGTAGATGGGGTGGTAGACATCTCGGGCAGACTAGATGGACCACACAGTCTCCTCCTGCCAGCAAATTCTTATGTTCTTATGTACAATTTGTCTAGGAAAACAGTAAGTATGGAGGAAATACAAGTTGTTAAGCAGAGGGCTATCATTCTGTCCATATAATAAAACTGATGAATTTGAACTGAAATTAGACTTGAAACAGATTTTATCAGAAACTCAGAATGAGATATTTACTGCCACAAGACAATGTTATGTAACAAAAACAGGAAAAGAAAGAGATCTTTAAGTCAGAAATTGAAGTTAAAATCTTACTATAATCCTCCAGGAAACATACCATTTATTACAGAGAGCTATACTGCCGTGGTAAACAAAGAAATTGACAATATGTTACAAAAAGAAGAGTAAATGGACCAAAAAAAGAAGTTTAACTTAACAGCTGAAGAATATGCAGCATTAAGAAGCTTAGAAATGACAACAGTATAGTTACAAAAAAGTGTGGATAAAGGAGGAGTTATAGTTGCCTCAGACAGCTAGTGTTGGAACCCACTCGGGAGGGAGCAATCTTAGACCTGGTACCCTCAAACAGGGACAGAGAGAGGATCTCAGATTTAGAAGCGAGTAGCCATCTGGGAACAAGTGACCACCGAACAGTGTGGTTCACGATAAATGCAACCTGCAGTACCAATGTGCCCCAGCGTGATATTCAAGCGGCGGGTTACTATTGCAAACCGATGTGCGGGGTGCATCTGTAATGTATCGCGGCGCAAAGTGTGGGCGTGCCCATGCATATCGGCACATCCCGACATTCAGCCGGGATGTGCGATGCATATGCCAGCACAGATCCGCTTTGCACTAAACGGGGGGGGGGGAGGTGCAATGTTATGCCCGACGAAACCAGGAGCAAGTCCTGGCCACCCACAGGTGAGCTGCTGTATTGCAAGGCGCAACATGGCAGCCGCCTGCTGTGGGTGGCATGGTCCTCGAGCCCCCTGCCCATGGGGCATCATGCCCCTCCCTCGCACGATCGCAGGCACACGTCGAGGAAACCCTGGTGGTCCAGTGGACCGCTAGCCCTTGCCCGATCATGGGCATATGCACATATGATCCCCGTCGCCCGCTCGCGGGCATATATCACACTCCCTGGTGGTCCAGTGAACAGATCTCCGTCGCCTGCTCGCGGGCATATGTCAAACCCCCTGGTGGTCCAGTGGTACCCCCCTTCCCCACTGAGTCCCCCGCAACCCTGCACCCCCCCAGTCAGCGGCAGGCAGCAACTCCTGCAGTTACTACTTATGCAGAGGAAAATACTGCTAAATCAATGAAGGGGGGGGTAAGACATTCTTCAGATACATAACGGACAAGAGAAAAACTAAGGATAAAAGGGGAAGGAGGGGTTTACGTGGAGGAGGACCACCAAAAGGTAGAAATACTGAACAAATATTTCTGTTCTGTGTTCATGAAGGAAGGGCCAGGGAGCGGGCCAGTAATCAAGGAAAAGGCAGTCAAGGAAATGGAATTGATGGACACAAGCCCTATCACAGTGGAGAAGGGTGTTAGGGGAGTTATCCCAGTTAAAAGTGGGTTAGGCAATGGGAGAAGTTATCTGCATCTCTGACAACCACTTTTTTTATTTATTTATTTACATTTTATCCTTCTTCTGGAGACTGGCAGGTGGCTCCGGCCCCTCCCTTGGAGGGGACTCGGTCTCCGGTCCCAAAATCCCTGCACCCAACCCATCCGGTGATCCCCCATAGGTTAGCCCCCCCTCCATGACAGGGCTGAGGTGGAGGGCACCTACCTTCCCTCTCCACCCAGAGACCAACATTCAGATTCCAGAGGACCTGGTACGGGTGCTGTGGGGCCATCATGGAGCCTGCCAGCTCAGTTTTTCCACCTTGTTTTCTCCCCTCCCCTTGCCGCAGTGCTTGTGTGCATGTGGAGGCATGCATAACACAGCAACCCACGGCACCCTCCCTTGCCTAGTCGCTCCCATCTGCACTACCTCTGGGCCTCCACCCAGGGACAGCCTTGCAGCGTGAGTGGCTGAATCCCCACCCAGGAGTGGCGAGCCGCCCTACAGCTGCCCGATCCATCTCCTGGCGCCCCCCCGTCGACCCGAACCTGGGTTGCCGGCGTAGCGCTAGATGTGACATCCAGTGCCTCAACCCTCAGCAGCACCGGGCCGGCCTGACAACCCTGCTTAACCTATCAATGGAAACAGGAGTGGTCCCATGGGACTGGAGGAGGGCAGATGTAGTTCCTCTCCACAAAGGGGGAAGCAGGGAAGAGCCAGGTAACTGCAGGCCAGTCAGCCTGAGTTCGGTAGTGGGTAAAATTATGGAATCACTACTAAAGAAAAGGCTGGTGGAATACCTAGCGGCCAGTGGACTGCAGGATCCAAAGCAGCACGGCTTCACGGGGGAGGGGGCTCTTGTCAGACTAACCTAATTTTCTTTGATTGGGTTACTAAGGTAGTGGATCGGGGGATGCAGTGGACAGGGCACACCTGGATTGCAGTAAGGCCTTTGACACCATTCCCCACAGAAGACTGGTGAACAAGCTGAGTAGTCTGTGAGTGGGTCCTATATTTGCTAGGTGGGTGAAGAACTGGCTCGATTACAGGTGGCAAAGGGTGGTGGTAAACGGCATTCACACAGGGGTGAGTAAAGTGACCAGTGGGGTACCACAGGGGTCAGTACTGGGCCCAGTACTCTTCAATGACTTCATCAGTGACACTGCAAAGGGGCTGAAAGGGAAGGTATGCCTGTTTGTGGATGATACAAAAATTTGCAATAGAGTGGACATGCCCAGTGGGGTTGAAAGTATGAGAAAAGACCTAAAGAAGTTGGAGGGCTGGTCATGAATATGGCAACTGGGTTTTAATGCAAAAAAGTGCAAAATCATGCACCTGGGTCACAGGAACCCGATGGTAACTTACCAACTGGGTGGGGAAGAGCTTGCAGTAGCAAAACAGCAAAGGGACTGAGGGGGTGATCATATCTGGTAACCTTAAGGTGTCTAGGCAGTGTAACAAGGCGGTCCGTAAGGCAAACAGGATGCTTGGATGCATAGGCAGAAGTATCACCATAAGGAAGAGGAAGGTTATTATACCAATGTATAAATCATTAGTACTGTGTCCAGTTCTGGAGGCCTCACCATAGAAAGGACATAGGCAGGGTAGAGGCGATGCAAAGAAGGGCTCCCAAAATGATGCAGGGCCTGCATCAGAGACCCTACAAGGAAAGGCACAGGGGAATTAAACATGTACTTACTGAAGGAGAGGAGGGAGAGAGGTGACATCATAGAGACTTTCAAATATCTCACAGGTATAAACAAAGTGCAGGAGGGGAGCATCTTCCATCGCAAAAGATGCTCGAAGACAAGGGGTCATTCTAGGACACTGGAGAGGGAAGATTTAGGGGAAATTTGAGGAAGTTCTTCTCTGAGAGGGTGGTGGATGCTTGGAATAGACTCCCAGTGGAGGTGGTGGGGGCAAAGACAGTTGAGGGGTTTAAGAACGCATGGGATAGGCATAAAAAAAATAAAAAAAAATTGTAGAAAGAAGGCAAGAGAGGGGTAATCACAGGCTGCGTAGGGACATTAAAGACAATGTAGGCAGGGAAAATAGGGCAGACTGGGTGGACCATGTGGTCCTTTTCTGCCGTCAACTTCTAAGTATAGTTTCAGGGCCTAACTCTGTTCTGAAACCACTTTCAGTCTTTATAGATTTTCACATCAGACCTCTGGTAGAATCACCCAAATTCTATTTCAGAGACTGTGTACACCCGATATAGATTTTGGAAGAACTGAATAAGGAAAAACTTGAATTGAATGAATGCCTTCTTGTTACATGGGATTTGAAGAACTTACACACCTCAATCTCACATGACTTGGGATGCCAAGCATTATCAGAGACCCCAGCCAGAGAAAGACCAGACAGTTTACAGCCAAGCTCTGTTTGGTACGATTGGCAGAACTAGCACGGACACAAAAATACTTCTGATTCGAAAAAACATTTTAATCAGCAAATCAGAGGAACTGCCATGGGCAGTAGCATGGCACCTTACTATGCAAACATAAACATGGATGTGTTCAAATGGAAATGTTTATGATAACCTTTTTTTTTTTTTTGTTAAGTTCTTGTTTGGGAGCGTTTTATAGATGATATCGTAGTCATCTAGAACGGCACTGAACAGGAGGCACAGAACATCCATGAACATCTTAAGTCACACAAACAAAAAACAGAGTATAACTGAACTTCCTTTTCTGGATTTGGCGATTTTTGAAAACAAAACAAAAAACTATGCAGGCTGCACAGAAAACCAAAACAACCTTGAAGGCAGACAGTTACCCTCTGAAAAGGCGGTGGAATGTATTCTGCACAGCCAGTTTATTTGACCAGAAAGGAACTGTACCACACAAAAAGACTATGTCGATGCAAAAACGATTCCAGGAGAGGGGGTACAGTCAGAGAACTATAGGAGAGCCTATCCAGAAAACAGGAAAAAGACAAGAGTTACTACAGAATGGAGCAAACAGAAAGAACACTAAGCAAGAACAAGTTATTTTTAATACAGCCCTACAGTGGCCACCTTTAGAAAATTGGTAACATCAAAAACACTGAAATGTACTTACATCTTCTTTAAACAGAAGAGACAGCTTTTAGTAAGCAGCCATTAATAGTTGCAAGGAAAAATAGATCCCTACAGGACAAAATAATGCATACTGACCAGAGACTACATACAACAGAAAGGGAATATTTCTGAAAGAGACAAGATATTAAGGGCAATTACAAATGTGGAGACTGCATCCATTGTAATACTCACAAAATAAAGAAGTTAATAAACCAAGCCAGGAATGAGAAACATGCTATCAAGGAGTTCATTGCATGCCAGACAACAAGGGTAATTATACATGATAAAATGCCCATGCGACAAAATCTATATTGGTAAAACTGCACGCCAACTAAACCCAAAAAAAAACAAGAATGGAGGAGCATAAGGGCTGCATTAGGCAAGCTGACATAACTTGGCCCATAGCTAGACATTTTTTTTTTTAGAACAAAAGCATCAGTTACCCTGAGATTTTCTGGAATTGAAAAGGCACAACCAGATAAAAAAGAAGGAGATCTAGACAAACAATTTTCGCTGAGAGAAGCATTCTGCACTGATTGATTTAAGTCTATAGATCAAAAATATGGTTTAAACGAGGGAATTTACTGGTTACCTAAATTATAGGGTGCCATGCATTAAATACCATATATTTGCCTCTTTAACATATCTAAGTCTCTCCATATGTTGTAAGAGCACGTCAAGCTTTTCTGGCAGTACTAATTTATACCAGCTTTTACTATCAAAACAACTACAGACATTGGAATACTATGCAGGAGTGGTGTTAGATATCCAGTCTTTAAACCGGGCCACGCAGTGGTGGAGATTAGTCATTACACTTGTACCAAGAAAACTTATTATAGGTTAATAGACACAAATAGTATTACCCCAATAGGCTAACCAAAGAAAGGAAACTGGGAACGTACTAATAAACTTCCTGCTTTAGGAACCAGATATCTTGGTGTCTAGTTTTGCACACACCAACAGGTGGCGCTGTACTGGTGGGCTAGGCGAGAAGAGGAGCAGACAGTGCTCGACAGCATGCTCCCATTTTAGTGATGTCATCGCGTCACCATGAGACAACAAGCGTGCTCACGCCGGATTCTGCCAGGCTTCCCTCAGCATGTACTGAGAACCTGCAGAAGCGAGCACTGCTCCACCAGGCAGAAGGCCACACACTCAGACGCCACATACTGGCTGAGCTTGTAACACCTCAGCAATGTTAGCAGATGCATTTACTTTGACATCAAACCATACTAGTAACTGAAGTTGAAAACTGTTTACTCTCACATATGGGGCTCAGCATTGAATCTAAAGAAAGCAGGTAGCGTCAGAAGTAAGAAATGTAAATTACAAAAACATTTTATGAGCACAGCATGCCTTAAAAATGGAACTTTCACTTACAGGAATGGTAAAATAAAACTTTGATGGTCACCATAAAATACTTAGGGGGACCATTGTAAATATGTAAATAATGCATTCTGCACCTAATATGTAATGGAAACAAATGTTTTATTTTAAACATGCGAGCTGGTAAATATATATTGTATTTTAAGACTTTGCGTATTAAAACAAGCCAACTGAGGAGACAAATAGAAGAGCTAATAACAGGCACTTCAAATAACTTGATAAAACTTGAAGTAAACGCTAACAGTTATACAGTATTTGCAAACTAGGGGATATACATATGTTTCAAGCATACCACTTACACCTGTAGTGCCCACAGGAAGAAATAACTTGAGAAGAAAGTGAATTTCAATAAGTATGGGCTTTCTATAATGCCTGCTTGATTGGTTCTAAGAAAGAATTTATGAAGTATGTTTTTGATTAACTTTTGGCAAGGAATGGAAACTCGCGCGCACACATACAACGTACACTACATATAAATACATACATACACACACATATATATATATATATATATATACACATACATATACGCACACACACATATACATGCACATAAACATAAACACACACACACACACACACAAGCACACACGTATAAAGAGAATAATGGATAGGTAAGTGTGTGTTATGGATTTTTTTTCACACACCCGACATGTATGATGACCAATAACCTTTGAGAGCGGAGCTCGAGAGGTTTATGTGGTCATCACACACCAAGGGTGTGTGAAAAAATCCATAACATCAAACTTACCTATCCTTTATTTTTTATAATTGCTGGTGTGGAGGTTTAAACTGTATTTCTAGCAGCTTGAAACAAAAAGACGTTTTTTAGCTAAAGTGCAGTTTTGTTTTTGAAGAAATTGAACTGTACATGAATAAAACACAGTTGAAATACTTTTTGTGAAACAATGGAATGCAACAGTTTCTTTGGGGAATGTCACATCAACTGGATTTTGGGTTATTATGAAGTGTCATATCAACCAGATTTCAGGTTATTATTGCCTTTGGAGCATAATAACCAGAAATCCAGTTGATACGTATTTTTAGCAAAACAGTAATCCAGTTGATATTTATGGTCGCCAGTAAATGTATAACATTTTAATTTTAAACTTAAACAGTTTACCCAGGAAAGGGGCACTCTTAGGCTCTGAAACATTGGCATTGCTGTAGTAATACTGGAAGGCAGGGAAATAAAAAATACAAAAACATACAAGATAAAAAAGTAATGGAAGTGTGTTATTGGTGCGTGACCTTACATATCCAGTCTTACTGGAAGTTCTCTTTGGCTTAGATTGAATCAGGCTCCTCCCACTTATAGCTGTTCTTGATTTTCAACAAGGGGAGCGGAGCTGGATACTCAACATTCACAATCAACTTAAGCCTCTTTTTTTCCCCCAAATGTGAACATATGTGTCTCACCTAGGAAGTACAGTCTGTCTGAATGGGGTCCTTCGGGGTCATTTTTCTTCACAAAATGAAAGTCATGTGGCGCTTTAGCCATCATGAACCCATGATACTTCTTGCTGTCACCAAGAAATTTTCTAAGATGAGTCCAGGAATACCTCTCTACGTAGTAGGGTTCAAGTTCCTGAGGCCCATCTGTCGCTACATCTTCATCGGCATCTACACTTCCAAAGATCTCAAGACCTAGCTGTTCAGTTTCCATCGCTGCTGCCATGTCTTAACCTGTCAGAACTGTGAAATGTGATGGATTGAGATGAATCACCTAGTAAAAAAAAAAAAAAACAAAGATGCAGGACATTCAACCACACGAACAGTGATAACTGTATCTACAGGTTTAACTTTGACCTCAAAAGCACTCATAAAGTGGACTTCGACATCATGGGGAGGAAATGCAGCCCAGCGGTTAAAGTACAGAGCCAAGGCCCTGAAGAACCAGAATTAAAGCCAACCCCTGCCACTTACTGGGTGACTCAACCCTTCTTCAAGGCTCCAAAGAGCTACTCGACCCGGGTTTTCAGAGGCCCGCATCTGCTGTACATCCAGGTACATTTTACACAGTTCTGTGCACCTGTCCTGATGCACTTTTTTTTTTTTTTTTTTTTTTTTTAAACACAACTCTTTATCTCCTCCGTTGCATCCCCAAACTCTATCAGGCTACCTAACTCACCAGTCCGTTCTACCGCCTTCCATGGCCTCCGTTCCTCATATATATTACTGCCCTACTTGTCAGGTCCCGACCGGACAGTCCCCCCAGCTCTGAGCCCCCTGGTGTAAGGCCGCCTTTCCACTGTCTGGCACTCTATCTACAATCTAGAGTGCCCGGTCGGCTCAGCGAGGAGGCTGAAAGGGTGGAGACCTGGAGTTAGGCATGTGACGGCTGACCCTGTAGGAGCCATCGCCTATCAGGGACAGGGGGGGTTTTCTTGGTGGATTTACTCCCTGCCCCAGCCTGCCCTCCACTGGAGCCCGGCCGTGCAATGACGTCCAGCGTCTGCTGAGCTCCACCCCTATTGTCCTATGACGGCGATGCAAGTTCCATGCAAGCCCCCAGCCAGCACCAGAGGTCACTGAGGAGCGACGCAAAGCCCTACTCCCTCCCCAGAAGGGAGAGCTATCCTTCAGATGCTCAATCCCTTCCCTCCCCTGCTGACCCCCAGTGGCCTGGGCTCCTTCCCGAACCCGGGTCGCCAGCGTGGTGTGCGGTGAGGCATCCAATGCCTTAACCCTCAGCGCCACCAGGCCGGGCGATGCACCTTGATTTAATATTCATCTGTTAGATGCGGGAAGCAAGGGCTTAAGTCTGTTGTGGTCTAGGAGTTGTGTCCTGCAACGGTAGTATGCATCAAAAATGGGATGCATTCTGCTATAAACTAACTGCTGCAATTGAACACAGTTTCAAAAACAGTACCCACATATTTCAAACAGCTGCAAGACGCAGCGTCGCAGAAGCGCTTAAAAATCTGTCCCAATATTTGGGGAGAGGGGGGCAATGTTAACAGAAATTCAGTCTGGTGACTAAAAAAAATGTCTCCATCATCCAATATACCAAAAATGTTTTTTTTTTGTTTGTTTGTTTTTTAGTATTTTTTTCTTTTATTTAAATGTTTACTGAATTGAAACTTAAACACAATGCTTAGAAGAAAAAAAGATTTCCTTATTGTTACAAACATAAAAAATGTATAGGATTAAGAGACGTACACAATAAACTACATTCATCAATTCAACATATAATACGACACAACACAACACAACAGATACTATGTCAATCAGAGTCAAATGGATTAATATTTTCCCCTTTTCAACAATCGATAAGTACAGAGATGAATGGATGTAATTTCATGAACAAAACAAAAAATAACTCAGAAGATTAAAGTGCTCCAGCCTGAACTACAAAGTCTAATTTTCTATTTCTTATCAAAACCATTGGCATTGCTGCTAAACAATGTGCATGTTTTTCTAGTTTTGATGGCTCAATCAAATAATTTTTTTTTTTTAATGTCTCAAAAGAACAGACTGTTAATAAGATTTGTGTCACTTGGGAGTCAATAACTAACTACTAGAAGAAATAAGCCTAGAGCCAGATCCCATTTTTGTCACTCTTCATTTCTTTGCACTTAGCTGCCCTTAAATAATAACAAGTCAGCACAAAGGATCCCACACTCAAGTGGGAGATTCAATAGTCTGCATTGTATGTTAGAGCTTTTGTAATCTCCGATCGTTGTTTTCAAGTTCCGCTTTTCACCAGGGACTAAGTACAGTCTTCTGTAACTGTACTTAGTCCAGGGACTTTCAGTAGGGAAACAAGACAGCGTGAAAGATGGCACCCCCCTCATGCTGCACTACAGTGTCAGTATTTGGATTTAACCAGGCACTTGGGTTAAATCCCAATACTGACTGCTGTAATTTAGTATGAACGGGGTGCTGCCTTTCGGATGAGACATTAAATCGAGGTCCCATCTGCCTGTTCTGGTAGTAGTTCAGGTGGATGTTAAAGATCCCATGGCACTTCTCGAAAAAGAGTAGGAAAATTTCTCTGGTGCCCTGGCCAAATTTCCCCCCATTCACTAAAAATACCACCAACAGCTTAATCTGGTTCAAGATCGGTTGGTATTCATCTGTATCCCCCTCCCCCGGGTCGTGCCTGAAAATAGGCAAAATTTATCTAGTGCACTTGCCCAGTCAACAAAAAACAAATACATAAATCCAAGCTGCTGGCTTAACACTTTAAAACTGTAAAGAGAGGACAGTGGTTCACTCGAAGGGTCGTCCATCTCTGGAACAGCTTACCTGAGGCAGTAGTTACTAGTTAACCTCTGAATATCTTTAAATACAGGTTGGACCATTTCTTGCTGTCCCAGTGGCACAGAGGGTTGAGGCGCTGGACGCCACACCTTGAATCATGCTGGCAACCCGGGTTCGGGAACAGACTCCAGTTGCTGGTGGCTGGCAGGAAGATTGAGCATCCGGAGCCTGCTCTTCTCTCCTGGGGTGGGTTTGGGGAATGCGTCGCCTTGCAGGGGCCCCCTGGTGGAGACCGGGAGCACTGCAAGAGGACTGCAATACCTGTGGGACCAGAAAACTTGAAAATCCGCACTGAGCTCAGCCGGATGACAACTGCTGGCCTACCCGCTCCTCCTCTGATCTCCCGTGGAGCCATGTCCGCCTCAGCAGTGTGGGGCCAAAATTTGAATGTGCTGGCTTGTCTCCCCTGGTGCTTTCCCCCTCGGAAGAGAGGGATCCATCCAGCGAAGGGATACGCTGGATTATCCCAGCAGCTGCCATATGAGGTAATGAGCCTTGAGGGAGAAACAGAGAGATGTGGGAGCCATTAGCAGTCTGAAGGAGTGGGTGTGCTCAGGGCACATAGGGGTTAAAAAAAAAAAAAAAATACAGGTTGGACCATTTCTTAAAAGAGGGAGGGTTTAGTGGTCTATATCGTTAAGAAAATGCCAGACAGGCTAGATGGGCATCAAGCTCCCTCCTGTCTATATTACCCATGTTCCTAGAGAGGACAGCAGGACCAATAAATTAAAAATCAAAGCTTATATAAACTCTAACACACACTGCAGGCTATTGAATCGCCCACTGCCGCCTACTGCTCTGATGTCAGGAGCAGGGGATTCTTGGATTTGGAACAGCAGAATATATCATCTTAGAAGTAATCAAACTTAGCCTGATACTATACTACATTGAACAGTAAGTAAATCAGAATGTTTTTGCAAACAAAGTGCACATTTGGGACCAGACCCACACTTGAATGTGGGGCCCTTGGTGCCGACTGTTCCCCTTTACACTCTTCAGTCTCACTTATTCTGTGCATGCATCCACTGACATCTGTCCATTGTAAAAGGATTATAAAAGCTTTGAGATTCAGGGCGTATCAAAAGTGTTGCATAAAACCAATGCCTGTTCTAAACATCATGCAACTATGCACAGAATATAATTTTCTATTACTGTGCTTCATGTAGACTTTGGAAAGTGGGTGGCACCCACTGAGACAATGCCCATTTACGAGTGAGACCCGGACATGCATACAGACAATACAGAAGTAAAGTAAGTGAGTGGACAATTACATTTCCTGCACAACACAGTTACATTTATATTGGTCAAGAAGATACCACTTCTGAAGAACCATAAAGATGGGCCCTCCCCGCATGTAGTTTATGAGCTACATAATCATAGGAGCGCTTCAAAATCCCAATCAAGTCCCTGGCTGCTATATTCTACCATTGACATGACATGTGGTTTGATAAAAAGTACCAAATCTAGCCGATACTATGATTCAGCAATGACGATAACATTCAAAGTTCTGGTACACCGCCTGAAAAGTTTATGGCTCTCAACTGAGAACGTTACTGTACGGACAATCCCAACTACAGCATCAGCTCTTGCCCTGAACTATGCACATTCGGAATGAATTGCACAAGTAATGATCAAGGGCCCGGAAGTAACTACTTCATAATGTGCAGTTTAGTTTATGTAGTAACTAGGATGCGGCAACTTGAATTCTCCTTTGAAACATTGATTTGTTTATACTGAGGTGCTCTCTCTATCCCACCACACCCCAGTATATTACATTAAAAGTTACAATACAAACAGTGTGGCACAGCCCCCGGATATAATCAAGTAGGGGCCCACAACTCTACAAGAATGGCCCTCAATAGGGCAAGAGGTTCGTTAAATTTCTGGGTACTGTCTTAATATTGAGTTAGTAGCCCAAGGCACACTCAGCATTGCCGTGGATCAGAGCGACTCACCCTCCAGTAGCCCGATATAGCTCGTAGTACTTGGTCCTGCTATCGGGACCGGAAGAAGTCGTCCGGACCGGAAGTGCAGTGGCTAAACGGTCCGGCACCCTGAGGGTGTGTTTTCAAAATCGGTCCTCCTTTAATCAGAAACGCCAAAGCACTGACGCGCATAACTGAAAGGGTTTCTTTTGTACTCTAGCTCTGTGTATTGGGCAGCCAAGTAGAATCATAGATATCTATATTTAGGTTAGAGTCCGAGGCACGTGACTTTTAAGTGACACCAGAACACCGCGAATATTACATAAGAAGGGAGAGGTATGCAAATACACGTATTTAGCAAATTCTGTGCTGCGGTCAGATAGGCGATGGGTATGTGGGCAGCTCCTATCGTGCCTTCTTCGGCAACGAAAATAGTTGAAAAAAAAAATGCGTGGAAATAAGGGGATAAGTTGAACATGTATTTTCAAAAGAAGAAGGATGTAACTCTAATGTTTGACATTATTTTGTGCTTACTATACTCAGAGGTGGGCAAGTCGGGATTTTTTCGATTAGAACCAAGCCAGAGCCCTGAAAGCCGAACCAGGGTTCTGGCTTGACTCTACGATCCAACACGAGCGGAAACCCTGGCTAATGCAGGCTGTTTTCTGCACAGGAGTTGGACATTTCAGACGCCACATTAGCTGCTCAGGCTGACAAAAATGCGTAATTTGGCTTGACCTTGGCTCTCATTTTCTGACACAGGTCGAGCCAGGCAGTAATCTCGAGCCTGCTATGGCTTGCCCATCTGTAACTATACCCACCCTTTAGTCACAGAAACACACATTTTAGTAGAAGGGACGGAGGACAATCTTGAGACAAAAATCAGAGACATCCTTCATTTTATCCATTAAAATTGCTCTGTCCCTCATGGAAAAGGATGGCTTTCAACTATATCAAAGGTTGGTTTAATTAACATAAAAGAGTTCTGAAAAATTCCCCCATTGACTTACATAGATACATAGACAGTGTCGGCAGATAAGGGTCTATGGCCCACTCAGTCTGCCCATTTGAGCTTGTAAGTTCAGTTTGTTTTCCTAGAAGTCTGTTGCCCCTTACCCCTGACCTCCAGAATTCCTTTATGTCTAACCCATGCATTCTTAAATCCCGTGATTGTTTAAGCCCCCACCACTTCCTCTGGCAGGGTGTTCCACTTGTCCACCACCCGTTCTGTGAAGAAATTCTTTCTTATGTTTCCTCTGAATCGTCCTCCCTCCAACTTCATCCCATGCCCTCTAGTCCTGGAACATCTTTCGCTTAAAAATAGTGTTTTCTGCACCCTGTTCCTCCCTGTAAGATACTTGTATGTCTCTATCATATCCTCTCTCCTTCTCTCCTCCAGGGAGTACATGTTCAGTTCCTTCAACCTGTCTTCATAGGACTTGTGATGCAATCCATGCACCATCTTTGTTGCCCTCCTCTGAACCTTTTCTACCCTGTCTAGGTCCTTACGTAGGTATGGTCTCCAGAACAGTACACTGTACTCTCAGGTGGGGCCCTCACTAGTGTCTTGTATGGCGGATTATGACCTCCTTGTCCTGCTGGTGATGCCCCTGCCTATACAGCCCAGCATCCTATTTGCTTTACCTGCTGCCTTGTCACACTGTTTCTACCTTGAGGTCATCTGAGATGATAACCCCAAGATCCCTTTCCTGCTTGGTGCATGCTATATCCTCACCCCCCAACTGATATATTGTGCCAGGGTTTTTGTGCCCCATATGCATTATCTTGCACTTTTCTTTGCATTGAATTTCAACTGCCAAACCCCTGACCATTCTTCAAGTTTCTGCAGGTCCCTTCTCATTCTGTCTACACCCTCTGGTGTGTCTACTCTGTTACAGAGCTTTGGGTCATCAGCGAACAGTGAAATTCTGCCTGGGTCCTGCGCCATGTCACTGATGAAGATGTTGAATAGGACCGGTCCCAGCACTGATCCCTGTGGTACCCCACTGGTCACTCTTCCCTCTGTGGAGTGACAGCCATTTACCACCACCCTCTGTGTCCTGCCACCCAGCCAGTTACCTACCCACCACACTACTGTCCTGCCCACACCCATATTCCCCAGTCTGTGTAATAGCCTTCTATGTGGCACAGTGTCAAAGGCCTTGCTGAAGTCCAGATAGGCCATGTCCACTGCCCTCCCCTGATCCACCTCCCTAGTCACCCAGTCAAAAAATTCAATGAGGTTGGTCTGACATGACCTCCCCCTGGTGAAACCATGCTGCCTTGGGTCCTGTAGTCCAGTGACAACCAGATGTTCCACCAATCTCTCCTTCAGTAGTGCTTCCATGATCTTCCCACTACCCGAGGTGAGGCTGACTGGTCTGTAGTTCCCTGCTTCTTCTTTGTTCCCACTTTTGTATAAGGGGACTACATCTGCTGTCCTCCAGTCTTTGGGTACCTCCCCTGTTTCCAGTGATCAGTTAAACAGGATAGCCAGAGGTTCAGCCACCACCTCTCTTAGTTCTTTAGGGACCCTGGGGTGCACCCCATCTGGCCCCATTGCTTTATCAACTCTTATAGCTTCCAGTTCCTTCAGGACCCTTTCTCGTGTAAAGGGACTTGTGTCCATTTCTGCACCATTCTCACCCCTTGTGCTCCTTCAGACCCGTACCCTCCTCTTCCTCAGTAAAGACTGAGCAGAAATACCTGTTCAGTATGTCAGCTTACTGTTGTCATCCTCCACATGCCCCACCTCCCCTTCAGTCTCACTATCCTCCCTTTGTCTTTCTTTTTTTCACTTATGTACCTGTAAAAGGTTTTGTCCCTCTACCCACTGATTTTGCAATGTGTTCTTCTGTCTGAGCTTTGGCTTCCCTTACTGACCTCCCTGCCTCCCTTTGCTTCTCCTGGTACTTCTCCCTATCCCTTTTGCCTGTGTCTTTTGTATTGCCTGAATGCAATCTTTTTGGCTTTCACTTTCTTTGCTACCTCTTTGGAAAACCATAATGGTCTCCTCTTCCTTTTCCTCTTGCTAACCTGCTTAATACATAATTCTGTTGTTCTTGTAATCCCGTTTTAAATACTGCCCACTGTTCCTCAACCCCGATTCCTGTCCCATTCCCTTAATGCCTCTTTCAAGTATCTCCCCATTTTCCCAAAGTCTGCCCCCTAAAATCCAGGATACGTGTTTTGTGTGGTTTGGTTCTGCTCTTTCTGTGATTTCAAACCACAATGACTGGTGGTCACTGTTTCCAGGTGCTCCCCACTGTTACCCCCATCACACTGTCCCTGTTAGTGAGCACAAGGTCCAGTAATGCCTTCTGCCGAGTTGGTTCCATGACCAGTTGCTTGAGGATGGCACCCTGAAGGAGTCCAGGATAAATCTGCTCCTAGTTGATGCTGCTGCTGGGATGCTCCAGTCTACGTCTGGAATATAAGTCTCCAACCAGTACTACCTCACCCTTGTCTGCCATCCTTTGGATGGCCAGCATCAACCCTATCTGTTTCTTCCTCCTGGGTGGTCTATAGACCACACCTGTGCAGATGGCTGTCCCCATTTTCCTTTCCAGCTAACCACAGTATCTCTCCCCATTTTGTTCCTCCTGGATCTCTGTGGCCCTTATGTCATTTTACATAGAGTGCCACTCCTCCTCCCTTCCTGCCTGCTCTGTCTCTTCTGAATATGTTGTAGCCAGGTATGGCCATCTCCCAGTCATGGTTATCATTACACCAGGTTTCAGTGATGGCCACAATGTCCAGGTCTGACTGCACCATGGCAGCCTCCAGATCTTCCATCTTGTTGCTAAGGCTCCTGGCATTTGCACACATGGCTTTCCATGATTTGACCTCCCTAGACTGTCTCACTGTTCTACTCCAGCCCCTTCCTTGGTTGTCATTTATCCCTGGTTCTCCTTGCTGTCTGCCCATCTGCTGACTTGTATGTGGCATGCCCTTGCGCTCTCCCTGGTTAGACCTTGTGACATGCCTGAGCATGGGGTAGGGGTGGGGGCTGATCGGGAAGTGGAACAGATCGGCTGGCTGTCTGTTAGGCATGATTTTCGATCCCTTCCTATTCATAGTGGACATCTGCAGAACATTCCATTTTTATTTAAAAAGACTGTCACCAGCATAAGTGTAACACTCTGGTTCAACTGGCGTTACTAGAACCCCTTTAGAATAAGTTTAGGCAGGATTGGGAAGCAAAAGGGCGATATCGCTGTAGGGTCCCCTTAAAATCCTCTGGTCAGTCTCTGCTGAGCCAGGGCATGCTGTTTACAATTTAGAACTCTTGCTGCAGCATAAGCCCCCTTGCTCTCTGTGCTGCAGTCTGACCAGTCTGACTCGGTAGTCAGAGATTAACAGAGTTTGGAGTTTTGAACTAGTTGGTGCCCTGCCAGCTGGGAGCCCAACTTCCAGAGGGGAACACCCCTCTTGTATTTTTTTTTTTTACTCTAGTCTGACTGTAATTGGTCTGTGCGCCAGGTCGTGGTGGCGACCATCTGTTGCAGTGCCCTGAGGCACAATGTGTCTGGTATCAGCGAGTAACTGTTGGGGCAATGCCCACACTGTGTCACGTCTCCTAAAGTGCTGCCCAGAATAGACTGTGTGTTTGACATAAAAGCTCTAGCCTTGTAAAAGTTAATTACCTGGTATTCCTGTCACTTGGAGTACAGTACTTCAGAAAGTCCTACACCCTGGTGTTACTGTAGGTGGATTCCGTGGAAAAGGACCCCTGCAGTTTTGTGAGACATGTTGGTTCTGTGGGAATGTAACAAATGTTCAGTGAGGGTACACTGGTGCCTAGCACAAAGGTGCATTAAAATGTTCAAGTGGGTACTCTGGTGTCTGGCACAAAGGTGCATTTGGAACATCTTCAGAGCCTGTAGTGCCTGAGAAGATTTGAATATTGTAATTTCAGAGGAAGTCTGGTTTTGGCTGAATTGAGCTGACCACTCAATCCAGGTTGCAGAGGGACCCAATCTGTTTACAAGTTTTGGGGTGGTAACTTGGTTGCCCCAGTTTTATGAAAGTTAATAATGGGATGAAACAAAGTAAAGTGCTCCCACCGAGTCAGGATTGTATGCCTGCAGCTAACTTTCTCTGTGCTCTCGAAATAAGTGCTTTGGGTCTGCCCATTGCAATATGTGCTCAGGTTGTGCTGGGTATTACTGGTGCCCCTGTCTTTTTCTGTTTGCCCCAGAAGAGGGGAATGGAAGCTCGAAAGAAAATGTCCTTTGGTAACAAGTTCTGTACCTGCAGAAATGTTCTGTGTACTCTTGTGTTCTGTACTTGCAAAAGCCCTGGTGGCATCACATTTTTCTGACTGACATCTGGTGTCAGAATAAAGCCATGCAGTACAATCCCATTCTTGTTGTGGACATTCCATCTTTATGTGACCTGTGACGTTTTGGGGCCCCCTCAGATGTGTGACACGCCATAAGTTATGGCCCATAACCCAGGTAACTCTCCCCTGGACTTGGGTAAAATAAAAATGTTTATTTTATACCCCTCCCTCCGACCTCTGAGATGCTCAAGCCAGGTATTGCCCTAATGCCAGGGGTAATACCTTTGTGTTTATTGCTGTTGCCTTGCCTGTAAAGGGGGGAGTGAGTTACATAAGGTAATGGGTTTTTGTATAAAACTACATTTTTAAATCTTGGAACTTCATTTTAAGCTGATTAATAGCAAAGCAATAAAAGTAAAAATTTAGTGCAATTGGCAATTAAAACTAGGCAATGCAAATTCTGAAATCAAGCTTATCACTCTAACAGTGATGATAAATGCCTGTCACTCTAACATTAACGATAAATGATTATTACTGTAACATTTAGAATAAATGCTTATAACTCTAACATTTAGGACCACCCTATGAACCATGAAGCCCACAGGAAAATAGAAAAGGGGCTAGGTCGTTCTTCTACCGACCCGGTAAGTGGACAGCCACCACTAGTGGTAGCAGGCAAATACCAGCCCTAAAAAAGGGCTTTTGTGAGGGATCAGACCCACCCTCGGATTCTGGCGCCAGTAGCCAACTGGCAAGGCATTGTGCACCATTGCTAGTTCACCCCAGCACTAGGATAAGAGCATCTTAAGTTCTGATAACCCACTACACCACAGGACCTCCTCCGGCCTCCCTCCCCAGGTGCCACTCTTCCCTTACCATGGTCTGGCTGCTGCTAGTTTTGTAAAAGGATATAAAAGTTTGTAGATGTGGTACCCTGCTAGCTGAGTGTTCTTGGAGCCTTACCACTAGCCAACCTGATAATCAAGTCTCCTTGGCTCTTCACTGCTAGACGACCAGCTAGCTAAGTCTCCTTTCTCCAAGGTTGACTGGGGCCCAGTCACCCTTTCTCTGCTGGTCTATACACCAGTCGATACTCCCTAGGGCCCACCTCCGCTATGCTAGTGCCCCACTGCTGACCAACCTGTCAGCCGAGTCTGTTGGGCTTTAATTGGGGAGCACCCCTTTTGCCTCTAGCCGACTTGCTAGTTGATCCGAGGGACACCTGCAAAGCTCTGGAGAGGGCCACCTGACATCACCAGCCCCTTCTGCTGGATGCCTGCGTCAACTACCTTACCTGGTTATAGTGCTGCTAAGTCCTTAAAAGGGCTGCTAGGTAAGCAAAGCTAGCCGGTGGCAGCGCTGTCCCAGCTGCCACTGCATGTCCCTTAAAGGCTTCTCTCCCATATGATCCTCTTCTGACCCGCCTGCAAAATCTTACAAACTCACATTGAACCCTTCTGGCAGCCTTCTTTTATGTTGCTGGGAGGGGGCATGGCTACCCTGGGGGCTCCCACACTGGCTAGTGAAAGAGGATGACACTGATTGCTTATGCAAATCAAGGACTTGACTGCACAACCATTCAACACTGAGAGCTCCTACTCGGCCCTCGTGCCTCCTCCTCCTCAGCATGAGTGCACTCAACGGCTTTGACTGCCATTAAGAATGTAAAACTGCATCAAGTGCCTTTGATGTGCCGCCATGGGAGCTGCTGGATCAGGTCTTCCTCAGCTGGCACATTCCCTTTCAATAGGGTAGTTAGGGAAGGCAGAGACAGACTTTCCTGACCTCCCCAAACACCCCCAACACACACATCTGCATGAGTTTTAAAAAAAAAAGCAAAGTCGGTGGCCTGCGTCAAAGCTGTTGATGGGATGCCTGTCCAAGGGTTCGACGGAGCACCCGATGTGGCTGTGATGCCGGCTACTTCATTAACCCCCCCCCCCATTCTGTAGACGTGGTTGTTTCTATGGCCGTGGGGGTCAAAAACTGGGGGGGAATTCAAGAATGCATGGGACAGACATAAGGCAATTCTGCTGGGGGGGTAGGAAGAAGTAGACTGTTGGTTAACTAGGATATGCAGCTTATCCAATAGATAGGGAAATGAGCAGCCTAGGTGGGCCAAGCGGTCCTTATCTGCCGTCAAAGTCTGTGTTTCTATGACATGTCCTGGCACAACTTTGGATGTCCATTAGAAAATCTTTGTGCCACACAGGTGGCCTCACTGGCCTTCAGGTAATCCTTGAGGGCAAAGGGGATTTACAACTCCCACCTGGGTCAACATCCGCACTATCCATAGTGTCCATTCTTTGCTCAGAGTTTATTGGACCGTCCATAACAGTTCTTTCTGGTGACACTCCTGCTGGCTGCTGTGTCTCTTGCTGTGGTGGTCTGATATCTTTGCTAGCTGTATCAGTGGCATGCTCTGTAGCTGAATCTTGGTGATATGGATGCATTGGTGGAACAAAAACCAGAGGAATCCTCTGCTGCTTCCTTCTCCATTGGAAACAGTTGCTTGGGGTCCTCACTTGACGCCATTCGGGAACATCATCAGATGGACGTGCTGGCTGCACAACTGGGACTTCTGTCTCAATCATGAGTGCCTCTGCTTGCTCCATCTGGACCACAGGAGGTGACCGTACATATGGCTTCAGTTGGTTGTAGTGCACTTGTAATTTATGCAGTTTTCAAGTCAGCGACTGCATAACGGACATGCTGTTCTTTGAAATGATGCCATGCTTGGATCGGTGCACTGTGAAACATAACTAAAAAAATAAAGAGTTTACGGGGCACAGCAGGCAGAGTTAGGCAACACAGACATGGAGAGTGCGGTCACGGAAGCACATGGTCTTTTGTGCATGGGCAAATAGCAGCGGAGCTTGAGTGAGCATGGCACCACATGAATGCGCTGGCTCACAATGTATACTTTCTAGGTGTAGCTCAGGCTAGTACTGCCACATGGCATGGCTGAAAACGCCCTAAGTGTAAGGGGGTTTACAAGAATGATTTTTTTTAACCTTATATTTATTCTCCTTACTGCACTGTCCTTCCACTCAATCAGACACCCTCAATCTGCCTCCCACACGTCCCATGGCACCCCCAGGAGTCTGCTCCTAGAGTGTTCGTTCGCTCAGTGCTTCCTTAGGTATTCCGGTATACCCCTTGGGCGGGGCGTGGGAAGGGGCAACCCCCTAGTAACATTGGAGCGGGCGGTACACATTGGAGTCTGCCCCTGGTGAGTGCCAGTGACATGCACTGGTGTTGGAGGAGTCATCACCTAGGAGTGATGGGCTCATTTTCTCCTGTTCTGCCCTATCCCCTGCAGTTGCCGGCACACTGGGAGAGCCAATGGGGAGGCTCGCATATAGACGCTGCTCCTCCTCGGGCTCTCGGCTAGCACTGCCCCTCCCGTTGTGCATCCCGACCCGCACTGCCATTCCCGGGTTCACACAGGAGGTGGCGATATAGCAGCGGGACAGACCTGTAACCCTACCCAGAGAGGGAGAGCCGCCGTTGGGCACTCAGTCCTGTCTTCCCTTGCCAACCCGGGCTCATTCCTGAACCTGGCAAGAATGATTTTTTAAGGAAATACCTATCCCTTTGCTGAGTAAAACAAAGAAACAGGAACTAGAATGCACCACATAAAACAGCACTGTTATGCAGTGTTAACTGGTGTTTTCTTTAAAGGAACTACCCAATCAGTAGATTTAATAATGTACAAAATATCACTTACCTATCCCATAATTTTGTAGGGGCCAAAGAACCTCCTTTGGAAATTTGGGGAGCAGCCCTTCTGCCTCCTGCTATCACGGAGCCATACACACTCCCCTACTTTAAAGGTGTGGGGCGTGACATGCATATCATGGTACACCTTCTGATGCTTGGATGCCTACTACTGATGCCTCTGGACAGCTTCTCAGCCTGAGCTAAGGTACCCCATGGTCTCCTGGACAAACTCAGAAACAGAAGTGGCTGCTGGGTCTGCAACTCTGCCAACCCCCAGGTCAAGTGGAGAGCTTTGGGCTGGTCAAACCTTACTTCATATGGAGTGAACCCAGTGGATGCCCGAACACTGCTGTAGTATGTCATCATAATGTATGGCAGCAAGGTGTCCCAGTTGTCCTGCCTTGCATTTACAAAAGGAGCTAGCATATTCAGGCACATTCTGTTCAGACACTCAAGCAACCCATCCAACTGTGGTTGGCAGGGGGTGGTACGGGTTTTGTTTACCTCCAACAATTCACAGAGTTCTTAAAATATGGCAGATTTGAAGTTCCTGCCCTGGTTGGTAGGGATGGACCACAGGACACTGAACCTGCAAATAAACTGTGTCATTAACAAATCGGCCACAGTCTCTGAGCTTCTTGGTCTGGTAGAGGATAGACCTCTGCCCACTTTGTGACGTAGTCTGCTATGACATTAGCATGTCTGTTCTTGTCCCAGGTGAGTGGAAGGGGGCCCAGTATGTCAGTTTCCACTCGTTCAATTGGGTGACTGGTGTGAGAGGTTACCAGGGGAGCTCTGGGGGTTTGCCCACTGCGTTTCCGGAAGGCACAGTCTCTGCATGCTCTGACCCAGTCTCATACACTTTGCTGCTGGTGAGGCCAAACTACACAGGTTCTTACTTCTTCCATCACCTTCTCAGTTCCAAGATGTCCAGCACATCTGTCATTGTGGAGGGGGGAGGAGGAGACAAGGGGAACCAGAGAAGAGGGCAGCACAGTTTGTTACAGGCACCTGCCAGTGTGAGCATGACCGAAACTGTGAACCAACAGTCTGTCACTGGATATGTGCAACTCATCCCAGACACCTCTGAAGTGATGACAACCAGATTATTTCTGGGCCCTGTCATCCAGCTTGAACCTGCCACTTGCCTTCCAGGTCTTCAGCTGACTGACTTGCCTTCCAAGTCTTCAGCTGACTGATGGTTTCAACCTCATCTTGGCACCTGCCAATGTCACAACTTGCATCCTCAGTCACCACTGGCACTGTTACAGGCATGATGGTTGCGAGGAACTCTGTAAGGATGGTCACCTGTCCCTGAGGCCTGTGGAAGAGGGTTCCCTGAAGCCTGCGGAAGAGGGATCAGCATTCTGGTGGATCCTTCCCCCATGGTGTATGATTTCATAACTGCATTGACCGAGCTGTTCTAACCATCAGGCCAACTGTCCATCTGGCTGCTGGAAAATATGGAGCCAAGGTAGAGACCCATAGTCCGTCTGGAGAATTAATTACTTGTACAAGAGAAAATGTCGGAAGTATTTCACAAAGACCACCATAGCTAGGAGCTCCTTTCTAGTAGTGGCATACTTTTGCTGTGCACTTGACAAGGCCTTGCTGGCGTAAGCAATGACTAATTCTTTCTCCCCATCAGTCTGCGATAGCACCATTCCAATAACTCGGTCACTTGCGTTAGCATCCAGAATGAGGTCTTTTCAGGATCTGGATAAGCAAGGATAGGCACTGCCATTAATGGTTTCTTTAGCTCATTAAATGCCTTCTGACAGGCTTCAGACCAGGTGAACTTTTACCCTTTGTCGACCAACCGGCGCATGGGTTCTGCAGTTTTTGAGAAGTTCTGGATGAATCTGTGATAACAGGAAGCCAGGCCCAAGAAACTCTATACCTCAGTCAGTTTTCAGACTGGGTCAACTTAGCTGGCCCATTTGCACAGCAGTAGAGCTACCGCTCACGATGCCAGTGACCCAGGTTCGGTCGTGAGCTTGGGTCATCGGGGGCTGGCTGGGGGGAGGAGGTTCGAGCATCCTGGAGGACGCTGTTCTCCTCCAGGGAGGGTGGGATGCCTGCTCCCCTATGACACTGCCATCTGGGTGACCACAGGAGGCAGTTCAGCAGAGCCACAATGGGAGGGCAGGCACTTCCTGACCCAGATGTCTGCATGCTTGTGTGCAGCCATCCATTGGGGTCGTAGCACATGAAGTGCTCACAGGGCGGGAATAAAAAAAAAAAAAAGATCCAAATACTTCCCTGACCTGCAGCATAGTGAAGCTGTCTCTCCCTACACAGGCCACACACCATTCCCTGGGCCCCAACCACAACCCAGCTGTAACTCTGACCAAGCTTGGGGAACCCAGAAGGCTCCACAGTGGGGGGGGTGGTAATCTGTGAGGCACTGATGTGTCAGAGGTAAGTCCCAGGGACAGTGGGTGATGGGGCTGAGAAAGTGAAGAGATACGATGACCACCGGGCAGGGAAGCACGAAGTACAGTAAATTAAAAAAAAATAAAATAGGCCAGCTCCTCACACTTTCCACCTTCTCACGGTCCGTAGCAATCACCGCAGCACTGATGATGTGGCCTACGAATCTGACTCAGGTCTGCAGAAGGTTGCATTTTGATGGTTTCACTTTCAGGTTTGCGTGCTCCAGGTGATGAAAGATTTCATCCAGCCAGGTGAGATGTTTTTGCACAGTCCTGTCAAATATTGCAATGTCGTCAATATATACTAGGCAGGTAGTCCACTAGAGATTTGCTAGGACCAGGTCCGTGAGCCGCTGGAATGTCCCTGGTGCATTACAGAGTCCAAAATCATCACATTGAACTCATAGAGCCCCAACCTGGTGGTGAAGGCTGTCACAGGCTTGGTGCCACTTCAGCCTGCCAGTAGCCAGTGGTCAGGTCCGGAGTGCTGAACCACTGTGCATTGGCTACAGTGTCCAGAGTGTCACTTATCAGTAGTAACGGGTAGGCATCCTTTTCTGTAACTTTGTTCAGCTTGCAGTAGTCCACACAAAATTGCAACCTGCCATCCTTCTTACAGACAAGAATGACCGGGGCGGCCCATGGACTGGTGGAAGGCTGGATCACTCCCCCCTTCTTAGTGTCATCTTGATGCTGCTGGAATTCATCTTGCAGGTGTATGGGGACCATCATTGGGCCCAATCTTCGAAGTCTTGCATTTTCATTGTCTATACGATGGTATGTCAAGTCCTTTTTGCCAAGATCAGAATCTTACCGACTGAACAAGGAACATTTCACTGAAGGATCCCTCTCACAGCACGCTCATCACAGAATGGAAGGCCACGGATGTGAATTCCCAGCTTTTCCATCAGCTATCGGCAGCCCAGAGGGAGATGTCTGCAGGCAGGACTCTTGTAGTGGTTCCTTCTCTGTCCCAAGGGCAGTGTCGATCTCCCAGGGGTCAGATTCATCAACAACATGGTTCTTCTTCAGGATCCAAGCCTCTAGCTCCATATTCAGGATTCAAACTGGTACTTGTCCCTCTCTGCTGGTTACCAAGGTTTGTCCCACCATCAGTGCAGATTCATGCATTCTGTCTGATGACTCGATGAGCCCCACAAGTTCCCAAGGTCCCTTGCAGTCCCTGATGGCACCGGGTACAATGATCTCACTTCGTGCTGGGTGGTCACTCTATTGGGCACTGTAACTTGTTGGATACCTCCATCTTCTCTTTTCCAAAGCACGGGTAGCTACCACACACATACCTGGCATACACTGTACCTTAGGTGTACCATGACTAAAAATTTGGTGAGGAAGCCTGTAGCAGCCAGAACCCAGGCACTATCCTCACTGCTGACAAGTACCTCCCATTCTACCTGGACCTTACCACTCTCAAAGATAGCATCTTAGATGCCCAAGATCCTCAGGGCCTGTCCATTGGCCATGTTCACAGTACCAGAGTAAGGCAGGAGCTCCGGGTCAGGATTGTGTGTGGCACTGGCCTACATGTCTCAGTGGACCAATGTGATCACTGCTCCTTGGTCAACTAGTACTTTACAAGGAATCCCTCTGATTCTTTCTGCAACATATGCCTTTTCCAACAACATTAGATGTTAACATGGATTAGTGTGGACCTCCATCTTCCTGGCAGGAGCTGGGCCCTCTACCCCTGCCAACTTCAGTTTAACGGACCCAGTGGACATTCCCGAAGGATGTGGTCAGGACTGTCATGGGTTCCAGTTACACAGTATGAGTACTCTTATTTTAAATTTTGTATGTATAGAAGACACCTGGGGCCAGATTTTCAAAACTTTGCCTGGTGTGCAAAGTGAAAGTCCCCTGGTGCGCAATACTGAAAGGGGCTGTGGCACACGCTAAAAGGGTTAACGAGTGCAAAATAAAAAAACTTATGCATTGGGCAAAGGGAGTGGTGGAGACAGAAATCCCGACACAGCACAATATTCAGTGTGGTAGCGCTGCACAAAGGGGAAAGCACAGGCCACTTTGCGCTGTGCAGTTACTGCCGAGAAGGAGCCCGACTTACTCTGGGCAACCCTAGTGGCCGGCAGAGCCATTGCAGCCAACAACCATGTTAGCAGTGGGGGAGCACACCTGCTTCATGATGGCTAGTGGCTCCCCCCCACCCTCCGAACCCTGGCCCCATTAAAATAAAGGAAGTCTCTGGTGTCCAGTGGTCCCCCCATCCTCCAATCGCTGAACTGTATAAGTTTAAAACTTTCCCTGGTGTCCAGTGGTCCTCTGTGCCTTCCAGTTGCCAGCCCCGGTAATAAAACATAACTCCCTGGTGCCTAGTGGTTCCCCACACTCCAACTGCTGGACCCAGTGTTAAACATAACTACCTGGTGTCCCGTGGTCTCCCTGCCTTCCAGTTGCCGGCCCTGGTATTTAAACATAACTCTCTGGAGCCTGGTGGTCCTCCCCACCTTCCAGTCACAAGCCCCAGTATAATAAAACAACTCCCTGGTGGCTAGTGTTCCCCGACCCTCCGATTGCTGGCCCGGATATAATAAAACAACTCCCTGGTGCCTAGTGTACGCCTCCACTCTCTGATTGCCAGCCCTGGTGTTAAAACATAACTCCCTGGTGCCTAGTGATCCCCCTGCCCTCCAATCACCAGCCCCCATATTAAAATATAACTTCCTGGTGTCCAGTGGTCCACCACTCTCCGATCACTGGCCCTGGTATAAAAAAATAACTCCACGGTGTCTAATGGCACCCCCCCACCCACTGATCCCCATTCCCGTACACTATCACATAGTCCCTGGTGTCTAGTGCCCCCCAAACACACACACACACACACACTGCAGGCACTGACCACCTACCCTGCCACCCCCCACTTACCTGCATCGCTGGCACTGCGGGAGCCCATAAGGTGACCAGTATAGCCCTCCTTTGACCACCTCGGCTGGCCACCATATGCAATGACAGGGAGTGCGCATTCCCTGTACAGTAAAGGAAGCACGCATACTGTCTACAGTAGACAGTACATGTGTTCCCTTTGCAGTACAGGTGACACATGCTCCCTGTCATCGCATATGGCTGCCAGTTGAGGTGGTGAGAGGAGGGCTGTGCCGGTCGCCTTATGGGCTCCAGTGGCGCCAATGAGTCAGGTATTATCTTTGTCCAAGTCATTCACTTCAGCCGCCAACTCAAACTAGCCTGCCCAGTCCAACCATTCATGATCACCTCCTGTGAATGCCACGGGCATGTACTGTAGACCGCATGTAGACCGATCTGGGCATCCTCCCCCCACCTTGTTGGAAGCGATGCACTCCACTGAAACCACTTACCCACAGGGGGCTTCCTGGTTCTGGGTCATCCACACCGACCAAATGGAAAAAGGGGTGCTTTTAGAGTCTTGGTTAAAATCCTCCATATGTGCTTGAAATTCCCTCTGCTGCCACAAGTGTGGTGAGATCTCTGCACGTTGATGGCATCACTAAGATGGCATTCTTGGTGGCGCCACCCTCCACCACAGGTAGTGGGTTTAAACTGGCTGAGGTGACAATGTCAAGTTGTTTGGCCCAATGGCTGGACACCCAAACTTGGTGTGGAGCCAGCCAATGGTGGAACTGAAAAAGTGCCTCAATAAGTGGCACGCACTGTTCCCTCAGAAACAATACTACTGCCACCATCCAGAAGAACAGCCTAAAAAGGGGCTCCAAGCTCTACTAAAAAACAAGGAACAGGTGGAATTAAATAGAATAAATCAACTTTACTTAAGCTGATAAACAGCAGTGCAATAAAAGAGTAAAAATTCAGCGCAATTGACAATTAAAACTTTCTGTGCAATTGGCAATTAAAACTTGTAGTGCAATTAGCAAGCAAAACTAAGCAACGAAGGTTCTAAAATCGAGTTTATCACTCTAATATTAACAATAAATAGCTATCACTCTAATATTAGCTATTAATTCTTATCACACTAACATTTATGACAAATGCTTATAACTGTAACGTTTAGCCCCCCCAGCCCACAAGAAAATAGAAAAAGGGTTAGGTCTTACCTCTACCAGCCCAGTAAATGGAAAGCTACCTCTAGTGGCCACAGGCAGTTACCGGCCTAAAAAGGGCTTTTGTAAGGGTTCAGCCTCGCCCTAAGACTCTAGCCCCAGTAGCCAGTTGACTAGACATGAGGTTTCTTTGCTAGCACACTCCGACACTAGGATACGGGCACCTTAAATACAGGTATCCACTACACCACACCATCTCCCCAGGGTTCCCTCCCCTGGTGCCACGCCCCCTCAGCAGGGATTGGTTGCTGTTAGTTTTGTAAAAGGACAGAAGTATTTGTAGATGTGGTACACCACTAGCTGACCTGCTAGCCAAGTCTCCTTGGCCCTTCATTGCTAACCGACTGGCTAACTGATTCTCCTTTCCCTAAGGGTGCTTGGAGGTAGGTTACCCTATCTCTGCTGGTCGATACACCAGTTGATACTGCCCGTGGCCCACCTCTGCTAGGCTAGTGATCCCACACTGCTGACCAGCCTGTGTAGCCGACTTTGCTGGGCTTCAATTGGAGGGGGTGCCTGATGGCAGGCCACATCCTCTTCCACCACTACCCAGCCTGCTAGCTGAGTTTATATGAGGGCCCCTTGTGACAGGTTACACCCCTTCTACCAATAATAGCCAGCTTGCTAGTTGATCCTAGATACAGCTGCAAGACTTGGGAGAAGGCCACCTGACATCATTGTCCCCCTCTACCAGATACCTGGGCCAAGTCTCGAGCTCTTAAAAGGGATATCAGGCAGGCATGGCTCTCCAGCTGCCTCTGCAGGTCCCTTAAAGGCTTTTTCCTGAGGCTTCTCTCTCAGACATTGCTCTTCTGGAGCTGTTCTGACACTCCTGCGAATTAACCTTCAACCTTCCTGGCAGACTTCTTTTATACTGCTAGGAGGGAGGATGGTTGCCATGGGGGTCTCTCTCTCTCTTACTGCCTGGGGAAGGGGGCGACGCTGACTGGTTATGCAAATCCAGGAAGTGACTGCACAACCAGTCAGTGTTGAGAGCTGCTACTCGGTCCTTGAGTGTCCTTCCCAGCACAAGCGCACTCAGTGGCTTTAACTGTGATTATTTAAAACTAGGCAGTAAGCGCATCTGATGTGCTGCTGCAGGAACCGCTGGATTGGATCTTCCACGGCCAGCACTCTCATTTTCAGTCAGGTAGTTGGGGAAGGAGAGACTTTATTTATTTATTTTTAACTCTGTTTATTCACTGTTGGTCTGAAGCATCTCTCAGAGATGCCTACTTAGCTCATCTCCTGCTACTTCCCGCTGAGACCCCTACCAGTGTTCCCTCCTACAGAGACTTCCAAGCCCCTGGGAACACCAACCCCCCCAGTGGAGGGCCCGCCACTCCTACCTTGGCGGTGTCTTTCTGAAATTAGAGGGTCCGTCGCTCATGGGTGGCACCTGGGGATCACTTGGTGCAGCAGTCCAGCACTGAGGATGTGCGGGATGGCTCCTGAGGCCCTTGTTGCCTCCTCAATCCTCCGGGGTTTTTCCTCTTTTTTGTTGCCCTCCCCTCTCCCTGCCCTGGAGCTCAGACGTGCAGTGACGTCCACTGGAGCTCCACCCCTGCCTACGCATGCCCCGCATATTCCTTTGATGCCTCTGACTGCCACCAGAGGCCATCCAGGAGCGGCGCAGACCCTGGAACCCTCCCTGGGAAGGGAGAGCAGTCCTCTGGATGCTCGATCCCTTCCATCCCCTGCCGACCCCTGACAGCCCAAGTCCGTTCCAGAACCCAGGTCACCGGTGTGGCGTGAGGTGTGGTGTCCAGCGCCTCAATCCTCAGCACCACCGGGCCAGGGAGAGACTTTCTTGACTTCTCCAAACACCCCCAACACACACATTTACATAACTCGGGGGGGGGGGGGAACAGAGTCAGCAGTTGGTGCCAAAGTCGCTGAAGGGACACCACTCAAGCTCCTGACAGAGTGTCTGTTGCAGCCATGATGCCAGCCACTACAGTGTTGGTCTTCCAGAGAATGAATGGTGTCACGTGGTCCTTGTTTGTTTGACAGTTGTGCTGGTCCTATGGTGATGCAGGCAAGTGGCACACGACTTGCAGTGGGCAGAGAAACCTTGGGGAGGAGAGGCATTACACATTACTTGTGCACTTCTGTGACGTTTTATCAGCTTGAAAAATAGAATTTGTCGGCAGAAAAGGAATGCTTGGCCCACCCAGTCTGCCCACATGGTCCTTGCTTAGTCTGTCTTCGCATACCCGAATTGGTCTCCAGCGACTCTCCCTCCTCCCTGCCTATTTACTATTATTCCTCTGTGTTTATCCCACACGTGCTTGAAGCCCCCTACTGTTCTTGCCTTCACCACTTCCGTTGGCTGTCTGTCCCAGGTGTCCACTACTCTTTCAGTGAAGCTGTACTTTCTCACATCCCTCTTAAATCGCCTCCAACCCCCCCCCAAGCTGTATTACATGCCCTCTGGTCCTGGTACTCTTTCTCATTTGAAAGAGACTGCCCTCCTGCACCCTGTTCACCCTTGTGAGGTACTTGTAGGTCTATCATGTCCTCACTCCTCTCTTCTAAGGTGTACATGCTGAGATGCCTCAGTCTCTCCTCATAAGGCTTTTGATGCAACCCCAGCACCACTTTAGTTGCTCTCCGCTGGACTGCCTCCACTCTATCTGTGTCCTTTCTTTTTTTTATATTACTTTTTATTGATAGCATTTAGTACATATACATACCAAGTACATATTTTCTGAACAGGTATATATCACTTATTTTCAGCAGTACATTACTAAGGATTATGACTATCCATTCTGGTGGTACAGCATTGATGGTAAATTCAACAAACTCTAATTAGTAGACTTATTTCTAATTCAATTCAGGAGCCATAATACAGCCAATGCCTTAAATATATTCTTCAGAAATTTCAGAAAGACAACTTTTATAAACTGACCTTTAAGGCCTATTGTTTACAATATCAACTATGGTGCAGTAAAGAGATCTCCAATCCAGAGCTCTCATTTTAATTATATTGGGGATAGATGGTGCTACCTTCAGTCTTCAGGAGATATTTTTCCTCTAGAGAAGTCATTTATTGAAAACAAGAAATACAACTGGTGCTTATAAGAAGAGATGAATCCCCTACATCAAGACCAGCTTGTGCCATTATTTGTTATAGAGAAAGCACCAGATTGATATAAATTCAATCTGTTAGTATTAGATGCAGAAACTCAGGAGAGCCCTAAGGCACAGTGCACCTCCCCCCTTTCATTCTTTACAAAAAGGCAGCACACTGTTAGTAAAATTATCGTCTAATTTATATGCAACAAAGTAACAGTGTTTCCTGATGGAATAGATATAACTGGAAAAACATATATATTTAAGTATTATTCAGTCTCTGTAGAGTTCCTTCTATCTGGGTAATTCAAAACTGTCTCTCTTGTGGAACCGAAAAGAGAGACAAATATAGTACAACTATAGAAGGCAGAAACTCACACGACTGCAAAATGCAAGCCGAACATTTTACCAGAGAAGTGTTAGTCCTGGCCAGAGTCAGTCTCCCTCTGATTTCTCCTCTTCTGAGGAGCACTCCTCTCGCTGCTGTTTAGCCGCTATGCATTCGATGCAGGGTTCTCCCTGCTTCTTTTGGGGTCAGTAAAGCGATATTGGTGTCAACCCACAGTGAAGAAAAGACGCTCCGGGAAAGCCAAGGAAAAAGAAATGTCCAGCTCATGGAGGCGATTTTTTTACCCCATCAAATGCCTTTCTTTGCATACGAGTAGCACATGAAATGTCCGGAAAGAATAAAATGTGATTTTCCTCCAGGTGAATCGGACCTCTCTTTCTTAACTCTCCAAGTGGCATGTTCCTTTCTCCAGGTGATCTCAACATTAGGAGAACTGTTCTTGGATTAGTAAATCCCCCTAATGGTCTTCTCAGCGTAATCCTGTAGGCCTTCATTATTTTAAAGTCCAGGCCATCAGATAATCCTTCCAGCCAGGTCTGTAGGTAGGCTACTAGCGAGGCACCCTCTGATTCCTCGGGAAGACCAAGGATCTGTACGTTAGCCACTCAAACAGAGTTTTCTAACTGTTCCACGCGGCTTCTCAGAGCAACCTGCTCTTTCAATGATGTGGCTGTAGCGGCCAAGGCCTTTCCTGCTGTGGTCTCGGTGGACTTTGTAATTTCCCCCATTGCGTCAAGCCTGCTTTCCATCGAGAGAAATTTCTCCGAGAACCCGTCCAGCTTTTTATCCATTTGTTGAACTGTTTTCGTTAGGGCATTTACTGCGATGTGCAGAGCAGAAAGGGTTGCTTCCATGGAAATCGGGCTCATGGATGGAGTTTGGCCTGATGCTTCTTCTGGCAATTTAGCTGTGGCGGAGCACGGGAGAAAGAAGTCCTGCTTTGTTGACTTCGTACGGCCCATTTTACAATTTTAAAATAATTTCTCCAGTGCAGTATCGTTTCTTTTATCAGTCTCTGTTAATTGAGAGTAATTCCAGTAGTGAGGTACTGTTTTTATAGAAAAATTTAGATTCCCTGCAAGGAGCTCCACACAATTGCTGCTGCTGGCTCCGCTCCCCCATTTGTGTCCTTTCTGAGGTGTAGTCTCCCGAACTAGACACAATACTCCAGGTGGGATCTCACAAGCAAGCACTAACATGCCAACACCACCTCCCTCCTCCTGCTGGAGATACCTTTCTTTATGCATCCCAGCATTCCACTGGCCCTCCTACTGCTTTGTTACACTGCCCTGCCACTTTGAAGTCATCAGGCTGTAATAACCCCTAGGTCCCTGCTAGTGACTGGCAGTCCCCTCCAAAATCATATACTCAGCTCCTGGGTTCGCGCCCGGAGGTGCATAATATAACATTTTTGGCATTGAATCCCAACTGCCATGCTCTTGACCACTCCTTGCATTTCCTAAGGCCCTATACATTCTTTCAGTTCCATGTCAAAATAGCGCAAAAAACAGTGAATACAAACACTGCAGCTCAAAAATAGCACATGCACAAACAGCAAATGCAAATAACAGCAATCTCTATAAATGGCGAAAACAGTGCCATGGTGACCCTCTGTGGGGGGCTTTGCCCCCGCTCCCACTTAAAATATATAATGGAGGGGGAGAAATTCGGGAGGAAGAGTGATTTCATATTTCAACTCCGGGGGGGGTGGGGGTGCGATGCACAGCACAGCAGTTAAAATTTACTACAACAACAAAAAAACATCAGGAACAGCCAGCCTCATATGCAGGTCTGGCAAACCTACCAGACACAAAGCCAGTGACTCTAACCGCTAGGCTATGCTAGCAGCTCGACGGCTCAGCACACAGCAGCTGATTTCACTACTGAGCATCACTGCATTCCTGAACTGACTCGCTATAAAAACCATGTCACTAAAAAGACATTCGTCAAATTAACTTGCCTATATTGACATGATACCCATTCTCTCCACCACCTCCTGAGCGTCCACCCTATTACAGATTTTGGTGTCACCTGCAAAAAGGCATTCCTTCCCTTCCAGTTCTTCTGCAGTATCACTTATGAAGACATTGAAGAGGACCACTCTCAATAGTGAGCCCTGTGGCACCGCACTGTTCACTCTTCTTCCCTTATTAGAGTGAGTGCTATTAAACATCACCTTCTGTCACTTATCCATTAAACAATTCCCTACCCAATTCCACCACTTTGGATCCCACCCCTAGGCTGCTGAATGTCTTTATTAGTCTCTTGTGCGGCATTGTGTTGAAGACCTTGCTAAAGTCCAAATAGGCCACGTCCACTGCCATCCCCTGATCTATCTCCAAGGTCACCCAGTCGAAGAAAGTAATCAGATTAATCTGGCATAACCTTCTCTCCCCACCACTGTGAATCTATTTTGTCTTTGGTCTTGTAGCCCATTAGAATCAATATTCTACCAACCTTTCCTTTAACAGGGTTTCCATTAATTTCCCCACCACTGAGGTGCGACTGACTGGTCTATAGTTGCTAGCCTCCTCCTTGGTGCCACTCTTTATTAGAGGGACCATGTCTGCTCTCTTCCAGTCCCCAAAATCACGTCTGTTTCCAGAGAGCTGTTGAATAAGGCCATCAGTGCGACAACTAGCACCTCCCTGAGTTCCTTTAGTACTCTTAGGTGTATCCCGTCTGATTCCATAGCTTTGTCACCTTCAGAGCTGCATGTCCCTTCAGGACTCTTTCCCCTGAAAATTGCTCTCACTACCACCTGGTGGTACATCTTCCCCTTCCCACACTGTGAAGACTGAGCAGAAGTACCTGTTCAGGATGCATCCTTTTTTGTTTGTCGTCTTCTGCACAGCCTCCTTGCTGCCCTCCTTATCCTCACTCTCACTCCCCTTGCCTTCCTCTTCTCACATACTTGTTGTCCCCTTTAGCTACCGCCTTGGATATCCTTTCCTCTTTGTGTGTCTTTTGCTCCCCTCACTACCTTTCCTGCTTCCCTTGTTTTACTTAGTACGCCTCCCTGTCTTCCTTCCTCTATATTTCCTTATACTCCTGAATGTCACCCTTTTTCTTTCACCAACTTGGCCTCTTCCTAGAGAAACATAACAGTCTCTTTTTCCTTCTGCTTTTCCTCACTTCCTTCGTGCAGAGCTTAGTTGCCTTAATTATGCTGTCCTTATTTTTCCCCACTGTACCTCGACCCCTCCCTGGCAATCCCCCCAATGAGCCAGTTTTTGAGGCATTCTCCCATTTCTTTAAAATCTGCCCTTCTAAAATCTAACACCCTTGTCCTTGTGTGCTTTGCCTCTGTTCCCATCTTAATCTTAGACCACACTGTACTGTGATCATTGGTACCTAAGGGACTACCCAGTGTGACATCTGCAGTGCCATATCTGTTTATAATTACCGGGGAGCATTTTTCCCCAAAAGGAAACTCGAAAGTAATCACCATTATAACCAGCTGGTTATAATGGCAAACGCAAGCCGGGTTTCCCACGCTCCATGCATGTGCAAACCTCTGGTCTCTCCTTCCTCAGCCACCATAACATACTTCGCTGCAACTTGCACTCAGCGGTAAGTTAAATAGAAAAAAAAGAGTAACTGGATGTTTCATGGACTGTCTTCACTAAATAAGTGGATTTAAAAATGAAAAAAAAATTAGGAAAGTTTCCAACTGCCGCACTTCCTCCAGATTGGACTTCGGCTGACAACAGATGTGTCTTTTTTTATTTTATACAATTGCTGTGGTGAAAAAATGCTCCCCAGCAATTGTATAAAATAAAAGCTCAGTAGGTGTGTAAAACTCAAATTGTACACACACCCCTCGGTGTGGAATGCCATTATAAACCTCTCGAGGTTTATGTGGCATCCCACACCTCGGGGGGGGGGGGGGATACAGTTCTCATTTTAACCCCCTACCTAGTCATTATTCTCTATGTAAACACCAGATCCAGCACTCCCTGTCCCTATTGGGTTAATTGACTAGCTGTCGTAGGGAGTCAATGATGGCTTGCTCCTTGCCAGAGCTGCAATTGGAAGGCTTCAGTCCACATCTAGCAGATTGAAGTCACCGTCTAGCATCATCTCCCCCTTACTTTACATCCTAATGATGGCTGCTTCCTCAAGTGCCTTAACCAGCTCCTTACCTGGTGCTGGAGGTCTGTATACCACCCCTGTATGGATCGTGGCCCCAGCGCTGTCTCCAAGATAACCCACATTGCCTCCAGCCCTTCCTTTTCCTCTGGGTGCCCCCGCACTTCCATGACCTTGATTCCCTCCCTTACATATACTACAACCCCTCTTACCTTTTCTGTCTCTCCTGAACAGGGAGTAGCCCATGATGGCCATATCCCAGTTGTGGCTGTCAGTGCACCATGACTCCATTATGGCCATTAGATCCAGGTTAGCCTCTGCCATGATGTCCACTAGGTCTGGAATTTTATTTCCCAGACTCCTTGCATTGGTGCGCATGGCTCTTCATACCTTACTCCTTCCCTGCCTACTTCTCTTCCTGTCTATGCTAGTCACAGATGTTCCCCTTGACCCACCACTTCTCTTGTTACCTGTCTCCTTTATTCCTTTCTTCTTGCTTCCATGTTTTATACCCACCTTTTCCTCGGCTTTGTCCCCACCTCTGTCTTCTTATGCTCCTGCCCGGGGTTGGGGTTAACTCCTCTTGAGCCCTTCCTCCCTGCTGCTCCATTATCTGGGGCGCATTATTGCTTCCTTAGTTCTGGCCTCCTCCCAGCTAGGTTTTTTTTTTTTTTTTTACATTTTACTCCTCACAAGACCGGGGCAGGAACTCAACCGCTCGGCCCATGAGTTGACCACCGCCAACCAACCCCGAGATCCCCATGGCTTGCCATCATGGTGGGTCTGGGTAGGATCCCTCCCGGAGCACAATTCAAATCCAGGGAGGTGGTGGCGGGACCAACAGGACAGGGGCAAGGCTTCATAAACTCCCGGCGCCATTTTCCATTTTTCTGGTGACCCCTTCCGACATTACGACGTGTGCATGGGGCACATGCGCATCAAGTGATCGCCACTCACTTGCCTTCCCAACCTGCGCCACTCCCCCAGCCCCCACCAGAGGGCAGCTGACAGGCGGGAAGACAATCCCTTCCTCCCCAATAAAGACAGCAGTCCTCCAGATGCTCAATCCTCTCTCACCCCTGCTGATCCCTGATGGCCTAGGCTCGTTCCCGAACCCAGGCCACCGGCATGACGTGACGTGTAGCTTCTAGCGCCTCAACCTTCAGCGCCACTGGACCAGTCCCTCCCAGCTAGTTTAACTGCTCATCCAAGTAGCATATAAACCTCCCACTATGGGCTGTGGTCCCCTTCCTGGAAGGATATAGATGTCTCTCCTGCAAAGGCCCATATCTTCCAGGGTTGTCCCCCACTCCCCAGTACATAGAAACACAGAAGTTGACGGCAGATAAAGACCACAAGACCCATCCAGTCTGCCCATTTTTTCTACCTTATGAATATGCCATAGGACTTTACTGTGTCAATGGCCTATTTATTCATACTCCTCTGTATTGCTTTCTTATGCCTATCCCATGCCTGTTTGAAGCCCTGCACTGTATTCATATCCACCACTTCCTGAGATAGGCCGTTCCTTGCATCCACCACACTTTCTGTGAAAAAGAACATCCTCACATTATGCCTTAATCGGCCTCCCTCTAATCTCATGCTGTGTCCTCTTGTCCTGCTATTTTTCTTATGTTAGACTCTTTCACCTTGTTAATGCCCTTAAGATGTATGAATGTTTCGATCATATCACATCTTTTCCTCCTTTGCTCTAGGGTATACATATTGAGTTCCGTTGATCTGTCCTCATATGTTTTCTGATGCAGTCCCTGCACCATTTTGGTTGTCCTTCTCTGGACTGCCTCCATTTTGTTAATGTCCTTGTGCAGGTGCGGCCTCCAGTACTACATGCGGTACTCCAGATGGGGCCTAACCAGTGTCTTGTAAAGAGGGATTATTACCTCCCTCTTATGACTTGTGATACCCCTATTAATACACTCCAACATCCCACTAGCCTTACCTGCTGCTTTAGTGGTCTGCTTGGATGATTTCAGGTCATCTATGATGATGATGCCCAAGTTTTTTTCTTCCCTTGCAATTATCAGCAACTCCCCTCCCAACCTATAGGTAGCTTCAGGGTTTCTCTTCCCTATGTGCATGATCTTGCTCTTCTTAGCGTTAAACCCCAGTTGCCACTCTTCAGACCATTTTGCCAGTTTTTCCAGATCTCTTCTCATTCTGCCCACCCCATCTGGATCATCTACTCTGATGCAGATCTTGGTGTCATCTGCAAACAGGCAGACCTTACCCTCCAGTCCATCTGCAGTGTCACTGATGAATATATTGAAGAGGACTGGCCCCAGGACTGATCCCTGAGGTACCCCACTTGTGACTTGCATCTCTTCTGACTGTATACCGTTTTCCACCACTCTCTGTTTTCTGCCCGCCAACCAGTTTGCCACCCAGTTGACCAGCTTCTGACCCACCCCGAGCCTGCCCAGCTTATTAGCCAATGTTCTATGTGGAACAGTATTAAAAGCTTTGCTGAAGTCAAGGTAGGCGACATCAACTGCACCCCATTGGTCCACCACTCTGGTTACCCAGTCAAAGAAATTATTGACAGGACCTTCCTGTTGTAAACCCATACTGTCTTGGATCCTGTGCTCCTATGGATTCCTGGCATTGCACTATCCTTTCCTTAAGGAATGCCTCCATAATCTTGCCCACTACTGAGGTAAGACTGACTGGTCTGTAGTTCCCTGCCTCCTTCTTGCTGCCACTCTTGTGGAGTGGGATCACATGAGCCCTTCTCCAATCTTCTGGGACCTCTCCAGTGCTCAGAGACTCAATAAACAGTTCTGCTAATGGCTCTGCTAGTTCCACCCTTATCTCCTTTAGTACCCTGGGATGTATGCCATCATGTCCTATTGCCTTGTCCATCCTGAGCTTAGCGAGCTCTTGTAGGCCCTTTTCTTTTGTGAAGGGACTTGTGCACACCTCCTTCCCCCCCCCATGTCCATGGTGCTGAGCTGTGGGCCCTGCCCTACCTTCTCCTCAGTAAATACTGAGCAGAAGTATCTATTTAGAGTAGATGCTTTTCCTTGGTCCACCTCCACACAATCGCCCTTATCCCCTTTGATCTTAGCAATACCCCCTCTGGACTTTCTCCTTTCACTAATGTATCTATGGAAAGTCTTGTCCCCTTATTTTACTGTTCATGCTAGTGTTTCCTCGGTTTGGGCATTTGCCTGCCTTACTGCCTTCCCTGCTTCCCTTAGGGAAGTTTGGTATGCCTCCCTATCTTCATCCCGCTCCGTTGCTTTATATTTTCTGAAGGCCAGCCTTTTGGCTCTAATCTTTTCTGCTACTGTTTTTGAGAACCAAAGTGGTTTTCTCCTTCTTTTTGCTCTTGCCTTTCTCCCTAACACAATGGGATGTTGCATCCTTAATGCTTGCCCACTTTGCCTGTACCCCCTCACCTGTATTTCTTCTTGCCAGAGCTAGCTTAACTCTGTTGGCCATCTTATCGAAGTCAGCTCCTCTGAAGTCCCATATTTTTGTCTTGGAATGGGATGATTCAGTTATAGTGGCCAAATTGAACCATACTATGTGATGGTCACTGGCCCCTAGGTGACTTTCTGCCTGGAGGTCTGTGATCTTTTCCCTGTGAACCAGTACAAGATCCAGGATACCCCTGTCTCTTGTGGGTTGTTGTACCAATTGTATGAAACCCTCCCCCTGCAGGGAATCCACTATGTGTCTAGTTCTGGCAGATGTTCCTGTTGGTATTGACCAATCTGTATCTGGCATGTTGAAATCTCCCATTATCAGAACCTCCCTTTTAGCTGTCATGTTTTGTATATCTTCTAACAGTAATGTGTCTATGTCCTCCCCCTGGTCTGGAGGCCTGCAGACAACCCCAGTTCATATTGCTGTCCTATTTCCTGTTTCCAGGGTGACCCACAGTTCTTCTGGCTCCTTATGTGTATTCTGAATTTCTGTAGCTTTGATATTTTCATTGACATAAAGCCCCCCAGCCTTTTTGCACCTCAGTCTCTTCTGAACAGTACATAACCGGGTACTGAAGTCTTCCAGGTGGTTACTGGTGAACCATGTCTCGCTAATGGCTACTATGTCCAGTTTAGCCTCTGTCATTGTTGCCTCCAGATCTGGGATCTTGTTTCTCAGCCTGCGTGCATTTGTGTACATGATTTTCCATTGGCCAGATTTTGGTGTGCTAGTTGTGGGGTGAGGTCCGGCTTTTCCCCTGCGCGTCATATAGGGAGCTGGACCTTTTTCTTACCTGGTGATGTAAATGAATACAGACATGCTGAACTCCTGTTTGATCACTAGCTGAGAGGGGAGTGGTGTTCTTCCCGTTCAGTGCATCGGGTGCCACACCCCTCTCCCCATTTGCTAGACATCAAACTTCTGCCTCAATGCACTGACTCCCTCCTTAGTCTGTGTAGTCGAAACGTGCACCATGCCTTCAGCCAATGGTTAAAAGCCCTAGTGTGCTGGCTCCATGGCACCAAGCGATGGGGCATCTTTCTGGCACGCTGGTGATCCAGGTTCGAGACCCAAGCTGGGATACCAGGAGCAGAGGTCAGCAGAGAGGGAGTTGAAGGCATCCTTTGGATGCTCCCTTCCTGGGGGGGAGGGTCGTAGTGAGCCGCCCTCATAGTGGCTCCTGGAGGTGGTTCATGGAGGCAGTCTTGTCGGCATGGATGACAAAATGCTGTCGTACGCTTCTGCCCCAGGACACTGCCATGGCCGCACGCATTGTGGGAAGTGGGTGGGGTGCCCCAGAAAAGTGGAAAAGGGCCATAATGCAGTGCCGGATGATGTCCTTTCATAGGGCTCCCTCATGTTGCTGACCGCCCAGCACACCGCGACTGGCCCTGGACCATTTTTCCCCGGTGTAACAGTTGCTTCTTCCCCCTTTGCCTGTCGACCCCCAGCAGAGATGAGCCAGACCACTAATGGGGAATGTTTGCAGAGCTCAGGGGGAGGCCAAGACAGGCACTGCAGTGGGGGTTAGGTCCAATGGGCAGGGGGAAGTACCAGCTTGTGAGGGGCCAAAGGAGTGGGGCTGCAGGGGACCCCAGAGGAGTAAACAAAAAAAAAAGCCCTGGTGCAAAGTGTCCTTTCCTCTCCCCAACTGTATACAGGTAATGCAAAGCCACAGTACATGCCACCTGCTTGGGCCCCTCCCCAACTTCCTGAAATTTCTCTGCACTACCTGTGTCATGTCCCTTGACAGGTCATTTATCCCCAAGTGGACACTGACATCTAGCTCCCTCCTATCTCCTGCTGCCCTAGTGATCCCCTGAATCTGCTCTCCATCCCTGCAAGCCGAAGCACCTTTCAGGCACTTCACCTTCCTCTCCCTCCCCAAGCTCACAAGTCTATACCCTTAAAAATAGAGTCCCTCACCGGCAGGTGCTTCCTCCTTGACTTGGGGCTGCCCCTTTTAAGCACCTTCACTTCCTCCCTTTCCACTGCTACAGGTGCCTCCATCTGGTTGCCCATCTCTCCAGTACAGCAAAGGAATTCTGTAGTGGTACAGGCAGAGTGTGTATCCATCCCACCCACCCTCCCACAGCCCACCAAGGTCCAACTGCTATACCTCTGCCTAGGCATCCTTTGAAGGAGCAGTGGCTGACTTGTTGGCTCCTAGGTGAGGCAGGAGGTACTCCATACCCTTATCTGTTTGGCCCAAAGTCTAGAGACCTCTGCCCTCAATCCAGAGAGGTGAGTGCACATGTGGCAGCTCTCTACAGGGCATATGTTAGACCAATACTTGATTATGGTGCCCCTGGAAAAAAAAGGATATAGTTATTGTGGAGCACACCCAGCATAGAGCTACTAAAATTAAACCTTATGTCTCTAGAAACTAGAAGATGACAAGGTGACTTGTTATTCATGTATGATATTTGCAAAGATCCTTATCTAATTAACATATTTCAATTAAATTTCAAAAATAATGACAAGGGAACCTGTGGACACCCGCTTCAATTTAATAAACATAAATTCAATACTAATACTAGGAATTATTTTATTTTTTTTACTCAAAGGGTTATAAATTCATGGAATAAACCCCCATTAAGTATTATATCAAGTGAAAATAAGATAGATTTTACGGTGACATTAGAGGATCATATTCTCAGTGGGGCATGTATGAAGTATTTTTCATGATAAGATTGGACCACATATGGGCTCACGCCTTCGCTGCTCCTGACTGCCTTAGCACAAACCTTAGTATGAACCTTTCCCTTATTATTTCCTGTTCTGTATATACTTAGGCTCTAGCTATTACTGCAAAACAATTTTTGCTGGTGAGTTACGTAGGCAATATAGCCTAGGGGTTAGAGCACTGAGCTACAAACCAGGAGACTCCACAGGTCTGGGTTTGAATCCCACAGTCACCAAATGTACACTGAGTGACCCTGTACAAGTTATTGCACACATCTCAGAGTTCCACCTCCAGTCCCCCTCATGGAAGCACTGCCTCCAATCCCCACGCTAAGACTAGCCTCCAGTCCCCAACATACAAATCCAACCTCCTATTAGGTTTGCCGCATTTGTATGAGGCAAAACCCGGACCCTAAACTCTGCCCCTGGCCCCAGCCCTTGTCATAACTTTTTGTGCATTGCTCCTGCTCCAAGTCATTTGTTATGTCAGTAAAAGACAACACTTAGAGCAGCAGTAAACAAAAAATTAACATACTGTACCTGTTAAAGTTACTTTTCTAGGGTCTTCCTAGTTATTTATTTATTTAGTTATAAGACGTTGGTTTACCAGATAAACATATAGAGATAAATTAAATCTCATTTATAGATATGATCTTGGGGGGAGACAAAGGAAATACTGTAAATAGCATACATGGTATGTAATATTTAACAAAGAAATTGTTTGTTTCCTATTATGTGCACTTTATCTTTTTCTGGTGCCATGTCCTTTTCATGTCCACATTCCTATTTCAAAGCCAAATAAGTGACCATACTTTTTTCTTGAGGAAAATAAAATAATTTAAAACATTTAAAATGCCTAAATTCTGTTAGAGATGAAAAAGTTTAGCAGTAAATGAAAGTGGAAGACAACTAGATCTTTTACTGTTACGAAAGGTGGGGTAGGCTTTTTGCCCAGCTTTGCTCCTATGCCACTTTAAGATAAAGAGTGGAAAAGATTAGGTTAAGTAACTGCTAAAAGTATCAATGACCATACTTTATACCTCCCAGGTTGACTGCTTTCACTAACAAAGGGCTATACTGACAACAGAACTTGTTTGCAACCTGGACATGCAGCTGAAACAATGAATGATATGACAAAATCTGTTGCAAAAGTATGTGAGCATTCAAAATGGCTCAGAAACCTGACCAGCGCTGAGCTAAACCGGATTACTAGATAGGGACCCTGAAAACTGGATTACCAGGTAAAAAACCTGACAGGTAGCAACCCTACCTCCTATCCTCCTACATAGAAGCATCGCCCTCAATCACATATACATGCCCCATCTCCAGTCCCCCACACAAAAGACCCATCTCCAGTACCCCACATAGAAGTACTGCTGCCTCCAATGCTCCACATAGAAACACCACCTCCAATCCCCCATGTAGATGAACCGCTTCTAATTCCCACATGTAAGACCCGCCTCCAATCCCCAACATACAATGAAGTGACTTGAGTGTGTATGTGTGTGTGTGTATGTGTATGTGTATATATATATATATATATATATATATATAGAGAGAGAGAGAGAGAGTCTCTTGTGTCTCTGGGCTGGAAAGAGATGAAGGGGTAAGGTGGTTCTTTGGCTACATGATAGAACACACTTGTATTCCACAGAGGTCCACCAGGCCATCACAACAGACTGGAAAAGAACAGAACACTTGTATTTCCAAGGACTTTTTGCAAACTGAAGAGCTTCAGGGCCATCACCACTGACCCCAGGAAGAGATTTTAAAAAAATGAACAATTGAAGAACTGAAGATCTGGAACACATCCAGGCTGTCACCGGTGACCCTGAGAAGAGATCTGGAGTACTGAAGAACTGTAGGTCTGGAACATCTCTGGGCAGTTGCCACTGACCCCAGGAAGAGATCTGAAGAACTGAACATCTGGAATGCCTCTGGGCTGTCACCACCGAATCCAAGAAGAGATTTGAAGAACAAAAGAACTGGAACACCTCCACTGGAGAATCTCTGGACAGCTGATGACCTGAAACAAAAAAAACCTACTGGACGTTGAATCCCTGTGTGTGAACCAGTGCGGTCCCCCTGCACTGCTCAGCTCACTGTTAGGGAGAGGTTGGGCGAAAGATTCTGTAGGAAGCACGTGACAGGGAGTTCCTTAACTGACTATGCTATTCCTGTTCTGACATCCGGACCCAAATTGTTAGAATACAGATGGGCAAAACACTGGATCATGCAGGAGTTGTGGGCATGCAGCTAAGCAGAAGTACAGTTTAATCTTCATTTATTTATTTACTAGCTTTTGGTGACCAGGTAAGTGCATTAGGCAAAAAAAACCTGCCTATTTTCAAGCACAACATACAGTCATACAGACAACTCCTATGTAGGATACCTACAATCCAGGCATACATTCAACAAAGTACATGGACTGTCTAGACACTTGGTGGTTGCTGGTCTCGAAGTCTTTTTTTACTTATTTAAACATCTGGTGACCGGGAAAGGCACACTGAGCCGTGGCCCGTTTCCAGGTGTGACCCGGGGGAGTGGGAGCAAGGGATAAAATACATTTTCATGATACACAGTATACATAGAGAATAAAGAATGGTGGAGTGTGTGTTATGAGAATTTAATGCACACCCAAGGTGTGGGATGCTACATAAACCCCGAGGGCGAAGCCCGAGGGGTTTGCGTATCCCACACCAAGGGTGCTCATTAAATTCTCATAGGATACACACTTCCCCATTTTTTATTTTATATAATTTGCTGGAGAGCAATTTTTTCCAACCCTAGTGCTGTGATCACACACACACACTCACACTCACACTCACACTCACTCCACATAGACACACACAGACACACACACACACACACACATACACTTTGAAAACAAGAAATCCCCATGGCAGCTTTACTGTAGTTCTCTGCACCAAATGCAGCAGCTTCCCCCCCCCCAGCTCCCACTCTAAATTAACCAGTTGATCTGTGCAGCAGTCCCCAGTCCCTCTCTCTCTTGCCCCACATCACCCGCCAGCTCACTGTACTCTCAGATTGGGACAATATTTTTTTTTTAAATGTAACGGCTAAAACCGAGATTGCGATTACGCTCGCGCTTACCTGTGTCAGCCACAGACTGTCAGACACCAACGGTGTGTGTCGCGGAAAGCTAGCAAAATGCAGGATCAACCAGATACTTTAAAAAAATAAATGGTACTACTTTAAGTAGGAGCAACAAAAGAAATAAAACGAACGATTAGGTGACGATTTAACCGTGGCGGCTCCTCTCTAACTAAGATACAGAGCCGCCGCCATGTTTTCAGAACTGTTTAGCCCGCCCACACAGAAAATAGCAGCCAATGAGGGCGCGCTCCCTTTTGATAGATGGAGCGTGTGAATGCCGTAATAACCAACTGGTTATTACGGCAAATAACAACTCGGTGATCCAATTGAAAAAATTGATCACCAGTAATTATAAAACATTACATAATATAATTTGGCAATCAGTAGAAATCAGGCACTCGCGAAGGAGGTGTAGCAATATCAATAGTACAAACAGCATATAGTTACAAGGTACCACACATATATTTTCGTGAATTAGTACAACATAATAGGTTACTTTGGTATACAGGATACATGTAGGGTGTGGGTGAAGAGAGGATAGACAGAGAACAGAGAAAGTGCAAAAGTGACCTACAGTCATGCTAGGTTAAGTTGTGGGAGCAGGTGGGGTGTGGTAGAAGGCGTAGCAAAGGTCTGATAATAGAGTAAGAGGGAGAGTTGTGTAGGAGAGGCGGTTGAGAGTTCCACAGAGAGGAAAGGTGGTAGTTAAGGGCATATTTGCTAAAGTTAGAAGCTGGGATAGTGAGTGAGAAGGTGCGTGATTCTCTAGATCGTAGGGAGTAGGTACAGGCAGGGGCAGGTGAAAGGAGGTAAGAGATATAGGAGGGGAGCAGGTTAAACCAGAATTTAGAGGCGAAAGATACAGAGTGGTGAGGCGTCTGTGTGAAAGTGGAGGGTAAGCCAGACAGGAGAGAAGGGAACAGTGGTGAGTCCTGTAAGGAGAGTTGGAGGCGAAGTGACAGAAGGCATAAAAAAGGGAGTCAAGTCGAGAAAGGGAGGTAGAGGAAGCCGTGCCATAAACAATAATAGCACAGTCGAAGACTGGCATGATCATCTTGGTCAAAAGTTCACAACATACAGGGAGGGGGAGAGAGTCTCTGTTACAGCAGAGGACTCCCAGCTTTGGGCGTAGTTTGGATGTAATGTAATCAATGTGGAGGGAGAACTTTAGTTGTGTGTCGAGTCAGACGCCAAGGTATTTATAGGATGGGACCATGTTTAGTGGGGTGCCATCAAGGGAGGCGATAGGAGGGGTGTGGTTTGTCATGGCCAGTCTTTGGGAAGCACTGAAGGTCATCGAGCCAGTTTTGGAAGTATTCAGTTCAAGCTGTTTTGAGATGAACTAAGCTTGAACTGAGCTGAAGTCTTGTTGTAGTGTAGACTGTATCGTGGCTAGATCCAGGCCAGATATCTTTGGATCATACAACTTTCAAAAGGGTAATTAGGAACAAGCAGAGTAGTTCAGCAACATGCAGGGCAGTTAATTAACGTGCAGGGCAGTTCACAGGTTCTAAACAAGTGTAGTCACTTTAAAAAGGGGCTCATAGCATGCAAGGGTAGAATCTCAGTTTTGAAGCATGCAGTGACCATGCAGGACAACTTTAGGGCAGTATAAACAGTCCCAGAGTAAAACAGGACAAACTCAAGGTGTCGGGGGGGGGCAAATCTGGTGCATGCAGAGCAGTTACACAGTCTTGGAGCATACATTCACTGTCCCTTTAAATAGCAGTGTTGTAATACAAAAGTCCTTGCCTTTCATAATGGGTAAATTTAATTCTGCACTATAACTTTAAAATGTTCATTTAATATTCATAACAGTTGCACTTGTGCAGGTATTGTATAAGTGGAAACCTGGCTGAATGCTGGCTAGACCTAGCTACTCAAGGACCAGGGGATATGCCCCCAACAGGCATATACTTGGGTGCTCACAGTAGACAGTAGTTCTACTCTTTTACTGAGGACCGTTTGACTTAGATTATCTGTTATGGATCCCATGGTAACTGTCCCTCCCTTGCTAGGTGGTTCTGGGTCGGTTCAGTTACACACTTTAAAAGTACAGGTTACTAGCCCTTGGCTGGGGCCATGGCAGCTATACTGCTGGGGTGGCTAACTAGTTTGCCCATTCCCTTACCCTTCCTCCTAGCTGGAGCTGGCATCCCAGTGCACAGAAACTATTATTAAACAATTTAATACTATCCCTTATCTTGGCTACTAGCCCATCCTTGTTGTTCTAGGGCTGCAACAGTGCTTGCCTTTACCCTGCCCACTGGGTGCTAACTTATCTCTTTAAAAAAAAAAAAACACTTTATCAGCTTACTTGCTCTAGCCTAGGTAGCCCACCTAGGCTGATGCTTATTTAAACTGGGGCTTTGCCTTGCCCCCGCTTCTCCTGGAGCTGCTTTTATTTTAAATAAGGACCTACTTTGCCCTTTGGATGTTCTAGTTTCCTGTGACACTACACCGGGCTGCCGAGGAGGGAGGAGTGAGCAACACGAGCAGGGATGTGCAAGATGCAATTTGGTTTAACAGGTATGCCACTGTTGCCTTAAACTGTCTGGTGTAAAGGTGCGGTTTATATTTTCTTAAATTGAGCACCTAACCAGAAGCTGACCTTTGGCACAGCTATTGAGAATGTTCTTGGATGTGGCTGTAATAAAGGTGCTCCAATTAACATCTGGCATATTCAGGCCCCCCATCAACAATACCTCTCGTTTTTCTGCCATTCTAAGTATTCCTTCTATCATTTCCTTGTCCATTGTCTCCCCCTGAGACAGGGGTCTGTAAACAACCCCTGTGCAGCTTGTGGTGCCATTCCCTGTCTCCAGGGTGACCCACAGTACCTCCTCCCCTTCCTGTTTACCCTTTAGTTCTGTTGCTTTGATTTCTTCCCTTAAGTAGAGAGCTACTCCTCCTCCTCCTCCTATTTTACCCTTCCTGTCCCTCCCATAGATTGTGTACCCTGGTATGTTGACATCCCAGTCATGGTTCTCTATGCTCCATGTTTCTGTGACTGCCACAATATCCGTTGTCCCTCTTCCATCAAGGCCACTAGTTCAGGGAGCTTGTTACCCAGACTATGGGCATTGGTACTTATCGCCCTCCATTTTTTTGATGGCCCTACCCCGTTTAGGCCTATCCCTGTCCTCATTGCCTTTTTCTGGATTTACCCCTGTCCTGCTCCCCTATCGACTCTCTACCTACCCTGTCTTGTGGGGGCTGGATTTCCTTCTTCTCTTCAGTGCCTCCCCTGGATAGTTTAAATGCTTGCCAATGAAGCATTAAACCCTATCACCTAGGATCCTGGTTCCCCTCCCAGACAGATGCAGACCATCATGCCAGTATAGGCCTGTATCCCTCCAGGTGGACCCCCAGTCCTCAATGAAGCCAAATCCCTGAGCTCCACACCAGTTTCTCAACCAGTCATTGAATCCCATGGTGCAGAGTACCCTAGTCTCACCCATGCCATAGACAGGCAGCACTTCCAAGAAAGTTACCGTGTGTGCTACTTGTCTAAGGCTCTGCCTGAACTCCACAAACTCCTGCTACACAGCTGTGATCCCGTTCCCAGCCGGGTAATTTGTCCCTAGGTAGACAGTGACATCCAACTCCCTCCCCCGTGCAGCTGCTCCCATGATCCTGAGGATTTTCTTCCTGTCCCTCCAAGCCATGGCACCGGGCAGGCACCTAAACTCCTCCTCCTCCTCCCCCAGTTCTACCCCGCTCACGACTGAGTCCCTCACCAGGAGTTGTTTCCTTCCCCTGTGGGGTCCTATGCCACCCTCCTGTGGGTCTCCTTTGTGTAGGTTACCAGCATCCTCCTTGGTCTCCACTGCGGGTGCCTCCATAGAGAAACCATGCTCCGCCAGAATGGCGAATGAATTGTGGAGAGGCACAACTGAAGAAATGCACCTCTGTTCCACCATACTCGCCCTCCATGAGCCTACTGTGGTCCAACCGCTCCTCTTTCTTGGCAACCTCTGAGGCAGTGGTGGTGGCCTGGGTGAGGGAGGAGGTTTCCCAAATCCTCGCCAGGTCAGCATGGAGACAGGCAACCTCCTCCCTCAGCCCAGAGAGATGCCTGCAAATAGGGCAGCAACGCAGCCTCCAGAACATCTCCCAGAAGACTGACGCTCCACAGCCAGTGCATTGCACCACTCCCCACATGTCTGTCTCCCTTCCTGTTTAAGATTTTTTTTTTTTTAGTTTGTGCAAGCGTGTTAGGGCATTTACCCCCTATTCAGTGTGCTGTGCTGTTAAGGATATGAACAGGTGTATGGCCTTTGCACTTTTGGGGAAGTGATGTCAGAACCCCTGATATAAAGGAAATGATGTGCTTGGGTGGGGTGAGGGATAGGGTGGTGGGAGTAAGCTCGTGCCCTTCAGAAACAATCAACTACAACTCTGACCCACCACCCCAGTGAGTGCCTTCCTTCCTTTCAGACACCTATTTCACAGAGTTTAAGTAACGGTCTAGTCACAAATGACTGCAAATATTCTCCCAGCTAGATTTCCTCCCTGGCAAAAAAAAAAAAGTTACACTAAATAAAGTCACCCACCAAAACACTGACTTCTACTTACTTACACAGGCCCCAAAATTAAGGATTCAGTTCAGTGAACTCTATTAAATCACCTCCTTGCTTTAAGGAAGATGGTGGCTGCTCTCTGTCTCAGCTACAGCAGACAGAGTCCACAAACAACTCCTGTTTTGAATCCACAGTTCCTCAGGCCCCCTTCAGCTCCTCCTCTTATCAGGCACCTATTTCGCAAGGTTTAAGTAACAGGTCTAGTCACAGATGACAGCAAATATTCTCCAAGCTAGATTTCCTCCCTGGTTAAAAAAAAAGTTACACTAAGTAAAGTCAACCCAAAAAACAGAGAACCAAAACACTGACTTCTACTTACTTACACAAGCCCCAAAATTAAGAATTCAAGTCAGTGTACTCTTATTAAATCACCTCCTTTCTTTAAGGAAGCTGGTGGCTGCTCTGTATCTCAACTACAGCAGCATTCTCGATGCCCTAGAGGGGGTGTGCCTCAGACAGCTAGTGCTGGAACCCACTCGGGAGGGAGCAGTCTTAGACTTGGTACTCTCAAATGGGGATGGAGAGAGGATCTCAGATTTAGAAGTGGGTAGTCACCTGGGAACAAGCGACCACCAAACAGTGTGGTTCACAATAAACACAACTGTAGAGTCAAGCCATACAAAAGCAAGGATGTTGGAATTTAGGAGGGCTAAGTTTGGCAAAATGGGTGAGTGCATGAGAAAAGCACTAGCAAGAAGGAGGGTTGGAAGAACAATGGGGAAAAATCAAAACTGCCATCACAGAGGCAACAAGCCTTTGTGTAAAGCAAATCAACAAAACAAAAAGAAGGAAAAAGCCACTATGGTTCTCAAAAGAGGTGGCAGGGAAGGTTAAGGAGAAAAGGATAGCATTCAGGAAATATAATGAAACACATAAGGCGGCAGGGATGGCAGTCAAAATTGCAAAGGCCCAAACTGAGGAAAAGATAGCCAGCTCTGTTAAGAAGGGGGATAACACCTTTTATAGGTACATAAGGGAGTGAAGAAAGACCAAGGGAGGGATACTGAGGCTTAATAAAGGGGAGGGAATGTGGGAAGAGGGTGACAGTGAAAAACCAGGGATAATGAACGAATACTTCTGCTCAGTATTCACAAAAGAAGAAGAGAGGTACCTAAGCCAAACAATAGTTACACTCTGGATAGGGGGGTCGATACCAGTCCCTTCACAGAAGAAAGGGTTCTGAAAGAACTCTTAAAACTGAAGGTGGACAAGGCAATGGGGCCTTATGGAATTCACCCCAGAATTCTAAAAGAACTAAGGGGAGAACTAGTGACACCACTGACTACCCTCTTTAACAAATCATGGGAGGATGGGGTGGTACCTGAGGACTGGAGGAGGGCAGATGTGATTCCACTTCACAAAAGTGGGAGCAAGGCAGAGGCAGGAAACTACAGACCTGTTAGTTTGACCTCAGTGGTAGGGAAAATGATGGAATCACTTCTGAAGGAAAGAATTGTTGAGTACCTAGAGGCCAGCGGGGTACCGCTGGGAACAGTACTGGGACCAGTCCTCTTTAATGTCTTTACAAGTGACATTGCAGAGGGGCTGGAAGGAAAAATATGTCTCTCTGCAGATAACACAAAGATCTGCAACAGGGTTGATACACAAGGTGGGGTGGAAAGGATGAGAAGGGACTTGGCAAGGTTGGAGGAATGGTCAAATGTATGGCAGCTTAGATTCAATGCAAGGAAGTGCAAAGTAATGCACCTGGGAAACAAAAACCCAGGAGAAGAGTACACAGTGGGGGGTGAGATACTAAACAACAACAGAAATGGAAAGGGACCTGGGGGTAGTAATATCAGATGACCTAAAGGTGGGCAAGCAATGTGAGAAGGCAGTAAGGAGGGTTGGGGGGATGCTGGAATGCACAGGGAGAGGCATCACCAGTAGAAAATAGGACGTTGTTATCCCTCTGTACAGACAGTTGGTGAGACCCCATCTGGAGTACTGCGTGCAGTTATGGAGACCCCATCTCTGCAAGGACATAGACAGGATGGAGGCTGTCCAGAGGAGGGCAACTAAAATAGTGCAGGGTCTGCACCAGAAGCCATATGAAGAAAACCTAAAAGAGCGTAATATGTATATCCTCGAGGAAAGGAGGGAGAGGGGGACATGATAGAAACTTTCAAGTACCTCAAGGGAATCAAAGTCCAAGAGGGTAGCATCTTTCAGAAAAAGATGTGCAAGAACAAGGGGGGAATGGCTCAGAGGTAATGCGAGGAAGTATTTTTTTTACAGAGAGGGTTGTGGATGCATGGAACGGCCTTCCTGAGGAGGTTGTGGAGTCAAAAATGGGGGAATTCAAGAATGCATGAGACAGACATAAGACAATTCTAGTGTGGGGTAGGAGGAAGTAGGCTGTTGGTTAACTAGGATCTGCAGCTTATCCATTAGGTAGGGAAATGGGCAGACAGGGTGGGCCAAGCGGTCCTTATCTGCCATCAAATTCTGTGTTTCCATGTTTCCTTTCCAGTACAACTAAAGTCACCCAAAAACGACTGACTGAAGACTGTGTGTCCTGCTCTGGGTGCTCTCTACTCGGAGTCTGAGGTGAAAGGAACCCTGGTGAGCTTCGAGACCAGTAAGCCCTGCCGTGGGTGAAGCTGCAGACACCCGCTCAGCCTAGACAAGACAGGAGAAATGGAGAAGGAACGAAAGGAGGCACTGGAAGATAAATTATTTAGAGAGCATAGAGAGAGAACGGAATTTTGCAGAGAGGGTTTGGCATTTTTTGAACCATTCAACATCATTCACACCATTTCATTTATATCATTTCATTTTATTATTAATGGACCAGTTGTTCTATGTTAAATTGGTCTCATTTGGTTTTATTTAATGTTTTTATTTTTAATTTTTCATGTTTAATACCTGGAGTGCTAGAGGTGCTCATGGAGCACAAAGTGTATTTAATATCCGAAGGTATCCAGTGGCACCCAGAAGGATTTAAATTAAGAGCTCAAAGTGCATGAAATGATTAAGGTGCCCAAAGTGCTTAATAGTGCCTAAAAGGGTCTTAAAGTTCTTAAAAGTGCTCAGTAGTGCCTTAAAGTGCTTAGAAGTGCTCAGGGTGCTAGTGATACTGAGTATATTTGAGCATTTGTACATTTGTGTAGTAGAAGTACAACGGAATGCGATAGAATGCACCAGAGTAAAGAATATAAATACATAATGGATAAAGGGTACCCGTAGATATATTAAAGTTCAAAAGCGCACTGTGCGCATTGAAGAGCAATAGGGTAGCAGTGTTTGAGTGATTGATTCTGTGTGCCACCCCTACCATTGAACTTCATTTTATAAATGAAGTAGAAAAGTTTAAGGATACTCTCCCATTTGAGAATAGATAAAGAACCCGGGTTTAGCTTTATAAAACTGGGAAACTCAATTTTATTATTATTATTATTAAAGAGAAACTATCAGCATTGTTGCTAAAAGGTTTATTATAACCATTAGGATTGAAATGAAAATAGCCAGTGGAGTTTATTGATAATGGCTGCTAGTGAGGTGCTAATTAGACAAGTACAATGCGGTCTCTAAGGAATTAAGGCTTAAGAGCACATGTGCCAATGCCCTTTCCAGCACAAGCACCATTTTTAAAATACTCAGATCGCTGAGACACACCAACATTCATATTCTGACTCAGAATGGGCAGCATCTAGCATTCAACATAAGCCATACTTCAGCACCTCAGTACTGGAGAAAGCAATAAAAACAGTGATAAAATTGAGAATCGTCTTTATATTGGAGATCTAAAAATTAAAAAAGACCAGTGGGATCACTCAATACCATAAGCACTTGGAAATTTATTAGCATGGTAGGTTTGACCCTTTAAAATAACTTTAAAAACAATTGGTGATAGTAAAACTTATAAAAACATTGATCAAACTACTGTACTAGTAGGAAGACCCTTGTTTTAAGGAGTTATAAAAAATTTACTGATTCTCTTTCTGTTTTTGTTGCTTCTTTTAGTTCCCAAGGGGAATTCCACAATTATACAGCATAGTGGTGCCGATTTTCGAATCAGATTGGAAAAGGACTGGCTGGTATAAAGAACAAGAGTCACTCCAGCGATTGAATAAAGCAACTCGCCTTATACAGAGGTATCTAAAAATTCGAATAAATATATCTAACATTATAAATAAATATTTTAAAAAGGATATTATTTACAAGCCTTGGTTTATTGTATTTAATCTAGAACCGAGTTATTTAACTGAATAATTCATACATTTTAAAAATACACCAGAACGTAGAAGTTTTTAGAAATACTTTTATTTCTTTGAGAGAAAAATCTTGTTTTATTTTTTATATGGAGTATTATTACATCTCTGCAAATAGAAGACAAAATCCATTAAATACTTGATATTTGGGAATAAATGAACACATAAAAGTGGTGCATTGGGGAAGTGTGTTCATTAAGGTCTTCTTTAAATAGCACCACAAAGTAATTGGTCTTAGGGAAATTTTACTACCTTGTTCTCCCTGGTATTTTTGGTTTTTATTAACAGATTTCAGATTGTGGACCATCGGATTACAAAGCGACATCTGTTTCCAAACAAGAATTATTCAAATAAAACTGAACTAAGTTGGAACACACTTTACAGACAAAGGAGAAGACAAGAAAATTGAAAAACATTTAAACACAAAGAGGTATTCAACATATAGAGGCATCCCAGCAGTTTTACTCTATTTGGGAAGTATATAAAGACTGAATCTTAAGGACTTCTGGTGAATAATTATATTTTTATAATTTTTGACAAAAAACTTGGAGTATTTATACTGCAGGATTTTGCCCAGTTTAAATTCAGAAGAAGTTGTTAGACAGCCTCACTCTCACAGTTGGCACCTCTGATATTATAGCACAAAAGACTAACTTATCCTAGCTTTCAGGTTGACTTATATTCCATTTTCTACAATGGTTTCTACAAGAAGTGGTAAAAATAGTTAATTTTCTGAAATTACGCAGGATACTATAGAACAAATAAAAAGGAAGGTAAAAAAGGAAATATTCTCGTAAGGGTAAAAAAAGAAAAACTTTATGTGGAGGAGACTCCAAAACAAACTAAAATTACAAACGTGTATTTTCAAATATAGTACACCCATTCAAAAGGTAGATTTCCTGACAGTTACATCAGTATTTGTCTTAGCATCTACACCAAGGGAATTAAAAGTGCATTGGTCACTGGCTGAAGGTCAGTCTAAAGAAAAAGGGACAAATTGAAAATTATACACTAAATGGAGATAGTATAGAGGGTCCTGAAACCACCAGTGGGGATTCCTCAAAGCAGACAGTGGATGGTATATCATTGTCTACTTATGACTGGTAACTAGATGACCCATATGATTATTCCACCTCAATTTTGAATAACTCCGTATATGAGAATGAGGGTTTCGGGTACCTCAATATTATGTCCATACTCTTATTTTCCCCAGAACAATATGCAGACAGGGAGTTGGAATGTAATATGAAACATCTTTCAAACAATGATGTAAACAATCTCAGTGATAAAGAAAAGACAGGACCCCTTTCCAAAACAATGGCTCCTGATAACTTAGCCTTAGTTATTCAGAACCTCAGTTTAAGAATCAAAGGGCTAAAAAAAAATAATTCCATTTGAAAACAATGAAGGAATATTAAGACAAGAAAAATCTTCCAAGGTAGAAAATAGTAGGGAGCTTAATTCCTCTGAGATTAAGTACAGCAAGGAATATTTTACTAATGAGGGAAACGTCGTCTCTTCGTCCTCATTATCTAAACAAATATTAGAAATAATCAAAAACTCTTATTTATTTATTTATTGAAATGTTTCACCAGGGAGGCACACTGAGCAACAAGTCGCTCATCTCCCAGTGTGACCTGGGGAGAAAGGGTACAATAGGAATGAGACATTAAACATTCAAGTTACAAGATCAACATTAACATACTGTTGTAAGGCAGGTGTTACAACAGTGTTGCGCATAACATGTAGAAAGAGTGGACCATAATAAGTGCTGGGTTAATAAGTAAACAAGTGCTTACGTGAAAGAAAAAGGGGAGGGAAGGGTGAGGTAGGGGAAGGGGGAAGAGTCATGTCCCTGGAGACCCCCTCAGGATACGAGGAACCCTGCAAGGGGACTGGTGGAACCAGAGAGAAGGGGATAAAGCAGTGTCCCAGACAGACCCCTTTAGGATGGCGGGGAAAGGGAGTAGATCAGAGATAGAAGCCCCTTGAGGGTAAGAAAGGGACCCATGGAGAGCATTTGGGGTCATTTACATTCTGTGAGAGATCAAGGGAGGCCAGTAAGGAGAGCAATTTGGGGGAAGGAGGGCTAGAGATTTGGGGGTGGGTGTGCACAGGATAAAATGAAGACGAGGGTAGAGAGGTAGGGGTTTGTCCAGGGCTTAGAGGAGGGAATTAGAGAGGGATATGGCAGGGGCAGCTAGGTGCAAGGTAATTATTGAGGGCAGAGCCAATGGAGAAGGCAGAGGATGAGTGCCAGATTTGAGGTGGGAGGGAATTCCAAATTTTTGGGACGCGGTGAGAGTAACTGGATTGGCCAATTTGACTGGATCTGCGGGGGTCAACCAGGGTACGGGAGTCAGTTGATCTAAGGAATGGGAGGTTGGGGGTATTATAAAGGGGGAGGTGAGGTAGGAAGGGAGCTCACCCAACCACTGCTTGGAGGTGAATTTACTATGCTGATGTAGTCATTTTAGAAAACATTTAGGCAATAAAAGAGGAAGTAGCTAACCTAAGCGCAGATATGTTTTATAATTAATCACTGTTAGAAAGCATGAAGGCAGCTAGGAAAGGAAATACCCAGAATTATTCTTGTTTTGTTCTAGAAACGAACCTAACTAGAGAAGGAGCACATAAAGCTGTTCAGGTATCTTTACCATCCCTGTTTGATAAAAACCAAGAAAAATATATTGAAGCTCAAGAATTCATAAAGAAAGGAGCAAAAGGCAACATAAATTAGAAAGGGAAAAACAAAATTCGTAAACAAAAGTATAAGTTTCAAAAAGGTAACACTGATAAGACAACAGGCCTAACCAAACCAAACAAAACAAAAAATAAACAGCAGAAGGAACTAACATAAATCCCAACAGACTGGACAAAGATTTTTCTACCCTTCTGTATCATATTGGAAAACAACCCAGACATACACAGACAAAAATAACCAAACATACAGAGGATCTAACGAACTATAAAAATAATAATAAAGGAAAAACAGAAAACAAAAGGAAACAAAGGCTAGGGAGAAAGTGATGGTTATAATGGAGAAAATTAACTTAAATGATATTGCTGGCAGTGTAAGATGTGGTGAAGAAGATGGGGTAATTGCTGTGGAAGAAATAATGGGGAGGGGAGTCAAGACCCCTGAAATTGTAGTCAGTCAAAGAGAACTGACACCAGAAGTTACCCCAAAGAGAACACAGAAAGCAAAGAAAGTTATGGTAAATGATCAATGTCATGTTTTAACTCCATTTAGTAAATATGGATTGGTCAATGAGATAGCAGAACAGGAGAAATAATACCTGATTGAGATATATGGAATTGACAAATTGGATAATGAAACCTCAGAATCTCTGAGAAAACTGGTCAGTCATCTTTTTAAGATATCAGAACAAAAAGAGGAAATTGGTGTTCTAAAACCTCCAAATATACATTTTTCAGATTGTGTTTTGCATTATTTAAGTACCAGGGAACTGGCTTTGGAAGTGTGGAAACAATCAAATACTCTTAACTGCCCTAGGAATAAGAATGGTTGGCCCTACAGAGGTCCCAAGGTTTAAAAACCCTGAAGTAAGAACAGTTAAATACAAATCTGGGGGAAAATCCCATACCAAGGAAGATAACAGACAGAGTAAACAGAGCCACGGATACAATAACAACATTTGAAATGAACAAAGTGGGTATATGGGAAAGTAAACCAGTGTAAATTTTTGAGTAGAAGTCTGAACCCAGAGACACTGTAAGGATGGTTAAACAGCATTTAGCAGATTTCTTGTCTCGAGCACTAGACTTAAATATTTCCCAAAATTCCATAGAATGGGTTACCTTTCATAAAGGAATAACCAACATGCCTCAAATTGATGTTACATTTTAAAGTACAGAATTAACAGATATGGTTTTGAAAGCCTCACATGTTCTGGATAATTTTGAAATGTACATAGTGAATTCAGTCCTATTGAAAGAATCCGTACAATCAAAATCAGTGCATGTTAACAAAACTCAAGATGGCCTTCAACTTGATTCTAATGGCTCTAACAGATACACAATATTGAATCCAGATATACTACTATGACAAAGTGAAGGAAATAATAACAATGTAAACAGGGAGGCAGAATTTACCCTTCTTTCATGGAATATTGAAAGTCTTTCATATAAACTAGCAGATAATGAATCAAAGTCTTTTTTTTTTTTTTGCTGCAGCTATTAATTTTTGCTGTGGGCCTACATCTATAAGGCGCCCCCAGCCCCATCCCCCGGACGTCCACCATCCAGCACTGACCGGCCCAGGGCTTCCCCGGGCGGGGCTGGAGGTCCCCCAACACCCCACCGGAGACTGAATTAAGGGCTAGTGCCATGGCTGGCCCGGGAGAGGAGCCTGCGAGGCGCCCTCCATCACACTGCTGCAGCTAGTGTTTTTTTCCTTCCCCTAGGGGTTGGGGCGTGCAGTGACACCTGCAGAGTGGAGCGCACATGTGTCCGACCGTGCTCCCCTCCAAGCATCTGCCCTGACTCCTCCCTTGTCTGCAGCGTGGCAGCTGTGTCCCCCAGCCTCTGCTAGGGGGCAACCAGGCACTGACAGCTGAAGCCCCCCCCCAGAGAAGGAGAGCAGTCCATCGGACACTTAATTCTTCCCTGCCACTGCCGACCCCCGGCGTTCCGTGCTCGTTCCCAAACATGGGTCGCCGGCATTGTGCGAGGTAAGGCAACCAGCTCCTCAGCGCCACTCGGCCGGCATCAAAATAATTTTTAATAAATTGGGATATATTATGTCTCCATGAAACCTGATGTACAAGTTCATTACAAATTCCAGGATTATTGGTATATTCAGTATCAGATAAAAAGTACAGCCATAATAAAGCAGGATTAGCCATTTATACAAAGACATCACTAAATCTGAACAGTACATTAATAGATACAGCATCCAACTACATTTTAGCAGTCAGATTAATAATGGAAAATATTAAAATGGTGCTTATTAATATTTTTTCCACCTACAGCAGAGTTATCCACGGATATATGGATTCCGTTCATGAATCTTATGACTCAACTCAAAAATAGATATGAATTAGAAGAAATATTTATTGGGGATTTCAGTGCAAGAATAACCATTATTATTATACGACAGGTATCTGGTCTCAGCTAATCACAAAAGAGAACTGTAAGTTATTCTCTCACAAACTGCAAACCACACCCCCCCAAGTCATTTATTCACTCAAACCCCACCCACTATCATTTAATGAAACAGTAACCCCACACACAGTCGTTTATTGAAACATTTTCAGTCCACCATCGCAAACCTCAGAGCACTGCATTCACACACTGCACCAGCACGCAGCCGAGGGAAAACTCGTTGGTGAACGAGATACACATTTTTGGTACAAGTAAAGCATTCTTTTTCATGCACTAGACACCACAGAATAGCACAAATGTTCTCATACCCTAAAACAAGCGCTGTAAAGTTCTGTAGTTTCTCTCCAAAAACTGAAGCAGGATTCCACACATACACATTAACACCTCCACTAATGCGCATGCCTGGACTCCTTCTTCAAGCTTTCTAGATGCAAACTACATGACTTTACAGCTCTCGTTTCAGGCTGTGAGTACATTTGTCCTGTTCTGGGCTGCCAGCTATATCAAAAACAATCCTTTATTAGTATTTAACAACAAATGTGTTACTTATTTATGAATGAGTTCTCTCAGCGCCGTGCTGCTGCAGTGAGTGAAGGCACGCGGCACTGAGCTTTCCAACACTCAACCCAAAATGCCTTTGTAATTTTACCATAAATTTACATCACTCCATGTTGCATAATAGTAATAACATTCAGTTGCTTGGAGCATACTCGCAATAACTGGCTTCTGTGAATGATTAAATGCCTCAGCTTCGCCTCGGCGTTTAATCATCCACAGAAGCCGGTTATTGCTTCATATACTCCAAGCAACTAAATGTTATCACTTAAATAAACAGATGGAAGACAATTATTCAGAGTTATTTATAGATATATGGATTCAGTTCATGAATCATATGACTCAACTCAAACAGATATGAATCAAAAGAAATATTTATTGTGGGCGATTTCAATGCAAGCATAACCATAAATAAACAGATGGAAGACAATTCAGATTTATATGAGGGATTCAGGGTACTGTATTTAACTCTAGAATAAGCTGGAACAGAAACACAAAAGATAAAAAGTTTAACAAAAGAGGGAAGAACCTTTATAAATTGTTATTTGAAAATAATTTTTGTTTACTCAATGGACGTCTTCCAGGAGACAGGGAAGGAGAACTTACCAATATGGGAAGCCAGGGTTCTTCCACAATAGATTTGATGTGGGCAAATCTTCAGGTGCTGAAAATGACTTTTGATTTAAAGTACTGGATCAAACAGAATCAGCACATGCACCTCTATTGCTGCATCCTAAATCTCAACATCCTTGCAGGACCTCAGTTGAATTATAAACTATTAATAATACTAGTATGGAAATTTTAAATAATAAAAGAGTTCAGTGGAATAATATTATAAGGGAAAATGTCCTTGAACTATTTCAAGACGTTAAAGTTAAAAAAATTAATTGAGGAATTGGAAAATCCCACGGTGGGTACAAACGTCTTAAAGTATTGGGACCTACTAAATTCACACATAAGACCTTTATTAAAAACTAATAACTGTAATAAAACAATAACATACATGGTTTATTAAAACATGTAATGAAGCTAAAAAGGAACTTCGTAAACTGGCTAGACATTGAAAAATAAGTAAAAGAAAACTGTCATCTCTTAAATAAATCTAGGAGAGAATATAAGAAATTACTAGAAAAAGAGCGTGCTAAATGCTATAAAAATGTGGGATAGATTAAGGGATGCAGTGCACAAAAAAGATACAGAAAGATTCTGGACACTTATTAGCCAGGATTATAATGTATATTCACAAGATATCAATGCAAATATTTCACCAATAATATGCTAAGAACATTTTCGTAATCTATATTTCATGGAATCTGAAGAAAAAGATTTTCAAATTTACAGTTTACAGGATCAAAACAAAAACCAACTTGTAGCTCATTTTTCTATCCATATAACTGAAGCATATATTTATAAAGCTATAATTGAGTCACATCTTAATAAGGCACCAGGTCCTGACCAAATTGTAACAGATGTCTAGAAGTTATTTATAGACAAGTGGATAACTATCTTAAAAATACTATTCAATGATATAGTTCAAGGTGGAGATCTTCCCACAAGTTGGAAGAAAAGTGATATCTTCCCATTATAGAAAAAAGGTAACTCCCTGGACCCTAGAATGTGCAGACATATAAGTCTGTTAGATTCATCACAGAAGTTGTTTAATTTTGCAGAGAATGCAGGACTGGTTAGGTGAAAAAGCAGTCATTAGCGAATATCAAAATGGATTCAGGCAAGGTTGTTCTACACTTCAGCATTGTTTTATCTTATCACACTTAATTTGGAAACATGTTAAGATCAAAGCAGCCAGACTTTTCTGTTTCGTAGACCTTAGCTCAGCCTTTGATAGTATCAGACATACATTACTTTGGAAAAAATTAGAAAGTCTAGCTATTGATCCAAATTTGTTAAAATGTAATTAAATTACATACAAACACCTGGACGTCTGTTCAATATAATTACTTCTTCAGTTCTGACAAACCGTGGGGTCAGAGAGTGTTCTTTACTGGCTCCATCCCTATTTAACGTTTATAGTAACATGATACAGGATTTAGAAAATCCAGAGTTTACTCTCCATCAATTAAAGGGAAAATGGTTCCATGTTTGGCATACACAGATGACATTGTTTTAATTTCTACATCATTCCTAGGATTGCAAAAAAAAGGTAAATAGGTTTATGACACTATGTTGCAAAAATTAGCTTATTATCAATAAGTAAAAGGCAAAAATGGTCATTTTCAGTAATAAAAATAAAAAAATTAAATTATATATAAACAATGACAAAATTGAAATGGTAAAATAGTATGATTACTTGGGTGTTAGGTTTGCAGATAATTGTTTATGGAAATTACAGATAAATTTATTACAGACCAAATTACGAATGGCCTTTAATGCTTTTAAGAGCTTTAATTCCAGAATAGGTAAAGACTCAGTAACAGGGGTGCTAAAAGTGGTAAATGCTAAGATAAAATCTAGTATTTTGTATGGAACAGAGATATGGGCATTCACAAAAATTAAACCACTTGAGGTGATCTTAAATAAACTTTATAGACATTTATTGATGATGCCACAATCAGTTCCAGCTGAAATCCTAAGGTTAGAACTTGAGCAATGGTCACTGCACACTCAAATAAAGAAAAGGCAGATAATATTTCTCTTAACACTATTCCAGTTAAAATCCTCATGGCTACCCAGGATATGAATGGAGTAACAAGTAGACTATTTCTCAAGGGGTTTTACTTTTCCTTATATTCAACTAATTAAAAAAACATTATTTTGAATGGGACTCAGGCACCTATTATACGAGATCTATTTATGACCAAGGGAAGAGATAATGATACAAACTAAAAAAGATCTAGGTTCATGCCTGCCCGGTGGTGTGGAGGGCTGAGACAGCGATGCCTTACCTCCTGCTATGTTGGCGACCCATGGTCGAGGTGCGAGCGGGTCGTCAGGGGGCCGGCCGGGGTGGGAGAGGATCAAGTGTCTGGAGGACTGCTTTCCTGTCCCGGGAGGGTGGGGAACATCAGCCGGCATATGCCTGACACTTAGCAGAGACTAGGTGTTGGCATTCCTGGCCAATACAGTGGGGCATGGAGGCGAAGCAGCCGATGGGCGCACTACGTGTGGATGCACGCATAGCGTGCCCACCATTGGCATTACATGCCTGCCGCCATAAGGAAAACGGCGTCCAGGTCAAGCAGCTTGATGGCCGTCCACCTCATGCACCATCTCCGAGGGTGGCACCGGTATTGGATCCGGTCCTGGTAGGGAGTTGGGAGCTCCCTGCCACTCTGCCATGGGGGGTAGCTAGGTGGTGTCCCGAATGGGAGACGGGTGCGGATGGATGGCGGCTGGAGACAGAGGGGGATGCCTGGAAGAAGAGCCGACCGGGAGCCATGGAGGAAAAAAATAAGTAAAAAAAAAAAAAAAAGATCTAGGGTTACATCAATCTCAATAGATCAAGAGCATTTAAAAACATTCAAATATTATAGGTGATATAGATTTTTAAAAGTAAAACACCAGTTGGGACCATATTTAAGAATATTAGCAAATCCTACCCAAAGATGGCTGTTCACGAGATTCCGGATAAAACTCTATAATGCCAATGACGTAAATTTCTCTCAGAAAAGACCAGGATATACAAGTTTATACTGTAAATGTAACACAAATAATGAAGATGATTTAAAACATGTTTTCTTATTATGTCCTCTGTATTTTACGAGGAGACAGGAATAGCTTGGTGCAATTTTAGGGGGTCTTGGCTCCCCTCCGGAACAAATGCTTCTGTACTTGTTTAACACAGAAAATTCAGATACGGTACATAAAATCTGCATTTTTTTTTTAGCAACATTGCATTTATAGAATTAAGTTTGATAATGGAATTTGCGACAGTGTGCTGTTAGAGAACTGGAAATAGAGGACAGTAGGCCTAGTTAAAGAGTATGATGGAATTTACATATAGGTTTGCTTATGAAGCACAGATAAGCTATATCTTTGTCACCAAGGAAGTTGACTCTGTAAACAAAGTTAACAAAGAAAAAAGATCATGTAGAAGGATGAAGTCCTGTATTTAACAAGTAAGATCATATTTTAGCTTCAGTCTCCTGAAGTACAGAAATTTCTTATACATATGATTACTTGAATGAAGCACTTTGGACAGATTATAAAACAAAATGATTATATTAAATGCACGCTGAAAACAGAGTTAAAAATCGACGTTTTGACCGTAGGTCTTCTTCAGGAAATATCTAAAAGAGAAAAAGCAAAATTAGTGTAGAGGAGAGATAAAATAAGGACTATATATATATATCTATCTATCTTCCACGTTCTGTAAGTTCTTTCTAGTTTTCTAAGAGCCCGCTGTCGCAAATTCCATTATCAAACTTAATTCTATAAATGCAATGTTGCTAAAAAAAAATGCAGCATTTTTTCTACCTTATGAATGTGCCATAGGCCTGTACTCTGTCAATGGCCTATCTATTCATACTTTCTATTTTCAATATGCATTTAATATAACCATTTTGTTTTGTTTTCAGACCACATGCTGATGCAGCACCTTGTTTTTGGAGAGATTATGTTAGAAAACACAAACTGTTATTCAGTCTTTTAACGTGTATGTTTTAATGAAATTGTAATGACTTGTAGTTGATCAATATAAACCTTTTGTATTTTGCCCTTTGCTTCTCCTCTGGCAGTCTATTATAATAGCTCCTGCCTTGCACCATGCTCCTTTGCTGGAGCTTAATTTATTTAAATAGGGCCTGCCCCTGTCCTCTGCTCCCTTGCTGGAGTTGCATAATTTAAATGGGGTGTGTCCTGCCCTGTTTGCCCACCTTCCACGTGGTCTCTTGTCCCGGGGCCTTTGTCCTGTCCCCTCATGGCTTTGGCCATCTTTTACTGCATCATTCAGTGCTGAAAACAATTTTCCTTTTTATTACGTTCGCTTATGCGCATGCGCAAGGAACGTTTTGGGAGAGTAGCACACTTGGAGGTGTGCCTCTCCCACCCAATGCACTGCTCCCTTGAGCAGGTGTGGCGGTCCTGCACCAATGGGTGCAGGAGCTCAGTATGACAGCGGTGTTCCTCTGCTTCAAAGGAAAGCACCGCTGCCATACTGAGTGCCCCCTCGCGTCACCGTGCTGCCTCCCCAGCGCGCGTCGCCACCCCCAAAGCTTTGGTGCCACGCAGGAGCCCACCCAGCGTGGCAAATCTGTTGCCGATGGGGTGCCCAATCCCCCATCGGCTCACGAACCCAAGCTGTCCTGCTGCCTGCGCTGGAGCCCACCCAGCGTGGCAGTAGGTTTAGTTTGCCGAATGGGTGCCCAATCCCCGCTGGCCCTCCCCCGTGAGCTTGGCCGGACAGGAGTGCCCAATCCCCCGTCGGCCTCGGCCCCCAGTCATTCTTCTGTCACGCTGGGAGCCCACCCCAGCGTGGCAAAGTCCCACGCCGCTCTTTTTATTTTTAACCTGTAAACATAAACGGTTCGCTGGCCTCCCAGGCCCTCCCACAACCGCACCGACCCACTGCGCACTCAGCCTTCCCCACCCCCACCCCATACTTACCTCCGGACTCTGGCGCAACGATCTTCGTGGACTGGGACACGCCTGCACTCTTCAAAGCCGACCGCGAACTGAGGAAATGCCGGTAAGCTGTATAATGGGCTACATAGGGGTTTCAACTTTATTGCATATCTCAGTCATTTTTGGATTTTTACCAAATTTTCAACATGGGGTTTTGGGACCTTCTCATGAATGATGTCACTGTCATGGGGTACTGGGGCCCCAGGGTGATTTAGGCACTGAGCGGTCACTGCGAAATCCCGCCCTTACGTCTCGAATAGCAGCCGTGTGTTTATCATGAAGGGTCCTATGGTGATCCAAGTTAAAATGTTTCTGTTCTGGCGTGCGTTGCGCGGTTGCTACACAGGCTCGTAAGTTGGCGATTTTCAATATTTTCACTCCAGATTTTCAACATTGCCATTTTATCACACCTTCTTATGAGCTGTACAACTGTCATTTTCACATCTCACCCAAACGTGTTTCCGCCATGAAAAGCGTAATGGCGCAGTCGGTTGTGCGAAATCAATGTATGGAACACATTAAGAAAATCTCAGTGACACTGTTCATGAGCAGAGGTCTTAAAATGGCTATGTTGAAAATTTGAAAAATTCCTAAAATGACTGTTTTACAGTGTATGCTATGTAGTTCCCACGCACGCCGTGACGCTTGCGAATTTTCAATATTTGCACTCCAGATTTTCAACATTGCCATTTTACCACACCTCCTCATGAGCAGAACAGCTGTCATTTTTCACATCTTACCCAAAACGTGTTTCCCATGAAAAGAATGGCGCAGTCGGTGTGCGAAATCAATGTATGGACACATTAAGAAAATCACAGTGACACTGATCATGAGCAGAGGTCTTAAAATGGCTGTGCTGAAATTTGGTGAAAAATTCCTAAAATGACTATTTTATGACTTGCGTTATGCAGTTCCTACGCACGCTCGTAAGTTTGCAAATTTTCAATATTTTCACTCCAGATTTTCAACATTGCCATTTTACCACACCTCCTTATGAGCAGTACAGCTGTCATTTTTCACATCCTGCCCAAAACATCTTTCCGCCCATGTAGTGCACAATGGCGCAGTCGGTGTGCGAAATCAATGTATGGGACACAGTAAGAAAATCACAGTGACACTGTTCATTAGCAGAGGTTTTAAAATGGCAATGTTGAAAATTTGGTGAAAAAATCCTACAAATGACTGTTTACTGCAGTGTTGCACAGTTCTCACGCTCACCGAGGTTTCATGATCAATATTTCCACTCCAGATTTTCAACATTGCCATTTTACCACACTTCCTTATGAGCAGTACAGCTGTCATTTTTCACATCCTGCCCAAAATGTGTTTCCGCCTATGTAACGCACAATGGGGGTAACAACAAGGTCATGCTGACAATTTATTGTGCAAATACCAGCAATCGCACAGGGCATTAGGGTAAAGCACCATACATGCCAAACACCACTGCAAATACCTGCAAGCGAACGTTCGGCATTGACAAATGTTTGTTTAATTTAATTCTGGTGGACAGCACCTGCCCTGTGGTGCTGCCACTGACTCACTGCCCCGACTCGGGGTAAGGTTCTGTTGAGGTGGGGGAAGGAGGTGTGCTGGCTGTTGACAGAAGTGCGCTGGCTGTGGGGGGTCCTGCTATGCCAGTTGCTCCACCCTGATGCTCCTGTCAAGCTGTGCTCGCTCTTCTGATGTGGCCCTGCTTAACAATGCCACCAAGGGACTGTATAACTTTTAAATTACAGAAAATAAAATGGGCTAAACAGAGCCCACACTGTGGCTGCCGACACCAGAACTGCTGACATTTCAACCCGCTGCTGACGGGAACCGCTGTGCCACTGGTACCATCGACTGAAGGAGGGAAGAGAGAAGGATGGCAAGTAAGCCCTCTCCTACTATTTTCCTGTGTCCCCTCTTTCCCTCAGGCCACACACTGCAGGGCCCATCCATGATCCTCTTCAGAGCACCTGAAGGTGCTCCCTTTCTTCTGCCTCTTAAACCTGCACTCCCACATCGCTGCTGGCCACACTGTAAGCCCCCCAGCATTTGGGATGTGGTGTCCTTGACAATGCTGAGGGCAGCAAACCATCCAGCAGGAGCTGGACTTTTCAAAAGTGATACTGGCTCATGCCACTCTGCTGGGGAAGGCTGAGAAAATAAAAAAAGTTTAAAACTGCAGGTAGAAATTTTACCGTATGGGGCCCTTGTCTCTGAATTTAACCCCCTACCACCTTACATTGTCAGGGGCATCTGGGCTGAGGCACCTCAGCTTACTGGGGACACTGGGGCACTTTACTGGGAGGTACTGGGAAACTGGTTTGGGGGTATTACACATTCAGGCCTACTAAAACATACATGTCCCCATGTATCCTTCTAAACCATTTGTGAGAACACAATACTTTAAAACTATAAACATTCTTAACTACTACATTTAACATCTATGCTTTAGCTATAAAAAATATTCTGATTTTGCTCTGTACTTTTGTTTTATTTACAGGCTACCTTTATCAGAACTACTGAATTTCATCTATCCAATGTTTGGGAGGAATACCATTAGTTGTATTGGGGGGGGTCTATGTATAGGACATTCGGTAGAAATGGCAGTATCAGGGCCAAACACACTGATATCTGGGAGCCAAGGAGACTCTATAGGATCACCAGGAGTAGCCATATCTGTTGTGGTGTGCTCTTGCCTCTTCCATCTGTCATCTCCAAGGCCCTGAACATTGTCCGGACCTGTTGCTTGGAATATACACGGTTTCAACATATTCCGGTGCACTACTTTACTTGTGTGTCCTCCCATTTCTGGTTTAATTCTGTACACTGGTAGTTCTGGGTATGGAATTTTAGCAGTTACAAATGGTGTGGACTCCCACCAGGTTGCCAAGTTTCTGACTTCTGGTTTGAGTGTTCTTTAACAGGACTAAGTCTCCTATGGACAAGGGTACAGCTCATGCTCTGCAGTCATACTTTTCTTTCTCAGTTGCACACATTGTATCTGAACTGACATAATGTCAGCTGATTACCTGAATCAACGTTGGTGTTCTTCCACCCATACTGTTGTTGGCTCTTCAACCCTTTTGGAATCTGGCTGTATATCCAGGACCATGTCCATCGGAAGTCTTCCATGCCTGCAGAACACTGAGCTCACAGTGCCCACCCCTAAATGCAATCCGTGACAGGGAGGGGGAAATGGGGGATACCCTCTGTGTCCTTCCATAGTGCTCGATGAGTTCACAACTGAACACTCGCCACGAAGTCCCAGGGTCCCCTTTTTACTCTGAATCGGCGTACACTACGTGTCTCGAGTCTTGTAGCCAAGTATGAACCCTTCTTAGTTGTCACACAAAGGGGGAAGATCCAGATGTTATAACCTCTTCAGGTAGTGTTGTAACCCTGATTCTGCCTTCTCCCACAAGGCGTGCAATAACCTGGTTCAAATCCCCACAGACCCTTCCTTGAGACTTTGGTATTCCCTCTATATTGACCCAGACTTTCCCTTTTCAGACCCTTGTTCAATTTGGTAGCTTATGATGGCATCCCTGAGCAATAACAGTTTAGTCACAGATTATGACTGAAACATCCCAAAATCACACACACAATACAGAAATCTCACTCAGGCAGGTTTCTTAAACAAATGTCTTTACTAAATAATTAAGTAATTATCATACATTACCACAAAAAGGTTTGGAAAATTTTGGTCACAGAATAACGCAAATAAAAGTGGAGATGTAAAAAAAAATACATTGTAAAAGTTATCTAAAGTCCTACCTTAAATTCGTAGTGAAATGAAGTCCAGAAAAATAAATATTTTTTCAAAGGTTTCAGTCCTTTCTGTAGCAGTCTTGCTTCTTGTGTGTCTGCTGGCAGTTCTCTTGTGGTCAGGAGAGTGTCCAAAAGCAAAGTGTCCTCAAAATGCTCTGTGGAGGGTCTTAAATACTTGTGGTCCAAGGCAGTCTGTAAGTCTTGGTCTGGTCCCAACTTTCAGGCCAGTAGATGTCACTCTTGCTCTTCCCCCAAAAATTCTTAAGGGACCCATACCTATATTGATCAGACTCTTACAATTCCAATATCCTGCCAGCTACCCAATGTAATTATACCATGATAGGTTCCTGGAATCTAGCACTGTCCTTTGAAATGTAAAGGTTTTTTTTATGACAGGGCTAGCTGTTAACATCTCCTGAGTTTATAACCCTTTTCCTCTTTAATAGCTATCCCAATGCTGTCTTCTGAAGCATCCTGGCTTTTCAAGTGACAATTTTTATTACAGGTGATAGATTTAGAACACCTGTGTTAGTTAGCCAGAAAGACTCTTTTGAAATGCAATTTCCAGCTTCTCTGGGAAAACCAGTTTCTCTTAGGTCACATGGAATTTGCAGACCTTTGAAAAAACAATCCATTCCATTGTTCCATGTGAGCCTTTTATCCATTATTCCTTCTGGCATTTTAAACATACACAAAACGATAACAGAACATAACACCATATATCTGTACATCTGACTGGTAGTGGCATAGCTTGCTATATCCCTCCCTCCCTCCTAGACTGAATTTGTGGGAACACGCCCCCTAGCGCATGGTAAGGTTTTCACAAATGCCATTCCTGTTCTAACTGGTGAGATAGGCCATCTGCATTGGCACTGGCCAATCCAGCCCTGTGGGTAATTGTCATGTCGTAGGCCTGTACTCCACCTTAAGAGATGACCATTTGTTTTACCCATCTGATTTAGCCACACCAGGGGGTTATGGTCGGTCTTTACCTCGAAGCATCTCCCGTAGAGGTACGGCTCTAATTTCTTCAGGGCCCATACCAGTGCAACGTATTCCTCTTCCACTGTGGAATATGCCTGCTCCCGGGGAAGTAACGCTTTGCAAAGGTACACTATTGGGTGACCTTTTCACTGATTAGAGGTTTGACTGAGAACTGCTCCAAGCCCGTCTGGACTGTAAATTATTTAATCTGAATTGGCCAACACAGGCACTGCACAGTGTCTCCTTTATCCATACAGAGGCTCGTTGACAGGCTGGCTCCCAGACTACCATTTTGGGCTTTCTTTTCTTTAGCAGGCTAGATAGGGGAGCTGCCAGAGTACAGTAATTTGGAACAAACTTTTGATAGTACACTGCGGTCCCTAGAAAGCTCCTAACCTGCTTCTGGGTTTCAGGAATAGGCCACGTCTCTATTGCCTCAATCTTTGCTTTATTAGGGTGAAGCTACCCCTGCCCCACTACATGGCCTAGGTATGCCACCTCCGCCATAGCCACGTGGCATTTTTCAGCCTTGACAGTAAGCCCTGCCCTCTGTATCCTGCCCAGCACTTCCTTCAGGTGGAACAGGTGTTCCTTCCATCTGGTACTGAAAATGGCAATATCATCCAGATACACCACTGTATACTCTTCAGTACCATGTAACACCTGGTTAATTGACCTTTGGCAGGTGGCAGGGGTGTTCTTCATTTCAAAAGGCATTCCCCAGAACTCGAATAACCCTATTGGAGTGATGAAGACCGACCATTCTCTAGCTTTTGGCTGTTAACTCCACCTGCCAATACCCTTTCATCAAGTCAGCTGTGGTGAGGTATGTCACCTCTCCCAACTTGTCTAGTAGTTCATCCATCCGTGGCATTGGGTGGGCGTCAGACTTCATGACTGTGTTGAGTCTACAATAGTTCAGAAAAAAAGTGAGTAGAGTCATCTGGCTTGGGAACGAGGACTTTGGGTGAGGCCCAGGGACTGTGGGATTTCTGGATTACCCCTAAATCCAGAATGTCCATCACCTCCCTCCTAATGCCCTTTAGGATGGCCTCAGACACCTGGTAGGCTGTCTGCCTTTTGGGCGCTTGTGTCCCCGTATCTATGTCACGTGTCACTAAGGGGGTTCGTCCAGGCCTGGCTGTAAACAAAGGGGCAAAGATCTCTAAAACCTCCCTCACTTCCTGGGACTGTTCCGGGGTCAACTGGGATGACAGTTTGATTGTCTCCATGGAGGACTCCTGCTTGCTTTCCTTCAGCAAGTCCAGTAGGGGTTTTGTTCGTCCATTCCCTCCCCAGTACTACACACTGCAAATACCATGTCAGCCCTATTTGCATATGGCTTCATCATGTTGACATGGTACATCCTATTGGTATGTCTCCTGTCAGGCAGTTCTACAATATAGTTCATATCATTGACCTGTCGGACTACCTTATATGGTCCCACCCACTCGGTCTGCAGCTTGTCCTTCCAGACTGGGATTAGGACTTCCTGACCTACACTGTACGAGCGAGCTCTGGCTCTGTGGTCATACCAGACATTTTGCTTCTGTTGGGCAGCTGATAGGTTGCATTGGGCTGCCCCATTAGCTCCTTCAGCTTCTCCCTAAACTTAAGGACATACTCCACTATGGGAATTCCCTGGGTGGCGTGCTTACCTTCCGAATCTCCCCAGATCAAGTCTGGGGGCCGACGCACCCTACGTCCATATGAGAGTTCGAAGGGGGAAAGCCCTATCGACACTTGGGGCACCTCCCTGTATGCAGACAACAGGTGGGGAAGGTATCTCTCCCAGTCCCACCTATGCTGTTCAGCAAATGCTTGGTGTCCAAAGTGACCTGACCCATTGTGATCCAGCATGGTATATGGCTCTGCTTGTGGGATGATGATGTGGGTAATCTCCTCTCAGGTTCTTGGATCTTGAGTTTTTCGCAGAACTCTTTTCTTATCCAGACTGAGGTATTCTCGCTGTCATAATAATTTGGCCATTTCTGGAGACAAAGTCTTTCACTATTGCACACTTCTGGTCCTGAGAATCTCTTTTAGTTCACTGATCAGAGGACTCTGGTCCTGCAACTGCATCCACAGGTTTATTCTTTCATCTGCTGGCAATGCGGGTTCTGCACCTGGGTTTGGTTGATCCTCTCTGGGTACAGGTAACTTAGTTAAACTATCTCTGCTGGGATTCTGAGGAATGGTGGCATTTCTAAATCTTTTCATTCACTCTCAGCTACCTCCTCTTCACCCCAAGCTGGCAATCTAAAAAGAGCATCAGCACTGGCATTTGATTTCCCTGAACAGTACTTAATTGTGAAGTTGAAGTTGGTCAACACAGAGGCCTATCACTGCTCTGGCACTTCCTTGGTTGTGTCAAGATGTTGTCTGTGCACACTGTGAATGGAGTGGCAGGTAGTGGTGGAATTTCTCTGTTACAGCCCAAACAAGTGCTAGGAACTCTAGCATAAAGGAACTGTATCGTTCATCATTTCTTTACGAACCCCGCAGTCCTTTGTTAGCATAGGCGATCACTCGCTCTTTCCCCTCCTGTTCTTAGAAACACAGAATTTGATAACAGATAAGGACTGCTTGGCCCACCTGGTCTGCCCATGTTCCCTACTTACTGTCGCACCATAGACCCTACTTGATCTCCGGCTTTATCCCCCCCCCCCTGCTTCTAAGGTTTCCTTATACTTATCCCATGTCTTCTTAAATCACATTACAGTTTTTGCTCCCACCACCTCCTCAGGGAGACTGTTCCAGGCATCCACCACCCTTTCTGTGAAGAAATATTTCCTTACATTTCCCCTGATTTGAACCCCTTCCAGCTTCATTGCATGACCCTTTGTTCTTGTGCATCCTTTTCTCTGCAAAAGGTTTCCCTCCTGAACTTTATTTATACCCTTGAGGTATTTGAAAGTCTCTATCATATCCCCCTCTCCCTCCTTTCCTCCAGTCTGTACATATTGAGGTCCTTCAGTCTCTCCTCATAGGGCTTTTGATGCAAATCCCGCACCATTTTAGTTGCCCTTCTCTGAACTGCCTCAACTCTATGTCCTTTTGGGGATGAGGACTTCACAACTGCACACAGTACTCTAGGTGTGGTCTCACCAGAGACTGATACAGAGGTATCTTGTTTTTGTACGAGTTCCACACCTAGGACCTTGTTGCTGGTGTCTGTGTAGAGGAGGAAAGGCTTTTGGTAGTCGGGGTATGCTAGTACTGATACCATGATGAGTACTGACTTGAAATAATCAAATGTGGCCTGACATTCTGGTGTCCAGTTTACTTTGCTGTGCCTGACGACTTTACTGTGCCTGGCAACTTTACCCACTTTTGAGTGGCATAATAGTTCAGCTGACTGAGGACTTTAAGAATATTCAGTCCTGGGTAACATCACACAAGCTGGTCCTCAACCTGAAAAAAAACTCATGCCATGCTGTTTGGATCATCAGCCAAGATCAAGGCCTCCCCCGCCCCTATGTGTGTCAGTGGTGTGAATGGTGCTCCCCTCTTAACCGCAACTTCCATCAAATACCTTGGGGTGATACTTGACCCCCAACTGGACCTAGGGAATCACATCCTAAATGTCTGCAGAACCGTAAACTGGGTCTTACCTACAGGGCAAAGAAAAATCTGACATCTGCTGCTCGTCTGGCACTTGCCAGAGGTGTGCTGCTCTCTTCACTTAGCTGTGGCCTTCTCCAATTTGCCCGCACCTCCAAGGTTCTCCTTACTCGGTGGCACACGACCTACAATAATATGTCACTTTGCCCTGGCTGCCCCTCGCCTCACCCAGCACTGTGTGTTATACAATAAACTTGGTTGGCTTTCCCTGGCAAATCACATGAACTTTGGGCTGGGCTGCTTCGTGGGTAAATTGATCAGAACTGGCACTCCTCCGGGGCTGGCACAGCTTCTCATGCCTGCTGACCCCTCCTCCTACTCCCTCAGGTCTCGGGGTCTTGCGGTGCTCAAAGTCCCCTTTACCCAAACCCTTATGGGGCATAGGATCTTTGCTACACATGCTCCTAGGCTTTGGAACTCCCTTCCTGCCCATGTTCGCTCCCCCACCCACCAGTGCCTCCGGAATTCCCTGTGGGAGCATCTGAAGCTGACCTCTGCATGTGAGTGTCCCAAGCTTCCTTAATTCATGGTCTCTGCATTGGACTCACACTTGGTTGCACGTGATTTGCTTGATTACATACTCAGGAACTAACTGTTTCTGTGGATCTGCTAATGGTCTCACATACACTGTGATTACTGTCCCTGCCATTGAATGACCTGGACTATTTATTTTTTGTATATATGTATATTATCTATTACTGCTTACAGTAGACTATCTTATGTTAGCCTGTTCTTTTGATTCAATGCACTTAGCTCTACTCATTGTTATGTACTCTGCTTGTACCGGTATCTTTCTTGTACTCTCCCTAGTCATTCCTGAAAATAGGCATGTAAAAGTCCTTCATGAATCTCTGATAATAGCCGGTGAATCCCAGAAACCATCAAACATCTCCTGGTGATAGAATGAGGCCATTTCTTCACTACTCTGACTTCCTCAGGGTCTGAAGCAATTCCTTCTGAGGATACAGCATGTCCAAGATAATACATTTTTTCTTTCAAGAAATGACATTTTGAGGGTTTGATCTTCAGGCCATATTTCTTTAAGCATTCAGACTAGTTTCAGGTGTTCCTCATACATTTTTGTCTAGACTATGTAAAAGATTCTAGATGTATACTGGTCCTTGAAAAACAGGAGATGCTGGAAAGTTTGATACCTTTTATTGAATCAACAGGTGTCTTGTACAAAGATAGAATTATGCACAAGCTTTCGGGGCCTCACAGGTCTCCTCTTCAGGTGAATAACAAAACTGAGCAACATACACAGTATTTATATACACTGTGAATCAATATGTAAATATAATTGAAGAGAATTACAGGAAGGATAGAATGGTAGGAAGTGTGAAGTTAAGAAACGGTGAAAGGGACATGGAACAATAAAGCCCTGAGATAAAAGTCTGTATAAGTTGCAAAGTAATAAAGACAGGATATAGAGATGCCTTGGGGGGCAATTAATAGGAAGAGGCCTGCTGAGCCACTGACAAGCAGTGTCAGTGGCTCAGCAGGTAGCACACTTGCCTCTGAGGCCGGGAGATCAGAAGGCTGTGAGTTCTATCCCCACACCAGGCACTTGGGTTAATATCCCAATACTGACACTGCAGTGCAGCATGAGGTGGGTGCTGCACTACTGAGGTGCCATCTTTCGGATGAGACATTAAACTGAGGTCCAGTCTGCCTGTTCTGGTGGTAGTTCAGGTGGATGTTAACGATCCCATGGTACTTCTCGAAAAGAGTAGGGGAATTTCCCTGGTGACCTGGCCAAATTTCACCCCATTCACCAAAAATAACACCAACAGCTTAATCTGGTTCAAGGTCAGTTGGCATTCATCTGTATCCCCCTCTCCCCCAGCTTCCTGCCTGAAAATAGGTAATAATCTGTCTAGTGCACTTACCCAGTCAATAAAAACAAAATAAATAAATATGAAGGGATGCTAGGAAGGGGACCAGACAAGAACACAGATAAGAAAAGACCTGAGATGTAGAATGATTAAAGTAGTCAGGAAGGTAAGATAGGTAGGAAGTGTTAAAAAATGAATGGAAGCTATGAAGAAATGAAGGAACACAAAACAAAGGTGGATAAACAAAGTGTAAGGTCAGTATACACAGTGATGGTGGGGGCGTGGCTAGCTGCCTGACTGTTGAGATGTACTTTCAGGGAGCTCCCTGAATAGCATCCAATATTTGATTTCATTTTACATTTCTAACCCGCTTGTTCATGTAAAAACTACCCAGAACTGTTCTATTTGGGGTTGCTGCAAATTAAGTAAAAATACTGGTGTCATTTGACTAAATTGCAGGCTTTTAAGCAGCAGAGTGGAGGGGGGGAGGAGCACTGGTACCTTAACTGTAAGCCTCTTGATAGACTTACTGTTGACTGTCTCGAGATTCGGTCTGCCACCCCTGGAACTCACGTTAAAGCCACGGCTGGTATGTTTACGTCCTGAGTGCACCTTCTTTCGCTATGACAGCTGACTCCTCAATTTCGACATATGGGGTTCCCATTCAGGTCAAACTGGCCAGGCAACCTTCTTCCAGTGTTCCTAGTTGTCGGGGGCCTTGATGGGTACCATCCAGGTCCTCTGGAAAACTGGCCTCTCACCTCTCGTCTCAAGTTTTCCTTGATATTCTGGAGTTCCCTTTTCGAGTCTTGCCACATACATCTTGAATACTCAGTCTCCGCGGGTCTCTGCCCCTCTAAGTTTGGTCCATGATTGGAGTTCCTTGGTGTGGGATCACCTGCATTTCTTTATCTCCCATATTGTTAAATGTGGAACCCTTGCAGTCTTCCAGGGATTTTCAGTGTCGGGGCCTCTTTTTAACATCCACTTAGATTGGTTACTCGTAACTGAAGTTTGGCAGCAGACAGGATGTCCCATCCAGCACCTCTCCATTGCTGTCCCACAATACTGGTAGGGACTTGGTTGGTCACATGTGCGTTCTGATCCCAGAAGTTCAATAGCTTCCTCCTTGAGGTTCAACAGCTACATGTTGGGGTTCTGTTTAGACAACAATCTTAATTCTGTAAGGAGAGTATTGCTTCTCACTCCTTCTATGAATTGGTCTTTTAGCAGTTTGTCAGGGTCATGGAGATCATAGTGATCCAACCTTTTAATTGCTTTGAAAGCCTCCTGCAAGCTGAGATCAGATTCCCATAGGGTTCCATCAGTCCCATGCAGCCTAGAGATGAATTTCAACTTCTGGTCTGAGACCATACAAGTATTGAACATTCTGCAGAGTTTGTTAGAAATGTGTTCCACCTGTGCCTTTTCAAGCACTAACTTCACAGTGGGTGATACTGGTGAGTTGCTCAATCAAGATTTCTACTTACTGTGGCTCAGGAATTTCTTAGAGTCAGAACATGGATTGTAGCTTGCTTCTGAACTCTCCCAAATTTGTAGTGGCTGCACCTGTGGGATCTCCCAAGGATTGTGGCAACCAGGTTGTTCCAAAGTAGTAAGGCATGGAAACTGGATTCACTCATGTCTGTTCTTCAGCTCCTTCTTCCACAGCTCCTGGCCTTCAGGGTTCCATTCATGCTGGGTTGTTTCCTGCTTTGGATTCCAATTAAAGTAACTTGCCAACTACATCAGGTGAAATGAGCCAAGTACAGAGAGTGAGAGAGTATCTTGTGTCTCTGGGTTTGAAAGTGATGAACAAACTTGAGGGTAAGGCAGTTCTTTGACTATCTGACTACACAATGGAAGTTTCACCAAAATGGAGAGGCAGGAGGCACAACTCATGAAAACAACCATTTACTGAGCAACTGAACTATAGAATTCAGAACAAGGGAAAGAGGTGAGCAACAAAATATTGTCACTTCTAATCACTATTAACGTTACTAGTTATTAAAGGTCACTACTATAACTATGAATACTAAGGTCACTATTACTGAAAACCATACTGAGCTCTATTGCAAAATTTCTACGATCTCCTTCTAACCCTCTCAAATGGGAGTTGTAGTGGTTGGCAGGAGATGTCAGACACCCAGTTTGTGTGGTCTGACTTTGACCGACCCACAGTCAGTGACATAGTGATGATCGTCCAATCACTGTGACTGACCAACTGTAGTTTGGATCCGGGCCCCACCTGCCTCTTAGTAGGATGTGTGGACAAAATCGGCCCGATCCTTGCTGAGATAATCTGGTTGTCATTGGAGAAGGGGATCTTTCCTGACCTCTTGAAGGAAGCCGTGATTAGGCCCCTTCTAAAAAAAACCCTCCTTAGACCCGGAATGTCTGGCCAACTACAGGCCTGTCTCTAACCTGCCTTTTGTAGGCAAGGTTATTGAGAAGGTGGCGGCGTTGCAGCTGGACGATCATTTGACCAGCCACAATGTCTATTATTCTCTCCAGTCAGTATTTAGGAAAAGACATAGTACCGAGACAGCCCTTGTTAGAGTACTAAATGACCTCCTAATAGCGAGAGATCGAAAGACTCGTTCCATCTTGGTCCTTCTTGATCTCTCTGCAGCATTTGATACCGTTGATAGGTTCATAGGTTCATAGAAGTGTACGAGCAACGTAGGCAAATGTAAAGGATGCCCATTAATGTGCTCGCCACCCATATATCCTATGGGTGGAAGTCAAACTTTTTATCACCCATATATTTATCTAATCTCTGGTTAAAAGTACTTAGATTAGTACTATTAACAACACTTTCGGGTAAGTTATTCCACATTCCCACAACTCTTTGTGTATAAAATAGACTCCTTTTAGTGGATAAGCATTTCTCTCCAATGAGTTTATGTCCATGGCTCCTAGTAGACTTTAAGTTGGAGGCTGTAGTAAGTCCAATTGTTGTTCTTAGGTAATCATTTTTTAAAGTTTGGTATACTAAAATTAAGTCTCCCCTTGTTTGTCTATATTTAACAGAATATAGTTTTAGTTTTTTTAATCTATCTTCATAACTTTTATTATGTAAAGTTGAGACTTTCTTAGTAAATTTACGCTGAACGCCCTCTGCTAGTTTTAAACCCCCAATTCTAGATGGTGCACTAAATTGAGAGCAGTATTCCAAATGGGGACGTACCAAACTGGTGTAAAGTGGTATAATAACTTTGGAGTCTCTGCTTTTAATATTTCTTAAAATTGAGCCAATTATTTTATTACATTTTTTAACTTTAATTATATTATTTTTTTCAAAGGTTAAATTATTTGAGATTATAACTCCCAGATCCTTTTCTTCTGTAATACTTTTTAGATTAACATTGTTTAGGGAATAGTCGAAAGGCATGTTATTTTTGCCCAGATACAAAACTTTACATTTGTCAACATTAAAAAACATTCCATAAGCCTTTGCCCAGTTAGATAGGTTATTTAGCTGATTTTGTAGTGAGCACTTATCATGTAAGGTGCTTACCAAACTACCCATTTTACAGTCAACAGCATATTTTGTGATCCATATCTTATCAGTTGTAGGCATTGTAGAAACCATAATGTTAAATAGTATTGGACCCAGAACGGAGCCCTGGGGAAACACCACTAGTAACCATACCCGCCTCAGATAGGTGACCCTTTATTGATACCTGTTGTGTTCTGTTATCCAGCAATGACTGAATCCAATTTATAATATTAGGTTGCAACTTAATTTTAACCAATTCCTGTAATAACACTTTATGTGATACTTTGTCAAAAGCTCTGGAGAAATCTAAAAATATCACATCCACCGGAATTCCCAAGTCCAAAGCTGCACTCACTGGTTCAGAGAACTGTAGTAGATTGGTCAAAACTGATCTTTCGGTCACAAATCCATGTTGAAAGATATTAACTGTTTTATTCCTTTCTATATGGTTTATAATATGGGCTTTAAGCAGTCTTTCCATAATTTTACCTATAATGGAAGTGAGGCTTATAGGGCGATAATTATTTGGGTCATGTCTAGATCCACCCTTATGTATAGGAATAACTATTGCCTCTCTCCAGGCCTGAACAACTTTGCCTTCGCTGATGGATGCATTAAATAACATAGCTAGTGGACCAGAAATTAAATGACTAATGTTGTGCAAAAATCTGGGTGGAATACCGTCTGGACCCGGAGAACTGTTTGGTTTTAAAGATTTAATTAGTTTTTCAACCTTCATTTTTGTAAACACAGGAAAACTGGTGTTATTTGCAAGAAGGGGGCTATTTGCAACTTCCTTAGTTTCAAAAACTTTTAAAAATGTCTCATTTAGAATTGTAGCAGTGGATGTTTCGTCAAAAGTAGGAATGTTATTGATACTAAAGGGACCTATTGTTTGATGTCTTTCTTTCATGGAACCAATATAGTTATAAAATTGTTTTTTATTGTCTTTAAGTTTTGTAACTAAATTTAATTCAATTTTAGATTTAGACGATTTAATCATGCGTTTTAATTTTTTGGCTGCAATTTTATACTTATCCAGGAGACTATTGGATTTAGCTTTTTTATATAGTTTTCTTTTTTTTTTGCAATTTCTTAATTTTTAAAGACCACCAAAGAGGCACACGTTTATTGTTGCAATACTTGGTTCTATAAGGAACACAATTGGAGAGACAGATGTTCATTTTATTATTGATTTTATCCCAAATTTGTAATAAATTCAAGTTATTTAGTTCAGTCACCCAGTTCCATTTGGATAAAAAATCATTTATTTTTATATAGTTAGCCTTGTTAAAATTTTTGATTTTGGTAATACCATTTGTGCATGACAAATCTGTTATGTATTCATATTTAACAATACAGTGATCACTATCACCCAAGGGAGGGAGTATTTTAGTGTTTTCTATTTTCTCATTAACATTGGTGAGTACAATATCAAGGATATTGTTACCACCGGTAGGTTTATTTACTATCTGTTCCAGGTTAGATTGGAGGAAAATATTCATAAACATATTTTCAATATTTGAAGCTGATGTATAATTGTCCCAACTAGCAGTTGGAAGATTAAAGTCACCCATCAATATATAGGGAGTATCAATGTATACCTCAGATACTTCTTCGATTAAGCTATGATTTTCATAGTTGGTTAGACTGGGAGAGCTATATATTAACCCAATTACTAGTGGACTTTGTGGGAGAAAAATTTTAACCCATAAACTCTCATTGGTACTTATTTTAGCATTAATTATGTTAGCCTTCAAGTTTTCTTCAATATATAATATAACACCTCCACCCTTTTTATTTTCATTTCAGTTTTTATAAAATTTATTATATCCCTTTATGTCAGTGTTCCAATCATCATCCCTGTACCAAGTCTCAGTAACTCCACAAATTGATATTTATTGTGATTGAAGTACGTAAGTAAGCTCTTCCTTTTTGTTACATAGACTTCTGGCATTAGTTAATATAATATTTATGTTTGATTTAAGAATAGAGCCAGTAGTATTCAACTGAATGGAGTTTTGGTTACTTATGATTGTGGGATTAGGAAGAGGTTTAAATAGTTGAGGTTCAAGAGTTGTATTTAATTCATACAACTCCCCGCTTGCTGGAAGTTTAAACAACCATTAATGGAGTGGGCTATGCTTTCCTTAAGAGCCTACTACCCCTACTAAGGTGAAGTCCATCCCAACAATAGAGGTTCGATTTGCCATAAAAGTCCTCCCAATGAGTGATATATTGTATATTCTGTTTAAGACACCAAAATCTTAACCAGTTATTTATTTCTCTCATTTTACATTGTTGAGAATGATTAGCTCTGGGAATAGGCAAGATTTCAGACAGAAGTACCTCACATCCTAAGTCCAATAGTTTATTGGTTAATGCTACATAATCTTCTTTTAGTTTTTGAATAGAATCCTTTAATACATTGTTGGCTCATATGTGAACTATTACCAAAGGTTTAGAACTGGAGTTTTGTAAGATAGTGCTGGACAGCTCTGTCATATCAGTAATGCCAGCACCCCTGAAACTAGAAAGAGTTCTATTAGCATTGTCAGGATTGCAAATGATTCTGTCGATATGTTTGATGGTAGAGTCTCCTAAGACTATTACTTGTCTTTTTTTGTTGCAAGCATCATCTTGGTTTAGGTCCAGATTATCACAATTTTCTAGATCTAGAGAAATCAAGGGATTTTGATCATGGGGTTCTTTTGGAGCGCCTGCGGGTTATCTGTGGGCTGTCTGGTTTAGTCCTCAGTTGGTTTCGATCATTCCTCGAGGGTAGGACTCAGAGGGTGGTGTCTGGGATTAGTTACTCGACATCACTCCCCCTATCCTCTGGGGTGCCACAGGGCTCTATCTTAGCACCCATGTTATTTGCGGTATATATGCTGCCATTGGGAGTGATCATTAGGCGGTACGACTTGAGTTTTCACTGCTATGCAGATGATACTTAGCTGTACATGTCCTTTGTGCCTGGTCAGGGTGATGCTGTCTCAGTCTTTAATAACTGTCTTACCGAAATTCAGGACTGGATGACTGTGAGATGGTTGCGGTTAAACCCTGAAAAAACTGAGGTGTTGGTGGTGGACCCAGGCCATCGAGGGGTAGGTTCGTTGACTGGGTCACCCTCAGGTCTTTGGCTTGTGGGGACCCAGCTGATGACCTCAGACCGGTCGCGGAACTTGGCTATATATTTGATGACTGTCTGACCCTCAAACATCAGGTGTCAGCTGTCGTCAAGACCTCATTTACCACCTGAGAATATAGCCCGAGTGAAGCATCTGGTTCCGTTGATGACCTTCCAACATTGGTCCACGCCTTCGTTACCTCCGCTTGGACTACTGCAACGCCCTGTACCTAGGAGCTGCCGGGGTGGATATTAGCGTTTGCAGCTGGTGCGAATCCGGCAGCCAGGCTTTTGACTGGTACATCAAGGGCCAGTCACATAACGCCTGTCCTCCGTGGACTGCACTGGCTGCCAATTCAATGGCGAATCACCTTCAAGGTCGGTCTGCTGACCTGTAAGGCCCTACATGATCAGGGACCTAGTTACCTGCAAGATCTTTTGCTCTTACTGTCCTTCCCGTCGGCTCTGAGCCACTGATGAGGGTTTGCTAGAGATTCCCAGGGTTCGCTTAAAGACATCAGGGGCAAGATCATTTAGTTTCATGGCTCCAACCCTGTGGAATTCTCTACCTCATCGGGTGAGAGAATGCCTGACCGTCCAAAGCTTTAAATCAGCTTTGAAGACATATCTGTTTAACCTAGCATATCCGAATTTTTAAAATAGATTTATGGATTGTTTTTAGGAATTTAAGTTTTATGTACTGATTTGTTGTAAAAGCGCCTTGGTTTTGGAAAGGCGCTTTTTAGAAATAAAGCATTCATTCATAAATTTGTACAGTTTTCATCCCAGAGTTGTAGTGAATGTGTTGCAGAGGAATGCAAACTAAGAAACCTCTGTGCATGTGCTTTCCATTGGCCAACTTGTAGAGCAGATGAAGAGCAAGGAAATTGGCCACTGGGTGTTTATAAAACCCAGGGATATGAGCAAAAAACACTTATTTTCAAGACTCCAGGAAAGATAAGAATACTTATATTTCCAAGGACTTGCACAAATGGAAAAGTTTCTGGGCCCTCACCACTGACCCCAGGAAGAGATTTGAAGAACTGAAGAGCTGGCATACCTTCGGGCCGTCACCACTGACCCCAGGAAGAGATCTGGAGAACTGAAGATCTAGAATACCTCCAAGCCATTGCCACTGATCCCAGGAAGAGAGTTGGAGAACTGAAGAACTGAAAATCTTGAATGCCTCCAGGCTGTCACCACTGACCCTAGGAAGAGATTTGGAGAACTGAAGATCTAGAATACCTCCAGGCCATTGCCACTGATCCCAGGAAGAGAGCTGGAGAACTGAAGAACTGAAAATCTTGAATGACTCCAGACTGACACCACTGACTCCAGGAAGAGATTTGGAGAATGGAAGAACTGGAACATCTCCACTGGAGGATCTCTGGTGAGCTGGAGACCAGAAACGAAAAAATAAATACCACTGGGCATCAAATCCCTATCTGTGAACCAGTGCGGTTCCCTGCACTACCTAGTTTTATGTTAGGGAGGGGTTGGCCTGAAGACTCTATAGGAAGCAAGTGACAGGGAGTTCCTTGGCCGACTATGCTATTCCTATTTTGATGACTGGCCCCAAATTGTGAGGATACAGATGAGTGAAATGTTGGATCATGCAGGGTATTGAATAGCTGGTATAGCGTAGCAAAATGCTATGCAGCACAGGGGGTGATGCTAACTATTTCCAGAAATGCATTACAGTAGAATGTGAACCATTTTTTTGAGCGAGTCCATGGCACAGTAGATAAATATATATATTTTTTTTCAATTTTGCTAATCAATCTGTGCCAAGTGCTATGCATTTACACAGTTGATTAGCAGTTTCATGCATAAAACTGCTAATCAATTTTTTTAACTTATTTAATACCCTAGCATGCAGTTAGGCAGAAGTACGGTTTAATCTTTACATGGACTGTTTTTTCACTTGGTGGTTGCTGGTCTTGGCAGTCTTTGGATCAAGCAACCATCAAAAGAATACTTAGAAACAGGCAGGGTGCCGGCTCCGTGGTGCCAAGCGAAGGGGTTCACTCAGCATGCTGGTGACCTGGGTTCACACCCCGAGCCCAGGTACCAGGAGTGGAGAGTGTCAGGGAGGGGGTTTCATAAGCACCCATTTGACGCTTCCCTTCCGGGGAGGGGGGCTTCACCTGGGCATCTGCAGGCTGATTGGATGGCATGCTTGGGGATGTGCTGCTTCCTCTACGCCCCCACATTCCCACCCAGGGTCACCTGCGCACACGCAAGGCCGAGAACTGTGGGCGGGGCAAAAAATGGAAAATAGCTCCTGCTCAGCCGGATGATGAGCACCCAGGTCCTGCCGCCCGAAGCCCTGGAGTCAGCCCGGATTCAGCCTCACAGCCCCTAGGATGCGCAGTCTGCCGATAATGCAAAACCCCCCCCAGAAGAGAGGGACCCTCCTGGCATAGGGATACACTGGGCAACCCAGGTAAGGCTGCAAATGGGGGCTGGTGGATGGTGGCAGGGGTTGGAGGGTGGTAGGGAGGCACTAGCGCTCTGAAGGAGTGGCTGGTCAGGAGATACTATGGAGAGGTGCAAAAGGAAAAAAAAAAAACAGGCAGGGTAGTTACAGTAACATGCAGGGCAATCCAGTAACATGTAAGGCAGTTCATTAACATGCAGGGCAGTTCACAAGTTCTGAACAAATGTAGTCACTTTAAAAAGGGGCTCATAGCATGCAAGGGCAGTGTCTCAGTCTTGGAGCATGCAGTGACCATGCAGGGCAACTTTAGGGCAGTATAAACAGTCTCTGGGTAAAACAGCGCAAACTCATGGCAAGTGAGGCAGATTAGGTGCATGCCGGGCAAATTCTCGGAGCATGCACTTACTTTGGGGCTGTCCCTTTAAATAGCAGTATTGTCACACAAAAGTTCTTGCCTTTCACAACAGCTTTCCTTTGTGCATACACAAATGGAAGGTGAGCACAAAGGAAAGTTGTAATTTAATCCTGGGTCTTGGCCTCCACCAGTAAAGGTGTAGCATGCCATCTTGTTTTCTCATTGAGCACCGGTTCTTCTCAGATGATTAGTGTTGCCTATCACAATAGTTTACACTCAGTTCTGTACTATCATTTTAAAATGTTCATTCAATATTCATTATAGTCACTTGGAATAACAGCTGCACTTGGGTTGGTACTGAATAATGGGGAACCTGGCTGAATGTTGGATATACCTAGCTACGCAAGGACCATGGGCTACGTCCCCCCTCCCCCCAAAGGCATATGCTTGGGTTCTAACAGTAGACAGCAGTTCTACTGTTTTACTGAAGGCTATTTGACTTAGCTTATGTGCTGTGGGTCCCTAGCTAACTGTCCCTACCTTGATAGGGGGTTCTGGGTCGGCTAAGTCACACATTTTTAAAGTACAGGTTACCAGGCCTTGGCTAGGGCCATGGCAGCGATGCTGCTGGGGTGGCTAACTGGCTTGACCATTCCCTTCCCCTTGCTCCTGGTTGGAGTAGGCATCACAGATGGGCTCCTGGTGACTACCTGGCTACTAGCCCACCTTTGTTGTCCTAGGGCTACAACAGGGCCTACCTTGCCCCTACCCCACCCTGACTTATTTCTTAAATAAAAAAGAACACACTATTGGCTTACTTGCCCTAGCCTAGGTAGACTTATATTTAAACTGGGGCTTTTCCCTGCAATTGCTCCTCCTGGAGCTGCTTTTATTTTAAATAAGGGCCTGCTCTGCCCTTTGCTCCTTCTCCAGGAGCCTTTTATTATAATCAGTCCTGCCTTGCACTGTGCTCCTTTGCTGGAGCTTACTTTATTTAAATAGGGTCTGCCCCTGTCCTCTGCTCCCTAGCTGGAAGTGCTTAATTTAAATAGGGTGTGTCCTGTCTTATTTGCCTGCCTTCCAAGCAGTCCCTTGTAGGGTTACCACCTGTCCCTATTTTCGCAGGACAGTCCTGATTTGGGCAGCTGCATCCTGCAGAAAAACATGAAAAAATACTAAATGTCCTGACATTATAGTGGAAAAAATATTTTCTGATTTTCCTCTAAATGTTGCAAAAAACTATAGTATCTTAACTAAAATACCTTAAAATAATAAAAAACACAAGAAACAACAAAAAAACTACAACACTGAGTCTTAATTTTGATTATTTAAAGAAAACATGTCTGTTGCATTGGTCAAGATGACACATTGTCCTGCGAAAAATCCAGTTTCAGTAAGAAGTGTCCCAGTTTGGGCTTCTTAAAAGGTGGTAACCCTAGTCCCTTGTCCCAGGGCCTTTGCCCAGACCACTCACGGCCGTGGCCATCTTTTACTGTGCTGTTCAGTGCTGAAAACAATTTCCCTTTTATTTTTTTAACTAATTATGGCAAACAGCATCTGCCCTATGGTGCTGCTGCTGACTCACCACCTTAACAACGTTCTGCTAAGGTAGGGGGAGGAAGTGCGCTGGCTGCTGACAAATGTGCACTAGCTGTGGGAGGTCCTACTGGGCCAGTTGCTCCATCTCAACACTCCTCTCCTGAATGTGCTGTCTCTCTCTCTCTTTCTTCTGATACTACTGCACTTATCTATGCCGCCGCCAAGGGACTGGCTAACTTTTAAATGACAGAAAATAATAATAGAGGCTAAACAGAGCTCACATTGTGGCTGCCGACATCAGAACCACCGACACATTGACCCACTTCTGACGGGAATCACCGCACCACTGGGACCACCAACTGAAGGAGGGACGAAAGGAGGAAGGCAGGTAAGCCCCTTCCTACTATTTCCCTGCATCCTGTCTTGCCATCAGGCCACACACTGCAGGGCCAACCGCTCTCTCTTTGGAGCGCCTGAAAGTGCTGCCTTTTTCCTGCTTCTCAAACCCGCACCTCCATGCCACTGCTGGCCATCAAAAGTGGCACTGGATCATGCCACTCTGCTGGAGAAGGCTGAGAGAATAAAACAAAGTTTAAAACTGCAGGCAGAAGTTTTACTGTATGGGGCCCCTGTTTCTGAATTTACCTCCCCGCTACCTTACACTATCAGGGGCACCTGTGCTGCAGGGAGTTTTATTGGTTAGTAACCAAAATGTTTCTGGTGTACGATCTTGTGTAACCCCCTTGTTACCCGGGGTTACTAGAATGCCAGTAAGACCTAGTGGTAGGCAGGGAAGGCAGCTTGTGAAACTCCAGTTAAATGGGTTTCACACTGTCTCACTCTGTTTTCAGTCTCAGCTGAGACTGAGGGATGACACCACCATAGAACTGTCGCAGCTGCATGAGCCACATTGGAATCTGCAGCAGGGAGTTGGAATAGAATGTTGGGAGGTTTGAACAGTAGTCTGTAGGTCAGTTGGTGTTTGGAGCTTGCTGAGGTAGCAGCACAGCAGCTCTGTGTAGGCTCTGGGAGCCTCAGCCCTGACATAGGGCTACATTTAGGTAAAAGGGTGTGTGTCTCCACCAAAAGAGAGACACAGAAGCAGTCTGTAAGTGGTGGAGACCGCCGATTCGGGTTCAGTGCCCCCTCCCTCCGGGGATGGGGCAGGAAAGGGTTTCCTGCATATTCCAGGGGCAACCCCCCTGGTTCTGCTACTAGTGGAGAAGTTGCCTATTTGTTCCAGAGTTGTTGGGAAGCAAGAAGATTTGTGAATCGCCTGTGGGGCACCTGCAACCAGGGGGTGAGTGTCTGCTCTTCCTAAAGGGCCTATGTTTTTCACCCTGGGACTTGTGTGATAGTGGGGATTGGACTACTGGAATAGTGGGAGGCCTACAGTAATAGGCTTAGCCAAAAGTAAAAGTATGTTCAAGTCCAGCACTTTTGTGAATTCAAGATATGTAGAGGAGATGTGACATACGTCTACCCAGTAATCTACATTGCCAAGCTTTCAGTGAAAGAGATGTTTAGTTTCCAGAGAAATGGCCGGGTATGGATTGTGGGAGCTGGAGGTGGGAGACCCCCCATCTTTAGTGACCAGGTTCACCTCTACAGATTTGCTCTGTGGATTTCTACTTTGCCTCATGCACTTGGCCAGTGATGAGGGAAGTACCCAGACGTGGGAGTGGAAGGAAAATTCCCTCTAGGAGTCGAAGGCTCTAAGGTGGTTTGGGGAGCCACAACAGGAAAACTGGTTCATTTCCCAAAATGGACCGTGGATCAAGTGGCCGGCAGGGGAGCCGGGCCAGTGGGGAAGACCCAAGTAGTGTACAAGTTGGGCTGTGTACCCAAAGCTGCGTGCAAGTCCGGGCTGTGTGCCTGGTGGGTTCAGAGCCTGAGGGCTGGAAATAGTGATTAAGTGTTCCGTTGTCTCTAATCTGCATTACAAGGAATGTAGCCCCGTGGGGGTCCGTCTGTGCTTTGTTTGTTCAGCTTGGGTGTGAATAAAGCCACACTGTAGAATCCATTCCTGGTTCTGGACATTACAGTTATTGCTTCCTGTGTTCAGATTTATTTGGGTGCCCCTGTGCAGAGTAGCCAAACCTAGGTCCCCTGTGCCGAGTAACCTCATCCTCCCCGAACCCAGTCCCCACCAGGTACTGCTATCAGCTTCAACAGCATACCACCTGTCGTTTTCTAAAAGGCAGGGGTAAGGGGTTACAAAAATGGAGGCACCGCTTTGGATTTTATTCTGGGAAGAAAGGTGCTCGGACAAGGGGCTAGCGTTTTGGCTATCTGGCAGTGGGTAATCCAAAAAGCTGAAGCAGTTTACCTAGTGTGTTGCTGTGTGATGTGGATCTTATGCTGCTGTTTAAAATTACCAACTGTTTACCAAGGAGCAGTAAATCCAAAGAGTGTGCCCTTGTCCTGCATCAATTGTTTACAGCATTTTGCCTGCTTTTGAATGAACTGTGATAAAGAAAAGTGTGGAAGACTAGGGGTAGTAACAGGAAAATTGTGCCCTGGACGTTGGAAATGCTTTTAAATGAACTGAGAGACTTGCAGGTGTAATGACTGTGTTAAATGGCCGAAATGGGCTCCCGCCGTGGAGTCAGTTGAAAAAAAAAAAAGTTGCATTCTGCAGTTTAAATTTGCCTGCTTGACAATCGCTGTGAGGAGAAGAGCTCTCGCGAGGAAGAAGAGGCGCATTTGCATGGCGTCGTGTGATTGGTGAGGCTGCAGTCGGTCCGGCCCCTCAGCCAGCTCAACAGTGACTGCCCAGCATTTGAGAGAGAGTGTGAATGGAGTGCGTGTACTGGCTAGTGGAGGAGCGTCGCGGAGTGTTAAAATCACTGTAAACCTTGTAAAAGTAGATTTGCTTGTTTAAAATCGGTCTCAACCCGCTAATCGATCTTCTGAATTGCAAGTGTGGTGGTCGAGGAGACGATCGGCAGGATTGCCCGCCCGTTTCTGTTCTGAGGCCTCCAAGACTGGCGGCAGCCCGTTTTCCCCCATCGCAGCAAATTGCTACTGATAACAGTAAGTACTAACATTGAAACTGCTCAAACAGTGATTTTCTGCCAAATGCCATATAAATATGTGTGCAGCAGTGTCGTCGCTTTGCAAGTAACGACTGTGTCAAGTCCTGCCAGCAAGTGCAAGTCTGTTAAGCCATTGACTGTGTGCATAGTAATGAGGTCAGCATCAGTTTAAAGTTTAAAGCCAGAGAAAGACTGTGAGTTGTAGCCAAATGTGCAGCACTAGTTTTACAGACAATCCTGTGCTTTGAAACCTGAAGCTTTAAGGGACTGTGAATCAAAAGAAATGTTTCCAGCATGTAAACAGTCAGTGGAAAATCAAGTAAATGTGTTTAAAACAAGAACAGTGCAAGTTTATGCAGTTTGAGCAAATGTTATCAGTAGTGTGTGTAAATCGGGTGCGCAGTGGCTTGACCCAATTTCTGAATGTTGATGCACAGGAGTGCCGCCGCCGCCATTACAGGGTGGGGTAGTAAAGTGTAAACAGCAGCAGAGGAGTCATTTTAAAACTAAATAAAGTGTTCAGTAAAGTGGGACTTTCAGTTACAGTGAAGTTTTGTTTGTTTTTCTGCAGTTATGGCCTCAGGACCAGCTCGCTATCCGGATCATGCCCGGGTTGCAGTAACAGCAGCAGTAAATAGACTGAGGGATACTGAAAAGTGGTGCTATGGAGGACAACTGCCTCCTCATGTGGCAATTCCTGGTTTTCCAGTGCATGTGTGTCAAATATGCTTGAGAGCTGGAAGGGACATCTTCATGATTCCTCACTGTGCTGGATGCCTAGAAAAATATGGCTTGTATAAAGCACCTCAAATTCGTTTGGCTCCCACATGCACAAAGGTTCAGGAATCTGCAGTTGGCAGCACACAGCACCAGGCAGAGCCTGTGGAGGAAGGCCCCTCGGGGGAGTGTGGCACAAAGTTAGAGGGTGCAGAGTTAGAGACGGAACTAGAAGTTGAAGTTTTGGATGCTGGATCCCCGAAAGAAAGTTCAGATAAAGCATCAGTAGAACCCTGGAGGGGGAGGCCTAGCCCAAGTCTCTTATAAGAAGATGAGATGCGGGAGGCCTTTGAGTGGGAGGTGTCGACCTCCGAGCCTAGTGATGAGTGGATAGTCTCAGGAGTGAGGACGACTGCTCACTCCTGGCTCAGATCCTCAGTGAAGAGGAAGATGAGGGGGAACATATGTGACCTTGTGAAAAAGGAACGGGTACACAGCCTCAAGATCTTGCCTCGGAGGAATGCATGGAAGAGAGTGGTGATGCCACTGCCCTGGCTATGCAGGAAGTAGTAGTCAGGGATCCGTTTTTAATTTCATTAAGGATGCGAAGCTGGCAGAACCAGGACTGGCCACCCCCAAGCCAGGCCAGCGGTCTCAGGTTGACCAAAGCTAGTAAAGAGGAGAGACTGGTTCGTAGAAAGGCAAACGAGATCTATGGTATGACCTTTCCTACCTTTCCTTGGAAAGTCTGGGAGGAGATTGAGAACAGCAGGAAATCCTGGATCTGGGCCCGAAGCAATGAAAGGTGTGCATCCTGGGGCCAACAAGCATGTGAAGAACAGACTGTTTCACGAGAAATATACCCTGTGGAAGAGAGGCAGGACACTGTTTATGGACAGAGTGCGAATAGTGGACGGAGAGGGACGTGAAATCTCCCACTGTGAATTATGTGCGCCCAGACGGGGTAATAATTCAAGCTCCTGACCCCCAGTACTATTGGCCTCAGTGCAAGGACCTCCCAGCAAATGTGCCCGTGCCTACTAAATGGAAAGCCGAGCAGTGGTAGTCAATACTGTCACACCAGACTGTGAAGTGCCTTTATTGATCCGCCAGTATGGACATCCAGGACTCAGGTGCCCCACACATTCATCAGTTCTACAGTGTACTGGCCTTTCCAGAATCCATCGACTGGCCCACCAGATGACTTCAGATCCGGAGAGGACACCAGCCCAGCTGTATCCTGCTTCATCGCCTGGTAATCGGACGATGTCAGACCAGCTGTTTTCCCTTTTTGTTCCTGTTCCAAGGTTCCATCTCCAGAGATGACATCAGCCCAACAGTTCCCAGATGTGCCCTCCTGTGGTTCCTGGAAGATGTCCGCCCAGCTGTATCGGGACGAAATGCTGCCAGGGAGAGTCTTCATCAGAGGTGCAGGTCGGTTCAGAATTTTTCTTACTACAAGGGGCTGGTTTAAGTCCAAACTTTTCTATCTTTATGACATTGCAGTACACACCCTACACTAGCAGACTTCAAAATGTGTAAACTGTCCTCAAAGATTCTCCCCTTCACGACTTTGGCCTGTTAGAACTGTGCTTCACTGGGCTTCGGCCCAGGAGAGACTCTTTATTGGACTAGCCCTCAGGCATTGTTGTCACTAGTTGGGACTTTAAGGGCACTCCATCCCCCCAAATGTGTATTGTAAATAATGTTGTCGTTTTCTACTCTAAAAAAATCTTTTAGGGATTCTTCAGTGTTTTGATGGTAGGGGTTTAGGTAGATTGTGTATGCAGATTAGGAGTATTCGTTGTCTTTCTTTTTCTTGCAGGTGTTCCTGGAGAAGATAGAAGAGAGGACAAGAATAGGAGGAGGGGCTCATCGGAGTTCCTCATTAGTACTTTAGTGTGAAGTAATTTAAAGTACTGTGGTGTTGTTATTGTTGTTGTTACTGTATTAACCCTTTTCCTTCCACAGGTGTGGTTGTGGGGGTAGGGAGGAGGCAGTAATATAAAATGTATTATTCTTGGTATGTGGTTGCAGGTTGCCTAAGGTCGGGGAGGTCCCCGGGTTGTTTTTGTTTTTTGGGTATTAAGACAAAGGCAGATAGGTTTTCCCTAGAGGGTTAGGGGGGATAGACAGGCTGTGGTCCTGAATGGCCATAGGGACTGCAGTGCTGATCTATTAGGGCTATGCTCTGGACAGTTCTACCAGAGCCACTAGGTGTCCATAGTAAGTGGATAGTGTAGAGGCTGATATGTCAGCTAAAGGCCTCTAGGCCCTTAGTGTTGCCTGCCTGTGCTCACACAGGTAGGAGGGGGCCTGATCACCCTCCATGGGTAGCATAGGGTGGGATGGCTAAAGCTGGGTAAACAATGACTGCGGACAGTCATTTTCCTGGTCAAGTAGTGTAACCCCCTTGTTACCCGGGGTTACTAGAATCCCAGTAAGACCTAGTGGTAGGCAGGGAAGACAGCTTGTGAAACTCCAGTTAAATGGGTTTCACACTGTCTCACTCTGTTCTCAGTCTCAGCTGAGACTGAGAGATGACATCACCATAGAACTGTCGGAGCTGCATGAGCCACAATGGAATCTGCAGCAGGGAGTTGGAATAGAATGTTGGGAAGTTTGAAAAGTAGTCTGTAGGTCAGTTGATGTTTGGAGCTTGCTGAGGTAGCAGCACAGCAGCTCTGTGTAGGCTCTGGGAGCCTCAGCCCTGACATAGGGCTACATTTAGGTAAAAGGGTGTGTGTCTCCACCAAAAGAGAGACACAGAGGCAGTCTGTAAGTGGTAGAGACTGCTGATTCGGGTCTCAGTGCCCCCTCCCTCCGGGGATGGGGCAGGAAAGGGTTTCCTGCATATTCCAGGGGCAACCCCCCTGGTTCTGCTACTAGTGGAGAAGCTGCCTATTTGTTCCAGAGTTGTTGGGAAGCAAGAAGATTTGTGAATCGCCTGTGGGGCACCTGCAACCGGAGGGTGAGTGTCTGCTCTTCCTAAAGGGCCTATGTTTTTCACCCTGGGACTTGAGTGATAGTGGGGATTGGTCTATTGGAATAGTGGGAGGCCTAGAGTAATAGGCTTAGCCAAAAGTAAAAGTATGTTCAAGTCCAGCACTTACGAGAATTCAAGATATGTAGAGGAGATGTGACATACGTCTACCCAGTAATCTACACTGCCAAGCTTTCAGTGAAAGAAATGTTTAGTTTCCAGAGAAATGGCCAGGTATGGATTGTGGGAGCTGGAGGTGGGAGACCCCCCCATCTTTAGTGACCAGGTCCACCTCTATGTATTTGCTCTGTGGATTTCTACTTTGCCTCATGCACTTGGCCAGTGATGAGGGAAGTACCCAGATGTGGGAGTGGAAGGAAAATTCCCTCTAGGAGTCGAAGGCTCTAAGGTGGTTTGGGGAGCCACAACAGGAAAACTGGTTCATTTCCCAAAATGGACCACGGATCAAGTGGCCGGCGGGAGAGCCGGACCAGTGGGGAAAACCCAAGTAGTGTACAAGTTGGGCTGTGTACCCAAAGCTGCGTGCAAGTCTGGGCTGTGTGCCTGGTGGGTTCAGAGCCTGAGGGCTGGAAATAGTGATTAAGTGTTCTGTTGTCTCTAATCTGCATTACCAGGAATGTAGCCCTGTGGGGGTCCATCTATGCTTTGTTTGTTCAGCTTGGATGTGAATAAAAGCCACACTGTAGAATCCCATTCCTGGTTTTGGACATTACAGTTATTGCTTCCTGTGTTCGGATGATTTATTTGGGTGCCCCTGTGCAGAGTAGCCAAACCTAGGTCCCCTGTGCCGAGTAACCTCATCCTCCCCGAACCCAGTCCCCACCAGGTACTGCTATCAGCTTCAACAGCATACCACCTGTCGTTTTCTAAAAGGCAGGGGTGAGGGGTTACACTTGCATCTTGTGCTGACTGGGGTGCTTACTTTCTTGCGTGTGGAGTTTGGTGGCAGGACCTGTATCCACATCAAGAAATCCAAGTGGTAGGAAGAATGGGGAAGACACAAGAGGTGGTAGGTGGCAAAATGTTAAAAGTAAGGTGGCACAGTCACCTCTGGGGCTGGGAAGGTCATGGTTTGACACACATCATGTACTTAGGGTTGGGGTAATACCCATAAATGGCACTGTAGTGCAGTACAAGGGAGATGCTGTAATGCTGAGGTGCCATCCTTCAGAAGCAATATTTAAACTGAAGTACCTTCTGCCTCTCTCTGGTCACTGCCCAGATGGAAGTTAAAGATCCCATGGTAAACTGGTGGTTGAGAAGTTCAGAGGTCAACTAATATTGGAACCTAACATTAAACAGGGAACTGGACTCCATCTCACAAATCCCAAACCCCAGAAACAAGACAGCAAGGCTGTTTCAGAAACTATTAGGGGACCTGGGAATTGTGGACATCTGGAGGGCGAAATACCCATGGGTGAGGGACTATACATACTATTCACTATGTTTCAAAACTTACTCTAGGCTGGACATGTTCTTAACCTACAGTAGGGACCTGATAATGTACCCCTCAATGTGGGTGGGTACGGCCACACTCTCCGACCATCAACCCATCATACTTTAGGCCTTAAAAACCAAAATTCAGGAAATTCAGAAATACGAAATGGAAAAGGCACTGGAATACTTGAAACAGTCATATTATGAGGGTGGAGCGAGGGTAAGTAAGTTCTTGGCTTATAGACTTAAACAAAGGGCAGCTAAAGAGCACATACCCAAAATAAAACACCCCTAAACGGGTTCCTTAGCTTATAAGGGAAACCAAATAGCAAATGCTTTTGTTTCTCACTATAAGGCCCTCTATCAGCCACAACAGGAAACCATACCCAAGGAAAACAAACAATTTCTCCAAGTCCTAAATCTCCCCACATTAACCCAAAACAAAAGCCAGGACATTGTGAGTTGGATTACAAGCTCCAAAATCACATCCACGATCAAAAATCTTAAACCAGGGAAATGCCCCGGCACAGATGGATTCAGAGGGGAATTTTATAAGTGTTTCCAGGGGGCTGTCACCCCTCTATTATTAGAAACTTACAACGGAATTTGGACAGAGGGTGAGTCGGCTCCCCCCTCATGGAACTATACCAACATCTCAGTCATACTTAAATCAGGGAAAGACCCCGAGGAGTGTGGGTCCTATCGCCCCAAATCGCTCCTCAACACAGACTATAAAATTTTTACAGCTATAATAGCAGCACATCTCAACCAGTTTATCCCACACATTATTCACCTGGACCAGACTGGTTTCATACCCGACAGACAGGCTCCAGATAAAGTGCACCGCACAATAGATATCATAGACGTCATCAGGAGAGATAGGATTCCAGCATGTGTCATTGGACTTGACGCAGAGAAAGCGTTTGACAAAGTCTCTAGGCTTTCTGCAGAGTTTCATGGAAAGTATTAATGTCCTATATGAGGCACCACAGGCCAATATCCATGTTAACAGAGGACTCTCCAGTAGGTTTACACTGGGCAGGGGTACGCGGCATGGTTGCCCTGTCGCCTGTCCTTTTTGCCCTTTATATAGAGTCTCTCACTAGCCTTATTAGAGAGGACCTGCAAGTAAAAGGGGTGGGAGTGGGGGACACCGACCAAAAAATTTCCCTTTATGCTGATGACGTGTTGCTTTATTCACTAGCCCAGAAGAATATATCCCCAGGGTGTGGACCCTTCTTGAAGAATTCGGATCTCATTTTGGCTACACCTTAACAAATCCACAACTGAGGTCCTGGGGTTCCACTATAGCCTTTCCTCCTGGATACTACAGAATTTCCCGCTGAGATGGACAAAAATAAAATATCTAGGCATAACTATACCTAAAACTTGAATTTCCTTTTTTCTTCTAACTTTGTCCCACTAATAAATCAAATTAAACAGGACTCTCTGCCCTTTCCGGGTCCCTTCCTGGGCCTATATGGTCCAGTGAGGAGGGTGCCTCCCGTGGTGCTGGAGGGCCAGTCTAGCTCCATTCAGGGCTGGTCCAGGAGCACCACCTTGACAGTCACCTCCTCATAGGCGCAGGCGTCCCACGGCTGCGGGTTCAGGCACGAGGTATTCCTCGGCGTTGCCTGTTGGCACCACCTCAGATCCCGGAGCCGCGTGCAGTGCCACAGATCAGGGCGCTGCTGTGAGGGGTGCAGGGCCGAGTCGTGGCACTGTTTGCGGCACTGTGACTGCGGGATCCCTTGGGGCCACCAAGCCAGAGCCCTACATAACTGTCTCCTCCTCAGAGACAGATGATTCTGAAGTCGATTCGGATTGGCTGCCTGATTCTTCCAATCAGAGGGTTCCCCACAGCCTAGCACCCTTGTACCTCTCCAGGTGCCCCCTCCGGCAGCTCAAGCAACTGCAGCTTGTTCTGATCCCCCAGCAAGTGGTGGCTCGGGTTGGGGGCAGCTGCAGCCTGGCAGTTCCTCTGCTGCTGGGGTGGCGACTGGGTTCCTGAGTAAGGGAGTGGTTGTCGTTCCTGGTGCCACTCCTCCTCCTCTCAGGATTAAGATCGAGCCCCTTCCTTCTGCGGCCCTCCCCCGGGGGGCCCTTGGAGTCGAGGGAGCCTTTGGCACAGGTGTCGATCAAAAGAGCTTCATCAGAGTCCTGAGGGTTGAGGATAAGGGGCAAGGGACCGCGGCACACTTCCATGACCCCCCCCGAGAAGGAGCCGTGGTGCTGAGTCCTTTGTTCTCCCCATAGTTTCTCCCATGGAGGTCTCTCTGGTTGGGGCTGGGGTCCGCCCTTCTCGATCCATGCAGCAAAGGTCCCCTCATAAGGTAGTTCACCCTACTAAGTTAAGCCCCCACAGTTTTGATTTTCAGGATAGGACGGTGAATCTACAGACCTGTGGTTTTCCTCTTATGCCAGGCTTTCCTGTGGATTCTGCTAGCCCTGGCAGAGGCACGTCACATCAGGTGACAGGCTTGTCCATGCCTCTGCACCCAGCTCCCCTTCTCCCCGGCCACGTTGGTCCTCTGAGGCCTTTGACCTGGGATCAGTTCAGGTCTTAGGCTGCATCTTTCCCTCAATACATTAGGGTCACGGACAAGCAGGTCTTTCAACCAGTTCCCACACCGCAGCCAGAATCTAACTTGTCAAGTTTCTCAACCTCCTCATCTTCCTCCACTGGGGAAAAAGGAGTCTTCCATCCACCTGTCCTCAGATGCCGATCAGGCCCAGTATCAGCGCTTCTTGACGAGGTTGGTTAGGGACTTGCACATATCCCGTTACACAAGGGACAATACTAAGCATGCGACGCAGACCTTCCTAGGCGAATACGGGGCACACCATTTGGTGGCCCCATCCTGGCTGGTTCCCTTCTGGCAAGCACTGTACAGCACCTGGCAGCGTCCACATTCCCTACCAGCCCCTATGGACTGCCACAGGTGGTACTGTGCAACCCGCAGGTCTCCAGGCGCCTTGCCTCATTTACCTTCTGGACTGATGCAGCTGGGCCCCCCTTTCGGCCTTCGACACCTGGTCCGCGACATGCCCCCCAAGACTGACTCTCAAGAGTTGGATCAGCTGGGGTGAAGAGTTTTCTCTTCAGTGTGGAGCCTTTTTGCGATCGTATCACTTCAGGTGCACCACACTGCCTAAAACAGGCACCTGTGGGCGATGTTAGATCAAGCTTTAGCATCACTGCCTGATTCGGAGGCTACCCTGCAAACCATAGCCCTCTCTGCTATAGGCCTGGAGTTGGTGAGGCACCAGTCAAGGGCATCATATGATGCCAATGAGATCACTTCACAGCTTGCGGGGACATTGATCTGCATTAGGCGGATGGCATGGCTTTGCCTGTCGAGGTTGTCACCTTTGGCCCGGCGCAGGTTACCGGCCTCCTCCTTCCAGGGGATCCATTTCTTTTCTAGCAGGTTGACAAGGGAGCTTCAGGGGTGCCTTCCTTCCCCTAAGATCCAGGAGACCCCATCTCACTCTGACATGCCCCAGCCTTAAACCGACTAGTGGAGAGTCCCCTTCCCCCTAGTTCTCCCCCGGGGGGGGGGATGAGGATGTTTCCCTCAGGGATACAGGGCCTTCCTTCGGGGGTGCACGATACTCACCCAACAGTGTTGAATGGTGAAGACTGACACAGGTAAGATATGAAAATTACGTACCTACCGACATTCTTGATCTTCCTGTGTATCTTCACCATTCATCACTGAATCCCTCCAACCTTCCCCTCTCGAGGCCTCAGTCCCTGAGACGTACCATCTCCCTCTTGTCCCCCCACCCTCCCTGGAGTTTTCTCCATTCCCGACGGTTGTCAGGGGAAGGGGGTTGACGGGGCAGGTTCGAGTGATTCTCGAACCCTTCGGGGTTTATTCCTTAGGGTCTCCGGGGCCCCCTCCTCTTCTGGACTTCCTTGTATGACCTGCTTAGAAGGATTTTCTCCAGTCCGGGAGTGGCACCTCAGGCTTCCAGGGACGCCCTTGCCCCTTCTTCCCTCCCTTGAGGAGGGCATGCTCCAGAGTGTTGCTTCCCCCAAAACCCTGTTGGAGTTTTGAGGTGCGAGAACTGTGATACTTCCTAAAAATACTTGGGATTGAGGCTGGGGGGTGGCCTCCCTCCAAATTCTGGTGGTACAACCAATCCTTGGTTTTCTTGTCATTTCACTCAACTTCTATGCAGTGTTGGCTCTGCCTTTGGTCATTGGGGCACAACTGCAGAACTTCTTGCAGCATTCTGCTGCATTCCTTGCTAAATTCTTGGTGCTTAGACCCACCAAGGCACTGAATTTCTGGCCAGGGTTCATGCCCCGGTGTACCATCTTAGAGCTACCTCCTTGCCTGATTGGGGCCACCCCCATCCCATACCTAGATAGTCTCTCTCTCTCTCTCTCTCTTCTTCCTCTCTTCCTTCTCCTCTGTTGGTCACTCAGGGACTGGGGCCATCTGGCCCACAACCCTCAGGTCCCCTTTTCTCTTTACCTGTCCTCTTGTCGATGTTCTCTTTTTTCAGTTTCTTCCTTTCCTTTTACTGTCCCTTGGGCTCCCTTGCCCCACAATCCTTACTCTTTACTTATTTCTTCTGTCTCTCCAATGCACAGAACTGAGGTGGAGGAGGACCCAATGGCTGTTACTGGTCAACCTGCGAATACCACGTAATACGTCGGCCTCGTGGGCACCGGCCCCTCCTCCAAAAAAAAAAAAGTCTTCCGCTTGGTGCCTGACTCCGGCAGACACCCAACAGCGATGAATGCTGAAGATACACAGGCAGATCAAGAATTACGGTAGGTACGTAATTTTCATTTCCTGGTCTACTATATGGTACTCCCCCTCCAAGGCACCAAACTTGCCAAACTTAGAGTCCTCTATCACAAAGTAGCTCACTTTGTAGCTGCTGCCCACCCCCAAGACCACCACTGTGGTGTACTCACTTCACTGAACTGGCCAGCACTGGAGGTGAGGTTAGCCTACCCCACCTTCTGCCTTGCTTTTATTTTTTTTAATTATAGTTTATTGCTTTTGTAACTGAACAACAGCAGACAACCATCTCATGTAAGAGATCACATATGAAGACAATCGATACATCCAATGTAAAAAGAGCATTCAGTTTATGCAATCTTATTAAAGGATTTGGGGGTATTTCGAAAAGTTTACCGGTTCATATAAATTGTCCCACATTAGCTGCACCCCACAGGACTATGGATGGTCAAGTCCAAGTTGAAAATTTTAAAACCAGACTTTGTTACCTCAGCAGCCTATGTTGATATGACCTCCTCAAAAAATATTATTCCTTAACATGTTTAGCACCAAGAGATAACCATCTGCTGGCTCTAGTTAGAATGGTGATAACATCACTTCAGCTACTAGTAAATAAACATTTTTAAGCTTTCAAAGGCAAGACTAGGTTCTATCAGGAATACAACATACAGTATTAAACAATATTCACTACCCATCTTAGTTTACTGGGCTTTTATATAAGTACCCCTTTGAACTTAAAACATAGACCTAGATATTTCAAATACCTGAAGTCACTACCCATATAGGTTTATAAACGACAGATTACTACATAGTACCCCAAACGTGGAGCACATGTGATGCTTTTTTTTATAGAACTATCTATGCAGGTTAAGGAAAAACCTGAATTTCAGTTAAAGTTCTAGTTCTAGTCCAGATGCTAGGCTTTCCTCAAGTAGCTTCATCTGATTCCGGTGAGTCGCTGACCTGTGGACACTCGAACTCCAGACCAATGGACTTCACTTTTCTGCCCACCTCATCTGGATCGGTGAACTGGTAAGAGTGCCCTCCATATTGTATGCGCAGCTGGGCAGGCATCAGTAGTGAGTGTGCGATACCTAGGCCTCACAGCTTAGCCCTTACACTGAACCTTTTACATCTGGCCCTGGTGGCAAATGAGAGGTCACGGTAAAAGAAGAATGGTTCTCCCTTCATGGTGCAGCAACCCTGTTCGTCTTGCCGCCTGCAAAATCATGTCTCTGGTAGAGGCCCTGGTAGTAACCAGCAGAACCGTTCGTGGTGCATCATTCTGACTGACTGCTGCCTGTGGAGAAATGCAGTAAGCTTTTAAGAAGTGACTGGGTGTTAAAGTCCCTTATAAATAAAGATTCTGGGGTAGCCATTCACTCAAAACGCGTAGCAGACTTTCACCAGAGCAAGTCTCCGAAAGGCTCACTATGCGCACATTTGCTGCTCTCTGCACATTTCCCAGGGCCTCAAGTTAGTGGCGAAACTGAGCATTTTCTTGAGTTATCTTACTGGTAGTCACCAGTGTTTTAGTTGCCATAGATTCTGCTATTGATGCAACTTTGGTGACAGCTTCAATCTTATTTTGCTGAGTAAATCGGGTCAAAATTGACTCAACTTTAGCATCAATCGCCTGCATGGATTTTTGCAGTGCCTTCCAGGGAGGTTCTATCCCCAAGGGAGGTGGAGGTTCTGCAGCTTGCTGTGTCTCGTTCGTCGGTTGTTTCTTTTGGCCACCACCTGCAGTTTTAGTTGTGCAACCCATTTGGAGATTTTGATATGTACTTGTTCAGTGCAAAGTATACTGTTCAATGATGTCCTTTAATTAAATATATCATATAAAATGATTTTTTATAGCCAAAAGTCCAATTTTACAGCAGAGCTACTCAACGCATCTTGTCGGAAGGTGTGCTCGACACCACCCCCACCTTGCTTTTAAAATGATTAAAACAACTGCCTCTCCCAGCCTTAATGGGCTACTCCAGTACAAAACTCACAAGCGGGAGCTTTGGTTGTCTACTAGCCCTACCCTGAATGTCCCACGGTCTAGATCCTGTGCAGGTGATAGGTCCTTCACTATCTCTGCCTTGGCCCTCTGAAACAGCCTACCACTGGAGGTGTCAAACTGCAGTACCTTAAATGCCTTCAAAACCGCCCTGAAATCCCACATGCTAGTGGTTATTTATTTATTTAGTTTTTGTTAACCGGGTAAGTGCACTAGCCAACATAATGACTATTTTCAGGCACGACCCGGGAGAGTACAACATAATGAACAAGTACATTTCAACAAGGTGAGAAGCAAACAAACACTTTTCAAGGAAAAAGAGCAATGTACATAGATGCAAGAACCGTAAAGGCAAAATACAACATAACAGAAGGAGTGGGCAGCATTACAGATTCTCTAGCAGTGAAAACACTTTTCAAGTGGTACGAATATAGGGAACTGAAACATAACAGTAAACAATAGTAAGCAAGAAGCAGAACAAGTAGCAATTGTTGTAGGGATAAAACTCATATAATACAGGCAAAATACAGTAATAGTAGAAAAATGGTTGTCCGATCTAACTCTGAAATAAAATCTATAGAATAAAAGAGAAGGAGGAGGAGGGCAGGAAGGAGACAGTAGGGTAGCAAAGGGAGAAGCAGGTAAGGAAAGGAAGGTAGAGTAGCAGGAGTAAGGGAGGACATGTACAGGAGGAAAGGTGAAAAGGTAGAGGACCAGGCAAGAGAAAGAAAGGACAGCGAGATAGTGGCTGAAAAGGAGCTAGAGTGGAGATACAAGAGGGGATAGGGTTTTGGGAGAAGGAAAGGTCTCACCAAGCAGGCAAGCCTACACGCCCTAGGGAAAGAGGTCAGGACTCGTGCAGAGAAAATAGGAAAAGGATAAGAGAACATAGGGCAGACAAGTATACCAAAACTATCAAGTGGGGTCAAAACAAGTGTAGGGGTCAGACACAATAGATAATGATGAAGCTGATTTTTAAAGCACTGTTGGGACCCAGCCAATTTGAGTTCCAGGGGAAGAGTATTCCAGAACTGGGGAGCCACATACTTGAAAGCCCCAGTGCCTTTAGTGGTAGAGCATCTGGGAACACTGAGTAGAGATTTGTCAGCAGACCTTAGTCCGTGAGAGACTGTATGAGGAATTAGCAACTGTGCCAGAGATTTTGGGGTTTTGAGCCTAACAATAGAGTCAGTAAGGGAGCCAAGATAATACTGCCTTGATGCAGAAGGAGAGAGCCATCCTAGGTCATCATAAAGCTGACAGTGGTGCTTTAGTCATGAGGAGCAGGAGGACACGTATCGACATATGTTATTGTATGAGACATCCCATTTCTGGAGGGCGGTTCTCTGAGCACCAGCTAGCATGGGGGCACAGCAGGTTAGGGAAGGTAGTAGTACACCCCTAACAATGGCTTGTTTAGCAGATGGCGTTAACAAGTAACCAGACTTGTATGCGGCACCCAGTTTGCGGTTTACTGTCTTGCAGATGGATTGAATGTGCAGGCTAAGATCAAAGAATTGACCGAGCAAGACACAGAGATAATTAAAAGATGTGACAGTTTCAAGTTTTATACCTTCAAGGTCATGTACTGTAAGGGAGGAAGGACAGTTACGAAGTTTAGGGGCCAAGCCAAGAAGCATAACCTTTGTTTACCTGGCATTTAGAACCAGTTTATGCTTGTAGAGCCAGTACTGGACATTCTTGAAATCAGCTGAGAGGGCAGAGTTTAAATTCTCCACTTTATCACTGGTATAAATAAGATCATCTGCGTACAAGCGAGATGAGCTGCTTTTCAGTGCACTAGGGACATTATTTACAGAGAGAGAGAAGCGGAGTTGCTCAAGGATGGAGCCTTGAGGGACACCCACATTTATAGATGCAACCTCAGATATAGTTGCGTTGAATTTAACTGCTTGTGACCTGTCAGATAAATAGCTGCTAAACCATTGTATGTGTAGTAAGTGTAGTTGCAACTGATGCAGCAGAGGAACCTCTAAGTATTTCTGCAAGACTTCTCGGCCTACTCCATTAATAGGGTCAATTAACCAAGAGCACTTAACCCTGTCGAAAATATTTTAATGAGTAGTACCAGCATACATTAGTCATTACTTGTGATGGCAACCTAGATTTGGGGTTGCACCTATGTGATCCGAATATAGCATTTGAGCACAATACTATCTCACCTAAACCTACCCTCTATAATCTCTCTCCCGGGGGCGCTAACGAGCACTACTACCGAGCAGACGTGGTTCCCTCGAGCTCTGAAGCTGGAATAACTAAATATATAAATAATTTGAATAATATAGAAGCTACTACTATATACCTGGCATCTTTGAATTCCTGAAATCTTCCAGAACCTTAAATACCAAAACTAAGGATGGGTCGCACAAATAAAAGCGACCCGGGAGGAGCAAAAATACAGGTTCCAACAGATCAACAGGCCGCACTCAACGTGTCTGCTAGCAGCTCTGGCAAACCACCCTGGAAAGCCCTGCAGGCGGCCATGCAGGCCATCGACAACAAGGTGGAATCCGTTTTGCAGAGATTGGGGGAGCAAGACATGAAGATCGAAGCAGCAGTCAAAACCGCTTCTTCAGCTGAAAGCCAAGAGATCAGAGCCCTCTCTACATCAGCTAAACTTACCCAAGAGAATGCGCAACTGAAATATCGACCGGAGGCATTGGAAAATGCCAATAGAGCATCGAACGTTCGAATAATCGGGCTGCCAGAGGGATCGGAGAATCCAGACCTTCTCTCCTTTTTACAATCCTAGCTCCCTTCGGCTTTGCAGCTTGACAAGAACTTGGGGGTACATTTATTAAAGGCATATAGGATTTCATTGTGATCAGCCGGGGCACAGAAGGACCTGCCTCATACAGTTCTGCTGGTAACGGCGAGCTCAACTGTGAAAGGGCAAATACTCCAAGCTGCTCGAAATACAGAAAGATTAAATTTTGAAGGTCATACCTTACACTGCTTTCCGGACTTCTTATATGCCACGAGGGCCAGCAGAAAGAGATTCGATGGAGTTCGAGCCACACTCAGGAGTCTAGGGGTGGCTCACTCACTGATGATGCCGGCGCGCCTGAGGATTTTTTATGGCGGTCGTACCTTTCAATTCTCCGACCCAGAAGAAGCAGGCAAACGTGTGCAGCAAATACAGAGGGAATTTGAGGCTTCTGAAGCTGCAGCTCGCTCAGACTTGGATCAAGAGTCAGAAACTGAGGACACATGGAAGGGGGTAATATTAGAGGACTCGTGTGATAACAGTTGTTTTGCTGTTAAAGAAGTTTCTAGGATGCCAACTACAAAAGTTAATTCTTAAGAGAGCTTAAAACGTTTACATGGACTGCCTAAAAAGATTCTAAAAGGTTCCCAACTTAATTGAGTTGTTACTAAGGAAGGTCCTTTGCCTTCCTAGCATAAGGATTGTTTAATAGGGGGACAGGGTTTTATGTTCCTGCTAATCAATATAGTTTTGTTACCTATATCTCAATTTGGGCAGTGTATGTAATTAATTTGGTTATGAAAGTTGTAAGAGTGTGAGGAGGCACACTAAGATCTTGATTATAACTGTTCGGTACAGTGACCTAATCAACGTAGGAAGTTGAATTCTTCTTTTTTTGTTTGGACATTATTATCTGGAGTGACCACTTCTCTTGTAGTAGTACAGCTTTTGGGACATACTTTCAGTTTGGACCAATGTTGATATACCCCCGAGTTTTGTAAATCATATGTCTAGACTGAGAGATTCTGTCTTTAACTATATTTTTTATATAATGACAATTTGATGTCTGACTATTGTAATATGGACTTTTATATTTAAGTTAAAGCAATAAACATAAAGTAAAAAAAATATATAATCTCTCTCCCAAGTTGGTGACTTACTCAAGTAAACTTTGTAATTATTACGAACATGTAAACTGTTAATTTTAGCTTGTCTCTATGTGTTGAGCTGCTATTGCTCTAAGTCTTGTAACTTAACCTGCAAATGTGTTAACTTTACTGTGATTGTTTATCCATCTCTTTATGTAAACTTGTGTTGCTTATTGAATATAATTAATTCCAGGTTGCCCCTGAAAAAGGGACACCATGTGTCAGTGGGCTTACCCAGTTAACAGATTTCAATAAATAAATAATGGGCACTTGGCCCACCCAGTCTGCCCCTTTTTCCTACCTACGCTCTAACTGCAGACCCTACTTGATCTACAGCTCTTTCTTCTTCCCCCCCTTCCTTTCCAGTATGATTATCTTGTGACTATCCAATGCATTATTGTAACCCACCACTGTTTTTGCCCCTGCGACCTCCGCTGGAAGTATGTTCCAGGAATCTGCCACTCTTTCTCTGAAGAAGTACTTCCTCACATCTCTCCTGAATCTACTCCCTTCCAAGTTCATAGCATGCCCCCTTGTTCTTGAGCACCTTTTTTTCTGAGAAATACTTTCCTCCTGTACCTTATTTACCCTGTGAGGTATTTAAAGATCTCTATCATATCCACCCTCCTGTCTTCCAGGGTGCACATATTGAGGTCCTTTAGTCTCTCCTCATAGGGCTTTTGATGCAGATCCTGCACCATTTTAGTTGCCCTCCTCTGGACTGCCTCCACTCTATGTCCTTCCAGAAATGTGGTCTCCAGAACTGGACACAGTACATAAGGTGGGGTTTTACCAGCGATCTGTATAGGGGCAACACCACCTCCCTCTTTCAGCTGGCGATACCCCTTCCTGTGCACGCCAGCATCCCACTAGCCCTCCTGACTGCCTTGTTGCACCACCTGGCCATCTTTAGATCATCTGATATGATTACCCCTAGGTCTCTTTCTTGCTTGGTAGTCATCAATACCACTCCACCCATTTTGTACTCTGCCTTTGGGCTTTTGTGCCCCAGATGCATTATTTTGCACTTTTTTCGCATTGAAACGCAGTTGCCATACCTTTGACCACACACCTTAAGTTTTCTCAGGTCTCTGCTCATCCTTTCCACCACCCCAGCATGTGCCCCCATTGCAGATCATGGTGTCATCCGCAAAAAGGCAGACCTTCCCTTCCAGCTCCTCTGCAATGTCACTTATAGAGACATTAAAAAGGACGGGTCACAGCACTGATCCCTGAGATACCCACTGGTCACCCTCCCTTCCTCGGAGTGAACTCTGTTTACCACCACCCTCTGTTGCCTATCCCTTAATCAATTTCTTACCCAGTTTACCACCTTTTTACCCACCCCTAAGCTACCTAGCTTGCTTACTAGTTTCGTACGTGGAACAATGTCGAAAGTCTTACTGAAATCTAGGTAGGCCACGTCCACCGCTCCTCCCTGTTCTAATTCCCTGTTCACCCAGTCAGAGAAGTCTACCAGATTTGTTTGACATGACCTCCCCACTGTGAATCCACACTGCCTCAGGTCTTGTAACCTGTTGCATTAATAGATATTCCAGAATCCTGTCCTTCAGCAGTGTTCCCATTTTCTTTCCCACCACTGATGTCAGGCTGACTGATCTATAATTGCCAGCCTCTTCCCTGTTGCCACTTTTGTGAAGTGGCACTACATCTGCCCTCCTGCAGTCCTCTAGAACCACTCTGGGTTTCCAGTGATCTGTTAAATGGGACTGTCAGAGGTGCAGCCAGTACCTCCTTGAGCTCTCTCAACACCCTTTGGATGCACCCCATCTGGCACCATTGCTTTATCCACTTTCAGATTAGTGAGTGCCTTCAGGACTCTCTGCTGTGAAAAAGGACTAGTGTCCACCCCCCTCCCTTCAAAGCTCCTGTTACTTTTCTGTGGTCCCTCCCAGTCCCATTCCTCTGAGAACACTGAGCAGAAGTATTTGTTCAAGATGTATGCCTTTTCCTCTGCCCCCCTCTGTACAGTCCCCCCTTCCCTTTTTAACCTTACAATCCCTCCCCGGTCTTCCTCTCTTCACTTACCTACCTAAAAAAGTCCTGTCCCCTTGTGATACTGTCTGGGCTTTGTCTCTCTTCAGTTTGCACCTTTGTTCTCCTTACTGCTTTCCCTGCTTCCCTCTGTTTCCCCTTATACACCGCCCGATCCTCTTCCCTCTGCATTTCCTTGCACCTTCAGAAAGCAACCCTTTTAGCCTTTACCTTTTCCACCACCAAAGCAGTCCCCTTTTCCTCTTGCTTTTACTCACGTGTTTGACACAGAGGTTTGTTGCCTTCACTACGTCCCCTTTTAGCTTGGCCCACTGTTCTTCCACCCTCCCAGGTCATCCCCTCTCTAGGTCATCACAGACATTAACCCATCTTTAAAAAATATGACTTTCTGAAGTCCAGAACCCTCGCCCATGTGTGGCTCGATTTCGCAGCCAGCCTTATATTGAACTACACTGTACGGTGATTACTGGTCCCCAGGTGGCCTCCCACCTTGACCTTTGCAACACTGTCCCTGTTAGTGAGAACCAGGTTGAGTATTTCCCCATCATGATTGGGCTCACTGACTAGTTGCCTGAGGAATGCCCCCTGTAGGGAGTCCAAAATGTCCCTGCTTCTAGCTGAAGCCATAGTGTGGCGGCGAGGTACCAATCTACATTCGGCAGACTGAAGTCCGCCATCAGTGCACTTCTCCTTTTCTGTCATTTTGCCAGTGGCTTCCATCAGTGCCTTATCTAAATGCTCCCCCTGTGCTGGAGGTCTGTAGATCACACCAGTGTAAACAGTGGCTCCATTCCCTGACTCCATGGTGACCCACAGTATCTCTCCCCCCCGAATTCCTTGTATCTCTGTCACTTTCATGCTTTACTTCACATAAAGTGCCACCCTCTCCTTTCCTTCCCACCCTGTCCATCCTGAACAGAGAGTAGCCTGGTATAGCCATGTCCCAGTCATGGTTTTCAGTGCACCATGACATGGTAATGCCCACTATATCCAGGCTGGCGTCTGCTATGATGGCCTCTAGGTCTGGAATCTTACTTCCAAGACTTCTAGCATTAGGACAAATGGCCTTCCAGATTTTGCTAGCACTCTGCTTGTTACACCCCCTTTTTCCTTTTCGCCCCTCCTTCCCCCCTTTCTTTTTAATGTTTCTGTTCCTCCACTCTCCATTACTATCACCCTGCCTTTATTAGTTTGTATCCTAGGGAGGTTCCTCTCCCGTCGGGATCTCTCTACTGTCTACTTCAGTCTGTGGGGGCAGCTTCTGCCTCCCCGATTCCTTCCATCACCACCCTCAGCTAGTTTAAATGTTCACTGAAGTAACATTTAATTCATCCTTTGAGGACTGCAGTTCCCCTTCCAGATGGATGCAGGCCATCACCCCGTATAGGCCTTCACCCTGTCTAATGGGTCCCCTGTTCCCCAGTATAGCCAAACCCCTCCTCTCTGCACCATACCTTCAGCCATGAATTGAAGGTCCAGGTACAAGAAGTAATCATGATCCAGAAGGCATACAGAATTAGCCTATGCAGCAGGAGAGGCCATACAGCGACCAACTAACTGCCTTCATGAACTCTCCTTGTAGTGCTGGGGTCCATCCAAGACAGAGATATAATTATTACCCAAGCAAAAAAATGGGGACCACTACAGTGGGATGGCACTAAAGTTCACATCTTTCCAGATTTAAGCTATGCGTCTAGACAGTATCAGAAAAGTTTTGATGGAATTAGAGCTCGTCTAAACAACTGGGAGTTCACCATGTGCTTTTGATGCTGGCCAGCCTGCGAATTACATACGGAGAAAAATCTTATCAATATGCCGACCCTGGAGAAGCTGCCAAATTGTTGGATTGAATGGAACTGGAGTTTCGAGCAAAAGGGGAACGTTCTAAAGGTGACTCTAGGGACAGTGAGTAAAACTTTATGGGGCACAGCAGCTCCATTTGGGCTTTAACTTACAACAGGAGTGCTCTTTTGCTTATTTAGTCTATTATCGCCCTCGGCCACAGAACTTATTGTGGGAAATAATCGAAAATGTCATATTAAGTGAATATCTTTTTTGGTATTGGCTGGGGGTAAGGTGGACTGCTCAGGAGGTAACTAAGATGGCGACCTTAGAGATCTCATAGGGCTTATAGGTATGACTCCGTTCTTCTCCAGTCTGTGGGTTGTTTTTGGCGCCAACAAGTCTTGGCACAATGTACAGACTGAAAAAAATGTAATAACACCAATGTTAAATATACAGAAGGAAGGTTGTATGTTGTGTAGGGACCGACTGTTATTAAGATAGTTCAGATCTGCTTTCAATTACTTTTAAATTGTTAATTGTAGGAGAAGCTTATTAAGCTGTTCTCTTTTGGGGGAGTACTGCTCGATTACATAAATGATTAACTAATAAGACTAGACTGGGGATGTTGTACCCACTATACAGGGTGTTTGATAAAATAAGAAAGATGTGATATGAATTCCTGTTCATGGCAGTAAAGGCGGATTTTAATCCTGACGTTTGGGAATCTTAATTTTAGTTTACTAACCCCCCTGTTTGGGAATCTTAATTTTAGTTTACTAACCCCCAAGTGATGTACCATTTACTAGGGGCTTATCAACTCCTTACTGTGATAATGATGTACTGCATTACATGTAATGTTTATTATGTTTCTGTAAACCTACCTAAGAGGGTAGTGTACTGTGTATTTTATACAGTTAAACCAATAAAAATAAAGTAATAAAAAAAAAAAATGTTCATCGAACTAACATTTAATTCATCCATTGAGGACTGCAGTTCCCCTCCCGGATGGATGCAGGCCATCACCCAGTATAGGCCTTCATCCTGCCTGGTGGGTCCTCAGTTCCCCAGTATAGCCGAACCCCCTCCTCTCTGCACCATACCTTCAGCCATGAATTGAAGGTCCTGGTGTGGAGAACCCTCTCCTCCCCTCTGTCATAGACAGGCAGCACTTCAGCAAAAGCTACTGAGTGTGCCACCTGTCTAAAACCACTCCCCAGTTCCCTAAACTCCACCTGCACTATCCCAGCCCCGTCCCTAGCCAGGTCATTTGTCCCCAGCTGGACAATGATGTCACAAACTCGCTCAACCGGTTAGCCCTCTACTCCCAAAGTGCCAACCTCTGAGCATATGATTTGTGTACAGTGAACAGAACAAGGTAGCCCTCTTGTCTGTTTTGTGGGTTCAAGTCACCTTAGTCTCAAGCTCTGGAGGGATTCAAACTGATAACCTCTTGTTAGTGTACCCAATTATCAGGCTCAGATAATTCTGTCTTCTGGGGGCCAGATATCTTTGCCTAAGGGCACCCAACCAGGTCTTTCAAATGAACCCTTAGAACTCTATGCAAGACTTTAGAGAACTCTGTCCATTTTCCAGTTTGGTATACGATAAGCACATACACAGTGTTACTTATAACCTTTAAAAGCTCCACTTAAATAAAAAGAAATGTCAAGGCACTCCAGACAGTTCTGTTGTAAAAATATCTCTTTACTTTAAAAATATCAAAACAGAACAATAATTACAGAACAAAATATATCCCAACACATACAGCCTTAAAACAAATAGGTTTAAAGTGCAAGTTTCTTCAATACATACATTCAGACTGGTCTAATCTTACTCTCTTTCAGTGCTGTGATGATTCTCCCTCAGTCAGCTAATATTGTCTTGTGTGTCTCCAAGGCTTGCTCAGTTGGATAAAAAAGTTCTGAGCCGGCCTCCTCTCTGAGATCATTAAGCTCCGCCTTGGTGTATTAAAAGTTATATGTTACCACACAGGATGTCCCAACAAGATTTTAAAAAAATGACAAGTGACATACTCAGTTTCCTCTCCTCAGGGTAACTGGTCAGAACTGGTTTTTGTTCTGCCACACACACACACACAAACAGGTTCTGTGATGTCCTCCCAAGGCTTTCCTGGGAATGTGTATTTAACCTTCCAAATTCGTCTGGGTCCTCCCTGGCTCCGACATCAAACCTCTTCAATGTCCATTCTGGTCTCTCTCTCTCCGACACCCCTCCCCACAAGTCCTTCCTGGCAACTATGCAAGTCAAAAGATCTCCCTGAGGGCATTGTAAAGTGGATACTTTGGTTCCTGCCTTCAAAGAAAACTGAACAAAGGAATTGCCTTTTAAATAGCTGCAGACTAAAACCACCTCCTGTTCTTTGAACTATCCCTGGGGGGTCTTGATGTGTCAGTTCCAGTAAGAAAGCCTTTTCCTCTGCCACAGTCATCATACATTAATTTCTTATATTTACAACAAAATTTATACAGGGATCAGAATCAGTGGTCCAAGTGTGAAAATGACATCCAGCTTCCCCTTCCTTTCTGCTGCCTTAGCAATCAACACAAATGACACCGCGCTTCTTGGGAGAAGGGAAGGGTGCAGTAACAACTTGTTGAAGCACAAAACACAATACACAAACTACACTGCAAGGTGGAAAGTTAGATACATGAAAACTCACTACAAAGACAAGCTTGCCATTTAAAACTGTTATTCACAGCCTGTCCGGTGAGCCCACAACCTCGTCGCTTCGCGTCTCTAGTGTGATGCTTTGTCAAGAGGAGGAGTCTGCATCTTACAAGGCTCTTTTTAAACATATATCCTATTAAAGTGACATTGCATTTAAACGTACAATGACTACTTTAAAAATAAATTGGGCATTGGTCTTACAGGCTGGGAGTTAAGACCTGAGCAGAGGGACCAATAGCAAAAAGAGAAGAAGGATATTATGGGGCATATAAATTTAAATTCAAGTTTATGAATTGGTAGAAAGCAGTAGAGTAATAGTAATAGACTAGAGAATATGATTTGCGTGGTATATGTGGACCTTTGTAAATAGTTGTTAAGAGTTTTAATTGTACATAGTATGTGCGTTTTAACAATGTCCGTAACTGTTTTTACATGCACAAAATCTTAATAAAAGATTTAAACATAAAAAATAATAAAAAATAAATTGGGGACAACCCTGCAAATGGGTAGTGCAAACTCCTAGTGCCTACTAAAAAATATATATACCACCAATACAAAAAGTGCATACAATAAACTTTCATAGATATGCTGTTAAGATTGTTTAATCAGAAAGCATGCCAGCTCACAATTAAATACCAAACTCCATGTGAGTGAAATCTTTGTAGAATTACAACGCGGCTGATAAAAAAGCGCCCTCTCTAATATGATAACTAATCAATAAATCAGTGAGCTGGGAGGCTATAATGACTGACATCATATAACTAATGATTACAAAACCCGAAACAGCATGTTAAAAAAAAATGGTGTGTTGGGGTGTGGAGCACACTGTTCTCTTTAAAGTGCACCAACACCGGCCAACCCGCGGCAACATCTACAGACCTGCAATGATTCTACACCTGCAGTCCCCATGGACTGAGCTAAGGGAGCTCCCACTGGGATCTGTTTAAAACCTGGTACCAGATGGGAAGGGGTAGGTCTGTCCTGCCTAGGAGGGCACCTAAGAGGGCTGTGTTTAAAGCTGAAATGTGCATTAACCCTCTTGTATTATTCTGTTAAACCTGGGCTGGTTATTGACTCCCCATGTGATAGAGAAAGTAGTGGATTCCATACCAAGCCTGCCAATAGCCGAAGCCCTCATGGCTCAGTCGACTGGAGTGTCTCCAGCACTTGCTAAACCTTAATTTATCGATCCACACTGGTTTACCAAAGGTGGTGGCAGTGCCATGTGTACAGCCCAGGTACTCCTTGCTGCAGGGTCCATCACAGATTGGTGGTAGCAGAGGGATTCACTGCAAAATGTTTGCTGGGTAAAAGAGAAACTGATGACTTCCGGTTCCACCTTCTTTCCATGAAGACATGATTCATCTCAGCTCTCACTCCCAGGAATTAGAATCCAGTTATATCTATCCAACTTCAACAGCCATTAAGAAAAAGAAAGGCAGAACACAAAGGAGACATATATGCTTGCTAAACTCAAACCCGAAGACTTGCTCCTAGACTGTTTCCAACACCCAAAAGTCATGGAGGCCCTAGACACCAAGGCCCGATTTCACAGTTGTTCAGTCTCGGCTGCCTCGGAACAAAATAGGGATAGCAGCAATGATGAGGGGGGAGAAGAGAAATTTACAATCACCTCCAAATAGCTTGTTTGGGAGCTCCAAAAATTCAGCACCACAATGGACTGCCTCGAGAAGGTGACAGGTAAGAACACAAGGGGAGTAGTGGAGGAAACACAGAGGACAGCTAACCTTGAGGCAGACCTAATAGAAGCCACTGACACATTGGAGCAGCACTACTCCCTCCTGCATGATCTACACAAAGAGAATGGGAGCTGACTGAAAAAATTATGATATGGAGCTCCAGTCTCACAGGGCCAGCCCGCGAATCTGCAGGCTACAAAGGCACTTAATGAGGCACCATGGAGGAATTCTTAGAATCCTTTTTGAAAGAACTGTTAAGCCTGCAATCTCAAAACCCCTTAACATTGTCAGAGCACACAGGACAATAGGGGAAAAAGCCCACTGACCCTAAATCCAGGCCCCCATCAGTTATCTTGAAGTTCCTGGACTACAGAAAAAAACCTAAAATCTTAAATCTGCCTTGGGGCAAAACAGAGCTGGTGTTCAGGGCAGTGGCGGATCCAGGATTTTACAATGTGGGGTGGTGTACCTACTTGATATGCAACATTTTATAATTTTTTTTAATCTTTTATACTATCCTTTTCATTACATTTTTGACTGACAATATAAACATAATCTATAGTTTTGAATGTATATTTTCTTACAAATCAATATGTTAGTCGTCTCCAGCAAAGTGAAATGCAGCAGCAGCAGCAAGCAGGTAAGTTACACTGGAGGGTGCACCTGCACCCATTAAAACCCCCTAGATCCGCTGCTGGTTCAGGGATCAGTAGCTATATTTTGACCATGACTATGCCCCCTCCAACACAGCAAAAGCAGAGAACACTCTTGAATATCAGGAAGCACCTATCAGCAAACAACACCAAAATGCACCTGTATGCTCTGGCCCAGTTTAAAATCTCCTTGCCTGAAGATCCTCCGTTTCTCAAAATATTAGCTGATGCCAAACCTATCCTGAAAAAACTAGGTGTCTTGTCAGACCTGTATGCTTACCTGGATCAGAGGACAGACCTCACCAAAGGCCCAGCACCAAAGTCACATGCACCAAACGGAAAGATCAAGCTGCTCCGCCTACTTGGCCTGTGTGGCTGGGTGTTTGTGTTTGTCTCTGTCAGTAGTTTAGTTTTGTGGATTTTCATGTGTTTTAGCTTGGAGGAACTAGACTATTCTTGGATATGAGATCTATGAAAGTTTCCTGGACTAAGAAACTGGAAAACATCACCAGCAGATATTGGAATTCTCATTATAAATTAACTTTTTTGGAAGCCATCACAATCGAAGTAAGTACAGCTAAGAAATTCTACAAGCTCTGACCTGGGGAGTGCAAACTGAATCCACATTTCCATCTACCTTGTTGCTAAAGGGATCTGCATGTCTTTGAGAACCATTCACAACTATTTAAACAAAGGGAAGACACTGACAAAGGGTTTTAACTTTCTGCATATGCCCCAGGCAAGTGTTCCAGGAATTTAACACATCTTTTGTCTTGTTACTATAGATCAAACAGTTTACTGGTCCCTTTCCTGTGGATTTGATTATTTTACATCATTTGGCAATGGGGCAAATCCTCCCCCTGGAGGCACACCACTGAAATTGATCTGTCCCTGCTCATGTTTGAGCCTTGGGCACATCTAGCCACATCGTATACAACTATTCCAATGTTGCATTTTCGACATTACCACCTGGCATACTACTGTTCAAAAAGGAAACGCAACCTCTCTCTGACTGAACTCCGCCTATGCACCCTGAAATTTGTGCTCCTCCTCCTGCTGCTATCAGGGACTGTTCACCCTAACCCCGGACCAAACACCTCCAACCAAAACAAACCAACAGGCACTCTCTCAATCATGTGCCTGAACATCTGCAGTTTACTTCCTAAGCTTGATGCACTGCAAGCCTTTACCACCCAACACAACCTAGATATTCTATCAGTAGTTGAAACTTGGCTCACCCCAAAGATTCCTGATCAGGCAATCACCTTCCTGGCTACAATGTCTTCCGGGTTGATCGTAAGTCCAAAAGAGGTAGAGGGTGTGCCTTATATGTGAAAGACACTTTCCAAGGACACCTCATTGATTCCAATCTTCCAGCAACTCCTGCTCAGATTCTTCCCATCAGACTCCTATTAGGCACCCACAGTAAGGCCCTCAGAGTTGTCACTGTTTACGTACCTCCTAAGGAGCAGGGACCTGGCCTAACCACTGTCCTTGACTTTGTCAAATCCCACCCATCGGACTAGGAAATCATCCTTCTTGGTGACTTTAACATTAATTGCCTCTCAGCTGAAGGTGGGTCATTTAAGGACTCTGTTATATTAGCTAACTTGACTCAAATGGTTGACTATGCAACCAGAAAGAACTACAGAACTGGGACCTAACCAACCACCCCTCTCTGATCACGAAAACCGCAGTCCTCCCTGACTCACTCAGTGACCACTCTCCCATCAGCTGTACCTGGTCAAACAAATTCTATAAGCCCCCTCCAAAACTCATCACCAGCAGAGTCCTACCCTGTGGTCAGCTACCCCACCTCAAATCGCACCTCCGGCTGCAGGACTGGTCCCCCATCTTCAAGGCAACAGATACTAATACTGCACTGGAGCAATTTATTCACATTTTCAATGAAGCCTGTAATAAATTTGTCCCTTCAAAAAGTGTAAAGTTAAATCGCTCAGTAACCCTTGGCTGTCAGGAGACCTCCTAAAAAAACTTAAATCCAGGGACCACCTCTGGGAACTGGCTAGAAACTCCGGTAAGCAACTCGACATCCAGAATTATAAATGGGCATGGAATGACTGCACCAAATCTATTTGGCAACAGAAATCTGACTACTATAAAAATGCCCTCACTGACTTCTAGGGAAATGGGAGGGATTTCTGGAAAAACATTAAAGATGTCACTGGGAAGCAGTAAAAATCTTCTCCAAACACACTCAGCATAAATGGGCACACTACACTTGACCCTAAAACTATTGAGAACACATTTAACATCACTTTCACTGACTTTAGCAGTGTTCTCCCCTCTGACTTCTTCTAAGATGCGTCAACTCCCACCCCCCAACTCCTCCACCCACACCTGTCACCCACTTTTCTACTTTAAAGCACTAAAGAAACATCAAGTCTGAAACTACGTTGCCAAAGCCATCAGCAAATCTAGAACGAGCAATGACACACTTGACCTCAAGCTACTGGCCCTAACAGTTGACGAGGTACTTGGGCCCCTCACCAAGATCTTTAATCTCTCTCTCTTTCCCTTAGCCAATTCCTGGACAAATCGAAAATGGCCACTGTTACCCCGATTCACAAAAGTGGTGATAAGACTGACCGTGTGAACTTCCACCCTATCTCCATTCTGCCTCCCCTATCGAAGGCACTGGAACATACAGTAGCGGACCAACTTACCGAGCATCTGGACAATTATAATATTCTCTGTAAACAGCAACATGGCTTTAGAAAAGGTCATAGTACATCCTCTGCCTTACTCGAATTCACCAGCTCCATTCACAGCTCCCTCGACAATGGACAATTAACTGGTGCTATTTTCATCGACCTGACCAAAGCCTTCGATACTGTCCACCACTCCCTCCTGCTGAGCCAACTAAAAAATGTTGGTCTCTCCAATGATTCAATCTCTTGGTTCAAAAGCTATCTTGAAAACCGCTCCCAGCGTGTAAAAATCAGGGATGTGCACTCTGATTCCAAACCTGTCCTCTCTGGAGTCCCCCAGGGTTCAATACTGGGCCCCCTACTCTTCAGGCTGTTCCTTAACACCCTACCGGACTCCTGCACAGAACATATCACCCTGTATGCCGATGATGCAGTAATCCTTGCCACACACCAGGACCCGAAGAAATTGCAAGAAAATCTCCAACTCGGCTTCTCCTTGGTTGAGAATTGGTTCACAAAGCACAAACTGATCCTTAATCAAAAAAAAAAAAAAAAAACAAGGCCATGATCTTCGGCAGCTCCCATAATAAACATAAGCACTTCCAACTCTCCGTTATCACCAAACAAGGTGCTGCACTGGAACAGGTCAAAAACTTTAAATATCTCGGGATCACCCTTGACCCTCACCTCTCCTATACTGCCCACATTGACCATGTCGCCAAAGCCGCTGACTCCCAGCTAGGCCTGCTATTCCGTCATAGGAAACACCTGACACCTGAAGCCCTCGCTGTCACTGTCCAGAGCTCCATATCCATCATTGATTATGGCATTATCATTTACGGCTCTACTACAACCACCGCACTCAAACATGTATCCACTGCCCTCAACAAGGCCTGTCGACTCTTCACTGGCTCCCAACGCCTAACTCACACCTGTGACCTCTATTCTCAAACTGGATGGTTGATTCTGGCCAATCAAATAAAACACCAAACTTGTATTGCTACTAAGAAAATCTTGCTGGGCCTTGCCCCGAGTCTGTGCCCTCATACAACCAAGAATCCACCCCGCCATACCAGGGATCGAAACCTCAGCTTCTGCAAATCCTGCATTGCCGCATTTCACACAAGGCCAAAGATCCTTTGCTTACCGGTCCGCTAGTTGGTACAACGGTCTTCCCAGCGACATCTCAGCCTCACTATCGCTCAGCACTTTTAAGACTCGGCTTCGCCTAACACTCACTGCCTCCCGCCTCTGTGACTGTTGTGGATAAACCTGTCTTTTGGTTCCATAGCTGAAGATGCCCTTTTAGATCCACATCTACTCCTGCACTTTGCCAGCTCCCCCCTATCTTCACCTCCCCTGCTGGCCCATGACAAATGCCACCCGACTGCACTACCTCTATTCTTACCCACCTTCCACCTCTCCTCTCTCTGTCCCCCCCACCTACCTCCCCTTTTCTCCCATCCACATAGTCTCCTGATTTCACCCTCCTCCTTTCCCTTCCCCTCCCCAAAGTTTCACCTTATTGTTCTTTTTTTCCTCTACAAGATTGTGTTTTTTTTTTATTTTTTATTTTATAAACTGTTATCTTTGCTTATGTTTGTCTCCAGTGTACCAGTGACGTGGAACCTTTGTAAAAGAGCCTTGGCTCAAAGGTATTTGTAATCCTAGAACAAATAAATAAAAATAAATAAATAAATCCCCAGCTCCCCAGTCCAGACAGGAGGAGAAGTTGCCAGACAGACCTGATAAACATCCTCGGCCACGGGCACCTAAAGAATGACTGACTGGACTTTTATTTATTTTATTTATTGAATTTCGGTAACCAGGTTGGCCCACTGAGACAAGACAGTCCCTTTTTCAGTGGTGACCTGGTAAGTGCAGTACATTGATAGTGCAATAGTTGACACAGGAAACCATACAGGTATGACAACTGCAATAACAAGACCAACTAATAAAGTTACAGGAACATATCATAATACAACACAATTACAGTACGTCAGACAAACATTCACAACTAGCATAATAAAAAGGAAAAAATCAGACTTGCCTAACCTATGTTGTAAAAATCATGAGCACAAACTCTGCCAGATGCCATGAGGTGGCAAGGTCATCTTCGGAATATGGCCACCGAACTGACACATGCAAATATCCTTCAAAACTGTAAAACATTATTGACACCGTAACCTGATTGGAGATATCAGACTCCAACAATCTTTTGCATTTGTTAAGTTTTAGGGTAAACCAAGTTAGCTTTGCCACAGGAGGGGGTCTGTGTCCAATGGGCTGGGAATCTTAAGCAGGCCAGTTCAGGGGCAGTTTGTTAAAGGGGGGGTGCACCCTCTATATTTCAGGTTTAAAAAATGGTTTCCACTGGTCCTGACCTCTAGCCATGTTCTAGGTTGGTCTCATTGGGCCACGTGCATTTCCCATGAAGCAATGGGGTGAGCAACTAATTTGCATGCTAACGTGCACAACACTGTTGTAACACTGTTTGTAATACCTACGTTACAACTGTATGTTAATGTTGATCTTGTAACTTGAATGCTTAATGTCTAATTTCTATTGTACCCCTTCCCCCCAGGTTGCACCGGAGACAAGCGACCCAGTGCTCAGTGTGCCTTTCTGGTGAAATATTTCAATAAATAAATAACATAAGGGCAAGATTAGTGTGTTTTTTTTCCCCGGACTTAAAATGCATAGAAGCCGCTGTCCAATCAGACACATTGCTGTGGAATCCAACTTCATGTGGGGTCGATTTGGGCCACTCCCTGGCCCTTGTCCTATGCTGCAGTCAGGAAAGCTGAACCATGCCTATAGGCCCTAGATACCAAGGTGCTCAAGAAAGCAGGGGAGCAGTCAAGGGGAAGGAAGGATGCAGCATATTATCACTTTAGCAAAAGTGCACCATGACGGGGAGGTGAGCAGTCTAATAGACTCTAATTTTATCTAGCGGGATCAGGGATCCAGGGTTCCAAGCTGGGTGTGGTTACCCACCGCACCCCTTCCAGCATTGCAGGGTTCCAATCCTCTCTATGATGCTGAGCCTCCCACAGCAGGATGCAGCCTTACACCAAGCTCCCCCCCCCCAAGAAGAAGCTCCTCGAACTGTGGAATGCACCAGGTGGGACTTGACCTTTAGGCTGAACCAGATAAGTTGAAGGCATGACTTTGGCAGATGGGTGTGTGGGTAAGGGGAACCAGGGGAGCGGATGGGGTCGACAGATGGCTTTAGAGATGGAAAGTGTTTAAATGGGTCTGTCCACTATGAATATGAATTTGGCACAGGGTTTGGGCTATGGGATCTGGGTAGCACACCAAAATCTCTTTAAGTGGTGGAGACAAAATGTACTAGAGTTATAGAGGTGGGGATCACAACCTTCATATTGGGAGGGGACACCATTACCCCGACCCTTCTTCTGGAGGGTAGGCCTAGGAGAACACAGACCCCCCACCTGAGATATGATTCCTTGGAGGGGGGAGGGGGGGGATTGGGCCATCAACCTATTACATGACTGTCAAAAGTGTTCATGCTTTTGGGATCAGAGGTGTACATCCTAAGTCACCAGGAAGGGAAGAGCCAGAAGGGTGTCTCTTAAACTGCACAGAAATAGTGCAAGGTTCCACTTGCAGGAACCGCAAGACCCTGCTGGCCAGACCAAAGCTTGCAGGTGGCAGGGTGCTCCGACAACCTTTTGAAGTGTACCATTCCAGTTGATAAAGTTAAAAGTTTTTTCTTGCTTTGGTTTTGCTTGTTCATGACACTGTTCCTGGGACAACAAAGAGCTGGGCACATTAGAAATGGAGAGGAGGCACTGGGGTGTCACCCACTCACTCTCTCTCGGCATAAAGGTGGTATTAAATAATATTTAATATGGAAGTAGGGAAGGTAGTGAGCTACAATGTAAGGGGTCTAAACAGACCAATCAAATGCACAGTAGTCCTAAACAAGCTCTAAAAGCCCTGCACAGAAATGACATTCCTGCAGAAGACCCAGATAACACAAGAAGAAGGGCATAAACTGAAATGGGCTCAGGTAAGGAGGGTCTTCCATGCCCCATACTCCCTCACAGATAGAGAGTGGTGATACTGCTGCACAAAGATTGCAACTTTAAGGTAAAGATTAGTTCCCAGGATCCTGAAGGCACGTTTGTCCTCCTGAAGGGGAACTATCAGGGCAATACCTTGCACCCTCCTTAATGTTTATGCCCCCAGCAGGAACAGGGAGAATGCAGAATTTCTGAAGAAAATAATTTTAAAGGCAGCACCCAACCCTGGGGAGATTTTCATAATGGGGGTGTGGATTTAACACAGTCTGTAACCTGCTTGGACAAATCCAGGTTGGGGGCTGAATCTCTCAGTAAAGCTGCAACATGTCCAAAAGGGCTAGCTAAGGAACGGGGCCTGAAGGAGGTGTGGTGGCACCTAAATCCAAGAGTAAGATATTACACATACTGGTCTGCTGTACACCAGGCATACTCCAAGCTTGACTTTTTCCTCTTATTCGCAGAGTGGCTACATGCAGTGGAGTATAGCTCAGTTAAACCCATTACTGTGTCTGACCACACTGCAGTGGCAATGGATTTAGCCCTATCCCCCAGGATTAAGAACTCAGTCTGGAGACTTATCGTCTCTCTCTTAAACAATCCAGACTTTAAAGAAATGGTTGAGCAATGCCTGCCTGAATACACAACTACAAACCCTCCTGGAGATGTACCTGCAGCAATGGGGTGGGATGGGTTCAAAGCAGTGGTCATAGGCAGAACCATCAGTATGGCTTCACAATTAAAAAAGGAGAGACAAAAGGAACAGAGTTCGAGGACAAGCTGTTTGACCTCAAAGCAGAGCATAAGTTAGTACTAAACAAGGAAGTTAAAAGAAAACTGGAAGAATGTAATTACTTGACAGCAAAATATAAGGGAACTTGGCTGGCCTGGCGGCAGAGCAGTATGGCTACTGCTTGTGGCGCTGACAACTGGAGGTCAGGGGCGACTTCTCGAGTCAGAGGGTTGGCCGGGTGGAGGGGGGAGGAGGATAGAGCGTCCCAAGGACTGCTCTCCTCCACTTCGAAGAGTGCAGTTATTCTAGATGCCCTACAGGGGGCATGCCTTAGACAACTAGTACTGGAGCCCACTCGAGAGGGAGCAATATTAGACTTGATACTCTCAAATGGAGATGGAGAGAGGATCACAGATGTAGAAGTGGGTAGCCATCTGGGAACTAGCGACCATCGAACAGTATGGTTCTCAATAAACACAGCAATAGAGTCAAGTCTTACAAAGGCAAAAGTACTGGACTTTAGGAGGGCTGACTTTGCCAAAATGGGTGAGGCCTAAGAATGCACTAGCAAATGGGAGGAAGGAGGGTGGAAGAACAATGGGGAATAATAAAAACTGCCATCACAGAGGTAACGAGCCTTTGTGTGAAGCAAATAAACAAAACAAGATGATGTAAGAAACCACTATGGTTCTCAAAGGAAGTGGCAGTGAAGGTTCAAGAGAAAAAGAAAGCATTCAGGAAGTACAAGGAATCGCAGCAGGAGCAGGACAGAGAACTGTATCAGTTAAAGCAAAGGAGGCTGGGAAGGCAGTCAGAACAGCAAAGGCCCAAACTGAGGAAAATATAGCCAACTCAGTTAAGAAGAGAATAAAACCTTTATAGGTACATCAGGGAGCAAAGGAAGACCAAGGGAGGGATAGTGAGGCTTAATAAAGGGAGGGAGGGTGGGCAGAGGAGAATGTGAAAAGGCAGAGATACTAAACAAATATTTTTGCTCAGTATTTACAAAGGAAGAGGGGAGGTACATAAAACAAACAGTAGTAACACTCTGGATACAGAAGTTGATACCAGCCCATTTACAGAAGAAAGGGTTCTGAAAGAACTCTTAAAACTGAAGGTGGACAAAGCAATGGGGCCTGATGGGATTCATCCCAGAATTTTAAAAGAACTAAGGGTAGAACTAGTGACACCACTGACTACCCTCTTTAACAAATCATGGGAGGATGGGCTGGTACCCGAGGACTGGAGGAGGGCAGATGTGATTCCCCTTCACAAAAGTGGGAGCAAGGCAGAAGCAGGAAACTATAGACCTGTTAGTTTAACCTCAGTGATAGGGAAAATTATGGAATCACTTCTAAAGGAAAGAATTGTCGGTATCTAGAGGCCAGAAGGGCACAGGACCCTAGGCAGCATGGATTCACAGTGGGAAGGTCATGCCAGACAGAATCTGATAGATTTCTTTGACTGGGTGACCAAAGTAGTAGATCAGGGAGGGCTGTGGACATGGCCTACCTAGACTTTAGCAAGGCATTTGACACAGTCCCACAAAAGATTAATATATAAGTTAGCCAGCCTGGGAGTGGGTCCCAAGATGACAGCCTGGGTAAAGAGTTGGCTGGAGAATAGGACACAGAGTAATAGTAAATGGAGTCACTCAGAAGAAAGGAGGGCTACTAGCGGGGTACGCAGGGGTTCAGTATTAGGACAGTCCTCTTCAATGTCGCTATAAGCGACATTGCAGAAGAACTGGAAGGAAAAGTATGTCTCTTTGCAGATGACACTAAGATCTGCAACAGAGTTGATGCACAGGGTGGGGTGGAAAGGATGAGAAGGGACTTGGCAAGGTTAGAGGAATGGTCAAATGTATGGCAGCTTAGGATTCAATGCTAAGAAGTGCAAGGTAATGCACCTGGGAAACAAAAACCCAGGGGAAGAGTACACAATGGGGGGTGAGATACTAACAACAACAAAAATGGAAAGGGACCTGGGGTAGTCATATCAGATGACCTAAAGGTGGGCAAGCAATGGAGAAGGCAGCAAGGACGGCTGGGGGATACTGGGATGCATAGGAGAGGCATCACCAGTAGAAAACAGGAGGTTATTATCCCTCTGTACAGACAGCTGGTGAGACCCCATCTGGAGTACTGTGTGCAGTTCTGGAGACCCAATCTCCATGAAAGACATAGACAGGATGGAAGCTGTCCAGAGGAGGGCAACTAAAATGGTGCAGGGTCTGCACGGAGGACATATGAAGAGAGACTTAAGGAGCTTAATATGTATAGCCTCGAGGAAAGGAGGGAGAGGGGACATGATAGAAACTTTCAAGTACCTAAGGGAATCAACAAAGTCCAAGAGGTAGCATCTTTCAAAAAAGAGTGTGCAAGAACAAAGAGGCACAATTTGAAGATGGGGTGGTGGCTCAGAGGTAATTTAAAGTATTTTTCACAGAGAGGTTGTGGATGCATGGAATGGCCTTCGGAGGAGGTTGTGGAGTCAAAATCAGTGGTGGAATTCAAGCATGCATGGGATAGTCATAAGGCAATTCTGGGGGGTGGGGGTAGGAAGAAGTAGGCTGCTGGTTAACTAGGATCTGCAGCTTATCCAGTAGGTAGGGAAATGGGCAGACTAGGTGGGCCAAGCGGTCCTTATCTGCCGTCAAATTCTATATTTCTATGAGAAGGGGATCAGTGGTTGGTGTTAGCCTGGCCCCTAGCAGAGGCCGGGGGCTGGTACACTAACACTGCACAATAGGGAGTGGAGGCAGGGCAGACACCCGGCATGCTGCGCGCAGGAGCATGCATGGCACTGCAACTGGCATCATTACATGCCACCTCCTTCGTGCCATGGAGGAAAATGGGAAAAAAAGGCTGCTGGCCGGTAGGATGAAACCAGTCCTCCTCAGGCTCTGCACTCGGCCAATTGGGCACCTCCGGGGAACTGGATCCTGTCTCAGTGGGGCTATGGGGGGCCTCACAGACTCTGCGGGGGGGAGAAGCCCTGGGGTAAGAGTCAGATGAGTTACGTCCCAGTGGACACTGGGGTGACGGAGCTGGGGGAACCGGTGGATAGGGGCTGGTCAGCTAGGAGGAGAAAGAAATAAACTAAACAAAAAAAATAGAAGGGAACTTAAGATATTCTGGTTAGCAGTTTTATGAGGTGGGAAATTGGATGGGGAAATTAGTTAACTAACAGCTCTGTAAAGAGGCTGCCAGCAGGATGGTTTTATACCTTAGGATGAAAGAGGCCCCACCACAATTTGTGAATGACCCCCATAAAATAGCACAGGAATTCAAGAATTCTACAAAAAGTTATACTTACAGTATAAAACAGATAATTACCAAGAGAAATTGGATACTTTCTTTACCAGACTGAGTCAAAAAACTCAATCAGGAAAGTATGGAAGCTTTGCAGGCCCCAGTCAGCATGGAAGAATTAAATCAGGAAAAGCCCCAGGTCCAGACAGGTTGTCTCCTGAATTGTACAAGTCCTTTAGAGAGAAGTTCCTCCCACATCTGTGCAGGGTATTCAGGGCAGTGCAGGAGAGAGAGAGGGCCCCCGAATATAGCAATATGCACAGCTCTCCTTAATACCCAAGGCAGGCAAGGACCCTGCTATATGTGGACATATCGACTTATCTCCCTCCTCAGCATTAATCAGAAGAATTTTACCTTAATCTTGGCCAGCTGGTTACAGGGGTTTGTGGGGACTCTAGTCCAGCCAGATCAATCAGGCTTCATTAATGGCAGGCTCATATGTGATGATACTTTTTTACATTTGATATCATGGCAGCGCAGATTCTCTGAATCAGAGCTGACCATATCTATGGATGCTAAGAAGGCATTTGATCAGGTGGTCTGGAAGTTCCTGCACAGAACACTGCAGGAGACTGGTCTAGGAGAAAAGTTCTGAGAAAGTATCAGAACCTTATATGCTTTCATGCACGCCATAATGAAAGTAAATGGAGTTTTGCCCTAGTGTTTCCACTTGACCAGGGGCATGAGACAGGGTTTCCCCCTCTCCCCCTCCTCTTTGCACTGTGTATAGAGCCATTGGCTATTGAACACCAACAGAAAGGGAATCAGTGCAGGTGACAGATGCCATAAACTATCACTATATGCTGACGACTCCCTGTTCTTCATCACCTGATCAGAGACCTCAGTCCTGGCTCTGCTAGTGAACTACAATTCTTTGGAGAGGTCTCAGGGTACAAAATTAATTTAGAGAAGTCGGAATCCATCAAATTAGGAGGCCAGTGTGTAACAGAGAATTTCTGGTTAGCTTCCCCTCCAGGTGGGCAGCTAACAATACCATGCGGTACCCAGGGGTCAAAATTTTACCTAACCTCTCCATACTATTCAAGCTTAATTATGATAAGCTCTTGGGGGAGATTTGAACAGACGTAAAAAGATGGGACGTTCTGCCTCTCTCACTAGGGGGCAGACTAGCCACCTTGAAAATGAATACCCTACCTGCTTTTTGTTTTTGCTCAGGTGCTGCCTAATAATATTCCTGTTTCCTACTGGGGCAGGTGCAGAAAGTACTCCTGTACTTTAGGCTAAGGGCAGACACTGGGTGAACAAAAAATGATGTCCCTTCCTAGAGACAAAGGAGGCCCGGCCCCATGTCTGATCTCAGATTATTTTACAATTGTTTAATCAGGAGTGGCTGAAGCTGAAAGCTTGTTTACAGGTGCGACCTGGGAGCACTAGGAAGTTAAGTGACTTGCTCAGGGTCACACAGTATACAGCTAGGGGCTGTGGGATTCAAACCCAGGTCTCCAGATTTGTAGCTCAAAGCCTTAAACCACTGCGCTATACTGCCTATATATTATACTATATTACAGTACAGTTGGCTCCTATTGTTTCATGGATTAAACAGCATAACAACACAGGACGGAGGGAAATTGAGGCCCAGCAACTCTGTATTATCCCCTTGTTTGCTTTACCATATGTTAACCTCTTCCCTCAAAATCTGGAAAGAGATTTCAAACTCTTAGACGACACATACTCTCAGATTCCTGGCACAAGCTAGAGCCATTACAAACACTCCTAACAAAGTGGGTTCCTTCACAATCATTATTGGAGACCTGGATTTTACCTTGCCCTGCACAGACCCAAGCTTCACCAGATGGAATAGAACATCACTGACCAGGCATTGGGCACTGATTACTAACAAAATATTACTGCCCTTTAGGGAGTTGCAAGAGAAGTTTAGTCTCCCACAAAGCGTTTTTTTTTTCCAGGAACCTACAGGTGAAACACTACTTGCAATCAAATAACCTAATACACAGTGTGGATAGAGACCTCACCACTTCGGAAAACATACTGTGCTGGGCAGTGACACTGGCAGGAAGGGGGGCAGCATCTAGGGCATACAAGATGCTGATGGGTGATGACCCATCTCTAATCTGAAATTGTAGTGGGATTTGGATGCAGGTGTTTGTGTAACTGAGGAGGAGTGGAAAAAGGCATAGGAGAAAGGTTGGAAAAATAACAGCCTTTCCAGGATGGAGCGAGTATAGATGGAAATGCAGGGTAAGATTTTTCCACCCACCACAATAATATCCCACTTTCAAGCAGAAAACACAAACCTGTGCTGGAGAGGCTGTGCTTAAATAGGGTCACATTGTCATATATTTTGGGCATGCCCAAAGATTATCCTCTTCTGGTCAAAAGTCCACTCAGGACTCAATAAAATGTGGAATGTCCCATTCCCCATGGATTTAAAAACTTTGATTTTAGGTGTAAAAGTGAAAGAAATAGGGAACCATAACAGCAACACCTCCTCAGAACTCTTGTGCTCCACAGCCCAACAACAAATTATAGTGAGCTGGTTGAAGGATACACCACCTTCCTTTGAAGCCTGGGTGCAAAGGGTTGACGAAATAAAGAGGATGGAGAAGCTGACAGCCAAACTTAGATTAACTCTAGAAAAGCATGTAGAACTGTGGGCTACATGAGATACTGGGCAAGACAGAGACCAACTTGGGTCAGCAGAAACATCTGAGTGGTCTGGGGGAACTGAGTTGTAAACCCTGGATACCTTATAATAATCAAACTGATTACTGTGATTGCCCATACAGCTCTTGTATAACAGCTTTCATCCACAACACTGTTAACAGTGTCAACTGTGTTGAACCATGTTTTACATAGTTGTTGATTTCTTCTCCCTTCTGGTTGAGTTCTTGTAAATCATTGAGGGAAGTCGGTGCATGCATGGGACAGTCGTAAGGCAATTCTAGGGGTTGGGGGTAGAAAGAAGTAGGCTGCTGGTTAACTAGGATCTGCAGCTTATCCATTAGGTAGGGAAATGTAAGTAAGTAAAATTTATTTTTAAGCGCTTTTCAATACCAAAGTGCTGTACAAATAAAACAATTAAAATACATACATATAACACAAACAGCAACAATAACAATGTAATTACAATAAAATACAGTGAATCACTCCCCATATGCCATTTGAAATAAATAAGTTTTTAATTCTGACTTAAAGCTCTCAAAGGTCAGGCAACTTCGTATCCGACGAGGTAGAGAATTCCACAGGGTAGGGGCAGCATAAGAAAATGCCCGTGCTCCCGATGTTTTTAAACGAACCCTGGGAACCTCTAGCAATCCCTCGCCGGCGGAGCGGAGTGAGCGAGAGGGACAGTAGGGAACAAGCAGATCTTGAAGATACCGCGGTCCCTGTTCGTGTAGGGCTTTATAGGTCAGTAACCCGACCTTAAAGGTGATCCGCCACTGAACCGGCAGCCAGTGCAGTTCGCGCAGCACAGGCGTAATGTGACTTCTCATAGACGTCCCAGTCAAAAGCCTGGCTGCTGCGTTCTGCACTAGCTGCAAGCGGCGGATATCAACCCCCGGTAGCCCTAGGTACAGGGCATTGCAGTAGTCAAGGCGAGAAGTAACAAAGGCATGGACCAATGTCGGAAGGTCAGCCGGAGGAACAAGGTGTTCCACCCGAGCAATATTCCTAAGATGGTAAAAGGAAGATTTGACAGCAGAAGACACCTGAAATTTCAGGGTCAAACTGTCGTCAATAATAACGCCCAGGTTACGCACCCCGGTCTGAGGTCGAGAGCTGGGCACCATCGATCCATACGCCCGAAGGGAGACCAGCCCTACAACCCGCCTCAAGGCGACCTGGGTCCACCACCAACACCTCAGTCTTATCCGGGTTTAACCTTAGCCAGCTGGCACTCATCCAATCATTGATCTCGGATAGACAGTTGTTAAGTATAGAGACTGTATCTTCCTGTCCGGGACTAAAGGACAAATATAGCTGGGTATCATCTGCATAGCAGTGAAAACCCAAGCCATATTGCCTAATAATGTCTCCCAATGGCAGCATATAGACAGCGAACAACATGGGTGCCAAAATGGAACCCTGCGGAACCCCACAAGGCAAAGAGACAGCGTCAGAGGAATAAATTCCAGTGATAACCCTCTGTCTCCGCCCTGTGAGAAAAGATTGAAACCATTGCAGAACCGTACCAGACAGTCCACAATAAAACTGCAAGCGTTCCAAAAGCACACCATGGTCCACAGTGTCAAATGCTGCAGAGAGATCAAGAAGGACTAGAATAGTACGAGCCTTTCGATCTCTCGCTATCAGGAGATCATTTAGAACCCGGACAAGAGCAGTCTCAGTACTATGTTTTTCCTAAATCCTGATTGAAGAGTATCATAGACATTGTGATTTGTAAGATGGTCATCCAGTTGCAGTGCAACCACCTTTTCAATAACCTTGCCCAAAAAGGGCAGGTTAGAGACAGGTCTGTAGTTAGCTGGACAGTCCGGATTCAATGAAGGTTTTTTTTAGGAGTGGTCGAACGACCGCCTCCTTTAAGGGTTCAGGAAAGATCCCCTGCTCCAAAGATTTCCAGACAATTTCAGCAGTGGTCGGACAGATAATATCTACGCAACCCAATAATAGAGGCGTAGGGCCCCGATCCAAACTACAACTGGTTGGACGTACAGTCTGGACAATCCTCACAATGTCCATGAATTCCGGCCTACCAAAGTCAAACCAGGTGACACAGGTGTTTATTTCCCCTCGCCGATCACTGCAAACCCTTGAAGAGTGAGCCTGGCTGATATCCGACCTAATGCTGGCAATCTTATCAGCGAAAAATCGAGCAAGCTCATCACACTTTATTTGTGAAAAATCTCTTCCAGACTGTAGACAGAGTGGATTGCACAATCTGTCAACAGTCCGAAAGAGTTGAGCCGGTCGGTTTCGCGCAGCAGCAATCTCCCTGGACAGGAATTCTGCCTTCTTACGGGTTATTGCCGATTGATAGATAACATAATGATCCATCAATCTAAGTTTGTCAGCATCCAGGCAAGATTTCCGCCAGGCCCTCTCTAGCCTTCGCCCCACTCTCCTCAGCTCCTTCAAAGACTCATCAAACCATGGAGTCTTTGGGCGCTGAGTGAGTGGGCGAACACGAACAGGAGCAATTTGGTCAGGGCCCTGCTCACTGCCTTGTTATAGTAATAACAAGGCCCCTGACCCATGCTCTCATCCTGAAACACCTGAGTAGGTCCAGTACCGCCAACAGGCCCTCTGGGTTTACTCCTTAAAGGGCTTATACTGGACCATCTCCGTAGGGGCAGACCTATTAGGGGGTGCCTCAAAACTGAATCTTATGGTGTGATGGTCTGTCCACACATTTGGTTCCACCTCCAGATGTGAAACATCCAAATCCAGTAGGAACACAGGTCCAAAGAGTGTCCACCTGTATGGGTAGCAGAGGTAACTACCTGTGACAGGCCCAACATAGACATAAGTTGGAGGAAGTTCTTTCCAAAGTGCGAGAGTTCATCGTCGACCCAGGCATTGAAGTCACCCAGTATTAACCATCTAGGCGACTCCAATGCCATGTCAACGATGAAGTCATAAACTCCTCAGGAATTCACCACCATCACGGGTGGACGGTAGATGAGGAGAATCCTGAACTCTGCACCTGCTGCCAGGATACACTCAAGGATCTGGTGTTACCCACTGGCACCTCCACAAGACTCAGATCTGATATAAAAAGATGGCCACTCCCCGCCCTCTGATCCAATCTCGGACGGTGCATTACCGAGAACCCAGCTGGAGCAGCAGAGTCTAAAATAGGACCTGCATTCTCATCCAGCCAGGTCTCGGTAATACATGCCAGGTCAGATGTTGCAACAAGATCTGCGATAATAGCAGTCTTGTTCCTAATCGACCTGGCATTACATAACACCGCCCGAGTTGGATGGGTTTTCGGAGAGGATCGCAGTACCTGCCCACAATCTGCGGAGCCCTTAGGTATGGGAATCAGGCAAGGAAGACCCTTCTCCTGAACCCATTTCGCCCCAGGGCGTCTCCTTGACCCAACTATCCCTATCTGCCTACCCCTCTCCACTCTCCCACTCTGTCTAGCCCATCCATCCCTTAAACGCCTTCTCACTATCCCTGCTTTACGACAGTTGTTAAAAACGTCATCAGACAACCGAGGACAGTGGAAGGGACGGAGATCCCAGAACAGAGTGGGAGAATAGCGCCTGACCGTCTTAAGCCCCATCAAACACATCATTGATGGCAAATATCTAATAACTCTCAGCTTAACAACCTATCTTAATTAACAAATAATATTATTAACCAAGGAAAACCTATAAAAATAAAAAAGAATCATATAATATCATAAAATCAAAAAGCATAGAAAAGTGAAGAAAATTAAAATAGTATAAAAATCTGCTAGTCATCCAAAAAAGCATAGAAAGGTGAAAAATTAAAAAATATAAAAGTCTACTAGTCATCCAATACTAAAATTCCAGGTGCTCAAAACTCGAACAATCCGAGTCAGGCTGTCTTATGAATAAACAAAATACATTATCAATTCTAATCCAAAGGCAGAAGGCAAAAATATCACAGATTACCATGTGATGGAAATAGCCCTCCCCCCCCAGAGTGGAACTCCTGATCCAAGCCGGAACCTTATCAATAACCCCGGAACAATGTCCACCCACCGGCAGACCACTCCAGAAGGTTTAGGAGACTTCAGCAAATCCTACCCACCCACCAGCGGGTCGATGCCAGAGTCACCCGACTCAGTCCCAGCCAGCATCAGCCACCCCAGGCACCTATCCCGTAGCACATATACAGGCCAAGACCATCACAAATCATAAAGTCCAAAGGCAGTCCTATTCAAAGTCTCCAAAAATTCCTCACAGTCAAACAACAGAGACCGCGGATCAATCACACTCTCCTCCCGGGGGTCAGTCACACTCTCTTCCCAGAGCTTCAGCAATCTCAGACACCCCAATGTAATGTGATTCAATGCCAGGGTATTCCAAAAAGTCAACCCCCTTGGATTCAACTATATCAGGGGCTTAAGTTTAGATAAGTTTTTTAAATGACTCCTGTATTTGTCCAGCCCAACTCCCAGAATCCCTGTTTAACTCACAGTTCATAAAAAATGTTCCAATATTCCCAAAATCATAGAGCAAATATCCCAAATGTCTTCACTCATAGAGTGCAGCACAGTTCACAGCTCACAATAAAAAATAAACGAGTATTCTTCAGCAGCCGTGCCTGCCTCGCATAACGGTATCAACCAACTGTTCAGCCAGTTCCTGAAGCATGTACAAACAACACCGCCGTCGCCGCCTTACCTCCCCTTACACAGGGATTCACTCATAGAGTGCAGCACAGTTCACAGCTCACAATAAAAATAAACGAGTATTCTTCAGCAGCCGTGCCTGCCTCGCATAAAGGTAACCAACCAACTGTTCAGCTGTTCAGTCAGTTCCTAAAACATGTAAAAAACAATACCGCCGTCGCCGCCTTACCTCCCCTTACACAGGGATTCACTCCTGGAGTGCAGCACAGTTCACAGCTTCACAATAAAAAATAAACGAATATTCTTCGACAGCCGTGCCTGCCTCGCATAAGGGTATCCAACCAACTGTTCAGCTGTTCAGTCAGTTCCTGAAGCATGTAAAACGGCACCGCGCATCTGCCTACCTCGCTTACACAGGGATTCCTTTATATTTCCTGTAAATTTCAAACAAACAGTACTCCTTGTCGGGTGTCCGAATCGAATGACCAAAGTCGCACAACGGATACAAGAAAGACAGCCCGGCGAACTTCAGCAAGCCAGCAAGCTCGAACAAAAAAGTGAACCAGCTCAAACGAAAAAACGATCATAGAGACAATCAGCAAACGGGCGGTTCAACAACGATCTGCAGACAGTCAGCAAACAGCAAACAAACAATCAGCAGACGGACATACAGCACAGTGGCAAACCCAGCGTGGCCGCCATCTTGGAGAGGCAGATTGGGTGGGCCAAGCGGTCCTTATCTGCCGTCAAATTCTATGTTAAGTCACTAAAAATCAAAGCCAGACACTAGAGACTTATTTACAAGCTCTGAGACTCTTACCATCTAAAGATATAGACAGCAGAAATACATTGCTCATGCGACACATCTAGGATGATTTTACTGAGCAACACTGCCAATATATGGTAATTGAAATGTACTGACTTATAATACTATTTTAACCTCAATACAGCTAAATTAAAAAAAAACAGAAACTATTACTGTGTGAATGTTTTTTCCATAGAGATTTTTCTTTCTCGGCTGGTAGCTCACCAGTGCAGGGATATACCCTGGTCAGACTGAACCTTGACATCATTCAGATGGCTACCAGAGTTTTTCTCCCCCTCAGATTTTCCTCCCTCCAGCCCTGGTGGGAATGAATGCCTGTAATAGCCATGCACAGCCGCAGCATCCCATGTGTAGCAGAAGCATGCTCCCTGGCCCAGCCACAGGGGTTGCTATGGTGGCAGAGTCCACCGCTAGCCCTCCCTGTCTGAGACACAGTGCCAAGCAGCAGCTGTCTTAGTCATGGCCTGTCTCCCGTCATGACTTCTCAGGCTCGCTTATGATCCCAGGTCATCAGCACGACAGCGCAACGCGCCGCTGCTGGACCACTGGGGTGGCTATTGCAACTAAAATTAAACATGTCCTAACCAGGGGGAGTCGCTATCCCACAGGTGCCTGGGGCTGTGTGTGTAAAACGACTTGCCTTCATGCCTGATTCCTTTGATGGAGAGAACTTGGAATGGAGTAATTGGTTGGAGCAATTTAAGCTTGCCGCTGAGTTGAATGAATGGGATGTAGCAGCTAAGCAAACATTCATGGGATTTTTGTTTCAGGAAAATCTCTGTGCCTGGAATCTGACATCAAACGAAATTATAATGCCTGCTAGTGGTCATTAAACAGTCCCTTAAGCCTGCTGAATGCGCTGGTTGAGAAAGAACTGTCTTTATCAATAGAAGGAGAGAGAAAAAGGGGAATGTGATCTTGATCGAGACTTTGGAAGAGCCCTGCAGCGCCTGGTAGCCAAGGCCTTTCCAGATGCTGGCTCTGCCACCCAAGACCTGCTGGTCCAATACTATTTAATTGCTCTTGCAGAGAGTGGGAAGCTCTATTTCTAGCTATGTCTGTGGAAATCCTCAGGACCAGAACATGCAATCCAGTATGTCAATGAATTGGAGGTTATGCGAAATTTGGATTTTCCTCAGACTCCAATTCCCCAGGTTTGGGCCTATGAAGTGTCCCAAGGGACTCCTGTTCTTAAATAACTGACAGGAGACATTGTAGAGGTATGAAAGGAAATGGTGGGGGCTCTTGCAGCTCTGCACATTGAACTTGAAAATTGAAAGTGAAGCTCGAGACCATTAGGACTCCAAAATCAGGGATACTGACTGCTCAAAAAAGACATCTGGGAAACCCACATCCTAAGTCAGCAAATTTTTAGAACATAAGGCCAGAAGATGGGGCATGCTGGAGATGTGGAGGTCTAAACCACTATGAAAAACAGTATCCCCAGCGGAGAGGTTTGTCTGGATCTGGAGCTGTGCGGACTGCTGTTGAGGACCAAATGCCTGACAATGGACAAAGTGATGCCCTTCAGCAAATTGTGATCTGTTCTACAGTGGGACTGGGCTACTATCATCTCAGGGAAATAGAAGGTGTCCCTGCAAGTTTTTGGTTGATTGTGGTGCACAGGTGTCCACTTTGAATGCCTGAGTGTGGAGTGGAGCAACTAAAGGATCCTCACAAAGCTTACAGCCTTATGAAGGAAGAGTTCACACAGTGAATGAAACTGCCCTTAAGGTACTGGAAGTGCGGCAAACAATGATCAAAAAGGAGCTGTGATTAGCCTGTGAATTCTTAGTAGCTGAAGATGCTACCCAAACTGCACTACCTGAGACTGACTGGTTGCGGCAGTACACAGCAAAACTGAATTTTGCTGAAGGTGCCTGTACTGTATTGGGGAGAAAGTTTCCCCTGATGTCCGACACTGAAGGTAAGGAGTGTCATCAAAGCACAGGTCAGGAAGCATAGGAAAACCAGGAGTTGCAAAATTTGCAAGTAGGGTTTTATTATTATTGTTTTTTTTTTTTTTATCATGTCACAATTTTTCCACCTTGCTGCGGCAACTTACTGACGGGGGCATGCAGTTGCTGGCCCTGCCCGCCAGGAAAGCACCAGGCTCACATGGTGAGGGATCCAGCACAGCTGTCGCCAGTCTGCTGCAGGGCCTCTCCATACCCTGTTCAGCCAGTCTGGCCCTGACCCCCCCCCCCAGCGCGATTCCACGAGAGTCCTTCCAGCGAGGCAGAGCGCGGCTATCAGGCTGCATGGTCACGCCCAGCCATTTTTCCTCCATTAAGGTCCCCCGATGGAGTGCAGGCGCGCAGTGACATCCATGCACTGACATGCAGACGTCCACCGCACTCCCCCTCTGCTAACACCTGCGTCTGCAGTACCCCCGGGCATCCCCAGGGGCCACCGCAGTGCGGTGTGCTTCCCCAGTCCACTCCAGGACTAGGAGAGCTGTCGGCAGATGCTCAATCCTAGTCCTCCCCTGCCGACCTCCCGATGACCCGGGCTCGGTCGCCGGCATGGTGCGAGGTGTGGCATCCAGCGCCTCAACCCTCAGTGCCACCCGGCTGAGGGTTTTATTATTTTCAATAACAATAAAATAAAAAAATAAATTGTTCAGGATAGCTATTTACAAAGGCAATGCGAACAAAGAAAACAAAGTCCTTCATCTGAGGGTATCTCTAATTCTAAATTTCAATCTCTCCTTCTCTCTCAAAAGATTGCTGTCTTTATATATAATGTATTTTTCTGGCAATTAACTTCTATATCCTGAGCTTGTTAAGATACCGCCTGTTTTCTCACAAAATGTATCAGAACTTTGTCTGTTTCTTACCTTGGAAGTGCAACAAAATAGAATATTGTATCCCAGAACTAATCTCCTGTTGGCAACTCAGCAAATCAGCTTGTGCAGGTCAAACTGCATCTCAAGGCTAACCCCCTAAGTTCCAAATAGTTTTCTGCAATCATTTCAACAATATAACTGCATACACTGGCAAACAAAAGTATCCTAGCTTTACATACAGATCTAAATTTATTTTTATAACCACAGATAAGTAAGGGAAAGAAAAGACAGAAACAACAAATGAGGGCAGGGAAATAGCGTTGGGGGGATCTTGAGACTGTCAGAGTGATCAGTTCCTAGGTCTCAAAAGAAAATTTGTGCAATCAGACAGACAAAGAGACAGAAAAGGAGAGGACAGAACAGATCCTTGCTGCATAACAAATGGGACAGGGTCTTATTCAACCCTGTCACACAGAGGTCCACGAGCTTGTGATCAGAAGCTATGTGACTGTTCCACCAAGCAGTGAAGAGCTCATCTCTGTCCAGGTCAGAGGAGGTGAGGTCAAAGACTGAGAAGGGCTTGTGGAACCCCAGGAAAAAGAAAGTCACAACTTCCTCATAGCTTGATCAATGAGTAGAGTAAAACACGGACAAGTGCCAGTGCGGGTTGCCAGTGTGATAGAGCTGCAGACCATCTACCAAGGGATGGTGATCAGCACCTTCCATTCTGGGGTGACAATATTGCCTAAAGACTTGACCACAGTTCAAGGCTTGTAAACCAGACCACCATAAACTCCAAAAGGAGAATAAGCACCAGGTTGGACGAAATAGACCACATCTCAAAAATTCCATCTCGAGAAACAAAAACTGATGCCAGAGCAGATGCAAGTGGCCTGAACTGTGACATGGGAGGGCACCAATGTATTCAGTTTGTGGGATCTTGATCTAGGATGTACTGGGCTAACCAAGCACTGGATTGACACTGGAAACATCCATCCAGTCAAACAAGGGCCTTGAAGGATCCTGCTTCATTATCGGGAAGGGGGGCAGGGAAGTTCAAAGAACAGTTACAACAGATGAATGACCAGGGAGTCATCTGGCCTTCCAGAAGTCCTGGTACAGAAGAAAGATAGGGGGTTATAAGTGTGTGGAATACCACTGCCTGAATAGGTTACTCTGAAGGATGTTAACCTACTACATCGTATAGATGACACCCTCCATCTGTTGGCAAAGGTTAACTGTTTTTCCACCCTGGACATGGTTAGTGGGTACTGGCAAGTAGAAGTTTGCCTTGAGGACTGATCAAAGACTGCATTCATAACCAAACAAGGACTATTTGAGCTTTACGTCATGCTGTTTGGATTGTGTAATGCTCTGAGGATGTTTTGACGCCTGATGGATATCGTGCTGGCGAATCTACAAGGGACATCATGCCTGGTATACCTCGATAACATAATAGTCACTGGCATGACTTTTCAAGAACATCTTCGCAAGTTGAAGGTAGTTCTGATGAGGCCAGGGACTATACCTGAAAGTGAAGTCTTCTAAGTGTAACCTATTCTGCAGCGAAGTGAAGTATCTGGGACACCTAATCTCAGCAGATGGAGTGGAAACAGACCCAGTAAAAGAGAAGGCAGTGCAGTTCTGGCCAGTACCTCATTCGGTGACAGAAGTGAGGAGCTTTCTGGCACTGGTGTCATACTACAGAAGGTTTACTGGGGAGTTCGCCACCATTGCCAGCTACTGCACAAGCTCGCTGAGAAGGGGACACAGTTCGCCTGGACAGACTCCTGCCCGGAGGCCTTTGTGGAACTGAAACAATGACTGGTTTCTGCACCCATCCTGGCATATCCTGACCTGCAACTGCCAGTTATCCTTGACAGCGATGCCAACAAGGTGAGCATCGGAGCAGTGTTGGCCCAGGTGATAGATGGCAAGGAGAGAGAGAGCGCGAGAGAGAGAGAGAGCGAGAGAGCGAGAGAGAGAGAGAGAGAGAGAGGAGAGGGAGAGAGAGGAGAGAGAGAGAGAGCGAGAGAGAGAGAGAGCGAGAGAGAGAGAGAGCGAGAGAGCCGAGAGAGAGAGGAGAGAGAGAGAGAGAGAGAGAGCGAGAGAGAGCGAGAGAGAGAGGAGCGAGAGAGAGAGAGAGCGAGAGAGAGAGAGAGAGAGAGGTCGCCTATGCGAGAGGGGCTCTAAGGCACAGCACAATTATGCTATGACAAGGAAAAGGCCGTTAGACTGATGTAACCTTCACTTGCCATTTCCACCACTTCCTTTTCGGAAAGATATACTTGCTAAGGACAGACCATGGCACGCTCCACTGGCTGCACAACTTCCATGAATCTGAAGGACAGACTGTATGTTGGCTGGAACAGTTGGCATAGTTTATCAAATCATACTGCACCCAGGAAAACAGCATAATGCTGCAGGCATTCTATCCCAGAAGCCGACATCGAGTGCCACAACACCAGGAGAGGTCCTGGCCCTGGGATGTGCTGAACCCTCTGCACCTGTCAATATGGAAGAGGACACAGAATGGCCAAGTTTACTGGACCACCAACAGGAAGATCCAATGGTCACCATACTGATGTTTTGGTTGGAGAAGGGACTCACTGCATTCCCCGAAGAGGCCCAACATAACCCCGAACTTTGCAAATATTATGCGGTGTGGCCTGACCTCCATGTACAACAAGGACATTTGGTGCTGAAGGCTAAAAATAAGGAGAGCAGGCCTGATAACAAATACATAGTAATCCCCAAGGGGTGGTTTCGGAGATCCTTAAAGCATTACATGACACCACCACCGAGGTCCTTAAAGCACTACATGACATCACTACTGGGGGACACTTGGGGGTGGAGAAGCTCACACAGAAAGTGCAGGCCAGCTACTACTGGCTAGGGTGGAGAAAGTCCATTAAGGAGTGGTGTAAAGCCTGCCTGATTTGTGGGTCCCAGAAAGCTGTAGGTGCTTCCCTTAGAGCCCCCATGGTCTCCTTCCAAACTAACCTGCCCTTAGAGAGGGTAGCAATGGATATCCTGGGCCCCTTGCCACTGACCCCTAGGAAAAATAGGTATATCTTAGTAGTGGCATACTATTTCATAAAATGGGCTGAAGCATATCCACTGACTGATCAAGAGGCTGAAACAGTTACTAAGGTTTTTGCGGAACAATCTGTTTGCAAATACGGGGCCTCCAGATCAATCCATGTGAACCAGGGATGGAATTTTGAGTCAAGGTTATCCCGAAAGGTGTGCAAACTCCTAGAAGTCCACGAAACCAAGACCACTCCATATCACCTGCAGTCAGATGGATTAGTCAAACAGTTGAACTGCACACTCCTAGCCACACTGTCCTCCTTCGTATGGGATAATCAGACTGAAAGGGATAGTCTGCTGCCATATGTCATACTGGTTTACATGAATAGTGTACTAAATGGGGTATAGACCATTTATGGTGATGTTCTGTCATGAAATCACACTCCTGGTGGAACTGCTCAATGGTGTCGACCTCTGGTTGGCATACCGGCACAGGGACATGGGCCATCATGGAGCCTGCCCACTCCTTTTTCCTCCTGTCCCCCCTCCCCTACTGATGTAGTGATGCCGGTACGTGTCTCTCGACCTGTACTGATCTCTAGCTACCGCCAGAGGGCAGTCAGTGAGCAGGATGACAAGCCTCCCTCCCCCGAGAGTGGAGCGAAGTCCTCCAGACACTTGATCCTCCCTCACCCCTGTCAACCCCCGGTAGTCCGGGCTCATTCCCAAACCTGGGTCGCTGGCGTGGCGCGAGGTTTAGTGACCAGTGCCTCAACCTCCAGCGCCACTGGGCCGGCCCTAGCAGTCGAATTTTGCAATAACTGTAGATGGTATTACTGAATAGCTGGGAGGCCATAATAGAGTGTGTTGCAGTAGTCAGGTGCCCAGATTGCCATGGTCAAGGAAAGGACACAGTCTGGTTACAGTTTTCAGCTGGTAAAAACTGCTTCTGCTGATAGTAGTAATTTGAAATGTAAAATCCAATTGACTGTCAAATATTTCTCCCAGATTGTAAAACTCCTCCTTAATCTGCAGTAATTCTCTTGTCACAAGCAGGGTGAACAAGATTTTCCTGTACTGCAGACACCATTTGGTTTGACTCTGAGCTTACCAGAAGCAACTCAGTTTTACTGGGATTGAGTCTCAGTCAGCTCGCACTCATCCAATATGTGATCTCCATGATGGCCTTCTCAACCACATGCATCGGATCCCCCTGACTGGGTCCAAATGAAAAGTAAAGCTGAGTGTCATCTGCATAGCAGTGAAAACTGAAGCCATACTTTTGGATCACTTCTCCCAGCAGAATCATATACACTGCGAATAACAAGGGAGAGAGTGTGGAGCCCTGCTGGATACCACACGACTGGTGAGGGGGCAGACTGACAGTTACCCAACATCACAGTCTGGTGACGACTTTCCAAGAAAAAGCTGAACCAGAGTAATACTATGCCAGTCAACCACACAGAAACACCTCAGGCGTGCAGCCAACAACCCATGCTCCACAGTATCAAATGCTGATGACAGGTCAAGAAGAACCAAAACAGACAACTCTCCTCGATCCTTCACCAGAAGCAGATCATTCATGATCCTGACCAAGGTGGTCTCCATGCTGTGGAGTGAGCAAAAACTGGATTGGAGAGGCTAGTAGAGCACAATTTCACCAGGTGTTCTGTCAGGTGATTTGCCATTACTTTCTCAATAACTTTCCCTATAAAAGGAAGGTTAGAGATAGGCCTGTAATTTACAGGATCATCTGGATCTAAATTTGGATTTTTGAGGAGGGGCTTCACAGCGGCCCCCCTTAAGGGAGTCAGGGTGATTAACAATTTCTACAAAAACGGGCATTAACATCTGCCAGCCTGCCTTAACCAAATAGAATGGGTCAGTGTCTAAGACGCAAGTAGAATGACACACTGCCAACAGCACCTGGCAGATTTCTACATAATCAGCCAGCTGACAATCCATCCACAGCACCCGAGATTCAATTACCTCAGCTCCTCGAGCATTGCCCTGGTGACTAGCAGTAGTGAGGCAATATTTTGCCTTATCTCCATAATCCTGGCTGTGAAAAAATCGGAGAACCACTAACATCTCTCCACTGAACTTGGCTCTGACCAACAACTACGATAGCCTAGATTAAGAATCTTATACCCCAGCCCGAAGAGAGCTGTAGGTCAATTTTTCACAGCTGCAATGAGGGAGGAATAGAACTGTTTCCTCACACTGATCATTGCCTCCTGATATCTCTGATAATGAGAGATCAGGACAAGTTTGTCAGAAATCAGGCCAGATCTCTTTCAATGCCTCCTAAGCCTCTGTGCACATCTTTTCAGTCTCCTCAGCTCATCATAATACCAAGGAGAGCTGAGACTTCCAGGATATGGCCAGAGGTGGACTGGCACCAGGGAGTCAGCTGCAGTAAAGACAGGTGAATTATAGGCCTCAACTGCTGCCCCTGGAGGAGGAGGCAAAAATCCCTGAAATGTCCACATGAACTCAAAAAGTTTCAGGCTCAGTACTCCTCCAGCTATAACAGTGGATCATCTCAGCAGAGGGGGGTGCATTAATTACCTCATTCGTCATCTTGAACCACAGAACTGAATGGTCAGACCAGACAGCTGGTTCCGCGGTATTTTGGATATTCCCAAGCCAGTAGTAAATATCAAACCAAGAATGTGGCCTGCCACATGTGTGGGAGTTCTTACATTTTGACAGAAATCCATCAGTTTTATTAAATTAAGGAAATCTCCCACAAATATGGACAAGGAGGGTATGCCGACCAGTGGTCGACACCACGACAGCAAAGACCAGCATGGCGACAGATTTCGCCTGAAATCGTTGGGTCGCTGTGCTGGTCCCTGCAGACACCTGTGGTGCATCTCCTGGTGTTGCGCCCCCTCACTGAGACAACTCCGACTCAGAGTTGTATACCTGGAGACTGGGGGGAGTTCGGGGGTGCAGCCCCCGAAGAAAACACACTGGCATCCCCGACAGTACAATGCTGACACTCTGCATTGTGTCTATCACTGTCGAGGATGTCAGCATCAGTGCTATCACAGCGCTGTACTAAAACCAACAAGGAGGAGTTCACCCAGGCATTGACATTCTCCAGAATAATAAATCTCGGAGACTCCAAGACCGGGGATGACACCGACTCAGAGAAGTCTCCCAGTAAAATCACCTTCCACACCTAGTGGGCAATAACACAATGTAAATCTACAATCCACGACCCCCAAGCAGTTGAAAGCCACCACTTCAAACGAGTCATATGACTCCAGGGAAACCTGACATGTTATCGCAGTCCTGAGCTGACAGCCACTCCACCCACCCCCTGCATTTGGCAGACCTGATAAAATAGAGCCAGCATTACTGCCAAGTCGGGTCTCTGTGTTAAAAATCAGGTTAGCCGTCTCTAAATGAAACAAGTCATGCAAAATCATTGTTGTTATTAACTACTGACCTGGCATTTAATAGCATTCCCCTTATAGGGATGGGTTGGCCGCCTCGTACACCACCTACAGTTGGATTACAGACAGTCAGGGGGAATCTCAAGATGTCAGGGTGAACCCCTATCCCTATGATACCTTCTTTTCCCTGTCCTCCTTGCTGCCCCAGTTCTGCTAGTAGCACATTTCAGAGGTGTGTCTGTGTTGGCAAATGCAGGGCTTGTTAGGTGCGTCCCTCATTCCCCAGTAAGCCAGCATGCTAGCGCTGACACCAGCATTATGTAAAGTGGACACAACTTGTAAGGAAAGTGCCGCTGCAATCAGAGACAAGCTCGTCATGCAGTGGCATCGATGACATGCCTCCCAACGTGCCTTTCCCAGTGAAGCATTTCAAGAAACATGATGGTGGCGGCTGCTGTCTGCCTCACACAATCCCCAGAAAGCCGATTTCGAGGGTGCCCAGTCCCCCTGATGGCATATTTAATATCCCCCCAAGATTGTGTGGCACACTGGGAGCCCACTTCAGTGTGCCTCTGTGTGACTGAAAGCCAACCACGTCAACATGTTCCCACCCCTACCCTACCCCCATTGGGTGGCACACTAGGAGCCCCTAGTGTGGCCAACATCACCCCCCCCAAAGTCATGGGGCACACTGGAAGCCCACCCCAGTGTGCCCAAGATTTCTCTTCTTACACCTGTAAAGAAAGAAAACCATCTGCAGTGTTCATTTTTTTTTACTGTACCTGAAACAAAGAAAACGGTCCCTCGCTGTCATCGGCGCCCCCCTCCCCCAACTCTCACCCACCCTCTGTGCATCCCACCTCCCCACACACCCCCATACTTACCTCTGGAGGTTGGAGATGTGATCTTCGGTGGAGTGGGAACACGTCTACACTCTTCAAAGCCATCCGAGAACTGAAGAAATGCCGGTAAGCTTTATAATGGCATAAATGGGGCTTTTCAACTTAGGTGGATATCTCAGCCATTGTTTTGAATTTTGCCTCCAAATTTTCAACATGGGGTTCTTGGGACCCCACCTCATGAATAAATGCACTGTCATCTCGTTATCTGATCCCAAAAGGTCATTTCGCGGTCACTGCGCGGAATCACCTTTCAGGACCGATTAACGAAACGACAGTTCCACAGTTCATGAGGTGGCATCCCAAAAAGCCTATCTTGCAAATTTGGTGGAAAATTCCAAAAAGTGACTGTGTTACAAGCGTGCATTGCGCAGCTTCCGCGCACACTTGTAACTTCGACACTTTGTAATATTTTCACTCCAGATTTTCAACATTGCCATTTTTTCACATCTCAATCAATCAATCAAAATCTTTATTTATCCAGGCGGGCACCATTGAGCAAGGCTCATTTGCAAGGTGGACCTGGTCATGAATACATCAAAGTACAGTACAGAAGCAGGTATACAAAAACCAATAATATACAAGGAAAAAAAAGTATATACAGTACAGTACAGTACAAGGCTGAAATAAAAAAAAAAAAACAGCATTATTTTACAATTGAAGAAGTCAGCAGATGCACAATCAACCATAGGCATACAGGGGTTATAAGCAGAGATCTTTTGAGTGAGGTAGCCGGCAACTACACATATAGGGGAAAGAGGCTGTGTATGGGGTGGCAGGTTAGAGAGGTAAAGAGGAGGAGGGATATATTACCGACGACTGGGGGAAAAATTGAGCTAAAACCACAGAAAGTGACGATGGCTGTCGTGTACTTGTTTATTATGATAATGACGGAGGAGGGGTAGATAATTGGGACACTACTATGGATGGGGTGGGACTTTAGCCAGGCTGGAGTGGACAGGGAAGGGTGGGTGCAGCAGGAAGAGTTAATAGGAAAGAGTGAGAGCCAGGGGTAGAAACATGGCGAGCATCAGGATGGAAAGGGGGAGTTGCGGAATTAGTGGACTAGTAGTGAGGAAAACATTTGCAAGGGGCTTTCATGTAGTGACCGTAGAGCGCCTTGAAGATATTCAGGCTAACAGGGCAGCTCAGCTACAAGTTCCTTTGTAAACCATTCCACAATGTGGGTAAAGAGAAGCTTAGAGCAGCTTTGTCAAAACGAATTTTGACCCTTAGAACTTGGAAGGCAATTAGGGAATGGCTCCTTAGAGCGTAGGTGCCTAACACACTCTGGGAAATACAATCTGAGACATATGAGGGGAGCTTGCTGGTCACCGCTCTGAAGGCCCATAGGGCGGCATTTCTATTCCTCCTATAGTGAAGGGAAGTCCAGCCTAACGATGAGTACAGGGAGCAGTGGTGTGTGGAAAGTGGAAGGCCAGTAATGAACCTGATAGCTCTGTGGTAGAGGGTGTCCAACTCAGCCAGTGCAGAGGCAGTGCAGTGGCTGTAGAACGATCGCTAATCTATTAAAGATAGGAAGGTAGCTTGAACCAGTTGAATCTTGGCCTCCTTTGTGAGCAGGTGGTTAATTCTGTAGAACAGTCCTAATCTTTGCCTTAGTTTCTTCTGTAGTTCTTCGAGATGGTCAGTGAAGGAAAGTTTATGATCAAGCCAAACTCCTAGATATTTGAATTTAGCTACATACTCTAGTGTATCTCCAAGAACGGTGGTAATTTGTGGGATAGTTTCCCCCCCACCCAGCAGGAATTGCCCCATGCAAGGAGGGGGAGACGAGCATGGCTTTTGTCTTTTTTGCATTGAGCAAAAGCTTTTTGTTTATGAGCTGGTATTGTAGAAGGTTAAATTCAGCTTGGAGGTCTTCACAGGCTGCTTCCGGCGTGGGACAACTCAAGTACAGTACAGTGTCGTCCGCGAATAAGTGGATGTTGGCTTTTTTGATGGGGTCATTGATGTTGTTAATGTAGACTGCGAAGAGGAGGGGACCAAGGATACAGCCCTGGGGTATGCCCCTCAGCACAGGTTTTAATGGAGAAAGATCACCTTCAGCTTTAACCTGCTGTTTCCGTTCTCTGAGGTAGTCTGCAAACCAGCACATAGATTTATGGTCCAGGACTAAGGTGCTTTGGGAGGAAAGAAGCAGGCTGTGATCGACTGTGTCGAATGCCTTACTAAGATCCAAGAAAATGGCACAGACATGCTTCTTGTTGTCAAGGTCTAGGAGCCAATCATTGGTCACCTTAGCTAGGGCTGTTATGGTGCTGTGCTTTGCTCTGAATCCAGACTGAACCCGGGTTTAATAGGCTTCTGGATTCTGAGTATACCCTAGCTAGCCACACTATTTTTTCTAGTAATTTAAACAGGATGGAGAGGAGGGAGATCAGTCTGTAATTATTTAGATCGCTGAGGGTCACCTGCTTTTAATAGAGGGATGACATGGGCTATTTTCCATTGGGGCTACCCTGGGAGAGTGACATGTTGAATAGGTGGGTGATTGGCACCGCAAGCACATGGTAGGCACATTTCAGATAGTATGACTCTATGAAGTCGGAGCCTTCTCCCTTCCTGGTGTTCAGTTGCAGCAGTAGGTCTTCCACCTCTTTTAGAGAGACAGGCAGGAGCGAGAAGGCCTCCTCGGTAGAGGGGACTCGTGGGTTGGTGGGCCCTGAACTGTGCAGAGGTCACTGGCAGGAGAAGTATCAAATGCTAGCCCTGCTGTTGCAAAATGGTTATTGAGGGCTTCCAATATCTCCAATTAGTTAGAGAGAACGCTGCCACCGGACTTAATTTTTGCTGGAATGGAATTACCAGGTGCGTGTCCAGACATGTCTTTTAATGTTTTCCAGTGCTTTGAAGGATTTCTTGAGGCAGAGGCTAGCACCGAACGATAGTAGACGGCCTTGGCTGCTCTGACCAACTTGGTGCACTTGTTACGTGCTCTCTTAAAAAGACACCAATCTGAGTTATTCTAGCTTCTTCAGGCTTTTTTCCATAAAGTATCCCTTTCTAACAGGGAAGCTTTGAGCTCAGGTGAGAACCAACGGCAGGTGCTGCTCCTGACCCGCACCTTAACCAAGGGTGCATGCTTATTTAAAGCCTCACTTAAAATATTGTAAAAAATAGTATATGCCCTGTTAACCGTTTTGGCTAGGAAGAATTCCTGCCATCACGGTGAATATTTCAAGTCATGGACGTAAGCAAAAAAATCAAAGTTGCGTTGGCACCTCTTGATAGAGAACTTTACCACAAACTGTGGGTTGTGCACGGATCCAATGGTGGTGATTATACAATGATCGCTAACATCTGAGAAAAATGTTCCGACATGAGAGAAGAGGTGTGGCTTGCTAACCAAAATTACATCTAAGAGGGAGCTGTTGTTAAGGTTCTTTTTATTTGGGCAAGTAGGCTCGCCAATGAGTTGCACCAGCCCTAGAGTGTCACAAAAGGATTTCAAGGGAACTGATGCACTTGATAGCCAATTGTAGTTCAGGTCGCCAAGAATAATGGTTTCCAAGGAACTGAGCCCCAGTACGGAACTGAGGTGAGACAGGAGATGCGGCCCGGCAGAGTGCACTGGAAAGAGAAAGTTCGATCTTTAGGGTCAACTACTCGAATTCTTTGGGGGAGGATGATGCATCTATGCATGCGGCTGAGTATTTGTCCCTTACATAAGTTGCCACCCCACCTCCTCTTGATTGCCTATCTGCTTGGAAAAGTAAATAATTTGGGATATTGATTTCATTGTCTGGGGTGGCTGGCATAAGTCAGGTCTCAGTGATCACTAGGATGACAGGTAGGGTGTGGCTCACCCAAGCCTGGATAAGGGTGAACTTTTTCATCAAACTACAGGCATTAAGATGCATAAAAGACATTCCTTTGTTACCTGCCAGGTCTGATGGAGAAGCAAGGGTGTCTAATAGTCCTGGGTTGAGTTCGACATTCCCTGAGCACAACAGTAAAAGAAGCAGGATTCTTTTTAAGGCAGCAAACTGTAATTTGTAAACACTATTTTTTGGAAGATAGGGGAAGCGGTGTTGATGGGTAGGCCTGTACCCACTCCTGGTGTTATACTAGCCTAGTGTTGCAGCCACTAGTGTCCTGGCAGAAATTTGCCATGAGTAGGAAGTCTCAAGTCTGGATGGGGGAGTAATCTTCAGAGGCAGCTTGGGAGATGTCCCACTCCCCGGCAGAGACAGCCAAGAAGCCCAATAGTCCAGAATGGCTACTTGAAAGGAGCTGTCGGACGTAGGACAGGGAGAAGCGCAAGGGTCATTCCACCTTAGGGAGGGATGAGGGTTCCGAAGAATTGAACTGAGCGCTAGTAAAGCTAGTGACACACCGAGGAACCAGCTGTAATTTCCCATGGTAGATCTAAACGGCACAACAGCCAGCAGTAAAAGCCACTAGAAGCTTAGACCAGTCGGAGGTCAGGTGTCATAAGTTCAAAATCCTTTTGTTGGCTGAGAGGCAGTTTTGGCGCTGAACGTACTTGTGGTGCAACTCTTTGCAGCTGAGCCAGTGAGGTGGTTCAAGGCTGCAATCCGGTGTGGCAAGATTGGACTATAGCTTTTGTTTCTGTTTCTGGCCCTGCTCCACCTGTACAGAATGGAAGTGGGGGAAGGCGTTCAAGTCTTGCAGCCTTAGTGGATGAGCATGGTTCAGCCTGAGAAACAGGCAGAAAACCCCCGGGGATGGTCCTCAGAAAGAGAGGTATCCCAGGTCCACTAGAGCAGAAGAGGAAGTAGAAAATATAATGCGTTTCCCCTTAACAGAAAAGACAGCTTTTGTAGCCCTCTAGTAGCTATGTAGTATAATTTGCAAATGAGAAAGAAGACGCTTCAAAAAAACAAAAAAAAATGAAATTCTTGCTTTACAAAAAAGGATAGTCTCCCAGGGTTAGCAGCGCTGATAAACATCTCTAATGAAGCAAGGTAATCTCCTTATGAACAGTACAGGTACCAATTTTCACATCCTGCCCGAAATGTGTTTTCGTGCATGTGGCACACAGTGGTGTGGTCACTGTGCGAAATCAACGATCAGGACACATTGCCAAAATCACAGTGACACTGTTCATGAGCAGTGGTCCCAAAATGCCTATGTTGAAAATCTGGTTAAAAAATTCCCCAAAATAATTGTGTTACAGGTGTGTGCTGTGCAATTTCTACGCACGTTCTTGACTTCACCAATTTTTCATATTTATTCTCCAAATTTTCAATACTGCCATTTTTTTTACACCTCCTCATGAACAGTACAGCTGTCATTTTTCAAATCCTGCCCGAAATGGTTTTTGCACCTGTGGCGCCAAATGGCACAGTCGCTGTACAAAATCACCTTTCGGCTAATTAACTCATAGTGCCACTGTTCATGAGGTAGGGTCACAAAGAGCCCACGCTGAAAATTTGGAGTGAAAATACCAACACACACCTGGGACATTACGGTTTCCAACAACAATACCCCACACTGTAAAGACGGCAGAGAAGAGGCGTCAAGAGGTGAGACTTGGTATACGACTGTAATGCCCTGATCACCCCCACCCTGCAGTCAGTGACAGGCATCGAGGTGTGCCTTGGACTCTTTGGCCCCAGAGTTCACCCTGTTCTCCTACACTGCACCCATCTCAGCGTATATTCTTATGGAATGGGGTGAGCACAAGGCCGAAGACCCCAAGGCACACCGCGACACTTCTCGGTGTCTGCGGGGTGGGGTGAGGTGAAATGGCATGAGCTTTATGGCTGACGACCCAAAGGCACACCCTTAATGCCTGTCACTCTCTGCAGGGTGGGGCCGGAGTTGGCATCAGTTCAATACTTCACTGCCAATCCTATTATGCAACTCTCTAACTCCTGCACTACCAATGCCAATGCCAGCAAGCCAACATTCAGCATTGACAAATGCTTGTTTGCTGAGAAAGACAGAGGGAGAGAAGAGGGGGAGAAGAGAGAAAGACAGAGGGAGAGAAGAGAGAGAGAGACAGGGGTTGAGAGAGAGAGACAAGAGGGGAGAAAGGCAGAGGGAGAGAGAGAATAGGGAGGGAGAAGGGGGGGGGGAGAGGGACCATACCTCTCAGCTTTCCCTGATTTTCAGGGATGTCCCTAATTTTGCCTCAGAATGTTCCTATCCCTCCTAAAATGTTTTTTTCTGTGACTAAACAGTGGGTATACTGTATGCTCACAATATTGTTAGAGTTACAGACTTGTTCTTCTGCAGACAAAGTATTTTACACCAATACTCTTACGCTGCCTGTTTCAGGGGATAGAACCGATTGCTAAACTGTGTCCCTCATTTTACTTGTCACTGATTTTTTTTTTAAGCCATGTCCAAGTGCCAAACACCACTGCAAATACCTGCAAGTGAACGTTCTGCATTGACAAATGCTTATTTTCTTTAACATATCCGACTGTTTACATAGTTTAAAAACCTCTTCCTGCAAATCTGGCAGCCAGTCTCGAAAAGGACACTGATGCCTCAGACTGTTGGGACAGTACCTAATAAAATTAGTACCTTGTCACATTTTAAATTCACACATTCCAGTTTTACAGAAACAACTGTTTAAACCTCAGCACCACACTCCTCCCACTACACATTCAACCAACCTCTGAGAACTTCCACTATCAGTTGAGAAAGGGTAGACTAACAGGGTACCCACTAACATCTCCCCTAAGGCTCAATCTGAAAGGGAGAGCCCCTGTCCCAATTCTCTCAAACAGTCCGCCAGAACTCTTGAGAAAATGTGCCTGTGGCTAACATACAAGCAAATACTCACACCCATACACATCACCATTCATTCACTGAAACAATAAGACAAAATTATACAACAAATATCATGCAGAATACAATCACATAAATTAAAATAAATCAAATTAAAAGTGTGGTGAAAAGCAGGTCTTCAACAACCAATAAAACAAGTCCCACAACTGTCCAACCCCACAATTAAAGTCCCTGGGCAATAGCTGAAGTATGTAAAAAATAAGTAAAATAGAATGCTGTCCCCCTGGCTCTCACCCAGGAAGAGTGAACCAGAAGTATAAATGAGAGCCAACTTACTGCCATTAAGTTGCCGAAATTCCAGCAAATATAGTCCTTACAAACAGTCATAGTAATCTGAATAATTACAGTGAGTCAAAGTTGTGTAAAAGGTTCACTAGTCATTGAACAGGTCTCTCGTTCTCACACTGACCCAGGCAAAGAGCAGCGCCTTCCTCTGCATCTTTGCAGCCACCCTAGGTCTGTCTCTCTCTCTCTCTCTCTCACTGGCTTACCAGGGTCACTCAGTAAACACCAGTGGGGCAACCCTAGACTCAGCACACCGAACCTCCTTTCAAAATGCAGCTGCTGTCAAAGAGCACAATTGCCACTTTCACCAGCACGAGCTCCCAAACAGTCACTGGAAGAATCCAGCCACAGCTTGTTATGCAGCTACAGTTCGTGATGCAGCTTTCCTCTGTTTCCATAATCACTGACTCGGACCATGGGTCATAATGCTACTGCAGCCTCCACAGAAACCAGCACTTCCAGTCAGCATCAAGAAAGAAATATGGGTACAGTAAGCAATATTCCAACATCTGTTTCACCGCATCAGAACCAGATTTCGGTTAACACAATCACTATTATGTGGGACCTGATTAAATAAGACCTGCATAGACGCCACACTACAGCCCTCCCTGAAAACAATAAAAACTAACTCTTTCCGCTAACCAAAATGCTGCCTACTATTAAAAGGTCCCTAACACTACCGCCAGCTTTGCTCTCCAGTAAACTTGATGATGATGATGATGATGAAAACCAAAATCCCCCTTTTTAAAGGTCTTTTAGATCAATATTTAACAAAATTTTCAAAGCTAAAAATGGAGCTTATAGCAGCCTGCCCAATCTGCTGGCCATCTCCCCCCCTTTTTTTTTTACAATTTACACAAAGAAAGCTACAAGGTTGTCTTTGATAATAAAAGGTTCTTTTTTTTTTAGCTTTAGTTCTTTATGCTCCCCATGCCCCCCCGACCAGTCACTCCTTTGGGCTGCCTAGGAACCCACTTCACCCCAAAAAAGCCATCGCTCTCTGTCATCACTGACCCCATGTGCTGTGCTCTGGGTGGCCTGACGTATCCCTTCGCCGGGGGGTGCAGGAGGACAGATGTAGGATTCACACTAGACCGGGCACACAGTGGGGGATCAATTTAGAAGGCACTTGCCCGAGCTGTATGGTGCAAGGGGACCCAGCGACCGTCATCCGGTTGGCCGATTTTCCCTTTTTTGTCCCTCAACCCACTCACCTACCATGTTGAAGCCACACACATACAGCATTCTGGCAGGATGAACTGCTGTGCGTGGTCACCCATGCAACCAACACATCACCACTACAGGCCTCCAGGAGTAGCTAATGAAGTGGTATAGGCTCGCTCCCCCCCAGCACCCCTCCCTGCCGGCTTCTGCTCCTGCCATCCTCGGCTTGGGCGCGAACCTGGGTCGCCAGCATGCCAAGTGATCCTCTATCGTCCGACACCACGGAGCCAGCTACAAGGTTTTCTTAATGCTGACCTTTTGGGTAGTGGGCCCCTGACAGTGGGGCCCTACTGCAACTCTTGCATCCCCCTGGTCACGGCCCCGCATGTGGTAGAGAAATTAGTGGTTTCCATACTAAGCCACCAATAGCCAAAGCTCTTGTGGATTTATTTATTTATTCATTTTTGGTGACCAGGTAGGTCCACTGGACCCCAGAGGTCCCTTTTTCAGGGGTGACCAGGTTACATTACAGAGTAAGACATACACAGTAGCTTACAAGGCAGTGGCTCAGTACATATTTTCAAGGCATTCATTGTGGTTTACAGAATGGTAGCAATGTGCATCTATTAACAATTGCAATACTATTATTTACTAAGATAAGGAAAACAATTATATGCAGAAATGAGGAAACAAGTATTAGTAAAGTTGAGGAGGTGAGGGGTATGGGGTAAGGGGGAGGGTCAGCTCAGGTATCATGGCAATGGCGTATACTGGCACCTAGCATGTGGGCCTTGAGCCTAGTCCGGAAAGTTTTGATGGAGGGAGGGCTTCCTGTACAGAGGGTGGGAGTCTTTCCATAGCAATGGGGCGGAGTAGGTAAAGGACTTACCACCCGTCTTGGTCCTTGCTCTAGGTTCTTCAAGTGGAGTCCGGCCTGCGGTACGGAGATTCTGCCTGTGGTGCTTGGGGGCAATGAGCCCAGAGAGGCTGACTGGAGGGGACGGGCTGAGTAGCTTGTATGCATGGCAGAGCAGGGGATACTGGAGGCGGAAGTCCAGTGTAGGCCACTTTAGCAGTGCTAAAGCGTTGCAGTGATGACTTCTGGCATGAGATTGTGTGGCAAAGTGAGCAACCTTGTTGTACAGTACATGCAGTCAGTTGATCTCCAAGTTAGCAATACCCTGCATGACCAGGGTGGAATAGGTCAGGGTGGGGAGGAGGAAACTGGTGGCGATAGTGATCCTGGCTTCAGGGATCAGCTGGTCTTTCAGGCGGTAGAGGGTTCGTAATTTGCTGTGGATAGTTTTGGTTACTTGGGCAATATGATTCTTTAGGGTGAGGCCTTGGTCCGGCGTTAGGCCTAGGTATTTAAGAGAAGCCACTACTTCAATGCGGTTTCCAGAGACAGAAGTGAGTGGTAGTGTTTGGGCTCTGTTTTGGCCTAGGGATCTTGGTCCAAACAACATGGCCTTAGTTTTGCCAGTGTTAAGGACCATTCTGTTCTCTATTAGCCAGGTTCCCAACCTCATAAAGTTGTCTTGGAGATGAGGGCACAATTCTACCAGGTTGTTCAGGGAGTGGTATATGACAGCGTCGTCAGCATACTGGACAACTGAGCTATCCCCACAGTGGTCGCTTAGATCATTGGTGAACAGGGAGAAGAGGAGGGGGCCCAATATAGACCCTTGCGGTATGCCCTCTTTTAGGGGGAGCAGATTGGATATTGCTCCTTTCCACTTGACTCTCTGTGTTCAACCGGATAAGTAGCTACCAAACCATGCGAGAGAGTGGGAGTCTAGGCCTAATCTACCCAGTTTACTCAGCAGGAGTTGGTGGCTGACAAGGTCAAAGGTCTTGGAGAAGTCAATGAAGACAGCCCCTGTTGGAATCCCTTTGTCCACGGTGCTAAGTACATCTGCCGAGAATTTTATCAGGGCAGTGTCTGTTCCACGGTTTATTCTGAAGCCATGTTGGGAGGGAGCTAGTAACTGGTGGGTCTCTAGGTAGTCTCTGATTTAACTGTAGACTAATCTTTCCTGTATTTCTGTGAGTTTGCGATCGGTCAATTAGTGTGTCTTCAGCATTTGCCCCTGAAGTGTGATTTACCGGACCACACCAATTTACTAAAGATGGTGGCTATGCCACATGTATGGCCCAGGCTCGCCTTGCTGCAGGCTCCATCACATAGGTATCATAGGTAATTTCAGAGCTTAAATAGACTTTCGTCCATGATGCTCGCTATAAGTTAATAAAGTTTCCCTGATTCTCTGAAGAACTTATGCAGATTAGACTTAAATTGGTGCGTAGAAGAGCTTGCCACTGCCTTAACGGGGAGCCTGTTCCACACATGAACTACTCTTTGATTAAACCACATCTTGACTTTTAACTAATTTGCACATCCTGCTTTTGAGTTGGAGGGGATGTGCTCTGGTATTATAGGTCTGATCCATAGCTTCTAGTCCTAGGCTATACAATAGGTTGTTGTCTGACAATACTTAATATTTATTTATTTTGAAAAGTTTCACCAGGAAAAGCACAGTGAGATACAATAGCTCATTTCCAGATTCATCATTGGGGAAGGGGAAAAGGGAATACAAAATTGAAACAGATAGAACGTATACATAGAATTAGGTCTGAACAAAGGTAATACAAACATGTGAGATAATCTGGCAGTACTTGCCTTCGTATATAACTTTATATGTATATCCATTTTACATATATACACACATATGTTTATGTATCCCCCTTGCTGATTTGGGGTTACCAAAATGATGCCCTCTTGGCATTGGGAGGTGGTATTCATGCTGCCAGGCTGGCCGGAGGGTGGGTCTTTCACAGCGCAAGGGTATTTTTCAAGCACCAACTGGCGCACGGGTGGTCCGTTGATGGGGAGTTCGAGAGGAATCGTCGTGAAGGAAGGAGCTGGTGGAGCCAGGTGTCTGAAAGGAAGGAAGGAAGGCACTCCACGGGGTGGAGGATCAGAGTTGTAGTTGATTGTTTCTGGAGGGCACAGGTTTACTCCCACCCACATAACTTCATTTATAGCAGGGGTTCTGACATCACTTCCCCAAAACTGCTAACAACATACACCTGTTCATATCCTTAAAGGCACATTACACTGAATAGGGGGTAGAGATGCTCACAAGTTTGCAGACACTAAAACAAGAACAAAAAAAAAAAAGAAAGAAAAGTATCTGTAACAGGAAGGGACACAGACGTGTGGGGAGTGGTGCAATGCACTGGTTGTGGAGCAGTAGTCTTCCGGGAGACATTCTGGAGGCTGTGTTGCTGCCCTGTTTGCAGGCACCTCTCTGGTCTGAGGGAGGAGGTTGTTCGTTTCCATGCTGACCTGGCAAGGATTCGGGAAACCTGCTCCCCCACCCAGGGACCACCCAGGCCACCGCCACTACCTCAGAGATTGCAAAGAAAGAGGAGTGGTTGGACCATGGTGGGCTCAGGGAGGGTGAGGGTGGTGGAACAAAGGCGTATCTCTCTAGCTGTGCCTCTCCACAGTTCATTCGCCACTCTGGCAGAGCATGGTTTCTCTATGGAGGCACCCGCAGTGGAGACCAAGGAGGATGCTGGGAACCTCCACAATGGAGACCCACAGGAGGGTGGCACAGGACCCCACAGGGGAAGGAAACAACTCCTGGTGGGGGACTCAATTGTTAAAGGGGTAGAACCGGGGGAGGGAGGGGAAAGGGAGGTTAGATGCCTGCTAGGTGCCATGGCTTGGAGGGACAGGAAATGAATCCTTAGGATCGTGGGAGCAGCTGCAAGGGGGAGTGAGCTGGATGTCATTGTCCACCTAGGGACACATGACCTGGCTGAGAATGGGATCAGAGCAGTGCAACAGGAGTTTGTGAAGTTGGGGAGGGGCCTTAGACAAGTAGCACACACGGTAACTTTCTCAGAAGTGCTACCTGTCTATGGCACGGATGAGGCTAGAGTGCTGCGCACCATGGGATTCAATGACTGGTTGAAAAACTGGTGCAGAGCTCAGGGATTTGGCTTCATTGGGAAATGGGGCTCCACCTGGAGGGATGCATGCCTATACTGGCACGATGGTCTGCATCTATCCAGAAGGGGAACCAGGAACCTAGGTGATAGGTTTAAATGCTTCATTGGCAAGCATTTAAACTAGCCAAGGGGTGGCACTGAAAAGGAGAAGTGAAATCCTAGCTCCCCCCCCCAAAAAAAAAAAATCAGGGTAGTTAGTGAGGTAAACACCAAGATAGAGCAGTCGATAGGGAGAAGGGCAGAGGTAAATGGAGAAAAAGACAACGGCAGTAAAGACAGGGATGGGGCAAAAAGAAATAAAGCCATAAAAAAAATGGAGGATAATGAGTACCAATGCCCGTAGTCTAGGTAAAAAAGCTCCCTGAAATTGTGGCCTTGATGGAAGAGGGATGCCTGGATATCGTGGCAGTCACAGAAACATGGTACACAGAGAACCATGACTGGGATGTCAACATACCAGAGTACACGGACTTCCGGTTATGCCTCAGTGAAGATGTGCATCGGAAGGCTGTCAGCTGAATTTAATTAAAAAGAGCACAAACTAGATCTAAACTCAAAAAATTTGGGACTTCGTCCCACAATTACTAAATTGCGGTGCTCCGACTATCTAATAATGGCCAAACAACACTGTAACCAATTCCAGCCTATCGTGGAGTCTACAGAAACAGAGGACCCTGTGTGTGATGAGGGGGAGGCCCGGTCTAGGCCTACTCTGGGTTTGGAAAAGAACTCATCCTCTTCCAAACCAAATGGTCCTAGAAACCCCCTGGAGCCGAACTCTGAAACTATCTTACAAACGACTACGGACTTCCGTGGTGAGGTCTGTGAATCGCTAAAAGATATTAGAAATGAACTAAACAGCCTATAGAGTAGAGCTACAGAGGCAGACCATCAGATTTCTATGAATGCTTTCAGACTTGACGATCTCAAGGAAACAGTTTGTTCTCTTGCCGCTGAGCAACTAGCCATTTCCATTAGGCAAGAAGATGCAGAAAACAGGGGCAGAAGAAAGAAATATTCAAATTTTTGGGCTTCCAGAGGGAGAAGAGGGAAATTACCCCAGGGCCATCGCGGACTATTTTCTCTGCCTACCTCTAGAGCTGGACCCAGATTTTCAATTAGATGTGGAAAGGGCCCACCGTGCGTTGGGTCCAAAACCCTCTCATCCCGAGGCCAGACCCTGTTCTTTTGTTGTGCGCCTCCTAAGCTTTCAGACCAAATAATCCCTCCTAAATAAGGCCTGGCAGAAGGGCAAAGTGATGTGGGGCCAACAAAGGCTACTCTTTGATAATGATTATGTTCCGTGCACTCAGAGGCAACACAGGGAATATAGCCCATTATTTCCCATCCTCCGATCACAATAAATGTGATTTCGAACCCCTTACCCTGCCAAATTGGTGGTAACATTATCATCAGGACAGCAAACATACTCATCTGCTACAGAGGCCACGTCCGACCTTCTGCTCAGAGGAATCATCACGGAGAAGACCGCCGAGGCGGTGAGATTGCGCCAGAAACAGGGTAATCAGCTGGAGCGCTGCAACTTGCCCCAAGCAACAAATACACCAATTGCAGAAATTCTAAAGTGGCTTCAGCAATATCGCAGCCCTACAATGCCTCCCTGAACTATTCTGAGGTACTGTTTACCTTTATTGTCTTGAGCTTGGAGTGGGTACCTGTCTCTTGAAGCTGGGGGTTGGGGGGATAGTCTGGGAGAAGCATGGTTCTTGGACCAGTGAGCCACAGGAGGGGTGCATCTTCTATCAGTCCAGGCAACACAATAAATTTCCTTAGCATAAATTCAGTGCTGGGTTGCCATTTAGACCACTGTGTGCTCCCATATGGTGGGGATTTTCCCAAACTAGGAGCATTCACTACTCGAGGACTATGGCCTCCTTTCTCTTGTGCCCTCATGGTTGATTTGTCCCTTTGTAGGGCTCCCTCTCCATTCCCTTGCCCTAAGGTGGGCTTACCCGAGCTCTCCTCGGCATATGGATGGGTATTTTCAAACCTTGGATTCACTTTCATGAGGATTGCGGGTTGGAAGCTGGATTTTGGAAGCTATCGTAAATCTTATTCCTCCAGCTCGGGTGTTTTGCTTACTGATTTGAACAATGCCTCTTTGAACTGCTCTGAAACTTTGACAACTTATTTCCCACCTATACTTCAAATGCAGACAAACATTTTTTTCATTTTAGGGGAGAGTGGTAGGGCGGCTTGGGGGGTGGTATGTGTCCTACGCAGTCTAGGCAACGTGAATTGCTTAGCCAGTATACTTGTCTCTGCAGGGCCAGATCTGGTGTTGCATCCTAGATTCATGATCGCCCTTATGGGTGGGAGATTTCCTCTCACTCAGGGAAACTTGACTAATGGAGACTTCAGTCCTTCTTTCACTTCCTGGGTTGAGTTTACCCCTTCTGGTGCTCCTTTGTTCTTACCCTGCCACAGTCATTTGAAAGGTGTGACCTCCTCGGTTTCTGGGAGGGGGTGAGGGCCCAGATGGTGTGTTTCTGCCCACAGGGACAAGGGGTCGGATTTCGGGTCCCCTGCTGGACCTGGCCGCCCTTTGTGGTATTTAGCGGGCCCCTGATTGGTCAACACCACATGTTTTCTTTGTGGGTTCTGAAGTAGCTAGAAGGAGGTCTGCCAGAATTTGTATACTCTTGGGTTTGTATCAGGAGTTGGGGGTCGCCTGGGCCTCCCCTAATATGCCTAGACAGTGATTCTTTGGGTGGGGATTTGAATAACTGGGCTGTGGAGGGTGATGGGATCACTCCAGTACTACACTGGGATTGTGTTGCGAAGGGGTCCTACTAATAGATATAAATTGTTTGTTTCTCTAATAGAATGGCTCCCTATTGATAAAACGGGGCTATTCTCTTATATATACTTGGCAGGGCCTTCTTTGTGATACAAATCCTAGGACTCAATGTCACATATCACCTTTTGAGCTTAACCCCCCACACCCTATTGTGTCGGCCTAATGGTTTAACAAAAAGGCGGTATGCCTCCGAGGAGACAGGGTTTTATAGTAGCATTGGTGCCACCGGTTCCACCCCGGAGTGATATTTTTTTCACTCCTTTTGGGGCTCTGTTACTGATTCTGGGAATATTTCTTCCTGGGTTCGGTTTAAGAACCTCACAGTCCTCTCCTATCCCTAGTGGATTCCAGGACAGGATGTCACAGGGGGAGCTCTATATGAGCACCTCCCAATTGGGAGTCCGACTGTACATAGTTTTATTTTGGTTGAAAACAGTTTGTAAAGGTTTTACCTCTAATGGTTTTGAATTATATTGTTTAATAATTGCTCTTTCTACCTTTACTACACAAAGGCAAAAAATGCCCAATGACCTGATTTTTGGTCAAAAAGTTATTTATGGATTATCCCACGAAATGGTTATTCATGTGAGTTTACTAGATAGAGAACTTAGAAGAAGGGGGTGGGAGTAAAAAAAAAAAAACACACGTACAGAGAAATTATGTTTTTAAAGCATGTTTTATTGAACAGTTTGTGAATCTGTAATCAGTTGATGACTTTTCTAGGTGGTCGGGTTCGGCCGCATGGGGAGGGTATGGTCTGGTTGGTATCTTGCATGTCCACCCACAGGGGGGGGAAGAGATGAGAGATGTTAGTTCCCTTAAAAACCAAAAATGATGTCAATAAACTCAGTTAAAATTACATCACACAATATCAGTGGTCTTCATGACCCTGTTAAAAGAGCACATCTAAAGCAATTCCTAGTAAAAAAAACCTCAGATCTGATTTTTCTCCAGGAGACACACCTCTCAGAATCTGAACATCTCAAACTGAACTGGGGAAAGAAATGTCGGGTTGTGGCCTCATCACATCCTAGAGGAAGAAAGAGAGGGGCGGCAATTTTAATTCCTTAGAATACGCCTATGAAGATACAACAAACACATATAGATGCCCAGTGTCGCTTTGTAATTATCAGTGGATTATTATACAGCAAGGAGGTCACACTGGCCAGTGTATACTTTCCCCCACAAACAAAATTCCCTACGTTCAGGGGTTTTATATCTACCCTACTTGATCTCCTCCAAGGTCAGTTGATTATGGGTGGAGATTTGAATTTAACATTGTCTCCCCCACGTTGATTGTTCTAATCCGCAAAAACACGGGAATTCTACCGCTACAAAACAATTCAAAAGCACCATTGAACATTTGGGACTAGTAGATGTGTGGAGACGTATATTTCCCTCTACCCCTGGCTTTACTTATTATTCCCCAAGATTTAAATCTTACTGTAGATTACATTATTTTATGACTACATGTGAAAACCTATCCTTGGTTCAGGACATTATCATTGGCCTAAAGCTGTTATCCGACCACCACCCTCTGATTCTAAAGTTAGATATGGGAAGAGAGAGGAGGAAATCCCTCTGGAGACTGAAACCATCCACACAGCAAGCCAAGGCAAGGCACAAGCAAGTCGCCAGAGGTCGTAAGGGACTACTAGAGTACGGCACAGGCTCTCACGCTAAAATTAACACTAGGCAGGTCTATTTCCCCTCTGTTACTCACCATTGTCTACATTTCTCTCAGGGAGCATAGAATAGCCTTCCAGGCCATTTTGACCTCTTTCTCTCTCTCCACTCTGCCCCCACAACATGAAAAAATAGTCATGGGTGATTTCAACATAAATTGGCTGGCAAACACAGCCCCCCCGTACATAGATGATGCCCTAGCGCATGATCTCACTCAGGTGGTCACCTCCCCCACCTGGGTAAACGCTCATACAGGGACATCCTCCCTCCTGGATCTTGTCTTCACAAACCATCCCCATAGAATAACCAACACCCTGGTACTCCCCAACGCACTAAACGCTCATTCTCCAGTACTCTGCACTTGGTCCTGCAGTGCCCCCAAAACCGCCCCCAAAATTACCTTACAACGCAAACTGTCTCAACTCAAGGCCTACCTCAGAAACTGGGACTGGACACCACTCGTAAACACCCTCGACCCTGATCGCCGCTTGACCTATTTATCTCCACCTTCAACGGTATCTGTGATAAGTTTGCCCCCCTTACAAAGAGAATGTCCAAAGGTAACCAGGTCCCCTGGTTCTCTGACCACCTCCTGGACCTAATGCGACAGCGTGACTCCGTTTGGCACCCTGCTAATGAAATCCAGCTGCCAGCTGACAGGCAGTGGTATAGGGAGGCCCCGCAACAAATGCACATGGGCCCTACGCACTGCCAAAGCAGATTACTACAAAGCGTCCTTAACATCCACCTGGGGTGATGGGTGTCAATTCTGGAATAATATTAAGGAACTCTGCGGTAAAGTCCCAAATCGGCCCCCGGACCAAATGGAAATAGACAGTAACATCTCCACGGATCCCCTCAGTATAGCCTCAGCCCTTAACTCCGCTTTCACTAATCTCAACCATGTCCTCCCCCAAATTTCTTCGACACCCCGCCCATCTAGGCCCACCCTCCTCCCATGCCCTCCTGCACATCTCGCGTTATCACCCCCAAGGCTGCCAAACCCTACCTAGCCGAAGCCCTAAGCCACTCACACTATTGTAGCAATTCCCTAGATCTGAGACTCCTTTGCCTCACTTTCCTGAAAGTCCTATACCCGCTCACTCATATTCTCAATCCCTCCCTCTGTCAAAGGAAATTCCCCTCCCACTGGAAACTGGCCTCCATCACCCCATCTATAAGAGTGGGGACCGCACCGCCATGAACAACTACCGACTTATCTCCATCCCCCCCCCCGTCTAAGCCTTAGGCGTATTGTAATGACAAATCACTGACCACCTCACTAAATATAGCCTTCTCTGCAACCAACAACATGGCTTCCGTAAGGGGCACAGCACCACCACCGCCCTCCTCAATTTCACCTCGAGTGTCCACTCCGCCTTGGATTATGGCTACATCACAGGAGCTATCTTTGCGGACCTCTCTAAAGCTTTTGATACAGTCAATCGTGCCCTCTTACTGAACACACTGTCCTCCAGTGGCTTTTCCAATGATGCTTTAAACTGGTTCACCAGCAATCTGACAGATAGAACACAGCAGGTCAAGGTAGGCAACGTCCTGTCCCCCAGCCTCCCTGTCAGCACCGGTGTTCCACAGGGGTCAATTCTTGGCCCTCTGCTGTTCAGCCTATATCTAAACTCCCTCCCGTCATCCGTCTCTGGGAGCCTGCTCCTCTACGCAGATGATGCCATCCTGTTCGCCTCCGATCCTGACCCCCTTAAACTCCACCAAACACTCCAACACTCTTTCCATGAGGCAGAACATTGATTCACCACCCAGCGCCTAATAATCAACTTCAAGAAAACAAAAGTCGTGATCTTCTCCTATCCACAGAACCTCCTGAAGAACCTCTGTCCACCTCTTGTCACCGCCAACCAAACCCCTCTTGATCAAGTAAACACTTTTAAATACCTAGGGGTCACACTAGACCCAGCCCTCAACTATAAGCAACACATTCTTCACCTAGTCACTGCCTTTAACTCGAGACTAGGTGTTCTTTATCAGTACAAACACTGCCTCACTCCCAAGGCCCTACGGCTTACTGTCAATTCCTCTGTCCTCTCCCTTCTGGACTACAGTATTCTCATTTATAGTGCTGCCCCCACCTCCGCACTAACCAGACTCAGCCTTGTACTAAACAAAGCCTGCCATCTCATCCTTGGATGTGATCATTCCACACACACCTGCTCACTCCACAGCTCCACAAATTGGCTAAACCTTGGCAGCAGAATCAGGTACCACACCTGCCTAATGACAAAAAAAAATAGTACTTGGTCTCACCACTCCCACTCTCTCCTCAATTATTCACCAGCATCGCCAGTCAGAGCCACCCGTAATTTGGACAAACCGCTGTTATGGGTACCCCGCTGTCGGACCTCCCAATTTCAAAGAACCTTCAGTTACCAAGCCCCTTACTGGACGAACTCGCTCCCAAGCCAAATAACCAATGAAATAAGACTTGTCCCTTTTAAATCTAGACTAAGGTAGCACCTCCAGGACTCTAACACATGTGATTGCCCCTGACACCTTACAACAGTATGTTGTCTTGTATCTCACTAAACAGACTGTCTCAGATCCCCGTGACTACATTGCACCTATATTACTACGCGACTATCAGCCTGTTACAGAACCATCTGCAATTATATGGCTGTGCTAAAGTACTGAATCTTTTTGCTATCTTTGACTGAAAGCATCCTACTGAACAACAATGTATTCAAATGCCTGTTATGTAATATACTGTAACATGTAATGTAATGTACAGTTATCTCTGTAACAAATGTTGTCCCTGTACCTTAATGTATGACGTAGAACCTTTGTAAATGAGTCTTTGATTCAATGTTTTTTCTGAATATCTCAATAAATAAATAAAATATTAGCAGATATATCTCATCCAGACTCCCCCTCTTTTTCCTTGAGAATGCAAATCCAGAAATTTTAGAGGCGATGCAATGAGATGCGATGAAGGCCACCATCTGGGGGGAAATAATAGCATACTCGACCAAAAAATATAGAGAAAGAGAGGCTGAATACCAAAGGTTGTCAAGTCAACTACTAGACTCCCAGATGTTATACTGTGAGGGAGACACTGATCTCCAGAAACAAATTAGAGATACAAAGGCTGCTTTACAATGGGTTATAGACAATAAGGTTCAGCAATCTTTACATTATCTCCATCAGTCAGTGCATGGGGGGGGGGGTCCCAGAGGCATTAAGACACTGGCACGCAAATTAAGAGCTCAGAAAAGTTCTTCCACTATTCTTAAACTTAAGAATCTATCTACAGGGAAAATACATCACTCGGATAGCCATATCCAACAGGCCTTTTCCGACTTCTATTCTAAACTATATTACCCAGGTCCGTCCCATTGTCAAATCGCATCCAAACAATTTCTCAATCAAGCAAACCTCCCAACTCTGTCTCCCTTTTAAATTAAAACATTGAAATCTTCTATTTCGACCTTAGAGATAGAAGAGACTATCAAAAATCTTAATCCTGGGCGTTGTCCCGGGCCAGATGGCAACACTTCAGAGTGGTACAAGAAATTTCTTAAGAAGCTAACCCCAAAACTGTACTCTTTATTTAATGATATCTCCCAGGGTGGTCTGCCTCCCCCATCCTGGGATTTTGCAGCAATTGCCCCAATACCCAAACCAAGTAAGGATCCTTCTGATCCAGGATCCTATTGCCCCATATCTCTTCTTAATGTAGACTATAAAATTTATATGGCTATATTGGCTTCTAGACTAGAACTCATTATCCCTCAAATCATACACCCTGATCAACCAGGCTTCATCAAAAATAGAAATACTTCAGATAACATTCGACGAGCATTGGTCCTACAGGAATATGTTCGCACCAGACAAATTCCATCTGCATTCATTAGTCTCAATGCTGAAAAAACCTTCCATTGAGTTTCGTGGCCTTTTATCTGGGATACCCTGAATGCCATTCAATCCCCCCCCCCACTTCATAACATGTCTAGTTAATTTGTATAAATCCCCACAAGTCTATATCCGCACCAACGGTTCATTGTCTCCCCCACTTCCCCTTGGCAGAGGGACACATCAGGGATGTCCCTTGTCCCCTTACCTTTTTGCATTATTGCTCGAACCTCTGGCGTCAGTCCTCTGCAACACTCCCCAGGTCGAGGGGATACCGATTGGCCAACAAGAGCAAAAAATAAGCATGTTTGCCAATGATATGTTGTTGACCTTAGTGACCCCTCAGTGTCCATCCCTGCCATATGGAGAATTTTGTCCCTTTTTGAAAGTATATCTGGCTTCAGATTAAATGTAGCTCACAACGAAATCCTTACATTTAATTTTGTGCCTACGCAGCAACTGAGGAAGGCTTTTCCATTCAGGTGGTTGACTACTAAAATAAAATATTTAGGTCTCCAAGTACCACTTGACTTAGGTGTTTTGGAGACTATTAATTACAAACCCCTCATGCTACAGATCCAGTCTGATTTAGATAGATGGGCAACGCGGTTCTTTCCATTCCATCAAAGAATTGCGATTGTTTGTACAAATATTCTACCTTGAATATTATATTTACTTCAGACTATCTTGTTTTTCCCCTCAAAATATTATTTTAGATCCTGGAATAGACTGATTTCAGGCTTCTTACTGGGTAAAAATCGCCCAAGAATCAGGCTTTCAATTTTAAAGCTATCATTGTCCCAGGGAGGCCTTAATCTCCCTGATTTTGGCTTATATGCTCAAGCAGCCTTTTTAAGAACACTGGTACTGTGGTTGGCAGAGTCCTACTGCTCTCCTTGGAAAACCATAGAATTTCACTTAAATTATCTCTTTGACATCAAGAGAATTTTGTTCTCTTCAGAGAAGAGATCAGTTTCGGCTTCAGACTTAACAAATATTACATCTCAAACTTACAAGCTTTGGAATTGGATGAGAAGATCTGGCCCAATTCTTAAGGTCTATGAATATTGTAAACTTATATCTCAAGACGAAACTTTTGTCCCAATCCACATGGACTATGCTTTTTCCTCTTGGAGGGGGATTGGCCTTTTTCATGTTTTCCGATTCCTCTCCCCATGGGGCATTATTTCCTTTGATAAACTACAGTCCCAGTATTCACTTAGCAATTCTGAATTGTTTAGTCACTTTCAAATTTGTAATCCTATTCTTCGTAACAGAATTATTCAGCCTAGCATTCCATCTCCTATCCCCGATTTATTAAAGCTATTTATTGAGGCGACTAAAGGTAATTTGGGGTCACATATTATTGGTTTAATCTATAGAGAGCTGAGAAATGAAATGTCAGAGTCCACTGCCTCTACCCTCTGTGAATGGAATAAGGACCTCAGCCTAGACGTTTCCATGGAAATTTGGTCATGCTCTGCATTGATCGAGGTGAGGTTAATAACATCCCCTCATTGGAGGGAGTTTGCGTGGTGGTGCTGTTCCCGATTTTTTCGGGCCCCGGCAGTTCTTCTCAGATACCTCCCAGAGAAGTATGGGCATTGATGGAGGGTTTTGTGGATGCCGGGCTGCCACTCTGGGTCATGTTTTTGGCTCTGCCCTTACCTTATGCTGTATTGCTCTCTCTCTCTCCAAATTAAGCTCTCAACCTTGTTTAAGGAACCTATAGAACTTACAGCCGAACAATTTTTATTGGGGATCTTCCCAGATCAGGCTCCTCCATGGGGGTGTACTCTGTTACTAGTTTGTCTTTTAGCAGCCAAAAAGGCTATCACTCGACATTGGATGGCACCTCTGACACCAACAATACAGGAATGGAGAAAGATTATGTCGGAGGTTTATCAATCAGAGTGTTTTAACGCAGAGTTACAGGGTAAAGGTCCATCTCTCATGCTGAAGTGGCAGGGCTGGTTCATTACTGTTCCTGGCTGATCCCAATTTTTGCCCTTGACTATAACCAAGGGAAGGAATACTAGTAACTACAATAAACAAATAAAGCATTCCAGATTGTCTCTATGGGGTATGGTTTAGGGTGATGCCTTTGGCTTAATTTGGGAACTTTATCTTTGGGAATGGGCAACATAGAGATGGACCTTCCCTAGTGTTCTAAGTAGTGAACTTGCTGGCTCATACCTTACTCTACTCTTAAAGATTAATTGCTTGTACAGATCAAGTTGTATTGATTGCTGATCGCAATGTTTAACATGAATATTTAACATTTCTCTGTAATCGTGTGGAGTAAACTTAAAATAAAAAAAATTAAAAAAAAAAATACCAGGGTACACAATCTACAGGAGGGAAGAAGAGGAGGATGAGTAGCTCTCTATGTAAGGGAAGGGATCAAAGCAACAGAACTAAAGAGTAAACAGGGAGGAGAGGAGGCACTGTGGGTCACCCTGGAGACTGGAAATGGCACCACAATCTGCACAGGGGTTGTATACAGACCCCTGCCTCGGGGGAGGAAATGGACAAGGAAATGATAGAAGGCATGCTTAGGATGGCAGTGAAAGGGGAGATATTGTTGATGGGCGACCTGAATATGCCAGATGTTAACTGGAGCACCTTTGCTGCAGCCGCATCCAAGAGCAGAGCCACTCTCGATGCCCTACGGGGGCATGCCTCGGACAGCTAGTTTTGGAGCCCACTCGGGAGGGAGCAATCTTAGACCTCATACTCTCAAATGGGGATGGAGAGAGGATCCCCGAGCGTGAAGTGGGTAGCCATCTGGGAACAAGCGACCACCAAACAGTGTGGTTCATGATAAACTTAACTGTAGAGTCAAGCCATACAAAAGTGAAGGTACTGGACTTCAGGAGGGCTGATTTTTGTCAAAATGGGAGAGAGCCTCAGAAAAGCACTAGCAAACAGGCAAAAAGGTGGGGTGGAGCAACAACGGGGAAACATCAAAACCACCATCACAGAGGCAAGAAGCCTTTGTGTGAAGCAAATAAACAAATCAAAATAAAAGAAAAAAAAACACTATGGTTCTCAAAAGAAGTGGCGGAGAAGGTTAGGGAGAAAAAGACAGCATTCAGGAAGTATAAGGAAACACAGAAGGAGCAGGACAGAGAACTGTACCAGTTAAAGCAGAAGGAAGTTGGGAAGGCAGTCAAAATAGCAAAGGCCCAAACAGAGGAAAAGACAGCCAACTCGGTTAAGAAGGGGGATAAAACCTTTTATAGGTACATTAGGGAGCAAAGAAAGACTAAGGCAGGGATACTGAGGCTGAATAAAGAGGAAGGTGGTTGGGCAGAGAGCGACAGTGAAAAAGCAAGGATACTGAGCGAATACTTCTGCTCAGTATTCACAACGGAAAAGCAGGGGGAGATACCTAATCCAGTCAATAAACGCACTCTGGATAGGGGGTTGATATTAGTCTTTTCACAGAAGAAAGCGTTCTGAAAGAACTCTTAAAACTGAACGTGATAAAGCAATGGGGCCTGATGGGATTCACCCCAGAATTCTAAAAGAACTAAGGGAAGAACTAGTAACACTACTGACTACCCTTTTTAATAAATCATGGGAGGATGGGGTGGTACCTGAGGACTGGAGGAGGGTGGATGTGATTCCCCTTCACAAAAGTGGGAGCAAGACAGAGGTAGGAGACTACAGACCTATCAGTTTGACCTCGGTGGTAGGGAAAATGATGGAATCACTTCTGAAGGAAAGAACTGTTGAGTACTTAGAGGCCAGTGGGGCACAGGACGCAAGGCAGCATGGATTCACAGCAGGAAGGTCATGTCAGACAAATCTGATTTCTTTGACTGGGTGACCAAAGTAGTAGACCAGGGAGGGACTGTGGACATGGCCTACCTAGACTTTAGCAAGGCATTTGACACAGTCCCACACAAAAGATTAATAAACAAATTAGCCAGCCTGGGAGTGGGTTCCAGGGTGTTAGCCTGGGCAAAACATTGGCTGGACAACAGGACACAGAGTGTAATAGTAAATGGAGTCTACAATGAAGAAATGGGGGTTACTGGAGGGGTACCGCAGGGTTCAGTATTGGGGCCAGTCCTTTTTAATGTCTTTATAAGTGACATTGCAGAGGGACTGGAAGGAAAACTATGTCTCTTTGCAGATGACACAAAGATCTGTAACAGGGTTGATACGCAAGGTGGGGTGGAAAGGATGAAAAGGGACTTGGCAAGGTTGGAGGAATGGTGAAATGTATGGCAGCTTAGATTCAACACAAAGAAATGAAAAGTAATGCACCTGAGAAACAAAAACCCAGGAGAAGAGTACACAATGGGGGATGAGATAATGAAAGCAACAAAAATGGAAAGGGACCTGATGGTAGTCATATCAGACGACCTAAAGGTGGGCCAGCAATGTGAGAAGGCAGTAAGGAGGGCTGGGGGGATATTGGGATGCATAGGGAGAGGCATCACCAGTAGAAAACAGGAAGTTGTTGGCCCTCTGTACAGACAGTTGGTAAGATCACATCTGGAGTACTGTGTACAGTTCTGGAGACCCCATCTCCACAAAGACATAGACAGGGTGGAGGCTGTCCAGAGGAGGGCAACCAAAATGGTGCAGGGTCTGCACCAGAAGACATATGAAGAAAGACTAAAGGAGCTTAAGATGTATAGCCTCGAGGAAAGGAGTAAGAGGGGAGACATGATAGAAACTTTTTAAATACCTCAAGGGAATCAACAAAGTCCAAGAGGGTAGCTTCTTTCAGAAAAAGAGATGTGCAAGAACAAGGGGCTACAATTTGAAGATAGAGGGGGGACGGCTCAGAGGTAATGTGAGGAAGTATTTCTTCACAGAGAGGGTTGTAGATGTATGGAACAGCCTTCCTGAGGAGGTCATAGAGTCAAAAACAGTGGGGGAATTCAAGAATGCATGGGACAGACATAAGGCAATTCTAGTGGGGGTGGTAGGAGGAACTAAGCTGTTGGTTAACTAGGATCTGCAGCTTATCCGTTAGGTAGAGAAATGGGCAGACTAGGTGGACCAAGCGGTCCTTATCTGCCATCAAATTCTATGTTTCTATGCCCTGCAGGGAGGGCATCCAGTCAGGGCCAGGGTGGAGAGATTGCCCCCGGACTCCACAACAGTAGCAGAGCCCCACAACCCATCGGTGGGGAGAGCAGATGTAATTCGCAGCAGCAGTGTATGGAGGGAAGCCTGTTTGCAGTCCGTCCGGCTCCATTCCTGTGAGGATCTGTGAGGGGTGGCTGCCATGGAGGGACTGAAACGTCATGGTGGCAGCGAGGTTTCGGAGGGGTCTGCGGTGGCAGTACAGACTCCCTTACCAGACCATGTCCACTTCAAAGTTGAAGGAACTGCTGAGGAGGAAGTCTGTAAGGAGAGTGCTGTGCCCAGAAAGGACAGTGGCTGGTGCCCTGCGCAAACCCTGCCCGTGGATCAGATGGTGCGGCAGTTACAGGAGAAAGGACTGTGCCCAAAAGTTACAAAAGAGAACTGGGAGAAAGTAAAGGTCAGAGGTATAGTTTGTACCCTGCTCCCACTGGTGAGGAGATTCTGAGGGAGAGAGACTGCCTGAGGTGATTTGAGGGAGTTGAAGTAAAGGGAGAAGCCCCTCACAGCTCACAAATGAGAACTGTTGTGTGGAAGATCCAGGTTTAATTCCAGGATCCCCCTTCTAAGTGTAGGTACCACGGCTCTCTGCTGTTGTCTGAGGATTTAAAGGTGAACTGTAAATAATTACTGGAGTTCTCCATGGAGTAGAAATGTGGCTTGAGCCTTCTTGGTTTAAAATAAAATGCTGTTTGTTGCACCGCAAGTTCTGACTGGGCCGAATCACTGATGCCAGGAGCCTTTGTGCTACAGTATACTCTTTTTCTCAAGTGTGTTTTGGAGTAAAAGCCACCAAACGGAAACCCAGGTCATGCAGTGCGAGAAAGGTGCGATCAGGAATCGCCTTGCTGGAGCTCACACCATCAACAAGGAATCCCATCAAGGAAATAAGGTAGTGTGTGTTTACTATGTTATTAAAAGTTTACTGCCCAATCTGGTCTGCTGGTGTCCTCCCCCTTTCTCAGGAGAAGATTGCCATCAAACTCCTAGAAGGGGAGATAGCCTCTGTAATTTGTCACTTGTGGATTGGGAGCAGTTGCCAACCTGCCAGAACAAACTGAACAGTACCAAAATCCCCCCAGGCAGGAGTGAGTGAAATTTCATGCTAAACTGTGAACTGTTTCCTAAGCTTAACGTATGCAGCATAGTAGAGTGGGCAGGGGTTACATTTATATATTTCATTAAATTACAATCGCACATGCAAGTATTAGTGCTCAGTTACATAATCATAGGCATATGTGCAAGACCTTTAACAAGGACGTATTACCTTATACCGTTTGGTGGTAGAAAGTGAGGACATGTCAGGATAGTGGAAGGGGGGAGGTGGGTGGATAGTCTGGTGGGCCTACACCTCTCTGGGATGCAAATCCCCCAAGGGGATTGGTGGGAGCAATAAGGGGTTGAGTAAGGGGACAGCCAAGATCTGCACATAAGAGGTAGGTATAGGAAAGTGTGTGTAGTGCAGGGATTAAGAGGGGGGAAGGTGAGAGGTAGGAAGTCAGAGAGAGAGAGGAGTTTGAAGGGAAGGGGAGGCAAGCCATACCCACATCATGTATAGTACAGATGCCAATCAGGAAGTGGTTTGGGCTTATGAATAATCCATTAAACTACATCTAAAAAGAACAAAGAACCTCAGCACAAAAGCAGTGAGTCAAGGTTTACCAGGAAAGGGCACTGGCAAGAAAGCCAGGTTTCATAGCAATACAAAACCACACATACCCCCAATAATGCAAAGCTTCATAGGATGTATATGCATTTGCAAAACACCATGAAAGACTTTAGACTGGTTTAAGCAGGGGTTCATGGAACCAAATAGCTTCTCATACACACACTGCAAAAGCTGAAAACAGAAGACACGGGCACATTTACTCTTCAGCAGGCCTGTTGCCAGGTGGGGTTGGTCAGGTTCAAACCCCCGTTCAGGAACAATTTTTTTTCTTCCTGTTGCATTAACTAACTGTCCCTTTAAATGTCTGACCTGTCTTCAGGTCATAGTAGAAGCGCCCGCTAATGGTTCTCTCTCTCTCGATGTGCAACTCCTCCTTCTCTAGTTTGACCGCCCGTTCCTGATCTATAACTCAATCAAGGTTCCAGCAGCTCAGTATCAAATTTGTGCTCTCCCCCCACCCATTGTCCAGTCAGTCGGTTGTGATGCTTAGGAAGTAGCGTCTGCATCTGCTGCGTAAGTGTCCACATTGGCTTGTGGATTTTTCACTGCGACAAAGATTTTATTTTGAAGATGGAGCAATCAAGGATGGAGGTGCAGCGTGGCAATCAACGGCTCGAGAGAAAGACGGCGAACAAGATGAGGATGGCACTGTTTAGACTTTTATAGCCAGCCTGGTAAGTTCCCTGCCTGGCCAGCCTCTGGATAATTGATCATTTGTCTGACTCCACAGGGCTGTTACTAGTGCCACGCTGACTTCTACATTGGTTTGTGGACGGGGAGAACGAGCTCATGGACAGAACATTAAATTACCGCCAGTGTCTTTGGCTCACTGGCTAAACATTTGTTTCAGGCTGCAGTTCCATAAGTGTCTCTTTTAAAAATAATGTCTTTGGCTCACTAGCTAAATGATCAGGGTTCATACTGGTGTCTCTATTAAAAATGTCATTGGCTGGTCACGCGACTGCTTCATGGCGTGAGGACGTGCCTTTTTCGAGCTCCAAACCCCGGGTAAATATAAATTGGAAATCCATCGAAATCTCTGTTAAATCAATATAAATTACAGATCACCTATCAGCTGAAAGTGTTATGGATGAGTTCATTGCGTCGGCGGCAGGCAAATCGCAACGATCGGGACTAAAAGTAATAAAAAGCCCCCGGCCGCAGGACAGGCGAGCAGTGTAGGCCTCATCTCGATCTCGGCTGCAGAAATGACGGCGATAGGAAGGGAGCTGAAAGACCAGTTCATGGAAGCCTTAACCCCGCAGTCTAAGAGACTGGAAAACAAGATTGAGGGGAGACTGGTGACAATGGAGGCGCAAACAGAAAGGCAGCATGAACGGATGGAGGAGATGGAGGGCTGCGTCTTGGCCGCGGAGGATATGCTGCACCCCTGGAGAAGAGGATAGGAGAATTGGAGAAACAGCTGCAAGATATGACAGAAATACTGGATTACCAGGAGAATTATCAGAGAAGGTCTAATTTGCGACTCTGGGGCCTGCCTGAAGGCACGGATATTCTGGGGTTCTGTGCGAAAACTTTGCCAATGCTTATGGGCCTGAAACCCAAAGGAGGAGGTTACAAGCTGGAGAGGGCGCACCGAGCAGTTCAGCCAGGGCCCCAGGGTGGGCAACCCCCGAGGCAAGTGATTTTCAGGTTCCATAACTTCCAAGACAGACAAGCAATGTGGAAGGCATATAGGGCCCTACCTGAGTTGAAGTATGAGGGTGTGTGGCTATACATATCCCAAGACCACTCTGCGAGGGTGGGTAAGAAGAGAAGGGAATTTAACGAAGTGATCACTACCTGCCAAAGTTTAAATCTGGAATGGTATATGGTATTCCCAGCCACCATGAAGATTAGACATGAGGGGGCATCGTATAGTTTTTGGGAAGCTGAGAAAGCACACAAGTTTGTGAAGGAGCTGCAAAAGAAGATCGGGTGATCGCTCTTTAAAAATGAAAGAAGGGAGGCTGTAGGAGCTGCAACGAAAGGTTGATTGGTCTGATCTTGTAAACAGTTGTGGAGCTTTCACCTAATATACAGGGTTACAGTTGAAGACAGTTGTCCTTGGAGAGTGAAGAGAATTGGCTTGTTTGAACACTGAATGAGGGAAGGGAGAGGAACAGTCGCACAGCATTTCCCCTGTGGGAGCAGATGGATGGCCCGAACTTCCCAACCCCCATGATGATGCAATCGCGACGCGCTTGATATGGCAAGGACTCTCTGGGAGGCTATTGAGAAAAAGGGACTGCTGAATTGCCCTACCAGAGCTGTGAGTGATGGATATAAATGCAGCTTTGGTCCTGATATTGCTGGCGGAAAAAGGTGAGACGGAGTGGGTTGCAGAGGGGGGCCTGCATGTTGATACTGACTCGTGCGGCCTACTCTGATGGCCCAGTCGATGAAGATATGCAGTCTCGCTTTGGCGATCAGGTCATGGAGACCGGGTCTGAAGAAGGAAAAGGACTGGAGGGGTGTGCGGGAGGAGGCGGATCTGTGGCTGCGGGGAGAGGGGGAAGGTATGTTGGGATATGTCCTTTGCCCTTTCTTTCCTCTTCCTAGGGCAGTGCAGGAAGTAGCAGCTGGAGGGGCTTGCTGCGTTATTTTGGATCGCAGAGGCCTAGCCCCGCTAGCAAGCAGGAGGAGACCTGAAGGAGGAATAGGCCCTGATATCTAAATTGTAGGCTCATGGATTTGGGAGAGGGGGAGACTGAGAAGGAATAGACTGGGGCAGGAGATAGGGAGCTCATCAAGGGCAAAGGCCGGAACAGATGGATGAGGTGCTCTGTGTGACAAAACTGTATGGAATAGGAGGTTGGTGATCAGAAGAAGTTTATATCCGGGGAGGGGGAAGGTTGGTTGAAAGATTTTTCTTTGACTCAAGCCCTTTAACAGGTTACAGAGGGGAGAACATACTATCTATCAGAATGCTGTATGTTTTGAAAAGGAGACAAAAAGTGTATATTGTATATAGGTTGGGGGGTGGGGTGTCTAAATGTTTTGTTATATATGTTGTTCAAAAGTTATATGTTAAGTCCACAATGATACCAGGTAGAGGAATACCACACATACAAAATGTAGGGAGGATGCATAGGGTTCTGAGGGATGCAGAGGTATTTTTGATAATAAGATGGATCAAAGCAGAGAGTGAAGATAGCCTCCTGGAATGTGCGAGCATCTCCCCGATTCAAGCGCTTCTATTATTACAGCCCTTAAGAGATAAGGGCTCAGGTGGCTTCTACAAGAGACGCATCTGACTCCCTCAGAACATCAGAAACTAGTGAGAAACTGGGTGGGAGCCTGCTACGCTGCATCCTTCTCTTCTCATAAGAGGGGAATAGCAATACTGATACACAAACACCTCCCCCTGAAGGTATTAAGAGTGGTATAAGATAAAAGGGAGGGGAGATATGTGTTCATGGAGGGAACGCTATATGGATCTTGGGTAACACTGGGAAGTGTTTATGCCCTGGCAATATTTGAACCAATGTTTTATAGAAATCTGCTAGAACTATTAACGAGGGAACAATTTCAGGGGTTGATAATGGGGGGTGATTTTAACTGCACGCCAGACCCAATCATGGACCACTCGGGAGGGAGGGGCAGAGGGGGGAGGTACATGAAACAGTGGAGAGAGGGTATAGTAGAATTAGACTTATTAGACGCGTGGCGGACAGCTAATCCGAACCTGAAGGAATTCACCTTTTTCTCTAACCCCCACAAAACGTGGTCGAGACTAGACCACATCTATATTGAAGGATGTTGGTACCACAGGATGCTAGATGTGGGGCACAAACCTATTCATATCTCAGACCATGCCATGGTGACAATGATATTAGAGATGGATGTAGGTAGGGTGAGGCCTGCCACATGGAGATTCCTTTTATACCTGATGGGGAGGGAGGAGTTTCGGAATTTTCTGAAGGAACAAATAGAGAAATATGTGGCACTCAACAGGGATACAGCACCATCCAAACAGGTTTTCTGGGACGCAGGGAAGGCCTATTTAAGAGGGACTATTATAGGATATGTGGCAGGATATAGGAAGGAGCAGACTAAATGGTACGATGAATTACTTCAACAGATCAAAGAACTGGAGCGTAGGGTGGTGGGGGGGATGAAAGGAGTATCCAGATCCTAGCAATGGCGAGAGGGACACTTAACAGCATGCTGGCTGAACAGGCAAGAACCCAGACATGGTTTGTGAAACAGAAGTTTTATGAATGGGGTAATAAACCAGGACCCATGCCAGTTAACCTTAGTAGAGGCAGGAAGGGGAGGACGAGAATCCAGGAGATTCATAGGGAAGGAAGAGTGCTGTTGAAGGAACCTCAGGCCATTGGGGAAAGGTTTAGGAAATTCTACCAGACTGTATATGAGAGTGAGGTCGAGGGTCAATCGGATAAAGCGAGAGTTTTTCTTGATGGGATCACGCTTCAAAGAATCACAGAGAAGCAGAGAGAGGAGCTGGATAAAGAAATTTCTAAGGAAGAAATTAGGAGAGCTATACAGTGTATGAAGGGAGGCTAGGCATCGGGACCGGACGGACTCCCAGCCAAGTTTTATAAGGTAATGGGGCAAGAGGTGGTAGACTTACTCTGGGAGGTTTTTCGGGAACCAAGGGAAGGGAATCCGCCCCCCCCCCCACCATGGGGATGGCAACGATATGTGTCATTCCGAAACATGGAAGGGATCCACAGGAATGTGCCTCATACCGGCCTATATCTTTATTAAATGTGGATGCTAAGATTTATGCTAAGGTGCTAGCCGGTCGCTTGAAGGAGTTGTTGCCCCGAATGGTGCATCCGGACCAGACAGGCTTTGTAAAGGGAAGACACTCCTACCATAATGTGAGAAAGGTGTTGAATATGATACACTGCTCTTCTCGGCGTCCAGGGGTGACTGCGGTTTTGGCACTGGATGCCGAGAAGGCTTATGATCGTATTGAGTGGAGGTACCTCTTTGAGGTTCTGAGTAGATATGGCATGGGGGAGAGGTTCACTGCTATGGTGAGGGCGCTATACACATCTCCGCAGGCGGCAGTATTAGTTAATGGAGTACTATCACAGTGTTTTGGCCTGTCCAGGGGAACGAGGCAGGGATGCCCGCTCTCCCCACTATTGTTTAATCTGGCAATTGAGCCTCTGGCCATAGCCATAAGGCAGAACCCAAACACTGAGGGAATGACTGGGGCGAGAGGTCAGCAGCACAAGCTGTCGCTTTACTCGGATGACATGATTTTGTACCTGGGCAACCCGGAGGGTCTATCCCCCTGCTGTTGGACATGATAGATAGATTCTCCCTTTTCTCAGGATACAAGGCGAATTTAGATAAATCAGAGGTTATGTATCTGGGAAGGGGGAAAATAAGAGGGAGCGAGGCGTGGGGACTAAAGGAAGTCAGGTTATGTTTTAAATATTTGGGAGTAAACATTGGCAAGACTATCTCGGAGCTGTATGGATTAAATTATAGGCCGATGGTTAATGGCATGATAGCAGAGCTGAGAAGATGGAGAGCATTACCGATATCCTGGATTGGGCACATGAATCTGATTAAAATGAATGCTCTGCCAAGGATATTATACCTGTTGCAGATGCTTCCAATGGGCCTCAGCAAGAAAGACAGTAAGAGGCTAGAGAGGAGTTTTTCTGACTTCTTGTGGCAGGGGGAAAAGGGCCAGGATCAGTTTGGGCAGACTAAAAATGAGCATAAAGGAGGGAGGTCTAAATTTCCCAGATATAAAGAATTACTATTTGGCCACACAGGTAAGAGTGGTGAAGGATTGGATGGCTAGGCCGGAAGTGGCCAGTTGGACAGATCTAGAAGAAATGGAGGGGCAGGGCAGGTTATCGTCTTACTTAGCCAGAGAGGGGAAAAAAGCCTATAGAGCACAGAAGCGAACAAACCCGATGGCGGTTATGACACTGGAAGGCTGGGGACAGATCAGGAAACTTGTAGGGAGCATGGAGGCGGAAACAATGCTTCTACCATTAAATAGAAATCCTTTTTTTAGTCCTGGGTTGGAAGACCAAGGCTTTGAAGAGTGGAATAACAGGGGGATACACAGTGTGGGGGACCTCCTAAAGGGGTCAAACATGAGCTCTTTTCAGGAGCTGAAGGAATGCAGGGGGATACCCAACAACCACATGTTTAGATTCTTCCAGGCCAGGGATTACTATAAGAGGTTGAGGAAACATGGGCCCCAACCACTTCCATTACAACAGATAGAGACCTTGATTTGTAGGGCCAGAAGAGACCCTAAAGGCATGATCGGGGATGTGGCCCTCGATAATATATTGTGTCGCTAAAGTCTATTTGTGCAACAAACGCAGCTACTGTAAAAATTATTGTCTCGAAATGTCTTCTCTGTACTAACTCCGGGTTGCCCCTGAAAAAGGGACCTCTGGTCTCAGTGGGCTTACCTGGTTATCAAAATCTAAATAAATAATACGGGATGGTCTGCGAGATAAGGTGAGAAGCACGAAGGGGCTGTGGGAAAAAGACTTAGGGTTCTTAATCTCTGATCATAACTGGGGAATCATGGTAGAGACACATATGGGCCTGTTAATGTCAAATAAATACAAGGAATCAGCCTATAAGTTTATTCATAGGCTGTTCTACCTTCTGGTGGTAGTGCACAAATATCAACCAGAGGTGTCAGATATGTGCAATAGATGTCAAGAGCAAAGGGGCATGTACCTGCACTGTTTCTGGATCTGTCCTCGCTTGCAGGTTTTTTGGAAAAGAGTGGTGCAGAATATGAGGGACAATATGGGGGAGGATATCCCTCTTCACCCGACTGACCTTCAATCTGGCATAGAAACGAGGGGAGGAGAGGAATGGGCCCCACATAAGAAGTGGATTAGGATTGTGGTATCACAGGCTAGACAAGCCATTTTAAATACTTGGGTATCAGCGAAGGACCCCTCTAACGAGCAATGGCGTGCTATGATCATTGGTGCCTAGCAATGGAGAAAAGGGCCTACTTAACGCAGGGTACATTAGAATCCTTCATATCTATATGGAACTCCTTCTTGTCAGCACTAACCATGGAAGAAGCAGTGATTTTGCGAATGGGGGCTTAAGGAGGGGCGGGGGAGGCAGGGGCCTTCACCTCAGAACAGAAACAGAATGAGATGTGTGGTATAAATGAAATGTAAAATGGAACCCTAATAAGGTTACAGAAGTTGATTGTAAAATTGGGGGGGATCTACAAGGAGAGAAGTATATGAAATATTGGTAAGATGTGGACACATGTAAATAGTTAGTAGAGTTGATGTGGTGTCTTTTTTTTTTTTGTGACTCGTATGACATAATGTAAGTGAATAATGTTTGTGAGATGTTTTCTTGATATTTTCTGTTTTGGTTGTGTTTTTGGTAAATGTCATGTTTATAAATGTTTACACCTGGGTAAAATCTAATAAAAATGTTAAACAAAAAAAAAAAAGAATGTCATTGGCTAACTGGCTAAACGTTTCAGGGCTTGATATTTAATTACTCAATATCTAGTCTCCTCAGGGAATAAACAGCCACTCTGCTGTCGTTGGCTTGGGGGCGACCGAGTGCTGCTCTGATCATTGGAAGTTTGTTTCACAACCGACTTGAGTGCTAGTAAAGTTTTAAAATTTGAGATGGTTTAAATGTCTCTGGGCTGACTGACTCAAACATTTGTATCTCCAGCCTGGCTTGTTCATTGGTGGTTCGCTTCTCAGAAGCAGGGGATTGGGGGGGGTCACGACAAAATTAAAACGGAGGGTATATTAAGACTGCTAAAGCTGCCTGGCAAGCTGGGATGAGGACAGTTTGAATTAGTGAAGTTCCTTCGGGGGGGAACAAGTGTTGAGTTACTGCCTGCATGAAAAAGTGAAGCAAATAAATGTCTCAGACCAAACCTTTGCTTTTTTATGGTTTGTTCAGTTCATCAGGGGCTCACTTGCAGCTGCTGGGGTTGGGGGTCTGGATGAGAAAAAAAAACAAAACAGGTGTTTTATTGTAATGGTTTAAAGTACTAGTCTGGTTGACCAATTCTGTTTGATTTTATGGCTTGTTCAATTAATCAGGGACTCACTTTCAGCTGCTGGGGTGGGGGTCAGGAGGAGTGGGGGAAAAGGGCAGTTGTAATGGTTTAAAGTGCTATGGCTGACCAAACCTTTGATTTTTATGGCTTGTTCAGTTCGGGGGTGCTTGCCTTCAGCTGCTGGGGGGGTCTGGACAATTGGGGGGGTATGCCATTGTAAGGTGCACTGCCTAAATGGGCTTCCTTTGACTTGAGGTAAAGCCCCCAACCAACAGGTAGGTAATTACTGAGAAGCTAACAAATGAGAGTCATGCATCTCCCAAACATCAAACAAACCTGCCATATGGGGGGGTGCACTGATTCACTTAATTTTCTGTTTTACTTATATATGTTATAGGCAGTAGCACCTTTAAATAAAAAGCCATTTAAAGTTTGTGAATGAGCAAGGGTGAGAAGCTAATTTTTTTTTGTCTGATGTTTGGGAGATACATGGCTCTCTCATTAGTTAACTCCTCACTAGTTCCCTAACCATTGGATGGGGACTGCACTTTAAAGGAAGTCAATTTAGACAGTGCACCTTATACAAAGGAAGCCAATGCAAACAGCTGCATTTTGCAATACAGACCCTGCCGATAGTTGGTCTACCTTGACATTTACTAGCTGTGCAATTTCACAGTGGGGTCCTGAACTGAATACCAAATATGCCCACTCCTTTTGGAGATAAAATAAGTAAGTGGTCAATTCAGGCAGAAAAAAGCTTATATCTGTAAAATTTTCCGAGGGTTCACTGAATTTTCTTTTTTTCTTGTAAATTGTCTGCTCTGTACAGCCTTAGTGTATTTATTGTTATTTGAGTGTATTTATTGATATTTGTGCGTTTGTAGGCAAATGTATTATATTAAACTTGTAATAAAAATAAAAATGTTTTCTATTCAAATCCTTAGTTTACTTTGCATTTGGGTATGTACCCCCCCAGTCTGCTTTTGGGAAATCACATTAATTGTGATTTATTGGACTCGGTCTTCAAAAATCAAGGTGTTTACCTTTTTTCCTGGTTGGACAACCTCACTCCTACAGCCACCCAGCCCCAAGGATTGTCTAACTCACTGCAAGGTTCTCCACAGTTTCCCTACATGTTGGGGCCAGCAGGGAGGCCCCATCCAACTGGGACACAATCTAGCATGGTAGTGTAAAGGAATTGGGGGCCTGTGCGTACAGGTGCCATTATCCTGACAACAGCAGTGTTTTTCCTTTTGATAATGCCCTTTAATTTTTATGCCTCCCACCTTCCCTGCTGCAGTGCCTATTGGCTTACATCCAAGTATCCACCCCAACCCCATAAGGGTGCAAGGTTCTTCGCCCTTTGGAGGAGGTCACCATAGTGGTGGAATATAGCGACTTCTCTCCTGAGTTTAGGACATGCTACCATGGCATTGCTTCTTGAGCTCTGGCAGTTCCAGTACTACTGTAGCAATCCAGGTCAGTTTCCAAAACTCAGTCACCTGCATGGTACTAGTGGGCAATAGAGCCACATGTTAAGATGTTTGGTGAGTTCACTCACTGATTTGCTTCAAAGTACAAGAATGCTGTTTCAGAGGGGACTGTATTTGTATATACAAAACTTTAGAAGACCATTTTGCAGTCGGCCCGCCAGTGTACCAGTTGGATTTCCACTTGTGATGCTGACAAGATGTGTTTAGATGTGAGCCCAGGGAGTCAGAGGGCTGGCCTGGGGGAGGAAGATTTAGCATTCGATGGACTGCTCTCCTCCACGGAGGGGGGGCACTCGGCATATGACTGACCCTTGGTGGAGGCCAGGAGATGTCACAACCGATGCTTGCAGGATACTGAGAGGCATGCCAGGCATGGATGCTTGTGCCCTTACGTCATTGCATGCCATACTTCCCAACAATAATGGGGAAAACAACTCTGACCAAGGCAACCCAGTCATTAACACATCATAATTTCTGAGCAAGGGAGGGTGGAGGAGAGTTAAGATAAGTTATTTAACTTCACAATAAGCCTGATAATGCACCACGGAGCTTCTATAAACCCTAGGCTTCTGGGGGCTGCCACCCAACTTTTTTTTTTTTTTTTTTTAAAGAAAAAGAATACAATAAAAGAACACCCCTTCTAAAAATTCTAGTGAGAGCCTAGCAGCACCCAGACCCCTATTATTTGGCTCATGGATGTAGGCAGGCATACTCCAAGCACTCCATGGTGTGCAATTTTATTTAAGGAGGGTAGCAAATAGGCTCTGAACTACTTCCTTTTTCCATGAAAACTAACAAAGAAAATAGTGAACCTTTCTTTAATTGTATTCATAGGAGTCAAAACTAGGACTGGTCACTGATACTCTCTTTGCATCTCAAGGACAATACAACTTTATAGGCTCTGGGCTGGTATGTGGGTGTCTTAGGGAACAATGCATGGCATTTTTATTTACCCATTATTGGCAACAACCACTCTCATGAGATACAAAAGTTGTATTTATCGTGCCAAATGAGGCAACAAACACAGTCCTGGAGTACATCTGTATATTGTCTGACTACACCCCGGGGGGGGGAGAGCAGTGACTCCACTTGGTGTGCATATCTGAAATCCCTGGCTGTCTGCAGGCATACCTCTCAACTGTCCCTGATTTGGCCTCAGAATTTTCCTCTGTCCCTCGTACAATTTGTGTTTTTGTGACAGAACAGTGTGGATTAAAATCACAAAATATTGTCAAACATTAAAGTTACAGACTTGTTCTTCTTCGGAAAATGCATCTTATCACAAATCCTCTTATTCTATCAGCTTTCTGAGTGAATAGTACCAATTTTCAAGATGCGTCCCTGACTTTGGGTCTTTGTCCCTGATTTTTTTAAGCCTTGTCCCTGATTTATGAGGCAAGAGGTTGAGAGGTATGTCTGCAGGGTGGATACACTTGTCTATTCTGTTCCACATTTAGTTAACCTCATTTACGGAACAGAAGTATATATTCACCCTTCAGTAAGACACTTCATAATTGTAGAACAAGGTGATGGAGGAGAGCTAAGGTATGTGCTATTTAGCTCCAAAATAAGCCACAAATTGTACTACAGAGCATCTAGAACCCCTGGGTTTCCCCGGCTTTTTTTTCAAAGTCACAGACAAATAAAGAAAAAGCCAACCCCCACCTTGTAAATATCCTGGCAACGGCCCTGTTAAGCGTGCTTCATTCTGCATCTCAACCCGAGGGGGAAGAACTAGCCTTTATAATTGTCTTAATCTTATGGGGTTGGCTTTGAAGGCGAGTATGCTTATACATTAAGAATAACAACTTCACTGTCTATAATTCGCATTTGCTCACTGCTGCAGTTAGTTTACTGCTACTTATCCACTTTCTGTTTCAGTTCCGTTCCCGGGCTCCATTCCTCGACGACCCAAAGGCGCAGCACCGCGCACGTATCCAAGAGCTCGCGCACGCTTGCTGACGGAGCGTCGAACCAGCTGGAGGGGGCGCTGCGGTGCAGGACTGCGGCGTGGAATAACGTAACACAGGCAGCGAGTTGATAGTGGCTTCTTACCACCTCGCTAGTAAAGATAATCGGCCAGGAAATGCAGTCTGCGACCCTGACACCCCACGTTTACTGGGCTCAGAGACACGAGGAGGTCTACCTGCGAGTGGAGCTCAGTGATGTACAGGTGAGAGGGAGGCGGGCGTTATTTTTTGCAGGAGGAGGAGGACGTCAGGGTCACTCGGCGGCGACGATGCGGAGCCTTAGGGTTGTTGAAAGAAATGGGAAGGGTGGACTGGGGCGAGTAGATTTGTTGGACTAAATAAAACAATGTGTGGGCACCCCGCACCCCCAAACCCTGTAGGCGGGCAAACCACAACCCATTATTTGCATTAGTAAGAGCTAAGAATCGGGATGGTTGGCTACCCCTTCTGGCCACAGATTTGCTTAGGTTTTCCAAGAAAATTCCAGATGGGTGTTCAGGTGACACTGTTTGGTGGCGGACATAGTGTCTGCGGGCACAACTTGGAGAACAGTTCCTCAGACCCTCTCTGAACATGGTGCATTTATGAAATGGGTTGGAAAATATTGAACACTTACCACTTCATAAACCCAGGCAACTTTATACTATGCAGCAGCACAGTACACACTTAGGCACTTCTTTCAGCAGCCAATCACGTTTCATCATTAATCCCGACACCTGACATGTGGACCAACTAAAAACAGTTTATAGTGACCCTTTGTTACACATAGAAATCCATTGCAGTCAAAATGTTGTACCACCGTTCACAGTTCGTGGAAGGCAGTAATAGCATACTGTGGTACAACAGCATCTTAGCAGTTTTTGAGAGCGCACAAGCCAGAAGTTTAGAAGAAAAACCGCTGCATGCACATCTCAGAATTCGAAAGGTAAATTTTCTGACAGGAGGGTGGTGGCACCCCCCCCCCACACACACACACACACAAGTGGCAGAGGAGTGCATAAAATTCAATATCATTTCAATTTTTTTTTTTTTTGTTTTTGTTGTGGAACTTGCGGGGTCACTATACACTGTTAAAAATAAATAAATACTGGCCAGGCAAACTGTGTCCAACCAGCCTAAGCTACCACCTCTGGGTTCTGATTCTGTTTGATCTCCTCTCAAGCTTCGCTCTCGAGGTCTGACAGAATCGGAATCCCCTCGGTGGAAGCACCGGTTGGTTGCGCTCAGTTGCCCAGCCAGTATTCTGTGTGTTTTGTTTACTTCGTTCCAAAGGCAGAAGAGGTCACAAGGCCCATCAGGACTGCCTTCCCCACGCCGTGTGGGGGAGATTACTTGGAAAACCCCCAATATTTTTATTTTATTTCTTAATTTCTAATACTCATTTTGTAAGTGCAATATGTATTACACTGCAAGGCAATGGGTGTTGAAGTCTGTTCCGTACTGGTATGTCTTGCTGGCATGCTGGTCTGGGTGCTGGGTGCTCAGGCATCTAAGAGGTCGGGGGTTAGGGCACAGAATAACATCTATATTTACTCCGAGTCTGGGAGAGAGGTGCCAGGGCTTTGCTGTGTCTCCTATCTGAGGGGGGCCCCATAACATTTCACTCAGACTTACGGACTACCCACAACCATAAAATTGAGACTGTAATATTGTATGGTTTTATTTCTGCAAAGATGTTTAGCAGAATTAGCGTGGTTCCCCAAGTTTGTACTGTCCAGGACAGATAACAGCATTTGCAGTAGAAGAACATTTTTTCCACAGAGAAACGAGCAGTAGTGTACGTTCCAACATGACTTTTTCCAAAACAAAAACTATCCACCCCTTTGCTTAGGGATCTCTGGATTTCTGACCGTGTGTGCGTATATAAATGTGTGTGTGTGTGTGTGTGTGTGTGTGTGTGTGTGTGTGTGTGTGTGGAGGGTATATACATAAATATATATTATACATGTAACCCCCTTGTTACCCGGGGTTACTAGAATCCCAGTAAGACCTAGTGGTAGGCAGGGAAGGCAGCTTGTGAAACTCCAGTTAAATGGATTTCACACTGTCTCACTGTTCTCAGTATCAGCTGAGACTGAGGGATGACATCACCATAGAACTATCGCAGCTGCATGAGCCACAATGGAATCTGCAGCAGGGAGTTGGAGTAGAATGTTGGGAGGTTTGAACAGTAGTCTGTAGGTCAGTTGGAGTTTGGAACTTGCTGAGAGAGGAGCACAGCAGCTCTGTGTTAGGCTCTTGGAGCCTCAGCCCTGACATAAGGCTACATTTAGGAAAAAGGTGTGTGTTTCTACCTGAAGAGAGACACAGAAGCTAGTTTTAAAGTGGTGGAGACCGCTGATTCGGGTCTCAGTGCAGGAAGAGTTAGCCTGCATATTCCAGGGGCAGCCCCCTGGCTTCTGCTAGTTGAGAAGCTGCCTTATTTTGTCCAAGAGTTTTGGGAAACAAGAAGATTTCGTGATTCACCTGTGGGGCACCTGCAACCGGAGGGTGAGTTTCTGTTCTTTCTAAAGGGCCCATGTTTTCACCCTGGGACATGTGTTAAAGTGGGGATTGGACTACTGAAGTAGTGGGAGGCCTAGAATAATAGGCTTAGCCAAAAGTAAAAGTATGTTCAAGTCTAGCACATAGTGGAAGTCAAGACATGTAGAAGAGATGTGACATATGTCTACCCAGTAATCTACATTGCCAAGTTTTCAGAAAAGAATTGTTTAGTTTCAGAGAAATGGCGGGTATGGATGTGTGGGAGCTGGAGGTGGGAGACCCCCATCTTTAGTGACCAGGTCCACCTCTGGTTGCTCTGTGGTTTCTACTTTGCCTCATGCACTTGGCCAGTGATGAGGAAGTACCCAGATGTGGGATTGGAAGGAAAATTCCTCTAGAGTCAAGGGCTCTAAGGTGGTTTGGGGAGCCACTAATTGGAAAACTGGTTCATTTCCCAAAATGGACCGCGGATTAATTGGCCGGCGGGGGAGCCGGGCCAGTGGGGAAAACCCAAGTAGTGTACAAGTCGAGCTGTGTACCCAAAGCTGCGTGCAAGTCCGGGCTGTGTGTCTGGTGGGTTCAGAGCCTGAGGGCTGAAATGTTGGTGTTTCGTTATCTCTAATCTGCATTACCGGGAATGTAGCCCCGTGGGGTTCCGTCTATGCTTTGTTTTGTTCAGCTTGCATGTGAATAAAAGCCACACTATAGAATCCCATTCCTGGTTTTGGACATTACAGTTGTTGCTTCCTGTGTTCGGATTTACTTGGGTGCCCCTGTGCAGAGTAGCCAAACCTAGGCCCCCTGTGCCGAGTAACCTCATACTCCCCGAACCCAGTCCCCACCAGGTACTGCTATCAGCTTCAACAGCATACCACCTGTCATTTTGCAGAAAGGCAGGGGTCCGGGGGTTGCATACACACACACACACATATATGTGTGTGTGTGTGTGTGTGTGTGTGTGTGTGTGTGTGTTGTGTGTGTGTGTGTATATATATATATATATATATATACACACACGATATGTGTGTGTGTATGTGTGTAGCGATACATACACTCACATATTCTTGGTCAGAAGTCCAGAGACCCCTAAGAAAAGGGGTGGATAGTGGGAATTGCCTCACACTTAACTTGAAACTCCTGATGAGATGGACTATTGTTAACATTTTCAGACAACTGTGCCTATCTGGTAACCACTTGGTTCTGAACTGTGACTAAAAGTGAGGTTCTGCTGACCCTGGCCCCAGTCAGACTATGCCATTACATTTGGGACACACCAAACTGGATCCTTCAATCCCTCCTGGATTGTTAAAGGCATCCTTTTTTTTTTTTAATTTTTCTTTTTATTAAGTTTTTAACTTATATACATATAAGTCATCAATGTTCACATATTTAGAAACGTTCAATCTATAAAACCAATATGAAATTCATACTAACTGGTATACACTACTCAGCTTTGCAGTTCCATAGCTGGGGGACTGGTTCCAGGCCCTAGGCCCCAACTCTGGGAGGTTAATATTTAAATGTAGCATTTAAGGCTTGAGAAACAATGGGTGTTTCACAGATTGATCCTGCCACTGGCAGCACCTCAGTAGGGTGTCCCTGCATTCAAGGGTCCAGTGTCCCATCTTTCATTTAGTGGAACATTTAAAGGCGAGGGCACCCATCCCTTATTCAGGGGGATGGCTTCCCTAGAGGGGGTAAAGGGGTCAGGTCAAGGCCATAGTTCCAGCATTTACATTAACTTCCATTCCAGGTTACAATCTGCCCTTAATGGTCAGTACATTTGTACATGTCTCCTATATCAAGTTCACAATCTCCTCACAAGTCCCACCCTGACTGAGCCTATTCAGCCGGGCTGAATTATGTATGGGCCGCTATCTCACGAGGGAGCGGGGGAGCCAGGTTTGGGTCTTCGGAGTCAAAGTCTCCGCTGTCTCAGCTTGTGACCCTCGGTAGGCACCTAAGCTGTGGTTCCTTAGGGGACAAAAGTAGGGTCTTTTAGCATGTAATAATATATGCCAGCATGTCCATCTGGTGGTGAATGTCTCCTCCCGTTCGTTTAGACTATGTGTTATTTTTTCCATGTTATAAATCTGTTTTGTGATATCTCACCAGTCGCGTAATGATGGGATTCTGGTTGTTAACCATTGTCTAGTTATTGCTTTTTTTTTTTTTTTTTTTTGCCGCAGTTAGAAGCAGAGAGAGCAGGTATCTAGTATTAGGGCCTCTATGTGGCCTAGGGAAGATAAGGAATAAGTACATCTCTAGCGACAGTTGGAGTTGCGGGTCTATGAATTCTTGTAACTGGGCCTCCAGTTGCGTTAAGAAGGCCTTGAGTGCCGGGCAGGCCCACATAATGCGAGTCAGGTTCGCCTGTGATTCGCCACACATTCTCCAGCACTCCGCTGTTTTGTTTGGGGAATAGTGACTTGTGACCACTGGGGATCTAAAGTAGCGGACCAAAACCTTCCAGGCATATTCCCTCCATTGGTGTGAGCTAGTGACCCGGGCAGAGTGGCTGCACGCCTGCCTCCAATCCCCCAAAGAAAGTTGATACCCCGTCTCCCTATACCATTGCATACGAATGTCCTTAGCGAGGGTTTCCCTTTGTGAGTTAAGGGTTTGGTAGTATAGTGATATCAAGTGGTCTTGCTTCCTCGTATTGTTTAGTTGGATTTGACATAGAATTAGTGCCGGGTAACCTTCCGGGTTCCACAAGGATCGTGGGAGATTTTTCACATAGTGTCGCAGTTGTAGATAGCGGAAGAAGTCCTTATGTGGTAGTTGGAATTTTTTTTGGATTTCCTCATAAGTCCAAATACATCCTTGTGTCACTATTTGTAGCAAATACTTTAACCCATGCTTTTCACATTTCAGGAAACCATTGTCCATATTGTTTGGTGGGAAGTCAGTTAAGATTGAGATTGGGCAGAGAAGCGCTTGATATGATAACAGTTGGTGGGATTTTTAAGCGTGAACCAATTCTTAAACTGGTCCGTTAACCAAGGGTTGGAGATCTGGTGGGTTCTTTCCCCTGGTTCCTGGCGATACATGGCCCATAAAAAGGCCTCGTCATTTAATAGTGACTTTTCTGTTTCTAGCCAGCGTGGATTGGAGGTTCTATTCTGTGAGGCCATCATGTGAACAAGGGTTATCACCTGTTGGTAAAGTTTTAGGTCGGGGAGTGCTAAGCCACCGTCTTGACGTGCAAGGGAGAGTATCTTTAGGCGGACCCGGGGTTTCTGATTAGCCCATATAAATTTCACTATTAGGCGGTTTATTTCTTGGAAGGTTTTTAGTGGTATGTATAGGGGGATGTTTTGAAATAAGTATAAAGCCCTCGGAAGGATTATCATTCTGATTAAGTCTATTCTCTTCAGGAGGCTAAGGGGCAGGGTTGTCCAGGCCTGTAGGTCTTGTTTTAGTTGTGTAATAAATAGTACATAATTATGTTTATAATATTTTGTAGCATCCTGAGGTATGTGTACTTCCAGGTACTTTAGCTTCAGCAGGTTCTATCTGCCTGGCAGTGTATCGCGGGTACTCTGTGTAGGAGCATATTGGAAAGTGAGGATTTCCGTTTTAGCCAAATTAAGCTTGTATCCTGACACCAAGCTATAAGTATCCAGGATTTGTCTCACTGCGGGGATCGATCGGTCTGGGTTCTGGAGATACAGAAGAATGTCGTCCGCATATACTAACATATTAAAATGCCAGCAGAATAGGCCTAACGGTCTTTCGCGTCTGCTCGTTTGGTCAGCCCCCACCCTGGGAGCTGACCTTGCTGCCCCCCTCACCTTCTCTGGCTTCTCCCTTCCCAGTTCTGGATATTCTCGCTGCATTGGATTTTGCTTCCAGAACCCTTCCCCTGTACCTGTCCCACCCCCTCTTGAACCCCTCCACCGTCTCTGCCTCCACCAGCCCCTAGGTAGCACATTCCATGGCTCCACCACCCTCTCAGTGAAGTAGCACCTCCTTCTTTCTCCCCTGAATCTTCCCCACTCCAGCTTCCACCCATGCCCTCTAGTGACCCACTCCTCCTTCCTTCGAAGCACCCTGACTGTTCCTCCCCTATTTACCCCCTTCATGTACCTGAAGACCTCTATCATGTCCCCCCGGTTCCTTCTCTCTTCCAGTGTGTACATATTTAGCTCTTCAAGCCTTTCCTCATAGGTCCTGTCCCCCAAGCCCCAAATCATTTTAGTTGTCCTCCTCTGGACCCTCTCCAGGAGTCTAATGTCCCTCTTTAAGTGTGGCCTCCAAAACTGCATGCAGTACTCGAGGTGCAGCCTCACCAAGCAGTTATACAGAGGGAGTATCACTTCCCTCCTTCTGGAGGTGATCCCCCTAGCGATGCATCCCAGCATCCCGTTGGCCTTGGCTGCTGCCCTCCTACAAGTCTCCGAGTTGTTCATCTTGACATCCACCACCACCCTCGGGTCCCTCTCAGCCATCGAGACTTGTAGCATAAGGCTATGCGATGTTCCATATTTCCTATCTTTATCCCCTCGACCCGTTGGGATTCTCGGATTTGCTACGCTAAGGGTTCGATGACTATGGCAAACAGCAGAGGCGATAAAGGGCATCCTTGTTGGGTTCCCTTTTGAAGTTGGAAGTAACTAGAGTGATGCCCTTTCACCTTCACACATGCCTGTGGAGCGGAGTATATATTTTGCAGGATTTGAATGAAGACCGGAGGGAATCCAAATTTGTTTAAAGTTAATTACAAAAAGGGCCAGGCCACTCTGTCAAAGGCCTTTTCTGCATCTAGACTTATTAGGACTGTCGGATCTCTGGTCTTTTGCATCTGGTTCACCACATGGAGCGAGCGCTTGATGTTATTGGTGGTGGTGCGTGACCTCACAAAACCGTTTGGTCTTTGTGTATTAATAAAGGGAGAACCTGATCTAGACAGTGGGCCAGTATACTCATAAACAATTTATAGTCTTGGTTTAGTACTGATATAGGTCTATATGAGGCACAATTTTGGGGATTTTTACTGGGTTTAGGAATCTCCGATATGGTTGCTTAGGACCAGGACTGGGGTGGGGACTCCCCCTCCAGCACCGAGTTAAAGACTCGAAGGAGTGCAGGAGTGACCTGGGCTCTAGTGGCCTTGTAAAACTCCGCGCCATATCCATCTGGCCCCAGGGCTTTCAGGGATTTAATGTTGGCTATTACCTGCATCACCTCCAGCTCCATGATGGGTTCAACTAGGGAATCCCTGTGTGCCTCTGTGAGTGTTGAGAGGGTGACGGAGTTTAGATAGTTCAACCGAGCCGGGGGGGCGTTGTGGTCTCGGGAGTGTAGAGGGCTCTATAGAATGTAGTGAAGGCCTCCGTGATGTCATGTGTTTTGGAGAGCGGCTGGCCGCCTAAAGGGTGTCTTATGGTTGCGATCATTGCGCCCTTCTTCTGTCTGCGTACTTGGTACGCAAGCAGACGTGTGGCTCATGGTCCAACTTCATAAAATCGTTGCCTCAAGAAGGTGAAAGCAATTTCAGTCTGTTCTTGGGCCAGTTTATCTAGCTCCTGTTTGGTTTGTTGTAGCTGGGGAAGGATTGACTTGTCTCCCTGTTGATGTGCCGTTTGTAGGAAATGGAGTGTGTCTTCTAATTCTGCCCTGTACTCCTTGCACTGCCTCCCCAATTCCGCTGTGTATTTAATTACATGTCCTCTGAGGACTGCTTTGATCGTATCCCAGTGCACTGACGGAGTTGAGTCCGAAGAAGGGTTACTGTTAGAATTTCGGTGACTTTCTCTGAGAGGAACTCGCAAAACTTTTTTGATCGCAACTGGTATGGGTTTAACCTCCACTGCGTACTTCTGGTCTGTATGCCTAGGTCCCAGTGGGTAAACAGGGGTGCGTGATCTGAGATAGAAATGTCTCCAAGTTGGGCATCATGTACAGTATGGTGGCCAGATTTTCTATTTGGGTATATGCAAAATCTATGCGGGAATAGGTATGATGTACTGGGGAATAATAAGAGTAGTTTCTTGTCTGCGGGTGTAGTTTCTGACATACGTCACACCAGCCTACCTCTGATACAAATTTGTTGAACTTCTGGGTGGTTGGTTGTTTCTGGGGTCTCCTACTGGAGGAGTCAATCCGGGGATCCGTGGTTAGATTGAAATCACCTGCCATTAAAAGAATACCCCTAGTCTTCTGAACTATCTAGTCTAGTAATGGCCTCAGTTGTGAGACAGTGATGCCCGGTGGGAGGTATACGTTAACAAGAGTTACCTCTTCATCGTTAAGTTTTCCTCGGACAATGGTCAGCCTACCTTCCGGATCGGACCAGGTTGAGTCCATCTGAAATGGAGTGTATGAGGGTATAATAATAACCACTCCTCTTTGTCTACCATCCTTACAAGAGGAGTGGCAGACTTGCCCTCTGCTTAGTTTAGCTAGCTTAGCATGTTCGGCGGAGTTCATGTGGGTTTCTTGGAGGAAAACTATGTCCGATTTGGATCTTCTGATATATGCTAGGACCTTGGATCTTTTAATGGGAGAGGCAAGGCCGTTGATGTTTAGGGACAATAACATCAATCTAGACGCATGCATCTCAGCAGGTGATTGTGATGCTTGTTACCTGGCTCCCCGGGCCCCCCGCAAGGCATCTCTTTGAACCCGTGTAAGGTTTGTGACTGTACTTGATATAACGTGAGCCTGATGACTTTTTGATATACATTACAATACCAATAGAACAATGCATATAGGTTAACAAACAACATAGGTGTCAAAAACCACCATGTGGCCAACATGGTCACGTAAACATAAACTGAACAACTGGCACTTCCACTGATCCGGGCAAAGCCCCGATCTAGGGTTAGGAATAGAATCCTACCATTGCGGCCCTTCTTTACTTTGGGCCTTAGGTACCAATGGTACCTATAGGGAAAAGGTAAATGGGGTAGGTGGCGTATACAGCAGAGTCTCAGGCTCCCCTGAGATCTCTAATGATTTGAGAGGAATTTGAGTGATTTGATGGAGGGTTTGGCCTTCCTCAGCACAGATGGGAGAGTCCCCCACCAAGGTCCGGCTGTGTCTGTCCTATCCTCGACCCGCCATGGACTGAGGACACGAGAGGTGAGGAGTACACAACTAAACAAGAGTGCGCTCTCGCCCCCGCCACTCTTATGGGACAGATGGCCTGCATCAAACGGGAGTCCCAAGACATGGTCTGTTGTCACTGGCATCAAGGGTAACCCATGTTGCATCACTCAGGCCACCTCGTAGCGACTTTCGCAGTGGCCCTCTGAGTATCTGCCGGTCGTTAGTATCTGGGAGCTCAGGCAGAGGGGAGACATCTTGCTTCTTTCACTGGTATGCTCCAGAAGCTTTATTTGTCCGGGGCCGTGGGATGGAGCTATCCCGATCCTGTCCCGGGCGGCCCAGTTGGAGTATGACAGTTGTATTGGTCCATTCTTCATTCAAGGATGTCTTCCGGTCACCCCCTTCCCCTCCCCTTGCCCTTGCAATTCCACAGATCTACTTGTTTTGGTCTATCGCTTTTTTTGTAGGGCACCCCCCCCATCCTTGTTATGCTTTCCCCCCCTTCCCATGAGTCCCTCCTCCCTCTTCCCCATAAGTACCCCCTGTCCCGATTCCATTAGCATACCTCCCTCCTCCCTATCCCTGATGGTCCACCTCGCAGCCCTCAGTTATAGGTCTTGCAGGCATGAGTGTGCACCTGTCCCCCCGTCACTCCTCGGTCCCTCCATCAAGAGGGGTCCCTTTGTCATCGAGGACCCAAGGTCCACACATGTCCCCATTCGTCAGGTGTCCCAATGCTCTGTAATGCACTATGGAAGAACATGGAGGACATAAAGAGAGAGGGCGGAAAGGGAAAGGCAACCAGTTCAGCTTTTGGGCCCTCCCTCCCCCCTTCCTCCATCCAGTCCAGGGTCAACAAGGGGGCCAGGTGCTCCCATCTGCCAACGTTTCAAGGCCCGGACAGCGACCCCTTTGGCTGGTCCTCGGAGGGGCCATCCCCGGCCCCCCCATCCACCATCCGCCCACCCCACCCCCCAAAGCCCCTATGCTCTTAGGCCTCCGCATCCCTCCTGCAGGAGGAGAGCAGCCATCGCTCCTCCAGACTGGCGAAAGGTGTATCCTTCAGTCGCCTCCCCCACCCAGCCCACCCAGGCAATGAACTGAGGTGGCAGGCAGCCACCTCCAGGATCACCCCAGCAAGTAATCCAGGCCTCGGTAACGGCGCTCCTATTACGCAGCCAGCTTGAATATACTGTGCATTGAATATTCTCATTCCCGCTGTCTATATCTCATACCTTGAGGCCCAAGCTTATGAGGAATCCGCGGGGCAAGCGCCATCCTCCGAAGCCCCGGCCTGGATCCCCTCGGGGCAGCTTTCTTGGCAATCATTTCCCTTCTCATCCTCTCCCAAGTAACCTCGTACCCCACCCTCCCCGATCTTGTTGCCTTCCATGTTGTCTCTTGTTCATTTGGTGAGTGTAACCAGCCCGGTACAGTGTTTATTTCTGCACTGCCCTGCCTTGTTTTGGCAAGAAAGAGGCCCGGAGACCCTGCCTAGTTATTAACCCACCAGTCAGGCCAGATAAGCCCCAACCAAGCCAGGGCCTTTCCGGTGATTTGGGCCGTCATGCTGTTCCCAGGCAGCCACTCTGTTGCTCTCTCTACCCTGGGCTCCAATGAACATCTGAGAGTCTCCATTCGCAGGCCTGTTCTAAAATGTAATTTCTATTATATCTACCCAACTAGAAAAACTGTTGCTGATTTCCGGTAAACTGATCAGCTCCTACCCCCCTCCCTGTCCTCCAAACCTCCTTTACTCCCCCCCTTCCTCCCCAAGATTAATATAGTTTATTTTAACTTTTACTGGACCCATTTAAGTTTTTCCAGCGCTACTTCAGATGGGCCCCCATAATCAAACTGAAGTCCACATTTTATACTTGCGGCAGTTCATGTTTTAGGATCCTGCAGGGTCCCCTCTGCCTCCCGCGAGTTTTGGGTCCTGGACTTCAGGGTGCTTATTATAGTTTGTATGGCCTCCACTCCCTGACGCCATCTGGAATCTCATTGGCTAGCAGTCCAGGCTTTTTGGGCCAGCTTAGTTGCAATAGGCACTTCAGTGTTCGGTCGTTGTTGAGGGATCTCCATCTTCCTGGTCCTGAGTTCAGCGATCGCTGCAGCCGCGCTTTCAAATGTGAGAGGCCCCTCATTGAAATGAGTCACCATTTTGAGGGTAAAGTGTCCTAAAGCATCCAGAGGCTCACGCTTCAGTGCCTGGTATGTAGGCCCCTTCAGCCATCACCAGGGCAAAGTCATTTTTCAGGTACAGCCTGTGAGTTCTGTAGAAGACCGAGCCCTGTCTCCACGCTGTGTGGAGCACCATTTCCTTTTCTTGGTGTCTGAGGAACTTTAGCAGGATAGTACGAGGGCGCGCGCCTGCTGCAGGCCTGGGACCCAGGGTACGATGTACCCGCTTCATCTCCAACGTGATCGTCTCAGGTAGTTTGAGTTTCCCTTAATAGCTTTTGTGTAAAGGAGATCATTTCTGTGCCCTCCACTCCTTCCGGGAGCCCCGAGAGTCGGATATTATTCTGATGGCTCCTGCTCTCTGCGTCTTCTGCGCAGTCTTGAAGGCCCCTCAGTTGCAAGTGTAGCCGGACAATGGCTCTTTCAGTCTCCTCCACCCTCTTATCTGTCGCAGTCACTTGTTCCTCACAGCCGTCCTGTCTTTTTTTCTAGCTTACTGAGGTCAGTCCGGAGGGCAGTAGCAGGCGACCTCATCTCCTTCCTGTAGTCTCGTATCTCTGCTAACATTTGTGCCATCTGATCATTGCAGAATCGAGTATGGCATTTGGTCGGTCTGCAAGGTGCTGTGGCGGGAGGCTGATGAAGCCCGCGAGTCCCCGTTCTCCGAATCCTTTTCCTGAGATCTCTCCCCATCCATGCATTTTGGAGACTTCTGTTTAGCATCTCCTCTCTTCCTAGGCATTTTAGAACCTCTTGGGTGTAATTATGGTCGTTTTAGCCTGTGGCTGGCTGCTAATATCGAGGTTATTTAATTGGTCTCAGGGGGAGCCTCGTGACTTAAGCTGCTGCTCTAGTCATGACGTCACCGGAAGTCTCGTTAAAGGCATCCTTAACGTCATTATATGTTAACAGCACATATCTGCGATGAACAGGGTCCTGAATGAATGTAATCTAGACAGCGTAGGGCCCATACATCACCAGACAACCCAAAAAATCTCTCTCAAATGCTCACTGTACTAACAGTTTGGTATTCTCTTTGTTACAGGCACTTAACAACACTTGCAGGAAACATTTCTTCCTCAAAGTCCATAGCTTTTACAGAAACTCTTAGTTTACTTTCCTCTGGGCAGCTGTGAGAATCTTCAGCCCATCAGGAGTTGCCCCTTAGAACCACTGATTTGTCAGTACCTTCTCACATTTTGAATGAAAATGAACCCACTGGGGTTCCACTGGCACAGGTCTCCACCACTTCTTAAGGCACCGTTGTTGTTCCACACACTAGGGTGAGAAAAATGATAAGAGGTCCTTCACCCAGCCCAGGGAGGCTGGCAGGCACCTCTTGCCCTCTGCTGGAAAGAGAGCTCCTTCCTCTTCACTCTCCAAACTGGAAAACACACACTCTGAACTCCCCAAGATTCTAAACTGCTTCCCCTGCAGCTGAGCTAGAAGGGCTTATGCTGCTGCGACAGTTCTAAATTATGTATTTTTTTTTTGGAACTCTATTTCTGCTCCAATGAGCCCCGGGTAACTCTCTCCAGCATCCTCGGGGGTCTGATGGTCTCTACCTCCCACCTGAGACCCTGGATTCCTCTCCCCTCGTGTCGGCCGACACAGCTCCTGCATCTGAAACCCCCGGAGGAAGAGCCACTCTACCCACCCAGGGCGCTTTATCTTGTTGTATAGAGTGCCGGCCGTACACAAGTCGGACCGTGGAGAGATGGGTCCAGTGTCAGGAGTGTGGACCTGGAGGCTGAGGTGCTTTTGCATATCCCCAGGAGTGGTGATTTTCTCTTGTATTTTTCCGACCCCTCGGAGCTTGGCTTGCAAGGTGACGTTCTCTGCAACTCCGCTTCCCTGCTTACGCCTGCGCTGCTACTGTTGCATCCTCAGCTACCACCAGAGGTCGCTCTTTTTTTTTATTTAAGTTTATTAGCAACCAGCGGGTGCAATTAATACAGGTATGCCAGACAGGTTCAATGTTGTTTTACAGAATTGAAATATATGGTGTACGATTAACACAGTCCCTCTTTTAATACATTCTTTAAAAAGAAAGTGAATTTAGAGAAGGCGTATCTCCAATTTAATAGCAGTGAGACCACAATCATAGTCTTCTTGTCCCTACATCAGGGGGACCAATCTCCAGGCGGTCAGTCATTTCCCAACTATACTTAATCTGGAGTCCATAATAAAGAGAAGTAGAAAAGGGAAACCCCCCCCCCATTCAACTAGAGCTGGAGTTTCAGGGAGTCCGGATAGGGCATTAGACAGCGGTTGTTTCCCGCCAGAGATCCCATCTAGTCCACCTCCATACATACATATATTGGTGTTCTGTGGTTTATCTTATAAGTTATCTCTTCCATTTCTACAATTCCTTGGACTAAATATATCCAAGTACCTATAGTAGGGGTATAATTTTTCAACCACATTTTAGTAATAGATTTATGGGCTTCCGCCAGGAGGAGGGTCCAGAGGTATAACGGGTCTGCTCCAGTCAGGTTCTGAGGCGGTTCTCCCAGCATAAGGCAGGGCCAGTCCAGGGGGGCATCGAGATCGAACAATCTAGTAAGTGCCTGGGAGACATCCTTCCAGAAGGGACCAAGCCTTGGGCATAGCCATAGGATATACAAATAGTCTGCCCTTACCTCCCCGCAACCCCTCCAGCAGGAAGAATCTCTCTCAGGGTTCCTCCAGCTCGGAGGAAATAGCGTATCTTCACCTTCCAACTATACTCCTGCCAATAAGGGGAACAGGTAGTTCTGGGTGCCAGTTTAAATACTGATTCCCAGTTAATTCCTCGAAGGCCAGCTCCCCCCCCCCCACCTACATTTAACCTTTTCTAAATAATCCTTTAGATCCATGAGGGCTTTATATAATATAGAAATGAGGCCCAAGGTTTTCTGTGAGGATAATATTGCATAAAGGCTCTCCACAAAGGGGGCCATCATAGTTGGTTGAAGGTCTGCTCTATGGTAGTAGTGTATATAGTCCCTAACTTGCAGGTAGCGGTAGTGATCAGTATTGCGTAAACCAAAGTTGTTCTTGAGGGTCCTGAAATCTAAGACCTCATCCCCAGACATGAATTGTTTGACGTAAGCCAGACCTGCTCTCTCCCATGTTCTGAAGGTATGGTCTAGTCGGGACGGGGCAAAGGTTACATCCCATGAGGGCCTGTAAAGGGGCCAGAGGAAGGGTTTTATTTTATATTTCTGCCAGGCTCTGTGTGTCGCCCTTATGGTATCCCCTCACGGTCATTGGGGGGGGGGGGAATCTCCGGAGGCCTTCGTCTGAATAGAACAAACCCCCAGCGGTGGTCCACGCTCCTCTTCCTCCGCCTTCTCCATTTCCTTCCAGTTGGCGGCATAGGTAGGGATAGACCATTGTAGTACCCTTTTAATTTGCGTAGCGAGATAGTAATCCTCGAGGTCAGGAAGGGCTGTACCCCCCCCTTCACCTTACTTAGCTGGAGGACATGGGCATTTATTCTGAGTTTCTTATTGTTCCACACAAACTTTATAATTGTTTTTTGCCAATCAAGGAACTGTGCTTTAGGTATATAAGTTGGCAGATACTGAAAAAGGTACAAGTATCTGGGAAGAATATTCATAGTTACAGTCTGTATTCTTGAATATAGTGGGAAGTTTATCAGGGACCACCTATCTAGGTCTCTCTTCATCTGGTTAAAGAGTGGAACATAGTTGGCCCTAAAAAGATGGGAATTGTATTTAGTTAACCAGGCACCCAGATAAGACATCTTAGCTGCTGATCAATCGAGTGGCAGAAACTCCACAACCCTTTGGGAGGGTGAATAATAAAAATATAGAATTTCAGTTTTAGTTTTATTTAAGGTATACCCAGAATGTCTGCCGAATTCTGTTAAAATTGACCATATTTTAGGGATTGAAGTCTCCGGATGGGACAAGCAGAGTAAAACATCGTCTGCATATAGTGATATTTTCCGTTGTTGTACCCCGATTTCAATACCCCGCACCACCGGAGAGGTACGCACTGCTTCGGCCAGTGGTTCTATATAGAGGGCAGATAGCAAGGGGGATAGGGGACAGCCCTGATGGGTGCCTCTACCTAAGCTGAATCTCCTGGAAATTCCTCCATTTACCCTAACATAAGCTTGCGGGCCAGAATATAATGACTTAATACAATCAATAAATATCTATCGGAAGCCCATCCGCTCTAGGACCAGAAACAGGAACGACCAGAAGACCTTATCGAAAGCTTTTTCAGCGTCCAAACTCATGAGGCAGGCGGGTGCGGTGGATGACATCTGTTATGTCGATGGCTGAACGAACGCCATCTGGGGCTTGCCGGCCCGGAACAAATCCTGATTGGTCTGGGTTAATTAGCTCTGGCAGTATGGAATTCAGCCTAGATGCGAGGATCGACGTAAGGATCTTGTAGTCCGAATTTAGGAGTGAAATTGGGCGGTAAGATTCACCTCTAGCAGGATCCTTATTCTCTTTTGGTATAAGTGAGTTTGTGGCGTGCTGCCAAGGGGGGGGGACTGGTTTCGCCTCCCACCAGACCTCTGAGAAGACATCTGCCAGTAATGGGGTTGTTTCTGTGGCGAAAGTTTTATAAAATTCTGCCCCAAAGCCATCCGGTCCGGGGCACTCCCCTTCCAGAGCTTTATAGTTTTCAGAATTTCTAATCGTGATTGGTTTAGTAAGGGCTTGCCTTTCTCCTGGGGAGGGTAGGAGGGCAGGGCCCTAAGGTAGTCTGTGGTTTCCTGGGCTGGCACTGACTCTTGAGGGGTATAAAGTTTAGCATAATAGGAAACAAAGGCCTCCGCCACCTGGTCAGTCTTATGGGTCAAGCGACCAGTGATTGGGGAGACAATTTTGTTTATTGTGGCTCTGGCTTTAAATTACCTTAACCGGGCTGCCAAGAGTATAGTACCTCTGGGACCTCCCTCGTAATATTTTTGTTTAAGGAAAAAGAGATTCCTTTCAATCTCCTCCCTTTGAAGTTTTTGAATTTCAGCTCTCAGGGACCTAAGCTCAGAGTCCCTTTGCTTATCCCATTTTAATTTTTGTAGGGATTCCAAGTCTTCTAGTTTTTTATGTAGATTCTGTTGTTTTAACAAACTGTCTTTTTTTTTTTTTCCTGGGAGGCTATACATATTAATTGTCCCCTGATGGTGGTCTTTAATTTTTCCCATATGATTTGTGGCATCATCCCCGGTGTGGTGTTTTCGGCTACGGTGTTTGTTATATGTTGTTTAATTTTGTTTACTACCTCTTTATCCTGGAGCAGAGACGTATTCAGTCTCCAATGCGTTGTTTTTCTGGGAAGAGAAATAACGACCTCCAAGAATATTGGGTTATGATCTGAGAGGGTAGAGGTACCCACTCACATTGAGGGCAGGACAAGAATATTGTCTTTAAAAGTAAAAAAAAATGTGTCACGTCGGGAGTACACCCTGAACCTGGGCGAGTAACACATGTAATCTCTCGCTGTGGGATATCTTTCTCGCCAAACGTCCACTAGACCCATTTGATTTAAAATGTGTTTAACTGCCCGTGCCCTACGCTGATCCGGGTTCTGAATGCCTGAGGTAGTGTCTAGGTTTCTGTCCCAGATTAAATTCCAATCCCCCCATAACCAGAAGACCCTTAGACTTTTCCGTCACCAGCTGGGCAAGAGAGGCATAAAACTCTGTGGAGGAGCCGGGGGGGGGGGCGTAGACGCTAGCCAGGGTTACTGGAGTATCCTGCACTCTTCCCGCCGACATAATGTATCTGGCTCCAATATCCACCACAGTATCCTCCAGCTCAAATGGAAAGGATGCCGAGAGGAGGATGGCCACCCCTCTCTTACGTCCAGAATCCAGTGACGAAAAAAACACTTGTGGGTGTGACTTGGTTCTCAACTTTAGAACCTCTGAGGGGAATAAATGGGTTTCCTGTTTAAAAAAAAAAAAAAAAAAAAAAAAAAATTTCACCTCACAGTTCTGCCTAGTAATATATTTCTGAATTTCTTTTCTCTTCACCGGACTGAAGCATCCGTTAATATTGTAGGAGAGTACTTTTTATATTGTGATAAGTCATTTATACTTAACATGAAAACTCCACCTACTAACAGGAGGGAAGACAATATCTCTCAATCCGCCTGACAGTGCTATCTTTTCTAAAACATATGAGTACCCACATAACTTAAAAAACAACATTAACTTGAGACTTTTCAACAAGAGAACAAATTCCCGACCAACGGTCAAGGATGTATGCTCGAAACAGTCCTCAATTGAGGGCCCGAGCATGAAAATGAATGGGGCGGACAAGCCTTTTAAGACCCGTCTAACCCCCCTGAATCAGGTGTCAATCGACTTCCATGGGGAGGCTGGTGATGGTTTTCCAGCCATAGGGCAAGCGCAGGTTATGAGGGGGCTCCACCATGATGGTGTGTACACCCTTCTTCCCAGAGGGAAATCCCCTAATAGGGTTGTCCTAAGGTCAGTGAGTCGCATATTTCAACCTTAATCCGCCTCCCTCCGAGATCCATAAGGATCTATAGTGATATAAGTGATTCGCCCTTTTTGGAGTTTTTTTTTTTTTTTTTTTTAAGAAACAGTAACAGGTAAACAAATAGGGTTGTCTGAGGAAACTATGCCTCTGATGAATGTGGGCTGACTATATGGCTACAATTAAGGGTGTGGCAGTTATGTTAGCCCAGTTCTGGCCGATGGAGTAGTCGCCAGAGTGTGCCCTCAATGGAGCCCTCAGGTATGAACCACATCAACTTCAGCTTTAAATGACCAAGCAGCCTCAGGGGAGTGCCTCAACGGATGTGATCCACCCCTTAGGCTGATGCTCCACAGAGTTATGTCTTTAAATTAGTAGTTTTCATAATATCCAATTTTCTTTTCAAGCCTTGAAATCCCAGCGCATTCCCATGCAAACCCGTTTGAATTGCATCCAGTAAGTCTGTCTGCAGAGCGCCAGTTCCTGATGTCGCACTAGGACAGATCGCAGTGTCGCGCCTGGGGACTCCCGAGAGATTCAGTTAGTAGAGAGTCAATAGTGCTTATCTCAGAGGGCTCCAGCGCCGAGATCTGCCAAGCCTCGCGTGTATTCCTCGACAAACAGAGAGGTCGCCAAGGGAGCCCCTGCCCACGTATCATCAAGGGACAATCTTCAATGTGCGAGGAGAACCGTTAATGTAGTTTAACAGGAAGGGGCGGAAGCTTAGACAGAATGTCCAATCGTGGCACAAGAAAAACAAACCAGCTGTGCATCAGGACCAGGACCGAGGGGAAACGAGAGAAGAGAAAAGCGTGGATACCTTCACTTCCCCCTCGTAAGTCACGTCTCAACGTCAGTCCCAGTTGCCTCGCCCGACACAGATCCCTCGTCTTCTATAGGGAGGTGAGCTGCCTTTTTATTCAGCTACGCGGGGTCTCCAAGCTGGGCTATCAGTGAGGATATGTCTGCTCATAGATTCGCTTGTTGGGCTCCCTGGGCGGCACCTCATCTCGGGGGTCCCTTCTGAACAACATGCCAAGCCGAAGTGAGGAGGTCTTTTTCCAATCTTTCCTTTGTCAAAGGGGGCACTGCGATTCCCAGCGATTTCCAGGAAGGGAGTAGCAGATAGCAGGTCCTGAAAAACTTTTGAGCCCTTGTCTGTAGCAATTTTAAGTCATGCAGGACACAGGACCTGTGCTTTCATATTACGGGCCCGAAGTTGTCTCATGATCAGCCAGAGTAATTTTCTAGCCTCTTGAACAATTGTGGTGTGATCATTGTCTATGTGTATTCGGTGGCCCTCATACATCAGCGCTCCTTGTTTCCAGGCCACTTTTAAAAGCTCTTCTTTAGCTTGGTAGTTAGTGAGTCTTGCGACTATAGAGCGAGGCCTTGCATCTGGGTTTTTGGGTCGAGGAGCCAGAGACCTGTGCGCTCGGTCCGTCGTAAGATCCAGATCTTGGGGTAGTGAAAGGGTTTGCCTCAGAATTTTTTGTAGGAACAGGGCTACATTTTGATGTTTGCCTTCGGACTCTTCTGGAATCCCATATAGCCTTATGTTTTGCCTTCTATTTCTACCCTCGAGATCGTCCAGCTTGTGGGTAAGGTCCCGGTCTGTGGCCAATAGATAAAGTAGAAGTCTGTCTTGACGGTCCGACTGCTCCACTAGTTAGTTAACGCAGAGTTCGAGTTGTTCTGTTTTGTGATCGACTTTGGTTAAGTCTGTTCTGAAGTCGTTTAAGGTTTGATCCATCTTAGCCACTGTGCGAGCTGTTTGCATTATAGTTTCCCTGAGGCTCAGTGGGAATTCCTCGGCCGAGGCCTCCGAGTGCTGTAGGCCCTCCATTGCGTCTCTCTCTTGTGGATTACATCGTCCTTCTCCTTGCATCATTTCTCTTAATTTTTGCTTCGGGGTTGATGGCGGTTTTCCTGCTCTATTTATTTTTACTTTTACTGGTGAAGACATCCCTCTAAGTGGGTGATGTAGTTAGATTGAAGTCAAGAGGGAGACGGAGCTATGGATCTAAGCTGCCATTAGCTCGCTTACGTCACCGGAAGTCCCCAGAGGTCGCTCTTGAGCGACGGATCCCCTGTAACTCTCCTGGGAAGAGATAGCAGTCCTCCGGATGCTCAATCTCTTCCCTCCCCTGCCGACCTCCAATGACCCGGGGTCATTCCTGGACCCAGGTCGCTGGTGTGGTGTGGCATCCAGCACCTCAACCCTCAGCACCACTGGGCCGGTGCGACAGTTCTAAATTATATTGCTCATTCTGTGCCTAGCCTAGCAAGGTAAACAATGAGATAATGTGTGTAGAGAGTTTCTAAAAACTCCCTACTGCTGCCCAGAGACCTAGCTGGTCTAATACTGATGGGATTCTAGTAACTCCAGGGGACTGGGGGGTTACATATAAGTGCAGTAGTACATTACAAGGCAGTAGGAGTTGAAGCCTGTTTCGGCACCAGTATGTCTTACTGGCATGCTGGTCCAGGTGCCGGGTTTCTCCAGATATGCTAGTGCCCCAAATAGCTACAACCCCTGATATCAGTGACTTGCTGGGCAGTTAGATTGGGGGGGGGGTGTAAGCCAGATTAAAATCTGGTGCAGCGTGGTGGAATTTTTTTGCTTTTAAAATCCTGTGAATGACTTCTGGTGATGTCACCTGACTAATGGCGTATAGCTTAAGAGCTCCATTCGCCCACTGAGACTAAAACTCCATACAAGGCTGTAAAATCTAAAAACTTGCCACTGAACTCTCCTTGGACAAGGGCAGAGATGTCTACAAGGCACAAAAGTAAAGAATCGGCCGCTAATACGGCTCAGAAAACAGGGAAGCAGTCAACTCTGTGTTGGCAGGCCTCCTCCTCCTCCTTGACAGGACCCGCGGCAACCCTGACAGAAAACCACATGGACTGTCCCAACATAGAGGAAGAACGGGAACAGGAATACACTATCACTTCTAAACAGCTGATCGGGCAGCTGCAGAAGATCGGGGAGACACTTTCTAAACTGGAATCCCTGGTAGCTGAAAACAAAAGGGATATCCAAGCTTTTGAACATCGAACAGCAGCGCTGGAGGAGGCGACCACGGATCTGACACATACAGTCGGGCTACATAACTTGGTGCTGTTAGATTTACATTGTCGGGAGGCTGACTTTTATACAACAAAATAGAAGAATTGGAGAATCGTAACCGCCGCAATAACGTGTGAGTACACAGCCTACCAGAGAAAGCAGAAACGGGAGATGTGATCACCTTTATGGAGGGCCTGCTGAAGGAAATACTTCCCTTACCTTCAGACTTGCAGCTTAATCTGATCCGTGTGCACAGGTCTCTCGTAGCTCCCCCAAAAGATAGCAACGCTAAGCCACGTTCCATTGTAATGGCATTTCTGGACTTCCGTGTAAAGAAGCAAGTATTAAAAGCAGCTTGAGGTAAAAAAGAAGTGTTTTTTGGCGACAAGCGTTCTTCTGGAACATGATTACACTCCCGCGACAGTACAGAAGAGGCACAGGATTTTAGCCGTTCAGAAGCAACATAGAAAGGCTTAAAGGCATTTTTGGAGTACCCTGTGAGTGCTTACTCCAGATGGAACAAAACGGTTTGCAGAGTTAACTGAGGCCAAGAACATCCTGACATCCTTGGGCATCTCAACTGATGAAACAACCTCCAGATTCCCAGAAAAGGAGCTGCAACAAGCAGATTGGCAACAAACCCCTTTGCCATGCTCAAACAAAAGGAGAGCCAGAGTTCTTTGGAAAGCACTGCAGGATAACACACCAACTACGCAACAGGCCTCACAACATAAGCAACCCGACATTTTCTCTACGAATGACCCGCAACCCACGAAGGGGATCGAAACACCTGGACTATGCTGAAGATTGGCTGCTGCTGGGCGGATGCCTGGATGCCAGAACAATCTTTTTGAGTCATAACCCCCCTCCTTGAGGTGGGAAGGGTATTTAAAAATATAATAACGAGCCTGGGTAAATAGAGAAAACATGAATATACAACAAGGTCCTAGTAGGGGCCTATCACTTATTTCTGGTTGCCTTATGATCTCACCACTCCTACTCTTCTCACCCCTTCCTTCTTCCCTCAAGGTGGTATTTCGTTCTGGGCTGAAATTGTTCAAACTGTCTTTAGCAGATAGGTGGGCAGAGGGCAACAACCACCAGAAGGCACAGTTATAAGCCTCAGTGTGACATACAGGTGACAACCCCAGCAGTTGCCCACATTACCAGGAGTGGCAAAGCTCTTTGTACATCAGTTCTCCCTTAATAAGGGGAATGGCTAGGGGAAAGGAACAAGGGTGAGTATACCTTGAAGTCACCTACACAGGGTTAAAGCTATACTCCCTCTAGTTAGTTCCACTCTTTATAAATTGAAAAGTTGGAAAAGATTCTCAAAGGTTTTTCATGGTGTTTATTGAGATGTTCAATTTGCAGAGTTTTACAAATCTGTTAGCAGTTGTTATATGTAAGTTAGCTGTGCACTTTGAAATGTGTAGTCAAGTTTATAGGGAATGTGTAGCCCTCCCCACTTGGGACTTCTATCATGGGGGCTCTTAGGGTCATTACGTACAATATAAGGGGCCTTCACAGTCCCATCAAGCGCCCAAGACTTCTACAGGAGTTTAACAAGCAGAAAGCTGAGATTGTACTCCTTCAGGAAAGGCATCTGGGACCCGAGTATCATAAAAAATTAAGGAGGTCCTGGGTGGGGGAGGGTCACACATCACACTTTACTGAACATACAAGAAAGAGAGAAGTAGCCATATTAACATGAAAAAATAGCCCTTTTAAAGTGACCAATGTCTCCTTGGATCCTGAAGGCCGGTTTGTCTAGGCAACAGGAATTTGGAGAACATGAAGTTAATTTACCAAATTTGTACACCCCTAACGAGGAGCAATTGCGACACAGTTTTTTCCTAGACACCTTAACTAAGGGGAACATTGATTCTAACAGAACACATATTGTAGGAGGAGATTTTAACACTATTTTCTCCCCCTTATTGGACAGATAAGGAGGGAGGTCGGGGACCTAAATCCATGTCCTCCACATTGCACAAAATCATGTCCGAATTCGGTTTGCTTGATATCTGGAGGTATTTAAATCCTAAGGTAAAAGACTAGAGCTTCTATTCCCCAGACACGGCGTCTATTCCAGACTAGGTTTTTTTTTCCTTATCTCCACGGAGTGGTCCCACTTAGTGGAACCATCAAAGATTGGTATCTCCACGATCACAGATCATGCCCCTGTTACAGACCCTCCAACTTTTCATTAGTCAAAATAGGTACACTTCAGTGTTTCGGTGCGGCCCCCAGAAGCTCTGGGGGTTTAGATGTTCTGTGGTGAGTTTTGGGGCTTTTATTGAAGATAAAACACAGTTTTTATACATATTATGGCAGATAACAGCAGATACCAAAGAATTAGCTGTTTCAGCAAATACTACAAAATTTTAGGCCATAAAGGAAATTTTTTTTTTTTTTTTAAATGACTGTGGGCAGTATGGTATAAGAGGTGTTGACATATCCTTTTAAAGCCTAAAACACTGATTGATATAGATATCTGCGTATACCCTTTATTTTACATGACTGTTCTGTCCTCAACCTCTAATTGCTGCATCACATAATGGCTAGGAAAAATACAAAAAGACAAAATTTAGGGGCTCATGACAGAACACAACAGCCATGTAACCAATGCCTTTACAGAGACATGCCAACCCCTCTTATACCATAATTGTTTACAGTTGTTTAAAAAACATTATATATATTTTCAGTGATGGCATGGAATAAGATCACTGACCACCACCCACCGACTGTAAGCCAAATGAAGATAACCATGATCCTCTTTGGTTAGTCTGAGCCTTTGTAGCTGCCTGGCAGTGAGAAAGTAACACTTGGGCTGTTTCTGGCTGCCACACTGGCAGAACCACCTTCCAGTCACACTGCTTTGTTCACAAACTAACCATGCACCTTTTTGTTTCTCTCCTCACTTTCTTCTCTCATTTATTATTCTGTGGTCCTAATACTATTATTAAATCAGCAACATAAATGCATACATGTAAAACCTGCAGGAGGCAGGCAGTAAGTAACAGGGAGGGTATCAGTTGGCTCAAAGGGTCATAGTACCACAGAGCGATGTTAGGGCCCCAAGGAGCTAATTTTATAAAAGGGGGCTACACATGGGCCAGGAAGTCCAATACATCATTCTGCAAGAGGGTGTCTGTCCTGACTGCCCCCACCACTTGCAAGCAACAGTGACCAGCAGTGCTGTCACCATCTCTGCCCCAGAATGTCACTGCGTGCCATGGATGTGTGGGATGAGTCAGGGCACACAGAAGGTTCAGATTTTATTATTTGCTTATGTTTACAGGAGTAGACTGTACTTACTTAGCTCTACCAGACATCGGTTTTCTGGTCCTCAGTTCCTCTCTCTGTTGTCCCTCCGAGCACAGTTGTGGCATACAGTGAGCTGCTGCTTTAAAATGCTTTCTGACCCACTCCTGACTGAACTCAGTCAGCTGGTGATGCTGTACTAGCCTTGCTGCTCGGTGACAGCTGAGCTGACAGACCCGCTCCTGATGACAGCTGATCCGGCCCAGACTTGGGGGGGGGGGGGCAACCAGTCACTGACACCAGACCCTCCAACTGTACCGGTTTTGCCGGTACAATACCGTTTTTTAAACAATGATACTGTATCCTGACTTACTGGTACAATGGACTGAATTTGCAGCAAAATCCTCCAAGCTTCTCCTTACTTGACATTATCATTTATACCTGAGCCAAGCTCTGACTGCTGCTAGCCAGCAGCACAGTCCCACTCATGGAGCATCCTAACTAGTCCCCATGGTAACCACCAGACAGATGATTTTTCTGGTGCATTACTGGGTGTACCCTGCAGAGAGCACCTTACAATCTCCAGGACAGTTCGAGTACCTCAGGTGTTTCCCTTGATTGACTGGGACCAAGTCCACTGCTGGTTGTGTTCTCCTCAGCTGCTGACAGACACTGGCGGGAGAACAAGTGAGCGCAGCCGGCATGAGTTTACTTGCGTGAAGCTGCAGCCCTGAGAGGTCAGTGAATGTGTGGCAGATCAGTGGGCAGACAAGACGTCTATTAAGTCCTGTGGGAAAGTTAAACTTTAGTTTAGCAGGCTGGTGTTTGAGTCGGATGCGGCACCAAGTCTTTGGATTAATTACCATGGACTGTTCTTCCCTTCGCTCATCGTCACTCCATCCTGTCTCCCTGTGTGGTGGTGCCGGTAGTGTGGTGTCGGTGACTGGTTGCACCCCCCCCACCAAGTCTGGGCCGGATCAGCTGTCATCAGGAGCGGATCTGTCAGCTCAGCTGTCATTGAGCAGCAAGGCTAGTGCAGCATCACCAGCTGACTGAGTTCAGTCAGGAGTGGGTCAGAAAGCATTTTAAAGCAGCAGCTCACTGCATGCCACAACTGTGCTCGGAGGGACAACAGAGAGAGGAACTGAGGACCAGAAAACCGATGTCTGGTAGAGCTAAGTAAGTACAGTCTACTCCTCTAAACATAAGCAAATAATAAAATCTGAACCTTCTGTGTGCCCTGACTCATCCCACACATCCATGGCACGCAGTAACATTCTGGGGGGGGGGGCAGAGATGGTGACAGCACTGCTAGTCACTGTTGCTTGCAAGTGGTGGGGGCAGTCCGGACAGGCACCCCTCTTGCAGAATGATGTATGGGACTTCCTGGCCCATGTGTAGCCCATCCCCCCCTATAAAATTAGCTCTTTGGGGCCCTAACATCATCTGTGGTACTATGACCCCGTGGGCGTTAACTGATACCCCCTCCCTGTTACTTACTGCCTGCCTCCTGCAGGTTTTACATGTATGCATTTATGTTGCTGATTTAATAATAGTATTAGGACCACAGAATAATAAATGAGAAAAGAAAGTGAGGAGAGAGAGAGAGAGAAAAAGGTGCATGGTTAGTTTGTGCACAAAGCAGTGTGATTGGAAGGTGGTTCTGCCAGGGTGGCAGCCAGAAACAGCCCCTCCTACAACAGGCCAAGTGTTACTTTCTCACTGCCAGGCAGCTACAAAGGCTCAGACTAACCACAGAGGATCATGATTATCTTAATTTGGCTTGCAGTGGGTGGGTGGTGGTCAGTGATCTCATTCCATGCCATCACTGGAAATATATATAATGTTTTTTAAACAACTGTAAACAGTTATGGTATAAGAGAGGTTGGCATGTCTCTGTAAAGGCATTGATTACATGACTGTTGTGTTCTGTCATGAGCCCCTCATTTTTGTCTATCTTTTTGTATTTTTCCTAGCCATTATGTGATGCAGCAATTAGAGGTTGAGGACAGAGCAGTCATGTAAAATAAAGGGTATATGCAGATATGCATATCAGTCAGTGTTTTAGGCTTTAAAAGGATATGTCAACACCTCTTATACCATACTGCCCACAGTCATTTAAAAACAAACTTTTTTTTCCTTTATGGCCTAAAATTTTGTAGTATTTGCTGAAACAGCTAATTCTTTAGTATCTGCTGTTGTCTATGGAATATGTATCAAAAGTGTGTTTTATCTTCAATAAAAGCCCCAAAACTCACCACAGAACATCTAAACCCCCAGAGCTTCTGGGGGCCGACCCCCGGCTTTAATATGCCCCCACTCACTGAAACACTGAAGTGTACCTATTTTGACTAATGAAATGTTGGAGGGTCTGCTATACTGTTTTTACCTAAACTTTTATGTATTAACGAGATGATGGCCAATTTCTGTACTGTAACGCTATGTGTTTATGTGAAAACAATAAACATAAAGTTAAAAAAAAAACAAAAAAACAGGCCCTATGTCAAATACTAAGGTAACCTGCATCAATACATGCTTACTAGAAGTAAGTTTCCAACACATGCATGGTGCTAGGCTGTATCTTGGGGAATCCTTGTGGTGCTCAAAACAGATGGTCACTACCACTGGTTATAACCTCGTATTAAGGGTTGGGAACTTCCGCAGTTTGCCCTGCAACTTCTGCGGCTCCATTCAGCTGCCACCAAACATTGAGCTGGTTATGCCAATACTAGCTGAATGCACCAGCCTAAAGTCTTGAATATATCAGGTCAGAGAGCAGCCATCCTGGTTTTACCCAATGCCCCATCATTCTTAAGGTTGCATATTGATGAGTTTAACGTTCAGTTATCTAGGCCGGCCCGGTGGCACTGAGGGTTGAGACGCTGGATGCCACGCCGGCGACCCGGGTTCAGGAACGAGCCCGGACCATCGAGGGTCGGCAGGGGAGAGAGGATCGGCGTCGGAACACTGCTCTCCTCTCTCAGGAGGGATCCAGGGGTAGCCCGGAGCAGCAGTGGCCCCCGGTGGAGACCGGCTGTACTGCGGTGCACAGGGCTCACACAAAAAAACAAACTGGGAAGACGCTGAGCAGCTGCCTTCCGGACTTGAGTGGGAAAACCAACATAGCGGGCTGGATAGCATTGCACGTCCCACGTCTGGGGTGTAAATTCTACGTAAAAAGCCCCACCAGCCTCGATAGGCGACGGCCATCCTAGTGCCGAACCGCCACACGCCCAACACTGGAGCCCTGCTACTGCCCTTTCAGACTCCTTGGGCCCTTCATCCCCCTCTGGGCTCAGGGAGAAAGTAACACCCTTGAAGATGACAGGGTTCACAGTGGGCGGTAGAGCGGCATAGGTGAGCGGAGAGGCCCGAGAGAATTCCGGTGCCTGGGGGAGATTAACAGAATTGGGGGGGGACACCCGGTTATCTGTCTCCCCCCCCCCCCGTGCCCGTTAATGCTGCAAGGCGCAAAAACTGGGGGAAAAGGATTTTGCCATCTTGGAGACTCTAATTTAGCTGTATTATAGAAAATAAGTAAAACTTGTAACAAGCTGCATAGCTTCTTCAGTAAGTCACCAAACAGCATTGTACCATAATTTCTTGTAACTTGAACATTTAAGTAAATGGCAGTACAGATTAGTCATTTAAACTTTGAAAACTGTAAAGTCTTTCAACAGTCTGTCATGGGCTAAAACAGTTCCTTGGTAAAGTTTCTGAAACTGTATGCTCCCTGAACCCCAACAATGCCCCATGTGTTGAGCACCACTAGTAAAGTCATAGATTCTTAAGCCATTGTGCCTTGGGGTGTTTGCTGGATTAAGCTAAATCTGGTTTGGTATTGTTTGGGAGTAGTTTGATTGTATATTAAAGATAATACAGCTTACCAAGGGGATCAGTTCTCCTCTTCATGTTCCGAAGAGGGCCCCTCTTCTGCCTCAGCATTTTGTTGAGCCATCAATTTGCCCACAGAGATGCTCACCATTTTTGTGTCTATGAACTGGTATTGCTGCAGTGAAGATGGGCTGGGTAGGTCAATGAGTAGGGGATCATAAGTTCATAAGGCTTGCACTTCCCTCAATCGAAGGCTTTTTGGTGGGTTCAAGTAGCACAGAACAAGTCTGGAAAAAAACAGTATTTTGTGTTCCTGAAGCATAATCGAAGCCCTGTTCCTCACTGCTCCCAGTAGCAAGTCTGTTTCTGCTGAGGTAGCCAATGCCATCAGGAGGGTTTGCAGATTCTCTTGCGCAGTTCTTAGCCCAGGGATAGAAATTCACTTTTTTAATACTTGCACCATAGTGCATATCGCCAAAACGTTACATGCACCAGAGAAACGTTACATGCACTAGTCAAAACATAATAAGACTGAAATGAAACTTAAGGAGACAAAAGAATACTAAAAATTGTAGTACTGTGCTTCACACACTTGATCTTCCCTGCCTAATTAACCACTAAGAACACTGATTAAGGAGCCGGCCTAGTGGCGCTGAGGTGCTGGATGCCTTACCTCATGCTGTGCCAGCAACCCGTGTTCAGGAATGAGCACGGGCCGCCGAGGGTCGGCAGGGGAGGAGAAGGATCGAGCGTCCAAGGGAAGGGGGTGTCACCAGCAGTCAGTGTCGACTGCCCCCTAGCGGTGGCTGGGGGACAGCACACTGATGCTCAGAAAGGGGAGGAGAGGAGGCAGACGCTTGGAGGAGCACGTGCAGACGCGTGCATGCTCTCTCCTTAGGGTGTCATTGCACACCTTCTCTTCTAAGGGGAGAAAAAGTAAAAAAAAAAAAAAAAAGTCCTGGGCGCGGCACAATGACATCCAATCCCTGCAGGCCCCGCTCCCGTGAATAGCGGTAACTTCCACACTGGATCCGTTCCGGCGGGTTGAGGGATCCCCTCCACAGGGGCCAAGCCATGGAGGACAGCGGAAGGTGAGCGGGGGCCGGGGCTGGGGGATCAGGCTTGAAGGTGTGACGCCCAGGAAGAGAGAAAGAAATTAACTGTTAAAAAAAAAAAACACTGATTAAGGACATCTTTGCCAGACAGATTTTCTTTGCACACTTCTGTTCTCCACAAGAACTGTATATTGAACTGCACCAGTGATCTGTGCTGTCTCACGTGCATCTTAGCAAGACTCTGCCCCCATCCTCAATTCTGGGCTCTGACTGCTGCTGAACAACATTCATCAAATGGTGTTATAACATGGAGTAGAGAAAGATTGGTACCTGATTGGTAAAGAACCATCAGGTGACCGTTGATTAATCCATGATATTTGCATAGCAAGTGGTGAAACGTCTAACCTGAGAGATCAGTGAGTGGTCCAAATCTTGTTATTGTGCCAAAAACTCCAGTCTGAGCGGCAGCCATTGCTGTTCTCGCTAAGCGAATCAGAGCTGAAGCCTGTCATGTGTTGCAGCACGGTGTTCAGTGTTGTTGCACTGTTGTCTCTCTGTCTCCCAGGTGCTGAGTGCTACTTGTCCCCCCCATCCTGTTGTTGTCCAGTACCCATTGCAGCCTGCGCTTTTGCCCACTCACCCTCCCCATGGACCTGGTAATGTTCCCTGCAGGGCTGTAGGACAGAAACACAGAGACACATGGAGTGCTGCAACATTTGTACTGGTCTGGAGAGGGGTTCGCTTATCAGAATAATGCACATGCCAACTCGGACAGTGCATCCCCTCTTGCAGAACTTGTTCACAGCGTACTTGTACTGCACAGTAGAATGGCACTTGGTAGAGAGTGCGCCCCCCCCCCCACGATCTCCATTCCGTGTACTACCAACAGACAGTGAGTGCCGACCTCTGCAAATGGTCATATTGCTTGTGGCCACAGTACCTCACCGAGTGGGTGAGAGAAAGTGTTGTGGCATACTTGAGTTCCGGATCTTTTGACAATCGTAGAAACTCTCTCTCTCTCTCTCCCTCTCTCGTACTTGGAAAGCAGCACACTGGGATGAGGAGGTTAGTAGACTCGTGTCTTGAGGCATGCAGTCCGTGGTTCCGATCAACGTTGTTGTCTGACAGGGAGTGACAGAGTGTGCAACCGACAGCCACAACTGTGTGGGAAGGTGGGAGAGAGAAAAAGAGAGCTGTGACACTTGCTGTCACTGAAACGCAAAGAGACACAGTAGTTATGTTGGTGTTCCTCAGAACTTCATAACAGTATACCATTCAGTGAGTGCTGCAAGTATATGGCCCCCCTGACACACTGATCAGCACTGTCCCAGTCTCTACTGTGTTCACTTCTGTGACAGAGATGTGTGGCAACATTACACTGTGGTCTCCTCCTGCACCATTACTCCCCAGCATGCCCGTTGCTGCCTCGTGTCTCCCTTTCACTCCGGCAACACTTTCCCTGGCGTGACAAGCTGGGCTCCCGCCCTGCACCATTTCTCCACACTGTGCCTGTTGCTGTATTGTTTCCCCCTTCCCCTCCCATGTAGCAGGATGGTATCCTGCTATCAATCTGCACGACCATAGCCAGGAGTATCAAAACAGATGTCAGAGCCGCGGACGTGTCCCATTCCCATACGAGCACTGCTGCGCTCAGAGACATTTACTGTTTTCCTGTGTTCAGTGGGTGAAAGTGCATTGATGCAGCCTGCTATAAAGAGCAGTAGCAGCGCAGGATGGATGATTACTGACCCGCTCCATAAGAGAGATTTAACTTTTTTCCTGTGTTCAGTGAGTGAGTGAAAGTACAGTGCAGCATTGACGATTACCAAACTGCTCAGTCACTTCTCCCTGTGAGACATTTACTGTTGTCCTGTGTTCAATGAGAGAAAAGTGCCTGTCATGGGTTATTGCTTACTTGCCTGTACAGTACTGCAAAGTGGATATTCAACAATTCCAGGGTGTGCAGTTATTGGGGATTAATCCACACCCTTGGTGCTGTGAGGTCACAGAGCCTGCGGCCTCGTGCCTCACAACGCACCCAGGATGTTAATTAATCCCCAATAACCGCACACCCTGTCATGGGTTATTACATACTTACCCAATTGATAGATGCTCTTCACAGCAAAAACAAAAATCTGCTCTTCCAGGATTGTCTTTTCAGCAGTCGCACGATCTTCTACTGCAAGTCATGTGAGTATACTTATTTTCAGCGACAGTGACGGCACTCTCACAATTGGTTGCTAGAGAGCCTCCCTCTCCTCACACATATATTGCCCAGCAGTGCCAGACACTAATAACACAGAGATGTTGATACTGTCTATTAGTGTGATGTAAGTGATTGATGGCGGGCACTCCTAATCCGACCCCCCGCCTCATTGCCATGATTGGACCTGGTGCACTGCAATTCCTCCTCTCTGCTCCCCCCTCCCCTGCCAGTCACACTGAGTGACTCACACAAGCAATCTTTAAAAAATAAAAAATATATATTTTTTTTAAATTACAGCTTATACTTGCTCCTGCCTTGACCACACCACCATTTCCCCAGGCCCCAACTACAACGTATGGTGTGGTAGCATTCCACAAGTCTGTGTGATTTAAAAAAAAAAAAAAAGTGCTTCCACCACTCAGGCCTGTATTCTCCCAGGCAGTGCAGTGGCTGCCAGCAGTGCTCCTCAAGTCTTGGACACCAGGTTCAGTGTTGCATGCACTATTGTGCATGCAAGGAACAAAACTACATGCACCAACCAGCCAGTTCCCACTTACACAGGGAACAGGTTTTGCATGTTAATTTTGATCCCTGTCTTACTGTCGGGGGTAATCCTATAAACCCTGACCAAATTGAAAGTATTGTACCCAATTGCTTCAGGGATCCATGCCCTCTGAAATTTCATTGGGTCGTCCCCCTTGGATCCTTTGAGGGGACCCAGTACTCTGATGTTCACTGAGTGAACCGTATTCTCCAGTTGCATAATGCTGCCTTTAAGAGTCAACTGTTCCCTTATTGTCGTAGTGGCTACAGCTAATGTATTCCCTGCCATTGATTCAGACTCCTTCACTGTCTCACTGAAGGCTTCAGTTTTTATGTTTGCTTGCACGCATGTGCAAGAAACAGTGCCACCATACGAGTTTTCATAGGTGTGCCTCCCCCACTTCCAATGCCCTGCTCCTTTTTGCAGGCGTGGCTGCACCGCACCAATGAATGTCCAAGCTGTCTATGACAGCCGTTCAGATGCAGTGGTGTACAGTTCTGAGAAAAACACTGCTACAATCAGCGGTGGTAATGTGAAGGCAGTTTGCATACTGCCATCGGCAGTATGCAAATTGCTGGCATGTCAGCACTGCATCTGAACTGTCATAGACAGTTCGTCTCCCCCCCCCACCCCCACAAACACCTATATAGCACGCTGGGAGCCCACCCCAGCGTGTTCATGCGCTTCCCTCCAAGCCCGCACACTGTGTGACTGGGTGTGCCCAACCCCGTCAGTTCCACCCCCCAAGAAGCAAACTTTCTGGTGCCATGCTGGAGCCCACCCCAGCGTGCTCATGCGCCCCCACACTGTGTGACCAACGAGGGTACCAATCCCCGGCCAGCTCCACTGCCCCGCCTCCCCCAAAAGCAGACTTTCTGGTGCTATGCTGGGAGCTCACCCCAGCGTAGCCGAAGTCTGTAGCTCAAAGGGATGCCCAATCCTCCGTCGGCTCCACTGCCTCTGCCACAACAAAGTTGCAGGTGCCACGCTGGGAGCCCACCCCAGCATGGCAAAAGTCCCACGTCGTCTTAAAAAAATAACCTAGAACAAAAGAAAATGGTCTCTGGTTGACTGTCTTGCCCCCCTCAACCCAACTTGCACCCACCCTCTGTGTACCCCACCTCTCCACACACCCCAACCCCCATACTTGCATATGGAGGCCAGCACGGTGATCTTCAGTGGACCGGGAACACATCTGCACTCTTCAAAGCCGACTGCGAAATGAAGAAATGCCGTTAAGCTGTATAATGACATAAATATGTTTTGGTTTTTTTTTTTTTTTTTTGCAACTTTGGTGCATATCTCGGCCATTTTGGGGAATATTTTCACCAAATTTTCAACATGGGGTTCTTGGTACCCCTCCTCATGAACTCAGCCACATCATTTTGTTATTCGGTCCCGAAAGGTGATTTCGCAGTCACTGCGCAGAACCTCCTTCGGGACAAATAACAAAATGACAGTGTCACAGTTCATAGGTAGGACCCCCCAAAACCCTATGTTGAAAATTTGGTGAAAAATTCCCAAAAATGACATTTTATAATGATGTGTTATGCGGTTCCTACGCGCGCTAAGTAACGCCGAGAATTTTACTGTTTTCATTTCAGACGCATAACATTGCTTCTTAACACACCTCCTTATGAGCAGTACAGCTGTCATTTTTCACATCTTGCCCAAAATGTGGTTTTGCATATGTAGCGCACAATGGCGCGGTTGGTGTACGGAAATCAATGTTTGGGACAGATTAAGTAAATCACAGTGACACTGTTCATGAGCAGAGGTCTGAAAATAGCTATGTTGAAAATTTGGTGACAAAAGTCCATAAAATAACTGTGTTACAAGCGTGCATTGCGCAGTTTCCATGCACCCTCGTAAATTCACAAATTTTGTAATATTTTCAGTCCAAATTTTCAACACTGGCATTTTTCCACTTCTCCTTATGAAATGCGTGTTCGCTGTGGGAAGTCAGTGTTCGGGACAGATTTATTTTATTTATTTATTTAAACAGCAGTTTGAAAACCTTTGAGCCAGAGGCTCATTTACAAAGGTACCTTGTCACAAAAAGACAGAACACAGCACAACAGTATGTTACAACAATAATGAATACAACAATGGGGGAATACAACAACTTGGTTAAACAGGAAGATACATACAATAAAATTGTTAGGCAGTCTAACTTCAAAATTAAGAAAATCACAGTGACACTGTTCATGAGCGGTGGTCCCAAAATGCCTGTATTGACAATCTACTGTAAAACAATCCCCAAACTAATTACATTATGGGTGTGCATTGCGCAGTTTCTATGCACACTCGTGACTTCAGTTTTTTTATATTTTATATAAGGGAGGCAGTATAGCGCAGTGGTTTAAGGCTCTGAGCTGCAAATCTGGTGACATCCAGCAGACCAGACCTGGGTTTGAATCCCACAGCTTCCACTTGCATACTGTATGACCCTGAACAAGTCACTTAACTTCCCTGTGCTCCCAGGTTGCTCCTGTAAAAAAGCTTTCAGCTTAGTGTGCTACTCCTAGTTAAACTAAATAAAAAAAAAAAAAAAAAAAAAAATTTCACTCCAGGTTTTCAACATTGCCATTTTTAACTCCTCCCCATGAACAGTACAGCTGTCATTTTTCACATCCTGTTCGAAATGTGTTTTTACACCTGTGTTGCCAAATGGTGCAGTCGTTGTGCAAAATCAGCTTTCGGCTAACAAACTGATATTGCCACTGTTCATGAGGTGGGGTCACAAAAAAAAAAAAAAATGTTGAAAATTTGGAGTGAAAATACCAACGAACGCCTGGGCCGTTGGAGTTTCCAACCATAGCGCCCCACCCTGTAGAGACTGACGGACATCAGGGGTGTTACTTGGGATTGTTGCCTGTAATGCTCATGCCATTCCACCCCCACCCACACCCTGCAGCCAGTGACAGGCATCGAGGTGTGCCTTGGACTCTTCGGCCCCAAAGTTCATCCCATTCTCCTATACTGCACCCATCTCACCGTATTTCCTTATGGAATGGTGTTAGCGTAGGGCCCAAAGACCCCAAGGCACACCGTGACACTTGTCGGTGTCTGCAGGGTAGGGTGTGGTGAAATGGCGTGGGTGTTATGCCTGTCAGTCTGTGCAGGGTGGTGGTGGGGTTGGCTTCAGTTCATTACTTCACTACCATTCCTATTATGCATCTCTCTAACTCTTACACTACCAGTGCCAATGTCAGCAAGCAAACATTCGGCATTGACAAATGCTTGTTGTTTCTGCTGCGGTCATTCTTTGAGTGAAGGTGTCTAAGTTTTGATCAGTTTTTTTTGTACCATTTTGTAAGTGCATTAACTATGATCTGCAGGGAGCCCAGGGAGGCAGCCAACGGCCCTACAGGCACCTTGTTGGGGTCAAGAGTTTCAGGCTGTTTAGTGCCTTTACCACGACACTGGAAGAAATCTTGTTGTGGGTTTGCTCTTGGGACACACTGTTATCTCAAGTTTGATATTAAAATAACAGCATCAGGGCTCTAGATAAGATTTTTTGGGATCAGTACCTGTGCTCCTCATTTTGAAAGTGAGGTGAGTAAAACGAAATTCAGATGTGTACAAATGTCTTGCTAAAGTGGACTGAGGAGTACATTTATTAAAAAAAAATTAGTTGCTTTTCTAGATAAGAATTTCAGGTGCCAGCAGTGCTCCAAATAATGTTGGCAGGTAGGAATGTACTCACCAGTTTTAAAATGTAATGAGTAAGGCAAAAGTGGGATGCATACAAGTGCTGTAAATCTGGTAAAAAAAAAAAAACTGTTCCTTTTGAATCACCAGTTATGTTATGGAGCACCATTCTTTTGGCATGTGGAGTATTTACAAATGTTGGGTGAGTACTGGTACTCGTTAAAAAAAATTTCTGAAGAGTATTTCCTAAAATGAGGTGAGTAAAATAGGCCGGTACACACCTTATCTGGAGCCCTGAACAGCATTAATCCTGTCAAACTAGCCAGTTAGAAAGTCATTTGCTAATCTTTAAAGTTCATTTTTAAAGCTTACAAGAGCTGTGAAGCAGGAGCTCAGGAAAAGAGCAGTTGTTGGCTGTGCCTCTCCCAGCTTGGGTGGTCTTGGTCTGATGCATTTCGAAGGCTAGGATTTATTCTGCTGTATAATAGATTAGGAGGTTGGGGGGGTTTTAAGACCACACAAAAAAAGAGAGGCACCCATAGATTTTTTTTTCCCTAACTACTGTTTCTGCTAGTTATGATGCTGTCCTGTGCTTACTGGAAACACTCCTTTCTTACTGCCATCTGACTTGTTAACCTATGGCAGGTGGGGGGGGGGGGTAGCTCTGGAAAGACAGGTGGGCCACAGCCAGGGTCTTGGCACACCTGCCAGTGTCCCTCATAGTCCTGAAATGTGAAATGATGGGCTAAGCGTGTGCATGAGCAGGACTGTAACAGAAGCTGTGATGTAAAATGAACAAAAGTTCAGCAAAAAACCTGCAGTGCAATCCACACTACTTGCTATATGTACCAAGGGACTGCTTTTTTATTTTTTTTATTTTTGACAAAGGGTTTGGGGTGGCCACCCACCCTGGGTTTGAGTGTTTGAGTTGGATATTTATATATGTGAAGCTCTGCCCACATATCTTTTAGTGTTTTAATTCTGTGTGACGGGAGGTGTTTGTGTGTGTATACGTACGTACTTGCAGCGGCCCTTCCATGAAGGGATTTGACAGTTTCCTGCAAGAGTTACAGTTGGTGATCAACAGAACTCAAATCTGATAACATTACCCAAAAAATTGAATTTTAGGACGGTTCATTCTTTATTACAAACATTTGCATGAAGTCAGTCTTTTTGCCTTAAGACATAGTCTGCCCTTGCTGCTTTTCCTAGAGACATAGAAAGAACGATGACAGAAAAAGGCGCTTCAGCCTGTCCAGTCTACCCATTCTATCTACCTACCCAAGAGCCCTAGTGACCCCTTCCCCCATTTCTGACCTTGTTATTATATCCCCATGATGTTGGAATATAAGTAAGCTACTACTTGGAATAATTTACAACTTTTTGTATCCTTACAGATGTTTTTAGTATACTGTGAGACAAGAACAAAACAAAAATATTATTGCTTTAGATGAATTATTTTGCATTTTTTAGCAACAGATGAATGGATTTAAGCAAATCTTCCATTACAGCAATTGTAAGTGGCTCAAAATTTACAAGTTCAAAATTTCCCCAAGTCTTTGGGGATATAAATCTCCAAGTATTTATTCTGTTACTGTGCCGTTTCAATGGTAATTCACGTTTAAGTGAAGTGGAAGGAAAGTAGTGAAGAAGGACTTAAGTTTTACACAAGTTTAATCTGAATCCGGCTAACCGGCCAAAATACTGCAATATAGCCCGTGCTGCTGGGATAACATTATTCGAACTGTGTAGTGTAGAGAGGACATTGTCTACGTGGCCTTGTATACTGTGCCATCAAGCGGGATTCCTTCTGCCTTCAGGTCAGCCTGCAAAGCTCTAGCTAGGGGTTCAGTGTTCAGAATAAAAAGTAATGGTGAGGTGGGACAGCCTTGGTGGGTTCCTCTCTGTAACATGATTGGGAATGAAAGTGAGCCATTGACACACATGTAAGCCTGGGGGTTAGAATATAGCGACTGAAGCCAGCCTAAAAAAGGATCTAGGAAGCCAAAGTCCGACAGGGTGCCCCAGAGAAAGTTCTAAGACGCCCTGTCAAAAGCCTTCTCGGCTTCTAAACTAAATAACGTGGTGGGGATCTGTTGACCTGTACATGTTCTACCAGAATGCGAATATGTTAGATGTTATCCACTGTTTGATGTTTCCTGATAAGTCTTGCTTGGTTAGGATGAATTAGAGAGGGAAGAATACAATCCATCCTATGTGTCCAAAGAGCCATCTACAATTTATAAGCTACATTTAAAATAGAAATGGTTTGCTAGGAAGAGGGTGCCGAGGGATCTTTTTCTGAGTTGGGAATGGCTGCTATGGTAGCATAAGGTCAAGAAGGGGAAGGGAGGTTCCCAGTGGTTACTGCCTTAAAGTCCTACAAGGTACATGGTAGGTGATGGTCCGAAAAGGTCTTACACCATTCAGTGGGAACCCATCAGGGCCAGGGCATTTTGTTTACCTTTTGCCAATTTAAGTTGGGTAAGAATTTCCTCAAGATGTATTGGGGAAGATAGAGTTGCTTTTTTGGCTTCCGTAAGCTATGGGAGATTTAGTTTCCCTAATATTCGACTATAGCTTCTAGGTCAGAAAGGAAGGGATCAGCATGAAGCTGTTGGTAATAAGCGTTAAATATATTCCTAAGCTGGTTAGCATCATAGGTCAGGGTCCCAGGTACTTGGTCACGTAACCGCAGGATGCAAGCCTTAGAATGGCAAGGCCAAAGCGTACGGGCCAGGATACGCGAGCCCTTAGCCCCTCCCTTGTACTAAGATTGCTGTAAATATTACAAGGCCTGCTGTACCTTGTTATCCATTAGAGATTGCAATCACCCTCCAAGCCTTTAATCCAATCTGCTATGACCGTGTCACTTTGGGAGTAAAAGTAACTGGAATGTTCGCAGCTGTTTTGTAAGGAAGTTGTATTTCTCAGTTTACTGTTGTTTCTTGAGGGAAATGTACAAGACAGCTTTCCACTGCAGAACCGTCTTTGGTGTATCACAAAGTGTTTGGGCAGTTACCAGTTGAGCTATGTTATCACTCACTATCTGGGAAATTCAGTCAGAAATAAAGTACATAACTGCTTCTCTTTAAGCAGGGAGAGATTGAGATGCCAGAAATACATATTCTTGTCTTTTCCCAGGTCCAGCTTCAGAGATAGAAAGGTGATATTATAGCAATTAGGGGCTTTGGGCCTTATCCTGTTTAGTTCAGAAATGTTCATAGGTTGTAAAGAGACCCACCAGACAGCCGCCTGTCCCCTGGGACCCGTCGTAGCAGAGCAGGTGTCCGAGAGGACCCCACCCAGGGATAACATATGAAAAAGCCTGTACTATTCCTTATTTCAATAAAAACAGTGAAATGTCAAACTGTCTTGTCTTCATTCCTATTACTAGCAGAAAAATAACCCCCAGTCCCAGGTTGTAGGAAAAATGGACTAGGTAGAAGGGTTAAAAACCAGGGGTAACAATCAAGTGGATTTCTTGGATATATGTCCTGTCTCCAGCTCGAAGATCTAGGGATAAACTAGTGAGGGCCCTCCACCCAGGGCTCTAAAAACCAGGGGACAATATACATAGTGGCTTCCATGAGAAGGGCGAGTTTCAGAGCCTGCTCATACTTCTCTGGAAAAAGGCTTCTGTCTTGTGAGCCTGCTTCAGATCTGGAGGAAAAGCAGGGGCTGGAAGGGAAGGGACCCAGGCCTCTGATAGGACGTAAATGTCCTCCCCTCCAAAGAAAGGGATAATAAAATTAGGGGGAAAAAGAAAGAGGGGATGGGGACAAAAAAGACCTTTGCATCAGGGGTCCTCATCACCCATTCTGGGCCTTCTCCCCCCAGGTAGTATGAAGCTGTTTACAAGCCTACGCTTGGGACAGATGTCCCATGTCAGATGTCATATAGCAGAAGGCAAAGAGGTGCAACCAGAATTCCAGATGCCACAGTACATCTAAGAAGTCATGTTCTGGTTGTATGGCATAACCCTCGACTGCCCCCCCCCCAGTCAGCCATAATGGAGTGTGGTGGAAAGGCCCAGGTTCCTTGAGCAGATGTAGTGCTTGGTGCCGGAAAGGCCATGCACCTGTCTCCTACAGGATGCCAAGTGAGCCGTAATGGAAGGGGAAAGTGATAACTGGGAATGAAATATGAGGGGGGCCCTCAGTAAATTTTAGGTACCATAACTAATATTCGAACAGTTCCAATATAGATAAACTATTGCTAATCACAAAATGATTAAATCAGCCTTTGAGTCCACGACCAGGCCTGCTTAGGATGTCTGTCAGGCTGACCATTATTCACTAAAGCAGCCCTGGAGTGTCTGTATAAAAAGCATGGTATTGGGCAAAGCTGTCCATTCTGACTGAGCATCAGACAAGCCCATGACATTCACTCAGCTTAAAGTACAATCAATTCCAGGTTGTGTCCAAAAACTAGTCTCTTACTCTGTTAAGGACCTTTGCCACTAAGTAACTTTGGCAGCCCCAGTCCATTATATCCTTCAGAGAGTCTAACCCCAGTAGAAGTGTTCAGGAACCACTCCATATCAACAAACATGCTGGCCATAAATGATTATAGTCCAAGAAATAGCCAAGTAAAAGGAGAAGAAAACTACTCCAGAGACCCAGGTTTGTTACAGAGGAGGAAACCATCCTATGAAGGGTTGGAGTGAATAAATAAATAAAGTAGGCTGTCATACGACAGGAGACGTGGAAAGGGGAAATAAAGGTGGGGTGGTGGTGGTGGTGACAGAAACCCCCAGGCAGAAACTCCTTTAAGGAGGTTACCTGTTGGCCCGTTGGCGCAGTTGTTGGGTTTTCACTTGTGACACCGGTGACCTGGGTTAGGGAGCGGACCGGGTCGCTGATGGGCTGGCTGGGGGGGAGAGAAGGCTCGGCGTCAGTGACTGCTCGCCTTCTCTGGGGTGGGGTGGGGATGCGGCACACTGGGTGCTGCCTCCTGGCGGAGGTTGGAAGCGCAGCAGTTCGGCGAGCCTCGCTGAAGGTAAGGGGCATGATGGATGTCGGAATTTGCCTTGACGTCTGTGGCACACCATGCCTCTTGGAGAGCAAATGGAAAAACAGCTTCTCAGCCAGCTGGATGATGGCTGCCGGCTCCTGCCACCGTGAGTGTCCTTAGTCCCCCGGAACTACCTCAGCAGCACCCAGGGACCGAATAGTTAGTGCGCTGGTTGTCCCCCCTGGTGCCTTCCCCCTCAGAGGAGAGGAACCCATTCGGTGAAGGGATTCACCGGGCTACCCCTGGGGTGGCTGCAATATAAGGTAGGTGGGGGGACAGGGTGAGGGTGTCGACAGGGTCCATGGCTGGCCGGAAGGAGAGGTAGGCCGGGAAGCCTAAGAGAGAGGGGAGCAAAAAAAAAAAAAGTGTTGCGTTGGCGGTCTGGGAAGGACGCAATTTAGCTATGAGCCATCAAAGGATGTACCTCAGGCCACTTATAGCAGGGTAGTATTCTTGCTAGTTGCTGTATTAGCACTCAGTGGAATAGGCCCATCTCGTCCAGACGTCCTGACCTGTGGAGTTGTCAACAGTGTGTCAGTAAGGCCAATCACCGTTCTGGAGGCACCAGAGGTGGGAAAGGGCTACATGGGGTGTCCTTGAGCAAGGTAAAACATTCTTGGCTATGAAGAGGGACTAATCAGCCCCAGTCCTCTGTAGCTCCCGCCTGTGAGTATTATAGGGCACCCTATGCCCCCCCCCACAGTCCACCTGCCTCCACAGTGTTGCAGCTGGGCCACCAACGAGTATGTCAAAACGTATAAGTTCATGGAGCTACCTGGTCCCAATGAAAAAATCAGGTGTGTTTATTTGTTTATTCATTTGAAATTGGTGATCAGGAAAAGCACACTGTGTTGAGGCTTGTTTCCAGGTGCTACCCAGGGGAGGGTAACAGAGGATATAAAATACTGTACAACTCCTTATTTCAGCACGCCCTTATTTCCACGGATACAGAATTAGTGGCAGTATTAACACAAATGTATTTTAGCATTCTGACTGACTCTAGTTCCATGCTGTCTTGGCTGGCTACATGAGTTTTTTCTTGAATGAACTGCTGTTCAACTACAATATAACGGCAGAATCTGGAGCAACAGGAGATGCTGCTAACCGCATCTCTACTCCCGGCACCAGCACAGTTAGTGGGGCTTCAGATTTGAAGATGGAGCATGGATGATTATCCCTAACAGAAAGGCTATGGAGAGAGATGCTTCATTCTGTAATCTCCCCCAATAAAATAAATCTTAGCAGATACCCCTGTTTTACTCAGTATGCCAGCTCCACTCCACCTGACAGCAACTGATCACAGTTCGCTGTGATCCAACTGCCAGATCGGCTTCTTAAAGTCATGTGGCTTTTGGCATATTTGTCAGTTTACTTTCATAGTAAGTTCATTTACCTGGTGCTTGGTACATCCAGCTGACCTGGGTTTGATTCCCCCAGCCTCCACTTACGTACTGTGTTACTCTGAGCAAGTCACTTAACCATCCTGCTGCTCCTGGGTCATCCCTGAAAACAGATACTTGTTCCTAGTGGGCCTTATCCAGTTAGCCCTCCCAGCGGAGGTGATGGGGGCAAAAACTGAAGCAGGGTTCAAGAAGACACGGGATAGGCATAAGGGAACCTTAGTGGCAAGGGGGGGGACTGGAGATCAAGAAGGGTCTGCGATAATACAGTAGGCAGCGAAAAATGGGCAGACTAGTTGAGCCAAATGGTCCTTATCTGCCATCAAATTCTTTGTTTCTGTTTCAGCTGAACGGAGCCTTTCTGCGGACATAGCGGAAATACATTTACCCCAGAAATAAGAGGTTATACGGTACATAGCACAGGCACAATTCGCAGTTAAAAGGCAGCGCGAATCAGAGAACACGGTGAAACTGGAGTCAGTGCACAGTGAACAAACAAGGCAGATGCAACACATTGAGCATAACAGGCAAATGTATGTGGAGCTGTTAGGAGGCGGGAAAACAGGAGCGGGGGAGAGGGAAGGAGTCTTGGCTAATACCCGAGGGAGCCAGGGGATGTAGTGAAGCAGAGGGAAGAGCAGTAACTGGTTCCAGAATGAGGGAAGACAATGGGAGAAGACTGATTGGTCAGCAGAAGTGCAGAGATGTGGCATAGCAAAGGGGTGAGGATCCCTGGTGCGGAGGGAGCAGAAGGCAGAGGGGACGAGAGAGACAAGTGATGAGAGGTAGGAGGGAAGAGTCCCAAACCAATTTTTAGATATGAAGGAGGCATAGTGAATGTGGTGACATGACGGCAGCAGGAGAATGGATAAAGATGAGTAAAGTGAGCAGTGATGTGTTAGAGAGGAGGGAGTTGGTAGAAAAGTGGCAAAAGGCATTAAAGAGGGTGAACAGCCTGGCCAGAGAGATGGAGGGGGAGGAGCCATAGACCACGTCCACACAGTCAGAGACCGGGAGCACCATTTTGGTGACAAGCTCTTGACAAACCTGCGGAGGCAGACAATCTTTATTATGGTATAAAGCACCAAGTGTAGGTCAGAGCTAGGTATGGTTGGCATTGATGTGGGCAGTGAAGTCAAGCTTGCTGTCAAGCCACACACCAAGGTACTTGTATGAAGGAACCACTTCTAGAGGAGAGTCATCCAAGGTTAAGAAGATGGGCACAGATGAGTCTGTCTAGTTTTTGACTGGTGCCAGTGGAAGTCCTGCTGGAGTAGACCTTCCATGGCTGTAGTGGAGGGACCAGAAGTGAAGATTGTGTCACCCGCATATATGTGAATATGTGAGTTGGCACAGGCCAAGGAGAGGCCATTAAGAAAGATGGAGAAGAGTATGGGACCCAGGGATTGAGCCCTGTGGGAGCTCCACCTGGTTGGGAAGAGGAAGTGACAGGCGCTACCAACCTCTACCAACTGTAGATGGCCCATGAGTTCCGAACGGAAACAATTGACAGTGGGAGCTGAGACGCCAACAGAGCTCACTTTATTCTGAAAGGCAGTGTGGAACACTGAGTCAAAGGCCTTGGCCAGATCGATGAAGATGGCTGCCGTGATGTGCTCCTGATTCATGTCTGAGAAGATAGTCAGTTACCTGCAGCAGAGAGGAGATGGAGTGATTCTTCTGGAAGCCAGACTGGAATGGGGAGAAGGAAATCAGAGAGTCTAATGTAGACTGGCTTCTCTTGCAGCTTGGCAAGGGAGGGAGAAGCGAAATTGGCCATTAGGGCCCTTCCCCCTTTGTGGAGTGGTAAAACTTTGACCAGCTTCCAGGACTGTGGGAGAAGGAGAGGTTGAGTACAGGAGTCAGAGGAGATGCAATGACGGGAGCAGAGATGTGGAGGAGTTTAGGATCCAGCCCACTGGAGCTAGACTTGCACAGGTTCAGGGAGTAAAGGGCAGTCAGGATTTCATACAAACAGAGGAGAGAAAGAAGTAAGTGCCTCAGCTGGGACTTGAACCCAGGCTGCCTGGAATACTGTTTTAGTTGCACTAATCAGCTGCGCCACCAGGGCAACTGGAACCTGGGCTGTCCCGGAGCACACATTATTCTTTCTGCAGTGCACAACCTGGTGCTGCACAAATAATTACTACGTTTTTAATCACATGGGTACGTTGTGCATATTTATGGAACACTTACAAACAGGAGAGAAAGAAGTAAGTGCCTTAGCTGGGACTTAAACCCAGGCTGCCCAGAATACCGTTCCGGTTGAGCTAAACACACACTGCACCCATGTGATTGAAAATGCAGTAATTATTTATGCAGCAGCAGGCTGTACATTGGAGAAAGAGTGATGTGTGCTCCATGATGGCCCAGGTTCCTGTTGCCTTGGTGGTGCAGCTGGTTAGTGCGACTGGAACATTATTCCAGGTGGCCTGGGTTCACGTCATAGCTGAGGCACTTACTACTTTCTCTCTTCTGTTTGTACATGTTCCATAAATTTGCACAACGCACCCATGTGATTAAAAAGGTAGTCAGGGTCTCCTGGGTAGAGACAGGGGAGAAGAGGAAACCCCGGAAGGGGATGGTGAAGAGGAACCTGAAGGGGAACCTGGTGTGAAGAAATGGTGGCTGAAGGGGGAGTGAAAAGGAGAGCACAAGTGGTGAAGAACTTTGTTAAGGTGAGAAATTTACAGAGGAGGGATTAGCCACAGATAACCATTTACCAGAAGGACAAAGGGCTGGATTGAGTGGGGGGGGAAAAGGAGAGAATTACCTTCCAGAACATTGAGGGGGTGTTATGGATGTTCTGAATGTTGGCCTTGAAATATTGCGATTTCCCAGCCCAGACAGCCTTTGTTGAGGAGTTCCTGCTAGTCCTTTACAGGAGGAAGTCTGAAAGGGAGTGAGATAATGTATAGCATGCCCAGGCAAGATCACAGGACTTGCACGGATCATTTATTTCCGCAGTAATCCAGGGGGTAATGGTGAGTTTTGACCCTGGATTTTTTTTGAGCGGGGTGTGCTTGACCCAAGCAGAAGAGAATTTGGTGCGAAAAAAGGAGGGGCAACATCAGTATCAGAAGTGTAGGGAATGCAGGAGGAAGCGGAAGCACTGTGGTTCATCCTAGAGGCAGGAATTGGCATTGCCTTTCACACTGGTGTGATCTACAGACCTCCAGCACAAGGGGAAGAGATGGATGGGGTACTTGTGGAAGCCATCCACAAAATGACAGCCAAAGGTAAAGTGCTGCTGGTGGGAGGTTTCAGTTTGCCTGATATAGATTGGAGCACACAGGCTGCAGCCACAGCTAGGAGCAGAGTCATCCTGGATGCTCTGCAGGGGGTGTGCCTCAAACAACTTGTGGTGGAACCCACCAGAGAAGGAGCAATATTGGACATGGTACTCGCCAATGGGGATAGAGCCACTGATGTAATGGTGGGTAGCGATCAGGGGTCCACTGATCACCGTACGGTGTGGTTCAGTGTGAGAACAGTAGATGAGATGAGTCAAACCACACGAAAGCAAATGTCCTAGATTTCAGATGGGTCGACTTTGCAAAACTGGGTAAAGTCTCGAGGAACCCCTGGCAGGAGAAGAAGGGGGGTGCAGAGAAACAATGGGCTAACCTTAAGGGAGCCATAGCAGAGGCAACAAGCCTTTGTGTTAGGCAACTAAGCAAAACAAAGGCAGAGAAAAAAACACTATGGTTCTCAAAAGACTTGGCTGGGAAGGTAAGAGAGAAAAGTCTAGCTTTCACGAGGTACAAGGAAACACAAAGGGGAGAAGACAGGGAGCTGTATCTGGAAAAGCAGAGGGAGGGAGGGAGGCAGGGAAACTGGTGGGGAGTGCAAGGACACAAACTGAGGAAAAAATGGCCCAGGCAGTTAAGAAAGGAGACAAAACCATCTTCAAATACATTAGTGAAAGAAAGACCACCAGGCGTGGGATTGTGAGGTTAAAAATTGAGGGAGGGTGTGTGTGCAGAGGGGGACCTAGAAAAGGCAACAATCCTGAACAAATATTTTTGTTCGGTATTCACAGAAGAAGGGGAAGGAGAAGGGCCACTATTGGGTGATGGGGCACCAATGGGACAGAGGTGGATACCAGCCCATTTATGGAGGAAAGAGTCCTAAAGGAACTCAAGAATTTGCAAGGGAACAGAGCTATGGGGACAGATGGGATACATCCCAAAATAGCAGGGTTTTATTTAACTCTAAAAATTGATTAGTGTTTTGCTCATAAAAGTGCTAAATCTTTGTGAAAGTGCATAACGCTTGCCTCACTGCGTTTAACAAACACAGCACTTCTAGAAAATCTATATAAATACTTTCTGTACAGTTAGTATCATCCCAAGAAAAAAAAACTGTTAATCAATTATTTAAAACCCTGGAATATTAAAGGAACTCAGAGAAGAGGTGGCAGTACCACTAACAGCCCTGTTCAACAAATCGATAGAGACAGGGTGGTTCCAGGGGACTGGAGGAAGGCAAATGTAGTCCCTCTCCACAAAAGTGGGAACAGGGAAGAGACTAGCAACTATAGGTCAGTCAGCTTGACCTCTGTGGTGGGGAAGTTAATGGAGTCTCTGTTAAAGGAAAGGATTGTGGTATTTCTTGAATCCAGCGGAGCACATGATCCAATGCAGCATGGATTCACAGCAGGGAGGTCTTGTCAAACAAATCTGATAGATTTCTTTGACTGGATGACCAGGGAAGATCAGGTAGGCGGTGGATGTGACCCACCTAGATTTCAGCAAGGCCTTTGACACCGTCCTACATAGGAGGTTGGTAAATAAGTTGGGCAGCCTAGGAGTGGGTCCCAAGGTGGTAAACTGGATCAGAAACTGGTTGAGTGACAGGACATAGAGGGTGGTAGTAAATGATGTTCTATCCAAGGAGAGGGGGGGTGACCAGTGGGGTGCCACAGGGATCCATGCTGAGGGCCAGTCCTCTTTAATGTTTTCATAAGCAACATTGCAAAATGTGGTTCCTCTATGGAGGCACCTGCAGTGGAGACCAAGGAGGATGCTGGGAACCTCCAAAAGGAGACCCACAGGAGGGTGGCAGAGGACCCCTCAGGGGAAGGAAACAACTCCTGGTGGGGGACTGCATTGTTAGGAAGGTAGAACTGGGGGAGAGGGAGGTAAGGTGCCTGCCTGGTGCCATGGCTTGGAGGGACAGGGAGCGAATCCTCAGGATTGCCGGAGCAGCTGCACAGGGAAGGGAGCAGGATGTCATTGTCCACCTAGGGACAAATGACCTGGCTAAGAAAGGGATTAGAGAAGTGAAAGAAGAGTTTATGGAATTGGGAAGGGGCCTTAGACAAGTAGCACGCATGGTAACCTTCTTGGAGGTGCTGCCCATCTATGGCGTAGGAGAGGCTAGGGTGTTCCGCACCAAGGGATTCAATCAGTGGTTGAAAAACTGATGTGGAGCTCAGGAATTTGGCTTCATTGGGGACTGGGGGTCCACCTGGAGTGATGCAAGCCTATACTGGCATGATGGGCTGCATCTGTCCAGGAGGGGAACCAGGATTCTAGGTGATAGGTTTAAATGCTTCATTGGCAAGGATTTAAACTAGCCAAGAGGGGAGGCATTGGAAAGGAGCAGGGAAATCCTAGCGCCCCCCCCTCCAAAAAAATAATCACAGTAGTAAGTGCGGTAAACACCAACATAGAGGTGTTGATAGGGAGAAGGGTAGGGGTAAATGGAGAAAGTGACAAAGGCAAGAAGGACAGGGATGGGGCAAAAAGGAGTAAGGCCATCAGGAAACGGAGGGTAATGAGTACCAGTGCCCATAGTCTGGGCAACAAGCTCCCTGAGCTGGTGGCCTTGATGGAAGAGGGATGCCTGGATATCATAGCAGTCACAGAAACATGGTACACAGAGAACCATGACTGGGTGTTAACATACCAGGGTACATAACCTACAGGAGAGACAGGCAGGGGAGAAGAGGGGGAGGAGTAGCTCTCTATGTAAAAGAAGGGATAAAAGCAACTGAACAAAAGAGTAAACAGGGAGAGAGGAGGAACTGTAGGTCACCTTGGAGACTGAAAGGACACCACAATCCGCACAGGGGTTGTGTACAGACCCCCATGTCAGGGGAGGGAATGGACAAGGATATGATAGAAGGCAATCTTAGAATGGCAGAGAAAGGGGAGATACTGTTGATGGGAGACCTGAATATGCCAGATGTTAACTGGAGCACATATGCTGCAGCCACATCCAAGAGCAGGGCCATTCTTGATGCCCTACCGGTGGCGGGCCTCAGACAGCTAGTTTCGGAACCCACTCATGAGGGAGCAATCTTAGACCTCATACTCTCAAACGGGGGCAGTGAGAGGATCTCAGATCTAGAAGTGGGTTGCCATCTGGGAACAAGTGACCATCAAACAGTGTGGTTCACGTTAAACTCGGCTACAGAGTCAAGCCATACAAAAGTGAGGGTACTGGACTTCAGGATGGCTGACTTTGGCAAGATGGGAGAGTGCCTCAGAAAAGCACTAGCAAACAGGCTAGAAGGAGGTGTGGAGCAACAATTAGGAATCATCAAAACTGCCATCACAGAGGCAACAAGCCTTTGTGTGAAGCAAATAAATCAAAACGAAAGAAAAAGCCACTATGGTTCTCAAAAGAGGTGGCTGTGAAAGTCAGGAAGAAAAAGATAGCATTCCGGAAGTATAAGGAAACAGGGAGGGAAGTCAGAATAGCAAAGGCCCAAACTGAGGAAAAGATAGCCAACTCGGTTAAGAAGGGGGATAAATATAGGTACATCAGGGAGTGTAGAAAGACAAAGGGAGGGTTAGTGAGGCTGAAGAGGGGGACAGTGAAGAAGGGATACTGAACGAATATTTCTGCTCAGTATTCACAAAAGAGGAGGGGGAAGTGCCTAATCCAGTTAACAGAAGCACTCTTGATACAGGGGTCGATCCCAGTCACTTCACAGAAGAAAGGGTTCTGCAAGAACTCCTTAAACTGAAGGTGGACAAAGCAATGGGGCCTGATGGAATTCACCCCAGAATTCTAAAAGAATTAAGGGGGGAACTAGTGAAACCACTGGCTGCTCTTTTTAATAAATCATGGGAGGATGGTGTGGTACCATGGACTGGAGGAAGGAGGATGTGATTCCCCTTCACAAAAGTGGGACCAAGAAAGAGGCAGGAAACTACAGACCTGTCAGTTTGATCTCTGTGGTAGGGAAAGTGATGGAGTCACTTCTGAAGGAAAGGATAGTTGAGTACCTAGAGGCCAGTGGAGCACGGGACCCAAGGCAGCATGGGTTCACAGCGGGAAGGTCATGTCAGATTAATCTAATAGATTTCTTTGACTGGGTGACCAAAGTAGTAGACCAGAGGGGGGCTGTGGACATGGCCTGCCTAGACTTTAGCAAGGCATTTGACACAGTCCCACATAAAAGATTAATAGTCAAATTAACCAGCCTGTGAGTGGGTCCCAGGGTGGTAGCCTGGGTAAAACATTGGCTGGACAACAGGACACAGAAGGTAATTGTAAGTGGAGTCCACGCTGAAGAAAGAAGGGTTACTAGTGGGGCACTGCAGGGTTCAGTATTGGGTCCAGTCCTTTTTAATGTCTTTATAAGTGACATTGCAGAGGGACTGGAAGGAAAAGTATGCCTCTTTGCAGATGACACAAAGATCTGCAACAGGGTTTATACACAAGGAGGCGTGGAAAGGATGAGAAGGGACTTGCTTGGCAAGGTTGGAGGAATGGTCAGAAGTATGGCAGCTAGGATTCAGTGCAAAGAAGTGCAAAATAATGCACCTGGGAAACAAGAACCCAGGGGAAGAATACACAATGGGGGAGGGGGGGTAGTAACAACAACAAAAAAGGAAAGGGACCTGGGGGTAATCATATCAGATGACCTTAAGGTTAGCAAGCAATGCGAGAAGGCTGGGGTATACTGGGATGCATAGGGAGAGGCATCAGCAGCAGAAAACAGGAAGTTGTTATCCCTCTGTACAGACAGTTGGTGAGACCCCATCTGGAGTACTGTGTCCAGTTCTGGAGACCCCATCTCCACAAGGACATAGACAGGATAGAGGCAGTCCAGAGGAGGGCAACTAAAATGGTGCAGGGTCTGCAAGAGAAGCCGTATGAGGAGAGACTAAAGGAGCTTAATATGTATACCCTTGAGGAAAGAAGGGGGACATGATAGAAACTTTTAAGTACCTCAGTGGAATCAACAAAGTCCAAGAGGGTAGCATCTTTCAGAAAAAGAGACGGCAAGAACAAGGGGACACAATTTAAAGATAGAGGGGAAGTGTCAGGGGCAATGTGAGGAAGTATTATTTCACAGAGAGGGTAGTGGATGCATGGAACAGCCTTCCTGAGGAGGTTGTGGGGTCTAAAACTGTGGGAGAATTCAATAATGCATGGGACAGACATAAGGCAGTTCTTGTGGGGGGTCAGAAGAAATAGGCTGTTGGTTAACTAGGATCTGCGGCCTATCCTGTAGGTAGGGAAATGGGCAGACTAGATGGGCCAAGCGGTCCTTATCTGCCGTCAGAGTCTATGTTTCTGTTGCAGAGGGGCTGGAGAGGAAGGTATGCCTCTTTGCAGATGACACTAAGATCTGCAACAAGGTCAATATTCCAGGAAGGGGGAGAAAAAAATTAGAAAGGACCGAAACATGCTTGAGGAGTGGCCAAGAGTGTGGCAGCTAAGATTCCGTGCAAAGAAGTGCAAAATCATATATTTGGGGCACGGAAATCCAAGGGAGATGTACAGGGTGGGGGAGGGGGAGATACTGATGGCCACCAATAAAGAAAGGGACCTGGGGGTAATCATGTCTGATGACCTAAAAGTAACCAAACAACATAAGAAGGCTATGGGGAGAGCCAGTGGTGTGCTCCATAGGGAGATGCAGTATTACCAGCAGAAAAAAGGAGGTGGTTATGCCACTATACAGATTATTAATGAGACCTCATCTGAGGCAGTCCAGAGAAGGGCAGCAACAAAGCTGCATGGACTGCACCAAAAATCATATGAGGTAAGACTAGCGGACCTCATTATGTATTCCCTAGAGGAGGGGACGGGGAGAGGGGGATATATGGTAGAGACATTCAAGTGCCTCATGGGTATACACAAGGTATAGAAGGGTAGCATCTTTCAGAAAACAGGGTTTTAAATAAGCTGTGAAAATTGATTAGTAGTTTTGTGCGTGAAAGTGCTAATCAGTTGTGAAGATGCATAACACTTGCCTCAGTTCAATTAGCAAAATTAGAAATCCTAAAAGTGTATATACATAACAATCAAAAAATATATTTTATCCTGAATAAAAAATCTCACTAAAATTTGCTTTGTCTTTGCGTGATCTTTTATAATACACAGACAAAAGCCTAATTGGCAGTAAGCCTAGGGTTAGAGTAATGAGCTGTGAATGAGCTTGGTTCACCCAGCTGACCTGGATTTGATTCTCACGACCTCCGACTTGCATACAGTGCGACTCTGAGCAAGTCACTTAACCTCCCTGAAAACAGGCACTTATGTCTAGTGAGCCATACCTGGTTACCAAAGAATAGACCCCCCACTCACTCCAGCAGTCCTGGGTTTGATTTCTGCAACCTCCACTTGCATACTGTGTGACTCTGAGCAAGTCACTTAACCTCCCTGAAAACAGGCACTTGTATCTGGTGGCTATACCTGGTTACCAAAGAATAGAGACCACACTCCAGCAGACCTGGGTTTGATTCCCACAACCTACACTTGCATATAAGTTAACTAGTTGTGATCCCTTCTAACCACATGCTTCACTTACTTCATTTTTTTAAACAGTATTAAAAGACAGCCTGCATCAGAACTGAGAACAATAAGTTTCTCATCATTGATTTTGTTGTTTTCAGTCTGCTTTTAGGAGAGAGCGATCATGCCTGGGGCAGAACACTGACTGGGGAGTGACTTCACCGCTAATGGTAAGGGTAGTAGCCAGTCTCGGTCCCTACTCCCTCCCAACTCCATGTCTTTAAAAAATAAATAGTAAAGCCAGCTGCTTCAGTGTATATTTTGTATGCTGAATGTGCTGACCATGTATCATCTAGCACCTCTCTGGCCAGTCCAGCCGCTCCTGATCATCCTGACCTCTGGCCTGGGACTGACCTCCTGTCTGTCCAATGTCCACTACTCCACTACACTATAGTCCACTGATGTGTTTGTAGATTCAGTCAACTCTGTTCTGCAGTGACATTCAGATCCAGCCCACCCCAGTCCCAGCAGACCCGGTGGTGAGCCGCCATCCGCTGCGCTGAAAGCTGTACCGCCAAGCATCAGACTTATTCTTCTTGCAGCTCACTTTTGCCTGCCTGCTCAGTACTCCGCTCTTGCCCCTCTCTACGTGACAGCTGGGACGCGCACACACTCCTCCATGATGGCACATGTAAGACAAGAAGTAGCTATTCGACCAGTCAGTGGGTCTTGAAATTAAGTTTTTAAAGAAAACAAAAAGAACTGTACATTCCTTGCTGTCGCTGACTCTTGACTCTCTAGCCTGGATCACAGGACCGTACCTGGCTACTGCCAATTTCAAAACTGCCGCTCTTTATGCAAAGTACTCTCTGCGCTGTGATTGGACTCCAAGCGGCAGCACGCAGAAAGAGAACACACAACACTACCACCTGGGACATCAAAGTTGTGGCTGATTAGCAGCCATGACAATACAAATACAAATATTTGTGTTTCCGGTGGGGGGGGATCGGTCACAGAATGCATCGCAGTTTATTGTGAAGTAAAATTAAAAATGGATTGCACGAGCAGCTGGTTCGCATTGCAAACTGTGATGCGATACCGGCTATTTAAAACCCTGGAAAAGAAGGTGTACAGGAACAAAAGGGCATGATATGAAGCTGGGGGGTAGGCTCAGGGTCGACATGAGGAATTACTTTTTCACAGAAAGAATAGTGGATGATTGGAACATCCTCTGTGCGGAGGTGGTGTGCATGGGATAGACATAAGAGTACTGTCACAGTAAGGAAGAGAGGGAAAGCCGCAGATCGACTAGGGTCTGCGGTATTGCATTAGGTGGGGAAAAGTGGCAGACTAGGTGGGCCACGCAGTCCTTATCTGCTATCACCTTCTATGTTTCCGTGGAGGGAATGGCTGTCCAGTCTGATGTTGCAAGGTCACTCAGGAGAGCCTGGGTGTTGAGTGATCAGAGGGACCTGATCCAAAGGTATTTTGGGGAAGAGGGTGGATGTCTGAACTTCATGATGCAGAAAGTCGTGCAGTGCTCACTGATCTCATCTGGTAAGATACCTGTTGCAGCTATGTGACCGGGATGGGAGGAGAGAACCCAGTCCAAGGGGGTGTGGTTTTGGGAGTGAGGGTTGAGCCGAGTAGGTTTGGTGATAAGCTACGTGAGATTAAGGTACTTAAACTTGTGAGTGGTTGGCCTGGAGGCCTTGGAGAGCAAGTTGACATTAAAATCACTAGAAGAATGAGTTCATAGCCAGTGAAAGGAGAGGTGATTGTAGGGATTATATCAACCAGGGAAGAGGATGGTATTTTGGGTGAGGCATAGAGTACACCAGTGAAAATGGGCATGGGAGGGATATGACAACCTGATAAGGAAAATTTTGTGGGAGGAGAATACAACCTCTCTAATAGCCATATTGCAAGAAAGGTTCCGATGGTTGTAAATGGCAATACCACTCCCACGTTTTCCCCTGTCCTGCCTAAAAAGTTGATAGTCAGGAAGGGCCAGCCTAGAATCTAGAATCCTGAAGGAGAGGCAGGATTCTGAGATACAGAGGATATCCGGAGAGTACTGTGAAATCCATAGAGAAAGGAGGTGTGACGTGATAGAGGTCATAGTTGCGACTATCTGCTGATGACGTCTCACACTTTGTCTGGATTGTCAGTGTGGGACCTTTGCTGAAATTGCTGAGCTTGAGAAGCCTTTGTCTGGTATGGGGATTCCATGTTGAAGCAGGTCTGCATGTGCGTCCTCCACCAGTTAGAACTCCTTATTTCCATCCTCAAACTGTATCACCAAACGTGCAGGGTAGGGTGATAGAAATGTATTTTGTTTAGCATGCAGAGCTTGTAAATTTGGTGCATACACTCATGGCTGCTTCATGGAGTCTGCAGTGTAATGGTTATCAAAATATGTAGGGGTCTGAACATAATAGTTTTTTTTAACGCCAGGGTAGCTACAAAATCTTGCCTTTGGTAGCATAATTAATTAAGAAACTGTACTATAACTGATCTAGGTCTTGCATCTGGGGCAGTAGGTTTTAGCCCAAGAGTGCGATGGGTGTGCTTATATATCTGTTGGGAACTTCAGCCCAAAATCCAGGACTATCCTGAAAAAGAATCTAAAAATGTGAGTACGTTTTTCGGGAGACCATAGAGTTTGATATGTTTATGTCGAGCCTGATTTTCTGCATCTTTCTGATGGGCCATTATAGACTGTAGGCTTGTGTCTCAAGAATGTCTTTTAAAGATGTTTCTGCGTCGTCCATGTGGTTTTCAGTAGCAGTCGTCTGGCGCTCTAAATCATTGGTTCTTTGTTCCAAACCTGCCAAATCTTTGCAGAACTCCTGCATTGCCTCCTTGACGTCAGTCCTGAAAACCAATATTTCCTGATATGCAATCTCTAACTTGATCTTTTTTTTTGGGAGGGACCTGCACAACTTCAGAAACCTGCGACTGCTCTGAGTCAGACTGCTCAGGGCAAGATCCATCCTCCAGTCAGGGGGCCGTTTTCCCTTGTTAGCCTTCATCATCCTTGAAATATTCCATGTTCACCAGATTTTAACAGTTTTGAAGAATTCAATCAAGCTGTGACGGGGAAAATATCTCTGAGGGGAGAAGGAGCACAAACTCTAGGAGGCAAAGCAGCCATTCCCTTGGTGACATCACTGGAAGTAAGACTAGGGTTTATCCCTGATAAGTTTGTAAAAAAACAATAAACGCTGAATGCGCTTCTCTTCACTGCTTGCAGCCTGCTAACTGTTTGGGAACCAGGTAGTATGGAGCACAGAAATGGCGATACACATGCACAGAGAATACTTAAATGTGAGATTACAGTTTTGCCTGCTTTACTGATGTAACAGCATCATGGTGAAACAGTCCGCTGTGCTTTTCCTTGCTCTGAGGCTTTGTCAGAAGGCACTGGGGGCTGTTTGACCATCCTACTTTTGCATTAATAAAGCCGGCAAAATTGTAATCTCAAGTTGCGGTATTCAGTTTTTTGGTCCAGTTTCCAACTGAAGTGGTTCCCTATCCATGTGTGTCACCATTTCTGTGCTTCTTATATCCCTGATAATGTGGCCTGTGGAGGAGAACCTCTATGGAAAAGAAACACCCAGATTCGATGTAAAAGCCTGTTTAAAATGACGACTTTGGACCAGTTTTAATCTGTCAGCCTGTCCTCAACAGTTTATTCATTTATTTGAAATTTTGTAACCGGGAAAGGCACACTGAGCCAAGCCTCGTTCCCAGAGTTGACCGGGGGAGAGGGAACAAAGAGTACACTGTAACAGTAGAAGTAACAAGGTACAATAATACACTACACAAAGTCACACAAATAATGAACTCAAATACAGCCATTTAGCTAGTATACTATACAAGATGTTTTAGATCAGTGCACCCGTAAGGCAAAAATCAACTAAATACAGGAGATAGGGTTGGCCAGAAATGGTAGAATGTACAAAACGACGGCAAAAATACAGTGCAAATAAATACCAAGTTGTGTGTGTCAAGGGCACAGAGGAGTACAGGTTCAGAGACTGGTAAATAGTAGAGTAAGGATAAAGGGCAAGAGCAAGAGGGGGTAGTACAACAATTTGTGTAGAGAGTACCCATGATGCCTTGCACTGGGGTGGGTATTAGAGTATACATATGTGGCCTGGAGAGAGGCACCGAACCCAAACAAGAAGTACAAGATAAGTGATAATACTAATGTACGGGGCATTAGTAAGGTCACACTTGCTGCATGCATTTGTTGCCACTGTGAGTGCAGTACCCAGAATTACCTATAAAAAGTTATAGTTACTTAATTTCTAGAGGAGTCGGATACACTTTAACTTTTAAATCAATTTGCTAGCTGTGTCAGAATGCAACATGCACTTCATTGTGTAGGCAATTAACTTATAATCTGAAAACACTAGTAGGACTTTCAGTGTGAAGCGTTGTGTTTTTCGCAGACTGTTCTTGTTTGGAATGCAGAAGAGATAACAAGAGTCCTTCCTAATTTAGAAATGCAGCTGTTCTGTGTAATGGACCAAGCAAGGTCACTGTTAAGATAAAAGTACAGAAAAGGCTTGTGTAAAAGTTAAGACAGTATGTGCAAAAAAAAAAATCTTGAGAGTTGAACCTGCAACATTTATTAACATAGGTTGGTGTTTCCATATGAACCTGAGAGTTGCATAGTGACATAAGCTTGGAAAGGACTCCAGGTCCATCATGTGGGCCTAACCAGTGCTCCAGATAAGATGCATAAGGGCCCTACTTGATGCATCTTAAGGGGCATTTACGTGTCTGTTTCATAGCAGTTTGCTTTAAAGGGAAATGTCCTCCTGTAAATGGGCCACACCTCAGTGTGAGGAAGGGCCTGAGTAGCATTTTCATGAATTGTTAAAAAATGTTCAACATACTCTTTGTTTAGTTATGTAGATTTTGTCTGGTTGATCCTGCTCTCCATCCCGCCAGCATTTTGAAAGAAGTGCCCCCTAGCGGCGCATCCACAACCTCCTGCGGCTGTCCCGAGTCTGATGCCAGAGTGGGAACAGCTGCAGGAGCATGTATAGGAGCTCCCTATAGACTGAGGTATTAATAGCTCCAGTTTGCAGTCTACATGTCCCGCTGCCATACTGAGGTCAGATATAGACTGGCAGTTGACTCGAGGAGTGGTCAAGAACATGGCAGTTGGGATTCAGTGCCAAACAGTCCGAAATCATGCACCTAGGCATAGGAACCCAGGAACTGAGTATAGGATGGAGAGGGAGGTACTGTCAGTCACTAAACAGAAAAGAGACGTTGAGTTATCATACCTGATGACCTCATAGTGGTATTGCAATGTGACAAAGAAATGGATAGAACCAGTGAGATGCCGAGATACTTTGGGAGAGGTATCTCCGGCAGGAGGAGGGAGGTGGTCTTGCCAAGATATTACTCACTGCTGAGACCCCACCTGAAGTATATTGTTCGGTTCTGGAGGCACCACCTCAGAAAGGACGTAGACAGGGTGGAAGTAGTGCAGAGGAGGGCAACTACAAAGTTGTAGGGGTTGTACCAAAAGCCTAACGAGGAGAGACTGAGTGCTCTTGACATGTACACCATGGAGGAGAGGAGAATGAGAGGGGACATGATAGAGGCCTACAAGTACCTCTTGGAGTGAACAGGGTGCAGGAGGGAGTCTCTTCTGAATAAGGAACAGCACCAGTACGGAAGGGCATGAGATGAATCTTGGTGGGTGGAGTTTGAGGGATGTGAGGAAGTACTGCTTCATTGAAAGAGAGGCAGATCCCTGGAATAGACTGTCCGTGGAAGTGAGATTTTCAGTAAGGGGCTTCAAGCATGCATGAGATACACAAGGGAATATTAGTAAATAGGCAGGGAGGGATTTTCACTGGAGAGCAGTTAGGGTGTGCTGGAGACAGACTAGGCAAGGATCATCTGGGTGTCCAAGCGGTCCTTTTCTGCCGACAGAATCTGTGTTTCTGAGTTAAATAAAGCATCTGATCTTTTCAGATACCTTCATACGAGAGCATTGTGACAGACACATGACCAGACTGATCAGTTTCTTTTCTTAGTGTAGTTGTGATTCTTTTATAAGTTTTGCTGTTTGGAAGTAGATGCAAAATATGGCTTCCCGGTCACATGTCCAGGCAGATCTTTCAGATTCAGAGGAAATGTGAGGAAGAATTTCTTCACAGAATGGGTGGTGGACAAGTGGAACACCCTCCCTGAGGAAGTGGTGGGGGCTGAAACAATCACAGGATTTAAGAATGCATGGGATAGACTTAAAGGAATTCTGGAGGTTAGGGGTAAGGGGCAACAGAGTTCTAGGAAAACATAAACTGAAGTTACAAACTCAAATGGGCAGACTAGGTGGGCCGTAGGCCCTTATCTGCCGACACTGTCTATGTATCTATGTCTTATGGGAAATACTGCCAGCTGCTCAGTGTAAGTTTCCCACGAGCTCATCTGAGCTACAGACCCTGGCAGATGTGAGGGTGCAATTTCAAACACCTCAGACATCCTGCAAAACAGGGTCGTAAAGCTGGACAAAGGATGTTCTAGGTGTGAAGGCAAGCCAGTTGGCTTGGATGATGTCATTCACACACACACACACACACACACACACACACTCTCTCTCTCTCGCACTCATTTGGGGTGGGGGCAGCGGGGAACTGTCAATCATAGGGTGAGGCCACTCCCACCAGCCAAAGCACATCAATTAGGGAGCCGAGGCTCATCGGTCTCTTTCTCTGGAACACTTAACATCTGATGAAAAGGGAGCCCTACTGCAGGTACAGTAGACGTACAGCTTAGAGAAAGTGTATTTTATAGCTAGCAGTAGGTAAATAGATTTTAGGTAAGGAGAGTTCAGATTTTTCTATACATCAGTTGTCTGAAACATAGAAATTGTCAGCAGATGAGGACTACCTGGCCCATCTAGTCTGCCCGTAAGCCCTTGTACTGAATTACTGTTTCTGACCCACGCACTGCTGTGCCTCTATGGTTTCCCTATGCCTGTCCCAAGCATGCTTGAATCCATCCACAGTGCTCGCTCCCACCACCTCCTGAGGCAGACCATTCCATTCATCCACCACCCTCTCTGTGAAAAACTTCCTCACATTCCCTCTTAACAGGCCTCTGAATTAGGAATTCAATTCAGTGTACTCAATAAATCACCTCCTTGCTGTAGGGTAGCTGGTAGCTGTCCTCCCTTTCAGGTTTTGCAGCAAACAGAGTCCACAGTCCCACATTCCAATTTCATGTCATGCCCCCTCGTTCCTGTGCTCCTCCTGTATTGAAAAATGTCTGCCCCCTGCACCTTGTTTATACCTTTGAGGTACTTGAATGTTTCTGACTTTGGTGGGCAGGGGGTTCAGACGGCCTTGGAAGTTCATCCAACTCGGGTGGTGCTATGCAATGCCAGGTCTGTGAAAAACAAGATGGCAGTTATTACAGATCTTGTTGGTACAGCAGACCTGGCTTGTATAACCGAGACCTGGCTGGATGAGAATTCTGGCCCTGTATTGGAGGCCACTGTTCCAGCTGGGTACTCAGTGTTTCACCACCCGAGATTGGATTTCGGGGGGGGGGTTGCGGTCCGTTTTAAGACCGAATTGGGCCTCACGAGTGTACCAGTTGAGATGACCCAGTCATTTGAATGTACTGTGGTAGCAGGTGTAGGTTGCAGGATCGCTCTCATCTACTGTCCACCCGGTGATGAGAAGCGGTTCCTGCAGGAAGTGGCGGACTTCGTGATCGACATGGTGTTCGAGTCACCTAGGCCGATGGTCCTGGGTGACTTTAACGCCTGGGTCGATGACGCACTCTTGCAATTTGGTCAGCACTTCCTCCAGTTGATGGCATCTCTGGGCCTTACACAGATTGTTTCTACTGCTACCCATAAATTTGGTCATTCTCTTGACATGGTCTTCCTCCTGGGGGTCAATGCCTCCAACTTGGAGGTGGAACCAGTTGGTTGGTCCGACCATTACACCGTGCGGTTCAGTTTCTGAAACCCCCCCCCCCTTCGTAGGCCTACCCCTGTAGAGATGGTTAGGTACCGCCATTTACGAGATATAAGCTCTGAAGGCCTGCCGGCGGCCCTTGACCTATCGGTCATTCCATTGGCTAACAGTTACCCAGAAGCTCTAGTGTTGGCATATAATATGGCCATTTCTACTGCTCTAGATGTCATTGCTCCGGTCCATGTTCGTCCTCTCTCCCTTCGCCCTCGGTCTCCTTGGTTTGATGGGTCCTTGAGGGAGATGTGGCGACTAGGACGAAGGTTGGAGCGTTGCTGGCGGAAGTCCTGCCTTGATGCCAACCACCATAGATTGATCAATCACCCGTAAGAAGGCAGAGTTCCTGTCCGGGGAGATTGCGGCTGCTCAGAATCGACCAGCTCACCTTTTTCGAACTGTGAATAGACTGTGCAACCCAGCCTGTCTACAGGTTCGGAAAGTGTTTTCACAAATTGAGTGTGAGGAGCTTGCTTGTTTCTTTGCGGCTAAGGTGGCTGACATCAGGGCGGTACTCCAGCTGGCACACTCCACAGGTTTTGCTGTGAACCAATGTTTGGGCACTTCACCTCTGTTTTCCTGGAATACTTTTGGGCAGCCTGAGCTTTTAGACATCATGCGGATTGTCCGAGGTATGCGTCCTGCGTGCTGTAGCTTGGATCCTGGACCAACCTCCCTGATTGTGGGGTGTAGTGATATCTTTGGTCCGATCCTGACATGGATAGTCTGGTCCTCCTTGGAAACGGGTGAGTTTCCTAGCTCCCTGAAGGAGGCGGTGGTGACACCCCTTCTGAAGAAAGCTTCCCTGGACCCAGACTGCCATGCAAACTACAGACCTATCTCGAACCTTCCCTTTATAGGGAAGTTGATTGAGAAAGTAGTAGCCATACAGTTGGGCAACCATTTGACCATCCATGAGATCTATGAGCATCTCCGGTCTGGTTTTCGAAAGTGACATAGTACCGAGACAGTGCTGGTTTGGGTGCTCAGTGTTGATCTGATGGCTAGAGATTGGAAGAACCATTCTATTCTGGTTCTTCTTGATCTCTCTCTTCAGTGTTTGACACTGTGGACTGTGGGGTTCTGCTTGATCATCTGAGGTTCATCTGTGGCCTGTCTGGTACAGTCCTCAGGCGGTTTTCATCTTTCCTCATAGGAAGAACTCAGAGGGTGGTGTTGGGGATTTATTCCTCCGACCCAGTTTCCCTCTCTTGTGGGGTTCCTCAGGGATCAATATTGTCCCCCATGTTCGCAGTGTATATGCTGCCCCTCTGAGACATTGTGAGAAGGTATGGGCTGAGGTTTCATTGTTATGCTGATGGTACCCAGCTCTGCCTATCTTTTGCACCTGACCAGGATAGAGCCCTCTTGGTATTTAATAGCTGCCTTGATGAAATCCAAGAGTGTATGAGTTCGGGCTGGCTGAGGTTGAACTCTGAAAAGACCGAGGTGTTGGTGCTTGACCCGAGTTGCCGGATAGGGGGCAGGGTGTGAGATTTCTTCTCTGGACTTTTCCTTGGGGGTTTGCCTCTCCTGACCTCTGAATGGGTGCGAAACCTGGGGGTAATTTTTGACGAGGGTCTGACACTGAGTTTGCAGGTGTCAGCAGTCATCGGATCTTCCTTTTACCATCTTAGGAATATCTCCAGGGTTAAGCACCTTGTTCCATCCAGTGACTTGCCTACTTTGGTCCATGCCTTTGTGTCCTCACATTTGGATTACTGCAATGCAGTATACCTAGGGCTTCCAGGGGTTGATATTCACCACTTGAAGCTGGTGCAGAACGCAGCAGCATGGGTATTGACAGGAACCTCTTGGTCCTGCCATATTTCTCTGGTGTTGCGCAAACTGCACTGGCTGCCGATACAGTGGTGAGTCACCCTTAGGGTCTGTTTACTGACATATAAAGCCCTACACTGACTGGGTCCAGACTACCTGAAAGAGCTCCTGGTTCCTTACTGCCCTGAGCAATCGCTCCGCTCGACTGACGAGGGGTTGCTAGAGGTTCCAAGGGTTTACTTAAAATCTTCTGGGGCCCGAGCATTCGTGCATGTGGCCCCTACCCATTGGAATTCTCTACCCCGTCAGATACGTGAGAGTGCTACGGTGGTGGGTTTTAAATAGGCCTTAAACACCTTCCTTTGGACCAAAGCATTTGGGGAATTAACTGTTGAATAAATATTGCTGTTTTATTGGACTGTATTTGATACTATTTACAATGTTTGTAATGACGCGCTATAGCTGTTTTATTATTGTGCGCGGCACCTTGGTAATTGGAAAGGCGCCTTATAAATAAACTTGATTTGATTTGATGCTATCATGTTCCCTCTTTCTCTCCTCTCTTCCAGTGAGTACATATTGAGTTCCCTTAATCTCTCCTCATAAGTCTTATGTTGCAAACCCTGTACCATTTTATTTGCCCTTCTCTGGACCTTCTCCAGCCTGTTAATATCCTTACAAAGGTGCAGCCTCCAGAACTGCACATAGTACTTCATGTGAGGCCTGACCATGGTTTTATATGATGGCATCACTACCTCCCTTCTTCTGCTGGTGATACACCTGCCTATGCACCCCAGCATGCCACTGGCCCTTCCAGTTACCTTAGCACTCTGCTTTGACATTTTCAGGTCATCTGAAATAACCCCCGGGTCCCTTTTTTCCTTCGTGACTGTCAGCACCCCCCCCCCCCAAAATCCTGTAGCTGTCTCCAAAGTTTCTGTGTCCCAGGTGCATAATTTTGCACTTTTTTGAATTAAACTTCAGTTGCCACTCCTCAGACCATTTTTCAAGTTTCCCCAGGTCCCTCCTCATTTTCTCCACCCGCTCTGGGTTATCCACTGTGTTACAGATCTTGGTGTCATCTGCAAACAGATAGACCTTTCCCTCCAGCCCTTTTACAGTTTTGCTAATGAAGACATTGAACAGGACTGATCCTTGAGGCATCCCACTGGTCACCTGCCTCTCTCCAGACTGCACCCCATTTACCACCACCCTCTGCCTCCTGTCTGTTAACCAGTTTCTAACCCAGTTTACCACCCTGTCCCCCATGCCCAACCTACCCAGCTTGTTTATCAGCCTCCTATGTGGGATGGTGTTAAAGGCTTTGCTGCAGTCAAGATAAACGACATCCACTGCCCCACCCTGATTTACTTCCTTTGTCACCCAGCCGAAGAAATCAACCAGATTTGTCTGACATGACCTTCCCGCTGTGAATCCATGTTGCCTATGGTCCTGGGCTCTGATGGCTTCTAGATGCCCCACTATCCCTCCTTTAAGCAATGTTTCCATGATCTTTCCCACTACTGAGGTGAGGCTGACCGGCCTATAGTTCCTCGGCTCCTCCCTGCAGCTGAATTTGTGTAGAGGGACCACATGTGCCCTCCTCCAATCCTCTGGTACCACCCCTGTGTTGAATGACTCAGTGAACGTGGCTGCCAGAGGTTCTGCTATCTCCCTTTGCAGTTCTCTTAATATCCTTGATGTATGCCATCTGGTCCCATCGCTTTGTCCACTTTCAATTTAGTGAGCTCCTGCAGGACTCTTTCCCCTGTGAATGGACTATTGTTCACCTGTTCACCCCCTTGGCAACTGCTGTACTGCTGTGGCCCTGCCCCTTCCCCTCTTCTGTGAATACTGAACAGAAGTATTTATTCAGTATTTCTGCCTTTTCCATGTCACCCTCCTTGTATTTCCCTCCTTCACCCTTGAGTCTTGTAATCCCCCCCTTGTTTTTTCTCCTTTCGCTGATGTACCTGAAGAATGTCTTGTCACCTTTCTTAACTAACGGTGCAAAATCTTCCTCAGTCCGTGCCTTTGCTCTGCTTACTGCCTTTTCTGCTTCCCTTAGACACTCCAGGCACTCCTCTCTGTCCTCATCCCTTTGGGTCTCCTTAATATTTACTGAACCTTTTCCTTTTTGCCCTGACCTTTACCGCCATCTCTCTCGAGAACCACAGTGGCTTTCTCCTTCTCTTGCCTTTGGATACCAATCCGATGCATTGGTTTGTTACTTCTAGTGCAGCTTCCTTTAGACGCTTCCACTGTTCTTCCATTCCCCCTCCTGCTCCCGTTCTCTCCAGGGCTCTTTTGATACCCCTCCCCATTTCAGCAAAGTCAGCATTTTGGAAATCCAAAACTTTAGTCGTAGTATGACTTGAGTGAGTCTCTGTCCCGATGCTGAACCACACAGTGTTGTGATCACTGGATCCCAGTTGCCCTTCTACCTGGACATCTGCGATTCGATACCTGTTGGTCATCACTAGATCTAGAATTGCCCTGTCTCTGGTGGGATCAAGTACAAGTTGCCTGAGTCCAGCCTCCTGGAGTGAATCAAGGATGCTTCTGGCTGAAGCAGATACACTGGTGTTCCAATCCACGTCTGGCATATTGAAATCTCCCATCAGTAGAATTTCACCTTTCATTGCCATCTCGTGTATTTCCTCCACTAGCTTCCTATCCAGTTCCTGTCCCTGTCCTGGAGGCCTGTATATCACCCTTGTGCGTATTGCTGTGCCATTTCCAGGTTGAAGGGTGACCTATAGTGCTTCAGCCTCCTCCTGCCTACCCTGTACCTTGTTACCATTATACCCTGTCTAACATACAGGGCTACTCTTTCTCCCTTTTTGCCCTCCTCATCCCTCCTGAATAGAACATATCCTGGTACATTTGTTCTAGGATCGTGGATATGTTGTTCATCACACTATTGGCATGTCCCTTTCCCCTTTAAGAATCGCTGGAAATCTTCAAGCTGGCTCCTCCCACCCACCCGGGTGGTATAACCCTTGGCTGTGCCCCATGATGCCAGATCTTCCTTTCCGCTGGAAGATTCAGGTTGCCTCCTTTGTGCTCCTGCATTTTGTAGGCCCTGACTTCTAAGCCTTTGGTTCTTCTGAAACTTCATCTAGTTTGTGTCAGCGACTGTGACTCTTCTACTCCGATTATGGAAGGCAAGTCTTCCCCCGGATTTCACCGGTGTTCATGCGGCCAGAAAATGTTGCGCACTGATCCCCCTCGCCACGTGTGTCTACTGCTTGGGTGTCAACCATGACATCTCGAAGTGTGACTTTGCCTTGCATTTCATCCTAACGTCCTCGACAACCGTCTCGCATGCCTGAAGTTGGGGAGGCTGGAAAAATGGAACCCTCCGGTGAAATCAAAGGAGGCTCGGTGGGCGGTTTCCACGGCCACGGGATCCGCTGAGCAATTGTAACTCATGCAGACCTTCGTGGAGGAAGCGGCTAAGGCTATGGAATCTTCCTCTCTGAGCTTCTTCGGCCCACTCAACCTGAGCTCCACCGTCTCTGTTTTTTTCCAAGAGTTGTGTCAGTCTCTCCCAACTAAGGGGGAGGGTCCTGCGGGCACGCACTCCTCTTGGTCCCGTAAGCGGGAAAAGGACCCGGGATTGTCTTCATCTTGGCAAAGACGTTCTTGGGATCTGGAGAGATCTCAGTCCCAGGAACTGGCAGTCTCGACTTCGGTCGAGATCTCCTCTTCAGCTGCTGGCTTCTTGGCCTTGCCGTCTGGCCAGTCGACCGAACCATCGATTGACGAGGTCGAAAGTATCAACCCGATCAACCCATTGTCGCCGATTCCTGTTGATGACTCTCTTGATTAGACTCCGGTCCTTTTTTTCCCCAAGGAGGAGACTCAGCCTGCTGGGAATCCTGTCGAGGAAGTGGTCCCCGACCACGGAAAGACACCGGTCCCGCCGGTGTCTCCCAGTCGACCGAGTCAATCTGCCCGATCTCTTTCGAGGTCCAGGACCCCCTTGACTGACAGGCAGAGGAAGAGCCATAAGCGCTGTAAGAAGAGGTGATGCCATCGGTCGTCCTCGTCCTCCTCAGATGAGGAGAGGCTCCGTCAGAAACTCCGGCACTACGAGGACCTCATGTGGCAACAGCTAATTCTGTCCGGGAATAAGCCGACCCCAGTTTCAACCCCAGCCATTACCTGGCTCTCGCCTCCCAGACTGAAGCCGACTTCTTCGGAGCCGATTTAAGTCGGTTCCCCCACCCGCAGAGCCAGCGAAACCTCCAGTTCGGCCTTTTCTTGTCTCTTCACTGATCCTGGTGGAACCACCACCCAAGCAGCCCGTGGGAAGGGGCTCCTTCCAAAGGTGGTCGACCAGACACCGGGCTTCCCCGGCATCTCTCGGTCACTGTCACCCTGAACCGCCCTGGACAGGTCGAAGGTGACCTCGGTGGTCGACTGTTATACCCGGATTCCTCAGATTCGGATGAGACCGGCCTACATTCTTATCCTGGGGATGACGAATTGGCTGGTGGGATAGAGACGGAGGAAGGTCCTTTATTTTTTCAGGGCATTCTTCACCTCATCTCTGAGTCTAGAGGGATGCCCCTGGAACCTGTCCAGAAAAAGGCGAGGTACCCTCTCACGGACATTCTCAAGAGAGGGGATACCCCGACAGATGCCTTTCCAGTGGCTGAGGCCATAGTGGGCCCGGCTCTTGAACTTTGGGAGCGCCCTGCCTCTTGTCCTGCTCAGTCTGCCTGCATTGCTCTCAAGTATGCAGTGCCCATGGGGTCCCTTGCGGGGTTTGCAGAGCACCCGTTAGCCGAGAGCCTGGTGACCGCATCTGTGTTCAGGCGTACTGGCAGTTCTGCCAACATGGACCGACCTCCCGAAAAAGAATCCAAACTCTTGGATCATTCGGCTTAAAAGGTCTATGCGGCCTCATTTTTAGGCCTTCGTCAGGCAAGTTCGTCCATCATCATGGCACACACCTCCTATGCCCTCTTGGGGTCTTTGGATGAAGTCCTTCCACACCTCCCCACGGACGTGCAGACCACGGTCAAGCAGGGCTGGGCTGTTGCCAAACAGTAGCTTCAGACAGCCCTGGACATTGGGGATTCTTGTGCCCGCTCGATGGCAGCCGTAGTTGCCTCTCGCCTCAGGGCTCGGCTGAGACTCTTCTCTTTCCCAGCAGATACTCAGCACAAACACAGCTGCTGTGCTTTTCCTGGGCACCGACCTTTTAGGCCCAGGTGTGGCTGGTCACCTTCAGTGTATTGAGCAATCCAGTGCCACCTTGGATGCTACTTCTGCTAAAGGTCCTTCGGGTAAGAAGCAGCAGAAGAAGAATCCATTTCAGCTTTCTTCCCTGTGGCCCAGCAATCCTCCTTTCAAGGAGGGCAGCAGCAGCAGTAGTAGGTTCAAGCTTGGCACCCCCAGCCCAAGCCCGGACCCTACCAGGCCGTAAAGGAGGCCGAGGTTCAGGTCCTGGATCATCCACCTCCTCCAAGCCTGCTTAGTGACGGGGTGGGGCCGCCACCCCCTCTCCCGTACTGCCAGCTCTGGGTCCTCCCATGGGGGGGTGGCTCTGCCATTTCCTTTCCACCTGGTCTGCTGTCACCTCGGACAGGTGCGTACTGGAGGTGGTCGGTCAGGGACTGCCTGTGGAATTCAAGCAGTACCCTCCAAGCCGAGCCTGAGCCCCACGGGAGGAAAGAGTATCTGTCCATACTCAGTCGGCTCTCCGAGACGACATTGCTCAGCTCCTCCTCAAAGAGGCAGTAGCTCCAGTGGCGGATTCTCCAGCAGACCCAGGCTTTGTCTCCAGGTACTTCCTGGTGCCCAAGCAGATGGGCTGGTACCCCATTCTAGAGCTGCATGACCTGAATCAGTATCTCGGGTCACGCACCTTTCGGATGGTCACTCTGTCTTAGATCATACCATCCTTGGAGCGAAACATGGTTCTGTTCACTGGATCTGCAGGACGCGTTCTTTCACGTCCCAATCTGTCTGTCTCATTGGCGGTTCCTCCACTTCAGAGCCGAAGGGACCATATATGAGTTCCAAGCCATGTCGTTTGGCCTGTCATTGTCCCCACAGGTCTTCACCAAATGCATCACAGTGGTGGCAGCCCATCTCGGGCATCGGGGGTCAAAATGTACCCCTACCTCAACGATTGGCTCTTAGCAAGTCCCACCCAACAAGAGGTAGAGAGGTATAGGGACCTGGCCCTTCCAGACCTGCTCCCAGCTTGGCCTCCAGATCAGTGAGGCCAAGTCGGAACTTTTGCCTTCCCAGGCGATGTGCTTCATCGGGGCAGAGCTCGACTCTTGTCAAGCCAGAGCTCGGCTCCCGGTGGACAGGGCAGAGGTTCTCTCCTCCTTTGCCCAATCATTTCTGGTTGGGCAATTGCGCCCTGCCCGGGACTTTCTGCAACTTCTGGGTTACATGGTGGCGTGCACCTCAGTGGTCCATTGGGCCCGGTTGCACCTGCGCCGTCTCCAGTGGCAGCTGTCTGCCCAATGGACTCAGCGCCACGGTCATTTTGACCAGCTGATCACTGTAACCCAGAAGATGTGGGATGCTCTCCAGTGGTGGATCGCCCCAGACCGGTTGCAGGAAGGGATCCCGTTTGTCTACCCCGAGCCGATGGCCATCTTCACGACTGATGCCTCTCTCATGGGCTTGGGAGCCCACATGGGGGGGAAAAGGGCCCATGGATTCTGGACCCCCTGAGGAGTCCTGACACCACATCAACCTGTTGGAGCTCAGAGCAGTCAGACTGGCACTGTCAGCTTTCACTCCTCAGCTCCGGGGTCAAGTGGTTCAAGTCCAGACGGACAATACCACGACCATGTACTACCTCAACAAACGGGGTGGCACACACTCCCATCTGTTTTGCAGGGAGGCACTCCGCATCTGGACCCTCATCAGCTGTCTGGAGGTGGATCTCCTAGCCATCCATGTGGCAGGAGCCTTAAACCATCTGGCGAATGCTCTCAGCCGCTTAGGCAAGATATCGCACGAGTGGTCTCTCCATCCAGAGGTAACTTACAGCCAGTTCTCCCACTGGGGCAAACTGATGGTGGACCTATTTGCCTCCAGGGACAACACCAAGCTGAGGCTGTTTCATGCCCGCCCCCCTCAGCAGGGCTCGCTGCAGGGGGTGCCTTCTTGAGGCCATGGACCCCAGGCCTCTTCTATACCTTTTCTCCATTTCTCTTGATCCACAAGGTGCTCCTCAAGGTGAGGAGGGACAAGGCAAAGGTGATCCTGGTAGCCCCAGACTGGCTCCCAGCATGCCCGGACCTGATATCTCTCAATCAGGGGAAGGTATACCATTCGGACCTTCAGTCCCTGCACCTCACAGCCTGGTTCCTGAGCGGCTAGAGTTCCAGGCTTTGGGTCTTTCCGAGGATGTCCTCACCGTGGTGGAGGCATCAAGAAAGGAATCGACCAGGAAATGTTATGCCTTCAAATGGAAAAGGTTTTCCATTTGATGTCAGGACAAGGGCCTGGACCCTTTGTTCTGTCCAGTGGCTAACATTCTCGACTGCCTTTGGTCTCTATCCAAAGGGGGTCTTCGGTCATCGACCCTTAGGGTGCACCTGGCAGCCATCTTTGCTTACTGGGCATGGGCCGATCAGCCGACGGCGCAGGAGACAGTGGTCGAGCTCTTTTTCAAAGGCCTGGATCACATATCCCCTCCGGTGTGTGTGAACCTCCACCTCCGTGGGATCTTCTGCTGGTACTGGCAACACTCATGGGCAAGCTGTTTGAACCAATGCACAAGTGTGCGTTGTCACACTTTTCGTTGAAGACGGCCTTCCTGGTGGCTATCACGTCTACCAGAAGGACAGAAGAGCTCCAGGCACTTTCGGTGGACTCCCCTTATCTGGTCTTCCACAGGGACAAGATTGTTCTACGCCCCAACCCGAAATTCCTTCCGAAGGTGGTGTCAGAGTTTCACCTTAACCAGGTGTTGACTCTGCTGGTATACTACCCTAATTATACCTCAGAGGCCGAATACAGGCTCCATACTCTGGACCTGAGACAAGCTCTCTCTCCTATTATAAGGAGAGGATGGCATAAATTCTGGGAGAGGTTCGCCAGCTGTTTGTCACCTATGCTGAGGCCGCTTCTGGTAGACCTGCAACAAAACTGACTATTGCAAGGTGGATTACACCTTGCATAAGTCTGTGCTATGAGTTGGCGGGCATGGAGCCCCCCAGAAGAATAAGAGCTCATTCTACCCGCCATACCGCTGCATCAGTGGCTGCTTCCAGGGATATCCCTATCCAGGAACTCTGTCGTGCTGCTACCTGGAAGTCCGCAAACACCTTCATTACCCATTACCACATCGACCTTGAGGCACGCTGGGATGCTGGTTTTGGGGCCTTAGTTCTCCGATCTCTGTTTCCCAAGTGAGTATCAGTGGGGGGGGGGGTGCGCCTTGCCTCCCTCCTCCTAGAGAACTGCTAGGAGTCTGCCAAACAGTGTGGATGAACAACATATCCACGATCCTAGAAAAACAGGTCACTGCCTGCTAACAGTAATTCTAGGAGTGGTATATGTTGTTTCATCCCTATGAATGACCTCCCGGCTGTGGGCGCTGAAACCTGGCTTCCAGCAGGCTAAGATCTGGCGTCATGGGGCCGAGCCGAGTTATACCCCCTAGGTGGGTGGGAGGAGCCACCTTGAAGACGTCCGACAGTTCTTAAAGGGGGAAGGGACTTGCCAATAAGTGTGGATGAACAACATATACCACTCCTAGAACTACTGTTACAGGTGAGTAACCTGTTTTTTCTCCACTCATGATTAGCTGTGTACCAAGTTTGCTATTGCTACTATGCCCAGGTCTCCTTCAATTATTAAGGCCTTCATGTCTGGGACTTTATTTCCCAGGCTGCATGCATTTGTCACAATGATCTTCCAAGTTTTACTGCCTGACCTCTCTCTCTCTCTCTCTCTCTCTCTTCCTGTTTTTGGTCCTCTGCCTCTTCCTCCTCCATTCCTGATATTTTTCTCTTGTTTTCCTGATTTCTTTCCTACTCCATTTCTGCCGGATTCCGGTGACCTCATTATCAACTCCTCTTCCTGCTCCATTGTTCTGCTTTCTCTACCATGTGGGGTGGGCTGCCTGAGTATCCCTGCTCCTGTTCCCCCAGCTAGTTCAAACGCTCGTCAGCAAAGCATTTAAACTGTCCATTGAGGGCTGCCTTCCCCTTGCTGGACAGATGCAGTCCATCCCCACTGTACAGGGCTGCATCACTCCAGGTGGATCCCCAGTCCCAATGAAGCCATACCCCTTCTCATTGCACCGGCCTTTCAACCATGTGTTGAAATTACTAATGCAGAGATCCCCTCCAAAAATGTCATGGAGCTTGCTGCCTTCCCCCTGCACCCTCCCAACATTATAAAGTCTTCCTTCACCTACTCCAAGCTTGCCTTATCCTTGGATAGGTCATTTGTCCCCAAGTGGATACTGATCTCCAGCCCTCTCCTCCTTGCCACAGCTTCAGCGGTCCTCTGGATGCGCTTCCCCTCCTTCTGAGCTGTGCTTCTTGGAAGGCATTTTACCACCCTTTCCTCTCTACTATCTGTGCCCAAATCCATTCCCCGGACAATTGAATCCCCCAACAGGAGTAACTTCTTTCTATGGTGTTCTCTTCCTCCCGCCACTGGGTCTCCCTGCTGGAGGACCCTCACCTCCTCCCTGGTCTCAGCCTCTGGTTCTTTTGCAGAACTGTCCTGTTCCAGTGCACCATTCCCTGCATCATCCTGTGCTCCTCCTCCCTCTGTCTTTCTCTCTTTCTGTAGTGACTTACCGCCTCTCTCTCCTCCTCTTGTATATGCCCTTGTGGACCTAGTTGCTAGCTACACCCTTTGTAATTCTGCCTATATGCCAGCTAGGCTATTGCTTGTGCTGTGCTGCCTAACTGTTCCTTTGTCTTTAAGTAGGTGTGGCTTGGCTTTCCACTATAAAGGTAGAGCACCTGGGGGTGGTTGGGGAATGGAGGTGGGTGGGGGGGTTGTTCCTTTGGTACTCAGTATCTACAAAAAAAAAAAGATCAGGTAAAAAAAGATTTTCTTCTGTAATCTACAAGGCAAAACCACTGCTCTAGTTTAAGGTAGCTGCTCTGCCTCTCAGCTTCTGCTGCAGAGTCCACAGTCAACTCCTGTTGGCAATCCACAGACCCTCAAGCCTTCTTTAGCTCCTCCCCTTATCAGACACCTCTTTCACAGAGTTTCAGTAACCGCTATAGTCACAAATGACTGCAGATATTCTCCCAACTAGATTACCGCCCTGGCAAATTAAAGTTATACTGAGTAAAGACAACCCCCAAAAACAGAGAACCAAAACACTGACTTCGACTTCTGCTTACTATTAGAGGCCCCATAATTAGAAATTGAGTTCAGTGTACTCAGTAAGTCACATCCTTGCTGTAGGGTAGCTGTCCTCCCTCTCGGCTTTTGCAGCAGAGTCCACACCCAACTCCTGTTTGTAATCCATAGTCCCTCAAGCCTTTTTCAGCTCCTCCCCTTATCAGACACCTCTTTCACACAGTGTCAGTAACAGCTCTAGTCACAAATGACTGCAGCTAGATTACCTCCCAGGCAAATTAAAGTTACACTAAGTAAAGACAATTCTAAAAGTAGAGAACCAAAACACTGACTTCTACTTACTAATACAGGTCCCTGAATTAAGAATTAAATTCAGTGTACTCAGTAAATCACCTCTTTGCTGTAGGGTAGCTGGTAGCTGCTCTCCCTATCAGCTTCTGCAGCAGAGTCCATAGTCTGTGTATCTTGCTTTATTTTCTATCTCCTAATAAACTTGTAAACCTTTTGTTTGTCTGTAAATATATTCTGTTTTTAAGTAGTTACAGTTCTTCTAGTAAATAATCCATTTTTGATAGAACCAGTGACTGCTTGTTTATTTTAAAAGGTAATTTTACTATTTCTGCTGGACTCTGTCTGCAGTCTGTCTCCGAAGGGCATTCTACCAACTTTCCTGACTTTGAGCAGAGGAGGCAAAAGGGTGGTTTACTGGTTCCAGGTAAAAAATCAGGTGGTGGCAAAGGATTAGACGTCCCCGACAGAGAACTGCCCTGTAAGCGAGGGGCCCAAGAGGCAGTTTTGTCACAGCTGGTAACAGTGGTGTGGGATCTCTGTCACAAGCATATATTCATACACAAAGCAGGCAACTGCAGATGCCACCACCAATCCGTCCTTTAAAAGAGACACTGCAAAACATATTGAGAAGGAGGTGGCCACACTTTCAGAGCAAAACTGGTCCAAGATCTTTCATTCGGCTTTAAGAACGACAAGTTCTCTGCTGTGGGAGGAATACAGCTGGACAATTAGAAATCATTTATTTTACACCCCTGTAATGCGAGGGAATGGGCAGCTAACTCATTAAAAAGATGTTGGAGGTTATGTACAGAATCTGGGGCACACCATTCATGTATTTTGTGCTCTTGCCCAAAGTTTGGTGAATTTTGGAGAGAGGTGGGTGAGGTCCTATCTGACCTGTTCAGACTAACCCCCCCCCCCCGATGGTGACACATACCATATTGGAACTCCTTCTAGATGGAGTGTGAGGAAAAGATGCAGTGTATTTATGGGGTTTGTTGCTGGTAGCGGTGCAGAAAGCCATAAATTTAGTTGGCTGAACCAAAACCCCTAACACCAAAACTGGGTAAAAGTGACACAAGAAATGTATGGGCTGGAACAACTGCATTCCAGGTTAACCAGAGCATGGTGAACTTCACAGCAGAATGGTTGAGATGAATACTGTACTTTGGTGAAAGAGACGCTGGCTTCTTCCTGTAGACTTAGAATATAGAGGGGGCACTACGCACAGTCTGCTACCAGGGGCACCTGGGTGATGGTCACCAAGGAACCAGGGCACTTTAGGTTACTTGACTGTTGTATGTATTAAGTGAAGATGAACTCTGACTGCACAATGGACCTATGCTAATGCTCACCTGTTACACACTGTCAAGCTTTTTATATAATTTGTGATGCTTGACAGCTGTAGCGACTTGTTTTGTACCCAGGTTGTTCAGTAAACTTGAATTAAATAAAAGTGGCATTAGTCTGTAGGAGTGTGCTGCCCCATAGATAGAACTTTATGCTAATTATGGAATTTAGAATACAAGTTCAAACTCTGTATTGTGGTCATTCTCAACCTGTTATTCCAATGTCAGTAGAGAATGGTCACCCCAAAGTCATCTCAAGCCTTCTGGTCTTTGCTATTTTTATATTTTATTAGACTTGCTTGTTTATGTTATAGTGAAGTTGTTCGATTACTCTGCATTAGGGAGTTTATTTTAAAAATTAATCATTTGTGTGATTTCTGCAGTTCCCAATCAGTTCCCAGGAACTGGAGAAGGCTGCTTTGCAATGATTCCGGCCCGAGGGAACGGACAGTCTTAAGTAACAAAAAAGTTTAAATTGCTTATGTTTTATTCCATTTTTTTTTCCGTAAAAGTGATACATATTTTCAGATAAAAGTATTTTATTTTTACTGCATTTGTGATAAAGAACCAAATACTTTATTTTATAGGCCTTATCAGTGTTTGGCAAGACTTGATGGACCTAAAAAGAGAACAGCACCCACAGATTTTAAAAATGGTATAAACTGCTTTCAGCTCCTGTCAAAGGCAGACTGCCACGAGCTTCATCTGGGGAGCCTGAGTCCAGATCATGACTTTATTAATTGTGAACTTTTTAAAAAGTTTTGCCCTAAAACCCAAAAGAATACAGGTTTAAAAAAGAGAAGAATTTATGGTTTCCCAGTGTGCCTCTATGTCACCAAAGTACAATAAAGTCTCTGAGGGAGTTCCTTATGGTGGTGGAAAGCATGCATCAGAGGGCTCTTCTCCTCACAATCAATAGTCCCTATCGAAAGGGACAGACAAAAAAGTTAAAGCTACTCAGTCATTGCATAAACATGGATGGTATAGATACCAGGGTGTCTAAAAGGGGATCCCAATCCCAGTGATGGCAGAAATATAAATAAAAGAGCCTAGTGCAGGTACTGGAACCAGTGTCTGCCAAGAAAAAAACAAAAACGTGCCCATGCCACTCCTCCTGTAAAAGAAAAGGAGCAACCAGTGTATCATAAACAAATGCCCTCTGCAGAGGACATGACTAAGGTATGGCAATTTTTTTTTTTTTTCAAGCCTTCCAGGCTATGGGAAATTTGTTTAATGTGCCTGCCCCTTCCCCAGGCTTTGATTCCAAAACACTTACCTGTAGAGGAGGGGATGTGTATTACGGAGAGGCAGAAGATGAAGGTGAACCCATAGAATCTAATGGCTCACCTGACCAAGACTTTGGTTCCCCTCCCAGGCTCACAGAGGATTACAGCTCTTACTCCACGTTCATCAAACAGATGGTGAACACCCTCAGCGTCCCTTCTTGTGAAACAGGAGGATGAGGAGGAAATGGAGTTTATGGATGTGATGGGACTAGCCCCTGCGAGGAGACCACTAGTCCATATCCATAAGTCGCTCCAAAAGGCTACATCAAAAACCATGTCAGCAACCTATTCAGTGTCTGGCAATGATGAAAAAACAGTTGGAAAAAAGTATCAGGTGGAAAGACAGGGGGTGGAATTACCTGTATGCCCACCCTGATCATGAAGGAATGATACAGGCAGCTGTTTGTGAGAGGGCCAAGGTGCGTCTCATCACACAGCTTCCTGAAAAGGATTCCAGGAAACTGGAGTCTGTGGCCAAAAAGTGTATATAATAGCTTTCCTGCTCCTGGGGCAGGCAGCTTATTTGACATCCACAGTCCAGTCCAGTACCAGAAAGAACTGTGAAATGCAGAGCCGGCCCTGAGTGATAAAGTGGATGGTGTAGTGGCACAGGATCTGGCTGTCGCAGCAAAGTCGGTTTGACCCTGGATGTGTCTAAATATCCATTCCACATGGCCATAGACTCTAATGACTCTATTTCATGAGTCTTGGCTCAAGAAAATGCATTGAGGAGGTTTACCTGGTTCAGGGCTATCATTCTTACTCAGGACACTCGGGTTAAAGCCAGTGATTTCCCCTGTGAAGAAAGTTCTTTATTTGGTGTCAAAACAGAGGTTTACTAGAAAAAAGTGGATGAATGCAAGTCCACTTTTAAAAGTAACACTGAGAAAGAAAAGGCCACTACTTCCTATAGGCCTTATGGGAGGAGAGCCAGGGGCAGGGGTTACTATCCAAGACCCTCTGCTGCCCTTGGGTACCAACCTCAAAACAATTACTACAGAGGCAGAGGCAGGAGGGGCTCCAGGCATACTGCAGCACCAGCCCCCAAGCCACAGCCAAAACAAAACCTCTGCCCAGGTCATCTGTCAACCATTGCCAGTGCTGGGAAGACTGATCCACTATTTTCAGGAATGGGTAAAAGTACCACACATGAGTGGGTCCTGGAAGTGGTGGGTCAGGGATTGTCCCTGCAGTTCAAAAGATTTCCCAAACTGCAGAGACCAAAAAATGTTCCAGCTCATTTACTGGTGGAAAGAATTCTGCTGGAACTGAAAAGAAATTACTGCAGGCAAAAGCAGTAGAAAAGGTCCTTACCCTGACTGTGGGGCAAGGGCCAGTTTTCAAGGTACTTTCAGACCCACAAGAAAAATGTGGAGTGGCAACTCATTTTATACTTACGATATCTGAACAAGTATATTGAAAAGAAAAGTCTAGTGGTCACATTGGGCACAGTGATACCATCCCTACAGTCAGGAGATCAGTTGGGGTCACTGGATCTGAAGGACGCCTATCCACATTCCAGTCAGACCCAGCCACAGTAAATATCTCGGGTTCAGGCTGGGAAACTGCCAGTATCAGTTTGCAACCCTTTTCATTTTTCATTTTTTCATTATTTCATTTTAATTTTTTATACTTGTTAGCATGATGAGCATTGCTACCCATTTTCACATGCGACACGTTTTTTACACAAAGACAAAAAAAAAAAGATGACAACAGTAAAGTACAAACAGTCACTAAAAAACAATTAATAAAAACATGCATATAGACTAAGCCTACTTTTTCTCTTGGATACGTGAACAAACAGTAGTGTCAAACCATGTATTTAGTCTATTTTTAAATGTCTGAATAGTAAGACAGTTAGTTAGAGAAATGGGTATAGTACTGAAAAATAAGGGAGCTCTAAATAGCAATGATTTCTGTCCAGTAGTTTTTTTTAAAAACGGTATCTTAAAACACAAATTTGTTTTGGGATCTAGTCCCCAGAACATTCATACTTCTAGGAAATAGAGAGGGTGGAACTTGGGAGTAAATCCCTAGCTACCTTAAAAATACCCATTTTCATCTTTACTCTGTTTTCTAGGGAGGGACAATAAGCTAGTGTTTGAAGATTGCATTGATGGCGTTTTGTAGGGGGAATCGGTCATAAATTTTAATGCACTATTTATATGTGACATTGAATTTGGATAATATCTTCCTATTTGTAGCAGCGTTTATCAGACCATAATCCAATGCTCCAAAAAGAAAGCTATGGGTTAGTTTTTTTTATAGACTCTGGTGTTAAGTATTGCTTGATTCTGTACATTCCCCTAACCTTTGGTGTAAAGTTTTTATTATACAAATCCTGTTTATTATCCCCGTCTCTTCTGTGTCACCTTAGCACCATGGGTATTTGCAAAGTGCCTGCCTTTGATAGCTCACCTAAGTGTAACCCCCCACCCGACAAATGGGGGTTCCCGAAAAGTCTTCCTTGATTTTGCCTAAATGCTCACTGCCAGGCTGGTGTTCTGCATTTTAGCGGTTTAAATGTATTGCCAGAGAGTGCCTATATAGCCTCTGTGTACTGTCTCTTTAAGAGCTGCCTGGATTGCAGTCATAATTAATCTGAGAGGGAGCTCTGTTAAAAGATGTACTTGTTTGCTGATCATTTGTTAGAGTAGTAATAATATTGCAGTTTGTTCTAACCTACCTTCTTTGCAGCATGGACAGTTCTGTTTGTTTCCATCATTTTGGTTCTGGACTGCAGAATGGGCCAATCAGGACATTTGGGACTCTAAAATGGAGCCTGCCTACAAGGGCTTGGTGGGGCCAAAACTTGTAGGAATTGTAGTTTTGGGCTTTTGGCACCTAAAATAACCTGGAGGGGGAGCCCTTGTTGTGACTGACAGACAGATCAGCCAACTGAGGAGATCACATGATGGTCTGGGCTTGCTAGCTGCTGTTTCCCTCGGCTCCCGCTCCCCCGACTGAAAATCTAATATCATCGAGTGCTTTCTTGCTTATAATTTGGGGTATCCTCAACATTTCTATATTCCTGCTTCCCCAGTGGAGCTTGCTGGCTGTTTTTTTCTGAAGCATCTATTGTTTTAATACGCAGGGATGGAGGCCGAGATGAAAACGGCCTTACCCAGACACACGGCCCCGGTCTCGCCTGACAAGCAAGCGAAGAAGGTAAAACCTCTCCAGCAACCATCGGCTAAACAACTGGGTGCATTAGCGGCATCAGCACCGCTTTCAGAAGAGCGTTTTTTGCAAGAGCTGCAACCTTTTAAGGAGACGCTTCTAGAAATCGCTACTGATCTTAAAAATATTCGTACTGAAATGGCTGAACTCAGAACTCGCACGGCAGACATGGAGACTCGCACCTACTCCTTAGAGGCCTGGAGAGACAGGATGGAACCAGAAATCACAAAGCTCAGGCAACAAATTACTAAACTACAGCTCAAAACCGAAGATTTAGAGGGGCGCAGTAGGAGGAACAACATCTTGATCTTTGGCCTACCAGAAGGGGCTGAAGGTCCCTCTGCAATTTTATTTATGCAAAAACTCCTCTCCAAGATCATGGGCCCTTCCCCACATAACCCTACCTATCTAATAGAAAGGGCGCACAGGTCTCTACGTCCAAAACCGGAGGAGAATGCCTCCCCTCGTCTGATAATCATTCGTTTTCTCAACTATCTGGAGAAACAGTATATTTTGGCAAAAGTCAGAGAGTTACAGTCTATACAATGGGAGGGCAAACGTCTAAGAATTACTCAGGGTTTACCATTAGAAACTCGGCAGAAAAGAGCCTCCTTTCATTCAATAGTCAGCAAGCTGATAGCTGCCAGTATCAAGTTTCGCATGGCATACCCAGCACGTTTGGAGGTTTTGGTGGATAGAGCATGGCTATCATACGATTCGGCCGACCAGGCTCAAGCTGATCTCTGCAAGAAGCTGCCTTCATTATTCAAATCTTAGGACTGCATTCTCGTTCTGCTTGCTACCAAAGAACTGTTTATTTCTGACTGTATTACTTGCTATTTGGCTGGCTTACCACTGAAGAGCTTGTTCTGGGAGACGCCTTTGGGAGGGGAGTTTTTCCCCGGTGTGGTGAGGAGGGCGGCGGTCGAGGAGAGAGGCGGATGATGGCCTGTGAACCCGGAGGACTCTGTGTGGCAATGAGGCACTATCTTCCCTCGGATCCCCTTCTCTTTCAGCCATTTGTTTCCAGTGGGGACTGTTTTTCATGGGACAGTTTGGCCCTTTTCCAATATGGTTCCCCGGGGGAACACCCGTATATTTGAGAAGCTGCCTGCTACGTTTACTCCTTTTGGCAATGATTTTGCTGTGATTTTATGCAAACAATTCTGGAAAGACTTGTATTACCTATTCTCCTGCTCACTACCAAAACTTTTCTCTAGGGCTGTTTCAGCTCCTTTCTATATTTCTCGATTTCTTGTATTTTAGTGAGATAATTACACTATGCTTAATTAAATGGTGTTTGTCTCTTCTCGACTTCCCTTTCTCTATAGGACTCCAGTCCTTTTCTCCTCCTTTATTGTTCATGTCTCTTTCATTCTCTTACCACTTTTCTTGGTATATCTATCCCTTAGGTTCGTTCTCAGCTCTCTCGGCAGTCTTGTCCACCACACATTCATATCTTTTATCTACTAATTCTGTCGGAGAGTGTGGTGTTGACTTTACTTCATTTTTGGTTCTCGCAGGAATAAGATTTGATTTATGGGGTTTGCATGAAGTTTATACACTGCTGGGGTATCTCAGTCCGAATTTCAGAATAAATTCAATATTCTTTTTCATATTGGAGAGTGGGGGGGGAGGGTATTGGCTTAAGAGTAACCCACCACACGTCCTGAAGTATGGGGGGTAGTACCCTAATTACTCTCGCTTTTTGCTTTGTTTGGCTTGACATTCTGGGGATTCCTTTTGGCCTGTTAGACTGGTCTACATTAATGCCCAAATTGGGGTCGGAAGTGTACCCACTGCAAGTTCTCACCATATTTACTAGCCTATATCTGGTCAGAGGTATTGAGGGTAGTTACAATGGGGTACTTGTGGGCTCTCTACCATTGAATAATAACGTGGTTTCTTTACTAGTATCAAAGCTAGGTAGAGGATACTTGTAAATAGTTATTCGGGGGATTATGGGGGGTTTGAGAACTATGGTGTTCCGTCGTTTTCTATCGTTGATGATGGGGTTTCCCGTATCTCATAATTGTCATTATGGACAGAAGTATGTTTTGGTTTTTTTTCTTGGGTCTTTTGGGAACACCAATTTAATAATATGTATGCAAGATTGGTGGGGGGGGCGGGGTTTAGCGGTGCACTGTCATATTATATTGGTTTGGTTATGCATTGGTTGGTATAACCCTCAATGGTTACAGGTCTGAAAAAGTTTATAACTTGGAATGTAAGAGGGGCTCGTGATCTTAACAAGAGAATTCAGATCTTAAAACATTTATCACTATTGAATGCCCATATCTCCTTCATTCAGAAACTCATCTGCTCCCTGGTGAAGTGGGGGGGGGGGGCTGCGCACAGTTTGGGATTGGGCAAGTTTTTGCTTCTGGTAACTCATCCGCCAGTGGTGGTACTGCTATTTCAGTTCACAAGGCGATAGCCTTTCAACCCAAAACAACAATTGCTGATCCACAGGGGAGATAATGTTTTAGTCCAAGAATTATTGGACTGTATTGAACTGGTCCTGGGAGTGTGTATGGGTCTGTGGGGGGAAATTCTGTATTTTTTCAGGAATTATCGACTGAATTACAAAGGTTCTCGGTGTTCCCCTTAATTCTCAGCGGGGACTGGAACCTGCCACCCACACAGGATTTGGATAGATCTAATTCCTTGCCTAAGCCCCCTTCTCAAGCACAAAGGGCTTTTGCTGAATTTCTTGACTCTACTGGATTGTGCGATCCCTGGCGTCTCCTAAATCCTGAGACCCGTGCTTTCTCATTTCACTCTCTGGTGCATTCCACTTGGTCTCGGCTGGATTATATTTTACTTAGTCGTTCTCTCATACACGGTCTCAGTGATTCCACTCTAGAACCAATTGTTATATTGGACCATGCTGTGGCATGGGTCACAGTCATGTTAAATCAAAATCTCCAAAGGGACTGAATATGGCGTTTAAATACGCAACTTCTAAAGGAGGACTACGTCATTACCAGGATCTCAGACTTGATTCAACTTTTGATTGCAAATAACCAGGGCTCGATTGCAAGAATGGACCTTGAATGGTGCACCCTAAAATGCTTTTTGCGGCGAAGGTTTATCAGACTCCCCTCCACTAAATAGCGTAAGAGGGCCCACTATTTCACTCCTGGGTCAGATTCGCACACTTGAGCATTCTCTCACCTCTTCCTCTTCTCCCGATGTGCTAAAATCATTGTTGAACTTAAGGAATCAGTATTCTCGTCTAATGCAGGAAAAAGCAGAATTTCTCATGTTAAGAACTAAGGCAAAATATATAGAGCAGGGGAAGAAGGCAAGTCATCTTCTAGCTTTGCGTCTGAGGAAACTAGAGGCGTCCAGATTTATTCCCTCGATCAATGATCTGGATGGAACCACTAAAACACATCCAAGAGACATAACTGCTGTCTTTAGACAGTTTCATCTTTCTCTATATAGTCAGCGTCTTGTATCCCCGTCTCATGCTGAATTATTAGAGTATCTATCTGCCTTACCATTACCTACTCTCTCTCTCACAACAATCCCGTTTATCTGCTCCTATATCTCTTCAGGAAGTATTGTCTGCTGTTCATAATCTCGCCTCGGATAAGGCCCCTGGTCCAGATGGTTTCCCTTCGAACTTCTACAAAGTCTTTGCTAAAGATCTTGCTCCCTATTTATTATGTCTATATCAATATATGCGCTCAGGACAAACCTTAGATCCATCCCTATTAGAAGTCTCTATTATCCTTCTTCTTAAACCAGACAAGCCATCCCAATCTCCCGCGAGTTATCGTCCCATTTCTTTGTTAAATTGTGATATTAAAATCTTGGCTAAGATACTCGCTAGTAGAATCGAACAAGTTTGGACTCAGCTTCTTAGCCCAGAGCAAATTGGGTTCATGTCAGGTAGAACACCTGCTGACCACCTTCGTAAATTGGCGTATTTGGTTCAGGTGGCCAAGACCTCCCCTTCCCCCATGGCTCTGATATCCCTTGATGCAGAAAAAGCATTTGCCAGGGTGGATTGGAATTTCCTGTGGGCTACGCTGCAGACAATGGGCTTTCCTAATACCTTCATCAAATGGATTCAGACCCTATACTCCTCTCCTCAGGCAAAAATAAACTGTAATGGAGTCTTATCCGAGGTTTTCCCTCTTTTTTTCGGGCACGCGGCAGGGTTGCTCGCTCTCCCCTTTTCTCTTTAATATATATCTTGAACCCCTGATCAGGAGACTAAACTCCTCCCCTTTAATTACTGGCATTCCAATAGGTGATAGGACTTCTGTCCTTTCAGTTTATGCAGATGACATATTGCTTCACCTCTCAGATCCGGTCTCCTCCCTAACAGAAGCATTGCATATTATTGATACTTTTGGGAAATTCTCGAATTATAAACTCAATATTACTAAAACTGAAATTTTTCCCCTTAATTCTTTAACATATAGCTCAGCTTTCAGTGAGTTTGGTATGAAATGGACCTCCAAGTCCATTAAATACTTGGGCATTTATATTACCTCGGACTTACCACTACTCCACAAACTTAATTTAGAGGATTTGTGGTCCAACATTCAACAGGATTTATCAAGATGGAAGAGGCTCCCTCTCTCGCTATGGGGTAGAATTAACACCGTTAAGATGAATGTTCTACCCAGATTGTTCTATCCATTAAATATGTTGGACGTCTGGTTACCCTTGTCCTTCTTTCAGCGCATCCACTCTGACGTTAGCTCCTTTATTTGGCAAGATAAGGCAATTAGAAGAACCTACCGTAAGCTCTCTTTACCCAAGGAGATGGGGGGCTTTCGTCTCCCTAACTTCTTGTTTTACTACTGGGCCTGTCACTTTTATAAGTGTGGGAAATGGTTTTCGTTATCCGATCTCTGTGCTCATCACGACTATGTTCCTATTTGGTTACATATAGAATCTGACATTCTCGCTGCACATAATCTAGCTCCCTCGTTGCTCTTTTATATGCCCTTTAAAAAATTGCCCAAATCCCTGCAGTCCTTTCCGATTGGTACCTCTTTAAGAGTTCTCGCTCAAATGTTCAGCTTCTATAAGGTACTTTCGAGTTCGGATCCTTCTCAGCCACTATATGCCAATCTGAATATCAAAATAGGAGGAGTCCCCATATCTCGGCGTTGGCTTTCTCTACCTCCTGAGCTCACAGTGGCTGATTTCTACTCAAATAGTGTTATCCTGTCCACCGAGGAGATTCTCACTAAACTGGGTCTAAAGTCATGGGCTGTCTTTCAAATTTTACAGCTTAAGCACTTGCTGGTTAAGGTAGTGGGGAAAGAATGCAATCCTCTCGTATTGAAACTTTTCTCAAACAAATTAAGACTTTGGCTTGCAAATCCCATGGCATTTCTACCATATACAAGTTTGTCCTCACCTTCCCTGAGCCCCCTTCGATTGCCGGTTCTCGGGTCTGGCAGGTTTCTTTCCCTGACGAAGCTATTAACTGGCACTCAATATGGACAGGCCTATACACATATCTCACCCAGGACCGATATAGACTTACACAATACTGTATTCTAAACAATATGTGTTATACTCCAGTAAAATTGGCCCAAATGAAGAGGCTTACCTCCAACACGTGTTCTAGGTGCAATAAAAAGAGGAAGGCTCGCTTCTCCATATATTGTGGTCCTGCGAAAGGCTATCCCCATTGTGGAAGCAAATTGAATCCGCTCTAGACCCATTGTTGGGACTACAGGGCCTCTTCTCCCCTGTCATATGTATTTTGGGAGATTACTCCGGAATTCCGGTGAAGGAGAGACGATTTCACATGGCTTTAATTTCAATGGCGCTCAAAAAGCTAGTGCTTAGACACTGGACGGATCAAGTTACCATTCTCTTTATGAATGGTTGCATGAAATGTCATATGCACTCCGCCTTGAACACTTAATTGCGAAAAGCGCCATCGCTTCTCATCTTTTAACAAAAATGGGGAAGTTATACCCTGTATTTGTCTTGATAGGATCTCTCCTGTTGATTTCACGAACCTCTCCTCCCTTTTTAATTATATCTTAACGATCATCCTTGTTTCCTTTGTTAACCTTATGATAATAAGTATAGGAGAGTGCACCATGGGGGAGGGAGGGTGGGAGTGGTTTTCCGTTTTTTTTTGTTTTTTTTTTTAAGTGGTGTTGATTTTATTTTCTCCGAATCTTATTTCATTTCATCCTATTTCATTAACCTATGTATGGCCTTCTTGCCAGTGTGCATTGACAGTATTGCATTTACTTTTCAAATGTTGATGTATTGAGATATGCTTAATAAAGTATGTCAAATAAAAAAAAAAAAAAAAAAAGATCAGCCAACCGAACCTTTTGGATCTTGGAGAAAGTCCCACACTGCTTGCAGTTTCAGTTAGATCTGAGTTGGGAAGTGAAGAAGTAACAGCTCGAGATAGTTCAAGCAACAGTCCATAGTGGATTCGTGTGGGAGAACTGTGGAAAGGCCGGAGTTTGGCCTGGATGCCTGCTTGCTGTTCCTGAGAGGGAACTTGTGTGTTTTTTTTGGACTGAATTTGAATTTGGAGAGCGAATTAAGCCACTGAATTGTGACCAGGCTTTAACCTGAAGAAGACCGAAGATTTGCTGAATGCGATCGGCCTGTCGGCACTTCCAGCTACCTATGAACTCCCGGATTGTGCAGCTACTCTGTAATTGCAACCAGAGAGTTATTTGCCTGGTACAGTGGAATTTTCTTACATGTGAATGTGCTGTGTGCTTTTAGTGGGTCGTGATTTGGTTCCCCACTATGTGTCTGAACTGTGTTTTGCTTGCTGGAAGCAGTATCCAGCTCCACGGACTGAATCCATATCCATTTCCGATTGCCTGGGCCCTGCTACACTAGCCCAGCCAGAATACCTGCTATGCAGAGAAAGTCATCGACGAGAGACCGGCCTGGGGATCAGCCCCCTGCTCATCACCTTGAACAGGAACAACGCCTCTGTAATTCGTGTGGGCCCTGCTTCTCCGGGCACTCCAGCTCAACAGCCTGCAGTCTCGATTTCGTCCTGCCTGTGTCTAGTATTGGGTATCGTGAGTAAACATCAGGGTAGCTCCCTGCAACAAGAGCTAAATCTAAAAGTGTTGTCATCTGATTGTCTTGTTGCCTTTTCTTTCACGAACTGAGCCCTCTGGCTCCAGATTGCAAATAGTGTGTGTTGTGCATGTTGCTTTCTTCCATCACAGGGCCCCAACCAGCTGCAACGTTCCTGGCTAGCCCACTGTTTTCCTACCTGGGTACCAGGGTGTCACTGTATAGGGACTCTGAACTGCATGCATAACTGTCTGATTTAATATGGCTTTTAAGCAAATCAAAACAAAATGGTTATATTAAATGTACGCTGAAAATAGAAAATAGAGTTAAAAATCTACGTTTCGACCTTAGGTCTTCTTCAGGAAATATCTAAAAGAGAAAAAAAAAACAATTACATATTTCCTGAAGAAGACCTAAGGCCTAAATGAGTTTTAACTCTATTTTCTATTTTCAGCGTGCATTTACTATAACCATTTGTTTTGCTTTTAGACCACATGCTGACACAGCGCCTTGTTTTTGTTTTTTAAGCAAATCAGCCTGATTAAGCCCCTTCCTTGTTCAAGTCTCCTGAATAAATCAGATTTAACTTTGTTTGCATTTAACCTGACTGTGGTTCCAGTTTGTGTCAAAAGTATTGTACTGTTGTTATTTGCTGTGCTTAACCTTGTTTTACAGGGGGTCCCCAGGGTCAAGCTAGAGGAACCAGCCCTGGTGGTAAGTGCAGACAGTGTGGGTAATTGCCTGGTGAATAAGGGTCATTGTGAAAGTAATTATTGTATATTGTTCAGGCCACTAGAAGGGAAAGAGGGGGGTTATAGTGTCCCAGAGTGCTGTGCCCAGGTTAGCTTGACCACTAACAACCCTGACCTCCGGGTGGTGGCACCTGTTTCATTACCCAAGTCCCTTAACCTGCTACTAGCCAAGCAGGCAGGGATAGTAGCCCTTGGGATAGCGTCACCTAGGGGTTACATAAGAAAAGAAGGTTTGATGGTTTTTCCCTGTGTAGACAACTGACTAGTCTCAGGGAAAACAGAACAGAAGCGGGGTGCTCCATACAGTGGGTAAGGAGCACCCTAGAGATCCTGGGATTCCTGTTAAATCTATAGAAATCTCAGTTCGAATCAGTGCAGATAATGGACTTGATAGGTGCAGAACTGGATACCCTGCAGGGAAAAGCTTTCCTTCCACAAGAAAGGGTTTCAAACCTGATTGTCAATGCAAGTCCTTCACATTGGACCTTCCAATGCCTGTAAGGGATTTCTGCTGCTGTGGTGCCATGGGGCAGATTTCAAATGAAGGACATTCAGTACCATCTAAGAGATCACTGGTCCCAAAGATCAGACTCACTGTCCGAGCTGGTACCAGTCACAGAGGCCTTTGGGCAAGCACTAGAGTGGTGGAAGGAGGAAAGCAACCTCAGAGAGGGCATTCCCTTCCCCAGCAATCCCCTACAAGAATTCTCACAGCAGATGCTTCTTTCTTAGGGTGGGGCGTCCACCTGGAGGATCTCATAGTAAGTGGCATCTAAAGCCCTCAGGAGACTTAGGAGTACATACATTTTCTGAAGCTAAGAGCAGTACTGCTGGCGGTGTGATCCTTTTCTTCCCAGCTACACTGTCAGTCTGTCCAAATTCAGACAGACAGCACTATGACAATGTACTAAATAAACAAGCAGGAGGAAATAAGATCCTCAAAACTGTGCACAGGAGCTAGGAGGATCTGGGATCTGGCTTATTCTCAGGACACAAAGATTTCTGCACTACATCTGCCAGGTAAGGACAGTGTGCTGGAAGGCTCCCTAAGCAGAATCAGCCAGGGAATCACAAATGGACCTTGAACCAGCAAGTGCTGACTTCACTCTTCAGAAGATGGGGTACTCCAGAAATAGATCTGTTTGCCTCTTGGGAGAACAGTCCAGTCCCAGAGGATGCCCTAAATCTGTATTAGACATGGAGGTTCTTGTGTGCCTCCCTCCATTCCCAGTCATATAGAGACTGCTCGTAAAGTTCAGGAGAGAGGCAGCAGCAGTGATCCTGATAGTACCATACTGGGCCAGACAGGCTTGGTACTCAATGCTTTTGACCCTGTCTAGCAGAATTCCAATCAGACTGCTGCTGAGATGCAACCTACTGACTATCTCGGGTCAGACTATTTCCCAGACCTCAGAACGCTATGTCTGAGGACATGGTTCTTGAACAGCTAGAATTCTGTAGTTTGAATCTGTCAGAAGAGGTGCAGAGTGCACTGAAGGTTTCCAGAAAACCAGCAACAAGGAAAGCATGCTCCTATAAGTAGAAGAGCGTCTCATACTAATGTGCCTCCAGGAAGATAATCCCAGTGCCGGCAGGGCTGCCTACAGTCCTGGACTACCTGGTACACTTACTGTCTTTAGATCTGAGATCTTTAACCCTGAAGGTACACATGGCAGCTGTATCAGCCTACACATCAGCAGTTAAAGACAAGTCCTTGGTCTCGCAACATGCTTTTAAAAGTTTCTGTAAGGGCTTCTGTCACCTGTAAGGGACCTAGATCCTCCATGTGACTTAAATAACTGTCTTGCCCAGCTGATGGAGGCTCCTTTAGAGTCTGGCTACTGCTGATTTAAAATATGTCACATGGAAAACAGTTTTCTTGATAGCCATGACATCTGCCAGGAGGGTAAACTAACTGCTGGCCCTCTGTACAGATCCAAACTACATAATTTTCCACACAGATAAGGTAGTCCTTAGGGCCAGTAGGAGCTCCTACCTAAGGTGGTGTCAGACTTCCACTTTATTTTTTTGTGGGTTCCTCCACCAGGTATCCGCCCTGGTCTTCCAACTGCTGTCACTTGCTGGGACCCCTGGCTTCCCCCCCGGAGGATGGGGCTGCGGAGCTGGGACCCCCTATCCAGCCCCCGTGGAACCAGTAACTAGTTGGGGGACCCCAGTGACAGTGGCTAATTGAAGCCCTGAGGAAGGCTTCATAGAGGCGGAGGTACCCTAGTTTTTCCCCTCTTTAGTCATTCCGAAGAGTCGGACATGCAGTGACGTCGGTGCACTGATGTGCAGACGTCCGCCGACTCTTCCCCCAATGTAGATGCCCGCGTTCTGCTGAACACCCAGCCTCTGCTGGATGTCAGTGCAGTGCGGAGCATATCCCTCACCTACCCTGAAGGAAGGAGAGCTGTCGCAGGGCGCTCAATCCTCCCTTCCCCCTGCCATCCCCCAGCGACCCGAGTCCGTTCCCGAACCCGGGTTGCCGGTGTGGTGCGAGGTGTGGCGTCCAGCGCCTCAACCCTCAGCGCCACCAGGTCGGCGTTAAGACTTCCACTTAAATCAGTCACATTTCCTGTACTCTGTCCAGAATATTCCAGTACATGTGAGCAAAAATTGCACTGTAGTATGGATGTAAAAAAAAAAAAAAGGCACTGGGTCACTACATAGTCCAGACAAGGGATTACAGGTCTCTCTCTGAGTACACAGATTTTTGTTACCTGTGCAGAGCATGGCAAATGTAAGCCAGCAACTAGGAAGACTGTCCGTCATTGGATAGTATCCTACATACAGTTCTGTTACGAAAAAGCTGGTAAGATACCCCCAGAGACTTATTAGCACCTTCCACAAGGGGTGCTTCTGCATCTGTGGCAGCCACAGTGGCATTCCCCTCCAAGAAGTCTGTAAAGCAGCGACCTGGAAAACAGTCCAAGAAACAAGAGTGCACACTAGGAAAGTGGTGCTCAAGAAACAACTAGAGATACTGTACCGTCAGAGTTTCTATCACACACAACCTCTTAAGGAGGAACACCAGAGTAGCAAGTAACTCAATTCATCTTTGTTGTAGCAAGGATAGACATCCTGCCTAACGCGTTACAGAATAACAGTTCTTTTATCAAAGGCCTTTGATAAAAGGATTGTTATTCTGAAATGCGTCAGGCAGGACTTATGTCTGTCCTTGCTACAATAGAACTGAGTTACATGCTACTCTGCTGAATGAACTGAGTTGCTTGCTGCTCTGGCGTCCCTCCTTAGAGGCTGTGTGTGCTTGATACTCCAAAGGTACAGTACCTGGAAAACAGTACACACCTTCATAAAGCAATACCATTTAAAACATATAGTCCAGAAGGGATGTCAGTTTTGGAATTGCTGTTTTCAGAACCTGTTTCCTAAATTGGTTCTAGACCCTCCACTCAAGGTACTGCTAATGAGTCTACCATTTGTAATACATCTCATTGATGGATTCTGTTACTTGAAATAAAAATTACTCACCGTAGTAATGTTGTTTCTTCTCAGGAATTCATCAGTGAGCCTTACAGACTCTGACCCTGCCTCCCTTTCTAGAAACTGAAAATAGGTTTACACAAGAATAAGTTCTTAATTTAAACTTGCTTAAGTATTACTTATTGCACTTCCTCAACAATTGCTAAAATGTGATCCTTTTAATTTTAGATGTCTGCTTCAATTTGATTGAACTTTTTCAAAATTTTAAAGATAATTTTAGAAATATTTTAGTAACAGTAGGCCCCCTCCCCGTGTCTAGGGGTATGATGGTGGAAGTCTGAGGGAATGGGGGCACCTACAGCAAAAGAGACTCATACCTGGTCGGCTGCATTTTCCAGGCTTTGCTGGAACTAGGGTGCTCTCTGTCCTAGGGTGTTGGGCTGTGGAGGCAACATCTTGTTAACAGAAACCAGTTAATCCAAACACGAATGAGGCAACAAACAAATTACAGGAACGGGGATCCCGTTTAATCAACAGATAAGTTAAAACGGGAACAGTCATTCCATGGAGTAAGAAAACGCCAAAATTGGGTCTTTCTGGACCAGAGAGGTCACTTCCAAACATTGTATGTCACTCTGGGCCAAGTAGGTCACATCTGAGCATTGATTCCAGGCAGTTACCATGTAAGCTGGGCAGCCGCAGTCCAACACAGGCAGCATAGCTCATGGCTGAACCGGACCCTTACCATGTGGGTGACAGCAAACTTCAGTTTCTCCCTCTCTTAGTCTCTGTCCGCGGGCGCATCGTCCTCTCAAGGGCTGACCCACTCAGATCGCATCCGCCTTTAATCCCTCAGCTCCTCCAAGAACAGGCCACTTTGCCCCAGACAGCATGAGTGAATGTCCCCACCTGGGCCCCGGCCTAGGACTGGGAACTTTTTAAACTTGGCAGTCTAGAACTTAGGGCAGACTGGGCCAAGGGGTGGTGCCAGGACTCCAGGAATCCCACTGTGACCCTTTCACCTCACAGTCTCTCCATATTCCTGCCAGTGCAGGCTTAGACCATGGGGTGTGCCTGAACCCCTGGACCACACCGTACCCCTCTCCTCACATGCTTCATGTTTCCTCCTCTGTCCTCTCACTCCCTCATCTCTCCCTCTCTCTCTCTCCCCCCCATGCTTGCACTGTCTCTTTGGGTCCCTCTCTGCACAGGACCCAATTCTTGAAGATTGCCATGGGTTCATGCTCCATCCCCAACCTGGAGTCCCTCTCTGACAGTTTCTCCCTTCAAATGGGCCACAGTTCCCCAGCTGCCCCTGCAACTGTGCTTCAAAAATAGTGACTGCCACCACCTCCCTTTGCCCTCTGATTGTACTACCGCATGAGAAAAACAACAGTGGTCCCGCTGACCGAGTGGGCAATTGCTTCCTCTTGGTCCTTGCTCCACTCTCTCCTCCTTTCCCTCCTGAATTTTTCCCCTGTTTCCCATGCACCCATTCTTATACTTCCCAGCTGCTTCTCTTCCCCTACAGCACAAAAGCCCACTGTCCCACAAAGGCTTACGGGACTTGGAGTTTACAGTACGCCTCCCAGCTTAGCCACAGTGCTGAACTACCCACGAAAATGGAGCCACATCGCTTTAAATTTTATGGGTGGCTATGATGTTTGAAGGCATGGCTCACCATAATTATTTACAGTTTGCGGTCCCGATAGCTCAGCCACCCCCCGATCCGCCTGCCCCAAATGGGGGCAAGACACCAGAGGTCCGTCAGCTATAGCCGCAAGGCAGCCAAAGGGCACTGGGTCTAAGTCCCACCTGGGACTACTGACCAGAAGATCGGTGAGAAGAGCAGGGAGCCGTGGCTCCTAAATGGTAAGCCCATCTGGGGGGCTTACAGTAACTATTTAGCTAGTTGTAATGGACACTGCTAACCTGACTGCAGAAACAAATCTGGTGTTAGAACAATTGGGGGGGGGGGTGTGACCACAGTGCAGAGTTCTCTTGTATTCTAAATTATACAATTAGTATAAAGTTTTTTTTACTGTTAATTTTTTTAGTGTTTTTTTTTTTTTTATTTACAACTCACAAGGAAAAGATTATGGGGCAAATATAAATGGTGTAATAAGGTATACGTACTGTACTGACATGCAAGTAAATCCTTACGTCAAGTTGCAAGCACATCATGTTAGGCTGAGGTAGACAGATTAAACTATAGTATGCATGTTACTAGGAGATTGCATATCTATTGCACCAGGTCATAAGACTGTATTATGAAAACTTATCAAAAATAGAGAACAAAACTTAACTAACTATACCTTAACTGTATACATTAAAACTCAGAGAGGTGCATGTACTAGGCAGGGTAAAGGTTTCTCTTGGGTATGCCAGCCCTGGTAAAGCAGCCTGCTATGTCAAATATATATATAGGATATATATGCAACAGCCTATTCCTGTTCTGAGAATAATATAGTACAAGAAAGGTTGCAAGCAGCTATTAAACCTCTGAAGGGTGTTTTTAATTAAATGAGATAGTTGGGCAGCATAAAGTTCTACCTTCGGGACAGCACACTCCTACAGTTTGGTGCCATTTTTAGAGCGGATCCCTGAGAAGGAGCATTACTGCACTGAGTAGTTTTTTCTTACAGGGTTACCATTTTGACTTACACATCTTTCTCTTTCTTCTTTTACAGAACCCTGAGATCAGCATTACACAAAACACTCTCCATTTCAGCGGTAGGTCTGGTCTAAAAGCTGTATATTATCCCAGTGTTTTCACTCAACAGGTAGTCATCAGATAAAAGCTGGTCAAAAATGTATTTGTGGGGAGAGGGTTGGCTAATCTGCTGCATATGGCACATGGTGTGATACACTTCTCCATAAGGACTTAAACTTGGGCAAGCTTTTTCAGTGCTTTGGCACTGCATGGGGAAAGAAAATCGTACAACATTTAGACATATTACACCTTTAGAATACTGTAGTATGGGGTTGGAGAGATTCCAAACAGCTGGGGTTTGTTGCTGCTTTTATTTATTTATTTATTTAGTTTTTGTTGACCAGGAATGGAGGGCTAGGCAATTCTGCCTATTTTGAGCCTCTTCCCGGGGGAGGAGGCTACAGATGCAAACTGACATATTGAATCAGATTAAGCTGTTGGTGGTATTCTTAATGAATGGGCAAATTTGGCTGAGACATGGGGGGGACTCCTGGGTAGGGGGTGCTCTTCACGTCCTGTTGGAGAAGGAGTCCCTGGAGGATGGAGTTGGACGAAGTGACCCGGAAGGTGGAGCAAGCCTCCCTCCCCATCCAGAGTAGCAAGGGGGTAAGTCTGTGGAAGATGTGGTGAATATGGAGATTGAGTCTTTGGAGAGTCGGGGGAAATTTTGTTGGCAGAGGATCCTACCCCTTTGTTCTCAGATGAGGTGCTGTTGGAGAAAGAAGTGGAGAAAGAGGGCCTACCTATTTTACTCGGTAATTAGAGAACTTAGATGTGTGAAAGGAAGGCCCTTATACTGCACCAGAAAAATGCACAGCTGAATGTGACAGCTGCAGTGAGAGCTGTCATAACAACCCCTGACAAGCCGCTTCATGCCCTGCCTCACAGCGCTGAGATCCCCAGCTCACAGATCTTACCTGCTGATGGAAACGGAGATGGAATTATCCAAGGCACTCCGGTTAAAGACCGTTCATCTCCAGCTGACAAGAGTGTTGGGAGCCAGACTGGTAATGCCTGGTGAAACTTCCACGGAGATACTGACTCCACCAGTAAAGGTGGAAGCTCTGCAGAGCAGCGTTTCCCAGACTGCAGCCTTGCTACATAAGACGGATAAGGTAGCTGTCCCAGTTGGTTGAAAGACACTTTAAAAACCCAACAGTTCACTTCAAAGATAGCTAGAATTAGAAGATCCTTTGTTACAAGACACAAAAACTGTATAACGCCAATCTACAAGGCTTTTATAGGACCCCTTATGGAGCCCGCACCTGCGTTGAGACATTGACACCGTAGAGAGGGTGCAACGCAGAACAACAAAGCTAGTCTCAGCTGACTGACACTCCTTACGATGTAAGGTTAGAACATCTGGGTTTGTATTCGTTAGAGAGGAGAAGATTAAGGGGAGACATATTGGAGATGTTTAAAATGTATTTATTTATGTTTTTGGTAGCCTGGTAAGTGCACTGATCCAAAGGACTGTTTTCAGTCATGACCCGGGCCACACAAGTATCCGTAACATCACATAGAATTACATGATAATGTTCAATACAGAGTATATACGGATAATGGCAAACAGTCATAAACTGGTTTCAGAGTAGGCAGCTGGAAGTACAATGCTAGAATTTTGTTCACTAGAATACAACACTATTTATAATATGAGGATACAAGCACATTAACAGTAGGAGTAATATTTACATCAGTATTTACAACAGGAGCAACTGTGCATTCTAACATGTACAGATGACAAGATAAATTTACATGTGAAGTTGGGTAATTCAGATCCTAACAGTGGCAGGTGGTTTCCCTCAGAAAATAGCATTTTAGTTGGTGTTTGAAGGACAAGTAGGAGTTGGACAAGCGGATGGTCGGAGGGAATCTGTTCCATAGGGAGGGTGCAGAGATGGAAAAAGCTTTGGTACCCATATTGGCGGAGACGCAAGGGACATCCAGCAGAGGGACCAAGGATGCCCTGAGAGTCCTTGAAATTTCCCTGCTAGTCAGAAGGGGTGAGTAGGGGGATAGATGGTGGTTCCTGAGTGAGTTGTCTACTAGGCAGCCAGTGGCATAGTCAAAACAGCCTTGAAGTGGAAGTCACCCAAGGGCCTGGTAGAGGGAGCAGTGGTGGGTTGAGTAGGGAGCTTGAAGTACAAAATGACAGATGGAGTGGTAAGTCATGCTTAGTCATGAGTGAAGAGGTGAGGAGACAAGGGAGTAAACAGGAGAGCAGTAGTCAAGGAGGGGTAGCAGATTGCCCTGGTCAATGGCAAGGCGTGCCTTGGCAGATAGAAGGTGTTTAAGGCGGTAGGCTGCACTGAACTTTTGGTGGATTCCCCCTCACGTTGTTATTGTTGACATGCTCACAGAAAGTGAGGAAGGGATCGAGTGTAATACAAAGGTACTTACCAACCAAGTATTATTGTATCTTTTGAAAAGCTGACTGTTGTAGGGGCGCAGATATGGTACATTATCCACACTCTTGCAGTTCCACTGGAAGGCGATGATTGCTTGGAACATTTGTCAAGCTAAGCTCCTTCCACCATTGGGGTGGATATAGCCCCTAACTCTGCCCCTTGACTTCAGATCTTTCTACCTGCTGGAAGAACAGGTCACCACCTTCGTGCTCTGCTTAGAATTTGTGCCATTGGCGAACTGTCATTTCAAAGTAGTTTATTTGCGATTTTCTTGACTCCATCTCCTGATTTACGATGGATCGCAAGAAGCTTGGATTTAAATTCTGTGTTTGATGTGTGGCTCGGTGGCTGACATCTTCTACCAACAACATGTGCGTGTACTGCCTGGACAGGCAATATGACATGGCCAGGTGCAGCCTGTGTCTCTCTTTGCTGCCTGACTCCCTCGAGGACAGGAAGCTGCAGCTTGCTGTGGTCCAGCTTTTGGGAAACAGGATCTGAAAGATTGCTTGAAGGGTGGAAAAAGGCCTTGGTGGGACTGACTTCCGGTGACACTGGCGTACATGGTGGATTAACTGATCAACAGCTCCTCCTAGTCTTTGCCTAAATCTGCCCTAATCCCACCTTAAAGCTGGCTACTAGAGGCAAGAAGAGGCATTTGGACGACATGATGCTGCAGATGTGCCAGAAGTTGAAAGAATTTGAGGCGAGCACCCCGCAGAACGAAAAAAAATCCAACCCAGTGCTCGCGCCATCAGAGGCCCGCGACATGCCTCAGCACATGACTTCCCCATGCTCTGGTTCAGTGGACAAGAGCAGTTCAGATGAGGAACAGGCATTCACGATCACCTCTAGGTGCCTTTTTAAAGAACTTAGGCGCCTGGGAAACACCATGGAGAACATACAAACAGAGCTAAAAGAGATTTGCTCTGACCAAGGTGCACAGAGTCAGAAGATTGCAGATCTGGAGCAACAGGCCACGGAAGCGTCTGGAGCTATAGATTTACATAATGGCGCAATTCTCCAGCTGCACGACAGGGAGGTCTGGATTCAGCAAAAGCTGGAAGACCTTGAGAATCGCTCTAGACGAGCAAATATCCGTAATTGTGGCCTCCCTGAACAGACAGAATCAGGGGAAATGACAACCTTTATGGAGAGACTCATAAAAGAACTCTTGAACTTACCACCAGAAAATAAATTACATTTGATCAGAGCTCATCGCTTACTGGGTCCCAGGCCCCTGGATCCTAAAGCCCGCCCAAGGTCTACCATCATTGCTTTCCTGGACTTTAGAGTTAAAGTAGATATCCTAGGAAAGGCATGGGCTAAAAAGGAAATAATTTTGGGGATACTGGTCTTTTTTTCGAACATGATTACGCCACCACCACCACCATGGATCGCAGATGTAAATTACTCCCCATCTTAAAACAGCTTTGGGCAAAGGGGGGGGTGAAAGCCCGTTTGGATTACCCGGCTGTGCTCAGGATCACAACAGACTCTGGGGTTCATACATTTCCGGTTATATCAGAGGCAGCCAAGTTCCTTCAATGGTGGGAAATAACTCTGACTGTCATCCTGGATGCGGATACCATAAAGGAGCTGGAATACCGTTGCTGGTATGTTGTTCATAATCCACGAGGGAAAGGAGGCCAGACTAAGGGGAAAACTATGGAGGATTCATCATTAGAAAAGCTAGCAGCCAAATTGGGCGCTCCTCTCCCGCACCCAGGTCCCCGCCTGCAACGATCCACCAGAGGGGAAGGGAAGAACCGGGTACCAAAAGCCAGTCAATCATTAACGGCACGGGAGCAACAGAACACTTGAAATAGACACATAAGCATGCTTGGATATGATGACTTCAGACCAAGTTGAAGCAGACTGAGACTAAGTACTCTTTACATTTTTGAGGGAAGTGGGGAGATCCTCACTTCCATCAATTCTGGTTCCTTAGTTTTGGGTTAGGAAAGAGATACGGTAAGATGGTAAAATGGGTTCAGTTCTTTTTTTGGAAAACCAGAATGATTCATGGTTTAAGCCAGCAAATTCTTATGCACAGGTTAATATCATTTCTTCACCCGGGGCCTGAGGGGCTGATAGATGTTGTTACCAACTTTACAAATAATGTGAAAGTGTTCACTGGGTACACCACCTAATACTGTGGCTGAATTAAGCCTCAGTTAGGCACAACCTTTTAGTAGTTGTACCAGTCCCCCTCAAACTTAGACCGGTGGGGAAGGGGAGATGGTGGCACTATTGGAAGTATTAGAAAGGTCTACAGTTCTGGGGCCAAGGGTTTGGCCTCTTTGTTTTACAAAGTTTCATGTTCACCATTCAATTGGGTTATTTTATTTTATTGGTTGGCCTTGTGGTATTTTGATGTGGGGGTCATGTCGGGAAGGGGGGCAAGCTGGGGAAAACGGCACCTCAATCATTTTCTACAATATTATTCTTAATTACTCTTTATGGAACGGAATATTGTGACATATAATGTGAAAGGGTTAAATGGACCTATATAAAAAGGGCTAGAATTTTGCAAGAGCTGTAGAGGCACAATACCAGTGTGGCTCTACTGCAAGAGACTCACTTAAACGATATTGAACATTCTAAATTAAGACGCTCCTGGGTGGGGGAGGTCTGCACAGCTAGCTGGTTGGGTCGCCCTCATCGGAGGGGAGTAGCTATTTTGTATAAACGAGATCTCCCAATCCAGGTAGTCTCTCAGGTCCAGGATCCCAGGGGCCATTATGTTAGGCTCCACCTACTTATCTTCAATATTAAATGTCTGATGGTCTGTCTGTATGTCCCTAATGAGTTGAAGGGTAACAGGAATTTTTTTTAAAAAGTGCTAATGGAGACCATACAGGATCCGGATATTTTATATATCTACGGGGGAAACTTCAATAGAGTGGTCTCGGCTTTATGGGACAGGGTACACTTAGGCAGGGGCGGGTTGGTTCTCAGGATGACAGCTTTCTGAAGAGGCTGATGAGGGAGGTCGGCCTGGCGGATGCCTGGAGGGAGGGCCATGAGGCACACCAAGACTGTACTTTTTGCTTCCATAGGCATGGGACATACTAGAGGATAGATATGTTCCTTGTATCTAGGGAGAGACTGCACCTGGTACAGAGCTGTGAAATTTTGCCAGTGTTATGGTCTGATATGATATTTGCCAGTGTTATGGTCTCCACTGCTTCTTGGACTGCAACTCTTCCCCTCAGTTAGAAACTCCAATTGGAGAATAAATGTGGGCCTCTTGAATTCTGTAGATTTTAATTCTACACTTAAAGAACAGCTCTCCGTTTACCTGGATACCAATGATCCAGATTCGACCTCCCCCTCGGTTAGATGGGATGCTCTTAAAGCCTAAATCTGAGGCCAAATTATATCATATAGTTCCCGGTTGAAGAAACAATACCAGGCCACATTAGAAAGACTAGAGAAAGAACTTAGGGAGGCACAGTTTCGGCGTAAGCTGACCCTCTACCCAGGGGATAAGGCCCTTTGGCAAAAAAAGAAGAAAGAAGTAGAGCAACAATTGGCATACCAGGTGGAAGGGGCTATTAGGAGAACACAATGTAAATACTGTGTGGAGGGAAATAGGGCGGGCAGACTTCTGGCCTGTGCTCTTCGTAAGTAGCTCACTGGTTGGGCAGTTCTGAGAGTAGAGGACCCAGAGAAAATAGGGGAATTTATCATGGACCCCCCCAGGTATTATGGGGCCGTTTGCTAGGTATTACAGGGCATTATATAGCCAAGAACACCCACATAATGAGGTACAATAAATAGCAGAGTTTATGGACTCCCTGACTCTCCAGACCTTCACTCAGGAAGACCAGGATTTACTGGAGGGCCCAGTCACTCGGGGAGGTTATTACTAAGATCAAAAGCCTTAAACAAGGTAAATCCCCAGGCCTAGACAGCCTCCCGTCAGAATTTTATAAGGCCCTTCAGGAGTCCTTGGTTCATCCTTTGGTCCTGTGCTACCATCATTTACAGGAGGGGGGGAGAGATCCTGGAGTCTTGGCGCTCCACCTTAATCTCAGTCATCCCAAAAGAGGGGAAAGACCACACCCAATGCGGTTCATATCGCCCTATCTCATTGACTAATGTGGATTTGAACATTTTCACGGGAATCCTGGCGGACCGCCTGCAGTGAGTGGCTCCAAGACTCGTACACCGAGATCAGACAGGATTTATAGCTGGTAGATACTTACAAGACAATGTGAGACATCTGTTTAACATAATATCTGCACAATGAGGCAAGAGGACCTTCCAGCTGGCCAGCTCCATGGATGCTGAAAAAGCATTTGATAGGATTAATTGGAACTTTCTAAATGCAACCATGGAGAAAATGCAATTTGGCTCGAAATTTCTAGAGATAACAAATCTGTATGCTTCCCCACAGGCCCAAGTTAGGGTAAATGGTGTAAATTCGGGGTACTTTCCAATTGGTAGAGGATCTAGGCAGGGCTGCCCCCTGTCCCCATTTCAGTTTGCCTTGTTTCTGGAGCCTCTCACGGCAGTGGTTCACCAGGATCAGAGGGTGGAGGGGATTGGGGGGGTGGAGAACAAAGTTGCCCTGTATGCGGACCACTCCATATTTTCTTGTTGGATAGCCTGAAACCTCCCTGCCTCTACTGCTGACCTTGCTTGGGCAGTTCGGGTCCATATCCGGTTACAAGATCAATTACTGTAAGTCAGAGGCCTTAGTTTTGAGCAGAAATTGTCCCCCAGCAATACGGCATGGTTTCCCTTTCACATGGGCCAGACATAATCAAATACGTTACTTGGGCATCCAGATTGCCACAGTACATGCTGCTTTATTTGAAGCTAATTATAATCGCCTTTGGAACGTTATTCAGAACGACCTGTCAAGATGGACATTGTTGCCCCTTTCATTAGCAGGTTGAGTTGATGCCATTAAAATGAACGTGCTACCTAGATTTATTTTTTTGTTTTCTGCCCTGCCCGTCCAGGTCCCACCCCAGTTTTGGGCAAAAGTTTAGAAGGGTATAACTCAATTTATTTGGTGGGGGTCGTAGACCTAGAGTGGCCAGAAAGATCCTACATCAGGCAAGAGATGGGGAGGGCTGGGACTCCCCAACGTACACAGATACTATCTTGCATGCCAGCTAATCCCAGTGTGTTCCTGGGCTAGACAGTGAAGAGAGTCCGGCTGGTACGAGATAGAGGAGGGATAGGTCTTTCAAAGCCGCTGTTTAATGTAGCATGCCTTGACCAGCATATTCCACCACCCCGCCCCCAAGGAGCTGACCAGTAACATTTGGACCCAACACTCTCTCAGGGTCCTGCATAAAGTCTGGAGGAAATTGGCTTCACTGCCTTCCCTGGGCCCCCTAACCCTTATTAGGAACCATGCCAACTTTGCCCCTCCGGGATTGGACCCCGGATACAGAGTATGGGAAGCCAGGGGTCTCACCAGGTTTTCTCAGCTTATCGAGAGAGGTACCTGTGTGTCCTTCGATAGATTAAAAGAGAAATTCGGTTTAAGTAACTCAGAATTTTTCAGGTATCTACAGATCAGGCATTTCATTATGAGTGGTGATAAGATACTACTTTTGCAGCGACAAAAGACAATATGGGAAGAGTTTATTTATGGGGTTGTCACTCTGTGGGTTAAGATGAGATATATCTCGATACTGTATAAGATGCTGGGGGAGACGGGCCTAGAGCCTTTAAACTCAATAAAGAATGCTTGGGAGGGAGATCTCTCCATTGTCATCCCACAAGATATATGGGAGAACAGATTTAGGATTGGGTGGAGGGTGACCACCTCCCCAGATTGGAGGGAATATTTTTGGAAGATAATCATTAGATTCCTCCGCACTCCTGTAGTTACAAACCACTTTGGGACCACTTTTTCGGATCAGTGCTGGTGGGGTTGTGGTCTCAGTGGGTCTCACACACACATTCTTTGGGAATGCCCGGTTATTAGGAATTTTTGGGATGAAGTCAAGATAAACGTATAGCAGATTTTAATGGTGGATATACCCTCAGACTTCTTCAGCTGGGTATTGGGGTTTCCGGTGGTTCTTGGCCTCCTCTCTATCCAGAGAAAACTAGGACTCATTTTTATTGTAGCAGCATTAAAATGTCTTTCCTCCAGATGGCTGTAGCAAGAAGCCCCAACGGTGTGCGAATGGCTTAACCTTGTGAGGCTCATCCAGGACCGGGAGAGACTCCTTGCCAGAATACAATTGAGGGAAGAAAATTTTCTAGAAATATGGAATCCCTGGTTGATGTGGCCTGGAGCCAGTCTCTAGAGTGGCGATAGTTGGTTGATAGATGGTCTAGCTTCCCTCGCTCTTCCCCCTTCCCCAAATACCCCCAATAAAATTTAGATATACAGGTGACTGGACAAGTTCAAAAGACAGATGATTAATTTACTAAATAGTTTGAAGTAAATGGGTCACCAAAACTTTTTACTTCTTTGAATTGTATGTTTACGACATACCACTATAGGCTAAGAAATGAGTGCATTTATTTATATATTGAGTTTTTCATTATGAGTTGTATAATAAGTTTGCAATGTTGAATTGTGATTGTACTGGCTCAAGTGAGCTATTGTTTGAGAGTAAAGCAGAGGAGAGTAATCTAATAATAGGTCGCTAAATATGAGGAAACAACAGGTGGACTCTGGACATTTTGATCACCTTCAAGCCTCTTTGGACTGATACTTTGTTTGAATGAAATGTTACCCTCCATTGCTTAGTATGTATTGGAATTCAAACTTTTGAATAAAATTGAGTTACAAAAAAAAAAAAGGCCTTGGTGGCTGCCGGGTCTGCAAATCAGCTTGCTGCCCTGAAAGCAAAAGCGGCGGTCAACTCTTCGGCCTTGGCACTGTTCCTAGTTGGGTCCAGCGTCAGAGGGGCCTTCATGGACCCATTCCGTGAGCTGTGCTGGTCCCTCCAGAACATGGCAAGGCAAATTTTATTTATGTAGCGCTCACTCCAGCAAGGGCTCTGAGTGCTTTGCAGGAAGTAAAACCAAAACAGCAACAATAAAATATAAATCAAACCAACACTGAGAACAAATCACGTCAAATTAAAGGCATGATCAAACAAGAACGTTTCAGTGAGGTTTTGAAGGCCTCCACCGTGCTGGCTGAGCAAGTATAATAAGGGATTGAATTCCAGATAATACGGGCTGCCATGCCAAAGGCTCGATCACCTGACGATCTAAGCCTTGACATGAGGACCACCAACCACCCAGTTTCGGTGTAACGGAGGGGGCGGACTGGTTGGTGGGGAATCAGGAGCTCTTTTAAGTAGTTGGTCCCAGATCATGTAGGGCCTTGTATGTCAACAGACCGATCTTGAAGGTGATGCACAAATGCAAAGGCAGCAAGTGCAGGGCAAGCAAAACTGGAGTAATGTGGTCCCTCGGTGAGGAACCTACCAACATCCAGGCCATGGCATTCTGTACTAGCTGCAGTTTAACGCATCAAACCTTCGGATAGCACTAGGTCTCTAGATCGTTACAGTAATGCAACCTTGTGGTGACTAAAGCATGGAAAATCATTGCTAGGTCATCCTGAGCTAAGTATGACCAGATCCTAATGATGTACTTGAGTCCGTCATCCAAAATGACCCTCAGATCTAACTGCACTAACTGCTGCATGGGGTTGGCCACCCAGAACAGGGAGGGAAACATCTCCAGCAGCAGATTAGATCCCAGCAACCAGGTTCGATAACCATGACCTCTGTTTTACCTGGGTTGAGCCACAACCATTTAAAGGCCATCCAGTCATTTATCTCAGTCAAACAATGGCTTAGCACAGAAGATGCAGATGTAGCATCAGGGGCACAAGACAGGTACAACTGGGTATCATCTGCATAGCAGTGAAAACCCATGTTGTACTGCCTTAATCTCCCCTGGTGGCAGCATATACATGGAGAATAAAATGCAGGCGAGGATCGAACCCTGAGGAACACTGCAGGGCAACACAGATGGCTCCAAGGTAAATTTTCCCCCGAGCCACCCACTGTGTCCTCCTGGTCAAGTATGAACCAGACCAGTGCAGAACAGTGCCGGTAACACCCACATAGTCCCTCAGGTGATCCATCAGCACCCCATGATCCACCGTGTCAAATGCTAATGAAAGGTCTAAGAACACCAAGATAGCACATCACCCTCAGTCCCTTGCCAGAAGGAGAACATGAGACACCCTGACTAGAGCTGTCTCAGTGCTGTGCCGAGGCCAAAGCCAGATTGGAGAAGTTAAAAGATAGAAAGACAGTCCAAGCGGTCTATAAGTTGCTCAACCACCACCTTCTCAATAACCTTCCCTAAAAAGGGAAAGTTAGAGACCGGCCTGTAGTTCGCTAGAATGTTAGGGTCCAAAGATGGATTTTTTTAGAAGGGGCCTCACCACAGCCCTTTTCAAGGTTGAAGGAAAGACACCCTCCCTCAAGGACCCATTCACAATCTCCTCGAAAACTGGGCCTAGGATCTCAGTGTAGCCAATAATCAGCCACGTTGGACCCGAGTCCAGTTCACAGTTGGTGGGCCACAGACTGAGGACAACTTGGAGGACCTCATCCTCAGATACCAGTTGAAACTCATCCCAGGCTTACAGATCAGCATCACCACAAGTTCGTCTACCCCCTGGTCCAAGCCAGACTGCTAGAAGAAATACCGGACCTAATGGCTGACAATTTGTCAGCAAATAAATGCCCAAACTCTTCACACCTTTCTGCAGAAATAGCTCTCACAAACTGCAGATGGGGGGATTTAGCCATCTGTCTGCAGTACGAAAGAGCTAAGCTGGGTGATTTTTCGCTACAGCAATCGACCGTGACAGAAATTCTGTCTTTTTCAGGGCCAGTTACCCATTGATATTCAGCATAGTGAAGTCTCAATACCAATCTGTCCTCCAAAGATCCAGATATTTTCCTGGAATGCTCCATTCTGCACCTCTTAGTCTTAAACTGCCGCAGCTCAGCACTGTACCACAGTGAGCTATGACGGGAGGACAAGGGGTGAACATGGAGAGGTGCAGTAGAGTCCAAGGCAGCCATGATTGCCATATTATAGGCAAGGCAAGTTTTATTTGTATGGCGCCCAATCCCGGAGGCTCTGGATGCCTCACAGAAAAATAAAATAAACATACAATGCATAAATATAAAAATTCATTAATGCGGTTTAAAATAACTAAAATATAAGAGAATTAAAGAACTGATAAAATATCATAAAATGGGACCGGACAGTATGTTAAGAATCAATGTTCATTAAAGGCCAGGCCAGAAATGTGTGCCTTCAACCTCCGTTTAAATACCTCTACCGAGGGGGCATCCCGGACTGCAGATGGTAATGCGTTCCACAGGGACGGCCCAGAAATACTGAAAGCACAATCTCCCGAAGTCTTCAGCCACACCCTGGGAACAACCAGGCGGCCCCTCAAAGAGGCACGGAGGGAGCAGGCAGAGGTCACTGGTGTCAGAAGCTGTAGCAGATAGCCATTATAGCAATCTGCGGCAGCCTCTGGATCTTGTGTACAAGCTGACAGCATGCCTGAGATATTCAATGCATTCTGGAATTTGCAAGGCTCCAACATATGTTTAGGACAGCACCAGATAGTCTTCACAGAGGGGGTGATAGAACAGAGGACCCCACACTGGAACTCAGCTGCATGATGGTCTGACCAAATGACCTGATCAACCTTGACTGCAGTTATGTCAAGTCTTGAGTGAGAGATCAGATCCTGTGTGTGACCATGTTGATATGTCTCAGAAGTAACTGCCTGTGTCAATCCCAATGAAGACATCACCTGGAGGAGCTCCTGTTCAAACTGGAAGGATTCATCACCGACCCAGGCATTGAAGTTCCCCAGTACCAATAACCTGGGGGCATCCAATACTTGTTCGGCGATGAAATCCACCAGCTCCTGCAGGAAAACATTCACACTGCGTGGGGGTCGGTAGAGGAGAATGATCCTGCCATTGACACCTGAAACACATCTGACCATCATGCATGCAAAGGATTCAAATGTTATCACTGGGAGTGCAGTGAGTCCCCAGAGTAGATCTAAAACAGATGGCCTCCCTGCCCCCTCTGTGATCCCTCCTTGGGCAATCACCACGGAATACCCGGAAGGGACAGATGCCCCCAGCACAGGGCCAGTGTCATCGCCCATCCAAGTTACAGTGATGCAGACTAGGTCAGCTGAGGAATCTGCATTGAAACTCTCCATTACCATGGCTTTATTCGTCAGTGACCTTGCATTACAAAGCACATCCCAAAGGGGATGAGCAGCACAGGCCGGACAGACTACTTGTTGCCCAATAAAAATTTGACAGGGCCCTGGGGAGGGGAACCAGGTGTGACTGTCCTTGGTCCTGAAGAGGGTAGAAAAGCTGTGAGTTTGGCTCCCCATCCAGGACATCTACCAAAACCCAATGCTAGGTCACAATTAAAGCTGTTTTTATTGCTACAAAATCACTTAAAAAAAAAAAAAAAAAAGCTAACACCGTCACCTCATGTAAAAACAGTAGCAACTCCCCCCCCCCCCCCAAACACACACAGGTCAACATTTCGCGTCTTCACTGATGCTTTTTCAAGATCTTGCATTGGTTTTGGTGGATGTCCTGGACAGGGAGCCAAACTCAGTTTTTCAGCCCTCTTCGGTTTAATTTTTTTGTTACGGCTCCGTCCCAGCAGTGTCCTGAGCTGCCTTTCCCTCCTTTTGCTTCTTGGTCCTGATTCCATCTCCTCCCCGGGTGTCTCCTGGTTCTAACCACCCCAGTCCTACACCCCACCACCCCCCGATCACCATACCCGAGACCTCCACTGTGGTAGGTGCTCCTCCTACGTAGGATTCCCAATCCCCAGCAGTGGCTTAGCACCTTTGTTACGAGAACCAGTGGAACCCCAACGAAAGGGTGAAATGATGCAGGTGGTCACTGGAGTAGGTGTGCCCCTGTAAATGAAGCCTCTACATGTAATCGATAAGCAAAAACCTACAATCCTCCAGTGATTCTCATAATAAATATAAAATAATGAAAACACACACACACACACCATCCAGATCACCACACACACTGTCAAAACTCACTGTTGACATGACAGATGTAAAACACACCAACCACACCAGGTTAAACAGACACACACACATACCCTACACTCATGCCTAAAACAACAACTAAATAACACCCCCACCCCACCCCCCACAAATCTAACTGATAAAATGAATAAATAAGTAATAAATTATTAAAATAAAAGAGCCATGCACTTCAAGGCCTCTTGTCAAAGACCAAGCCCATTAAATTGAAGAAGTCCTCTCACCATTGCCGCCGGTCATGGGATGGGATGGGAAGAGAGCTTGGTCCTCCTGGTCCCTCGACTCGCTTGACTGCTTGGTGGATGTTGAGCATCCCTCGGCCAAGAGGCAGGTCCGGCAAGTCGAGGACTGATGAGTCAGTCAACCTCAACTCCGGTTGCCCAGCCGGCCGAGATTTACCTCGTCCCGGTCAATCTGCTGTCGGATGAGACCAGAAAATCAGTTTCACAGACCTGTGTGCTCCCGCTCCCGTCCTCACCCAGGAGGATGTGGCTCAGTCAGTATCTCTGGTCGACCCTGCTTGGGACAACCCTCTGACTGATGTTGGAACTTCCATGCCCCATGTTGCTGAACGTAGGTCAGCATGTCATTTATGGGCAGACTCCCCTACCTGCCATCGACCGAATGGTTGATGTCGCAGTTCAGGTATTCCTGCTCTCAATTGGGAGGCGCCGCCATCGGTGCTTCTTGTTATCCTCATGTTCTGGAGAGGAGAGGCACTGCCAAAAGATGCGCTGGTGCTACGGGGAGTTCCTCTAGCAACAGTGGGCCATTGTGGGGCTGGGTAGTGATCTACCCCACAGCCCCCTTCTCCCCAAGAAACCGTTAGTGGTTGATTAGCCCTTCACCGACTAGGGGTTGCTGTTGTTTGGGGCACTGCTTTGCCTCATCTCTGATTCCCCTGGTGTCCAGTTGGAACTTGTCCAGAAGAGGGCCACCTACCCTCCCATGGACATTTTGGACTGGAACACATCCTGGGGGTTGCCTTCCCGGTGGTTGAGGCCATCCTGGGACCAGCTCTGGAGCTTTGGCTACATCCAGCATCCTGCCCTGTGCCCTCAGTCTGTGTGGTCTGCAAGTCCGCGGTCCCTACTGGCTCCTTTTCAGGGTCCTCCAAGCATGCTTCTTTTTTGCCACCAACTGGCCCCCTTCGGCCCTGCCCCTACCTCCCAGCTGGGTCATCCTCCCCAGAACATACCTGCTGCCGTGTTCCCCTGTGGATGACCCCCCCCCATGGGAAGGGCTTACCCGGTGGCAGACCTCCATCACATCCGAGCACAGTTAGAATGTTGATTGGGGAGGGGCAGTCCAGGCGGCGGTGTGGTACCTGCGACAGAGTGGTGGGTGGCATGCTGCGCAGTCACAGATTTTCTGGTTTTCTCCCTTGGAAGGCGCAGCATGCAGTGATGTCACGGCATGGCTTCCTGTGTCTGCCCTGCCTCCCCATACTATCAAGCTCCTTACTGTTGGACCCCCTGCCTCCGCAAGGGCCATTTATGCACCGAACGCTGTCCCATCACATCCCCTGGAGGACAGCAGTCTCTGGGATGCTCCATTTTCCTCCCCCCGGCCAGCCCTCTAGCAACCTGGGCCCATTTCTGAACCCGGGGCATCCGCATCACAGATGGTAGCCCTAACGCTGAGCCGGTGGACAGTCAGTCTGACCACCCTTCTTCGGAAGGGCTGGTTACAGATTCAGTGTTCCATAAGTCAGGATACCATGGGAACATGGACAAGCCTCCAGACAAAGAGTCCCATAAGGTTGATCACATCGTTAAAAAGGTGTACGCTGTGGCTACCTTGGATCTCAGGCAGGCTAGCTGTGGTATCATTTTTTTGTTTTTAAACTTTATTTTGAAAAGTTCTGATTTCTAGACATTACAAACAAACATACATCAACCACATACAGCCAGATTTCATTCAGCATATTCAGGATGCAGTTCTATGTTATAATTAATTTACTATAACATCTTTATATATCATTAGGGTAGAAACATCAAGGCTGACTATATATTTACTTGATGAAACCTTTATAGTGTTAAAGCCCCATTATTAGATTATGCTTAGTTTGATCAATCATGGTACAAAGTCTGGCCTGATAAAAGAGATATAAAGTACCCATCTCCTCCATGTTTCCTCAAACTGTTTGCTCCTCTTGTTTATTAATGCAGTCACCCCTTCCATTCGATAAATATCAATCATTAAATCATACCATTGATTAATTATTAGCGGATCCCTGCTTAGCCATTTTTTTGTAATGGCTTTCTTTGCTGCCATTATAGAAATTAGCAGCAATTTTCTCGCTTTAGGGTCCCCCCCGAACCAATGATACATCCAACAGTAAGAATAAGGAAGGGGAGAACTTCAGGATCGGAGAGAAAATTCCCTCCAGGGATTTCTGTAACTCTATGAAGAAATGCTGTAACTCTGGGCAATCCCAGAAGATATGAAATTGTGAGGCTGGAGAGTGCCCACATCCCCTCCAACATCTAGCTTCCCTCCTCCCAGCAAAGTGAGACTGCACTTCGGGTACCCTAAAAAATCTGACCGTGTTTTTCCATGTAAACTCCCTCCAACACAGGGAGACAGTTCCCACATGAATCTTTTTCAGGTATTCCCTCCAGAGCTCCTCCGAGATCTCCATTCCCATGTCCCTAGTCCAAGCCTGCGTGATTGATTCCAGTGAATCCCCTTCAACAGTGCGTATCGCTGTGTAAAGGTAGGATAGAATATGATCCAGTGGGGCTTTGCCTTCCAAGACCTTTTTTAATATTTCTATCAATTGCGGTATCTGGGGAGTACTGCAAAGATCTCTATCTAACGTTTTAATGTAATTTCTAACTTGGAAGTAACGGAATCTATCACGGCCGGGAATCCCATACTTAGTCTCTAACTCTTACAAAGAGAGGCAGTTACCTGTTTCTACAAACTGAAATACCATATATATTACCATCCTTTCCCACCTGCGGTATCCCATGTCAAATCTAGCTGGAGGAAATTCCTCTTGGTATGTCAGGGAGTAAAACAGTGGCCTCCATCTGGACATCTTTTTAGGTGATAGGAGGCAGTGCCAATTTTGTATAGTGGCTCTCATGAACGGGTTTATTATGCTCCCTATTCTTTTCCCTCCTCATTCTGGGAGTAGTACCTGATGTATATTCCACATATCTTCCTCTGTCAGTTCCAAATTCTTCCACTTAGCTGAGTAATGGGGGTGAGCCCAATATGTAATTGCTCGAATTTGTGCTGCCATGTTATAATATCTAAACTTTGGAAGGGATAGTCCCCCTCTGTCTTTGGGAGTTGCAGTATAGACTGTTCTATTCTTGGTTTCTGTCTCCCCCAGATATAATGCATGATTTTATTCTCTAGTCTTTTAAAATAAGACTCTGGAACTGAGACTGGGAGTGCCTGCGCCAAGTATAGGAAACGGGGTAACAAGATCATTCGGATTGACTCTATTCGCTGTATTAGAGGGATAGGTAGTATACCCCATCTCTCCATATCCCTTGCTGCTCCTTCTAATAACGGAGCGTAATTTAGCTCAAAGAGCTGGTCAGGGTCCCAGCTCAGCCGTATTCCCAAGTATTTAAGAGATGTCAATGACCATCTAAAAGGAAAACTGGATCTGAGATGAGCTGAAGGGGTATAATGAAGCTCTATTACCTCTGTCTTTGATGAGTTTATTTTGTACCCTGCAATATCTCCAAATTCTGCTAATAATCCCCACAATGGTTCCAATGATCTTTCCGGGTCAGTGAGATATAATAATAGGTCATCAGCATATAGGGCCAATTTGTGGATCTCCCCCAATCTGCATGCCAGTGATCTTTTCATGTTGTCTTATGGTCTGAGCTAGTGGCTCTAGGTACAGGCCAAACAGCAGAGGGGACAGTGGACACCTCTGCCTAGTGCCTCGGCCCAGCTTAATCGGCTCTGATGTCGAGCCATTTATTTTAATATATGCCTTGGGGGATTTATCTAGAGCAGTTATTATTCTCTTAAACTCTGTTGGGAATCCCAGCTTCTCCAATATGATCCCCAGAAAGGGCCAGGCCACTCTGTTGAAGGCCTTCTCCGCATCCAAGCTTAGTAGGAGGAATGGGGCCCCCGACAGGGAGGCATAATGAAGAATGTGAAGGGGCCCTTTTGATGTTATCCTGCGCCTGCCTTGTTGGAACAAAACCTGTGTGATCCTGATTAATCAGCGTGGGCAGCAGCCGTTCCAGTCTCCTTGCCATGATGGTGGCAAACAGCTTGTAATCTATATTAAGAACTGATATGGGCTGGTATGAGAAACAATTTGCCCCATCCTTCCCTGGTTTCAATACACTGGTGATTGTGGCATAATGCCAGGAGTCTGGGTTTCCATCTCCCTCTTGCACCTCTCTGCAGGTCCCAAGGAGAGTGGGAAACAGCAGCCTCCTGAATTCCTTGTAAAACTCTCCTGTGTACCCATCAGGGCCAGGACTTTTATTAGTTTTAATATCACTGAGTGCTAGGGGTATTTCTCTTTCCGAGACTGGCTGCTTCAATTTCTCTTGTTGTTCTGGAGTAAGAGATGGGAGGTTCAACCCCTCCAGGAAGGAGGCCGCCCTTTCCCGGTTTGTTTCCCCTTCTGGGGTATAAAGTTTTTGGTAATATTCCTGGAAGGTGTTCTCGATCAGGAAGGGGAGAAGGACCATTCTTCCTGTTTATGGCTCCCTTATCTGGGTTATCATTGATTGGGCTGTCCTCTGTCTAAGCCTATGTGCCAGTAATCTGGTGGCTCTAGGTCTTCCCTCATAATATTTTTGCCTTATTCGTTGTAAGGCTTGTTCCATTTGGATGCTATATAGTTGCTGCAGCTTGTCCCTTGTGACCCTCGGAAGAGGCTTACATCCCCTGTCTCCTGCCGCATGCCGTGCCTGTAACTCTTTTAACTGGCTACCGAGTTTTTCTATCTGAAGAGATTGTTGCTTTTTATAATAAGAAGAGTATTTTATTATGTCACCTCTAAGAACAACTTTCAGTGTGTCTCAAAGTGTGGATTTTTTTAATGCCAGGTACTGAATTTTCTTTTATTATTTGTGGGACTCTTTCCTGTATCATATTTCTAAAATCTTTGAGATTCAACAAGAAATTATTAAATCGCCGTAGGGTATTTCGCCTTTCGCTCGGCCACTCCAAGATCAGTGTTACCTGTGAGTGGTCAGAGAGGGGCATGGGAGTCCTCACACACTGCTGCACTCTATATAAGGATTCCTTAGAGACATGAAAATAATCTATTCGGGAATACAGTTTATGTGGAGCAGAGTGTAAGATCTTTGCATGGGGTGTAGGTGACACCATGTATCTACCCATTGCATTTCACTAAAATATCTCCGGAGTATCTTTTGTGCTGCTGTTTGCTTAGGAGTTTGGGACTTTGATGTATCTAAGTTGCCATATATCATGTTGTGGTCCCCTCCCACCACCAGTACCGCTCTGTGATTTTCTGTTCTCTCCTGGCAGAGATGTTTCACCACAGTGGGGCTCGATCCTGGAGGGACATACAGAGAGGCCATCATGATCGGCTGTCCATCCAGATACCCCCGTAACTACTGCGAGCCGACCTTCCTTGTCAATATAGGAGCTAGATAGGGTGAAAGGGGTGGAATGGGGCATTAGGATTGCTGCTCCTCTGCGTTTCCCCCCCCCCTTATATGAGGAGGATATCACTGTGGCAAATCCAAATGTAGTTAGTTTCAGATGCTCTGCCCTAGTCAGATGTGTTTCTTGCAATAAAGTGAAACTAGGCTTTTGTTTAAGATAGCTTATCACCGTGTACCTCTTAATTGGATTATTAAGCCCATTCACATTTAATGAGCATATCTTTAACTGCATTTGTTTACTCATGGTTCCACCTGTGATCTACCCTCTGAATTAATTGCAAGGTCCTCAGTCTCATTTTGTATCATATATCTCCCCTCTGAATGTATGGTGACTCGTATGGTGGCTTTCCCCCTGGTTGACTTTAGCACAACAAATATAACAAACAACAATCATAACTCTAAACATCAAACTTTGTGCATTTTTGCTTCCAAGGTAGGAAGGTGTATAGTTACACCCTATATTACATTGAAGAGGTGTCTTTGTGAAAGGCTTCCCCTCTACGAGTGGTGAACTGGGCTCTAATAAGAGCTCTTCTCTCGAGGTCCCGTAATGGCCAGGACCTACCCTGATGGAAAATAAGGTATCCGTCATCTCCCCCATAGAGCCCCTCCGAGTGTCATAAAGATTCCCCTCAACATTGCCCCATTGACCGGTAGCTCAACTTTAGCCATAGTACTCTCCATTTAAATTAGTAATTGGAGATCGCGTGGAGGATCCGCACAACTCCCTTCCCCCCCAGGGCTATCCTTTGTGTTACCAGCTTTGTAACCATATATCATTTATATTATATACAAGAGTACACAACATTGTGCCCTGTCCAGTCCACAGACTCCCTTCACCTGAACTGTGAATGTAACATTGATCAGGACGGCGTGCAATAGATTAATCCACTAACTCTCCCCACCCCCCAGCTTCTGGGAGTCTTACACTTTTCCAGACCGATTTTTTATTTTTTTTTATTTTTTTTAAATTGTACTTTATCTTTTCCCATTACCTGTCGGCCCCGACCCTTCAGGGCATCCAAGGGGTCATCCTTCTGTCACCCTGCCCACCGATACTTACCTCCGGATCCCCCATGTAGCTTAGGCTTACCCCCTGGGCGGGGATGAGGTGGGGCGGACCCCCGTAAATCAACTTCCGTCGGGTCCGGAGGTAGTCGGCAGCAGGGGCACATTGGAAGGCACGCCTGGAAGCCCATCTTCCCAGAGCCGACAGGCGTTTCCGCTTCCTTCCTCCCCCACAGTTTCCAACCCCCCGACGTCATGGCGCTAGTCGCCGACATCTACTGCGTGTTGGGCCGCCCATCTCCCTTCTAATGGGAGCTTGCAGTCCCCCGAGCCTCCGCCCGGAGTCGCGCAAGTGCGATGGGCAACGACCCTCCCCTCCCCTGGAGACGGTGAGCTGTCATGGAACGCCCAAGCCGTACTCCTCCCAGCCGACCCACCAGCGACCAGAGTCCACTCCCGAACACGGGTCGCCGGCGTGGAGTGAAGTGTGGCATCCAGCGCCTCAACCCTCAGCGCCACCGGGCTGGCTCTTCCAGAGTGATTTTAATTGTCACCACAGAGTCGCTAATTTTGTTTTTATAAATAGTCTCTTTATTCTCTTTTTAATAAGTCCTGCTAACTCTCTCCGTTGTGTTCTGAAAAACGTTGATGATCTTCTCCCACCGCTTGGGTTAAATAAAAGGTAGGGGTTACATCGAAGCGGTGAGTTGAAAGCACCGCAAAACTAGTAAAAATTCCTCCTAAAGAGGAGGTGAGGGATGAACCTCGAAACTGTATCTTCAAGTTGACCCTTTCTCTTGCTGGATTGTTTCTCCCCGGTCTGGTTGGCTGAGCAGATGCGTCAGGTCTTGTAGGGTCTGCATCACCATTCGTCTGCCTGCGCTTTGTGTTTATTATGCCCAGCTTGTTTCCATTGGGACCTCGTAGGCTTGATGCGCTGTTCCCGTCCGGTCTCCGTGTGGACACTCCAACCCCTCTTCTTTAGTTCCTGCAACGCTGTTTCTGTTGTGTCATGTAACGTGGAGCCTGAGTCCCGTAGAATGCGCAACTTCGAGGGATAAGGGGTCTGGAATCTCACTTTGTGTTCCTTTAGGACCCTGAGGATGGGTGAGTAGGCAGCTCTTCTCCTCGCGATATCAGTAGGATAGTCGTGGTCAAAAAAAAGTTGTGCTGTATTAAATTTAATTATTTTCTTCTGCCAGGCAGTTCTAAGGAGAAATTCTTTATCTCTCAAGCTGGAGAGCTTCAGCACTACTGACCTTGGTCTCATGGATGGGTCAGTCAGTTTTGCTATTAGGGCGCGATGTGCTCTTTCAGTTTTAAAGGTAAAGGCAGGGGGTGGCTCCAGCACATCTTTTAAAAGGTCTGTCAGAAAGTCCTCCATGTGCCCCACCTCAGTTCCCTCTGGAAGCCCATAGATACGGATATTATCTCTCCGCGACCTGGCTTCAAGGTCTAGTAGCTTTTCGTGGAATTTCTCTTGCATTTCCACCAAAACATTTACTGCTGTATGCATCTCTCTGGCCTCGTCCTCTGCATCTGACACTCTCTGCTCCAGTTTCTCCGTTCTCTGTTCCATCACCTGAATTTTGCCTTGCAATGCCTGGAATTCTATCTTGTTTTTTGCCCGGAATGCTTTCAGTTCTGTTAAAATAGCTTCGAATTGCGCTCGAGATAGTTGTTCCTTCTCCTGGTCTGTGTCCACGTTGTAGGCCCCACTGCTGGCCGGCGAGGAGCTCTTACTGGTATCTCGTCTCTCAGGCAATCCCTCTTCATCTTGTCGATTTGGACCATTTTTCCATGAGACCTGTTGGCTTTACGTCCCCCAGACATTGTTAGAGCTTTTAAAATTATTTTATTACCATTATTCAGCTGGTCTGGGATATAAATAGCAGTGGGGATTAGAGAGCTCTATTCAGAGGCAGTCATCGGGGAGATGACGTCACCGGAAGTCCAGCTGTGGTATCATGATGGGCAACTGTAGCCACTCATGATGAGTATGTTCGACATTGTCCTCCCCCATCTCCACCCAGAGCAGACGGCGGTGGTGGAACTCATCCGAGATCACTGTCAGTTGCTAGCTAACACCAGCTCCAGACAGCCTTGGACATGGGTGATTCTTGTGCCTGTGTGGTGACAGTGGCTGTCTCCATGCGTCAGAGGGCCTGGCTGCATTTATCCACCTTCATGGTAGACATCCAGTAGAGAATTGCAGATGTCCCCTTTCTGGGCAATGACTTCTTCAGCCCTGGGATGGATGGACATCTCACATGGATTGAGAAGTCCAGCACCACCTTGGACTCTGACTTCGTCCCAGAGAAACCCCCAAGAAAAAAGCCTGAGAAACCAACTTTTCAGTACTGGGCCTTTCATTCGCTGTCTCTCTGGCAACAGCCCCAGCAAGGGCAGTTTCACTCCTGGTGCCTCAAGAAGTCCAGGGGTCAGGGTCCAAGAAAGGGAGGGGGCAGGGGTAGTGGTGCTCCTCAGTCTACAGCCACCAGTGCCCCAGCAAAGCCTTACCAGTGACAGGTTGGGGGTGTCATTCCTCCACCTGTCCTGTCCCTGACCGCTCATCCTGTTGGAGGCAGCCTACGTCTCTTCTTGGCACGTTGGTCCACTATTACAACAGACAAGTGGATGTTAGACATAGTGGGCAGAGGTCTGCCTCTCGATTTCAAGACTATCCTGCCTTACCACCTTCATGCATCTCAAAAGTCTGGGGTGTCTCAGGACATGCTGTCTGCCTCCATGTAGGACATTGCTCAGTTCCCCATAAAAGGAGCTATAGACTGTGTCCCAGACACCCTGGCTGGTCAGGGTTATGTGTCCAGGTACTTCCTGATCCTGAAACAGATGGGGGACTGGCGCCCCATACTGGATTTTCACGATCTCAATCAGTACATACAGAAGCGCACGTTCTGGATGGTTACTCTGAGCCAGATTATACCATCCCTGGAGCAGGGCATATGGTTCTGCTCCCTGGACCGCCAGGACATGTTATTCCATATCCTTGTCCAAAGGTCCCACCCCTGATACCTATGGTTCCAAGTGAAGAGGATCTTGTGCAAGTCCCAGGTCATGCAGTTTGGCCTCTCTTCAGCTCCAAGGGTCTTCACCAAGTGCATGGCAGTGGTGGCGGCCCACCTTCGGCGCCTGGGGGGTCAGAGTCTACCCGTGCCTTGATGACTGGCTAATTGCCAGTCCCTTCAGAGAAGCTGTGGCAGGATCCACAGCCCTGGCTCTCCAGACTTGCAGAGACTTGGGCCTCTTGGTGAACCTGGACAAGACAGAACTGGTACCAAAGCAGGTGGTCATGTTCATCAGGGCAGAACTTGACTCCCTGTGGGCCAAAGCCACCTCCCGGCGGACCGGGCACTGGATATTACCTCCTCTGCCTGATCATTTCAGGTTGGGTTCTCACATTCTGCCCTGGATTTCCTGCATCTGCTAGGGTACCTGGCATCAGGCACCACTGGCAGATGCGCCCCCTCCAGTGGGAGCTGGGCCAGCAGTGGTCCCAGTGCTTTGGTCACCTGGTCATGGTTACCCAGCCGATGTGGGACACCATTAGGTGGTGGCTAGTCCTGGAACCCCTGGAGGAAGGAATCTCGTTTGTCCGCCCAGGCAGACCGTTAAGCTGATAACATGCATGTCTGATAGGATGCGGAACACACCTGGGGAACCACACAACTCATGGGTTCTGCTCACCCAGGGAGTCCCATCACCACATCAAACTTCTGGAGCTCAGTGCAGTGCGGCTGGCTCTCATGGAATTTGCCCCAGTGATCAGAGGTCAGGTCGTTCAAGTCCAGATGGACAACACTACAACCATGTTTTACTTGAGCAGACAGGGCAGCACGCACTCCCTTCCCTTGTGTTGGAGTCTCTCCACACCTGGACCCTTGTGCACAGCCTGGACAATGATCTGGCACTTCATGTCACGGGAGAGAACAGTCAGCTGGCAGACACTCAGTGGGGTAGGAGAGATGTCGCACGAGTGGTCTCTGCATCAGGAGGTGGGTGGACCACCTATTTTCACGGGGAAGGGGAGAGGGTTCACCCTTGGTGGACCTGTTTGCCTTCTGGGAGAATGCCAAACTGAGGCTGTTTTGTGCCCATCCCCCACAGTTCAGGGCACTAATGGAGGATGCCTTCACAAGGCTCTGGATCCCGGGTCTCCTGTATACCTTTCTTCCCTTCCTCTTGATTCACAGGGTTCTGGTCGAGGTCAGGAATAAGGTGTGGATGATCCAGATAGTTCCAGACTGGCCAAGGCAGTTCTGTTACCCGGATCTCCTCAGCCTCAGCAGCAGGCCTCTGTGGCGATTGCCTTTCCGCCCTGACCTGCTGACCAGATTTTTGGAGATGGTCCTGCACCCGGACCTTCAGTCTTGGCACCTCACGGCTTGTTTCCTGAGTGGCTGGAGTTCCAGGCCTTGGGTCTATCTAAGGATGTCCTCCACATTGTGGAGGCGTCCAGAAAAGAGTTTACTCATTGGTACTGTGCCTTCAAATAGAATAGAGTTTCCATTTGGTGCCAGGGCAAGGATCTTGATCCTCTTGCCTGCACGGTAACTGGGCTAGCATCTTGGACTACCTCTGGTCCCAATCCCAGCTGGGATTGCAAGCGACCACCCTTAAGGTGCGCCTGACAGCCATCTCGGCTTACCAGGCACAAGCCGGTATGCCGTCGGCCCTAGAGAAGGTGGTTGGGTGCTTTTTCAAGGGCCTTAACCATGTGTCGCCTCCAGTACGTGATCCACCTCCACTGTGGGACTTACTGCTGGTCCTAGCCGTGCTTATGGGCAAGCTGTTTGAGCCGATGCACAGGTGTGATCTGGTAGACATCACATCTGCCAGAAGGATTGGGGAGCTCCAGGCGCTGTCAGTGGACTCTCCCTGTCTGGTCTTCAAGAGGGATATGGTTATCTTCTTCCTAACCCAAAGTTCCTCCCGAAGGTGGTGCCAGAGTTTCACCTTAAGGACTCAGGACTAGGATAGTCCTCAGTAAAGGTCCATATGGCCTTTCGTGCCCTTTCAGAGGGTAAGACAATGGCCCAGTTAGAAGTTTCTTGTAGATTCCTAAGGGGCATCCTCCTTCTGCACCCTCTGGTCCGAGATTCAGTTCTGGTGTGAGACTTTAATTTGCCCTTTCACATCCTTACTGCACCTCCTTTTGAGCCTGAGGCCTCTTGTAAGATGTGCTTCCTCTCTTGGAAGACACTGTTTCTAGTGGCAGTTACATCTGCTAGATGCATCTCGGAGCTACAAGTTTTGGTTGCTGATCCTCCATTTATTATTTTTTTACAAGGATAGGGTTACCTTATGTACCAGTTCTCATTTTCACCCAAAAGTAGTGTCTGAAAGAAATCTAAATCAGACCATACACCTTCATGTTTACTTTTCCTGTTACACAGATAGTGGGGAGCGATGTTCACATATGCTGAACGTCCACAGGATGCCTCATTGGCACCTAGATCATACAGAAGATTTTAGAAAATCCTCTCAACTGTTTGTTGCTTTCTTTTTTTTTTTTTTAACCAGGAGTAGCACACTAAGCTGAAAGCTTTTTTTACAGGTGCGACCTGGGAGCACAGGGAAGTTAAGGGACTTGCTCAGGGTCACACAGTATGCAAGTGGAAGCTGTGGGATTCAAACCCAGGTCTGGTCTGCTGGATGTCACCAGACTTGCAGCTCAGAGCCTTAAACCACTGCGCTATACTGCCCACTGCATCGTCAGCATAGAGCACGATGTGTGCTGGGCAGCTTCTGCGTAAGGGGTTAATAAAGAGGCTGAAGAGGAGTGGCCCTAGTATTGACCCTTGGGGGACACCTAGGCTCACTACCCTTGGCTCTGAGAGATTACCTTTGATTTTGGCACGTTGAGTCCTGCAAAAGAGGTAGCTGTCAAACCATGCTATTATGTCACTGGACAGGCCTAATGAGAGGAGGTTTTGGAGTAGGAGTTGATGGTTGACGGTGTTGAATGCCTTCGTAGGGTCTATAAAGATAGACCCTACTGCCAAACCATAATCAAAGGCATCGTGTATTTGGGAGGTATAATCAACCAAGGCGGAGAGGGTGGAATGATCTCTCCGCAACCCGTGCTGCTGGGCACAGAGTAGGTTGTGCTTGGACAGATACTCTGTGAGCTGATCTGAGACCACGCGTTCGAGGGCTTTGGATAACGGGGAGACTAGCGATGGGTCTGTAACCGGACAGATTGGTAGCATCCCCAGCTTTGAAGACCGGGGTGACCAGTGTCTCCTTCCACTTGTCTTGGAAAACACCTGATCTTAGAGAGGCGTTGAGCACTTTAGTGAGAGGTTCAGCTATCTTGTTTAGTGCCAGAACTGTCAACTTCATATCAGTGAGGTTGCTACCCATCCGTATCTTCCCTAGTGCCCATTTAACATATCTTAAGGTTTCATGTCTATGGAGCTGCTTAAAGTAGAATGGGGGAACATTGCTTTTTGGTGAGTAAAGTGAAGTTATATTTCAGGGCAGATTTGGAGCAGATGGGGAGAGGTAGTCCCTGGGTAGTACCGTACTGAGATTACTGAGATCAGTGAAGGCCTGGTTAAATGCATTTGCTATGTCACCAGACTCTTGGAGTGTCCCGGATGCAGTGATAATTAATTCAGGAGGAGCCCTGGATGCTTTTTCTGTAAGTGACTTTACAGAGTCCCAGAACTCTCATCCACGGTCCCAGCTTCTTTTCAAGAGGTTGTTGTAATAGGAGGCCTTAGCTAGTTGAATAAGCTTGGTGCATTTTTTCCTGGCGATTTTGTAGGCAATGATGTCAGGATACAAACCCCCTCCTCTTAGTTTCAGGGGTGCTGCTAGCTAGCTAAGAGGACCCTCTCCTCACATGGAGCTTGAAAGTAAATATAGCCAATTTTGGCATTTGAAAGTTTAAATGTTATGCTATGTGGGGGACGGTGTGCGCTAGTCCTTTTGCTTTGTTTATTTGTTACCATCTAGCAGCACCCCTTATGAGAAATGTGAATTCCAGTATGTAGTAATTTAAAGGTTTGAGCTGCTATTTTTTGTTTTTATGGTTTTACTTGAATTTGGGGAGTTTATGGTGCTCCTCTATAGCATGGTCCCTTTAAAATGTCTGTGTTATATCCCTTCTGGGAGCACAGTAGCCATTTAGGCATTTGAAAGTTAAATCACCTGTGTAAAATCCCTGCTGGGAGCACAGTATAAAAGCAGTTAGCTAGTAGCCATTGAGGCATTGTAAAGTTAGGGACTAAATCAAGGTCCCACCTTGACGCTTGGTGATTTTAGCTTACTCAAATTGGAATTCCAATCTGAAACTAAGAGGACCTCTCCTCACATGGAGCTGTAAGTAAATATAGCCAATTTTGGCATTTGAAAGTTTAAATGTTATGCTATGGGGTGTGCTAGTCCTTTGCTTTGTTTGTTATTTGTTACCATCTAGCAGCACTTCTTATGAGAAATGTGAATTCCAGTGTGTAGTAATTTAAAGGTTTGAGCAGCTATTTTTTGTTTTATGGTTTTACTTGAATTTGGGGAGTTTATGGTGCTCCTCTATAGCATGGTCCCTTTAAAATGTCTGTGTTATATCCCTTCTGGGAGCACAGTAGCCATTTAGGCATTTGAAAGTTAAATCACCTGTGTAAAATCCCTGTTGGGAGCACAGTATAAAAGCAGTTAGCTAGTAGCCATTGAGGCATTGTAAAGTTAGGGACTAAATCGAAGGTCCCACCTTGACGTTTGGTGATTTAGCTTACTCAAATTGGAATTCCAATCTGAAACTAAGAGGACCCTCTCCTCACATGGAGCTTGAAAGTAAATATAGCCAATTCTGGCATTTGAAAGTTTAAATGTTATGCTATGTGGGGGGGGGGAGGGTGTGCGCTAGTCCTTTTGCTTTATTTGTTACCATCTAGCAGCACCCCTTATGAGAAATGTGAATTCCAGTGTGTAGTAATTTAAAGGTTTGAGCAGCTATTTTTTGGTTTTAATGATGTCAGGATGTTTACCTGTTGCTTTGGCCTTGTGCCGCAAGTTGTCCCTATGGCGCATGAGCTCAATGAGGGAGCCAGAGAGCCATGAGTTGGTTGCCCCTCTTACTTTTTTGGTTTTGTAGGGGGCAGATATGTCGCACACCTTGGTAAAATTTGTGAGGAAGTAGTTAAGGGCTTGGTTGCCATCCTATGCTCTGTCCAGTGGTGACCAGTCCACCAGTTTGAGATATTGCTTAAAGGCATCCAGCTGCCCAGTTCTCAGAGATCTATTTCTTATGACCTGGGGAGCACTTCTGGACAACTTATTTGACCAGGTGCACATAACTGGGGAGTGATCACTGAGGGTGTCAGGTAGGATGGTGACCTCAGAGATATGTTCTGGGCAGGTTGTTAAGGAGCCAGTCAATTAGTGTACTTGTGCCCATTTGGTAGTTCTGTCTGGTGGGTCGAGTTACCAGCTGTGATAGGTAAAGGCCTGAGATCTGGTCATGGACTGCACATTGCCCCTCTCTTGGATAGTTAGGTTCATATGTGCCTTTGCTCTGTTCCCTCTAATACAGAGGGCTCTGGCCAAGTTGAGGCAGAGTCAGCTGCCTACTCTGATTCTGGTGGCTCCGTACTGGACCAGACAAACTTGGTTCCCTCTGATTCAGCAGTTGGCAGTGGAACTCCCTGTCTCGCTTCCTCTGCAGGAGCAGGGCTCTGTGGTACCTCCAGATTTTTGATCCCTGCACCTCCATGCCTGGCTTCTGAGGACATAGAGCTCTCCCACTTTGGGGTTTCCCCAGTGTTTATAGCTGTTCTACTGGTGTCCCGAAAGCTGTCTACTAGATACACCTACTTGTAAAAATGGAAACATTTTTTGATCTTGCGTGTGGGCCTGTCAGCTGGACCCCTTTACGTGTCCAGTTGGCTTGATAAGGGAGTACTTCCTGTCCCTTATGGATGCTGGCCAGAGGTCAAGTATCCATAGACAAGTGGCTGAACTGAAACTAGCAGTCCCTGTGCTCAAGGTGGTAGTCCTGTTAAAACTGACAGGAAAAAAAAACAAACTCCCTTGAATTTTTTTTTTTTTTTTGAAAGTACGTTTTTTTCTCTTTTATTTTAGTTTCCTTGTCATTTGACTTTTATAAACCGTCTGGCCCATCAGTCGATCCCAACGCCCTGACACACAGCATGAGCAGAGCACAACTGTAGCTCAGCTTCACACACAATTTTTTTTTGCCTCCTCTTCCTCTGTATAACACACTGGAAGACCTTAGGCTTGCATAGCCCCCAGCCCATTAAACTGACCCTGTCTGCGTACACTACAGAGATTTCTGAGTCGGATGCTTGGCTGTGCTTTCCTTCGTGTCTTTTCAGTTTTCCTCTCACCTTCAAACAGGAAGAGCCAGTGGGAAGACTGATTTGGCCTGTCATTCAAAAATGGTGGTGGCAGTTGGCTTTCCAGTCAGTGAGTCATGCTTGCTCCACTGTCATGATTACACAGACTTCTCCTCTGTCATTGGGCTCCAGTCACACTCTTGTCTCCATGATGCTATACACATAATGGTACCACCGCCCATGCAACACAGCCTCTCAGGCTGTCCTTTAGCCTCTCAGCATCTCTCTCACCTGCACCTACGGATCTAGAAAAAAAAAAGTGCTCGGCTCCAGGATGTCCACCTGCACCCTTCTGGCAAGGCAAGGAACTGCAACAAAAGTTTTAAAAAAGCAAAACAACAAACTGTTAAATGATGGTTATCCATGGGACAACTGTTCGGCTACTTTGTGCTTGTCTGTGTCAGTATGCTAATAGGCCAGGACGTCAGGCTATTGGATTTGTTGACCTCTGATGCTGGCCTGTGGTATTCCTCTGTTAAGGTCCAACTGGCTGCAGTGTCAGTTTTCATGCTGTCACTGATGGCAGGAGGGTGGGCCTGCTTAAGTTTCTCACCTGATTCCTCAGAGGTATTCTGCTTCTGCACTCCCCAGATTGTAATCTGGTTGTAGTAATGGGATTTTAATTTGGTTTTGGAGACCTTCATGGTGCCTCCCTTTGAGCCTGCTGCTACTTGTGAGCTGCACTTCCTTTCATAGAGTACATTGTTCCAAGTGGCGGTATAGAAACATAGAAGTTGTTGGCAGATGAGGATCTCTTGGCCCACCTAGTCTGCTCTATTTTCCCTACCTACAGTGCCACCACAGACCCTAATCTAGCTCCTGTCCCCCCCCCTCCTTATTTTTAAGGTCCGCTTGTGTCTATCCCATGCATGCTTAAATTCTGTTACCATTTTAGTACCCACCACCTCCGCTGGGAGACTATTCCAGATGTCCACCACCCTTTCCGTGAAGAAGTATTTCCTCCAATCTCCTCCGAGCCACTCCGCTTCATAGTGTGACCCCTTGTCCTCAAGCATCTTTTTCTATGTAAAATGCTACTACCCTCATGTACCTTATTAATACCTGTGAGATGTTTGAATGTTTCTATTATGTCCCCCCCTTTCCCTTCTTTCCTCTAGAGAGTACATATTTAATTCCTTGAGTCTTTCCTTGTAGGGCTTGTGATACAGGTCCTGCACCATTTTGGTTGCTCTCTTCTGTACCGCCTCCACCCTATGTCTTTCTGGAGATGGGGCCTCTAGAACTGGACGCAGTACTTGAGGTGAGACCTTACCATCAATCTATATGGAGTAACATTACTTCCCTCTTTCTGCTGGTGATACCCCTCCCTATGCACTTGAGCATCCCAATAGCTTTCCCCACTGCCTTATCACACTGCTTTGCTACCTTCAGGTCATTAGAAATAATTACCCCCAGGTCCCTTTCCAGTTTTGTGGTTGCCCATGCTTCCCTACCCAGTTGGTATGTTGCCCTCGGGTTTCTGTGTCCCAAGTGCATGATTTTGCACTTTTTTTGCATTGAAACCCGGTTGCCAAGCCCTTGACCAGTCTTCCAGCTTTTTCAGATTGTCCTCATTCTCTCCCCCACCCCAGTGTGTCCACTCTTGCAGATTTTTGAGTCTTCTGCGAATAGGCATACTTTCTCTTCCAGTCCTCCTGCAATATTGCTAATAAAGACACTGAAGAGGACTGGGCCTAGTACTGACCTCTGTGGCACCCCACTGGTCACCTTGCCTTCTTCAGAGTGAACACTGTTTAGCACCACCCTCTGAGTCCTGTTCCTTGGCCAATTTCTTACCCATTCTACTACATTTAGGCCCACTTCTACGCTGCTCAGCTTGCTCACCTGTCTTCTGTGTGAAACGGTGTTGAAGGTCTTACTGAGATCCAGATAGGCCACATCCACTGCTCCACCCTGATTCACTTTCCTAGTCACTCAGTCAAAGAACTTAATCAGGTTTGCCTGGCACAGTCCCTCCCCCACCCCACTCAGTGAAACCATGCTGCCCCAGATCCTGTAATCCACTGGTCACAAGTTATTACCCAGTCCTTTCCTTCACTAGCGATTCCATTACTTTACCCACAACTGAAGTCAAGCTGACAGGTCTATAATTTCCTGCCTCCTCCCTGTTACCACATTTATGAAGTGGGGCCACATCTACTGCCGTCCTCCAGTCCCCTGGAACTTCCACCGTATCTAGTGATAGGTTGAACAGGGCTGTCTGTCACTGGTGCAACAAGCACCTCCGTGAGCTCCCTCAGTATCCTAGGGTGTACCTCATCAGGCCATATTTCCTTGTCCACTTTTAGTTGTGCTAGTTCCTTGAGGACTCTCTCCTCTGTAAAAGGACTAGTGTCCACCTCCCTTCCTTTAGTGCCTTTGTCCCTTATCTGTGGCCTGTCATGTGCCCCTTACTCCATGAATACTGAACAAAAGTATTGTCTGAAAATGTTTTCTTTTTTTTGGTCCTGTTCCACACAAACTCCTCCCCTTTTAGCCTTAATATCCCTCCTTTGGTCTTCCTTTTTTCACTTATATACCTAAAGAATGCTTTATCCCGGTTTTGCTGACTTGGCAGTATTCTCCTCTGTTTGCTCCTTTGTGCTCCTAACTGCTTTCCCTGCCTTCCTTTGTTTCTGCTGATATATCTTCCTGTCCTTCTCCTTCTGTGTCATCTTATACCTTCTAAATGCTAGCTTTTTTGCCCTTACTTTCTCCACTACTTCTTTAGAGAACCATAGTGATCTTTTTTTTTCTCTTGCCCTTGTTAAGCTGCCCGACACATAGGTTTGTTGCCGTCTCAATGCCCTCCTTTATTCTTTCCCACTGTTCCTTGACTCCATCTAGTTTCCCAATCCCTGCTAAGGCATCCCTGGGTCATTCTTCCAGCTTCTTAAAATTGGACCTCCTGATGTCCAGGACCCTCATTTTACTGTGGTTTGATTCTGGCCCAGTTCTTGTATTGAACCACGTTGTACGATGATCACTGGTTCCCAGGTGGCTACCCACCAGGACGTCAGCAACACTGTCCCTGTTTGTCAGTACTAGGTCCAGTATTGGGCCCCCCCCCCCATGAGTGGGTTCCTAAACTAGTTGCTGAGGAATGCCCCCTACGGGGAGTCCAGGATGTCCCTACTTCTAACGTTTGCTGCAGTTGGGTGGCTCCAGTCCACATCCGGTAGATTGAAGTGCCCCACCAGCAATACCTCCCCCTTGCTTGCTATCCTTTGGATTGCTTCCAACATATCCTTAGCCACCTTTCTCCCTGTGCTGGAGGTCTGTAGATCACTCCTGTGGTAATAGTAGCCCATGTCCATGTCTACAGAGTGACCCACAGTACCTCTGCTCCTCCTTGCTCCCCCAGTATTTCTCTAGTTATGTTTTCCCCTCGCATAAAGAGCCACTCTTCACCCCCATTTTTCCTACCCTGTCCCTTCTGAATACAGCATAACTTAGTATCGTTATATCCCAGTCCTGGTTTTTACAGTACCAGGACTTGTTAATTGCAGCTATGTCCAGGTCCACTTCTGCCATGGTGGCCTCTAGGTCTGTAATCTTACTGCCCAGACCTTGAGCATTTACATACATGGCTGTCCAGATTGTACTGCCACCCCCTCTCATTTTACCCATTTGCTCTCCTCTGTTTCCTTCATTATTCTTCTTCTTATTCCTTTTCCTTGTGCCCCCTGGATTCTTATGTTAATTGATTATTTTTGGGATTTCTCTCCATCTGAATTCCCACTACTAAACCTGCAAGCCTCTGGGGGGAGGGGAGACAGTTTGTATCGCTCTGCCTCCCCCTTCGGCTAGTTTAAATGCTCGCCAATGTAGCATATAAACCGTTCACTGAATATCATGGTTCCCCTCCTGGATGCATGCAGGCCATGACCCCTATACAGGCCTTTATCCCTCCAGGTGGGAACTCCGTCTCCAATGAATCTGAATCCCTCCTCTCTGCACCATCCCCTCAACTGTTGGAGTTCCTGCTGTGGACAGTCCTGTCCTCCCTCCATCATAGACATGTAGCACCTCCGAGAAGGTCACAGATCACGCTGCTTGCCTAAGAAACCTCCCTAGTTCCCTGAACTGCTCCTGATCTATTGCTGGCTCATCCCTAGCTAGGTTGTTAGTCCCCAGATTGATTAAGATGTCTAGCTCTTCCCTCCTTTCCTGCTGCCCCAGCGGTCCCATGGATCCTTTTTCCATGCCTTTGAGGCGTGGCATCGGGAAGGCACCGAAGCTCTTTCTCCTCATCCCTACCTGCCCCCAACTGTATCCCCCTTGCTATGGAGTTCCCCACCAGGATTCGCTTCCTCCTCCTCTGGGGTCCTCTGCCACCCTCCCTTAATGTCTGCTAGAGGTATTTCTGAATTGCAGGCTCTGGTTGCAGAGCCTTCTTTTCTTATTTTCCACAAGTGTAGGGTTACCTTGCATCCAGTCCTTGTTTTCCTTCAAAGGTTGTTTCTGAGCAAACACTAAATCAGGCTATTGACTTTCCCTCCCACGGATAGTGGGGAATGTCATCTGCATATGCTTGACATCCATTGGACGTTGCACTGATACCTTGATCATGCTAAGGATTGTAGAAAATCCTCTCGGCTCTTTGTGGTTTTAACCCCTGGGACGGTGGTCTCTCCTGTTTAGAAGCAGGGCCTTTCCTAATAGTTGGCCTACTGCATTTCTTTCTGTTACCAGAAGCACTTGTGGGGTGGCTGCTTCTGTGGCTTATTTTTGCAGTGTGTCCACTGTTGACATAAATGCTGCTGCCACTTGGAGCACTGGGCATACTTGCACTAAGCACTACAGTCTGGACATCGTCTCTAGTAGATTTGATGGATTTGGCCTTACATTTTTCTGCAAGGCCTCTTTACTCAGGGTGCTTAGATATTCTTCCTCCCTTGGTGCTTCGGTACTGCTTGGAAACTGTTCCATGATGTGGCTCAGTGGAGGGAGATATCCTCAAGGAAGACAGAATAGTTACGTACTGTAACAGTAGATCTTACAGAGAATCTAATCCATTGAGCCACAGCTCTCCCTCCCTCCTTCTCTTCCCCCCTTTAGGTGCCCGGTGGTTATATTGCCCACTCTTGCATGCTGGTTCTCTTCTTATGTCTGAAATCAGAATATTTACTCTGGTTTCCATATTCTGTTCTGTGTGCCTGGTTTGGTCCTATTGGCTTTGGTCCCTATCAGTAGCATTATCCTCCGTGCTTGTCTTCAGTGGGGAACTGAGGCATGATGGGACTGCCCGTATTGTATAGGCGGTGACGATGCACGCCAGTGTGGGTGGCCCTAGTCAGCAAAATTTTCTAGGTGGTCCTGATGCTGACGACTTACAGTTCCATGATGTGGCTCAGTGGAGGAGAGTCTGTAAAAGATCTGCTGTTCTAGGGACATGGATATGTTGTTCATCCACACTTATTGTCAGGTTCCTTGCCGCTTCAAATCTTGCCGGAAGGTCTTCAAGCTGGCTCCTCCCACCCACCCGGGTGGTAAAACTCTCGGCTCCGCCCCATGACGCCAGATCTTCCTTACCGCTTGGAAGCTCAGGTTCCCTCCTTAGCGCTCTGCGTTCGACTGGTTCCTGGAAATTTCGGTTTTCAAAATCTTTTAGAAGATTTTCTGAAATCTTTTTTTCCTCGCTACGGCGATGGCTCAATCTCTTCCCGGCCCCGGGAGGCGCCCGTTTTTTTCCTCCAGGAGAGACCCGCACTCCACGTGCGTTTACTGCATTGACCTGGATCATGATCCTCAGCTTTGCGAGTTTTGCTGTGCTCTTTCGGCCAGCTCTATGGAGGACCGCACGGCCCGTTCGGGGCTCGGACATCCGGTAGTTTTTCCCGCTCCGGAAAACCTCTCGGATTGTCGGGCGTCCGCTTCGGCTGTTTCTGAGCAGCTCGATTCCGCCGGCCGGGGGGGGCGGCTTCACCTCCCTCTTCCTCGGTTGTGGCATTTTCCTCGCTGTCCTTGGGTTCTACTCATTCAGCTTCGTTCAAGGAGCTTCGTCAGTCCCTCTCCTTGAAGGGAAAGGGACCCTTGGGACCTTCCTCGCCCATTTCCAAGGGCCGAGGCGGGTCCCTTCGGCTGCCCCGCCAGTGGAGCGAAAAGTCCCTCCCTCAGAGGCGATGCTCGGCTTCGAAGAAGATGCGGCTTCGCCTCTGGCCCACGGTGTCCCCTGCCAGATCAGCCGGCCAGGACCCCTGTCCGACGTGGGCGAGCCCCTGCACGCCATCTGGGCCTGCCTCCTGCTAGTGCCGCAAACCCTTCGCTGCTCTCTGTGGGGCTGAGGTTCTGAGGTACCCTTTGGTCGACAGTCCTCGCCAAATTCTCCGAGTCAAGGAGGAGCGGGCGCTCCGCCTCCTCCCAGCCCGCCTCGTTTCCCAAGGATTCGGGTCTCGGTCCTCCTGTTGGTCTGTCGCTCACGCCGACTCGGCGTTTCTCGGTCGGGTACCGAGTCAAGTGGCTTTTGCTGTTCTTCTCGCCCTCCTCGGATGAGGAGTGGCTTCGATGCCATTGGCGTCGACGTTACGAGGAACTTATGTGGCGGCAGATGCTGTTGTCCGGAAGTCAATCGACCCCGATTCATTCTCCGGCTAGTAAGCAGTCACCGCCCGGTCGGCCGACGCAGCCTCTCAAGGCAGTCGAGGAGCCCCCTTCAGGGCCGGTTGCTCGCCCGATCCTCACTGCCCCTCTGCCATCGGCAGAACCCGGGCCGGACCATGACCTGTTTCGCAGGTTACTCGGTCCCCTCACTCCCGCCCGCCCTCGGCGGATGAAGAGTGACTCAGGCCTGCGGCAGCTTTTCGCAGACTCGGAGCCTGACGTCGGCTCTGTTATGTTTCCTTGCAGGGAGGACCCATGGTCTTCCCCGGAGCATTCTGTGGATGACAGCCCATCGTCCTCTTTGGGTCTGCTCCCGCTCATCTCGGAATTCACCGAGATGCAGCTCGAGCCCGTTTCCAAACGGGCACCTTACCCCCTTACGGAGATTCTGGACCGAAGGGGCTCTCCCTCGGAGGCCTTCCCGGTGGCTGAGGCTATCGTGGGCCCAGCCTTGGAGCTCTGGCGGCGGCCTACTTCCTGCCCTGCGCCTTCAGCCAGGGTGGCCATGAAGTACCCTGTCCCTGTCGGTTCTCTGCCTGCTTTCTCGGAGCACCCCTCGGCTGAAGGGGTAGTCACCGACAATGTTTTCCAATGTTTTGGAAACACTAGGGACGTGGATAGGCCCCCTGACAAAGAGTCCAGAAGGATGGACTACGTCGGGCGCAAGGTTTACGCCGCCCTCCCTAGGCCTCCGTCAGGCCAGCTCGGCGGCACTGATGGCACACTGTTCCCACGCCCTTTTGGGCTCCCTGGATGAGGTCCTTCCTCATCTTCCAGCCGACCTGCGGACCACGGTCCGGCGGGTTCGGGACCAAGGTAAGGCGGTGGCGAAACAGCAGCTTCAGTCGGCTCTGGATCTGGGCGACTCCTGTGCCAGATCGGTGGCAGCCGCAGTGGCCATGCATCGCAGGGCGTGGCTGAGGTTATCCTCCTTTTCCTTGGAAACCCAGCATAAGTTGGCGGACATCCCCTTCTTGGGGACTGACCTCTTCGGCCCTGGAGTGGAGGGACATATCCAGGGGCCTGAGAAGTCCAATGCCACTCTGGACTCGGTCAATCCCGCCCGAAGGGACAAGGGTAGCCCTCAGCCTTTGCGTAAGCCCCTTGGCCCTCCTACCCCAGCGGCTCGACCGGCCCAGCTCGAGGGCCAGCATGCATGCGCTGGGCAGCCTGTTGCCAGACCAGCGTCTTCCTCCAAAAGGAAGCAGGGAAGTAGGGGTCCGAGAGCCCCCTCGGCCTCTTCCTCCACCAAGCCTGCTCAGTGATGGGCTAAAGGGGAGCTGCTCCCAGCCCCGTCGCCTCTTGTCTGGGCTTTTTTCCCTTCGGGGACAGCTCCGCACCTCTTCCTCTTGGGTGGTGCTAAGGAAAGCACTGTCGCGGGTTGCGAACAGGTTTCCCCTTTGAGCCATTACCCCACGGGTATCTTGGGTCCACAGACGCTTCGTCGGACTGCTGAGCCAACTTGCCTGGCCCCCTACTTAGAGGTGGTCAGGAAGGTGGTGGGCCCTCCTTCTGACCCGGGGTTCGGGTCCAGGTATTCCTGGCCTCAAACGGACGGGGGGCTACGACGGATGGTCCCTCTGCCAATCTCCCATCCTCAGATCGAGGCGTGTGGCTTCCTCCTGGGCCTCCAGGACGTACTTCCTCCTCGTTCCATCCGTTCTTGAGAGACCCCTCCCTTCCCTAGGCGAGAGGTCTCCTTACGAGTTCCTGGCCAGGCCCTTCGTTCTCTGCTCCGCAGTTCTGCGGCTTCGAAGGGTCTGGGCGTAACCCCACCCGGATGACGGCCTGGTTAATACCTTCCAGGCTTACACTGGTCTCCCTTACCGGAACCACGTTGGAACTCGTGCCTTAGCGGGCGAGGCTTCTCCGGGACTAGGCTCGACTCTTGAGTCCGAGCTCGGCTCCGGGCGGACAGGGCTGAGGTTCTTCCTCCCTTACCCAGTCAGGTTGGCCGGGTAATTGCGCCCTTCCGGGACCTCCTGCACCTCCCGGCTCTCGGCGGCTGAGTTCCCCATGTGGGGCGGGCCTGCCAGTGGTCACAGTGCTGCGTTCCTCGGACCAGTTCGTGACTACAGCCCAGGAGTTAGTGGAATGCTCCTCTGACCATTCCAGCTCCTGCAGGAGAACATCCTGTTCGTCCCCCCTGAGTCGACGGTCTTCTCCGACCGATGCTTCTCAGATGGATGGGGGTGTCCATCTAGGGGAATACAGAGTGCTTCGCCTCTGGTCCTTTCGGGAGTCCCGATGTCCTCTCTACCCGCTGGAGCTCCAGGCGGTCCGCTTAGCTTGCACCGCTTGGTCCGTTTGTGCGGGGTCTAGTGGTTTTAGTCCATCCGGACAGCACCACAACCATGTGCTACCTGCCCCGCCAAGTTCGGTCGAACCCCTTGCCTCGGCGTAAGGAGGTTCTCCGCATTGGGTTTTTCGCGCAGTCGGAGGTGGGTCCCAGCCTTCTGATGGCGGGAGTCTCCACTTCTCCGGCTGCTGCCCTAAGCCGGACATAGGCTGCGCCTCATGAGTGGTCTTCCTGCCGGAGGTAGCACAGGATCTTCTCCCTCCTCCCTCCAGGGAGAATACGAGGCCAAGACTGTTTATGCCCGCCCCCTCAGCAAGGTCTGCTGTAGGGGATGCCGTCGGGGCCACGGACCCCGGGCCCTTCCGCGCCTCTCCCCCATTTCCTTTGACCTACGGGCAAGGCGAGGAGGGACTTGGTGCAGGTGATGCTGGTAGCCCCAGACTGGATTGCCAGCTCTGGTATCCAGCTCTCTTCAGTCTCGGCCACAGGCTCCCGAGGCGGCTTCTAGTCCGCCCGGTCCTGATCTCTTTTTCAGGGGAAGGTTTTCCATCTGGACCTTCAATCCCTACACCGGTAGGCCCGGTCCCTGTGCGGCTAGGGGCCAGGCCTAGGGTCCTTTGGCAAGGTCCTCGACGTTTTGAGGCGTCCTGCCAGAAGTCGGCCAAAATGCTCGCCCTCATTGGAAGAGTTCTCCATTGGATGAGGGATAGGGCCTGGGCCCTCCCGTCCCTGGGCGTGCGTTTCGGACCATCTGCGTCCGTTCTTTGAAATAGGGCTTTGGCCGACGACCCTCTGGGTGCTTCTGTGGTCACCCTGTCTTCCGGGCGTGATGAGGCAGTGGTGGTGCAGAAAAGGTGTTCTGGCACTTTCTAGGCCTTGATCACACCTCCCCTTTGGGGAGAGTATCCCCATTTCTGTGGGATCTTCGCTGGTATGGGCTTAGCTCACGGGCAAGCCATTTGAACCTTTTGCACAGGTGCGGTTCCCCACCTGTTGTGGAAGAACACCTTCTTGGGGCCACCTGCCATCCAGAAGGGGGAGAGTTCAAGCGCTCCTTGTATCTCCCTATCTGGTCTTCCACAGGGACAAAGGTTGTCTTGCGCCCACCAAGTCCCTCCAGGCGGTGGCGAGTCTTCCCATGGGGGGTATTGCCTCTGCTGGGGTTCATCCCCATTCACACCTCGGAGGCCGTATATGGGTTCCATGGGACCCCATTTAACGCTCACCTACCAAGCGTAGGGCTGAGGTTCGGGAGAGGTTCGCCAGCTGTTTGTCATCTACGCTGAAGCCGTATCTGGCAGACCTGCAGCCAAGCGGACGACGAGCGGGCGGGTCACCCCCTGCATAGGTCTCCGCTATAGGTGGGCGGGCATGGAGCCTCCCAGAGGGATAAGTGCTCATTTTTACCCGTCCTTCTGCTGCATCGGTGGCTGCTTCCGAGGATACTCCGGTCCAGGATATCCGTAGGGCTTCCACCCGGAAGCAGGCCTTCCGTTCCCCTTCCACATCGACCTTGGGTCATGCCGGGGTGCTGGTCGGGGCCTCGGTTCTCCAGTCTTTCTACCCAAGTAGGGGTGTGCGCCTTGCCTCCCTCCTCCCGGAGAACTGCTAGGAGTCTGCCAATAAGTGTGGATGAACAACATATCCATGTCCCTAGAAATACAGGTTACTCACCTGTAACAGGAGTTCTAGGAATGGTATATATTGTTCATCTAAACTACCGGCCTCCCGGCTTCAACGCACAACCTGGCTGCCAGGGCTAGATCTGGCGTCATGGGGCGGAGCCGAGAGTTTTACCACCCGGGTGGGTGGGAGGAGCCAGCTTGAAGACCTTCCAGCAAGATTTAAAGCGGCAAGGAACCTGCCAATAAGTGTGGATGAACAACATATACCATTCCTAGAACTCCTGTTACAGGTGAGTAACCTGTATTTACGGTATGTTACTATTCTTTCCAGCATTAAGCAGACATGGTATTAACAGTCTTTTTCAGGACTGAGGGGGAAGAGTGGGGAAGAGCTACAAGAGGAGGTGGTGAAACACTTAAAATCATTTCCTAGGGTTAATAATCAGACAGAGCAGAAATGTAAAATTATTTAAAAAAAGATCAACTGGACAGGTACAGATTCTGTGGCACAGACAAAATTAAGATTCCACCTGTATATCCCATGGTCAGCCACCCCCCCACCCCTCAAAAGTATTTCTAGCCCTGGTAAACTTCCTGTGAAATGTGAGCTGAGGGGTTATTAATAGCCCCTAATATTCTCTCTGTGTATTCCTTTCTCTTAGGTGATGGTGTTAGAAGCATAGAACATGTTGGCTGAAAGGGACCATGAGCCCAACCAGTCTGTCCTGTTTTACCCTGTTCTGCCCCGAGATGTAATGTATAGTCGGTGTTATTGCCCTCACTTACTCCGGCCCTGCAGCTTCCTCTGTGTAACTAATAAGCATTTTATTTGGTCCCAGACATGTTTCAAACCATTAATGGTTCTTGCACCCACCACCTCTGCTGGTTGGCTGTTCCACAGCTCAGCCACTCTCTGTAAAAATAAAACTTTCTCATATCCCTCCTGAATCTGCCCCCGCTAGCTTTCACTCATGTCCCTGTGTTCTTGATTTGCGGTCCTGATGAATATTTCCTTGCAATCTACCTTGTTCATTCCTTTTAGGAGCTGGAAGGTCTTTATCATATTGCCCCTCTCCATTCTGGTCTCCCGCAAGTAGGTGTTCAGTGCTGTAAGCAGTTCATCTTATGCTGTGCCCTGCTGGCCATGTATCATTTTGGTTACCGTATGCTGCTCCATGTCTGGCCTGTCTTTATCTTTTCTTCAGTGAGGGCTCCAGAACTGAGCACAGAATTTCAGATGCGACCTCACCAGTAATCCATAGAGAGGCAATAAAAGCGCCTTCCTCCTGCTGTTAAACCCCCTTCCTATACACTCCCAACATCCCAGTTGCCTTTGCTGTAGTCATATTACATATGCACGATTGTTTTGGGGCACATTTCTGTAGATCAGAGCACTGCCAGAGATGGTCATTAGTAACCACACGTACCTGAGGCACTCCTACCCTCGTACTACTGCCCTCTGGTTCCCATTGTGGAGACGGTGAAGTTTGCTTAACTTTTTCAGTCATGGCATACTTCTGCCGTTAGTCCCACTACCCACTCAGCCTTGAGGGCTTTGATGGAGAAACTGTTAGGATAACATTTTTTTGGTCTATGTCTTCAGTTCAGCCAATTTCTGATATGTTACCTGAAACACACCATCCTCAATCATAGTGCTTCTGTCCATACTGGAGGACATAAAACTACCCAAATTAATAAGTAATCACGTAAATTAGGCCAAAGGCTTATCAAATAGGTGGCAGTGTGTGTCTTGTCAAATATTTAAAAGAGGTGCCTATCTTACATCTTGTCAGGCTTTGAAACTGGGTGCTTTTCATCACTGTCATCTTGAAAACTCCAAACCACTTCGCCAAGGCGTCAGTTGTGACCAGTGAGAAGAGAGAGGCAGAGGGATTGTGCAACACTAATTAAAAAAACACAGCAAAACTGCTCTTAAACCTCCTAAAATGATCTCCACTGTTAAACAGAAAAACATTATTCCTCTATTGTATATAGTTCCTGTAGTGTGACAGTTTGTGGTGACTATCGTATGTGTTAAACCATGCTAGCGGGTTTATATTGTTGGGAAACATATAATACAGTTGAGATATTGCTGCTGCATGGACATTTTGAACTCCATGGCAACAGTTTACGGCTGTATTATGCTGCAAGAGGTTATGGTTTTAAATGGATGCTCTGTATTTTATGTATCCTATGGAGATAATATTGGCAGAGTATCTGTTACCTTACACCTACGATGATCATTCTGTATGTATTGCCGTAAACACTGTTGTCTGTACTGCAGTATTTTGTATTTACGGATCACTGTTAGTTTGCCCAGTTTTTATGTTTGCTTGCGTGCGCACCACACAAGAAACATATTGAGGTTAGTAGAGCATTGCATAGGTGTGGCAGTGTTGTGGCCAATGCAGGGCACGCTTTATTGGGCATGTCCCTCAGCCAAAAAACAATAGGGAAGCTGCTGATGATGGCTGTTTCAGAGTGAGCATCGCACTTTAAAGAAATCTGCCTTTCCAATCGGGGACAGTTTCGTCATTGCAGCGACAGATCTCTCCCCCCCCCCCTCCAGGCAACCAAGCACATTCCAACCATGTGCATTACAGTGCACAGTAATGCACATGGCTGGAGTTATGAGCAAGTGGTTTGCTCAGTGTGCCTTTCCTGGTGAAACATATTAATAAATAAACAAGCAAACATAATAAATGAGCCCTGCTGCAGCTTTGCATAATTGGCGGCTCATGCTGCCCCCCCCCACCCAAAGCCGACATCGGGGTGCCCAATCCCTGTGTCGGCATGCATCCCCACTCTCCCCTCCCCATATTAATGTGACACACTGGGAGCCCACCTCAGTGTACCAAACTAATTATGTTTCCGACACCGGGATGCCTACTCCTGGTGTCGGGTAACTTCCTTCCCCCAAACCTGAACATATTTTTTGCCGACAGTGGGGTGCCCAGTCTCTGTGTTGGCATGCCCCCACCACCACCACTATTGTGGCACACTGGGGGCCCACCTCAGTGTGCCAAAGTAATTATTTATCTTTTTCCGACACCGGGATGCCCCTCCGGTGTTGATACGCCTGCACACACTTTTTCAGCGCTTCCACCTCCGTGCGCCCAGTCCTCGGTCGGCATTGATCCCCGGTGTGGCCTACTTGGAGCTAACCCCAAATGTGCTGAAATTTATTTTTCATACTATATTACCTGTAAAAAGGAAAACTGTACCCAGAGGTCTTTTTAATTTTTTTTTTTTTTTTTACAGATAAAGAGTAAGAAAACTGTCTGTCGTCGTCCTCGCTGCCCTTCCTCCATCCCGACCTTCCCTCTGCGCACCCCACCTCTCTGCACCCCCCTCACCCATACTTACCTCCAGAGATCCAGCGCTGCGATCTTCTGTGGACCAGGAACACGTCTGCACTCTTCAAAAGCTGACTGCAAACTGAAAACAATCACAATAAGCCCCATAATCGCAATCAATGGGGGGGGGGTTCAATTTATGTTGATATGTCAACCATTTTTGAGAGTTTTAGTAAAAATTTTCATCATGGGGTACTTGTGACCCAGCCTCATGAACACTGGCACTGTAATTTTGTTCCTCTGTCCCGAAATGTGATTTCGCTGTTGCTGCACGGAATCAGCTTTCGGGACCAATTTAATGAAACAGTAGAGCCACTGTTCATGAGGTGGGGTCCCAGAAAGCCCATGCTGCAAGTTTGGTGAAAAAAACTCCAAACAGCTCCAAAAATTACTGTATTTCTAGCATGCGTTGCGCAGTTTGTACGCACATTCATAACTTTGCCAATTTCTAATATTTTCACTCCAGATTTCCAACATTGCCGTTTTTTAACACCTCCTTATGAACAGTACAGCTGTCATTTTTTACATCCTGCCCGAAACGGGTTTTTGCACCTGTGGGGCAGAATGGCATAGTCGCTGTGCAAAATCAGCTTTTAGGACAGATTAATGAAATCACAGTGCCACTGTTTATGAGGGGAGTTCCCAAAAAGGCCATGTTGAAAATGTGGTGAAACAATTCCAAAAAATGACTGCATTACGAGCATGCATTACGCAATTTCTACTCATCCTTGTAACTGCCAATTTTTCATATTTTCACTCCAGATTTTCAACATTGACATTTTTTCATACCTCCTCATGAACAGTACAGGTGTCATTTTTCACATCCTGCCCAAAATGTCTTTTCGCACCTGTTGCTCCGAATGGTGCATTTGCTGTGCAAAATCACCTTTCGGGATTGAGTAACGAAATGATAGCGCCACTGTTCATGAGATGGGGTCCCAAAAGCCCATGTTGAAAATTTGGAGGCAATCTAACAAACACCGGGCGTTATTTAGCGTAATGCCCACCTAACAGACTGACAGATGTCGGGGGTGTGGCTTGGGGGTCATCGGCCGTAATACTCATGCCATCCCACCCCCACACTGCAGCCACTGACCAGCATTGAGGTGTGCCTTGGGGTCTTCGGCCCTACCGTTCACTCCATTCTCCTATAATGCACCATCTCAGCTTATTTCCTTATGGAATGGCGTGAGCGTAAGGGCCGAAGACCCCAAGGTACACCGTGACACCTGTCAGTGTCTGCAGGGTGGGGTGAGGTGGAATGGCATGAGTGTTATGGCCGACGACCCAAAGGCACACCCCAGCACCTGTCAGTCTCTGCAGGTTGGGGGTGTGGGTTGACATTAGTTCAATACTTCACTGCCATTCCTATTATGCATCTCTCTAACTCCTGCAGTACCAATGCGAATACAAGCAAGCAAACATTTGGCATTTTCAAATGCTTGTTGTAATTTGTCTCATTGATGTCACCCTCTTATCTCCTTTAATAGTGTTTTCTGACTTTATTTTAGATAGGTCCAACATGCTAATTGCATTGACCTTACTTCCACCTGGAAATAAACTCTGGCTTAGTGTGTGTTTCCAAGGCAACAAATTTTAAATGACAAAAATTCAGAATAATGCATGGATAGGTGTGTATAACCAGAATCTTATACACATCCGAGGTGTGGGATGCTACATAAACCCCGAGAACGAAGCTCAAGGTTTTTTTTTTTTTTATTTTTATTTAGTATACTTTTTGCTGCCGCCAGCCGCCCGGCACCTCAGCCCGATCACAGACCCTCGCTCCCATCTCCACATTAGATGCTCCCCTTCGATGCCCCCTGGCTTATCCCCCAGGGTGGGGTTGCAGCACCGACCCCTTGAGGAGCCGCAAATGATGGGATAGGTCGAAGATGCCATCCTGGAGGCTGATGGAAGCCAAGGGCAGGCTTCATCTAGGGCAGCCAGCGGCGTTGGTTTTTCTGGCTATGTAGGGCCGGGGACGTGCAATGACGTTCAGCGTCCACCCCGACTCTGAGCTTGCTTTTGCTGCCAGCATGTGTGGTACACCCAGCCTCTGCTAGGTGTCTGTACTGCACCGAACACTGTACCCCCCTCCCCCGGATAAGGAGAGCAGTCATTGGACGCTTAATCCTTCTCCTCTGGCCGGCCCTCTGATATCCCGGATCCGTTCCTGAACCTGGGTTGCCAGCATTGCAGGTAGGCGCCCTGCCCCAGCGCAAGTGGGACAGCTGTGCAAGGGGTTTATAAAAGCACCCCACACTGAGGGTGTGTATAATATTCTTTGTTGCACAAACCTACCCATGTTTTGTTCTTTTATACTTACTGTCCAGCATTTTTAATAAGGGAGGAGTTTAAAGAGACAGAGAGTTCTGCTGTATAAACTCATTGTAGAACCCATAGTTAGTTATGTAAACTTCAACTTGTTTTAAAACTGCAACAATTCAGCTGCTTTTCTGTGAGGGATACTAATTGTTTTGAAATGAGAGACAGTTGTGCTACTGGGGCATGTGGCTTCAGCAGTTCAAGTTTGACCGACAGGTCAAGATTACAGGTGACCAGTTGTAATCCCAAAAATTACACCACAATTATTTTATTTAGTTTATTTATTTTACCAGGATAAGGCTTCAATGAGCAGGCTCATTTTCAAGGCAATCCTGGGTAGGACAGCATACAAGATAAATTACAAGATGGTAGTTATATAGTAAATACAGATCAGTGGATGGATTTGGCAATGTAATAAATAAAAATACAAGTGAAACGATGTAAGATTTAGCAAAAAGAACAATGATAACAGGAAAAACTAGAGTACTTAAAGGGAAACTCTGATAAGACTGCAGAGTACAACAACTGGTGCAGAAATGACTGATTAGGGCTTTTGGCATGACAAGAAGGTTTTCTTTTTACCTGCTGCTTTCCTGTTTTAATTGAAGAGACCCATTCCGTGCTTAATAGTGGCAGAACTGCGGACGAGCATTTCACACACCATGGGTGGCTTCTGGTGCGTAGTGTATGCTAATGAAGGCTAGTAACTAATGGCAGAGTTAGTAGCCCTCATTAGCATACCCTGTGTGCCGGAAGCCACCTGCGGAGCTCAAAATGGTCGTCCATGGTTCTGCCACCATTAAGCATGGAGCATGTCTTTTTGATTAAAACAGGAAAGCAGCAGGTAAAAGAAAACTTTCTTTTTATGCCAAAAGCCCTAATCAGGCATTCCTGCACCAGTTGCTGCACTTTGCAGCCTTATCGGAGTTTTCCTTTAAGATAAGTGGGCAACATATGGAAGTACATTCGAAGTATAAAGAAAGATTTATTGCTTATGTTTGATGATATCATTGAATACAGTAATAAAACAAAAACGGTCATGGGGCACTGCGGAGCAGCAAGATGGTGGCAGTATTTTAGAGCAGCTCTAACCTGTATTTCTGAAAAGCTTGGCTAAACCTGAGATTTCGGCTACAAAGGCATTTAAATAGCTTAGTGGACTTGTCGGAGGTTACCCGCTACACAGTGGGACAAAAAAAAGATGCAAAACACACAGCGCAGAGTCTGGATGTGTTCCTATCCTCTCCGAGCTCCTCCAGAGGATTGGGGCCTTCGGTATCAAGCGGTCCTGTGGCTTCTGAGCTTCTCACGGCGCAAATCCTCACCGTGTTAACAAAAATCCAGGCGAATGGCAAAGAGACTAATAAACACTTAGCAGCAGTAGAAGCAAAACTCTCCGAAAATGACTGCTCTACACAAGACAGTGCTTCAGCTATCAAAGATCTTCAAGAGGCAAATGGTCAACAGGTGGAGTGTAACGTGGCCTAGGTCCCAGACTTCTCCTTATTGAAATCAAAAATTGAAAGTCTGGAGAATACCCAAAAGCAGGCTTATGTCCAGATTGTGGGCTTTTCTCCTTTGTCGGAGCCATGGAAATTTTACCAGCAGTGACTAGACTCACCTTTCAAGATCTGCAACTTCTACCTACGGATTCTGAGTGAAAATATAAAGTGTTTGTGATTCCTCAACAACCTAAACCACGAGGGTCTCGCAGCAGAGACCACTTATTGCTGTTGTAACTCTGTCTGTATCGGACGCTTGAATATCCCTCCTGCAGGTGGCCAGAGCTCGAGGAGACATAACATGGGAGGGTAGTCATCTTGACTTTTTCCCCTGACATTTCGGCACAGACACAGGCCAGAAAATAAACGTCAGGTGGTGGTGGTCAAAAAGGATCTCTTGCAGCATGGAATAGAGGCCTGGTTAACTTTCCTGCCCGACTTCAAATTCGACATTCCACAGAATTGCACATCTTTGTGGATCCTATTGCAGCAGCTCAGTTTGCAGAGAAACTCCTTGGAAAGTTAAATCTGCCTGAATCTGCCTCCGACGGGTGATGTACTGTACCCTTGTATGGATTTTCGTTTACCTGACCAGGGAAAGGGGCTTTGTTCTGCCTCATTTCTAGGCTTTTGTTGGTGATTATTGCTGTACTTTTAAATGCTCAGGGTGTTTACTTTATAGCTCTGTTTAGGGGCTGCTATAATGAGCCTAGACTAAACTACAGTATAAGTTTTTTAGCAGTGTAACATGTTCATTTCTAGGCTTTGATTGCTGAATGTTTTTGTACCTTTTAATGCTCAGGGTGTTTACTTTATCGCTCTGTTTTGGGGCTCCTACTGCAGGCCTAGTTTAAACTGCAGTATAAGCTGTTTAGCACTGTAACATGTGACCATATTTGCTTGTTTCTTTTGTGATCAGTTGCCAGAAATGTTGCTGCACTTAGAGGTAGTGTAGAGAAAACAGGCAAACAGGAAAAAAACAAAGTTTTAGTAGTAGTCAGTTGTAGCTTTTTATTTCTGAAGTATTTTTCTTTTTCCTTTTGCTCATCAGAAAGTCATCTATGTGATATTATTGTGCTGGATGTGTGGAACAGCTCTTAGCCTGGCAGCTGACATATCTAACTGGACTGCCCCACACTACATCATCAGCATTATGATCTCACTGACAGTGACATCACAGGTGAATGACCTGGCGGTTACTCACTTGCTGTTGGTAAGTAGCAATGATGTCACAGTCAGTGAGGTCCCAATGCTGACGATGTAGTGTGGGGCAGTACAGCAAGATATGTCAGCTTCAAGGCTAAGAGCTGTTCCACACATCACACCTACTAACATTAGGTAAACAATCTTCTAATTAAACAATGCGAAAAGAAAAAGGTACCTCAGATATAAAAGCTAATGGCTGATTGCTTTTAAAAACTAATGTTAGTTTTAGGAAGTACACTAGCTCTTTAAATGACCTGTCTGACAAGTAATCCTTTGGAGTACTACTGTAGTTATTTAAATGTTGGGTGTGTTAGAACACCACTCCATTTGTGGACATTAACTAAATCCTATAATGTTACATTGTACCCATAGGGCAGGTCGCCATGCTTTGCCTTAGACTATGATTTTGTATGGCAACTTAACTGAGTCCAGGCTATCGTTTTACTGTCCTGTCTACTGTGGTTTATGTCACTCAGCCCTCCACAATAACAGTTTAGTCCTTCATGGGGCCTGATATCCTGGTTTTATTGATTGTCATACTGTGTGTGGTGAGAGTGGCATTGCTCTACAGGATAATTGGATTGAACTTTACTCCTGTTCGTAGTCAACTGGCAGTTTTCCTTGCTGCATGGACTTCTGGACCTATTCACCTGACATTGTTATATTGTAGTACATCCAGTGTAGAGGTCTGCACACCTCATCTCTTTATTTTGAGTGTCACAGTTTTTGCTGTAAGATCATAAAATTCATAAATAAAAAGGAAAAAAAAAAGCGGTCATGTAATTATGCCATTACACATACATGGTTCTCTACATAAATGTTCAATCAGCAGTTTAAGTACAGTACAGTTGACCAGGCCAGTAAGTTTGAGAGATACCTGCATTGCACTGCATATTGTAGGAATGATGCTACTTACTGCCGCCTTACCACAACGGTTAGTGACTCTCGGAATGTTGTAGAGGATATAGTTGTTTTTCCTTGGTGAGTAACTGCTGTGTGACTTTGTAAAGAGGTCTGTGATGTAGTATGGAACGCCATTTGTAACTACTTTATAGGCCCATCCATATATGTTTTTAAGTCTCCTTGTCGTTAATGAGGTCCATACTGTAGCTTCATATAGGGTACATGCTGCGTTCTTGGTGCCAACTCAGTGATGTATCTAAGGGCCCTATGGTAGAGTACATCCAGTTTATTTAAGTAAGACAAAGTGCAATAACCATAGATCAAATCTGCATAATCCAATAAAGGGAGAAAAGAAACTTGTATTAGTCTCTTTTGAGCGTTGTGACAGGGTGAGCTCTGTCTAAGGTAGATACCCATGTGTAAGGTATCCGAACCCCCAGTTCCTTTCACTCTTTATTTCTGTTAGACAGGGCGCGACTGTCCAAAATGTTCATGTTAAAGTACTCACTTTCACACGCTCTCTGCAGCCGTAATGAGACAGCCGCTCACTCTGGGAATGAAAATGAAATATGTTTGCTGTATGCTTGTCTATTTTAGGGTGTTGTCATTGAGGCACAGGTCAGGAAGCATAGGAAAACCAGGAGCAGTTGTAAAATTTGCAACAGATTTTTTTTTTTTTTTGTAAACTATCTTTATACTCTGGCTCCTGAGGAACTCTCTCCAGCTACCTTCCCCATGATCCTACTCTACCTCCCAGTCTGAGACTCACCAGTGCCAGATCGTTCCAGCCCACTTAAATCCCTTGGCTCTGAGTCCTCCGAGGTAGGGCCGTCTTACACCCTGGTGCTCTATCTATAATCCAGTGCGCCAGGACTGGAGTCAGGGGGACACCCTGGATGATGAGCCTGACGGCGGGAGTGTGTCTGAGGCATGGGAGGCACCTTCGCCTATCCCCGGGGCCGGGGATTTTGTCCTTTCTTACCCTCAGGAGCGCATCTATGCAATGACATCAGCACGGCTGCCATGGACGTCTGCCGCGCTCCTCCCACATAATTGTTGCTCCTTTGCTAGTAGTACCCCCGGTCTCCACCATGGGTCTCTACTGTGCTGGAGAGCCCTGGATCCCTTCCCAGGGAGAGGAGAGCAGTCCATCGGATGCTCGATCCTCTCCCTCCCCTACCGCTCCCGGGCTTATTCTCTTACCCAGGTCGCCAGCTTGGTGCGAGGTGTGACATCCAGCGCCTCAACCCTCAGCACCCACAGGCCGGCTAACAAGTGATTTATTAATAACAGTAAAATACCAAAATAAAATTGTTCAGTATTACTATTTACAGAGACAGTATAAACAGAGAAAGTCCATCTGGGTTTCTTCTCAGTGTCCAGTCTCAGTCTCTGGGTCTCTGTGTTTTCCTTGCAAGAAACTGCAGCTCTATTTTTATAAGTCTTTGCAACCCCCACTCCTTAAGAAAACAGCATGCTTCTCAAACAGTGTTCTTGTAAGTTTCAGCAAGGGCAGCAAGAAGAACATTGTGACCCAGAACTGACCTTTTGCTTAAAGCTTCTCAGAGAGTTTGTAAACTAGCTTCTCAGGTTAACCCCTTGAGTTCCACAAAGCTTTTTGCAATCATTTCAACAGTATAACTATATACATTTCAACAGTAAAACTATATACAGTTCTAAACAAAGGGATCCCAGTATTAGATACATTTCCACATAATGATTCACATATATTTTTATACCAGCAGATATGCAAAGGGGGAGAAAAGGCAGAACAGCAAGTGAAGGTAGAGAGATAGTGAGAGGCAGAGAATTGCAAGACTGTCGGGTTGATAAAGTCCTAGGTCTCACAAGGAAATTTGGTTGCGCAACCAGACAGAGAGGAGACAGATAAGGAGAGAATAGAACAGATCCTTGCATTTAAACTACTTCTCCATAACAACTGGGACAGGGCCATATTCAACCCTGTCACAGGTTTGACATTTAACGATTTAATGGAAAGAAAAAGATAAGATGAGTTCCAAGGGCTGGCAGGAGAAGAGGAGCCTGCCCTTGTTCTCTCGTTCCCCTTGCAAACCCAGTGGAACCCTCATGGACCTACTATCTCATTAAAACTATCTTTTGAGAGGAAACAAAATGGAAACATATAACCCCCTTAACCAAGAAAAGAGGAGTTGAGTATAGGCTAGAAAAGAGAACATGTATGTGTTTACTGTTTGGGGAACTCCTGAGACTAAGCAAGCAATAATACCTGACAGGGTGTGTGGTATTGGGCTATACCCACCCACCCAGGGGCATAATGAGGCCCGACGTCACAGGCGGAGGGCCTTATAGCCCCTGGAAGGGTGGGTATAGCCCATACCGCCCACCCTGGAAGGTATTATTGCCCTTACAAAATGGGCTTGCTGTAACATTTTAATATGGGATTTAATAACATTAAAAAAAATTAAGAAAAACACAAAACAAGTGGGATTTAAATCTTTTTATTGTAAAGTAGCCCCTCTGTTATTGTGGTGTTCCATCTGTTGTTGCCCCCCACCACCACAGAGCTATTCTTTTCTCTTCTTTGGCCCTCACCCTCCACTCCACCACCTCCAGGACTGTTTTTGTACAGTTTCTTATGTTTGTTTTTTTTAATGCAGTTTCAGGACACAGAGAAGGTGTTGTCTGACTTCAGCTTTATTTTATTTATTTCGGTGCTGGACGGCAAAATGGGTTTGTGAGCAATGATGCACATGAGCGTCTAACATTGTACGTGGCAGTTGAAGACGCGTAACTGCGGGGAGAGATGGCAGTGCTTTATTTTTTTTAAAGTCTTCAGCACAGATATTTTTAATTTGGGGCAGTAGCGTGTGAAGAGTCATCTGGTTTGGGATGTTGGATGATGGGCAGCAGAGGGGAATGTGTTTGAGTCGTGGGAGAGAGGCGCAGAGCGGCAAGTAAAAATACAGTTAAAAAGGAGAAAAAAAGAGACAGAAAAAGGGCAGATTGGCTTGTTTTGGGCAGATTCTGAGTGGTGGTGTCTGGGCTAATTAGTAAATACCGGGTGACTGTACTGTAAGTAAACAAGGATTCGGGGGCCAGTCTCTCACTAAGTGAGACAAGAAAATAGCGGAGATTTTAAATCAAAATGAGGTTTTAACCAATTAGGGAGGAGGATGGACAACAGGATTTTGGTGATGGGATTAGCAGGGCTGGTACTTCTAATAGTTGGGCATCTGTTGCCTGATAGATGCCCAGCTTCAAAAGTCCCTCATCCAATCAGAAGGCTGAAATACTTTTACCCATTTTCTAAGAGGTTTATACTAGTTTTAGCAAAAAGGGGTGGATCACCTGACGGTGATGTCATCCATGAAAGATATAAAAACCCACCACTTGCAGTAACAAAGATAGATCGGGGAATCAGTTGAATACTGAGTACCAAGTGAGGAGGACCTCAGAAGTATGTGCTTGTTTCCACGCTGTTCTGTTTACAAAAGCTGAAGCTAAGCCTCAGGAATTTTCGAAGTTAAGGTTTTGCTGGACACTGGACATTGAATAACCTTTTCCTTTCTGTATGCTTATTATTTTTATTTTCTGATTTGAGTAAAATAACACATGTTTGTATTTTTATGCACCTGACTTCTGGTTTGTTGTGTCTGTTTTATCCCACACCTTCACAAGTGTACTGTGGGAAACAATTTTTATTTCTGTAAAGAAAACCTAGTCTAATTCTTAGCTTTTTACATAGTGCCTCGATATATGAACATACATACGAACATACGAATCTACCAGCAGAAGCAGGCCTCATTGTCTAGCAAGTCTGCTTGAGTGCGTAGCTAGCACCCCTAGACTGCAGCTGCCCCATGTTGAGAATATGTGTTGAGAAGGACAATGTACTATCTATCCACAGTCCAAGATATTTTAGGCTATTTTCTTCTGTCACCTAGAAGGGTAGTTATGTTTGGGGCAGGGGTAGTGGCCGGGGCCATACTATGAGGTGAGAAGAAAATAACTTTTTTTTTTTTTTCTGCATTGAGTAGCAGTTTATCTTGGTGGAGGTTTATTTGTAACTTGTTGAATTCCGATTGTAGTTCAGTATATACTTCGGGTAGCGTGGGTCTTGAGGCATATAAGACAGTGTCATCAGCAAAGAGATGAATGGAAGCTTGTTTGATGTTTCTGTTTCAGTCATTGGTGTAGATCATGAATGACAGGGGCCCCTAGAATTGACCCTTATGGTACTCCCCTTAGTAGTGTTGCACAGGAAGAAAAAGAACCCTCCACTTTGACTTGCTGCTGTCTGCTAATTAAGTAGTTTGAGAACCGTAGTCATACAGTATCACCTACTCCTAAGCCTTATAATTTATGTAAGAGTATGTTATGGTCAACTATGTCGAAGGCTTTACCAAGATCGAGCAATATAGCTCCTGTGATGTGTCTGCGGTCTAGGGCTGAGAGCCAGTCATTTGTGACCTTTGCAAGTGTTGTGCTACGTTTGGGTCTGAACTCAGATTGCATGAGCATAATTAAGTTGGATTGTTCTAGTTAATCCTGCAGCTGAGCATTTACGAGTTTCTCAAGTAGTTTCACTAGAACGGATAGGATGGATGGATGTCGGTCTGTAGTTAGTTAATTTGCACACGTCTTTAGACTTGAATAGTGAGCTGTTTTCCAGATTAATGGCAGGTCACTGGTGGATAACGATAAATGGAAAAGATGGGTAATGGATGTCTCAAGTTGTCTGTAGCTAGGTTTCAGGAAAAAGTGGCCTAGACCATGTGCTCCCGCACTTTTACATCTATCAATGTCTAGCAGAAGCTCTTCGACCTCTTTGTAGGTGATGGGCTGTAAGGTGAACTAGCTGGTCAATTGACAAGTCATGGTAGTACTTTCAGTGTGTGTGTGGGGGAGGCAGATAAGACACTGCTGACGAGTTTTTGAATGCTAGGCCAGCCTTGGCAAAATAGATATTTAAATCTTCTAGGATGATTTGCTTATCATTTAGTATTTTGCCCTGAGTTTTGATTGTATGTGGCAGTGATGGGGCTGTCCTATGTCCTTCAATGGATTTTACTGCTTTCTAGAATTTTGATATATTGTTTTTGGAATTTTCGATTGTATTACGATATAATTTTGCTTTAATGTCTCTTATAAACTTGGTACGCACATTTCTCATTGTGTTGAAAGCAGTCCAGTCATACTCAGTTTTGGTCGTCTTAGCAATGGACTCTTCTTAGTGCCTTTTTAAGGTCACAACTGAACCAGGGACATTGATTCTTTCACTCTGCATTTTTGTATGGGTGCATGTTTGTTTATTACTCCCAAAGGTATTTGCTTGAAATGAGCAGTCGCTGCATGTAATGTATGGGCGAGATAAAATTGTTGCCAGCTTAGATTGTCTAGATCTGCTATAAATTCAGTAGCAGTGAATTTTGTACACCTTCTTTTTACACTGATTTTTGGATTGGGCACTTGTTTTTTTAAGTCCTTTGATACAGGCTACCATGTTGTGGTCACTGAGATCATTATGAAATACAGTTGCATAGGTGAATTTGTGCGTCTTTTAGTTAGGATAAGGTCTAGTGTGGTAGCATTTGCTCCGTTTTTGGGTTTGGTCTAGTGGGTGCATTAGCTGGTTATGTCACTCCTAGGTCATTGCAGAGGCTTTTAAAGTTGTCTGCTTTATTGGAGTGCCAGGCTAGATTTAAATCCCCTAAGATTATAGACTCATTGGAGTGCGAGTTTACCAGGGCAGAGATGTGGTTCAGCAGTTCTGATCCACCTTTTGATGGTCTATAGCAGCCTGTAATGTTAATGGTTTCAACTTCTGATAATTTGAGCTTCACTACTAGACAGTCAAATTCATTGGGATTAGAGAGGGAGCTAAATTCAGTTGCATTGAATTTACTGCTATTATAGAGAACAATGCCACCTCCCCTAGTTGGCCTCTTGAGGTGGAAGTGGTTGTCGGTGGGTATGGCTATTCGGTTTTGGGATACTGACCCATTTAACCATGTTTCAGTAAGTATGAATACATCTGGATTTGTATGGGCAACCCAAACCTTTAATCCATCCAGTTTTATTAGTAAACTACAAACATTTAGTAATAAGATGTCCCTTTAGTGATGCAAACTCTGTAGGTGAGGAGCTTGCAGAAAGTGGGCTGGGGTTAACCTTCACATTACCAGAGCAAAATAATAATAGTAGGATCAACCTTTTTGCACATTTTGAACCTAATGTGTAGACTCTGCCTATTACAGTTTGGTTTCCAGAGGACACCCAGGGAATGACATGGGGTGTTTTTGTAATTTATAATTTATATGGTAGTTCTAGATAATTAGTAGTGTACATAGGGAAAAAGGTTCTTTGGCAGTTAGTGTGCTATTTCAGTGATGTCTCTGTTCCAAAAAGTTCAGGGTTGCAACTTAGTGATATTTCTATAGCAGTTATGTTAGTAGTTATCATACAGATATGTTTGACTGACTGTGAAGAGGATGGGGCATGGTCCCATATGGGGAGAGACGAAATATAATAAAGGAGCTAGAATACTCCAGGTAGAGTCCTCACCAACATCCTGTTTACCAGAATTGGGTCAGTAGTAACTATAGTTGATGTAAGCTATTCAGTATGACTCTAATTTAATGTTTGGTCCCCTTATAATTCACAAATAAGATCTACTTCCCTGTAAACACTATAGTTCTGCTTTCTAACATTCAGGGGATGTGGAGAAACAAATCAGTATTACAGGCTGACCCTAAATGTAGAGTATAGCTAAGTTCATTAATGGCTAGTATTGGGCAACTTTTAAGTAATAGGGATAGCAGAGTTCAGTTACGTAGGCAAAAAGTAACTCCTGTCTTTGGACAGAGATAGCAGCTATGTAATTTTGCTATATATTTATTTATTGTTCGGAAGTACCTTTGAGCCAGGGGTTCGTTTACAGAGGTTCCATGTCATGAACAAACAGAGGCAAATGGTACAGTTACAAGTTTAGGGTGAGTTACAGAGGGAGAGGAACAAAGAAACACACATGGTACGTTTACAGATGGAAATTCAGGTTCTAAACATACTAACAGTCAGGGTTGTTTGGACAAAAATCCAGCTAGAACAGGCTTGTGCAACAGTTCTATTGTCTGAGTGCCTAGTTTTAGGCAAAAATTCTAATTTTATAAACCAAGAAACAGTGCAAGCGTTGGCCGAGGTGGGGGGGGGGACAGAGGCGGGAGGAGTGAGGTGAAGGGGAGTGGGGTGCAGGGTGCTGGGAGGGAGAATGGGAGTACAGAGGAGGCCTTGGGAAACCACTGTCGAGTTAGAGAGCTAGGAAGAACAGGAGGCCTATGATAGCGCTGTTGAACGGTGTGTGTAACAGCCATAGATACAGATAGGCAGTAGTCGGGTAGTGGCAGGATGGAGGGGGGCAGGTGGGTTTAGGGAGAGGAGGGGACTCTCCCTAAATATAGTATTACTCTAGTTTAGTGTTTGGTCACATTATAAATCACAAGTAGGCTGCACTTCCCAAATGAATGTAGCTAATAAAAATGTTGGCCGGTCATTATTATTACGTTCATTTTGGTTGTTTGCGTTTTGTGGGTTTTACATAGAAAAGTCATAAATGAAGAAACTTCAGGGGGGAGCTGTGGAGCCCAAGCAAGATGGCAGCTTCTCAATAGAGCTCTTCAACTGAAGTCTGAAATAATAGTAAAAAAGTGCATAATTAGACCATCTATACAAAATGAATTGTGCAGAGGGTGTGGTGAAAGAGGTGAGGCAAAAGGATGGGAAATCCTCGCAAGGACAAATCTTTGGGTGAGGGAGCCAAAGCTAAAAATATTCACGGAGGGTCTACCACGTGGGCTCAGCAAGGCCGTACCATCGAGGCTGAATCTCCTGATGTACCTCATGAAGAGAACCTGCAGACATTAGGCTCTAAAATGAATTAAGCTCTTAGCGTCTGTGACAGGACCTTCAGATAAATTTGATGCCTTATCTAATCGTTTTGTAGGAATTGAAGTTACCATGGAATCAGTGCAGGGAGCATCAAATGAAGCCACGAAGTGTGCTGACACAGCGATGGGGGCAGTTACGGCGGTCATAAAAGAAAATACTTAAAATCTTGTCTGAAAATTTTGGAAAACCAGGCGAGATCTGCAGACCTTAGAATACTTGACTTGCCAGAGAGCTGCGAAGGTGATCATCTCCTTTTTCTGCAAGAGTGGCTTGTGCAACAGCTGGGGGCTGAGATTTCTGATCGGCGCAGCATTTCAAAAGCCTACCAAGAAAGTAACCCTGAGAGGCAGCCCCAATAACCCTGAGGTGCCCAGAGCGGTAGTAGTCTTGACCGACGGGATGGGTTCCAGAGATATCATCTTGGCCCTTGCGAGACAGAAACATACCTTACTTCCGGATGGGGAACACATCAGAATCTTCCATGACATTGGCTACACCACCTGCCAGAGGCAAAAAAGATTTGACTGGGTCAGATCTGTGCTGCGTGAAGCCAGCATCCCACACGGAATTGTTTTTCTGGCCTGGCTGTAGATTATACACCAGGGAAAAGTATCTATATTTACAGAGCCTACAGAGGCTTTAAAGTGGGCCAGGAGGTTGGCGGAGGTCCATCGGAGGGAGCGAGAGAGCGAGGCCTCTTCTTCTCAGATGACGATGAAATCCCGTGAACTTTTCTTTGCAAAGGGGACACTTTTTGCTGATGTTTGGTGGGGTAATCAAACCTTTAATGCTGCTGTTTGGGTTTCATAATAACTAATATGTTTGCATAATATAAGTTTATCTGCGAGGTGGAGTCATCAAACTGTGGTGGAATTATTACACAATTAAACTTACTCCAGTTCCAGGTTTAAAATGATAATTAATACTGTTAGTCCCTGTTCTTGAGGGTAGCAGTTATTTGTTTTATAAATATTTAAATGGAAGCTATAGAGTTGGCTTGCATCTAAGGATCTGTCCTTGGTCACTATGTGCCATTGCACTAATTTTACTTAACAAATATGTAAAAGGTAGAGATACTTAGGGAAGCCATTTTATTTTATATGTTAATTGCACCTTTGGTGCTCATGATGTTGAATTGGCGTGGTGGCTACCTCCTACCCAGGTGGAGGAGGAGAAGGACTTTAGAATTTCTCCTATTTGAATTTCTATGATATATATCCACGCAGCTCATGGACTGTTTCAGTGCAAAGAAGTGCAAGATAATGCATATGGGGCACAAAAACCTGGCACAATATATCAGTTGTGGGGTGAGGATATAGCATGCACCAAGCAGGAAAGGGATCTTGGGGTTATCATCTCTGATGACCTCAAGGTAGGGAAACAGTGCGACAAGGCAGCAGGTAAAGCAAATAGGATGCTGGGATGCATTGGCAGGGGCATCACCAGCAGGAAAAGGGAGGTCATAATTCCACTATACAAGACACTAGTGAGGCCCGACCTGGAGTACAGTGTACAGTTCTGGAGACCTTACCTCGTAAGGACATAGGGTGAGAAGGTTCAGAGGAGGGCAACAAAGATGGTGCATGGATTGCATCACAAGTCCTATGAGGACAGGTTGAAGGAACTGAACATGTACTCCTGGAGGAGAGGAGGAGAGAGGGATATGATAGAGACATACAAGTATCTTACAGGGAGGAACAGGTGCAGGAATACACTATTTTTAAGCAAAGATGATGTTCCAGGACTAGAGGGCATGGGATGAAGTGGGAGGGAGGACGATTCAGAGGAAACGTGAGGAAGAATTTCTTCACAGAACGGGTGGTGGACAAGTGGAACACCCTGCCAGAAGAAGTGGTGGGGGCTGAAACAATCACGGGATTTAAGAATGCATGGGATAGACATAAATGAATTCTGGAGGTCAGGGGTAAGGGGCAACAGACTTCTAGGAAAACATAAACTGAACTTACAAGCTCAAATGGGCAGACTGGGTGAGCCATAGGCCCTTTTCTGCCAACACTGTCTATGTATCTATGTAGCAAATATGGACCCCACTGTATGGACTCAGTTTTATTTTTTATTTCCCCTCGATGTATCTCTAAGCATTTGATACATTTTATCTTTGATATTAAGAGGAGTGGCTTCCTCATGGCAGTTACATTATACTATAAGGTGATTCCATGCTTATGCTTAAACTGTAACACAGTTTTCATAATAAAAAATAAAGTATAGAAATAAAGAAGAAACTTCTGCTTTGTGTTTTTTTTTTTTTTTTTTTTTTTGTATTGCTTAATATGGTATTTGTAAAATAGGAAGTGTGTGTGTGTGTGGGGGGGGGGTGACATCACCATTTGAATACCCAAAAAAATCCTGTCTGATACATTGGGATCCCATTTGCTGCTTACATACAGCATCTGGCTGAGTGTTGGGGAACTTGCCTCTGCCAGCAGGAAGTAACTGTTACTGGGCTTTCAGCAACATCATTTCTTGTTTCTAAGATGTGTCACAATGATTAATTTTTTTCTAAAAAGCCAATTGAATTTTACTTTTCTCTCGTAGCTCAGGGCCATGGAGCCAAAGGAGAAAACAGATATGACTTTCATCTTGAATTTGTTGAACTTGTCAAACCCCAGGTACTGTATTTATAATGGTAATATTTACTTGCCATGTTTTACTTGTTTGCGGTTTTGGGTACTTTATTGATTTGAAAGCCGTTAGCTAAGGAAGTACCTGCAGCCCGTATAGTAAAACTAGCAATCTTCAGATCTTCTTATGGCTCAATTTTGCAAAAGATTTGCTGCCAAAAATGGAGAAATTAGACTTTTTTGTGTGTATGTATTGAGTTCGATGTGCCTGTTCCTCATCTTTGAGAGTCTGTAATAGGGTTCTCAGTCTGTATAATTTCTCCATTTGCTGAATGTGCTTGGATGCTGCAGGGTGGGGATGGGAGCTTGTAAAGGGCCGTTGTCAGTGTGTTGAGCTGTTTCTGGCACTGCCAGCAGTAGCTAAATGGGGAAAAGATGGTGGAGTGAGGGAATTGAAAATAGATTTGGAGAGGCTGGAGAACTGGTCTGTGATTTGGCAGTTGAGGCTCAATGCCAGTAAGTGCAAGGTTATGCACATTGGACAAAGGAACCCACTAGCAGAGTACTGGATGGAGGAGGGGTTCGGTTGGAAACAGAGGGGAGAGACCTAGGGGTTCTCAGTGACACCCCAAATCCAGAGGTAGAAATTAACTTTAATACTTGCACCACCGTGCATCTAGCCAAAAAGTTAGATGCACCAGAGACAGGTTACCTGCACTGGTAATAAAAAAAAAAAAAAAAAAAAGACTGAAATTAAGCTGTGGACACAGAAAAATGCCGACGATTGCAGTACTGAGCTTCGCAGACTTGATTTTCCCTGTCTGATTAACCACTAAGAACATTGATTAAGGACATCTGCTCCAGGCACATTACCCATCCTCCTACACACTTTTATTCTCCACAAGATCTGTATCTCATCTGCCCCAGTGATCTGTGCTGTCTCGTGCGTCTCTTGTCAAAACTCTGTCCCTGTGCTCAGTTCTGGTCTCTAACAGCTGCTGAACAGCATCCTTCACATAGTAATACACAATTGATAGATGCTCTTCACAGCACAAAACACACAAAAAAATCTGCTCTCCCGTTTAGCTACCCAAGACTTACTTCTCAGCAATCGCGTATCTCCTGCTGCAAGCCATGCCAGTTTACTTATTTTCAGTGACAGTACTCTCATGATTGGTTGCAAGAGAGCCTCCCTCTCCTCACACACTGCGTAACAGTGCCAGTCACAGTCATAACCCAGAGACATTGACTGAGTCCATTGGTGTAAGGTGACTAACTGATGGCAGGAATTCCTAGTCCAAATCCTCCCCCTGCCCCATTGCCTTGACTGGAGCTGGCACACTGCGATTCCTTCTCTATCCCTCTCTCTGTCTGTCCCGCTAGTCACAGAGAGTGACTCACAAGCAGTGCAAGCACTCTTTAAAAAAAATATCTTACCAAAAAAAAAAAAATATCCGCTTACACTCACTCCTGGCTTAGCCACACCACCACCACCACCCCCCAGTCACCAACTGTAATTTACAGTGTGGCAGCATTCTGCAAGTTTGTGTGATTGAGAGAAAAAAAAAGTCCCCCCAAGTCAATCATACATTCTCCCAGGCAATGCAGGGACTGCCAGCGGTGACCAACAAGTCTTGGGCATCAGAATCGGTGTTGTGTGCACTGTGGTGCATGCAAGGGACAAACCTGCATGCACCAGGCTGTTTCCAGTTGCTTGCATAGGGAACCGGTTTTATATGTTAACTTCGACACCTGCCCAAATCCTTAAGCCAGTGCACCAAAACATATAGCAAAGCAGCAAAAATGTTGGGGTGCATAGAGAGAGGATTTGACAGTAGGAGAAGGAAGATGATATTTTCCTTCTAGAGGTCGCTGGTGAGGGCTCACCAGGAGTGCTGTGCCCAGTTCTGGAGTCCACATCTGAAGAAGAACAGGGATAGGTTGGAGACTGTGCAGCACAGTCACAAATATGATACAGGGTCAACAGGTTAAATCATATGTGGTCTGTATCACTTGACCAGACCAAGTGCTTGTGTACAAAACAGACCAAACAGTAATGTAGCTTTCTGAATAAAATCTTTTATTACTTGAAGTAACAACAGCATCACTGAGGCCTTTGGTGGGAGATCCAAGAGGGATGTAAGGAGATACTTCTTCACAGAGAGGGCGATGGAATTGTTGAACACGGTATAAGCTGAAAATTAAAACTAACTGAAAGGCTTTGCCTGTAGTTTGGTGACCAAACAGCCAGCCACTCCCACTTCCTGAGCTATATAAACAGTTCTAGGGACATGGATATGTTGTTCATCCACACTATCTGGCAGGTTCCTTGCCACTTTAAATCTTGCCGGAAGGTCTTCAAGCTGGCTCCTCCCACCCACCCGGGTGGTAAAACTCTTGGCTCCGCCCAAGACGCCAGATCTTCCTTACCGCTTGGAAGCTCAGGTTCCCTCCTTAGCACTCTGCGTTTTTCGACTGGTTCCTGATTCTTCGGTTCGTCCAAATTTAGTTGTGAAGTTTTCCAAAACTTGGTCTTCTTTCCTACGGCTGCGATGGACAGTCGTTCGGCTCTCGGAGGTACCCTGGCCAGGCGTAATATCTCCAGGACTGATCCACACTCCACGTGTGTATACTGCCTTGACTTGGACCATGACCCACAAGTTTGTGAACTGTGCTGCGCCCTTTCGTCCAACGCCCTGGAGGATCATGCAGCCCGATTTAGGCTTGGACGCCCGAGGATTTTTCAGTGCCGGCAAAATCTGTAGAGGCTCGTCAGGCGGTGTCCGCATTGGCTGTCTCGGCTGAGCAGCTTGAACTCTCTTCCTTCCTGGAGGAGACGGCGGCCAAGGCTGCATCTCCTTCCTCCTCGGTCGCGGCATTTATCCCACTCGCTTTGAGTTCCTCTCATTCGGCTTAGTTCAGGGAGCTTTGCCAGTCCCTCTCCACGAAAGGGGAGGGGCCATCGGGACCTGCCTCTCTGCCCAGGTCCAGGTAGTCGCAGGGTAAGTCCCATCGTCAGCGTTTGTGGGAGCGGGAGAGGTCCCCTTCCCCAGTCTGCGACGCCCGACTTCCGGTCGGTTGCGGCTCAGGTCGTTAGCTTACGGTGTCCCGTCAGGCCAGCCGCCAAGACTCCCATTGACATTGTCGAGTGTTCTCTCGACCCGTCACCCGGGCGGTCTACTGCCAGAGCCGTCAACCCTTCGCCGGTTTCCCCGGTGGAGGCCAAGGTTCTGCCTGCGCCTCCGGGGTGGCAGCCCTCGGTCAATATGTCCGAGCCAAGGGAAGAGCGGGTGTCCCCCGCTCCTTCCCAGACCCACCCTCGGTTTCGCCGAGGATCTGGGTCTCGATCTCGGTCCTCTTCGGTCAAGCCGCTTCCGCCTTCGGCGGTCTCGGTCAGGGCACCGAGTTAAGTGACAACACCGTTCCTCCTCGGATGAAGAGAGACTTCGACGCAGATGGCGTCTACATTACGAGGAGTTTATGTGGCAGCAGTTTGTGTTGTCCGGGAATCAATCGACTCCGATTCATATCCTGTCTATCAAGCAGCTGCTGCCTGAACGGTCGACGCAACCGCTTGCTGCAGTCGAGGTGCCCATTTCTGGGCCAGTTGTTCGACCAATTCTTGCTGCCCCACCGATTGTGGTAGAACCTCGGTCGGGTCACGGCCTGTCCCGCAGGTTGTCGGCCTCCCTCACTCCCGCCCGCCCTCAGCGGGTGAAGAGTGGCTCAGGCCTGAGGCAGCTCTTTGCAGACCCTTCGGAGTCCGACGATGACTCCTCCCTGTTCCCCAGGAGGGAGGGCCAGAGTCCTCCCCTGGCCGGTCTTTGGACGACAGCCCATCGTCCTTCCTGGGTCTGCTTAGGCTCATCTTGGAGATTCACCGGGATGCAGCTCGAACCCGTGTCCAAGCGGGCCTATTATCCCCTGACTGAGATCCCTGAGACCGAGGGGTTCACCCTGGAGGCCTTCCCGTGGCTGAGGCCATTGTCGGCCCAACCTTGGAGCTTTGGCAATGACCTACTTCCCTGTCCTGTGCCCTCGGCCAGGATGGCCAGGAAGTATGCTGTCCCTATCGGTTCTTTGCCCAGTTTTTCGGAGCACCCCTCCATGAGGGGTTAGTTCGATAACATCTTCCAGCATTCAGTGAGCGCTCGGGATGTGGATAGGCCCCCCGACAAGGAGTCCAAAAGGATGGACTATGTCGGGCGCAAGGTTTAGGCCGCTTCCTCCCTAGGCCTCCGACAGGCCAGCTCGGCTGCACTGATGGCACATTTCGCCCACGCCCTCTTGGGCTCCCTGGATGAGGTGCTCCCTCATCTCCCGGCCGACCTGCGGACCACGGTCCAGCGGATACAGGACCAGGGTAGGGCGGTGGCGAAGCAGCAGCTTCAGACTGCTCTGGACATAGGTGATTCCTGTGCCAGGTCAGTAGCGGCCGCGGTGGCCATGTGCCGCAGGGCGTGGCTGAGGATATCTACCTTCTCGTTGGATACCTAGCACAAGCTGGCGGACATCCCCTTCTTCGGGACTGACCTCTTCGGCCCTGGAGTGGAGTGACACCTCCAGGGGACTGAGAAGTCCATTGCCACTCTGGACTTGGTCACCCCCTCCCAGAGGGACAAGGGCCACCAACAACCTTTGCGTAAGCCCCTTTGTCCTTCGGCCCCTGCGGCACGACCGGCCTATGAACACCAGCATGAGGGCCAGCAGGCTTGCGTTGGGCATCCTGACCCCAAGCTAGCGACTTCCTCTAAAGGGAAGCAAGGAGTTAAAGGCTTATGAGCTCCCTCGGCCAGTCCCTCCTCCAAGCCTGCTCAGTGATGGGCTGCAGGGCACCGCCCCAGCCTCGTCCACCCCTACGGAGTCCCCGTGGGGAAAGTAGCTCTCCCTTCCTCTGCCTGGTCCGCACCCCTCGGAGGCAGTGGGAGTCCACAGCTTCACTGTCGGCCGACGGCCGACGATGCCCTGCTCCTCCTAAATAGAGGTGATCAGGAAGGTGCGGATCCTTCTCCAGACCCGGGGTTTGTGTCCAGGTTTTTCCTGGTCCCCAAATGGACGGGGGGCTGGCGCCCCATTCTTGACCCGCACAACCTGAACAACTTCTTAAGGTCTCGGTCCTTCTGGATGGTCACTCTGACTCAGATACCCCATCCTTGGAACGAGGCGGGTGGCTGTGTTCCCTGGACCTCCAGGACATATTATTCACATTTCAATCCATCCGTTTCTTTGGAGACCCCTCCGCTTCAGAGTGGGGGGATCTCTTTATGAGTTCCAGGCCATACCCTTTGGCCTCTCCCAGCAGCTTTCCTGCGGCGCCGAAGGGTCTGGGGGTACCCCTACCCGGATGGTGGGCTGACTGCAACCCCCTCCAGAGCGGAGGTGGAGCGGTCCGGAGTTTGGGCCCTCTGGGTTGCTCTCAGACCGGTCTCCTCTCCAGTGGAGCCAGGTTGTAACTCATGCCAAAGCGGGTGACCCTTTCATCAGCACAGAGCTCGACTCTTCGAGCCAGATCTTGGCTCCCGGCGGACAGGGCCGAGGTTCTTCCTCCTCCTTTACCCAATCATGTCTGATTGGGCAATTGTGCCCTGCCCGGGACTCCTGCGCCTCCTGGGCCTCGTGGCGGCCTGCTCCAGCGTGGTCCGTTAGGCCCGTAGATACATGCGTCCCCTTCAATGGGGGCTGGCCAGTCAGTGGTCACAACGCTGCGATCCTTTGGACCAGCCCGTGACAGCAACCCAGGGGATGTGGAACGCTCTCCGATGGCGGAATGTTCCAGCACATCTGCAGGAGGGCATCCTGTTCGTCCGCCCCGAGTCGGCGGTCTTCCGACCGATGCATCTCTGATGGGTTGGGGTGCCTATCAGGGGTGGCGCAAGTGCACTGCCTCTGGTCTCCCCCGCCGTCCCGATGCCATTTCAACCTGCTGGAGCTTCATGCGGTCCGCTTAGCTCGCACCGCTTTCCTCCGTTTGTGCGGGGTCCAGAGTGGTTCAGGGTCCTGGCGGATAATACCCGACCATGTGCTACCTAACCGCCCGGAGCGGATCGCCCCTTACTGGTTAGTAAGGAGGTTCTCCGCAGATGGTCTTGTGCGCAGCCTGGAGGCGGTTTCCTACCCTTTTTGATGGCAGGAGCCTCCAACACCCTGGCCGATGCCCTAAGCCGGATAAGGGCTGCGCATCACGAGTGGTCTCTCCTGCTGGAGGTAGCACAAGATCCTTCTCCCACTGGGTCACACCTCGGGCGGACCTTTTTCCCTCCAGGAAGAATGCGAAGCTGAGACTGTTTCATGCCGGCCCCCTCAGCAGGGCTCGCTGTAGGGGATGCCTTTGAGGCCTTGGACCCATAGAAACATAGACTTTGACGGCAGATAAGGACCGCTAGGCCCATCTAGTCTGCCCATTTCCCTACCTACAGGATAGGCCGCAGATCCTAGTTAACCAACAGCCTTTATCTTTCTGCCCCCCAAAATAATTGCCTTATGTCTGTCCCATGCATTCTTGAATTCTCCCACAGTTTTAGACCCCACAACTTCCTCAGGAAGGCTGTTCCATGCATCCACTACCTCTCTGTGAAATAATACTTCCTCATTTGCCCTGAGACGCCCTCCTTCTATCTTTAAATTGTGTCCCTTGTTCTTGCAAGTCTCTTTTTCTGAAGCTGCTACCCTCTTGGACTTTGTTGATTCCTTGGGTACTTGAGAAGTTTCTATCATGTCCCCTCTCCTTCTTTCCTCAAGGGTATACATATTAAGCTCCTTTAGTCTCTCCTCATCACGGCTTCTCTTGCAGACCCTGCACCATTTTAGTGGCCCTCGTCTGGACTGCCTCTATCCTGTCTATGTCCTTGGAGATGGGGTCTCCAGAACTGGACACATATTCAGATGGGGTCTCACCAACTGTCTGTACAGAGGATAACAACTTCCTGTTTTCTGCTGCTGATGCCTCTCCTATACATCCCAGTATACCCCGGCCCTCCTACTGCCTTCTCACATTGCTTGCTAACCTTAAGGTCATCTGATATGATTACCCCAGGTCCCTTTCCTGTTTTGTTGTTGTTACTACCTCCCCACCCATTGTGTATTCTTCCCCAGGGTTCTTGTTTCCATGTGCATTATTTTGCACTTTTGCATTGAATCCTAGCTGCCATACGCCTGACCATTCCTCCAACCTTGCTAAGTCCCTTTTCATCTTTTCCACGCCTCCTGTGTATCAACCCTGTTGCAGATCTTTGTGTCATCTGCAAAAGGCATACTTTTCCTTCCAGTTCCTCTGCAATGTCACTGATGAAGACATTAAAAGGACTGGACCCAATACTGAACCCTGCGGTGCCCACTAGTAACCTCTTTCTTCAGAGTGGACTCCATTTACAATTACCTTCTGTGTCCTGTTGTCCAGCCAGTGTTTTCCAGGCTACCACCCTGGGACCCACTCCCAGGCTGGTTAATTTGACTATCAATCTTTTTGTGGGGACTGTGTCAAATGCCTTGCTAAAGTCTAGGTGGCCATGTCCACAGCCCTCTCTGGTCTACTACTTTGGTCACCCAGTCAAAGAAATCTATTAGATTAGTCTGACATGACCTTCCTCTGTGAACCCATGCTGCCTTGGATCCTGTGCTCCACTGACCTCTAGGTACTCAACTATTCTTTCCTTCCAGAAGTGACTCCATCACTTTCCCTACCACAGAGGTCAGACTGACAGGTCTGTAGTTTCCTGCCTCTGTCTTGGTCCCACTTTTGTGAGAGGGAATCACATCCGCCTTCCTCCAGTCCTCGGGTACACACCATCCTCCCATGATTTATAAAAGAGTAGCCAGTGGTTTCACTAGTTCCTTCCTTAATTCTTTTAGAATTCTGGGGTGAATTCCATCAGGACCCATTGCTTTGTCCACTTTCAGTTTTAGGAGTTCTTGCAGAACCCTTTCTTCTGTGAAAGGACTGGGATCGACCCCCCTATCAAGAGTGCTTCTGTTAATTGGATTAGGCACTTCCCCCTCCTCTTTTGTGAATACTGAGCAGAAATATTCGTTCAGTATTCCTGCTTTTTCACTGTCCCCGTCTGCCCACCCACCGTTCATTCTATTCAGCCTCACTATCCCTCCCTTTGTCTTTCTACGCTCGCTGATGTACCTATAAAAGGTTTTATCCCCCTTCTTAACTGAGTTGGCTATCTTTTCCTCAGTTTGGGCCTTTGCTATTCTGACTTCCCTCCCTGCTTCTTCTGCCTTAACTGGTACAGCTCTGTCCTGCTCCTTCTGTGTTTCCTTATACTTCGAATGCTATCTTTTCTTCCTGACTTTCACAGCCACCTCTCTTGAGGAACCATAGTGGCTTTTCTTTCGTTTGAGTTGTTTATTTGCTTCACACAAAGGCTTGTTGCGTCTGTGGTGGGAGTTTTGATAATTCCCCATTGTTGCTCCACACCTCCTTCTAGCCTGTTTGCTAGTGCTTTCTCGAGGCACTCTCCCATCTTGCCAAAGTCAGCCCTCCTAAAGTCCAGTACCCTCACTTTTGTATGGCTTGACTCTGTAGCTGAGTTTAACGTGAACCACACTGTTTGATGGTCACTTGTCCCCAGATGGCAACCTACTTCTAGATCTGAGATCCTCTCACTGCCCCCGTTTGAGATGTAGGGTCTAAGATTGCTCCCTCACAGTGGGTTCGAACTAGCTGTCTAATGCCTGCCACCTGTAGGGCATCAAGAATGGCCTGCTCTTGGATGTGGCTGCAGCAAATGTGCTCCAGTTAACATCTGGCATATTCATGTCTCCATCAACAGTATCTCCCTTTCTCTGCCATTCTAAGAATGCCTTCCATCATATCCTTGTCCATTCCTTCCCCCTGACATGGGGGTCTGTACCTAACCCTGTGCAGATTGTGGTGCCTTTCTAGTCTCAAGGTGACCCACAGTGCCTCCTCTCCTCCCTGTTTACTCTTTTGTTCAGTTGCTTTATCCCTTCCTTTACATGAGAGCTACTCTCCTCCTCTTCTCCCCTGCCTGTCTCTCCTGTAGGTTATGTACCCTGGTATGTTAACATCCAGTCGTGGTTCTCTGTGTACCATGTTTCTGTGACTGCTTACGATATCGAGGCATCCCTCTTCCATTAAGGCCACCAGCTCAAGGAGCTTGTTGCCCAGACTACGAGCATTGGTACTCATTACCCTCCATTTCCTGATGGCCTTACCCCTTGCCCCATCCCTGTCCTTCTTGCCTTTGTCACTTTCTCCATTTACCCCTGCCCTTCTCCTATGACACCTCCATGTTGGTGTTTGCCACACTTACTACCGTGATTGTTTGGGGGGCTAGGATTTCCTGCTCCTTTCAGTGCACTCCCCTTGGCTAGTTTAAAAGCTTGCCAATGAAGCATTTAAGCGTATCACCTAGGATCCTGGTTCCCTCCGGACAGATGCAGCCCATCATGCCAGTATGAGGCTTGCATCACTCCAGGTGGACCCCAGTCCCCAATGAAGCCAAATCCCTGAGCTCACACCAGTTTTTCAACCACTGATTGAATCCATGATGCGGAACATCCTAGCCTCTCCTATGCCATAGATGGGTAGCACCTCCAGAGAGGTTACCGTGCATGCTACTTGACTAAGGCCCTCCCCAATTCCACAAACTCTTCCTGCACTTCTCTAATCCCTTTCTTGCCAGTCATTTGTCCCTAGGTGGACAATGACATCCTTCTCTCCCTGTGCAGCTGCTCCAGCAATCCTGAGGATTCGCTCCCTGTCCCTCAAGCCATGGCGCCAGGCAGGCACCCACCTCCCTCTCCTCTTCCTTGCCCAGTTCTACCTTCCTAACAATGGAGTCCCCACCAGGGTTGTTTCCTTCCCTGCAGGGTCCCCTGCCACCCTCCTGTGGGTCTCCTTTGTGGAGGTTCCAACATCCTCCTTGGTCTCCACTGTAGGTGCCTCCATAGAGGAACCACACTTTGCCAGAATGGCATAGGGATTGTGGAGGTACAGCTGGAGGGATGTGCCTCTGTTCCACCACCTCACCCTCCCTGAGCCCACTGTTGTCCAACCGCTCCTCTTTCTTGGCAACCTCTAAGGCAGCAGCAGTGGCACTGGTGGTCCCTGGATGGAAGAGGGTCCCACAAATCCTGGCCAACTCAGCCTGGAGATGAGCAACCTCCTCCCTCAGCCCAGAGAGGTGCCTGCAGATGGGACAACCGCATCCTCCAGAATATCTCCGGAAGACTGCTGCTCCACAGCCACTGCACTACCACTCCAGTCATGACTTATTTCTGACCCCTTAACTGTTTGCAATCCTTACTCTTTCGTCTGTTTTTCTCTCTCTCTCCTTACTTTCTGCCTGTGTGCCTTTAAGCTCCTGATTGTCCTGTTCTGAGACAAGAATATCCTATATTTCTCAGTAGACCACTTACTTGTTCAGAGGCAGACCTCCAGCAGCTAGAGGGGCCGGAGGCTACTCTTGCCCTTCTAGGATGGTGGGTCCTTGGTGGTTCTGTGATCACTCACTTCCTGCCCCTAAACAGGAAGTTCCTGTTGTCAGTCAAATCCTGTGCCTATAAAATAGAACTAGCTTTGGGTGGAAGGGAAGGAGGCAATATAGTCCCAGCAGAGAAGTTCAGTCATACAGCAGTCCTTTTTCTTGGTGTCTTCTGCCAAGCTATTAGCAGAATCTTTCTAAGGCAGTCTTTAAATGTAGCTTCCTTCTAGCTAAGCCACTCCCTCTACTTACCAGATCTTTCTACAAGTAATTTAAACCTCACAACAGTTAAGTCCTTTCAGTCACCTGAGATTTACACCTAGATGACTTTTCAGTTAACCCAAACACACACTTTTTTTTGTTTTTGTTTTGTATGTTAGTTTTTAACCCTAAATTAAAGGTCCAAATACAAAAGTTCTTCTACTTTAGTCCCAGCAGAGAAGTTCAGTCACACAGCAGTCCTTTCTCTTGGTGTCTTCTGCCAAGCTATTACCCCGAGCCTCTTCTATGCCTTTCCCCCATTTCCCTTGACCCTCAGGCAAGGCGAGGAGGGACTAGGCGCAGGTGATTCTGGTAGCCCCAGACTGGTTCCGCCAGCTCTGATATCCACCTCTCCTCAGTCTCAGCCCCAGGCTCCCGTGGCGGCTTCCAGCCCACCCGGACCTGATCTCGGTTATTAGGGGAAGGTATTCCGTCCGAACCTTCAGTTCCTGCACCTGGCGGCCTGGTTCCTGTGTGGCTAATTGCCAGGCCTTGGGTCTTCCGGCAAGGTCCTCGACGTTGTTGAGGCGTCCCGCCAGGAGTCGACCTAATAATGTTACGCCTTCCAATGGAAGAGTTCTCCATTTGGTGTCAGGATAGGGCCTGGTCCCTTCTCCTGTTCCTCGGCAAGCATTCCGGACTACCTGTGGTCCATTCTTCTTCTTCTTCTTCAGTAAGGGCTTCGGTCGACGACCCTTAAGGTGCTCCTGGCAGCCACCTCTGTCCTCTGGGCGTGGGCCGGAAGGCAGTTGGTGGTGCAGGAAAGGTGGTCCAGCGCTTTTCCAAGGCCTTGATCATGCTTCCCCTCCGGGGAGAGAATCTCCACCTCTGTGGGATCTTCTGCTGGTATGGGCTTTAGCTCTCTGGCAAGCCATTCGAACCAATGCACAGGTGCGATTCTCCCACCTGTTGTAGAAGAACACCTTCTCGGTGGCTACCACGTCAACCAGGAGGACGGGAGAGCTCCAGGCGCTTCCTTCGAGTCTCCCTGTCTGGTCTTCCACAGGGACAAGGTTGTCTTGCGCCCCACCAGAGTTCCTTCCGAAGGTGGTGTCAAGCGTCACCCTTTCGGTGTCGACTCTACTAACGACTTTATCCATTCACACCTCGGAGGCCGCATAGCAGGCTCCTTTGGGACCCTAGTTGAGCACTCGCCTTCTCAGGGAACGTAGGGCTGAAGTTCGGGAGAGGTTCGCCAGCTGTTTGTCATTTACGCTGAAGCCGCACCTGGCAGGCCTGCAGCCATGCGGACGATGAGCGGGTGGGTCACCTCCTGCATAGGTCTCTGCTATAGGAGGGTGGGTATGGGCCTCCCAGAGGATAAGTGCTCATTTACCGCCCTTCCATTGCATCGAGTGGCTGCTTCTGGGGATGTCCCTATCCAGGATATCTGCAGGGCTCCTACCTGGAAGTCGGCACATACGTTTACCCCCACCACCGAGCCTTGGGTCATGCTGGGATGCTGGTTTGGGGCCTCGGTTCTCCAGTCTTTATTCCCTAAGTAGGGGGTGTGCGCCTTGCCTCCCTCCTCCCGGAGAACTGCTAGAAGTCTGCCAGATAGTGTGGATGAACATATCCATGTCCCTAGAAATATAGGTTACTCACCTGTAACAGGAGTTATAGGAATGGTATATATTGTTCATCCACGATCTCGACCTCCGGCTTGGCGCTAGCCTGCTTCAGGCGGGCTAGATCTGGCGTCTAGGGTGGAGCCGAGTTTTACCACCGGTGGGTGGGAGAAGCCAACAGATCTTCGGCAAGATTTAAAGTGGCAAGGAACCTGCCAGATAGTGTGGATGAACAACATATACCATTCCTAGAACTCCTGTTACAGGTGAGTAACCTGTATTTCCTCTCAGCCTCACTGTGAAGCATTTTGTCTTTGTAGCCAAAGGCTCTGCCGGTTTGTTCCCTGAGCTGGTCCCTCCACCCCCCCGCGCTTATCTCTGCAGGGCTTCTGTTTGTGTTTTCCTGCTTTGGTTTGTATTTTGCCTTCGGTTGTGTATGCTTCCTTGCTTTTTGGGGGCGCTTTTCTAGGCTCCTAGCATACTGCTATTCAGAGCTCATAATGCTAGCTTTCAGTTACTCAACTATAGCTGGTCCATGTGGCATATTTTATTGCTCTCACCTGACTCGGAGTACTTGAACCTAGCTATACAGCTTACTCATGCTTGTTCTACTTACATCATTGTTGCAGTCTCATTGCATTGCCTGTTGACAACGCTTAAGAGCATTATGCCTCCTTTATTTGCATTTACAACTCAGTGTACTCATTTATTTACTATTGCTGTACAGGCCTACTTGCTTCCTGCTGCTGCATTGTTTACACCCATTCCTATTATACCTTGTTTACTCTGAGGTTAGCTTAAGCTCCTGCTGAGGCTAATTAAATTAGCTTTTATATCTGCATGTGGTTCTTGGCCTTTCATCGCTTCCTTGTTTGTCCTACAGCGGGGACTTGGAGGTGTTTGGGGGGTTGTGGCCTATGTGGTTAATTAATTCTGTTCTAAATCCTGTCTTCACCGCCGAAAATCCTCAGAGTTTGTCACCTTGATTTGGCTATTCATGTCTGGATGGCTTTCCCCTAACTCAGTGCTGTTTTACTTGCTATACATTTGTTATGCAGGTCCACCAATTACTACTACTGCTTACTCACCTATCAGGTCCACACTTGCTTATGCAACCGTTGCTCCTTGCTTACGCAAAACATTGCTTTATGCCTAGTGCCATCCCCTCGGCTTTGCCTGGGATTTTACTGCTCTCAATCTGCATTTGGCTTTGCAAGGTCTCAGCACTCATTGCTCTTTATGATCTCAGGACGCCATGCTCATTCAGCTCACCAGCTTTACAGCTGTCAATCAATTCTGGGGCATGCCAGCCATTCTAATCTAGCGCAGGTTCCTGCAGCCGACGGTCTCGCTCTACATTTAGTCCGCATCCTCGAGTTTGTCTAACTTGGGGCGGGATCCTTGTCACCTGGCCCATAGCTGGGAATGTCCTCGCCCCGGGCTTGGCTGTAGCTGCCTGCTATGCAAAAGCAGCTCCTGGTGTAGAATTTGACTAGCGGTGAAGGGTGGTTACGACGATCCCCTTTTGGCTCTAGTGTTCCACTATAATAGTTGGCCATTGACTTTAGTGGTTTCCCTAGCAAAGCACCTTCACTGCATTCTCCCCACGACTTCCTCTGGCTCACCTGGTTTGATTTAGGGTGGGTAGGCCAGGTGAGTGCCTCAGCAGTTGTTGCTCTCGTCCTGCACCTTGGATGCTTGTATTGTTGCAGAGTTTTCTCGCAACCTTCCATGAAGTTCACGCTAGAGGGTTTGAGTAAGAGTCTTCCTCCAAATTGGAATGTTTTCCACCTCCCTTTAATTGGGTTTTCCAAATTGCAGATGCAGAGACATCACTAAATACATTTTCCCAAGCCTGGAGGGAAGGCGACCTAGGCCTTGGATCCCCAGAGATTTCCTCCTCATAAGGGTATTTTTTTCTCTCCTCCATTGCCTCCGGTCATAACACTTAGTTAGCATAGTTGTTTCCCCTAGTTTCCTTAGATAGGTTCAGTTGTTGGCTGGAGGTGGAGGATGTCCTGCCGTTCCCTCTCTCCTTAGGGGATCCCTTCTCTCAATGCAAGCCATCACTATTCTTCTCTGCTACAGTGTTGCAGTTACTGCTTGCTCGTCACTGTTACTGCTTGCTCATGTGCATCATGTTGCCTCCTTTGGGGATGATACTACATTTCTTTTGGGGATTCCTAAGGTACCTTTAGCCACGGGAACCATCCCGTGGCACCTCTGGGGTGAAATCTGCTCTCAGAATTCCTTGATTTCGTACGCCTACAGGGTGGTAATTCTTCTGGAATAGAGTGTGCGAATGACCACAACCAAAACTAACACAGTTACATAAGCATAACACTATACTGGCTGCGTAGGTCAGTGAATAGTGTTTTGGTAATTAGCTACTGAAAGTTTGTAGTGAAATCCCCCCCCAAACCTGTAGCCAAACCCAAATATTAATGAAGTTAGACCCACACACAGCAGCTCTCGGCATTAAAATTTAGTGATTCAGAGCCCTCGTGAAATGGCCAAATCCAGAAATGAACAGCAAAATGTGATTTGGTGAGTGACAGCTTGAACAGTGGAGTAGATTATCCACTGAAGTTTTCAGGAAGAGGTCTGTTAATGGTTTCAAGAGTGCGTGGGAAAGAGACAGGGGGCTAGTAATGCCAAAAGGAAGTGAAAGGAGGGTGGAAATATTTCGTAGTAGTGTGGGAGAGAGTGGGTAGGAGAGATGAATGCATCGGAGGGAAAATGTTCCCTCTATAAAGATAGGTTAAATGTGATAAGTTAGGTAGGTAGTTTCTGTGTTTCTTAATAGGGACAGGCAAACCGTTTTTCTCAAGTTAGTAATTTATCCTCCTGTACTGTCCTGTGGCAATCCCCCAGCCCCATCACCAACCTTCTCATGGACTTACCAGTTATCCGCCACTTACAGAGCACCCTATTTGGTGGGTGGCCAACTGTGTCAGTCACATGAGAGCCTGCTAGGGGGTGCTGGCATGTAGCAGCCCAGCATTTTTCTCCAGAGTTGTCTCCTCTGAGCTGGAGCGTAAGGACGAGTTTGCCAGCATGCCATGCTCCAGCTGTACCCTTTCTGCACACACTCCCTCTGCACTGCCCCCAGCCTCTCCCAGGTGGCAGTCCCTGCAGCAGGAACTGACATTCCCTCCCCCCACCCCCCGAGGAAGAAGAGCTGCCATTAGGTACTCAGTTCTTCCTCACCCAACCCTGCCCATTTCTGAAACCAGGTTGCTGGTGTGGGGGAGTCAGGTACAACCACTCCATCACTGGGCTGGCTTAGCAAACTGGTTTAGATCCAGGTCTGGGATCCCCTCTTGGATTTTCTGAGTTGAAGTCTAGGAGCTCCAGACCACTCCAGCAGAATCGGAGCTAGGTGCACTGAGGGTTTGTAGATGACCTAATGTGCTCCAGTTCAGATCCCCCTCCAAGGTGGTTTGACTCAGATTAGCCCAGTTCTTCAAAGTCCAATTCCTGAAGATTTGGACTGAAATCTAACCTGGCTGACAGCTGTCTTGCCCACCCCTGCTCCTTATTTCTTATTGAGGTATTAAAACAGGAATTTTGTTTTTAAGTTCCCTGCTAAATAAAGACAGTTGGCACTGGCAGGGCTCTGATCTCATCACAACGGCTACAGAGGATTATGACTTCATTGCAGGAATAATAAGCAATGTGAACAGATGAAGTCTAAGGGGAAAATAATCAATTTTTAATGGAAATATCTGCAGTTACAAAAAATGACATGTCCTGAAGTTGACATTTTGGGTAACTGATATCTACCAGTGCCAGTGGAGATATATAGCTATATCTCTGTATATGTTTGTTTATATTTATCCTCCTTTGCTCACTGGGCCCCTTTTGACTTAATACAGTACCATCATTACCTGCCTTCCCTAGGGATTCCCTTTCCGTGATTCCCCCACCCACCCTGTGACGAGGCCTTCGGTGCTGCCCTAACTCCACTGTAGCACATTCTAGATATGGAGGTTCCTTGTCAGTGACACGGATCTGCAGAGGACCAGTCTATATCTGGTCACGGGGCAGGAGCTTTTTCCTCTGGCTTTCCTCCCATTAGGAGGTGCCATGCAGTGGTGCACATAGCACATGCACGGGTGACTGTGCTGAGGTCAGACAACATCCCTGTCCAGCTGTGCTACAACCCAGCTTCAGCTAGGAGGCAGCTGCAAGCCAGAGCTCACTGACCTCCCCTTCCCCAAAGAATGGGAGCTGTCTGCTGGGTGCCTGATCCTCCTGGCTGGCCCTCGATAGCCCAGATGCACTCCTGAACTCTGGTTTTGGGTGTCACAAATGGTAGTGCTACTATTATGCCAACGGGACAGTCTCCAACTGGGCAGTCTTCAGAGCCTGCCAAAACAGATCAGGGCAACAAAAGCTTCCTACTTCCTTGCTGCTTTTGACGCTGCAAAGGGAAACTCAAATTCTGGAGTATCATTAAAGCAGCAGAAGGCTATAAACTTTCCTCCACACTACCCGGTAAAATCTCCCTTAATGGTCCGACTATTTGTGATCAACCTAGCATACTACGCAGTTTTAACTATCACTTCTCCACAGCAGCCTTGCTTTTGATACTTCAAAAGCAGCCGCTCTAGCATCCAATGTACACAGACATTCACCTCCACTGACAAGCAGCATCTTGTCCTTCACTTCCTTCCAGTTCAAAGAAGTGGAAGACCTCTTATTTCAGCTAGATATTAACAAAGATGCTGATGGCATAGACCCTTACTTCATCAAAGCTGGCGTGTATTTCCCAACAGTCCCATACTGCACTTGCTTAATATGTCCATTTACTCTAGTACCATGCCCGACCAATGGAAAACTGCCCAGGTAATTCCTCTATTTAAGTCAGGCAATCCCATGGACCTAAATAACTACCGCCCTATATCCATCCTTCCCTTGCTATCTAAACTACTTGAGAAGTTGGTAAATGTCCAAATAAGAGACCATCTTGACAAAAACAACTTAATAACTCCATGCCAGTCAGGTTTCAGACCAGCCCACAGCACCACGTCAGCCCTTGCCTCAGTTACTAATGACTGGCTCATGGCCATGGATAAAAACAAGTCACAGGAGCATTTTCTTGGACCTTAGCAAAGCATTCAGTACTGTTGCTCATGCAGTACTCCTAGACATGCTCCAGTGGAATGGCATCTCCGGACCAGCACTAGCATGGTTCAACAACTACTTGACAAATAGAATGCAACAAGTGAAAGCAGGTGGTTCCCTCTCCCCACTCCTTCCTCTCTTGAGAGGCGTACCACAAGGCTCGATCATTGGTCCCTCCTGTTTATGCTATATATCAACACCATGGGTAACAACATAAACAAGGTAAAGCTGCACCTTTTCGTGGATGACACAGTAATATATACATCCAAACCTTTGGCAGCTGAAGCCCACTTGGAACTCCAGTTAGAATTTGAGCATCTCCAGCTCAACCTTGCTCAGTCTAAACTTCTTTTAAATGCAAAAAAAAAAAAACGAAGGTCATGTATTTCCATTCCATCCTTCAAGCTGCCATTCAAAGGGATCTATTATCCCAGCCCCCAATAAAGACCCTTCTTGAAGACAACCTCGAGGTAGTTAGCAATTTCAAATATTTAGGCTGCGATCTAGACCAACATCTAACATTCTCTGTGCATATCACTTCCCTTGCTAAGAAATTATGGCAGAGACTTGGATTTGTCTATAGGAATAAATCTCTGTTTACCACTGATGCCAGACTTTGACTGATCCAGACAACCTTTGTGCCGCTCCTCGACTACATAGACATCCTTTATGGCCGTTGTTCAGGCTCCCTCCTTCACCAATTGGATACACTATACCACAAAGCAATACGTTTCATTTCAAATGCTGAGCATCACACTCACCACTGTGACCTTTATACTTCACTGGGCTGGACTTCATTAGCTGCTAAATGGCTCTCTCACTCCCCCAGCTGGCTATATAAAGCCCTCTTGCTAAAGCCACCCCATACGTAAACAAACTCTTCCGGTGAACTACCTCCTTATACACACTATGTAGTACCACTTACATTACGCTGGAGGTCCCTAACATCTGCACCTGCATTGGAGGCTCAGCCATAAGGCATGCCCTGCCAGTGGCTTGGAACAAAGCCCAATCTGTCCTGAAGCTACATCAGCTACTACCCCCTAAGCAGTTTCAAAAAAACTACTTGTTAGCAAGTTACGTGACTCCTGTCAATGCTACTGACCGTTATGCTCAACACTGTCAGTTTGCCATCACCCTCTCTCATCACTGTCATGGGTTACCTCACCTAAGATCCCCTCCCCATATACTTACCTTGACTCACCTACCCGCCCCCTCTTCCCATCCCCCCATCTTACCAGAACTACACCACGACGCCTCGATCTATACTTACCTGACCACTACCCTACTTGTCTTCCACACTGTTCTTCCCTATCCACCCTTACCACAGCTACCCTACCTACCCACTCCACCTCCTTGCCATCATTCAGGGCCCCCCCGCCAATCTTCTTGACAACACAAGCTCCCCCTCTCTCCACTATTATCCCTACCTGGCCTACCTTCCTCTCCACCTTCTTCCCCGCTACTCATGGCTGATTCCTCCTTCTCTTCTCTTCTCTTCTCTTCTCTCCTATAATCCCATACCCTCATTTCCAGGTTTTCTCATCGCTACTTTTATCATTGGAAGTTTTAATTACTACCTACTGCTAACCATGCCATCTACCTGACTGTTTATGCTTGACTGTGTACCGCAATGTCTTAATCTTGTAAATTACCCTGCTCCATGTGTATATTTTCCCCTTGTGAAGCTGTATGCCTGACTGTTGCTCCACAATGTCTTAACCTTGTAAACTGTCCTACTCCATGTGTATATTTCCCTTAGAAAGCTGTATGTTAATGTATATTGCCCTGTGTATTCCTGTTATATGTTTGGCCTTGGCTTATTGTACGTGCATTGCACATTACTTGTCTCTCAGGACCTCCTTGTAAATGAGCTTGCTCAATGGAGTTTCTTTCCTGCCAATAAACTTTGACGACTTGAACTGAGAATTACTGCTGGTAACCAGAAAATGTCTTTAAAGTATTAATAATATTTTCTTAATTTATTCATTTTAGGTGGGTCCTTGTTTGCCCCCAGTGAACTCCGCTATACATTTTATTTATTGTAACACTGCTGATTAACAGTGGAGAGGTTTAAAGAGACTGCAGAATACATACCTAGACATATAACGATCTGCCTGTGCTTCTTTGCATTCTGTTATGCAGCCCATATACAAAGTGACACAGAGGCAAGTAAATATTACCGTGAAGAAACTCGAAAGCCGGTGGTGGGACAGGTTGACTAAACAAGAGAAGAAACCCTTGTTTCTGGCACCTGATTTTGATCGTTGGATAGATGAATCGGATGCTGAAATGGAACTCAAAGCAAAGGTAAAAATATGTTTAAAAGTAGCAAAAAAAAAAAAAAAATGGTACCCAGGTTTCCACCAGAACATTTTATCAAAATATTTGTTGGATGTAATGCTCAGGAGGGTTCTCTCATGCTCTGCCTGTGGCACATCTCCTTTACATGTAGGACCCTCAGTGTTGTAGGAATGTTTTTAGCCCAGGGTTAAGATAAAGGGAATGTTTATTTGTGTAACATTAGCCCACCACCATGAGTGCCATGGTTTCATATTAGGAGCCAGTCCCATGATCGCTGTGGGCAGCAGTGTCACCCAGTGGTGAGAGCACAGACCTGTGAATCAGAACATCTCGGGTTCATATCTCTCTTGGACCCACATTATTTATTTTAGCTGAAATGTGATCCATGTTGTTTCCTAATAGCAGCATCTGCTGACTTAGAGATGCCCCAGAACTTTTTAAGTGTTAAAGAAGTGCTAAGAATGCCCTCACACTATGGTGGTTATGCGCCACTTGACTCAACAAAAGCAAATCTTTATTTCTGCTGAAGAAGACAGGATACCCCAGATACAGTTACTGGTTCATCAGCTAAGTTTTGTGTATGTAGTTTTTTATTTATTTATTTATTCCTGTTAATCATTTTTATCCCTGTGCACTGGTGGCTGTCTTTGTGCCAGCCACCCCAGCCCCATCGCCCCAACATATCCTAGGATTTTCATTTGCGTGAAGGCAGCATGGCCTGGGTTGTTGGGTACAGGGTCTGCGGGTGGACAGAGACTTCCTGCCGCCATCTCATATCTTTTTCCGTGTTCTCCCCATCGTGGTGGAGGAGTAGGAGGCATGTAAGGACACCAATAATGAAGCGATGCACAATGCTATACGCCGATCGTGTGCCCCTCCTGCCACTCTTTTCTCATGTGGTCCTGGCATGCTGGCTTCCACCCGCTGCTAGGGACCAGTCTTAACACCTACTTCCATGCCGCCACCACCACCCAGGAGGAGGAGAGCAGTTTAACGAATGCTTGATCCTCTCCCCCCCCCCCCAAGCTGACCCTTTGACTCCTGAGCTTGCTCATTTACTCAGTTCCTCAGCACCACAAACAGGCCAGCTCATTAGCGAAGTTTTAGCTTGGATTTAACAGAAAATGTAATAAAACAGAAAAAGTAATAGTTTCATTATTTTGACGTTTATTGGTTCCTGATGCTGTGTTTAGGATAAATAAAGTAATTGTAACTTTTTCTCTATTTCCTGCATGGTTCCAGGGAACCACAAAATGCACCATTTCACTTGCTTCCCAGTCCTGCATTCTGGGTCTGCTTTTTTGTGTATAGAAAACGTATCAGTTTTGATTTAATTAAAATTTCACCTCAAATTCCAAAAAGTGTAATAAAACATTTTGCAAATAAAGCTTTCTGTGATGATATTTTCTTCAGCCTAAATGTCAGATGGGTGAAAGAAAAGAACTAGCCCAACAAGATTTAAACACTGTGCCCTGTGGTAAGTGGGTGGTTAAGGCAGACAGCCACTTATAGTGTATGGCCTGTTTGGGCCCAAATCTCAACACAGACAATTGTGAACACTGTAAAAGATGGTCTGCTTTAGTCTTCATCTTCAGCTGCACTAGTGTTCCCCTGTAAAACAGGCTGTGTTCACTTTAGAAACTGAGAAGGGCCTTCTGATGGTGTGTGACTACTTGTAAACAGCAGTCAGAGGCAAAAAAAAACTGCAAAGCCATCTATTAGTGGCAGAAACCACTGAAACCCCACAAGGAAGTGTTCTGACAGAACAGATAAAAAATTAGGCATGCTGAAGACCAGCTTAAAGGGAAATGTGTACCATTCTCTAAATAATTATTGTAAAGGTTACTATATAGACACAGTATGTAAACTGATGTGTTGCAGTTTGCAAATGTCTTCAGCAAATCAGTAAAATACTTTTAAAAGTGTGATGTGGAGGCATCCATTTTGTGGACTGCAAGAGTATTGTGGTCATGTCACTGCCTCATCAGCCCCACCAGAGTGCAGTGAAGCAGGTTAAAACAAATTGCTCCTACAGACAGGGATCCTATTGAATTGTGAGGGAGAGACTTGGATTCTCTTGTTACACAAAGCCAAAGATGAAATCCAGTGTTTTTGTCAGTGTAATAGGACTGTAATCAGCACAGTCCATTATTCTCAACTGCTTCACTGCACACTGTTCGGGCTGGTGAGGCAATGATACCATCACAACACCCTTCCTGTGCACAAAATGGATGCCTCCATTTTCAGTGTTTCTACTGAAGTCGTTTTCTAAATTTATCCTAGCAAACTAGTTACTGGATAACCACAGTAATTATTGAAATAATCACATAGGGAAACATATACATTCCCTTTAAAACAAGTGCTGGCAGAAAAATTAATTAAAAAAGAATTGAGGCGCCCATTCCTAAATCAGTTTAGGGGCAGCCTTCAGTAGTAGACCAAGCTATACCCCCATAGAGCAAATTCAGCAGCTGTAGCAATTTTTCCAAGACATGAAAACTCCCAGAAAAACAAACATCAGGAAAGGTAATACTGAGATGCCAATGAGGATGATTACTTGGAGGAAGAAGAGTTTATCTTTCAAGATCACACAGGAGATGATGATGCAGGATCACCCCCTAGTGTTCTGGAGGATTACTCTTCATAGTCCGCATTTCCGAGGCAAATGCCATATGTGGTTGATCTGTCTACCCCTGAAACCAAGGTAGATATGGATGGAGCACAGTCCATGAGCATGTTGGACCTGGCAACCACCAAAAGGGTTTTAGCCCCCATACACAATGCTTTTAAAAAGGCAATAAAAACACTTTTAAAAATGACAGCCACTGTTCCTGCATTAATAAAAAAACTGGAGAAAAGGTATGTGATTCAGAGAGATAGTTCAGAATATGTATATGTTGGCCCTAACCCTAAGGTCCTGATAAAGACGGCAGCCTCTGGAAAGGTAAAGTGTATTTTTCCTCTGCTTCTCTAGATAAGGATTGTAGAAAAGTAGATAATCTGAGTAAGAGGGGCTATTCAGCCTCAACTTTGTTACTAAGAGAAGCAGCCTTTCTAAGATAGACAGCTCACTACCACAAGGCATCATTAAACTGAGTTATGCCTATGTGTGATCAGATGCCTCTACAAAACTATACATGTTTTGCCCACACAGTCAAAGCTGGTCTGGATGCAGCCAGATACCCATTCCAGATGGCTGAGGAGAGAACCAACACGAACACTAGAACTTTGTCTAATTCTCTTGAAACAAGAAAGTATAGTGTGCATGGCTAAGATCCTGTGTATCTTCTTCGGGGATATCTCTGTCATCAGGTCACACCTGTGGAACTTAGGCGGCAGGCACTACGATCCCATGGAAGCTTTTCTGCAGCAGTCTAGTAGGGGATGCCCATACTGACGTTAGTCTCTTGCGTCACAGCCTTATATAAGCGTGGGGGGCCCTGCTCCCACCTCAGTTCTTTCCTGTCATTAGCCATTTGCGTATGGACTCCGTGGAAGCTTCATTGTTCAGTTCGACTGCCAAAACCTATACTTACCTGTTCTTTTGTGTTTACCATCAAATCACTTTATTTTAAAGTGATTCCTTTTACTTTTGTATGTCGAGAACTGCTCCTTTGTCAGCTCTTTTCCATCGTTGCCACTACGGAAAGAAGATTTCCTCAACCAACGATTACAAACTCTGTGTCTTCTGTCTCGGGCCCACTCACAACGCTTTTGCCTGCAAGCTTTGCCTGAAGTTCAGCCTCACCACCCGGCGGCGATGTAAAAGCCCTGCAGAAAAATTCCTCCTGGAGCAACAGGCAGCCAGTGGGGTCTTCCACCCCCACCCACCCCAGTCGCCAGCATGCTCTTCAGGCTGCCAAAGCTTGGGACAAATCCTCGGACAGACACACTCGTTGGGATAAGGACTGGCCTAAAGACCGTTCCCCCGATGGCGATCCTGATCCCACTTTGATGCCTTGCTCCATGCAGGCCTCGGCTCCTATCAGGCCCCCCATGGAGGAGAGTTCTCCCAACCTTCTCAGGGCTGCAGAAGGACTGTTGGCCCCAGACCCGCCATCGAGACCTCTTGAATTGCGAGGTCCACAGGCGCCGTGTCCCACTGACTCTACTGTTGCTCGTGACAGTTTGTCAGAGCTGGGTTCCTCACCCTCTCCGTCAATACCTGTGTTGAAGTTGCTCCCTTATCCTGCCATTGACCTTAATGCTGTTTTGACTTCCATAACCTTGGCTGTCATACAACAGTTTGTTCCTCAGCCTGGGCCTTCATTGCCATTGTTGTCGGGCGCTACTCCAGTGTCGACGCCAATCTGACCTGTCTGCCCCACACCCTGCAGAGAGTCGGTTCTCCAGGCGTTGGTCCTTGTTGCAGAACAGGCCAATGAAGAGGAGGAATACCGTCCTGATCTCGTGGTCCCTGAGGAAGAGGAAATCAAGGAAGACATTATGACTCCTCCAACAAGTCTGCTGTCTCCTCCAGGAGTGAGGACTCAGTCAAACACACCCCAGGATCCCCCCCTGGAAGACTCCTTTTTCTTTGACATTATGAAACAGCTCTCCAGCACTATGGGGTTCCAGACTGAGGAAGAGGATGTCACCAGGAGGAACCTGGTGGATTTCTTGGAGATCCCAGAATCTCCACCCAAAATTATTCCTCCTTTGCTTCCAGCACTGAATGATGCTGCCAGTGCTGCCTGGCATAGGTCCAGCTTGGTAATTAGTAAACTCTCAGGCATCCAGCACCACCTGCCACACATTGAGCCAGACACAGAAATGCATCTGTAACAAAGTAGTTTATTCAAAAGCTGTGTAAATGCTGAACTCACCGTGCCTAAGCACAAACCGGGAGACAACCAGCTGGACCCAAAACTTCTACCGGTTTTGCTGAAGCATCCTCAGGAAGTGAAATAGATAGAAGTTTTGGGTCCTGCTGGTTGTCTCCCAGTTTGTGCGTAGGCATGGTGAGTTCAGCATTTACACAGCTTTTGAATAAACTGCTTTGTTACAGATGCATTTCTGTGTCTGGCTCATTGTGTGGCAGGTGGTGCTGGATGCCTGAGAGTTTGTTAGTTCATTTCCCTGTAGCACACCTGGCCGTGGGGAGACTTTTTCTGAGATTTTCCAGCCTGGTACCTGCCATGCTCAAGAAGGCTGTTGAGCTTTACCAGTCACCTTTGGGGCTGCCTTAACAGAAACAAACTCAGTGGTAATCAAGGCCGCTCATGACAGGTCCAAGGCACTAAAGTACCTTAGTTCCCTCCACCCCTGAATGGGAATCTAGGAGGATTGACCTCTGGGGCAAGAGGACTTTTGCCTCAGCCACCTTTGGCCTTAGGATTGCCAACTATTTGGCTCATTTGATTAAGTACCAGAATATCCTTTGGGAAGAAGGACAAGGCTGCTGCTCATGCCCTTCCTGAGGGTTCCCAGAGACAAGAACTTCTGAAAATTCTTCAAGCCTTGGAAGATGTCAGTAAGCATCTCCTCAGAGACACCTGTGATATGGCTGACACTACAGTCAGGGAAGCTGCCACTGGCATATGCCTTAAAAGGCACTCCTGGCTTAGAGTCTCTGGCTTTGCAGCTGATGTCCAACAAAAGGTACTGAATGCTCCTTTTGTGGATCACAAACATTTCAGTCTTGATGTGCAGGATATTATTAGTGACCTCCAGGCATCTGGCAGGGCTATTAGGTCTGTTCACTCCCTTTATCATACCCAGCCCAGGAGCAAACTGAGGTGCTTCTTTCGTAAGGTCTCTCACAAATCTGGCTCAGGAACCAAGCTTCAGGGCAAATGCAGGGTCAGTTCTGCCTTGTCTGCCCCTCATCCACCACTGGTCCCTCTGCTAAGCACTCCAGAGGAGGAGGAGTGGCCCTGGCAGCTGGTTCAGCCTCAGCTGGACTCCTTGCCAGACCCCCCTCCTCTTGTTCTAAGCAAGGAGGTGGTGGTCGGAGGTCAGTTCTCCCTCCATCTGCTCCAGTGAAGAAACATTACTACAGATGCTTGGATCCTGCAGATAATCGAACAAGGTCATGCTCTAGACCTTCTGGAACAGCCCCCAGATGTTTCCCTGGTTCCCACCTTTTATCCTCTGGGCCATACAGCGGTGTTTCGGGAGGAGGTCTCACCTTGCTGCACAGAAGGGCCATAGAACCAGTGCCCAGGTGGCAGAGGAACAAAGAGTTCTATTCCCGGTTCTTCCTGGTTCCCAAAAGAACTAGGGACTTGAGGCCCATTTTAGACCTCAAGGAGCTGAATCTTTTCATCCAGTACAGAAGGTTCCAGATGGTAACCCTGTACAGCCTCCATCCTCTACTCATTCAAGGTGACTGGCTATGCTCCCTCGACATGCAGGATGCCTATCTGCAGATCATGATTTGCCCCTTCCCCCGACTGGCGGTAACCTGTGGTTCCTTTTCCAGGGGGAGCCTTTGGCTTATCCTCTGCACTATTGGGCATTTACCAAGTGCTTAGCAGTTGTAGCAGCAGCCCTCTGGTGCGAAGGCCTTTATATGTTTCCATATTTGGACAACTGGTTACTGAAAGCCCAGTCCAGGGTATATCTGTTGCTAACTCTAGAACGCACCCTACAGTTGTTTCAGTCATAGGGGTGGTTCTAGATTCTGCTCATAGCAAGGCCTTCCTACCACAGGACAGGGCAGACTTCCTCGTAGCTCAGGCCCAGGCAGTGGCTCAGTACCGGTATGTCCCAACCAGGGAGTTTTTGAGGCTGCTAACGCTCATCCCATTCCATCAGTTAATAATCTGAAATGTGTACAGTATATGAGAATGGGGTGAGCGTTAGTTGACAAACCCTGGGCGCACCCTATGTCTGATTTATAAGATGCAGAGGTGAAGCCATAATGTTTTTTTCCTGTTGCTGCCTGCGGGGTGGGTTTGGGGTGTTAGGATTGGGAACCCTAACACCACATTTTCCTACTTTTGTCACTTTATCCCAAACTGGTGCATTAACAGTGTTTTTTTTTTTTTTGCAATGAATTTCCTTGCTTTCTGAGATAGTATAATTGTATTCTCATTTGCCTGTGGGCCCTGCACTTCCTTCCCTCTATAGGTGTCTACATCTATGTTGGTGTATAAGCGCAGAACCCATTTCTGCCAAACCGGCAATTTCTTTCCTTCATTGTATGGCTTGTTAAAATTACAATGTTATCCTATGGGAATTTGCATTTTTTATACTTTTTTATATGGCCTCTAAATGTTATTTTTTAATTATGTGTTATTCTTGTAGTACTCATTAAGACCTTTGTTGTTGTGTTTTTTTTTTTTTAATCATTCTGTTTATTCACCTTACCATCCCTGCCCTCCACTCAATCAGGTCCCCTCATACTTCGCTGCATCTCTCCCTTATTGCCTCAGGAGTCTGCTCCTTAGAGTGCAACTGATCGTTCATGAGATCCCCTTAATACTTCCAGATAACCCCCCGGGCAGGGCGAGGAAAGGTCTCCCCCCTTTCCTTATCCCCAAACCACGGTAGAGCGGGTGGCGCACATTGGAGTCTGCCTCCGATGACAACTTTTGGAGGATGCGCTGTCGGCTGCTGGAGGGGCCGTCACCTAGGAGTGACGGGGTCCATTTTCCATTTTTCTAGTGCCCCACTGTTGTCTGCGCTCAGGGAGAGCCAGTTGGGAGGTGTGCGTCGAGACGTAGCTCCTCCCAGGGCTCTCGGCTGACATCTGCCCCTTCCATTGCTTGTCCCCGTCTGCACTTCCAAGCCCAGGTTCACCCGGAGATGGCAGTATTGCAGTGGAACTAGCACCAATCCCTCTCTCCCCCCCGGCGGCCTGAGTCCGTTCCCAAACTCGGGTCGCGGGCGTGAAGTGAGGTGTGGCGTCCAGCTCCTCAACCCTCGGTACCACCAGGCCTGCGTAAGACCTTTGTTTTGATATATAAATTGTCCCTTAAGTCCAAATATTGAAGGAATTATGACATGTTGAAGTTCAAATTTGGGAAAAAAAAAACTTAAGTCCAAAATCTTTTTTTTTTTTTTCTCGTATTAAGGAATCCTTTTTTATATCAAATGAAAAACCCATACAAAAAAGGAGGCCTTCATACGAAAAAAGAATCTGAGCAAAAAATGTAAATCCAAATTCTTTTTATAAGTTCAAAATCTTTTTTGTATGAGGGCAACTTTTTCTATGAATGAAAAAATGCATACAAAGGATCCTTCATGAAAAACAATTAGGACTTGGTTTTTTTTTTTTTTTCGTGTGGAGGTATCCTTTTTCTCATGCTTTTTCACTCATGAAAAAGGATGCCTCATACAAAATAATTTGGACTTTTTTTTTTTTGAAGATCAGATCCTTTTTCATGTGGCTGAATTTCAGCAGCGAGTTACGAAAAAGGATAAAAAAACAAACAAACATACACACACATTTGGGGTCCATTTTTCCAACAGTTAAGTGCAGAATCCACTTAACAGGGTCCCAGTTACCAAGATACATGTCTTGGTGTCTGTTCAGGGTGTCATTTTTGTGGGGTTTGAAGTTTATTTTTGGAAAAAAAAAATTGAAACAAGATGGTGGCCATACGAAGAGGGATTTTTTTCCTCAAGAAAAAGGACTACTCACATATGAAAAAAAGATCCTTTTTTCATAGGCACCAAATTCTTTTTTTTGTTACAAGTAGCTATCCAAAAGACCATACTGAGCATGTTCAGAACTGAAATGTTAAAATTTAATAACTTTGGAATGGATTAATATTTTTTCATCAAACCAGCGAAAGGCATATCTATGGGCCAAGCCTTTTCTACCCTGAACATTTTAGACCAAAATTTCAAACCGTCTGGGCGCTTAGGCGATGACAAAAAAAAAAAAAAACAAAAAGCACAGATTTTTTTTCACTATCCACATCTTGGAATCTGCGCGTCAACGGAATGAAACTTGGCATGTCAAAGGTTCTACCCACCCCCACCCCGAGACAGCACATGTGAAATTTCATGCAAATCTGCTGAATGGTTGCGAAGCTATCAAAATACAAAGTTTGAGGTTTAACATGGAACCCCCTGCTCAACCCGAACTATAGTGGTGCTGCTGCGCGACTGTAATACAAAAGATTACAAATATTTCAGCAAGCAGAACTATATGAAAAGCAGACAGATTTAAATAATAAACACACTATTATAATGTGAAACTAATACTAGTACTCAGATATGTACGGGCTGCATATTCACAAGGGGACCTGAGGAGCTCTTTATCACTATTGGCAGGGAAATATTAGAAAGAGCAATTTAATAAGGATGGGTAAAGTGGGGGGAGAGGAAGGGAGGATAGGGGTATGTGTTGTGCAAAATGTGTGTGCGCACGCGCGCATATGTGTGTGTGTGTGTATATATATGTGCACTTGGGGATGGGGAAGCTGTTATGGACAGAACCAAGGCAAAAGGAGGAGGGCAGAAAAAGGAAGCAAGCAAGTGAGATGAAACCAAGGGAAAAACATATGTACCTGCCAGTGTCGCTTTTAATATTAAAAAAAATGTTTTGGAGAGTACTTATTGGCAATTGAAAAAATGAACAGAAACAAATGGCTTAGCATGCCATGGTAAAAAGAAAGGAACTGGTCACAGTTTAAAGTTCCAGGGGCTTGATCAGGTTTAATTGGGATTCTGTGTTGGGGTGTAGAGAACAAGCTTTTTTAGAAGGGAATCATACTGACAGTATGTGTTTGGAGCTTGTACCCTACCAGGTTTGAATGAAAATTTCAGCTGGGTCCTTTCCTGAAATAATCAGTAATTTTTACAATATTGTTAGGTTCATGTTTTCTCTTTGGTTTCATGCCACTGGCTCACTTCCTCCTTCTGTCCTGGCCATTCCATTTTTTTTTCTTTTTCTAACAGCCCTCACTTCCTCCTTCTGTCCTGGCCATTCCATTTTTTTTTCTTTTTCTAACAGCCCTCACTTCCTTCTTCTGTCCTGGCCATTCCATTTTTTTTTCTTTTCTAACAGCCCTCACTTCCTCCTTCTGTCCTGGCCATTCCATTTTTTTCTTTTCTTGGTTCTGTCCATAGCCCCCGTGCATATACATACACAGACACACACATTTCACAACACATATCCGGCGTCTTTTCTACCTTTCTCCGCCCGTCCTCATAGTTTTTCCTTTCTAGTCTTTCCTTGCTAATTGTGATACATAGCTCCTTAGGTCCCCTTGTGAATAGATTATCATCGTATGGTGTTGTGTGTAGCCTGTAAATAGTTGATCAGCAGTATTAGTCTCACGCTATAATAGTGTGTGTGTTATTTGCAGTCTGTCCGCTTTTCATATGATTCTGCTTGCTGAAATATTTGTAAGCTAGTGTATATATACCATGTATTTTAAGTAGGCATTTATGTTTAGTAATATGTGTATGTTATCTTTTCACAGATTGATCTACAGCATAACTTGAATGAACTGAGAAATAAGATATTTGGACATATGTATTTCTCAATAGAAGTAAATGAGTCACTTGTGAATATTTCAGTGACTCTCTGTTCTTATTTTGCCACTACTTGGAGTCCATATGTAATGGTTTTTCCCTCTCCTCTCCTTGTTTTCTTACGATGTCCGGCCCATATTCCTCTGTTTTTTGCCCACCCCCACCCCATCAGTGTTGATCAGTGTTGTTCATAACATCCTTGTTTTACCCTTTCTTGTTTTCCAGTCTGAATCATCGATTAGCCTACTTGTTAGATAGTTAGCATGTTTGCACTCCTAAACTTGATCTGCTGTTCCATGTTTGATATATATGTATTTATTAGTAGTTAGGGTCTTTGCAACATCATTATACAATGTTACCTGTAATTGTTTCTTCGCTAAAAAAAACTTTTTTTAAATATTAGAATTATAGATTGCACCTATGGAATATTTTTTGTACATACTTTTTGCACTGTGTTTTTTGCACTGCATAAGTATGTTAAAGGGACACTGTAAGCTCTTTAGCTGATTCTGAACTCCATTTTAAAACAACACCTGAACGTATCTGCTAGGTTGCACACATGATATATTTAGTGGTTGCAACATAAACTATACATTCAGTGCTATATTCTTCAGTAATTTCCACATTTACATGCCCTGACTTTATCTTGGGTGGTCCCACGGCTCCGGCACATGCACTGGTGAAGTGATGTATACTCGTGCATGAACGAATCTCGGTTTTTAGTAAGTGGTGTGAACCCAGCAGTTTTACTACCAGTTTACAGTTTCCTGAGCACAGCAGAGTAATTGCTATGAAAAAACGAGGGTTGGAACATATTTAGTTTTCTTTCTGAAATATAAAGCCATGATTCCATGCATGTGCATGAGCATGACGTTACATTTCAGAAAGAAAACTAAATATGTTACAGCCCTCTGTTTTTCATAGCAGATACTCAGCTGTGCTCAGGAGACTGTAAACTGTTAGGAAAATTGTTTGGCTCATACTTACTAAAAACTGAGACTCGTTCATGCACAAGTTTATGTCAGCTCACCAGTTCACGCATCAGAGCCGAGATAAAGTCGGGGACAAGTAACTGTTTAAATTATTAAAGAGTACAGCACTGAATGTAAGGTTTATATTGCACAGCCACTAAGTATATCATGTGCAGCCTGGCAGATACGTTCAGGTGCCATTTTAAAATGTGGCTTAAAATCAACTAAAGAGCAGACCTTGTCCCTTTATGGATCGAGGTATGGTTCTGCTTTGGTACCACCTGACAACATTTTGAGTACCCATTGGCTAGTTTGGATACTAAATGGCCTATATAAATTCTCTTACCCTAGGTGGCACCATCACCTTGAAAAAGCACTCGTTATTTGGCGTGAAACATCGGTGGATGTTGTGTGTGTGCTGTGCTGCATTTTTAAACAGTAGTCTTCTAGCATCAAGTCTAGTGATAAGACTCCTGCTTTGCTTGTTTACACAAGTGTCCAGCTCATTTTTCTTTTGTATGGTTAAGAACCTCTAGCTTTTCTTTTGACATGCAGCAAAAAAGCATCTGATTTCCCCTTTGAAGGCCTGTCTCTTAGTGATCAGAATGAGGCATACTTGAAAAAAGTTGATGAGAATAAAGCAGCTTTTAAAAATATAACAGAAAATGAGAGCAAGAGTTGAGATTTTTACAGACCTTTTAGAAGGGGTGGTGTGGGAAGGAAAGGGGTCATTTTAGGGAGTGAACAACGGGGGGGGGGGGGTAGGGCTAACAGATGGGGAAATCCCAATGAACAGGGTGCTGGAAGACCTAAAATCCTTGCAGGTAGATAAGGTGCCAGGCCCAGACAGCATACACCCCAGGGTTCTATACAAGTTGGCAGAGGTCTTGGCAGAGCCACTAACAAACTTATTCAGTATCACACTGGGAACTGGGTGCAACCACCAGGAACGGAGGATGGCGCAGATGGTGCCCCTCCACAAGAGTGGTCCCAAGGATGAACCAGGCAACTATAGACCAGTCAACCTTACATCCATTGTGGGGAAGGTAATGGAGACTATCCTTAAGGAAAGGCTAGTAAGCTTTCTGAAGACGAATGGTCTCCAGGACAACAAACAGCATGGGTTTGTCTAGGGAAGATCTTGTCAGACCAACCTGGTGGACTTTTATGACTGGGTGACTAGAGCGCTCGACAGGGGCCAAGCAGTGGATGTCTTGTATCTAGACTTCAGCAAGGCCTTTGATTAAGTGCCACATGGGAGACTGATTAACAAGTTGAGATACCAGGGAGCAGGGGAAAAAATGGTGGGGTGGATCAGGAGCTGGTTGAATGACAGGAAGTAGAGGGTAGTTGTAAGGGGGTGAACTCTCGACTCCAAGAGCCGTAATCAGTGGGGTACCACAGGGCTCGGTACTGGGTCCAGTGTTGTTTAGCATTTTCATTGCCAACATCTCGCATGGGATTAAGAATAAGATCAGCCTTTTTGTGGATGACACAAAATTAGGTGCAGTGGTGGATGACGCAGAGGAGAGTGGCAGGGCCTACAGGATGATCTGGCTAGACTGGAGCTCTGGTCAGAAACATGGCAGCTGGGATTCAATACAAAGAAGTGCAAAGTCATGCACTTGGGAGCAAGAAACCCAAGAAATCATTGCTGACTGGAACAGGGGGTACAGTTGTCCCCTACAGAGAAGGAAAAAGATCTTGGGGTAATAATATCAAGGCGAATGAACCATTTGGCGCAGTGCAGAAAAGCGGTAGCTGAGGTTAATAAGATGCTCAGGTGTATTGCTAGAGGAATCATGTCTAGGAGAGGGGAGGTAATCCTGCCACTGTGTAGGTCATCAGTGAGGCCACACCTGAAGTACTGCTTGCAGTTCTGGCGCCCCTTCTTAAAGAAAGATCTTAAATTGCTGGAGGGGGTCCAACGCAGAGCCACCAGGATGATCCTCGGTATGGAGGACAAACCCTGTGAGGAGAGACTGAGGGGGCTCAGCATGTAATCCCTGGAGAAATAGAAGGGACATGATAGAAACCTTCAAATATATGAAAGGCATAAATAAAGATGGTACAGATTGAATTGTAAGATTAAGGAGAAGAAGGAACACTAGGGGGCACAGTCTAAAGTTGGAGGGTGGTAGATTCAGAAGGGAAATGAGAAAGCACTATTTCACGGAGAGAGTGGTGACAGGGTGGAATGCACTGCCTGAGGAGGTGGTATCCGTGAAGATGGGCAGTTTTAAGAGGGAATGGGACAGAGTCAGGGAAAGGTCGCCAGTGAGGCACTGGGAGGAAGGGTAACAGCTAGTACGGACATGAAACTGGATATGCAGGTAGGAGAAGATGGAGCAGCTGCAGTGTAACAGACTGCTAGCTGCACACTTGAACAGACTAGATAGACCATCAGGCCTGTATCTGCTGGCATTCTTCGTATGTTCGTACCATGATTACACCCTTAAAAAGAGGCACACAGAGGGTAGAGGCAAAAGGGGAGCTATGCAGCAACCTGCCTCAATTCTGCCAACCCATACAAAAAGTAATCCCTGACTGTCCTGTTCATGTTGTTGGTGCCTCTTCCATTGCTTCTAACAATGGGAAGAAATAACCACAGACAGGTGGATACTGGAGGTAATAAGAAATGGATTAATCCTGCAGTTTCAGCATTTCCCCAAAATGATAGAACAGAGAAATGTCAAACCACTGCTGCCAGAATAATATATTTTGTTAAAATTAGATGTCCAGAAACATTTGAAACCAAAATCAGTAGAAAATGTTCCTTGATCCCAAGTGGGAAAATGTTTCAACCCACATTAGCAATGGGAATGACTTCAGTAAAATGCTTCATGACCAGAGGATCATTGGGTACAGCTGTATTTTTTTTTTTTTTTTATTTAAAACTTTTTACTAAATTTAAAATGCATGAATACAATCAAACATATAATACATAAGCAAACATGGTTTCATTACAGAGTAATCCAAGTAATATGTTAAAAAAATACTTGCATAAATCAACTGAGAATGATATAAGTTAGGGTTGTTTTGTTTGCATTAGTCAGCCTCCCCGCCTCACATTGTTTAGCTTGGTTCTGCTTTTTACTGATTAACAACTATTGTGAGGAACTGGCCTGGTGGCGCTAAGGGTTGAGACGCTGGACGCCACACCTCATGCCACGCCAGTGACCCGAGTTTGGGAACGACCTTGTGTTGTCGGGGGTCGACAGGGGCAAGAGAGGATTGAGCATCTGGAGGACTGCTCTCCTCTCCTGGGGTTGGGTGGGTTGCGCCTCCTGCTGTGACAGTGGCTCCCAGTGGAGACTGGGGAAAGCTTGACAGATGGGAGACACATAGACAGGTTGGAGGCGGCGGAGGATAGCTTGCGAACAGGTATGGGAGCATGCCCGTCGCACACTGGCCGTCATAGCATGTCTACGCCTCCGGGGCATGAAATGCACGGAAAAGCCCTGGTACCCGGACAGGTGAAGGTGGGGCTAAGGACGTCCCCCATGCTCTCAGTCGGGTTATACTTGGCCGGTCACTGTCTTTCTCCTCCACTCCTCGGCTGCCCTTCTAGATTGTAGCTAGAGCACTGGAGGAGTAAATGGCGGTCCCACCCCAGGGGGGCTCAGAGCTGTGGAGCAGGATAATAGGTGGAGATGGGGGAGAGCTCCTGGGAGCAACAGACTGTACCCAGGTGAACCTCAGACTGTGCAGGACACGGACGCCCCCATACCCCCACTGGAGAGAGGTCTGTGGAACTAGTGAGGATCAATAAAAAGAATTTACCCCAAAAAAAAAGCTATTGCAAGGGTTCTTAGAAATGCTGTGGTATTTTTTTCCCCGTTTTCAGCAACTATTTTTGACTTTGTTTGCTCTCCTTAACTGTTAGATGTACAAACGCTGATTTTTGTGGTCCTTCGAAGGCCAAATGTAAGAATTCCAAACATGCATGGGCTGTCTTAACTGAAAGAGTGCAGTCCTGCATTTCAGTGACACTCAGGTCACTTGCACAAGCTTGGTGTTGGTTGTTTGATGCCATTCATGCAACTGTGCACGTGTAGTTTCAGTGCTTTTCAGCGCTTTTTCTTTTTTTTAATTATCTTTTTATTAACTTTTGTTCTCAGTATAGGTGCATGATTCTCAAGTGACAAGTAATACATCATAATATGACATAATGGAGTGTGTACAACTTAAAATGCACTTACGCATTCTTTTTTTTTTATTTATTTACCTCGGCTGGGGGGGTTGTACCTATGTTCCCCACCCTCATCTAGCTGTCTCCTCGGCTCTGCCCCAGCTGCAGCCAGAGTTCTCCAACCCCTATCTCCTGCCCCTACCAGACACATTGCGGTGGGTACTTAACCCGCTCACCGTGGAATGCTAGGGAGCGGATGCTAGGGGAGCTGACTTACATGTGTCTGATGCAGTCTGCCTTCATTGTACCCACTGAGGTTTTCTGCGTTTGTCTCCCCCCCACGACACAGGTGAGCAGTCATGTGAAGCACGCTGCCATGCGTGTGTCGGCGCGCGGCACGTCGACGATCGGCCATGTCGACCCCAGCTAACCACAGCATGCACCAGCCCCAGCCACCACAGTAGAGCCAGTGCGCTGCGGTAGTCCTTCCTACCCTCCCGGAGAAGAGGCAGTCCCTGGGATGCATGATCCTACTCCCCAGCCCGACCCTCCAGCACCGAGGTCCTCCCGACCCGGGTCACTGGGCGTGGCGCGAGATGTGGCGTCCAGCGCCTCACCCCTCAGTGCCACCGGGCCAGCGCTTACACAGTTTCAAGATGTTTGGTATACAGTTCTGCAAATGTAGTTACAGTGCTTTCTGTACAGTAATGACTTGACCCGTAATAAACTTTTTAACTTATAAATATGTTTTTTGTGTCTGCAGTTCTGTCCAATGGTATATTCCTGGTATTATTGTTCTATCTCGTATTTGTCATACCATTGCTGTGAAGATTAGTGTCTCAGAATGTGAACTACTGTCAAAGTGTCATCTTAGATTTCTATGCAGGTTCAATGCTTTTTTCACATATTGATGTAAAAAAATTAAGCTTATGCAAACGTTTTCCCATAATTTTCTTTATTATCTCACTGAACACTTCACTGTAGGGGCGTTCGGAGCCCCCTTCTCATCTGATCAGCCCTACAGCGCAGCTATCTCCCTCTCCACCCAAAGGTCCTCCGCATATCAGCCCCAGCCATTGCCACCCCCCTCGCCCATCTCCTTAATCTCTCCCTTTCAACTGGCACCGTCCTTCAAGCCTGGAAACAGGCCAAGGTGATACACTCTACAAAGGTGGGGAACCCTACTTCTCCTGGCAGTTATAGACTCATCTCTCTCCTGCCCTCACTTGCAAGAGTCATTGATCTACTCTAGGCTCTTAGAACATCTCACAGTTTCTGGCATCCTTTCCCCATTCCAGTCAGGCTTCAGGAAATAGCACTCGACTATTTCCTCCCTGTTACATTGTAGTTACTCTATTCCTACAGCTATGGATCAAGGCCAAGTCAGCACAGCCATTTTTGTTGACCTGGCAAAGGCCGTTGATTCAGTTTCCCACCACCTGCTGCTCCATAAACTTCACTTGTCCAGGCTGGCACCCTCTACAGCCAATTGGTTCAACTCCTATCTACACAATAGACAACACATCAGTCCTTGTTGGAAACGCCCTATCCTCCCCCTCACCCTCACCATCCAAGCCGGAGTCCCCCAAGGATCCATACTTGGTCCCATTCTTTTTTCAGTCTTTATAAATGACCTTCCCTCCATTTGCTCTACTTCCCAAATCCATATGTATGCAGACTATACTGTAACCTCTGGCTCCTCCACTACCAACGTATTAACCCCCCAACAGCTTGATTTTTTTTTTTTTTTGGTATAATATCTTTATTAAGATTTTTTTTAGAAAAAAGGAAAGTCAGCACAATACACAACTGACATACATACAGACAAACACAAGTGCAATTATATATATATATATCTCTATGTGTATATATATATATACACACACAGTCTATCTTCTGGTTCCCAGGTATATTTAATTCTTGAATATTTTTGCAATCTTTAACCCCTTTCATCCTGGTCCCAGCCTATTCATAGCAACCTCCCTGAGTTTTATATTGCACCTTCGCACTATCTATCCGTCAAGCCCTTCTCTCAGTGTCAATGCTTCCCCTGGGCTTAATGAGGACAGAAAAGGAGCCTAGATCCTGGTAAATGACTCCTCCCTGTCCTGGACCACCAGAGTTAGTCTCTCCAAGGCCAGTGCCTGAAGAATCAAGTGGCGCCACTGTTGCCCTGTGGGTCAGGTGTGGGAGACCCACGTATTCTGAATACAATGGCGAGCCAACACATATAAGCTCCTTATCCACCTTGGGAAGGATATCCATTCTCCAGCCTCTACCCCAAACAGGCAGGCTAGGGGGTCTTTTTCCATGTCTATACCCACCATTTTTGTTACCTCATCTACCACCTCCCCCCAGAAGAGCTGCAGTACTGGACAGGTCCAGAAGCAATGGATGTACTTACCCCTTTCCTGCCTGCACCGGCCACATTTAAGCAATACCGAGGGGTGTGCTTTATTCACAATTACCGGTGGGTAGTACAACCGATGCATAAACTTGTAGTATGCTTCTTTATATTTGTTACAAACCATTATACCAGCGTGTAAAGGCAACACCACTCTCCAATTCTCCTCCGATATAGGTCTCCCCAGGTCTCTCTCCCATAAGAGTCTCGTATTTGCCGTCCTATCTGGGAATCTCTGCTTTCCTGTTCTAGCCGTCTTCCCTGTAAATCCTTTTGGGTCCACCTTAAATTGATACACCATGCTTTCTACGGGGTCCAGTACAATCCGCCCAGGGTGCTCTCTCTCTAGGCTTCCTACATAAGCCCTGATCTGAAAGTATCTAAATCTGTGTTGCCCCTCCAGTTGAAGATTCTGTTGTAATTTATCAAAAAAGCAAAGATCCCCCTGCACCAATAAATTGCCCAGGCTATGTACCCCCTTTTGCTCCCACTTTTGAAATCCTATATCCTCTAATCCTGGTAGAAAAAAAGGGTTGCCTGCTACTGTCAGTAGTAGGGTCTCGTCTCTTTGGGTCAATCCCTGCTTCTTTAATTGACCCCAGGCTTCCAATACCTGTACTACAAGCGGGTTGCCAGGGCCCCGAGCCCTGTACGCCCGACTACCTTGGCTATGAAGGTACACCGTGAGTCTCCCAGGGGTATCTCCCTGCTCCAGGTCCACCCGGCTGGCTACCTTAGGTTGATTTACCCAATCTGCAATATATTTTTGTTGTATTGCCAAGTAATAGTTACCTAGGTCCAGGAAATACACTTCCCCCCCTTTACTACTTTCTGCTTTCAGCCTTTTTAGGCTTGTCCTCTGCCTTTTCCCTTTCCATATGAATGCCGAGAACATCTTCTCCACCCTCTTTAAATCTCCTTTTGTGAGACCCACGTATAACATCTGCATCAAATATAATATTCTTGGTAGAATATTCATCTTGATTAGGTTAACCCTTCCTAGCCATGATATTGAGAGCTGTGTCCATCTATGAAGATCCGCCTCTACTGTCTTCAGAAGGGTAGTGTAATTAAGCCGATACAGGGACCCTAGAGATCTGCCCACCTGAGCACCTAGGTAAGTGAAGCTGGGCCCTGCAAGCTGTCGTCCCCATCCACCATCCCCTTCTGCTGGGTCCGGGTAGCACACAAGTTCTGACTTCCTCAGATTCACCTTGTATCCCGAGAAGGCCCCAAATTCCTCCATCAATTCCAGCAAGGGAGGCATAGAGTCCCTGGGATTGGATATGAATAAGAGCATATCATCCGGGTACAAGGCTAACTTGTGCAGAGAGCCCAGTGCCCCAACAATTCCCTTAATACCCGGATGTTCTCTTATTGCGACAGTGAGCGGCTCTGTGGCCAGTGGGAACAGCAGCGGGAATAGCGGGCAACCCTGCCGAGTGCCACGCTCGAGGCTGGATTGCTCTGACATGACCCCGTTCACCAGAACACACGCTCTGGGTGCTGCATACATAGCCCTTTCACAATCTATATAGGTATCACCCAGACCAAACTGGGACATCACCTGAAACAGATATTCCCATTCCACCCTATCAAATGCTTTTTCAGCGTCCATCGAGATAATACCCACCTTCTCCTTTTCCTGGGTCGCTCTCCAAACGATATTTAGCAGCCGGCGTATGTTATGGTATGACTGCCTTCCATTAATAAATCCGGTCTGGTCTGGGTGCATAACATCTGGCAAAATGGTTTCCAACCTAGTGGCCAAGGCCTTCGCAAGAATCTTACAGTCGCAATTAAGCAGCGATATAGGCCTATCAGAGGCACACTCATGTTCATCCTTGCTCTGCTTGAGTATCAGGCAAACTGCAGCATCATAGCATGCGTCAGGCAGGGTGATTCCCCCTGTCTCCCCCTCCCTCTGAAAGACCTCACTTAGGACCTTCGCCACTTGTCCCCCCAGTAGCCTAAAGTATTCTACTGGGAACACGTCTGGGCCACTTGCCTTCCCATTCTGTAACTTCTGAATAGCCCTCATGATTTCTTGCCTTGTAATTGGTTGACCCAGTTGTTCCCGCTGTGCATCTGTTATTTTGGGGAGTTGTACCCTGTTCAAAAATTCACTGATCTGCCCACCCTGCTTGGTATTCTCTACCCTATATAACTGCTGGTAATATGCCCTAAAACAGTCTCTTATCTTCCTGGGCTCTCTGTGCAGTGTACCCTTAGAGTCTTGCACCGCTGTGACCCTGGTCGCACCCTTACCACTCTTCATGAGACGCACCAGAAGGGGGTCAGGCTTATTGCCCCATTCATATATTTGACGCCTACAGTAGAGCCAGATTCTCCCAGCTTCCTCTTTCGGCAGGGCATTCAAGGCCTCCCGAGTTGCCAACAAGAGGTTCGCAGCTTCGCCCTGCTCCCCTCCTGCCACTTGTTTCTCTCTCTTACCTTTTGTTCCAGTTCTGACCATTTCTGTCTCTCTTGCCTCTTCAACCTGGCCATATATTCTATAATCACCCCCCTCATAAAAGCTTTGCGCGCTTCCCAAATCGTGGCCTTCGAAACCGCCTCCCCATCATTAGTCTCTACATAATACTACCATTTTTCCTCTTAAGTGTTTTCTGAAAGCCTGATTCTTTGCCATATAAGTTGGAAACCTTCATTGTGGGGAACCCTCTCGTTTCTCCCCTCCCTGCAGTTTCAGGATTACTATTGCATGATCTGAAACACGTATGGGGCTGTGAGCAACATCTTGCACTCGGCCATACCAATCCCTGGGAAGTAAATATAATCGAGTCTAGTTCATGTCTTATGCAGGTGAGAGTAAAAAGTGAACTCCTTGCACGCCAGCCATCTACTAGATCTAGGTCAGCTGTCCCGATCTGCCACTGCTGCATTGCCTCCGAGGTCCTCCTTTTACCCTCTGAGTGGTTCATTTGTAGGTCCTTCGTCAGTTAAAGTCTCCCCAAAGAATCAGACCTGGGAATTGTTCTTTTATTAGCAAATCCAGCAGGGATGTGTGTAAAATTGTGGGTCATGCACCGCAGGGGCATAAATGCTCCCAAAAGTCATCTTTTCCCCATTAAGCTCCCCTGACAGAAATACATAACGACCTTCTTGTTCTCTGACCACTCGTGTAACTGTAAAGGGAAGGGGTTTTATGTACTAATATTGCCACCCCTCATTTATTTGCCAAAATATGAGGCAGCGTAGCATTTCCCCACCCAGGTCCTAACGAGCTTGGTATGCTCCACCTCAGTCAGGTGGGTCTCCTGAATCAGAGCGATTTGGGCCCCCTCCCGCCTCAATGCTGTAAGGAGGGATGTCCTTTTGACTGGATTTGTTATCCCTTTTACAATCCACGAAACAACAGTAATAGTTGGTGATTTATCCATTATCCCACACGAATCCCCTCCTGCGCTCCCCACCCACAGCGCCTATATACTCCTTCAATTCATGCATCTGAACTTTTACAAGCCAGATCAGTACTCATATCATTTGCGTAGCCAGTGGAATATCCAATATTATGATTGCACATGAACACACAAAAACCTGTATAACTTTAAAACAAACATCAACTGTCCCAACCCTCTCCCTCCCCCTGCAAATTCCTTCTACTTTCCCCACCTCCCCGAGACATCCTTCTTCCCTTTATTTGCATGCGCAACAGGAATCCCCAACATTGCCTGTGCGCACCTCTCCCAGTAAGATACACCAGTACTTCCCTCCCTCCTCGCTTCCCCATCTCCATCAATTCCCTTGACACTAATTGCCATGAAGCATGAGTGTCTGAACTCTAAATGATGTCACGTGCCTTGGTGGCTTCCACGCGGGCGAATCATTTACCCCTACAATTGCCCCCAGGCAGAAGAATATCCCCACCATTCAGGCAGTATCACTCTCGGGCATACCTCCGGCCACTTATACAATTCCCTCGCTTGCAGAAGTGTCCACCCCCCTTTGTCTCTTCTTCATAATATATCCAGTAATAAAGAAACACTCCCCAGATCCCCCCGTTCCTGCCTGCACACCTCTCAGTCCCATATCCACATTTCCAACCGGATGAGTAGAGCCTCCCCCTCCTTCCGGCTTCCCCCGCCTACAGTGTTCCCTTAAATCCAGATAGGCAGTCCATATCTGTCTTATAAAGGGCACATGAACTTCTACACCGGGCCTCATCTGACCAGAGGTCGCTGCAGGATGGGAGAGGGGACCAGGCTACATACTTAAATCTACACGCAGTGCACCCCCCCTCCCCCCGCACACTCACCCATACGGGACATCCTCCACGCAGGTTAGCAGTCCAACGCCTCCATGCATGGCATCCAAATAAAGAGATCCTTTGACATGCAGTTATCTCATGCAGCCCATCGGGCAGACCTGTTAGGGAAAGTCCCATGTAGTTCATCCGGTGGGCCACGCGGTAGGCCCGATCCAGCCAGATGCATAGCTCCTGTCTTCTGATACAGTCCCCACAGTCTTTTTAGGATAATGACAAACGAAAAAGGAATTATCCCACACTTGGCCGGGTATACCAGTTCCTCCAAATTCATGTGGATGGTTTTGTAGCAGTATTTCAGGTGCGCAGTCTGAAAAAGAAAATTAGAGGAGTGTGTGTGTGTGGGGGGGGGTCCATTGCGTCTAAAAAGAGCTGCATTTCTCCTCCTCCAGCCACCATTACACCACCACGGTTACTCTTTCCCCTTCACCCAGCCTTCTTCTGGAGATCCTTCGCAAACTTCTCAGCTTTTTCCACCTCCCAGAACGAAAAGGTGGCTCCCTTATATTTAATCTTCATTGTAGCTGGGTAAACAAGAAAGTTTTCCACCTTCGGGCTCTGCAGCTGTGCCATTACCACATTAAACATCTTCCTCTTTTTAAGCAAGCGTGCTGAATAATCTTGGGAAAGATAGAGCCGCTGGCCCTCGATCTTGGAAATTATGAAATTGCGTTATCACCTGTTGGGAGGCTGATCTGCCGGTGGTGTCGGCATCACTGCTCGGTGGGCCCTTTCTAGTTTGAAATGGCCATTCTTAAGTTGAAGATCCAAAACTTCTGGCAGGATGCTGGCACAGAAATCCAAGATATTCGGTCCCTCTTTACCTTCCGGGAGACCTCTTAGTCTTAGGTTCAGGCGGCATTGATAATTTTCTTAGTAATCGTGTGCTTTTCTGAATTCCTCCAGCTCTCTTTGTAGTTGCACCATTTGCCCGGGAACCGCCGTCATATCGTCCTCAAGCCATGAAACCCGGTCCTCTAGTTCGGTCAGCCGGTTCGCATGAGAGGTCTGCTGCTTCAAGATTTCTTGTAGCTTTATATCCAGTTTGTCCTCCAGTTTAACTAATCTGGGCTCCAGTACCGCCAATACCTACCCCGTTAGTTCCGGCCCTAGTGCACTGACTTCAGCCGCCGAGAGGGAGATCACCGTTGCGCTATCTCCTGCACCTCCAGCCGGTAGCTTTTTACTAATTTTGTTAGCTAAGCGTTGGCTCTTGCCGGAGTTTGAGGACAGATATTCATCCATGATGAATTCTTCCACCAACCTAGATCGTTAGATGTAGTAAAGCCGAGGTAAATGTATATTAATTTTGCTTTTATTTAGCCGTCAGCACAGAGCCGCTGAAAGACACGTCTGTCTTACTCACTGCTCATCAGCCCACCCTCCTACAGCTTGATTTTGTTAAAGTTCAACACTGGTTCCAAGAAAACCAACTAAAACTCAACTCCAAGGAAACTGTCTCAATGATTTTTGGCTTTAGGCAGAGGTTATGTAGACTCCAGTCCACCCCAACATTCATCACCCTTGATTTCTCTCACCATATAGACTCCATCTGCACTAAACTTTACCCATCGCTTGATATCCTCTACTGTCATAAGGACTGCCTCACTCTACCCGCCCGTCGTGACCTAGTCAGGAAAACAATTTTACCCGTCATTGATTACACCGTTATCTACGGCTCTGCCCCAGCAGCCTCTCTCTGTGTCTCTCTCTAAACTTGGCACTCTCCTTAACACATTCTGTCATTTTGCTACCCCTTACTCACCATTGTCTCCTCTACTCCTCCCTCTTCATCAAGCCTCAGTCCCACAGGCGTGATGTCCATTGCATATCCCTTATTGCCAAATACTGGTTTGGCACACTCCCCTCCTACCTCTCTGCCTGCCTCTCACCCATATGCCTCTCTGCATGCTTCGTTCAATCCCAAGACTCTCACTGTTTCTCCCTCCCCCACTCTCACACTGGAGCAGGCCAGTCTGCTTTCTCCTACCACCTCTCTTTCCTTTGGAATCTTCTTCCTTGGGACATAATGCACTCCCCTTCATACTCCTTGAGATCCCTTCTACATCTCTTCCCTGGCCCAACCTGCCAGTGCCACTCCTCCTACTCTGTCTCTCCACCCCCCCCCCCCCAACTCCAGCATCTTTGCCTCGTATGCGTAATCTCATGACTAGCTCTTAGATTGTCCTTGACACTTTTGTACTGGGCTCCTTTGCACTAAATGTCTCTCAAATGTTACTCACATTTGTTGTGTTAACCTAGATTTGTACCACTTGTTCCATTGTAATTTGTTCTGAAAAATGCTCTTACCTTTGTTGTATTTTTTCTCCCTGTTTATACCCCCAGGTCGCACCTGCAAACTAGCTTCGGCTCGGTGTGCTTTTCCCGGTTACCAGCTTTTAAATAAATTCTTACAGCTTTGGTGCTTGGGTTAGTTTAGATACTTTATTAGAAAGCAGTATTTTTTTAACTGTACTGGCACTTTGGTGGGCACTCTGCTTTGGCACCATGGCATTCCGTAGACCATTTTCCTTTAAAAAGTGCAAGACCTTCTTCCGAATACTGAGACATTCTTCGTGTGGCTCATTCCATCTTTCTGTGCTAGTCAAGTGAACTTAGCATTTTCAGCCCTCAACACCTAGACTTCTGGTGTCGTGGGAGAATACATCTGGCAATTCTAAAGGCAGTGCATGGTTGAGTTACACCAGTCCCTATTAAAACTCCTGAATGATATCTTTCATGCTAAAGAACCATAGGCCGAACCTGCAAAGCCATAGGTCTGGTTTCCATATCAGTAAATATTTTTTTCTAGCGATCTTTAGTTTTTTTACAAATTTAAAATTTATTTCCATTATTGTAGATCCACAGTAAATATGGCTGCTGCCAAATTTGCAGCGAACTCCCGTGTAGCGTTTTGTGTTTACTTCTGTGGGACCCTGCGCTGCCGTTCCCACTGTCCATGTGTAGTACTACGAGTCATGCAGATGCGAGTTGGCAGCAGAGGATTCCAATTCAACATGGCGGGTGGAAGAAATGTAAACAAAAGGAAAAATGGAGCAAATTATAGGGTGATAGTACAGCGAAAACAAGAAAGATTACCAGTTCAGTGCTTAACAGAACACAGGAAACTGTTGCAAAAGATCTTTTTTTTTTTTTTATCTAGTACTGCTGCTTTAAGCTTCTGAGCATCATGCAATGGGGGGTTTCCACCTGGACGTAGTAAGATGAAGTGGGCAAGCTTGTTGTAGTCCATATATAGCTTGTGTGTCAGTAGATTGAGCTCCTGTGTTCTAGTACTGGGAGAATCCATTGCTGTGCAGTTTTGGCCACAGCACCCATTGGGAAGAAAAAAGTTCTGCATCTCAATCTTCCTGTTCTTTTTGTTCTTTTGTATAGTTTCTTTACTCCTCTTTGCTGGTCCTTAGGTCTCTCTGCAGCACTGCTCACTTCTTACCCACTGTCCCGCTCTGTCTGAGACTCCCCACCATCCTATCTCTGGCAGGTACTTCCCCCAGTCCTACCTGGTGACTGACTTCCTGGCTCTGAGCCCCCCAAGTAAGGGCCACCAACTCTTCTGGCAGTCTGTCTTAAGGGTCAGAGTTGCCATCAGAGGGATGGAGGAACGGAGATGAACGGGACGTGCCCAACAGTGTCGCTGGTCTGGTGAGCAGGCCTTCGCCTACCTGGGTGCTAGGTGTTTTCTGCTTTTCTTGGTTTCCCTGGGAGCTCGGACGTGCAATGACATCCAGCGGCCGACAGGTGCGATCCCGCACCCGCCCACAGGACATCCGCTGAGGCTCCCATACCCCATACTTGTGGTCTCAACGGCTCGCGATCCCCAACCACTGCCAGAGGTCGCTTGTGCTGCGGAAGACAGTACCTCCACCCTTCCAGGAGAGGAGAGCAGTCCTACAGACACTCAATTCTCTCCTGCCTCTGCCAACCCCCGGTGGCCCGAGGTTGTTCCCGAACCCGGGTCGCTGGCATGGTGCGAGGTGTGGCGTCCAGTGCCTCAACCCTCAGCACCACCGGGTCGGCCTCCTGTTCTTGAGTTCACCTTTTTAACTGTGTTGTGTATGTGGATATTAAATTGAAGAAAACTGTCACTCACCACCCCTAAGTATTTGTAATTTTTAGTATTTGACAGTTTAGAACAGTTTGTGAATTCAATGTCCAATAAATTATTTTCACCTTTTTTACTTTTATGTCTGAAATACAAAACTTGAGTCTTTTCTTGAGCTGAGCACCATGTTGGACTGTTACCCCCCCATCCTTTGTTTGTTCCTGTTGGCCCCAAGTAGCCCCTCCATCTGATGGTGACCCCCCCCCCAGTTCTGTCCTTCACCATCCTGGGTCTTACCCCAACTACTTGAATACCTAGTTTGGTGAGTGAGTGCCACAGGCACCAGAATGGAGCATACGGGGTCACTGACCATCATCCCAGTGTGCAGAGGATTTTCCACCTTGTTTTTTTTTTTGTTTCCTCAGTCCCCGAGGTCAGGAATATGTGCAGTGGCATGGGTGCATGGCATGAAGATACCATATGTAATGGACCACCTGTCACCCAACCATCTAGGAAGCAGTCACTGATTTTGTGCCACCCAGTCTGCTGGGGGTGCCAGGCAAGTAGTGGCTCGCTGTCTCCCCATCCCCAAAAGGAGGAGAGCTGCCTACAGATGCTTAGTCTTTCTTCCCTCTGCTGACCCCCAGTGATTCTGTTACATTTCCGAACCAGGATCGCTGGTGTGGTGGGTGATGTGGCAGTCGGTGCCTCAGCTCACTGCACCACTGGGCCGGCCCATGTTGGAGGGTTTGAACCATTTCTGCAGTGAATTCAAGTCCTTTGGAGTTTGGATTCCATTTCTGTATTTTTTTTTTTGCTTTGCAGATTAGTCCAGTGTCATCTGCATAAAGATTTATGTCTGAGCAAGCAGTGTGATTGGGAAGGTTGTATACATATATATATGGAATAGCATAGGGCCTGGGATGGATCCTTGCAGGACCCCTCTCACCTTGGACAGAATGCCCTGAACAGCCATGTGCTGAGAGCTCCCAGTAAGTTATGAGTTGAACCAGCTTAGTAGTTCCCCTGAGATCCCTACTTTGAGATCCGTACTTGTTCCATTTTTTTCCATTAGGATTTTGTTATCCACAAGGTCAGATGCCTTTGAGAGATCAACGAACAACGTACCCACAGAGTCTCCCACGTCTAGACCACCAGCAACCAAGTCCTTGACTCCTTGAATGCTGTGCCCTTGGACCTCCCTGCCCTGAACCCCAGTTGATAAGTAAGCACACCATACTTCTCCAGGAAGTCGTAGAGCTGGTTGCACACTAGTTTTTCAAATAGTTTTAAGATCACAGACAGTTAATAGTTTTTTGGGCTGTGTACTTCACTGCCCTTGAAGAGCGGTACAGTTTTGGCACACTTCCAGAAGTCTGTGAAGTTTGTTTGTCAGACTCGTATTGTACAGTTTTGTTAGGACTGAGGAGATGTACTCTGCAGAAGTCTTTAGAAATTTAATTTCTGTTTAAGCCAGCCCAAATGATGTTTTTGCATTTAGTTTGTTAAAAGATTCTGAAATGAAATTTTGGGGTTGTGGTGAGATTTGGTCTTTGGTCATGGGTGGGTGGCACTGTTCCTTTGTCTGCATCAGGAACTGGTCGGCAGTGTGCAAAAATATTTATTTAGGTTATCTGCAGTGTTTTTGGGGGGTTGGTTTTCTTCCACTGCTTTTGACAAAACTTTCAGATTTTTGGGCTCCTGATCCTTCAAGGCTCTTGATTAAATTCTAGTAGAGTGAAGGGCCCATTGTGACATTTATTTTATCCTTGTAGGATTTCTTTTAGCTTTTTAAATTTGACACTTACAGTTGCTGCTTAATTTCTTAAATAGCTCCCTGTCGTCAGATTTTAGTATTCTGCTTGCTTGCTGACAAAGTCTGTCTTTTTTTTTCCCTTGATTTATTTATCCCTCTACGTGCTCCAGTGCCCACCACTCCTTCAGGGTGCCATGGTCCCCAACTTACCACCTACTATCCTCACTCGAGCCTTCCGTCTCACATTGCACCAAGCCCTGAGGTATCCCAGTGTAACCCTTCACCGGGTGGGCCCCTCTCCGAGGGGGAAGGCACCAGTGTGGGTTGCCAGCGCACTCACTATTAGACCCTTGGGTGCTGCTGAGGTGGACATGGCTCCCCGGAGGGCTTCGGTGGCATTGGAGACCGGCAGCTGTCGTCCGGTGGATCCTGGAGCTGTTTTCCGGTTTTCTGAGTTCCCCATTGCGCTGCTCATGAAGTGCTTCCAGTCTTCACTGGGGGCTGCTGCTGAGCGATTCTTCCCCGCACCCCGCTCCAGGAGAGGAGAGGAGAGCAGTCCTTCAGATGCTCAATCTTCTCCTCCCTCCTGCTGATCCCCGGCGCCCAAGTCTGTTCCTGAACCCGGGTCACCGGCACCACACGAGGTAAAACGTCCAGCACCACCAGGCTGGCCCAAAGTCTGTCTCTGAATCTGATTAGTCTCTGAATTTTTTCTGACACCCATGGCAAGTAACGTTTCTAACTCTTTTTGATTTAGAAGTAGTGTGTTGATTGCAAATAGAGAGAAAGGAACCTGTATAATCAACAACGGCAGTGTTCATGTTAGGGATCAGGCCTAGTCTGTTCCAGTTTTCTTTTCGTTTACTGTTAGTAAAGTTGGTGGGGTTGAAGATTTTAAAACACCTTCTCAGGCAAAAGTCTGTGTTGGCTACTGTTTCTACGTTTCGGTTAATAGAGCATTCAAAGGGATTGTGGTCTCCTAAATTTGAGAGCAGCTTGGTGATTGTCTGTGGTAATTTTTGATGACACAAACAGTAGATCCAGAATATTGCTGGTGTGCTTGTATCATCCTTTCGTCATTGGCCTAGTGATCTGTTTCAGGTCCATGGAAGAGAAGCGAGAGCCATGTCTCAGTCAGTCCTGTAACATCGTAGTTTCCCAGGCTTACCCATATTTTTAATTGGTCAGTTTTGTTAGCCAAGCTCCAGTTGTTGTCATGAGCCAGTTTTAAAATGTTGTTGCTAGGGCCTGGGTGTTGCTCAGTGTTTCACTTGCCAGCTGGAGAAGCCCAATGAACATCTGGTTCTCCTTTAAATTGTTTGGCTTGTCAGTTTGTAGAAGGTTAGTTCCTATCTGGGCCTTTGATCCTAGATAATGGCGTCAAAGGTTAGTAAATGAGTTCCTTCTGGTTGTTTTAAACCTCCGGAAGAATGGGGCCATGATAGCAGGGACTAAGCTAAGAATGTTACCTCTATATTCACCATATCCATGTTGGTGATGAGCGTAGTCCTTAGACCCTAGGCCATGTATGACAATTGCATTGACTAATTTTTAACATTGACATTTTGCAGCTAGAGTACAGGTAAAATTGATCAGACTTTAAAACAGTTGTATCTGGTAACTTATCTCATTTATTGGGCTTCTACCACTTACTGGTTTAAATTACGAAGTATGTCTCAGTGTCCTGGATGCTTAAGTGTACCATATTCTCAGTCAAGGGGATGTCAGTTCACTGTGACAGAAATGAGAGGGTATATGCAGCCTGTTGGCATGCTTTTTGAGGGCTTTATGTAAGTGGATGCTGGCTCTCCTGGATGGTTTATCAGAGGATCCTCCAGTGTCCAGCCTTCTTCCTCTCATTGCCTTAGCATCCTGCTTTGTAGGAGATGCTGTTTAGGACAGCCTTCATCTCTCTGCCAGGTGATTCTTTGCTGTAGTTTTAGTTAGGAGAGGAAGCTGACTTCAGCACTGGTCTGCTTACCAGGCCGCTAAGGTGCACTTGTATGGGGTTCCTTTTTTTGATGATATGTTGTTCGAACCTAAGTTGAACAAGCTTCTAAAAGATATCAAAAACAAGAAGGGTCAGTTGGCCATTTCCAAAGGGCAACAGAACACACTAACCCACTTCGGGGAAGGGGATTTGGATGCGCTCGATATAACAGATGTGGTTTTTATTCCATTTGAGGCTATGGGAAGGAGTGAGGCAGAGCTTCCTTCACAGGTTTTAAGTTCTCTCAGAATAGAGGCTCCTTCTCCTACAGATGTTCCAGAAGAACTGGATTCAGTTCACATCCACACTCCGGCATTTCCCCTGGACTTCTCTCAGTCACTGGATGTCTTTAAGCTTGGCTTCTTTCACCACCCGTGGTGTCTTTATCTGGTTCCACCCTGATTGACATCAGATCTTTCTCTTTGCTTGAAAGAGCAGATCTCCTCCACAGCTCTTGCAGCAGTTAGAGGATTTAAAGTTATAAAGCAAAGTTTTCACATTTTCTTTCAGCTGAAAAAGTTGGTTTTTCAACTCGGCTTGTGTTCTCCTGTTTCAGTTACCAATCTATTGCTGATTTTCAGGATAGAAGGCAAGAATCTAAGATTTAAGAGGTGTCTTATGCAGACAGAAAATTTCTGTGAAGGATGGCCATGGCATGTGTATTTATTGCCTTGGGCCTTAGTGTGAGGTGAGTAACTATTTGGTGCCACGCCATGCACTTACCTTTGCTTGACAAGTGTAGGGGGTGTGCTGTCTGCAAGGTATGAATTGAGAACAGAAGACCTCTGCGGCTACAGGTTCCATTACGCAGTTACAGGTCAAGAAGGATGCTATGGCAGCCGGGAATCTCCAATATTCGAGCTGCTTTCCCGCAGGACATGTGGAATCTTGTGAGTTCTTTTCTTTTACGCCGTTTCAGGTTCAACGACAGCAGTCCCCTGTATTGTTAAATGCATAAGAAGTGGCACTGCCATCATTCGTGGGAGGGGAACTTCCCCTCATTTCCAAGTCCCTTGGTTGCCCTGAGCAGTTAAGTTTGGTGAAGAGTGGTCCAGTTGAGGGACTGGTCAACACTCCAGTAGAATCACCAAAGGAGTTGTTGGCTGAGTCATCGAAGGTGTATGACTGCTAGGTGGTCTCTTTCAAACCTGTCAGTCATGAGTCAGAGGTGGATGAAAATTGATCCTTCACTTGGGCACCTGATGCTGCTGGAGCCCCCTCCACAGTACGAGTCAGGTAAGACTACCCCCACCACCACCAGTTGAGCCTCCTCCAGTGCAGCTGCCAGCAGTCTTCTCGACTCCAGTGCAGACCATGGGGGTGGACGTGGGAGTTTTGGTATGGCAGCGGTGCGCCTTTAAAGTACTCACCCTGGGTCAGGGTCAATCAGTGCTTTCGGGCACCTTGACCTCGCTCTGGGTACCTCTCCTGATGAACCCAGTCGTGCTGTGCCCAGCAGTTATTCCATTGGCACTGCCAAGATTACTGCATTTTCTAGTCAGCTTGGAGTCACCCCCTCCTCAGCCGGGGGAGGGCACTTCACCAAAGGACTGTAGGCCTAAGTCCAGACTTCTCAGGCTTCTGTCAGTGGTGGTCACGCTTTCAAAGCAGGCCATTCACAGTCTTGAGCGATGCCCAGAACCTCTCTTTCCAGAATCTGACTCAGAGGCTTCCACAGTGGCATCATCCCAGTGTTGTCAGGACGTCGCTTTCTCCAGTGGCCGCTTCACTTTGGGGACTCGGCCTCTTTTTCAGCCTTATTGCAGCATGTCTGCATCCCAGGACATTATACTGGAGAAAATCCAGAAGTGGAGGACTTCCCTCCTCATGGACATTCTGAAGCAAGCTTCCTCACGGGGGGCATGTTCCTGATTGCCCAAGCTATGCTGAGACTGTGCTCAGCATTTGTCAGAAACCAGCCTTATGCCATGTGGTTCCTGTGGGTTGACTGTATGGATTTATGGAACACCCATCCTCAGAGAGTCAACAGATGGTTGCTGCGGTGACGCTGGGAGTCCTAGTTTGGTGGCATGGTGGGCAGGGAAGGGGTTGCAAGATCAACAGATAAAATATAATAGAACAATGAAATAAGTTAATAAAAATGTTTGTTTTTAGTCATTTTATTTACTTAGGACAGCAGCATTAATGTAGGAGAGTTGAGAGTTCCTAGTTCCTTGGTTCCCTCCAGAATTCCCAGTACTTTGACATTTGGTGCACTAATAGCATATTCCAGCTGCTCTACTTGAGCTCTCCATGGGTACAGCATCTCAGTTGCCAACACTAACTATGCAGTTACCTTCTCCGAACTCTTGTTCACCTCCACCACGGAGACCGCCATACCATCCATCTCTTCTTCAACATTCACAAGGCTCTCCATATACAAGTTCAGTTTTTGATCCATCTTCTTGATGGATTGAGTAAATGCTGTGACTGCCGTTTTTAAAGATTCCCAGCATGGTGGGACTGCCATCAGCATACCCAGTCTGCTGCTTCTCCAGTGATTTCATGTTCCTACACCTACTGGAGAAGAATCACTTTTTGTTTGTATTCTCTGTCATCTCATCTCAAGAAAATTCAAGAAAGCAAGAAGGCAAGTCCACAATAGTTTTTCTTTCTCTTGTTCCTTCCAACCTGTGCAGTTTGGAGAATATTGAGCCCAGCAGAACTAATTTTTATGTTTCCTTGTGCATGCTCAAGAAACATTTTGCTTTACTTCAGAGAACAGCATTTCAGAGGTGTGTCACGGACTAGTCCAGTGCAGAACAATCTACTTTAGGCTCGTCCCTGACAGACCAATGACCACTCAAGCAGAGTATGACGGCGACAGTTTCATGAGCATAAACTTTGTGTACTTAAAAGAAACTTCAGTACTTTCATTTGCATAAAGCCAGCTGGAAAGCAGACAGTTCTGTCCCCTATTCCCCGCCGCCACTGTCCTACAAGCCGACCATCTCGAGTATCCCATAGTTGGATGAACACTTCCTTACTTTACAATCTTCACCATGTCACAAAAGCCCTGTGACCCGCACTGAGACCACAGCCATGCATTCTGTGCTAAAATGACTATGAAAATGTGTAGCTTGGGCTGGCTCGGTAGTGCAGAGAGTTGAGGTGCTGGATGCTACAACTCAAGGCCACACTGGCAACCTGTCTGGAAACGAGCTGGGGTCAGCTCAGAGGGGGGCAGGGAGAGGGCACCGAGTAGCTGCTGGCTAGCAGCTCTCCATCTCTGGAGGGTTCAGGAGGGTCTCTCAGTGCTTGGCTGCCCCCCCCCCCCCAGTGGAGGCTGGGTGGCAGTGCTGCCTCCAAGAGCCTGGGCGCAAGGCCAGGGGAGGGCAGAAGGGGCTGTAGACTGGAGCTGCGGTGCGCATGCGCACCTCCACACATGCACTCATCTTTTTACTCTGGCTGGAGCTCCCGATCTGCTTGCTTTTCCCTGGAGTACGCTGCAAAAGGACTTCCTCACGTTTCTCCTGCACAGAGACCAGTTTGGGGGGCAGCAGACATATCAGTCAACATATCAAAATACAAAATCAGAGAGCCCTCCGGGAAATGCAGGAATCCCTAGGATTGTTAGATGTATGGAGGGTACTACACCCCTCCTTGCAGGACTACACATTCTGGTCAGCACCTCACAGTACCCATTCTAGGCTGGACTATTTTTTAGTCAATCAAACCATACTTGGATCCACCCTACAGAGTACAATAGAACCCAGAGTGATCTCTGACCACTCCCCGGTGTCCCTGCACTTCCTCCAACCAGGCACACAGCAACAGGATAGGCTGTGGAGAATCAATAACAACCTTCTAACAGACCCCGAATGCCTCAGAAAAACACAACAAAGTGTCTAGGCCTCCTTTGAACTGAATGCTGGCATGGTCGTGTCACACAAGATCCTGTGGGGTGCCTTCAAGTGCACCCTACGGGTGGAGCTAATCCAACTCACCACCACAAGAAATTGAAAAAGGGAGGCAGCCCGTACAGACATACTGCGCACTATTAAAACCCTGGTGAGGCAAACCTCTGGAGCTTCCGCCTCCCCCATCCAGCTACAGCTCAACATGTCCAAGGTAAAATACGGACAATTGCTCTGGGAACAAGCCAAGTTCGCCATCTTTAGGGCCTGCACTAGATAGGTGGACCAGGGCGAGAACGTGGGGAGACTCCTCACCCTCCGCCTTAAACAACAGGAAATGCACAAACAGTCCCCCTAATCCGGACCGTATCGGGGCAACCAATCTCAAACCCTAAAGATATTGCGGCAGCCTTTCAGGAATTCTTTGCCAAACTGTACTCCAAGGAGCCTCAGGGGGCCCATGAATGTTTCTCACAATTCCTACAGAAGGCTGGGCTACCCAAGGTGGACCAGGCATTCCTTGACAGCCTAGAGGTGCCCATAGCGGAGGAGGAAGTGAAGAGGGCTATCTCCGCGATGCCAGCAAACAAGGCCCCAGGCCTGGACGGCTTCTCCACCAACTTTTACCAAAGTCTAACACCACACCTAACTGGCACACTGACCCACCTCTTTAGTGAAGCTCATGAGAATGCTAACCTTGGCCACACAATACAGGAAGCCCTAATTACCCTAATACCAAAACCACACGAAGACGAAACCCTCTTGGAAAGCTACAGGCCAATATCCCTCTTAAATACGGACGTCAAAATCCTTCCCAAAATCCTAGCCTCCAGGATTAGCCTAGCCTGCTACACCCTTATAGGGTTCCAACAAGTGGGCTTCATGCAAGGGAGGTTAGCCACTGACCACATGCGCAAACTTGCCCACGTACCAGCGGCATCCAGGGATGCTTCCACCCCAGCGGCCCTCCTCTCCCTTGGTGCAGAGAGAGCCTTAGACAGAGTGGCATGACCATATCTGTTTGAAATGCTCAAACATTTCAGCTTCCCACTCCCCTTCACCAGGTGGGTCAGTCTGCTGTATTCCCACCCTACAGCTAGGATACTCTGGAATGGAGTTCTGCCCCCCACATTATATAAAGGCACGAGACAAGGCTGTCCCCTCTCACCCCTATTATTCAACCTGTACTTGGAACCATTGACCAGAAGGATCTTAGAAGAGCCACGCATACTGGGAATTAGCGTAGGCATGGCTAGATACAAGATCTCTGCCTATGCGGATGACATACTCCTACATCACGATAACCCAACCCAATCCATACCGCTTACCCTTGACATACTAAGGGAATTCAAGCAAATTGCGGGCTACAAATTGAATATCAGCAAAACAAACATCATGCCCCTAAACTGTCACACTTACAAATCCCAAACAACCCAGTGGGGAAGCACATGGTGCACGGATTCCATCAAATACCTGGGCATTCACATCTCCCAGTCCAAAAACTCTATGATGGCAAAAAATCTACACACCCTCCAAGCGCACATCCAACAAGACCTTTACCCACTGGACCCTACTACCCCTATCCCTGTGGGCACGCATCAGTACCATCAAAATGAATATACTCCCCAGAGTGCTGTATGCCATCATCATGACCGAAGGCCTGCTGCCATCTTCCTGTTTCACGAAGCTGCGTGCCACTCTCTCGGCCTTCCTTTGGGAAGACAAACATCCACGAAGGGCATACCACAAGCTCACTGCTCACAGAGACCAGGGCAGCATGCAGTTCCTGGATTTCAAACTGTATTGCCTGGTGGCCCTTGCTACCCATTTCCTGTGGTGGAGACAGGGAGCGCCCCCACCAACCTATTTTCCGCAGTGGAAAAGCATGGAACTTGACCTGTGCGAAGGAACTGGAGTCTGTATACAGGCCCTAACTTTGCTCCCAGACAGAACTCTTCCAACTCCCTTGAAGAACACCCCATAGGTACAGCCCTAAAGGCCAGCAAGCAACCGCACAACTTACTTGGCATGCAACCAAAGCATGACCCAGTCCAGCCACTGGCTAGGAACCCTAACTTCAAGATACAGCACAAATCACTCCCTTGCCAGAGGCTGGGTAACATGGGTCTGGATACACTGGGCTCTGTGCTGGACAGCGGCTCCCTGGCCTCTTTCCAGCTACTGAAACAAAGGGTGGCCGCAGCCCGCATACTTGCTTTCCCCCTCTACCAGCTGCAACATCTTGTATCGACCACATTAGGTCCAAAACCCTGGAAAACAACTGACTTTGAACCCTGGGATGAACTCCAGGAGCTGGCATCTCAACGGAATGCCATCTCCAGACTGTACAGAAAACTAACTGCCTTGCACACACCAGCCACAAACGCGACCTGCTCCTACTGGCTCTCGAAGTTCCCTGAACTGGATCCATGCATGGCAACCCCACACATCTGGAAGGGCATCCACAAATTCCTGAAGTTCGATGGCTTAAAGCTCATGCAGTTTAAAATCAACTACACCCCTGTCAAATTACACAGAACGGGGAGGAATTACAGTGACCTTTGTTCAAGATGCAAGCTCCACAGAGGCATTCTCAAACACATCCTTTGGGACTGCACCAAAGCCAAGCTACTCTGGAAAGAAGTGGAGGCACGCATGGATCCACTCCTGGGACTGGAGAATGCCTTCACCCAAAAAATCTGCCTCCTAGGGGCAGACCTTGATACAGTACTAAGCCCAAGGATATTCCATATCTCACTCACCTCCGCCATGGTTAAGAAGCTGATCCTCAAACACTGGATGGATGAACAGTCCCCAACCTATGCGGAGTAGCATAACTTAATACTTGAGGCCCTTCACATGGAAAAATCCATTTGCCACATGTGCCGGATCCCCACTCTCTACCACAGTAGGTGGGCAACTCTAGAAGCCCTATTGCTAAACTCATAAGCCACCCCTGGTCCTTGGAACACTGGAGTACGGAGTGGGGCCGTCCTTATGGACACCCCCCCCCCCTTGGGGCACCAACACTCAACTACACACACAGCCAGCACCTTCACCACCTCAAACCCACCCCTATACGGGGGCCAGAAACAGTGCATTAATCTGTAACATTGTTTGCATGCTCGATTTATGTCAGTATCTGTTGTTAGGTTAGAAGTAGTGTTTTGTCTCCTGTCTGGTGTTTATTTTATTGTATTGTGGTAAACCAATAAAGCTTTTGTCTGCCTACATTGCACTTTAATCGCCTGCTGTTCCCTGACACGATTCCCCTGCAAGGAGTCCAGAAAAGCTGCACAAGTGTGAGAGAGACTATGTTACATAGATACATTGACAGTGTCGGCAGATAAGGGCCTATGGCCCACCTAGTCTGCCTATTTGAGTTTGTAACTTCAGTTTGTTTTCCTAGAACTCTGTTACCCCTTACCTCCAGAATTCCTTTATGTCTGTCCCATGCATTCTTAAATCCTGTGATTGTTTCAGCCTCCACCACTTCCTCAGGCAGGGTGTTCCACTTGTCCACCACACGTTCTGTGAAGAAATTCTTCCTCACATTTCCTCAGAATCGTCCTCCCTCCAACTTCATCCCATGCTGTCTAGTCCTGGAACATCTTTTTCGCTTAAAAATAGTGTATTCTTGCACCCTGTTCCTCCCTGTAAGATACTTGTATGTCTCTATCATGTCCCCTCTCTCCCTCCTCTCCTCCAGGGAGTGCATGTTCTATTCCTTCAACCTGTCCTCATAGGACTTGTGATGCAATCCATGTACCATCTTTGTTGCCCTCCTCTGAACCTTCTCTACCCTGTCTATGTCCTTGCATAGGTAAGGTCTTCAGAACTGTACACTGTACTCCAGGTGGGGCCTCACTAGTGTCTTATATAGTGGAATCATGACCTCCCTTTTCCTGCTAGTGATGCCCCTGCCTATGCATCCCAGTATCCTATTTGCTTTGCCTGCTGCCTTGTCACACTGTTTCCCTACCTTGAGGTCATCAGAGATGATAACCCTAAGATCCCTTTCCTGCTTGGTGCATGCTATATCCTCACCCCCAACTGATATATTGTGTCAGGGTTTTTGTGCCCCATATGCATTATCTTGCACTTCTTTGCATTGAATTTCAACTGCCAAACCCCTGACCATTCTTCAAGTTTCTGCAGGTCCCTTCTCATTCTGTCTACACCCTCTGGTGTGTCTACTCTGTTACAGAGCTTTGTGTCATCAGCGAACAGTGAAATTCTGCCTTCTATGTCCTGCGCAATGTCATTGATGAAGATGTTGAATAGGACGGTCCTGATCACTGTGGTACCCCACTGGTCACTTTTCCCTCTGTGGAGTGACAGCCATTTACCACCACCCTCTGCGTCCTGCCGCCCAGCCAGTTACCTACCCACCACACTACTGTCCTGCCCACACCCATATTCCCCAGTTTGTGTAATAGTCTTCTATGTGGCACAGTGTCAAAGGCCTTGCTGAAGTCCAGATAGGCCATGTCCACTGCCCTCCCCTGATCCACCTCCCTAGTCACCTAGTCAAAAAAATTCTACGAGGTTGGTCTGACATGACTGCCCCCTGGTGAAACCATGCTGCCTTGGATCCTGCAGTCCATTGACAACCAGATTTTCCACCAATCTCTCCTTCAGTAGTGCTTCCATGATCTTCCCCACTACTGAGGTGAGGCTGACTGGTCTGTAGTTCCCCACTTCCTCTTTGTTCCCACTTTTGTATAAGGGGACTACATCTGCTGTCCTCCAGTCTTTGGGTACCTCCCATGTTTCCAGTGATCGGCTAAACAGGATAGCCAGAGGTTCAGCCATCACCTCTCTGAGTTCTTTAAGGACCCTGGGGTGCACCCCATCTGGCCCCATTGCTTTATCAACTCTTATTACTTCCGGTTCCTTCAGGACCCTTTCTCGTGGAAAGGGACTTGTGTCCATTTCTGCTCCATTCTCACCCCTTGTACTCCCTTCAGACCCATTACCCTCCTCTTCCTCAGTAAAGACTGAGCAGAAATACCTGTTCAGTATGTCAGCTTTACTGTTGTCATCCTCCACGCAGCCCCCTTCCTCCCCCTTCAGTCTCACTATCCCTCCCTTTGCCTTTCTTTTTTCACTTATGTACCTGTAAAAGGTTTTGTCCCTTCTACCCACTGATTTTGCAATGTGCTCTTCTGCCTGAGCTTTGGCTTCCCTTACTGACCTCCCTGCCTCCCTTTGCTTCTCCTGGTACTTCTCCCTATCCTCTTCTGCCTGTGTCTTTTTGTATTGCCTGAATGCAGTCTTTTTGGCTTTCACTTTCTTTGCTACCTCTTTGAAAACCATAATGGCCTCCTCTTCCTTTTCCTCTTGCTAACCTGCTTAATGCATAATTCTGTTGCTCTTGTATTCCCCATTGTAAATACTGCCCACTGTTCCTCAACCCCTGATTCCTGCCCCATTCCCCTTAATGCCTCTTTCAAGTATCTCCCCATTTTCCCAAAGTCTACCCCCCTAAAATCCAGGATACGTGTTTTTGTGTGGTTTGGTTCTGCTCCTTCTGTGATTTCAAACCACAGTGACTGGTGGTCACTGTTCCCCAGGTGCTCCCCCACTGTTACCTCCATCACACTGTCCCTGTTTGTGAGCACAAGGTCCAGTATTGCTTTCTGCCGAGTTGGTTCCATGACCAGTTGCTTGAGGAAGGCACCCTGAAGGGAGTCCAGGATAAATCTGTTCCTAGTTGCTGCTGCTGCTGGGATGCTCCAGTCCACGTCTGGAATATTGAAGTTTCCAACCAGTACTACCTCACCCTTGTCTGCCATCCTTTGGATGGGTAGCATCAGCTCCCTATCTGTTTCTTCCCCCTGGGCTGGTCATCTATAGACCACACCTGTGCGGATGGCTGGCCCCATTTTCCTTTCCAGCTTAACCCACAGTATCTCTCCCCCATTTTGTTCATCCTGGATCTCTGTGGCCCTTATGTCATTTTTCACATGCAGTGCCACTCTTCCTCCTCCTCCCTTCCTACCTGCCTGGTCTCTTCTGAATATGTTGTAGCCAGGAATGGCCATCTCCCAGTCATGGTTATCATTACACCAGGTTTCTGTGATGGCCACGATGTCCAGGTCTGACTGCATCATGACAGCCTCCAGATCTTCCATCTTGTTGCTAAGGCTCCTGGCATTGGCAGACATGGCTTTCCATGATTTGACCTCCTTAGATTGTTCTACTCCAGCCCCTTCCCTGGTTGTCCTTTATCCCTGGCTCTCCTTGCTGTCTGCCCGTCTGCTGATTTTGGCCCCTTTTCTGCCTATCCACCTCTTGGGTGCTAATCTCCATCTTTTGCACACTGCTTTGTTGAGATATCCACTCCTCCAGTTCACTGGTTCCACTGCTAGCTGTGGGGGGTGAGCAAGTAGGTGCCCTCCTTGCTGGCCTGCCACCCCCCTTGGCTGGTTTAAATGCTTGTCAATGTAGCATTTAAACTTTTCATTGAGTGCTTGGATTCCCCTCTAGGATGGATGCAGGCCGTCAGGCTTGAACAAACCTCCATCCCTCCAGGTGGGTCCACAGTCACCACTGAATCCAAACCCTTCCTCACAGCACCAGTTCTTCAACCATCAGTTAAAGTTCCTGGTGCATGCACCCCTATGCTCTCCCATGCCTCTCACAGGTAGTAGTGCTTCTGAGAAGGTGACAGAAGTAGCTACTTGCTTAAGACCCTTCCCCAATTTCCTAAACTCTTCCTAAACTTCCTTTGGCTCCCCATTTGCCAGGTCGTTAATACCTAGGTGGATAATGCATCCAGCTTACCCTCCCGTCTTACCTTCCCAGCGATCCCCAGGATCTTCCTTCTATCCCTCCGTGCCGTGACACCTGGTAGGCACCTCACCTCCCGGTCCTCCCCTTCCCCCTCCTGTGTTCCTAGCTAGATCCCTCTTATGATGGAGTCCCCCACCAGGATTCGCTTCCTCCTCCTCTGGGGTCCAGTGCTCTCCCCGCTGAGGTCATCTCCTTGGCTAACCTTCACATCCTTTCCTTCCACTTCTCTGGGTACCTCTATTTGGTTGCCCCCATTTGCCAGTGTGGCATATGGGTTCTTGAGTGGAATAGGATCTGGGATGTGCCTCTGCCGGACCATCTTAACCTGCCCTGAGCCCACTGTCATTCAAGTGCTCCTCATTGTCGGCATCCTTTAAGGCAGCTGCATTGGACTGGGTGGTGTCTGGATAGGGGTGATGGCACTCCTGACCCAGTTTACTTCCACTCTGAGTCTGGCTACCTCGTCCCGCAGTCCAGAGAGATGCATGTAGATAGGGCAGCACCTCAGTGTCCAGAAGGTCTGCCTGAATATGGCTGCCCTGCAGTTACTGCTTTGCACCACTCCCTTCATTATACCGCAGTTATACTGCTATTCCACTACTTGTCTGTTACTGAAGCTCTCCTAGTTCCCTTTTTATTAATTTACTGTCCTAAAAATCCTGCCACTGATCCTCAGATACTTTTTTTTTAAAAAAAAAGTAAATAAATAAATATCATTGCTTACACCTCAAAGAAAAAAAAGAGAAAGAAAGGAAATATCAGGAACTTACCAAGACCCTACAAACCCTTCAACTACTTTATAGGGACGGGGATAAGGAAATACAAGTCAAAATCAGAGCAACTAAATCAGCACTCCAAAAAATCATGGATGAAAAAATTCAAATGTCCCTTATTTACTTAAAACAAATAAATTGTTCACTTGGGAACATAAGCAGGAGGCTGGTAAGGACAGAGGTCTGGGTTTATATTCTGTTTTAACTGAAATATTTGAAGAGTTTTGTACATGAAATTAGTTCTGTGTGTTAAAAATTACTACTTTGATTTAGAACTGTTACTTGGGCTGTGATATTGTAACTTTTGGGGCTTGGGAACACTTGTTTGGCAGTGATAATTAGAGTGAAATTTAAATGTGATGTTTGCCTGGTGTCTTAAATATTGAAAAGCCACTGGGGGTTGAGATTGAAGGGCTATGTATTTCTGTTTGTGACTGAAATTTGAAGCAACAGGAACTGGTGGGCATATAACATCATACGGTACCTGATGTCTGCATACACACACTGTTAGTGGGACTGGACACACACTGGACTGTATGTATTTGTGAGACTTGGGAACTTTATTGGTGGGGTTGAAATTGGGTTTGTAAATAACTGCAGTCAGTATAGGGAGAAACTGCATTACGGGGGAAGGGACTGAGAAAAGGGGTGTGTGCCATTATAAACAGAGGGGGACAAACAGGGTGGCCATATTCCACCATAGCAGGCATCTTCGGAAGGGTTGTAGGCTGCACAGGCTGTGGGATGGCAATAATTCTCAATTGGGCTTGGAGAGAGGGAGGCTGCCCACTCTGTAGACAGCTATCTTGTATCAGGAGTGAAGTATATTGGTTAAGGAGTAAGCTGGGGGAGTGGGGGGGGGTGTCCAAGGATAAGGGGTGTGGATATGGGCAGCAGAAGGGTGGGGCTGAGGGGAGGCTGGGAAAACGCTCTGAAATTACAGGACGTTATGTTACAGCAAGCAAGAGGGGATACTAGGGACAGAGGACCCTTAGATAGAGATGTTGACACTAAGGGGAAAGCGTACGGGGTGAACATTCCGAATACAAAGAGAGTGGAGGGGGAAGAGTCAGGAGGGGCTGTTGTGGGGAAGCCTAGTAGAGCAGACATTGAGAAGGGAGGGGCTGTTGTGGGGAAGCCTAAAACAGCAGACTGTGGGAAGGGAGCTCCTAAGGAGAACAGAGCAAGAGGGGAGGAAGAGGGGCAGTTTAGAGGTGCAGTCAGGGGAAACTCAGGTTACTTGATGGAGGCTAACATAGAGTGTCACAATAAATTTGAGCTACTAAGCAACCTAGAGGGGGAGGAAGGAGTTGGTGGAAGTGAGGAAACTGATACAGTGGCTGGGGGGAGGGAGTCTGATACCCATAGGGCATCACAGACCGGCAATGGAAAGGATAGAAATAGTCCCAGAGGGAGAAGGGGAAACATAAATGTTAAGCAGATGGGGGAGATGCAACATATTGCAAACATGAGGGAGGAGAGGATGACTGGAGAGAAACTGGGAGACAAGGAGGTGGGGGAGGAGCCCCCCTTCAGCAGGGGGGTCAGTACCAAGGATGGGGCCCTAGCTAAAGGGGACCCACAGAGAGCCTCTGGAGGTAGGGTTACTATTACAAGGGGGGAGGATGGCGGTGTGGGGAAAGGGGAAACCATCAGGGCCAGGATAAATGGTTCGGATAAGAGAGGGTTAAAGGGGACACCTATTCAGAGGGGGTCTGAGTTAAGTGGGCAAAATAACGAGGCAGGCAGAAAGGGGAGGGTGACAAGGGGGTCTCTAATAAGACAGGAAGACTCCCATGGAATTGAGATCACGAATAAAGGGGGGGATGGGGGGCTGAGAGTGCATAGTGGAGATAACCATAAGGATGATGGCGTTGTTAAGGTTCTGTTATTGGGAGACTCGATGATTAGGGGTATCCAGTGGGAGGGACAGGTGGGTGGATGCCATAGCCAGGTGAAGGTAGTGAGTATCTCTGGGCTGACAGTGCACAGAGCAAAGTTCAAGGTGTACGAACTGGTTAGGGATTGTGGAGGAAAACCAGATTTCCTGGTGCCTTTGGGAACTAACGATCTAGAGGGAAATAGCGTTTTGGAAATCCAAGCAAGGTTCCAAGAACTTGCCAGAGTCTGTCGGGATAATGGATGCAACATTTCATTCTCGGAGATATTGCCAGTCCCAAAGGCCTCAGTGGAGAAAAAAATGAAGATCACAGAGGTTAATGACTGGCTCAGGAAGTGGGGTGAAGAGAGTGGGTTGGGGGTGTTAGGGAACTGGAAAGGAGTTTGTGAAGATAAGGGACTGTATGCCAAGGACAGGTTTCATCTTGCCCCATTAGGGAAGGAAGTCCTTAAACAGGGGATGGCTGACTACATTCAAGAAAGGTGGGATTTAAACTTGTGAGGGGGGGAAGGGATAAGGGAGGGGCTAACCAGAAGCCCTCTCCTCCAGATGAGGGGAGTAGCCTTCAAACCCCAGGGGAGGGAAATGGACTGGGGTGGAGGTTTCAGGAGGAGCAGAGGAGGATGGAAGTATAAGGAACCTGGGTGGGGTTCGACAAAGGGATCAGGATAAGGGTGGGGTTGGTGTTAGTAAATGCCAGGAGCTTGGGAAACAAGTTGCCAGAGTTCCAAGCCATGCTGTTCGAGGGTGGATGTGGCGGCGGTCACGGAGACATGGGCCAACAAAAACCATGACTGGGACCTAAACGTGTGGGGGTACACTATGCTTAGGAAGGATAGAAAGGAGGGCAGACTGGGTGGAGTGGCTATGTTCATTAGAGATGACATAGAAATTGCTAGGATAGAAGAGGCAGAGGGAAACGTGGAGGCCTTATGGGTCACCTTACGATCCCCTGCAGGAGATAAGGTCAAGCTGGGTGTAGTATATAGGCCCTCCGGGATGGGTGATGTTCTGGAGGATGGTTTGCCGGACAACATCATTGTCCAGTGTGGACCAAAAGGGGAAGGAGTGGTGTTGATGGGGGACCTTAATATGCCAGGTACAAACTTGGGAACCATGTCCTCTAAGGTGGCCAAGGAGCAGAGGCTGCTGGACGGCATCCAGGATGTGTTCTTAACACAGCATGTGATGGAGCCCACAAGGAAGGGGCATGTCCTGGACGTGGTTCTGGCAGATGGGGTTCTGGTAAGGGACCTGGTTGTAGAGGATCCCCTGACTGGGAACGACCACAATACTGTCTGGTTTCAAATAAGCATGGGGAAGGGGCTGAGATCTAGGACACTGGCAGTGGACTTCAGGGGCAGACTTTGTGGGCATGGGAAATATTCTCAAGGATCACTTGAAAGGGATTACATCAATGACAAATGTGGAAAGGAGATGGGAGGTCATAAAGCGGGACTTCGTGAGGGCAGTCAGGACCTGCGCTAAGGTGAAACGTAAGGAAGCAGGTCACATAAACCACGCTGGTGGTCCAGTGAGGTTCAGGTGCGGTCAGAGAAAAGAAGGACCTACAAAAATATAAAACAACAAGAGGGGATAGGGATAAGGAAATGTACCATCTTGCATCTAGAAAAGTCACCCGGATGGTGAGGGCAAAGTCCAGTAAAGAGCAGCGGCTGGCACAGGGGATACATGGAAGGGAAAAGGGGTTCTTCCGGTACATTGGGGAGCGGTGAAAAACTAAGGGCCATCTCAGCAGATTGAGATCAGAAGGAGGGTGGGTGGAAGAGGCGAGGGACCAGGCAGAGGTATTTAACGCGTACTTTTCCTCTGTGTTCACTAGGGAGGGGGATGGGATATCTACAAAGCAAGGCATGATGGGGATAGAAGCGGCAGTGAGTGGGATCAGGGGAGCAACAGAAATGGAGCAAGAGGGAGGGAGAGGTACCCCAGGGGTGTCACATCAGGATAAGGATAAAAAGGCCAGTAAGGTGGAGGGGACGTATGATGCTATCTCTGCCAGAAGGGTGTGGTTAGCCCTCAAGGTCCTAAAGAAAGACAAATCTCCTGGGCCGGATGGCATTCATCCAAGAGTACTATGGGAATTGGCGGACATACTGGCTGCACCCCTGGCGGAGCTCTTCAACAGGTCACTTGAGACAGGGAGGGTACCTAGGGATTGGTGAGAGGCACATGTGGTGCCAATCCATAAAGGGGGGTCCAGGGAAGTACCAGGTAACTATAGACCCATCAGTTTGACCTCAGTGGTGGGAAAATTAATGGAGAGTACATTAAAGGAACGATTGGGGGTGTACTTGGAGGAGGTGGGAGGTCTGGATAGTCGGCAACATGGGTTTGTGCCAGGTAGATCATGTCAAACCAATCTTGTGGAGTTCTACGAATGGGTAACATCAGAACTGGACAGGGGAAAGCCTGTGGATTTATTATTCTTGGACTTCAGCAAGGCGTTTGACTCTGTCCCCCACAATAGTCTGGTGGAGAAACTGATGGGGTTGGGAGTAGGCCCTTTGATGGTCAGATGGATTGAAAACTGGCTAGCTGGACGCACCCAGAGAGTAGTGGTCTGTGGGGAGCTCTCGAACCCTAGAGAGGTTGGTAGTGGGGTACCGCAGGGCTCGGTCCTGGGTCCAATCCTGTTTGATGCATACATATCGGACATCAGGGAGGGTATAGGGTGTGAAGTGAGTCTCTTCGCTGATGACTCCAAGATGGGAGCAGTAGTTGAGGGAGAAGAGGGGAGGTTGGCCCTGCAAGGGGACCTGGACACCCTGGAAAGCTGGGCTCACACGTGGAAATTAAATTTCAATATCACCAAGTGCAGGGTGTTACATCTTGGGCGGGGAAACCCTAAACACAGGTACACCCTGGGAGGGGCTGGAGGCCTCAATAGGGAAAAATACCAGGGGTCATTGGATGCATGTATGAATAACTCTGAGCAGTGCAGGAGAGCGCTAGCAAGGCAAACAGGATGTTGGGATGCATCGTGGGGGATCACCCCTAGGAGCAATGAAGTGATTCTGCCAGCTGTACAGTGGACTGGTTAGACTACACCTTGAGTACTGTACAGTACTGGAGACCACACTGAAGAGGGACGACAGCTCCTGGAGGTACAGAGGAGGGCAACTAAGATGATACGAGGGCTGGGGATTTGATGTATGAGGACAGACTTGAGGAGCTCTGCCTGTTTCATTGGAGGAGAGGAGAGACAGGGGGACATGATTGAGGTCTTCAAGTATGTCAAGGAATAAATAGGGTGAACTTGGAGGGGATCTTTAGACTAAAGCAGGGAGGTATCACCAGAGGGCATGGTTTGAAGTTGGAAGGTGGAAGGGTGAGGGGGGAAAAGAGGAGGAGGTTTTCACTGAGAGGGTGGTGGACCCTTGGAATGCACTGCCTGGCGAGCTGGTTCAGAGATCCACAGTGGAGGGCTTCAAGAGAGGGTGGGACAGATACAGAAAATGGATGTATCAGATGATGGCCTGTCCCAGGGGGGTGGGGATGGATGATGGGGGTTTCTGGAGCACAAGGGTGGGGGAGGGCCTCGGCACCCAACTAGGGATCTGAGGTTTGAGCAGACTCGATAGACCATAAGGCCTAATCTGCCGGCAAATAGTATGTTAGTATGTAAATTACGAGGGAGGATCTAGGGGTACCCGCAGACTGGTGCAAAAACTGAGAGCAAGGAAAAATGCAGTAACAATACTAAAAATTAAACATCCTCAAACTGGTAGGATAACCCATAAAGAAGAAAATATAAGACAAACCTTTGCTGACTATTACCAGCATCTTTACGCAACACACCATACCTCTTCCCAAGAGGATATGCAGACATTTCTAGCTCAAACACAGCTCCCAAAAATTACAGCAGCACAAGCCCAGAAACTACAAGCCCCTATTACAATTGAAGAATTAGAGATGGCGGTCACTAAACAATCTTTGGGTTGTTGCCCCAGTCCTGACGGGTATCTCAATGAATGGTATAACATTTTTAACAAAGAATTAACACCAAGACTCCTATAAAGCTGTTCAGAGAAACGCCATTGGACAAGCCCCCACCCCGTTGCAGCTATTCCCAAACCCAGTGGAAATAAACTGGACCCCTCTGCCTACCGACCGATTTCAATACTAAATTCAGACTACAAGATTTTTATGGCCATTTGGGCCAAAAGATTAGAAATAATCCTCTCAACGATAATACACCCGGACCAAGCCGGCTTTATAAAAAATAGATCAACAACAGATAATATTAGAAAAACACTAATACTTATGGAATACACCCAAACACGGAAGATTCCATCTGCCTTTTTAAGCCTTGACACCGAAAAGGCATTCAACAAGGTACAGTATATTGGCCCTTCCTATGGGACACATTAAAAACATTTGGTTTCCCTGTCTCATTGCTGCGTTGGTTGACCCAAATATATTCCTTGCCAAAAGCCTACATTAGAATAAACAGGGGACTATCCTCCCCGATCTCAGTAGGCCAGGGCACAAGGCAAAGATGTCCTCTCTCCCATCTATTGTTTGTATTGTATCTTGAACCATTAGCTAGCGCAATCAGAAAATCGAGAAACATAGAGGGCATACCAATGCAGCAGTCTGAAAACAAGGTCCGTCTTTTCACAGACGACACACTTCTTTCCCTTTTATCCCCTACAGAATCGATTACAGAGACGTGGAGAGTACTGACCTGATTTGAAGAGTTAGCCGTCTTTAAATTAAACGTTTTCTTATATAACTGTATTCCCCCAAATACTCTAAAACGAAGTCTTACAATTAAATGGCACTCAACCAAAATAAAATACCTAGGAATACACATCTCTCACAATCTTCACTTAATTGAATTAATCAAATATGAGCCCATTTCTATAGAAATCAACAAAGACCTGAACAAATGAATCCATCTCTCATTATCCTTATTTCAATGAATAGAAACCATTAGGATGAACGTTCTACCTCGCCTATTGTACATAATCCAAAACATTCCATACTTCTCATCTCACTATTTTTTCAAGTCTTGGGAAAACATGATATCAAAATTCATATGGAACAAACAGAAACCACGAATTTGCCTTTCTATATTAAAATTATCACTAGCTCAGGGTGGAACTAATCTGTCGGACCTTATTAAAATATGCCGAGGCCACCTTTTTAAAAATTCTTCTACTATGGCTCTCGGACCGGTTTGATTCCCAATGGAAGAGGCTGGAATTCTATTTGAATGACATGTATGATATTAAAAAAATAATTTTTTCATCTTCAGGGAGAACCCCTCCTTTTAAAGACTTCACAGTCATTACCTCACAGGTCTTACAAATATGGTTTAAAATGCGTGAAAAAGTGCCACTTCAATTAATTTTCGAATACCGTAAGTTAATTTCAGAAGATGAGCTCTTTGTCCTGTCCCATAACGACTTAGCTTTCTCCTGCTGGTGCAGACTGGGACTGGAGCAGGTTTTCCAGTTTTTGGCCCCAAATGGAATCCTATCATTGGAAGAATTAAAATCAAAATTTTATTTCCCTAATGTTGACCAATTCAGATACTTCCAAATTAGAAACCATCTTCTACGTAATAGCATTATCCAGGTCAAATTGAAGTCTTCCCTCCCCGCGCTCCTAAAACTATTCATTTACCACTCTCGGGGGCAACATTGGAACCATTTAATTGGTAACTTATACAAAATTATGCGAGATCAATCAAAAGAATCAACAAACTCAATCCTAGAAAGTTGGAATAAGGACTTGGACCTAGTTGTGTCTAACAAAGAATGGTCCTCTTCATCTCTGAGAGTGGTCAAAATCACCAGATCACATGTTTGGAGGGAATACTCCTGGAAATGTAGATCAAGATCTTTCAGATCACCGGCTACCCTGACTAAATATCTTCCAAGAGAATATGGGGTTTGTTGGAGGGAGTGCGGAGCAAGAATTAGCTGACTTGGCACATATAATGTGGCTATGCCCTCGCTTAATGCCTTTCTAGCTAAATATACAAAATGAAATTAGTGAGGGCCTAGACGAATACGTCGAACTCACAGCTGAGGTGGTACTCATGGCCGTCTACTCGGATCGCTCCCCCCTTGGACAAAGACCCTGCTTCCCATTCTGCTGTTGGCGGCAAAAAAAATCTTTGACAAGGAAATGGATGACGAAAGCAGTACCAAGTATACAAGATTGGAGACAAATTGTGTATGCTATATATCAGATGGAAAACATCACAGCGAAACTAAACAATCAAATAGTTTCACCACCCTATGGCGGAGATGGTCAGCCAATCAGGCAAGAGTCGATCCCGATTTCTGCCCTTAGGGAGTACGTTTCGGAGAGGGGATGATAAGAGAAGTGAGTGGTGCCATGGACTGGTCCAGTTCTATACTAGACAAGGATGGTTCAGTTTTGGTCTAAATTTGTAACCAATATAAAAGATATATATATGCACTGCTTTCTTGTATAACAACAAATCTGAAGTAATCATAGAAAATCTTCTGTTTGTAAAATGTCTCCTGATGTAAAAGTAAGAAAAAATCTAATAATAATAAAAAAAAAATTTTAAATAAATAAATGAGTCAAAACACTTTTACGTGCTGAGGGTGGGCTTCTTCCCCTTATGCCCCTCCTACTCCACACCCCCACTATCCCCTGTGTTTAGCTCCTGTCAATCAGATTTAACAGGGCATATAATTAAGAGTTGGGGAGGGGCGAAAATTTGCAGCAATTAAAGACAGCAAAGAAATACACCACCATGCTTTAAATTTTCAAGAGCCCAAAAACAATTCTAAGTAAAGACAGCAAAGAAATTACAGTGTCACTGAAAGCCTACAATCTAAGTTTAATAACAAAAATAGCAATTACCAGTTACTGTAAAGCACTGATATGAATATGTTTCTTTCCCCTTCTGGCTTCTTCTGAGAAAACAAAAATCACTTGCTATCTCAATTCTGACTAAGCCCCACCTCCAGTTATCGCGTAGCTGAGGTCAGAGGCCAAACAGTTAGCACCCTTCACCCAGACTACAGGGCAAGTCAGACAAGCCAAGACTAAATTGGCAGCAATTAAAGACAGCAAAGAAATACACCACCACTACGTTTTAAATTTTCAACAGCCCAAAAACAATTCTAAGTAAAGACAGCAAATCCCACAATCTAAGTTTAATAACAAAAATAGCAATTACCAGTTACTGTAAAGCACTGATATGAATATGTTTCCTTCCCATTCTGGCTTCTTCTTTTTACGTTTTTTCTGTGATACTGCTTGTTAATTACATCTGCTCAGCGAGTAGGGGGCTCGGGGGAGCTGACTGCTGGGATCATCATAAGAGGTGGGGTTTCTGCTGTTTAAATTACCACGCCGCTCATACGCGGCTTGTCTACCTGCATTCCACGTTAATTGGCCTGCTGTTCCTCGAGATGATTCCCCTGCAGGGAGTCCAGAAAAGCTGCATAAGTGTGAGACTGTGTGTTTTACAATGTGTTTTCTGTGACACTGCTTGTTAATTACATCTGCTCAGCGAGTAGGGGGCTCGGGGGAGCTGACTGCTAAGATTATCATAGGAGGCGGGGTTTCTGGTGTTTAAATTCCCGCGTCACTCGCAAGCACGAGCGCCACTCCTAACAGAAATTGATCTTAGAAGTTCGGTTGATTTAGTTTGAGTTCTGTTTTATACCAAGAAAAATTAAGGAAGTGTTACAGAGAAGGTTATAGTATACTGCCTTAGTGTAACCCCCTAGGTGGTGCTATCCCAAGGGCTACTACCCATACCTGCTTGGCTAGTAGCAGGTTAAGGGGCCTGAGTTCTGAAACGGGTGCCTCCACCCGGAGGTAAGGGTTGGTAGTGGTCAAGCTAACCTGGGCACAGCCCTCCGGGACACTGTAACCCCCACCCTTCCTTACTAGTGGCCAGAACAATACACAGTAATCACTTTCACAATACCCCTGATGCACCACACAAGTACCCACACTGTTTGCACTTACCACCAGGGCTTTCCTCTGGCCCGGCCCTGGAGACCCCCTGTAAAACAAGGTTATACACAGCAAATAACGGCAGTACAGTACTCTTGCACAAACTGTAACCACAGTCAGGGTAAATGCAAAAAAGAGTTGGATCTGATTTATTTAAGGGACTTGAACAAGGGAGGGGTGTAATCAGATTAATTTGCTTAAAGGCTGTATCAATCAAACAGTTATGCATGCACTTCATTGTCCATAAACAGTCACACACTCTAGGTACCCAGATGGGGAATGGTGGGCTAGCCAGGAACGTTGCAGCTGGTTGGGGCCCTGTGATGGAAGAAAACAACATATACAACACACACTATTTGTAATCCGGAGCCAGAGGGCTCAGTTCGTGAAAAGAAAACAAGACAATCAGATGACACACTTTTAGATTAGGCTGTTGTTTCAGGGAGCTACCCTGATGATTACTCACGATACCCAAGACTGAACACAGGCTGGACGAAACTCGAGACAGCAGGTGGTTAATCTGGAGTGCCAGGAGAAGCAGGGCCCACACGAATCGCCGAGGCATCATTCCTGTTCAAGTGTGGAGCAGGGGGCTGATCCCCAGGCAGGTCTCTTGTCAGTGGCTTTCTCTGTGCAGTGGGGTAGTCTGGCAGGGCCAGCGTGACATGGCCCAGGCTGAATGGAGATGAACACAGATTCAGTCAGATTAGGCTGGATAAAGCTTTCAGCAAGTAGAACACAGTTCACAGAGTGTGAACCAAATCACGACCCACTTTCTCTACACAGCACATTTACATGTAAAGGATTCTACGGTACCAGCAAGCAGAACACAGTTCACAGAGTGGGGAACCAAATCACGACCCACTTTCAATACACAGTACATTTACATGTAAGGGAATTCTACTGTACTAGGCAAACCGCTCTCCGGTCACGATCGCAAAATCTCTGCACAAACTGGGGATTCAAAAGCAGCTGGAAATCCTGACAGGCCGATCGCATTCAGCAAAATCTTCAGTCTTCAGGTATGAGCCTGGTAAAAAATCAGTGGCTTACTTCGTTCTCACAAACTTGGATTTAGTCCAAAATAATTCTCTTCTGTCCCTCTCGGGGGCAACAGGCAGGCCACAACTCAGGCCTTTCCACAGTTCTCCCGCGCAAAACTACTCGGATGGCTGCTTGACTGTCTCAAGCATGTTGCTTCTTCAGCAACCAACTTAGATCTGCCTCTAACAGCAAGCAGCTTGGGAATTTCCCCAAGATCCAAAAGGTTCGGTTGGCTGATCTTCCTGTCAGTAACAACAAAGGCTCCCCCTTCAGGCACAAAAAGCCCAAAACTACAATTCCTACAGATTTTGACTCCAGGCAGCTCCTGTAGTCCAGCTTCATTTTAGGTCCCACCAGAACTGATAGGTCCAATTCGGCAGTCCAGGACCAAGAAAGTGAAGATAAATAAAACAGTCCTTGCTGCAAAGAAGGAAGGTTAGACAAACTACATTATCACTCTAAATGATTTTCAGCACATAGTTACATCTTTCAGTAGAGCTCCAGCTCAGATTACTTATGACTGCGATTCAGGCAGCTCTTAAAGAGACAGTGCACAGAGGCTATGTAGGCACTCTGTAGCAATCGCATTTAAACTGCAAAAGCATGGGACACCAGCATAACAGTGAGCATTTAGGGAAGCTCAAGGAAGACTTTTTGAGAACCCCCATTTGTAGGGGGGTTGCACCCTTCCCTGGCTGGAGAAAACTTGGCGTCTGCATCAAGTCGGTACCATCATGCATCAGTTAACATAAACTTATCACTTTACTATATATATTCACTACATTTCCCAAAACTTTGTCCATTCTGACAATACATTAGGCATATTTCACACAAGTCAAGTTGAACATTACTATACTAAATCAGGTAATAACTTCTTGCACCATGAACAATGCATGAGGGGGCCCTTCCCTGTTAGCTAACTTGGTGCTGGATGGGGCAGGGGCACCATGGTGAGAGGGCAGAACAAGTAACCTGGAATGGGCCATCAAGCTCAATTTGGGCAGTGAGCTTGGTGAAACATAGACACCTTTGTGAACTACATGGAGAGGCAAGTCCACAGGCCTCCCCAGAGAATCATAGCTGAAATGCAGTACTGGTTTGACAGCTCAGCCGGTCTTTCTGGGGGGAACAACCACAGTCTCTGTACCTTCAGCAACAGTCTTGGGGCTTTCATCATTTGTGAGGGGTGCCTCTGCCTGGATGGGAATGTCCAAACTTGGGGCACTGTCGGCTCCTCGCTCTGCAGGCTATTTCTACAACATTTGACTCATATTGCGAAGGCGCGGGTTGAGGCACTGAAGGGGGGTGGTCAGCACTCTCATAGTCACCTGCAGCTGGTGCAAAATGTGGCAGCCAGGCTGTTGACATGGCAGTCAAGATCTTGCCATGTCACGCCTGTGCTGCGCGAATTGCACTGCCTGCCGGTGCGGTGGAGGATCACCTTCAAGATCACGTTGCTGACCTATAAGACCCTACACGGACAGAAACCGGGTTACTTGCAAGACCTCCTTCAGCCTTACCGCCCCCTCTGTCCCCTCCGCTCCACCGACGAGGGATTGCTAGAGGTTTCCAGGGTCTGTCTTCAGACTTCAGGTGCTAGGGCTTTTGCTTTTGTAGCCCCGACCCTGTGGAACTCTCCACCTCGGCGAATTAGAGAGTGCCTGTTCACTGAAATGTTTAAATCCTCTTTAAAAACATTTATTTGGCCTAGCATTTGGGGAGGATGTTTAGTCTTATTTCTGCTGCCTTTTAATTTTGTGTGTTTTAACTGTTTATTGGTTGTTTTAATATTGTATATGCGCTTTGATTTCAGAAAAGTGCTTTAGAAATAAAATATGATTTGATTTGATTTCAAGTTTTAGTATGTCACCAGAAAGACTCACACCCTCAGCCCCTTCCTCAGGCAAATCATACAGTTCCACAATACACAGAGACTCGACATCTTTAGACGTGATACTTTGCACTTAACTTTCTGGGAGCATTGGCTCCAAGGATGAAGCTGGGGGGTAAGGCAGTCCAGAAGGTCCAGCTTCATCCACACAATTTATCAGGGTGTTATCTCAAAACAGCTGACTCAGTTCATAAGAGGGGTAATAGGCATGGTCGTATTCACTTTCGTCAGAAGTGGACTGACAGTCACTATCATTCTGAGCCTGCTGCGGAGGAAACCTTAAATCTGTGACGACTGGGGTAGGTTGACTCTGTGTCTTTCTTGCAGCAGCAAGAGTCACTGGCCCAGGGGAAGGAATCTCTGATTGTTCAGCCTCAATTATGACTTGGCCAATAGGTAGCAAGTGGTTACTGTGCATGGTCTTGACAGCTTCTGAGTCTTAAAAAACACCCACACGCACACACCCCAACCAGCCTTCCCAGTGCAGCATTTTGCTCCCTAACTGAACCCAGACACATACACATGCGTGCACACAAACACACACACACCCCTTCACCTCCACAGCCAAAGTACAGCAAGATCTCACTTCGAGGGAGAGCTCTTGCAGCAGGTTACATCATAAGGACTGAAGCCGGCAGGCACCAGAACCCCACGGAAAACTTCTAGCTAGCAGTGTATGGTGGGGGACCTCCCCCTGATCTCGGCCCACCCCTGCCATCGGCCAGCGGTATAAAAAGGGTGATCCCTCAGCCCCACCTCCATTCTTTTCCTGCCATTGACCCATGCACATCGGCTCCACGGACGCCTTCTGCTTCTGTCGACCACTTTTTTCTAAAAATAATTCAAGTTAACCATTTTCTTTGCATGTCTTCTCTCATGTCATCCTCCGTCAAGCGGCACCAGTCCAGTTGTGTTTGTGGCAAGCAAATACCATCGAAAGACAGCCATTCAGCCTACCTCTTCTGTCTGAGCCCAGCCCACAACACCGAAGCCTGCCAGCATTGCCAGAAATTCAACAACAGGACCAGGATTCGCCACCAGAAAGACCTCAAATTTTTCTTGCTAGAGAAACAGTTTGCAGCCATGCAGAAGGAGACCCAGGGAAAAAGTTCTTCATCTTCCCCTGTCTCAGGGGCTTTGACTTCTTCAGGCCATCATAAGGACAAGAAGTCATTAGGGGAGAAGGACAAGGACAAGCCCTCTGCAGCCTCCCATTTCCGGTCACCGCACAAGTCGGGCTCCAGCCCCGGGTCCTCCTCCAAGGGGAGGATGGACTCGACTCCCCAGGCTGCCCTCACATTATCTGGGCTACCTGTGGTCAGGCCTCCCGCCCTGTACTGATGCCGGGTGGAGGTTCTTCTGGGTCTGGGACTCAACCCATCAGCCCCAGAAGCTATGGCCCTTTTCTCAGACTTCGGGCCAGTAGCTAGGTGGCTCGGCCTGCTCTTCCTTGGGTGGCAGGTCCTTACCAGTCGTCTGCCTGGCCAAGGCGTCCTCCAAATCAACCACAGTCTCCAGCGCTGGCTCCCTGGACTGTCGCCGGGGGCATGAGCTCACCTCCCTTGGGAGAGTGACTCCTCTGCCCTCCTCTGGGCTTATTTCCCCTCAATGGGCCTCATCCAAGCCGATGCTGGCCACAACCCAGACCAGTGCCAGCGCATGCCCATCCCTTTGATGCCAGCATCCCCGGCGTCTGTTCTGGTGACCGCCCAGCCAGCATCACAGGCCCTTGTGTGTCACCGGACACCGGCCATATAGAGACTCTGCTGACACTGGAGGGACCGGTGCCTGACCAATGGAAAACACTGGATGACTGCACTCTGAAGCAACCCACACCAGCTACCCCTAATCCACATGAGCCAGCACCACCTCAGGGTCTGACGCCTGTCCCATCGAACCGTCCAATGCCAGGTGCTCCCCCTGAGCCTAGGATCCCACTATTGGATGTCAAAGGGCTCTTTTTGTCCTGGTGGAACACCATTAAGGGCGATCTTCTTCCACAGAAGCCTCCCTATCCCCCCATTAAGGAGCCTACTCTCGAGTCCCCTCCAAAACGGCCTTCTCCTAAACACAAAGAGCATATTTCCCAACACAGGGAACTGACCCTACAGCTGGAGGTTTTGGACGGGTGATTCGGGCTGTAGAGGTAGGAGACATCACTCCTCTAGGTTTTTAGATAGGCACAGACACCGGTCTAGAGGACATCGGTCCTGGCGTTCCTCCTCCAGGTCTGCTTCATCAGAGGATTCTAGCCACAGCTCTTCCTCCTCTTCCAGGTCTTCCCTTTTGGGAGGTGCTCCTTCGCCTCCGGACCATAAGGACACCCCCAGGTCCCCGCCTGTCGACCCATCTTTCATGGACGTTATGCGGCACATCCAAGCTAATATGGGATAGGATACAGAAGACCTGGATCCTGAAAGACATTGCTTGGCAAAATACCTCTGTCAGCAGGATCCTAAGCCCATAGTGGTACCACCCTTGGTTGATACCTTTCAGTACATCACCAGGATTGCCTGGAAGCACCCTTCTTCTTCTTTGGCAGTTCCAAAAAATCGGACTGTCTCTACAGAGCCCCAGGGAAGAACCCTTTTTGGGAGAACACCCTCTGGCGGATTCCTTAATGATCACAACTGCCCATGACAGGTCTGAATGGCCCAGGCACCTGAGCACCCAGCCTCCCGACTGGGAGTCAAAACAGTTGGACCAACTTGGCAAGAAGGTATCCTCCTCTGCCACTTGCACCATTTGCTCACTGAATTTCCTAACGCATATGGTCCAGTATCAGAACACCCTCCGGGAGCAGGGCAAGGAACTGGCTCAGGCCTTACCAGATGTTGCTCAGAGTGCAGAGCTGCTCAGTCTATTAAAGCCTGGATCGGACATGGGCACTCACATTCTGAATTCCTCTTATGATTCAGCAGACACAGCAGCTGTGGCTACAGCCACAGGTGTCTGCATAAGAAGGCATTCTCCCCAGATATCCAGGCCAGCATCATGGACGCCCCTTTTAAGGGCCTGGTCCTATTCGGAGAGGAATCTGAGAAAATAATTACTTGGTTCCAGGACTCTGGCTAGGCTGTCCGGTCCATGCATGCTATGTACAGGGCTAACCAAAAGCCATCTAAGTATCAGTCCTTTTGTTGCTCCTCTGGTCAGCAGCCAGAGGACAGCAGCAACAGCGAGGCACCTTTAGACAAAATGCCACCTCTCAGAACCCAGGAGGCACCGCTCCCAGGGCTGCCAAGTCCCCCCAGACTGCCCTGTCTACTCCAAGCGCCTCTGCCTGACTCCCTGCCTGACCCCCTCCCTAGCTGAATCTCTGGGAGAGGCAGTGGGAGGGGTCACTTCACCCTTTGTCTAGAGGGTTGGAGCATTATCACATCAGACCGTTGGGTCCTGCAACTGATAGAGAAACCACATACACTCCAAGCAGGTGGCTAACAAAGCACCAATAGCTGCGCCAGAAGCAAAAGTAAAAGTACTCACAAAAGAACCAGCAGACAGGTCGGCTCCTCACTGCTATCTTAAATCCAGGATAAATCCACACACGTTATAGGAAGGATAAAAGCCATATTTTATTAAATGGTCTGGCAAACCAGTAGTCCACGATACCACAGTGCCCCTCCCCAAGACCAGCCAAATGTTTTCGCGCTATATGGTGTCGTTGACTACTGGTTTGCCAGATTATTTAATAAATTATGTTTTTTATCCTTCCTACAATGTGTGTGGATTTTTCCTGGATTTAAGGTAGCAGTTAACTGATAGAGAAAGGACAAACAATACAATTTCTAGAGGTGCCACCGTACAATCCTCCTCCACCCTCTCGCTATTCCACATCCCTCGCAGTCCTCATCCAAGAGGAAATCCAGGTGGTACTTTGCAAACAAGCCATAGAGCCAGTCCCAGCTACCCAAAGAGAGAAGGGCTACTATTTATACTTTTTCTTGGTTCCCAAGAAAACCAGAGATCTTCGCCCCATCCTGGATCTCAGCAATCCAAACAAATACGTGGAGTACAAGAGGTTCAGGATGGTTACCCTTCCAGGCCTGATCCCTCTTCTTCATCAGGGAGATTGGCTTTGCTCGCTGGACATGCAGGATGCGTACCATCACATACTGATCGCCCAGTCCCACAGAAGGTTTTTGGGGTTCCTTTTCTAGGGCCACCACTACCAATTCCGAGCTCTGCTGTTTGGCCTATCCTTGGCTCCTTGGGTCTTTTAGAAATGCCTAGCGGTAGTGGCACTGGGTTCCACCCTCTGAATGCGCTGGCTGTTGTGTGTCCTGTCATTAGAGCACCAATCCTGCAAGTCATCAATTGCATTTCATGCAGGGAGCTGTGCCCCCCATCACCCTCCCTCACCCCCTTATTTAGGATTCTAACTCGGGGACTCTTGGTTTGGCACCATAATGATGGGCGCTGTGCCTGGCGCTCCAAGGGTGGGCAGCGGCATTAAGGAGGAAAGGCCATTATGTCTTCCCATACTTGGATGACTGGCTTCTCTCAGCCCCCTCCAGGGAAAAACTTGCACAGCATGGAAGACCCCTTTTCTTTTTTCCACGACCTGGGAATCACATTGAACCTTCCAAAATCTTCCCCATAGCTGAGCCAAGGGCTACAGTTCATGGGGCATTACTGGACACCATACAAGGCAAAAGCCTTCCTGCCTCTGGTCAGGGTAGATCGCCTCCAAGCTAATGCTTGGGGAGTCTCTTCGGCTCACCTGGTTCTGGCCAGAGTGGTCCTCCGACTTCTGAGTCACATGGCAGCAGCCATTGCAACTGCTCAGTTGGCACGGCTGCACATGAGGGTGACCCAGTGGAACTTGAGAGTGCAGTGGGATCAACGCAGGACTGGACCAACCTATGAGAGTCTGAGTCAGTTTGGAAGACTCTACAGTGGTGATTAATTTCCTCCAACCTTTCCAGGGGAATGCCCTTCCGAGGGACGCCTTCTCTCCAGTCCCTGACCACGGACGCCTCCGTCCTCGGCTGGGGAGCTCACCTTGCAGATCATTGGACCCAAGGTATATGGTTCGCTTTGGAGAAAACCCTCCACATCAGTGTGTTAGAGATGAGGGCGATCCTGTATGCCATGCTGGTTTTCCGACCAATCTAGCCTGGGGCCACCTTCTTATCCAGATGGACAGCATGTTGGTGGTCTTTTACATCAACAAGCGGGGGGAAATCATTCGTATCACCTCTGCAGGGAAGCCATGAGGGTATGGTACTGGGCCATCGAGCACCAGCTGGAATGATCAGTTGTACATGTTCCTGGTATCCAAAACACATTGGCCGACAACCTAAGCCGGTCTCGGTGCAAAGCTCACCAGTGGGAACTTATGCAATCGGTAGCAGAAGAGCTGTTCATAAGATAGGGTTGTCCCGAGTTGGACCTCTTCTCATCCCCACTCAACGATTCAACGCCAGACTGCCCAGTTTCTGCTCACTAGATCTAGGGCCTGGTGTTTGCTGGCGAGACACATTGTCCTTTTGCTGGACAGAGAGATTCCTTTATGCTTTTCCTCCCTTCCCGCTAATTCAGAGGGTGGTTCTCAAATTACAGTCAGACGGAGCGGACATTATCCTGATTGCTCCCTACTGGCCTCGACAGATTTGGTTCCCTCTACTTCAGCAACTGGCAGTGGAACCTCCACTTCCTCTGCCTCTGAGCTTGTACGTGATCTCCCAGGAGAGAGGGACCCTAGTCCATCCGGACCTCAGGTCGCTACACCTGCGTGCATGGCTCCTACAGATATAGTCGTTACCCGGTTTGGGGTTTCCCCTAGAGTAGTGGATGTCCTTGTAGCTGCCAGGAAGCCCTCTACTAGGGCTACCTACGTTATGAAGTGAAAGCGGTTCTGCATCTGGGCCCCCGCTTGTAACCTGTATCCCTTTACCTGTCTGGTAAACTCTGTTCTCGAGTACCTCCTTTCTCTGTCGTATTTGGACCTTAGCTACTCTTCCATAAAGGTGTATCTGTCTGTTGTTTGTGCATATCATGCGCTAGTGCAGGGCATGGCTCTTGCTCAGTTGGATTTACTTCACAATTTCCTGCAAAGTATCCTGCGTCTGAAACCTCCAATCAGGGATCCCATCCCCCCAATGGACCTTTTGTTTCTTTTGGAGAAACTTACTTTGCCTCCCTTCGAGCCATCCGTGAACTGCGAGCTGCACTTTCTGTCGTGGAAAGCGTTGTTTTTAGTTGCCATTACTTCTGCTCGGAGGATTTCCAAGCCCCAGGCTGTAATGTGCAAAGAGCCTTATTTAGTTTTCCACAAGGACAGGGTGTCCCCGTGGGCATATCCTAAGTTTCTGCCTAAGGTGGTGTCTGACTTTGCCCTCAGTCAGGCCATCCATCTTCCAGTTTATTATCCAGAGCATTAAAAGCAAGGGGAGGCTCTACTGCACACTGGAAGTTCACCGGCTTCTTTCTTATTATTTGACTCGTACCCGGGATCTCTGAAAATCTGATCAGTTGTTTGTTTCATTCGCCCTGAAGACTTTAGGGGCTTCTGTTTCCAAACAGACTTTGTCTAAGTGGTTGGTTCACCTCATTGTTTACAGCTACCAGAAGTACGACAAGCCTTTACTGGACCTGGTTAAAGGCCATTCTACCAGGGAAATTGCTGCTTCCTTTGTGTCTCTGTGTAACATGTCAGCGGCAGATATCTGCGCAGCTGGCACCTGGAGTTCAGTCCATACTTTCATTAAGCTTTACAGTTTGGACATCGCTTTCAGGCGCAGAACAGGCTTTGGCCTCACTTTCCTGCAGGTACTACTTTCATGAGGATTCCAGCTTTCTGCTTTTTTCCTCCACCCGTCTGTTAAGGGTTGTCCTCGTACTGCTTGGGACTCAGTCCTTCTGTTATAACCTGCTGCAAGAGCTCCCCCTCAAAGTGAGATAGTTCAGTTACATAAGAACTTACCATAACAGTAGATTTTAGCGAGGAGCTCTTGCAGCAGGTGCTGCTTTCCCTCCCTCCTTCCCCTTAGTAGCTGCTTCCGCATTATCTGCTAATTCCATGCATATATCCTCAGTTTGAGGATCCTCCTAGGTTCTCCAATCCTTTTCCTGTGCCATAGTCTCCAGCGGGTGAACTGAGGTGTGGCTGGGGGACCGCCTCTTTTATGCTGTTGGCCGACAGGGGCGGGCCAATGTCAGGGGGTGGTCCCCGGCCATAAACTGCTAGCTAGTTTTCTGTGGGGTCCTGGTGCCTGTTGGCTTTAGTCCTTATAGTGTAACCTGCTGCAAGAGCTCCACTCGAAGATCTACTGTTACGGTAAGTTCTTACATAACTGTACTTTTCTTCTAAGAACCCCCTCCCAAGACATACACAGAAAGTAGCTGTTGAGTTGAGAACAGCACACGATGCAGCAGCCTGGCAAAACCTTTCATATAGAAGGCTAAAACAAATGTCTCATTGTGATACAAATTCCTCCCCTCCCCAACAGAGTTTCACTTCTCAACCGATCATCAGTACAGCTAAAGCTCCCCAACTCCCGGTCACCTTTCATAATTAATTAATTAATTTCAAAAGTTTCACCAGGAAAGACCTACTGAGCTGGTAACAGCTTGTTTCCAGATGTGTCCTGGGGGAGAAGAGAAGACAAAAACATATACAAGTATAATTCATTAAGTAGTGAAATAAAATTGGAATACTACAGTAAATCAAAGTAAACAAAATATAAACACTTAAGAATAAATTGTCAAAGAGAGCCGCAGCCCTCTGTGCCACTGTGCTGGCCATTCCTTTATCTCTAAATGCTGTCTTGGCTCCATTCCCTCCTACTTTGCTTTCCTCCTCATCTCCTCCCCTTCCCCCAACCACCACCACCACCACAACTTCCTACCACCTTCACAACACTGGCTAGCTCTCTGTTGCGCTCCCCTCAAGGAAATCCATTGCTAGTGAAGCTGCCTTCTCCTTCCCTGTTCTCCAAACTTTGGGGTTCTCTCACCCCTGCCGTCTGCCCTGCCCCTTCCCATGACTCGGTCACCTCTCTCCTCCATGTCTTCAGTGTTCACTCCTGCAGTTGTCGCTGATACTGGACCCTGGGCTGCTGCCCACCAGCTTCCTACCCCTGCTTCCGTTTGCCCTGTACCTACACTAGTGCATTCCCCTTGTCCCCCTTCCCATTTCCACAACCATTTTCCCCTCCTAAACCCAGTATTGCCGTCTGCACATTGCAGATGTTATGCTCCAGCATCCTGTTGTATTGTAGTGTATTTTACTTGAATAGAATCTGTGTCTTTGCACAATTGTATTTATAGTGCTTGCTTACCTATTTTTATTAATTTAATTTATTGTCTCTTAGTGTATCTCTGGTCCTCTCTTTCCCCTTTGCCCCAGGACACATCTGGAAATGAACTGCTACCAACTCTGCAAGTCTTTTCTGGTAAAAACATTTGAAGTAAATAATTTCCGGCTACTGCATTTTTTAATATTTACAGAGAAGACCAATCTTGGCTCCCACTTTCTTCAACAGTGTCTCTACATGGGTACTACCCATACAAAAATCCATGTACTTACAGAAGATGACCTTTTCCAAATAACCAACCTTCAGTGTTTTTACATTAATTTAGGATGATGGAATCTGTTTCAGTTTAGCAGGCAAGCCAAATGATCTCACTTTAGTATTTGATGAATTTGTCTCTGATTTGGAATGAACCAACAAAGGCTGAATGAAGTTTGTCAAATCTTAACTGGCGTTCTAGTTGGACTACAGTAGGAGATGCTTCGGAAGCATAGACCACCATGTGATCTGCATAAAGCTGGTAGTTGACCAGTCAATGCTTGTGGTGCCCCTTCCCATACCATTCATATACAGTATATAGAGGTTAGTTAGCACCCCAGTACAGACCCTTGGGGTACTACTCTTGACAACATCCGCTAGCTCAGATTCCTGTCATTTACAGAAGTTCTTTGAGTTCAATTAGACCAAGTAGTTTATAATCCAAGAAACAACGTTTGGACTGAAATTAACAGAAGTTGTTGCTTTAACAATATAAAGTACCATCATCTGTGCCGAACGCCACAGAGAGATCAACAAGGATGGCTCTGGCATACTTCCAGGAGTTCACAGACTGTTGATGTCATCCAAGGCATTTGACACAGCAGAGATTGTGCAATGATGCTTGCAAAAAAACAGATTGATAGGGATCAGATAAATAGTTAAAAAAACATGTATTTTGAAAGTGGCAGCAGGATGTTGTGGTTTGTAGCTCTTTCTGCTACATTGTTCCTTTACAGAGCTTAGCGTCATCATTCATGATGAAATATGCTGCTATTTTTGATAACTTTAATAAACACTGTTCTCATAAACAGTTTTACTTCTTAATTAACTGCATTAATTTGTATTTATTTCTATCATGTTTATTTTCTTTTGCCATACTATTTTGATGCCTTAAGGAATAAAATGTAGTATACATTCAATACCAGTGGGAATGAAGAGCGCTGTATAAATAGAGGATTTCAGAGGAGGAGGAAACTTCCGGTGGGGTACTCAGTTGTGAGAGGAACAGATTTGGGATTAGGAAAGGGTGAGAGGCAGTTAAGGGGCCTGCATGGCACCATGGCCCAGAGAGGCTTGTAAGTGGATCCTGAGGATCGTTAGAGCAACAGGACAGGAGGGAGGGAGGGAGGGCTGGATGTCATTGTTTACATGGCGGCCCCTGCGTAGGCCCTGAGGGTGACTCTTGCTTGCTTAGGATTCTGCTTTGTATTATAATGTAATTACTCTCTGCTCTAGGCGGGGTTCTGTCTGGTGCACTCTTTTGGTGCTTCTGTTACTGTATAGAAATGTATTTACTGTACGCCGCTGGGTGGTGATTTTTGTCTGATGTACTGTTCTTATCTTTAGCTTATTCTGAGTATGTTTTTTCCTACTGAACTGTGTTAAATTCTTGACTGCTTGTTTAGTGTCACCTGGCTCTACTTGATCCTGTGCAATGTATAATTGTATCTTATTGTTCTCTGTATGGACTTGTCCTTCATTGCACTCTCCCGGGTCGTACCTGAAAATAGGCAGTTGTTTTGTCTAGTGTGCTTACCTGGTCAACAAAAGCTAATAAATAAATAAATACATGGGGACTAATGACCTGGCTAGGGATGGGGCTGGGATAATGTAGTGGGAGTTTAGGAAGCTGGGGAAGGGTCTTAGACATTTAGCGCACATGGTGGCTTTTGCTAAGGTGTAACCTGTCTGGCAGTGTCAGTGGCTCAGTAGGTAGCACACTCGCCTCTGAAGCCAGGAGATCAGAAGGCTGTGGCTTCTAGCCCCACACCAGGCAGTTGGGTTAATATCCCAATACTAACACTGCAATGCAGCATGAGGGGGGTGCTGCACTCCTGAGGTGCCATCTTTCGGATGAGACATTAAATCGAGGACCCATCTGCCTATTCTGGTGGTAGTTCAGGTGGATGTTAAAGATCCCATGGCACTTCTCGAAAAGAGTAGGGGAATTTCCCCGGTGCATTGGCCAAATGTTGCCCCATTCACTAAAAATGCCACCAACAGATTAATCTGGTTCAAGGTCAGTTGGCATTCATCTGTATCCCCCTCCCCCAGGTCGTGGCTGAAAATAGGCAGAATTTGTCTAGTCCAACAAAAAATGAATAAGCAAGGGGAGGAGAAGACTCTCCACATAAGGAGCTTTAACGTATGGCTGAAGGAATGGTTCAGATAGGAAGGATTCCGTTACATTGGGGACGGGAAACCCAACTGGGAGGATAAGGGCCTGAGCAGCGATGATGGCCTGCATCCATCCGGGAAGGGAACTGCAGTCCTTAGTGGAACTGGATGGTTTAAATGTTACTTTGAACATTTAAACTAGTCAAAATGAGTGGCAGAAACTGCCCCCCCAACAGGCCGAAGTAGAGAGTAGGGAGAACCTGAGGGGAGATGAATCCCCAAGGGTGCAGATTAATACCTCTACGCCACACGTACCTGCACCTGTCCGCGCTAGTCCTATTGCCATTTCAAACTACAGTCCAGTCACTACTAAAGTGGGCCCACACCAAGACAAAGTCTAACCCAAGACTGCTCCATTAATCCCCACCAGGGCCCACTATCTTGTCTCTGATCTCTTGTTATTCTGCTTAGCTATCACTGTGTATGAGCCTACATCACTGCACTGCACAGGATGTATGTAACTGCTTAGCTAATACTCTGTATAGGTACTCATCAATGTATTATAATGCTTAATAATATTTGTGCATCTACCGTCCAATTAGTTATGTAACGTTGTCTTTGCTGTATTACTGTCATGTCTGTATTTATGTCACCCGACGAGGAGCCTTTGGAAATGACTACATGACTCAAAGGATTGTAATTCTGATATTCTAATAAATAAATAAGTAAATAATAAAGGAAACAGAGTGGTAGAGACAAAGGGGGCAGAGAAGAGACCGGGAGCATTAAAAAGAGTGGGATGAAGGGGGGGGGAAGGAAAATAAGGGGGGCAACAAGCAGAGTGAAAACTAAATCTGGATGACCATATAAGCGAATGCTAGAAATCTAGGAAATAAGATTCCGGACCTAGTGACCATCATGGCAGAGGCTGATCTGAATATTTTGGCCATTACCAAGGTCATGGTGCACTGAAAACCATGACTGGGACATGGCCATACCAGGCTATGTTCTGTTCAGGAAGGGCTGGATGGGAAGGAAAGGAGGTGGTATGGTGCTTTATATGAGGGAAAGCATAAAAGTGACAGAGGTACAGGGAATACAGAGGGAGGCAGAGGTATTGTGAGTCACCCTGGAGATGGCAAATGGAGCCACTGTTCACACTGGAGTGATCTACAAACTTTGAGCACAGGGGAGGAATTAGATAAGGTACTGGTGGAAGCCACTGGCAAGATGGCAGAAAAGGGGGAGGTGCTGCTGTTGGGGGACTTCAGCCAGCCGGATGTAGATTGGAGCATCCCAGTAGTGGCTTCCGCTAGAAGCATGTAGGTCCTGGACTCTCTGCAGGGGGCATGGTTGGCCTGTCACCGGTGTTTAGGTTCATAGGCCGAATAACCCTACGTTATAGTGCCACAGTTATGTTATACCATGTTATGTTTTTGTATGTTAATTTTTCTGTTTTCCTGTACAGTATATCTGGGAATGTTTAAATTCTAGTTTCATGGACTAAGATGATTTTTGTTTTTTGAGTAATCTATTTTTCCGCCCCGTGCTTGCTGGTCCTTCACTCCTTCGGGCCCTATCAAGCTCCCTCTGACCCCTTCTGACCTGTCTCGGCCACCCTCGGATCCCCAGATCGCAGTCGACCCCCGGGATATCCCGGTATATTCCTTTTACCAGGCGGGTCCCTCTCTTCCGAGGGGGAAGGCACTGGGGAAGGGGATAGCCCCAGCGCACGCTTTCTAGGGCCCGGGGATACTGCTGGGGAACAGGAGGCACTGGAGGCCCCTGAGAAGCAGAGGGACGTCATCCGAAGGCCAGCTAGCTATTTTCCTGGCTTTCTTAAGGTGCGTGATGTCTGGACGTGCTGTGAAGAGCCGGCTCGTCACGCACCACCCCAATGGTCCTGACGCGCTCACACTGGCCTCCACCAGTGGTCGCTGTGGCACTGGGTCATGATCCCTTTCCTCCCTGGAGACAGCGAGCAGTCGTGGGACGCCCAAGCTGCCTCACCCCTGGCCAGCCCTCCAGCTATCCGAGCTCGTTCCCGAACCCGGGTCACTGGCATCGCAAGCGGAAATCCAACCGCTGCACCAACGGGCCGGCCTATGATGATTTTAATATGAGACTATAACTTGTTTAGGTGTACAGCGCCTGTCATTTAGACCATATAAGATGAACATTTATTATTATATGGACTTTAGTGGGATTTGACTACTCGATTATCATTAATACTGTTTTTCAGTTGCAATATTCAGGGGCCTTTTGAGCCCTGTGATGTAATTACTGTACCCGAAAATATTAATAAACATTAAGTTAGAAAAAGAAAGCAAGAGGAAAAAGAGATCACTGTGGTTCTCGAAAGAGGTGGCTGAAAGGTAAAGACTAAAAGGGTAGCATTCAGAAGGTATAAGGAGATGCAGAGGGAGGAGGATAGGGAGTGTATCAGGGAAACAGAAGGAAACAGGGAAAGCAGTAAGGAGTGCAAAGTCACAGACTGAAGAGAGAATAGCCCAGTAGTTAATGATGGGGATAAGACATTTGTTAGGTATGTAAGTGAAAAGATGACTACCAGGGGGAGGATTGTAAGGTTAAAAAGGGAAGGGGAACTGAGCAGAGGGGGACCAGGAAAGGCAGACATCCTGAACAAATACTTTTGCTCAGTGCTCACAGGGGGGCACAAAAAAGTAACAGAAGCTTTGTAGGAGATGCAGAGGGAGGAGGATAGGGTGTATCAGGGAAACGGGGAAAGCGGTAAGGAGCGCAGAGTCACAGATTGCAGATGGAATAGCCCAGCAGTTAATGATGGGGATAAGACATTTTTTAGGTATGTGAGTGGAAAGAGGACGACCAGGTAGGATTGTGGGTTACAAAGGGAAGGGAACTGCAGAGGGGGACCAGGAAAGGCAGACATCCTGAACAAATACTTTGCTCAATGTCTCAGAGGAAGGGGGCACAAAAAAGTAACAGAAGCTTTGTAGGAAGGGAGGTGGGCACTAGTCCTTTTTCAAAGGAGATGATCCTGAAGGGACACGCTAATCTGAAGGTGGACAAACAATGGGGCCAGACGGGTTGCAGCCAAGGGTATTGAGGGAGCCCAGGGAGGTGCAGGCTGCACTTCTGATGCATTTTTTTTTAATAGTTTGCAGGATTTTTTTCCCTGTGTTGTTTTTTTTTTTTTTTTTTCTTTGGGGTCCCATCCCTGTGCCCTTGCCTCGCGTGCGCATGTGGAGGTGAGCATGCACCGCAGTACTGAAGCGCCCTCTCTCTACTTTGCTGCTTATCTGCACTACCCTCGGACCTCCATCCGGGGGCAGCGGAACTATGTTGGGTGACAGGTGTCCTCTACAGGAGAAGAGAGCTGCCTTCCGGCTGCTTGATCCTGCTCCGTCCTTCCCCCCAGCCAGCACCCGGACCCTGGTCACCGGTGTGGTGTGAGGTAAGGCGTCCAGCGCCTCAGCCCTCAGCGCAGTCGGGCTGGCCCCTGACAGTCCTGTTTAACAACTCACTGGAAACAGGAGTTCTTCTGGAGGACCGGAGGGGGTCAGATGTAGTCCCACTTCACAAACGTGGTAGTAGGGAGGAAGCTGGCAGATAGGCCAGTCAGCCTGACATCACTGGTAGGAAAGTTCATAGAATCACTGCTGAAGGATAGAGTAGTAGAATATCTTGAATCCAGTTGATTATAAAACCCGAGACAGCATGGCTTCTTGGCTGGGGGGGGAGGGGTTTATGTCAAATGACTCAGATTTCTTTGACTGGGTGACCAGTGAATTAGATCAGGGTGGAACAGTGGACATGGCCTACCTAGATTTCAGTAAGGCTTTTGACACCATACCACATAAGAGACTAGTAAGCAAGCTGGGTAACTTAGGAGTGGGTCTAAAGGTGGTAAACTGGATAAGAAATTGGTTAGGGGATAGGCTACATAGGGTGTTGGTAAACAGGGCTCACTCTGAGGAATGGAGGGTGATCAGTGCTAGGAGCAGTCCTCTTTAATGTCTGTAAAAGTGACATGGCAGAGGAGCTGGAAGGGAAGGTCTACCTGTTTGCGGCTGACAACAAAATGTGCAATAGGGTGAAAACTCCATTGAGTGGAAAAGATGAGCAAGTCATGACAAACCAGAGGAGTGGTCAGGGGTATGGCAGCTGGGTTTCAGTGTGAAAAAGTGCAAAATAATGCACTTAGGGCACAGGAAACCAGGGGCGGAGTACAAAATGGGTGGAGTGGTACTAATGACTACTAAACAGGAAAGAGACCTGGGGTAATCATATTGGATGACCTAAAAGTGGCCAGGCAGTGCAGTAAGACAGTCAGGAGGGCTAGTGGGATGCTGGGGTGCAGAGGAAGGGGTATCACCAGCAGTAAGAGGGAGATGTTGTTGCTTCTGGTAAGACCCCATCTAGAGTCCTGTGTCCAGTTCTGGAGACCCCATCTCTGGAAGGACACAGGGTGGAGCCGGTCCAGAGGAGGGCAACTAAAATGATGCAAGGTCTGCATCAAAAGCCACCCTACAGGGGAGAGACTGAGGGACCTCAGTGTGTATACCCTGGAAGAGAGGAGGAATATGACGGAGACCTTTAAATACCTCATGGGGTAAACGGTACAGGAGAGAAGTGTTTTTCAGAAGAGAAGGTGCTCAAGAATAAGGGGGCACGCCATGCTGGAGGGGGGTAGATTCAGGAGAGATGTGAGGAAGTACTTCACAGAAAGAGTGGTGGATTTCTGGAACAGCCTCCTTGCTGGGGGTAGTGGGAGGGGTTCAAGAGTGCATGGGATAGTCACAAGGGTATCATAGTGGAAAGGAGGGGAAGGGAGAAGGAACTCTAGATCAAGTAGGGTCTGCGTTGATCATGTAAGTAGGGAAAAATGGGCAGACTGGGTGGGCCAAGCAATCCTTATCTGCCATCAAATTCTGTGATCTTCCGGGTTTCTCAGTCATCAGGTCACACCGTAGGAACTTCACTGTCAGTGAAGCAGGATCCACACAGAGGATTTTCCAGCAGTACCACTGGGGCTGCCCACGCCTACGTCTGAACCCTGTAAAGGCGTGAGCGGCTCTGCTCCCTCCTCGGTTCGTTCCTGCTGTTCGTTTGGGTCTCTGCAGAAACTCTGATGCAGTTCACCCCACTTTTGCTTATGATTTTTTCTAACACAGAAACATAGAATTTGACAGCAGATAAGGACTGCCTGGCCCATGTAGTCTTCTACCCCAGGTTTCAGAATCTCTTTTGAACAAGAAATTCCTTTACCTTGTTTATGTCGAGAGTTACTCCTTCCACTTCTCTCTTCTGTCTCTGCCACTATGGAAAGATGATTGCCTCTTCAGATGACCACAACCTCTGTGTCTGCTGTCTTGGGCATGACCACAACGTTTCTGACTGTGAGCTCTGCCAGAAATTTAACCAAACAACCCTTAGCCGATGCAAAAAGGCTTTGAAGAAATTCCTCATGGAGCAGTAGGTAGCTAGTTCTGGGCAGTGGTCCCCTGGAGTCCTTCCTTCTCAGCTGCTGGTGGGTTCATCGAGGTCCCAGGCCTTGAGGGCGTGAGTCAAGTCCTTGGGGGGGGTCACAAAAAAGACAGCAAACGAGACTGCTTTCCCTGGTGGCGCTCCCACTCCCCAATGGCCTCCTCCTCTTCTTCCTCTGGGGGCATTCTGTTGGCTGCGACTGCACCAGCATCTTCTGCAGTCCAGGCTTCTGCATCTTCCAGGCCCATACCAATAGTGCTTCCTCCTGTTTCCCAGGGAGGCTGTCCATTGACCCTCTGGTTATTGGTTCCCCTGTCTGTCGACATCAATGCCTGCCCTTCCATCACGGCCTGATGGCTTCTCCAAGCTCTCAGATGTCGGGGCCCTCAAATCCCAACAGATGGTTTGTCCTGCCATTGACCTTAACGTGATTTTGGCCCGGATCACTACAGCTCTGGTGCACCAGTTAGGTTCATACAGGCCTGGGTCCCTGGCGCTGCCGACCACTCTATAGTCATTGATGCCTATTTGATCTCCTCGTTCCAAGCCATGTAGGGTGCCATCAGTGCCTCACTTGTTGGACTTCGAGTTAGAGCAGGTCCGCATTAAGGAACAGTGCCATCCTGACCTTATCCTCCCTGAGGAAGAGGAACAGGAGGAACTTCTTTCCACAGATAGATCCACTGCTTCTTCAGTGAGAAAGGACTCTGTTAAACATACTCCCATGTCCCCTCCTGAAGATCCTACCATTTTTAATGTGATGAAGCAGCTGTCCTCCGCTATGAGCTTCCACACTGAGGAGGAAGATGCCACCAGGAGAGACCGGGTGGACTTCCTGGGGATTCCATAATCTCCCCGTAAGGGCATTCTTCTCATTCTTCCAGCCTTGAGGAATGCCACTGCTGCAGCTTGGTACTACCCAGACATGGTTCCTGCCATGCCCGCAGGGCAGACAAACTATATCATGCCCCTTAGGGTCTGCCTTATTATGCTGCCCAACTGGAAGCCGATTCTGTGGACATTAGAACAGCACGTGAAGGGTCCAAGGTGCTCAAGCACCACTGCTCCCTCCCCCATGACAGGGAATCCAGGCGGATTGACCTTTGGGCAAGAGGGTTTATGCCTCCTCCACTTTGGGACTTCAGATTGCTAACTATCCATCACACATGGTCCTGTACCAAAACACCATCTGAAAGAAGGGTAAGGCGGCTGCCCAAGCCCACCCAGAATGTTCCCAGAAACAGGAGGTTCTCAAATCCTTGCAGGCCACCGTGGATATTAGTAATTGTCTCCTCAGGGCCTTGTATGGCATTTCAAACATGGGTGCCAGGGCTGCTGCCACAGGCATTTGCCTTCGTAGATGCTCCTGGCTGAGGGTCTCAGGATTTGCAGCAGATGTCCAATAGAAAGTGCTATATGCCCTCTTCAGTGGCTCTAAGTTATTTGGACCAGATGTCCAGGATATCATTAATGACATACAGGCATCTGGTAGGGCTATAAAGTCTGTCCATTCACTTTGTCATACACAGCCTAGAAGCAGGCAGTGCCCATCCTTTCACAAGGTGTCCCATAAGTCCAGAGCAGGCTCCAGTCCCCAGGGCAAAAGAAAAGCCTTCTCTACCTTGTCTACCCCCTTCTCCTTGGGACTTGCCACTAAGTGACCCAGGGGCAACGAATCAGCCCCAATGGCCGGATCCACCTCTGCCTGACTCCTTGCTGCCCCCCTTTCAGGTCCCTGACCAAGAGATGGTGGTCGGAAGTCAGTTCGCCCTCCATCTCAGTCAGTGGAGAACCATCACTTCAGATGCCTGAAGTCTTCAGATTATAGAGAGGGGTCACACTGTGAAACTTGTAGAGCTGCACCCAGAGACTGCTCCATTACCCTCCACCTATACCCTGGCCAATCTGATGGTCCTCCAGGAGGAGGCATGGTCCATTCTGCAGAAAAAGGCCATCGAGCTAGTGCCCATGCACCAGAAAAATAGGGGATTCTACTCCAGGTTCTTCTTGGCCCCCAAAAGAACAGGAGATCTGAGGCCTATTCTAGATCTCAAGGACCTCAATCAGTACAATAAATTCCTTGTGGTCATTCTGCCAAGCCTGCTGCCCCTACTCAAGCAGGGTGATTAGCCGTGCTCCCTGAATACGCAAGATGCTTACTTGCATATCTCTGTGTGTCCTCCACACAGGCAGTTTCTCTGATTCCTTTTTAAGGGCGAGCATTACTAAGTCAGAGTATTGCCCTTTGGCTTTACCTTCTGCAACATGGGTCTTCACAAAATGCTGCTATGGAGAGAAGGCCTGTAAGTTTTCCCATATCTTGACGACTGGCTCCTCAAAGCTCCATCCAGAGATCAGCTCCTCCAGACCCTGAAGAGGACCCTACAGCTATTTCTCTCCCTGGGCATCACTGTCAGTCTGCCCAAGCCAGTACTGATTCCATCTCAGAGGCTGCAATATAGGTGCGGTCCTGATCATGCAGGCAGGGCCTTCCTGCCTCAAGACGGGTGCAGTGCCTCACTTAGGTGGGGTCTTCCTGAAGTCACCCAGAGCCTTTATGATCCCAAGTAGGGTGTACTTGAGGCTTTTAAGGCTTATGGCTGTGGCCATTTACATGGTCCCCCTGGCCAGACTGCACATGCGGGTGCTGCAGTGGACTCTCCGGGTGCAGTGGGATCAACGCGTGAACAACCCAGAGCAGTTTGTGCTACTCCCCCAGTCCGCAAGGTACTCCAGTGGTGGATGTCCAGAACCTAGTGAAAGGGGTCTCATTCCAGATCTCCTCTCCCCAGCAGATCCTCACTTCAGATGCCTCCGGTTCAGGCTGGAGAGCGCATCTGGGTCCCTTTTAGACTCTGGACGTGGTCCCAAATCAGGACATCTCTGCAGATCAATGCCCTGAAGAAGGGGGCAGTCCTGTTTGCCATGCAGGCCTTTCAGAACCATTTCCTTCCCGGTCAACTGATGATCCAGTCAGAAAGTCTCAATATTGTCTACTGCATCAGTAAACAAGGGGAAACGCATTACTAGTACTGTGTGCTGAACCATGGTCTGATTCTCTTGGCAGTCCATGTACCAGGCCTGCTGAGCACCCTGGCAGATAGCCTCAGCTGGACTCAGTACAGCATGCACGAATGGAATCTTCTCTCATCAGTTGCAGAAGATCTGTTCAACATATGGGGTCATTCAGAGTTGCACTTTTTTGGGTCCCCACTCAACACAAAACTGCCCAATGTCTGCTCGCTGGATCCAGGGCCTGGAGTTTTCTGGCAAGATGCATCGACCCTCTCCTGGAGCGGGAGGTTCCTTTATGCCTTCTGTCCATTTCCTCTGATTCAGAGGGTGCTAATCAAGCTGCAGATGTGGAAGTGGCCAGCATGATACTGGTCGCTCCCTTCTGGCCACGACAGATGCTGTTTCCATTACTGCAACAGTTAGCAGATGAGCCTCCAGTTCCCCTGCCCCTCTGAAGGGTCTGATGACGCAGGCTCAGGGAACCCTGGTCCCTCTGAATCTCAAGTCCCTTCGTGTCCATGCCTGGCTTCTGAAGACATAGCCATTGCCTGGTTCAGAGTATCTCAGCGGGCAGGGGGTGTCCTTGTGGCAGCTCAAAAGCCCTCCACTAAAGTCACACATGCCATGAAGTGGAAGAGGTTTGCCATCTGAGCTACCAGACATCATCTGGACCTTTTTACCTGTTCAGTGAGCCAGATTCTGGACTACCCGAACTTCCTGTCGGACTCGGGCCTCCAGTACTCCTCCCTCAAGATGCGCCTTTCGGCTGTTTCTACCTTACATGAGCCTGTGAGTGGTCATACTGGCTCAATTAGATGTGTCTCATACTTTTCTCAGGGGCATCCTGCATCTGAAACCTGCAATCCATTCCCCTGTCCTGGCTTGGGATTTCAGTTTTGTTTTAGAGAAATTGACTGTCTCCTTTTGAACCAGCCATGACTTGCGAGCTACACTTTCTTTCTTGGAATGCGTTTGATGTTACTTTTGCTCGAAGGATTTCCAAGTCACAGGCTGTCTGGTGTGAAGAGCCTTATTTGATTTTTCACAAAGACAGGGTGTCTTTCCACACAAATCCTAAGATCTTACTTTGAGAGGGCTCTTGCAGTAGGTAGTTACCATTAGGACTAAGCTGCCAGGCACTAGGACCACACAGAAAACTTTAGCTAGCAGTGTCTGGCGGGGGACCGCCCACCTGACGTCACGTGACTGATGTTAGCATGATGCTATATAGTGACTGGTCCCCACACCTACCCTCCAGTTGTTTCCCGCCGTCGACCAGCGGATGTCGGACTTCACGGAGAACACTGCTACTGTCGACTGCCATTTTGGGTGAGCATTTCTACTGGTTTTTTCTTTTATTTCTTAAGAGTGTTAGTATTTCTACGCTTCGTGGATGTTGTCTATGATGTCTTCCAACTCACATAACAAGAAGTGCGACTCCTGTGGATCTTAGCTCCCTCACAAAGACGGCCATTCCCTCTGCCTCTTATGCTTGGGTCCAGAGCACAAGACCAAGGACTGTGAGGCCTGCCAGAGCTTCAACCAAGCCACATGGAAATGCCGTCAACAGGCTCTGGAAGCCCATATATTAAAACAAAAAATGGCCTCCATGGAGAAGGAGTTGCAGAAACTCAGGAGTTCTTCCTCTTCACCAGAGATACACTGCAAGAAGATGAAGGACAAAGAGAAACATCGGGACCGAATTTGTATTTCCTTCCCGCCCATGACTCCCCTCCTGGACCGCAGACATCGAGTGCCTCCCCCCCGGGGAAGCGCCTCTCCCACCAAGCCTGCTTCTTCTGCTGCTGCAGAGCAGTCGTTGGTGCCCCCCGCCAGAGCTGGTCTCTGTTCCTTCAGGAGTCTCTGGGAAACAGGAGACACCTGCTACACTTATGCCCATCAAAACCTCTGGGTCTGAAGGGAGTAGCAAGGCTGATAAGCTGGTTGTCAGCTCCTCTGATGACTGCCTGGCCACAGCCGATAAGTCGGGCACTGGTCCTACCAGCAAGTGCCCAGCCCTGGAATCTCTGTCTGGCCCCAACAGGCCTGATGTCGGGCCTCCAGACCAGCTGCTGCCTGTACCGCAGCCTCACTGGGAGGGTCCACTCTCTCGGGGACCCTCCCTTCCTCCTTGCAGACCATCCTGATTCCTGCACACCCGAACCGGGGAGGTGGGACCGCTTGCTCCATACCACCTCGCTACTGTCTCCGGATCGCCTGACACTAGAGCCTCCTTTGGGCCTGGCGCCTACAAGTTGTGTCCCTCTGTCTGGGCCCTCCGCTCCTCCCCGGACTCCAGCGGGATCTTCAGGGCCGATGACGGACCATCTGCCTGGAGGTCTGATGTCAGGCCTTCCCTTACCAGGTCCTGTCAACGTGCCATCGGACCTTCTGCCGTGTCCTTCAGCTCTGCCACCGGGCCCTCTGCCAGGCCCTTCTGTTGGACCCTCAACTTGGTCCCTCAGCACCTCCGATGGATCCTCCGCTAAGCTACCTGACCCCCAACTACCCGGTGCCGCATTATCCTTTTCCAGGTTATCTGTCACCAGGGTTCCCGACATCAGGCTATCCGCCCGGGTACCCAGTGCCAGGCTATCCATCACTTAGCTATCCGACGCGGGGATATCCTGTACCGGGGCACCCGATGCCAGGATACCCAACGCCTCGATACACTTTGCTGGGTTGCCCTCCATCAGGGTATACTCCCATTTTTCAACCGCCGCCACCCCAAACTTAGGTGGACATGCAGGCAATGTTATGTTCTTGGTGGAACGAAGCCAAGATGCAGTTTGCCTCCAAACTGGACAGACATCAGCTGGTGGTTACCCCTTCGGTCCCCTCAGAACAGACGACAAGGTCTCTTTTGTCGGTGGAGTCTCGCTCTTTGCTCACGAGACCATCACCTTGCCCCACTATTCCAGGGGGCTCCTGGTGGCCATTGAGATTCCACTTACTAAGGCTAGAATATCTTACAGGAGTCTGGTGTCGGAATCTGAGTCAGTCTCCTCTCCATCGGGCTTGGATTATGAGTCCCCTACTCCGGAGGAACCTAGGAATCTCCCATGTGCCCTCTAGAGGGCCCTTCCCTGATGGAGCTCCTCAGAAGGATTCAGGAGGCATATGATTGGAAGACCGAGGAACAAGATGTTCAGTGTCAGAGGCTCGCCACGCACCTTAACTTGATGGATCAGTCTCCAGCACTCATTCCCCCGTGGATGGCCCCTCACGAGGATTTGGCCTCCACTATCTGGAAACAGCCTTCTTCTCTAGCTGCTGTATTCAGAAAGGTGGGCAGACTTTATCACACTCCTGAAAGCAAAGACCACCTTAGCATCTACTCAAAAGCTGACTCTCTGGTCATTAGTGCGGCTCATGACCGCTCTGTCAAACCTTAACACTTGAGCACCTCCCCTCCGGACAAGGAGTCACGGCAACTAGACCAGTTTGGACATAAGTTCTGTTCATCTTCTACACTAGCCATTTGAGCCCTTAACTATGTGGCTCATATGGTGGTCTACCAGAAGTTTATTCTGGGCCAGTTAGAATCTAAAATTGAGGCTCTGCCTGACTCTGACCTGAAAACAGACATTGCCCAAACAGTCAGATCAGCCATCCGTCACATCCTAAGAGCCACCTATGATACGGTGGATGCATTAGCCCACGGTATGGTGACTGCCGTGAGCCTAGGCAGACACTCATGGCTGAGAATTTCTGGCCTGGCACCCAAACTCCGGTCTGCCATTCAAGGTGCCCCTTTCAGGGGACCTGTTCTCTTTGGGGGTGATGTCAAAGACATTATCATTGACTTACAAGACAAGGGCAAAGTGTTACACTCTGTCCAGTTCATGTACGAGCCTCCTATCTAGCCTGAGTAGCCATTTTGTAGGCAACAAAGGCATCAACAAAAACAATAACCAAACTGACGTCAGAACAAATGTCGGGCTCCCTCGGCAGATGCAGCCCCCTGACCAAGTCCCAGAGAGCCTCAGGGGCACATCTTCTAACCTCCCTACTGCCTCATGACTCACAATAGTCCCTCCTGCCTCCATCAACAGTCCAGGAGGAACCAGTTGGGGCAGGTTTGCAAACCACCTACCGGGTTGGGAGGCGATCACATCAGACTCATGGGTACTTCAGTTCGTAGCTCAAGGTTACACAATACAGTTTCTATAGAGGCCTCCAGAAAACTCTCCAGGTCCCTCTCATTATCCTCTGAGACACATTTACCTTGTCTGAGAGGAAATCGAAACTCTGCTAAGAAAAGCAGCTATAGGACTCGTTCCTCAGAACCAGACTGGAAGGAATATTACTCCCACTTCTTCCTGATGCCCAGGAAGATGGGAGACCTCTGACCGATCTTGAACCTGAGCAGTCTGAACCTGTATGTGGAATACAAAGTGTTCTGCATGCTGACCCTTCCAGGTCTCCTTTCTTTGCTACACCAGGGACACTGGCTTTTCGCCCTAGATGTGCAGGATGTCTACCTACATATCCCACTTTTTCCATCCCACTGCCACTTCCTCAGGTTTACATTCTAGGGGGAGCACTTTCAATTCAAAGCTCTCCCTTTTGGCCTTTCATCTGCACTCAGTGTGTTCATGAAGTGCCTAGCAGTGGTGGCTGCGGCATTATGCTGGCAGGGCATTAAAGTGTTCCCATACCTTGACGACTGGCTCCTATCTGCCCCATCGAGGGACAGTCTTGTAGCCTCTCTGTCTGCTACCCTGGACCTTTTCAACCAAATAGGCATCATGGTGAATTACCCGAAGTCCCACCTATCACCATCACAGCACCTGCAGTTCATTAAAGCAGTGCAGGATACGGTCCAGGGAAGAGCATTCCTCCCACCAGACAGAACGGAAACTTTGCATAGGCAAGTCAACTCTGTGGCCTCCCAATGTCGGACTACAGCAAGATTGGTCCTATGTCTACTGGGTCTTATGGCAGCAGCCATCCCAACTGTTCACCTGGCCAGACTCCACATGCGGCTCATGCAGTGGACACTTTTGGCGCGGTGGGATCAGAGGTCAGATGACTTGGGTCACACGATCTTGCTCTCCAGTCCTATGGCCTGAGATCTCCTATGGTGGCAGGACCTGGACAACCTTAACAGAGGTGTCTTGTTTCAACCTCCTCCTCCGCCCAGACCCTGATGATGGACTCTTTGTGACTGGGTTGGGGAGCCCATTTGGGAGATCACAGGATACAGAGGTCCTGGTCTCGGAGAGAACTTTCTCTACAAATCAGTGTAGTAGAGATGAGATCGGTGCTATACACCTTACAGGTCTTCCAGCCCCTTCTCAGATCAGGATCTCTATTGATCCAGATGGAAACATGAATGTAGTCTGGTACCTGAACAAACAAGGAGGCACACGCTCCTATCCCCTATGTCAGGAAGCGAGGTGTGTATGGTTCTGGGCATTCCAACATGCCTTCATCTGTCAGCAGTGCACATCCCAGGCGTTCAAAACGTCCTAGTGGACAGCCTCAGCACTACCCAAGCCAAGGCTCACGAGTGGAAATTGAGAAAGTCAGTGGTAAAAGAAATCTTCAGTCTTTGGGGCCGGCCAGACCTTGATTTGTTTGCATCCCCATCTAACGTAAAACTGCCTAGTTTCTGCTCGCTCGTTTCAGGGCATGGTGCTTTCTGGTGAGGTGCACTGTCTCTTTGTTGGACAGGGAAGTTCTTATATGCCTTTCCTCTATTGCCGAGAGTGCTGCTGAAACTGCAGGTGGAGGGGCACACATGATCCTGACTGACCCTTACTGGCCTCGCCAAATTTGATTCTCTCTGCTTCAGCAGCTGATGTTGGAACCTCCAGTTCCACTGCCCATGTGCCAAGATCTTCTATCTCAGGAACAGGGCACCCTGGTCCATCCAGGCTGAAAGACCCTTCACCTTCACACGTGGCACCTGCTGACACAACTGTTTCACATTTTGGAGCCTCCTTCAGAGTGGCTCAGGTACTGGTGAAGGCTAGAAAGCCATCCACGAGATCTACCTATGCTATAAAATAGAAAAGATTTTCCATCTGGGCCACATCTATAGGTTGGGACCCTTTCTCCTGCCCTGTACCACAGATCCTGGAGTACATGCTGCACCTATCTGACCTTGGGCTAAGTTACTCTACTCTAAAGGTCCACTTGTCTGTCATTTCTGCCTACCACACTCCGGTGGACAGTAAAACTTTGGCTCAGCTCGAGGTATCCAAAATCTTCCTGAAAGAGATCCTCCATTTGAAACCCCCAGTCAGGAGCTCTGCTTCTTCCTGGGATCTGAATTTCTTTCTCGAGAAACTCGCACTGCCTCCCTTTGAATGGGCTGTGAGTTGCGTCATGCGCTACCTTTCATGGAAAGTGCTCTTTTTAGTTGCTATTATGTCTGCTTGAAGGATTTCCAAGCTTCAGACCCTGATATATAAGGAGCCTTATTTGATTTTCCACAGAGACCAGATGGCTCTGTATACAAATCCTACGTTTTTACCAAAGGTGGTTTCTGAGTTCACATTGAATCGGACCATACACTTGCCAGTGTATTACCCTGAATGTTCTAATCAGGGGGAAGCAATTCTTCATACGTTAGATGTACATAGAACTTTGCATTACTAAGCTAACCGGACAAAGTCAGTCTGTAAAACGGATCAATTGTTTATTTCCTTTGTGCTCAAAAAAGAAGGCGCTGCTGTTTCTAAACAGTGTTTGTCCAAATGGTTGGCAAACTCTATTCTATTTTGATATCAAAAGTATAACAAGTCACTTCTGGGGTTAAAAGACCTTCAACCAGAGGTATGGCTGCATCTACCGCTTATTTCAGAAATGTCTCGGCTGCTGATATGTGTGTGGCAGCCACTTGGAGTTCTGTCCACACCTTCACTAAGCATTACAGTTTGGACTTTGCTTCTAGGCGTAGGACTGGCTTTGGCCTCGCCGTCCTTCAGGGGCTTCTCTCTTACATCCCTGCCTACTGCAGATCTTTTCTTGCCTCCCATGTTTCAGCCTTGTCTGACTTTGACTGCTTGGGACTCCGTCCTAATGGCAATTACCTACTGAAAGAGCCCTCTCGAAGTAAGATAATACAGTTATGTAAGAAATTACCGTAACAGTAGATCTTCGAGAGAGGCTCTTGCAGTAGGTACTGCTCTCCCTCCCACCTTCCCCCGTGTGTTTTATTTATTTATTTTTTTTTGTGTGTGTGATCTTTTTACCTCCTCCGATGCTCCAGTGACTGCCTCTCCTTCGGGCCTCCAAGCATTCCCCATCCCAGGCCATCCTCTTTCCTGAGCCCTGCCATTCCACCACACAACGCAGCTGATCCTCCGAGACATCCCAGAGTAACCCATCTCCGGGTGGGTCCCCCTTCTCCGAGGGGGAAGGCACTGGGTAAGGGAAAACCCCAGCACTCTATTATTCTACTTGTCTCGGGGTGCTGCTGTGGAGGTGCAGACTCGCGGAGGCTCCAGGTCGTGGCAAATGCGGAAGCAGCCATCCGGCGGCCACCGAAGTGTTTTTCCGCTTTTCTTGTTGTCCGTCCCTCCTGCGCCACTACATATTACTGCCCCTGGTCTCCACTGGGGCCGCTAAGAGCGGTGCTGCCCACCCTACCCACTCCCAGGAGAGGGAGCAGAGCAGTCCTCCGGACGCTCATTCCCTCCTTCCCCAGCCAGTCCTGACGCACCCGAGTCTGTCTCCAAACCCGGTCGCCGCGTGGTTCGAGGTGTGGCGCCAGCGCCTACGCCCACCTGGCCGGGCGTGGTTTTTATTTTCTGCTACTTTGCCTATATAGCCTTCCTTTACTTGGCTCCAGGAGGCCACTCCTCCTTCTAGGTCTCCGGGGGGAGAACTGGAGGGCGGGCATGGGGACCGCTCACTATATAGCGTCATGCTGACGTTGGTCACGTAATGTCGGGCGGCAGTCTCCTACCAGACACTGCTAGCTAAAGTTTTCCGTATGATCCTAGCACCAGGAAGCTTAGTACTGATGGTAATTACCTACTGCAAGAGCCTCTCTCGAAGATCTTCTGTTACGGTAAGTTCTTGCGTAACTGTACTTTTCTCCCTATGGTGGAGTTTACCCTGAACCAATCTGTTCACCTACCAGTTTATTTTCCAGAGTGTGCCAGTCCAGGGGAAGCACTGCTCCATACTTCAGATGTGCGCAGAATTGTGAAATACTGTCTGCTCTGAACCAAGGACTGCAAAAAAGCAAAGCAGCTTTTTGTTTCTTTCACCCCAGGAAGAGAGGGTGCTAAGATTTACAAACAATGTTTGTCCAAGTGGTTGGCCCATTGTATTGTGTTCTGCTACAACAAGCATAGCAAAGAATTGCCTGGGATGGTGAAAGCCCACTCCACAAGGGGCATGGTTTCCTCTGTGGCCTGTTTTTTTTGGGGGGGGTCTCAGCCGCTGACATTTGCACTACCGCCACCTGGAGTACCGCCCATACTTTCACCAAGCACTACAGTCTGGACATCGCTTCTAGAATCCAAGCAGGCTTTGACTGGGCTGTTTTGCAGGGCCTCCTATCCTCCGCTTTGGTTGGCCTTCCTCCCAAACTGTTCTGCTGCACCTGTAACTGCTTGGGGCTCATTCCTGTGGTGTGACCTGATGACTGAGATACCCCCGAAGAAGATAGAACAGTTACATAAGAACTTACCATAACAGTAGACCTTCAAGAGGATCTCAGTCATCAGGTCTGCCTTCCCTCCCACCATCCCCCTTTTTGAAATTGCACTTTATTAGATTTTACAAATTTTATCACATAAAACATGTATTGTACAGACAATAAAATGAAAGTTTCCAGTTAAAATTACTTCTCCAGTTTCCAAGTCACAATTAATTCCAACTTCAACTAAACAATAAGGAACAATACCCAATATAAAATAAAAATATTCAGACAAAGAAAAGGAAACACAGGGAAGAAAGGTTGACAGAGTACCACAAGGGGTTCCCTCTTCAATTAATCCAAGCAGGAAAGTGAGGGCAAGTTATGCTTGTTCTGCCAACATTTCCAAGATGTCTTTCCCTTCCCTGGATGACATATAATGGAAGAATGGTAACCATCTGCCCTTGAATCTACCTAATTGTAAACTGAGCTTGGCAGTAAGTCGCTCCATTTCCATTATTCTGAGGCAGATGGTGTACCGTGAATCTAAAGGGGGCTCCCTTGGAGTCAGCCAGCAGTGGGTAATTGCTTTAAGGACCACTGCTACTAAAACATAGAACAGGTATTGTTGGGAACGTGATCTCAGGGAGGCTTGGGGAGGCCAAAGAGCCGTTGTTGGGGGATGTCAGAGATCCTGCCTGCTGAGTCTCCTACCTGGTCCCAAAAATTAGCCTGTTTGGGGCAGTCCCAAAAAACATGAGAGTGAGTCCCTCTACCCTGACACCCTCTCCAGCAGAGATCCGAGGAATATTTGCTGCAGTGTCCGGTAACCACTGGTGGGCGGAAGTAGCGGATGATAACTCACCACCTGAACTCCCTCCAGAAGTGGGAGGCAGATGTGGTATGTGCTCCTCTCCAAACCCTCCACCACTCAGTCTCTCAGAATGACTCCTGTCTCTGCCACCTAGAGATCCTTAATATTGGATACATTGTCTGCTTCAAGGGAAGAAATAGCAGCCACGATTTTGGAGACTCTCCCTTTAGCCTCCGGGCTCTAGGTCTGGCCATATAGGCAGTCCTACAAGGGGTTTGGGGGTTGGGTCAATTTTGCACCAGTCCTTTCTGTTACCAAATAATGTGTAACAGCTAATAGTGAAAACAATCCCTATGGGGTAGATTAACTTCTTTTCTTAATTGTTGGAATGATTTCGGAGTGTCCCCTATATATATCTATATATATATATATATGTGTGTGTGTGTGTGTGTGTGTGTGTGTGTGTGTGTGTGTGTGTGTGTGTGTGTGTGTATATATATATATATATATATATATATATAAAAATTTTACCCCACCCTCTGTAGACCCCTTTCAGCTCATTGCTTAAAGGTGCCATCCCATTTATAGGGGAGGAAGTCCAAGCAACTCTGCAGAGGGGTGGTACTCTGAAGTCTCAGTGACATGTGCAACATGCAGCAGACCTCCCGCCAAGTGGGATTTAGGGTTGACGTCCAGGGCTTATCCAGAGGCACCTTTTGCAGTCTAATCCCGTCCAGGACCAGGAGGTCCCCATATTAGCTATCATCAAAGAATTAGTTTCAATTTCTGTCAAACTGAAGGGTCTCTCCCAATCAGGGGGTCAGAGCTGCAGCTGAGCCACCCAGAAGTATTTTGAAAATCTGGGAGCCCCAGCCACCTCCCTTTGTCTTTCGGGGCCAGTAGGACCTTTCATCTAACCCGGGAGGCCTTACCTTTCCAGATAAACTTGGTTAAAGTATATTTAAAAGTTTTCCAAAACTCTCTAGGAGGCCTAAGTGGGAGGGACATAAAGAGAAAAAGGAACCGGGGTAATACATTCATTCTTAAGCTTTCATTTCTCCTCAAGAGGGATGGGGGTAGTTCCCCGAGCGATTGCAGTCGGACTGAACCTCCTGGAGCAGCCTAAAATGGTTGGTCGAATATAGCCTTCCCAAATCCTTTGGTATCCAGATTCCCAGATACTTAAACCTGGACTTAGCCCATCTAATATGACCCATGTCTGGTAAGGAGGCCCCTGGATGTAAACCTACTGGGATCATCTTGGTCTTAGATTCATTGATTTTGTAGCCAGAGACCACCCCAAATTGCCTCAGAAGATCGAAAATTCTAGGCAGGGCCTGGGAGGGGTCTGAAACATACGAGAAATTATTGTCTGCATGTAATGAGATCCTGAGCTCAACATCTCCAACCTTGATTCCTTCAAAGAGCTGGGACTGTCTCAGGAGAGCCACAAGAGGCTCCATACTTAAGGCAAATAATAGGAGAGAAAGCAGGCAGCCCTGCCTGGTTCCACTCTCCTGATTTTTAATTTTGCTCTTTACTCCCGGGCGCCTGCCTTCACTTCAGCCTGTCACGGGCCGCCGCCCTCTGCCCCCAAATCAGCCTCCTCAGCCCCCGATACCCCGTGGCTTTCCCCCGTCAGGGCCCGCGGCATACCCCGCATATGCCGCAGGCACTGGGACTAGGTCGGGGCTCGCCTGGGGAGCACATCGAGGCCGGCGAGCTTCATTCTCGGGCGTGCAGGCAGCTCCCTCCATTTTCCGCTTTTCGGGAGGCGGGTCGTACATGATGTCACCATCCGCCCGCCCAATGGGTTGTCGAGCCGGTTTCATGGAGCCTGGCTCCGCCAGGGGTCCCCAACGCTACCGACTGCTACCCACACCCTCCCCAGAGAAGGAGAGCTGTCCAACGGACGCCGATCCTACTCCCCCGCCGTTCAGACGACCCGCGTCCGTCCTCAACCCGGTGCCGCGCCGCAAGCGGAAATCCCATCACCGCGCCGGTGGGCCGCTCCCTCTCCTGATTTTGAATGTTGGGGAGGTATCCCCATCCACCTTAATTGGAGCCCCCGGCTCTCTATAGAGGCTTCTAATCTAGCCTCAAAACTTCTCTCCAAAACCAAATTTATCCAAGGTATAATCCAAATACACCCATTCCAGGCCTTTTCTGCGTCCAGTGAGACCGCCACTTGTAAGGTATCGTCTAGTAGAGAGGTAGGGGAGGTGAAGGCATTCAGAAGAAGGCAGATGCTATCCTGGATGTGTCTACCAGGTATGAATCCTGTTTGATCTGGGTGGACTATTGAAGTCATAATGCTCTGGAGACTGGAGCCAATAGTTTTAGCAAAAATCTTTGCATCCTGGTTCAGCAAAGAGATGGGCCTGAAACTTGAGCAAAGTGAAAGGTCCTTTCCCGGTTTCGAGCTTCCCTCCAGGAATCGGGGGTCGCCCCACTTTCATGGGCTGTATTGAAAACCTTGGCGAGCAGAGGGGCCAGATCAGCAGCAAAACACTTGTAAAATGATTCATTTATTTATTTTATTATTTATCTGAGTTTTGGTGACTGGGTAGGACACTAAGATGATTGCAGTCCCTTTTTCAGGGTCGACCTGGGCACATACATGGTACAGTAGAGCAGAGTAAATGTACAGGGAGTCTGTACATTACAGTATCAAATTTGACATACATTGTACAGTGAATACAATAATATAGAGCTAGTTATGCACACCATATCTACATATCTATAAATTCTATATACTTCAGGATTTTAACTATACTTAGGCAATAGATGTCACATTTTGAGCATGAAAAGAAAGGGAAGAGTAGGGCTGATGGAGGAGAGCGGGGAGGGAAGGGGAGAGGTGGTATGGATCAGAGGTCAAGCGAGAGGGGGAGTTTAAGAGCTTCAGCAGAAGCAGGAGCAGGAGGGAGAGGCTGCGAGAAAGGCATGCAGATTGGACTTGAATAGAGGAAGAGGAAGACAAGTCAGGATGTGGGGAGGGAGGACGTTTCACTCAGAGACAGCAGCAAAAGAGAAAGACCTCCTGAAGAGGGATAGACATAGATTGGGGGGGGACTAGCAGAGGGAGGGAGGAGGAGCGTAGGGTGCGAGGTGCCTGTCGGAGGTGAATCAAATCTCTAAGGCAGGGTGGAGTAAAGAGGTGGACTAGCTTAAACATTAAGCACATGGAGAAATACTTCAGTTTAGCTTCGTAAGGCAACCAGCCTAGAGAGGAGAGGACATCACAGTGGTGTGATCGTGAGTTAGCCCCCAAGGCGAACCTACCAATCCTATGGTAAGCCTGGGAGAGGAGAGAGATGATATATTAGCAGAGAGTAGCAAGGGGGCACCATATGTTAGGAGAGGAGTGAGAGACGAGGAGGCAATTCTTAGGCAGGAGGCAGAGGTGAGATATGGGCGTATTTGGTAGAGCAGACCAAGCTTCTGCTCCATATGTTTAACCATATTGGAGATGTGAATGTTGAAAGAGAGTGATAGGTCCAGGGTGGATCCCAAGTATTTGAATGATGGGACGGACTGTTTTCAGGGTATCTCCCATGATTGATGTTATGTTAAGAGTGAGCGGAACAAACTTGGAGGTAGAATGGGGGGAGAAGAGCATGCATTTAGTTTTCCTGGTAGTGAGAATGAGCTGCTTGCAGTTGAACCAGTCCTCAAGGGAGGCGAAGTCAGTGGCAAGTTCTCGATTGATTTGGTCAAAGTCTGGTGATGACCGATAGATAACTATCTACTGTAGCACCACCACAAAATCGAGGGAGGTCGTTTATGAAGAGTGAGAATAATAAGGGTCCCAGAATGGATCCCTGTGGCACGCCATGGGTTATCGGCCTAAGTTCTGAAATGGAGCCGTCCCATTTAACTCTTTGGGAGTAGCCAGATAGGTAGCTTCTTGCCCAATTTAGGGCACTTTTATCCGACCTAAGACGTAGTTGGTGGAGCAGGAGATCATGGTTTACCAGGTCAAATGCTTTAGTGAGGTCGACAAAGATAGCACCAGTGGCACAACCCTTGTCCATAGCATGAAATATGTTTCTTGTCACTTTTATCAGGGCTGTTAGAGTGCTGTGATTCTTTCTGAAACTGTGTTGATGGGGGGATATTAGGTTGTGAGATTCCAGGTAGTCCTGTAGGTGGTTATAAAGAATGTGCTCCTGTATCTTTGCTAGATGGCAGAGGAGGGATATGGGTCTATAGTTGTCGACAACAGTATGGACCCCCGTGCACTGGGATTACCACTGCCACCTTCCATTTATCAAGTACCGAGTTAGAGATGAAAGACCGTTGAAAAGGTCCTAACCGGTGAGCAAGGGCAGCGGACGCAATTTAAGAAATTTTGCCTCAAGGGAGTCCTGTCCGGACGAGCTCTCAGGATTTAATTGAGAGAGAAGCTTCTGGACCTCTCTGAAAGTGGTAAGTTTTAGGTGGAACTCGGGCGGTCCGAAAGGGCAGTTGAGGACAGCATGACAGTGTTAGGAGAGGAGGTGTTATGGAAGAATGAGGTATATTTGTGCAGATCCGTAAAAAAAAAAAAAAAAAAAAAAAATTCATTGAAGCCGGAGGCAGTGGAAGTAGAGTCAGTAAGGTCTGAGCTGTTGGCATGGACTGAGCTTGGGGTATTAACAGCATTCCCTTTTAATAAGGAGTTTACTTGTTGCTAGAATTTCTTTGGGTTGCAGAAGTGTTCCGTTTGAAGGGATTTAAAGTGGAAGCGCTTGGCTTTGTGCAGGGAATGTTTGCATTTGTTCCTCAGGTGTCTATATGCTTGCAGTCCAAGGGGAGTTCACTTTTTTTGTAGGCCCGCCACACATTATTACGGTGCGACATGAGCATCCGAATCTCCTTGGAGAGCCACGGAGCCTTGACGCCCTTGGACCTGCACTTTTTCAGAGGGGCATGTTGGTTAACTAATTGAGTGAAGGTTGTGATAAAGAAGTCTAGGGCAAGGTTAATATCTGGGAGTGAGTTAATGGGTCGCCAGTCAGTATTGGTGATGGAGGTGGTAAAGCTGGTAAGGACACCTCATGCTGCTTAATGGCCAGCTTGAGCCAAGATTCAGATATGCACAGAACATCTGGTGCCATCTGCAAGACCCAGGCTTCTAGTTCCGCCATTTTAGGGCGTATACTATGGATGTTCAGATGTACAGTTCGCAGCCCCTTTATCAGGGGTATAGATATGTATATGGGTGGGTTAGGAGCATTACCGGAGGACCCAGGGTTGGTCTCAATATCACCGGCACAGACAAGCAGTAGGAGGGTGTAGAAATGAAGCCCAGGTGAGGCAGGGGATAAGAGCATGCTTAGGTCTGTTAAGCCATTAGGTATACGGAGACATTTTTGAAGCCAGAGCCTCATTAGTGCAGCATCCCATTTTGGGAGGCATGGGATGTAAAGGAGCACAAGAGAAGATTCAGACCATAGGTGGCGGGGAAGGGGGGGAGCTGTTCCAAGAGGTATGCCATAGGCCCTGGCAATAATCTGGCCAATGCAGCAACTCAGGAGCATAAGGCATGACACGGAGGTCAGGAGATGTAGGCTTTTCATGATTGTGTCAGCTAGTCAGCAGGTGAGGCAGGAAGAGGGATGTGGAAGATAATTGGTATTGGTGTCCAATTTTGAGGGTAGAACCAGACAAGGGGACACAGGAGAGGAGATAAACAAGTAGGAAAGGCTCAGACAAAGAGAACAGGGGTGGAGCAGCCAATGAACAGTAGGAGGGCAGGGCGTATTGGTATTGCGTATTTAATAGAGGTTGGGGCAGGTGGGCAGGAAGAAAATACAGTTTCAAATTATCATGAGACCTCACTGTGCAGTACAGATGCTAGCAGGTAGATGGCCAATCGCTGGGAGAGCTGTGGGTGTTGTGGCCAATCCTGTGTGCTGAGTGAAGCCCTGCAGCCAGTCATTCAGGCAAGGTTCCCCAAGGCTAGCAGAAAGCTTACCGGACAGTGTGGAGCTTCAGGCGGGCCGAGCAGGGGTTCGCAGCCAGCTGGTTTCCCCAGCTGCAGCTGCTGGAAAAGAATGGAGCGGTTGGCCCAGTCACTGTGCAGTAAAGCCATCTGGGCCAGGGGTCTTGCCTGCTTTGAGCGATTTATTCACGATCTTAATTTCCCCCTCAGAAATAACAACTTCTAACTCCTTGTTTTGTTCTTCAGATATTTTAGGTAAAACCACCAGGAAAATCCTGAACTTTTTGAGCATGATCCGGCTCCTTCTCCTTGGTGTATAAGATTTTATAGTCATTTAAAAATTAATTGGCAATTTCGGTTGGTTGGATAAGTAGGGGTAGGGTAGGGTAGGATCAGCTGGTCTGATAGGAGTATATCTGTCTGCCTCTTGTTTGCGGAGGCGTTGAGCTTACAGTCTGCCCACTCTCTCTCCCCACTCATAGTATCTTTGCCTTGTGTATCTCAGGACATTCTCTGTTCACCTCTGCATTAATTTGTTGTACTCAGCTCTAGCTTTCTGGAGCTATGGGAGAAAGGATTTCTTTCTAGAGCTTTCATGTTAAGCTTCCAGGGTAGCAGCCCAGTCCAGGGCTGTCTTCAAGAAGGCCTGGTGTTGTTTGTTTTTATATGATACGTACGTGATTGTGTGACCCCTGACTACTGCCTTAAGGCCGTCCCAGATAAACCTTAATGCTGAGTCCCCTTCCGTATTTTCCTGTATGTAGTGTTTTATCACCTCCCTCATAGAATCTGCATAGCCTGTGTCGTGGATAAGCCCCGGGCCAAATCTATAGTTGTCATGACCTTTTAGTGGCTCCCATCTAAGACAGGCCGAGATCATGGCGTGGTCCGAGAAAGTCACCGGATGGCTCTGCATGTCTTGGAAAATACGGGCCAACCCCATTTGGGTGTAGAACCGGTCGAGCCAGGAATAGGAACCGGTCGATGCCGAAAAGAAGGTGTAATCTGACATCTGAGGGTTCTGTAACTGCCATGGGTCAGCTAGGCCACCCTCCATCTGCAAGGTTTTTAGAAGTCAGGAATAGGCCCTCAAGCCCCTAGCCCTCATGGGATTCTTATCCAGTCTCAAATCCTCCACACAATTCCAGTCCCCGGCGCAAATAATTTGACCTTCTGTGAGACCTGCGATTGAGCGGAATAAGGACCTAAAAAAATCTCCCGAGTGGGGTGGTGGGGGCATACACCAAAATTATATGGATTAGGTGGGCACTGAACAAGCCTGACAGGAGCACCAGTCTCCCAGGTCCCCCTGTAATGATGTTTTGAACTTGAAAGGGTAATCCCTGGCATACCAAAATAGCTGCCCCAGCCTTTTTAGCCCGGGGGTATGAATCAGCATAGACCGAAACAACCCCGGACCTACGTAGTTTCATGTGTTCTAAGTTGGATAGTCTTATTTCCTGGAGGCAGGCCACATCGCACTTCTCTTTCTTTAACTCAGTTAAAATTCGCATCCGCTTAGTCGTTTTGTTAATGCCCTTCACATTAATGGAATAAAGTTTTAGATTAGCCATTTGTAGTAGTGATTTAGGACACACCTGATAGAACCCCAGAGATCATGACCCCAATGTTACACACATTCATCCTCCTTTTTAACAGGCAAAATGGTAACTGGTCAACGTGGGAAAATGGGGGGATAAAGCAATAAACAGTTTTCCAGAACAAATTGTCCTGTCTGGAACAAACATTAACGAATGGCCCCTTAACCGCTGGGGGGCCAGCAGCATGGTAATTTCCAGGGAGGAAGCTACCGCACCTCCCTAGCTTGAATGCTAAGAAGAAATCTGTCCTCAGCTGGGGACAGGGAGGAAGAGTGATCCTCCAGAGGGAATAGCCCATGGAACTTGGGGTGGAGATTCCTGCCTATGCCAAAACCTCCCGCCCAACTCCCTCACTCATATGCTTTCCGGGGAAGGAGCCTATCAGTTGGCTGCCCCAGGTGCACAGTCTGCTTAGGATGGTAGCCACCAGATCCCCCTCCACAGCAGTATCGGGGATTCCGTGGCCCATTTGTCTTTAACATAGGTCCGGTATATAAGCATCGTAAACTCTCCTAAGTGCCTCTTATACTTAAATATAATAGTCTAATGGAAACCGCAGTAACCAAGAAAATAAACCTTGAACATTTAACATCAACCACGTATTAAACAGAACCATATTTAGCCCTTTTGGGGCCATGTATTCTGACCCCCACCGTCTGGATAGGGATGGAATAATTCGGCCCCATATCATCTCTCAGTAGGCCAACTCAAGTAAATGAGCCTCTTGATCCACCCTGGGCCCATTGATGTAATTTCTCAGCCTGAGGGATCAAGAGGTACGTTCAGCGAAAACACTATCCAACCCAGGTCTCCTCGAATAAGTTGTGTCCCCCAGCAGAAAAAAAAGCAGATACTGAGCCAGCCAGATAGTAAACTCCCCAACGCCAATCCCCCAGGGCTTCCAGGAATGAAAGTCAAAACCAACGGTTATCTTGGCACTCTACTAGAAAACGAAAAAAGGCGGGGGAATAATCAGTCAAGATTCAGATTAACAGTGCTTGCATCTGCTGAAATCCTGGAGAAAAGTGTTGCGGCAACGTCCCTTTTTATGCCTCGCAGAGGGGTGGTTGTAGTTCAAGAGGGTTAGCCCATGGCTCAGTGAAAATAGCACTGAGTAGGACTCATTTAATAGCAGGACTGTTTGGCTCCTTCAGAACTGGAAATCTGACCCGGGAACCAGCTCCAGATTAGAAAAGTTCCCCCTTGCAATCAGGCGTGTATACAGCTTTACTGGTTTCATGTGAAAAGAGAGGAAGGAGGACACAACTACGCAGAACAGTTCTCAGGAAACACCTGAAGACCCATCGGGAGAGAAAGAGGAGCTAGTCCGTCGGACAATAGTGGGATCAGACACTTCAGAGGATGATCAAGGGCCTTCAGGTATGCTCTTTTCTAGAAATCCAGTGGGCCGTGTCGCCGTGTAAGGGGAGAAGAGAATTAGACCTTGATCTGCCCGCTCACCTCTCGCCTGGTGCCACTGACCAGAGTAGCTCCTCAATATCTTGCTCAGCTCTGTCCTCCTTTAGATCTGGGAGAGCGATCCCAGACGTTTCCAGAAAAGGGATGGCTGCTAGAAGGTTGTTGAATGATTTGATGTCATACTTGCCTTCCACCCATAGCCTAGTGGGGTACTAGAGTTGGGCTTTCATGCCCTGTTCCTGTAATTGCTTTGCCACATAAAGCACTTTCTTCCTCCTGACCAGCATTGTTGATGGGTAATCTTGGTCGACATAAACCCTGGTGCTATCTAAGTTAAAGTCTGTCTTTTTCCAAGTCATTCTAAGTATCTGGTCTTTGACTGGGTACTTCAGAAACTGGATCAAAATGGATCTCGGTGGTGCACCCTGCTTTGGCTTGGGTGCCACTGCCTTGTGGGCTCTCTCAATGTCCAGGGCGAAATCATCCTCGAGGCCCAGCTCTTTCCGAATCCAGCAGCGATCCATAAACTGAGCAGTGTCGTCTTGTTCGGCGCCTTCAGGGATTCCAAAGACCCTGATATTATTTCTCCGGGCCCTAGTATCTGCATCCTTGGCTCTCATAGTGAGCACGTGCTCTCTCTCTTATGCAGAAATGCCAGCGACCTACCGAAGGCCATGTGCTCGCTCTGAACAGTCTCAAGCTGGGTCTCAGTAGAGGAGGTATGAACCTCCAGTTTTCAGAAGTCCTTTTGGATATCAGAGGCCTTTCCATCTGTTTTCTGCAGCAGTCTCAGAATCTTATGGCTGTCTGCCCTAGACACCGCAGAGCCCATATCAGAGCTGGAATCATCTTCACCTGAGCCTATCGTGAGTGATGACTGGCAGGGGGCTGGACTCAGGCCTAAGGATCGTTATGCATGACTGCCTGCCATCTGAGGTGGTAGACCTGCCGATGCAGTTTTTAGTGCACCCCATTAGCGGAGATGTTTGGCTGTCTGAATATGTGTTCAAGTGAGGCAAATAAGGCAGTTTGGACTGCGGATTCTGTTCGATTGTATACATGGGGATTGGAGCACCCGACTAGGCGTCCATTCAGGTTGCTGATGTCACCAGAAGTCTGTCACCATCCGCCTTTTGGGGGTCTTTTGCTCAGACTGGCTACCTGGTGTATCCAGCCTTTTATTTAGGATTGGGCACCGCTCTCTCCTCTGTCCCTCATGGCAAGAGCTTTGCTCCCTTAGTCTCCGAGGGAAAGAACTGAGGAGGCAGTGGGGCCGCTCACGCATTTATGGTATGGTAAAATTTTATTTATACAGTGATACAGCCATTAGGGTTCCAAAAATCCCTGTTCACAAGGCTTACCTGTTTACATTATGCAAAATGATTACAACTATACATTTACAACAATACAGGTTACAGAAAAGTGCAAAACAATACATCAGAGTTTACAAACTCATCAATAACAGGCATATTAGCATTTTTAGATTTACATTAATTTCACCTATTACAACAACAACGAAAACTAAGTTCGTGATTCAGGCCATTTTTAAAAACATGATCAGTAGTTGTTAGTTCACGTAAAAAAGGAGGAAGACAATTCCAACTTTTAGCTACTTGATATTGAAGGGTCATTCCACTAAATCGATTTTTTAACTTTGGTATTATTAAATCTCTAGCACCAGTTTTTCTTAAATTTAAACCATGTTTTGGTTTTTGTAATTAGTTTTTTAAGTTATCTAAGGATTGATTTTTAAATATATTACGAACCTGATTTAGCCAGATTCCCCTAGCCTGTAAGTCTAATGGAATCCAACCCAAATCCATATACATAGTGCAATGATGAGTTTTAAAATAAAACCTTAACACAACTCTTGCAAGCTTATTATAAAGTGTATCCAAGTTATTTAAATGTTTTCTTGCTGTATGTCTGTAAATATGACTTCCGTAGTCAATAACCGGCATTATTGATTGATCATAATCAATCTTGTTTCTCTTGTCATACAATTTGATATTCGTCTGATAGCTCCAATCTTAACATGTGTTTTCTTTATTAAATTTGTTATATGATATTGGAAAGTTACACATTGATCTGTATGTACCCCTAAATATTTATATGTTTCAGTTTGTTCTAAAAACTTACCCTCTTGTGTCTTTTTATTTAATTTTGAAATTCTCTTTAAGTCCAATGCAAATGACATAACCTGTGTCCTTTTACTATTAACTAATAAACCCAGAGATGAAAAGTGACCTTGCATGATGCTAAAGTCACTCTGTAAGTTTAGTTCTACTTCACTTATAGTTTTTCCCTCTGCTACTAAAACCATATTGTCTGCGTATAGACGAATTTTTGGATGTCCAATTTTCTATGGTAAGTCATTTAAATAGACTATGAACCGGAGGGGGCCCAGGATAGACCCCTGGGGAACCCCTCTTGTTACATAGTCCGTTCTTGACTGGTGTCCATTTAGGACAACAAATTGTGATCTTTTATCAAGGTATGATATAAACCAATTACAGGTTTCTTCCTCCACCCCTATTTTCATTAATGAGTTTATCAAAATACTATGGTTTACTAAATCAAATGCTTTAGATAGTGATTATAGGGTTGGTGACATCAGCAGGTGACATTGGCATGAGCGGCCCCATTTGTACTGCAGGAAAATCTTCCGTCTGGATCCTGCTTTACCAACGGTGAAGTTCCTACAGTGTGACCTGATGATTAAGATCCCCTCGAAGATCTCCTTTACAGTAAGTTCTTACATAACTGTTCTTTTCTGTGTTTCTAAATCCAGATTCTTCTTTGTCTTAAAAAGGCAAACTTCGTTTTGGATTGTAAGGAAATGATGTAATAAATCTTTGGAAGTTGCCCAAAACTAATTTCATTTAATTGGTTCATCTCTAGGAAGAAGAACAGATAAACAAAGTCTCTGTTGAATCAAGGATCCCGAAAGACTGTGAGTTTGAATGTTTGTTCCGAGTATTGTCACTAGTAATAAAGTAATACACATTGCTTAAAAAGCATGTACTATAGGTAGGGAAAAATGGGCACACTATGTGGGCCAAGCGGTCCTTAACTCCTGGCAGATTCTAAGTTTCTATGTTTTATGTGACGCCTTTGGGAAAACCTTTGTTGTATTTCCAAGATTTTTCAAGTCATCCTTCCCCTTATTCTCTATTGCTAAGGAAATTAATGTAGAAACGGGATCCTTGTTCTTTGGACTTCATCTGCTCCTACAGATTGTCTACACGTGTTTTTATAGTCTCCTGCTTGTGACATAATCATTTCCACAGAAACCAGTAGTGATGCATAAACAGAGGATTATGATATCACCTGTAGACAGAAGAAGCAATCAGAGGGTAAGAAGCCTGCCTTTATGGAGTTTGTCCTTAGCAATAAAGAAATAGGCTATATTATTCCCAGTGTATTAGCTTTACTTTTTTTTTTTTATTTACCCTTTTTCCTGCCAGGACCTCCGGCTACATCCTCCGCCCTGGTCACGGCCCCCGAGACCTCTACCACCGCCTATGGGCTGCAGAGGACTCGGTCACCCCGCTTGCCCCCGGAGGGTGGGGGGTCACACACCTTCGTGACCCCGAACTGTGACTGGTTGGGGTCCTGCAGTGGCGTGGCGAGCACAGGCTCTCCAGGGAGGGCTTCATCCATCGTGGTCCTGCCCCGCCATCTTTTCCTCCTTATTTTCTCCCCAGAGGAGGCGGGACGTGCAATGACGCCAGCGCCTGCTCCCGCCTCCCCCACGCCGAAGGCCGGCTGGGCGTGAGAACTCCTGCCTCCGCCAGGAGTCCCCAGTGCCCGAGTGCTACCCACATCTTTCCCGGAGAAGGGAGAGCTGTCCAGCCGGACGCTTGATCCTACTTTCGGCCGTCCCTCCGACGACCCGATCCGCTCTCCTCGAACCCGGGTCGCCGGCGTCGCAAGCGGAAATCCCACCGCTGCGCCAACGGGCCGGGTATTAGCTTTACTTTTAAGAACTGAGAGTATACTTGCCTATCAGAAATTAGAGACTACTTGAATAGCTTATTAATGAAAAAGTTATGAATTGTGTTGAAATCTTTTACTTGTACATTTACTAATTCAGATTATGGTGCACTAAACTTGTATTTGGACTGTACACATTGTACTGTTTTTTTTTAAGAAATGTAATGAACACTGAATTATAAAAAAAAAAAATAGGCAAAGATAACTGTAGCAAATAGATCGCTAGATACTTTATTTATAAAGCACCCTTTTCCAGGGCACTGTACAATTATAAAAACAACTATTAAACTCAACAGCAAATAACAAGAAAATTACTGGGAATAATGCAATATTAATCTAGCTATCAATGATTTGACAATAAAACTAATCATTAAAAGCCTGTTGGAACAGATAGGCCTTTAATCCCATGTTAAAGGCTTCTACCAAGGGAGCCTCCTTTAAATAACCAGGTAATGAGTTCCACAGGGTAGGCTCGGCACTACAAATGCCTGATCTCCAGAATGCCGCAACCTAACCCTGGGGACTTTAAGGAGTCTACCTTCAGCAGAACGGAGTGCCTGGGGCAGCCGGTAGCAGACAAGAAGATCTCGCAGATAATCTGGCCCCCTTTTGTGCAGGGTCTTGTAGATTAACAACCCTACCTTGAAGACAGTCCTCCACCTGACAGGCAGCCAGTGCAGTTTGCGGAGGACCCAGGGTAATATGATCTCATCTTTTCACACCAATCAGCAATCTTGCACCCACGTTCTGCACCAACTGCAGCCGGCAGAGGTTGCCTCCAGGTAACTCTAGGTACAGGGCATTGCAGTAGTTCAGCCTAGACGTGATAAAGGCATGTACCAGTGTGACCAGGTCCTCAGGAGGAAGCAGTGCTCGGATACGGACAATGTTCCTATGATAGTAGAAGCCAGTTTCACCACGGCTGCAACCTGAGCATCAAATGTCAGGTTATCATCCAGGATCACGCCCAGACCTTTCACCTGATTAGATGGAGTAAGAGAGACACTGCCCAGAACTAAGCCAGGCAGTGTCCCCTCACCTCCTCTTTCACCACCACGACCTGGGTCCACCACCAGTACCCCAGTCTTGGCTGGATTAAGTTTAAGCCAGTTTTGAGTCATCTGTCTCCTCCAGGCAGCTGTTAAATACACAGACTGCCATCTGGTTATTTGGCACACAGGACAGGTAGAGCTGGGTGTCAGCATAGCAGTGAAACTCCAGCCCATACCGCCTAATAATGTCTCCCATTGGCAGCATGTATACCATGAACAAGGGCGATAAGACAGAACCGTATCCCACAGCGCAGAGGCTTCAGGGAAGATGAAGCCAACCCCATCGTCACTCTTTGCACTCTACCTGTCCGGTATGACCTGAACCAGTTGAATACATTACCAGACAGGCCACACCAGAACCTCAAGCGTTTCAGGTAGCACCTCATGATCCACAGTATCAAATGCCGCCGTGAGGTCCAGGAGAACTAAGATCGTACGCTCTGTCCTGTAGCTCGCCATCAGGAGATTTAACACCCTCACCAGGGCAGTCTCCATACTGTGCCTAGCATGGGACCCAGACTGAAAGGACTCGTAGGTGGAGAAGAAGGCGAGATGTTCCTCAAGCTGAACTGCCACCACTTTTTCTGTAACGTTCCCTAAGAATGGGAGGTTAGAGACCGGCCTGTAGTTGCCAAGACAGTCAGAGTCCAAAGAGGGTTTCTTCAGAAGGGGCCTAACCAAGGCCTCTTTCAAGGCCAATGGAAAGACCCCACTCCTCAGTGAACTCCGGACAATCTCTGCAACCACAGGTCCAGTTAGGTCCAAATATCCAACCAAAAGGCGGGTTGGGCCGGGGTCCAGATCACATTGTGTTGGTTGCACCTTCGAGATTATTTCCACCACCTCAACTATCCCAAACTCATCCCAGACAGAAGGAGTGTCTCAACATGGCACAAGAACCCTGCATCTCTTTTGAGAGATGCTTGATGAGACCTCGGCCCTGACAGCGGACACTTTGTTGGCAAAGAACAGAGCAAGCTCCTCACCCCTAGTGACCCGTTCCACCAACACAGAAACAGGCAGGATGTAGAAGTCCGTCTACATGCAGAAGAGCTGAGCTGGTCTGTTCCTTGCCGCAGCAATCGCCCTAGACAAAAACTGCCTTTTTTTGGAGATTGCCCCCGGTAGTCAACATAATGAGACTTCAAGACCAGTTTGTCCTCCAGCAGGCCCGATCTGCTCCAGCACCTCTCCAACCTCCATCCCCTAATCTTTAAACCCCAGAGTTCCTCATCATACCATGGAGGTCTCCGGTGAGTAGATAGGGGCGGACATGAATGGGTGCAATTGAGTTGAAAACGGCGGTGACAGCCCAATTATAGACTGCCACTGCCTCATCTATCCCAATCGCACAAGCTGCCTCCACACCCGATAGGTCCAGCACCACTAGAAGTCCATCAGAGGAGATCCCTCTCAAAGAGCGGTACCGGACCATCTCCACAGGGGCAGGACCTCCGGGGCCGGGGCCCTAAACGTGAACCCCACGGTGCTGTGGTCCGACCAAACAGCTGGATCCATCCTGAGGTCAAAAATATGTAGACCTAATGAAAAAACAAGATCCAGCATGTGGCTGCCTGAGTGTGTTGCTGATATTACATTCTGAGTGAGACCCAGAGCCTCCATACTTTTAAGGAGATCTTTACCAAAACCTGAAAGCTCATTGTCGACCCAAGCATTGAAATCCCCCAGAATCAACCATCTGGGGGACTCCAACACCAGGCCAGCGACAACCGCATCGTCACATATGTGAGATATAAGCAGAATTGTGTGTCAGTAGTATAATTGTCATAGTTTTCCCAGACATGTCACAGGCTCTTTAAGCACTTGTATGATCCAAAGTCACAAAATCTAACACAATCTGAGCTCGAGCTTGTTGTGGGGAAAAACATCACAGAAAGAGTGCAGAGTGCATTTACTGGAAGTAAGGGAAATCTGCCAAGGTAGGCCTTCTCTAGTGAGTCAATTAAATCTCTGCAGATGTTCAGTATAGTTGTACGGGTGAGAGCAGTCTAGTGTGGCCTCTCTGCCCAGGAAATGAAACGCAGAGAGGAGTCTGCTCCAAAGACATACCTCTGGAAATAAGGACAGTTGAAGTAATAGACTTACTCAATGCTCCCAAATTGATTTGGCATTTTTCCTGTAACTCCAGGGCGATTTTCCTGTAGACTACATTATTTCCTATGGAAGCTTTATTGCACTGTTTTCCTGTATAACCAGTGCAAGTCTGTGGGATCATTTCCCTGTAGATGGCTCCAGATTCCTATTAAATATAGGAATCTCTGCAGATATAGCAGCCCTGCTTAACTACTGTTTTAATATTACTTTAATCCTTTTTATTAAATGTGTGCATTAGGTAATAGTAGGTTTTATTTATAGAGGTGCCCTTCCCCAGAGGCCCAGGGTGCCTTACAGAATAGTACAAAAATAACAACAGTATAGATGAAACTACATAAATTGTACAGCAGGCAGTTTAAAAACCCATAACCCATAAAACTCTGCTGTGATGACGACTAATGAGAGATGAATCGATCTCCAGTAATACACAACAAGGTATGTGATTACATGGGCTGTTGTCCTGCCTCAGATGTGTTGTGCAACATGAGGCTGTAGGTCAAGTGGCTTTAACCACCTAAGATAGGATGATACCTGATCATATCTTAAACATTATTGCAGCTGTATTTGTGGACCTCACCAAGGCCTTCGACCTAGTTGAACATTGTTTATTACCCGATATGCTATCAAGTTTGCACTTTTCCCCCAGAAATTGTCCTGTGGTTCTCTAATTATCTAAGCAATTGTTTTTATGCTACGTCCCTTGATGGTTTCCTTTCTCTCACTACCCCAATCATCTGTGGAGTTCCTCAGGGCTCAATTTTAGGACCATTGATTTTCTCACTATACATGAATACTGCCCCTAGTATCTGTTCTCAGACTTCAGTCATCATGTATACAGACGATGCTGTGTTATTTGGCATTGCCCCAAAACAAAACAATGCCATAATAAAGGCCCAGACTGATTTTAAGTCATTTCAAGATTAGCTTCTATTGAGATGCTTCTGTTTTTGTACACTCCTTCTTATGCAAGTAAATATTATTTGAATTATAACCATTCAAGTGTTTTTCTGGTTTTTCTGGCTGGGTGAGTGTTCTGTGACTTTCTGTACCTTTGTTCACGTTGTGTCACATTGAACCTGGTCCCCGCTGGGCAGCTCCTTATTTCCTGACTGGTATTATCTAATATTATTTATTGTCCATTGCGTATTATGTTTGTTTTTTGTAAATTGCCTGTCGTCTGTGAAAACGGGCAGTTTGCTCATCAGGCTCACAACGATAGAAAATAAAAAATGAAAATGAAAAAAATTGGAGTGTATTATTAGGATTATGAAATGAATCTCTTGCTTTTGTTGACATTCAGAGCAGGATTATGTACTGAGGTATCTTCTTGGAAAAATGTGATCTTGGCCAATCAGATTTGAGGATTTTGACCATCCATTTCATAACAGCTGCTCTTAACCTGTCCCAGCTTATCACGGAACCAGCTGGGCTAAACCTCAAATCCCAAATTCACACTCTCCTAGACTGGGCCCTTTCCTCCCACCCTCACAGGGTTGTCCAGTCTGGCCTATTACCTGATGCTCTTAGTGATCACCGAGTGATCTGCCTAGTTAGGAAAGTACACAGACCCAAGGTACCCTACAAACTACTTATGTTCTGCTCCTACAAAACACTAGATCTTACCCCTGTTCATCAGGACCTCACCCACATTGATTGGAATCCTATAACCTCTGCCAAAAATATTGCCCTTGAATACTTCAAAGTCAATTTCCTCACCACCTGGAACAAAATGCCCCTCTGAAGAAAGTTACAGTGCAAGGTAATCATCTCCCCTGGGTTACCCCTGAACTCCTAGCCTGTCAACAAGCACGTGACACAGCATGGAAACTCCACCAATCCTCTAAACTCCCTTGTGACCACTCTACCTACCGCACACTTTGAAATGCCTGTACCAAAGCCATCTGGCTGGCTAAAGCTGAATACTTCTGGTCTACCCTGAACACTAACAAACAACCTGTCAAAGCTTTAGAAAGTAGTTCACTCTCTCTTCTCACCCCCAAACTAAACCCCCATCCCCGCTACTCAAAATAAATAACCAACTTAGAGCCGACCATCATACAGTTGCTGAGGAATTCAACTCATACTTTACTTCCTGCGCCTGCTCCCTGTTAGTCTCATCCCAACTTATCCCATGCCCACTCACATGCCAACCACCTCCTCCCAACTCCATCAATCAGCAGGGAGCTTTGTCTTTTCACCCATCTCTCCCACTGACACATTAAAGGCACTTCTCTCTGTTAACCCATCAAAAGGCAGCTCCCCAGATGACCTCGACCCTAAGCTTCTTTATCTGTCTGCTCCTGCTATTTCCTTCCCTCTGGTTGATCTCCTCAACCTATCCTTCTGTACTGCAACTATCCCTAAAGCCTGAAAACATGCTACAGTTCTCCCCTTACCGAAGAGGGGGGATCTCTCATCTCCTGGTAATTAATGCCCTATCTCGTTTCTTCCCACCTTGGCTAAACTACAGGAACACCTTTTCCTCTCTCAACTCTCCACCTTTCTTGACAACGACTCCTCCTTCTTCACTCCCTTGCTTTCGGAAGAATCATTTCACCACCACTTTCCTACTGAGACTTGCTGACTATCCATTCAGCTATGGATGAAGGTCATATTACCTCTGCCATCTTTGTCGACCTTGCTAAGGCTTTCGACATTGTCTTTCTCGCCCTTCTCCTCACAACCCTTTCATCAACTGGCCCATCTCAGTCCGTCTGCATTTGGTTCCAAGCCTACCTGGTAGGCAGACCCCAATCTGTTAAAATAACTGATTCTACATCATCACAACTACCAAACTCTACTGGTATGTCTCAAGGCTCTGTACTTGGCCCACTTATATTCTCAATTTTCATCAGTGACGTGCCATCAGTTTGCTCCTCGTCCCCTATCCACATGTATGCTGATGATACGGTCCTGTTCATCTCCGGCCACTCCCTCTCCGATGTGTCTACCAGACTACAGCTTGACTTCACTAATGTTCAACGCTGGCTAGGCTCACATCAACTCTTCCTCAGCACCAAGAAGACAGTCTCCATGACCTTTGGCATGAGGCAGAGACTCTCGAGGCTACCCTCACTCCCCGCCTTCCACACCCTAGATGGGACAGTACTCGAGGACACCTCCTCATTCAAATACCTAGGTGTCTGGCTAGATCAACACCTTAACTTTCCTGAACACATTGATGGCACCCTTTACAGGAACCACAGTGCCCTACCACTTGCGGGTTAGGTGTGATCTTGTTCAGAAAATGATACTCCCTACATTTGACTATTGTGACGTAGTCTGCAGTGCTGCTCCCAAGTCTTCCCTCGCCTGGTTGGATGCTCTTTTCAATGCTTTCTGTCGCTTTACTCTTGACCCCCCACGTACTCATCACTGTACCTTGTATCACTCTCTAGCTTTCCCCTCACTGGAGGCAGGCATCTCATTCACTGCATGAGTTCACCTCTAAATTCTGTTTGGGATCTCCCCTCTTCTCCTCACTCACTGCCCCTGCTTACTCCTCTCACCTTCTCCAATCTAGCGACTCACGCACCCTAGCTTTCCTTCGTTGTACCACCTCAATAGGCCAGGCTGCTTTCTCCTCCTGATTCCCAAGGCTTTGAAACTTGCTTCCTCCTCCTATCAGACTCTCCTCATCCCCATCTTCTATCTCCTTGGCCCTACACAACTACTATTCCCCTAACTGTACTTGTTACTAGCCCCCCCTCCTTAACCCACCACCTTCCTTCTCTCTCTGCTTCTACCCCTGTACCTACTTCTAGCCCCCTCCTTCCTCCCTCCCCGCCATTGTATAAACATACCCGTCACCTCTTTTTTGTTATTCCGACTCACCTCCCAGTCTCCTAATCCTTCCCACTAACTACTCCCGCATTGGATATTCTCCTTCATCTCCTCTTCTTCTCACCCCTACCTCTCCAACCATTGACAGTGGCTGCAGTATATGCTTCCCTACCCCCCTCTCTTTCACCTATTTCCCCACTGACCCCTTCTTTTTCCATTTCCAGATACCCCGTTACTCCTCCCCTAACTTCCTGTTTTCCTTTCTCACACCCCAGTACTGTCTCACCCCTCTAATCCTCCTCCTCCTTCCCCCCATCTCTTTCTTCCAAACAACATGAAGTCTTGCTGTATTCTGACTATTGCAGTGATGTCCAACCTTTGAACTGCAACGGAGAGGAAAGAGTTAACTTTCCATGCAAGGCATGGAACGCTGAGCTCGAGCTCGGTTGAGACTCTGTCTGTTGTTGTTTGAACCCAAACCATTAGATTCTTTACTCCGCCTCACTGAACAGTCGCTCCGGAGATTTCTCCTTTGCTCGATTCAAATTAGTCGGTTAAAGTGTCGTTTTTCTCGGTTCAACCGAATTTTCTTATTCTAACCTGTCGGTTCAGTCTCTGTCTGTGGTATCATGAGTACTAGATAGGTTTATTATTATTGTTTTTCTGTGTGGAACTTGTAAACATCGGATCGGTTTGAACCGATTAGGTTTGTAAAAAGAGTTTTTCCTAAAATTTAGAGTGTGGTTACCGGTTCTTATCGGTTCTAAAAGCAGTTTAATTACATTTTTTCCACCGTAATTACAGTCAGGAACCGATAAGAGTGTCTTGCCTGGCGGATTGCTGAAAAAGGGTAAGTTTGGTTAGGACTGCCATGTCTGAGAAACCCAAAAGAAAAACAGGCCCACTGGGTTTCAACACTGTAGTGTCTGTGGGGAAGCCTTTGATAAGGCTGACCCCCACACCACCTGTGTTTATTGTCTGTGGTTTGACCACCTCGATTCAGACTGCCAGATTTGTAAAAGTTTTCCTACAGCTACCCTGAAAAAGAGTGGGTAGGCTTAGGGAAAGGGAGGCCAAAAAGTCTGCTGACCCGGATGGCCAGCCCAGTTCGGTTCCAACCGAACCAGAAGGAGTGCCCTCTGACCAGGCGAAACTTCTTCAGGCAAAAGGAGAGCCGACTCCGAGGAGTCGGTTCCGGTTAAAAGGAAAAGAAGGGATAAATCAGCTGGTTCGGACCCACAAGTTCCTTCTCCGACCGCTGACGAAATAGCCAAAGCGATAAGGATTGTTCAGTCGCTGACTTCGGTTCCGACCGAACCGGCACCATCGGTTAGGGGCTCAGTTCGGTCGGTTCACCCGGTTCCGGATTACAGTTTGGAGGATTTTTGTGAACCGGAGGAGGAGGAGGAGGGAGGTTATGAGGATAGTGATGGTGATTATGAAAGTCTGGATGTGCCCATTGACCCGGACATCTCCCCAGACAGACCTTCAGGCGTTTCCCCTCCTAGGCTTTCTGAGTCCCCTTCCCACTTTATGTTCTACAAAAAAGTGGCTGAAGCTCTACAGCTCCCTATGGAGGAACCAGTGGAGGATCAGGAGGAGCCTGATTACGTTGAGATGATGGATATCCCAGAGTCCAGGAGACTGTCTATTCCCCTCCACAAGTCTTTTGGGAAACAGACATTTAAAATTTTAAAGACTCCTAATTCCATACCTCCTGTGGATAGAAGAATGGACAAGAGGTACACTCTTTCAGGCTCGGATATGGAGTTCCTTACCCAGCAATGCAGCCATGTTGGGGTAGTGCAGGCTGCTGCCTGTGATAAGGCTAATTTACCCTTGGCTTCACACTTCCCAGATAAGGACTCCAGGAGGATTGATGCTGTGGCAAAGAAACAGTACATGGCAGCATCTTTGGGACTCAGGCAGGCTAATTATTTGGCCTACACAGCTAGATACCAGAAGTCTAGATGGGACACTGTGATGGCTCTAGCTAAACAGGTCCCTGGCCAGCTTGCCTAGGAGCTGGAGCAGGTGGCTGCAGATAGTATTGAGGCATCCAAGGTGCAATTTCATGCTGCAGTGGACTCCAGTGATGTTTCATCTAGAGTCATGGCTACATCTGTGGCCCTTCGTAGGATGGCTTGGCTCAGATGTGCTAGCCTGTCAGAGGATACCCAGGCTAAGGCCATGGATTTTCCTGTTGGTAATTCTCTGTTTGGGGAGCAAACAGAGAACTACATGAAGAAAATAGATGAGTACAGGACCACCTGTAGGAGTGCTCAGGCCAAGGAAAGACAAGCCACTCCTCAGAGGCAGCATCCCAGGGGCAGGGGCAGGCCTTTTCAGAGGCCTTTCTACCAAGCCCAGGCCTCCTCTTCTGCCTTTGCTCAGAGGGGGTTCTTCAGAGGGAGAGGCAGACGGGGTATAAGCAGGCCTGCTACCACCTCTCAGCCTAAAGCCGCTGCCAAGCAGGCACCCTGATGGGTTTGCCCATGCCGATTCTCCACTACCAGGAGGGAGCAGGCTGGCTCACTTTGTCCAGGACTGGGTGTCTTTAACTTCAGACAAATTGGTCCTGGAAGTAGTAAGCCAGGGACTGGTTCTCAGCTTCAAACAGTTTCCCAAGATGAGAACCAGATCCTTTCCACCTGCAAATCCTTCAGAGGCCCTTGCCCTGGAGGCAGAGGTCTCCTCCCTTTTGGCTCTCAGAGCCATAGAAAGGGTTCCACCCCTACACAGGGGAAAAGGATTGTACTCCAGATACTTCCTAACCCCCAAAAAGGCAGGAGAATGGCGGTCCATCCTGGATCTCAGGTATTTAAACAAGCACCTTCTAAAACCAAAGTTCAAAATGATGACTCTGGGAATAATTTTACCCTCTCTAAGGCCAGGGGACTGGCTAGTCTCCCTGGACCTCAAGGATGCCTATTTCCACATTCATATCAGAGGCTCCCACAGAAAGTACCTCAGGTTCGGGTTGCCCTCAGGCCATTATCAATTCAGAGCAATGCCCTTTGGCCTAACATCAGCTCCAAGGGTGTTCACAAAATGCCTGGCAGTAGTAGTTGCTTTTCTAAGGAGAAAACAGATCTCCATCTTTCCATACTTGGATGACTGGCTCATTGTGGGTCAGTCTCCAGACCAGGTCAAGTCACATCTGCAAATAACTCAGCAGCTGCTCACCTCTCTAGGATTCCTTCTAAACCTTTCAAAGTCAGCCCTAGAGCCAGTACAGCTCCTCACCTTCATAGTGGCGGAGCTGGATACAATAAGTGCAAAAGCCTTCCTTCCCTCGGACAGGGCAAGGACCCTGGTGACACTGGCCTCTTCATTCACCCTTCAGGTGTCTCGACCAGCAAGGCATTTCCTGCAGCTCCTGGGCCACATGGCAGCCTCTACCGCAGTGGTTCAAGGAGCAAGATTCCAGATGAGGGACATTCAGTTCCACTTAAGAACCTTCTGGTCCCAGAGAAAGGATCCTCTGACCAAGCTAATACCAGTGACTCGTACCCTGATCCAGGCTTTACAATGGTGGCAGGATCAGGACAACCTAAGGCAAGGAGTTCCCTTTGTCACTCAATCTCCTTCTCTAATCCTTACTACAGATGCCTCCCTCTTGGGCTGAGGAGCCCACTTGGGGGATCTGACCACCCAAGGGTTGTGGTCACCTCAAGAATCTCTGCTTCACATCAATCTCTTGGAACTCAGAGCAGTGTTTCTAGCACTTCAAGCTTTTTCCAAGTCTGTTCAGAACAAACTAGTTCAGATCAGGACAGACAATACCACCACAATGTGGTACATAAACAAGCAAGGGGCACTCGGTCCTCTGACCTTGTGCACAGAAGCAATGAAGTTGTGGTCTCTGGCCTATTCCTGAATACCTCTCTGACAGCAGTGCACTTCCAGGAAGGACAATGTCCTGGCAGATCGCTCAACAGGATATCTCAGGGCCACCACAGATGGTCCCTGGATCCCCTAATTTTGAAAGTGATTTTCTCCAGATGGGGCACTCCACAGATAGATCTTTTTGCAGCCCCAGACAATCACCAACTTCCTCTCTTTTGCTGTAGACCCCCAGTATTGGGCTCAGTCCCCCGGGATGCTCTAGTTCTCAATCGGAAAGGGAGATTTCTGTATGCTTTCCCCCCTTCCCTCTCCTGTTCAAGGTACTAGTAAAAATCAGGATTCAACCTTGCAAAGTGATTCTGATTGCTCCAGATTGGGCCAGACAGCCCTGGTATCCTCTCTTGCTGTCCTTAGCAGTCCACCTTCCCCTGTCTCTTCCCAGGAATTACAACCTGTTATCATGTTCTCAGGGGAGGGTTTGGTATCCGAATCTCAAATCTCTCAATCTCAAGGCCTGGCTCTTGAAGAGTTAGAGTTTGCTGATTTGCATATCTCTCAAGGTGTTCTGGATATTCTAAAGGCTTCTCGAAAGGCTTCCACCAGAAAGACTTACAACTCCAAATGGAAAAGGTTTACTATTTGGTGCTCTGGTAAGCATATTTCTCCAGATTTTGCTGGGTTGCCTACAGTCCTGGACTATATGGTTCATCTCAATAGCTTGGGACTCAGACCAGCTACACTTAGAGTGCATCTGGCAGCTGTCTCTGCCTTTTTGTCAGCAGGCAAGCCCTCTTCCCTTTCAGCTCATCCTGTATTCTGTAAATTCTTCAAGGGATTGCTGCATACCAATCCTCCCTTCAGGGACCCTGCTCCTGCTTGGGACCTTAATGTTTGCATTGCTCAGCTTATGCAACCGCCTTTTGAGCCTTTGTCCTCAGCAGAGCTTAAGTACTTGACTTGGAAAACTGTTCTTGGTAGCCATTACTTCTGCCAGACGCATAAGTGAGTTACAGGCCCTGTCAGTGGAGCCTGATTTTATCTCTTTCCATAAAGATAAGGTGGTCCTTAGGACTAATAGAAAGTTTTTGCCTAAGGTGGTTTCAGATTTCCACCTTAACCAGTCTATGTCTTTTCGTGTTTTCTTCACTGACCATTCCTCCTCTGGTGAGAGGAGGTTACACAGCCTGGATGTGAAAAGGGCCCTTAGCTACTACATAGAGTGCACCAAGGATCTCAGGTTTGACTCCCTCCAATTGTTCCTCACTTATGGTGAGGTTGGTAAGGGAAAACCTGCCACTAAGATCTACTGCCAGGTGGATTGTCTCTTGTATACAATTCTGCTATGAAAAATTAGGTAGAATCCCACCCTCAGGCCTGAGGGCTCACTCTACTAGAGGTACAGCTGCTTCCCTGGCTGCTGCCAGGGATATTCCTATCTTAGAGATTTGTCAAGCAGCCACCTGGAAAACAGTACATACTTTCACCAAGCATTACTCTCTGGATATCCAGGCTAGGAGTAATGCTCGGTTCTAACATAGCAGTGCTTCAGAGCCTGTTTCAAGTAGGTTCTGTCCCTCCTCCATGGAAGTGCTTGAGTAGTCTGCAATAGTCAGAATACAGCAAGACTTCATGTTGTTTGAAGAAAAAATTACTCACCTTAGTAATGTTGTTTCTTCTAATGGAGTCTTGCTATATTCTGACCTCCCCTCCTGCCTCTCCTCTCAGAACCTGGGTTTTGGGATGTGGGTGGGCAAGAACAGTGTTGGCACCCTAGAGGTGCCCCCTTTTTCTCACCCTCTTATTTTTGGGTGTGTGTGTTGTGTTTTGTTTTTTGGGTTTCCTGACTTGAGTCTTTGCCTTGGAACCAAAAAATCTTTTATTAAATTTAGTTGCCAGTTGGCTAGTGTGAGTTTACAGTTTCCACACAGGCCACCCAGGGAGTATAACTCTTAAAGATCTGACGTTTTGGGTTCAAACAACAGACAGAGTCTCAACCAACCTCGAGCTCAGCGTTCCATGCTTTGCATGGAAAATTAACTCTTTCCTCTCCGGGGCAGTTCAAAGGTTGGACATCACTGCAATAGTCAGAATACAGCAAGACTCCGTTAGAAGAAACAACATTACTAAGGTGAGTAATTTTTTCTTTCTGCCTATCCCCCTAGTAGGGCTTCTACAGCATCCGAGAGTTGATCTGATCCTGGCTGTCTCCCCCACTCTCCCGGCCCCTCCTCCCACTCCCCATCTCCTTCTCCATTTCTGCCTGTCTCTTGACCCCCTTGCAGGGTTCTAAACATCCTGAAGGGTTATAGATTCATGGTGGCTCTCTCTTCTCTTCCCCTTCCATTCTCCTACCCTCTACCCCACTATCCCTCACCCACCTATATCCCTTGTCATATTCTAGCCCCCTTTGGGCTTGTATCGCACTGACCAAACTTATGCTCAGCCTTTGACTTACAGCACTTCATTTGAGTTCCTGAAGTTACCTTCCTAGTGTATTGCAATGTCATGTAAGAGTTCTGCAATGTGATGCAATTCTAGTGTACTTGTATTTCACCCTGTACAAGTGTTTGCTTGCTCTCCCAATTTCCCTACCTAATGGATAAGCTGCAGATCCAGGTAGGGCTCGTTAAGGACACACAAAAGGGCAGCATTATCTCCTTTCTCATACTGGTGAATCCTCTCCCTGTACAGCATATCCCAGCTAGGGATGTCACAGAATCAAGGTTTCACAATATATTGTAGTATCAGAAGTCATGGTGTTCGTACACTGGCTGATTCCTGGTGCCAGGCTCTAGGACCACACAGAAAACTTCTAGCTAGCAGTCTGCAGAAGGGGACCACCCCTAATGTCGGCATGCTGACGTTCCCCTATGATATAAAGGGGTCGGTCCCCCAGCTTCACCTCAGTTATTTTCCCGCCATCGACCTGCACACGTCAGACCTTGCGGAACGTTGCTTCAGTTGATTGCCTTTCCTACTTACCTTTTTCAATTATTTTCTTTTTTTTTTTTCCTTTATATTTTTTCCGCCTCCTCCCATGCTTCGCTGGCCCCACTCCTTCAGGCTCCATAAGTTCCCCAGCCCCCTGCCCTTACCCAGCCCTCCTCTTGTCCTCAGATCGCAGCCGATCCCAAGTCAGCATATCCCCGGCGGGTCCCTCTCTCTGAGGGAAGGGCACGGGGAAGGCATGTCCCCAGCACACACTAGCTTTGGGGCTGGGGGATGCTGCTGAGGAACAGGAGGCCCTGGGAGGTACTGGAGGCACTTCGGAGGAAGGAGCCGTCATCTGGCGCCTAGCAGTAGCCATTTTCTGTTTTCCTGTTGGGGCAGCGCAGTGACGCCATGCGCGCGCCGACATCCCTCCTCCCCAGTTAACTTTGGGCCGTGCATCCTGTGATACTCCCAGCCTCCGCTAAGACTCCAGCAGGCGCGGACCAGTCCCTACCCTCCTCCCGGAGGAGAGCTGTCTATAGGATGCTCAGTCCTCCCTCCCCCCACCGGCTGGCCCTCCAGTGACCCGGGCTCGTTCCCAAACCCAGATCGTTGGCGTCGCAAGCGGAAATCCAACCGCTGCACCAGCGGGCCGACTTTTTTCTAACAGTATTTCATCATCTTTACCATTGGCTGCATGTCTTTGCCGACCTCTTCAATTAGGTCCCGCAAATCCAAGTGTGCCTGTGGTAAACAGATTCCAGATAAGGATGGCCATTCCTCCTGTGTTATCTGCCTAGGCCCAGATCACGACACTGAAGTCTGCCAGGCCTGCCTGAAATTTAACTAGGCCATACGGAGACAATGCCAGAGGGTCCTGGAAACCTATCTCCTTCAGCAGAAGCTATGTGCCATGGAAAAAGAGCTGCAGGTCTGGAGTACATCTTCCTCCCTTGGGGCTGCGTCAGAGACCTCCACTTCTTCTAAGAATGCTCTCCCAAGTGAAGTGGTTGAAACTCCTTGTTTGGCTGCCTTTAAAAACAGGTTAGATAAATTTATGGGAGAGAAGACTAGGGAATATCACCACTGATAAGTGGCAAGTCTTATGTGGCTCTAGTAGCCACTTGACTTGTATTAACACCTATGAACCTATAAGAAGAAGCACAAGCGGGACAAGCATCGGGACCAGGAACAGTCCACCTCTAGACCATGGTTGCCTCTTGGGACCATGGCCAAAGTCAGATGTTCCCCACATGAGAGGTTGGCCCCTCTGGTCTCACCAACCCTCTCTTCTTCTGGGCTGCTTGTGGACCAGCCGCCTGCTCTGATTTCAGTGTCGGGCGGCACCTCTGCGGGTTTGAGGGACTCTTTCTCTGTCCTGCAGTCCCTGTTGCTCAGGTCTTTCACCCCTCAGGGTTCTCAGCCAGGGAACTCTACTGGTTCTCAAGATATCCATACTTCCACTGATGTCCACCCTGCCCCTTTTCTGGCCCCCCGTTTAGGGTCTGACGACTGTTCTTGAGACCAATGCCAGTGGTCACCTGCTCCTATGCGGTCACAGCCTTCGCCCGGCGGGTCCCGCCCTTTGACACCTCCTGCCTCTCAGCCACTGCTGGTGGGCCCCATTCTGGGATCTTCCCACCTGGTGCCGGCAAGACCGTCGCCTGCCAGTCCTTCGTCCTTAGACCTAGCGCCAGACCGCCTGATGCAGGGACCCACCGGTCCTCTTCCTTTGGACCCGGCACCTCCGACCCTGTTGAGACCAGTTCCCCCACGGATCTCCAGGTGTCTTCTCCTTCTCGTCACCCCTTGAACCTGCCAGGTCCTCTGCCCGACTCTCAGCTGTCATTGGGCCTGGCCTCTGGCCGCCCTTCGAGTCCCCAGCCTGGCCCTCTGCCTCCGTCGGGTGTTGCTCTGGACTGTCTGTCAAAGCCCTTCTGGCCCGTCGTCCGGTCCCTCAGGACTGCCGTCTGGTCCTTCCCATGGTTACCTGATGCACAACCCACCATCCTACCTGACGATGGGGCTATCTCATCCGCTGACATCTTCTCAGCTGTCGCCGGCCATTTACGGTGCTTTATTTAGCTCCTGGTGGGCGTGCACCCAGTGCCTGATGCCAGCCCCAGCGGCACCCCCTGTTGATCTCTGCACTGACGCAGGATCCTCCTCCACCTGCTGCTAGGGCTCCTCTACTGGAGCCACCGTCCTATGCGGGGTTGGGGGTGCTGGTTCCAACCCATGCCCAGCCCAACATCCGGTGCCGACTGTGACTACTCGGAGAACTCTGAGTTGGACTCCGTCAAGTCCCCAGGCTGCCCCTCTCACTACTCTCCCGAGGAGATGTGGATCAGGGAGACTCCTAAATAACCCCCAGGAGACCCTTCCTTTCTAGAGGTGATGAGGCTCATCCAGACATCGCAAGGTTGGCAAGCGGAGGAACAGCACCCTCAGCGATGCCATTTGGCAGAGCACCTGCACCTCCCTGAGGTCACCTTGGTGGTGATCCCTCCCCTTGTGGCACCTCACGATGATGTTACCACCACTATACGGCAGCAGCTGGCGTCGGTCCCTCCCTTGCGTAATGAGGCAGATTGGCTGTACCACGCCTAGATGGCTGTCCCCATTTAGGGACCCACCCTAAGGATGACCCTGCCGTACTAATGGCAACCCATATCAGGGATATGAAACCTAGGCACCTGGGTGACTTTCCTCTGGATTAAGAGTTTCAGCAATTGGGCCAGTTTGGTTGGTGGGTATACGCTTCTTCCACTCTAGCCCTGTGCTCCCAGAATTACTTGGCGCACATAGTGGTCTATCAACAGTCCCTCCTGGGCTAGGCTACCGGCATTCTAGATGCCCTCCCGAACTCCTTCTATATTCAGTTAGAGCAACTACTCTGATCTGCCTTCAAAGTGAGCTTCCACGTCCTCCGTGCCACCTATGACACGGTGGACACCTCGTCGCGGAGCACGGTGACAGCTGTTTGTCTTCGGCGTCACACCTAGCTTCGCCTGTCGGATTTCACCCTGGGCGTGCAGTCCTTCATTATGGATGCCCTGTTCCAGGGCTTGGCTCTTTTCAGCAGCGATGTCCAGGACATGCTGTCCTCTCTACAGGACTCGGGCACCCACTTGCCTGCACCCACAAGGGCAGGGCGCGTCGGTCCTCCCTTTGACACTCAGTGCAGCGACCCGCTCACTGCCTGTCCTCCCAGTCAAAGAGCAAGCATCGTCCCTCTCCTACCCCTGATGCCCCAGCCCCTACAGCTGGCAGACTAAAGGTGGCCACGTGTCCCTTGCCCTCCACCTCCCCTTGACTTGATGCATGACCCCCTTCTGCCAAAAAAAAGACACTAGTGGAGTTGTTAGGGGGTCCCCTTGCCTTCCGCCCAGAATGGATGGAGGATAATGTTTTCTCTCATGTGTATTCTTCAGTTGTAACCCCAGGGCCACACTCTAGCTCTTTTGTCAGGTGGCCACCCAGATACCCTCAGGGGACATTTTCTTAGGTGGGGGTCCACTTTTTCCCCTGGACTGAGTACCACAGAGCCCTTTCCGCAGGTCAGATCAGTCATAGTTTCTTCCCCCAGAGGCTACGGGACTTGGGGGATCTCCAGCCATTTTGGGGCCTAGGTCTCTTGAGCCAGTCCCCGGAGTGCACGCACCTCCTCATGGTGGCTATCCTGGGGTCCCCGGTTATGGATCCTCCCAGGAGTCAGGCTCTGTGCTCTCCCCCTGTGGGATACGTCCCTAGCTCTCTTGTTCATGTCTGCTGCTGTTTCCTCCACCATTATTTTTAGGAGGGATCCTATCAGATGAATCCCCTCCCCTTTGGCCCCCGAAGTCTCTGCCAGGTGCTGAGCAGCAGTGGCCACGGTCCAGAGATTGGGGGGGCATCCTTTCTGTCCCCCTGCCTTGCCAATTGGTGCCTTTTGTGTCTGGCACAAGTCCTATGCTATACCTGGCAGTTGCTCCTTCCTCCGAAGAACATGTCCTACTCTGTGTCCCTCATGCCCCTTACTCTGCTGTACTGAGGCATTGCGGGGTTCCAGCAGGGTCCAGCTCTTTAAATTCCTGACAGGACAGTGACCCCCCGGAGGGACAAGCTCAAAGAGCTCTCTACTGCCGCTGGTTTCCAGCCTGCTCCTTCCCATGGCCACTGAGCCTCTTGGCGGCAGCAGCAACCCCTACGATACTCCTGGCCATTCTCCCCAGAAGTTTCCGCGGTGGACTGTGCGGGCCCCAGGGGTATCGGAGGCTGGAACGCTCCTATCTCTAGGTATTTAATTCTGAACCAGTCAAGGGATGTCTCCTCTGGGGTATCTAGTCCTGGATGGGGCTCTTCTTGCACATCTAGGTGCCAGGAATGAAGGCAGTGTTGTTCACCCTTCACCATTATGGGGAGGTCAGGTGGGTATGGGAGTGATCCATGCAGCACGGCCTTTGATTCTCGGCGGTGCAGGTGCCTGACGTTCGTATATTTCTGGAGGCCATTCTTGGCCGTATGTGGGCTTGGCCTCACAGGCGGCATCTGCGCACTTCCATGCTTCGACTGGCGGAGGCAACCAACATTATCTCTGTTTGGCCCCCATCCAGTGCTGGCCCCCCCCAGTTACTGCTCGCCCATCACCGGACTTGGGTTTTCTGGCGAGATGTTTTCCCCTTTTTTTTGGAAAGGGGTGGCCCTTCTGTCCCCCCCCCCCTTTTCCCGCTACTCCAGAGGGTCCCCCTCCATCTACAGTTAGAGGGGTTATGAATGTCCATTTTCATGCTATGTTGGCTGTGCCAGGAATGGTCCACTCTACTTCCCTGTTGGGCAGTGGACCCTCCCATTTCTCTTCCCCTCTGTCTCGTCTTGTTCTTCCTGGTCCGGGGCATTTTACTCTATAGGGTTCTCAAGTCCCCCCTCCTCCTCGCATGACTCCTTTTGACATACTCATCTCCTGCCTAGAGGCCACCTTCTGGATCTGTCAGGGTCTAATAGTGGCCAGCATGCTGTCCCCCAGACCCCATATATGCCTTACGGAAGAAGTCTTCGCCGCTCTAGCTGGCTTCTAAGAGATGGGACCCTTTCTTATATCCAGTCCACCACCTCCTGGATGATTCCCCATCCCTGTTGAACTTCAGTCTTGATTTTTCCTAGTTATCAGTCCATTCTTTTTGCCACCCTGCCTATCTTTTCCTACATAGATACATAGACAGTGTCGGCAGATAAGGGCCTATGGCCCACCCAGTCTGCCCATTTAGCTTGTAAGTTCAGTTTGTTTTCCTAGAAGTCTGTTGCCCCTTACCCCTGACCTCCAGAATTCCTTTATGTCTATCCCATGCATTCTTAAATCCCGTGATTGTTTCAGCCCCCACCACTTCCTCTGGCAGGGTGTTCCACTTGTCCACCACCCGTTCCGTGAAGAAATTCTTTCTCATGTTTCCTCTGAATCGTCCTCCCTCCAACTTCATCCCATTCCTCTTGTCCTGGAACATATTTTTGCTTAAAATAGTGTTTTCCTGCACCCTGTTCCTCCCTGTAAGATACTTGTATGTCTCTATCATATCCCTCTCTCCTCCTCTCCTCCAGGGAGTACTTGTTCAGTTCCTTCAACCTGTCTTCATAGGACTTGTGATGCAATCCATGCACCATCTTTGTTGCCCTCCTCTGAACCTTCTCTACCCTGTCTATGTCCTTACGTAGGTATGGTCTCCAGAACTGTACCTGTACTCCTGGTGGGGCCTCACTAGTGTCTTGTATAGCGAATTATGACCTCCTTTTCCTGCTGGTGATGCCCTGCCTATACATCCCAGCATCCTATTTGCTTTACCTGCTGCCTTGTCACACTGTTTCCCTACCTTGAGGTCACCAGAGATGACAACCCCATGATCCCTTTCCTGCTTGGTGCATGCTATATCCTCACCCCCAACTGATATATTGTGCCAGGTTTTGTGCCCCATGTGCATTATCTTGCACTTCTTTGCATTGAATTTCAACTGCCAAACCCCTGACCATTCTTCAAGTTTCTGCAGGTCGCTTCTCACTCTGTCTACACCTCTGGTGTGTCTACTCTGTTACAGAGCTTTGTGTCATCAGCGAACAGTGAAATTCTGCCTTCTAGGTCCTACACAATGTCACTGATGAAGATGTTGAATAGGACCGGTCCCAGCACTGATCCCTGTGGTACCCCACTGGTCACTCTTCCCTCTGTGGAGTGACAGCCATTTACCAGCACCCTCTGTGTCCTGCCACCCAGCCAGTTACCTACCCACCACACCACTGTCCTGCCCACACCCATATTCCCCAGTTTGTGTAATAGTCTTCTATGTGGCACAGTGTCAAAGGCCTTGCTGAAGTCCAGATAGGCCATGTCCACTGCCCTCCCTGATCCGCCTCCTAGTCACCCAGTCAAAAATTCAAGCGAGGTTGGTCTGACACGACCTCCCCTGGTGAAACAAGCTGCCTTAGGTCCTGTAGTCCATTGACAACCAGATGTTCCACCAATGTCTCCTTCAGTAGTGCTTCGCATGATCTTCCCCACTCACCGAGGTGAGGCTGACTGGTCTGTAGTTCCCTGCTTCCTCTTTGTTCCCACTTTTGTATAAGGGGACTACATCTGCTGTCCTCCAGTCTTTGGGTACCTCCCCTGTTTCCAGTGATCGGCTAAACAGGATAGCCAGAGGTTCAGCCACCACCTCTCTTACTTCTTTAAGGACCCTGGGGTGCACCCCATCTGGCCCCATTGCTTTATCAACTCTTATTACTTCCAGTTCCTTCAGGACCCTTTCTCGTGTAAAGGGACTTGTGTCCATTTCTGCACCATTCTCACCCTTGTACTCCCTTCAGACCCATTACCCTCCTCTTCCTCCGTAAAGACTGAGCAGAAATACCTGTTCAATATGTCAGCTTTACTGTTGTCATCCTCCACGTGGCCCCATCCTCCCCCTTCAGTCTCACTATCCCTCCCTTTGTCTTTCTTTTTTCACTTATGTACCTGTAAAAGGTTTTGTCCCCTCTACCCACTGATTTTGCAATGTGTTCTTCTGTCTGAGCTTTGGCTTCCCTTACTGACCTCCCTGCCTCCCTTTGCTTCTCCTGGTACTTCTCCCTATCCCCTTCTGCCTATGTCTTTTTGTATTGCCTGAATGCAATCTTTTTGGCTTTCACTTTCTTTGCTACCTCTTTGGAAAACCATAATGGTCTCCTCTTCCTTTTCCTCTTGCTAACCTGATTAATGCATAATTCTGTTGTTCTTGTAATCCCCATTTTAAATACTGCCCACTGTTCCTCAACCCCTGATTCCTGTCCCATTCCCCTTAATGCCTCTTTCAAGTATCTCCCCATTTTCCCAAAGTCTGCCCCCCTAAAATCCAGGATACGTGTTTTTGTGTGGTTTGGTTCTGCTCTTTCTGTGATTTCAAACCACAATGACTGGTGGTCACTGTTTCCCAGGTGCTCCCCCACTGTTACCCTCTCCCCTTCCTGGTGGGAAGTGGGGCCTTAGCTCCTTGGACAGTCTCTCTGCCCTTTTTCCTCAGGATATTCTTCATGTCCTCCTACCTATCTGGAGTTGCCGTTACTTCTTTTCAAAGTATTTCCAAGTCTCGCGCCCTCCTAGGTTGGGGGCGTTATTCACATTTTCGCAAGAGAAGGTGGCTTTAAATCGTCTACCTAGTCCCTACCATCGGTAGTGTCTGGGTCTTCTCTGTACCGGCTTACACTTCGACACGTGCGTGATCCCATACTTTCTCATGGGGGAGGTCCCTTCTCCATATCTTTTTTTTTTTTTTTGTAGCCTTTCTTTATGCTCCCCCTGGGCCAGGCATCCTTCCGAGGTGCACTCACGGCAATAACTGCTACTCCCTGCCTGAACCCTGCTAATCTGATTGGGACTCCCCCGACAACTGGGCAATCCTAGCGCTCCAGTTCACCCACCGGGCTGGGCCCGCTCACCCTCAGTGGCCTATCTGCAGTTAGAGAGGGCTTACTGCAGCTGCCAGGTCGGCCAGGAGTCCATCGACGATTGGGCCGGCTGTGGGATGTGAGTCCTGCCTCTGGTGCCCCCATCATCTCCACGGTCCCAGGTGGGGTTTTTCTGTTGCGTTTCCCCTTGGGAGTGCGACGTGCAGTGACGTCCGCACACAGCTCCCCTGCTGATGTCTGCCGCACTTCTGCCCCCTCTTGTTCTGGCTGGCGTGCCTGTGCTGCCCCCGATCTCCATCGGGGGTCGCTAGGACGCCAAGCTGTCGGAACCCTCCCAGAGGAGAGCAGTCCTCGAGATGCTCAATCCTCTCCCTCCCCTGCCGACCCCCGGCGCCCTGGGCTCGTTCCCGAACCCAGGTCACGAGTGTGGTGCGAGATGTGGCGTCTAGCTCCTCAACCCTCAGTGCCACCAGGCTGGCTCCTTCTCCATATCTTGATTGTGTGCCGTTTCCTGAGAGCCTATTCCCTTTGTCCCGGGCTCTCTCGGCAGTCCCGTCTTTTCTTAATTTCCTCTCTAGACTACAGGTGTTTCAGTACTTATCTGACGCTAGACGCAGGGGTTGCATACTGCATCTCGTCTGGCTATCTGCACCTCAACAAGTCCCTTCTCGGGGTTGTTCGAGGCCACTCCACTAGGAAAATGGCCCCGTCCACAGCCTGTTTCAAGAATGTGCCTGCTGCAGGCTACAGCACGATGCCCACCGCCAGCACTTTGTCAAGCCGTGCCGGCTGGACTTTACTTTTCAGCGCAGGGCTGGCCTCAAACTAGCAGTCCTTCAGCGCCTCCTGTCCTACTTTTCTTAGGGCAGACCTCTCTCTCTCCTCCCCCTCCCGAGTGTTGTCTCTACTTGTTTTTTAATACTGCTTGGGACTCAGTCCTAACGGTGTTGCCTACTGCAAGAGCCCCCTCAAAGAAAGATAGTACAGTTGCGTAAGAACTAACCATAACAGTAAATCTTGGAGAGGAGCTCTTGCAGTATGCATGTTTTTCTCTTCTTCCATCCCTCTGCTCTCTTTTTTCCTCTTATATTGGCCTTTTCTGTGGCTCCAGGAGCCCCCTCCTCCTGTCGCTTCTTTTCACAGGTCTCCGGTGGGAGAACTGAGGTGGGGCTAGGGGACTGCCCTGTTAATACCACAGGGGGACGTCAGGGGCGGTGCCCTACTGTAGACTGCTAGCTAGAAGTTTTCCATGTGGCCCTAGCGCCTGACGGCTTAGTCCCAATGGTGCTGCCTACTGCAAGAGCTCTTCTCAAAGATCTGCTGTTACGGTGAGTTCTTGCATAGCTATACTTTTCAGGAGGTATTTTTTGTACAAAATTGACTACTTCCATAATACCACAATATTCACAATAACCCCACTATTGAGTGGCACAGTTATCATACTGTCAGAATTTGATACAGTGACATCCCTAGTCTCAGTGTCCTGTATAGTGTCCTGAGCACTCTGAAGCACTGGACTGATGGCTTAAGACTATTACTGTATTCTTTTCCTCTATGGTCACCCTGATTTGTTTTACACACACCTTTAACCCATCTGATGGCTTCAGACTATCGCTAATTATGACCCCTAAGCACGTGTGCATGCGCACACACCCTCACTCCACCCACCCCCAACCGGTAACCCATCCTTGGGTGACCTCAGCCTATATGCATAAGTGCACTTCTACATCAGTTGCCACACCTTGGATCACCCTTTTAGTATTTCTAGGTTCCTTTTCATATCTCTAATCCCCTTTTAGGTGTCTGCCTGCCACATAGTTTAGTGCCATCTGCAGAGAGGCAGGATTTTGCCATCGATCCCCTTCACTTATATCGTAGATAAACACCTTAAACAGTTCTGATCCATGTGGCACCCCACTTATGAACTCCCTGATCTCTGAGTGTTCCCCATATCCTACCACTATCTCAGTTCCTTTTTCCAACCGGTTTTCAGCCTATCTGGTTAGCTTTGCTCCCACGCGTAGGTCCGCAGGCTTCTTAACAAGCTTTCTGTGGGGCACCGAGTCGATGGACTTACTGAAGTCTGGGTACATCAATAAAATGTTTGAATGACCTTTTCCAGCAGTGATGAATTTGCAACAGTGTACCTGCTTTACTGCACAGAAGTGACACGTGATTCATTTTCTGTGTGCAAATTGCCTCAATTGCATCAAAAAGTTAGACCCCATTTCACAGGGTCTAAATTTTTGCACAAGTTACACAGTTGCAGTAAAGAGATGCCCCAAGACCAGGACATGCCTTTAAAATATCAGTCCCACATGTTTAAACTGTCCAGTCTTTCCTCACATGTCTTAACTTGCCACCCCTGGATAATTTTCTTTGCCCATCCCTGGCTAGCCTCTACCCTCTCTCTGTCCTCCTTCAGATGCAGGTTCCAGAATTGCATACAGTACTCCAGGTGTGGTCTAAAGAATGACCTGTACAGTGGCAATATCATCTCTTTGCTGTGACTAGTGAAGCTCCACCTGATTTATCTACTGTATCCTGTCAGCATTCCCATATGTTGTACTGGATGGGACAGAGGCTTTAAAGCTAAAATAGTATCACCCATTCCACCTTTGAGTGCTGCACCATGATCTCATTGATGTAGTATTCCGTCTGCAGATTTTTATTCCCATTGTGCATCACTTACATTTTTTGGCATTGAACTTACGTTGCCAAAGTCCAGAATGTTGCCCCAGCTTCTCTACATCCCTTTTCTTGTTGGTAATCCCGTCATCAGTATCCATTTTACTGCATAGTCATGTTTCATCTGCAAACAGACTCCATTTACCCTCTAACCTCGCTGCAGTGTCATTTTATACTTGTTTTGTCTTGGTAGGCCCCATACCCCGTCCCTGTGAACAAAAGACGATACATGATGCTTTAAAGAAAATTACTGCACCCATGTGTTAATTAGACGAATGCTGAAGTACACCACTAATGTGATGTGCTCAGCCCACAAGACTCAGCAAGTGTTAGTATGGTCAGCACCTTACACCGGTCCGTCCCCTACCCTAAAGGGTCATCTGAGTGGGCCCAACATTCCCAGAGGGCATGCTTCCAGAGGGACAGCTGCCTCTGTGGCGTAGGAATATATCTCATCCTGTGAGACATGTGCCCTTGCTTCATTGGTTGGCACTTCACATGCTTGACAAACCTGAAGAGGCTATCCCCAGACCAGCCCCACTTCCCCCCTCACCAGGCCGACCCATCTCTGCCCTGTGGTCCCTTCACCTCCATCACCTGCCAGCTCTAGGACTTGCCTGGAGGACCCACCTATTCCTCCACAGCTTTCCCCCTGTAGTGGGGCCATCGTGGTATCCCAGGCCCCTTCTGGATTCCTCGCTTGGTTAGGTGGGTCCTGTGCTCTGAAGGCAGTATGGGGTCTGCCAGGAACAGCAGGCATTATTCGGCTACAGCTGGCAGCATTCCCTTCATTTTCTCCTCGACTCTCAAATGCTTTGCAGAGCTGATGGCTTGACATGTGCACATTGAACATGCTGACATCTTTCATCGGGAGTGACTCCCTCCCAATGTGCTGGTCCTGCCCACATCACCACCTTTGATCACTTGAGTGGCAGTATTGTGGTGTAGCATGCTGCCCTCCTTCCCAGGAGGAGGAGAGCATCCTTTGGTATGGTCAGTCCTTCTCCCCCGGCTCACCCCAGAGCGATGCTGGTCCATTCCTGAACCCGGATCGCCAGTGTGGTGGCAGGTGAGGCAAGACGAGCCGCATCTTTGTGCTAGGTCGGGAAGGGTGAGGTAAGACCAGCCCCATCTTGGTGCCTGGTCAGGGAGGGGGGGCACTCCTCCTGCCAGCCTCGGGTGGAACCCATCTGCAAATGAAGCAGGTTATGCCCGTTATCCCCTTGTACACTCCTTATGAGACTGTGATGCCACCACACTTACGTGACTGTGACATGTCTATCTCTAAATTATAGAACCTCCACCGGAGGAGGTGAAAACCCTGAAAAACGTCATAGGAAGAACTGGGAAATGCCTCCCAACGTGTGAGGCAGGCCACCCCAGTGCGATGGCAGGGTTCCCTACACTAACCCAGTCTGCCCTTAACCCTGCTTTTATGAGGGTGGGCGGATAGGAATTCTGACCGAAGAGGAGGAAGCAAAGAGACTGAACCCAAGCTGTGCAGCCACTTATAAATCATTTCCTCCGGCACACCAGCACACTGGTTGGGTTTTCCCTCATGACGCCACCACCCCGGGTTTGGGAATGGCTCTGCGGTGTCGGAGGGCCAGCTGAGGGGAGGAGGACTGAGTGTCCTGCAGACTGCTCTCCTCCTGGGGGGGGGGGCAACTGGCATGTGATTGACCTTTGGAGGAGGCCAGGGGGAATATAGCTGCTGGAGTTGAGCTGTTTGGGAGGTGTGCTGGACGTTTGCGCATTACCTCATTGCACACCACGACTCCTGGGACCCTTACCATAGAAACTGCTGCCAACTCCTTCCATGATGCCCTGCTTCTGTGGCTCCACACCGCACTTCGCAGCGCTTTGCTGACGACCTAAGTGAGTAGTCTCCATTAGAGCAGCCTGATCCCAAACCTCTCCCTGGGGGGGTAAGCCAGGGCGGACTCCCAGTGGGTTTCTTTGCTGGATCCTGTGTACAGTCTTCTGGGAAGCTGTGCCCATTCGGCTGCCCCACCAAGAGGGGTAAGCCTTGCTGGATCTTCATCCAGGTAAATCCTGGAAAGGGGTGGAGGTGGGGGAAGTGGGGGCTGAGCTTCAGGAGTCTGGCACCAAAAGCATACTAAGTCAAACAAAAAAAATCCCTTCCTCCACCTCTTTGGTTAAAAGCCTTCTGTGACCCTACCTGCCTATCCCCTGTAGAAGGCTCTTCCTAGCTAACCAAACCAGATCAGGCATTAGGGGAAGGGGCCGCAGACAAATTGTCACCTGCTGCAAGCTCATTTGAAGGCTGTGTATTGTGTTGGTAGGGCCTCATACCCTTTGAACAACAGACCACAAATGATGCTTTGGAGAAAGTGGCCACAGCCATGTGTTTATTAAATGAATGCCAAAGTACACCAATAGTATGACATGCACAGCCTGGGAGCCTCAGCAAGTCATTGCATGGTCATCGCCATGCACCGATCTGTCCTTTGTCCCAGAAGGACCATCTGAGAAGACCCAATATTCCCAAAGGACACACCTCAGAGGAACAGTGGTGTCTGAGGCATAGGGATGGCAGCTTGGTTTTGATTTGCGCCTCTCCTCCATCGGATGGTGCGTCACATGCAGGACAAACTCAAAAAGGCTATCCCCAGTTCAGCCCCACCTTGGTGCCCCGTCAGTTAGGTATCAAGTGCTACCAGCCTTGGGAGGAACCCGTTAGTAATGGAAGCAAGCTCACCCCCCCATCCGTTACCCCTTTGCACACTCCTTGAGACTACCATGCCACCACAGGATGAGTAAAGATCACCCTTCCAAAAGCACATCATGCTAGCACTTCTCCAGTGCATCGTGTATGTCAGCTAGGAACTTGCCACAGCCAGTGTCTGACTTGTATATACCATTCCTTCTTCACAGCTGGGATATCACTATGACAGTCCCAACAAGCAGAAGCAACATCCCATTGTGTGAGAGAGAAAAGGAAGTGCAAAAGAAGAAGAAAACCACTTTGGTTCTCAGAAACAGTAGCAGAAAAGGTCAGAGCCAAAGGCTGGCCTTCAGGAAATATAAGGGAACGCAATGAGATGAAGATATGGAGGCATACCAAAGTTCCCTAAGGGAAGCAGGGAAGGCAGTAAGGCAGGCAAAGGCCCAAACCAAGGAAACACTAGCACAAGCAGTAAAAGACGGTGACAAGACTTTCTATAGATACATTAGTGAAAGGAGAAAGTCCAGAGGAGGTATTGCTAAGATCAAAGGAGATAAGGGGGCGTGTGAGGAGGAGGACCATGTAAAAGCATCTATGCTAAATAGATACTTTTGTTCAGTATTTACTGAAGAGAAGGTAGGGCAGGGCCCACAGCTCAGCACCATGGACACAGTGGGGAGGGGAGGTGTACACTAGTCACTTCACAAAACAAAGGGTCCTACAAGAGCTCGATAAGCTCAGGGTGGACAAGGCAATGGAACCTGATGGTATACATCCCAGGGTACTAAAGGAGCTAAGGTTGGAACTAGCAGAGCCATTATCAGAACTGTTTAGTGAGTCTCTGAGCACAGGAGAGGTCCAAGAAGACTGGAGAAGGGCTCATGTGATCCCGCTCCACAAAAGTGGTAGCAGGGAGGAGGCAGGAAACTACACACCAGTCAGTCTTACCTCAGTAGTGGGCAAGATTATGGAGGCACTCCTTAAGGAAAGGATAGTGCAACACCTGGAATCCATAGGAGCACAGGATCCAAGACAGCATGGGTTTACAAAAGGACGGTCCTGTCAAATTGATCTCATAGATTTCTTTGACTGGGTAACCAGAGTGGTGGACCAAGGTGGAGCAGTTGATGTTGCCTACCTTGACTTCAGCAAAACTTTCGATTCTGTTCCACATAGAAGATTGATTAATAAGCTGGGTAGGCTTGGGGTGGGTCAGAAGTTGGTCAACTGGGTGGCAGACTGGTTGATGGGAGAACACAGAGAGTGGTGGTAAACGGTATACAGTCAGAAGAGATGCAAGTCACAAGTGGGGTACCTCAGGGATCAGTCCTGGGGCCAGTCCTCTTCAATGTCTTCATCAGTGACATTGCAGATGGACTGGAGGGTAAGGTTTGTCTGTTTGCAGATGACACGAAGATCTGCAATAGAGTAGATGATCCAGATGGGGTGGGCAGAATGAGAAGAGATCTGGATAAACTGGCAAAATGATCTGAAGAGTGGCAACTGGGGTTCAACGCAAAGAAGTGCAAGATCATGCACATAGGGAAGAGAAACCCTGAAGCCACCTATAGGCTGGGAGGGAGTTGCTGGCAGTCACAAGGGAAGAAAGAGACTTGAGCATCATCATCACGATGACCTGAAATCATCAAGCAGACCACTAAAGCAGTAGATAAGGCTAGGCGATATTGGGGTGTATTAGTAGGGGTATCACAAGTCGTAGAGGAGGTAATAATCCCTCTTTACAAGACACTGGTTAGGCCCCATCTGGAGTACTGCGTGCAGTACTGGAGGCCACACCTTCAGAAGGATATTAACCAAATTGAGGCAGTCCAGAGTAGGGCAACCAAAATGATGCAGGGACTGCATCAGAAAACATATGAGGACAGATTAATGGAGCTCAATATGTGTACCCGAGAGCAAAGGAGGGAGAGAGGTGATATGATCGAAACATTCAAACACTTTAAGGGCATTAACAAGTTAAAAGAGTCTAACATGTTTCAATATAAGACAAATAGCAGGACAAGAGGACACAGCATGAGATTAGAGGGAGGCCGATTAAAGGGTAATGTGAGGAACCTCTTTTTCACAGAAAGAGTGGTGGATGCAAGGAACGGCATACCTCAGGAAGTGGTAGATGTGAATACAGTGCAGGGCTTCAAACAGGCATGGGATAGACATAAGGGAGCAATACAGATGAGTATGAATAGATAGGCCATTGACAGAGCAAAGGCCGATGGCAGATTTATAAGGTAGAAAAAGAAATGGGCAGACTGGATGGGCCTTGCGGTCCTTATCTGCCATCAACTTCTTTGTTTCTATGTTTCTACAATCTAGCATGCATAGCACAGTCCCACTAGTAGGGTCCGTGAAGCCCTGCATTGCCATGTTACTCATGCCGTGGGCTTTCTGGATTGTAGTGGGATTTTTAGTATAATGCCAGTAGCACCTCTGAATGGCATGGGACCAAACCAGCACCACTCCCTGCCTGGCTTACCAAATGGATCGCAGGTCATCCTTCATTTGACACAGCAAATCAGTGACTTAAGCAATCCAAGGCCATTGCTGCCCAGATGAACCACTGGCACCTTGGGGGCGAGTGGGGCTGTCATCAGGCTTCAACAGTACACTACGGAGCAGTTACCCCCCTCAACTTATTCAGTGACGATCCATCCAGTATACCTCCAGCTGTCGGCCCAGGAACCCCTGTGGCACTGCACTTTGACGTGTTGCACTGTTTTAGAAAAACAGATAACCACAATAAAAAGTTCATTTCTTTTAGTCAGTTACAGTGTTTTCAAACACTTTTAAAGCTTTCAGAAAGCTGCTTAGCAACTTGTTTAAAGATCAGTTCCTTAACCCTTGCAGGGTTGTGGACTGATAAATCAGTCCAGAATTCCTGTACATTCTTATTCAGTCAGCAGCCTAAGTGTTAATATAACCAATAGCTCATGCGGCTTGTGTGTAGCTAATCAAGATACCGCAGCCATTACAGTGCTCATCTAGCTGCTTGCTCCTGCTTGCCAATTTTAGAAGCAGCCACTGTGTAGTGTCATGATGTCACGCACATAACAGCTAGCCATGACGTAGTTATGATGCTCCCTTCACTCCTATGGGAGTGTTTATTGACAGCAGGTGACTGTTATTATTATCACAACTTCCCATGGTCCCAAGCAATGTGAATAGTTCTTGTTACATTATTACAAAATTATAACTTTTACTGCTGTATGTTTGACAGGGTTTTTTATGTTTAAACAGGTATCTGTTTTATGTGACCCACTAAACTGGGTGGGTAGGGGGTCCCATTCTAACAGCTTGTAAGTTTATGAGTGATAGTATGCTCAAGACTGAGAGTTGTTATAGGATAACCCTTACAGCAAAAAGTATTCACTTGGGTCATAGTTACAGGAAAAATTAGAAAAAGTATAATAAAATATGAAACTCAAAATGTTTAAAATTAAAAAAAAAACTTTAAATGCTAAACTACATTTGAGATCATTTCTGCATCAGTTTATTTCCAGTTTACATAGTATCTGTCAATGCTATTGACAAGTGAATTTCCTGAAACAAGTGACAGTAATGCTGATCATACAATATAGGGGAACATCACACTCACAGCCTTGTGTGAATGTCTGAGATATGGACACATTTTCTGAGTAAATTTGTGGAATTGCAGTGACAGATTGCCATAGTCAGAGGCAATGTCACTTATTTCAGGGATTCGGTTGTTTTATAGCACTGGTAAACTAGCACTTTCTTCATTAAGACCATGTTCACCACTTAGGGTGCCAAATCTTTCGATTCAACATGCTTCTGTTAATAAATGTTGTTGCTCCCTGTTCCCACCTCTGCTGTGAGGTTCGACCATTTCCAAACCTAGAAATTTCAGGTATCACGCTTGGTGTTTCACCTCAATGAAATGACTTGCTGAACCTGATGCTGCCTCCCTTCTCCTTATCATGGATTTCTGTTCTGAGATTCTTAATCTCGCCTCACGTTTGCTCTTTCTTATATACATTGTATCACAACTACATTTAACCATGTTTACCACAAAGGTTGCATTGCAAGTTGTACATTGTCTAATTATAATGTGTTCATCCCGGTAGGGGTTATATAACCTGTCTTCTGTTCCTATTGTGGAATATAATCTGAATGCACTAATTTATCTTTTAAAGTTGCTCCTCTTTAGCCACAATTAATCGTGGGTCCTTAAAAGCAAGTTCAGCACATCCTTGCAAAAAATTGTCACATGCTTGAAACTACAGAAAAAGGAGAACTTGGTTTTAAGGATCCACAATTATTTGTGGCTAAAGTGGAGCAACTTTAAAAAATAAATCAGTGCAGTCAGATTATATTCCACAACAGGAATAGAAGACAGTTTTTTCCTTTGGCAACGTATAACTTGCAATTCAACCTTTGTGGTACTCATGATTAAATGTAGTTGTGGTACAATGTATATAAGACAGACCAAACGTGAGGCAAGATTGAGAATCTCAGAACACAAATCCATGATAAGGAGAAGGGAGGCAGCATCAGGTTTAGCAAGACATTTCATTGAGGTGAAACACCAAGCATCAAACCTGAAATTTCTAGGTTTGGAAATGGCTGAACCTCACAGCAGAGGTAGGAACAGGGTATAACAACTTTTATTAAGAGAAGCATAAATATTTGGTGCCCTAAGTGGTGCACATGGTCCTAATGAAGACACGGATTGGTTACCACTACTATAAAACTGTAAGATAGCTGCATCCCTGAAATTAATGACATTGCCTCTGACTATGGCAATGTGTCATTAAAATTCCACAAATATACTTAGAAAATGTGTCCATATCTTAGATTTCACACAAGGCTGTAAGAGGGATGTTCTCCCACATTGCCTGATCAACATTAATGTCACTTGTTTCAGGATATTCACTCTAATTGGGACATAGGTGCCTGAACGGGGGGGGGGGGGCACGATGGCCATGGCCCTACCACTTTCATAAGTGGACCGATCAGTTTTTGCAGTCATGTTAATTTATTAATAAGGGAGAATGTACCCCTTACATCCTTGGCCATACCACTTTTCAGACCGTTCCAGCACCAATGAATTGGGACTAAATTGATGTAGAAATTATTTGAAATGTAGTTTATCGTTTAATGTCGAAGTTTTTTGTTTTGGTATTTTATTATACTTTTTCTAATTTTTCATTATAACTATGACCTAGATGAATAATTTTTGCTGTAAGGGTAATACTATAATAACCCTCGGTATCAAGCTTAATGTCACCCACAAACTTGCAAGCTTTTGGAACAGGATCTCCACCCCACCCGACTTAATGGTTCATATAAAACTGATACCTGTTTAAACATACAAAAGCTTATTAAGTATGTGGCAGTAAAAATTATAATTAATTATTTAATAACTTGAAGAGAATTGGCTACACTGCTTGAGACTACAGGAGGGTGTGACTATAATAACATTAATTACCTGCTGTTAAACTGTACCAGGTCAGTATGTTGAAAACATGCCACAGGCAAAACCGCACATTAGCAGCATGCAGAACAGCTACAGGGTACAGAATTCCACATGAAACAAATAGTGTGGAGTGGTAGCGGTAACCCTGTAGCTGGTCCCTGGAAAGCACTGTTGCAGAGGGTAAGACCTCTGCTGGAGGAGGGTCCGCCGAGCAGCTGCTATGGCTCAGGGAGTAGAGCCATCGGCAGTGGAGGACAGTGGACCGGCATTCTATTCCCAATCTTAGATTAGGTTAGTGTGTTAGTGTCTCTTTTTTTCTTGTTTTCATACCCCCCACCCGAGTTTCACCCTGTCCCAGAGTTGCCTCCCTTCCCCTGAGGAAGTTATTTTAATGGGGGGAGGGGGTCAGGGGTGCAGCCTCCGTAATGGTGGGTGTGGGTGTGGGGGGGGACAGTATTTTACTGTTTGCTTTTGATGTCATTACCGCTCAGTGTTTTTACTATATTTGTAGTCTCTGTCTTGACAGCACGGTATAGTGCCATGCAGTTTTTGTTTGCGACAAAATTACCCTGTGCCCTGTCACCTCCCCCCCCCCCACGGGAGTGAAGGGAGCTACATAACTATGTCACAGCTAGATGCAAGGCACTTATGATGTCATGACGCTAGACAGTGGCTGCCTCAAAAGCTGGCAAGCAGGAATAAGCAGCCAGATAAGCATTTAGATGGCTGGGGTATCCTGATTAGCATTAGCTACACACAAAACTGTGTGAGCTATGGAATGTATTAAGGAATGGATCTTAAAACAAAGCTGGTAAGTGTTTTTCTGAAAGCTTTTGAAAGTATTTGAAAACACTGTAATCAACTAAAAGAAATTAACTTGTTGTTATGGTTACCTGTTTTCCAAAAAAAAAACAAAAAGAACAAGTCAAGCACTGATGTACATGATAATAAAAGTGTGTGTATATGTGTGTGTGTATGTATGTGTATATATATATATATATATATATATATATATATATTTCATATTTTTATAGGACCACTCCCCTGGCAGTTTGGCTGGCGAAACATTGGGGCAAGCAGTTTGGTGGCCAGAATGAAAAAAAAAAATGAATTGATAACCTGACAACTTGAAGTCTGAAGCATGGTTAACTGGTTCGTTAGAACTAGTCCTTTGTTTTTAGGCTGAATTTGAACTGCCAAACCTTAGACCGCCTCTCTAGCCTTTGTAGATCCCTTAGTCGCCACCTACCCTACAGCAGACCTCTGTGTCATCTGTGAAAAGACACAGCTTGCCCCAGATGCCCTATCCAGTGTTGCTGATGAAGATATTGAAGAAGACATGACACAGGAGTGATCCCTGTGGCACCCCACTTGTGACCTACGTCTCTTCAGATTTGACCCTCTTCACCACCCTCTGCTGTCTCTCCTTAAACCAGTTTCCTATCCATCTAACTATGTCCATAACCGCGCCCAGGTCCTCCAGCTTCTTCAGCAGTCTTCTGTGTGGCACCAAGTCGAAATCCTTACTGAAAGTGAAATAGAGTAGACCCACAGTGTGGCCCTTACCTACTACCTTTGTTACCATAACCAGTCAAAGAAAACCGTCGGGTGGGTCTGACAAAACCTTCCTGGCGCACAACCGTGCTGTTTACTATCCTGTAAACCATTGCTGTCAAGGTACTCTCTAGGTATTTGTGTCAGTGAGTTAAAAAAAAATCAAACTAGTTCGGTTGACATGACCTACCCATGTTAATTCCTGTCCATGAGGTTGTTTTCCTGTAGAAAATTCACTATCCGTTCCTTTATAATTGACTCCAGTAGCTTGTCAGCTATTGATGACCGGCTTAATGGCCTGATATTTAATTACTAAGGTTTTACCTGGCCCCACTCTTATGCAGGGGACACCATTTGCTACCCTCCAGTCCACAGACATCACTTGTTGCTAGTGGCTCTTTAAATAGATGCGCCAAGAGGGCTGCCAGGGTCTGTCTTGTCTCGTTTAGTACCTTTGGTTTAGTCCATCTGGCTGTATACCCTAGCAGTAGACCCTGTCTCTAATCTATGGCTATTGTTACCCCTCAATCTATTCTTGCTGTCAAGAACTGGGCCTGAAGCCACAACTGTGAACACAGAGCTGAAGTACTCGTTTAATACAGTATGTTTGCCTTTCTCTGTCTTCCTCTGCACTTGTTTCATCTTTTCTTAGTCTTTCTATTATATCCTTTGCTTGATGTTTCTTCCTTATGTATCTTAACTCCAAAAACTACCTGGAGCACTTTAAGTCCGAACTTTCCATTGTTTAATCTTGATACAAAATGGTCACCAGGGTAAAATTGAGTTGTTAAAGTTTTTTCTTTATTTTTGAACCTTTCTGCTATCCTTAGTTCTCAGTTTGCTGTCACCCTCCTTAGTAGGTCCTTGCTGTTCTCTAGCTTATCTGTCTCTGCTGTTCTTACTCTACACACCCTTGTATATCCTAAAGTCTTTCGTTTTTTTTTTTGTTTGTTTTTTTTTCCCTGAATTGCCTCCATTATACTTGCTTGATCTTGCCAGGTTTTATTAATAACGTTTGAAGTTTTGAGGAGCTTTTAATTGCTACTCACTTATTCTCCGACCCTCCATTTTGTATGCCCTTCAACTGATCTTCAGTTATTTCTTTCAGTTTGTCAAAGTCAGCCTTCCTTAACTCAGAGACCACAGCACTAGACTCAGTTGCTGAGATTCAAGCATGGTGTTGAAATACTGTTGTGGTCACTGTCATCGATTAGGTCCTGTATTGATATATCCCTGATAATGTCCTGGTTGGATATAACCAAATCCAAAATTGTACCATCCCCCGTTGCTTCTCTTACACACTGTGCAGTCTCTGTAAACTTCTGGCTTTTATGGCTTTCTGCTGATGGAGTGTCCCAGTCTATATCTGAGGCCCTCTGAGGAAGCTCTCCGTGCAAAGGGCTGGGGCGTCTTAGACCATGCATGTCTGGCGCTGGCTGTGTCTTTGCCACGTTGGTTTGTATTACAGTATTACTTGGATATTTTTGGATATTTTACTGTGTTGGGAATGCACTATTTTGAATAAAAGCATCTGGAAGCTAACATTAGCGTGGACATTCTGGCTCCTATGAACATACGACGAAGCCAGCAGAATAAGACCCTTAAGTTTGTGTAGTCTGTTCGTATTGCGGGGTCCTCAGCATAAGCTACTGATCCTGCCACCTATCCCCAAACTGTCCTTCCCCTCTGTCAACCCCGCCACTGACCCTTATTTTCCACTTAACTCTGTCCCAGCATTTCTTGAAACTGCCTGCCGTTTTCAATGAAACCACCTCCTCTGAAAGCACTTTCCAACCTGCCATCACCCTCTGTATGAAGAAGTGCCTCCCGGCCTGTCTCCTAAACCTACCCCACTCCAACTTGAGACGTGTCCCCTCATGTTTTGGCTCCCACTAAGCTTGAAGAGATCCTCTTTGTCCACCCTGTATATTCCTTTCAAATACTTGAAGGTCTCAATCATGTCCCCTCTCTTCCTCCTCTCCTCTCCTCTCCTCTCCTCCAGGGAGTACATATTCAGGGCCTTCAGCCTCTCCTCATACATCCTACCCAGCTGGCCCATGATCATCTTCATTGCCCTCCTTTGGACTGTCTTCAGCAGATGAATCTGCTTTGTAAGGTATGGGCACCAGTACTATACAATGTAGTCCAGATGCGGCCTCTCTATTGACCTGTACAAGGGCAGTATTACTTTCTGCTGATCCCTCGGGCAATGCAGCCCAACAGTTTATTTGCCTTTTGCTGCTACTTTCCTACATTGTATGGAGTGTTTCAGGTCACTAGTGATCATCATTCTCAGGTCCTTCTCTTCCTCTGATGCGGATACCTGGACCCCTCCCAGGCTGTACCCCTTCCTCGAGTTCTTGGCGCCAATGTGCATAACTTTGCATTTCTTTGCATTGAAGCCAAGCTGCCAGATTCCGAACCACCTTTCTGGTTTTTCCAGATCCTCCTCTAGGTCTTGTATCCCTTATGCTATGTTCACCCTCCCACAGAGCTTGGTGATGCTGCGAATAGGCAAATGTTTCCCTTAAAGCAGTAGTACACTATCAAATTTTATAAATGTTATTTGTTTCTTTGTCAACAGACTACTCTTTCTGTGTAGCTGCTGGTGATAAATGTGTTTGCCTTAGTTTTTCATTGTTCATACCCGTCCCTGTAACTATCCTGGGGGTTCCATTTTATGGTTGCCGAAATCACATTGTGCCTGAGAGCTGCATTAGCATATGAAAACATGATGTGTCAGCACTCTTTAGACCTCACAGTATGCCTGTCTGCTTAATTACAGTTCAACAAAACAAGTTGCAGGAAGGTGCGGAATACCACAGTTACCTTCAATAAGCTTTACAAGGGTTTTTCCCCCCTTTAAATTTCACTCATTCTGTGTATTTCTAGAGAGTTTTTTCAGGTTATGTGTACTTTCAGCATAGAGATACATAGTGTAAATGGGTGCTGTTGCATCGTGTTGTCATATGCTAATGTAACTGTCAGGTACAATAAGATTTCAACAGTCAGAAAATGGAGACCGCCGGCTAGTTACAGGGGCTGGTGTAAACAGTGAAAACAAACTAAAGCAAATGTGTATATCCCCAACAGCTACACGAAAAGAGTTCTCTATTGACATGGAAACCAATAACATTTACAAGATATGAGGGTGTATTACTCCTTTAGTGCTGTCCCCAGTACCACTGATGAAGACATTGAACAGCCCCGGTCCGAGCACAAAGTCCTGTGAGACCTCATTGGTGCTGGATAGCTCACCAACCACCACCACGCTGTGGGTCCTATCCCTCAGCCAGTTTTCCACCCACCTGGTCAACTTTTGGCCAACCCCTAGATCCACCAACTTCCTGATCAGCCTCTTGTGAGGTACAGAGTCAAAGGCCTTGCTGAAGTCCAGGTAAAGGATGTCCACCGCTTGGCCACTGTCCACTGTTTTAGTGACCCAATCAAAGAAGTCGATCAGATTTGTTTGGCATGACCTCTCTCCCTTAAACACCTGTTGACTCTCATACTGAAGACCATTCTCATCCAGATACTCCGCTAACCTTTCCTTAAGTATGGTCTTCGTGAGCTTGCACTCGAATTCAGTCAGACTGATTTGTCTGTAATTCTTGGGTCATCCTTGGGACCACTGTTATGGAGGGGCACTACTTAGGCCATTCTCCAGCCTTGCAGTAGCACTCCCAGCTGCAGTGAACTGTTGAACAGGCCAGCCAAGGGATGTGCAAACTTCTCCGCCAGTTCCCTCAGCACCCTTGGGTGTATGACATCTGGGCCTGGGGATTTATTTACCCTCAGTGCCAGCAACCATGTCCTCACCCTATCCACCTCTATCAAAACATATGTGCACTCTGCCCCTCCCCTTTCTCCTCCCTGCGCCCTCACTTCTCTCTTCCCCCCAGTGGCACTCGTCCCTCTCTGTCCCTGAAATGAGTGCAAATGCTTGTGTGTGACATGCTACCCTGGACTCTGGTGAATGCACAGACTGGTTGCAGTTGATTGATTTTGGAGGCTGGCTGCCCAACGTAGCACTGCTGGCTACTCTATATGTGGAATGTACTCTGTTTTGGAATGTCTGAGAGAAATTTGAAGTCTCCCATGAGTTTAGTTCCACCCTCAGTAGCTGCTATCCTAACTTCCTCTTACAGTTCTTCATCTTTGTCCGCTCCATGGTTTGATAACCTGTAGATCACTACTATTCCATATTTTTTCCTCCATGCTGTTATTTGGCGCCATAGTACTCTGCCCTTGTCCTCCTTTATAGACACTGTCACCCACCTTGGCACTCTCCTTGTCCCTCCTAAATAGAGCATGGGTTTGACTTGCCCATGTTTCAGTTGTTGCTACTATATGCATATCATCTACAGCCATTATCACTTGCATTTCATCCGTTACCTATGCTTCTTGCATTTGTATACATTTCTGTCCGTTGCCCTTACACCTGCCTCTTGTTCTCTTAATGCTGTTGAATTTTGATTTCCCATTGTTGCCACAATGTCCCTCACCTGCCTCCCCTATGTTCCTGTGTTCTGTGTTTACTGGGGAACACCAACTTGGCTGCCTTTGTGTGTTCCTGTGTTCCATCTGTTACACTGCCCCCCCCCTTGCCAAGCTGAAAATGTTAGTGAAAATCGTTCATCTAGCTTCTGTCCTAATACACTGGTTCCCACCTGCTATAGATGTCAACCAATCCTTTAAGTGAAAATCCCACTATCTTCCTAGAGGGATCCCCTCATCTTCGCACCCAACCCTTTAGCCACATGTTAAACATTGTTTTTTTTTCTTCTACTTTGTCCTGCCTGTGGGACTCGTAGCACCTCTGAGTAGGCTACCATTATCTGCTACCGACTTCTAGTTACTGCCTAGCTCCATAAAACTGACTTTTTACATCCTCTGTGTTGTGGTTTGCCAAGTTGTTGGTACTTAGGTGTAGCACATTTCCTGGTTTTCCCATTCTCTGCTGATCAGCCCCTCCAGCTTGGGAGTTGCACTTTTTGCATTCTCTCTACCTGGCCAGATTAGCATACCAGCTTCCACGCCCCTCTTAATACAGAGTTACCTACTGTTGTGAGATGCTTCCTTCTCCCCCTGACCACCTCCCCTCTTTCACATCCTTGCTGGACAGAGCCACACCCACAGGTTAACTACTTTTCCTTCCACAGTGGAGCAGTTCTCCTGAACCGATTTTGCAACTGGTGCAAATAACTTCTGGGTTTGTACCTCTAGAGTCCTACCCATGCTAATTGCACCCCCCTCCCCTCCCCACTGCAGTCCATCCTGTAGTGAGGACACATGATGTACGTTGAGGTAATGGGCTCACAACACCCAGGAGTTTTTGTACCAAATTGTTCCTCAGATACTGCACTTCATTCCTGAGGCGCTAACTCTGTACTGAGGGCCATGAATCCCCTACAACAACAACAACAACAATAATAAACACGATTTTTATAGCGCTATGAACATTTTTCAAGGCACTGAACAAAACTAAGAGATGACGTTATTGAGTGGTATTAAAAGCTAGTTGATAAAAATGAGTTTTCAGTTTGCTTTTAAATAACACAGGGTCAGTGCAGGCCTTGATATGCAGCAGTAGTACAAACTGGGAAGTTGCCAACCTCCCAGAACTCCATCTGAACATGACTGAACCACAACCCCTGCAGCTGACCAGCTGCACACGAACACCCATTCACCACCACCTCACCCTTCTTGTGCTGAAAGTGTGTATGATAGCATGGTAGAGTATGTGTTTCAGGTAAGAAAAAATGTACATTGTAGAGCTATAAAATACATAATTCTTTAATGTGGAATTGCACATTTATCACACCATGTTCGGTGAGACCTTAATAACTAATTTGTGGCTTTGACATTCATTTGTTATGGGTCTTGTGTTCACTGGTGCAGATAGATGTGTTATTCTTCTGCAACCCAGTGAGTTCCTCATGTATGCTGCTGTACTGTTCTGTATTTTCTGGATGGTTTTTGATATACAGTAGATGACTATGAAAGCAAGAAAACTTTAAAGGAAGCATTCATTTCTGGGGGCATGGATATGATTCACTGTCCACACATTGGCAGTTCCACTAGAAGTGCTGATTCATTGGAATGTCTTTAAGCTAATCTCTTCCCAACATCTGGGCAGTATATCCTTGGGCTGCACCCCGTGACTTCAGATCTTTCTTTCCGCTGAAGAGTTCAGTCTCCTCCTTCGCAGTTCCGTACATTGTAGGGCCTTAAGTGCGCCACTGGTGAACTTCTTTTTTCTCAACATATTTCAAATCTTTTGCTGTTTTCCTCAGTTCTGCTGCAGCCTCACTTACAGAAGATAGAACACGAAGAAGAAGCGAAACCAGTTCCAGGCTTGAGCTCGATGTCACGGATGGACCCACATGTGTCAAGCCTCTACTGTCTAGGGGCAGTACATGATGTCGTAGGCTGCAGCCTGTGCCAGACAATGCTCCTTTCTTCCCTGGTGGATCGGGTGGCTTGACTTCTTCTTGACCAGCTGGCCAGTCAGGACCCAAAACTACAACAGAAAGGCTACAAGACGGCCTCTGCTGCAGGAACGATCAGCAGCTTAACTATTGGCCATGAAAGAGACGGTGGCAGAGGTGGCGGTGGGCACCATGTCAATCTTGGCCTGCTTCTAGCTGGAGCCAGCCTCAAAGCATCCTTCACTGGTGAATTTTTGGAGCTGTATTGGACCCTCCAGGCCTTTAGGTAGAGCCCTGCCTGTTATGGTAAGGAGCACAAGAAATGCTGCCATCGGTCGTGGGACCGGGAGAAATCACTCTCCTCCCACTCCCCCGACTGCTCAACATTTTTTGAGTGCCTGACTTCGATTGAGCTAAAATTGGTTGAGGGCTGGGTCACAGGCTTCATGGTGCCCCCTTTGGTCTTGCCAACCAGGTGGTCGAGATACTTCTTGACCCAGTGGACTATTTGTCAGAGGAGGTCGATGAGAAGTTTATCTCCAAGACCCAGATATTCCCAGTCTTCACCCAGGAGAATGTGGACTGGTCGAAGTTCCCAGCCGGTTCCACTCCGGAACAGTCTCCACTGGAGATAATTCCACCAAAGCCAGTGCATGTGATGTGCACTGCCCCTTCCGCCGGGAGCTTCTGCTCAACATTTCTCTCAGGTTGACGGTTAAGGTCGAGTCGCCACTTGTGCTCTAGATCTTGCTTGTCTGAGAGGTGTTGCTGTTGGCGTTTGTCCTTCTTGGATGAGGAGCGGCTCCACTGGCGCATGCAGCGGCACTGCTAGGAACTCCCCTGACAGCAGTGGGGAAGGGTAGAGCTCTACCCTCCACGACCCCTGTGAGTGACAGGCCAGTGCCAGTCAAGTCCATGCTGGTCTGCCCAAGGCAATTGTTGCTGACACCGCTCTCCACCCCTGCTGGTGGAACTGCTTCCACTGCAGCCTTTGAAGGGAGCTCTGACCAAGGACTCCATACTGCAGCCAGGTTGCCAGGCCGGCTATTGATGGAAATTACCCAGTCAGGTGACTCTTGGGTGGTTCACGGTGGCAAACGGCCGAGGGCCATTTTTGACAAGTCCTAGGATGACTTGGATACAGCCATCGAAGTTGCATACCTTTGATCATGAGTCGGTCAAACAGTTGACTACAAACCATGGGCCAGTGTCATTCATGGCTCCACTGCGATTCATGTCAGAGACCATGTCTGCCCACTTGGAGCCTGTGCAGAAAAGGGCTAAATCCCCTTTCACAGACAGCCTCGACAGAGACAGATCCCTGGGGGTTGCCTTTCCTATGGCTGAGGCCATCTTGGGACCAGCCCGTATGATCTGCCGTTATACGCTTCTTACCAGCTCTCTGTCTGGGTTCTCTGATCACCCCTCGGTTGACAGTCTGGTCTCGAGTTTGGCTTTCTGGAAGTCTGTCAACCAGGGGGACATGGACAAGCCCACCAACAAGGAGTCGAAGAAGCATGACTGTGTGGCCAAGTAGGTCTTTGCTGCTTTGTCCCTAGGTCTCCATCAGGTGAGCTATGTCCCAATGATGGCCAACTTTGGCCACTCCCTACTGGGAGTGCTAGATAATGTCCCTCACCTCCGTGCTGCCAAGCATTTGCTGGTGAAAGGGATTAGAGATCGAGGTCAAGCACTAGTCTACCATCAACTCCAGACGGCCTTGGGTATGGATGACTCCTGTGACTGTACCATGGCAGTGGCCATTGCAATACCTGGCTGAAGTTCTCCACCTTTACTGTTGACTCTCAGCACAAGCTGGCCTATGTCCCTTTATTGGGCACTGACCTCTTTGTCCCAGGGATGGAAGGTCATCTCACAAGGATTGAGAAGTCCAGCACCACCCTGGAAACTATGGCTTCATCCCAGAAGGATCCAAAGGCCCAAAACCCTAAAAATGAAGGCATGTCAGTTTCTGTCCTTTCAGCCACAGCAGCCTTGGCAGCAGCAGCAGCCCCATCAGGGAAATACTGAACCTGGCACCCGCAAGGTCAATTTTTCTAGCCAGGGACCCAAGAGAGATGGGAAGTGGTGCCCTCAGCCCAGTAGTGAGTCCCAAGCTGCCCAGTGATAGGACAGGGAGTGTCTACCTCTCACCTGTCCATTCCTAGACTCAGCTCCCTGTGGGGGGTTGTTTTTGCCACTTCTGGCCACACTGGTCCATTATTACTATGAACAAGTAAGCTATCAGGGTGGTAGGCAGAGAGCTGCCTCTCGATTTTGAGTCTCTCCTGCCATACCTATCCTACGCTCCGAGGAAGTCCAGAGTGTCGCAGAACACACTGTCTGCCCTCAAGGAAGACACTGCTCAGCTCCTTGTTTAAGGAGCTATAGCTCTTGTCCCACACACCCTGGAAAATCAGGGTTACGTGTCCAGGCACCCCCTGGTCCCAAAACAGATGGGGGGGGGGGCTGGCACCCCATACTGGATCTGCACAACCTCATTCAGTTCATGCGGAAATACAGGTTCCGGATGGTCATGCTGAACCAGATTAAACCATCCCTGGAGCAAGGCATATGGTTCTCCTCCCAGGACCTCTAGGATGTGTTTTTCAACATCTCAGTCTGTCTATCCCACTGGTGGTACCTCTGGATCTTACTTCAGGGTGGCTCTTGCAGCAGGCAATACCATTGGGACTAAGCAGTCAGGTGCTGGGACCACACGGAAAACTTCTAGCTAGCAGTATTCAGTGGGGGACCACCCCTGACGTTGGCCTGACCCCCCCGCCACCTCCACATATGGTATTAAAAGGGGCAGTCCCCTAGCCCATCCTCAGTTCTTTTCCCACCGTTGGCCCATGCAAGTTGGACCTCCACAGACTCCTGCTTCTAGTTGACTGCTATTTACCATGATTAACTTGCGCTTTATTATTTTACTTACCTTTTCTCATAATTCTTAATTTTTCATAAATTTTTCATAATTTTTGCATATCTCCTTTTCTAGCTTTGTCTTCAGACCGGCAAATGAAGTGTGCTTACAGCAAGTAGCTTCCCTCCTAGGATGGTCACTTTTCTTGTCTGCTGTGCTTAGGCTCAGACCACGACACTGTGGCTGCCAGCACAGCCAGGGCCTTAACCCGACTGCTCGGAGATGCTGTTTGAAGATCCTGTGACGTTTCCTTGCTGCAGTAGAAATTAGTCATGAGGGAGAAGGAGATCCACGAGAAGAAGAAATCCAGTGGAAAGCACCAACACTTGAGCAGGCACAGGGATCAGCCCCAGTCAGCTTCCCACCCTCGGTCACCGCCTTGGTCGGTGGCCGACTCTGGTTTTTCCTCCCTCAGGAGGTCAGCCTCTCTGCCACCGGCTGCCCTTCTCCCCTCTGAGCTTCCCGTGGTTCAGCCTCCTGCCCTCGGGTGGTTGCTCTTCTGGGCCTCAGACTTAGTCCCCGGCCTCTCAGCCCTTGTAGTTCATTCCCTTCCAGACTGCAGGTCTTCAACCAGGTGACTTGGCCGGTTTTCCAGTCTTGGCATTGCCTACGTAGGACCGATGCCCACTAGCGATGCCAGGGGCATGTGCCTGCCTCCGCTGTCCATGTGGCATCTCTGCCCCCTTCAGGAGTGAGCTCCCCCTTCACAGGACCCGTCTCGGCCTGTGCAGGAGACTGCGCTAGCCTGGCACCAGTCTTCGCCTGATCAGACACCGGTTACCCTGACGTCGACACCGGCGACACTTCAGCAGTCATCGCCTACTCCACAGCCTACAGCTGCGGGCCCTGTGGTTCCCCCTCAGTGTACGCCTGAGAGACCAACGCCCGGTCCTACCACTCTTCAGGGACTGACGCCAGATACCCCGTTGCCTCAAGGGTCAACACCAGGCAACTGAGCTCCCCAGGGAACAACGTCCAGACACCTGGCGCTTCAGGGTCCAATGCTGGATGCCCCTTTGCCTCTAAGGCCTGTGCCAGATAACTTGGTTCCTCAAGGATTGACGCCCGGGTACCCGACACCGCAGGGACCGATGCCAGGGTTCCCTAACCCCTTTCTTCCCCCTCATGGACTGCTGCGCTTTGTTTTCGGTCAGGTGTGATTTCATGAAAAAGAAGGATTTCCTAAGGAGGCCTCCCATCTCTCCCCCTAAAGATCCTTCTCCCTGCCACCCCCGCCCTAAAGGGGACAGTTCTGAGCATCCCAGGGGCGGATGTCATACACCAACACCGGTCCCTGACTCTGACTCGTCCCGGAGGAATTCTTCCTCCTCTTCCTCGGATGAATCCGAAGACTGAAACCTGCCTTCAGCGCCAGAGAAACCTGGGGATACCCCTCTGACGACCTCACATTCATGGACATCATGAGGCATACCCAATCCGTCATGGGCTGGAACACAGAGGAACTGAACCCAGGGCACCGTCATCTGACAGTTTTTCTCCATAGGAAGGAGACCCTCCCCTTGGTGATCCCATCCCTCATAGACTTCTTCTAGGAGGCTAATAGGGCCGCTTGAGGCTGTCCCTTCGACCTCTCTGGGTCCTATCTGAAAGGCAGACCACCTCTTTCATGCCCTCAGGGTCAGACCCTTCTATGGGGAACATCCTGAAGCAAACTCGGTGGTCATAAATCCAGCATATGACCGTACCAAGAAACTGAAGCATCTTTGCACTCATCCTCCAGCCATGGAGTCTTGCCAAGTGGACCCGTTTTTAAAGAAAGAAAAAAAAAAAAAGGTCCATGCTTCGGCCACCTTGACCATTGGTTCCTTTATATATATATATATATTCAAGTTTATTGCATATTTAGGCACTTTTACATATTTCTTGTCATTTAATAGTTAATACATTCATCATTTGTTACAGCAGAGGAGTCATATATCTTATACAGCAATACATTAGCATTAGATCAGATCTAGCGTTTCATTGTCTGTCTCGGTTCTATCCTTTTTATCATTTAAATTCTTTCTTTTGATGCTTTTATACATTCTTTATGTTTTATCTCTTAAGTCTCCTCTCTCTCTTTCTCTTGTTACTTCTGAGGCTCCATTTCTCTGCATCAGGACCCAGGGTGTTCATCTATTAACAAACTTCGGCGTTCTAAGATTTATTTTACGTGTCGGCTCCTCTATTCCCCGGATCTCCTGTACAATCTCCACCCATTGCTGGATTGTAGGGGGATCTGAGCTGAGCCACTTCCTCGTAATTGCTTTATGTGCCGATGTCAACATTATGTTCCATAAGTAGATCTTATCGCCTCCTTTTATTTCTCTAGGCAGAATCCCTAGTATCAGTTGCTTCGGGCCTATGCCTTCTGCAATTGAGAATATGGCAGTTAGCTTTTGTTTCATGTCCTCCCAGTATTGGGTCAGTCTTGGGCATGACCAGAACACATGTAGATGGTCCGCCCTCGAATCTTGGCAACCTCTCCAGCAAGTTGGTGAGCAATGCCTGTCCCATTTACTTTTAATGTGTGGTGTTATAAAAAATCTCATTCGAATCTTCCATTCGAATTCCCTCCACATCGGTGACTATGTGGTTTTATAAATTTGAGCATAGCTATTTTCCCACTCTTTATCAGTGATTGGTTCTCCTGTCTCGAGTTGCCATTTATTTTGGGATCCTACCGCTTGTCTGCACCCCCTGTCCCTCAGTGCCTCATAGATGGCGGACACATGTCCCTTTTGTCTCTGTGAGGACATTATTTCCTCCATCACTCCCCTCAGGTTGACCAGGGCTTGGTCTTGAGTCTGGCACCCCTGCAGTGTTTGTATATATGTTCTAATCTGGAGGTACCTAAAATAGTCAGCCTGTCTAAGTGTGCATCTTTCTTTAAGTTGAGCAAACTCTACCACCCGAGCTCCATCCAAGAAATCTCCCACGGTGCGGAGACCCAGTCTCTCCCACCTTCTGAAAGTGAGGTCTTGTTGTGCCGGGAGGAACTCTCCGTCCCAAGCGAACCATCTCATAGTCCACAAGTCTCCAGTAAGTTTATGTTTAGACCAGAGCCGCTTCAGGACCCATAGAGTGTTCCTTATTGTAAATAAAAGTGTATTGGTGTCTTGGCGTGGGGTGTCTGGCATTGCCGCCCTGGCCCCCAGCGGCACCCCCTCCGTATTGATGAGTTCTGTTGTTTTCCAGAGAGAGGAGTTGCCCTCTGTGGACAAGAGCAAGGCCCATATGAGTTGAGTGACCAAATAATAATCCTCTAGGTTAGGAAGATTCCGCTCCCCAAATTTTTACTAGACTACATGATCCAGTTCTTGACTCTAGGTTTTTATAGTTCCAAATGAATTTGGAGATCACCCCCTGACAAATTTGAAACTGGTTATGATGAATTTTTATTGGGAGACACCTAAATAGGTATAACAATTTTGGTAAGATGTTCGTAGTGACTGATTGAATTTTCCAGTAAAGAGGGAGATTCAGTGGACCCCATTTCTTAATGTCTTGTCTAGTCTGCTTGATTAGGGGCTCAAAGTTAAGGGCATATAAGCTCAATAAGTTCTTTGGAATTTAGGTACCCAGGTATTTTATTTTATGGGCATTCCATTTCAATGGCAGTAATTGTTGTATGTTCATGGAGGGGTTGTAATGAAATTTCAATATTTCTGTTTTTTGTTTAAGGATATAGCCCAAGTAGTGTCCAAACTTATCCAGGATGTCCCACAGCCGTGGAATAGTTTTCTCTGGGTTAGTTAAGTATAATAGAACATCGTCTGTGTACAGAGGTATTTTACGTCTCCCACCGCTCCCAACTACCACTCCTTGGATCTCTTTGTCCTCTCTCAGGGCTTGAGCCAAAGACTCAATATAAAGAGCAAATAGTAGTGGTGACAGTGGGCACCCCTGTCTGGTGCCCCGATTAAGTTCAAATCTCTGTGAGATCCCTCCATTTACTCTAATGCAGGCTTGTGGGGAAGTATATAGCTCTTACGGCACTCACAAAAGATGTAGGGAATGCCATCTTGCGAAGGACCACAAACAGGAAATTCCACACTACTCTGTCAAATGCCTTTTCAGCGTCAAGACTAATAATACAAGTGGATATGCATCTTTTGTTAATTATGTCTATTATGTTAATAGTACATCTTACCCCTTCTGAAGCTTGTCTGGATTCTGTGAACCCGGTCTGATCTTGATGGATTATTTTTGTGAGAATAGGATTTAGTCTGGCAGCTATTACTGCCGTAAAGATTTTATAATCAACATTTAAAAGGGATATCTGTCTGTACGAGCCACAGTCCTGTAGGTCCCTCCCCTCTTTGAGAATCACAGAGATAGTGGTATAGTTCCACGATGGTGGAACACTCTCTCCTTCCTGCCACACCTGGTTAAATACAGGTCTGAATAAGGGTGTTATTTCGGCAGTGAAAGTCTTGTATAATTCACTGCCAAAGCCGCCCGGGCATTTACCTACCTTGAGGCGTTTAATGATTTGGGTTATTTCAGAGAGTGAAATCGGTGTCATTAGCACTTGCCTATGTTGCTCCGTGAGCTTAGGCAGGTTTAGTCTATCCAGGAAATTGCTCGTTTCCTCAGGAAATACCTGATCTGGTGCTCGATACAGCTGTTTGTAGTATGCCACCATAGATTCCACAGTCTGATCCCAGTTGCGTGAAAGTTGTCCTATAATCACGTTTCTGAGGCCTGTGACTTCCCTTTGCCGCCCTCTGCCTCAGTCGGTAAGCCAGCAGTCTGGTGGCCCTATGTCCCCCCTCGTAATAGTTTTGCTTTAAGTAGTGCAGGGCTTTTTCTGTTTCCATTCTTTGTATTTGTTGCAATTTATCTTTAAGTCCACTTATCTCCCTTTGCCTGAGTTTACGGATCTTAATTTTTTGTTGTTCTTCTATGTTCTTAGTTGGTGTTTTAGTGTTTATAACTGTTTAACCCTTTCCCTCTTTTTATATGTTGCTATGGCTATTAATTTCCCCCAACCATCGTTTTAATTGTATCCCACATTATTTGTGGAGTTATCTCTGGGATATCATTTTTTTGCAGTTTGTTCAATTACCTTCCTTAGTTCCTCTTTCACCCCTTCGTCTCTCAGCAGACTAGTGTTTAGTCTCCATTGAGTAGGTTTTTTGGGTAATTGGAGCTCTGTGTCTGCCAAATTTGGCTGATGAGCTGATATTGTCTCTGTCCCCACCCTCATCGAATGAAATATATGTAGATCTTTGGTGTACGTCCAAAACATGTCAAGCCTCAAGTACACCTTGTGCCTCGAGGAGTAGAAGGTGTAATCTCTTGCTGAAGGATATTTCTCCCTCCCTACATCCTCCATTATCTTTCGCAGTAATCTCCCCGTCCTATTAGGTACCATCGGGACCCTCAATGTGGAGTCCAGTAGCCTATCCAAGATAACATTCCAATCTCCTCCCGCAATAAGGACCCCTCTGGCCTTCTCAGCTATCCTTGTGAGGAGTTCTGCATAAAAAGAGACGGGTGAGCCCGGAAGGGCATACACACTTACCAGTGTGACTGACTGATTTTGCACCCTCCCTATCACCATTACATACCGGGCACCAACGTCTGCCACCACCACCTCCTCTACGAAGGGGAAGGAGTCAGACAGCAGGATAGCAACCCCTCTCTTCTTTCCTCTTTCCAAGGACGCATCAAACAGTTTCGGGAATCTCTTAATTTTTAATTTCTGTGTCTCCGATGGAGTTAGATGGGTTTCCTGAATAAAGTTTATCTCACACTTCTGGTCTTTCAAAAACTTTTGTATCTGCTTTTTTTTTATCGGATATTTAATACCATTCACATTGTATGAAAGCACCCTTGAGCTAACTTGGGCCATGTCGCTGTTTAGTGTTTTCATGTACTGGCTCATTCTTCTTATCCTTCCCATCCAAAACTCCACCTTTCATCCCTTCTCTCTTAGTCGTATCTCCTGTTCCAGATCCAACACTCCATTTACTGTTAATTGACTCCCCTTCTTTACTTCTAATCTGCCTTTTCAACTTAATATAGTGCCTTTCCATATCTTTCTGTAATATTAACAAATGTCCAGCTCTTTACTGTGAGACGACTTTAAGTGTAGATAAACTTACTATCAACTTTTCCCTACTAGGTGGGAGTATAACCTTGTTCATAACATTGTATTCATGTATACCAGAACAAATAACTTTAAAACCTGTAACTCTCTGGTTAGTATGATTTTTTGGTGAAGGAGGCAACCCCCCCGGGCTAGTTTGACCTTGGGGGTATGCCCCCCCTGGGAATCTCCTAGTCCCAGGACATCCTAGATTGGCTGAGACCATTCCTTTAAGGTGGGCAGGAAATGCTGGGACCCCGGGATCAACTCCAAGCTCTCTCGGACTTCCTAGGTCAGCCCATTTTAAAACCTTTGGGCTGGCGTGCGCCCTCTTCAGTGTGCTTTGCCCTTGCAGGTGGTATGGGCAATGCCTCTTATAAGGGCAGCTGTAAGATCTCGGTCTTTGTCCTTGAGGTACCATCAACATCAGCAGTAGCGTTAGCAGCATCCTTGTTAGTCTTATCCCGCTCTCCCCCCTCAATCCCGATCCTTTTATGAAAACTAATTATGTAGGGTAACCATCCCTTCAAGTTGTCGAGAGCAGCAAATGCCATCTTTCATTACCATCTAGCACAAATCATTATTTTTATTTTATATCTCCCCCCCCCCCGTCCCGTCCACTTACTAGCATTTCTCCCTTTTCAGAGAGCTTGTCTTGCACTGTGTGGTTAAATTCCCCAGCTGTGCAAGTTTACCCCTTGGAGATCCAACAATCCCCACACAGTGTTTAAGTGTACCTGGAACTCTAACCCCGGCCCCCCCCAATCGCGTGGGTGAGTAGTCCGGGCCCCATCCATGTAATGTTTCTGAGACCAACAAGAGTCTCAAACAGTCATAAGCAGTTTTGTGTTGTTGACTTTTCTCCCCTGACATTCTGTTACTCCCCTCCCTCCCGATCCAAGGCATAGCACCGTTCAAGCCATGGAATTATTAATTATTTACTCATTTTAGCCAAATCCGAGGAAACAGTACCTTTTGACTCCCATCGGAGTCCACGGGGCCGGGGGGTGTAGTCCAGGGTGTCCCAAGCCACAAGACTCTAACTTCTGTCTTGTTCAGGGGTCCGGACTCGGGTGCAGGGCCACCATCTCTTCCGATTCAGTTTCCTCTCCTACTGCCTGCGATGTAATGCCTTCCAGCCGAACCCGCGAAGTGTATGGTGTCAGCAGTGCGGCGATGTCAGCCGTCAAGGTTGGCACCTGGTTTAAATTAGGCTGATGCGTTTTCGTCGTTCTGTTGCGGGCCATGGACCATGCGGCTTGTCGCAGCTCTTTCTTTAGCTGCTCTTTTCTGAACCGGGGCAATGCTATGCCCATTTCCTCCAAAAAGCCAGAAGCCACCTCTAGGTCTTCAGACGTCTTATTTCCTTTATTGGTCTCCACTCGCAGATGGGCCGGGTACAACATCTGGGCCTTCATATTCTTCGCTCGTAGTTGCTTCAGGACTTACCACTTTGCACGTCTACCCTCCTGCACCAGCGTCATGTAGTCATTGTCGATGGTAATTCTGTCTTTACCAAAGGTGGTATTTCTCATCCTTCACGCTCTACGGAGTATTTCCTCTTTGGAGCCATACGTGGTCATCTTTGCTACAAAGGATCGTGGGCGAGCATTAGGGTTGTTGGGCCTCTGTGCAAGCGAGTGGTGAGCTCTGTCCATGGACAAGTCGAAGTCTTCCAGTAGCTTCAGAGCCTCCCTTGAAACTCTCTGCAGGATAGTGATACGATCAGTTGCCTCCTTTTCTGCACCTTCAGAGATGCCATACACCCTCAGATTTTGGCGCCGGCTGCTCCCTTCCAGGTCGTCTTATCTTATTCGCCAGCTCCTGTTCTCTCGCCATGAGGAATAGGAGGAGACAGTCGTGCCTGTCAGACTCTTCTATCACAGAGGTAAGCCCCAACTCCAGTTTGTCTATGCGGTGTTCTATTTTGTTTACGTCTGTTCTCAGTGCTGTAAGCGAGTTATCTATTTTAGCCACTGTTCTGGCTGTCTGTAGAATCATCTCAGCTAACTGATTACAGCCCTCTTCTGTGCCTATCGCAGGCGCCATGTATGGATCATCTTCAGTGAGCCCAGACAATCAGTTTGATTTCTCCCCTTGAAGCATGAGTTGCAGCTTCTGTGCCGGTGTCTGCGGGCCCTTCATCGTACCTGCTTTCGACTGCGTAATTTTAGCCGGCGATGGCATTGTATTTCACTGTGGATGCCACTTGATGTTAAATCAGGATGCTGAGAGCGATGAGCTACGCTGCCATCCAGCTGCTGACATCACCGGAAGTCCGACCATTGGTTCCTTAATTTCCTCATCCACATGGTACAGTACCAGGACACCCTGTGGAATGAAGCTCTCGAGACAGTGCAACCTCTTACAGATGCCCCTACCATGAGAGGGTTGATCCAGCTCCTAAAGCTGGGATCTGAAGTCTGCAATCAGGGTCCTAGAGCCTGCTATGACTCAGTGGACTCAGTCAGCCATTGGTATCCACCACAGCTCCGGGCTATGGGTTTCAGGTCTCACCCCAGATGGGAAAGCCGAAATCTGGGATGACCCCCTTCCAGGGTGCCATCCTTTTCGTCGAGGTTGCTTGCAGCATTATTTCTGGCCTACAAGGACCAGGTAAGGCTTTAAGGTCAGTATCTTCTTGGTACCATTCCCAGCCTAAGTCCCATCTTTGTCAGTCCTTTCGCTGGACCCAATATCAGCAGCCCCACTGGGTTTTTCAGCTAGGGAAAAGTGGGCTAACCCCAGGAGTTTACGGAGATTGTCCCGGACAGCCCTCTCTTTCTCTCCCATTACCCTTTTCCTGGAAGGGATTCAGACTTTGAGAAGCAAAAAGGCCATAGTACCTATCCCTCCAGCTTGGAGAAGGACAGGGTTCTACTCTGACTTCTTCCTGATTCCAGCCAGGACTGGAGACCTGAGACCAGGTCTCTGTCTCTGTCACCTGAACCAGCTCATAGCACACAGGCCATTCAGGTTGATCATGCTTCAGGGCCTTCTCTCTCTCCCCCCGCCCCCCTTTGTCGAGGGGACTGGCTATGCTCCCTAGATATGCAGGATGCTTACCCCCATATCAAGCCCTTTCAACTTCACCAAAGGTTCCTGCACTTCTGCTTCCAGAGGGAACCATTTTCAATTCAGGGCCCTCCCCTTTAGGCTGCTCTAGGCTCCCAGAGTCTTTTCCAAGTGCCTGGCAGTGATTGATGCGACCCTCAGGAGACAGAGGTTTTTACATCTTCCGTATCTGGATGGTTGGCTGCTCCATGCCACGTCTGAGACCAGTGGATCCGGACCAAGAATGCCACCTTCTTGTTTTTCTGGACTTTAGGGATCACTTTGAACCTACCCAAGTCCTCCCTTTAGCCATGCCAATGACTGCAGCTTATTGGGACAGTCCTGGACTCAGAGAGAGGCAAAACCTTCCTACACCCACCAGGCGGAATGATTATGGATGCGGGCCTGGCTGGGCTCTTCCCTTTGTCAGGTTCTGGCAAGGTCTTTTCCTGAGGTTCCTACAACACATGACAGTGACCATACCTACTATTCCTAGGACCCCATGCACACGAGAGTTTCCCTACAGACTCCTCCAGTCCAGTGGGACCAACGCACAGACGATTTGGGTCACAGTCCTAGTTTCCAACCCGGTGTGTCAAACCCTGGCATGGGGGAAAAATCCCTCCAACCTTTCTTTAGGGGTTCCTTTCAAAACAGAACCCGCGACTTCAGATTCTGCTGTTGGATGCATCAATATTAGGCTGAAGTGCCCATCTAGTGGACCATCAGATGCAAGGGACTCCACATCAATGTTTTAGAGAGGCATGTGGTCCTTTATGCTATGCAGGCCTCTCAGATATGCCTGAGCCTGGGCCCTCTGAGTCAGGCAGACATCTTGTAAGTAGTGTATTACACCAACAAGCACGGGAGACAGGGTCTTACCCCCTCTACAAAAAGACCATGAGGATATGGTACTGAGCCATAGAGCACAACCTGGAATTAAGTGCCATCCACTTTCCAAGCGTCCAAAACATCCTGGCCGACGGCGCAAGTCAATCCAGGTTGAAGTCACATGAGTGGGAACTTTGACCACGGGGGCTGAAGACCCCTTTGACAAATGGGGTCTTCTGGAGTTGGACCTTTTTTGCATCCTCATTGAATGCAAAACTGCCCATTTTCTAATTGCTAGATCCAGGGCCTGATCTTTTCTGGTGAGAGACATTGCCCCTTTCCTGGACTGGGAAGCTTCTGTATGCCTTCCTTCCCTTCCCACTTCTGCAGAGGGTTCTCCTCAAGGGGCAGGCAGAAGGAGCGGAAATTATCCTCGTAGTTCCCTACCGGCCACAATATAGGTATTTTCCACCCTTGCAACAGCTGGCAATGGAGCCTCTGATCTCTCTGACCCATGCCCTGACTTGCTTCGCAGGGAGTGGGGCACCCCAGTCCATCCAGACATCAAGTCACCGCACCTTCTTTCATGTCTCCTGCAGACTTAGCTGTCATCCGTTTTGGAGTCTCCTCCCCCCCACCCCAGGTGGCAGATGATTTAGTGGCTGCTAGGAAAACTTTCCACAAGAGCTTCTTATGCCATGAAGTGGAGATGATTCCCTATATGGGTCACAGCTTGGCACTTGAATCCTTTCACCTGTCCGGTGAACATCATTTTGGAGTATCCTCTTTCCCTTTCGGACTCAGGTCTGAGTTACTCCTCACTTAAGGTGCATCTTTCAACCATCTCTACGTACCCTTCACCTATTGAAGGCAAGACTCTTGTCAAGGGGGATCTTTCCTGCACTTTTTGGTGGGGTAGACTTCATTTGAAGCCACTCATTAGGAACCCGGTCCCGCCATGGGATTTGCCTTTTATTTTAGAAAGCTTACTCTAACTCCCTTTGAGCCAGCCGTAAGCTGCAAGCTATGCTTTCTGTTGTGATAAACATTATTTTTAGTTGCCATTACCTTTGCTCGGAGGATTTCAGAGCTGCAGGCTCTGATGTGTAAAGACCCTTACTTAGTTTTCCACAAAGACAACATGTCTTTGTAGGCCAATCATAAGTTTTTGCTTATGGTGGTGTCTGAGTTTCCATTGAGTCAATCCATCCACCTACCTAAATAACAAATCAGGGGGAGGCCTTACTTACTCTGAATGATCAGTGGGTGTTCTGTTACTATTTGGATCGCACCCGCACTGTTACAACAGCTGATCGGTTGTTTGTTTTATTTGCCCCAGGAGAGGAGTGCTCTTGTTTCCAAACAGTGTTGGTCTAAAGGGTTAGCAAATTGTATTATTACGAACATATGAAAATTGCTAGCAGCAAAAGGCCATCAAGGTCTGTGTAGGCTGCTCATGAATGCAGCTGGCTCCCTATTCAGCAGCTCCCCCCTTACCTCCCTTTACCCTCCTCTTTACTCTGTCCCACCCCTTCTTAAAACATTCCACTGTGGTACATGCCACCACTTCAGCTGGTAGTGCGTTCCACTTTGCCACCACCCTCTCTGTAAAGAAATGCCTCCTCACCTCCCTCCTGAATCTGCCCCCCTCCAATCTCATGTCATGGCCCCTAGTGTCTCTCCCCACCCTCCTCCTGAATAAACCCTCTGTGTCTGTTTTGATTATCCCTTTCATGTATTTGAAGGTCTCGATCATATCCCCTGTCCCTCCTGTCCTCCAGTGTGTACATGTTTAACTCTCCTAGTCTGACCTCATATGGCATATAGCTGGTGGATGGCGGATGTGGCACCTGCAGTGGGAGTTGGACTGTCAGTGGTCCCAGTCAAGGACACTTGGACCAGCTGGTCACAGTGAGCCAGACAATGTGGGATGCCATCCAGTGGTGACTGATCCTAGAACATCTGGAGGAAGTAGTCCTATTTGTCCACTCTCGAGGGACGCACCTCTGGTGGGGTGGGGAGCACACCTGGGAGACCACAAGGCCCGCATGTTCTGGTCACCCAGGGAGTCCCGTCACTACATCAGCCTACTGGAGCTCCATGCAGTGTGGCTAGCTCTAACAGAATTCACTCCTCTAATCAGGGGTCGGGTCATGTAAGTCCAGATGGACAACACAGTGACCATGTTCTGCCCGAACAGGCAGGGTGGCATGTATACATTACAGGTAACGGTGGTCCCAAGAAAAAAAATAAAAATATGTTTATGTACTTTTTAACTTTTTATTTATGGATTTTATGAGATTGCAACAGGTACCATAATACATAAAATAAAGGGGTAGGATGTGCAGACCCACTCACTGGGTGTACAGGCAATCATTGATTGGATTGAGCACAATAATCAACAAGTCCATGCATTGCAGTACAGTACAACCTCATTTATCCAAATTCCACAGGAGACATAGGTTTTGTTCAGATAAACGAGTGATTCCGGTAAGCGAGTATCCATAGAGTTTAATTGAGAAAAATGGCAACAAGCATGTATGTTAAATTTATAGTTAAATGCTTTAATTATGCATTAAAAATTAAAAAGAGCGTAAGAAAAGAACATTCATTTTATTTATATGAAGCCAAAGTTTAAGAGATATAATCTTTAATAGATTTTTGTTTTGCCGCTTCATTCCTTTTGCTGGTGCCTTTTATTTCAGCAGGAGTGTGTGTAGATAATTGCACTATTGCTGACTCCCCAACCACAAGGTGCATTTCTTGAATGCATCAGCTGCCTCAGAAGTGCTTGGCAGAACGGGCACATTGTAATCCTGGTCATCCTGGTCACCATCTTCATTTCCTACCTCTGTTTTCGCCTGTTCCTCCGTAGCGATGGCTATGCTATCTGTGTCTGTCTGGTCCCTGTAACCCTTGCCCTCTGCATCTGCTTCTATCCAATTAGCAATATGCTCGTCGGGGATATGCAGCTGTTCACTGATCTGTAGCAACTCATCAGTAGCTTTGCCCTGCTGTTCTATGGTTATTGCTGCAGCTGCTGGTGAAAGAACTTGGGAACGGCTCCAGCACTTGACAGTTGTTTCAGTCCACACCTCTGCCCACGATTCTGATAAAAGGTAGCAGGCATCTTTTATCGTGACCCTTTTATTAACATCTGCAAGTAGTAAGGAGTCATTCTCCTCACAGAGGAAATTGCTTAGCAGTTTCCCTTTGTAAATGTGTTTCACTGTTGCTAAGATGCCCTAATCAAGTGGCTGTAGCTTTGTGTTTGTGGGCAGAAATAAGCAACAGATGCTGTTGTCAGCAATTGTCAGATTTTCAGTGTTCAGATGTGCCCCAGCATTGTCGATAAGCGGATTGCTTTCTATGGTAGTCCAGTACTTCATAAGTGCACTCCTACTAAAGACACAGAGTCCGAAAAAAACAAGTTTTAAATATGACCACATTCATCCAGGCCCTAGCTTGTACTCTGTAGTGAACTAGCAAGGTGTCCATGTTACAGTGCTTAAAGCACCTCAGGTGCATTGACTTCCCTATGACAGAGTTTTAGCTTGTTACCACCCGTTGCATTGCAGCAACCCAGAATTGTTAAACGTACCTTATATTTTTTTTATGTCCCGGAGCAAACTTTTCGGATGAGGTGGCAAGTGTTTTTTGTGGCAGGAGTTTCCAGTAGCAGCCAGTCTTGTCTGTGTTGTAGATTTGCTCTGGGACCAGTCCTTCATTTTTAGTGATTGCCGCAAGCCAGTCATGGAAAGGAGCAGTGGAGTCATTAGCAGAGAACAGAAGCTCCCCTGCAGTGGACAGCTGAAAAATGCCATGACACGCTTTAAAGCACTGTAGCCAGCCCTCACTGGCAATAAAAGAGTTGTCTTCACCATTCAGATAGTGGTGAAATTGCATAGCTTTATGCTTCAGTATAGGGCCAGAAATGGGTGTGCCTCGAACACAATTTTGCACAAACCAGAGGTATAACAACCTATCCAGCTGTTCATCTTGGCATGTCTTCATTGTTTTATGCTTGTCTGGACCATCCATGTTGTCCATCATTGCGGCATATGCTTGTAGCTTGTCTCGACCCTTCACAAGATCTGAGACGGTGGTTCTTCTGATCCCAAAATGTTGAGCGACAACAACAGCTTTCTCCCTGTTTTCCAGGCAATCAAGAATTCGGATTTTTTGAGAAATGTCCAGGACACAGCATTTCCTCTTTTGGTCAGACATTATGACAAGTACCAGAAGAAAGAACAGAGCAGTCTCCAACTACAGGGTCTGACAAGTACTTTACTGATTTCACATGCTGTGAAAACCTTCAAGTACTGTACTTTAAGTGCCTTCTAATTAGGCATCTGACAGTAATTACGTTGCTGCTACTTCTTTAATAACAGCCTTTAGAAATGCGAGTTTGCGCATTTGCTAGGAATGTGACAGCAAAGGTAAAAAAAAAGGGGGGACACAACTCAGGTTTGGTTAAACCGGAGATTTGAGAAAACGGGAGTCGGTTAAACGAGGTTGTACTGTATAAGGAACTGCCAGTTATCTGATAAATCAGGAGTAAAGTCTGATCTGATTATGTTGTAGAACAACAACACTCACTTTCATTTTATAATCAACTGATGCACCAGCATATCGGGTCCCAAGCAGGAATACAGTTCTGTGAGAGGGCTGACAGACACAATGTGTATTTAGTGCCACTGAATTCCGGGAATGACTGAATCCAGCGAGGGCATTTTAAGCACCTTCCAGTGCAAGGAAACTTTTCTGGATGAGTTTGTGAGTACCTTTGTACAGGTTAGTGATGCTAGCAGGGTCACCAGCTTCTTGCTGGTGATTAATACAACTCAGGAACCGCTGGCAAGGGAACCAGGTTGATTATTTGTTATATTACCTCCTGTAAATCATTGCATAGATTCTGTGTTCATTTATGTGGGTCAGACATTATTTTAGCTCCTGGCACCGCTAGCAGGGGTGTTCAGGTAGCCAGTAATCTCTATGCTTGTACAATGCGATAGTGTTCATAATTTGAATACTGTGCTGGCAATTTCTCAGCTAATATTTTTGTAGACAACCAACGCTAGTAGAAGCTGCAGTGCTAACATCTCTAAGACTACCAGTTTTGCAATTTTAAACAGTTGCATGTCTGCAGAAACTGGAGCTGCTGTGTTGGAATATTTTACAGTACATCTAAACACAGGTACCGCTAGCAGGGGTACCAGGTTTATTTTGCAATAATGACGTCATTTATTGTCTGCCCCCAAGGATAATCATTTACTGTGCCCAGTCATTCTGTCACTGTGTAGGCATTTAAAAGTACTTATATTCTATGCTCATATTGTTATATTAGCAGACGCTTTCAGCTTTTTTGATATCAAATGCTCTGTATAATGTAGTCTTCTCACCTGCATTTTGCAAACTTAGATTTTAGCAGCACGCTGGAGCTATAGGATGTGCTTGAAATATTCACTTGCTGCAGAAACCAAACTCCTTATGGGAGTTGTTTTAAATATATGTGGGACAGCACTCCTGTGGCTGCTAGCAGGAGTCATAGTGTGTTCCCAATCCCACAAGAGTGTAGTAGTGGGTGTAGGCTGAACTGGGACCGCTAGCAGGGATCCCAGAAAGCTGCAAACTGTAGTCATAAGTGCTTAATTCATCTTAGACTCGCTGAGAAGGAATCTAAGGCATCTGGAATGAAATTTACGGGCATGATACAATACCCTGAGTTGATCTCCTGTAGTGTGCCTCTGGCAATAATTTAAATCTAGGCTGAGTGATTGTCTCTGTGATTCCTAGTCAGATACCATGAATTGGTTTTGAGTAGCACAAATAAAGTTAATTTAAACAACTAAATCTCTCTCTGGAACCTAGATTGAGCCATATATTTTCGTGACATAATTCCATAAGACGCTTTGCTATGCTAGCATATCCTAAGCTGCCAAAAAACCTTAGATATAAAATTATTAAGCCTGGTGTCCTTACCTTTTGTGTGATATTCTTGAAATAACTGCTTGGGAGCTGTTGTGATGTGCCTCAACCTGTACATATGCACATTCAGAACTGATCCTGGAGAGGCAGCATCACAGGGAAAAGGGGTTGGACTTCTTTGAAGTCACATGTGCATCAAGCAACCTATCAGGTGGATACAACCCATGTGTAAGGAGTGTGGAGTGCCTCAGAGATTATCCCCCACAATGTGTAGAATCAAACATTTTTTACGAGGGCTTGGGCTCAGTTAAGTTGCAGTGCATCTCCACATTATGAGGCCAGAAAATCTGCCCTGTTGAGTAACAGATTTCAAATACTAAGGAGCTGATAATAGTTTACAAACTGAGTGGTGTGTATCAAGCCAGTATATACTGTCTTGTTCTTACACTGACCCAAGGTCAGTTGTATTGATATTTATATTTTATATGGAACAGCAAAACATGTCAAACATGCGAACTAGAGTACTACAGATACACTCCGGCTGTAAATTTATACAGTTTCAAACAGAGCTTAATCTAGCTCATGGCACCAAGCTAACAAAGCAGGATTATCAGGTTGAGTCATTAAATCACCCTTCTTCGCTTGAACAGCCTCAGAGTGGGTTCAATTGTGTGATTCATTTTTCTGCAAAGGCGGCCACCAATACACTGTCCACAAATATGTGTCTTTGAGTTGTGGCATATTTGCAGCCATGCTGGAAAATTAAGCTGCGCCAAAATACCATTTTGCAGAAACTCCTTTTTTATTATCTGTAGCTCTTCCTTTCTGACTTGGGCCAGTAAATCAGGAAAGAAAGCAGGCCAACTCCCCTCCCAAACAGTGTCCCCTCTGGTTCACGCAGCCTGGAGGAGAGGGATCTGAGCCTCGGTGGAGGAAAATGTGGCAATGGCCGTTAATGGTCTCTGTAATGGATCGCCTCATGGTTGGAGCCTTTGTGGGATGACAAAAACTTTAACAACTTTAACCCCCATATCTATAGGCAATAGTTAAAGGTCTTCGAAGATCATTTTACTCACTTTGGTTAGAATTTCTGCTTTGCCTGCAAATCGGGGTGGGAAGCCCACAATCCTGATATTGACTTGATGTTGGTTGTTTGCCAAGTTCTCCAGTTTTGTTTTCAGGAATTGAAGGTACCGCATGTAAACTGCGTTACATTCTATTTGTCGGGCATTCGCCTCGGTAAGTTCCTTGATCACCATGGTGTTTTCCTGTATTCTGCCCTCATTTTCCATTAGCTTTGCCTCCAAAGCCGCTAAACGTTTGTGCCCTCTCTGATAGCACGTATTTTTGTCAGCCTTGCCTTAATCTGTGCTATCCATAGGTCTGGCTTTGAAACTCCACTTGAAGTCATCGATCCTGAACCTCTGGAAGAGTTTGCAGACAAGAGGAAAACATCCAGACTTTGGGAGGCATGCTTCAAAACTTTTTTTGGCCCCATCCTACACATAGATGTTTCTGCCGTGCATCGATGCAGATTTAAAATGAATAGGCTGAGAAATGAAGGGTTATCAGAGCAATTTTATGATCCGTTGTGCAGAGCGGTCTTATGATGTATCCGCCATGTTGCTGCTGCACAGCGCCCCCTCTGTGTACTTTTTTAGTCAGTTTGTAACTACTCTGTGGAATCAACTTCTGCAAAACTTAGATTTTTGGATTCAAAACCTCCCCCTAGTTGCAGCCATGAAACAGTGGTTTTTGTACTCCAGTTCAGGGAGGTTGTTGTTGCACTGTATAATCTGTCTATACAAATGTTAGACTGTGTGTAAAAGTATTTAACATTTGTAATCATTTATATTTGTGAGTGCAGCTTCTTAAAAATTATGACTTGTATTTATATTGTTTTTGTGATATAGAAACATAGAAACATAGAATTTGACGGCAGATAAGGACCGCTTGGCCCACCCAGTCTGCCCATTTCCCTACCTGATGGATAAGCTGCAGATCCTAGTTAACCAGCAGCCTACTTCTTCCTACCCCCACCCCCTAGAATTGCCTTATGACTGTCCCATGCATGCTGAATTCCACCACTGTTTTTGACTCCACAGCCTCCTCTGGAAGGCTGTTCCATACATCCACAACCCTCTCTGTGAAAAATACTTTAGCAAATTACCTCTGGGCCGCCCCTTCTATCTTCAGATGGCCCCTTGTTCTTGCACTCTTTTTTGAAAGATGCTACCCTCTTGGACTTTGTTGATTCCCTTGAGGTACCTGAAAGTTCTATTATGTCCCCCTCTCCCTCCTTTCTCGAGGCTATACATATTAAGCTCCTTAAGTCTCACTTCATATGGCTTCGGTGCAGACCCTGCACCATTTTAGTTGCCCTCCTCTGGACAGCTTCCATCCTGTCTATGTCTTTCTAGATTGGGTCTCCAGAACTGCACGAGTACTCAGATGTGGTCTCACCAGCTGTCTGTACAGAGGGATAATAACTTGCTTGCTGCTGGTGATGCCTCCTATGCATCCCAGTATCCCCAGCCCTCCTTGCTGCCCTCTCACATTGCTTGCCCACCTTAGGTCATCTGATATGACTACCCCAGGTCCTTTCCATTTTGTTGTTGTTAGTATCTGCCCCCACTGTGTACTCTTCCCTGGGTTTTGTTTCCCAGGTGCATTACCTTACACTCTTAGCATTGAATCTAAGCTGCCATACATTTGACCATTCCTCTAACCTTGCCAAGTCCCTTCTCATCCTTTCCACCCCACCTTGTGCATCAACTCTGTTGCAGATCTTTGTGTCATCTGCAAAGAGACATACTTTTCCTTCCAGTCCCTCTGCAATGTCGCTTATAAAGACATTGAAGAGGACCAGTCCTAATACTGAACCCTGTGGTACCCCACTGCTAACCTCCCTTTTTTCAGAGTGGACTCCATTTACTATTACTCTCTGTGTCCTATTCTCCAGCCAATTCTTTACCCAGGCTGTCATCTTGGGACCCACTCCCAGGCTGGCTAACTTGTATATTAATCTTTGTGTGGGACTGTGTCAAATGCCTTGCTAAAGTCTAGGTAGGCCATGTCCACAGCCCTCCCTGATCTACTACTTTGGTCACCCAGTCAAAGAAATCTATCAGATTTGTCTGGCATGACCTTCCCGCTGTGAATCCATGCTGCCTTGGGTCCTGTGCCCCTCTGGCCTCTAGATACGCAACAGTTCTTTCCTTCAGAAGTGATTCCATCATTTTCCCTACCACTGAGGTTAAACTTACAAGTCTGTAGTTTCCTGCTTCTGCCTTGCTCCCACTTTTGTGAAGGGGAATCACATCTGCCCTCCTCCAGTCCTCAGGTACCACCCCATCCTCCCATGATTTGTTAAAGAGGGTAGTCAGTGGTGTCACTAGTTCTATCCTTAGTTCTTTTAGAATTCTGGGATGAATTCCATCAGGCCCCATTGCTTTGTCCACCTTCAGTTTAAGAGTTCTTTCAGAACTCTTTCTTCTATAAATGGCTGGTATCAACTTCTGTATCCAAGTGTTTCTACTGTTTGTTTTGGTACCTCCTCTTCCTTTGTAAATACTGAGCAAAAATATTTGTTTAGTATCTCTGCCTTTTCACAGTCACCTCTGCCCACCCTCCCTCCCTTTATTAAGCCTCACTATCCTCCCTTGGTCTTCCTTTGCTCCTGATGTACCTATAAAAGGTTTTATCCCCCTTCTTAACTGAGTTGGCTGTCTTTTCCTCGGTTTGGGCCTTTGCTGTTCTGACTGCCTTTCCAGCTTCCTTTTGCTTTAATTGATACAGTTCTCTGTCCTGTTCCTTCTGTGATTCCTTGTACTTCCTGAATGCTTTCTTTTTCTCTTGAACCTTCACTGCCACTTCCTTTGAGAACCATAGTGGTTTCTTACCTCGTTTAGTTTTGTTTATTTGCTTTACACAAAGGCTTGTTACCTCTGTGATGGCAGTTTTTATTATTCCCTGTTGTTCTTCCACCCCTCCTTCCTGCCCATTTGCTAGTGCATTCCTTAGGCACTCACCCATTTTGGCAAAGTCAGCCCTCCTAAAATCCAGTACCTTTGTCTTTGTATGGCTTGACTCTATTGCTTTGTTTATTGTGAACCATACTGTTCGATGGTCGCTAGTTCCCAGATGGCTACCCACTTCTACATCTGTGATCCTCTCTTCATCTCCGTTTGAGAGAACCAGGTCTAAGATTGCTCCCTCTCGAGTGGGCTCCAGTACTAGTTGTCTAAGGCATGTCCCCTGTAGGGCATCCAGAATAACCCCACTCTTAGAAGTGGCTGCTGCAACTGCACTCCAGTTAACACCTGGCATATTCAGATCACCCATCAGCAATATCTCCCTTTTTCTGCCATTCTAAGTATACTTTCTATCATTTCCTTGTCCATTTCCTCCCCTTGAGAGGAGGGTCTGTCTCTAACCCCTGTTGGATTGTGGTGCCATTGCCTGCCTCCAAATTGACCCACAGTGCTTCTTCTCTTCCCTGTTTACCCTTTTGTTCTGTTGCTTTGATTTCTTCTCTTATGTAGAGAGCTACTCCTCCTCCTCTTTTACCCTCCTGTCCCTCCTGTAGATAGTGTATCCTGGTATATTTACGTCCCAGTCATGGTTCTGTGTGTACCATGTTTCTGTGACTGCACAATATCCAGATCTTCCTCCTCCATCAAGGCCACTAATTCCAGGAAGCTTGTTACCCAGACTATGGGCATTGGTACTCATTGCTCTCCATTTTTGATGGCTTTACCTTCTGTAGCAGCAACCCCACTGACCTTTCTACCTTGGTCTTTTTCTCATTTAGTACCCTGTTTTGTAGAGGGAGGCTGGGATTTTCCTTCTGCTTATCAGTGCCTCCCCCCTTGACTAGTTTAAAGGCTTGCCAATGAAGCATTTAAACCGATTGCCCAAAAGACTTGTTCCTTCCTGGACAGATGCAGACCATCCTGCCAGTATAGGCTGGTGTCCCTCAGGTGGAACCCCAGTCCCAATGAAGCAAACCCTGTGCTCCACACCATTTTTTAACCATTTGTTAAACTGCATGGTGCAAAGCACCCTCGCCTCACTCATGCCACTGACAGGCAGCACCTCTGAAAAGGATACTGTGTGTGCTACTTGTCTTAAGCCCCTCCCCAACTCTACAGGGTCCTTTTGCACTGCTCTAATCTCATGATGAGCCAAGTCATTTGTCCCTAGGTGGACAATGATGTCCAGCTCAGACTCCGTGCAACTGTTCTCGTGATCCTAAGGATGCTTCCTGTCCCTCAAGCCATGGCACCAGGCAGGCACCTTACTTCAGTTTTCCCTGCTCCCCTCAGTTCTATCCCCCTAATAATTAAGTCCCCCACCAGGAGCTGCTTTCTTTCCCTGTGGTGCCCTCTGCCTCCTTCCTGAGGGCCTCCCTTGTGACAGTTGTCTGCACCCTCCTTAGTCTCTTCTGCGGGTGCATCCATAGGAGAACTATGCTCCCCCAGAATGGTGTATGGATTGTGGAGTGTAACAACTGACTGGGTGTGCCTCTGTTCCACCACCCTTACCCTCCCTGAGCCCACTGTGGTCCAACTGCTGTGCTTTCTTGACAACCTCTGAGGTAGTGGTGGTGGCTGTGGTTCTCCCTGGATGGGGGAGGTTCCCTTGCCACTGTCCAGTGCGGCCTGAAGATGGGCAACTTCCTCCCTCAGGGCAGATAGTTGTCTGCAAACAGGGCAGCATCTCAGCCTCCAGAAAGACTCCCGAAGACTGCTGCCCCACAGCCATTACATTGTACTACTCCCCACATAACTGTCTACCTTGTTTATTTTTTTTTTTTTTGTGTGTGATTGGTGCGTTATATAGAAATATATGTATTTATATAATGTGTATGCTTATATTGTCAGTGCAGTGTGCTAGACAGGATATGACAGTGATGTGTACCTTGCCCTCTTGAGGAAATGATGTCAGAACCCCAGGTATAAATGAACTATTTCCAGGGTGGGTGGGGTGAGGGTGGGAAGGGGTTGGGCCTAAACTATGCCCTCACGAAACAATCAGCTAAACGCTCTGACCTACCGAGCATATGTCTTTATACGTTTCTTACACAGTTCACTATTGTAAATGAGCTATGCCTAGTGGTTATAACCCTAAATAAATGAAATTAAATGCACTCCCTTCCCTTGTGCTGGGCGGCCCACCGCACCTGGACCCTCATGCGCCATGTGGGTGCAGATCTCCTAGCGATCCATGTCTCCGAAGTGGACAGTCAGCTGGCAGACACTTTTAGCTGAGTGGACGAGATGTCGCACGAGTGGTCCCTGCATCAGGAGGTGGGTGAGTCACCTGTTCTCCCTATGGGCTACACCTCTTGTGGACCTGTTTGCCTCCTGGAAGAACACAACACTGTGTTTTTTGTCTGCTCCCTACAATCCAAGACACTGGTGGGGAAATGCCTTTGCAAGGCCCCGGGCCCCATGCTTCTTGTACGCCTTTCCTCCTGCTCCACAAGGTGGTGGTCAGGGCCTGGGACGACAAGGCACAGATGATCCTGATAGCTCTGGACTGGCCATGGCAATTCTGATACCTGGAGCTCCTCAGCCTCAGCAGCAGGCCTCTGCGGTGGTTGCCTCTTCACCCAGATGTGCTGACTAGACAACAGAGGAAGGTCCTGCATCCAGACCTGCAGTCCCTGCACCTCACAGCCTTGTTCCTGAGCAGCTAGAGTTCCAGGGTTTGGGTCTTTCAGAGAATGTGCTGCACACTGTGGAGGCCTCTCGAAGAGTCAATTTGATGGTGGTATGCCTTTAATTAGAAATGGTTTTCCATGGGGTGTCAGGGCAAGGAGCTTGATCCCCATGCCTGCCTTGTGGCTAGTATCCTTGAGTACCTCTGATCCCTCTCCCAGCAGGGGCTGCAAGCAGTGACCCTCAAGTTGCACATGGCAGTCATCTCTGCATACTTTGGGAGGGGGGTGCTGGTATGTTGATGGTGGCCCAGGAGGAGGTGGTCAGACATTTTTTCAAGGGCCTGGGTCACCTGTCCCCTCTGGTGCATGGACCACCACCATGGGACCTACTGCTGGTTCTGGCTGTGCTCATGGGCAAGCCCTTTGAGCCTTTGCACAAGTGTCCAGTGTCACACCTGTCATGGAAAACCGCCTTCTTGATGGCCATCTCGTCAGCTAGAAGGATTAGTGAGCACCACAACCTGTGAGTGGAATCTCAGTATCTGGTCTTCCACAGGGACAAGGTCATCCTTCGCACCCAGCCCGAAATTCCTCCTGAAGGTTGTGTTGCAGGCTCCACACTTTGGACATGTAGGGGGCGCTGTCCTACTACATAGAGCACATGTCTGGAGTTTGGGGTGAGTCTCACGAGCTGTTTGCAAGATATGCTGAAGCCACGCCTGTCAAACGAACAGCTAAGTGGACGATTGGCAGGTGGATCACATTCTGCATCAACCTCTGCTATAGGTTGTCAGCTAGCTGGTAGGGAGCCTTCCATGGGGCTTAGGGCTCATTCCACCAGACATACCGCTGCCTCAGTGACTGTTTCAAGGGACATCCCTATCCAGGAAGTATGCAGGGCTGTTACCTCAGCACACACCTTCAGCTCCCATTACAGCATCGACCTTGAATCTCATCTGGATGCTGCATTTGGGACCTCACTTCTCCAGTCTGTGTTCACCAGGTAGGGGTGTGCATCTTGCCCCTTCCTTCCATAGAACTACTGGAAGTCTGCCATTGTGTGGATAGTGAACTATATACATGCCCCTAGGAAAAAAGTTCTAGGAGTGGTCTATAGTTCACATGCACACCACCCGCCTGGCCTCCCCTGGCAAGTGACTCATGAATCCCTGCTTCCAGCGTGCAAGCTCTGATGTCATGGGGCAGCGTTAAAAGATATACTGCCCGGGTGGTAGAAGGAGCTTAGCTTAAAGACATTCTGACGAATCAACACTTCTAGTGAAACTGCCAGTGTGTGTATGTGAACTGTATACCACTCCTAGAACTACGATTACAGGTGAGTAACCTATTTTTACAGTGGCTGACATAGGTGGAAAGCCCATGAAAACATATTTTCAGGTGGCTCGGTGGCGCTGAGGGTTGAGGCGCTGGACGCCACACCTGCCCAGCACACGGTTACCCAGGTTCGGGAGTGGACTTGAGCTGTCGGGGTCAGCAGGGAGAGGGAGGATTGAGTGTTCTGTGACAACTCTCCTCCCTCTGGGGCGGGGACGGGCTTCGCGTCACTCTGCAGCGGCAACTGATGGAAGCCAAGGGCACTGCTAGTAGAGTGCGCAATTGATGGTTGGAGCACGGCGGTCAACAGCACGTTGTGCTTGGACAGCATTACACATCTGGCTCTGAGGGAGGAAAATCCAGGCAGAAAATTACGGGGCAGTCGTGGCGGCTGATGGCCGTGGGACATGAGAGGTGTGCCCCTAGGTATCAGGATCCAGGTCCCTTGGGGGGGGACTCTGCATGCTGGCCTGTGTGGAGGAGAGTGTGTTCCCGGCCAAACCAGGTCCAGGGGTGCGGGTGCTGGCAGCCGGACGACTCGCCGTCCGCTCTATAGAGGAGCAGGTGAAAAAGAGTATCATGATTAAAAAAAAAAAAAAATCTTTTTAAATTAGGTATTGGGCTCACCTGTAGCTAGAAGCACTCCAGCGATATAGACTGAGTCTGTTTGACATTACTAGTATGTTGCAGCCATTTTTAGAACACTGTGATGTCATTGAGAAACAGGCTGCCTGTTTTTGAGTCAGTGTAGTTAGGCACAGCTTGTTTCTCAGTGACATCACAGTGCTTTCAAAATGGCTGCAGAGTAGTATTAATATTGAACAGACTCCGTCATCTGTATCTCTTGACTGCTACCAGCTACAGATGAGTCCAGTATCTTGTTTTAAAGAACTTTCCATGAGCTTTCAAACTATGATGGTCACTGGGCATTAATGTGAGCTTTCAAACTATGATGGTCACTGGGCATTAATGTTTCTCTTTCATTGAATGAAGAAAAATGTATTGGTTCTGTCTGAAGGTCTGATCTTTCATTCTCATTTTAGCCTTCAAAACTTTGAAGTTGGGATACCTGTTTATGTATAATCTGGTTCAGTTCCTGGGATTCTCCTGGATCTTTGTGAATATGACAGTGCGTCTTTTTATCTTAGGACAAGGCAAGTATTGCAGTGCTGTTTCGTAAATGTAAGTTAGTAAAGCTGCTCAATGCTCAGTTGCTTTTGCATCTGCCAGTTTCCTAAATGCATCTCCTCCTTTACCCTGTCATTAAAAGGAACTGCAAAATCCTTAGGGTCTGTGTACAGTTACAAATATGCTACTCCATCTGTTAAACAGGCAACTGACTTATTTTGAAGCTGCAAAAAAAAACTGTCCCACCTCACCTTCCTGGATGGCAAGAGATGAATCTGATGGACCATGGGTCTTTTTTTGTCTGATATTTCCTATGTTCCTATGTTGCTTCTCTCATGTTTAGTTTAGTTTGTTTTACCAGGATAAGGCTCCGTTGAGCAAGCTCATTTACAAGGAGGTCCTGGGTAGGACAGGGTAAAAATGATACAATACAACAATCAGTAGCATACATTGCATAGCATAAAAATAGTACACACAGTAGTCTGGAACATAAGTATATATAGGCTACAATTTTAGCTTGAAGTAAGCGTGTATATAAGTCACAAGTGGAGTGTGTATCTAACAAGTAATAAATAAGTATACACAATTCACGAGTGGTACAGCACAGTTTAGAAGGAAGAGCAATGGGGTATAGGTAGAAGGGAAAGGGGGAGAGTATTTGAATATAAGGGCAGAGGACAGATAGTATAAATTGTTTTGGTTCAGGAAAAGGGTATTCAAGTGACTACGCTATTACACATACATGGCTTTGTAGCTATTTTATTGATCATAGCTTTGAATACTGCAAAACCGACTTCGTGTGTGAGTTTAAGAGAATTTTGTAGATTATTCCATGTTGTAGGGATACTACTACTAAAGGCCATGTTGACATAATTGGTATGGACCGTTGGGATGTTGAATTGTATATAATTATGTTTTCTTAGTGCATATGTACTATGTGACCTTTGGAATAGTTGTACGGTATATGTTGGGACTTTGTTGGTAATCAAAGGCTCATAGAGATAGATTTTTTCAGTCGTCTGGTTGATAGCGAAGTCCATCCAACCGTTTCGTATAGTATGTAGTGGTGTGTTCTAGGCTGCAGTTCTGTAATGAATCTTAGCGCTGTGTGATACAAAACATCTAGCTTGTGTAAATGTGGTTGAGAGCAGCTGCCATATATAGCATCTGCATAATCCAGTAGAAGAAGCAGTGTAGCTTGTACTACGTTTTTCCTGACAGACTGTGGTAGGCAGTTTTTGTAACGATAAATGAAGCCTAGCCTGCTTCTTAGTTTTGTACATAAAATATCCACAGACCTAGGTATTTTAGATTATGTTCTAGCTGTAATGATTCTCCTAGTAAGGTGGGGGTGTGGGAAGTAGTGTTGCTAGCATTGCCGGTGGTAAATATCATGACCTTGTGTTTTATCTGCATTAAGTAGACGAATGAGGTTTGACTGTAATGTATTGAGCTCTGCTTGCAGCTCAGTAAGTAGTTTGGGTAAGGTAGGTTTGGCTACGTATAAAACTGTATCATCAGCGAAGAGATGTAGTGATGCTTTATTTATGTTTCCGTTTAGGCCATTTGTGTAGCTCAGAAATAGCAGTGGCCCTAATATTGATCCATGTGGTACTCCCTTTAGTATTTTGGTGTAAGTAGAGAAGGATTCTTCTGCCTTTACTTCTTGCTGTCTGTCCTTCGGATAATTAGACAACCATAGCTGAACCATATCACTGATTCCCAGAGACTCTATATAACAATATATTGTGGTCAGCAGTGTCAAATGCTTTGCTAAGGTCAAGGAATATGGCACCTGTGTGTTGTTTTTTTATCTTGGACTATGAGCCAGTCATTGGTGACTTTAGCTAGAACTGTAGTTGTACTATGTTTTGCTCTAAATCCTGATTGTAGTGGGTTTACAATGTTTGATTTATCAAGGTAGTCCCTTATCTGGGCATTAACAAGTTTCTCTAGAAGTTTGGGTATTACTGGCAGTATGACGATCAGACTGTAGTTGTTTAGTTTGCAGGTATCCCCTGATTTGAACAAGGGAATAATATGTGCTGATTTCCAGGTTAATGGGACGTCGCTGGTAGACAATGAAAGATTGAAGAGGTGTGTTAGAGGAGCTGTAAGCTGTTTGTAGCTAATTTTTAAGAACTATTGATCCAGTCCATCTGCTCCTGCACTTTTATTAACACCTAATCCTAGCAGGAAATCCTCGACTTCCTTAAATGTGATAGTTTGGAAGGTGAAATGTTTTTCATTTTTGTGGTATATCATGGGTTTTTCTAAAGGGAGGTGTGGGGTAGGATGCTGATGGTGAAGTTTCAAACGCTAAGCCAGTTTGAGCAAAATGTAAATTTAATTCCTCGGTATGAGTTGTTTATCAAGTATTGTTTTATTTAGTAAATTGATTTTGACTGGTAGTGAAGAAGTAGAATTTCGGCCTTCCATGTTGACTATGTTCCAGAGTTTAGATGGGTTGTTTTTTGAATTTTGATTGTTGAAATCATGTGTCGCTATAGTACATGCAAAAATAAACATAAATGACTATAAGATATGGTTTTGTGATTGTTTCAAAAAGTTGTTTTAAACATAGGACCATTAAGAACTTTGAACATGCCTAGCTGAGCAGTTATATTGATTACAAAAAAAAAAAAAAAAAGGCATTCGCTTACCAAGTTTCTTCAACCAAACTGGATCATCAGACATCACCGGGTCATCTGCGAGATGGGAAGGGCGCCAGTGATGGACCCAAACCAATGCTGTTGAGGAGAGAGGATCAGCTGGCTGAAACTGCTGGAGGCTTGACAGAGGATGTCAGATTGGCGGAGAGGGGTTGGGGGGGTGGCAGAGTGTGGAGCAAAACATGCTACCCAATATATTATGAAAAAAAGGCACTGAAATGTGAAGAACACGCTGATCCACACTTCATAGGTATTGTGATGTCACTGGAACATTCAAGGTTTGCTCTCATGTTCTTCGATGTCACATTACCTGTTCGGTGTTTGAATCAGCATGTTCATAACACCTTGGTGTTATTTCTTCTCTGTATCTTCAGTAGCATTTTATGACCCAGTTTCCTTAAAAAAAAAAAACATTATTACTGGTAGCACCATATGGCATAGGAACCATCAGTTGCTAACCTGACCCAAAATGGCCACACAAGATAGAATGAGTTAATGAAATATTAAGAGTCTTGAGGATGCATGAGCCAGCCCCATTGGTGCTGAAAGAGTAGTGGGAAATCATCACATCCAGTTGATCTTATAGAGTAGGGGATTGGAGAATAAATGGTTCTGAGCTTATCTTTCTTCTACAGTATTCCCAGCATGGGGGGAGGGAATAAAAATTGTTGCCCCAAACGAGCCATGACAAGTTTAGGGGTGGAGAACACTTCATGCCCCCCCAAACCTCGCAAGGAAGCTAGTGTGAGGTTACAGTTCCTCAACTTAAATTTGTCTTTACCTGTAGTAGTGGCCGTGTAAGTGTTTTTGTTTCTGTGAGCGCACTCCCTCCATTGTTCCACCTCTTCTTGTATTCTGTTTAGGGAGTAGTACCTTTAGGTCTTACAGTACGGAGTTCCTGGTGTTATTTTGGGGTAGTTGAAAACAGTTTATGTGCCCCTGGGTGGGGGCCTTTCTTCCGTAAGTGATGGGGTAGTGGGAGAGCTTCATTGCCATGCATCTGAAATGCCCTTTTGTGATGAACGGTGATCTGCAGCCCGGATTAAGCCGATTTTCAAAGCCTACCTGGTGAACAGTAGGAGACCTGGATCAAGAAAGCTGCCTCCCCCCCGAGCTTACTCTGCTCCTTGCCCTTTAAGCCCTCCTTTGGGACCATGCAGTGTCTGCCATTTCTCGTGATTCCTTGGTGCCTCTACCCTATTTGCCTAGTTCTGTTGTGTTGTATTCTAAGTTTGTTTGTTATACAGTACATTTTTGCCCATGCTATTTAACAATTACAGTATAGCCTTGATTATCCGGCCCCCCAGTTAACCGAACCTCTGGTTTAACCGAACGCCAACCTTGTCCCCTGAGCATCAGTTAAGTAATGTATGTAAAACAGTCATAGGCAATTAACACCCGATCACTCTAATCATGCCCCAATCATGGCAGTAGTGTAGAGACAGCATTTGAGTTACAGAGCTGCCAGTTCCTGATTCAGACAGACCCTCACCTGTTAGTGCAGTGACAATGGCAGAAAGAACAGGAGATGCCACTGCGGAGAATGTTACCGAAGACCGGGCAGAGAATGAGGACCTTCACGAAGATTGTGATACAGTTGCTTCCATGCCAACTGCAGGGAAAGCTGCTGAATCTTTAGAAAAATGCATTCTCTGGCTGGAGAATCAACCAGACATTGTCTACATCCGTACCCTCTTACTTCAACAGCTCTGCCAGAAGGCAGTAAAGAAAAAGAATGAATGTGCTATGCAGCGAGCAGTCACTGATTATTTTAAGTGACTGTATGCCTGTTTTGCTGTTTTGTTTAGCATGCCATCTTGTTTTCAAAATTGTAACAATTGATTAGTGCAGCACAGTGCACTACGGCACTTATTTTTTATTTAAACAAAGTATTTACAGTTTTTCTCCATTCACACTGTTTCCATGGCACAACTGTCAGTAGCAGGTGTGAGACGCACCTAAAACATTACTGCTGACAAAATAATCGGTTCATTTAATAGGACTCTCGTTTTTCTGAACCGCTCGACTCTCCATACTAAGTGTATGTCTCCCTTGTGGTTCAGATACTCGAGGTTATGCTGGTTAATGTTTTTTTGCACACTACATTTTGTATGTTACTTTATCACTATTGTTTTATACTGCACTGAATTGAATGTACCTCTCTGCTGTTCATGGTCGCACCATTTTATCTGCATACAGTTATTTCTTGTTCATTGTATTGAGTTACTCCCTTTTGCTCTTCCCCAGGACACATCTGGAAATGATGTGATATCAGCTGAGTATGCTTTTGGTAAAACTTTTTAAATAAATAAATCAGGGCACTAACGCAGTTTACACATTTCATTACAACCCCAATTCTTTTGCAAGGAATTCAATTAACTTGCATCACTGTTACTAACTTTGCTTTGCAACTGTGTTGTTTTCTTCCCTTTAGTACCTCTCAAAAGTGAAATTTCTGTTTTCTCAATAAGCAGTTGTTTTAAAATGCTAAAACTGTGCCAGTTTCCACATTTTACGTAGCTTTCATGTTGGGGACTTCATCAGGAAAGATAAATTAATTTATCTTTGCAGTTATCACTGTGGTGTATGACATGATTTTGAGACCATAAAAATTGCTTTTCTTAGCATTTTATAACAAGCATTGTCAATGCCGAATGTTTGCTTGCATGGTTTATGTGTCAGGGGTGTATTAAAGTTATGAGCCTGTGTTAGCAAAATGCAACACAGCCTGATACATTTATTGTTTTTTTTTCCACATGTTCAGCATAGTCTACGTATGACCCCCACCTCATGAGCAATGTTGGAGAAAATGTTCAACTCCTGCTCAAAAGGTAGTTTCATGCAGTGACTGCAAAATCACCTTTCAGGATGCTGTGAGAACACATTTGAAGAATGAGAGCTGTCATATTCAGGAGGTGCTGTGAAGAATGGCTATGTTGAAAATTTGGGGTCATATAACACATGCAATCTGTGTTTATGTTTCCATGGACATCTACCTAAGCAGAACACCTGAATGTAAGCACGGAATGTATGTGATCATGGTAACATCGCCCTGTTAACTTTGCATGTGTCAATCAATTACAGAAGGGTTAGTGAACTTACTGTTCTGCCAAGCCTTCCTAAAGTCCTCACTGGCCACAAGCAGAAAGCGGTTACCAGGACAGAGAAACAGCAACAGAGGTGGCTATAATTGACACGGCCACCCATTTCAGTCAACCCACCCAAAGTAAGGTTAAATAAAGGGACTCGTCTGCCACAGGGTGCCTGGGTAGATGTCCAAAGCAGTGATACCAAGGTACCTGTAAAACAGAACAGAAAGAGAGTCACAAAAGATCCACAGCTCTTAGGGGGACCAGCAGTGCAGAAGGGGTGGGATAGAAAGAAAAGTAATACTTATCTGATTAAGGTAGAAGCCCTACTTCGGTCAGACCTGCAAAAACTGGATGAGAAATAGGTTTGTTAGATGAAAAAGCAGTAAGAATGCAGAAGGAGAGAAAAAGGAGTGAGGTTAGGGAATGGGGGGAGGGGCTCAGCTGGGACTCTTTGCCCTTAGTGGTGGACAGAGTGACTAGTAATTTATTTAGTAGCCAAGTGGGTTAGTGGAGGCTAGTAGCCCTTCTGTAGAAATAAAAGTAGTATTAGTGGTCAGTGGGGCTTGGAAATTCCCTGTAAAGGGGTGGAGGTTATAACAAAATGGTAGCCCAGGTGGCCTATCATGGAGCACTCAGTGAGTACATTCTCCCACCTGGAGCCTGATATTTAAAAGTTTTCATGTCTGCTAATGGGTCTTTGCCCAAACAAACCAGGGTTTGTGCCAGATCCCCATATTGAAAAGGGGCGTTTTTTTGGGGGGGCAAAGAGGGTTAATGCCTCTGCAAAACATAATGTATGCAGGCACGCAAGGGGAGGGGCATGGCCATGAATATCAGCGCTACTTCATAATCAACCAGCTTCGCACTGTGCAGAAAAGGTTTAAGTGTGAGCCTTTGGCACTGCGCAAATACTGCCTAATAAAACCCCAACTTAATCCCGGCAACCCTTGTGACTGCTGAAGGTAATGGAACCACCTAGCCAGCTGGCTGCTGGAGGAGCACATCCACCCTCTGTGGTTGCTGGCAGTGCTCCTCCAATCTCCAGCCCCTACTGTGCAAATACACTCCGTGGTGGTAGTGGTTACCCCCAGTCAGTAGCCTATACATAATTTAATAACTACCTGCTGGTAGTGGCTACTCTCCTATCGCCAGGCCATACTATATTTGAATAACTCTCTGGCTGTAATGGTCCCTCCCCCTCTGATTGCCAGCCCATACAGTATCTGAATAGCTTCCTGGAGGTAGTGCCCCCCCCCTTCAGATCACCAGCCCATAGTAGTTGTCCCCTTCTACACTTGCCAGCCCATAGTACACAGGAACACCTTCCCTTGTGTCCAGTGGTCTCACCACCCCACAACGGCACTGAACACCCCTCCTTGTTGCCTTACCATTCCCCTCAGTGCCACTGGTATATACAGTGACCGGTACAGCCCTCCTCACACCTTCTCGGCCAGCCACCATATGTCCACACAGGGAGCGAGCTTCCTGTTTATAGGACAGAATAGTCAAATATGGTATGGACTGGTGATTGAGGGAGCCACTGACACCTGGGATATCTACACTACTGTGGGACCAGGTAATTGGAGGGTTGGCGCCATGCTAACCTGTCCTGCTACCCATGCAAATGAGACCATAATGGGCAAGCACATGGCCCCTTAGCACCTTGCATGCCCAATGGACTCATTTGCATTGGTCCCTTTGAATATTGCAAATAGTGCTCCAGTGCTATCCATTCTGTCACTGTACTTCAGGAGCCCTGTTGGGGCAGTCCAATGTGGCATAGCAGTGCACCAACATGGCCCTATATTCAGATGAATAGTGTCATGTAAGATTATGAATTCCTAGCTAGCATAAGCAATTAGCATCCTGTCCTAGAGAAATACTGCAATCTAGGCATAACACATATAGGATACTGTATGGGTAACCATACACTACAAGGCTATTCTCCCACTGAGTGGGTACAATGCCAACATATGACCTCGACAGCGAAGCTTGAGAGGTCTCCAAGTCGGCACTCTATCCACGAGGTGACAGAATAGCCGAGTAGTGTATGGGTAACCATACACTGTTCTGTATAGTGTATCGTGACTGCAAAATTAAAAAAAATCACTTTTCCATATTTTATGTCAGCTCTGCCGATCACCCTTGATTTACAACTGCTGCTGGTCCGCACACCCACATGCCACTCTCCAAAAGTAAGGGACGAATTACAACTGCTGCTGGAGTCTCTTATATTATGATGTCCTCACTAATGCAGAATGACTTTTCGTTCAGCAGCATCACCAGCAGAAAACAGGAAGTTGTTATCCCCCTGTACAGACAGTTGGTGAGACCCCATCTGAAGTACTGTGTCCAGTTCTGGAGACCCCATCTCTGCACGGACATAGACAGGATGGAGGCAGTTCAGAGGAGGGCAACTAAAATGGTGCAGGGTCTGCAAGAGAAGCCATACGAGGAGAGGCTAAAGGAGCTTAATATGTATACACTTGAGGAAAGGAGGGAGAGGGGGGACATGATACAAACGTTTAAGTACCTCAATGGAATCAACAAAGTCCAAGAGGGTAGCATCTTTCAGAAAAAGAGATGTGCAAGAACAAGAGGACACAATTTGAAGATAGAGGGGGGACAGCTCAAGGGCAATGTGAGGAAGTATTTTTTCACAGAGGGTGGTGGACACATGGAACAGCCTTCCTGAGGAGGTTGTGGGGTCTGAAACTGTTGGAGAATTCAAGAATGCATGGGACAGGCATAAGGCAATTTTTGTGGGGGGTAGGAAGAAATAGGCTGTTGGTTAAATAGGATCTGCAGCTTATCCTCTAGGTAGGGAAATGGGCAGACTAGGTGGGCCAAGAGGTCCTTATCTGCCGTCAAAGTCTGTTTCTATATCTATGTTCTGTGCTAGTGAGGACCTCACTACTGCAGCAGAACCATTTTTTTGTGGTGTATGAATTTCCAGACACAACCGCATTCCACCATACACTATAAATGGGTATCACAGTAAGTTCAGATGCATCTCCACTGCCACCACAATCTCCAAATTCAAAACCACCCTTCGCAGCCAACTCCTCAACACTCGTAGCTGTTCCTGCCTCTGAATGAAGCCCTACCTCGACCTCTCCACTCGTGACAATGCCCACCGGGCAGCTCCAGCCCCCCACCTAGCCCACCCAATCACTTACCCAGCACTCCACTCCTAAAGTATAACCTGGCCAGAGCCTGCTGCCTCATGCCAGTTGATTGCTCAGCAAGTGAAACCAATTATGTCAGACCTATTTCTATTACATGTACCCTGTAAATGTATGTTGTTTGACCACGGAGTGACGTGGCGCCTCTAACAAACGCCTACTTGAAGAAAACCTGTACTATGTAATCTAAATGCTATGTATGTCTCAATGTGACGAGGTACCTTCGGAAACGAGCCTCTGGCTCAAAGGTTGTAAACTGATTCTCACAAATAAATAAATAAGAAGCCTCTCACTTATTTAGACAGCTGTCATCATCTTCAAGACTCTAGAAACATCTGCAGATAAATACAACATATTATTAAGGCTTTGTAACATTTCTTTACTATGCTCTTTTTGAACTTGTACACATTCTGGGTGGGTTAGTTCGTTTACTCTAGCAATCTAAAATAAACTGTATTTTTCTACTTAACTGCAAAGGAGCATGACTGTGCGATACTTCCTGGGTCTTTGTGTATGGGCCTGTTTACCATGCAAACATCTTGATGCAGACGACTTGTATTTATGCTTTATGTTCTTTTTATTTAAAGACTCGTGTTGTTTGTTCCAGTTAGTTCCCCAGAATTTAGGAGATACTGTAAATTTAAATAGTATATTCTAAAGCCTATACATTTTATTTAACACTTATTTTGCTTTGTTAAGCATAACCTAATTACATGCAGTAGTAGCCCCAGCTACACCGGCAAGAAGAATTTTAAAAAGAAAGTTGTATTAATCCATGTAATTGTATCGGGGCTTAATATACCATGTCTTAACCCACCACCACCTTCCCACCACCATACTTCCAGTTGTTTTCATGCGATTTGCGTGAATTTATAGAACTTTCATAAGATGCTGTATTTGGCCCTACAGTACTGTATCGTTTGGTGTGAAACAGATTCTGAGACAATGAATGTAAATCGGTGTTCAGCAACATCTGCCAGGCAAGGAATCAGCTGTCCCTCAATTAAAGGGACAGGAGCCCAGTAGCTCAACCTCTGCCACTCTCCCTGTGTGATGCAGCAACACCCCCTCCAACCCACGGGGCAGTATCGTTACATACGCAATTTAATATTCTCTACACTGAATTCCCACAGAACATTTTTTTCAAAAGAAAGAAGTCTGCCCCATGCTCTCTATCCCTCCAGCTCTGTTTAAAAATAAACACCACTTTTAATCTATGAATCTGTTCCTAGGCTACAGTTACAAAAATTAATTGCCTAGGTTTTTATTAAGGAAAAGGTTTGAACACTGTATTTCATTCAAAAACATTGTCAAAAGTGGCCAAAGGGTCGCCACAGTGGGGAGTCATGTTGTTCTCATGTATAGTGACTTCCATAATAGCCGTTTGGCTAAGGTAGTGTCTTACAATAAAAGTGAAAATTATCCAACCCTTTGGATGGGCATTTTTGCCTTGAATGCCAGTATTACAGCATATTTCTGATTTATAATCCAGAACAAGTGTCCGGTTTCCTGCAAAATTACAGCTCTATCTGTGCCAGTAGTTCATTAATGCCTAAATTTTAGTTTTCAAGGAATATACCACAGAGCTGTTTCAAGCATTATAAATGTGACCAGTGTCTTAACAAAGTGAATAGATTGTTAGACAGACAGACAGGTAGAAAGACTGAATGAATGTAATGGCAACCTACTTAACTACAGAAAGTGTGCAAAAAGTAACTTGTACTCAGGAAGGGGTTACATTGGATTCTGATTGAATAAGCTGATGGATTGGGGCTCTCTGGCTAATTGAATAGTACTATAGCTCTCTGCAGAGCCACTGACACAGACGTAATGTGCCAGTCTGCAGAACAATGGAGGTTCATGTGCCACAGTCCCCAAGAGAGAGCTCTTTTTGAGGGTATTCACATGGGTCAGAGGGCATTGCCTCAGATCAGAGGACATCCACCTATATCACCAGTGCAGCTGCCACTAAGATTTAACAGTTAAAGAAAACTTCCTGTGTCCTATTTGACATTAGTGTGTATATATGTGTGTGTGTGTGTGTGTGTGTGTGTGTATATATATATATATATATATATATATATATATATACACACACACACCCACACTCACGCACAACACTAGTTTCTAGTTTTAAATGCAGAATTTTTTGTTTATCTTTCTAGATCTCGTTCTGTCCTCTGAGACATTGTGTTCCAGATTTTACAGAAGTGGCTATATAAACATTTGAAGCCTGGCAATTCATACATATAGTTGCAGATTAATGTACTTATTTATGGGAAAAAGTTCTTGCATGACTCAAATAATTAGAGCTTCTTTAAAAAAAATTCTTACACTGCGTTTGGATTACTTACTAAAACTGTTCAAAGCATGGCACTTCATATAGATAAATGTATTTATGCATGAGATGAGAAAGGTCCTTGTGTGGCTCACACATAATTACAACTTCTTTGAATTTTTCTTACACTGCATTTGGATAACTTCCTAAAACTGCCTTACATTTGTTCACCTTTATAAATGCATTCCCTTTATAACTCACCTCTTGTATTGGACAATGAGTGAGATGTGGACCATTTCAAAATTATGTACGCTAATGAATTTGAGTATCTTAAACATCATTTTGCAAAATACACACACACATAACATGACATTTTTTATAAATATATTTAAGCATTTTTTTGTCAGTGACTGAGTAAGGGAGTGGCAGACAGGAGCAAGTACCAGGTAGGTTTGGGTCCTCCAGGTACAGTGCAGGAGACAGATAGTGCTGATCAGAAAAAAAATAGAGGAAAAGGGTATAAAATTTGTAAAATATTGAAATAAATACATGGCTTTTTTTCCCTCCTTGGTGTGTCAGTAAGGGAACGGCGGACACGAGTGAAGAATGAGCATCAGCGTGATGTGGAGCTCACAAACTGTAATTTACCTTGCTGAGTCAAATATGCAGCCTCTGTCAACAGTGGTTCTAATCTTCCCTTAGCAGAGTTAGGCAGTAGCTACTGCTGATCCATAATGAACAAAGGGATGAAAACCCACACATTAATAGTAATTCCTACAGCCATTTATTTTATTATTTAGAGACCTGTACTTTAGCTAATTATTCCATGGGGAGATGCAATGTAGAACAGCTATTGCTGAATTAAGATTTATGAATTAACAAGTAATCTGTTCACTGTGGATCAGCAGCAGCTGCCTACTATCCGACTCTAAAGATGAAGGGATAAAAGCATTCTTAAAAGAGGATAGACCTCTGGCCCCTGTGCAGCAAATTACAACTTATAGGCACTGCATCTGATTCACTCCTAAGAAAAGGCAGCTCATGGTCCTTCAGTAGGTGGTACTCTCGTGTTCTGTGGAATTTTTAAATTGTTTGAAATTGCTCAGTACTCACCGTGCTCCCCTCTTCAGAACAAGAAGTGTCAACAGTTGTTCCTTTCACTCTGTACCCTATTCATCAATACCGAACAGAGCCAGGGTGTGAGAGATAGGGAAAAGGGAATCACCAGCTCCAGCAGCGTTTGGCACAAATCGGGGAAGTGGGGAAGTGCATCGCAATGACAGGCATTTCTGGGGAACGGGACGGGGAATGAAGGTGCTGTGCCTCACGTGCACCCTGTGTATGTGTGTGTGTGTGTGTGTGTATAAATATATGTATATGTATATATATATTTAAAAAAAATGATTTTTTAGCTCTCCAACTTCGAAGGGACACAGCAAGCTTTGGGGCTGGAACTGATTTGCCTGTTAACTAAAGTGCAGCTCTGTTCCTAGGCTACAGTTAACTGACTTATTTATTTTAAACTAAAATTGTTTCCTGTTCCCTTCTGGTAAACGCAAATCGGAACATTAGTTTGCCCTTAAATGTTCTGGAGGAGAACTTCTGTAAGGAGTGTAGCCCTGATTCAGACAGGATAGAGTTTCTAGCCTGTTTCTCTTCGAGCTGCACTTTAGTTTACAGGCAGATCAGTTCTAGGCTCAAGGCTTGCAGTGTCCCTCCGAAGTCGGAGGGCCAAAGAAAACGAAAACTTTTTTTTTTTTTTTTAAATAACTTTTTTTTTTGCTGTACCTGAACTGGGTGAAATGCTTTCTGAAGCCCTGACAAAGGTCTTGAAGGGCATACCATTTGTCAAGCCAGACATTTCGCATCCTTGCACAACACTAAGAGTGAGTGAGTGAGTGAGTGAGTGTGTGTGTGTGTGTGTGTGTGTGAATGCGCTCTCTCTCTCTTTCTTAGTGTACCAGTTGGCATTACTGTTCTGACAGTCCAAAGCCCAAAAGTAGCAGCACCTGAAAGTCTTTTGGAGGGAGAAGTGGAGCCGACAGGGGATTGGGCACCCCATCGACCATATAGTGGGGGAGTGCATGAAGCACGCTGGGGTGGACTTCAGCATGCTGCTTGGTTGTTTGTTTTGGGAGCTGTCTATGACAGCTGTTCCAGTGCAGTGCCAATGTGTATGCAAATTGCCTACATGTTACCACCGCTGATTGTAGCGTTTTTTTGCTTGGAACTGTACGCCACTGCATCTGAACTGCTGTCATAGACAGCTCGGACATTTATTGGTGCGGTGAGGCCGTGCCTGCGAAAAGGAGCAGGGCATTGGAAGCGAGGTGGCACACCTATGAAACTTTGTATGGTGGCACTATGTTTCTTGCACATGCGTGCAAGCAAACATAAAAATGTTTTTGAAATGGCGTTTCTGAATTCTAGCAACTTCATTGGTCTAAATGCATCACCTGACCATTCATCAGTCTCTGGTATACCAACAGTTTGTAACTAACCTGCCCTTATGTACCTAAGAACACCATAACTGAATAGAAATAAACCACCTTCCATTAAAATATAATTTTTTTCACTTTTTAAACATAAAACCCCGCAACAGGGCATAGGTTTTTCTTCAAAATCAGTGCACTTTCTTGGCTTATTCAAATCCACATGGTCTTTGTTACCAAGCTTACCTGTTCTCCTAGCAACAGCCTAACTAAAGGAAAATAAATTTTCCATTTTAAAAGCCGAACAACTCATTCAAAGGCATGGGTTTCCTGAGAATGAATGCACTTCCCGGGTGAGTTGAAAGTCTTTTAGCCATTGGTCTCGTGCCTTCCAGTTCACCCAGGGCGTACAATAGTTGTTTAGAAGTGCATGCCATGTTGTGGGTTATTGCTTACATATTTCTTGCAAACACTTGTTATGTAAATGCATGTAACCGGAGGAGAAAGATTTGAAGGAGTGGTGATAAGCCATTGACCACATAGGGTCAGAGGCCGTTAACTTAAGTGTAGGGCTTAAGGGCAGACAGGATGGGCCTGGCGGTCCTTATCTGCTGACAATTTCTATGTTTCTGTGTATTTCAAGTGGAGGGACTGCTAGCCTCCATCTTTTGGCATGATCAAGCCTCCCTTGCCTTTTTCCAAAAGCATTTTCTAATGTATCTGTGCAGTATCTGTTTCTGGGAGACTTTGTTTCATTTCACTCTAGGGAATGATATCTGTTTGCATTTTAACTTTGTCAGATGTTCCTTATTGTTGATTTCTTGTATATGTATTTGTATCGATATGCATTTTTGTCTGTTGCGTTTGCCAGTTTAGCTATTTATCTATTTCTGTGTATTCATTAATATAATGTAAAGGCTATTTAGCCTAACAATAAATGACATAAAGAACAGTGTTAAAACAGCCTTATGAGAATGACATAGTTTTAGTTTTAACTGTTTTTGTGAGGAGAGCAGGAAGTCATCATTAAAGAAACATGTGTCTGCTAAATTCTAATTTAGTGCTGCTGTATCCTACACACTAATTTTCCTCTTTTTTTCTCTTGAATTCTAGATTCATTTTATGACACTTTCCATACGACTGCTGACATGATGTATTTCTGCCAGATACTGGCAGTTGCAGAGGTTGTACATGCATTAATAGGCTTGACGAAATCTGGAATTATACCATGCTTAATCCAGGTATTGTTACATATGCAACATTACCTATTGTATACTAAGCTTCATTATTACTGTGGGACCTCAGACTCATGAATCAGAGCTTTTAAAAGCTCATATTAGCATTTGCTCTAAATGTATTTATTGTAGCTGATCCTTGGCATGATAACAGTCGTGGAGGATTCCGGGATGTGGCCTGAGCAGCTACCATCATAAGTTGTCAGGTCAGAGAAGCCAGTGGGATTGCCCAGATAAAGTTGAATAACACAACAAAAAAGCAAGAATATTTTTTTCCCTGCGCCAAAAGTACAAATTGGGTAGTACCACACACTACAGGTATGGTACTAGAACATGAACATTTCCCTTTAAGGAGCCGTTGCTAGGCAGAGGCTTAAAAGCTACTGGCGATTTAGAGAAGACTTTGAAAATTAGAATACATGCAACATGAATTTGATGCACCATATTTTACAGTGGTACTTATGCAAAAGTTGACTGGTGTTGCACTATGATGCGGTTAATGCACTACTGAATGATGTGTTGCACTGTGCGTCATACTACAGTACCGGTCAGCCTTTGCATAACTATCACTGTATACACCAGGGGACTCCCTGGCTTCTGCCTCAGTACTTCTCTAGACCCCATCTATCGGCTGTGAGCAAGTTCAAGTACCTTGGCCTATGATTAGACCTGCACCTTGACTTCTCTGCTCATATAGACCACCTTGTGTCCAAGTGTCACCCCAGTCTTGGGATTTTCAATCAAAATCAAGTGCCTACCACTGCAAGAAAGGACTTGTTCTAGGGACGTGGATACGATGTTCTATTCACACTTTCTGGCAGTAGCCTTTCCCTTTAAAACTTGTCGGAAACGTCTTCAAGCTGGCTCCTCCCACCCATCTGTGTGGAAACTCCCACGGCTCTGCCCCAGGACGCCAGATCTTCCTTTCCGCTGAAAGAAGCAGGTTCCCTCCTTACCATTCCTGTGTTGAGTAGGCCTTGGCACTTAAATCTTCAGATTTACTTCCAGAACTTAAACTAAAGCTCATTGAGTTTCATCTTCAGCTCGATCTTTGATTGTGATTGCAGTGGAGGATAAATCCTGTACAAGTTTACACTGCGTGCCATCTGCGGGCAGAAGATGTCATGCCGACCCCCATGCGCCCACTGTCTGGGCCACGATCGCAATTCGCAGGCCTGCAATTTTTGTCGGTCATTTCACCCGATGGTCCTGGAGGACCATGCTGCCTGCCTGAAGCTGGGTCGTCTGAAGAAACATTATCCACCAGTCAAATCAAAGGATGCCTATTGGGTGGTCTCCGTGGCTGTGAGGTCCGCCGAGCAGTTGGAGCAACTCAAGGCTTTCGAGGAGGAGGCAGCCAATGCCACCACTTAATCCTCTTCTGCCTTGGCCTTCGTTCCACTCCAGTTGGGCTCCACCTATTCGGCCTCCTTCAAGGAGCTGTGCCAGTCCCTCCTGACCAAGGGGCAGGGCCCTTCCCAATCACACAGATTTTACTTCAGGAGTGCTCTTGCAGTAGGTAATAACATGTAGGACTGGCGCCCCCTGGCATCAGGACTGCACGGAAACTTTTGCCAGCATAGTCTGATGGGGGCCCGCCCGCCAGATGTCACGTGACTGACATCAGTGTGACCCTATATAGTGGACAGTCCCCACGTCCACCCTCCAGTTCTTTCCCATCATTGACCTGCGCACCATCGGAGCGACTGAAGTTCGCCGTCGCCATATAGAATGCCATTCCGGATGAGTATTTGCTTAATTTTGTATATCATTATCTTTATTGATAGTCGGTATGTCGTTCTCTCCAGCTGTGCCTAAAGACAAGTGCAGTTCATGTGGGGTTCAACTGCCGCACAACTATCAACACTCTCTGTGTCTCTTTTGTTTCGGGCCTAGCCACAAGGTCAAGGATTGCAAGGCCTGTGCTTGCTTTAATCAGGCCACATGGAAGTGACACCAGCAAGCCCTTGAGGCCCACATCCTAAAAGAAAAGATGACTTCCATGGAACAGATGTTAAAGAAGTTGAAGAGCACGTCTTCCTCGCCTGTATACCCTCATAAAAAGAAGAAGAACTGGGACAAAGAGAAACACAGGGAACAGGAGCATTCCTACCATCCATCGAAGATGCCAGTGGGCCCTTCGTCGCGGGACCGGCCCTCTTCTGGCCAGAAGATATGCAACGCGACCATACCTGCACTCCCGCTACCTGAGCAGGCCTTGGTTCCCCTACACGCCACTGGTCTCAGTGGGCGGGCCCTTTAGTTCTTCGAGGGGCGCGCTGCTCATGGGCCCATTACCACCTTGGGCTCTAACGTGGCTGGTGCAACCGTAAGTCGCCTCGTCTGTTCCTCCTCCGACTGCCTGGTTGGGGATGATAAGTCGGGAGCCGACTTCTCCGACTCCTGCGCAGCCCAAGTCAATAAGCCGATCGTTGGCCCCTCTGACGATCGCCCGACTGCCCAGCTTCCGTCAGGCCCTGACGTGATGCTGCCGGATGATGGTTCTGTCCAGGCCAGAGATTTGGGTTCTCTAAGGGGTGCAGAACCCCTGTCGCCTGACCCGTCAGAGCTTCCAACGCTTTCGCCAAACCTGCAAGCTCCGATGAAGGTCCACTCGTCGCCGGGGGCTCTCGGCGATAGTAGGCCACCAGACCTTGCTGTAGCTCCTAAAGTACCTTTGGCGGAATACCCGACCCGCTCCCTTTATGCTCGCTGGTACCCTGGTACCCTTTCCCTCCTTCAGGTCCACCGTCAGGCTACCCACTGTCAGGTGCTCCTCCCCAGATGAACCACCTCACGGGAGACCCCTTCGTCAAGGATCTCTGTCCCCTCGGGGATTACGGCAGGCCCATCGGGTCCGCCCTCTGGTTTTCCCCCATTGGGGCCATCGTCAGCCCTTCCAGGGCCGACGTCAGACTTCCCTCCGCTGGGGACGTTGACAGGCTATCCCCCAGCGAGACATTTTTCTGGCTACCCCACGTCGGGTATTTCAGCCTTTCCTCCGTTGGGTCTGCCGTCGGGTTACCCATCGTCAGGCCAAGCGTCCCTCCATCAATACGGCCTCACGTTGGGTTTCTCATCTTTAGCCTATCATCCATTGGGGTATCCTCTGTCTGCCCCAATGCGGGACTGTTCTCACCGTGGCTTCTCTGGTTCCTTTTCTTCACCAGGTTACCCTTATTATTCCCCTCACCATTTTGGAGGGCAGGATACTGTTTTTTCTCATTCTCCACCTCCTCAATAACCACAGGTGGACTTCTGGGAAATTCTTAACTCATGGTGGTCGACGACCAAGAATCAATTGGTCTCTGAACTGGACAGTAGGCATCCTGCACCGCCGATTGTTAGCCACTCAGCTCCTCCGCCTAGTGCGCCTTCTCTGGTGTACACTCGTCTTCTTATGTCAAGTCATTCGTCTGAGCCAGCGACTTGCCTGACGACAGATGTTGTACCCACCTGAAGATCCCACCTTTGTGGACCTCCTCAAGCAGATGGCAGAGGCCCAGGGGTGGAAGTTGAAGGCTCTGGACCCTAAAAGGCGTAGGTTAGCAGAGCACCTGGACTTCCCTGACATGAGTCCCGGTACTCACCCCACCCTGGCTGGAACCCCATGAGGATTTAGCCTCAGCCATATGGCAGAGACCCTCCTCTAGCCCGGCGACAGCCAAAAAAGCTGACCGGGTCTGTAGGACACTTGAGGGAAAGGACCATCTGAGAGCCCATCGTAAGGCATACTCAGTGGTCATTACAGCGGCCCATGATAGATCCACTAAGCCACAACACCTTAGCACCTCCCCTCCTGATAAGGAGTCAAAACAAATGGACCAGTTTGGGAGGAAATTTTACTCGTCTTCAACTCTGGCAGTACATGCTTTGAACTATGTCTCGCACATGCTGGAATTTCAGAAGACATTGTTCCGCCAGCTGGAACCTGCTGTTGAGGCCCTACTCTGACTCCAGATCATCCTTGGCTACTATTTTAAAAATGGCCAAGGTGGCTGGACGCCATTCATTACGGGTCACCTACGATGCGGTGGATTCCTCCACTCAAGGTGTGGTCACAGCTGTTAGCCTTAGACGATACTCTTGGCTGAGAGTGTCTGGTTTAGCCCCTGATGTTCAGTCGGCTATCCAGGATGCCCCTTTTAGGGGATATGTCCTGTTTGGCGGGGATGCCCAGGACATCATTTTTAGGCTGCAGGATAAAGATGCAGCTCTTCGGTCGGTCCACAGTATGTACCATCTGAAACCACAACAACAAATGGGTCCTTTTCGTTGGCAAAACAAACACCAAGCGAAAACACAGCAAGCGCCCAAACGCCAGATTAAGCGTAGGGTTCCCGTTACCACCGCAGGCCCCCAAGCCAAGTCCCAAAGAGCTGCGGGCGTGGCCCTCCCTAACCTGCCCTCCCAATCCTGACTTGGTGACGGCCCTTCCACCTTCAGACGAGCAGGTGGGAGGAAGATTCTCAAGGTACCTGGGAGGCTAGGAGTTCATTACGTCAGACGCTTGGGTGCTCCAACTGATAAGACTTGTTCACATTCTAGAATTTCGAGAAAAACCTCTGGTTATTCTGCTGAGATTTTCTCATTACTCAAAGGTGTACATTCCACTCTTAAGCGAGGAAATCAGGGCTTTTCTTCTCAAAGAAACGATAGAGCCCGTGCCAGTAAACCAGATAGGGAGGGGATTCTATTCCCACTTCTTTCTGGTTCCCAAGAAGACAGGGGATTTCCGCCCTATACTGGATCTCAGTGCTCTGAACCTCTTCATAGAATACAAGAGGTTCAGGATGCTGTCATTGCAAAGCCTGCTGCCTCTTCTGGCCCAGGCCCAGTGGCTCTGCGCTCTGGACATGAAGGATGCGTATCTTCACATCCTTATTTTCGGTCCTCACAGGAAGTTCCTCAGGTTCTGTTTCCAGGAGGAGCATTATCAATTCAAAGCGCTCCCTTTTGGTCTGTCATTCACGCATTTTTACCAAATGCCTGGTGGTCGTGGCAGTGACCTTGAGGTGCCAGGGACACGCTGTTTTTCCATATCTTGACGATTGGCTCCTGGCAGCACCGTCGAGGGCAAAGTTGGAAGTTTCCCTTTCTGCTATCCTGCACCTTTTCCAGAGACTGGGTATTTTAGTCAGTTACCCCAAATTACAACTGGTCCCATCCCCACACCTCCAGTTCATTGGGTCAGTTTTGGACACGGTGCAAGGCATGGCCTTCCTCCCCTTGGACAGGGCAGATACCCTGATGGGTCAGGCCAAGACGGTTTCTTCCACTCATATTTCAGCCAGAGCGGTTCTCCATCTTCTTGGCCTCATGGCAGCAGCTATTCCCTCAGTCCCTTTGGCCAGACTCCACATGCAGATTACACAGTGGACTCTGACCTCTCAGTGGATCAGAAGGAAGACAATCTAGATTGCCCGATTCTACTCTCCACACCGATGCAACAAGACCTGTAGTGGTTGCAGGACCCCAGCAGTCTTATGCGGGGGGGGCTTCTTTCCAGGTTCGTTCCCACTTGCAAGTTCTAACCACAGCTACGTCGGAGCAGGATTGGGGTGCCCACCTGGGACGTCACAGAACCCAGGGTCTGTGGTCCCCTGTGGAAACCCATTTGCATATCAGTGTGCTGGAAATGAGGGCAGTGCTGCATGCTCTTCAAGCTTTTCAGCACAAACTTCTTCAAGCCATCCTTTTGATTCAGATGGACAACGTGTGTAGTGCAGTGCATAAACAAACAGGGGGTCACTCGCTCCTATCCCTTTTGCAGGGAAGCAGTACCGGTCTGGAATTGGGCAGTTTAGCACAAAATCCATCTGAGAGCATTGCACGTCCCAGGAGTGCAAAACATTCTCGCAGACAGTCTAAGCTGCACCAGGGTAAGGGCTCACGAGTGGGAGTTGAAACAAGAGGTGAATCTGTTTACAGCCCCATCAAATGCAAAACTTCCCACGTTTTGCTAGCTCGTTCCCGGGCCTGGTGTTTTCTGGCTAGACGCGCCGTCACTCTCTTGGACAGGGAGGTTTCTGTACGTGTTTCCTCCCTTTCTACTGTTACAGAGAGTGTTGACCAAGCTTCAGTTGGACAGGGCTCAAATGATTTTGATAGCTCCATTATGACCTCAACAGATCTGGTTCCCCCTACTTTGAAGTCTAGTGGTGGAACCTCCAATTCCCCTTCCTCTGTCTTACGACCTTCTCACTCAGGAAAAGGGCACATTGGTTCATCCAGGATTGAAGTACCTTTAGCTTCATGCGTGGCACCTCAGGACATAGCTGCTTCACGGTTTGATGTTTCTCCCAGGGAAGCTCAATTTCTGGTGGAAGTGAGAAAACCATCCACCAGAGCTACCTATGCCAAGAAGTTGAAGCGGTTCTCTGTTTGGGCCACTGCCAAAGATCTGGACCCTTTTTCATGTCCCGCTCCCCAGGTCATGGAGTACTTGCTTCATCTGCTGACCTGAGCCTGAGTTATTCCTCATTGAAGGTACATTTAGCAGCCGTCTCGGCCTACCATGATCCAGTAGGAGAAAAAACAGCGGCTCAGTTAGAGGTCTTCAAAACCTTTTTGAAAGGTATTCTACAACTGAAACCCCTGATGCGAAATCCTACACCACCGTGGGACCACAATTTTTTGTTGGAAAAATTGACTTTACCTCCTTTAGAGCCAGCAAGCTCTTGTGAGTTACGCTTTTTATCCTGGAAAGCATTATTTTTGGTTGCTGTTACTTCAGCTCGTAGAATTTCTGAGCTTCAGGCCCTGATGTGCAAGATACCCTATTTGATTTTTCAGAGACTGGGTGGCTCTGCTTACAAATCCTAAATTTCTTCCTAAGGTCTTGTCGGAAACGACTGATCTTACTTCGAGAGGGCTCTTGCAGTAGGTAATTACATATAGGACTGACGCCGGCAGGAGGCAGGACCCCACGGAAAAAGTTCTAGCTAGCAGTCCCTGGCGAGGGACCGCCCCCACGTCAGGTGACCAGAGTCAGGAGGCGATCGGTATAAAGGGCGGTCGGACGCCCGCTTCAGTTCTTTCCATCCGTTGGCTCCACTGCAGTGCCTCGCGGAAAAGTTTGTGCTTCGTCAGCCCTACCTTCGTCGTTTTGTTTGCGAAAAACTTTTATTTTTCGATAACGTCAGTACTACCCGTCAGTGTGTCGTCCCTACACCCTCTGAGCACAAGAACAAGTGTAGATTGATAGAGCCCAACCTCGCAAAGGATGGCCTCCCTGTGCCTGTTCTGCCTAGGCCCTGATCATCAGGTAGAAGTGCCAGCATTGCCTCAGCTTTAACGCGGCTACCGAAAAAGACGGCAGCAATCCCTGGAGGCCCATATTCTTAAGAAGAAAATTAGCTCTATGGAGAAGGAGCTTAAAAAGCTGAGGCAGGCGTCCACTTTCCCCGAAGGCCATCGAAAGAAGGAGGACAAGGAGAGGCACTGGGACAAAGGCTCCTCCACCGCGTCTCCCTCGGGAGTCGCGGGCATGCAGGTAACATCCCCTCCGTGGGATCGCTCCTCGACGGCTGCCTCGGAGGTTTCTGAGGCAGCGTCAGCCCGCCCGTCTGGCTCGCGCTCGGGCCTTGCGGGCACCTCCTGGCAGTTGGAGGCCTCCGCCCCTGGTTCGGCCGCAGGCTTGTGGCCTACCATCGTGGGTGACTCCGGTAAGCCGGGCGTCGGCTCCTCTGACGTCCACCCAGAGAGGACTGGTAAGACATCCGACCCTCCGGGGCGACACGCGGCTTCTTCCCCACCGGACCAGGTCAACCCCTCCTCTCGACCTGTCTCCGGTGATGGCTCTCTTAAGTCGGACGTCGGCTCTTCCGGCGCCCGCTGAGAGCTCGCCTCTACGCCTCACGTTGGCTCGTCCAACGTCCGGCCGGCGAGGGAACCGACGATGGACCCCCCCCAATGTCCGTCGTTCCCAGTTCACCGCAGCCTTTGCTGCCGTCTGGGGAGCCAGAGTCCCCCCAACCTGAACCCGGGGACTTTTCCCCTCCATCCCCGAGGCGGCTGGGGTCTTTCCTCCGCCAGTCCTCCCTCCATCTGGGCGCCCGGACCTGACGTCCGGCTCCCAGGCGCCGGCTCTGATGCAGCACCTCCGGCATCTGGGCCCTCCACCGTCGGCCCTGACGTCGGCCTTACCAACTCAGGGGATTTTCTGCCCCATCAGGCCCTCCACCCTCTGGCTGTCCCTCTACGGACCCGCCCGTGGGAGTTCCCAACTGGGCTGTCTGCTCAGGCAGCCACCCCAGCTTCCGGGTATCGCCGTCTTAGCCGACACGGTGTGCCGGGAATGCGTAATCCGGCCTGCGGCTTCCGGCGCGCAGTACTCAACGCCTCAATACCCGGACGCGGGTTATCCACAGCCGGGTTTGGATCGCTCCATATGGGTATAGCCCATATTCTTATCCCCCGCCTCCTCCTCCTCCACCGCCCTCACGGCTGCTGGTGGACCTGCAGGAGACTTTGGCCTCCTGGTGGGCTGAGGCCAAGGCTCAGCTCACCAAAGAGATCGAGAGCCGCCTTCCGGCGACAGTGCCGTTCCAGGTTCCTATACGCCCCAGGCGGTACACTCCCTCACCACCTCCGGACTCCAGGGTTCTCCCGTCTGGATCCAGAGAGGGGCAGGACACGCATCCCCGGGGACTCCTCAAGGGACCCGTTCCTCCCCCGGGTCGGGAAAGGGAGTCTTACTCTCCTTCATCCTCATCTTCACTCTCGGACTCCTTGGACTCTTCTGACTGCTCCGAGAGGCGGCGAACCTCGCTCTCCGTCAGGCCTGACCAGGACTCCTCTGAAGTCTCCTCCGGAGGATCCTTCTTCTACGGAGTTGCTTAGAAAAATCCAGGAGGTTCATCAGTGGTGCTCTTTGGAACCAGATCCTCAGCGTCTGAAACTCGCTGAACATCTGGATCTACCCGTGACAGCTCCTACATTAGTGCCACCCTGGATAGAGCCTCACGCCGACCTTGTGACCACGAGATGGAAACAGCCGTCGGCCTTAGCCCTGCTTCCTAGGAAGTTGAACAGGCTATATCAGGCTTCAGAGGGTGTTTATTTCCTGGATTCTCACCCTCGTGCCAACTCGGTCGTGATTAGCACCGCTTACGGCCGGTCGGCGAACCCAAAACATCTTAGCTCGTCACCTTCTGATAAGGAATCTCACCTTCTGGACCAATGCGGAGAAAGATTCACGCCTCCTCCACTGAGGTTGGGGCCTTGAACTATATGGGCCCGTGGAGGACTACCAGAAAAGCCATCCTTACTCAGGTGGAAGCTGAGCTGGACTCCTTGCCTGACTCCCAAGTCAAACAGGGGTTGGCTGATCTTGTCCACTCTGCTCGTTCGGCCAGTCGCAGCATGCTACGTGGGCATACGATGCAGTGGACACTGCTGGGTGGACTCAGCTGGCTGTGAGCCTATGGGCGTCATGCTTGGCTCACGTGTCAGGTCTGGTCCTGGAGGTGCAATCTGCTATCCAGGAAGCACCTTCACGGGGTCGGTGCTTTTGGGGTGATGTCAAGGACATCATTACCGACTTGCAAGAAGGGGAGCGGCTCTCTGAAGTCAGTTGATTCGTGTACCATCACCATCAGCAGCAGCGCCATCCCTTTACATGAGCGGAATCGGCCAAAGCGGAAACCCCAGGGAAGGCGGGCCACAAAACGTTGGGCCCACGTGGCTGCTAAGCCCCCCATGCCCAAAAAAGCAGTGGGTACTTCAGCTGCGGCGCTGCCCCACACCACTGGACTCCTTTCCTCTCCCACTGCCTCCGGACTCCCCGGAGGAACCAGTAGGAGGGAGGTTTTCCCTCCACCTTCCGGGATGGGAGAGGATAACCACGGATTCTTGGGTGCTCCAGCTCATAGCAGAAGGACACTCCATAGAGTTTCTTCAGAAACCACCCCGCCATCCCCCTCTGAAGTCGTCGTATTCACGGGAACACCTTCCTTTGGTCCAGGAGGAAATCTTGGCTCTTCTGAAGCAAGTGATAGAGCCCGTCCCGCATCATCTTCAGGGGACGGGTTACTATTCCCATTTCTTCCTGGTCCCAAAGAAGATGGGAGATCTGAGATCGATTTTAGATCTCAGTTCCCTAAATCTTTATGTAGAGTACAAAAGGTTCAGGATGCTCTCTCTGCAGAGCCTTCTGCCCCTCCTCCAGCCGGGTCAATGGCTTTGTGCCTTGGATATGCAGGATGCTTATCTGCACATTCCCATTCGCCCATCTCATCGCAAATACCTTCATTTTGCGTGCCAGGGGGACCACTACCAGTTCAAGGCGCTCGTTTGGTCTATCCTCAGCCCCAGTATTTACCAAATGCCTGGCAGTGGTGGCGGCCCACCTGCGTACCATGGGAGAGCAGGTGTTCCTTACCTGGGCGACTGGCTCCTGGCGGCCCTCGTCCAGGAGGAACTCCTAGTTTCCTCTCCCTCACCCAGCAGGTTTTGCCTGCCTGGGATTACCATCAACCATTCAAGTCTCATCTGGACCCTTCCAGAGGCTATAGTTTGTTGGGCGATCCTTGATACGACCATGGGCAAGTCTTCCTGCCTCCGGACAGGCGGCCTGCCTTCAGGCCAGATAAGTCCCTGTTATCCGACCCATGGGATGGTCTCGGTCGGGTCCGCCTTCTCGGGCTCATGGCAGCTGCTATCCCGATGGTCCCTCACGCTCGACTCCACATGAGGATCTCTCAGTGGACTCTATGCTCTCAGTGGGATCAACTAGTGGACGACCTAGATCACTCAGTTCTGATCTCATCGCCGATGATGCGAGACTTACAGTGGTGGATGGTTCGAGAGAACCTGTTTCGGGGGGTTCCTTTCTTTCATCCTCCCCCCCCCCTCCCAGACTCTAACCACAGACGCCTCAGGCGAAGGTTGGGGAGCCCATCTAGGCCCTCATCGGACCCAGGGATCCTGGGCCAGGCTAGAACAAGCTCTCCACATAAGTGTGCTCGAGCTTCGGGCAGTGTTATACGCTCTTCAAGCCCTTCACCAATACATCCTTCCCGACCACCTAGCCGTCCAGACGGACAACATGTGCGTAGTGTGGTACATTAACAAGCAGGGAGGAACTCGGTTCTACCCTCTATGCAGGGAGGCAGTGAGGGTTTGGGATTGGGCAATACAACACGACCTTCACCTCATGGCGATTCACGTTCCAGGAGTCGACAACACCCTGGCAGACAAGCTAAGTCGCTCTTCTGCTCTGACTCATGAGTGGGAACTGGACCAAGGGGTCCTAGACAATATCTTCCAACTTTGGGGAACACCACAGGTCGACCTGTTCGCATCCCCCCAAAACGCAAAACTTCCCGTCTTCTGCTTGCTCGTTCCAGAGCGAGGCGCTTTCTGGAACGACGCTCTGTCTCTAGACTGGAAGGACAGATTCGTCTATGCCTTCCCCCAATTCCTCTTATCCCACGAGTCTTGCAGAAACTAGCTTCAGAAGGAGCGAGAATGATACTGATCGCTCCTTTCTGGCCCAGGCAAATCTGGTTCTCTCTTCTACAACAATATTCAGAGGATCCTCCTCTTCCTCTTCCTCTATCTCGAGGTTTGTTGACCCAGGATCAGGGGACCCTGGTCCATCCAGGCCACAAATCCTTCAACTGCATGCATGGCTCCTGCAGACCTAGCCCAATCCCGTTTGGTGTGTCTCCCAAAATGGCGGAGATTTTAGTGGAGCAAAACCCTCCACCAGATCCACTATGCCATGAAGTGGAAAAGATTCACTATTTGGGCCGCTTCCAAGAACGTGGAACCTTTCTCCTGTTCAGCAGGGCTTCTGCTGTAGTATCTACGTCATCTGTTCGACCTGGGTCTCAGCCATTCCTCTTTGAAGGTGCACATGGCGGCCATCTCGGGCTATCATGTTCCCTTCGCAAACAAGGTTTTTGCTCAACTGGAGGTCTCCAAGACCTTTCTCAGAGGGGTCCTTCATCTGAGGCCCCCCCATCCATACTCCTGCTCCCCCTTGGGACTTGAACTTTGTTCTTGAGAAACTTACTCTTCCTCCCTTCGAACCTGCAGCTTCTGTGGATTTGAAGTTCCTTTCGTGGAAGATGCTCTTCCTGGTGGCCATTACTTGGCTCAGAAGAATCTCTGAGCTCAGGCCTCATGTGTAAATCCCTAATTGATTTTTCACAAGAAGGCAAGTTGCTCTTAGCACGAATCCTAAGTTTCTACCTAGAGTAGTAGCAGAGTGTACCTTAAATCAGTCCATAGAGCTACCTGCCTTTTTCACGCAGTACTCTAATCAAGGGGAATATTTACTCCATACTATGGATGTTTACCGGATTCTGAGATACTGCACCAACAGGACGAAGGATCTCAGAAAGACTGATCAGTTGTTCGTCTCTTTTGCTCCCAAAAGGGAAGGCAATGCGGTTTCCAAGCAATGCCCGTCTAAGTGGTTGCTCATTGCATCACTTTCTGTTATGACAAATACCACAAGACCCTCCGGGTCAAGTCAGAAGGCCACTCCACTAGAGGAGTAGCTGCCTCTGCAACTTTTTCAAGAATGTGTCTGCAGACATGCGCTGCCGCCACCTGGACTTCGTCCATACCTTTACAAACAATACAGTTTGGATGTGCCTCTCGCCCGTGGAGCAGGCTTGGCTGGCTGTTTTGCAAGGCCTCCTGTCTTGAGACTTGCACTGCTAGAACTACTTCTTGGAGTAGTTTCCTCCTCCCGGTGCCTTTCTTTGTTCCAGACTGCTTGGGATTCAGTCCTGTATGTAATTACCTACTGCAAGAGCCCTCTCGAGTAAGATAGGTACAGTTATGTAGCACTATCAGAACAGTAGATCTCGAGAGAGGCTCTGCAGGTGGCCACCTTCCCGCCTCCATCCCCCTAGGCTTTTTCAGCTCCTTTTCCATATAGAGAAATATCTGCTCCTCTCTCGTCCGGCCTCTTTTGGCCTGTGGCAGGAAAGAACTGGAAGGCGGGCGTCCAGTACCACCCCTTTATACCGACGTCTCGTGGGGGCAGTCCCTCGCCAGGGACTGCTAGCTAGAAATTTTTCCGTGGGGTCCTGCCACCTGCCGGCGTCAGTCCTATATGTAATTACCTACTGTAAGAGTCTCTCTCGAAGATCTACTGTTACGGTAAGTTCTTACGTAACTGTACTTTAATCAGTCTTTAGAATTGCTGGTATATAATCCCGAACATTCCAATTGGAGTGAAGCCATCCTGCATACATTGGATGTGCACAGGATCCTTCGTTACTACACAAACTGGACAAAAGATGTCCGTAAAACGGGTAAACTTTTTGTTTCTTTCGTACCAAAGAGGGAGAGTGCAGCAATTTCCAAACAATGTCTTTCCAAATGGCTGGCAAACTGCATTACTTTCTGTTACCAGACGTATGGTAAGGTCCTTCGGGGTCACGTCAAAGGACATTCTACCAGGGAAATGGTTGCTTCCACAGCTTGTTTCAGGAATGTATCTGCTGCAGATATTTGCGCAGTTGCGACGTGGAGTTCTGTCCACACTGTCATGAAACATTACAGTCTGGACATTGCCTCTAGGCGCAGGGCTGGTTTTGGGCTAGCAGTCCTCCAAAGACTCTTGTCCTAACCTCCTCAGTTGGAGATACTGGGTTATGTTTTCAGCCTCCCTAGTTTGTTCTGTTGTCCCTTGGACAGTTCACTGCTTGGGACTCAGTCCTGCATGTTATTACCTGCTGCAAGAGCCCTCTCGAAGTAAGATAGTACAGTTTCGTAAGAACTTGCCGTAACAGTAGATCTTCAACAGAGGCCCTTGCAATAGGTAATGCTTTTCCCACCCACCTTCCCCCTTTTTCTACCTGGGGTTTATTTTCATGCTCTTTCTCCACGAAGCTATCTATTCTGGGGATCCAGGAGCCTCTTTTTCTTCTCCTGTCACTTACCTTTTTTGGTCTCCGCCGGGAGAACTGGAGGGCGGATGTGGGGACTGCCCACTATATAGGGTCACACTGATGTCAGTCACGTGACGTCTGGTGTGCGGATCCCCCATCAGACTATGCTGGCAAAAGTTTCCATGCGGTCCTGACACCAGGGGGCGCCAGTCCTACATGTTATTACCTACTGCAAGAGCCTCTCTCGAAGATCTACTGTTATGGTAATTTCTTACGTAACTGTACTTTCCCGCTGACTCAAGAAGGAGTCCAAGAAGGATGAAGAGAAGACTCATTGTCAATGATCCTGGGACCAGGAGCAATCTTGTTCTCAGGACTCTTCGGTTTTGACGATCGAAACCACAGCCATGGCCACTGGGTTCATGGAAACCCCATCATGCCAGTCAGCTGCGATGTCTGCCAACTATGCAGCCGAGATCTTTCTCTACCCTGTCGACCGGTTGTCATCTGAAGAGGCGATAGCTATCTTTTCAGGACCCCAGTCATGCTGGTGACCACTGAAGGGGCGGCCCAGCCAGCCGAGTCAGCCCCTCCAGTCACTGACCTAGACCAGGAGGAGCTGCAGATCTTCCCTGGCTCCCTCTGAGGCCCCCTATTGGCACCACCGATGGCTGAGGTTGAGACCTTGGTCATCTACCTCCTCTGGGTAGAGCAGTTCCAGCCGACATCAGCGGTCTCGCTTTTGGCACCATGGGAAGCGTCGCCACCACTATTCATCTTTGTCCTCCTTGGGTGAGGGGAGTCTTCGATGCAAGTTGCGTCTACGCTACGAAGACCTTATGTGGCAACAGTTAGTGCTGACTGGGCTGAAGCCAACACCAGCTACCACACTGGCCATCACCTGGCTGTCAACCCCAGAAGGCTCATGGCGCTTCGCCAAGGCCAGTCGACATCGTTCCTCTCCAGCGAGCAGGTCCAGACTGTTTCGGCTCGGCCGAAGCTGGCTTCTCCACCGATCGTGGTGGAACTGCCACCCAAGCAGCCATCGACCAGGGCTCCATCCAAGGAGTCTCGGTCGGCTAAGGGGTGTCCCTATTGGCTGTTGGTCACTCTCACACTTCACCACCCGCGGCGGGTCGAGAGTGACTTGGGTTGTTGCCCGCTTTGTGTGGAATCCGAGGATTCCTCTCTGCACTCCTGTCCACTGGATACGGAGTCGATGGGGGAACTGTCAATAAATAAGGCCCCACTTCATTTATGTGCATTCTCCGCCTCATCTCCAAGTCCACGGGGATGAAACTGGAGCCCATTCAAAAATGGGCTCGCTACCTCCTTACCAAAATTCTGGAGAAAGGAGTCTCTCTGACTGAGGCTTTCCCAGTGGCTGAGGCTGTCATCAGCCCTGCTCTAGAGCTCTAGAGCTGTGGTAGCGCCCCGCCTCTTGACCTGTGCCCTCGGCCTGGATGGGCCGCAGATATGCGGTGCCATCCAGTACCCTTTCAGGGTTCACAGAGCATCCCTCGTCTGAGGGGTTGGTGGCTGACTCTGTATTCAAGCACTCAGGCAATACAGGGGATGTCAATAGACAGCAGGATAAGGAGTCCAAAAAATTGGACCACTCTGCTAAAAAAAAAGTGTATGCTGCTTCCTCACTCGGCCTCTGTCAGGTGAGCTCGGCCGTGATGATGGCACACTTCACCCATGTCATGCTGGGCTCTCTAAATGAGGTGATTCTTCATCTTCCTGCAGAGCTCCAGACTACGGTCAAGCAGGTCCAGGACCAGGGTCATGCTGTGGCCAAACAGCAACTTCAGGCATCCCTGAACAGTGGAAATTCCTGCATCCGCTCGGTGGCAACCGCGCTTGCCATGTGCCGTAGGGCTTGGCTGCGGATCTAATCCTTCACGGCAGACACGCAGCACAGTCTGGTGGATGTACTATTCTTAGACACCGACCTATTTGGGCCCAGTTTGGAGGGTCACCTCCAATGCGTTGAAAAGTCCAGTGCCACCCTGGACTCTGTGACATCCGCCCAGAAGGACTCCAACAGGGGTTGATAAATTTTTTGGGAAACTGTAAGTTCAGGACTTATGTCTTTTTGTTCGATAAGTCACAGCAGGGCATTGATAAGTCACAGTTTTTGTAACCAGAGTTTTTACTGCCACTTTAAGGCAAACTGCTGTGATTTTTTTTTTTTTTTTATTATTATTATTCTTTTAGGGTACACCCACACTAGAGAGGAACTGAACCACCACTATGAGATGAACTGCAGCAACAGCTGCTATAGTTTTTATTTATTCTTTTAGGACATGCACACACATGAACAGAGAAAGGAACTGCACCACCACTTAAGACAGACACTCAACACTGGCTAGTTGCATTACCTCTCTCTGGCCAACCCCTTGATTCCAATATGTTCTGTCACAGTTTTATATTTAGATTCCTTAAATAATTTTTAGCTGCAAGTCAGTACTGTCAATCAAACAACTGGGGCTGATACTGTACCTCTCTGGCCAAGCCCCTTTCAGTTCCATTGTTAGTGTGTGATAAAATGTTAACTGCGCCTCCCTCTGGAGCCTCTCTCCTTGTGCATCGTTTTTTTGTTTTGTTTTGTTTTTTCAAATCAAGTTCTCCTGTTTGAGTCAGTGACAAAAAGTTCCCAAGCTTAATTGCTTAACACTGCCTGCTTGCTTCAATCGAAGTAGCTGTATATACTTTCTGACCAAGGCAGCCCAGCCTCTTTCAGTTCCTTTTGTTACTGTCTCACAATACCATGTTCTAGGGACATGGATATGTTGTTCATCCACACTGTCTGGCAGGTTCCTTGCCAGCTTTAAATCTTGCTGGAAGGTCTTCAAGCTGACTCCTCCCACCCACCGGGTGTTAAAACTCTCGGCTCCGCCCCATGACGCCAGATCTTCTTTACCGCTTGGAAGCTCAGGTTCCCTCCTTAGCGCTCTGCGTTTAGACTGGATCTAACTCTTGATTCGTCCGAAACTAGTTTGAAGTTTTCTAAACTTCGGTCTTCCATCATCCCTCGCGGCTGCGATGGACAAATTGATTCCGGCTTTTGAGGTGCCCTTGCGGGTAAGAAAATGTCCAGGCGGATCCGCACTCCAAGTGCATCTACTGCCTAGGCCTAGACCACGACCCGCAGGCGTGCGAGTTGTGACGCTCTTTTTCGGCCACCGTCCTGGAAGATCGCGCTGCCCGATTGAAGCTCGGGCGCCGCGAGAAGCGTTACCTGCCGGTAAAATCCAAAGAGGCTCGTTAGGCGGTATCTGCGGCGGCTGGCTCGGCTGAGCAGCTCGAGCATATGATCGCCCTCGAGGAGGAGGCGGCCCAGGCCGCATCTTCCTCCTCCTCAGCCGCGGCATTTATCCCGCTCTGAGTTCTTCATACACGGCTTCGTTCAAGGAGCTTTGTCAGTCCCTTTCCACGAAGGGAGAGGGGCCTTCAGGACATTCTTCTTGGCCCAAGAAGAAGGAGTCGAAGGGTAAGTCCCACCATCGGCATTCGTGGGAGCAGGAGAGGTCTCCTTCCCCGGACAGCCGACCATCGACTTTAGTTGAAGTTGCGGCTCAGGCCGCTAGCTTCACGGTGTCCCCGTCAGGCCAGCCTGCCGAGACTCCTGTCGACGCAGTCGAGATTTTCCTCGACCCGTCGGACGGGCTGTCGACGGGTGAAGCCGGCAAGCCTCCTTCACCGGTTCCCCCGGTGGAAACCGAGGATCTGCCTGTGCCTTCGGGGGCGCAGTCCCCGGTAAAGTGCCCGAGCCCAGGGAAGAGTGGGTGTCCCCTGCCCCTTCCCAGACCCGTCCTCGGTCTCCCCGAGGGTCTCGGTCTCGGTGTTGGACTTCATCTTGGTCAAGCCGTTCCCGCCGACATCAGCGGTCTCGGTACCGAAGTAAGCGGCGACACCGTTCCTCCTCGTCCTCTTCCTCGGATGAGGAGAGGCTTCGACGTAAATTACGTCGACGTTACGAGAAGCTTATGTGGCAGCAGTTACTGTTGTCCGGGACTAAACCGACTCCGGTTCAGGCCCCGGCCATCAAGTGGCTGTCGCCCGAACGACCAAAGCAACCGCTCGCCCCAGTCGAGATGCCCATTCCTGGGCCGGTTGTTCGGCCGAAACCGGCTGCTCCACTGATTGTGGTGGTACCTCCGCCTCTGCAGCGGAAGTCTGGGGGCACCGACCAAGTATTCTCAGTCGGGTCATGGCCTGCCCCACAGGTTGTCGGTCACCCTTACTCCCGACCGTCCTCGGCAGGTGGAGGGTGGTTTAGGGCCGAGGCAGCTCTTCGCAGACTCTTCGGAATCCGATGACCACTCCTCCCTGTTCTCCAGGCAGGTCTACCTGGAGTCCTCCGGGGGGCCAGTCATTGGACGATAACCCATCGTCCTTCTTGGGTCTGCTTCGACTCATCTAGGAGTCCACCGGGATGCAGCTCGAGCCTGTGTCCAAACGGGCCGAGTATCCCCTGACGGAGATACTGGACCGAGATTCCCCACGGCGGCCTTCCGTGGCTGAGGCCATTGTCGGCCCAGCCTTGGAGCTTTGTGAGCGGCCTGCTTCCTGACCTGCGCCTCAGCCAGGATGGCCAGGAAATATCACGGTCCCTACCGGCTCTTTGCCTGGTTTCTCGGAGCACCCCTCTGCCGAGGGGTTAGTCACTGACAGCGTCTTCCGACGTTCCAGTAACACTCAGGACGTGGATAAGCCCCCCGACAAAGAGTCCAAAAAGCTGGACTTTGCCGGGTGCAAGGTGTACGCTGCGTCCTCCCTCGGCCTCCAACAGGCCAGCTCGGCCGTGCTGATGGCACACTTCCCCCATGCCCTCATGGGCTCCCTGGATGAGGTTGCCCCTCCTCTCCTGGCCGACCTGCAGACCATGGTCCGTCAGGTGCGGGACCAGGGTAGGGCGGTGGTGAAGCAGTAGCTTCAGACTGCACTGGACATAGGTGATTCCTGTGCCAGGTCAGTAGCGTCCTCGGTGGCTATGCGTCGCAGGGTGTGGCTGAGGATATCCACCTTCACGGCGGATACCCAGCACGAGTTGGCGGACGTCCCCTTCTTGGGGACTGACCTCTTTGGCCCTGGAGTGGAGGGACACCTCCAGCAGATCAAAAAGTCCAGTGCCACTCTGGACTCAGTCACCTCCTCCCAGAGGGACAAAGGCTGCCGTCAACAGCAGCATAAGTCCTTTCGTCCTTCGGCCCCTGCAGCACGACCAGCCCAACAGCACCAGCAACGGGGCCAGCAGGCTCGCGCTTGGCGTCCCAAACCCAAGCCCGCGGCTTCCTCCAACAGGAAGCAAGGAGGTAAAGGCCCAGGAGGTCCCTCAGCTGGTCCCTCTTCCAAGCCTGCCCAGTGATGGGTTGAGGGGTGCCACCACCAGCCTCGTCACTCCCCCCTGGGTTCCCCCCGTGGGGGGACGGCTCCGCCACTTCCTTTCCACCTGGTCCGCTATCACCATGGACCGCTGGGTGTTGGAGGTGGTAGGAAAGGCCTGCCTCTGGAGTTCGAGCAGACCCACCCTTCGAGCCGTCGCCTCGGGGGCCGCGAAAGGTCCGCAGCCTTCGCTGTCGGCCCACCGAGCGATATTGCCCTGCTCGTCGAAAAAGAGGTGATCAAGAAGGTGGCGGATCCTCCTCCAGACCCGGGGTTTGTGTCCAGGTATTTCCTGGTCCCAAATCAGATGGGGGGCTAGCACCCCATCCTCGACCTGCATGACCTGAACAGGTTCCTAAGGTCTCGGACCTTCAGGATGGTCACTCTGGCTCAGATAATTCCATCCTTAGAACGAGGCGTGTGGTTCTGTTCCTTGGATCTCCAGGACGCGTTCTTTCACGTCCCGATCCGTCTGTCTCATTAGAGATTCCTCCGTTTCAGAGCGGAGGGATCCCTTTACGAGTTCCGGGCCGTGCCCTTCAGCCTCTCTCTAGCTCCCAGGGTCTTCACCAAATGCATGGCAGTAGTGACAGCATTCCTGCGGCACTGAAGGGTCCGGGTGTACCCCTACCTGGACGACTGGCTGATTGCAGCCCCCTCCAGAGCGGAGGTGGAGCGGTCCAGAGATCTGGCCCTCAGGTTTGCTCTCAGATTGGCCTCCTCATCAACGAGGCCAAGTCGAACTTCGTGCCGAAGCAGGTGATACTCTTCATCGGGCGAGCTCGTCTCTCTTGAGCCAGAGCTCGCCCCAGTGGACAGGGCGAGGTTCTTTCCTCCTATGCCCAATCATTTCTGGTTGGGCAAACGCACCCTGCCCGGGACTTCCTGGGCCTCATGGCGGCCTGCACCAGCGTGGTCCATTGGACCCGTTGGTACATGCGTCCCCTTCAATGGGGACTGGCCAGCCAGTGGTCACAACGCTGTGATCCCTTGGACCAGCCCGTGACAGTGACCCAGGAAATGTGAAACGCTCTCCAGTGGTGGACCGTTCGGGCACATCTGCAGGAGGGCATCCCATTCGTCTGCCCCGAGCCGACGGTCTCTCTATCGACCGATGCATCTCTGATGGGTTGGGGTGACCATCTGGGGGAGCACAGAGTGCACGGCCTCTGGTCCCCTCGGGAGTCCCGATGCCATATCAACCTGCTGGAGCTCCCAGCGGTCCGTCTAGCTCTCACCGCCTTCGCTCCGTTTCTACGGGGTCAAGTGGTTCAGGTCCAGACGGACAATACCACGACCATGTACTACCTGAACCGCCAGGGGGGGACGCGCTCCATGCTGTTATGCAAGGAAGCTCTCCGCATTTGGTCCCTCGTGCACAGCCTGGAGGCGGATCTCGCCATTCCGCGTGGCGGGAGCCTCCAACACCCTGGCCGATGCCCTAAGCCGGATAGGGGCTGCGTCTCACAAGTGGTCTCTCCTGCCGGAGGTAGTACAAGATCTGTTCTCCCACTAGGGCACGCCTCAGGTGGACCTGTTTGCCTCCAGGGAGAATGCGAAGCTGAGACTGTTCCATGCCCGCCCCTCTCAGCAGGGCTCGCTGCAGGGGGATGCCTTCTCGAGGCCGTGGACCCCGGGCCTCTTCTGCGCCTTTTCCCCATTTCCCTTGATCCACAAGGTGCTTCTCAAGGTGAGGAGGGACAAGGCGCAGGTGATTCTGGTAGCCCCAGACTGGCCCTGCCAGTTCTGGTATCCAGATCTCCTCAGTCTCAGCTCCAGGCTCGGAGGCGGCTTCCAGCCGCCGGACCTGATCTCAGTCAGCCAGGAGATATTCCATCCGGACCTTCAATCCCTGCACCTGACGGCCTGGTTCCTGAGCGGCTAGAGTTCCAGGCCTTGGGTCTTTCCGACGAGGTCCTCAACGTCGTTGAGGCGTCCCGTAAGGAGTCCACCAGGAAATGCTATGCCTTCAAATGGAAGAGATTCTCCATTTGGTGTCAGGGAAGGCTTGGACCCTTCCGCCTGTCCCTTGGCAAGCATTCTGGACTACCTGTGGTCCCTTTCTCAGCAAGGGCTTCGGTTGACGACCCTTAAGGTGCACCTGGCAGCCATCTCTGCTTAACGGGCGTGGGCCGGGAAGCAGTCGGTGGCGCAGGAGAAGGTGGTCTGGCGCTTTTCCAAAGGCCTTGATCACATTTCCCCGCCAGTGCGAGAACCTCCACCTCCGTGGGATCTACTGCTGGTATTGGCCAAGCTCATGGGCAAGCCATTCGAACCGATGCACAGGTGTGGTATCTCCCACCTGTCGTGGAAGACCGCCTTCTTGGTGGCTATCACGTCAGCCAGTAGGATGGGAGAGCTCCAGGCTCTTTCCATCGAGTCTCCTTATCTGGTCTTCCACAGGGACAAGGTTGTCCTGCGCCCCAACCCGAAGTTCCTTCCGAAGGTGGTGTCGGAGTTTCACCTTAACTAGGTGTTGACTCTGCCGGTGTTCTACCCCAGTCACACCTCGGAGGCCGAGTATAGGCTCCATACTTTGGAGCCTAGAAGAGCGCTCGCTTATTATAAGGAGTGGATGGCTGAAGTTCGGGAAGAGGTTCGCCAGCTGTTTGTCACCTACGCTGAAGCCGCACCTGGCAGACCTGCAGCCAAGCGGACGATAAGCAGGTGTGTCACCTCCTGCATAGATCTCTGCTATAGGTTGGCGGGCATGGAGCCTCCCAGAGGGATAAGAGCTCATTCTACCCGCCATACCGCTGCATCGGTAGCTGCTTCCAGGGATGTCCCTATCCAGGATATCTGCAGGGCTGCTACCTGGAAGTCGGCACATACCTTTATTACCCACTACCACATCGACCTTGAGTCACGCCGGGATGCTGGTTTTGGGGCCTCGGTTCTCCAGTCTCTGTTCCCTAAGTAGGGGGTGTGCGCCTTGCCTCCCTCCTCCCGGAGAACTGCTAGGAGTCTGCCAGACAGTGTGGATGAACAACATATCCATGTCCCTAGAAATACAATTTACTCACCTGTAACAGGAGTTCTAGGAATGATATATGTTGTTCATCCACCACATTCCGACCTCCCGGCTTCGACGCACAACCTGGCTTCCAGCGGGCTAGATCTGGCGTCATGGGGCGGAGCCGAGAGTTTTACCACCTGGGTGGGTGGGAGGAGCCAGCTTGAAGACCTTCCGGCAAGATTTAAAGTGGCAAGGAACCTGCCAGACAGTGTGGATGAACAACATATACCATTCCTAGAACTCCTGTTACAGGTGAGTAACCTGTATTTACTCCTTCTGGAATCTCTCCGCTTGTACACCATTTAAACTTTTTTTATTTTTTATTTTTTTGGGGTATTATTTTTTCTCTCCTCCAGAGCTCCGGCTACGACCCCCGCCCTCCGTTGTTCCCCCCAGTGCCATCCCCGGACATCAGACCCCCTCCCTGTGCACCCGTGACCTGACTTACCTGGCGGCAGGGTGGTGGGAGGCGACTCAACCCACCCAGCGGATCCATGCCAGGGGCGCCCTTCCAGGAATGGTGCAGCGGGGAACAACTTCATGCTGCCGGGCTGCTTTTCGCTGTTTTTCCTCGGTGGTCATGGCGTGCAATGGCGCCAGCGACTGGAGTGCACATCGGCTCCCGTCGTGCCCCAATCAAGCATCTGCCATGACCCGCCCCCACCAAGCTTGCAGTTACGTTGCTGTCGACCCCCAGCCTCCGCTGGGTCAGGCAAGCCCGCGCCCAAATCCCCTCCCGGAGATGGAGGCAGTCCCTTGGGCGCTCAATCCATCTGCTCCCCGCCGACCCACGGCATCCCATACCCGTTCCCGAATACGGGTTGCTGGCGTGGCGCGAGGTGTGGCGACCAGCGTCTCAACCCTCAGCGCCACCGGGCCGGCTCCATTTAAACTTTTTTTTTTTAATTCTCTTGTTAGAGTCATTAAGTGTCCCCCGTGAGTATTTTATTAAGCTTAATAGCTTAACCCTGGCTTCCTGTTTAAAACTATATTGCAGCCCGTTTTTATCAGTGAACTGCATTAGTGGCCACTTTAACATACTTCTGTCTCAGTAGTCTGGTTGTGATTTAGTGAAATGGTGCTCAAACCCTGCTAAATATATGCACTCAGACAGTAAATCCCTCATACGGTCCGAATTTTACAGAGATTGCTCACCATGTGATCCATGGCGGGCCGTGCTGGAGTCTCTTACAGTCTGTTCACGATCATGTGCACTCTCTCGAGCTGGCTGACTGCCATAATGAGCCAGTGGCAGAAATGTAATGGGGAGAACACTGCCACCCTTTAAACAGCACTGGTGGAAGTCCCCCAAATGGCAGCACCCTGCCCCATGGTCTGAGGATCTCCGAGCAGTCCCACTGAGCTTTCCCAACCCCCTGGCACATTCAACTGATGAATTGGGAGGTAAACACACTTTTGGGGGGGGGGGGTTAGTGAATCCTGTCTTTGGGAAGCCTGCCAGCCACAAAAGAACACTGCACATGTGTGGCAATACTGAACTGCACAGCCAAGTCCGTCGGACTGAATTGAGCTGTGCATTTGAAGTCTGGCTGCTATTTTTGTGAGTCATGGACCTTGGACTTAGGGATTTTTCATCCACTGCTCCAAGGGCTCTAAGCAGCAGAAGTGCAAGCCCTTTTGGTCCTCTGCTCCTGCAGCAAAACCAGACCAGCATCAGTCTGGCCAGCAAGCTTAGTCCTGGTGACCTTGGGCCAGGTCCGTGGCCTCAGTGGTCCAGATGTCCGGAGAGAAGGGACCCGGTGGCTCCTCAGCCGGATCCTCCTCCTCTAAGCCTATTCAGTGACGGGATGGGGGTCATCACCCTCATGCCTGCCGTGCCTCCCCTGGGTCCTCCTGTGGGGGTCCGACTCTGCCACTTTCTTTCTGCCTGGTCCACTGTTACCACTGACTGGTGAGTTTTGGAAGTGATTGATCAGGGTCTGCCTCTGGAATTTAAGCAGTACCCTCCAAGCCGAGCCCATGCCCCACGGGAGGACTTGGTATGTGCAGACACTGCAGTCAGCTCTTCGAGATGACATAGCCCGGCTCCTCCACAAGGAGGTCATGGTCAGAGTTGCAGATCCTCTGAAACACCCAGGGTTTGTCTCCAGGTACTTCTTGGTGCCAAAACGGACAGGGGGCTGGTGTCCCATTCTAGATATGCACAACCTGAACAAATTCCTCAGATCCTGCACTTTCAGGATGGTAACTCTGTCCCAGATCATACCGTCTCTGGAGCAAAACATGTGGTTTTGCTGTCTGGATCTTCAGGATGCATTCTTTCACGTCCCAATCCATCCATCCCACTGAAGGTTCCTCTTTGTCTGAGCAGAGGGAACCCTTCCACGAGTTCCAAGCCATGCCTTTCGGCCTCTCCTCGATGCCCAGGGTCTTCACCAAATGCATAGCAGTGGTGGCAGCTTACCTGAGGCGCCGAGGGATCTGGGTGTACCCCTGCCTGGATGACTGGCTAATAGTGGGTCCCTCCAGGCAGGAGGTGGAGCGGTCCAGGGACCTGGCTCTCCAGACCTGCATCTACCTTGGCCTCCTGCTCAATGAGGCCAAGTCAGAACTCATGTCCTCGCAGGTGATCAGCTTCATTGGGGCAGAGCTCGACTCTTGCTGAGCCAGAACCCGGCTCCTAGCAAACAGGGCAGAGGTTGTGCATTGGTGCCCTGCCCGGGACTTCTGTGCCTTGTGGGTTACATGGCGACCTGCCCCAGCGTGGTCCGATGGGCCCATTGGCATATGCACTCCCTACAAAGGGAGCTGGCCAGCCATTGGTCTCAGCGCAATGGTCACTTCGACCAGCTGGTCACTGTGACTCAGCGGATGTGGGACGCCCTCCAGTGGTGGCTTGTCCCAGAGCATCTGCAGGAAGGGATCCCATTTTTCCGCCCCGAGCTAATGGTCATCCTGATGAACAACGCTTCTGTCACGGGCTGGGGTGCCCATCTGGAGGACTCTGGGGGAACACAGAGTCCACGGGCTCTGGATGGACCCCTCAGGAATCTCAATGCCACATCAACCTACTGGAGCTTGGAGCAGTCCGACTGGTGCTGACTGTCTTGCTCCATTTGTTTGGAGTCAAGTGGTCCTAAGTCCAGACAGAGCAACACCACGCATTTTGGACTGTCTGTGGTCTCTCTCCCAAAGGGGACTTCAGTCGATGACCCTTAAGGTGCACCTGGCAGCCATCTCTGCTTACCAGGCACAGGCTGGTCAGCAGTCGGTGGCACAGGAGAAGGTGGTCTGGTGCTTTTTCCAAAGGCCTTGACCACATTTCCCCTCCGGTGCGTGAACCACCACCACTGTGGGACTTGTTGCTGGTTTTGTCAAAGCCCATGGACAAGCCATTCGAACCGAAGCACAGGTGTGAGATGTCTCACCTGTAATGCAAGACCACCTTCCTGGTGGCTCTCACATCAGCCAGAAGGATCAGTGAGCTCCAGGTGCTCTCGGTGGAGTCTCTTTTCCTGGTCTTCCACAGGGACAGGGTTGTCATGCGCCCCAATCCAAAGTTTCTTCCGAAGGTTTTGTTGGATTTTCACCTGAATCAGCTGATGACTGTTCCGGTGTTCTTTCTGAATCACACCTCGGATGCCAAACACAGGCTCCATACTCTGGACCCTAGGCGGGCACTCGCTTATTACAAAGAGCACAAGGCTGGAGTTCGGGAAGAGGTTCGCCAGCCGTTTGTCACTTGTGCTGAAGTTGCACCTGGCAGACCTGCAGCCAAGCAGATGATTGGCAGGTGGATAACATCCTGCATTGATCTCTGCTATAGGTTGGTGGGTAGGGAGCCTCCTGGAGGGCTGAGGGCTCATTCCACCCGCCACACCACAGCAACGGTGGCTGCTTCTAGGGACGTCCCTATCCAGGAAATCTGCAGGGCTGCTACCTGGAAATCAGCACTCACCATCATTTTCCATCACCACATTGACCTAGTCAAGCCGGGATGCTGGTTTTGGGGCCTCAGTTCTCCAGTTTCTGTTCCCTCAGTAGGGTGTGTGTACACCTTGCCTCTCTCCTCCCAGAGAGCTGCTAGGGGTCTGCCAGAAAGTGTGGATAGAACATCATTTCTAGGGACATGGATATGTTGTTCATCCACACTTATTGGCAGGTTCCTTGCCGCTTTAAATCTTGCCTGAAGGTCTTCAAGCTGGCTCCTCCCACCCACGTGGTAAAACTCTCGGCTCCTCCCCATGACGCCAGATCTTCCTTACCGCTTGGAAGCTCAGGTTCCCTCCTTAGCGCTCTGCGTTCGACTGGTTCCTGGAAATTTCGGTCTTTGAAATCTTTTAGAAGATTTTTTGATATCTTCTTCCTCGCTGCGGTGATGGCTCAATCCCTTCCCGGCCCCGGGAGGCGCTCGGTTTTTTTCCTCCAGGAGAGACCCACACTCCACGTGCACTTACTGCATTGACCTGGATCATGATCCTCAGCTTTGCGATTTTTGTTGTGCTCTTTCGGCCGGCTCTCTGGAGGACCGCGCGGCCTGTTCAGGGCTCAGACATCCGGTAGTTTTTCCCGCTCCGGAAAACCCCTCGGATCGTCGGGCGTCCGCTTCGGCTGTTTCTGAGCAGCTCGATTCCGCCGGGTGGGGGGGCGGCTCCATCTCTCTCTTCCTCGGTTGCAGCTTTTTTCCCGCTGTCCTTGGGTTCTACTCATTCAGCTTTGTTCAAGGAGCTTCGTCAGTCTCTCTCCTTGAAATGAGAGGGACCCGTGGGACCCTTCCCTCGGCCCAATTCCAAGGGTCCGCAGGCGGGGTCCCCTCGTCGGCCCCGGCAGGAGCGGGAAAAGTCCCCCTCCCCGTGAGCCCGATGCTCGGCCCGGTCGACATGCGGCTTCGGCCTCTGGCCTCACGGTGTCCCCGTCAGGTCAGCCGGCCAGGACCCCCGTCGACGTGGCCGAGTCCCTCGGCACATCATCTGGGCCGTCTCCTGCTAGTGCCGCATTTCCTTCGCCAGTTTCCCCAGTGGAGGCTGAGGTTCTGCCGGTACCCTTGGGTCAACAGTCCTTGGCCAAATTCTCCGAGCCGAAGGAGGAGCGGGCGCGCTCCGCTCCCTCTCCAGCCTGCCCTCGGTTTCCCCGAGGATTCGGGTCTCGGTCTCGGTCCTCCTCTTGGTCTAGCCGCTCACGCCGACCTCGGCATTCTCGGTCGGGGCACCGAGTCAAGTGGCTTCGCCGGTCTTCCTCGTTCCCCCTCCTCGGATGAGGAAGTGGTTTCGATACCGTTAGCATCGGCGTTCTGAGAACTTATCGCGGCGACAGATGCTGTTGTCGAGAAGTCAGTCGACGATTCATTCTCCGGCTAGTAAGCAGCCGCCGCCCGATCGGCACGGCGCGGCGGCTCTCGGGGCAATCGGCGCCCTCTTCAGGGGCGGTTGCTTGCCCGATCCTCGCTGCCCCTCCGCCATCGGTGAGCCTGGAGCTGGACCGCGGCCTGTTTCGCAGGTCTTTCGGTCCCCTCACTCCCGCCCGCCCTCAGCGGATGAAGAGTGACTCAGGCCTGCGGCAGCTTTTTGCAGACTCGGCGGCTCCGTTATGTTTCCTTGCAGGGAGGATCCATGGTCTTCCCCAGAACATTCTGTGGACAACAGCCCATCGTCCTCTTTGGGTCTGCTCCCGCTCATCTCGGAATTCACCGGAATGCAGCTCGAGCCCATTTCCAAACGGGCGCCTTACCCCCTTACGGAGATTCTGGACCGAAGGGGCTCTCCCTCGGAGGCCTTCCGGTGGCTGAGGCTATCGTGGGCCCAACCGTGGGCGGTGGCTACTTCCTGCCCTGCGCAGCCACGGCCAGGGTGGAACAGAAGAACCCTGTCCTAATCGGTTCTCTGCCCAGTTTCTCGGAGCACCCCTTGGCTGAAGGGTAGTCACCGACAATGTTTTCCAATGTTTTGGAAACACTAGGGGCGTGGATAGGCCCCTGACAAGAGTCCAGAAGGATGGACTACGTCGGGTGCAAAGGTTTCGCCCGGCGTCTTCCCTAGCCTCCACGTCCAGGCCAGCTCGGCACTGATGGCACACTGTTCCCACGCCTTTTGGGCTCCTGGACAGGTCCTTCCTCATCTTCCAGCCGACCCCGCGGACCCACGGTCCGGCGGAGTTCGAGACCAAGGTAAAGGGATGGCCCAGAACAGCAGCTTCAGTTGGCTCTGGATCTGGAGACTCCTGTGCCAGATCAGTAGCGGCCGCGGTAGGACCATGCGCGCACGGGGCATGGCTGAGATTATCCTCCTTTTCCTTGGAAGCCCAGCATGGGTTGGCGGACATCTCCTTCTTGGGACTGACCTCTTACGACCCTGGGTGGAGGACATGTCAAGGGCGAGAAGTCCGATGCCACTCGGACTTGGTCAGTCCGCCCGGATGAGACAGGGCAGCCCTCAGCCTTTGTGTAAGCCCCTTGGCCCTCCCTCTCTGCGGCTCGACCAGCCCAGCTCGAGGGCCAGCAGGCATGCGCTAGGCGACCTGTTGCCAGACCAAGCTCTTCCTCAAAGGAAGCAGAAAGTGGGGTCCAAAGCCCCTCGGCCTCTTCCTCCATAAGCCTGCTCAGTGGCCAGTACAAAGGGGACCTATTCCCAGTCCGTCGCCCTTCCAGGCATTCCCTGTGGGGAGACGGCTCCGCCTCTTCCTCTTGAGTAGGTGCTAAGGAAGCCCTGTCGGCGGGTTGCGAACAGGTTTCCCCTTTGAGCCCGTTACCCACTTGGATCACCAGGTCACGACTCCTCGTCGGACTGTGGCAGACTTGCTGGCCCCTAGTGAGAGGTGGTCTTGGAATGGTGGGCCTCCTTCTCGACCGAGGGTTGAGTCCAGGTCTTCCTGGCCTCAAACAGGCCATGGGAGCTTGCCCCGTCCTTGACCCGATGGATGGTCCCTCTGCCGATCTCCCAGCCTCAGATCGGGCGTGGCTCCTCCTGGGCCTCAGGACGTACTTCCCCTCCTCGTTCCGTCCGTTCTTGAGACCACTTCCCTTCCAGGCGAGAGGTCTCACTTACGAGTTCTGGCCCGTCCGTTCTGCTCTGCAGTTTCTGCGGCTTCAAAGGGTCCGAGTAACCCCACCCAGATGGCGGCCTGATTAATACCTTCCAGGCTTGCACTGGTCTCACGATACGGCACGTTGCATTTTCGTGCCTTAGCGGGTGAGGTTTCTCCGGACTAGACGACTCTTGAGTCCGAGCTCGGCCCAGCGGCGGACAGGGCTGAGGTTTTTCCTCCTTTACCCAGTCAGGTTGGCGGGTAATTGTGCGCCTTCCGGGACCTCCTGCACCTCCGGGCTCTTGGTAGCTGAGTTCCCCTAGTGGGAGCCTGCCAGTGGTCACAGTGCTGCATTCCTCGGACCAGTTCGTGACTGGCCCAGGAGTTAGTGGTGAACGCCCCTCCGGACCGTTCCAGCTCCTGCAGGAGAACATCCTGTGTCCGTCCCCTGGTCGGACAGGTCTTCTCTGACCAATGCTTCTCAGATGGATGGGGTGTCCATCAAGGAATACAGAGTGTACGCTCTGGTCTTTCGGGAGTCCGATGTCCTGTCTACCGCTGGAGCTCAGGCGGTCGCTTGGCTTGCACCACTCGCTCCGTTTGTGCGGGGTCTAGTGGTTTTAGTCCATCCGGACAGCACCACAACCATGTGCTACCTGCCCCACCAGGTTCGGTCGAACCCCTTGCCTCGGCGTAAGGAGGTTCTCCGCATTGGGTTTTTCGCGCAGTCGGAGGCGGGTTCCCAGCCTTCTGATGGTGGGAGACTCCAATTCTCCGGCTACTGCCCTAAGCTGGACATAGGCTGCGCCTCATGAGTGTTTTTTTCCTGCCGGAGGTAGCACAGGATCTTCTCCCTCCAGGGAGAATACGAGACCGAGACTGCTTTATGCCCGCCCCCTCACCAAGGTCTGCTGTAGGGATGCCGTCAGGACACACCCACTGGCTCTTCGCGCCTCCCTCATTTCCCTTGACCTACGGGCAAGGCAAGGAGGACTGGGCGCGGGTGATGCTAGTAGCCCTAGACTGGCTTGCAGCTCTAGTATCCAGCTCTCCTCAGTCTCGGCCGCAGGCTCCCGTGGCGGTTTCCAGTCCGCCCGGTCCTGATTTCCTTTTCAGGGAAGGCTCCTTCTGGACCTTCAATCCCTACACCTGTAGGCCTGGTCCCTGTGCGGCTAAGGGCCAGGCCTAGGTCCTGCAGCAGGGTCTCGACTTTCAAGGCCCTGCTGGAAGTCGACAAAATAATGCCGTCCTCTTTGGAAAAGTTCTCCATTTGATGATGGATGGGCCTGGACCTCTCCGTCCCGCAAATGACGTTCGGACCATCTGCATCTGTTCTTTGAATTAGGGCTTGGGCGGCGACCCTCTAGGTGCTTCTGTAGGTCACCTATGTCTTCCCGGGGCGCGGCCTGAGAGGCAGTCGGTTGCGCAAGAATAGGTGGTCTGGCACTTCTAGGCCTCGATCACACCTCCCCTTTGGGGGAGAGTATCCCTATTTTGTGGGATCCTTGCTGGTATGGGCTTAGCTCACGAGCAAGTCATCCGAACCTTTGCACAGGTGCGAGTTTCCCCCACCTGTTGTGGAAGAACACCTTCTTGGGGCTACTCTGCCATCCAGAAGGTGGGGAAGTTCCAGCGCCTTTAAATCTCCCTATCTGTTCTTCCACAGGGACTAGGTTGTCCTCGCGCCCACCAAGTCCTTCGAGCGGTGGCAGAGTCTTCCTTGGGTATTGCCTCTGCCGGGTTCATCCCATTCACACCTCGGAGGTCGTGATATAGGTTCCATAGGAACCTGCTTAACGCTCACCTACCTAGGGAGCGAAGCTGAAGTTCGGGAGAGGTTCGCCAGCTGTTTGTCATCTACGCTGAAGCCGCATCTGGCAGACCTGCAGCCAAGTGGACAACGAGCGGGTGGGTCACCCCTGCATAGGTCTCCACTACAGGCGGGCGGGCATGGAGCCTCCCAGAGGATAAGTGCTATTTTACCCGGCCTCCGCTGCATGGTGCGGCTGCTTCCGAGGATAATCTCGTCCGGATATCCACAGGGCTTCTGCCCGGAAGCAGGCTTCACTCCTCCTTCCACATCGCCTTTGGGTCGCTACGAGTGCTGGTGGGGCCTCGGTCCTCCAGTCTTTCTACCTAAGAAGGGGTGCTCTTGCCTCCCTCCTCCGGAGAACTGCTAGAGTCTGCCAATAATGTGGATGAACAACATATCCATGTCCCTAGAAATACAGGTTACTCATCTGTAACAGGAGCTTCTAGGATGGTATGTTGTTCATCCACACGACCCACCCTGCCTCCCGGCTCGACGCACAACCTGGCTTCCAGCGGGCTAGATCTAGGCCATGGGTGGAGCCGAGTTTTACCACCCGGTGGGTGGGAGGAGCCAGCTTGAAGACCTTCCGGCAAGATTTAAAGCGGCAAGGAACCTGCCAATAAGTGTGGATGAACAACATATACCATTCCTAGAACTCCTGTTACAGGTGAGTAACCTGTGTATCCACGTCCCTAGAAACAGGTTACTTACCTGTAACAGTAGATCTTACTTTGAGCGGCTCTGCAGGTAATTACATAGGACTAAAGCCGGGCAGGCGCCAGGACCCCACGGAAAATTTCTAGCTAGCCATTTCATGGCGGACCGCCCCACGCCAGGTGACCAGCATCAGGCAACATTCAGTATAGAAGCGGTCTCCCACTCGCCCAGTTCTTTCCCGCCAATAGTTTGCGGGAAAGTGCCTCATGTTAAGTGCTTCTGCTCAGCAGTCTATCGTCGGTCTTGTTAACCGATTTTTTTTTTGCCATTTTTCTAGTTTTTCCTCAGAAAACGGCATGTATAATGTCTCATTACACACTTCGATTCGCATGAGAATAAGTGCGACTGGTGTATCAAAGCTCCCGCATAAGGACGGTCATTCCCTGTGCCTCTTTTGCCTAGGCCCGGAACACCCCATGGAGAAGTGCCAGCATTGCCAGCAGTTCAACACCGCCACCTGTAAACGGAGGCAGCAGTCTCTGGAGGCCCATGTTTTAAAGAAGAAGATGGCCTCATGGAGAAGGAGTTGAAGAAGCTAGGTAGGCCTCCAGTTCGCCGAGGGACTCCGTAAAAAGAAGAAGCACGGACTGGGACTCACCGCCCATGCGATCATCAAGAACTCCGCCCGGAGTCGTCAGACTCCAGGTAACGTTCTCCCCACTCACCACCGAGGGAGCGACCTCAATGGCCATCTTGACGGTATCCAAGAGGCGGCGCCCCTGGCAGGCTCGCGACCGGGTGCCTCCGGAACAATGGAAGAGACCGCCTGCGGAAGACCGCTGCCACGCGTCCTCCGGTCGAGCCGGGTGCAAGTCAGACGCTGGTGCCACCGACGTCCGCTCCGACAGGACTGATAAGATGCCGCCCCTTCAGGGGGCGACGGTCCCTGGACACCTGCCAAGGTCACTTCTCCTACACGGCCTTCATTGGGCGCCGGATCTGATAGGTCGGGCGCTGCTCTCCGAACGCACGCTAAAGAGCCTGTATGGACACCCCTTCACACTCCGCTGCCCCAGGCTCGCCGCAGTGCTGCCGCTGTAACCGAGGCTCCAGCGTCTCCCCTGCTGGACCTCAGGGATTTCAGTCCTCCATCCCCGGGTGACACAGAGGATGCAGGTGCGCTGACGTCAGGTCTCCCTCCCATAGGGCTGGATCTCCTGACACCGGCTCTGACGTTGGGCGACATCCCTTTTTCCGTATGCCGTTCCAATGCCGGGCCTGATGCCTGTGGGGCCACCTGTACCTGGCCCGCCTGCTGGTCCTCTTCCAGGGCCATCTGCTCTGGCAGAGCCCCTGGCTCCCGGGTACCCGACTCAGTCTTATCCAACGCCGTCCTACCCGGGACCGCAGTACCCAGCGTCAGTATACCTGACGCCGCAGTACGTGATGCCTCAATACCCGACTCCGGGCTTCCTACCATTGGGTTATGGATACTCACCCTACGGATACTCTCAGTATCCATATCCCCCTCCTTCTCCTCTACCACCCCCCCCAAGCTGCCAGTGGACTTGAAGGAGGCTCTGACTGCCTGGCGGGCTGAGGCCAAGGTTCAGCTCACCAGGGAGGTGGAGAGCTGTCTGCCGGCACTGGACACTGCACAGGATCCTCTTCGCCGGAGATGAGAGACTGCCCCCCCCCCCACCCGACACCAGAGGTGAACCCTCAGGTGCCAGGGGTGGGAAGGATACGCTTCCTCGAGGTTTGTTCAAGGGGTCCATTCCTCCCCCTTGTCGGGAGGAGTCTTCCTCCTGTTCTTTGGTGACCTCTGAATCAGTGCTCCGATCTGGAAGACGAACCGCATACTCCAGACCGTCCAAGGCTAAGGACTCCTCCGAAGTCTTCTCCAGAAGATCCTTCATTTCTGGAGTTACTAAGAAAGATCCAGGAGGTCCACCAGTGGCAATCTCTGGAGCCAGATCCACAGCAGAAGAAGCTCCGCTGCCCACTTGGATCTGCCGGAAACTGCTCTGACATTGATTCCACCCTGGATTGAGCCTCACGTTGATCTTGTGTCCACTATTTGGCAACAACCGTCTGCGTTAGCCCCCCTTCCGATGAAGGTAGATTGGCTATACCAGGCTCCTGAGGGTGTGTATACTTTGAATACACACCCCAAAGCTGACTCGGTAGTGATTAGCGCCGCTCACTGCCGGTCGGCCAATCCGAAACATCTCAGCTCGTCTCCAGCAGACAGGGAATCCCGTCTTCTGGATCAGTATGGAAAGAAGGTGTACGTTTCTTCCACACTGGGGATTAGGGCCCTGAATTATGTCGCACATATGGGGGACTACCAGAAGACTATCCTGAGTCAGGTGGAATCCAAATTGGACTCCCTTCTTGAGACTCAGACGAAGCAGGAAGTGGCTGATCTCGTCCGGTCTGCTCGTTCGGCCAGTCAGCATGTGCTCCATGCCACTTACGATGCAGTGGATGCAGCAGGTCGGAGCTTGGCTGTCGCCGTAGGTCTTCATCGTCATGCCTGGCTCTGGGTATCAGGATTGGTTCCTGAAGTGCAATCTGCTATGCAGGATGCACCCTTCAGGGGTTCGGTGCTGTTCGGTGGGGATGTCAAGGACATCATCACCGACCTGCAAGAGAAGGGCATTGTACTCAAGTCTGTTGGCTCTCTGTACATGCCCCCTCAGGGACAGTGTCACCATTTTCGCAGACGTTCTCGGCCTAAAGAGAAACCTCAGGGCAAGTGGGCCAACAAATTTCGGGACCCTCCAGCTGCCAAGCCCCCCACCCACCCAAAAAAGCGGCGGGAGCTTCAGCTGTGACGTTGCCCCACACCTCCTGACTCCTTTCCTCTCCCACAGCCTCTGGATTCCGCAGAGGAACCAGTAGGAGGGAGGTTCTCCTTCCATCTGCTGGGTTGGCAGAGGGTTACATCAGATGCTTGGGTGCTGCAACTGATAGCAGCAGGACACTCAATCGAGTTTCTTCAGAAACCACCCAGAAAACCATCCCCCCAAGTAGTTTTACTCCCCGAACATCTTCCTCTGGTCCTAGAAGAAACTTCCTTCGTTCTCTTGAAGGCCGCTATAGGGCCTGTCCCCTCCCACCTTTGGGGGACAGGATACTATTCCCATTTCTTCCTAGTTCCAAAGAAAACAGGAGACGTGAGGCCTGTTTTGGACCTCTGCTCCCTGAACATGTTTGTGGAGTGCAGACGTTTCAGAATGCTCTCCCTGCAGAGCCTTGTGCCACTTCTTTGGCCGGGACAGTGGCTGTGCGCTTTGGATTTGCAGTATGCCTACCTGCATATCCCCATCCGCCCTTCCCACCGCAAATTCCTTCAGTTTTCTTTTCAGGGGGCCACTACCAATTCAAGGCCCTCCCATTTGGTCTTTCCTCTTCTCCCAGAGTGTTCACCAAATGCCTTTCAGTGGTAGCGGCCCGCCTGCGTACTCAGGCAGTGCAGGTATTCCCATACCTGGATGACTGGCTCCTAGCGGCCCCATCCAGGGAGGAACTTCTTCGCTCCCTGTCCCTTACCCTGCACGTTTTTACCAGCCTGGGTATCACCATCAACCAGGCCAAGTCCCATCTGGTCCCTTGCCAAAGACTCCAGTTCATCAGGGCGATCCTGGACACGATCATCGGCAAGGCCTTTCTGCCTCCAGACAGGGTGGACACCCTCCAAGCCCAAGCAAGTCTGTTGTCCAATCGCAGAAGGGTCAGCACCAGGTCAGTCCTTCGCCTTCTCGGGCTCATGGCGGCTGCTATTCCGACATTCCCACGTGCTCGGCTCCATGTGAGGATCTCTCAATGGGCACTTCGGTCTCAGTGGGACCAGACATCGTACGACCTGGACCAGGAGGTTCTGGTCTCCGGTCCCATGGTCCAGGACTTGCATTGTGGATGGTGCAAAAGAACCTTTGCCGGGGAGTTCCGTTTTGCTTCGAACCCCCTCCCAAACATTGACAACAGATGTCTTGGGAGACAGCTGAGGAGCCCATCTAGGGTCTCACAGGACTCGGGGCTCCTGGTCCAGACTCGAGCAGACTCTTCACATAAATGTACTCGAGCTCAGAGCCGTCTTGTACGCTCTCCAGGCTCTAGACTCTTGAGTTCTTCCCAGGCATCTGACAGTCCAGACGGACAACATGTGCGTAGTCTGGTACATCAACAAGCAGGGAGGGACTCGTTCCTACCCTCTATGCAGGGAAGCAATGAGAGTTTGGAGTTGGGCTGTTCAACACAACCTTCATCTGATGGCAGTTCATGTTCCGGGAGTCGAAAATACACTGACGGACCACCTCAGTCGGTCGTCAGCCAAAGCCCTCGAATGGGAACTGAATCAGGAAATAGTAGACGACCTCTTCCTGTGCTGGGGAACCCCTCAGGTAGACCTGTTCGCGTCCCCTCAAAACGCAAAGCTTCCTGCCTTCTGCTCGCTCACTCCAGGACGAGGCATTTTTCTGACGGGATGCTCTGTCTCTCAACTGGAGGGACAGATTCGTCTGTGCCTTCCCTCCAATTCCCTTAATTCCAAGGGTCTTACACAAACTCGGTTCAGAAGGAGCCAGGATGATCCTCATTGCTCCATTCTGGGCAAGTTTGGTTTTCTCTTCTGCAACAGTTTTCAGAGGAACCTCCATTTCCTCTTCCTCTGTCACAGCACTTACTGACCCAGGATCAGGGGACCCTGGTTCATCCAGGTCTCAAATCCCTTCAGTTGCATGTGTGGCTCCTGCAGACATAGCTCAAGCCCAGTTCAGGGTTTCGCCGCTTGTCACAGATATTCTGGTGGAAGCCAGAAAGCCATCCACTAGATCCACCTACGCCATGAAGTGGAAACGTTTTTCGATCTGGGCCTCTTCAAATGACTTTGAGCGTTTCTCTTGCCCTGTCGAGAGAGTCCTAGACTACGTGCGTCATCTCTTTGAGCTGGGTCTCAGCTATTCCTCTTTGAAGGTCCACGTGGTGGCTATCTTGGCCTACCATGTCCCTTTTCACACAGTTGGAAGTCTCTAAAACTTTCCTCAGAGGGTTCCTCCATGTAAGGCCCCCCATCTGCGTTCCTTCTCCCCCTTGGGATCTGAACTTTGTTCTCGAGAAGCTTACTCTGCCTCCTTTTAAGCTGGCAGCTTCAGTAGATTTGAAGTTCCTCTCTTGGAAGACTCTCTTCCTAGTGGCTGTTACTTTAGCTCAGCGAATTTCAGAGCTTCAAGCCCTGATGTGCAAAATTCCTTATTTGATTTTTCACAAGGAACATGTGGCTCTGCGCACTAACCCTAAGTTTCTCCCTAAGGTAGTAGCAGAATCTACACTGAATCAATCCATTGAACTTCCCACTTTCTTTACGCAACACTCCAATCAAGGGGAGTACCTGTTGCATACTTTGGATGTTCATAGGATACTGAGATACTATACCACTAGGACTAAGGATCTCAGGAAATCGGACCAACTTTTTGTCTCTTTTGCTCACAAAAGAGAGGGCAATGCAGTCTTCAAGCAATGCCTCTCGAAGTGGTTGGCGCATTGTATCATCTTCTGTTACGACAAGTACCACAAGACCCTACCGGGTCAAGTCAGAGGTCACTCCACCAGAGGAGTCGCTGCCTCTGCTGCTTGTTTCAGGAATGTGTCCACGGCAGATATCTGCGCAGCTGCGGTCTGGACTTCTGTCCATACCTTTACGAGACACTACAGTTTGGACATTGCCTTTCACCACAGAGCTGGCTTCGGATTGGCTGTTTTACAAGGTCTTCTCTCTTCTATTGGTGTGTTAGTTTTCCTCCTCCCAGGTGCTTTTTCTTTGTTCCAGACTGCTTGGGATTCAGTCCGATATGTAATTACCTACTGCAAGAGCCCTGTCGAAGTAATATAGTACGATTCGTAAGAACTTACTGTAACAGTAGATCTTGAGAGGGCTCTTGCAAGTAATCTCTTCCTTTCCCATCCCCTTAGCTTTTTCAGCTCCTTTTCCAGGAAGGGAAATATCTGCTTCTCTCTCGTCTTGCCTTTTTTGGCCCTTGGTGGGAAAGCACTAGAAGGCGGGCGTCAGGACTGCCCCTTTATACCCCAACGCCGCTGGCGGTCACCTGATGGTGGTCCCCGCCAGGACTGCAGCTAGAAATTGTTCTGGGGTCCTGATGCCTGCCGGCTTCAGTCCTATATGTAATTACTTACTGCAAGAGCCTCTCTCGAAGATCTGCTGTTACGGTAAGTTCTTACGTAACTGTACTTTCTGCTACCACTTCTTTCTGATTCCCAAAGCCACAGAGGATTTGCGGCCCATCATGGACCTCAGAAATCTGAACTTCTACATCTAGTACAAAAAATTAAGGATGGTGACCCTTACAGTGTCTGCTACTGCTGCTGCAGCAGGGAGACTGGATATGCTCCCTTGACAGGCAGGATGCATACCAGCACATAAAGATTTATGCTCCCCCACAGGAAATACCTCAGGTTCCTGTTCCAGGGAGAGTGTTACCAGTTCCAGGCATTGCCCTTTGGCTTTTCTTCTGTGCCACAGGTCTTTACCAAATGCTTATCAGTGGTGGCAGCAGCCTCTGGAGGAGAGGGACTATATGTCTTCCCCTATCTGGACGACTGGTTGCTCAAAGCTTAGTCTAGGTTGCAACTCTCTTACACCCTAGCGTGTACCAGACAACTGTTCAAGGCCTTAGGGATCACGGTTAGTCTGCCCAGGTCAGATCCAGTACCTTGTCAATGCCTCCAGTACATAGGGTCTTTACTGGACACGGCTCAGGGTTCAGCCTTTCTACCTCAGCACAGGGCAGAGTGCCTGATAGCACAGGCCCAGGAGCTTTACTACGCTTGGTATGTCACGGCCAGAACATTCCTGAGACTGCCGGACCGGATGGCAACAGCTATTGTGATGGTTCCCCTGGCACGGCTACACATTCAGATCCCACAGTGGACGTTACAAGTCCAGTGGGATCAGCGTAGCAATGATCTAGACCAGATGGTTCTAGTAATATCGCCTATGAAGAAGGTTCTTCAGTGGTGGATAAACCATGCAAATTTGCTCAAGTGGGATCCCTTTCCTCATCCTTCCCCTCCCCCCCCACCAGATCCTCACCACAGATGCTTTGGGGTTGGGCTGGGGGGCACATCTGGAATCTCACCAGACCCGAGGGATTTAGACCACTCTGAAGAGTTTCCTGCACATCAACGTCCTGGAAATGAGGGCCGTCTTATATGGCCTGGTGGAGGCCTTTCAGGCCTATCTGTCCCCGGGGCTTCTACTGCTACAGATGGACTACATCATTGTTGTCCGCTACATAAACAAGCAAGGGGTTGGGGGACCCATTCATACCATCTGTGCAGGGAAGCAATGAGAGTTTGATATTGGGCTGTAGAACACATTCTAGATCTTTCTGTCATCCATGTTCCTGGCATCCAGAATGTCCTGGTGGACCGCTTAAGCAGGTTGCAGTCCAGAATGCACGAGTGAGAACTGCTGACCTCAGTGGCAGAAGACTCGTTCGACAGGTGGGGCTGTCCAGAGTTAGCCCTTTTTGCATCCCCACTCAACGCAGAACTGCTGTGTTGCTGCTCGCTTGCTCCAGGGCCTGGAGTTTTCTGGTGAGATGCATGTCCCTCTCCTAGAAGGGGATGTTTCTCTATGCCTTTCCTCCTTTCCCACTAATCCAGAGGGTGTTTCTCAAGCTGCAGATGGAGGGAGTGACCATGGTTATCGTTGCTCCTTTCTGGCCTCATCAGATATTATTCTTCTTACTTCAGCAGTTGGCAGTGCCGCCCCAGTGCCCCTGCCTTGGTGCAAAGGCTTGTTCTCACAGAAACAGGGTACTGTGGTCCATCCGGACCTCAAGTCCTTACGACTTCATGCATGGCTCCTGAAGACATAGCCATGGCTAGATTTGGGCTATCCCAAAAGGTGGCTTATGTCCTTGTGGCCACTAGGAAGCCTTTTACCAGGGCCACTTATTCCATGAAATGGAAGTGCTTTGTTCTGTGGTCAGCTTCTCATCAGTTGGATCCTTTCCCTTGTCCAGTGAGCCAGATCTTAGAGTACTTGCTGTCCCTCTCTGACTCTGGTCTTCAATTCTCGTCCATTAAAGTGCAGCTGGTTGTTATTTCAGTCTTCCATGTGCACATTGATGGTCATATGGTGGCACAACTGGAAGTGTCCCATATGTTTTTGAGAGGCATTCTTCATCTGAAGTCTCCTATCCGCAATCCAGTCCCGCATTGGGACTTCGGTTTTGTGTTAGAAAAACTTACTTTGGCTCTTTTTGAGCCAGCCACAAATTGCGAGCTCCACTTTATCGTGGAAGGCATTATTTATAGTTGCTATTACTTCTGCTCAATTAATTTCTGAGCTCCAGGCTTTGATGTGAGTCTCCTTATTTGGTTTTCCACAAAGACACGGTGTCTGAGTACCAACACTAATTTTCTACCAAATGTGGTGTCTGAGTTTGCCTTGAATCAAACCATCCACCTGCCTGTTTGTTTCCTGGAGCATGCCAATCCAGGGAAGCATTGCTCTATACTTTAGATCCCTTCACCTGCCTTCCAGTTCCAGATACTATGGTTAGACGTTGCCGTGAGGTGGGGATTTGGAGGGGCCAGGGTGATCTCGGGCGGTGGGAAACTCCGTGCACAGCAGAGGGTGGTAAAATAGGGATTATCAGGTCTAGAAGGCGCCCTGGATTATGACAGGCCCAAAGGAGAGGCCAGACGTGTTTGGTGCCTGTCTCCAGGGAGTCCACTAGATTGAGTGGTCAGGTAACCCGAGGGGCTGCTTCACCCACCAATCCCGTGAGGGCAGTGATGTGCAATGCCAGATCGATCAGGAACAGTACCGCAGTTATTGCGGACTTGGTTTCCTCAGTCGATCTGGCTTGCATCTCAGAGACCTGGGTTGGGGATAATGCGGGCCCAGTTTTTGAGGCTGCCGTCCCACCTGGGTAAACCATGGTGCACTGCCCCAGAGAGGAGTGTAAGGGCGGTGGGGTAGCCATCTGTTTTAGATCCGACTTGGCCTTTACCGTGCACCCAGTGGGAACTCCGAGTTCTTTTGAATGTTTGGCCATTCGTGGGGGTCCAGGCGCAGGCTGCAGGATTCTCCTTATTTACCGCCCTCCTGGGACAGTGGGGAATTTCCTGCAGGAGTTTGTCAAATTCATCGCTGGTGAAATATTGGAAGCCCCCAGATGTAATGTTTTGGGGGATTTCAGTGTTTGGGCTGACGACTAATTTTCTCGGCCTGGTTATAACCTCCTCCAGATTATGTCATCTCTGGGCCTGTCGCAAGTTGTTTCTGCTGTGACACACCAGGGTGGCCACATGTTGGACCTGGTGCTCTCGCTGGGGCTTGAGATATTTGATCTCAAGATTGATCGGGTGGTATGGTCCGATCACTGCACGGTGCACTTCATGTTCGGGGCTCCCACCAGATGCCCTCCCCTTACAGAGATGATGAGCTGCCGCCCTTTGAGGGGATTGATCCCAGAGGGCTTTTTGGCGTCAGCCAATCTATCTAGTGTGGGTGATGCATGTGTCGGAGGCGTTGTGCTGGAGTTGGCACTTTCAGCAAGGTGCTATCCGATACCATTGACTCCCTCGCACCAGTCCATGTACGACCCAGATCTTCCTACCTGAGGTCCCCGTGGTATGACGGGGCTGTCAGGGAGATGAAGAGAAAGGGCTGGAGGTTGCAGCGCCGCTGGAGAAAGTCTGGTCTGGAGGAGGACAAACTGGCCGTGCGTGTACATTATAATGCATACCAGGGGCAATCAACCATAAGAAACGGTGTTCCTGTCCAGGGAGATTGCTACCAGGAAGAACTGGCCATCGATACTTTTTCGGACTGTGGACAGGCTAATTCATCCTGCTGTCTACAGCCGAAGAAGGTTTTTTCTGATGCTGAATGTGAAGAGTTTGCTCGGTTCTTCTCGGACAGAGTGTCCGATATCCGCCAGGGAGTTTCTCCAGTCAGCAATGTTATAGCTGGCAGTGGTCTCCAGAAGTGTTCTGAGAGCACTCCACCTGGTTGGGGGGAGTTTAGACCAGTAGAGGTAAGTGAGGTCATTGAGGTGGCGACCAATCTGAAGCACACTTTTTGTGAACTGGATCCAGTGCCTACGCGTTTCTTGATGAGATGCATCGACACCGTTGCCCTGGTGTTTGCTCTGATTGTCCGGTGTTCTTTATCTGAGGGGGGTTTTCCCGATGCCTTGAAGGAGGCATTGGTGAGACCACTCTTAAAGAAACCATCATTGGACCTGGAGATCGGGCCAAATTAGTGACCTATCTCTAATCTTCCCTTTTTGGCGAAGGTAGTGGAGAAGGTAGTGACGCTTCAGTTGGAAGAGCACCTCATGATTCGCGAGTTGTACGAACCTTTCCATTCGGGATTTCGGGCAAGGCATAGCACAGAAAAAGCACTCGTTCGGGTATTGAATGATGTCCTCAGGGCGAGAGATCGAGAGGATAAGACAGTTCTTGTTCTTCTCAATCTTTGCTCAGCATTTGACAGTGTGGACCATTGTGTGTTGCTTGACCGCCTTAGGGAACTCTGCGGACTCACCGGCACTGTCATCAGCTGGTTTGAGTCTTTTCTTACCAACAGGAGGCAATGGGTTGTGATGGGGAATTTTTTCCTCCATCCCTAGCCTCCTATCTTGCGGAGTTCCTCAGGGATCGGTATTGGCCCCAGTGTTGTTCGCAGTATACATGCTACCCCTGGGAGGCTCATTAGGAAGTATGGCTTGGGTTTTCATTGCTTTGCAGATGATACCCAGCTATACTTTTCCTTTGCCCCAGGAACATCTAAATGCGGTGGATGTGCTAAACAGCTGCCTTGCTGAGATTGACTGGATGGCCTCTAGCTGGTTGGGACTGAACCTCGATAAGACAGAGGTATTGGTGGTGGAGCTGAACAGAGTGTGTGATAGGATGTCCTCTGAATCAGAGACTGTACTTGTTCTGGGATCTGTTTCATTGAAGACCTCCCCTAGGGTGCGAAATCATGGCATCCTTCTGGACAGGAGCTTGTCTGTGGAGGCACAAATATCCTCCATGGTTCGCACCTGTTTTTTCCACCTCAGAAATGTCACCAGGATAAAGCCCCTTGTTCCGCCTCTGGACCTCCCCCACTTTGATGCATGCCTTAGTCACATCTAGGCTTGACTACTGCAATTCGCTCTACCTCGGGCTTATGGGAGGATCTCTCCGTAGGCTGCAGCTAGTGCAGAACGCAGCTGCTTGGTTACTTACTGGGCAGCCAAAATTTTGTCACATTACACCGGTGCTGCGTGAGCTGCACTGGCTGCCGGTCAGGTGGAGGATCCTCTTTAAGGTGGGTTTTCTCACCTGTAAGGCCCTACACGGTCAGGGCCCTGGTTATCTGTCAGACCTTCTTGTACCTGCTCTCTATGTTCGCCCCTTCCGTTCCTCCTGTGGAGGCCCCCTGGCGATTCCTAGGACAAGGCTGGTGACAGGGCTTTCAGTGTTGCCCCCCTCGTCCTATGGAATATGCTTCCCCCTGGGTTAAGGGGGCCCCCACTTTGGAGGTATTCAGGGCCCGCCTTAAGGTCCTCCTGTTTGCTCAGGCATTTCTAGATTGAATTATTATTGTTTTGACTCATTTTAAATATGTAAGTGATGTATTGTCATCTTGTGTTTTATTATCTTGTATCTATGTTTTATTCTTTAAAGATGTGTTTATTGATTTGTGTAGCAGCGCCCAGAGCCTCCGGGATTGGGCGTTTTTAAATAAATTTTGCCTTGCCTAGATGTACATAGAATACTCAGATATTTTGTTCATCATACGAAGGACTGCAGGAAGTCCTCACAGCTGTTCATTTATTTTGCTCCTGGGAAAGAGGGAGTAGCAGTTTATAAGCAGTGCTTGTCTAAATGGTTGGCCAACTGTATTATTTTCTGTTCTAGGAAGTACGGTAAGGAACTTCCTGGGGTGGTGCTTGACCACTCCACCAGAGGCATGGCCACTGCTGTTACTTGGAGTATTGTCCACACTTTACTAAACACTACCATCTGGATATTGCCTCTAGGAGAAGAGCGGAATTGAGCCTCGCTGTGCTTCAAGGCCTCCTGTCTTAGGCCTCTAGCCTCTGGCCACCCAGACTGTCTCTCTGTCTGTACTGTTTGGGACTCATTCCGTAGATATGGCCTCCTGCAAGAGATGTTCTCGATGAAGATAATACAGTCATGTAAGAACTTACCATGACAGTAGATCTTTGAGAGAATCCCTTGCAGCAGGCCATACCGTCCCACCGTCTGTCCCTCTTGCCATTAGAGCTTTTCTTTGTCCCTGTCTCTCTTTCTCTGGGATGGTTTACCTTTTGTTTCACCTGTCCAGTGGCAGGAACATCTGACTCCCCCTCGGTTCCCCAGGAGGAGGAGGAGATTCTCTGTATATGGTGTCCGGCAGGGGAACTGGGGAGGGCGCAGGGATGCCCATGTTTATGTGGCAATGATGACGCTGGCTGATGTCATTGTCGCGGGCGGCCCCTAGTAGATTGCTAGCTAGAAAGTTTTCCATGTGGTCCGAGTGCCTGATGGCTGTAATTCCCTAGGTGTAGCCTGCTGCAAGGAATTCTCTCGAAGATTTACTGTTAAGGTGAGTTCTTACTTAACTGTACTATCTTTGAAAGAATATCTTTCATCAGGCTATCACACCCTCCTTCCCCCTTAAGGTTAGGGAAACCAATTTCTTGCATTTTTTTTTTTTTTTTTATCCATGGCTCCATTTCAGCTCCAGTAGTTGCCTGGTGTGCTGGGATTTGGCCTGATGTCCTGGTTACCCACAGAGAGGTCCTTTGAGTATACTCTCCAGCAGGGAACTGAGGAAAGATTTGGCCACGCACATTTATGTAGACCCGTGTGCATGACGTCATTGTGGGTAGCCCTTGACTTGCAAAAGTTTCCATGTGGTCTTAGTGCTGATGTGGGAGTAGTTCCAACAGTGTGGCCTGATGCAAGAGATTCTCTGGAAGATTTGCTGTTACAGTAATTACGTAACTGTTATTTTCATGCAGCCATCTAAATTTGCCTACTGTTCTTTGTGCCAGCATACATGCTTTACTATGTGCAAACTCAAGCAAAGCTTGCAGACATAATCAGGAGTTAACTAGAGATACTAAAGTCCTTGGTCTACCGGAACCCATCTTCGTGAGGTGTAGCAATCTTGGTCTCCCCAGGGTCCCATCATCTGCTCTAATGACACACAGTCCCAACTGAAGATATACTCAGTCAGTGTTAACGGGTTAAACAATCTGGTAAAAAGGGCCAGGTTCTTTTCTGTCATTTGTAGGGATAAGCCTGATGTGGTGTGCCTACAGGAAGCTCACCTTTCCCAGATAGAGGCTGCCAAGTTGGTTGCTCCAGCTGTTAGGGAGGCCCCTTCTGTTGAGGAATTCAAGACCTGCCTCAAGGCCTTCTTATATAATCAGGCCTTCCCGGACTGTGTTGTACATCCTTAACCTGACTTCTGAATTTGATATCTAAAATAATCTCTGGCTTGCCTTGAGCTTATTGTGGCTGTTGAGAGTATTATTTTAATTTTAATGATGTGTATCGTTGTTTATAAGTATATTATTTATTTATTCTTTGTATTTGTGTGTATATATGGAATTTTTAACATGTGCGGCACCCAGAGCCTCCGGGATGGGTGTCTTTTAAATAAAATGTGCCTTGCCTTTTCTTACTTTTCATTACTCGGCAGTGTACTCCTCTGTATACAAACGGGGGAAAAAAGTGGGGTTGCATTTCAAGTCTTAAGACCTTTAACTTTTCAGGGGATTAAGGTAGTCCAGGTCCTGGGGAGGTGGACAGAGCACCACTGACTGTAGCTTCAGTTTCTCTGTCTCCTGGTTCAGACACCCACATTATTCAACAAATGCTGAATCTGTTGTAGGACAGTCAAAGGGGCTGTCCATTTCCTAGCTGGGGACTGTAATTTGTTGATGGACCCTTCTTGGGATACCACTGTGGTATCCCCTAATCAATCAGCGGTTGCACATAAATATTTCTGAAAAGTGCTGTCTGCACTGGGATGGTGGGACGCCTGTAGAGAGCTTCAACAGGGCAGCAGGATTACTCTTATTTTTTCTCTTCCCCATCAGTCTTATTGCAGAATCGACTATATAGTTGCCCAGCAGGAGGAGCTACTAAGGGTGTATGCCTGTGCCCTGTTACCTATCTCTTTCTCGGACCATGCCCCCATATTAACAGAGATTGATATTGGTCTGTTCGCAGGAGAACAAACTGAAGCCTAGACTACTTTTTGAGGGAAGAGGGTTCCCTGGAGTTGGTGCGCTTCCAAATTATTTATTGATTTATTTATTGAATTTTGTTGACCGGGTAGGCCCACTGGGCCTCGGAGGTCCCTTTTCAGGGGCGCCCGGGGTAAAAAATAACATACAGGTAAGCAGAACAGTACAAATTGGGTAAATTCCATAATGTTTAACAGTGAAAGACTTCATAGAGTTACAATCAGATAGGTGGTGGGGGAACATACGGGCCGAGGGTCATAAAGAGTTAGACATATATAAGACATTTTTCATACACATATCAAGTAAACTAGGGAGTGCACGAGATAACGGCTAGAAATTGCCAGAGAAACAAGATACCTTCCTTAGGGCTTAATGGGAGGGGGGAAAGTTGTTCCAATAATGCTCACCTTCCTGTGAGGGAGGGGCAGTGACGTAAAGGTGAGGTCCTTAGGCATTGGCAAGTGCTCCTGTCGAGCAGGTGTGCTTTGAGCTTAGACCGGAAGCAGGGGCCAGACCCTGCCTCCCGTACCTCCGGTGGGACTTTGTTCCAGTTGGAAGGGGCTGTGAAAGCAAGGGACCTGGACCCAGCTTTAGTCCTTGTTTTGGGGACCACAAGGAGAGTTTGTCCTGAGGTACGGAGACTCCTCAGATTGGATTTAACCCTGACTAGCCCTTTGAGACTAGGGGGAGGTGAGGGCCCCAGAAGCTTAAATGTAAGGCAGAGTGTCTGTTAGATGAGGCGAGCTTCCAATGACGGCCACCTGAGCTTAGATTGAGCCTCTCAGTGGTGGGTCCTAGGGTGTGATAATGTGGCAAATCGGACAATCTTGTTGTATAAGGTCTGGAGCCTGCCAAGTTCCGTAGAGGCCACGCCTTGGAGAACAGGGGCCGCGTAGGTGAGCTTAAGGAGAAGGACGCTAGTTGCGATGGCTACCCTGGCTTCTGGGATAATCTGGTCCTTTATTTTGTAGAGGATACCGAGTTTCCCATGGATCTCTTTGGTGAGTTGGTCAACATGATTTTTTAGTGTGAAGCCTTGGTCCAGGGTTAGACCAAGGTATTTAGTGGAGGTAACCACCTCAAGTTTATCTCCCCCTCTGGACTGCAGCTGAAGGAGCAGCGACCGCTCAGTTCCCAGGGATCTGGGCCCGAACAGCATCGCCTTAGTTTTGCTGGTATTTAATACCATTTTGTTCAGAGTGAGCCAGTCCTCCATCTGAAGGATGTCCTCTTGAAGGGCATTCTCCAGCTCACCTAAGTTGGGGGAGGCTCGGTAAATGACAGCATCGTCCGCGTATTGGATGACGCTGCTGCTCCCGCAGTGTAAGTGCAGATCATTTATAAACAGAGTGAAGAGAAGGGGGCCAAGTATTGACCTCTGAGGTACCCCTTCTTTGAGCGGTGCAGACTGGGAGACATTGTCCTTCCATTTGACCCTCTGGGTATGGCCCGTGAGGTAACTCGCAAACCATCCTAGGGCATGGGTGTCCAGGCCAAGAGAACACATTTTTTGTAAAAGGAGGTTGTGGTTTACCAAGTCAAACGCTTTTGAGAGGTCTATGAAGACCACACCTGTGCTGACCCCTGAGTCATTTTTGCACAGGATTTCTGCTGAGAATTTGGTTAGTGCAGTATCTGTCCCATGCTTAGCTCTGAAGCTGTGCTGAGACGAAGAGATTACCTGGTGTGTTTCCAGGTATTCGCGCAGTTGGGAGTAGACTAGCTTCTCTTGTATTTTCGCTATAGCGCTCAACAAGGAGATAGGCCTGTAGTTCCCTATAGGCTTGGTAGACCCTCACTTGTGAATGGGAATCACTAGGGCCTGCTTCCAAGGCTCAGGGACCGACCCCTCCATAATGGACCGGTTTATCAGCCAAGCCAGTGGCTTCGCTAGTGCTGGGGCACCCTCCTTAAGGATTCTAGTCTGGATCCCGTTGGGGCCCACAGTGCCTTTCGCCTGCAGGGATTTAAGGATGAGCAGAACCTCCTTTACCCTAACCAGCTGCAGATGAAACAAAGGGCGGTCTAGTTCTCGGGGCAGGTGCTCATTAGGCTCGTTCCTGTTATCTGTGGGTCCCACCTTGTATGCATCCAGGTTCGTGAAGTAACCGTTTAGGGCCTCTGCGATGAGTGGCCCCTCATTGAGTACTTGCCCGTTTACCAGGATAGGGCCGGTTGTTGATTTAGTATGTCCTTTTAGGAGTTCGTTAATGTGTGACCAGAAGAACCTGGGGCTTCCCAGGTTAGTTTTTTGGAGATTGGTGATATATTCTTTCTTAGCTTTCTTTATGGCCTGTTTGCATTGGTTTCTGAGGGCCCTGTAGCTGGCTAAGTCCACAGGAAACTTTGTTTTCCTGAACTTTTTCCATGCTTTGTCCCGGGTAGACATCAGGGCTTTTGGTGGGGGGTGAGATCCACTTATAGCAGCTACCCTTAACCCTATGGGTTTCATAGGGCTACGAGGTCAGTGATTCTAGTGAGGGTGGCTTGGAAAAATTTTTACAGCTTCTCCAGGTTAGGTAGGTGTCTTGTGGGGTTCCAGTCAATGCCATTTAGGTAGCCTATGAACTGGTCAGGGTGGAAGTTGGAGTAGTCCCTAGTAGTGATCGATCTAGGCGGGACTTTGATAGCATTATTCTTCCATATGGCAAAGATAGGCGAATGGTCGCTCAAGGCATCTGCCAGGATCCCGGCCAACTTTACATTACTTGGGGATGAGGTCAGGACCCAGTCTATTGTAGAGTGCCTACCTGATTTATGGTTCATTCTGGTCGGTAGGGTGATAATTTGAGCGAGGTGGGAGTCGTGTAAACCTTCGTTAATGGCAGACTTCACCTCAAGTGTCCAGTTTAAATTGAAGTCACCTAATAGGATAATCTCAGATGCAGTGTCAACCACAGGGCTCTTCAGGAGTGCATCCAGAGAGCCGAGGGCATTGGATGGGGGGCTGTATACGCAGCCAATTGTGAGGTGTTTAGCCCCACCTATTGTGAGCCGTAAGAAGATTGCTTCAGAGTCCAGGGACATGTCAAGGGGCAGCCTGACAATGGAGGAAGTGATAGTGTCCTTAGCATATATAAGCACACCGCCCCCTCTTTTGGAGGGTCTGTCCTTTCTGAAAAGGACGTAACCGGAGATTGCTACCTCGTGATCCAGAATGTGGGGTTTTAGCCAAGTCTCAGAGACTGCTAGTAAATCTGGTTTGTATACTGCCAGCCATGCTTGTACCTCAGAGATCTTCGGTCTCAGGCTACAAATGTTCATGTGCACCAGCCTCAGACCCTTGGCTCCATCCCAAGCCTTATCAAGGGGGAAGGAGATAGAGACATTAGTTGTCCCTGGGCCTGGGTTAGGTTGGATATCTCCTGCCAGAAGTAGTAGGGCAGCTAGTAAGCTCAGGAGAGTGAGGGTTGGAGGTGGTAGAGACAGGATGACCTGACATGGGGTTGGGCTCCTAATGAAGAGAAGGACTCTGTAGAGGACCCCTTTCCTAGAGAATTCATGAGCTGCTAGGAGAAGGAAGTTACACCTTGGGGAAGGACATAAAAAGTGTCCGGCCATATCCTCTCCCGACCCCCCACGGGTGTAATGGGGGCAGTAGGCATTACTGGCGAGGGAGTCAGTCCCTAGTTGCGCCAGAATGTAAATTGTTGCCAGGATAATACCCTTGTTCCAGTTGCTCCAAATTAAGGATATCCTCTCTCTGAACGAATGTCCAGGGATACAACACACTTTAGTGTGGGACAGTGTGAAGGCAGTCCTTCGTGGCCATTTAATTAGCCATGCAACACAGAAAGTGAGGGAATGCAAAGATCACAGAGATGACCTGTTAAAAAATGCTCACTTTCCTGCAGCAGCAGCATAAGTTAGGTACCTAGGTGGACCCCACCCAATTGACACAAATCAAGACACAACTTGACAGCTTAGCCTTGGCTCAAACCGAGAAAACGATGAGGTACCTTAGACAAAAGTACTATGATGGTGGGCCTTGGGCAACCCAGTTGCTGGCCCACAGAGTGCTGGGATTTGGAAAGAGGGTTTTCATTACAAAGATGCATAGGGTTTTCATTGCAAAGATCAGGCACCCAGAGACAGCAATTGTGCCGAGACATTGACTCCATTATAGAGGTGTTTGCCACATACTGTCAAAAGTTGTACTCTGCTGACACTGTCCGAAGTGTTGATGCTATTATCTCCTTCTTGAATTTCTCTTATTTAGATGACCAAGCTCAGGATTCATTACAAGTCCGTGCCACTGACTCAGAATTACAAGAATCCATCCCCTTAACTCTGATAAATGCCCAGGCCCAGATGGATACCTGATGGAGATTTTCAAAACATTCTCAGCAGATCTCTCCCCCTCTTTCCTTGAGTAGCAAATTCCCTTCCTTCTGGCACTGATCCTCCAACCTCCTGGAGCTATGCAGTAATGTCTGTCATACCTAAACTGGGAGAATCTACAGATAAATGCGAATATTATAGGCCTGTCTCAGTACTCAACATTGACTTTAAAGTTATTTATGGCTATCTTGACCTGTCGATTGGATGGATTTCCCTCATATAGTTCACTAGTTCACCCAGATCAGATGAGATTTATTAGATCCAGACAGACTACATATGGCATCAAGAGATTTCCCTCTTTTATGCATCAGGCCTCCTACACAGGCTCCCTGCTCTTCGCACTTAGTCTAAATGTGGAGGGAGTGTTCAACCATGTGTCTTGGACCTTTCTCCATGCTGCACTACGCAGAGTCAGCCTTTTTCCCCTTCCTTCATAGAGCTGATGTTCCATATTATACTTCTCCAAAGGCCCAGGTTTGAACTAATGGACACCTTTCTTCTTTTTTTCTCTTTGCAGTTTATATTGAGCCACTAGCCCGAGCCTTTCGACAACGTGGGGATCATGGTGGTCTGGGGCACAGATGGATCAGATCACTGCATAGCACTATATGCAGATGATATCATGCTAAACTTGTCTGATCCAGAAACTGACTTTCTAACACTCTGGACTCTCTAGTCTACATAAGGTTCTCTCTTTGCTTATAAGTGTAACGAAAACAAGACAGAGACTGTGGCAGTTAACTATGCACTAGTGTGGCCACTAAAAACGGAAGTACCCATTCAGATGGGAAATGCTTGTGGGTCCAGTTCACAGCCACTGTATCACAACTGTTTGGAGCTAGTTATTCTCCTCTGCAAGAGCAGTTACAGAAAGATCTTGATAAATGGTCTATGCTTGCTTAATGCTGGAAAGGCAGATAACAACCATAAAAATGCCAGTCCTACTGAAAGTTTTGCACCGTTTCCAATCCATCGCACTTCCAATATCCCAGCAATCCTGGGTAGCTTGGAACAAGCAAATCTTCTTCAGGGATATCTCTTATCATCAGGTCACACCTGTTGAACCCGGGCGTCAGGATCCCACGGAGGCTTTTTCTGCAGCAGTCTGTTAGGGGCCACCCACGCCGACGTAATGCTCTGATGTCACATACCCTATATAAGCTTGGGTGGCTCCACTCCCTCCTCAGTTCTTTCCTGCCGTCGACCATTCGCATATGGACTCCAAGGAAGCTTTGTCACTCAGTTCAGCCGCCAAAACTACTTGACCTTTTTTCTTTGGTGATAGCTCTTGATTTTTGTTTTTGTATGTCAAGAACTAATCCTTCATTGGCCTTCTTCCATCACTGCCACTGCGGAAAGAAGATTTCTATAACCGTCGAGTATGAACTCTGTGTCTGCTGACTTGGGCCTGGCCACAAAGTTCTTACCTGTGAGTCCTGCCTGAAGTTCAACCTTGACACTCGGCACTGACGCAAGAAGGCCCTGCAGAAGTTCCTCATAGAGCAGCAGGCAGCCAGAGGAGAGCAGGAGTCTTTGGTGCCCCCCTCCCCCGTTGCCGGCATTTTCTCCGGGCTTTCAGGCCACTAAGGCCCGGGACAAGTCCTCAGGGAAACACTGTCATCAGGACAAGGACCGTTCCCCCGTCAACAATCCTGGTCCCCATTGGATTTTTCGTCGTCTTCTCCTGGGATCACTTTGTCAACTTCTCCGACGTCAGTGTCTTACTCCATGTAGGCCTCTGCCCTTGTCAGGCCCCCCATGGATGAAAGTACTCCCAACCTTCACAGGGCTGTGGAGGGGCCGTTGGCCTCTGGGTTGTTGGACTCTGTCCCACTGTCAAGACCTTTGATTCTTGAGGTCATCAGGCACTGGGGCCCTACTGCTTCTACTATAGTTAGCGGCTGTTCATCGGAGCTGCGCTCTGTGCCCCCTCCATCGATGCCTCTGTCAATGACGATTCCTTTTCCCACTGTCGACATTAATGTTATTCTTTCCTCCATAACCACATCACTCACACAGCAATTTGTTCCACTGCCTGGGCTGTTGTCGGGTGCTGCCTCGGCATCAACGCCAGATCTACGTGTCCGCCCTGCACCTTCTAGAGAGTCGTTGGTACTTCATCCATCGGTCACTGTTCCAGAACAGGCCGACATCAGGGAGGAATACTATCCTGACCTCATTCTTCCTGAGGTAGAGGATGAGGAAGACATTGAAGTAGACTCCTCTGATAGGCGTGCTGTTTCCTCCAGGAGTGAGAACTCAGTCAACCCCCCCCCAAGACCTGTTTTTCTTCAACATCATGAAGCAGCTCTCCTCTACTATGGAGATTCAGATTGAGGAAGGAGGAATCTGGTGGATTTCTTGGAGTTTAAAAGAGTCTCCACCAAAGGTTATTCCTCCTCTGCTGCTAGCCCTGAATGATGCTGACATTGCTGCCTTGCACAGACCCTGCTTGGTACCAGCCATGCCTAGAAAGGCTGATAAGCTTTACCAGGCACCTCAGGGGCTGACATTTTATGCAGCCCAGTTGGAAACTGACTCTGTGGTAATCAAGGCTGCTCATGTCAGGACTAAGGCACCCAAGCACCTTAGTTCCCTGCCCCCTGACAGGGAACCTAGGAGGTTAAACCTCTGGGGCAAGAAGACCTTTGCCTCTGCCACTCCAGGCCTTAGGATTTCCAGTTATTTGGCGCATTTGAGCAAGTACCAGAATACCGTCTAGAGGAAGGGCAAAGCTACTGTTCAGGCCCTCACTGAGGGTTCTCAGAAACAAGAGCTTCTCAAGGTTCTTCAGGCCTCCGAAGATGTTAGAAAGCATCTCCTTGGAGCCACCTATGATATTGCTGATACTACTGCCAGGGTGGCTGCCTTTGGCATTTGCCTTAGAAGACACTCCTGGCTTCGATTTGGAGTCTCTGGTTTTACAGCTAACATCCAGCAAAAATATTGAATTCCCCTTTTGTGGGTCACAAGCTCTTTGGCCGTGATGTGCCGAATATAATTAATGACCTGCAGGCCTCAGGTAGGGCTATTCGGTCTGTCCACTCCCTTTAACATACTCAGCCCAGGAGTAGACCGAGGCCCTCCTTTTGTAAAGCCTCTCACAAGGCTGGTTCCGGACCCAAGCTCCAGGATAATTTTGCCTACCCCCTCCTCCACCTCTGGCTCCTCTGCTAAGAAGTCCTGGGAGGAGGTGCAGCCCTGACCGCCGACTTAGCCTTAGCCTGACTCATTGCCAGCCCCCCCTCCTCTTGGTGATCAGTTCTCCCTCCATTTGTCCCAGTAGAGAGCCATTACTGCAAATGCTTGGATCCTAAAGATAATTGAGAGGTCGTGCTCTAGAACTTCTAGAACAGCCCCAGATGTTCCTCTAGTCCTCACCTTTTATTCTCCAGACCATACAGAGGTGCTCAGTGAGGATGTGCTCACCTTGCTGCACAAAAGTGCCATAGAAACATTGCCCAGGCATCAAAGGAACAAGGGGTTCCAGGTTTTTCCTGGTTCCCAAAAGAACAGGGGACTTGAGGCCCATTGTAGACTTCAAGGAGCTGAATCTTTTCATCCTGTACAAGTTCCAGATGGTAACTCTACATGGCCTTCTTCCTCTGCTCAAGCAGGGTGACTGGCTATGCTCCCTCAGTATGCAGGATGCCTATCTGCATATTATTGTATGCTCACCTCACAGGCGGCACCTGTGATTCCTGTTCCGGGGCAGCATTACCAGTTCAAGGTATTGTCCTTTGGCTTATCCTCTGCGCCACAGGTATTTACCAAGTGCTTAGCAGCTGTAGCAGCAGCCCCCTGATGCGAAGATCGCTATATGTTCCTGTACCTGGACGACTGGTTTCTGAAAGCCCAGTCCAAGGAGCTCTTGTTGTTAACTCTAGAGCACACCTTGGAGTTGTTCTAGTCCTTGGACATCACTGTCAGTTGTCCCAAGTCTGTGATGACCCTTGTCCCAATGGTTGCAGTACATAGGGGTGATTCTGGATACTACTCAGGGCAAGGCTTTCCTCCCCCAAGACAGGATGGGCGACCTCATTGCACAGGCCTGGGAGGTGGCTCAGAGCCAGTATGTCCCGGCCAAGACATTCCTGTGGCTTCCAGGCCTAATGGCCATTGTTGTGGTCCCTTTGGCCAGGCTGCACATGCGGATCCCGCAGTGGACCCTCAGGTTCCAGTGGGATCAGCTCTCAGATGACCTAGATCAACTGGTCCTTGTCTCCTCCACAGTACGCAGAATGCTTCACTGGTGGATGGATCCAGCCAATCTTTTAAAAGGGGTACCTTTCTTATCCCCACTCCTCAGCAAATCCTCACCATGAATGCTTTGGGTCTGGGTTGGGGAACCCACCTCAGTCCTTATCAGACCCAGGGCTTCTGGTCCCAGTGGGAGGCTCACCTCCCCATAAACATCTTAGAAATGAAGCTGGTTCTGTATGCCTTACAGCCCTTCCAGAACCATTTCTCCTGGGGCCTTCTGCTGGTGCAGTCAGACAGTCTCAGTGTTGTCTGTTACATCAGCAAGCAAGAGGGAACTCATTCCTATCCACTGTGCCAGGAAGCGATGAGGGTCTGGTACTGAGCTTTAGAGCATGGTCTAGAACTGTCGGCCATCCATGTGCCAGGCACCCAAAATGCCTTGGTAGACGGTCTCAGCAGGTCACAGTCCAAAATGCATGCATGGGAGCTGCTGACGCCAGTGGCAGAAGACCAGTTCAACAGATGGGGTCGTCCAGAGTTGGACCGTTTTGCATTCTCACTCAACACAAAACTGCCCACTAGATCCAAGGCCTGGAGTTTTCTGGCAAGACGCGTTGTCCCTCTCCTGGAAAGGGAGGTTCCTTTACGTCTTCCCTCCCTTCCCCCTGATCCAGAAGGTACTCGTCAAGCTACAGATGGAGAGTGCCACTGTAATTCTGGTGGCTCCATTCTGGCCTCATCAGATATGGTTTCCATTACTGCAACAGCTGGCTCAGGAACCTCCAGTTCCTCTGCCCCTTTGCTAGAACTTGTTGACACATGCTCAGGGGACACTGGTCCATCCAGACCGTAAGTCTCTCCATCTGCACGCATGGCTCCTGAGGATGTAGCCATTGCTCGGTTCAGGGCGTCTCAAAAGGTGACATGTCCTGGTGGCTGCAAGGAAACCTTCCACCAGGGTCGCCTACTCGATGAAGTAGAAGCACTTTGCCAAAGGGCTGGCAGCATAACCTAGAGGTTAGAGGAATGAGGTGCGAACGAGCTTGATACATCCAGCAGACCACGCCTGAGTTTGATTCTCACAACCTCCACTTGCATACTGTGTGACTCTGAGCAAGTCACTTAACTGCCCAGTGCTCCCAGGTCGCCTCTGATAATAGGCACTTGTGCTTAGTGGGCCTTACCCGGTTACCAAAGACTAAAATAAAAAATATGGGCCGCTACCCATCATCTAGACCCTTTAACTTGTCTGATCAACCAAATTCTAGAGTACTCCTGACCATCTTGGATGCAGGACTCAAATATTCTTCCATCAAGGTGCACCTGTCAGCTATTTCAGCCTTTCATATGCCTTTTGAGGGCTGTATGGCGGCCCAGTTAGATGTAGCCTGGACTTTTGTGAGAGGCGTTCTCCACTTGAAGCCTCCTTTCTGTAATTCGGTCCTGGCTTGGGACCTCAGTTTCATGCTCAAGAAGCTGACCTTGCCTCCTTTCGAGCCGGCTGCATCTTGCGAACTAAGCTTTCTGTTGTGGATAGCATTATTTTTAGTTGCCATTACTTCTGCCCGAAGAATTTCAGAGCTACAGGCTCTCATGTGTGAGCAGCCTTATTTGATTTTCCACAAAGACCGGGTCTCTTTGTGTACTAACCCTAGGTTTCCGCCTAAGGTGGTGTCTGAGTTTACCCTAAACCAATCCATCCACCTGCCTGTTTATTTTCTAGATCATGCCAATCCAGGGGACGCATTGCTCCATACTTCAGATGTGCATAGAATTCTGCATTACTATACACACTGTACAAAGGAATGTAGGAAGTCCTCTCAGTTGTTTCTTTCGCCCCTGGCAGAGAGGGTACTCCAGTTTCGAAACCGTGCTTGTCCAAATGATTGGCCAACTGTATCGTTTTTTTTGTTACAGGAAGTACGGTAAGGAACTTCCTGGGGTTGTTAAGGACCATTCCACCAGGGGTATGGCCAGATCTTACTTCGAGAGGGCTCTTGCAGTAGGTAATTACATGTAGGACTGAAGCTGGCAGGCTTCGGGACCCCACGGAAAAAATTTCTAACTAGAAGTCTATGGCGGGGGACCGCCTCCACATCAGGTGACCGACATCAGTATAAAGGGGCGGCCCTCACGCCCACCTTCCTATTCTTTCCCACCGTTAGCTCATGTCAGCACCTTGCGGTAAAGTTCAACACTCATCAGCCTGTCGTCGGTAATTCTACCGTCGTTTTTTCTCGGTTTATTCGATAAATAATTTACTTTTTCGGTGGTGTATGTCGTCCGCTACACCCTCCGAGCACAAGAATAAGTGCGACTCGTGCAGTGCCCAACTCCCGCACAAGGACGGCCATTCCCAGTGTCTCTTTTGTCTGGGCCCTGATCATCGGTGAAGAAGTGCCAGCATTGCCTAAAATTCAGCGTTGCCACCTGCGGACGGAGGCAGCAGTCCCTGGAGGCCCACATCCTAAAAAAGAAAATGATCTCCATGGAGAAGGAGTTGAAAAAGCTCTGTCAGGCTTCTACTTCCCCCGAAGGCCATCGAAGAAGAAGAACAAGGAGAAGTACTGTGAACGGGCTCCACTTCCATCAGAATCTCGCTGAGTCGCCATGTTACAGGTATTGTCTCCCCGTGCACTGCTCCACGTACGGCCAGTCTTGGAGGCTTCCAAGATGGCATCGCCCACCTGCCTGGCTTGCTGACCAGGCCCTTCGGGTGCCTCCGGGTTTTGGAGGTTCCCACTCCCAGTAAGGCCACCGCCATGCGCTCTACTGGTGTGAGTGGTCTCCGCAGCCGGACGTCAGCTCCTCTGACACCTGCCAGAATCAGCGGCTAGTTGCCCGACCCTTGGCGGGGGTGCTCCTGACCTATTCCGCCCAACCAGGCACGCCCTCCCTTGGCCTGCCTCGGGCACGAAGGGTCTGCTAAGTCAGACATCGGCTCCTCTGACATCGGGCTGCCCGATACCCGTGTGGCGACCGAGCCGATGCTGGACCTTACTTAGTCCTCTGTTCCCGGCTTTCTGCAGCCTTCGCTGCCCACCGGGGACCCTGGATCTCTTCAGCCTGACCCCGGGGATTTTTCCCCTCCTTCCCCGTGCGATGCTGAGGATTTTTCTGCACCCCCGTCTGGTCTCCCTCCCACTGGGCCAGACAGTTGGCCCCAACGCCAGTCCTGCCTACACCGGGTGACATCCCCCTCCCGGATGCACCCCCAGGCCGGGCCCGCCGCCTGCTGGGCACCTCGCCGGGCCGTCTGTCCTGGCAGAACCCCTGGTTCCTGGGTATTCGACGCCGTCATACCCGGGTCCGCAGTATCCGGTGCCCCAGTACCCAACGCTGGCCTATCCGGCGCCTCAATACACGGTGCCTCATTACTCGATGCCGGGTTACCCACCATCCGGTTACAGATACGCTCCTTACGGGTACACTCGGTATCCATATCCCCCTCCTCCTCCACCGCCCCCTCAGCCGTCGGTGGATTTGAAGGAGACTCTGGCTTCCTGGTGGGCTGAGGCCAAGGCTCAGCTCACTAGGGAAGTGGAGAGTCATTTTCCGACGCCGGTCCCGGTTCCGGACCCCCTACGTCGGAGACAAGAGACTCCTTCCCCTACTCCGGATACCAGAGGTGAGCCCTCCGGTTCCAAAGCAAGGTTGGATACGCTTCCCCGAGGGTTTCCCAAGGGGTCCGTTCCTCCCCCACGTCAGGAGGTAGTGTCTTCCTCTTTTCCTCCTCGGAATCTTCGGATGACTCCGATGGGCTCTCCGACTTGGACAACGAGCCCCGCCCTCCGGATAAGCCCAGGCCGAGGACTCCTCCGAAGTCTCGTCTGGAGGATCCTTCCTTTACGGAGTTGCTGTGCAAAATCCAGGCTATCCATCAGTGGCACTCTTTGGAGCTAGATCGACAGCAGCAGAAGCTAGCTGCCTATTTGGACCTGCCAGAGGTCGCTCCTACCTTGGTTCCACCCTGGATCGAGCCTCACATGGACCTTGTTTCCACTATCTGGAAGCAACCCTCCGCCATAGCCCCCCCTTCTGAGGAAGGCAGACAGGCTATATCAGGCTCCCGAGGATGTTGAGTTTCGTACCTCTCACCCCAAGGCTGATTCAGTGGTGATCAGTGCTGCCCATGGCAGGACAGCCAGTCCAAAGCATTTGAGCTCATCACCCCCCAATAAGGATTCCCGCCTTCTGGACCAGTATGGGAAGAAGGTCTTTGCTTCTTCCACTCTGGGTATTAGGGCCTTGAACTGTGTCGCCCATATGGGGGATTATCAGAAGGCTGTCCTTAGCGAGGTGGAAGCTAAACTGGACTCCTTTCCTGAGTCACAGACCAAACAGGAAGTGGCAGACCTGGTTCGATCTGCTCGTTCAGCCAGTAGGCACATGCTTCGTGCTTCATACGATGCAGTGGACGCTGCTGGTAGGAGCTCGGCATTCGCCGTAGGTTTGCGGCAACATGCCTGGCTCATAGTGTCTGGTTTGATCCCTGAAGTGCAGTCTGCCATCCAGGATGTGCCCTTCAGGGGTTTGGTGCTGTGCGGTGGTGATGTCAAGGATATCATCACTGGACTGCGAGAGAAGGGCACTGCTCTCAAGGAGGTTGACGACTTGTACAGAGCCCCTCAGCAGTAGCGCCGTCCCTTTCGCAAGCGGGCACAGGCTAAGGCGAAACCACAAGGGAAGCAGGCCAATAAACGCCAGGCCCCTCAGGCTGTGAAGCCCCCCCCCGCCCAAACGAGCAGCGGGATCTCCAGCCGCGGCGCTGCCTCACACCACCTGACTCCTTTCCTCTCCCACAGCCTCTGGCCCTTCCAGAGGAACCGGTAGGGGGGAGGTTCTCCCTGCATCTACCGGGTTGGGAGAGGATCACGTCAGACGTTTGGGTGCTCCAGCTGATAACGGAACGACACTCAATAGAGTCTCTTCAGAAACCTCCCCGAAAGCCCCCTCCAAGGTAGTCTTACTCCCCGGAACACCTTCTTCTGGTTCGGGAAGAAATCTCCGCCCTTCTTTGGAAGGCGGTGTTAGAGCCCGTCCCCCTCCATCTCAGGGGGATGAGTTACTTTTCTCATTTCTTCCTGGTTCCGAAGAAGTTAGGCGACATGAGACCCATCCTGGACCTCAGTTCCCTGAACTTGTTCGTGGAGTACAAGAGGTTCCAAATGCTCTCTCTGCAGATCCTTCTGCCCCTCCTTCGGCCAGGACAGTGGCTGTGCACCCTGGACATGCAGGATGCCTACCTGCATATCCCTATCCGCCCATCCCACCGCAAATACCTCCATTTTTCTTTTCAGGGGGACCACTACCAGTTCAGGGCCCTCCCATTTGGTCTCTTCTCGGCCCTCCGCGTGTTTACCAAATGCCTTGCTGTGGTGGCGGCACACCTGCGTACCCAGGGGGTTCAGGTTTTCCCTTACCTGGACAATTGGCTCCTGGCAGCCCCATCCAGGGAGGATCTCCTGCGCTCCCTTTCCCTTACCCTGCAGGTTTTCACCAGCTTGGGTATTACCATCAACCAGGTCAAGTCCCATTTGATCCCATCTCAAAGACTCCAGTTTATCGGGGCGATCCTGGATACGACTTCCGGTATGGCCTTCCTGCCTCTGGATAGGATGGCCACCCTTCAAGCTCAGGCAAGCCTTTTGTCCAGCCACAGGCGGGTCATTGCCAGGTCGGTTGTTCGCCTCCTCGAGCTCATGGCGGCTGCCATCCCGACGGTGCCTTGTGCTCGGCTCCACATGAGAATCTCTCAGTGGACGCTTCGGTCTCAATGGGATCAGTTGGCGGACGACTTGGATCACGAGATCATGGTCTCCTCTCTGATGGTTTGGGACTTGCAGTGGTGGATGGTTCAGGAGAACCTTTGCTGAGGAGTTCCCTTCTGCCTCTCTCCCCCCCCCCTCCCAAATCCTAACAGATGCCTTGGGCAAGGGTTGGGGAGCCCATCTGCGATCTCAACGGACCCAGGGCTCTTGGTCCAGGCTCAAGCAGACTCTTCACATCAATGTACTCGAGCTGAGGGCCATCCTGTACACCTTACAAGCTCTGCATCTGTACCTGCTTCCCGATCATCTGGCTGTTTAGACCGACAACATGTGTGTAGTATGGTACATCAACAAACAGGGAGAAACCTGTTCCTACCCTCTCTGCAGGGAAGCGATGCGGGTTTTGGTTTGGGCGATACTTCACAACCTTCACCTTACGGCGGTTCATGTTCCGGGGTCAAGAACACTTTGGCAGACCATCTTAGCCGGTCGTCCGCCCAAGCGCACGAATGGGAACTGAATCGGGGTAGTAGAAGACATCTTCCTGTGCTAGGGAACCCCTCAGGTAGACCTGTTTGCCTCTCCTCTCAACGCAAAACTTCCTGTCTTCTGCTCGCTCACTCCAGGGCGCGGAGTTTTTTTTGAGAGGTGCTCTGTCTCTAAACTGGAAGGGCAGATTCGTCTATGCTTTACCCCCGATCCCGTTGATTCCGAGGGTCCTACACAAACTCTGTTAGGAAGGAGCACGTATGATTCTCATCTCTCCGTTCTGACCCAGGCAAGTTTGGTTCTCTCTTCTGCAACAGTACTCAGGGGAACCTCCTCTTCCTCTGTCGCAACTCTTGTTGACCCAGGATCAGGGGACCGTGGTCCGTCTAGGACTCAATTCCCTTCAGCTGCATGTGTGGCTCCTGCAGACGTGATTCAAACCTGGTTTGGGGTTTCGTCGCAGGTGGCAGAGATTCTAGTGGAGGCCAGAAAGCCCTCCATTCGTTCCACTTATGCCATGAAATGGAAAAGGTTCTCTATTTGGACCTCTTCCAGAGCTTTCAAGCCATTCTCCTGCTCGGTTGGGAAGTTCCTGGATTACATGCGTCACCTCTTCGACCTGGGTCTCAGTCACTCCTCCTTGAAGGTTCACATGGCGGCTGTTTCCACTTACCATATTCCCTTTGGGGACAGGTCTTTTGCGTAGCTGGAAGTCGCTAAGACTTTCCGTAGAGGGGTCCTCCACTTGAGACCTCCCATTCGCCCACCTGCCCCTCCTTGGGACTTGAATTTCATTCTCAAGAAGCTTACCCTGCCTCCCTTTGAGCCGGCAGCATCTGCAGACCTTAAGTTCCTTTCCTGGAAAGCTGTCTTCCTGGTGGCCATTACCTCTGCTCGACGAATTTCCGAGCTTCAGGCCTTAATGTGCAAAATCCCGTACTTGATTTTCCACAAGGAACGTGTGGCTCTGCGTACCAACCCTAACTTTCTCACTAAGGTGGTAAAGGAATCTACGTTTAATCAGTCCATGGAACTGCCTGCGTTCTTTACACAGCATTCCACTCAAAGGAGTATCTCTTGCATACTCTGGATGTTCACCGGATTCTGAGATACTACACCAAGTGGACAAAGGATCTCAGAAAGACTGATCAACTGTTTGTCTCTTTTGCTCGTGAGAGAGAGCAATGCTGTCTCCAAGCAATGCCTTTCGAAATGGTTGGCTCATTGTATCATGTTCTGTTATGACAAGTATCAACAAGACCTTGCCAGGCCAGGTCAGAGGTCACTCCACTAGGGGTGTAGCTGCCTCTGCTGCTTGTTTCAAGAATGTGTCAGCGGCTGACATTTGTGCAGCTGCAACTTGGACTTATGTCCATACCTTCATGAAACATTGCAGTTTGGACATTGCCTCTTGCCGTAGAGCTGGCTTCGGGTTGGCTGTTCTGCAAGGTCTCCTTTCCTAGGACCTTCACAGCCAGAGGACCTGTATATGAGTAGATCTTACTTCGAGAGGACTCTTGCAGTAGGTAATTACATATAGGACTGACGCCGGCAGGCGGCAGGACCCCACGGAAAAATTTCTAGCTAGCAGTCCCTGGCGAGGGACCGCCCCCACATCAGGTGACCAGCTTCAGGAGACGTCGGTATAAAGGGCGGTCCCTGGCGCCCGTCTTCCAGTTCTTTCCGCCTTAGCTCGTGCAGCCAGCGAAAGTTAGGTCTTCATCAGCCCAATCGTAGTCGGTTTTACGAAATATTTGTTTTTCGACTAACGTCAGGTACCATCGTCGTTGTATGTCGTCCCCCTACACCTCTGAGCACAAAAATAAGTGCGATTAGGTACAGCGCTAACTACCCGCTACAAGGACAGCCATTCCTGTGCCTGTTCTGCCTAGGCCCTGATCACCCGGCCCAGAAGTGCCAGCACTGCCTCAGCTTCAATGCGGCTACCCGGAAAAGGCGGCAGCAATCCCTGGAAGCCCATATTTTGAAGAAAAAGATGAGTTCAGTGGAGAAGGAGCTCAAAAAACTGAGGCAGGCGTCCACTTCCCCCGAAGGCCATCAGAAGAAGAAGGACAAGGAGAGGCACCGGGACAAGGGCTCCTCTACCGCGCCTCCCTCAGGAGCTGCTGGGACACAGGTAACGTCCCCTCCAGGGGACCGCTCCCCGACGGCCACTTCGGAGGTTTCCAAGGGGGCGCCAGCCACCGTCTGGCTCACGCTCGGGCCCTTGCGGGTGCCTCCAAGCAGTGGAGGCCTCTGCCCCAGTTCGATCGCAGGCTCGCGGGCTTACTGGCATGGGCTGACTCCGATCAGTCCGGGCGGCCTCCGATGTCTCACGCAGAGAAGGTCAAGACGCACAACCTTCGGGCGGTGCTCGGCCTCCACTCCACCCGGGACCAGGCCGATCTTCCTACCGACCTGCCTCTGGTGATGGCTCCATAAGCCGGATGCTGGCTCCTCGGCGCCCGCCGGGCTTCGCCCTCAAGCGCGTAACCGGCTCGTCCGGCGTCCGGCGATTGAAGGAACCAGCAGCGGACCCCACATCTGTCATACCGGTTCCCGCGCAGCCTTCGCTGCCGTCTTTGGGACCAGAGTCCCCCAGCTCGACACGATTTTTCCCTCCATCCTGAGAGATGCTGGGGATCTTCTTCTCCGGATCAGCCGTCCTCCAGTTGGTGCCGGATCTGGCGTCGGCTCCCCGGATGCCGGCTCCGGTGCCAGGGTCTCCGACGCAGTTTACTGATTCAGGAGACATCCCGCTTCGGATGTCCCTCTCTCCGAGGCCCCCTCCAATGTAGACCCGCCCGTGAGAGCCGCCCGGCAGGGCCGTCTGCTCCAGCAGCTCCCGGCTCCTGGGTGCCCTCTGTCTTATCCGACACCCGGCGTACCCGGGACCTAGTGTCGGCAGCAGCCCGAGCACCGTTTTTCCGGCGCCACAGTACCCGCCACTAATACCCGATGCGGGCTTTCCGCAGCCGGGTTTGGATACTCTCATACGGGTACAACCCGTATCTCATCCCCACCTCCTCCTCCTCCTCCACCGCCCCACAGCCGCCGAGGACCTGCAGGAGACTCTGGCCTCCTCGTGGGCTGAGTCCAAGGCTCAGCTTACGAAAGAGGTCGAGAGCTGCCTTCCGATGATGGTGCCGTCTCAGGTTCCCGTATGTCCGAGGCGGCACACTCCCTCACCACCTCCGGACTCCAGGGCTCTTCCGTCTGGGTCCAGAATGGGGCAGGACACGCTTCCCCGGGGGCTTCCCAAGGGGTCCATTCCTCCCCTGGGTCAGGAAAGGGAGTCTTTTTCCTCTTCTTCCTCCTCTTCACCCTTGGACTCCTTGGATTCTTCTGAGGGTTGCTCAGAGAGAGCCGACGAGTCACGCTGTCCGTCGAAGCCCAGGCCAAGGACTCCTCCGAAGTCTCCTCCGGAAGATCCTTCTTTTACAGAGTTGCTTAGGAAAATCCAGGAGGTTCATCAGTGGCACTCCTTGGAACCAGATCCTCAACGTCTGAAACTCGTTGAACATGTGGATCTGCCCGTGACAGTTCCTACCTTGGTGCCACCCTGGACAGAGCCTCACGCCGACCTCGTTACCACCATATGGAAACAGCCGTCGGCTTTAGCCCCACTTCCTAGGAAGTCGAACAGGCTATATCAGGCTTCAGAGGATGTTGATTTCCTGGATTCTCACCCTCGTGCTGACTTGGCTGTGATTAGCGCCGCTCACGGCCGGTCAGCCAACCCAAAACACCTCAGCTCGTTGCCACCTGACAAGGAATCCCGCCTTCTGGACCAGTATGGGAGGAAGATCTACGCTTCCTTCACACTGGGGATCAGGGCCCTGAATTATGTCGGCCATATGGGGGACTACCAGAAGGCCATTCAGCCCAGTGTGGGCAAATTGGACTCCTGCCTGACTCCCAAGTCAAGCAGGAGTTGGCTGATCTTGTCCACTCTGCTCGTTCGGCCAGTCGACACATGCTTCGTGCGACATACGATGCAGTGGACACTGCTGGACGGAGCTCAGCTTTCGCTATAGGCCTACGGCGTCATGCTTGGCTCCGCGTGTCAGGGTTGGTCCCGGAGGTGCAATCTGCTATCCAAGAAGCACCCTTCTGGGGGTCGGTGCTTTTCGGAGGTGATGTCAAGGACATCATCACCGATTTGCAAGAGAAAGGGATGGCACTGAAGTCAGTTGATTCCATGTACCATCCCCATCAGCAGCAGCGCCATCCCTTTCGCAGATGGAATCTGCCAAAGGCGAAACCCCAGGAAGGCGGGCCATAAAGCAGCGGGCCCCATGGCTGCTAAGTCCCCCCCGGCCCAAAAGCAGCGGGTGCTTCAGCTGCGGCGCTGCCCACACCACTTGACTCCTTCCTCCACAGCCTCTGACTCCCGGAGGAACCGGTAGGAGGGAGGTTTTCCCTCCACCTTCTGGGCTGGGAGAGGATAGCCACAGATTCTTTGGTGCTCCAGCTCATCGCAGGACACTCAATAGAGTTTCTTCAGAAACCACCTCACCACCCCCCTCTGAAGTCGTCTTATTCAAGGGAACATCTTCTCTTGGTCCAGGAGGAAATTTCAGCTCTTCTGCTGAAACAAGCAATAGAACCCGTTCCCCTTCATCTGCAAGGGACGGGTTACTAGTCCCATTTCTTCCTGGTCCCAAAGAAGACAGGAAATTTCAGACCAATTCTGGATTTCAATTCCCTGAATCTTTTCATAGAATACAGAAGGTTCAGGATGCTCTCTTTGCAGAGCCTTCTGCCCCTCCTCTGGCCAGGTCAATGGCTGTGTGCTCTCGATATGCAGGATGCTTACCTGTACATTTCCATTCGCCCGTCCCACCCCAGATACCTTCGTTTTGCATTTCATGGGGACCACTACCAATTCAAGGCGCTCCCGTTTGGTCTATCCTCGGCTCCCTGAGTATTTTCCAAATGCCTGGCAGTGGTGGCGGCCCACCTGCGTACCAGGGGAGTGCAGGTTTTCCCACACCTGGACAATTGGCTCCTGGCGGCCTCGTCCAGGGAGGAACTCCTGCACTGCCTCTCCCTTACCCAGCAGGTTTTTGCCTGCCTGGGTATTACCATCAGCCATTCCAAGTCTCATCTGGTCCCATCCCAGAGACTACAGTTTATTGGGGCGATTCTTGATACGACCACGGGCAAGGCCTTCCTGCTTCTGGACAGGGTGTCCACCGTCCAGACCCAAATAATTCTGCTGTCCGACCGCAGGAGGGTCTCTGCAAGGTCGGTCCTTCGCCTTCTCGGGCTCATGGCGGCTGCTATCCCGACAGTTCCTCGCACTCGACTCCACATGAGAATTTCTCAGTGGACTCTACGCTCCCAGTGGGATCAGTTAGTGGACGACCTAGATCACCCAGTTCTGGTCTCGCCAATGCTTCGAGACTTGCAGTGGTGGATGGTTCGAGAGAAGCTGTTTCGGGGAGTTCCTTTCTTTCGTCCTCCCCCTTCCCAGACTCTAACCACAGACGCCTCGGGCGAAGGTTGGGGAGCCCATCTAGGCCCTCATTGGACCCAGGGCTCCTGGTCCAAGCTAGAACAAGCTCTCCACATCAGTGTGCTCGAGTTTCAGGCAGTGTATGCGCTGTCCAAGCCCTTCACTATCGTCCTTCCGGCCACCTAGCCATCCAGACAGACAACATGTGCGTGGTTTGGTACATCAACAAACAGGGAGGGACTCAGTCCTACCCTCTTTGCAGGGAGGCAATGAGGGTTTGGGATTGGGCAACACAACACGACCTTCACCTCACGGCAATTCACGTTCCGGGAGTCGACAACACCCTGGCAGACAAGCTAAGTCGTTCTTCTGCTCTGACTCACGAGTGGGAACTGGACCAAGGGGTCCTAGACAATATCTTCCGACTTTGGGGAACACCACAGGTCGACTTGTTCGCATCCCTCTAAATGCAAAACTTCCCATCTTCTGCTCGCTCGTTCCAGAGCGAGGCGCTTTATGGAGCGACGCTCTGTCTCTAGACTGGAAGGACAGACTCATCTATGCTTTTCCCCCAATTCCACTTATCCCACGAGTCTTGCAGAAACTAGCTTCAGAAGGAGCACGAATGATTCTGATTGCTCCTTTCTGGCCCAGGCAAGTTTGGTTCTCTCTTCTACAGCAATACTCAGAGGATCCTCCTCTTCGTCTTCCTCTATCTCGAGGTTTGCTGACCCAGGATCAGGGGACCCTGGTCCATCCAGGTCTCAAATCCCTTCAGCTGCATGCATAGCTCAATCCCGTTTTGGGGTGTCTCCCCAGGTGGTGGAGATTTTGGTGGAGGCCAGGAAACCCTCCACCAGATCCACTTACTCCATGAAGTGGAAAAGATTCACTATCTGCGCCGCTTGCAAGAATGCGGAACCCTCTTCCTAATCAGCGGGGCTTCTGCTGGAGTATCTACATCATCTGTTTGACCTGGGTCTCAGTCATTCTTCTCTGAAGGTACACATGGCGGCCATCTCGGCCTGTCATGTTCCCTTAGCAGACAAAACTTTCGCTCAATTGGAGGTCTCTAAGACCTTTCTCAGAGGGGTTCTCCATTTGAGGTCCCCCATCCGTACTCCTACTCCCCCTTGGGACTTGAATTTTGTTCTCGAGAAACTTATCTTCCTCCTTGAACCTGCAGCTTCTGCGGATTTGAAGTTTCTTTCGTGGAAGACTCTCTTCCTAGTGGCCATTACTTCTGCTCGGAGAATTTCCAAGCTCCAGGCCCTGATGTGTAAAATCCCATACTTGATTTTTCACAAGGAACATGTTGCTCTTCGCACAAATCCTAAGTTTTTTCCAAAAGTAGTAGCAAAGTCTACTCTAAATCAGTCCATAGAGTTACCTGCCTTTTTCATGCAGTATTCTAGTCAAGGGGAGTATTTACTCCATACTATGGATGTTCACCGGATTCTGAGATACTACACCAACAGGACGAAGGATCTCAGAAAGACGGATCAATTGTTCGTCTCTTTTGCTCATAAAAGGAAGGCAGTGCTGTTTCCAAGCAATGCCTATCTAAGTGGTTGGCTCATTGCATCACTTTCTGTTATGACAAATACAACAAGACCCTCCCGGGTCAAGTAAGAGGCCACTCCACAAGAGGAGTAGCTGCCTCAGCGGCTTGTTTCAAGAATGTGTCTGCGGCAGACATCTGTGCTGCACCACCTGGACTTCCGTCCATACCTTTACTAAACACTACAGTTTGGATGTTGCCTCTCCGTAGAGCAGGCTTTGGGCTGGCTGTTCTGCAAGGCCTCTTATCTTGAGGCTTGAACAGCTAGAACTGCTTTTTGGAGTAGTTTTCCTCTTTTCGGTGCCTCTCTTTGTTCCAGACTGCTTGGGATTCAGTCCTATATGTAATTACCTATTGCAAGAGCCCTCTTGAAATAAGATAGTACAGTTACGTAAGAACTTACTGTAACAGTAGATCTTTGAGAGAGGCTCTTGCAGTAGGTAATACCTTCCCGCCCTCCATCCCCCTAGGCTTTTTCAGCTTCTTTCCCAGTGAGGAAATATCCACTCCTCTCTCGTCCGGCCTTTCTGGCCCATGGCGGGAAAAACTGGAAGGTGGGGGTCAGGGACCGCTCCTTTATACCGACATCTCCTGACGCCGGTCACCTGACGTGGGGGCGGTCCCTCGCCAGGGACTTCTAGCTAGAAATGTTTCCGTGGGGTCCTACCAGCATCAGTCCTATATGTAATTACCTACTGCAAGAGCCTCTCTCGATCATCTGCCGTTACGGTAAGTTCTTACGTAACTACTTTTCCTCCTCCCGTGAGCTTCTCTGTGTTCCTGACTGCTTGGGACTCAGTCCTATATGTAATTACCTACTGCAAGAGCCTTCTCGAAGTAAGATAGTACATTTATGTAAGAATGTACCCTAACTTTAGATACATAGACAGTGTCGACAGATAAGGGCCTATGGCCCACCCAGTCTGCCCATTTGAGCTTGTAAGTTCAGTTTATGTTTTCCTAGAAGTCTGTTACCCCTGACCTCCAGAATTCCTTTATGTCTATCCCATGCATTCTTAAATCCCGTGATGGTTTCAGCCCCCACCACTTCCTCTGGCAGGGTGTTCCACTTGTCCACCACCCGTTCTGTGAAGAAATTCTTCCTCACATTTCCTCTGAATCGTCCTCCCTCCAGCTTCATCCCATGCCCTCTAGTCCTGGAACATCTTTTTCGCTAAAAAATAGTGTATTCCTGCACCCTATTCCTCCCTGTATGTCTCTATCATATCCTCTCTCTCCCTCCTCTCCTTCAGGGAGCACATGTTCAGTCCCTTCAACCTGTCCTCATAGGACTTGTGATGCAATCCATGCACCCTCTTTGTTGCCCTCCTCTGAACCTTCTCTACCCTGTCTATGTCCTTATGTAGGTAAGGTCTCCAGAACTGTACACTGTACTCCAGGTGGGGCCTCACTAGTGTCTTGTACAGTGGAATTATGACCTCCCTTTTCCTGCTGGTGATGCCCCTGCCTATGCATCCCAGCAGATCTTTGAGCGAGGCTCTTGCAGTAGGTAATAGCTTCCCACCCTCCTTCTCCCTCAGCTTTTTCAGCTCCTTTTCCAGGATAGGAATTATCCACTTCTCTCTCATCTCGCCTTTTTGGCCTTTGGCGGGAAAGAACTGGAAGGCGGGCGTGGGGGACCGGCCCTTTATACTGACGTCGGCGTGACGCCTGTCACCTGACATAGGCGGTCTCCGCCAGAGACCGCTAGCTAGAAATTTTCCGGTCCTGAACGCCTGCCGGCTTCAGTCCTATATGTAATTACCTACTGCAAGAGCCTCTCTCGAAGATGATCTGTTACGGTAAGTTCTTATGTAACTGTACTTTCAGCTGCCTGTTCCATGGGCATGTCTGCAGCCAAGATTTGTGATGCTGCCACTTGGAGTACTGTTCCCACTTTCACCAATCACTACAGTCTGGACATTGCCTCCAGGAGAAGGGCTGGCTTTGGCTAGCTGTGCCTCGGGGCTTTCTTTCTTAGGCCTCTGGCCTCTTGCTACCCAGATTGTCCTTGCTCTTAGCACTGCTTGGGACTTATTCTGTATGTTTGACCTGACGACAGAGATATCATACATACATATATACATAGAAGTTGACGGCAGATAAGAACCTCTTGGCCTACCCAGTCTGCCCCACTTATCCCTACATAGTATGAGGTGTGATGCCCAAACTGAACTCCAGAGCATCCCCCTTACCTTCAGGATACCCTTGTGTCTGTCCCACTCCTTCCTGAATCCTGTGACCATTTTAGCCCCTACTATCTCTGGTAGGCCATTCCAAGCATCCACCACCCTCTTTGTGAGAAAAATATTTTCTCGTGTAACCCCTGAGCCATCCCCCCTCCAACTTCCTACTGTGTCCCTTGTCTTGGAACATCTCTTACTTTGGAAGATGCTCCCTTCCTGTACTCTGTTTATACCAGTGAGATATTTGTATGTTCCTCCTCTCCCTCCTTGCCTGTAGGGAATACATATTTAATTCTTTTAGTCTTTCCTCATATGTCTTCTCCTGCAGGCCCTGAACCATTTTAGTTGCATTAATTACCATTTTAGTTGCCCCGAAGAAGATAGAACAGTTAACATAAGAACTTACCGTAACAATAGATCTTCGAGGGAATCACTGTCATCAAGTCATGTCGTCCCTCCCTCCATCTCCCCCCCCCCCTCTCTATATGTACAGCCTGGCTGTCCTGTTGCTTCAGCTTCTCTGCTAACTGGGCACCTTCTCTTTCTCCTCTGTTTCCTGGTGAGACTCCTGTGTCCCATGTCCTCCGGCTAGGGAAAGAACTGAGGATGGCGGGGCCGTCCAGCGTGATATATGGCATGAGACATCGGAGCATGACGTCAATGTGGGCGGCCCCTAATAGGCTGCTGCAGAAAAAGCTTCTCCGGATCCTGACACCTGATGGCTGAGTTACATAGGTGCGACCTGAAGACGGAGATTCCAGCAAAGATCTACTGTTATGATAAGTTCTTATGTAACTGTCCTATATCCAGTTTTTGTGGCAGGGAAATCCCCTAAGAGTAAGTTCTAGGGACGTGGATATATTGTTCAATCCACGCTGTCTGGCAGGTTCCTTGCCGCTTTAAGATGGGCCGGAAAGTCTTCAAGCTGGCTCCTCCCACCAACCCGGGTGGTAAAACCCTCAGCTCCGCCCCATGACGCCGGATCTTCCTTGCCGCTTGGAAGCTCAGGTTCCCTCCTTAGCACTCTGCGTTTGTAGGCCTGGATCCTAATCCTTCAGTTTTTCCAAAAATTATTTTAAAGTTCACAAGATTTAAGTCTTCTACTTCCCTCGCGCGGCTGCGATGGATTGAAAATCTACTCCCGGTTTCAGTCGGTGTCCTTGTGGGCAGAAGATGTCTTGGACCGACCGGCACGCCACATGCGTTTACTGCCTGGGGCTTGCTCTTGATCCGCAGGCCTGCAATCTATGCAAGTCTTTTGCGCCTTCGGTTCTAGAAGACCGTGCTGCCCGACTTCATCTGGGGCACCCTGAGAAACGGTTTCAGCCAGTGAAGTTGAAGGAGGCCCATTGGGCGGTGTTTTCGGCTGCGGGCTCCGCGGAGCAGCTGGAGCAGGTAATCGCCCTCGAGGAGAAGGCTGCCCAGGCCGTGTCTTCTGCTTCCCCGATGCCTGCGTTTATCCCGCTCTCCTTGGGATCCTCCTACACTACTTCTTTTAAGGAGCTTTGTCAGTCCCTCTCCACCGAGGGAGAAGGGCCATCAGGGACTCACATGAGTAGGTCAAGGAAAACTGAACAGAAAGGTAAGTCCCACCGTCGACGTTCGTGGGTACGGGAGAGATCTCGTTCCCCGGAGCGTCGGCTTTCAACTTCGTTCGAGGTTGTGGCTAAGGCCGCTGGCTTCACGGTGTCCCCGTCAGGTCAGCCGGCCGACACACCTGTCGATGCGGTCAAGATTTTTCTCAACCCGTTGGATGGGTTGTCGACTGGAGAAGCCGACAACCCTTCTTCACCAGTTCCCCCAGTTGTTTCTGAGGACTTGCCTGTGCCGAAGTCCCTGGTCAAGGACCCTGAACCAAGGGATGAGCGGGTTTTCCCGGCCCCCTCTTCCACCCACCATCGGCGACCCCAACGGTCTTGGTCCTCCTCCATGTCGAGTAGGTCCCGCCAACATTGGCGGTCTCGGTCCCAGCATCATGGAAAGTGGCATCACTGCTCGTCCTCATCATCCTCTTCGGAGGATAGGCTCCAGTGCAACTTGCCTCGGCGCTATGAGGGCATGATGTGGCAGCAGCTCTTACTAGCCGGCAACAAGCTCCGTCGCCTTCACCGGCCATTAAGTGGCTGTCGCCCGAACGACCTAAGCAACCTTCGCCATCGGATTTTAGTCGAGGAGCCGACCGCACCGATTAAGCTGACCAAACCGCTGCTCCACCCATTGTGGTGGGAACCACCGCCCAAAACTAAAGACTGGGGCCCCAACCAAGGAGTCTCGGTTGGGTCAGGCTTACCCACAAGTTGTCGCACCTCACCCCGATCGGGTCTTGGCGAGTGGAGGGTGGCTGAGGCGCTGGAAGCTGTTCACGGGACCTCGAGTCCACAGCTCCTCCTTGTATCCCAGGCCTCGACCTGGAATCTTCCGGGGGTCAGTTGGTGGATGAGAGCCCATCCTCATTCCTGGGAATTCTTCAGCTCATCTCAGAGTCCACTGGGATGCAACTCGAACCCGTACAGAAATGGGCCAGATATTCCCTCACAGAGCTTCTGGACTGAGGGGATTCCCCCACGGAGGCCTTCCCTGTGGCCGAGACCATTGTTGGCCTGGCACTGGAGTTATGGCAGCGGCCTGCATCATGCCCTGCGCCTTCGGCCAGGATGGCTCGCAAGTGCGTAGTCCCCACCGGTTCCCTCTCCAGCTTTTCAGAGCATCCCTCAGCTGAAGGGCTGGTAACCGATGACGACTTCCGGCGCTCCGGAAATGCTAGGGACATTGAAAATCCCCCTGACAAGGAGTCCAAAAAGCTGGACTACTCAGGGTGCAAGGTTTACGCTGCCTCCTCCCTAAGTCTTCGACAGGCTAGCTCGGCCTTGCTGATGGCACATTTTTCACATGCCCTTATGGGTTCCCTGGATGAGGTGAATTCCTCATCTCCCTGCTGACCTTTAAACAACGGTCAAGCAGCTGCGGGATCAGGGAAGGGCGGTGGCCAAACAACAGCTCCAGACTGCCGTGGACATTGGAGACTCTTGTGCCCGGTCAGTAGTGGCCGCAGTAGCCATGCGCCGCAGAGCATGGCTGCGGATCTCCACCTTCACGGCGGATACCCAGCACAAGCTGGCAGACATTCCCTTCCTGGGCACCGAATTGTTCGGGCTGGGGTTGGAGGGCCATCTCCAGAGGATCAAGAAGTCCAATGCCACCTTGGACTTTGTCACATCTGCCCAGAAGGACAAAGGCCGTCAGCAGCAGCATAAGCCCTTTCACCCCTGCGGCACGTCCGACCCAGCAGCACCAGCAACATTGTCAGCAGGCTCACGCTTGGTGCCCCAAGGCCAAGTCTGCTGCTTCTTCCAGCAGGAAGCCTGGAGGGAAGGGTCCAGGAAGCCCCTCGGCCGGCTCTTCCTCCAAGCCTGCCCAGTGACGGGTTGAGGTGTGCCGCCCCCAACCTCGTCACTCCTTCTCTGGGTCCCCCATGGGGGGATGGCTTCGCCATTTCCTTTCTGCCTGGTCCGCTATCACCATGGACCGTTGGATGCTGGAAGTGGTGGGCAGGGGTCTGCCTCTGGAATTCGAGCGGACCCCTCCCTGTTGAGCCGTCGACCCTCAGGGGGCAACCAGTTCTTCAGCCTTTCTGTCGGCTCATTGAGCCAACATAGCTCTGCTCCTCCAAAAGGAGGTGATCAGCGAGGTGGCGGATCCTCCTCCAAACCCAGGGTTTGTGTCCAGGTACTTCCTGGTCCCAAAGCGGACGGGGTGCTGGCACCCCATTCTCCATCTGCATGACCCGAACAAGTTCCTAAGGCCGCGCACCTTCACGATGGTCACTCTGGCTCAGATCATACCATCCTTAGAACTAGGCATGTGGTTCTGCTCTCTGGATCTCCAGGACGTGTTCATTCACATCCCAATCCGTCCCATCTCATCAGCGATTCCTCTGCTTCAGAGCAGAGGGATCACTTTACGAGTTCTGGGCCATGCCCTCCGGCCTTTCTCCAGCTTCCAAGGTCTTCACCAAATGCATGGCAGTGGTAACAGCATTTCTGCGGTGCCAAGGGGTCCGGGTGTACCCTTACCTGGATGACTGGCTGATAGCAGCCCCCTCCAGGTTGGCGGTGGAGCGGTCCAGAGATCTGGCACTCCAGGTCTTCTCTCAAATTGGCCCCCTGATCAGTGAGGCCAAATCGGAACTCGTGCCATTGCAGGTGATTCAGTTCATCGGGGCAGAGCTCGACTCCCGTCGAGCCAGAGTCTGGCTCCCAGCGGACAGGGCCGAGGTCCTTTCCTTCTTTGCCCGATCATTTCTGATTGGGCAATTGTGCCCTGCCTGGGACTTCCTGTGCCTTCTGGGTCTCATGGCGGCCTGCACCAGCATGGTCCGTTGGGCCCACTAGCATATGCGTTCCCTGCAATGGGGGCTGGCCCGCCAATGGTCACAGGGCTCTGGTCCTTTGGACCCGCCAGTAACCGTGACCCATAAGATGTGGGATGGTATGCAGTGGTGACTTATCCCAGCTCATCTGCAGGAGGGTATCCCATTTGTAAGCCTCAAGCCGACGGTCATCCTTACTACTGACGCCTCTTTGATGGGTCGGGGTGCCCATCTGCTGGAGCTCCGGGACCACGGCCTCTGGACCCCTCAGGAGTCTCGATGCCACATCAACCTGCTGGAGCTTTGAGCGGTTCGACTAGCCCTCACCGCCTTCGCTCCATTTGTACAGGGTCAGGTGGTTCAGGTCCAGATGGACAACACCACAACCATGTATTATCTCAGCCGTCAGGGCGGGACACACTCCTTGCCTCTGTGCAAGGAAGCTCTCCGCATTTGGTCTCTCGTGATCAGCCTGGAGGCAGATCTCCTAGCCATCCATGTGGCAGGAGCCTCGAACAGTCTGGCCAATGTCCCTAGCTGGGTAGGTGCTGCATCTCACGAGTGGTTTCTCCTGCTGGAGGTAGTTCAAGACCTGTTCTGCCAGTGGGGCACCCCTCAGGTGGACCTGTTCGCCTCCATGGAGAACACGAAGCCGAGGTTGTTTTTTGCCCGCCCCTCTCAGCAGGGCTTGCTGCAGGGAGATGCCTTCTCGAGGCCGTGGACCCTGGGCCTCTTCTATGCCTTCCCTCCATTTCCCTTGATCGACAAGGTGCTGGTGATTCTGGTAGCCCCAGACCGTCCTCGCCAGTTCTGGTACCCAGATCTCCTCAGCCTCAGCTCCAGGCTCCTGAGGTGGCTTCCAGCCCACCCAGACCTGATCTCAGTCAACAAGGGGAAGGTTCTCCATCCGGACCTTCAATCCCTGCACCTGACAGTCTGGTTCCTGAGCGGCTAGAGTTCCAGGACTTGGGTCTTTCTGATGAGGTCCTCAACGTTGTTGAGACATCCCGTAAGGAGTTGACCAGAAAGTGCTATGCCTTTAAATGGAAGAGATTCTCCATTTGGTGTCAGGACAAGGGATTGGACCCCTCTGCCTGTCCATTGGCTAGCATTTTGGACTACTTGTGGTCCTTGTCTCAGCTAGGGCCTCGGTCGACGACCCTCAAGGTGCACCTGGCAGCCATCTCTGCTTACCCGGCGTGGGCTGGCAAGCAGTCAGTGGTGCAGGAGAAGGTGGTCGGGTGCTATTTCAAAGGCCTTGATCACATATCCCCTCTTATGTGAGAACCTCCACTTTCGTGGGATCTACTTCTGGTATTGGCTAAGCTCATGGGCAAGCCATTCGAACCGATGCACAGGTGCAATATCTCCGACCTGTCATGGAAGACGGCCTTCTTGGTGGTTATAACGTCAGCCAGAAGGATGGGAGAGCTCCAGGTGCTTTCCATCGAGTCTCCTTATCTGGTCTTCCACAGGGACAAGGTTGTTCTTCGCCCCCACCCGAAGGTGGTGTCGGAGTTTCACCTGAATCAGGTGTTGACTCTGCCGGTGTTCTACCCCAGTCACACCTCGGAGGCCGAATATAGGCTCCATACTTTGGACTCTAGAAGAGCGCTCGCTTATTATAAGGAGTAGACGGCTGAAGTTCGGGGAGAGGTTCGCCAGTTGTTTGTCACCCACGCTGAAGCCGCACCTGCCAGATCTGCAGCCAAGCAGACGATAAGCAGGTGGGTCACCTCCTGCATAGATCTCTGCTATAGGTTGGCGGGCATGGAGCCACCCAAAGGGATAAGAGCTCATTCTACCCACCATACCGCTGCTTTGGTGGTTGCTTCTAGTGACGTCCCTATCCAGGAAATCTGCAGGGCAGCTACCTGGAAGTCAGCACACACCTTTATTTCCCATTACCACATTGACCTAGAGTCACGCCGGGATGCTGGTTTTGGGTCCTCGGTTCTCCAGTCCTTATTTCCCAAGTAGGGGTTGCGCGCCTTGTCTCCCTCCTCTTGGAGAACTGCTAGGAGTCTGCCAGACAGTGTGGATTGAACAACATATCCACGACCCTAGAAATACAGGTTACTCACCTGTAACAGGAGTTCTAGGAGTGGTATATGTTGTTCATCCACCCGACCTCCCCGGGTTAGACGCACAACCTGGCTTCCAGCGGGCTAGATTTGGCATCATGGGGCGCAGCCGATGGTTTTACCACCTGGGTGGGTGGGAGGAGCCATTTTGAAGACTTTCCAGCCCATCTTAAAGCGGCAAGGAACCTGCCAGACAGTGTGGATGAACAACATATACCACTCCTAGAACTTCTGTTACAGGTGAGTAACCTGTATTTTCTCCACCCTCTGCAGGCCAAAAGAACAGGGGGGGTCTGGCATTACCAAACCTTAGGTTACATTTTGAGGCTGCACAATTGCAACCAATAAATTATTGGCCCTGAAATTATCCTTTCCAACACTGGGCACAATTGGAACGTGCTGCTCTCCCCAATACAGTTCCCAGAAAAAGGGTTTTTCCTCAGCATTTTTCTTCATTCACAGCATGCACTTCTCAGTTTACACTCATGCTACTGCAAGTATGGAAGATGTGGGTTTCTAAAACTGGGCTTAAAGAACAGTTGCCTTAGCTCCTGCCCTTGCACCTGCATACAGATATTACCCCTGCTAGACTAGATATAGGGTACAAGGATTGGTACATCGGGGGTCTTGGGTACAGGTACCCATTTCAACAACTTCAGGGACAAGTAGTGAAAACATTTAAAGATGTGAAAGATAGCCTTGGGCTCCCTCAAACGAAAGTGTTTCACTACTTCCAGGCTCGACTGTATCTGACTCACTGGTTATGGCATGTCCCTAAATTAGACTCCAATAATTCTCTTTTACATCTGGCATTATGGCATTAAGGGGTAACTTTACTTCACACCTCATATCTCAGCTATATGCCTGCCTCCTCTCATTGAGGTACATCCCACTGTTGAAAGCATTTGAGCTATGGAACCAAGAATTGGGGCAGCCTGTTGAGCCAGAGTCATGAAAAATCATCTGTCGGAATACCATTGAGTCACGTCTACAGTGACCTGGAGGGAATGTAATTGGAAGTGCCTAATTAGGTGGTTCTGTGCTCCAGTTCAGCTCCCACTGCCCAGTGCTGGAGGGGGTTTACCGAACTGAAACTAGGTCAAAATAGTGAAGAAAAAATTGCATAGTCAACAGCCGCACAGCGTGGACACCGGAAACCGGGTGCAGTAGAAAATGCACTAAAATATAGAGATGGAGATATATATATATATATATATTATATATAAACAAACCAACTCCAAAACCGTGCACGCTGTAATGTTCAGGTGGTTTTCAACCACGCTGTTTTTTCTTAGCAATTTTGACCGGGTACATGTTAAACTTAGGGCGGCGCATCTCCATATCCTGTGGGACTGCCCAAAGCTAACCCCCTTTCGCCAGGAACTGGAACTTGGTATACAGGAAATATTTTACGTCTGACTAACACTTACCAACACCCTGTTACTCTTTTCCCTGTATTGCAGGGCTTTCGTTACCCTACTACTGTACTAAATATCTGCTAGGTATTTTTAATTTTTTTTTACCTTGTATTTATCCTCCTCCTGATCTCACAGTAGCCCCACTGTTCAGGTCCCATCACGTCCTGCATCGGAGCTCCCCCGAGGATCGCCAGCCCACATGAGTGCCCTGCTCATAATCCTTGAGCCGCCAGATAACCCTCTGGCTGAGGTGGAGGATCCTCCCCATCTCCCCCAGGCCTTTACCACTTGAGCGTGCACCTTGCATTATTCTCCTTGGGTTCCCCGAACGCTGGCGCTGGGACCTGTCTACTGGCACCACTGCAGGGGTATTTCCTGTTTTTTCCTCCGACCCTCTGCAGTGTCAGCACGCTAGGAGGACCAGTGCGACAAAGGCACGGTGAGACATGCCTTTGCTCTGGTCCTCGGCTGACGTCCGCCCCTCCCCTACTTATCTTGCTGCCTCCTAGTGCACCTTCCACCCGGGTTCCCCCAGAAGGTGGTACTGCAGTGAGGTCTGCAGTCCTCCCCACCCGGAGAAGGAGAGCAGCCATTGGCTGCTCGATCCTTCTCCTCCCCTGCCGACCCTGGCGGTCTATGCTTGTTCCCGAACATGGGTTGCCAGCGTAGCATGAGGTAAGGCATCCAACGCCTCAGCCGTCATCACCACTGGGCCGGCCACGTGCTAGGTATTTTAATAGTGACTGCGAAGAAATGCGTAACTAAATGTTGGCTATCACCAGAATGCCCGATGATAGGGGAATGAACAGCCCAAGTAAATAATATTTGCAGATTAGAAGTAATGACTTGTAGTCTCAGACAATAGTCAGATAAAGTTCGGAATGGATGAAATCAGTAGTCGGATAAAGGTTGGAATGGATGACTGTTGTATGTAATATCAAGTGGACCCTACTTTTGTACTTTAGAAGGGAGAAATAGAGGGGTGTAGCCCTTCCCTTTATTTAATACTCTTTAAACAACATGTATAACTCTGGATGATGAACTGTGACAATGCTTATGTATGTAAAGCATGGTGGTACACATCAGTTAGTTGATGACTGCATTTGTTTGCATCTGTTGGTGTAGGTCATGTCTTTTTGAGTGACATGTTCTTGAAAAATGAACACATATTGTAATTATTAAAAAAAAAAGAGAAAGAAATGACAGACTAGGCTCCGGTCCACTCTGGCTAGCTCCTATTGTCCTGTGTACAAGGCTTCATCTTGTATCCACAGCGAAACCCCGGTGCTCCTCCTGCTCCGTCTATGGGACAGCAAAGCCAAGATACACTTCCAAGCCAGGACCTCCAGCATCGTCTTTCAGTGCACATGGAATCTTCTGGCAGTAGCATTAAGGAGGCAAGATGTAAGGCTTCAGACCATAAAAGATGCCAGCTAGGCTTTGGTCCTTGGTGGACGGTTCCTACTGCTCTCCTGGTGATAAAGCATCTTCCTGGAAGACAACAGAGGTGCACTGCACATCAGGCTCCGTCTCGGGCTTGGTCGAACATGGATACTCCTCAAAGACGGGATCCAAGCCTTCCTCAGCCACAGAAGCCACCCCTCCCTTTTTCACCCGAGGGCAGTACCAAGGGATTAACAAAACAATTTAATAGACACTTCTCGACTAAGAATCTCTTTAAGACAGTGGAGCTGTTCACTGAGACTATGGATGACTACCACTCAAAAAAATAAAGTACAATCTTTACTGTGCACCGTTTGGTGGCAGCTTAAACTGAATTTTGTCAGGCTAAGCGTTGGTCCTCAGCAGCTAGCTCCCTATGGCCTTCTCTTGGTACAGTTCTCTCATCCTCCAATTCCCCTGAGGCTTAAAGGTTATTTTGCCATTCCTGAGGCTTGGCTTTGATACAAGGGGGCTGTGGCTATTATGGCCTCACATGGCGCACTACAGAGCAAAAGGCACTAGCTCTATGAAACACCAACATCTACAGTGGGGCAAAGGATTATTTCATTGGTGGGGTCTTTGCCCTGGAGTACACGCACAGATCTTGGCTTCCACAAAGAACTCTTAACGTGATGCATGCTAGTACCACCCCAGACACGGCTTCCACATCTCGCTAGTCAAGACACAAAACTGTTCTAGCCACTGGGCACCTTGTTAGGGGAAAGTGAGGAACAGTAACCTACTAAGACAACAGAGATTGTATGGGCTGTAAGTCATACAGAGATTTTCCTATCCCTAGTTCATTGCACACACCCGAGGGCAAGGGTATTGCTACTTGCAACCTGGAGGAAGAAAATTATGTCCGTCCAAAGGATTTTCAGGCAGAGTACACCATAATTGGTTTTGGAGTCCCCAAATCAAGAATTCCTTCCAACAGTCACCACAGTCCAGCCAAGGTCCGAGTGATTACTGCTCTTTTTTTTTTTTATATATATATATATTTATTTACTTGTTACATCCACATCTTCCAACATTTCAGTCCATGTTTAGAAAATAATATAACATATCATTAAAATATAAGACTCAGTTAAGCACTAGGTCTGTTGCAGTATAGGGTAGTATACAGAATACGGCAGATATGGAAAAATAAAGTTAAAGTCCACTAAAGGGAATCTCAGCCCAAGAAAAGGGAAGGAGGGGGAGAATGGGCAAAAGTTATAACTCAGTTATTTTCTTCTTCTAAGGAAGGCATCTCTTTTTCCAGATCTACCCCATCCTGTTCTTCCTTTTCGGAATTTTGAAGCTTTTTAATCATAATGTACTCCTTAAGTTGCTCAGCTTCAAAAAACTGCTGTGCATCTTTGCTGCATGATAAGATACATTTGGCAGGGTAAATAATTTTAAAAGTTGCCCCTATATCATCAAGATCTTCTTTATGTTTCAGGAACTGCTTTCGGCATTGAAGAGTTTCTGGTGCAATATCCGGAAATATGTGACAGGTCACTTCTTTAAAATGTAAGGCACCAGTTTTCCTAGCAGTAGTTAGTATCATGTCACGATTTCAGTCGAAAGCCAAAGAAAAAAAGTCTGAGTGATTATCGCTGCAATTGGCCGTCTCCAGCACATAGAAGGGATCCAACCAGCCCTACCACAGGGATGGGGCTTGGGCCTATACCTCATCGTCACAGTTCCCAAGCCAACCAGGGGAGAAGGGGGGCAGAATCCTGCAGTTACATGTCCTAGATGGAAACGTGCGCACCTCCACAGCAGTAGTGCTTACAGGTGACCCCGGCATCTTTGGACCTCTAGGAGGCATATTGACATATTCTCAATCATTAGGAAGCAGCCTCTCCCCACTGTGCAAAAGGAGGTGCCTGAGGTCACCAGGACGCTTAAACATAACAGCTGGCTAATAATGTACAACAGGAGCATGATACATCTAGCTCACTGTATCCAGCACCTGGGAGCAGTGTTCAGCACCATAAAAAACATAATGTTGCTTGTGGAGGAACGAGTGCAGTCCCTCTGACGGGCCTGCAAATGGCTCAGACACAAGTCTGCAGCAGCCACAAGGACAGTCTAACATATACCAGGTCTCATGGCGTCAAGCATCGACTTGGTTCAAGGAGCCAGTCTTCGCTCCCACCACCTTCAGCCCCACCTACATATACTGTGGGACCCTCAGATGCAGCAGTCCCTGTTGACCAAGGTGCCTCGCTGAGATACTGTCAAATGGTGGGCAGAACACATGAACCTGTCTTAGGGAGTTTTCGTAATGAATGTACAGTGCCTTTGCATCACAACAGATGCCAGCCTGTCAGGCTGTGGGGTGATGCTAGGCCAAGTATCAACTCAAGGGACTTGGAGCTTCATAGAGAAAAAGCTTTCCATCAGTATTCTTGAGAAGAGGGTGGTATTTAGGGTGCTCCATTCCTCAAAGTGAGATTAACAACCAATATCTCTTTGGTCAGACAATGTAGCCACCGTAGCATATATCAGATATTAAAGAGAAACAAATAGTTAAGGGATGAAGGCAGTGTCGTACAGGCCAGGCTACTCTGCTGGGCAGAAATAATCCTCTCATTATTAGCTGTTCACTTGACAGGTACATTCAACTGTCAGGCACATGGCTAAGTCATCACATTACATCCAGGGATGTGGGAACTCAACCAGGATGTTTCCACTGGATTTGCAGGCTCAAGAAAACTCCAAGGCTGGAACTCTGGGATACCAGGTCCTACACAAAGTTCACCAGGTATTTTAGCAGGGCCAGGACAGCCAGCGACTGTGAATCGACTGCCTGTCCTGGCTCTACCAGTCACAGTGCTGTACACTTTTCTGCCATGGCCAGTGACTTCAAAAGTTCTACAAAAAACTGCAGAGAGAACCATCAACTCTGATTCTCATTGCACCCCAGTGGCCTTGGTGAGACTGGTACTCAGACCTACTCTAGCTGGCACTGAGCAAACCACTATTCCTGCCAGACAGACTGAACCATCTTCATCAGAGACTGCATTCATATCTAGAGCCTCACCTTGTCCTGATTCCTGAGCATAGACATTTTATACAGGCAGCATATTCAGCAAGAGTAATCTTCACCCTACCTCGGTTGATTGTTGAGGGATAGAAGTTGGAAAGTTCTTGGCATAGATCCCAGTCAATAGATGACAGATTGGCACTGAAGACTCACTACAGTGAGTGTCAGTGGGCATTTGTTCTGAAAAAAGAGAGAGCATCTGTCACAGTCATCTGCCACAGAAAGAAATTGGCCAGCTCAGCTCTTCCGCATCGTGTACAGGTTAATAAATCCACCCTGTCTGCAGTCTGTTAGAGTTTCTTCCACTGAAAAGTACAAGGAGTTTGGAAATTTATTTTTTGACAAGGTGTCCTTTATTAGATCAAGTATCTCCTCAAGTAGCCTGTCACGGGCTGTCAACGGTCAGCCTGTGAATGTCATTGTGACCTGCCTACCTACCTGGGATGAGTTTCGGCCAGTTGGGGAAGAGGCCGTACTCTAATTGATTCCGGATTTGCGCCCCACCTGCTCTATGCTGGATCCCGGCCGCCTGGCTCCTCTTGGGCTGTCAGGGGTTCTTGGGTCTAGTCATTTCCTAGATTGCTGGGTGTTCCTTGAAGGAGGTGGTTTTCTTGTCTGCCTTGAAAAGGACAGTAGTTAGACCCCTTCTGAAAAAACATCTTTGGACCCTGACCCTGGGGAACTACACACCTGTCTCTAATCTTCCCTTTTTGGGGAAAGTTACTGAGAAGGTGGTGGTAGATTGTTGATCACCTGGATAATTTTAACATCTGTGAGCCTTTCCGGTTAGGTTTTCGGACACGTCACAGCATGGAGACCGCAATCATCAGGGTGACAATTGAACTCCTTATGGTGAGAGCGAGGACTTTGTTTTGTCTTGGTCCTTTTAGGTCTGTTGTTATGTAGTTCTCTCCAGTATAGTTTTGTGCTGGTTTGGGCCCTACATAAGTGGGAGAATGCAGCAAGTGGCTCTTGGAAATCACATCTCCAAATCTTCTGTGCTCTCCTGTGGTGTTCCTCAAGGCTCAGTCTTTGTCCCCTGTTCTCTGTGTATATGTTGCCTTTGGGTGAGATTATTAGATAGTATGTGTTGAGTTTTACTGTTACACAGATGATACTCAGCTATATCTATCTGGCACTCCTGATGGAACTCTGTGACATCTGTGTTGAGGAGCTGTCTTGTTGAAATGAATGAATGACTGGATGGCCTCAAACTGGCTGCATCCCAACCCAGGCAACACAGAGTTCATGATCGTTGAGCCGGATAGGCAGAGCCAGCTGTGATGGATGGTATGGTGATTTTTCCTTCATTGGGCAGCTAACCACTTAGAGCTGTAGATATGTTGAAGACTCTTAGGGTCATTTTGGATCACAAGCTGACGCATAATCAGCAGTTATTGGCTGTGGTTTGGTCTGGCATTTACCATCTCTGAAATATCACCAGAATTAAGCCAGATCTAGTCCCAGCTGATCTGGCCATGATTGTTTAGGCCTTTGCCACGTCAAGGCTTGATTGTTGCAATGCTTCATAGTTAGGGTTGTCAGGAGGTTTGTTGCAGTGCCTGCAGCTGGCCCATGATGCAGCAGCCCGGTTGATTGTAAGCCTCCTAGAGGGGTCTCATCTCATTGGTTCATCATTCGCTGCACAGGCTGCCTGTGCAGTAGTGCATCACCTTCAAGATATGCTTTAATACAACATTCAAGACCCTATGTGGTATGGGACCTGACTACTTAAAAGATCTCCAGATTCCATACCACCGATTTTGCTAACCCGATGCCGGTATGCATTCTGTCCCTACCTCGCCTTTGAGACAATCTGGGAACAGGGCATTTGGCATGGCTGCTCCTTTGCTTTAGAATGCCTTTCCTACAAATGACCGATCAGCTCACATGGTGGAGGCCTTCAAGACCTCCATGAAGACTTATCTATTTCAGATGGCTTTCCTAGATACTTTTTAGTTTTAATTATGTTAAGTACGTATCTATATTTGTTTAATGTTGATCATCCTGCTGTTTGTCTGTTTGCTTTGATTGTGAAGTGCCCTGAGCTTTCATGAAAGGGTGCTCTAGAAATAAAATTTGCCTTGCCTTTGCCTAGCCTTGATGCACTCTCAGAAACTCCCTGTGAACAAGACCTTACAGGAGAGAACAGGATAACATTCTGTACCAGGTGTAACCCCTTGTAGATCAAACTCTTAACTGCTTTTCTGTCCATTGTCTTGGAACTTCTGTAGCGTGGATCAGACAAAGGTTGTCCTTTAGCTCCCTGAAGGTGCAGCTGGTGTCCCTGTCGACAGAGGTTCAGCAGCATTGTATTCTCTAGGATGACACCTGGATGTGGTACAATTTCTAAAAGGCTGTAGCCGAGATGTGTGCACACACACACACACACACACACACACACACACACACACACCACCCCTTCCCCGAGGCTCTAATGGATCCCCCATTCAAACCTCTCCACACCACAAGGTGTCCCGGAAGTTACAATCCCTTGAGGTCCTTTTCCAACTGGCTATCTGCTCGGCCAGGGAGGATTAGGTTTTTTTTTTGTATTTAAATTTTTCTTGAATTTACACACAGAAAAAACATTAACAAACAGTATGTACATCTACATTTATCAGATTACAAGCATTGCATGACAGGACTCTGGACCGATAGTTGTTGGCTAAGACTAGAAAGTCATATAATGTTACAGTGTGTGAGCGCTATTCTTCAAAATGCTCTTCATAGTTAATAAACTCCATTTAAAATTCTAAATCATGGAAGCGATTAGTAAGACATCTAAGTGTTTTTGATTATCAAAGCATATAGAATATAGTGTCTAGAGACACGAAAATCATACCTGGGGTTTGTCTTGTATCTTTTTCTCATCTAACCACTGGACAGCAGACAAACTGACGAAACGGACACAGAGACGCACAGTGTTCCTAAGGAGAAAAGTGAACAAATTTATTAAATGTAGTATACCTATAATCTCAAAGGTCTAAGACAGGAGTATTAGTAGGGCTCGAGCTCAGTTGCATGAGGAGCCATATTTATTTATTTTATTTTATTTTTTTTTATTTAGTTTTTCACAAGGACAAAGTTTCCCTCTGTTTCCCCAGGGTGCCCTCGTTTTTTCCCCAAGGTCATATCCAGTTTCCACAGAAATCAGGAAATGGCACTGCCATTCCTTTGTCCAGACCCAACGAATGCCAAGCAGGAGAGGCTTTATTCTCTAGATAAGCAAAAGGCCCACAGAATTGACCTTAGACGCAGAACAGGCAGACTTTTGTTCGGTCCAAGAGAAGAAAGGGTCTGCCCCAATAAACTTGTCATTACCACAGCCAAAAGGCTGTGTGCCACCGTCAGACTAGCTTACTCTACCCAGGGCACCTCCACGCCATCTGGGGTTCAAGCACATTGCGCAAGGGCTATGGCTGCCTCTTATGCAGAGCATGCTTCAGTATCTTTAGAGGACATTTGTAGAGTAGCTTCCTTGATCTCCGTCCTCACATTTCCATGAATTACTGCCTTGATGTGCTCAGCTCTGCTGATGGCGCATTTAGCAAGCGACTGCTGAACTTGGTTGTCCAGCTTTGACCCTCCCAGTTTTTAGTGCTGTATTTTACTGTGTGGTATCCTCTGTCTTGTATTGCAGATTCCGTAGTTCCCTTTTTTCTTATGGAGTTCATATATTTTTTGTTTAACATTAAGTGTGGTTGTTTCTCACTCTTTCTCAGTGATTTTGTGTTACAGAATTTGACAGAGGGTTGGACTGAGGGAGTCCGGAAAGCAGTGTGTCCCAAGACTTCTTTCCGAATTTTTCATCCATAGAGATCCTATATATGTAAAAGTAGAGGGGACATCGTGTGTTATTTCTGGGGAAGTCAGTCGCCATATGCAAGTTATTCACTTTCTTTTACATTAGAGAAGTAAATCTAAACAGTCACATGATGCTCTCTCGAGTTTGTATATATTTATATCTATATGTATATTAGATCTTTATGGGTTCACCTGTCCTGACTAGCAAGGGAGGACAGCTCACACCAGCTGCTGACTGCCTAGGGACTGACCTTACACACAGCCTATATTACTGGTAAGGAAACATAATCTGCCTTTCAGGGTCATACAGTGAGCATGCAGCGGTGGTGGTGAGAATCAAACCTTGGTCTTCAGGTTTACAGCTCTGCAGAACTATCTTTTTTAAACTTTCTTTATTTTGTTGCATCTCAGTAAGTACAGAAAAGACACAGTATACAGTATTTGAACAGTCACAAGAACAGTTCATATATTCACATGTGGTGCAACAGTCCTTTACTCACCTGGGTGTCCTGGGCAAGCTGGGAGTTGTTCCTAGAGCCTTACACTTCCAAGGATATGAGCAACCATTTCTAACCCCCCACCCCCAACCCCGTGAACATGTAGCACCCTGACCAGTCCCATCTGCCCCCCTGTAGCCGACCTGTACTGCTGGGATCTGCTTAGGTTATGTCTGCCAGACTAGTCTGGTGCCCAAGTGGCTATTCTGTCTGTTATGGCCTCATCCTCTGATTCACAGTCACTTTCCTCCTCCTACTCTGAGACTTCATCCTCCTGTGATAATTCCCACCTTGTCCATCTAGTTATGAATGCCTTCATCCTGTCCTGTATGCAATACTGCCTTCATAGTGTAGTGCCCACATTGTTTATGAACTGTATCAAAAGTGCATGACTTTTGTCCTCGTCAGCTTTGTATTCCACCTCAGTCTTGTTCCCCTTCTGTTGTTGATTTAATCTGAATATGCATTTGCATCAGGAAAGGATGCAGATCTAGAGTCAGACTGCCACCCCATGAGATTGTACAGATCCTGCAGCTGCTGTTAATCCTGGAAAACAAGCCACTGCTCCACTGTTTTTCTGTCTGCATTATGTGTTATTGCTTTACTGTAAACATCCTATTTTACCTTGCCTTTCTACAGTATTGTGTTTTCCAATTTTTTTTCAAAGGTATTTGGAAGAAACTTCATATTGTTTGTTGTTATTGGAAGTCTAGAAGAAATGCAAAACAAAGCAGTGGTGTTCTTTGTATTTTACCTCTGGAGCATGATTGAAATTTTCAGGTAGGTTTGGTTTTATCTGAAGGAAGTAGTACTAGCAGAAGAGTCGCTGTAAAATTTAACAGTGGTTTTGCATGATCTTCAGCTCAAGACTTTTGTAAAATTTAACTGTGGATCTTTCTTCGAGGGGGCTCTTGCAGCAGGACTAAGCCGCCAGGTGCTAGGACCACGTGGAAAACATCTAGCTAGCAGTCTACAGCTGGGGACCGCCCCTGATGTCGGCACACTGACACCCGTCGTGTAGTATAAAAGGGGCGGTCATCCAGCCCAACATCAGTTCTTTTCCCATCGACCCGCTCAAGTCGAACCTCCACAGATGGACGTTTCAGTTGACCACTATTTTACTCGCGCTTTTTACCCACAGTTTATTTTCTTTTCTTCAACAAACATCGTTTTTTCTGTGTTCTTCAAATTATGCTGGGAGTCAGGTGATCCTGGAAGGACTGCAGAGTGGATTCCTTTTTCTTTTTCCTTTTTTTCTTATTGTCTTTTTACCGCCTCGGCTTCGGGGTGGTCCTATGGTTCCCCTCTTCAGGCGCCCTTTTCTCAGCTGCTGCCCCGGACCCAGTCAGAGCTCGAACCTTTCACCTCCATCCCAGGTCACTTCACAGCAGGATTTATCCCAGACACCTACGGAGACCTGGAGGCCAGGGGCTGAAGGGGAGCTGACTTAAGTGAGTCCGCTGTGGCGCCAATGATGTTTGCCGTCACTTGTGCCAGAGGATTTTTTTTTTTTTTGTCCCTTAGTCCGTCTTCCCCCATGGAGCGAGCATGCAGTGGCATCAAGGACGCCTCCCTAGCGCATGCTCACCTGCAGCACGCCTGATGCCTGCTGCCAGCCCACATTGATCCCCGAGTCTGCACCAGCCCCCAGCCACCGCCAGGAGCCAGTGGCTCAGCAATCCCCCCCCCCAAAGGAGGAGAGCCTCCCCCCGGCCAACCCTCGAAGACTCAAGGTCACTCCTAAACCCGGGTTGTCTGCATGGGAGGAGGTAAGGTGCCAGCGCTTCAGCCCTCTAAGCCACCGGGCCGGATGCAGAGTGGGTTCCTGACTCAGGGTGTCACAGATGCAACAAGAGCTGAGGCAATTCTTCGTCTGGTGCTCACAAATGGGGAGCATGTACAGGAAATAATGATCAGGGTGCCACTGGGTAGAAGTGACCATTGTACGGTGTGGTTCCAGGTGGATATGGGCAGGGAAAGCATCCCGACTAAGACAGAAATCTTGGATTTCAGGAGGGCGGAGTTCTGGAAAATGAGCGAAGCACCAAGGAGCCACCTGGCCAGCATCAGAGCAGATATGGGGGTGGACCAAAGGTGGTCCATCATTAAGGAAGGAATACTGGTTGCCACTGATGAGTGCTTTAGGCTCAAGGGTAAGAACACAAGGGCCAAAGCGCCCAGCTGGTTCAGTTGTGGGGTTCCCCAGGCAGTAAGAGAAAAGAGGGTGGCCTATAGAAAATTCAGGAAGACCAAGAGAAAGGTGAATAGGGAAAATTACCTTAAGTGTAGCTAGTGAGGCAAGTAAGGAAGTCCGGCAAGCAAAGGCACAAAAGGAGCTGCAGATAGCGGACCGAATTAAGAAGGGGGAGAAGGCTTTCTTTCACTGTATAAGTGAGAAAAGGGACAAGAAGGAAGGGATTGTTAGGCTTAAGAAAGGGGAGGAGTGGGTGGAGGATAATGGAGGGGGAAAGCATAGATACTAAATGAATACTTCTGTCTTCACCAGGGAGAAGGACGGACCAGTGCATTCAGGAGGGAAAAGAAGGGCAGGGCAGAGGGAAATACAGATGTTGTGATAGAGGAGGATAGAGTGAGGGAGGGGCTGCTGGCATTGAAGATGGACAAATTACTAGGCCCGGACAGAGAACATCCAAGGGTACTAAGTGAACTGGCTGAGGAGCTGGCAGAGCCACTGGCAGACCTATTTAATAGTTCACTAGAGTCAGGCGTGGTACGGCAGGACTGGAGAACAGCACATGTAGTGCCCCCTCCACAAAAGCTGTACCAAGGATGACCCAGGGAATTACAGACCAGTCAGTCTGACCTCCATTGTGGGCAAGCTCATGGAGACCATACTAAAGGAAACGTTGGTGGCATATCTAGAGAAGCGTGGTCTCCAGGATGCGAGGCAGCATGGGTTCATGGGGGGGAGATCGTGTGAAATGAATCTGATTGACTTCTTTGACTGTGTCACTATGACAGTAGACAGGGCCAAGCAGTTGATTTCAGCAGGGCCTTTGACTCTGTGCCCCATAAAAGGTTGATCAGGAAGTTGGTGGATCTCAGGATTGGGGAACAGATGGCCAGATGGGTGGAAAACTGGCTGAGGGATAGAACCCAGAGGGTGGTTGTGGGGGCAGAGTTATGTGGCACCAGAGAGGTAACCAGTGGGGTCCCACAGGACTCGGTACTTGGGCCGGTGTTGTTCAGTGTCTTCATTAATGACATTAGGGATGGCATTAAGGGCAAAATGTGCCTATTTGCGGATGACACCAGGCTCTGCGGGAGAGTGGACACAGCTGAAGGGATACAGGACCTACTGGATGATCTGGAAAAGCTGGGGAGGTGGTCCAAGATCTGACAGATCGGCTTCAATGCCAAGAAATGCAAAGTTATGCATATTGGAGCCAAGAATCCTAGGACAGCGTACTACCTGGGTGGAGTCCGAATAGCTGCATCAGAGGAGAAGGACCTGGGAGTGATAATCACTAGTGACCTGAAGCACTCCACGCAGTGCAAGAAAGCAGCAGCAAAGGCAAACAAGATGCTGGGATACATATCTAGGGGGATCAGTAGTAGGAGAGAGGAGGTTTTACTGCCGTTGTACAGGTCCCTGGTATGGTCTCATCTAGAGTATGTAGTTCAGTACTGGTGCCCACACCTCAAAAAGGACATTAAACTGCTGGAGATGGTCCAGAGGAGGGCTACAAGGATGGTAGCAGGTCAGCAGGGTAAGACATATGAGGAGAGGTTGAGGGCACTGAACATGTACTCCCTGGAAGACAGGAGAGAGACAGGGGACATGACTGGGACCTTAAAGTACTTGAAAGGGATAAATAAGGTGGATAAGGAGAGTCTCTATAAGCTGAGTGGCAACCACAACACGAGGGGCCATAGTTTTAAGCTGGAGGTTTAGGAGGGAGGCCAGGAAGCACGTCACAGAGAGGGTGGTGGACACTTGGAATGCGCTGCCAGAAGAGGGGATCTCACTGAAGACAGTGGGCAGCTTTAAAGAGCAGGTTTCTACTTATGGACGCTCTGTCCCCCTTAACTGATTAGTAGCCACCCTCGGTTTGTGGTGATCCTTCTGAGGTGAAATTTTCTTAGCAGTATATGATTGCATTTAGACTCGTAAAAAGCAGGAGACCAGACCGCAGCCAAAATGCCCCGACTTCCCTGTACTGGAGGCATGCCCTCCACTGACGTTTATGATGTCAGTACTGGAACTGCGTGGGCGCTCCATGACTGTAATGGGGATTTTTTGTTCATCTTCGAAATACTTCTAAGTGCCAGTTTAATAAAAAACATTGCTCAACTAACAGGACCTGGCGAGGAGCTGGCAGAGCCACTGGCAGACCTATTTAATAGTTCACTAGGTCAGGCATTAGTGCGGCAGGACTGGAGAACAGCACATAGTGCCCCTCCACAAAAAGCTGTACCAAGGATGACCCAGGAATTACAGACCAGTCAGTCTGACCTCCATTGTGGGCAAGCTCATGGAGACCATACTAAAGAAAGCGTTGGTGGCATATCTAGAGGCGTGGTCTCCAGGATGCGAGGGCAGCATGGGTTCATGGGGGAGATCGTGTGAAATGAATCTGATTGACTTCTTTGACTGTGTCACTATGACAGTAGACAGGGCCAAGCAGTTGATTTCAGCAGAGACTCTGACTCTGTGCCCCATAAAAGGTTGATCAGGAAGTTGGTGGATCTCAGGATTGGAGAACAGATGGCCAGATGGGTGGAAAACTGGCTGAGGATAGAACCAGAGGGTGGTTGTGAGGCAGAGTTATGTGGCACCAGAGAGGTAACCAGTGGGGTCCCACAGGACTCGGTACTTGGGCGGTGTTGTTCAGTGTCTTCATTAATGACATTAGGGATGGCATTAGGGCAAAATGTGCCCTATTGCGGATGACACCAGGCTCTGCCAGGAGAGTGGACCAGCTGAAGGATACAGGACCTACTGGATGATCTGGAAAAGCTGGGAGGTGGTCCAAAGATCTGACAGATGCGACTTCAATGCCAAGAAATGCAAAGTTATGCATATTGGAGCCAGAATCCTAGAGACAGCGTTACCTGGGTGGAGTCCGAATAGCTGCATCAGAGGAGAAGGACCTGGGAGTGATAATCACTAGTGACCTGAAGCACTCCACGCGGTGCAAGAAAGCAGCAACAAAGGCAAACAAGATGCTGGGATACATATCGGGGGATCAGTAGTAGGAGAGGAGGTTTTATACTGCCGTTGTACAGGTTCCTGGTATGGTCTCATCTAAGTATGTAGTTCAGTACTGGTGCCCACACCTCAAAAGGACATTAAACTGCTGGAGATGGTCCAGAGGAGGGCTACAAGGATGGTAGCAGGTCAGCAGGTAAGACATTGAGGGAGGTTGAGGGCACTGAACATGTACTCCCTGGAAGACAGGAGAGAGACAGGGGACATGACTGGGACCTTAAAGTACTTGAAAGGATAAATAAGGTGGATAAGGAGGTCTCATAAGCTGGTGGCAACCACAACACGAGGGGCATAGTTTTAAGCTGGAGAGGTTTAGGAGGAGGCCAGGAAGCACGTCACAGAGGGTGGTGGACACTTGGAATGCGCTGCCAGAAGGGGATCTCACTGAAGACAGTGGGCAGCTTTAAGACGAGTTTCTCTTATGGGCTCTGTCCCCCTTAACTGATTAGTAGCCACCCTCGGTTTTGGTGATCCTTCTGAGGTGAAATTTTCTTAGCAGTATATGTGCATTTAGACTCGTAAAAAGCAGGAGACCAGACCGCAGCCAAAATGCCCCGACTTCCTGTACTGGAGGCATGCCCTCCGCTGACGTTTATGATGTCAGTACTGGAACTGCGTGGAAGTAGCTCCATAGACTGTAATGGGATGTTTTTATAGTTCATCTCGACTTCTAAGTGCCAGTTTTAATAAAGAAAGTTATTGCTCAACCAACAAGGACCTTGATAGTTGAGCGGTGGCTTTCTTTTATTAAAACTGGCACTTAGAAGTATTTAAAGATGAACATAAAAAACATCCCAATTACAGTCTATGGAGCGTGCCCCGGCGCAATTCCAGTACTGACATCATAAAACGTGCCAGCCTGGGGGTGTGCCTCCAGCATAGGAAGTCAGGGCATTTTGGCTACGGGTCCGGGTCTCCGTTTTTACGAGTCTAAATGCAATAAATATACTGCTGAGAAAATTACACCCTCAAAAGGGTCGCTAAACTGGAGGGTAAGCTACTTAATCAGTTAAGAGGAGAGATAGCGCCCATAAGTAGAAACCTGTTCTTTAAGAGAGGCTGGGATAGGGATAGGGGGAAGGTAAGGGTCATGGGTAGGGAGGATGGGAGGAGGGGGGAGAGAGAGAGGGCAGGGACAGTAGCTCAAGCTGTGGACCCTGCAATATGAGCAGATTAGAAAGACCAAATGGCCTTCTTCTGCTGGCTTCTTCATATGTTCGTATGATTATGTATTGTATTGTTCTTTGACCTTGTGTGATGCAGGTCCACCTTGTAAATGAGCTTGCTCAATGGTGTTCGCCTGGATAAAGACTTGATTGATTGATATGTAAAATATCTGAGGAAGTCCCCTATACACATAAAATATTACTATCTCAGGGCTTAACAAACTCATAACGCCCTTGTTTGTGGCTGTGTGATTTAGTTAGCTCATTGGTGGTAATATTTTCTTGTATATCGCATTTACCTAGGAGATATTCTCTTTCTCTTTCTCTCTCTCTATATATATATGTATATGTATATTTATTTATTTAGATTTTGTTTACCAGGTAAGCCCTCTGAGACCAAAGATCCCTTTTTCAGGGGCGACCCGGGGTTGAGTACACCAACCACTTCACATTAGGATACAATAAGACAGTTTCAAAAATACATACACAGTTTGTACATGAGGCAAGGGAACAGTAAGACAGTGTCAGCGTACATACAGTAAGAAACAGTGCCAGAGTACATACATTGGCAGTGGGGTACATTTGCCTACAGAGATATTAGCTTTAGAGGTTAGCTAGTCCAGAGGGAGCAAGAGTTTTGTCTGTTACCAATTTAGAGTACATATACTCAACATATGTATTTTCATCTTCAGGGGTGAAGGAGCAGGACCTTAAATCATGAGTGTCAGAGCCACGAGTGAGTTATGAAAGTCCTGCTACATAGAAACATAGAAATTGTGAGTAGATAAGGATTGCTAGGCCCATCCAGTCTGCCCTTAAGCCCTACACTTGTATACAGCCTTTGACCCTATCAGGGCAATGGCTTTTCTCCTCTCCTACCGCCTCTAAGGTTCCTTTATGCCTGTCCCAGGCATGTTTAAATCCCTCCACTGTCCTCGCTCCCACCCCTCCTGTGGCAGGCTGTTCCATATATCCACCACCCTCTTCGTGAAGAAAAACTTCCTCACATTTCTCCTCAACTTGCCTCCTTCCAATTTCGTATCGTGTCCCCTTGTTCTTGTACACTTTCTGTATTAGAAGATGTTGCCCCCCTGCACCTTGTTTATACCGTTAAGGTACTTGAATGTTTCTGTCATGTCCCCCCAATCCCTCCTCTAGCAAGTATATATTGAGGTCCTTTTTTCTCTCCTCATATGTTTTCTAGTGCAAGCCCTGTACGATCTTTGTCGCCCTTCTCTGGACTGTCTCCATCCTGTTGATGTCTGCTGCTTCATTAGTGATGCTAAACTATGTATTTTGAGTCAGACCATTGCATATTCAGTTTATACAACATCAGATCTGCTTTGAAGATACCTCTTTCATCAGGACACACTTAAGGAACTTTTAGTCACCAGGCACTAGGACCACATGGAAACTTCTGCAAGTAGTCCACCAGAGGCCGCCCATCAGATGTCGGCTGCTATGTAAAGGTTCTCTCCTCAGTTCTTTTCCCGCCATTGACCATACTCATTGGACTGCTGATGGAGGTGCCGCCACAATTGCTGCCGCTTTATTTTTTTCTATATAGCAAAGCAGTCACTTTAACAAGTGATTTTTGACAACCTGTATTTCATCAAAGGAACCGTCAAAACTATTCTGGTATTGTAAATGCAGTAAGAAGATTTACACCAGTGATTCTCACAACCTCTGCATCTGTTGCTTTGGCCCAGACCACAACATGCAAGCCTGTCTGATCTGCAGGGGTTTCAATGCTGCCACAAGATGACGCAGAATAGGGTCCCTAGAGGAGCACCTATTAAAACAGCTGGTAGCGTGTGTGGAGTAGGAGCTCCAGTAAAAGAGCACCGCCGCCTCACCAGCCCACTATTCCGGGTTCAGATCTTCAAAATCCTGGGAAGAGTTAATCAGGAGTCATAAACAGAAGCACCAGGAGAAGGGGCAGAAAACCTCCCCAGTGCATTCCAGGTTGCTCCTCTGCACAGCAGGTACGACTTCCACTGTGCCGACGACTGCTTCAGGAGTGACACCCGACTATCAACATAACTCCCAGGTTGGGGCATGGCGTTGGCTCTACGTGGCATAATATGACTGGTATGTCACCATCAGCATCAGGGGCTCTGCCTCCTCTGTCGACTTCTATCAGCTCACCCGTTGACCACACGAGCCCCAATGTTCAGGACATACTGTCATGCTTTACAGACATGCTTACACACGTACTGCCTCCTCCTCCTGTGCCAGGAGGCCCGTTGATGAGACATACTACTTAACCCCCGCAAGGATGCAATAAGGCCACACCTCAGCTACTGTAGCATCACCAGTTCCCTGGCCAGTGCTCCTCATACCCATTGACCAGACCAACGATGATTTAAAATACAGTCCTGATTTAATAGTGAAGGAAGAGGAAGACCCTGAGGACTGTGTTGTATGTCCCTATAAGAAGGGCCTATTCTGCTGTGTCCACCTGCAGTGAGGATTCAGTGGTCCCTACCCCGAGGGCTCAGTTTTCCACACCATGATGCAGCAGTTGCAGGCTGCCATGGGTTTTGGTTTAGAGGAGCAGGATACCACCAAGAAAAATGTAATATTTTTCTTGGAGTTACCTGATGCTCCCCCTATTGTGGTGCCACCTTTGCTGCTTGGCATAGGCCGAATGTCATTTCAGCCATATCAAGAAAAGTAGATAAAATGTATATGGCTCCCTTGGGGAAACCCTTTTTGCCAGCCAACCGAGCAGACTCTGTGGTCATCAGTGCTGCCCATGATAGATCCACAGCACCTAAACACCTGAGCTCCCTCCCTCCTGATAAAAAATCTAGGAGGTTGAATGTGCTAGATAAGAGGACATTTGCCTCAGCCTCCTTGGGCCTTGAAATTGCTATCAGGCCCACATGGTCAAGTACCAGAATACTCTCTGGAGAAAGGCCAAGACCAGCTGCATAAGTTTGCCTGAGACTACCCCCAAACAGGAGCACCTAAAGGCTCTCACAGCTGGAGCTGATGTGGGAAAGCACCTGATTTATATGGCCTATGATGTTTCCAATGCCTCTATCATGGTGACTGCCTCGGGCATATGTCTAAGGAGGTACTCCCAGCTTAGGGAGGCAGGGTTTGAGAATGACATACAACAGTCCATTCTCATTGCCCATTTTAGAGGATATAAATTATTTGGCTTGTGATGTCGAGGATATCATTTCTAATCTTCAGGCCTCGGGCAGGATCCTGAAGTCTGTACACTCCCTCTACCATACACAACCAAGGGGTAGGCAGAGGGTACCTTTTTGCCAGCTGGTGCTAAACACCATCCAGTCGCCAGACAGCAAGGCAAGGGAACAGAAGCCTTGCCTACCCCAGGAACCACCCCAGGTGCTCATTCAAAAGCCCCTAGAGGTAGTGGCACAGCAGGAGACTCCACAACTGGCTCTGCCTGACTCCTTGTACACCCCCAACCACCATTACCTCCAGGGATGATTGTAGGGGTCGTCTCTCCTTGCACCTTACTCAGTGGAAGGGGGTAACATCAGATACCTGGGTCCTGGAAATCATAACACAAGGTCGTGGACTTCCGGTGGAATCATGGTGGCGTAAGCACATGGAGATCGAGGTCCCTTACAGCATCGAATTAAAAAAACAAGCTCTCTCTCCCATATTTAGATAAAAATACGTCTTGAACTAGAACCTTTTACCTGTAGATAATGCGGGAGAGACATTGCAGTTAATTATTCAAGCCTCAGATGTTATGGCGCGCCAGGAAAGAAACAGTTTTCAAACTCTGCTAAATCTCCCCGAGAACGAAGACGGCAGCCTGTTCGACAGCGACACCTCCTCTCACTCAGCCTCTCAGCCAGTCAGAAAATGGGGCAAGAGGAGCAATAAAAAAAGGACATCGTCAATAGAAAACTTACCCTCAGAGGCTTTTCTTTCTGCTATTTCGGAATTCAGGTCTGAAATGTGAGATGCTCTACGAGATATTCGCACTGATCTTGGGGAATTACAGGCTAAGGTTACCGAGGCTGATGCTCAGATTTCGGACAACACTTCTAAAATTACACAGCTGGAACAAGCAGTTTGTTCTCTAGCTTGGGAACAGCTAAACTTATCCTTGAGACAGGAGGACGTGGAAAATAGGGGGTGCCGCAAAAACATCAGACTCTACAGGCTGCCTGAGGGAGAGGAGGGCAATGACTCCAATGCCTTCGCGGATTATTTCTTACGTTTAACCCTGGATTTGGACCCAGAATTCCAAATCGACATCGAGAGGACTCATCGCGCACTTGGGTCTCGTCCCTCTAAACCCAACGCCAGACCGAGATCTTTCGTTATCAGATTTGGTAGCTTCTCACAAAAGGACTAAATCTTGACTAAAGCATGGCGCAAACAGAAGGTCCTGTTGGGTGAACACCGCAGCCTGTTTGACAATGATTGTGCCCCAGCATCCCAGTGGTCTAGAAGGGATTATTCCCCCCTGTTTCCTCTCTTGAGAGCAAATAATCTGAAATTCTGCACCCCTTATCCGGCAAAGCTGGTGATTCTTCTCCCTAATGGCCCTATTGTATATAATTCAGCGTCGGAGGCCAAATCAGACTTACTTCAAAGAGGGATAATATAGGACAAGGATTTTAAAGCGATATCAAGGGCCGGGCGGTCGCTCTCAGGACACTAATCTCGGGACCCCGATCAAGCAAATACAGGAGACCAAAGGATTCAAACACTACTTAATAAAGTGAAATCTCTCAGAAATCCAACTTTATATCCAGTCTGAAGGCTAAGTACATTATGAAGGGCCCTCTGTTATATTGGGGGATGGGTTTTGGGGGGGGGTTGCTTACTGTTAGCCTGCTAGCGTGTTTGAGGGTTGAGAGTGAGCTACAGTTCCTTTAAGGGCAACATTACTTTAGTATACAGAGTCCACATTCATTATAAGGCTACTATATATGCCCTAAGGAATGCTTGGCTTTCCCTTCATTAGCCGTGGGGTATTTTGTTATTTCCCCCCTAAGGCCTTATTCCCAGATCTAGGCCCCTTCTCCTTGGGGTTTCTTTCCAATCCAGAAGCGTTCCTCAACATCAGGAACAAGTTGGGCTTACTGATCAACATCAAAAAGGGGGAACCTGTTTATGAGAATGATCGGATCGGAACTTTGGTTATTAGACATTGCAGTCAGACATGGGTGGAGTCTTATTGTTTGGATTTATGGATGGATCTTTAAATAATCTAAGTCCCACAGTTAATAAATAGACCATCAGACAAATTTCACCTAGCCATCCGGATCCCTGAAAAGATTTTAACGGGCTATGCCCGTGGTTAAACCCATTAGTTCCCCTTTTCTTGTAGTTACTTAATGAGTAACCTTAGAACATAGTCCTATTGACTGCTGCATCCCTCCCCTGTGAATATCCTCGTGGATATCATTCTTTTTGGGGCTTTTGTGCTTTGTTTTTATGAGTTTGGTTGGGTTTAGCATATCAACATTAGAAGGCACAGTATGTACTATAAATAATTACAAGGGATGTTCCCGCCCCCTTTTTTTTTTTAACTAGGCTTGATTCATTGGCTCGATGTGCAGGGAGCTCTCCTCTGTTAACTTGGAGGGTTACCTTATGGTTTGATGCCATTTTAGGAGTTATATTCCACCAATACAGGAATAGGTCCCTATAGGACCTAATTCCTAGAGAGGGAGTTCCCTCTCGTGTGGGCGGAGACCCACATTCTGTGGATCGTTTCCCACTTACCTGGGAGGAAGTTTTCTTCTCCTCAGGACTCGGGTTGGAGATGGACAAATCTCCCCCTATTGTGGAAGACCACCTGTATATAGTTCTTCCCTTGGGGAACTTTTTGATTCTAAATGTTGCTATTAAGTTAGTCTCTCTTACACTGTCTTATTCAACTTTTATTGTTAATTTTAAAAATGGATGATGACAGATTCTTTTTTAATGTAGTTGGTTACCCGCATCTGGATGGATGGGTTGCTCCCGACAGGGCTGATACCTTTAATGAAGCCACTCTCTCCGGCATTGCTGTGTTTGGTCTAATAAGACCACTGGAGTTAGAATGGTATACAATACAAAAAATTATTTTTAAGACTTCCCCCATACGGGATCCAATGCCTCCATTCTTTATAATTGCACCTCCTTCTATAGGGGATTATGGTTAACCCTCCAGTGAAAATTTTCTCCCAGAATGTGAATGGCTTACACTCACCTATTAAACGGTATAGGATCATGCAACACTTAGGGAAACAGAGCGCAGACTTGTATTTTTTACAGGAGTCTCATCTCTCAGTGTTGGAACATTCTAAGTTACACTGGGGAGGTAGATATTCAGTGATCGCATCCTCCTACCCAAGGGGACGCAAAAGGGATACCTTAATTCTAGTCCCATCTTCAACCCTACTGGGAGGCAGTATAGTGCAGTGGTTTAAGGCTCTGAGCTGCAAATCTGGAGACCTGGGTTTGAATCCCACAGCCCCACTTGCATACTGTGTGACCCTGAGCAAGTCACTTAACTTCCCTGTGCTCCCAGGTTGCACCTGTAAGCAAGCTTTCAGTTTAGTGCGTCTCACGTGGTTAAACAATTGGGGGGGAAGATACAAGACACTTATTTAGATCCTATGGGAAGATATGTGATTCTTACAGGCTCGCTTTACTCTCGAACAGTGACCCTGGTTAATGCCTGTCTTCCTCCCCAGACGTCATTCCCAGTGGTACGAACGTTTGCACAGAAAGTGATGGAGAGGCTCAAGGGAATACTAATTATGGGGTGGGGACTTTAACATCCCTTTTCATCCACACCTTGATTCCTCTAATCATAACTTAACTAGACTTTCTGGAGTTGCCAAACATTTAAAGGGGAATTTTGCCAATTTAGGTATCGTGGACGCATGGCAGAGACTTTTTCCATCAGTTCCAGGCTATACACATTTTTCCGCAAGACATGGCACCTACTCCAGTTTGGACTATTTTTTTTAACAACAGTGGAACATTTTTATTTATTTATTTCAATCTAGGATTACAATACCTTTGAGCCGAGGCTCTTTTACAAAGGTTGCACGTCAGCGTGTGCAACAGTCATCATTTTTAGTTACAAACATATAGTCATTGACTTACAGACATGTAATAACCAGTACAAAGACTTGAGCTGTGAGCAAGACACGGGAATGGGGTGGGTGGTGGGGAAGTGAGGGTAGGAGATCGAGGGGGAAGGAGGTGCAGGGGGTAAGGGGGAGTACGGAGGTGGTTGGGGCGGGGGCAGGAGTGGAGATACGGGGGGAGGTGGGCGAGGGTGGGAGACAGTGCAGCCAGGGGGCCTTGTCGAGGGAATATGACAGGTAAGGTGCTAGGGGTGCAAAGACTGATTGTAAGTGCTGGGTGCTAGGGCATTTGAAGCTGGAACGGTGGAAATGTTAAGATGGGCAATCGCAGGATACAAGCAGTGAAAGGCACAGCTTGGACTTGAAGAGGCCGAGTGTTGGAGCAGTCGCTATGTCACTGCCAAGAGATTTGAGCCAGTTGGATGCCCAATAGGCAAATGATCTTTGTCCTTGGGTCGTGCGACATTGTGGGATATGTAGTAGATGGGAATTGGATCTCCTTGTAGTGACGTTCCTATGTCTAGGCTTAAGGAGGGCACAGACACCAGGTGGGGCCAGACCCATTATAATTTTCTTGGCCGTGATGCAGGTTTGGTATTTTAAGCATTTGTTCAGTTGAAGCCATCCAGATTGGGAATAAAGGTCACATGTGTGGGTACGGCGATGTGAGCCACTGAAGAGACGACAGGCCTTATTCAGGGAGGTTGCAATACGTTTGAGAGCAGAGGTAGTTGCAGACCCATATATGATAAGACCATAGTCTGTGATGCTTACAATGGAGTAGTGCTTCTGGGGTTAGGTGTTTCCTGTGCCGGAATAATATGCCTAACCTCGCGTTGGCAGACTTTGCAACATTGCTGATATGGACACCTTATGAGAGGTGGGGATCAGGGGTGATGCTGAGGTACTTGAACAATTATGTTTGCTCTAGGATGGTTCCTTGTTTGGTTGCAATGGAGAGGTGGAGTTGTTTGTTTTTGTTGTGGGGGCTGCAGAAGACCATAGACTTGTTTTTTTTTCTGATTGAGAAGCAGTTTATGATTTAGAAACCAGGATTCGATGGAGGAGAAGGACTGCTGAAGTTTATTATGTAATTTGATTGGTTCAGGATCCAAGGTGAGGATCACAGCATCGTCGGCATAGAGAATTATTTGTTCTGGGCAGCTGTCCGGTAGTGAGTTTAAGAATAGGCTGAAGAGGAGGGGTCCCAGAATGGAGCCCTGGGGGACTCCCAAGCAGACCGGTCTAGGGTCTGAGAGTGTATCAGCGATTCTTACTGTTTGGGACCATTCTTCAAGGTAGCTCTTAAACCAGCCAATGGAGTCGGTTGACAGCCCAGTGTTCTGAAGCTGGACAAGCAGGAGGCGGTGATTGACAGTGTCGAAGGCTTTAGTTAAGTCAATGTAGATTGAGCGTAGTAGTTCACCGGAGCCAAGTGCATTGTGGATTGCGCCAGTGAATTCAAGTAGGACTGTGGAGGTGCTGTGACCTTTGCGGAACCCGTGTTGTTGCTTGCACAGGATGTTGTATGTATCCAGGTATTCTGTGAGCTGGTCCAAGACTATGCGTTCTAGTGCCTTGGAGAGTGGTGGTAGTAGGGAGATAGGTCTGTAGTTATCGTGGGCAATTTTGTCACCACTTTTATGGATTGGGGTGACAGTGGCAGATTTCCATCTGTCTGGGAACTGGCTAAGGCTGAAGGAGAGGTTGAAAATTCTAGTCAGAGGACTAAGCACTTCATCAAGTGTGAGAGACAGGATTTTGAGATCAAGGGAGTCATTACTGAATCTTGATTTACCAAGGGCTTTGGTTACATATTTGCTTACTTGGTGAGCCTTGACTGCTTTGAAGTAGAAGCCGGGGGAGCTGGTGGGAATAGTGTTCATTGCAGACAGAGGGGCTTCACCATCTTTGAAGTAGTCCTGAGGTAGGACAGCGCTGAGGTCGGTAAAGGCTTTGTTAAAGGTATCCGCAGTGGTTTTTGGGTTGAGGGTTGTGGTTCTGTTGATGTTGAATATTGATGGGGGGTTTTGGGTGGATTCCCGGTGAGTTCCTTTATGTTCTTCCAGAATTCCCTACCATTGCCCCAGGAGTTTGTGAGGCATGCTTATAGTAGGCGGACTTCATTTGCCGGATGGTTTTGGTGCAGTCATTGCGGGCACGTTTGTATTTTTGTATGTTGTTTTGCCTTCCAGAGTTTCTGGCCAGCTCCCATAGGTGGTCTCTTGTTTTTAGCATCCTGAGGAGGTCACCTGCGAGCCAAGGGTTACTCAGTGATTTGACTTTGCGTTTCTTAATAGGGGCATACGTGTCACAGGCCACAGTGAAGATGTTTATGAAGTTGTCAAGGGCAGTGTTTACGTTGGTTGCATTGAAGATAGAGGGCCTCTCTTGACAGAGGAGGTGGGATTTGAGTCGAGGAAGGTGACCACTGGGTAGAACCTGGCTGGTGATAGTTTTTGGTGGTTGTTTGATGAATTTATTTGACCAGGTGCAGCTAACAGGGGAGTGGTCGCTGAGAGAGTTAGGGAGGACATTAGTGTTAGATATCCGCGATGGGTGACTGGTAAGGATCCAGTCCAAGAGTGTGCGGGTCCTGTAATTTTTCCTGGTTGGTGAGTCAACCATTTGTGTGAGGTTCACCGCAGCAGTGGTATCTCTCTGTGCACCAGCATCGGCCACAGGCCATTTGATGTTGAAGTCACCTAAGAGTATGGATTCGGTGTCCGGTGGGAGTGACTTTACAAAGTCAAGAACAGCTGTTAGACCAGTTCCCTGTTCTTTGGGAGGGATGTAGATGGTGGCAACAGTGAGGGTTTTGTTTTGGGCTCTGAGGAGGATTCTCGCTGGCAGTATCTGAGCAGTTGTGGTTTGGAGTGAGGTAATGATGTGGTACCCCTGTATGGAGTCTTTTAGGTAGAGAGCACAGCCCCCACCTCTTTTGGAGAGGGTATCCAGCCTAAAGATGTTGTAGCCAGGAAGGCTGATTGCATGGTCCGGTACTGATGACGTGAGCCAGGTTTCGACAACTGCCAGGATGTCAGGGCTGTGCTAGCTGGTGAAGGCCTGTAGGGCATCCATTTTAGGAAGGAGTCTGCAGGTGTTGATTGATATGAATGAGAGGGCACCCGAAGGCTTGCTCAGATTAATGGCTTTAGAGCAGAATGGAACATCTCGCACTAATTCAAGATATAACGCTAGAGCCCAGAGTACTTTCAGACCACAACCCCTTAATTTTAAAAATAGATTTGAGTAAACAAAAGAGGTTCAGACTCTGGCGGTTTAATGTATCCCTTCTTCGGGATCAAGACTTTCGAGACCACTTTATGAAACATATCCTTCAAGTAATTCAAGAAAATACATCTCCAGAAACCTCTTGTTTTATACAATGGGACGCATTGAAAGCGGTTCTCTGGGGGGAGCTGTTGGAATATGCCTCTCGTAAACAAAAAAAAATGAATGCTAGACTCAAATTCTTGACAGATATCCTAGAGTCATATCAGCTCTTATATAGGGAGGGTGAGGTGACCCTCCAACATAGAATAAGAGGCCTAAAACAGGAGATTCAACAAATATTGGGTTATAGAACTTTCCAGAGCCTGAATTATCTAAAACAATACAATTCTGAGGGTGGAGCTAGGGGAGCAAGGGCTCTGGCGAGAAAACTTAGAGCAAATAAACGAGCTGCAACCATTTTAAAAATAAGACCCAACGCCTCCAATAAAACCACTTATAAAGAAAATCAAATCAGTCACGCTTTTCAACTTTTGTATGAAACCTTATGTAAAGCCCCTCACCAGTCCCAGAATCACTCTGAAGTGATAGCAGCTTTTCTGGACAAACATTCATTACCTAAATTGTCCAAGCATCACATTAAACAGTTAGAATGCCCAATTAGACCTGAGGAAATTTTACTACAGGTCAAAACGCTGAAACCATTGAAATGTTCTGGCCCTGATGGCTTCAGCCCAAAATGGTACAAGGCCTTCATAGCGCAGCTACTTCTCAGCATGCTGGGCAGTGGCTAAGGGTGAGACTCCGCCACCCTCTCGGAACTATGCGGTTCTCTCCCCCTTGTTAAAGCCCGATAAAGACCCCACTCTCCCACAGTCATATTGTCCCATTTCAATTTTAAATGTGGATTATAAAACATTTATGGCCATTTGGGCTAGGCGGTTGGAACCTATACTGACATGCCTTATACACAAAGGTCAATCTGGCTTCATAAAATCAAGGAATACTTTTGATAACCTATGGCGAATTATGTTGTTAATGGAATTTATACATACAAGGAAGATTCCTTCTACAATACTAAGTTTAGACGCAGACAAAGCGTTTGACAAAGTTAATTGGGAATATTTATTTGCCACCCTATCTAAATTTTCTTTTCCTAACATTTTTCTTTCCTGTATGAAAAACATTTACTCTCACCCCAAAGCCTATGTACGAGTTAATGGCTCCTTATCTCAGCCAGTTATGATACAAAGGGATACGAGACAGGGCTGCTCTTTATCCCTGTTACTTTTTGCCCTATATATTGAACTTCTGGCCGAAGCAATACTGAGTAATGCCCGGATTGAGGGCATTCCAGTGGGCCAACGAGAACATAAGGTACTTCTTTCTTTGCCAATGATACACTGATTTCTACCATAGCCCCAGAAACCTCCCTCCCGGTGCTCTGGGAAACCTTGGACCTTTTTGGAGCAGTTTCAGGATTTCAAGTAAATATATCCAAAACAGATCTCCTTTCATTAAACTTCTCTCCGTCCCTAACCCTTAAAAAGAAATACCCTTTAAAATGGTTATCAGACCAAGATTAAATATTTGGGAATCCATATACCAAAAAAATTAGATAACCTGGAATTATTAAATTATGAACCATTATCAATAAAAATTCAATCAGAACTGGCTCATTGGTCTAAATTACCACCAAGCTTCTTTCAAAGAATTGAAACAATCCATATGATTATACTACCCAAACGTTTGTATTTATTTCAGAATGTTTCCACCTTTCCTTCCAAATTCTACTTTCAATCATGGGATAAAATCATCTCTAATTTTATTTGGAACGGCCAACGCCCTAGAATTAGGATGTCTCTATTGCAACTTCCGGTTCCTCAGGGCGGTGCCAACCTTCCAAACTTGAAATTCTATGCCATGGCTTCCTTTTTCAGAATATCAGCCTTTTGGGTATCCTCGACATATGAGGCCCCCTGGAAAGAGCTAGAATTTGTCGTTAATGATTTGTACAACGTCACCAAGGTAACATTTTCTACGGCGTCTAGGACAGTGCCTATAAGAGATTACACTCCCTTTACGGCACAGATTGTAAAACTATGGTACAAGTTAAAAACATGTAAGGGTTTTAGAGCACTTTTTTTCTTATACGCAAATTTCAGGAGATGATAGGTTTCTTCCATCTACTGTATCATTAATCATAAGTTTGTAAACTGGAGAAGATTGGGTCTTCAATTTTTTAGGCAATTCCTGTGTCATATGGGCATCGTCCCTTTTGAAACTCTAAAAGCAACTTACGGCCTAACCGACACAGACATTTACAGGTAAACCCAGGTTAAAAATTATATTCTAAGACAGAGAGAGGTGGAAACAAAATTACCTGACCCCATCCCCATGGCATGGACATATATAGAAGACCATATAAATGGACATATATGGGGACACCAAGTGGGACATATCTATAAAATACTCAGGGAGGGGATGGGCGATTCCTCACTCACTATTCTAAATAGCTGGTGTAAGGATTTGGCCAAAGATATATCAGAACAAGATTGGTTACGGGCATCTCCTTTAGCATGTAAAGTAACACACTCCACGAAATGGCGGGAGTTTGCCTGGAAATGCTGTAGTCGTTTTTTTCGGTCGCCGGCTATCCTAGCGAAATGTCTACTGTCCAGCTATGGCAGATGTTGGAGGAATTGTGCATGTACATATGCTGACCAGAATCATGTATTCTGGACATGTCCTCAATTGACTCCATTTTGGTGTGTGCCCCAACAGGAGGTTTCAGACTGTTTGGGCTAGTCGGTCAAATTTACGGATGAATTAACTCTTATCTATATTTCCCCCTCACAGACCCCTGTAGCAGCGTACCCTGTTACCTATATATATTTTAGCAGCAAAAAAAGCAATTACCAGACGATGGAGAACTATTATTATTCCGTCTTTGAGGGATTGGAGGGGGTGGTTTTGGATATTTATTATATGGAATCTCTTACAGCCAAACTCCATAATAAATACCAGGCATTTGAAACTTTTTGGAGACCTTGGGTGTTGCATTTGTCCAGACAAGACCCATGCTTTGTCCCTTGAGCCTCTCCACACTACAATTGTTCATATTTTATCAAAAGAGATTGAGATTCTATAGAGGTTTCTAGAGTGTTGCCATCACATCTGGTTGATCCTTAAACTTTCTGAATTCTTGGAAGGAACCAAAAAATAATTATTTTATTGATTATACAGTGGGATGAATCTCCTATCAAGTTAATAGCTTCAGTCCTCATAAAATGAAACACAAAGACACAGGTTAAATCATAAATATTTTATTATCCTAGATACACTGTATTAATTTGAATAACCACTGAAAGCTGATTGAAAGATAACGACTGTATTTCATGTATATGTCACATCCTTGAATAAAAAGAAAATATATAAAAAAACACAAGGTCGTGCTCTGGAACTTCTGAACCCACCTCCATATCACCCACAGGTGCCAACTCACTATCCTTCAGACCACATTTCTCTGCTCTTGGAGGAAGTCCAGACTTTGCTTCAGAGGAAGATCATAGAACCTGTGCCTTTCAAACAAAGAAACACAGGGTTCTACTCTAGTCCCAGAGTGGACAGGAGATTTGCGGCCTGTTCTGGATCTCATTTCATAGAGAACAAAAAGTTAAGAATGGTCACTCTGTGAGGCCTGTTCTCACTGTTGGAAGCCGGGATTGGATCTGTTCCCTCGACATGAAGAGCACCTACTTTCATATCAAAATTTGCAAATCTCTTTTTTCTTTTTTTTTCTTTTACTTTTTATTTATTATAGTTTTTTCCTTTTTTTTTTTTAACTTAGGACACAGAGCAGATTTTCTTAAACATTTTTCATTACACATCTTGTTGAAATAGAATTTATCATCATAGTTGTCAACTAAAATGTCACATAAATTAAAATTTATATGCAGAAGGAAACCCCATGTATATGTGTCGACTGCCACATTCATATAAAGAAAGATTAACAGGATTACTCAATTATAATACATACACTGTGACAGTGGGCTGTTGGAGAATTCAAATGCAGGGGTGAAAAATTAAGGGAAAGTCAGGGGACTGCAACCCCCACACAACCTAACTTACCAATTCAGATCCCATCCATAGATGGCTTCAGAGATTACTCTCCGGGGGGGAAGAGGTCTCTGGGCTGGCCGGCCCTCCACTGAACCACATGAAAGAACTGGCTATTTGGGAGAAGAAAGCTTAAGGTGGCTGGTCTGGGTGAGTTTGTGCAATGCAAATGAATCACTTATTCCAGCGTTCATCAGCTCTGGTACTCTCTTTTGAAGTCTAGCTGTCATGTGTTTCAGCTTGTATATATCATATACAGTATTTTCCCAAACTGGTATAGTGGGGGGGGTCTGGGCGCAACCATAGTCGCGTAATACATTTTTTTGCGGCACTTAGGAGAATATTGAGGAGGTATATTTGATGTGAATCTTTAAAATGATGTGGGTAATGTAAAAGAATCCCTACTTCCGGGGAAAGTGCACCTAGGCCTGGAAAGAGGTCCAGGATCCTATTTTCTATCCACAGCCAGAATATATGTGCCTGTGTGGCCATATCACATCCACAGTGTCGCCAACAACTGGAATCTCTTCGCTCCATGTACTTGGCGGTGATCTGGGGTGTGCGAAAAAATCTGGAGACCACCTTCCCGGAAAACTCCCTCCAGATGTAAGAGTTGGATATCTTGTGTTGTCTTCGCCAGTTTCAGACCCAGTCTTCCTGAGATAGACCAACCTGGAGTTCGGCTTCCCAGTGAAATTGTACCAGGTCCATGATATGGTAAGGGGTTTCCCGTATGGCCTTATAAAAGCGAGTTAGTAGGTGGCTTCGTTCCCCCCCAACTGAGTTAATAAGGAGCACAATGGAGGAATGGGGTGATCAGTGACATCTAACCCAATTCTGGATTCCAGAAAGTGGCGGATCTGTACGAATCGAAAGAGATCCCTCAAAATTTGCAAATCTCACAGAAAGTATTTGAGGTTCCTGTTCCAGGGAGAACACTACCAATTCAGAGTATTGCCCTTTGTCTTGTCCTCTGTGCCACAGGTCTTTACCAGATGCTTGGCAGTGGTGGCAGCAGCCCTTCGCAGGGAAGGCCTCTTTGTCCTTCCTTATCTGGATGACTGGCTATTGAAAGCCCTCTCCAAGGACCAGCTTCTGCACACCATAGCTTGAATGAGGCAGATGTTTGATGCTCTGGGGGTTACTGTCAACATACCCAAGTCTGTCTTGACAAATTGTCAATGCCTGCAGTATATAGGAGCAGTCTTGGGCACAGTTCAAGGCTCCATCTTTCTGCCTCTGGACAGCGCTGAACATCTGATTGCCCAGGCCAAGCTGGTATACAGCAGCCGGTATGTTTCAGCCAGGACATTCCTATGGCTCCTGGGCCTTATTGCAGTGGCCATTGTCACAGTACCTTTAGCCAGACTGCACATGAGGATCCCTCAGTGGACCCTAAGAGCCCAGTGGGACCAGTGCACAGACAATCTAGAGTAAAGGGTTCTAGTTACCTCTCCTGTATGCAGAATGCTCAAGTGGTGGATGGAACCCAGCAACCTATTAAAAGAGGTTCTCTTCGTGTTCCGCTCCCCTCACCAGATTTTAATGAAAGATGCCTCAGGGATGGGTTGGGGGGCACACTTGAGTCCCCATCAGAAACAGGGTACATGGACCACAATGGAGAGCACCCTGCACATAAATGGTCTAGAAATGCAAGCTGTCCTGTAAGGGCTGCAAGCCTTCCAGACTCATCTGTCCCCAGGCCCTCTGTTAGTACAGACAGACAATGTCAGTGTGATGTATTACATCAACAAGCAAGGGGGAACTTGCTCACTCTTACCCCCTGTGCAGGGAAGTGATGAAACTTTGGTATTGGGCTCTGAAACATGGTTTAGAACTGTCAGCAGTTCATGTTTCAGGCACCCAAAACGTTTTGGCAGACAAGCTTAGCAGGAACTGTCCAGGATGCTTGAGTGGGAACTGCTGACCTCTGTAGTAGAAGACCTGTTCAGCAGATGAGGTCCTCTAGAGTTGGAACTTTTTGTATCCCCACACAATGCAAAACTTGGCTTGCACCAGGGCCTGGAGTTTTCTCGCTAGATGAGTTGCCCCTGTCATGGAAGGGGAGGTTCCTGTACGCTATTCCTCCCTTCCCTCTAATTCAGAGAGTGCTACCCAAGCTCCAGATGGAGTGGGCAACTCTGATCCTCATTGCTCCTCTATGGACTTGTCAGATCTGGTTCCCCCCTACTACAACAGCTGGCAGTGCAACCACCAGTACCTCTACCCTTATGCAAGGACTTAATCTCACAGGAACAGGGAACTCTGGTCCGTCTGGACCTCATATCTCTTCATCTGCATGCATGGCTTCTGAAAACATAGCCATTGCAAGGTTTGGGGTTTCCCAAAAGGTGGCTGATATTCTGGTGGCTGCCACCAGCCAGAAAGCCTTCCACCAGATCCACTTATTCTATGAAAGGAAAGCAGTTTGCTCTGTGGGCCATTTCTCATCACTTGAGAGCACTACAGATGTCAGTGAGGGCGGCTTTGTTGAAAGCTCTGTCCGAACGTCGAACACCATTTGGTTTCTGTAGTTTCCCCCCCCCACCGAACTCCTATTCTCTTTTTATTATACTGTATTTTGCTACTTGGAGTAAACTTTAATTGGGTAGCCTGGTAGTTAGGTGGGAAGCAGAGTAGTTGGGGACTTGCAGTGAGCTAGTGGTAGGAGCTAGATTTTATTAGTATTTTTTAGTCAGGGCCCCTTTTTAGTTCATACTGCTGCGTTGTTTCCTGTAGTGCTTGCCCTGGTCAAAATCTTTTCTGTTCACAGAGTTGTGCCACTGAAATTATTGTGGACCTATTTTTTCCACTCATATTGGGGTCTTCTGCTGACATCATCCTCCACAGCCAGAGCGGGGATGGAGATTGTCTTTCCTAATATTGGAAGCAGTTGACAGAGTGCCGGGGACACGCTTCTGTTTGATTACTCTATGTGCGTTGTGAAGTAAGTGTTGTAGTCACTGCCGTTTTCTTTGGAGACTTGACGATTTCCAGCTTTCCACACTGTGGCTGCGAACACCCCCATTATCTGTGTGTTCAGCCTCTTTGTTTCCCAGTTCTTTTGTTGCCATTCTGGAAGATTTCTGGCTCTTGTTGGACTGGTCTTCCCTATTAAACTGTGGCTTTGCAGGTTTGGTTTTCTTATTGAACTGTAAGTTACTCTTGTAATTTAAATGAACTTTTCAAGGGTGGTGAGAGAGCTCTTAGAATCAGGACATTACATACAGCGTCTGATTAATGTCTGCAATATTTTTGGTGAAACAAACTTTAAAAGCAAGTTAAATGGTTTGCAGTAGTGAGAGTATTGCAAAACTTCATCTATATCAAACTTTTTGGCTTTCTCTGGTGAGAGCAGAGACTGGTACACTGACATTATGGCTGGACTTTGTATACCATGCTAAGCACTACAGGACTACACACTGAACTACTGGGGATCTCCTAATTTTAAAATGTCACTAAAATTGTCTTTGTTTCACTTATTTATTTAAGGGGTCAGGTGGATTTTGATTTACATGATAGTTGGGGTTGTAAAAGCGGTTTGTTTATTTATTTAGAGGGTTGGGTGGTTTGGGATTGTAGTACGGTTTTGGAGAGTGTGGGGCTGGGGAAGGAGGATATTAAATTTGTTTATAATTTGTCTTGGGGTTTTAAGGGATTCTAGGGATTTTATATTATTTTATTGGTGTTGAAGAAGTTAACTAAGTAGCACTGCACCCGCAGGCTTGCATTCATGCGTCTAAAACTCATTACTTGCTGTATTTTTGCCCTTTTTTTTTTTTTTTTTTTTTACTTTATTTCTCTCCTACCTCATGGACCTCTCTCTGGTGTGGGTACTCTGCTCTTGGTTCTGCTGCCCGCCTGAAGCCTCCACCTCTGCTCCCCCGGGTGGGCATCTCACTCCTACCTCACCCAGCCGCCCAACCCCAACCCCACCGGCTCTGAGCACCCCGAGACTCAGTGTGAACACAGTCCCTGGGTGTGACTGCCATCTCCTTCTGGCACTCTATCTAGAATCTAGATAAGTGACTGGGGAGGAGGAGAGAGACCGGGAGAAAGCGGTGGTAGAGCTCGGCGTTTGGCATGAGACCTGGCCACTGATCCCACCATCGCGTACCCCCAAGGCAGGTTTTTTTTTCCTTTTTTCTCATCCCCCTCTGCTCGCAGTGCAGTGTGCTCCAGCATGAGACATGTGTGCTCCCGCACACATTCACAGGAGCCCCGCGCAGCCATTCCCTTTTATGGAGAGCCCGACTGTTGCTACATGCCCAGTCTCCACCGGGGATCACCAAACAGCGGGTTCTTCTACCCCCCTCCCTCCCAGGAAAGGAGAACTGTCCTCCAGTCACTTTATCCTTTCCTTCCCTGCTGACCTGAGTCCGCTTCCGAGCCCAGGTTGCCGGCGTGGCGCGAGGTGTGGCATCCAGCGCCTCACCCTCAGTGCCACTGGGCCGTATTTTTGCACTTGTTACTTACAGTATCTCTGTACCTTCCCTTGTATCTCTGTACCATCCCTTGTACTTACGTTGTAACAATGTCTAAACTTGATATTCCCAGTTTTCTTGTTTGTATCGTGCACCGTATTGGACCTCATTGAAAATGAGCTTTGTTGAACTGAGTATCCGATTCATATGATGAAAAAATATTTTACTACTACTTACTACTAGTCAACATTTGTGACATGTTGGGACGTTGAACCCCCTAGGCATAGCTACTCCTCAGCCCAGCCGTTGGACCTCCGCCCTTTTGAAAACCCTTCCCTGCTAGCTGATACATAGAGATGCTACAGGGCAATGGGTGTATTGTCTAAAGGCAGAGGAACAGGTGGAAGAGCTCAAGGAGAGCTACCAGGGAGAGTGGGATTGAGGTAGTGGGATTCTGGAGGCGCCCTTGGGTGAAGTGAGTGCTAGAAAGAGGTCCTCCCTATCTGGTTCCAATACCCATGGGTTCCACTGGTTTAAGTGGGCAGGGAGCAGGTAGATCTTACTTCGAGACACAGCTCTTGCAGCAGGTTACACCATTAGGACTGAAGCCGGCAGGCGTCAGGACCCCACGGAAAAATTCTAGCTAGCTATCTTCAGCGGGGACCGCCCCCGACGTCGGTCCCGCCTCCGGCGTCAGGCGTAGTACACAGAGGCGGTCCGCCAGATTCCCCAGTTCTTTCCCACCGTCGACTTGCATGTCTCGACCCTTCGGTTCGGTTTCTAGCGCGACGCGTGGTAAAGTGCTTTCCTACGGGAAATTTGTTCTCCGAGTTCAGTTTTTTCTCTGATGTCCTCCTCGACCTCCGGTCACTCCTCGAAGTGTGCCTGTGGGAAGCAGATCCCTTTTAAGGATCCGTACTCGGCCTGTGTCCGGTGCCTAGGCCCAGACCACGACACCCGGTCCTGCTCTTTTTGCCAGGGTTTTAACAGCAGAACCCGGATCCATCGCCAGAAGGCCCTACAGGCGTTCTGTTAGAGGAGCAACTCAAGTCCATGGCTTCCAAGGGGGATTCTTCGCAGAAGGCCCGCAAGCATGCTGAGAAGCACAGAGAGAAGGCCTCTTCCAGGTCCCCTTCTAGGGCCTCCAACTCGCGCAGTTCTGGCTCCAGGCCCGACCGCTCTCCTTCCCGGGCAGCTCTCAGCCTCCCCCCGCTGCGGTGAGAAAATCTTCTTCCTCTTCTCAGGCCAAGACTCCCAGGCCTTCCTCGTCCTCCAAGGCCCTGGCTAAGTCTGGGGATCGCCACCATCACCACAAGTCGGGTTCCCGCCATTCTGAACCCGACGTCAGGTCTGCTTCCTTGCCTCCTCGCAAAACCAAGGAGCTCACCTCACTCAAGAGGCCGCAGGACCCGACGCCGGTTCGTCCGACGTCGGCCTCTCGCCACAGGTCCCCAGAGCCGTCGTCTGCCAGAAGACCGTCGCCGGCCAGGCCTACTCATCACCGGACGCCGGTAGGGGGACCGGCGCCCGCTCCTATTGAGAAGAGGACCCCGACGTCGGTCAGGAGACCATCACTGAGGAGGAGTTAATCCAGCCCAAGGACCAGACGGCGACCCCGGTCCTGTTGAGACTCCCAGGGAACCCTCGCCGCAACCCGAGCCCCCTGTGGAGCCGACGCCGGGTCCCGACGACCGTCCACCGGTGCCTGGACTGTCGTCAGGCCTTTCCTTTTCAGAGGTGAAGGAGCTTTTCACTTACTGGTGGGATACCATCAAAAAGGACATGGTCCCCACTCCACCTCCGCTTCCTCCTCCTCCTCCTCCTCCCACCACGGTTGCTCCTCCGGTTCCTCGTCCCGTCTCCATCTGGGTCTGCAGGCCGGTTACCTCCTCCCGGGAGCCCAGGACCCCTCCAAGGGGGAGACTCGATAAAAGGAGACCTCCGTCCAGATCCTCTTCTAGGTCACCCAGTCCCAAGAGACCCAGAAGACGCCGCCGTTCGCCTTCGACGGAGGACACGGGATCAGAGTTTTCTACATCCAGATCCCCATCTCCCCTCTCCATCCCTTCTCCGGACCCACGTGAGCTGCCAGAGTCTCCTCCGGATGACCCTTCGTTCTCGGATATCATGAGACACATCCAGGAGAACATGGGATGGGATGCGGAAGAGTTAGACCCGAAGGCTCGCCTTGCAGTATCTTGACAGAAGGACCCCAAGCCTGTGGTGGTGCCACCCTTGGTAGACACTTTGGTGGGCGTCACCAAGGCAGCGTGGGAAGCGTCCACATTCGCTCCCGGCAATGCCGAAGAAAGCTGACCGCTTGTACAAGGCTCCAAGAGAAGACCAGTACTTGACTCAGCATCCTCAGGCCGACTCCTGGTCATAACAGCCTCTCATGACCGGTCCCAGAGACCGCAACATCTGAGCACCCTGCCACCGGACTCCATGGGTAGGCGCACGTATGCTTCCGCTACCTGCGCCATCAGATCCCTGAATTATTTGACCCACATGGTGCAGTTCCAAAATGCCCTGTGGGAGCAGGCTGTGGATGCGGCTGAAAATTGCCGGAGGTGAGCAGAAGGAGGAATGTTACAGCTCCTCTGTGCGGGTTCGGACGTGGGAACCCAGGTGCTTTCACGAGCCGCGTGCGATTCCGCGGACTCCTCGGCCCGAGCAGCAGCTTCAGGCGTATGCCTCGGAGCACTCTTGGCTCCGTGTCTCAGTTTACCCCAGGCGTCAGAAAACATCATGGACGCCCATTCGAGGGAGAAGTTTTGCTTGGTAAACCCTCAGAGAAGATAATTACCAAACTCCAAGAGGCCGGGAAGGCGGTGAGGTCGGTTCAGGCCATGTACCAACCCAAGCTTAGTTCCTTTCGTAGGAACCAAAGCAGATTTCGTGGACTGACTCAGAGACAATAGTCCTGCCCCGTTCCACAGCAGAGGGGCTCCGGTTTTCGTAGAGCCCAGGGAAAACAACCCGCAGGTCGGAGCCAGCGCGCTCCTAAGCCGGTCCAGCCAGCGGGACCCTCAGCCGCCACAGCCTGACTCCTTCCCGGCCCCGCCCTCAGGATCAGCGGGCGTCATGGTCGGGGGTGGCATTCTTAATTTCCTGCGGGATGGCAGACTATAACCACCGACAGGTGGGTTTACAGTTGGTCAGAAGAGGCCACTTTATAGAATTCACGGAAAAGCCACCCTCGAGGCCTCCGTTGCTCTCCGGTACCGGGTCAGCACGAAGTCATTGATCAGGCAAGAAGTGCTCACGCTCCTGCAAAGGGGTGATGAGTACGTCCCAGAGAACCAGAGGACACGGATACTATTCCCACTTCTTCCTGGTTCCAAAGAGACAGGGACCTCCGTCCGATTCTGGACCTCAACGACCTCAATTTGTCAGTCGCCTACAAAGATTCCATGGTAACTCTTCCGGGTCTTATTCCCATGCTGAAGCAGGACACCTTTTAGCGTCTCTAGATATGGGGCGGCTTACCTGCACATCCCTACAGCTCAAGCGCACAAGAGGTTCCTGCGCTTCGAGTTTCTCGACCATCATCTTCAGTTCCGAGCCCTTCCATTCGGGCTGTCATCGGCACCCAGGGTCTTTACCAAATGCATGGCAGTCGTGGCAGCGTCTCTAAGGAGACAGGGCCATTATGTGTTCCCGTACCTGGACGATTGGCTTCTCATGGCCGCCTCCAGAGAGGCGTTGTCTCGGGCGATCCAGAGCACCCAGGACCTGTTTCGATCTCTGGGTATCCTAATCAACCACGAGAAGTCCCTCCTGGTGCCGTCGCAGAAACTGCAGTTCATAGGCGCAGTACTGGACACCGTTCAGGAAGAGCATTTCTTCCAGGCGACAGGCGGGCGCATCAGATCCCTCATCAGGAGCTTCTTTAACAAGACCGCCCCAGCCAGGTCGGTCCTTTGCTTGCTCGGACACATGGCTGCGGCCATTCCTACTGTCCCTTTCACAAGGCTCCGCATGCGGGTGACTCAGTGGATGCTCAAGGTGCAATGGGACCAAAGGCAAGACCACATGCAACATCTGGTCAGAATCACGAATACCGCGATTCAAGACTGGCAGTGGTGGCTAGACCCAGGGACACTCTGTATGGGCGTCCCGTTCATAGCGCCATCCCCGGAGGTAATCCTCACCACAGACGCCTCAGGTCTAGGGTGGGGAGCACACCTGGAGGGGGTGAAGTCCCAGGGTACATGGACCCCTCTGGAGGCCCACCTCCATATCAACGTCCTAGAGATGAGGCGGTCCTTTATGCCCTGCAGGCCTTTCAGTCAGAAATCCTGCTGAGTACTCTCCTGCTTCAGACAGACAACACGGCGGTGATGTATTACCTCAACAAACAAGGAGGCGCACACTCTTACCCCCTTTGCAGGGAGGCCATGAGGGTGTGTGATTGGGTAATCCGACACGGCGCGAACCTGATCACAGTACATGTTCCCGGGGTGGACAACACGATTGCAGACGGCCTGAGTCGCTCCCAGGCCAGAGTCCACGAGTGGGAACTTCTCAGGAGGTAGCAGAGGATCTGCTTCTTCGATGGGGAACTCCAGAATTGGACTTGTTCGCCTCCCCATCCAACGCAAAACTGCCCAATTTTTGCTCGCTAGATCCAGGGCCTGGTGTTTTCTGGCGAGACGCATTGTCCGTCTCCTGGGCGGACAGATTCCTCTACGCTTTCCCTCCCTTCCCGTTGATCCAGAGAGTTCTTCTCAAACTGCGCAGGGAGCATGCAGCAATGATCTTGGTGGCCCCATTCTGGCCCAGGCAGATCTGGTTCCCTTTGCTAATTCAGCTGTCCCGGGAACCTCCGCTCCCGTTGCCATTCAGCTCCCACCTCTTGTCTCAGGAGAAGGGTTCACTGGTCCACCGGTCCACCCGGATTTACGCTCACTGAACCTGCACGCATGGCTCCTAGAGACATAGCCATCTTGCGCCACGGGGTCTCGCAAGAGGTTGCGGAAGTCCTTTCTGCAGCCAGAAAGCCGGCAACGCATGTGACATATACCATGAAATGGTGCCGTTTTTGTCTATGGTCGCAAGCACGCGGCCTTTCCCCTTTAGGGTGTCCGGTGAAAGCGGTGTTAGAGTACCTGCTCTCCCTTTTCCGTTCGGGTCTCGCCTACTCCTCGATTAAAGTGCACCTCTGTGCCATTTCAGCTTATCACCTCCCGATGGGACAGCGCACAGTGGCACAATTAGATGCCTGTCGAGAATTCTTAAGAGGGGTGTTACACCTTAGGCCGTCCATTAAGGACCCAGTGCCTCCTTGGGACTTGCTCTTTGTCCTGGAGCAACTCACGCTCCCCCCCCTTTGAACCTGCCGCAGATTGAGAGCTGCGTTTTCTGTCGTGGAAAACGTTATTTTTGGTTGCTGTTACATCAGCGAGAAGAGTTTCTGAGCTTCAGGCTCTCATGTGCAAAGAGCCCTATTTAATTTTCCACCGGGACAGAGTATCCCTGAGGACGAATCCTAAATTCTTGCCTAAGGTGGTTTCCACACTCACTTTCAACCAGGATATTGACCTGCCGGTCTATTTTCCTAATTACTCTAACAGAGGAGAGGTGCTGCTTCACACCCTGGATGTTCACCGCAGCTTGAGGTACTACCTGAGCAGAACTAAGCAGCTTTGCACTTCGGAGCAGCTTTTCGTCTCCTTTACTGAAAGGATGAAGGGCCAACCAGTATTCAAACAGTCCCTGTCTCGCTGGCTTGTCCAGTGCATCTCTTACTGTTATGATATCAAACGAAAGCCCCTCCCAGGAGCAGTCCGGGGCCATTCCACTAGGGGCGTGGCCACATCTTTTGCAGCACTTCGAAACGTCTCCACTTCTGCTATTTGTGCTGCAGCCACTTGGAGCTCTGTTTATACCTTTATCAGGCATTATAGCCTGGACATCGCTTCACGGCGAACAGCAGGCTTCGGCCTGGCAGTGCTACAGGGTCTCCTGTCCTAGATTCAGGACCTGGAACGTTCTTTCTTATTTCCTCCTCCCAGAGTGTTTGCAAGCACTATTGCTTGGGAATCAGTCCTAATGGTGTAACCTGCTGCAAGAGCTGTGTCTCGAAGTAAGATAGTACAGTTACGTAAGAACTTACCGTAACAGTAGATCTTCGAGAACAGCTCTTGCAGCAGGTACCTTCCCGCCCACCTTCCCCCTTGGAGGAGGCATGGCTTAAGCCTTTGTTAACAGGAATTTTTTCCCGTTTGTCTTCTGACGGTGGATCCTCGGTCTCCCATTTCGATGTCAGCCTGCGGCCGGAAGTCTCCGGCGGGAGAACTGGGGAATCTGGCGGGACCGCCCCCTTATGTACTACGCCTGACGTCGGAGGCGGGACCGACGTTGGGGGTGGTCCCCACTGAAGATAGCTAGCTAGAATTTTTCCGTGGGGTCCTGACGCCTGCCGGCTTCAGTCCTAATGGTGTAACCTGCTGCAAGAGCTGTTCTCGAAGATCTACTGTTACGGTAAGTTCTTACGTAACTGTACTTTCAGCCTGCACTCATCGTATTCAGGTAGTGCCTTGTAGTGCCAGGTCGATGAGGAATAAGACTGCTATTATGGCGGATCCGATTTCCTCGGTCGACCTGGGTTGCATCACAGAGACCTGGCTGGACGATGACACTAGTCCAGTGGTAGAGGTGGCAGTCCCAGCAGTGCTTTCTGTTGTACACTGCCCGAGGAATGGCGGCAGTGGCAGGAGTATGGCCATCTGTTTTACATCCCACCTGAACTTCTTCATGTGTCCGGTGGGATCTGCCAGGTCATTCGAGTGTGTGGCCATCTGAGGGGGCCCAGGTGCAGGCTGCAGGATCCTTCTTGTGTGCCGATCTGCAGGCTGCGAGAAGCAGTTCCTGCAGGAAGTACCGGGGTTAATGGCCAACCTGGTGTTGGAGTCACCCAGATGGCTAATACTGGGTGATTTCAGTGCCTGGGTCAATGATGAACTCTCGTCTTGATTGGTCAAGACTTCATCTAGTCCATGGAATCACTGGGCCTGTCACAGGTAATTACCTCTGCGACCCACTTGCATGTTCACTCCCTGGATCTGGTGTTCACACTGAGTCTCGAGATTGAAAATCTCATGATTAATCCAGTCATGTGATTGGATCATTGCATGGTGAAGTTCTCGTTGAGCCTCCCACCCCAAAGAATCCTTCCTGTTCAGAGATGGCCTGTTACCACCCTTTAAGGGGTTTGACACCATTAAGATTTCAGGCAGTATTGGACCTATTGGGTGTGGGAAATGGTCATGGCCTGTAGCAGGGCCATTGTCTCAGCCCTCGATTTTGTAGCACCTGTCCATGTACAACCCTTAACCTCGCACCTGAGATCTCCATGGTTTGATGGGGAGATCAGGGAGCTGAAGACTAAGGTTCAGAGGTTGGAGCACCACTGGCAGAGATCCTGGGCTGAGGAGGACAAATTGGTTTTGAAATCCCATTATAAGGATTATCAAAAAGACAGGCTCCTGTAAGAAGGGCGGGGTCCCTGTCCAGGGAGACTGTCACAGTGAAGAATAGACCAGCTCAGCTCTTTCGGACGGTCGACTGGCTTCTTTATCTTACCTGTCTCCAGCCAGTGAGAGCCTTGTCATCTACTAGGTGTGAAGAGGTTGCTCTATTTTTGGCTGGCAAGGTGTCGGATCCAGTATCTCCCCATGGCCTCCCAGTTAGCATGTGGTTTGGGACTGAGACTAACAGAAGCCCTCCTCAAGTCTGGAGCGAGTTTGATCCAGTGGAGGCGGAAGAGGTTAGTGGGATTGTCTCTAAGCTACGGCCAGTATACTGTGACCTGGATCTGGGTCTAATTCGCTTTTTAGTGTGCTGTGTTGGGTCCATTGGACCAGTATTCACTGAGATAATCCGGTGCTCCCTTTGGAAGTTTTTTTTTTTTTTCTGGGCCTTTGAAAGAGGCTCTGGTGAAACCCCTCTTGAAAAACCTTCTCTGGATCCGGATGTCTGCTGAATTACACTCCTATCTCTAACCTCCCCTTTTTGGGGAGGGTTATCGAGAAAGTGGTGGCTGTATAGCTCGAGGCATGTCTTGCTACCTATGACAAATCTGAACTGCTCTAGTCTGGATTTAGGTCCAGGCACAGTACAGAGACTGCCCTTGTCAGGGTAAAAAATTGTCTCCTTAGGGCAAGAGATAGGGGTGAATGATCTATTCTTATTCTCCTCGATCTCTCTCTGCTGCATTTGACACCATCGATCATAAGGTGTTACTGGATTGCCTTCAGGAACGTTGTGGTCTTGCCTGTACAGTCATCAACTGGTTTAAGTCTTTTCTTACAGGCAGGACGCAAAGAGTAGTGATGGGAATTATTTCCTCCTGCCCAATGCCCCTGCCCTGTGGAGTCCCACAGGGCTCAATCCTGTTGCCCATTCTTTTCAAGGTGTATATACTGCCCCTAGGAGACATTACTAGACAGTACAGCATGGGTTTTCACTGCTGTGCAGATGACACCCAGCTGTACATGTGTTTTGTGCCTGGACAACAGGGTGCAGTCCCTGTATTCAGTTCTTACCTTGCTGAATTCCAGGGATGGATGTCTTCCATCTGGCTAAAGCCCAACCCAGATAAGATGGAGGTATTGGTGATTGAGCCTGGTCATTGGCTGGATATTAAAGAGATCAGGGACAACTGTGACTTAATACCTGGTGACTCCCAGTTGACCACCTCAGCGAAGGTGAAAAATCTGGGCGTAATCCTCATCAGCGATCTGACACTAGAGGCTTAGGTGTCAGCTGTTGTCCAAAGTGGTTTTTATCACTTGAGGATTATTGCCTAGTTTAAGCCTTTTATTTCCCCCCAGTTACTTGCTCTCATTAATACATGTCTTTGTAACATCCAGGCTGGACTACTGCAATGTCCTGTTCCTGGGGCTAATGGGAGGTGCCTTGCATCACCTGCAGCTAGTGCAGAACGCGGCGACCAGGCTGTTGGTTGGTCTTACCAGGTCCTGCCATAGAACACCAGTCTTGCATGGTCTTCACTGGCTGCCGGTGAGGTGGCAGGTTGTCTTCAAGGTTGGCTTGCTGACCTATAAAGCCCTACATAGTCTGGGGCTTTGCTACATGCGGGACCTGTTATCTCCTTAACAGCCCCCCCCAAAGTCCTTTCCATTCCTTTGAGGAGGGCCTCCTAGCAGTTCCCAGGGTCCAGTTGAAATCATCTGGTGAGCATGCATTTTCTGTGGGCAGTCCGACCCTGTGGAACTTGCTCCCAGGATCTTTGAGAGAAGCCCTCTCATTCTTTAAAAAGGTTCCACCTATTTAAGGAGGCATTTTTCTTATATTAAAATTGTTGAATATACCTCAGTGATATTAAGTTTTGTCTAGTTTAGTTGTGATAATAGTTCGTCACATTTTATATTCTTTCGTTTATGTTTTAGACTACTGTATTTTATTACTGTACACTTTTTTTACTACTGTTCACTGCCTAGAACCTCCAGGGATCAGTGCTTTATAAATAACGTTTTTCTTACTTGGATCCATTTACCTGTTCAGTTAACATGCTCTGGAGTATCTGCTGTCGTTATCGGATGTAGGCCTGCAGTATTCCTCTGTCAGAGTGCACTTGGTTGCCATTTCAGCAGGGGAATCACGAGCAGGAGGAGAGAGGTAGTACTACCACTGTATAGATCGCTGGTTAGGCCTCACCTGGAATATGGAGTACAGTTCTGGAGGCCTCACCTCAGGAAGGACATTAACCGGGTGGAAACAGTACAGAGAAAGGTGACAAAAATGATTTGGGGTCTGTAGTACATGTCCTATAAGGAAAGACTTAGGGAATTGAATATGTACTCCCTGGAGCAGAGAAGAGGGGACATGATTGAAACATTCAAGTACAGGCATTAACAAGGTACAGGCACGGGAACTTTTTTACTTCAGGAAGGGCTCCAGGACCAGGGGACATGACCTCAGGCTACAAGGATGGAGGTTCTCTACCAACACCAGGAAGTTTTTCTTCACAGAAAGAGTGGTGGACGCCTGGAATAGCCTGTCCCAAGAGGTTGTGGCAGTCAACACTGTGAGGGGATTCAAGAGTGCATGGGATAGACACAAGGAAGCCCTGACTACAAAGGGCAACTAGAGTGTCAAAATAGGTCTAAAACAAATGTGCAGACTGGATGGACCTAGCAGTTTCCTTCAGCCGTAAACTTCTGTGTTTCTGTGTGCCTATTGAGGGTCATACGGTTGTCCAGCTGGAGGTGGCTGATATGTTCTTGAGGGGTATTCTACACTTGAAACCTCCTATCAGCAATCCAGTCCCAGCTCGGGACCTGAATTTTGTGTTGGAAAGTCTTACTTTGGCTCCTTTTGAGCTAGCTGTGACTCGTGACTTGAGCTTTCTTTCTTATAAAGCATTGTTTTTAGTTGGAATTACTTCTACTCAGAGGATTTCAGAGCTACAGGCTCTAATGTGTAAGCCTCCTTATTTGATTTTCCATAAAGCCAGAGTGTCTTTGCGTACTAATCCTAAGTTTTTACCAAAGGTGGTGTCAGAGTTTACTTTAAATCAAACCACCCACCTGCCAGTTTATTTTCCTGAGCATGCCAATCCAGGAGAAGCATTGCTCCAGATTACTCGGGTACTACACACACCGCACGAAGGACTACAGAAAGTCCTTGCAGCTTTTTGTTTTGTTCACCCGTGAGAAAGAGGATGCCCCAGTTTCTAAACAGTGTCTGTCCAAATGGTTAGCAAACTGTATTACTTTCTTTTACAGGACGTGTACGGTAAGGAACTTCCTGGGGTTGTGTGTGGTCATTCCACTAGAGGCAAGGCCACATCTGTTGCCTGTTTCAGAAATGTGTGTGCTGCAGAAATGTGTGCCACTGCCACCTGGAATACTGTCCACACTTTCATTAAACACTACAGCCTGGACATTGCTTCTTGAAAAGGACTGGCTTTGGCCTAGCTGTGCTTCAGGGCCTGCTTTCTTAGGCCTGTAAGCTCCAGCCACACAGACTGTTTATGGTCAGTACTGCATGGTACTCGTTTCTTAGATGTGGCATGATAAAAGATATCCTTGAAGAAGATAGAACAGTTACATATTTCTTATAACAGTAGGGCTTCAGCTTCAGGAGAATCTCTTTCATCAGGCCATCCCACGCACCTTCCCCCTACAGGGTTCTGAGACTCTAGTTAATGTTGTCTCCTTCTCCATGAGGGTCTACCTGTTGCTCTCTGCCTTGCTTGGTTGACAGAGCCCTAGGTTTTCTCCTGGTTCCCTATAGGGAGGTCCTCCGAGCATGATCCCCAGCGGGAAACTGAGGAGGGAAGGGGCTGCCTACATTTATGTAGCAGCCAATGATGTCGTGGGCGGCCCCTGGTGGACTACTTGCAGAAGTTTCTGTGTGGTCCTAGAGCCTGATGTCTATAAATTCCATAGGTATGGCCTGATGAAAGAGATTCTTTCAAAGATCTTCTGTTATGGTAAGCACATATGTTCTTTCTAGGGATGTGGATATGTTGTTTTTATCCACACTGTTTGGCATGTTTTTTCTCTGTAGTTATCTTGCTAGAAGTCTTTAAGCTGGCTCCTCCCAACCTCCTGGGTGAGATATGCCTCGGCTCCGCCCCTTGACGCCAGCTCTTCCTTTCCGCTGGAAGATTCAGGCTCCCTCCTTATTGCTCCCACGTTGAATAGGCCCTGGCGCTTAAATTTTCAGATTACTTACCAAAACTTAAACTCATTAGAGATTCATTGCATCGTTTTTCGATTGTGACTGCGATGGAGGACAAGTCCTCGCCAAGGTTCTGCCAGTGCTCCTGCGGGCAAAAGATGTCTCGCACTGACCCGCATGCCACGTTCGTCTATTGTCTGAGCCACAATCATGATACCCAGGCTTGCAGCCTTTGTCGCTCGTTCCAGCCGAACGTGTTGGATGATCGCCTCGCACAATTACAGCTTGGCCGACCGGAGAAACGGAACCCGCCAGCCAAATCTAAAGAGCCCCATTGGGTGGTGGCTGTGGGGTCCATTTAACAATTCGAGCAAATGAAGGCTTTCGAGGAGGAGGCAGCTCTGGCCACCGATCAGTCCTCTTCAGCATCGGTCTTCGCACCGCTCAAACTGGGGTCTACTTTACAGGCTCCTTCAAGGAGTTGTGCCAGTCTCACCTGACCAAGGGGGAGGGCCTGTCGGCTTCGCACACCTCTTCTTCCTGTAAAAAGGATTCAAAGGAGTCGAGACAGAAGGAGAAATGTCTTCGACATCATTCTTGGGATTGAGAGCGGTCTCGTTCCCGGGAATCTCCAGTTTTGACTTTGGTCGAAATTGCGGCCTCGTCAGGCCAGCCAGCTAAGATGCGGGATAACGACCCGGTCAAAATTATTATCGAACCCGTCGACCCATTGTCGCTAGATGAGACCGAAAATTCCTTGTTCAGGACTCTGGTCCTGACTGGACCTACTGAGGAGGCGACCCAGCCTGCGTGGGAACCTCTTTGCAGTCCCTGTCCCTGACCTGGAGGAACCATGGGTCTTCCCGGCTTCTTCTGAGCACTCCCGATGGTCTAGGTCTCGGTCAGCTTCGACCGACAGCTCAAAGAGAACTCACAGACACCATTCTGGGCGTTCCAAGAAACGGAGCCACTGCTGTTCATCCTCATCCTCCTCGGAAGAGGAGAGGCTTGGTCGCAAGTTGCGTTGATGCTGCGAGGATCTTGTGATAACAGTTGGTGTTGGCCGGTCCGAAGTTGACCCCGACTTCCACACTGGCGATCACATGGCTGACGCCGACTCCTCCAGAGCCAGCCAACACCGTCCTTCAACTCGCGGAGCCAGTGAAGGCTCTCCCGGCTCAGCCAAAACCGGCTTCTCTGCCGATTGTGTTGGAGCTGCCTCCTAAACAGCCTTCCTCCGGGGCTCCTATCAAGGGAAGTCTCAGCCCGCTAAGGGCCTCCCGTACAGGCTGTCAGTCATCCTCACCCCCGACCATCCACGGCAGGTTGGAGGTGAATCAGGTGGTTGGCCGATCTGTCCTGACTCCTCGGAATACGAAGACTTCTCTTTGCACTCTCATCCATTTGACAAGGTTTTTCTTGGGGGTCTCTTGATGGAGGAAGGTCCCACGTCCTTCATGGGCATTCTCTGTCTCCTCTCCGAATCCATGGGGATGCCTTTTTAGCCTGTTCAGAAACGGGCTCGATATCCCCTGACAAACATTCTGGGAAAAGGGGATTCTCTGACAAAGGCTTTCCCAGTGGCTGAAGCCATTGTTGGCCCAGCCTTGGAGCTTTGGCAGCACCCTGCCTCCCGCCCTGCATCATCAACTGGGATGGACCACAAGTATGCAGTTCCCATCAGCTCCCTTTCTGGGTTCACAGAGCACCCCTCGGCTTAGGGGTTGGTGACCAAATCTGTGTTTTGGTGCTCAGGCAATTTAGGAGACACTGATAGACCTCCAGTCAAAGATTCCAAAAAATTGGACCACTCTGCCAGAAAAGCCTATGCTGCCTCTTCGCTTGGTCTCTGTCAGGCGAGCTCGGCTATCATCATGGCACACTTCCCCCATGCCCTCCTGGGTTCTCTAGATGAGGTGCTTCCTCATCTCCTCGGAGACCTTCAGACTACGGTCAAGCAGGTCCGGGATCAGGGTCAGGCTGTGGCAAAACAGCAACTCCAGATGGCTCTGGACATTGGGGATGTGCCCGTTCGGTGGTGGCTGCAGTCGCCATGCGCAGCAGGGACTGGCTGAGAGTCTCAATCTTTACGGCAGACACCCAGCACAAACTGGTGAATGGTCCCTTCCTGTGCACCGACTTGTTCAGTCCAGGGATTGATGGTCACCTTCAACGCATCGAGAACTCCAATGCCACCATGGACTCAGTTGCTTCCACCCAGAAGGAATCTCAGTGTTCCAAAAAGTAGAAGTGTAAGCCCTTTCGGCCTGCAGCCACTGCGGCCAAGCAGCCCCAGTACCAATCGGGGCAGCAGCAGGCTCAGTCTTGGCACCCTCGGCCCAAATCAGGGGCCTCGGCGGCCCATAAGCCCGGATGGAAAGGTCCCGGCGGTCCCTCGGCCAGATCCTCCTCCTCCAAGCCTGCACAGTGACAGGATGGGGGTTGCCACCTCCATGCCTGTCACGCCCACTCTGGGTCCTCCCATGAGGGGCCAACTCTGTCACTTCCTTTCCACCTGGTCTGCTGTCACAACGGAAGGTGGGTCTTGGAAGTGGTCGGCCAAGGGCTGCCTCTGGAATTCAAACAGTACCCACCAAGCCGAGCCTGCACCCCATGGGAGGAGAAGGCATCCATGCACACTCAGTCTGCTCTCCGAGACGACATCACCCAACTCCTCCCGCAAGGAGGTATTGGTCAGAGTCGCAGATTCCCCTGTCAACCCAGGGTTCGTTTCCAGGTACTTCCTGGTCCCAAAACCTACAGGGGCTGGTGCCCCATTCTAGATCTACATGACCTGAACCAGTTTCTCAGGTCTTGCACCTTCAGGATGGTAACTCTTGTCTCATCTCTCGAGCAGAACATGTGGTTTTGCTCCCTGGATCTGCAGGAAACGTTCTTCCATGTTCCGATCCGTTCATCACATTGAAGGTTCCTCCACTTCAGGGCAGAGGGAACCTTATACGAGTTTCAGGTCATGCTGTTCGGCCTGTCATCAGCCCCCAGGGTCTTCACCAAATGCAATGCAGTGGTGGCAACCCATCTTTGGTGTCGAGGGGTCAGAATGTACCCCTATCTGGACGATTGGCTTCTAGTGGGTCCCTCCAGACTGGAGATGGAGAGATCCAGGAATCTGGCCCTCCAGACCTGCATCAACCTTGGCCTCCTGGTTGAGGCCAAGTCAGAACTCATGTCTTCACAGGTGATCTGCTTTATCGGGGCAGAGCTTGATTCTTGCCGAGCCAGAGCCCTGTTCCCGGCGGACAGGTTGGAGGTTCTCTCCTCTTTGGCCTAATCATTTCTGGTTGGGTACTTGTGCCCTGCCTGGGACTTCCTGTGACTTCTGTGTTACATGGTGGCCTGCACCTCTGTGGTCCGATGGGCCCGGTGGCATATGCGCCCCCTTCGATGGGAGCTGGCCAGCCAGTGGACTCAGAGACTAGGTCATTTTGACCAGCTGGTTACTGTGACCCAGAAGAAGTGGGATGCTCTTCAGTGGTGGACCGTCCTAGAGCATCTGCAGGAAGGGATCCCTTTTGTCCACCCCAAGCCAATGGTCATCTTGACAGCTGACACCTCGCTCACGGGCTGGAGTGTCCACATGGGGGACCACAGAGTCCACGGGCTCTGGACCCCTGAGGAATCCCGATGCCACATCAACCTACTGGAGCTCTGAGCAGTTCGGCTGGTGCTGACTGCATTTGCTCTGTTCCTTCGGGGTCAGGTGGTTCAGGGCCAGACGGACACCATCATGACCATGTACTAGCTCAACAAACAGAGCAGCATGCACTCCTGGCCTGTTTGCAGGGAAGTTCTCGGGAACTGGACCTTCGTGAGCCGACTGGAGGTGCATCTCCTAGCCATTCATGTAGCAGGATCCTCAACTCAGCTGGCGGACGTCCTCAGCCGTGTGGGTCAGGCATCCCATGAGTGGTTTCTCCATCCAGAGATCCAGAGGTAGTACACAGCCTGTTCTCCCAGTGGGACACCCCTCAGGTGGACCTATTTGCCTCCAGGGAGAGTGCAAAGCTGAGGCTGTTTTGTGCCCGCCTCCCTCAGCAGGGCTCGCTGGATGCCTTCTCAAGGCCATGGACACAGGCCTCTTTTATGCCTTCCCGCCACTTCCCTTGATCCACAAGGTGCTCTTCAAGGTCAGGCGGGACAAGGCACAGGTCATCCTGGTGGCTCCAGATTGGCTCCGCCAGTTTTGGTACCCCGATCTCCTCAGGCTTAGGCTTCCGAGGCATCTTCCAGCACACCCGGATCTGCCCTTAGTTAATCAGGGGAAGGTCGTCCAACGAGGTCCTCCACCCAGACCTTCTATCCCTGCTCCTGACAGCCTGGTTCCTGAGCGGCTAGAGTTCCAGGCTTCGGGTCACTCTGAAGATGTCCTCACTGTAGTTGAGGCATCTAGGAAAGAATTGACCAGGAAGTGCTATACATTCAAATGGAAGAGATTCTCCATTTGGTGTCAGGGCTAGGGCCTGGACCCTTTGTCCTGTCCGGTGGTTAACATTCTCAACTACCTTTGGTCTCTCTCCAAAGAGGGTCTTCGGTCTACGATCCTTAAGGTGCACCTGCAGCCATCTCTGCTTACCGGGCACAGGCCAGTCAGCAGATGGTGGCACAGGAGAAGGTGGTCTGGCTATTCTTCAAAGGCCTCTACCATAGTTCCCCTGCTGGTACTGGCAAAGCTCATGGGCAAGCCATTCGAACCGATGCACAGGAGTGAGATGTCACACCTGTCGTGGAAGTCTGCCTTCCTGGTGGATATCACATCAGCCAGAAGGACTGGGGAACTCCAGGCGCTCTCTGTTGAGTCTCCTTATCTGGTCTTCCACAGGGACAAGGTTGTCCTGTGCCCCAACCTGAAGTTCCTTCCGAAGGTCGTGTCAGAGTTTCACCTGAACCAGGTGCTGACTCTGCTGGTGTAGTACCCCAGTCACACCTTGGAGGCCTAATACAGGCTCCATACCTTGGACTTAAGAGGGCTCTCTTTTTATAAAGAATGCATGGCTGGAGTTCAGGGAGAGGTTCGCCAGCCATTTGTCACATATGCTGAAGCCGCACCTGGCAGACCTGCAGCCAAGCAGACGATTGGTAGTTGGATTACATCATGCATTGATTTCTGCTATAGGTTGGCGGGCAGGAAGCCTCCCATAGGGCTAAGGGCTCATTCCACCCGCCATACCGATGCATCGGTGGCTGCTTCTAGGGACGTCCCTATCCAGGAAATCTGCAGGGCTGCTACCTGGAAGTCAGCAAACACCTTCATTTCCCATGACCACATTGACCTAGAGTCACGCCAGGATGATGGTTTTGGGGCCTCAGTTCTCCAGTCTCTGTTCCCTAAGTAGGGGGTGTGCTCCTTTCCTCCTGCCTTCCGGAGAACTGCTAGGAGTCTGCCAAACAGTGTGGATAAGAACAACGTATCCACATCCCTAGGAACACAGGTTACTCACCTGTAACAATAGTTCTAGGAGTGTTATTTGTTGTTCATCCACACGGGGGAGACCAAACGACAATACATGTCACAGACAAGTGCTTTTAAGTCGGGCACTGTCTAAACATTCTGGATCAGAGCACTTGTGCAGCTATCTGTTTAAGTGTGAAGCAGAGGTAAAGATTAATGTCAGAATTCTCTGTTTTAGGTCTAGAAAACTCCAGCACAGAAAGGTTCTATCCAAATGTATACCTTCCTTATACTGTAGTTGTGTGATATCATCTTAGAGTATTTGGATACATTTACTTCAGAGAAGTAATGCTTTAAAATCTAGGTGCTGTCTTTGAAAGTAGCTTGTAATGTCTTAAGTCCCTTTGGAAGCCCAGGCCGTGGTCTTTGATAGTTTATGTAGTATTACAGTATAGTAAGTCTTTAGAAATGTATGGCTTCAGTGTTTTTGTAATTATGGAGTTCTGAATGAGCCAGTTTGTGTATTGAGGGAACTTGTATAAATGTCTTTCTTTGTTGTGCTAGGTACCCGTACTACATGCTTGCTTGCATTGACACAGAGTGGAAGCTGCTGACCTGGATTCGATACACCATCTGGATTCCCCTTTATCCTCTTGGATCTCTGGCAGAAGGTTTGTTTCAATGAATAATAGTGTCCTGCAACAGGCTCAAATTAATTTATTTTGACTCACTGTTATAGCCTTTCCTTTTTTTCCTTTTTGTGCCATTCCCCAGTGACTCAGCCCCCGTTCCCCGGGTCCCCTCACTCATCCCTCTCGTACTTACCTCAGGTGACAATCCTCCTGGGCTTGCCTCCCAGGGCAGGGCCACTGAGCAGGTGCTCCCCCAGTGGATTTCTGAACCAATTTCCCGGCGGACCCTCATTACAGGTATGTCTTCCTGGGTCATGGTGTCAGGCCAGTCCCGATGGAACACTAAACTAGGTCGTCAGCGTGAGTGCGTAGATTGGGGGGTCGGTGGAAACAGAGCATCATTAATGGGCCAGTATTTTTCTAATGCTTTTTCCTTCTATGGGAGGCATGATGTGATGTGCGAAGTGCCAACATCTGCCCCCGAGGAGGAGGAGAGCAGTCCATCAATCCTCCTCCCCTGGAAGGCCCTCTGACTCCTCAGGTCCATTCCCGAACCTGTGGTGTTGGTGTTGCAAGCAGAAACCCTACCGCTGTGCCTTTCCTTCTATATGCTGCACAGTAAAGTCTCAATTTTCAAAATCTTAGTTACTGTACATCTCTAAAGTAGCCATATTTGTTAGTGGTAAAACAAAGCAATCATATTCTTTAGTAATAATGTATTTTCTTCGGGGGTATCTCAGTCATCAGTTCACACTATAGGAATTTCACCGTCGGTGAAGCAGGATCCACACGGAAGACTTTCCGGCAGTACCACTGGGGCCACCCATGCTGATGTCACTGACATCACCAACCCTATAAAGGTGTGAGCGAGCCCGCACCCTCCTCAGTTCTTTACCCCCATCGACTCTGTTTGCGTGGGTCTCCGCGGAAGCTCCAATGCCATTTTGTGCCATTTTTGCCTACAATTTTTCTTTTACTCTGCATTTTAGAATCTCTTTTAAGTAAGAGATTCCTTTACCTTGTTTATGTCGAGAGTTGCTCCTTCCTCTTCCCTCGCTGCCGCTGTGGAAAGAAGATCACATCTTCAGACTACCATAACCTCTGTGTCTGCTGTCTTGGGCCTGACCACGATGCCTCTGACTGTGAGCTCTGCCAGAAATTTATTCAAACAACCCTTTGGCAACAGAAAAAGGCTCTCAAAAAATTCGTAATGGAACAGGTAGCCAGTTCTAGGCAGGGGTCCTCAGGGGTCCCCTCCTTCCCAGTCGCTAACGGGTTCCTCGACCTCCCAGGCCTCAATGGCCTGAGACAAGTCGGGGGGGGGGGCAACGGGGTCGCTCCCCCCAGCGGTGCTTCCGATCTGCGATGGCCTATTCATCTTCCTCTGGGGGTACTCCATCAGTTGCAGCCGCATCGATGCCCACTGCTGTCCAGGCCTCTGCTCTTCCCAGGCCCATACTGACATTGTCACCTCCCACTTCTCAGAGAGGTCGGCCATCAGCCCTCAGGTCTTTGGCCCCCTGTTCGTCAGCAGCCCCTCTGTCATGGCCTGATAGTTCACCAGGCCCATGGCAGTCTGGCTTTTCGGGCTCCATAGCCCCAACACACAGTTCATCATGCCCTTTGCTGACAACCCCTCTACCGTCAATGTATCAGTCTCTTGCCATCGATCTCGATGATATCTTGGCCTGGCTTACTACAGCCCTAGTTTACCAATGGGGCTGTTAAGACCTGGGTTCCTGGCACTATGACAGCCCCGTTGACACCGCTTCGGCCTCCTTGGGCTGTGCTGTGCTCCACAGGCCATCGACAGCCCCTCGATCATCAGACTTTGAGTTAGAACTGGTCTACTTCGAGAAGGAGTACCATCCTGACCTCATCCTCCCTGAAGAAGAGGAAGAGGAAGAAGAACCTCCTTCCTCTAACAAGACCACTGTTTCTTCAGTGAGTGAAGACTGTCCAATATACTCCTGGATCCCCTCCTGAAGACCTTTCCTTCTTTAATGTTTTGAAGCAGTTGTCCACAGCAGTGGGCTTCCATACTGAGGAAGAGGATGCCACCAGACAAGAACTGGTGGACTTTCTGGAGATTCCAGAGTCTCCTCCTAAGTTCATTCCTTCTATCCCCCCAGCATTGAGGAATGTCACTGCTGCAGCCTGACATGCCCCGCCAGGCAGATAAATTGTATCATGCCTCTCAGGGCCTGCTGTACTATGCTGCCGAACCCAAGACTGATTCTGTGGTTATTAAAGCAGCACATGACAGGTCCAAGATGCCCAAGTACCTTAGCTCCCTCCCCCCCCTGGCAGGGAATCTGGGTGGACTGACCTTTGGGGCAAGAGGGTCTATGCCTCCTCTATTTTGGGACTTTGGATTGCTAACTACCTCTTGCATATGGTTAAATACCATCTGGAAGAAGGGCAAGGCAGCTGCCCAGGCCCTTCCAGAGTGTTCCCAGAAGCAGGAGGTTCTCGGATGCTTGCTGACTGCTGAGGATATTAGTAAGCATCTCCTCAGAGCCTTGTATGATATTTCTGACACTAGTGCCAGGGCTGCTGCCACAGGCGTCTGCTTCATAGGCACTCCTGGCTGAGGGTCTCAGGTTTTGCTGCAGATGTCCAGCACGAGGTGCTCAGTGACCCATTCAGTGGCTCCCAAGTTATTCAGGCCAGACGTCCAGGACATCATCGTAATCGACAGGCATCTGGCAGGGCTGTCAAGTCTGTCCACTCGCTTTATCATACACAGCCTAGGAGCAGACAGTGCCTTCCCTTTCGTAGGGTGTCCCACAAATCCGGAACAGTCTCCCATCCTCGAGGCAAGAGAAAGATCTTCTCCACCTTGCCTACCCCCTCCTTCGGCGCTGCTGCAGAGTGTCCCAGAGGTGATGAATTGGCCCCAGTACCTGGATCTGCCTCTGCTTGACTCCTTGCCAGACTCACTTCTTCCGGTCCCCGAACAAGAGGTGGCGGTTGGAGGTCGGTTTTCCCTCCATCTTGATCAAAGGCGATTCATCACTTCAGATGCCTGGATTCTTCAGATTATAGAGAGGGGTCACACTCTGGAACTTGTAGAGATGTCTCCAGAAACTCCTCCGGTACCCTCCACCTGTCCCCCGGCCCATCTAATAGTCCTCCAGGAGGAGGAACAGTCCCTTCTGCGGAAAAAGGCCACTGAGCCAGTGCCTGGGCACCAAAGGAACAGGGATTTTTATTTCAGGTTCTTCCTGGTCCCCAAAAGAACCGGAGATTTGAGGCCTATTCTAGATCTCAAGGATCTCAACCTTTATATCCAGTACAAGAAGTTCTGCATGTTCACTCTGCCAGCCCTGCTGCCCTTATTCAAGCAGGGAAACTGACTGTGTTCCCTGGATATGCAGGATGCTTGCTTACATATCTTAGTGTGTCCTCGGTATAGGAGATTTCTCTGAGTTTCTTTTTCAGGGTGAGCATTACCAGTTCAAAGTATTGCCCTTTGACTTATCCTCTGCACCTCGGGTCTTTTCAAAGTGCTTCCAGTGGTAGCTGTTGTCCTCTGCAGGGAAGGACTGTATGTTTTTCCCTATATGAATGACTGGTTCCTCAAGGCTCCGTCCAGAGAACAGCTCCTCCGGACCCTGGAGAGAACCATCCAGCTGTTTCTATCCCTGGGTATCACCGTCAGTCTGCCCAAGTCGGTCTTGATCCCGTCCCAGAATTTGCAGTATATAGGGGCTGTCCTGGACTCAGCGCAAGGCAAAGCCTTCCTGCCTCTCAGCGGGGCAGGGTGCCTTATTTCCCAGGCTTAGGAGGTTGCCCAGAGCTGTTAATGTTCCTGCAAGGGTGTACCTGAGGCTATTGGGTCTCATGGCGGCGGCCATCTCCACAGTACAAGGCATAAATTAGTGTCAGAGACTTGACTAACGGCCTTCGCTAATCAAAGTAAAAAATGATTACAATTGGCCAAAGTTGATTAGCAATTACCAAAAATTCATATATTTGCTCAGAACCCCATAAAATGTGCTTATCTTGCTCTATATTGATAAAATATACATTTACACAAGTTTCTGAGACTGATACCTGTTTTATTCAGCCATTTCCAGAGAAACACAGCAATTGTGCAGCATCACATACATTTTAAGAACGAGATTGGATATCTGCCAAAACAGACCGTGAAATTGTGATCGTGATCGTGAGTTGTGACAAATTACACATAATGAACCCCTGCCCCAGCATAAAAACTCCACCTGGGACCGTGACTGACCACACAGTAACTGCCTGGGACCGTGATTGACCACACAGTAACAGGACTGGGTGCGATCTATTTGCTACTGTTCTCCACCAGGCACGTAGCCAGTAATTCTGGCCTGTTTTGGGGGGGAGAGACCTGGGGGTGGTCCACCATCCTCAGCTGCCAAATCACCAGGACGTCTTGGTTTAGCACTAAAAAAAATGTCTACAGCCCTGTCTGGGTTGAATTCGGATGGAGGGGGCCCTGCTTTTTAAATGTGAATCAATGTTTCTACAGTATCCTCTGCCAGACGTGCTCTCCAGTCAGTTTTTACCTTGTTCATAGTTGAAAAACACCCTTCTACAATTGCATTAGACATGGGAAATACTCTCAACACATTGACAAGCTTCAGTAGATTTGGATAAGAATTTTGGAAATCACATGCCAGTTTTGACCAGATAGCAGAGGCAGAAAGATTGCTGAAATTGGTTTGAGCAAAAATCTTAAACTCTTGCCGTTCTGCAAGTAGCAGAGTGCTATTACACTCAGGCTGCAAAAGTGCTACAAAGTGGTCAGATACTGCAGTAATGTCACTGTTACCATACAGCTCCAGTTCCTTTCTGTCTGCAGCTGGCCAGAATCTGGTATCCAGCACTTTTGCACAGATATAGATATTATTTCCATAAGTCAAACCGAACCTTTGTTCACAACAGTTCTCAATGTTTGTAATGTATTTCTTAGTTTGCTGTTTAAAAGTTTTAACAACTTGGCCACTAAAATGTGTTAATTTCACACCCTTGTAAGTGACTTCAGCACATGCTCCTGAAAGAACATCAGACCCATTTTTTAAGAGAATGTCAAGTTCACTGCCTCCTGTGGGACCACTCTGCTTAGCATGGTGAAGAGTGTTTTTCAGAGTTTCAACAGAGCTAAGTAACTCTGGCATTTCAACAACTTCTTTTTGAAGTGCTAGTGAGAACCTAGCAAGTGGCTGAAACAGCTGTTCAAAACAGAAAAGGCGTGCCACCATTTGGAATTTATTCATAATTTGCAACACTCCCTTGGCTTTGGCCTGGTCATGAGTTGGGTCAGCAGCCATAGATTCTGAACGGGGCACAAATTACAGGGAATGATTTGGTAACAGAATGCACGGGTGGCAAGAAGTTTATGCTGTACCCAACGTGTGCCATGGGCCTTCTTGGGCTTTTCAGCTGTTGTCTCCATGGCCTGGGCAAGGGACTGTAACTCTCTGAGTCTCTTAGGACTTTTCTGATAGAGATAAAACAGTTGGGTCAGAAAGTTTGAAACATTGTTGAAATAGGTGTTATCCAAAGTGTCTTTTATGGCCAGTTCTAATCTGTGTGAGAAACAATGAACACCAACTAACCACTGTATGTCTTCCCTTAAAAGAGCAGCAAGACCCCATCTTACACCCATGTTGACAGATGCCCCATTAGCCCCAAACCCAACCATGTTTTTTGTATTGAGGCCAGACTCTAAAAATGTCTAAAAGGAAATTTTTCAATCCCTGACTTGTGCCATCTGATACAGCTTTCATTCGTAAAAACTTAGTCTCCACTTGACCATTGATGGGATTTACATAAATTACGTAAAGCAGTTCCTTTTCAATTACACCACTGTCAGTACTACTGTCCATAAGCACTGAAAAATAATTTGCATTTTTGACAGTTGCCAGCAGGTTTACTTCTAGGTTCTTGCCAATACACATTGTGAGTTCTTTCCCACTAACAACGTTAATGTATTTATTGCCCAAATTAACTCCATGGCGCTTTTCTTGTTCTACTATCGCTTCAAACTTTTTAATAGGGATATCCTCTTTGGCCATCATGTATAGGATCTCCATCAGCCTGCCTAGAATCATTCTATGCTGTTCTCTGCATTACTGAAAGCTCTCCCTGTAAATAAATTAAGTTTTAAATCTCAGTCCAAACCCCTAACCCCTTCCACCACCACCACCACCATTTTAAACTTACCAATTGTGGTATGCCGATATATATCAAGTGGTGACCTTGTTCTACCAAATTTGAAGATGTTAACAGCTTTCATGTGCTGCTATGTCAGAAGATGTTTCTGGATGGTGTCAACGCTTAGCTGGGGGCCTGTAATTCCTGCAGTTAGTGCGCCTCTGAAGTTCTTCAACCCACGTGGCTCATCTCTGTACTCGTAGCACAATCCGCAACTAACATGCACTGCACAGTCTCCCTCGCTGCTAATCTGTAGCCAATTTTTTTCTGGATCATATTTTTGGCGCCATCCCTCTGCAGTTGCTAATTTAACTCCAGCCATGTCAAACTGTAATGAATAAAAAGTTTGAAGTTAGCAAAACAAGGTGTCAGGGTATGCTGCTACTTAAAGTAACACATGATGAGGCTTTTCCTGAAAAATAAAATGGCAGCAGAGCAGATGTGTCACCCAACCCGGCCCAGTCGCTGGCACTTCTCAGACCAATTCTTGCTCCCTAACTTGGGCAATCCTCCCATTGTGACTCAGGGCACAAGTCTTTTTAGTTCCCTCATAGATCTCTGCAAAGGGCAGGCACATAGTCTATTCTTTGTGTTCCCAAATGCACTGCAAAGAGCAGGGCACAACACTCAGCAGGGCACATTTTCTGGTCCCCTTGGATTCTCTGCAAAGCTGCAGGGCATAACTTAGTCTTTTTCTGTTCCCAAATTGTTCTCTGCAAGTGCAGGGCACACATCATTGACACCATAAGAAATGGGCACATAATTCTTAGGTGCCTGGTTCCCCTAATCTCTGTAAAGCAAGTCTTTTTCCCAAATGTTCACTGCAGGGCACACAGCATGAGCAGGGCACAATAAATAAATGGGCAGAGTACAGATCCCTGCAAAGCAGGGCACATTAACTTAGTCTTTTCTGTTCCCAAATGTTCCCTGCAGATGACGGTCACACAAGCAGGGCACATTAAATAAGTTCTGGTTCCGCCAGTCTCTGCAAAGCAGGGCACATTACTTGGTCTCTTTTTCTATTCCCAAATTCACTGCAAAGTCAAGAGCAGGGCGAGATCTCAAAGCAGGCAAGGCTGCTCACTTTGTCTTTATCTATTCCCAGATGTTCACTGCAAAGATGCAGGGCACGCAACATAGTAGCAGGGCACATTAAATTCTGGTTCCCCCATAATCTCTGCAAAGCAGGGCACAGTCTTTATTCTGTTCCCAAATGTTCACTGCAATTACATTCACTGTTTGTTCCCAAATTCACTGCAAGCAGGGCACAAATTTAAAGTTCAAGGCAGGGCACCCTTTCATGCCCTTGTTCTCCCACCACCCACAGTCCAGCTCTAGACCTTGCCTGTTCGTTGCCATTAAGCTGTCCTCCCCATCTGTGCCCTGAAGTCCGTGTGCCCTCCCTTTCTCCTCCAGCTCCCTGACCAAATGAAAATGTTTTACTTGTTTTGCTGCTGAGCTCCCCGATTCTGCTGTGCTCCTGCTCTCCTCTGAATCTGTCCCATCCGACCATTCCTCACCCCGCGATGCAGCCGCCTGCTCTCCGCTCCATCCAGGTCACCCCCGTACCCTATCGCAGTCTTGGCCAGGCCTTCTCCCTTCGGCTCCTTCTCGGTGTGACTACCATGCCTCCCAGCTCTAGCTTGTCTTCGACCTCCTGAAAAACAAAAAGACACAGTTTTAGTTAACCGAACAATAGCGCAACAACGATTAAAAAAAAAAAGTGAAATAAAATAAACTCACCTTTGGAATCCTGCTCGACCTCCCGACTCCTGCTTCCTCTTCTGGATGTGCTGCAAAAGGACTCAGTCACGTTTCTCCTGCGCGGAGACCGAGTGGGGGGGGGGGAGCAGGAGCATCACTGGACCAATCAGGGAACAGCTCAAGGTTTATGGGGCGGGGCACAGAGGAGGAGGCAAAAAATGGATACCAAAACAAAAAAAAAATTGAAGTGACAGTGCCCAATAAGGCACTTTTACAGGACCAATTTGCAGTGATTGACTGCTGGGGGGCGCTGATGAGCCGACTAGAGTAAGGATGCATTCTTCCCTCGCTCCGCAGACCGATGCAAAATAAAAGATTAAAACTACATAAAACTGAAAGAAAAAAGCCATATAAGACAAGGAGACATATTGAGGGACAGAAGATGGACGAATTTGTGGTCTCAACTGCAGCGAAAAGCTCGCATGCCACTGCCAAAAGCCAGAAGAAACAGCCGCCGGCCTCACAGGTGGAGAACACAGGCCATATTTCTCTGTCAGCTGCAGAAGTCAGTGCTCTAGGCCAAGAGGTTACACAGCAAGTGTTGGCCGCATTGGAACCCAAGCTAACCAGTCTTGCCACCAGTTATGACCGCAAGTTACAAGAGCTTGTTGACCTACATGTTCGCATGGTACCAGACTAAATGAGGTAGAACAAAGAGTTTCTGATATTGAGGACACCACGTCTCCACTGCCAGAACAAGTCTTCACCTTACAAAGTGAACTAGAAGAATTTAAAGAACTATTTGATTACCAGGAAAATTATCATTGTCGATTTAATCTGAGGCTTCGTGGTTTACCTGAGGGGTTGGAGGGACCAAATGTGCTGGATTTCTGTGCTAAGGCCCTGCCAGAGCTACTTGGACTCTCTCCCAAAAATGGTCGCCTGAAGCACGAAAGGGCCCATAGGGCAGTCATGCCTAAACCTGCTCCAAACCAACCCCCATGACAAATTATAATGAGATTTCACAATTACCTAGATAGAGAGCTCATCCTGAAGGCATATCGGGAGCAGTCGGTGTTGCAGTATGAGGGGCATCGCTTATTTCTTTCTCAAGATTACTCGGCCCGATTGCTAAAACGTCGCCGAGCTTTCAACCCCGTGATGGCGCAGCTGCCGAGGCCAATGTGGAGTGCTACATGCTGTATCCGCGACCTCTAAAATCAAGCATGAAGGACCTGTATACTCTTTCTGGGAGATCCCGAAGGCGGAGGTGTTCGTCAGAGATCTTAAAAAGAAATTGGGGTGAATTGGTGCTGGTCGACAGTAATTGCCTGGAAGTTTTCTGCTTGATTGGCCTAATTGTTTGTGCCATGTTTTGCATCTGAATCCCTACAGTCTTTAAGGTACTGTAATATTTTGTATGGCGTTTGCCCTGGGGGAAAGCATTTCTGTCAACTGGGACTGAACTGCAGTTATGCTGGGGAATGGAGATGTGAGAGAGAAGTCTGAGCGCCCTGTAAGCCTGGAGACTGATTTGAGACTCATGATGCTGCATTTTCTCTGGATGGCGCCAGACTCAACAGGACTATACCGCGACTCTTTGGTAGAGGGCTATGGCAGGAATCACCAGTATGGGACCGGGCATAGTACCCCTGAAACTGTGTTTACTCACTGCCCTCAACCTCGCTGTACCGGGATCCTGGAAATGGGCACCCAGGCCGCCCACTTATTCTCTGGTGACTGATGGGCCTCTCCTTGTGTGCACCTTGCGTGCTCGGGGGAGAGACTTTTCCTTCTTCTGTTAGGGCAGCCTGGCCTGTATAACTGTGGAAGACACTGAGGGAGAAGGAGTCAACTTTGAAAAGAAATGGTGAGGAGGGGTGGTCAGGGGAGTGGGATGCAGCACTTTCTGTTCGATCTCGCTGTGCACCCTCTGCTCAGACAGGCCCTGACCTGACCTATGAGCCACTTGAAACATCTTTCTAACAATGCTCAGATAACCTGTCCAACCGATTGGCCTATATTATGGCAGGGGAGGGGGCAATATATGCACTGTACCTTGTGTTGGGGACAGTATGGCTCTCCTCTAAACCTGCTGATGTTATGGAGCCTTTGGCTCATAAGGGGATAATGCTGACAGTCACTGTTTGCAGTTTTTTAAGGTGATTTGCAGCGGGATGGGGGTTGGGGGATGTGATCCAACTTCATGAAGGGGTGGGTGTGTAAAATATTTGCTTATTGCAATTACTGTTACAACAGAGAGGGAAAAATACAGATCTTACTTCGAGAGGGCTCTTACAGTAGGTAATTACATATAGGACTGACGCCGGCAGGCGGCAGGACCCCATGGAAAAATTTCTAGCTAGCAGTCCCTGGCGGGGGACCCTTCACGTCAGGTGACCGGCATCAGGCGGCGTCGGTATAAAGGCGGTCCCGACGCCTGCCTTCCAGTTCTTTCCGCCGTTAGCTCGTTACGGCTCTCGCGGAAAAGTTTGCTTCTTCAGCCCTACCTTCATCGTTTTTTACGAAAAATCATTATTTTTCGACTAACGTCCAGTACTAGCGTCGATGTATGTTGTCCCCTACACCCTCTGAGCACAAGAATAAGTGCGATTCGTGCGGCGCCCAACTACCGCACAAGGACGGCCACTCCCTGTGCTTGTTCTGCCTAAGCCCCGATCACCCGGTCGAGAAGTGCCAGCACTGCCTCAGTTTCAATGCGGCTACCCGGAAAAGGCGGCAGCAATCCCTGGAAGCCCATATTCTAAAGAAGAAAATGAGTTCTATGGAGAAGGAGCTCAAAAACCTGAGGCAGGCGTCCACTTCCCCCGAAGGCCATCGGAAGGAGAAGGAGAGGCACCGGGACAAGAGCTCCTCCACTGCATCTCCCTCAGGAGTCGCTGGGACACAGGTAACATCCCTTCCGGGGGATCGCTTCTCGACGGCCGCCTCGGAGGTTTCCGAGGGGGCGTCGGCCCGGCCGTCTGGCTCGGGCCTTGCGGGTGCCTCCGGGCAGTTGGAGGCCCCGCCCTGTCTCGCCGCAGGCTCGCTGCCTACCACTGTGGGCGACTCCGCAAGCCGGGCGTCGGCTCCTCTGATGTCTGCCGGAGAGGGCCAGTAAGACATCCGACCCTCCGGGCGGCCAGCGGCCTCCACTCTCCACGGACCAGGCGATCCTTTGCTGGCCTGCCTCCGGTGATGAGCTCCACAAGTCGGACGTCGGCTCCTCCGGCGCTCGCCACTAAGCCTCCACGTCGGCTCGTCCGACGTCCAGCTAACAAAGGAACCGACTGACAGACCCCCCAACGTCCCTCGTACCGGTTCCTCGTAACCTTCGCTGCCATCTGGGAACCAAGTCTCTCCAACCTGACCCCGGGGACTTTTCCCTTCCATCCCCGGGGGAAGCTGGGGATCTTTTGCCTCCGTCAGTCCTTCCTTTACCTGGAGCGCCGGACCGGACGCCGGCCCCTCCAACGTCGGTACCTCCGGCGCCAGGGCCTCCACTGTCGGCCCTGACATCGGCCTTACCGACTCTGGGAGACATTCCGCTCCCATCGGGCCCTCCGGGCTCTCCACTATGGACCCGCCCGTGAGGCCTCCGGCCGGGCCGGCAGCCCCTCCGGCTCCCGGGTATCCCTCATCCTATTTGACTCCGGTGTACCCGGGACTGCAGTATCCAGCGCCACAGTACCCGACGCCGGGCTTCCCGACGCCGCAGTACTCGACGCCACAATACCCGACGCCGGGCTACCTGCAGCCGGGTTTTGGATACGCTCCATACGGTTATAACCCGTATCCTTATCCCCACCTCCTCCACTGCCTAGCAGCGCGGTGGACTACCACGGGAGACTCTGGCCTCCTGGTAGGCTGAGGCCAAGGCTCAGCTCACCAAAGAGGTCGAACGCCTTCCAGCGGCAGTGTCGTCCCAGGTTCCGTCGTCCGGCGGCGCACCCTCCCTCAACACCTCCGGACTCCAAGTTTCTTCCGTCTGGATCCAGAGAAGGGCAGGACACGCTTCCCCGGGGACTTCCCAAGGGGTCCGTTCCTCCTCCGGGTCGGGAAAGGGAGTCTTTCTCTTCTTCATCCTCCTCTTTACCCTCGGACTCTTCCAACGGTTGCTCTGAGAGAGACGACGAGCCTCGCTCTCCGTCGAAGCCCAGGCCAAGGACTCCTCCGAAGTCTCCTCCTGAGGATCCTTCTTTTACGGAGTTGCTTAGGAAAATCCAGGAGGTTCATCAGTGGCACTCCCTGGAACCAGATCCTCAGCGCCTGAAACTCGCTGAACATCTGGATCTGCCCGTGACAGCTCCTACCTTGGTGCCACCCTGGATAGAGCCTCACGCCGACCTTGTTTCCACAATATGGAAGCAGCCGTCGGCCTTAGCCCCACTTCCTAGGAAGTCGAACCAGCTGTATCAGGCTGCAGAGGGTGTTGATTTCCTGGATTCTCACCCTCGTGCCGACTTGGTCGTGATTAGCGCCGCTCACGGCCGGTCGGCGAACCCCAAACATCTTAGTTCATCACCTCCTGATAAGGAATCACGCCTTCTGGACCAGTATGGGAGAAAGATTTACGCTTCCTCCACACTGGGGATCAGGGCCCTGAACTATGTCGGCCATATGGGGGACTACCAGAAGGCCATCCTGACTCAGGCGGAAGCCAAACTGGACTCCTTGCCTGACTCCCAAGTCAAGCAGGAGTTGGCTGGTCTTGTCTGCTCTGCTCGTTCGGCCAGTCGACACATGCTACATGCGACATACGATGCAGTGGACACTGCTGGGCGGAGCTCAGCTTTCGCTGTAGGCCTACGGCGTCATGCTTGGCTCCGTGTGTCAGATTTGGTCCCGGAGGTGCAACCTGCTATCCAGGGAGTACCCTTCCGGGGGTCGGTGCTTTTCGGGGGTGATGTCAAGGACATCATCCCCGATTTGCAAGAGAAGGGGACGGCTCTGAAGTCAGTTGATTCCATGTACCATCCCCATCAGCAGCAGCGCCGTCTCTTTTGCAGACGGAATCGGCCAAAGGCGAAACCCCAGGGAAGGCGGGCCACAAAACGCCGGGCCCCCGCAGCTGCCAAGCCCCCCCCCGCCCAAAAAAGCAGCGGGTGCTTCAGCTGTGGCGCTGCCCCACACCACCTGACTTCTTTCCTCTCCCACTGCCTCCAGACTCCCCGGAGGAACCGGTAGGAGGGAGATTTTCCTTCCACCTTCCGGGATGGTAGAGGATAACCACAGATTCTTAGGTGCTCCAGCTCATAGCAGAAGGACACTCCATACAGTTTCTTCAGAAACCACCCCTCCACCCCCCTCTGAAGTCGTCGTATTCACAGGAACATCTTCTCTTGGTCCAGGAGGAAATCTCTGCTCTTCTGCTGAAGCAAGCAATAGAGTCTGTCCCCCTTCATCTGCAAGGGACGGGTTACTATTCCCATTTCTTCCTGGTCCCAAAGAAGACAGGAGATCTCAGACCAATTTTGGATCTCAGTTCCCTGAATCTTTACGTAGAGTACAAAAGGTTCAGGATGCTCTCTTTGCAGAGCCTTCTGCCGCTCCTCCGGCCGGGTCAATGGCTTTGTACTCTGGATATGCAGGATGCTTATCTGCACATTCCCATTCGCCCATCTCATCGCAAATACCTTTGTTTTGCGTTCCAGGGGGACCACTACCAGTTTAAGGTGCTCCCGTTTGGTCTATCCTCGGCCCCCCGAGTATTTACCAAATGCCTGGCAGTGGTGGCGGCCCACCTGCGTACCAAGGGAGTGCAGGTTTTCCCGTACCTGGACGACTGGCTCCTGGCGGCCTCGTCCAGGGAGGAACTCCTGCGTTTCCTCTCCCTTACCCAGCAGGTTTTTGCCTGCCTGGGTATTACCATCAGCCATTCCAAGTCTCATTTGGACCCATCCTAGAGTCTACAGTTTATAAGGGCAATCCTCGATACGACCATGGTCAATTCCTTCCTGCCTCCGGACAGGGCATCCACCCGTCAGACCCAAATAAGTCTGTTGTCCGACCGCAGTATGGTCTCTGTGAGGTCGGTCCTTCGCCTTCTCAGGCTCATGGTGGCTGCTATCCCGACGGTACCTCGCGCTCGACTCCACATGAGGATCTCTCAGTGGACTCTACGCTCTCAATGGGATCAGCTAGTGGACAACCTAGATCACTCAGTTCTGATCTCCTTGTCGATGATGCGAGATTTGCAATGGTGGATGGTTCGAGAGAACATGTTTCGAGGAGTTCCTTTCTTTCATCCTCCCCGCCCCAGACTCTAACCACAGACGCCTCAGGCGAAGGTTGGGGAGCCCATCTAGGCCCTCATCGGACCCAGGGCTCCTGGTCCAAGCTAGAACAAGCTCTCCACATCAATGTACTCGAGCTTCGGGCAGTGTTGTACGCTCTCCAAGCCCTTCACCAATACATTCTTCCCGGCCGTCCAGACGGACAACATGTGCGTGGTGTGGTACATCAACAAGCAGGGAGGGACTCGGTCCTACCCTCTATGCAGGGAGGTAATGAGGGTTTGGGATTGGGCAACACAACACCACCTTCACCTCACGGCAGTTCACGTTCCTGGAGTCGACAACACCCTGGCAGACAAGCTAAGTCACTCTTCTGCTCTGACTCATGAGTGGGAACTTGACCAAGGGGTCCTAGACAATATCTTCTAACTTTGGGGGAACACCACAGGTTGACCTGTTCGCATCCCCCCTAAACGCAAAACTTCCCATCTTCTGCTCGCTCGTTCCAGAATGAGGCGCTTTTTGGAGCAACGCTCTGTCTCTAGACTGGAAGGACAGATTCGTCTATGCCTTCCCCCAATTCCACTTACCCATGAGTCTTGCAGAAACTAGCTTCAGAAGGAGAGCGAGAATGATTCTGATCGCTCCTTTCTGGCCCAGGCAAATCTGGTTCTCTCTTCTACAACAATATTCAGAGGATCCTCCTCTTCCTCTTCTTTTATCTCGAGGTTTGTTGACCCAGGATCAGAGGACCCTGGTCCATCCAGGCCTCAAATCCCTTCAACTGCATGCATGGCTCCTGCAGACCTAGCCCAATCCCATTTTGGAGTGTCTCCCAAAGTGGCGGAGATTTTAGTGGAGGCCAGAAAACCCTCCACCAGATCTACTTATGCCATGAAGTGGAAAAGATTCACTATTTGGGCTGCTTCCAAGAACGTGGAACCTTTCTCCTGTTCAGCGGGGCTTCTGCTGGAGTATCTACGTCATCTGTTTGACCTGGGTCTCAGCCATTCCTCTCTGAAGGTACACATGGTGGCCATTTCGGCCTATCATGTTCCCTTCGCAGACAAGGCTTTTGCTCAACTGGAGGTCTCCAAGACCTTTCTCAGAGGGGTCCTCCATCTGAGGCCCCCATCCGTACTCCTGCTCCCCCTTGGGACTTGAACTTTGTTCTCGAGAAACTTATTCTCCCTCCCTTCGAACCTGCATCTTCTGCGGATTTGAAATTCCTTTCGTGGAAGACTCTCTTCTTGGTGGCTGTTACTTCGGCTCGGAGAATCTCCTAGCTCCAGGCCCTGATGTGTAAAATCCCGTGACTTGATTTTCACAAGGCAGTTGCTCTTATTGCAGATCTAAGTTTCTCCCTAAAGTAGTAGCCGAGTCTACCTAAATCAGTCCATAGAGTTACCTGCCTTTTTTACGCAGTACTCTAATCAAGGGGAGTATTTACTCCATACTATGGATGTTCACCGGATTCTGAGATACTACACCAACAGGACGAAGGATTTCAGAAAGACTGATCAGTTGTTTGTCTCTTTTGCTTACAAAAGGGAAGGCAATGCTGTTTCCAAGCAATGCCTGTCTAAGTGGTTGGCTCATTGCATCACTTTCTGTTATGACAAATACAACAAGACCCTCCCGGGTCAAGTCAGAGGCCACTCCACAAGAGGAGTAGCTGCCTCTGCGGCTTGTTTCATGAATGTGTCTGCAGCAGATATCTGCACTGTCGCCACCTGGACTTCCGTCCATACCTTTACGAAACACTACAGTTTGGATGTTGCCTCTCACCGTAGAGCAGGCTTCAGGCTGGCTGTTTTGCAAGGCTTCCTATCTTGAGACTTGCACAACCAGAACTACCTTTTGGAGTAGTTTTCCTCCTCCCAGTGCCTCTCTTTGTTACAGACTGCTTGGGATTCAGTCCTATATGTAATTACCTACTGCAAGAGCTCTGTCGAAGTAAGATAGTACAGTTAGTAAGAACTTACCGTAACAGTAGATCTTCAAGAGAGGCTCTTGCAGTAGGTAATACCTTCCCGCCCTCCATCCCCCTAGGCTTTTTCAGCTCCTTTTCCATTGAGGGAAATATCCGCTTCTTTCTCGTCCGGCCTCTTTTGGCCTGTGGTGGGAAAAAGAACTGGAAAGCAGCGTCGGGACCGCCTTTACACGGCATGTCTCTGGCGCGGTCACCTGATGGGCGGTCCCTCGCCAGGGACTGCTAGCTAGAAATTTTTCCGTGGGGTCCTGCCGCCTGCCAGCGTCAGTCCTATATGTAATTACCTACTGCAAGAGCCTCTCTCGAAGATCTACTGTTACGGTAAGTTCTTACGTAACTGTACTTTTTCAGTGGTTGGGGGGGCAGGAGTTGAGGGTTCTATATATAGTTCTTGTTTGTTTGTTAATATATAGGCTTATGATAGTTTGAAGATCCTTATTTTATACCAATCAGAGTAGGTGCAACCATACAGTGAGTTTGGGGGAGCTCATGATAGCTAAAAGGCGGGGAGAGTATATTGGTTTGAATCATGGCTTGCCTGAAAGATTTGGTCATAGTGTCTTGGAATGTTAGGGGAATAGCCACCCCTGTCAAGTGTACGATGCTGCTGACTGCTCTGAAGCAACAAAATACCCAGGTGGCCCTGCTCCAGGAGACTCACCTTACAGACCAAGAGCATGCCAAATTAAAGAGAGGGTGGGTGGGGGAGTGCTACGCAGCAGCTTTTAATTCGCATAAGAGAGGGGTGGCTATACTTTTGCACAAAAAGTTACCCTTCCAGATGGACCGAGTGGTGGTGGACCCAGACGCTGGGTGTTATGTATTTGTTGTGGGGACTCTATTAGAAGAGAAGGTTACGTTCAGGAGCGTGTATGCTCCTGCAATCCACGACCCAGTTTTTTTATAGAACCCCAATGGCTCTGTTAGTGGAGGAACAATTCCCGAACTTAATAATGGGGGAGATATGAATTGCTTGTTAAACCCAACATTAGACCACTCGGAGGATAAAGGAGCTCCCAAGGGGGCCATTCGGTAGTGGTTGACAGGGATGGCTGATCTAGATCTTATCGATGGCTGGCGAACAGCCAACCCTACTGCCCGGGAGTATACTTTTTTTCGCATCCACACTGAACAATGTCAAGGCTCGACTATTTGTTTCTTCCTAAGGAGTGGTATTTTCGGCTCACCCATATTAAACATAGCCCAATTCATGTATCTGATCGTGCTATGGTCATAGTGACACTGCAGTGGGGAAGGGAAAACGCTACTCAAACAACATGGAGATTCCCTAACTATTCGTTGGCCAGTAAGTAATTTAAAGAGCACATGCAAGAACAATGGAAACAATATGTACAAGTAATTTAGGGACGGCCCTATCCAAAGCTACCTTATGGGATGCAGGGAAAGCATTTATGAAAGGGGCTATAATTAGCTATGTAGCCCATCATAAAAAGAAAGGGAACGGAGGGAGAACCTGGAACAGAGACTTGGGGCTCTAGAAATTAAAGCTGCCCAGGGAATGGGGAGAGCAACTGTCCACCATCTATTGATGGTGACTAGGGAAGCCTTAAATAACTTACTGATGGGGAGGCATGGAAAACATGCCTCTTTGTCAGGAAACATTTGTATGAATGGGGGAACAGACCTAGCACCATGTTGGCTAACCTGATATGAGGGAAGCGAGGGACACGCTTGATTTCAGCAATTAAAGGGGAGGATGGAGTGCTCCAGACAGATAGAAAAATCTATTGGAGATAGGTTTATAAGATTTTACCAGGAACCGTACCGGACACAGACTGAGGATGGAGAAAGGGGAATGCATGAATTTCTGAATAAGCTCACGTTCCCACAAATTGCAAGGGCACAGAGAACTTGGATTGGCTCCATAATAAAGAGGGAAGAAATCTCTAAAGCTATTGCAGCCCTTAAAAGAGGGAAGATGAGTGGGCCAGATGGCTTTCCAGCCAAATACTATAATGCAACCCCAGTTAATAGAACACTTGGAAGTGGTATTTAAAGAAGCTAGAGAAGAACCGGAGGAGTTGCCACGAACTTGGGAAGAAGCCACTATTTGCCTGATCCCAAAGGCGGATAAAGATGTACTCTAATCTGCCTCCTTTAGACCAATTTCTCTCCTAAATTGCGATTCTAAAATACTGGCCAAGATACTAGCAAGTAGGTTGGATAAACATTTACCGGGGCTGATCCACCCAGACCAAACTCGGTTCATCCGGGACAGATACTCCTTCCATAATATAAGAACCCTATTGAATGTGATTTGGGGGGTGATGAATGGACAAGAAACAGTGCATATTTTGTCAATGGACACAGAAAAACCGTTTGACAGAGTAGAGTGGCCATATTTAATGGAAGTCCTGGCCCGGTTTGGTCTGGGTGGAGAATTTATCGGGCTGGTCCAACAAATGTATAGAGGTCCTAGGGCAAGAGTCTTAATTAATGGCAGTCTCTCTGATAGCTTCCAGCTAGGCCGAGGAACCAGACAGGGCTGCCCGCTGTCATCCCTTCTCTTTACTGTGGTACTCGAACCCTTAGCTATAGCCATTCGTGCACAGCCTGACATCTCGGGAGTTAAGGCAAGACAGGGAGAGTAAATTATCACTTTATGCTGATGATATGTTATTATATGTTGGTAACCCTCATCAGTCTATGCCTGTGTTGTTAGAAATGATTGACCAATTCTCTGGATATAAGTTAAATTTAGATAAATCAGAAGAGATGAGAGTAGGTGGGTCTGAAGATAGTAAGAGAACACAGGGTTCAGAATGGGGCCTTAAGAAAGTTCAGGAAGCCTTTGCATACTTGGGCATTAGGGTTGGCAGGAACATTGGAACACTATTTAATCTTAACTACACCCCACTCTTGCGAACCATAATCACAGACCTAGTCAGGTGGCACGAACTTCCCATTACGTGGTTGGGTAGAATAAATTTAATCAAAATGAATATCCTCCCTAGGATACTTTATGGGCTGCAGATGCTGCATATAGGGCTAAGGATATCTGACATCAAGAAGTTAGAGAAAGCATTCTCAGATTTTATCTGACAGGGTAAATGCCCAAGGATAGCCCTGGCTAGGCTAAAAGCCTCAACTGAGAAGGGAGGGCTCCAGTTTCCAGAGCTGGGAGTTTATCATAAGGCCATCCAATGTCGATATATACAGGACTGGATTGGCAGACCGAGAGAGGCAGGATAGTTGGACTTGGAGGAGAGGGGATGCCCGGGGCTAGTATCTGCCTACCTCTCCATTAGGGGTTGGAGGGCAAATCTCAGTTTATCTAAGCCGAACCCTTTAGTCCGGGCAGTGTTGGAGAGCTGGAGGGTGATGATGAAACAGAGAGGCATAGAACAGGGAGATACACTGCTCATACCCTTGGTGGGAAACCCGTTCTTCCTGCTGGGACTGGAGGACCTGGGATATAGAGAATGGGAAGAAAGAGGTATCCTCTGCTTAAAGAATCTCTTTACCAGGACTGGACTCGATTCGTTTGAGAACTTACAGGCCAGGACTGGACTGGGGGCACCAACACTTCTTCCGATATTTAAAAGTTAGAGCATATAGTAGATCTATTGGTAGGATGCAGGGCTTGGACTCTTCTTGGGACCAACTGGAGCAGGTAATACTGCTTGAACAAAAAAATCCTAAGGGCACTATTCATAGAATGGCTAGGGAGGGCAAATCATTGCTTCCATATATGACACAGAAAACTAGGCTGCTCTGGGAGAGAGATTTGGTGATCTCCATCTCAGAAGACAATTGGAAAATAATATCTCAGCTTCACCAGTGGATTCTGCTATGTAATAAATACAAGGAATCGTACTATAAATTTTGTCACAGATTATACTGTCCCCCATTGATTGTCCATAAATATAATCCCACAGTGTCTCCAATTTGTCCTTGATGTAATAATAACCTAGCATCCTACTGTCATTACTTTTGGGCTTGCCCTGTCCTGCAGGAATTCTGGGGCGAGGTGGTAAAAGAGGTCTAACCTATTCTAGGGAAGCAGATATCACTGTCCCCTCTAGTTTTGTTGTTTGGGGTAGAAGATACTGAAGAGGAGGAGTGGACCCCCCTCCAAAGATGGCTCAGAGTCATACTGATCATGGCCAGACACTGTATCCTTAATATGTGGGTGTCTGCTGTAAAACCCACCATACCCCAATGGAAAGCGTTGATTCTACAAGGCCTTACCCTGGAACGCTTAGTTTATGTCATAAAGGACAAAGGGGAGCTCTTTCATAGAGCCTGGTAGCCCTACTTAGCCTCCCTGCCGGCAGCAGACAACATTATGCTGGGAGAAGGATGGCTTTAAAGTCAGACCAACTGTTATATAAAGCTAATAGACTTTGGCCCAGGCACAAGGGTTCCCTTGACCTCATCAGTAAGATTGGTGCTTAAATGATCGTTTTTTTCCTGATTGGTTCTTGATATGCGATCAAATAAAGAACTGGATCTTGATGTATATAAGTTATAAGTTTGTCATGTTGCTGTATGTCTTGTCTGTATTCATACATTTTTGTATGTCAGATATACTGGAAACCTAATAAACAAATGATGCAAAAAAAAAATGGTTGCTTATCATTGCCAGATTTGACACTCTTTTTGCTAATCTTGGGTCTCAAATTGCGATGCGAACCCGCTTATTTTACGCCTTGCGGTACCCTTGGCCAAGCTGCACATGCAAGTGCTCCAGTGGACACAAAGAGTGCAATGGGACGAATGCGCGGATGATTTAGATCAGTTAGTGCTGGTCTCCTCCCCAGTCCGCAAGGTGCTCTGGTGGTGGAGAGACCCACAGAACCTGTTGCAAGCAGTTCCATTCCAGTTTTCCTCCCCCAGTAAATCATCACCACAGATGCTTCCGGTTCGGACTGGGGAGCGCACCTGGGTCCCTTTCTGACTCAGGGTACATGGTCCGGTCTCGGACCAAAATGTCCCTGCATATCAACATCCTGGAGATGCAAGCGGTCCTGTATGCCATGCAGGTCTTTTAGAACCATCTCCTCCAGGGTCAGTTGTTGATGCAGTTCGACAATCTCAGTGTTGTCTACTATATCAGCAAGTGGGGGGACACATTCGTATCCCCTGTGCAGGGAGGCCATGAGAGTCTGGTACTGGGCACTGTACCACAGTCTGCTTCTCTCGGCAATACCACAGTCAGATTCTCTTGGCAGTCCATGTCCCAGGCGTGCTAAACACCCTGACAGACAGCCTCAGCTGGACGCAGTCCAGCATGCACGAATGGAAATGTCTCATCAGTCACAGATCTGTTTACCAGATGGGGTCATCCAGAGTTGGACCTTTTCGCATCCCCACTCAATGCAAAATTGCCCCATTTCTACTCACTAGATCCAGGGCCTGGAGTTTTCTGGCGAGATGCGTTGTCCCTCTCCTGGAGAGGGAGGTTCCTTTATGCCTTCCCTCCATTTCCTCTGATTCAGAGGGTGCTAATCAAGCTGCAGATGGAGGGGGCCAGCATGATCCTGGTCGCACCATTCTGGCCATGGCAGATATGGTTTCCATTGCTGAAACAGCAGAGGAACCCCCAATCCCTCTGCAGCAGTCTGCTGATGCAAGCTCAGGGGACCCTGGTCCATCTCAGCCTCAAGTCCCTTTGTCTGCATGCCTGGCTCCTGAGAACATAGCCATCTGCTGGTTTGGGGTACCTCAGCGAGTGGCGGGTGTCCTCGTAGCAGCTCGGAAGCCCTCCACTAGAGCCAGTTATGCCATGAAGTGGAAGAGGTTTGCCATCTGGACCCTTTTATCTGTCCAGTGAGCCAGATTCTGGACTACCTGATATCATTGTCGGACTCTGGTCCCCAGCATTCCTCCCTCAAGATGCACCTTTCAGTTATTTCTGCCTTTCACAAGTTCATGGACGGTCGTACCGTGGCTAAGTTGGATGTGTCCTGTACCTTTTTCAGGGGCATCCTACATCTGAAACCTCCAAACCATTCTCTTGTCCCGGCTTGGGATTTAAATTTTGTTTTGGAGAAATTGACCCTGTCTCCATTTGAGCCAGCTACGACTTGTGAGCTACGCTTTCTTTATTGAAAAGCATTATTTTTGGTTGCTATTACTTCTGCTTGATTTATTTCCGAGCTTCAGGCCCTCTGATGTGAGGAACCTTATTTGATTGTTCCCACCAGGGGCCAGCATCGGAGAGGCTTTCACAGATCAGTTCTGTGATTTGTGCCAGACCATGGGGGACAGCCCTGCCCACTGCGACTCTCTGTCCATGACCAAGTCCAAGAAATCTTCTCACCACCGTTGCCAGTTATGCGACGGGGAGAGCTCTCAGTCCTTCCAGTCCCTCAACTTGCCTGACCGCTTGACAGCTGTTGAGCAATCCTCAGTCAAGGGGTGGGTCAGGCAGGTCGGAGGCTCATCGGACCCACCGGTGAGCCAGTCCACCTCGACTTCGGTTGACCAGCCTGCCAAAATCTCTCTACCTGTTGTACCAGGATTCGGTCTCAGAGACCTCAGTACTCCTGGTCCTTTCCAGGAGGATGTAGTTGATCGGTGTCCCCAGTCAATCCTGTTTGGTACAAGCTTCCAACCAGGGTCTTCAGCACCCATGTTGTTGAATGTGGGCAGGCGCATTATTTACAGCCAGCACCAGGGAGACTGCTGTCGAAGGCGAGGTCACAGTCGAGGCGTTCTTGCTGTCGATAACGCTCGACTGGGAGGCACTGCCATCGATGCTTCTCGTCTTCCTCATCCTCATGCAGGGAGAGGCACCATTGCAAAATGCACTGGTGCTATGAGGAGTTCCTCTGGCAGTGATGGGCCATCGCAGTACAGGTTTTGGCTCTACCCCAAGGACTTTAGGCCCCCGGGCAGCCACCAGTGGTACCCCCACCTGCTCGGGTTCTGCAGGTGCCTCCTACACCTGCTTCTCCACCAGTAATGGTGGAGCTACCACTGCAGCAGCCACTGGTCGGCATCCCAACCAAGAAGGCCATTTGGTCAGTTCCCAGCTTACTAGGCTGGTTGCCGGTGACGATCATCCCTGGTGACGAGTCCTGGGAGGTCTGCATCCAAATAAATCCAAGGGCCATCTTTGAGGACTCAACAGATGACTCGGGTCCGGAGTCCATGGCCTCCTCTGTGGCTCTCCTCTTTGACCATGGCTCAATCAAGGAGTCCCCCACTGACCAAGAGTCGGTCTCGTTTGGGGTGCTGCTCTGCCTTATCATGGAGTCCATGTCCATCCCTTTGGAGCCAGTTCAGAAGAATTCTCAGTACACTCTGACAGACATTTTGGACTGGGATAAATCCCCAAGGGTTGCCTTTTCTGTGGCTGAGGCTGTACTGGGACCAGCCCTAGAGCTCAGGCAGCATTCGACATCCTGCCCAGCTCCCTCTGCCCACATGGTCCGCAAGTACATGGTCCCTACATGCTCCCTTTCAGGGTTTTCCGACCACCGTTCAGCCAAAGGGTTGGTTATGGACTTGGTGTTCCATAAATCAGGACACATGGGGAATGTGGACAAGCCTCCAGACAAGGAATTCTGTAAGACTGGCCACACCACTAAAAGGTGTACACTGCAGGCACTCTGGGTTTCCTGCTTGCTAGTTATGTCATAATAATGACAAATTAAGGACATTTTATGATGGGAATGTTTGATATAGTCCTCCCCCACCTCCACCTGGAGCAGTGGGTGGAGGTGGAGCTGATCCAAGATCATGATCAGTTACTATCTAAACATCAGCTACAGACAGCCTTGGACATGGGGCAACTCGTGCACCCATGTGGTGGAAGTGGCTGTCTCCATGTGTCGAAGGGCTTGGCTGTGCTTGACTAACTTCATGGCAGACACCCAAAAGGAGTTGGAGGATGTTCCTTTTCTGGGTACCGACGTCTTTGGCCCTGGGGTGGAAGGACGTCTCATGAAGATTAAGAAGTCCTAGGCCACCCTTAATTCTGTAACTTCTTGGGCAGACTAGGTGGGCCAAGCGGTCCTTATCTGCCGTCAAATTCTATGTTTCTATGTTTCTCCCCAGAAGGAATTGAAGAAGAAGCCTAAGAAGCTGGCCTTTCAGTACCAGTCATTCCAGTCACAGTTTTCCCAGCAGCAGCCCCAGCAGGGGCAGATACACTGTGGTATCCCTAAACTCGGTATGCCGACACTCAGCATACCGAGGTAAGTGGCTCAAAATCCACAGCCCCAAATGACTCGTATGCCCAACAGAAAAATTTCAGCATTACAACGAAAACTCTGCCCCCCCCCCCCCGCACTGAAGGAAGGAATCTCATTTGTCCGAGCAGAGCCAACCATCACTCTGATGATGGATGCCTCTCTGGTAGGGTGGGGAGCACAGCTAGGAGACCACATGGCCCATGGGTTCTGGTCCCCCAGGAAGTCTCGGCACCACATAAACTAAAATATGGACAAAAATAACTAACTGCAAGGGGGAGCAGACCCTGGAGTAAAAAAAATATTAGTTATGGGGAGAGAGTTCCATAAAAGGATGTGACCCAGTCCAGAACCCGGGTCTGAGAGAGCGTGCTGGCAGAGCTGCTGGTGGTTTAGCTCTGTACACCACCAGAGCAGCTCGGCCAACTCCCCAAAACAACTGTCCCCAGCAGGGGTAAAGTAGCAACCCATCACATCCGCTACCTTACCCCTGTCAAAATCCGTCAGAGAATCAATTACCGGCATGCTCACTATCGGGACACTACACCTGTTGAGCAGTAGTGCCTGAGCAGGTGTGTGTCGAGATAGTGAGCCACAGGAATATATAAGGGTAAAGCTGGGGCAGTTTCAGACCTGGTGCTCCAAGAAGTCCAGGAGTCAAGGTCCTACAAAGGGAGAGGGAGAGACAGAGGTGGTGGTGCCCCTCTGGCAGCAGCTGCCGGTGCCCCTGCAAGAGCTGCCCAGTGATGGCTTTAGGGGGTGTCATCCCTCCACCTGTGCTGTCCCCAACTGCTGTACCTGTCGGAGGCTGGCTACGTCTTTTCTTGCCATGTTGGTCCGCTGTCACAGTGGACAAGTGGGTGTTGGATGCAGCGGGCAGATGACTGTCTCTCGATTTAGAGGCACTCCTGCCCTACCACCTATACACTCCTCAAGAGTCCAAGGTGTCTCAGGACATGCTGTCTGCCCTCAGGGAGGACATTGCTCAACTTCTTGCAAAAGGGGCTATAGTTTGTGTCCCAGACATGCTTGCCAGTCAGGTTTACGCGTCCAGGTACTTCTGTCCCGAAATGGATGGGGGGCTTGCGCCCCATACTGAATCTTCACAGTCTCAACCAGTACGTATGGAAGCACAAGTTCAGGATGGTGACTCTGAGCCAGATTATACCATCCCTGGAGCAGACCATGTGGTTTTGCTCTCTGGACCTGCAGGACACGTTCTTACACATTCCCGTCTGCAGGTCTCACTGCCGGTACCTCCGGTTCCGTCCTGTACCAGTTCCACATCATGCTGTTTGGCCTCTCCTCAGCTCCCAGGGTCTTCACCAAGTGCATGGCAGTGGTGGTGACACACCTGTGGCACCTAGGGGTCAGAGTGTACCCCTACCTGAATAACTGTCTGATAGCCAATCCATCCAGAAAGGCCGTGGTGAGATCCATAGACCTGGCTCTCCAGACCTGCAGAGACTTGGGCCTCTTGGTCAACCCAGACAAGTCCAAACTGGTACCGAAGCAGGTGATCAAGTTCTTTGGGGGCAGAACTAGACTCCTGCAGGCCAAGGTCTGCCTACAGCAGACTGGGTGCAGGATCTTACCTTCTTTGCCCAGTCATTTCAGGTTGAGCTTTTGAGCCCTGCCCTGGATTTCCTATGGCTGCTAGGACACATGGCATCCTGTCCTAGTGTGGTTCACTGGGTCTATTGGCGGATGCGCCCCCTTCAGTGGGAACTGGTCCTTCAGTGGTCCCAAGGCCTAGGTCACTTGGACCAGCTGGTCACAGTGATCCAGCCAGTGTGGGATGCCATCCAGTGGTGGCTGGTCCCAGAACATTGAAAGGAAGGAATCTCATTTGTCCACCCAGAGCCAACCATCACTCTGATGATGGATGCGGCTCTGGTAGGGTGGGGAGCACAGCTAGGAGACCACATGGCCCATGGGTTCTGGTCCCCCAGGGAGTTTCGGCACCACATAAACTTGCTGGAGCTCTGTGCAGTGCGCTTGGCTCTGATGGAATTTGCTTTGCTAATTAGTGGTCGGGTCATTCAAATCCAAACGGACAATACCATGAGCATGTTTTACCTGAACAGACAAGGTGGCGCACAATCCCTTCCCTTGTGTCACGAGGCCCTCTGCACCTGGACCCGCGTGTGCAGCCTGGGTGCTGCTCTCCTGGCAATTCTTGTCATGGAGCAGAACAGTCAGCTGGCAGACACTGTCAGGTATGAGAGACTCCCGCCCTCTTAGATCCCTGGATTCTCACTCTCTTGCTGTTCATCGCTGCCTCACTTCCATTGGTCAGGAGGCTTACTCCTATCGGTTCCCTAAACTCTGGAACTCGCTTCCTTCCCCTATTCGACTTTCCTTGTCCCCTTTTTCATCTTCCTTAGCTCTGCGCAATTACTTTTCCCCTAGCTGTACCTGCTTCTAGCCCCTCTTCCCTCCCCTTACTCCCCGTTCTCAAACGCCACTACATTATTTCCTATTCTGTCTACCCTTCCCACTTTTTTCTTCCCCAAGTCCTCGCTCCATCGTTCCCCTATTACATTTTTCCCGCCCTCTTCTTCCCCCTCCCCTATATCCTTTCCCTCCCTATCCCCCTAAAAAGCCACCTTTGCCCAGTATATTTTACTTTCTCCACACCTGCTCTAATTCACTTTTGTACTGTGTCTCTGCCATACTCTTACCCCCTCCCTCCAGCTACACACTCCCCTATTACTCCACCTATCTCCTCTCTCCTTCCTCTTCCATGCTGTCCCTCTTTTTCCATCTCCTCCTAGTCCTATGTCTGGTCCACTGCCCTCCTTGCAGGGTTCCATACATCCTGAAGGGGGGTTCTCTGGACCTGGCTCTCTTCTTCCCCCCCCCCTCGCTCTTTCCCTATGACTTCACTAGCACTTACTGAAGCCTTGCTTCATTCACACTCGGCACTTCTGTGTCTTTTCACACCCTCTGACCTCCTGACCCTCAGCCCTGGGTGGTACCAGGTAATTTCTCCTGGAGGTTACCTTACCTGCCTTTGGCATATGTGTATAATACTGTACCCACTCCTCTCTCTTTAATGAGGAAAAAAAATGTTTCTCTGTATTGTTTGTATTATGTAATAATGTTTATATTTGTTTAATTGCTCTCCCTGCCATTTTACCCTCCCCTCAGACGCTTCTGGAAACGAGCTGTTCCTCAGCTCATGTTGTCTTTCCTGGTGAAACATTTTGTAAATAAACATCACACGAGAGGTCTCTGAATCAGGAGGTGGTGAACCACCTGTTCTTCCCCCAGGGCTCAACCTCAGTGGATATCTTTGCCTCCTGGAAGAATGCTAAACAGAGGCTGTTTTGTGCCTGCCCCTCCACAGTCTGGGACTGATGGGGGTTGCCTTTGCAAGGCCCCAGACCCCAGGCCTTGTATATGCCTTTCATCCCTTCCCCTTGATCCACAGGGTACTGGTCAAGGTCAGGAAGGACAAGGTGCAGATGATCATGATAGCTCCAGACTGGCCAAGGCAATTCTGGTACTTGCATCTCCTCAGCCTCAGCAGCCAGTCTCCGTGACGACTGCCTCTCAGCCCACACCTGCTCACCAGACTTCAGAGGATGGTCCTGCACCCACACCTCCATTCCCTGCACCTCATGGCCTGGTTCCTGAGCGGTTAGAGTTCCAGGCCTTGGATCTCTCCAAGGATGTACTCCATGTTGTGGAGGTGTCCAGGAAGGAGTCTGCTCGTAGGTGCTGTGTCTTTAAATGGAAGAGCTTTTCCAGTTGATGCCAGGGTAAGGAGCTTGATCCCCTTGTCTGCTGCATGGCTGGCACCCTAGACTACCTCTGGTCCCTTTCCCAGCAGGGACTGCAAGTGATGACCCTTAAGGTGCACCTGGCAGCCATCTCTGTTTACTGGGCGTGGGCTGGTATGCCAACAGTGGCCTAGGAGCAGGTGGTTGGGTGCTTTTCTAAGGGCCTTGATCATTTGTCCCCTCCGGTGTATGATCCACCCCCACTGTGAGACTTACTGCTGGTCTTGGCTGTGCTCATGGGCAAGCCATTCGAGCTGATGCACAGTTATGAGTTATCACACTTGTCATGGCAGATGGCCTTTCTAGTGGTCATCATGTCATTCAGAAGGATTGGGGAGCTCCAGGCATTCTCAGTAGAGTCTCCCTACCTAGTCTTCCACAGGGACAAGGTCGTCCTTCACACCAGCTTGAGGGTCCTTCCAAAGGTTGTATCAGAGTTTCACCTAAACCAGGTGATTAACTTTTCAGTATACTTTACCAGCTCTTGTTCGGAGGATGACCACAGGCTCCATACCCTGGAACTGTGGAGAATGCTCCCTATTATGTGGAGCATATGGCTGGGATTCGGGGACAGGTTCGCCAGCTGTTTGTCACCCATGCTGAAGCCACACCTGGCAGACTGGCAGCAAAGCAGACAGTTGCAAGGTGGATCACATCTTGCATTGACTTCTGTAATAGGTTGACTGGTTGGGTGCCTCCTGTTGTGATCATGGCTCACTCCATCAGACATACCACTGCCTCGGTGGCTGCTTCCAGGGGTATTCCCATGCAGGAGAGCTGTAGGGATGCTGCTAGGAAGTAAGCATGCACCTTAATTTCCCACCACCACATCAACCTTGAGTCATGCTTGTTTTGGGACCTCGGTTTTCCAGTCTCGGTTCATCAAGTAGGAGTGCGTACCTCGCCCCCTCCTCCCGGAGAACTGCTAGAAATCTGCCAGAGTGTGGATATGTGAATCATATCCATGCCCCTAGAAGAATAGGTTACTCGCCTGTAACCATAGTTCCTAGGAGTGGTGTATGGTTCACATCCACACAACTCCATGGGCCTCCCCTGGTAAGTGGCACCTGATCCTGCTTCCAGCATGCGAGACATGATGTCACTGGGCAGAGTTGAGGAATATATTCACCTGGATCATGGGAGGAGCTTAGCTTAAAGACATCTGACCAATCGTCACGTTCCAGTGGATCTGCCAGTGTGGAGGTGTGCCATATACCACTCCTAGAACTACGGTTACAAGTGAGTAACTTGTTCATGTGTGGCAAAAACATAATTATTTTACTTCGAGGGGGAGCTCTTGCAGCAGGTTACACCATAAGGACCCCAAGCCGGCGGGCATCAGGACCCGGAGCTTCTAGCTAGCGGTATGCAGCGGGGGACCGGCTCTGACGTCAGCCCATGCTATATAAGGGGCGGTTTCCCAGCCCTATCTCAAGTCTTTTCCAGCCGTCGACCCACGCACATCGGTTACATGGATGCCTTCTGCTCTAATCGACCACCATTTTTTCGCAACTACCCACATTTTATTATTTTCCTGCAAAAATTCAATATTTCTTCAATTTCTCGACAAGTCTTCATCTCCAACTTGGTTAGCGCAATTGCAGTGGTCCAAGTGTCCTTGCAGCAAGCAAATCCCATAGAAGGATGGCCTCTCTCTCTCTCTCTGTGTATCTTCTGCCCAGGCCTGAAGCACGATACTGAGGCCTGCGAGCACTGCTTGAAGTTCAATCAAAGGACCAGGATCCACTGCCAAAAGGCCCTTAATAACTTTTTGTTAGAAAAGAAAGTTGCAGCGGTGGAGAAACAAATCCAGGGTAAAAGTTCCTCCTCCGCTCCAGTTTCTGGGGCCTCCACCTCTTCATCCTTCACCAGGAGAAAAAGTCAGGTGGAAAGCATAAACATAGGGAGAAGCATAAGGACAAGTCTTTCTTCCATTCCCGGTCTCCTCATTTGAAGTCGACCAGCTCTGGGTCATCCTCCCGCGGGAGGTTGGACTCAGCCTCCATGGCAGCCCTCTCTTCTACCATGTTTCCCATGTTGAAATCTCCCGCCCTCATCCAGACGTCAGGCGGTGGTTTATTGAGGTTGGGGACTTCTTCCTCGGCCTCCCAGCCCCTGTTACTCTGGCCTTTCCACCAGCCTTTGGGCCAGAAGTCAGGAGGCTCAGACTGGTCTTCCGTGGGTGGTGGGTCTCTGCTCGTTGTTCCACCGACTTCGGCGCCCGCCAGGTCGGTCCCCGGCTTCGGGACTGACTCCACCCAGTGGTGCCAGGGGCATGCGTCCGCCTGCTCCGGCAGAGTGACGCCTCTACCCCTTTCGGGAGTTGGCTCCCCCAGACAGGCTCCTTTCAGACGGACGCCAGTGGCATCCCAACTAGCATCAGTCCATGCCTGTCCGGTCACCCCAGCGTCAAACTTGGCAACACCTATTCCGTCATCACTCAATTGTCCTGCGTCATCACTTGACAATAACATTCTAGTCTAACTGACGTCTGAAGGTCTGCTGTCTGGCCTGATGACACCTACCGGGCTGACGTCAGATTACCTGGTACCCACTGGGATAACGCCAGCCAACTCTAATCCTCAGGGTCCAACACCCAGGTTGCCACCTCCAAATGGACCGGCTAACGTCCCCCAACCGAAGCCGGTTAACCCTTCCAATCTGCAGAATCCTCTGTCGGACCTGACAGACCTATTTACCTCCTGGTGGAATATAGTTAAGGGCAATCTGCTACTGAAACCTGCACCCCCTCCTAAGGATCCTCCTCCTTCGGGGGGCCAGCCTCAGGCTGCTCCTCGGAAGCCTTCTCCACAGCCCAAGGAGCCTACCCCACAACCGGACAATACAGGCAGGGGTCACTCCAAACATCATGGGAGAAAACACCACCACTCGTCCTCTACATCCTTGGACAGACACAGGCGCTGGTCTCACAACTGTAGGCACCAGCTTTCAACCTCTAGGTCTTCCTCATCAGGGGAGTCGAGCTGCAGCTTCTCTGCCTCCTCTTTGGGGTTGTCTGAATCAGGGTTGTCTCCCCCTCCGGCAGACCCCAAGGACACCCCTGGGTCAACTCCCGATGACCCGACCTTCATGGACATCATGAGACACATCCAGTCTAATATGGGCTGGGACACCGGAGACTTGGACCCAGAGAGACACCGCTTGGCTGTTTTATTTTGTCCAGAAGGTCCCGAAACCCATGGTAGTTCCTTCTCTGGTGGACACCTTTATGGACATCACCAAGTCAGCATGGAAACACCTGTCTTACACCTCTGCTGTTTCTAAAAAGGCTGACCGTCTCTACAGTGCCTCCCGGGATGAACCCTGTTTTGGTGAGCAACTGGTTGCGGACTCTGTGGTCACCATGGCAGCTCATTATCGGTCCAGAAGGCTGCATCATCTAAGTACCCAGCCTGCGGACAAGGGCTCTAAACAGGTGGACCAGCTTGGCAGAAAGGTATATGCCTCAGCCACCTGTGCTATCCGCTTTCTGAAGTTTTTGGCCCACATAGTCCAATACCAGAACGCCCTGTGGGAAAAGGCCATGGAACTAGTCCAGACTCAGTAGGATGGTCCCCAGAAGGCTGAGTTGCTTCACATTCTGAAATCAGGTTCGGACGTAGGCACTCACGTATTATGTTCCTTCTGTGACAAGGCAGATGCTGTGGCCAGGGCAATGACCTCCAGCATGTGCCTCCGCCGCTATTCTTGACTCCACATCTCGAGTTTTACCCTGGACTTCCAAACGAAGATTATGGGTGTCCCTTTCAAGGGCTTGGTCTTTTTCGGTGAGGACTCTGAGAAGATCATAACTCACCACCAGGAGTCTGGAAGGGCTGCTCAGTCTGTACATACTATGTACGGATCCACTCAAAAACAGAACCGTCGCCAGCCATTTTGTCGGTCGTCCAGGCAGTAGCCCCGAGGCCAACAAAATAGAGGAACCTTTAAGTGTAAAGCCATTTCTCAGGCCTCAGGAGGCTTGGGGTCCAGAGCCCCCAAAACCTCCCAGGCCTCTCTGCCTGTCCCCAGTTCCTCGGCCTGACTCCTTCAACCCCCGCAAAATCCCTGGGAGAGGCAGTAGGGGGTCGCTTTCTCTCTGTCTAGAGGGATGGCAAAGAATCACAATGGATCAGTAGGTTCTTCGTCTGATAAAGAAAAGACATGTCTTGGAGTTCACAGAGATGCCCCTGGACAATCCTCCTGTAAACTCCCATTACCCTCCGACACACCTCTCCCTTATCCAGGAGAAGATCCAGGCGCTCTTACTGAAACAGGCCATAGAGCCGGTTCCACCGACTCAAAAGGGAAAGAGATTTTATTCCCCCTTTTTCTGGTCCCAAAGAAAATGGTACTTACAGCCCTTCCTGGCTCTGAGCCAGCTGAGCAAATACATAAAAGTTCAGGATGGTCACCCTTTCAGGCCTGCTCCCCCTCCTTCATCGGGGGGGACTGGCTGTACTCTCTGGACATGCAAGGTACGTAACACCACATTTTGATATTTCAGCCCCACAGGCTGTTCCTTCGCTTCTTCTTTCAGGGCAATCATTATCAGTTCTGCACCCTGCCATTCGGCCTGTCCTCAGCTCCCCGAGTCTTTACAAAGTGCTTAGCAGTAGTGGCTGCAGCTCTCAGACAGAAGGGCCAGTACGTCTTTCCCTACCTGGATGATTGGCTCTTGGCAGCTCTGGCCAGGGATTGGCTGGTCAGCACCATGGCCAACACCTTTACTTTGTTTCGGGACTTGGGTATAACCCTCAACCTCCTGAAGTCCTCCCCATGGCCCAGCCAAAGACTGCAGTACATCGGGGCAGTTCTGGATACTGCTGAAGGTAACGCCTTCCTGCTCCCAGACAGAGTGGAATGCCTTCAGGAACAGGCTCGCCTAGTCTTCTCGGTGCGCCATGTCCCAGCCAGAATATTCCTGCAGGTGCTAGGGGATATGGCAGCGGCAGTCGCGACGGTCCCTCTTGCACGCCTGCACATGAGGGTTCCCCAGTGGACCCTGTGAGTCCAGTGGGTTCGACCATGGGCAAGTTGGAACAGCTGGTGACGGTCTCCACTCCAGTGCCCCAAACTCTGGCCTGGTGGTTGAACCCCTCCAGTCTTTTCACAGGAGTCCATTTTCAGCAGGAGTCTCCTTCTTAGATCCTGACAACAGATGCATCTGGCCTGGGCTGGGGTGCTCATTTGGTAGACCATCAAACCCAAGGCACTTGGTCTCCACAGGAGCAACAACTCCATATTAATATTTTTGAGATGCGGGTGATTCTTTATGCCCTTCCAGCCTTCCAGGTGAATCTGCTCCCAGGCCCTCTACTTATTCAGATGGATAACATGTCAGTGGTCTTCTACATAAACAAGCAAAGTAGGATTCGCTCTTACCCCCTCTGCAGGGAGGCCATGCGAGTCTGGTATTGGGCCATCGAGCATCATCTGGAACTCACTACCATGCACATCCCAGGCATTCAGAACACCTTGGTCGACAGCTGAAACTGATCTCGGTCCAGGGTACGTGAATGGGAACTCCTCCAATCTGCAATCAAAGAGCTATTCGACAGGTGGGGCTGACCAAACTGGGACCTCTTTGCGTTCTTGCTCCATGCTAAACTGCCCAATTTTTGCTTGCTAGATCCAGGGCCTGGTGTTTTTTGGCGAGACGCATTGTCCCTCTCTTGGACAGGGAGGTTCCTTTATGCCTTTCCTCCCTTCCCATTACTGCAGAGAGTTCTTCAACTTGCGGTCTGAAGGAGCAGGGATGATTCTGATAGCTCCCTACTGGCCATGTCAAATTTGGTTTCCACTACTTCAGCAGCTTGCAGTGGAACCCCCGTTTCCCTGCCTCTGAGCTCAGGCTTGCTGTCCCAGGAGCAGGGTACCCTGGTCCATCCGGACCTCAAGTCGCTACACCTGTATGCATGGCTCCGTCAGACATAGCCGTGGCTCAATTTGAAGTTTTCCCAGAGTGGCAGAAGTCTTGGTGGCTGCTAGAAAGCCTTCCACAGTGCTACTTACTCTATGAAGTAGAAGCGGTTTTGCCTTTGGGATTCCGTTCGCCATCTTGATCCATTCACATGTCCAGTGAACTCTGTTTTGGAGAGCCTCCTTTCTCTATCAGACTCGGGGCTGAACTACTCCATTAAGGTGCACTTATTGGCCATCTGCGTATGATGCACCTGTAGAAGGCAAAACTCTTGCCCAGCTGGATCTTTCCCACACTTTTTTGCAGGGTATTCTACATCTCAAACCTCCCATCAGGGACCCTGTCCCACCTTGGGATCTTTTATTTCTTTTGGAAAAACTTGAGTTACCTCCATTCTAACTGGCTGCAAGTTGCGAGCCCCGCTTTCTGTCATGGAAAGTGTTATTTTTAGTTGCTGTTACTTCCGCTGGAAAGATTTCTTAGCTTCAGGCTCTGATGTGTAAAGAACTTCATTTGGTTTTCCACAAGGACTGGGTGTCCTTGGGGACGAATCCTAAGATTTTGCCTAAGGTGGTGTCTGAGTTTACGCTGAATCTGGACATCCATTTACCTGTTTGCTATCCGGAGTATTCTAATCGAGGAGAGGTTCTTCTTCATACCCTGGATGCCCACCAGGTGCTTCATTACTACATAGATCACACACATGCTGTCCGAAAGTCTGAACAGTTGTTAGTTTCTTTTGCCCCAAGGTCTGAAGGGGCACCAGTTTCTAAACAGACCTTATCCAAATGGTTAGTTAACTGCATTGTGTATTGTTACAGAAAGTATGACAAGCCTTTGCCTGGCCCGGTCAAAAGCCATTCTACCAGAGGTATGGCTGATTCCTTTGCATCCATTAGAAACGTGTCTTCTGCTGATATCTGCGCAGCTGCTGCTTGGAATTAAGCACATGCATTCATTCGGCATTACAGTCTGGGTATTGCCTCTCATAGTAGGACAGGCTTTGGCCTTCAATCAATCAATCAATCAATCAAAGTCTTTATTTAACCAGGCGATCACCGTTGAGCAAGCTCATTTTCGAGGTGGACCTGGGTTTGTTAACAAGGAACAAGGGACAATATACATGGGATGTAACACACAAGAAAATAGTAATAATACAAATTAAGTGAGATACAATAATACAGTATATACAAAGTATCAGCAGGTAGCATTGATAGTAGTATATGTTTGGAACAGAAGATAACAGGTAGTTTTTGGTAGGACACAATGTTTCTTGAAAGTAAAGAAATATACATATCAGGTGCACCGAACACAAATAAAAGCTAATATAAAAAGATATATAGTGATACGGTATGGAGAATTTAGAGCTGGAACCAGGGTCAAAGGCATGTGGAAGGGACAAATATGGGGGTAGAAAAAGGGGAGAGGGAAGAGTCGATTATAGATGTGATCAGTCTTTTATCAGTAGTAATTAGAGTGTGCTTGGACTTATAGGAGTCACTATTTAGGGTAGACAGGCACAGGACTCCTTATTATGATGTCGATATAGAGATTTAAAAGCTGCTAGGCTGATGGGGTGAGTTAATTTCAAAGTTTTTTGCAGCTTGTTCCACAGTTGAGGGAGCACAAAGCTGATGGCTGCTCTGCCAATGCGAGATTTTGCTTTGTAAACATAAAGGTAGATATATGAGGTATAGTATACAAATTATTTAATGTGTCTTTCTCATGCAACCAAATACCAAATGATTGGAAAACAGTGGTTACACCAGTTTACAAAAAGGGAAACCATGCAGATATGTCCAATTACAGACCAGTCAGCTTGACTTGTATAATAGGAAACATTTTTGAATCCATTGTAAAAAAATAAATTAGAAGATGATCTAATTACAAAAGGGCTGATAGACAGATCACAACATGGATTCGGAAAAAATAGATCCTGTCTGACCAGAAATTTGATATTTTATGAATATATCAGTAAGAAATTGGATAACAATATACCAGTGGATGTAATTTACCTTGAGTTTTGCAAGGCGTTCGACAAGGTCCCCCATGATCTGTTAATAAACAAAATGAGATCCTTAGGAATGAACAACAAAATTACAAATTGGGTCCAGGAATGGTTAAACGAGCGATCACAGCGAGTATGTATTAGGGGATATGTGTCTGAACAACCTTCAGTTACTAGCGGAGTACCACAGGAGTCGGTTTTGGGCCCAACATTGTTTGACATCTTTATATCTGACCTAACCATTAATATCAACAGTTTTTCAATTAAATTTGCAGACGATACCATAATAGTAGCTCCAGTTAGAACATTGGAAGATATATCCAACCTTGTTAAAGATTTAAATAAACTTGAAGTATGGGCAATTGATAATAAGATGTCTTTCAATGTAGGTAAATGTGTCATCATGCACTTAGGAAATGCCAGCATACAAAACCAATATATACTAAATGGTCAGGTGTTAAACACTATAGTGGAACATAATGACTTGGGTACAATAATTCTAACTTAATCTCACATAGTCACTGTAATCATATCATCAGTCATGCAAATAAACTCATAATTGTATCAAGCAGAGCTTTATCTCATGGGATAGGGAATGTGTTTTGCCTTTGTATAGAGCATATGTGAGACTGCACCTTGACTATTGCTCCCCCCTTATGGAGCCCCTACCTTAAAAGAGATATTGGTAGACTGGAGGGAGTACAGAGGAGAGTAACTAAGCTTGTAACTAATATGCATGAAAAGAGCTATGAGACAGGGTTGAAGGAATTGGGTATGTATTTGTTGGAACAGAGAAGAATGAGAGGGAACTTCCTAATGATGCATAAGATTCACACTGACGCTGAGTTAATGACTCAATTGGGAATGTCTTACATTAGACAAAACTGTAACTTAAAAAGCCACAATTACCAACTGGCCCTAACGTATCCAAAAACTAATAAAAGGAGATCTTATTTCACCCAGAGAGTAATTCCATTGTGGAATACTTCACCTAATTCACTACTGGGACATCAGAATCATGTTACTTTTAAACAAAACCTTGACTATTTCTTGTTGTAAACACTGGGACATAAAGCCAGCTTGACAGGAGACATACATGTATGGGCCACGGCCTTTTGTATGCCTACTCTTCCTAGTAAGAATCTTAGTATGGATCTGCCCTCCCACCTTCAAGCACCAGGAACACCAGGAAAAAGAGAGAGAGGTCCCACTCTAGGCCCAAGTCCTCGGGCTCGAAGTCCAGGTCATTGGGGCATGATTCCCGCCTCACGGCCCTCAAATCGTCCGCAGGATCCTCCACGGCCAAGTCTTCAGGGACCACCCTCCAACCTCTGAAGGTACAGTACATCTGCCCGTCGAGAAGACTGTCTCGCTTGAGGGCACAGGCCGCCTCCTTCCAGCTAGCCTCTCTTCGAGTCGACTTCCAGGAGTGAGTAAGACCTTGGTCTTCAAGCGCCCAGGCCTTGTCCTTGCTGCGAAATCTGAGGGAGTCCAACGGCGCCCGCCTTCAGCGACTAACCATAGCTCGGTCGAGAAATCCTCGAAGCAGAAGTCAGACCGTCCCAAGGCTCATGCCTCCGAGGGACACCCATCTGGCTCTAAGGACAAGCGGATGCCAGACCATCATCCGCCCGCAGCCCCCCCAGCCACCACTCCGGCGAAGGCCATCCCGCCGCCGGTCGAAGTCCTCCCGACGTTGGCCACCCCAGCGCCTCCCGACATTAGTTCTGAGACCCCATCGCCACAGTCGCCGGTTCACCTGACGTCGGAGCTTGATGATGGGGGTGCTGTCGCCCCTCCAACGCCACCCATTAGGCCTACACCGGTGCCCATTGACACCGGCGACAAGGGTTTGGATCCACCGCCGGTACCCCCCGATGGAGACGGCACTGGTACAGGCTCTGGTGCTCCTCCACCCCTGCACCTCATTCCGCTAAATTGAACCTTTTGCAGGTGAAGGAGTTCCTCTCCCACTGGTGGGACACGGTAAAACGTGATCTCCCAGCGGGGGCACCTCCTTCCACGCTAACTCCGGTGCCCATGCTGGATGCCTCTGAGCCTTCTGACCAATAGGCAGGGAAGGAGCCAGCACCTAAGAAACACAAGGACAAGAGACACAGGAGGACCAGGTCCAGCAGTTCCTCCCGCTCTCCGTCTCCGGACATGAGGCATAAGAGGAACCGGCATAGGTCCCCATCCTCTTCGTCCTCAGAGTCATATGTGGACTCCGACACTTCCCGTACGGACTCTGACATCGACTCGGATTTAGGGGGCACGGAGGAACACCCAAAATCTCCTCCGGATGACCCTAGCTGCATGGAGGTGATGAGGCACATCCAGGCCAACATGGGCTGGTACACTAAGGCCCTGGACCCCGAGTGATTGCAGTTGGCTAAATACCTCCACCAAAAAGACCCTAAGCCAGTGATCATCCCTTCCATGGTCGACACCTTTGAGGACATCATGTTCGTGACCTGGAAGCGTCCTCACTCCTCCTCTGCCGTGCCCAAGAAGGCTCATCGGCTCTACCGGGCCCCTAAGGACCACCCTTTCTTGGCCGAACCACCTGCAGCGGACTCGATGGTGATTTTGGCAGCTCACAATCATTCGCAGAGACCCAAACACTTGAGCACCCAGCCACCTGACAGAGAGTCGAAGCAGCTGGATTCCATGGGCCGCAGGGTGTACTCTGCTGCCACCTGGGATAGACATAAAGGAATTCTGGAGGTCAGGGGTAAGGGGCAGCAGACTTCTAGGAAAACATAAACTGAACTTATAAGCTCAAATGGGCAGACTGGGTGGGCCATAGGCCCTTATCTGCCGACACCGTCTATGTATCTATGTACCTGCAGTATCAGGCATCTCAACTTCCTGACACACATGGTCCAATTCCAAAATGCCCTTTAGAAGCAAGGATTGGACATTGTGCAAAGCATGCCTAGTTGCCCTCCACGGGCAGAGCTTGCAAATCTGCTTCAGACCAGCTCAGATGTGGGTACCCACGTTCTGAGATCGGCCTACGACTCTGCAGACTCCTCTTCCAGGGCAGCCACCACTTTCATTTGCCTGGCATCATGCTTGGCAGTCACTGGGTTCGATCCAGATGTTCAGACAAACGTTCTGGATGCTCCCTTCAAGGGCTGCATGTTCTTTGGCGAGGACACGGAGAAGATCATCTCCAGGCTGCAGGACTCCGGCAAGGCCATGCGAACCATGCGGTCCATGTACCGCCCGAAACAGGGGCGTTCTCATAAGCCTCATTTTCGTGGCCGTGGGGGACATCGGCCTCAGCAGCCTCGCGTCCAGCCCCACTCACAGCAAGGTGGCTTCAGTTGCAGGGGTGGAGCCAGAGGATCCTCTGCCTCCTCCTTTAGACAGGCCAAGGCAGCCACTGCCGCCCTCCCTCCCACTGCCTGACTATCCAGGCCACCCTCTTCCCCTAGACACCTCGCCAAGGGAGCTGGTCGGAGGCCGCTTTTCCCTCTACGCAGATGCGTGGAGTCAAGTGCCCTTCAACCAGTGGGTCCTTGAGCTCGTGGAGTTCGGGCACTCCCATCAAGTTTGACACCATTCCACCGGACAGACCACTGCCCCCATCCCGTTATCCCAGGAAACACCGAGAACTCGTCAGATGGGAGATGATATCCCTTTTGGACAAAAACGCCATCGAGCCAGTACCCCCGGCCGAGCGAGAGAAAGGGTCCTTCTCCCACTTCTTCCTAGTCCCGAAGAAGACAGGAGACCTCAGGTCCATTCTGGACTTCAGCAATCTAAACCAATGGGTCTCCTACCGGAGATTCAGGATGGTCTCCCTTCCCACTCCCCTGCCTGTCATCTTGGCAGGAGACTGGCTGGTGTCCCTGGACATGCAGGACACCTACTTGCATATCCCTGTCTCCAGGGGTCATCAAAGATTTCTGAGCTTCAGGTTCGAAGACGAGGACTATCCGTTCTGAGTTCTTCTCTTCGATCTCTCTTCAGCCCCCAGGGTCTTCACCAAGTGCCTGGCAGTGGTTGCTGTGGCACAGCAGAGACAGGACCACTTCGTGTTTCCTTATCTGGATGACTGGCTTCTCCTGGCTCCTTCCAGATCCCGCCTGTTGGAAGCCATCAGAGACTCCATTTCGCTGTTTCAGCGCCTGAGGATCACTGTCAACAAGGACAAGTCTCATCTTCTCCCATCCTAGAACCTTCAGTTCGTTGGAGCTCTTCTGGATACTCTCAGGAAAGTGTTTCTTCCCTCCGACTGAGCAGGCCGGATTCAGGGCCTAGCGTACCAGCTCTCTTCAGCCTCAAGAGTCCCTGCAAGGCTCCTCCTTGGGCTGTTAGGGCATATGGCAGCTGCCATAGTTTCAGTCCCTCTGGCGCGAATACGCATGAGAACCAGCCAGTAGTTGTTAAGAGTTCAGTGGGATCAAACGCTAGACAGCTTGGACGCCTCAATCCGGATCTCAGAGCCAATCCATCGAGAATTACGCTGGCGGATGTCATCATGAAATTTGCTGGCGGATATCCCCTTCCACACAGGGGCACCGACCCAGATTCTGACCATGGATGCGTCATCCTCGGGATGGGGCGCCACTTGGGGACACATCGCACTCAGGGCGTCTGGTCCCCAATAGAGGAAGATCTGCATATCAAGTTTCTGGAGCTGAGAGTGGTCCTTTATGCCCTTCAAGCCCTGGTCTCGGTCCTTGTGCCGGGCCACCTGTTGGTCCAGATGGACAACACTTCGGTGATGTTTTACATCAACAAACAGGGTGACACACAATTGTATCCCCCTCTGCCAGGAAGCCATGCGGATGTGGGATTGGGCTTTGGAGCACCAACTCACATTAACGGTTACAGCGATACATGTCCCAGGAGAACAAAACGTGTTGGCCGATGCGCTCAGCAGGACAAAGTCGCAGGTTCATGAATGGGAGCTGCTTCAAGAAGTCGCAGATCACATCTTCTGCCGGTGGGGGACACCAGAGCTGGATCTCTTCGTGTCACAATTCAACGCACATCTGCCCAGTATCTGCTCACTAGGTCCAGAGCCTGGAGCTTTTTGGCACAACGCGTTGTCCCTCCCCTGGAAAGGGAGGTTTCTCTATGCTTTTCCTCCCTTCCCACTACTGGAGAAGGTTCTCCTCAAGGCACAGTCAGAACCTTCCACCCTCATTCTGATCGCATTGCTATGGTCTTGACAGATTTGGTTTCCTTTGCTTCAGCATTTAGCGACAGAGCCTTCGCTACCTCTTCCACTCTCCTCTCATCTTCTGTCCCTGATCCATCCGAATCTGCGCTCTCTTCACCTGCATGCCTGGCTCCTCAGGACCTAGCTAAAGCCAGATTTGGTGTGTCTGATTAGGTAGCGCAAGTTTTGGTTGCGGCGCACAAGCCTGCCACCAGGGCCACTTTTGCCATGAAGTGGAAACATTTCTATATCTGGGCCACAGCCAAGAGGGTGGACCCACTGGTCTGTCCAGTCATCTCCGTTTTAGAATACCTGCTTTCACTTTTGGAGTCAGGTCTCAGTTATTCTTCCATCAGGGTACACCTGGCCATCATTTCCGCTTATCACTTGCCAGTGCTGGATAAGACTGTGGCTCAGATGGAGGTTTCTAAAGCCTTCCTACGAGGTATTCTGCATATCAGACCTCCCATCCAGGATCCTGTGCCCCCCTTGGGATCTCCTTTTCGTCCTGGAGAAGCTTACGCTCCCCCTCTTCGAACCGGCTATGGAGGCCGAGCTTTGTTTCCTATCCTGGAAAACTCTGCTTTTGGTAGCTATTACTTCGGCGAGGCACATTTCAGAATTTCAGGCTCTCATGTGTAAGGAGCCCTACCTAATTTTTCATAAGGATAGGGTTGACCTTCACACTAATCCGAAGATTCTACCAAACGTGGTTTCAGAGCTCACCCTCAACCAATCCATACAGCTTCTGGTGTACTACCCAGAGCATTCTAATAGGGGGGAAGCCTTGCTTCACTCCTTGGACGTCCACAGGGCTCTCCAATGTTATTTGGCCAGGACCAAACGGGACAGGAAATCTGATCAACTTTTTGTATCCTTTGCTCAGAGGTCCTTAGGTCGCCCGATCACCAAACAGACGCTGTCACGCTGGTTGGTCCATTGCATTACTTTCTGTTATCAGAAGCATAACAGGTCTACCACAGGACCGGTTAAAGCTCACTCTACCAGAGCTGTCGCTGCTTCCTTTGTGGCGATGAAGCGGGTCCCTGCTACAGACATTTGTGCTGCCGCTGCCTGGAGTTCTGTTCATACCTTCGTCAGGCATTACAGCCTTGACATCATTTCCAGATGCAGAGCTGGTTTTGGCCTCACAGTTTTGCAAGGCCTGGTTTCCTGAGGTACCCTCTCTGTTCCTACTGTTCATTTACGTACCTTTCCCCCTTCCAGGGGTTGTTGCAAAGTTATACTGCTTGGGAATCAGTCCTAATTGTGTTACCTGCTGCAAGAGCTTCCTCTCGAAGTAAGATAGTACAGTTACGTAAGAACGTACTGTAACAGTAGATCTTCGAGAGAAGCTCTTGCGGTAGGTGTATTTCCCGGCCTCCTTCCCCCAAGGATCAGCCCTTTCCAGGCTGGCTTTCCTCAAAAATATGGATCATCCTTTCTGGCTATTGTCTGTTACCATTTCTCTGCCTGGCGGCGGGGGGCATACAAGAACTGGAGCACGTGGGGAACTCCTCCCTTATATAGGGTGACTGGGGTGGCGCCGAAGTCAACAGGGGGCATTCCCACATCGGTACTGCTGGAGAAATTAATTGCCGGAAGCTGCCGCCAGGTGGCATCAGTCTTAATTGTATTACCTGCTGCAAGAGCTTCTCTCGAAGATCTACTGTTACGGTAGGTTCTTGCGTAACTGTACTTTACTTATCATTCCTAAACTGAGACATGGAGTTTTGCAGTCTTTAATCAGCAATCTACCTTTGGGAACAAGGGCTGGCTGGGGGGAAGGAGGATCAAGAGTCCCAGAGGTCGCTCTCCTTCTCTGGGGAAGGAGGGCAGCCAGCTCTGTTGATTCTGGTTGACCACAGGTGGCATTGCAATGGAATGGCTAAGGTGGAGAGAAGATTCAGGCTGGTGCCACGCTATGCACGTTCGCATGCATGCGTGTGGACACCTGAGTCTATCTTGAGAGACAAAACAGGTGGGAAGAGGAATCCCCCCCTTGCAGAATGACAACTCCACCGCACCTGCGGACCTCACACTTACTGACCTGGGCATGGTCTTGATGACTGGATATTGTGCACCCAAGAGACCTAGCCCCATCCTGAGGGCTTCCCCATGGGGGGGGGGGCAATCAGGGAAGTAACATGGGAGCGCAGGTAAGACCCTGGAGAAGGTGAGGTGATGGGGCTTTGGTGCGGTGGCAGAAAGGGGTGCAAGGAGCAAAAATAAAACAAAAATTAAAAAAGTTAGTTGCTCTTAGCTGCTCTCTGGCCACATCCACTTTAAATAAACAAATTGGTGTGGTGGTGGTGGTGTGCCATTTACCATCAGAAATGTATGCTAGCACCCTCCTAATAGAGTCACAGTGTGAATCCAGCATCTAAAGTCAAAAGGTAACCTAATGGGAAGGGATTTCTAAAAACTGCTTGTGACTGCCATCTTTAATGACTTGAGTTATTAATTATCAAATCAGTAACAAAAGCTGTTTTAGAGACATCAGAGCTAAATAAAAATTATAAGTTAGATGTCGTACCTCCATGGGTCAGTGGTCCTTTATCTATAGAGCCGCTCAATGGTTCAATTCCCTCAATAAAGAAGCACTTTCCTCTACTACACTTGGACTCTTCAAAAGGAATCTCAAACTTTACCTCACCTCTACCACTCAGTGTGACTGCTTCTCTGAACAGAGATCTGTCTAAACACCTCCCAGCTCACTCATGTCTCACAGCCCGCCCTTTCCCAGTCTCATTCCCTCTGGCACCGGGCATTCCTTGTGAATCCTTTCCTGCTTCACATCTCCACTGGTACAAGACATTTTCCACCACCATCGGACAGTGGCCCATTAGCCTGCCAACTTCCTCTCCCGGTCGCACGACTGCAATACTAACTGCCTATGGTGCCCTCTATCTTTTATTGTTACCGCAGCCAGCTGCCTAATCAAGCTGCTCGTTATGTGAATATTATCTCAAAGTATGTTATAACTGAGTATCTTTATTTTTTCGTTTAGTTGCTTTGGTTGTTTATTGTGCATTCCTTTACTACCTCTGTGTGTATGTTGACCCTCATCCTTTGACGTGGAACCTTTGTAAAAGAGCAGCTTCTGCTCAAAGGTATTTGTAATCCAAGAATTTAATAAATAAATAAATTAAAAAAAATGGTGAATATAATTATGTGAGAAATATATTGTTGCTTAAAAACTCTATGATGAAATGTTTTGCTGCTTTAAATAAATAGGGGGTCCAGCTGCCATCAAAAAATGTCACATTTGGTATCATGAGCTCTCGCCTGCATTGCATTAAAAAAAAAAAGATCTTACAATAATTAGTCTTCAGCGTTCATTCACACTAATGGGTCTTAGCCGGAGACACTAGGACCCCATGGGAGCAAAGGCTTTTGCAACTGGGGCAGACCAGTGTTGGTGCTGTTGCCGCCCACAAGGCTGATGCACTGATGTTGTGCACATGAGCCAACCAGTAACTGGTGCTGGCCCCTCCCTTACTCAGTTCTGTTTTTCCCGCTGTACAGTGTGTACTGTGGAAGCAGCTGAAGTCAAACTACGTCAGTAACAGTTTTCCTCAGTTTGCTGCCGCTTGTTGGATTTCCTGACACAGTATTCGGTACTGTCTTTTGTTACAGTTCCCTTTCTCTACATTTGGCATCAAATTCTGTTCTTTTCTCATTTTGTTATTTTGGTTCATCAAGATGCAGAGTTCAAAGGGGCAAAAGAAGAAGAAAGGCTGCAGGCCCCCACCACCACCATGCTTTGGTGCTCCTGTGGGGGCTTTCTTGCAGTATCTGAAATGTCACACCTGCTGTGACCCTGTCCATGACATGGAACAGTGCAGCCCCTGCTCTTTCATGAACAATTGAGTCTTCAAGTTCTGCGCACTGAAATGTGGTCGTTCACTCCCCCTCCCACATTTTTTGGAGGCAGACGTCGCACCCACAGTGCCAAGGCTAGGTCGCTGGGTCTTTGCCCTAGGCTCCTTCCAAATACCTCTAGTACTGAGACCAGAATCCTCCCTTCGCTTGCTCCGTTAAGATGTTGGGAGATCTGAGGGGTGGTCTGGTGAACAGTGAACTTCTTTTTGGTTCGATTGACCTCCGTCAGTCGGTCACCTGACCCGCGCCACTTCACAGAGCACTCCCCTCAGCCTGCTGCCCCCAAGCACCCCTGGATTACCCCGTGGTGGGGCACCCAGATTCCCAGCGGATTCTATCAGTACTGGGGAGGAGGGTTTCACATACCCCAGATAACCCCCCGGGGTGGGGCCACCGGCTTCTCGATGGTTCTACAACAGATCCAGGCGAAGAGAGGACCCAATCTGCGATGCAGGACCAGCGTCGGAAGATCTATTTTTTTCCAAGTGTGGGACCCAGGTGCGGGGACATGCAATGATGTCCAGTGTCTGCACCCCCCACCCCAAGGATATGGTGCCAGTCGCAAAGGTACCACCAGCCTCCGTCAGGGGTCCACAAGACACTGGACATTCTGCCCCCCTCTCCCTGGAGAAGGAGAGCAGTCCTTAGGACGCTCAGTCCTTCTCCCCCCCAGACGGCCCTTCGACTCCCCAGGTCCGTTCCTGAACCCGGTTCGTCGGCGTCACAAGCGAAAATCCAACCGCTGCACCGGCGGGCTGGCTTAACAGTCAGCTTCTTCAGAGGGGTCAGCTGAGCACCCCCCTCAGTCTGTCTGTCCTCACGGACAGCAGATGCTCCCAGTGGTGAGGCTGAAGCTGTAAGCTTGGACTGCACTGGAGGGCACCTCGATGTTAAGGCCTGGTGACACGCTGGCCCTTGGTACCACCTGTGGTACTGGTGAGTGTAGCGGTGTCAGTCGCGAAGCCAGGTCCCCTTCTGGCACCGTTTGCAGTACCAGAAGAGGGGTCAGTTCTGGAGCTGATACTGACCTCGAGTCTGAGGTGGCTGTCGTCTCCTCCCCTATGCACCTCTGTGGCCTGGGGGAGGAGGACACTGATCTTGCACTTGGGCATGGGGAGAGCATTGGTAGCTCAGAGCCTGGGCCTGGTTCTAAGTGTGACGTTGGTGAGTGTGTCGCCCCTGGTGACATCCCTCAGCCTGGTGCTGGGACCGGTTGTGGTGCTGTCTGTGGAACCAGTTCTGGTCCCGGTGCCTGGTCTGGACCTGGTGCCAATCATGATGCTGTGTCTGTTCTTGGTACCGTTCACGTTGCCAGGTGCAGGGGTGGTTCTGGAGGTGGCACTAGCCCTGGTGAAGTGCTCGACTCTGATGGGGGTTGAGACCTGTTACTGGGCTAACTGCTTACCCTGTTACCAGTGCTGCAGGCAGCAGTGGACAGGGTTCTGGAGGTGGCCTGGTGACTAGTTTCTCTCCAGAACCAGCTGACATTGTCACTGGTGAGGACTGAAGCTTCCCCGTGGGACACGCAATCTGGGTTGCACCACAGAGGATGGTCAGTTTCACTTGGGCAGCTTTGTCAGGTCCTCCCTGGGAGAGGTACCCTGAGCACTCCCACAGCCCTGGAGACAGCCTGAAGCCTCTGGCATTATCTTCTCTCCCAGACCTCTGCCACCCCTCCCTTAACTGCTGCGTATTATGGGACTTTTGGGCCCATGACCTGGCACCACATGGGAGGATGGCTGGTCCCCTCTGCCAATATCACTTGCAGTCTGACCAGGCCCATTTCAGGTCCATGGCCCTGGAACCACTGCTTCCCGAGTCCAGCTACTTCTCTTCTACTTCCTTCTCTGAGGATGAGGACTTCTACCTCCATGTATCCGTGGATGCTGAGTACTCTGCATACAAGCATTTCCTCATGGAGATGCTGAAGGAGCTGAATGTGAGGTCCTTTGTAGACTGCAATCCTGCATCCTTGTCTCTGAGGTTCATCGGGGCTTTTAGTGATGACTCTTTGTCATCCCTCCTTGGCCTCCCTCCTTTAAGGAGACATCTGGGACTGTCTGGCTCTGTCCTTTCTCCCCCTGTCCAGCCCCAGCAGACATCCAGCACGGGTGTTGTTCTCCTGCAGGGTCTACAGAAGCGATACCTCACCCCACTTAGGGAATTTTGGTACTGCATACCCCCACTGAACCTAAACGCCCTGTACATGACCGACTTTTTGAGGCTGATTCTGTAGATATTGATGTCTGGCGGAGGGGGGTTTACCTTGGCACAAACTATCATGTGCATTGCTGCACATCAGGCAGCTTACAACCGGATCGCCGCAAAGTCACGACCCGGTTGTAGTACCTGTCCTTGAGTCAGTCTGGCATGCCATCCCCCTTTCTGCCCAGGCAAATCCAAAAGTCAGGAGCACTCCAGCCACAGTGTTAAGTGGGCAACTTGCAGAATTCAAATTCTTAAAGCAGAAAATAGCTTTACTGCAGTGTTGATACAATCACCAAAAATGTATGTTTGAACTTGACTTTAAATGTTTAAAAAAAAAATGATATCCAATTGGTTTGGTACATGTAATGAATGACGTGGCAATGAAATGATATTTAAATGCCTGTGATGCTCTTTGTCTCCACCTCCTGACGAAGCCTGTGCTGACGGGCAAAGTGCTGAGGTGTATCTGCTTTCTTTTGCTGATTGTATCACCACTGCAGTAAAGCCATTTTCTGCTTTAAGAATTTGGATTCTGCAAGTTACTCGCTTAACACTGTGGCTGGAGTGCTCCTGACTTTTGGATTTGCAATACTGCTGGGGTTGCCAACCCCTTTAGGCGCACCCCCTAGTTACCTCTGGTGCTGCTACTTCTTGGAAACGTCCTTTTCTGCCCAGGACATGGAGCTGGCAAGGCACCAGTAAAGGGCATTGTACGACACCAGTGAGGTAGCCTCCAATTTTTGTAGAAACAGCAGTTTGCATTTGACGGACAGTATGGGTTCGCGTTTCCAAGTTGGCACCTCTGGCCCGGCACAAGGCGCTCAACTCACATTTCCAAGGGACTCATTTCTTTTCCCTCAGGGTTAAGCATAAGCTGTCTGGGCACCTTCTGCTTCCAGGCCACAGGAGCCTTTGCCTGCCCCTGACCAGTCTCAGGTTCCACCGGACCTGTAAGGAGTCCTTGCCATCAGGTGGTTCTCTCCTACACAGAGGGCTGAGGGGATATCTTCACTCAGGGTGAACCAGCTCCTCCCTCTTTGGGAAAGCTTGGTACTGTGACCCATTACCGAGAATGAATGTTGAAGATTGATTCTTGGAAGATATGAAAATGATGTACTCATGGTACTCATCATAATTGTTCATCTTCCTTGGGGAGTTTAGATGCTCTTCCCTATACCAATAGTTCCTCCTTCTCCCTTCTAGGGATATCTCTTGGGTATATCGCTGTTGCTGATGCCCGCAACTTTGGCTTCACCTTGCCCATACTTTTCACTTCATGCCATATGAAAAGTGCCTTGCACTTGGCAAGGCTCAGCTCTTGCTTGCTTCTTGCATTATAGGGAAAGGCAGGTGTGATAGTATTTTCTGTGCCATACTGCTCAATTCTTGGGGTATGTTTTGCTATGCTGTCCTCCCCAGCTTGGGGGAGTCCACCGCTTTCATGCTTCAGGTTTCACATTGTTATCCTCTTTTCTTTTCTCCTTTTGCAGTGGCAAGAAGATATTATCTGTGCTGCTGGATTTAATGTCCAACCACATTATCTCCCCCTTCATGGGGAGCAAGGGGGTTTTACCCTACTAAACTGAAATTGCCCTCTTGGGAGTACAGGGTTGTTTTTCAGTTAAGGTGCACGTGTCTGCTATCTCAGCCTTCCACATGCCTGCTGATGGCCATGCGGTGACACAACTGGAGGTGTTGCATGCATTTTTGAGAGGCATGCTTCACCTGAAGCCTCCGATCCGCAATCCAGTCCCATTTTGGGACTTGAATTTCATTTTAGAGAAACTTACATGGCTCCTTTTGAGCTGGCCGTGACATGCACGGTGCACTTTCTATCATGGAAAGCGTTACTTGTAGCTGTTATTACTTCTGCTCGGAGGATTTCTGAGCTTCAGGCTCTGATGTGTGAGTCTCCTTATTTGGTTTTCCACAAAGACAGGGTGTCTTTGCGTACTAGTTGTAAGTTTTTACCAAAAGTGGTATCGGAGTTTGCCACAAATCCAGCCATCCACCTGCCTGTGTATTACGCAGAGCATACCAATTCAGGGGAAGCATTGCTCCACACTTCAGATGTACATAGAACACCCGGATATTATGTTCATCGCATGAGGGTCTGCAGGAAGTCCTCACATCTCTTTGTTTCTTTCACCTCTGGGAAAGAAGGGGTACCGGTTTCTAAACAGTGTCTATCAAGATGGTTGCCCAATTGTATTTTGTTATAGGAAGTATGGTAAGGAATGTCTTGGTGTTGCCCTTGGCCACTCTACCAGAGGCATGGCCACTTCCATTGTTTGTTTAAGGAATATGTCAGCCACTGACATCTGTGCTGCTGGCACTTGGAGTACTGTCCACACTTTCACGATACACTACAGTCTGGACATTGCCTCTAGAAGAAGGGTAGACTTCAGCCTAGCTGTGCTTCAAGGCCTTCTTTTCTAGGCATGTTGCTTCCAGTCACCTAGAGTGTCTCGATATCAGAACTGCTTGGGACTCATTTCATAGGTGTGTCTTGCTGCAAGAGATGTCCTTGAAGAAGATAGTACAGTTACGTAAGCACTTACTGTAACAGTAGATCTTCAAGAGAGTCTCTTGCAGCAAGGCATGGCGTCCCACCCCCATCCCATTTGCTTCTCTGTTCCTGTCCCTCATCTCGCTCTCTCCAGAACAGTATACCTTCTGTTTCACATTTCACAGTGGCGGGAACCTCTGGCCGTCCCGTCAGTTCCCCAGGAGGAGATTCTCTGTATATGATCTCTGGTGGGGGAACTTAGGAGAGCGCTGGGCCACCCATGTTTATATGGGCGGGACAACGTCAACCGATGTCGTCATGGTGGGCGGCCTCTAGCAGACTGCTTGCTAGAAAGTTTTGTATATGGTCCTAGTGCCTGATGGCTATAGTTCCATAGGTGTGACTTGCTGCAAGAGATTGTCTCGAAGATCTGCTGTTACATTAAGTTTTTATGTAACTGTACTTTAGTGAGGGAGTCAGCAGTGGTTAATGGCTGGTACATGGCAGTGCATGAAGGGATGTACAGACACCATGTCCAGTAGCTGTGGCCAGCCCCCTGGCAAACACTTTGCTGTCTCAGGGTCCTAGTGCCTCTGGCACAGACCTATAAGTGGGAATAATGGTGAAGATTGGTTCTGGGAAGATGTTGAATTTGTCACTCTGCTGTGATGCTGATGGGTATCGCCATAAAAATGAGAAACTTGTCCATCACAGCTTATCTACAGCTGAGGCTTATTGTGGAGCTGAAGTCATTTCCACAGCAGCAGACTATGGTGTCACAAGCAGGGGATTATGACTTGCAGTTCTGGAATAAACCTCAGCTATAAGTGTATTATTATAGACCTAGGTCTGTTTTTTTTTTTTTGAGATGTGTTTTATGTTTTAGAACAAAATTATTTATTTACGGTACAGTGGAGCCCTGTCATAAGCACACCCTAAATGCCAAGCAATAATGTTCTTATAACCAGAATGTTCTTATAAGAGGGTTTCATTGAAAACTGTGAAAATCCATGTAAAATCTATGGTAAACATGATGAAACTGAGCTCAGACTTGTTTTTAGGGAACTCATTATCAAAAGTAGTAGTAGTATAATCCAGCTTTTTAAAAGAGCTCTTACTCAAACAAATTAGAGTATTGTAAAATTCATTCAGTGTCTCGCCTAACAGTCCCACCAAGCTGCAGCGACACAAATTGTGTTGAACGGCATTACAGCGATGGTACAGTGCCGACAGTTGGCATTGTGCCATCCGGGAAAGCAAGGTTTTTGTGTGGGAAGCTTCGCCCCCTGCACATTTGATAACCAACTCCAAGTCGCAGTTGATTCAGGGAGGGGGTGATATTCCTGGAGACAGCCGTGTCGGGAATACCGGGGACCATTGCAGCGAACTGCCGATTTTGTCGCTGTAATTGTCTTCGCAGTATTTCCGTCGCTGTTCGCACCTGGTACGTCGCCTTAACAATGAAGGAATATGTGGCTGCCTTCTTCATAGTGCATCATTCACACACAATGAGGAAACTAGATGATGATTTAGCCCAGGTCTTAGTACACTCAGAGGTGCTACTGACATTCTAGCACTACGTCTGGAAACAAAACTTCTTATAAATGGGCTGACTGTTCTTAGAAACGGGCTTTACTGCCATTGAAAATAATGGGCAAAAATTGGGACATCAAGAAAAATGTTCTTATAACTGTGATGTTCTTATATCTGATGTTCTTATAAGTAGGCTCCACTGTATTTATAGGTTTTGACCAGGAAAGGCATACTGGTTAGTGACAGCTTGTTTCCAGGTGTTGGGGGTGGTGTTTACCTGGACCTCTTTTATTGACAGGGAGAATGTTGACCAGGACACACAGCTAAATTCCCCGCTTTTGCAGTAAGTGCCATATGATCTTTAATGCTACCTTGAAAGCCATAGTAGATGGCAAGGTGGGACTTCAGTTTAATGTTTCATCCAAAGGAAGGCACCTCAGCAATGCAGCAATCCACCGAGTGCTGTACTGCAGTCAGTACTAAGTGTTAGACTGAGCTCCTGAGGTAGATCTAGAATCCACAGTCTTCTAATGTTCCAGCCCCAGAGGCGAGCATGCGACTTATGCTACAGTGTGAACCATTTCAGTGAGATAGTTACAGTAAAAGTTTTAGAAAGGCTTTCCTTCTGAGGACCAGTTTACCGGTGATATCCATGTGTCCATTGAAACTTAATTGAAATAACTTGAGTCACATGACAGAGGATAATGTATGATCCACTATCCACAACAAGTGTATGTAGCCATCGAGAGGTTGCCATGGTGACCATTTAAACCTCAAGAGTGAAGCTTGAGAGGTTTTGATCACCATGGCAATCTTGAGATGGCTACTTATGCCTGTTGTGGATGGTGGACCATACATTCTTTTATAGTATATGGTCCACTGTACACAAACTAGAAACTGCACCCGCTCTGAAAAATTAGTCTGTGTTTTTCAGCAAATCCACTCACTTTTTTCAGCGCAGCTCTCACTGCTGTGAATGTTCAGGAGGAGCTGAGGTTAGTGGAATGCGCATGCGCAAACTTGTTCCATGTTGTTGTTGTGCTGCAGTAGCAACGTATCTTGTGCAGCACAGCAACGAAAATGACATAGCTACTGCAGCATCACAACATTGTTCGAGGTATGGATTTCTACCTAGAACAATCTTCATTCATACACTATATCTCCGATTTGTTATGATGCCAGTAGTCCTGGTATGCTTTGCTGCTAGCCTTAAGAGGGTCAAAGGCTGCCCGATAGCTTAGCACTGCCATGCCCGCTCCTGGGCTCAGCAGCGAAATTGGAAGCTAGCTGGGTCTGGTGCTGTTATGCGGCAGTGCTCCTGGCCTGGGAAGAGCATCACAGCGACACTTGTGGAGGGCCACGGAGCATGCTCCTTATCGTGCTGGACCGACAGTTGGCCAAACCAAGCACAGCAGTGATGCAGTAAGCAACAAGACCAGTGGTAAAACCTCATTGCCTTTGAGCTGACAGCTGATGGCATTCCCTTATCCTGTGCTGTAGACCCTTGACAGACGAGATCAGAGGGGTTAATGGAGGAAGACAGGGCTGGGTGAACATCCATAGACAACAGCATCAAGCCTGTGATCTGGGCAGATGGTAGGTGGTGGAGAAAAAGGTTTAAGAACAAAAAGTGTTAGAATATCACAAGGTCTGACTAACAACATGAGGGCTCCTGCAGCAGCATTTTGAATCTGCTGCTGGGAGCTGACCAGTGTCAGAGGTCAACCGTAATCAAAGGCATTGCTGCAGTCCTATCTGGAGATCAGAAAGACATGAATAACCAAGGTCCCACCGTATGTTGCATCAATCTCAACAAATTTGGAGTGGGAGTTTGTCTTTTTGATTGCTTTCCTATTTTGGGGTCGCCATGTTCCAAAGCAGTAAGACCATCATAGATCAGGTTCCTCCTCCTACTTGGCAGAGAAACACGAGGCGCACTAATGAGTCTTGAGAAGGATAAAACCCATGTCTGTCCACTCAGTTTTCCGCCTTTACAGATTGTTTTGAGAATCTGTGTAGCATCATAAACGCCTGCTTAAAGCAGAACCAGTCTAAATTACATTATGATAATTTGCATACATTTTCCATGAAGTTTTGCATCATTGGAGTATTTGTGATTGTGGATTTCATTGGGAGTGGGTACATCTTAAATGTATCCAGCCACATTAAAGAGCACGTTTTTTACAAAAATAAAAGGATTATAACTATTATCATCATATATCTTTGTCTCTTCAGGCTTAGCAGTAACAAAACCTCTAGAGGACACTGCTTTAAGCTGGTAGGAGGATGATTCAAGAGGGAAATAAGGGGCAATTTTTCACTGAGAGGATGGTGGCTAAGTGGAATGAGTTGCCAGATAAGGTTGTATCCCTAAAGACAGTGGACAGTTTTAAGAGGGGTTGGTCTGAAATGTTCAGGGTAGAAAGGGCTTGGGCCACAGTGATGCCTTTCACTGGTTTGGTGAAAAAATATTAATCTGTTCCAAAATTATAAAATTTTAAAATTTCGGTTCCGAGCATGCTCAATATGGCCTTTTGGATAGCTGCTTGAAACAAAAAAAAGAATTTGGTCCATACAAAAAAGGATCCTTTTTCATACATAATGGGGGTAATCCTTTTTCATCAGGAAAAAATCATTTTTCGTATGGTTGCCATCTTGTTTACTTTTTTTTTTTTTTTTTCCACAACCCACAAAAATGGCATCCTGTACATACACCAACACATGTATCTTACTAATCGAGACTCCGTTAGGTGGATTCTGCACTTATTTCTTGGAAAAATAACCCTGCAATGTTTTGGGTTTTTTTAAATCGTCTTTCATGGCTTGATTGTCTTTCTTTGTATGGCCATAGAAAAAAGGAATTTGCCCATATAAAAAAGGATCCCTATATACGAAAAAAGAATCTGAAACAAAACAAAGTCCAAATTTTTTTTTCATATGAAAGGATCCTTTTAGTATGTTTTTTTTCTTTCTTCTGAAAAGGATGCTTCATCCTAAAAGATCTTGGACTTTTTTTTACAATTCTATTTTTGTATGAGGCATCCTTTTTATATAAGTTTTTGCCCATATGAAAAGGATGCCTTCACACGAAAAAGATTTTAATGGTTTTTTCCCAATTTTGTTTTTTTATGAAGGAATCCCTTTTCATATGGCTCTTTTGTTTGTCATAAAAAGGATCCCTTCATACGAAAAAAGATTTTGGGCTTAGTTTCTTTACCACAGTTCAACTTTAATAAGCCATAACTCCCTCAGTATTTGTAGTTAAGGGACAATCTATCAAAACAAAGGTCTTTTTTTTTTTTAGTTTTTGTTGACCGGGTAAGTGCACTAGACAAATCCTGCCTAATTTCAGGCACAACCCAGGGGAAGGGGATAAAGATGAATGCCAACTGACCTTGAACCAGATTAAGCTGTTGGTGGTATTTTTAGTAAATGAGAGAAATTTGGCCAGGACATCGGGGAAATTCCCCTACTCTTTTTGATAAGTGCCATGGGATCTTTAACATCCACCTGAACTACCACCAATCCAGGCAGATGGGACCTCGGTTTAACGTCTCATCCGAAAGACAGCACCTCAGAAGTGCAGCACCCCTCTCATGCTGCACTACAGTGCCAGTACTGGGATATTAACCCAAGTGCCAGATGTGAGAACTGAACCCACAGCCCTCTGATCTCCTGGCCTCAGAGGCGAGTGTGCTACCTACTGAGCCACTGTCATTGACTACCATTATTTAATGCATACTACAAGAATAGCACACTATACTCCTCCCCCAACAATTTAGGGAGCATATAAAAAATTTAAAACATGAAAATTCCCATAAGTAACATTGGAAGTTGAATAAGCCATATAGCCAACCAAATAAATTGTTTTTTGGCAGAAATAGAAGCACACTTTTTTGCAATTAATATTATAGAGAGATGGTAGATAATGTAGATATTATAGCTAGATACTGTACATCCAGTCTCCGCCCAACCTTCTTTTTTGCCAGTTGTTGACAAAGCCTCCTGGCTGACCTTCACTGAAACCGAGCCCTTAGTAACAAAATTGCACCAAAATTGTAACTTTACTAGAAATTTCTCTGCAGTCAGCGTATATTTGTATTAGAATAGCACTGAATCCTTTGTTATTTTAATTATCTTTAACTTAATGTGCATCTACTGATCGCCCTTGTCTCTGCTATTATGTATTGGGTATTGTGCTTCATGTCTGTACTGTCTTGTATTGTGTTTCAGTGACTTGGAACCTTTGTAAATAAGTCATTCCGGCCCAAAGTTATTAATCCGAAACTATAAACAAATATTATAGCTAGATAGATACTGTAGATTTAGGGGTGGATGGATAGCATAATTTCCCTGGATATCGGATACAGATTTATCCATCAATATATCTGACCAGATCAGGATATTTATCGTCTCTGATATAGTGATGGAGAGATACAGTGGACTAATAAAATGTTTGCTCCAAAAACACATAACAGCACACAATGACATAGTAATCAATTTAATGAAGTACTGTAAAGAAATCATAAAAGATACAGGAACACTTAATTTTTAAAAAGTGTCCGTGTTCTGTTTTATGAATAACAACATGTTCGCATTTTCTGGTGTGAGCCGGGAGCACTTCTCTGTTGTTATATCACCAGCAACACTAAAAATTCTCTCGCTAGGCACGCTGGTTGGTGGAGCGGACAGGTACCGCATTGCGAGTTTTTTCAGCAGCGGAAACCTGTGTCCTTGCGTTTGCCAGAAAGTAAGAGCATCAATGTAAAATATGCCCATACTAAACTTTTTTGTGACATTTTATGATAACTCGCAGCTCCGTCGCATTTCGGACACATCACACCACAACTCACACCTCACATCTGCAGTGTGCACTGCTGGTCTGCAGCTGAAATGTATGAGATTAAACAAATTGGTACACACGTGCTAATGGGAGAGGTTAATGCCTAGTAATAAATCAATTAAATTAGCCACTAGTATGCTACCTCAGCAATGGTTAACTGGCTGCCTAGTTGGATAATCGCCTCGCACCTAGCAACTGTTGCTCGAAACACCTCATAACTCGCACCTAGCATCTGTTGCTCGTAATGTCAATCTGCCAAAAACAGAACTTGCATTAAGCAGGAATTGTAGAAGCATTGATCCATGCCGATATATGAAAACAATCCGATCGGATCAGTTTGCGTAGAAAATCAAGCTATCCGGTTGGATTTATTTATCAGAATGATTATCCGCCCATCCCTTTAGTAGATTCTGTACCTAGATAGATAGGTAGATGATAGATACTGTAGATAGATACTATGGGCTGGATATTCAAACTGCGCTATTCTTAGGCGCAAGCCCTTGCGCTGCGCAAAATAGTTGCGCGGGGGTGTGGCCGAGGCGATATTCAAAGGAGTTGCGCTATTGAGCAACTCTTTTGAATATCACCCCACAACCACTAACTACGTAAGCGCCAGTGGAACTTGCGCCACCGCCAAGTTGTCAGAGTGGAGCATTCAACTTGCAGTGGCGCCAAAGTACCCATTGCGCGCCATCGCCAAAATCCGATATTCAAAGGTGACATGCAAATGGGGCCATAATTCATGCAAGGCGCGGGGGTGCCATTTGCATCTGATTATGGCCCCATTTACATGCCATTAGCATGCAGGTGCGCCCGATCCCGAGGACTTGCGCCTGGCGCCCTGCCAGGCAACGGCCGTCGGGGACGGCGCTGCAACCCGATCATGGGCAAACGGTGTAGAATCACCACCACCACCCCCACTGGCCCGATCGCGGGCATAGTGTAATTCTCCCCACCAGCCTGATCGCGGGCAGCAATATGTCTCCCCCCAAGCGTATCCCTGGTGGTCCAGTGGACTGAAAGATCGATCGCGGGATTATTAACCCTCCACCTCCCGATTATATCCCTGGTGGTCAGTGGACCGAAGATCGATCGGCGGGATGGGTGTACAAACAACCCCTCCAGCACATCCCTGGTGACCTAGTGTCCCCACCCCACCCACCCACGACCCCACCACCCGCTCCCTCCCCACAGCCGGCAGCAGCATCCCACCCGCCTGCCGCCCGCCGCCCACTGACTGACTGCCGGTAGAGTCTCCGCCGCCGTGGTGCAGAGCAAGAGCCAATGGGCGTCCAGCTATACCGTACAAGACGGTCCAGATTCATTCACAAATCTGGACTGTTCTTGCAGGGTATAGGCTGCATGCCCATTGGCTGCTGCTCTGCACCATCGGCGTGCAGCCCTACCAGTCAGTCGGCGGGCGCAGGCGGCAGGCGGGTGGGATGCTGTGGGGAGCGGTGGTGGGGCTCGTGGTGGGTGGGGTGGGGAACTAGGTCACCAGGGATGTGTTGGAGGGTGGATTGTTTGCACCTCCATCCCGTGATCGGATTTTCGGTCCACTGGACCACCAGGAATATAATCGGAGGTGGGGGTTACTCAATCCAGCGATCGGGAGTTTCGGTCCACTGGACCACCAGGGATGTGTTGGGGGTGGGGTGTTCTTTCTACCATCCCGATCGGGAGTGTCGGTCCACTGGACCACCAGGGATACGCTCGGGAGACACATTGCTGCCCACGATCGGGCTGGTGGGGAGGAATAAAGCTATGCCCGACACCGGGCCCAGTGGGGGTGGTGGGGGGATTTACTCCTTTGCCCGCGATCGGGCTGCAGGGGGCACAGGAGGGTTGAGGGCCAGCCACAGGTGGCAGCTGCTGTGTTGCACCCCGCAATGCAGCAGCTCACCTGTGGGTGGCCTCGACTTAAGCCTTTTTTGGGTTTTAGAGTTGTGCAGGCGCAGGTTGGAGTTGCGCCTGCACAGCTTGGCTGAATATCGGGCTGTGCAGTTTATGCATGGTTCCTCCCCCTCCAGTTCAGCATGCATTCATTTGCATTGCGCTGTTGCTCAGCCTGTTTTCAGTGGTGCAACTGCCTCCTGCTGAATATGGCAGAATGGCGCAATTTCGGACTTGCGCATGCACAACCCTATTGAATATCCAGCCCTATAGATATAGATAGATACTGTTGATATTACAGAGATAGATACTGATTTAAAGAACATATTCCTCCTGTTCAAGGTGCTTTATAAACATTCAGAAATCAGTTACAATAACTACAGAAGTCAGCCTGTTGGTGCCACGGTAGCGCCACCACTCACAATGCCAGTGATCCGAGTTCGGTTACAAGCTCGGGCCATGAGGTGCCGGCAGTGGCAGTAAGATCAAGTGTTACAGAGGACACTCTTCCTCTGGGGAAGGGGGGTTGTCATTGCCACTACCACACTGCTACTTGGGTAATCACAGATGTTAGTGCAACAGGCATTGTGATTGGAAGGGAGGACATTGGCCAAGACCCTGATTAAGCATGCTATGTGTGCTTCTGATTGTATGTATTTATTTATTATCTAGGAAAGTACCTTTGAGCCAAAGACTCTTTTACAAAGGTGCCACGTCATAGCAATCACATATGTACAAATTCAAAATACAGAGGTTACATATATACAGTCATCACATTTTAAGTTTACAGTAAAGCAATGTTACAACCAGTAAAAGTATCAAATGAGTACAAAATACTGAGCAGAAAATGCTAGAACAGGTTAATTTGGTAAAGTTATGCACTTCTGCAGATACAGACAGTTGCTTTGGGGTCAGGTTATCACACAATAGTATAACCAGGACAAGGTCACTTGGCCCAGTTAAGAAAATAAGCCAGTTAACAATATAGGATGTTTCTGGAAACACAGTGAGCGTCAGAACTAAAATTAGGTAAGCTATGAAAACACCTTATCTAGGTTGCCAGAATATGTTAAAGCATCAGTTCTGTTGTCTGAAGTGCTAATAAGAATAGACAGCAGGGAGGCCAATGTTACCAGGGTGATAAGTGACAAGGCAGAGTCCCTGAAGCCTGTAGGGTGGAGAGATTTACCAGGATGGCGGGGGGAGGTGAACAAAAGTAAAAATGAGAGAGAAGGATAACAAGAGAAAATTGGGAGCGAAGGGGAAGGGTCGGGGAAATGAGGGAGAGGGTGGAGGGAGTGGGCAAAGGAATGATAATGGGCAGAGAGAGTAGGAGGATGGGAGAGCATGGGGAAAGCCTGGGGCAAGAGGTGGTGGGGGTGGGAGGAAGGGGAGAAACAAAGGGAGGGAAACGGGGAGGAGGTACACAGGGGAGGGAGAGGAGAGGGGATGAGGGAAATAGGAGTGTCAGTGGGACGCAGGACAGCGGGGGTGGAGAGGGGAAATGAGAGGGAAAGGAGGAGGCGAACCAGAGGGAGTAGAACAGAAAGTAGGGAGGGGAGAGGAGCAAGATTAGAGAATAAGTAGGAAGGTGAAAGACTAATGAGAGGAGAGTTGATGGGAGGGGGGATCAGGTCCCACAATCAGGCCTCCTAGTGTGCCAGTGTCTCAAGGGACTGAGACCAGAAAAAGATAAAAAGGCCTGTCTCGAGTAGATGATCTAGATGCTCTTGACTACTACCCACTGCTCAGGAGCCCCGGAAACTTCTCCCATCTGTGATCTGGGGGAAAGGGAGGTTAAATTTGGCTCCAGTGGACCCCGCCACAAGATGGAGGTGGTGGGCCATGGGGGTTGCATACTTTGGGCAGGTAAGTGATGGAGACTTTGGGGGATGGGGATAGGCCTGAGCTCAGAATGGGGGTTGAGACAAGAGAAACAAATTATATAAAAAAAAAAAAAGAAAGAAATATGTAGTAAAATTTTATTTATGGTTTACAAAATACCACGAACCTGGTCAACCCCAAATGAGCGAGAAGCTCATTTTCAGTGTTTGCCATTAACAAATACATAAATATCAACATTTACAAACACGAGTAGATAAAAACAACATTGTGATACAAGTCTCAGACACATACGTGAATAAATAAATACAGAAACACATACAGTGGCGTGAAAAAGTATTTGCCCCTTCCTGATTTTCTCTATTATTGCATATTTGTCACACTGGATGTTTTCAGGTCTTTAGACAAAATGTAATATTAGATACTGTAAAGGGAACCTGAGTGAACAAATAACACTTGTTTTTTTTTTTGCTTATTTCATTTATTTAATGAAAACAGTTAACCAACACCAACTGGCACTGTGTGAAAAAGTAATTGCCCCCTTACACTTAATAACTGGTTACGCCACCTTTAGCTGCAATGACTGCAACCAAACGCTTCCTATAATTCAATATCAGTCTTTCACATCGCTGTGGAGGAATTTTAGCCCACTCTTCCTCACAGAACTGCTTTAATTCAGTAACATTGGTAGGTTTTCGAGCATGAACTGCTCGTTTCAGGTCCTGCCAGAGCATCTCTATTGGGTTTAGGTCTGGACTTTGACTAGGCCACTCCAAAACTTTAATTTTACTTCTTTTCAGCCATTCTGATGTGGACTTGCCTTTGTGTTTTGGATCATGGTCTTGCTGCATGACCCAACTATACTTCAGCTTCAACTGACGGACGGATGACCGGACATTCTGCTTAAGAATTTTCTGGTACAGAGCAGAATTCATGGTTCCTTCAATTATGGCAAGTCGTCCAGGTCCTGAGGCAGCAAAGCATCCCCACACCATCACACTACCACCACCATGTTTGACTGTTGGTATGATGTTCTTACTGTGGAATGCTGTGTTTGCTTTACGCCAGACATAATGGGATCCATGTCGTCCAGAAAGTTCCACTTTGGACTCATCTGTCCATAGAATATTTTCCCAAAAGGCTTGTGGATCATCCAGGTGCTTCTTGGCAAATGAGAGATGAGCATTTATGTTCTTCTTGGTTAGCAGTGGTTTCTGCCTTGCTACTCTCCCATGAAGCCCATTTTTGCCCAGTCTCTTTCTGATTGTGGAGTCATGAACACTGACCTTAGCTGAGGCAAGAGAAGCCTGCAGTTCTTTGGATGTTATTTTAGGATCCTTTGAGACATCCTGAATGATTTTATGCTGCGCCCTTGGAGTAATTTTGGCAGGCCGCCCACTCCTGGGAAGAATCACTACTGTTCCAAGTGTTCTCCATTTGGAGATTATGGCTCTCACTGTGGTTCGATGGAGTCCCAGAGCCTTAGAAATAGCTTTGTAACCCTTTCCAGACTGATAGATAGCAACAACTTTTTTTCTGATCTTTTCAGGAACTTCCTTTGATCGTGGCATAATGTGCTTGTTGAATCTTTGTGCTGTCAACGTGACTCTGATGGTAAGGGTCAAAATAAGTGAGGTTTATATTGAGCAGGGCTGGCTGTAATCAAGCCTGGCTGTGTTCAATCAGCTGACTCTAATTATCCCTTTAATTGGGTTGATTTAACTAGGAGGCAATTACTTTATCACACAGTGCCAGTTGGTGTTGGTTAACTTTTTTCATTAAATAAATGAAATAAGTTAAAAAAAAAAAAAAAAGTGTTATTTGTTCACTCAGGTTACCTTTATCTAATATTACATTTTGTCTAAAGACCTGAAAACATCCAGTGTGACAAATATGCAATAATAGAAAAAATCAGGAAGGGGGCAAATACTTTTTCACGCCACTGTACCACATGTATTTTTAGGCTAAAATAAAGTGCAAAGTGCAGTTACATCAGATAATGAGAAATAGGTCCAGGGTCTCAAAACAGATATCAAACTCCCAGGAGGACCTTGGTTATTAATCTGGAAAAGGTTGCTAGAAGAGCCAGGGTTTTTAATTAAAACAGTATATGGTGGGGATAGTCCGTATGCCTAATGGGAGAGCATTCCACATTCTTGGGGCTGTCACTAAATAGGCTCTGTGCTCGGCAGATTTTTTTTTTACTTTATTTCTTTGAAAAAGAAAACTGTAATGTTTATTGAGTTTTAAAGTGGCACATGCAGGTAGACATATTGTCATGGTAAGCATACCAACAGCACTTGTATAATCTTAGCACACGGATATTTTTACATATTAAAGTCATCATAAGTGCCTGGGTGGGAGAGAAGAACGGTGAGGGGACCCTTATGTTAAAGATAACGTGGGAGAAGTGGGTGGCCCCTAAATCTATAATATGTTCACAAGATCTTTCTTGAATGGACCAACCAGACCCCTTCTCAGCCTAACAGGTTCTTGATTATATTAGGATATTCTGTTTGCCCTGTGATTAGTGACATACATGAACCAAGTTGTCCATCTATTCATTGTAAGAGGTAATCTAGCCTGCAGTCGGGCCGTCATGCTTTCCTTTAACTTTATTACATTTTTAAACTACTAGATACAATTAACGAGAAAAACATAAACAACATGACATTATAAAGGACACAGCATACTACTAGAAGGAGAAAGAAGAGAACAGCCTGCTTAGAATATAAATCCATATGTTCAAGGGGAGTCTAGTAAGAATTGATGTAAAGAGTAAATATAGATGTACTCATGGATAAAAAAATTAGTATGCGGGCAGAATTAAAGTGGAATTAATACGAATATAAAAATAGGTGTAAAAATACACTAGACATGTAGGCCCAATCCACCCAGTTAGTTAGATTGTTTAGGTAAGTATTTATTTCAGTATTTTCATTTCTTTAGTCCTTCATAAAGAGAACGTCAGACATACTGTTCCCATGTATTCTCCTAGTCCTCAGCAGATTTTGATTGCGATTTAGGAACAGCAAGTAGCTAGTTATGTAAGTGGTAAGACTCTTTTTGCAGCTAGCTTCACCATTGTGTGATGCTGTTACCAGACACCAAGCCTCTTTAAATTTTTTTTTTTTTTTTTATTTCTCGGTAACTGGATAAAGACCTCCATGCCCAAGACCTGTTTTCAGGGGTGACCAGAGAGCACTGGGGGAGGTTAAGTGATTTGCCTAGGGTCAAAGCCAGGTCCGCTGGATATACCAAGCTCATTGACAAATCCTTACTCTAACCTCTGGGTTACACTGCCAGCCAATACAAGAATTATAAGCCAGTTTACGGCAGACCTTATCTGCCATGAAACAGAAACTTGTTTTTCTTTCTTTTACCAGTGGTTCCCCCTCAAGTACAGGCTCTAACACCTCAGCCTATGGTATATGTCGTGGGCCCAATATGGTGATGTCCATGACATTCAGAGGATCTTTCTAGAGTTGGTCTCCTCCATAGAACCACATTCTTTGGTCTCAGGAAGGGAGGCAGTAGGAACCTGCGGGAACTAGAACTTTTGGGGGCAGTGATGCCAGTGCACGGTACTGATGTACAGCATCATGCACACACCCATCGCATATAAAGCAGCACCAGGCACAACAGCCTCACTTCCCTTTTTCCCTACCATTGAAATGCACAGCTTTCCTCATTGGGAAACATAACTTAATTGTTCCTTCAGATAGTGTTCTGTGTAGTTTATGTATTTCTTTATTTGACATCTAAATTCAACGTTTTTCAGTTTGTAGTTCTGTCAGCTTTTTCATTGTTGCCCTTTGTCATGGCAGCCTCCTCCATTCACTTGACCATCCTATCTGGGGAGGCTCCTTTAAATCTTGTAGCTGTGGCAATATAGATCTTCCCTGTGTCAGTGTTCACCATTCATTACTGCTGGGTGATTGGCTGGAGGTGAGCACCTCGCAGGAGCCTTTTTTTTTGTTTGTTTGTGGGAGCAGCCGGCTTCGCCCACGAGGCCGACTCACTGAGTGGCTCTCACGGGTTAGCCAGAAACGACTGTTGACTCCTCCTCCACCTCAGTTCTGTTTCTCCCGCCATCGAGACAGCATCTCGCCTGCAGCTGAAGAATTCATAGTACGCCATTGTGGCCTAGTCGCCTCAGAGCCGTTTTTGACGCCGCCTTAAGTGATCTGCCTCAATTCTGCAGTTCACTACTTGGCGCCGTTACTGAGGACCTGGTAAGACCTTTCCTTTTCTTCCCTTTAACGGTGTTGAGTCTTTTCTGTTTAAAGTTTTTAGTTGCCGTTGCAGCATGCCAGGTTTGGGGGCCAAGAAGCGTTAGTTGAAAATGGGCCAGCCTTCTATGCATCTGTGTCCCTGCAGCGGGCAAATTTCCATTACGGACCAACATGATGTCTGCCTTTCCTGCCTTGGACCCCAGCACAGCATGGATCACTGCAACGCCTGCTTCTCGATGGACTGCCGCGTTCTCGAGTGCTGCTTGCTGAAGATCGGCAGGGCTCCGCCAAGTCTCGGGGGGCAGCATTGCTCTTGTCTGCCCAAATATGGGACTCCTAGCCTTCCTCCGGGTCCCCTCCTGGGCCTACACGGTCCGGTGAGAAGGGGGCTTCCTCCTCATCTAGCTTTGCCATGGAGAAGGTCTCTACCATGGTGCCGGAGGAACTGTCTGGCTCCGCCCGGGGCCAGGAACACCACCCTGGCAGTCACCTCTTCGGAGGTGCAGGCTCCCCATTGTTGGGGCCCACGGTTGGTGGGTCCGGCATGGGGCATTCCTCGGCGCCACCCGCCGGCCCTGTCCCGGAGCCATTAGTGGCTGCAGTGATCGGGGCGGTGCCGCAGGGGTTGCTGGACCAACCCGTGCCATAGGCAGTAGAGCCCCTAGGCTCACCAGTCTGGAGCTCCTCTGGATCTCCTCCTCTCCGGAGCTGGATGATCAGGAGGCTGACCTGGACTGGCAACCTGACTCCCCGGAATCAGTGGGTTCTCCAGGGACCAGGACCCTTGCACCTCCCCAGGTGCCATCCCGGGCCGATGGCAGCCCCAGGGATGGTGATGCGGGTCAATGGACCCATTGCTACAGGTGTGGTGATCCAGGCTTTGGGGAAGGGGTCGGCTGCCGCCCCCAGTGCTGCCCCCCCCCCAAGGCTAGGACTGGATTCCCCTCCACTGCGACTCTCCTCGGGAAACCTGTGGAATTGGAGGGTCCTATAGCACAGGATCCGAGGAAGAAGTCTTCCTGGGAATTATCAGGGTTGAGGGGACGGGTCGAGAGGCTGCGGCACTCCTCTGTAGTCCTTCAGGGCTCAGGGAGGAGCCGTAATGCTGAACCTAAGTTCTGTCTCTCATCTCTTCGAGAGAGTCCTCGTTGGGTGGGGCTGGGGACCACCCTTCTGGATCCATGCTGCCCCGGTCCCCTCATAGGGAAGCTTCCCGTACAGGGCTCAGTCCCGACCATTTTTCTTTGCTCCGCCGGCCGGTGACAGAACACACCCATGGATTTCCTGTTCTTCCAGGATCACCTGATAGGTCTTTTAGCCCTGCCGGAGGCTCACCACGTACAGTGGCCAGTTTTTCCCCTTGCCTCTGTGTCCAGCCTTCCTTCTCCCAGGCCATGTTGGTCCTTCGGGACCTTTGACCTGGGAACAGTTCAGATCCCAGGCTGTGGACTTCCTCCAGTATGTTAGGGCCATGGACGAACAGATCTTTTGACTGGTTCCCTCTCCGCAGCCAGTGTCTGACTCTTCAGGTTCCTCGGCCTCCTCGTCTTCCTCCCTTGAGGAAGAGTAGCGGTCTGTCCACCTGTCCTCTGACTCTGATCAAGCCCAGTATCAACGCTTCCTGACGAGGCTGGTCCACGACCTACATATTTCTTTTATAGCCCATCGCAATACCGAGCTTACGACGCAAGCCTTTTTAGACGAGTACGGTGCGCACCACTTGGTTGTCCCCTCCTGACCTGACCCCTTCCAGGAGGCATCGTACAGCACCTGGCAGCTTCCATCTGTCACAGCTCCAGCCCCTGTGGACTGCCAGCATCGGTACTGTGCACCCCAGAGGTCTCCAGGCACTCTGCTGCATCCCACTATGGGTTTGACACGACTGGACACCCCTATCGGACATAGACATCTGGTCCATGACCAGCCCCCGGATCTTGACTCTGCGGAGTTTGACTGCCTGTGGTGGAGAGTTTTCTCCTCTACGTGGATAACGTTATGTATTACTTCACATCAGGCGAACAATGCTACCTATAATAGGCATCTGTGGGCGATGTTGGGCCAGGCACTGGCATGGCTGCCTGATTCAGAGGCTAACCAGCAAGCCGTAGCCCCCTCTGCGATAGGTCTGGATCTGGCAAGGCACCAGTCAGGGGTGTCTTATGACGCCACTGAAGTCGCTTCACAGCTCGCAGGGACAGCACTCTGCATTAGGCAGACGGTGTGACTTCGCTTTTCACGGTTGTCACCCTTGGCCCGGCGTAGGGTGGCAGCCTTCTCATTCTGGAGGACCTGCCTTTTCTCCCGCAGAGCAAGACAGGAACTGCAGGGGTGCCTTCCTTCCCCCAGGGAGTGGTGGACCCCGCCTTGCCCTGACCAGTCCGAGGCCTAACTGGCTGGTAGAGGTCTCCTCCCCCGTGTTTCCCCATGGGGGGCTGAGGGATGCTAATCTCTCAGGGAAATACTGGGCCACCTTCGGGGGGGCTCGGTACTCACCTACCAGTGATGAATGGTAAAGACTGACATAGGGAAGATATGAAAATTACGTACCTACCATAATTCTTGATCTTCCTGTGTATCTTCATTCATCACTGAATCCCACCCACCTTCCTCTTTCAAGGTCTCAGTCCCCAAACGATGCCTCCTCCCTGCTCTCCCTCCTCCTCGGGGATCCAGTGTGGTCCTTCTATTCCTTAGCGCCCCTCCTTGTCCTACGAGGCAGCAGTAGGGACTGTTGGGAGGAGGGTGAGTAGGGCTTTCCAACTAAGATCTAGTGGGGGACTTCTGGTGGGCCTCTCTCCCTTGTCCTGGGTACAAGCTTCGGGGTCGGTCCGCCCCGTCGGGGTATGCCGACTCTTCGAATCCCCTGGGATGAGGGGACAGTGGCTTGTGGGGACTTCCCTCCGCTCCCTTCTTTATATTGTTTGTTCTCCACTTCCCTGTCTCTTTACCCTTCCTGGGAGGGAGATATATTGGTGGTATCCTCCTCTCCCCGGAACCCTGTGTGTTCTTCCTTTGGAAAATGGTATCTGTGGGAGGGAAAGAGTGGGGAATCCTCACCAAGGGTGGTCTCCACTCTCAGAGGTTTGGAGGGAGAGACCTTCTCCATGCTTCTTCTCCCTGAAGGGAATATCAGTAAACTGAGAGTCATCCATGGTAATAGATACCTGTGGTTTGGCTGTCAGCCTTCTCTGGAGGCACTTTCTGGTCTCTCAAGATCTGAGTCGCCTGATGTATGGATGTTGGTCTACCCCCCTTCCCTCTTTTTCTCTCTCCCTTCTCTTTTCCCTTTCCTGTGCATATATGGCTGTCCAGAGACGGGGGGGCCTTCAGCCCATACCCTTCAAGATTCTCCTCCTCTTCTGTCCTCTGGTCAGCCTACTGCTTTTTCAGTTTTATATCCTTTTATTTATGCTGTCCCTTGGGCTCCCTTGCCCCACCCTCGTTTTCTTCTCTATCCCTCTTTTTTCTCCTGTCTCTCCGGCGAGCAGAACTGAGGTGAAGGAGGAGCCTCGGCTATTCTGGCCAACCGCATGCTCACGCAGTGTCAAGTCTTGTGGCAACGCGCTCCTCCCCAAACAGAAAAACAATCTCCTGTGGGGTGCTCGTCTCCGGCCCATCACCCACCAGTGATGAATGGTGAAGATACACAGGAAGATCAAGAATTACAGTAGGTACATAATTTTCACATTTAGAGTGGAGTCTTCGGTGCCCAACAGGCTTCCAGCATTGTTCTTAGAGTTAGTCAGATGGGCCTGCAAAGGCAGACTTGGTCATATGGGTTCTTCAAGTGGCTTCCCAAAAAAAAAAGAAACAGTACTGTTCCTGGTGTCTGCCAGGCAGCTGTGGTCATTGGGGGGTGGGGGGTATAGCAATCTGAGTCTCTCATATGGCTGCATTATGCACTGCCACACAGTTGGGCCAGCCTTGCATTCTGTTTCTATGAGGGCATTTTTGAATGTCTGCTTTCTCTTAGGTCTCTGCCAGTCAATGTTGGACATCCAGAGGGTGTCATATTGGAGTCTGTCAAATGCCATCATGTAGTGCCGCACACAGAGTCAGCCTTGTTTTGTGCTTTTGTTTTTTTTTTTGCAAAGTTCATATTGTCTGAGTTTGTAACATAATCTGTGTATTTTCTGCAACAAATGAAAATCCTGGCAATAAATGTTTGTTTTTTTTCTCTGAGCAGTTCTTTTTTTTGGTTTTCCCTGTCTAACCGTGTGTGCTTGCCATTTTCTTTTAGCTGTTGCCGTGGTTCAGTCCATTCCAATTATCAATGAAGCAGGAGCATTCAGTGTCACACTGCCCAGTCCACTGAATATTACCTTAAGCTTTTCCTACGTTCTACAAGTCTACCTGGTATTACTGTTCTTAGGTGAGTACTGACTGATTGCAGGTGGTTAGTTAAGCAGTAAAGCATGACAGATTGTATTTTGTGCTGGGATAATGGCATGCCTCAGGAGGGTTGAATATGTAATAGATAACCCACTCTTAGGTGTGCAGTCGCACTCTGATATACGCACGCCTTGGTGTGCGTTGTACGCATGAGGCCGCAGGCCGAGTGCGTCACCCACCCAAGGCGTGCGTATATCAGAGCACGACTGCACATCCTAGAGTGGGTTATCTATCTTATAAAATGGTAAAATTGTTTTTTGGGGGGGTAAAAGTGCAGGTGTGCGGTCGCGCTCTGATATACGCACGGTCATGTGATGTGTTTTATACAATCAGAACACTGGATTTAGAGGAGGATGTTCGCCTCCATTTTATAAATATATATATATATATATATGTATGTAATAGATAACCCACTCTAAGTTGTGCGGTTGGGGGTCAGCAGGGGGAGGAAGGATTGAGCGTCTATAGACAGCTCTCCTTCCTCAGAGAGGGGGGGTGGTGCAGAGTGCTGTAGACTGACACCCAGCGATGGCTGGGTGTCCGCACAGGCACGTCGCTCAGACCAGGGGAGGGCACCTGTCCAGGGCATATGGCTGCTTCCATGGAGGCGGTGGCAGCTGCCTCGCCCATTGCATGGTTCAGGTGTCCGGGGGAAAAAAAAGCAGAAAAAGGCTGGGAGCCAATGGGGTCCATGATGACCCGACACGTTCAGGTCGGAGTATGAGTCCCTCCGAGGGAGGGCTGGAGCAACCTGTCGGCTCCATGGAGGAGCCATAAAGTATAAATAAAATAAAAAACTGGATCCCCCATATGGCAGAGCGGTGTATTGCTGCCAGTCCACTAAACATGCCCAAAAATTCGGCTTTTAGGCTGTCCCAATAACAGGTCCCCTCTGAATTATGGTCATAAGTAGGAAAATGGACATGACTGTGGGTTAAGTACATTCCCTTGGCTTCAGTAATCAATGTGCTTGATTAACGTAGCATAATCAACAAACTCAAATGGGAAAATCCTGCACTGTGATTGGTGGAGAACTTTCATAAATTGAGCACTACCACACACTTTAGTTGGGGTTGCTTAGAAGTTTCAGGGAACCCCAACTAAAGTACACTTTAAAGTTCTCCATCTGCGCCACTGTTAGAAATCCCCCCACTCCAACAACAGAGTGAAAAAAAAGGTTCACATTCATGTTTCCAAAAGTAGTCTCCACTTTTTTTCTCCTTTTGTCAGTTTTTCTTGCCTTTTACTTGTAAATAGCAATCTCCATTTTATAAGAGCAGCAGCGCAATCCAGGGTTTGTGGGTTGCTCTGTTGTGAACCACGGTTACGAGTGATTGAAGTCACTCTGCTTCATCTCGTGGCTCCAGCATCCATAACGATGGTATATTGAGCACAACTACAAACTCTGGAATGCATTGTTGCTTATGTAAATTAGTTTTAGTTTTGCTGAAGTGACAAGTGGGGTGCCTCAGAGATCAAGCCTGGGACTAGTACTTTTAAAGAAGCAGTGCAGCGAAAAAGTTTTTTTCCAAAAAAGTCAGTTTCAACTGCAGTTAATAAAAATATTAGCATACCTGTCATGACTGCTTGTCCTGTGCTGCACACCATGAGTCTTTTATTTTCTTAGTCCTAACCCTTGTCAGATCTGCAGTCCTATTTCTATGCAAAATTTGGCATCAAGTCTTTTTTTCTTGAGGAAAAAAACTAAATTAAAGCAGTTATAAAATACTCAGATTTTGGCAGAATTAGAAAATTGGACCACCAAAAGATGCCTGGAATCTTTCATAGTGACAAAAGGTAGAGTAGAATTTTTTGCCTAATTTCGTTGCACTGCTCCTTTAAAGAGGGAAAGTGTTGCATTGCAAAATTAGAATTAGCATAGCTCCAGTAAATCTCATACCAAAAATTAGGTTTCTGTGTTAATTCATTTTAAAGTTATGAGCTATTTTGCTACCCTGATTTCACTACCTGTTCAAAATGCCAGTTTCAGTTAAGCACCAGTGATGATGTCGTAACCTGAACTCAGTCTAGTCCTTCCTATCAGCGACTTTATAGAACCTGTTTCTCCAAAGTTTTAAGGTCACATGCAATGGTTTTCACAAGAAAATATGAAAATAGACATTGCCATAAAAACTGTGTGTTTCAGAGTTTTGTAACAAAGTTGGCAAATTTGTATTTTTTTTTGTGCCTTTTTGGTGTGGTCCTTTTCTCCAGGATTGCTGGATTCTGAGTCAGCATGTCACCAAGCTGCTGATGTCATTTAGGGGTGCTACTCCACTGTGCCTGTTAGGAAGTTGTATTGCTAACTAGTGTTGTAATAATGGTAACTTCATTGCTGTTTGTCAGTGTCTGCTTTACAATAAGTTTTAATAGGGCCTTATCTGTTAATTTCTACTAGGGATGGAAGTGTTAGCCCTGGTAAAATGACAATTTTAATGTGGAGTAAAAATAGATGAGCCTGAATATAGGTCAGGTAACAGCCTGCCAGGGAGAAAACACTGAGCTACTGCATAGAAACTCTTAGTATGGTTTCAAAACAGCATTACCTCTCCCACCCCATTTACAGGGAGATGGGGTAGTTGTTTTAAAGTGCCATCCTGAGAAATCCCCTCAGTTGAATGACAGGTGTGAATAATCACAGCCTTTCACCACACCAAAAAGTTATCCAGTCTGCAAACCTCACAGCAATGTGCTACTCTCCCTGATGTTCCTCACAGGCTAAAATGATCTATTTAAATTGCTGCTGTAGTAATCATTTAAAAACAAAATGACTTAGGGTTGGATGCAGTGCTTGCAATTCCATAATGCTCAGGTGCATGGTACTGTACTTTAAAACACTTCAGGAGGTGGTTTTGGACTGCAGCGCTGAACCAAGGTATAGAATGTCAAAGTGGTGCCCCGAACTGGCTTAACTCCCTCCCGTGCAACCTACTAGCTGAACCTAAAATAGGGTCATTCAGATCTAAACTCTGTTCCCTCCTTTCAGTCCAGTCAAATGATGTGCTCCTGCTCCCTATAACAAATGCAAGTGGCCTGGTCTGGCATTGATCTTACCTGCACTTAATCTCCCCCTATGTTTTCCACTCTGATCATTCCCACACCTAACTCCCCTCACACTTGCCCCCTCTATATCCACTTATATTCACCCTCCTCTTACCAGGATAACTTCAAGCTCTCCCCTCTGCAGCCATCCTTAATCCCCTCGCTGCATCCTCACCACTATCTCACCATTACCTTTGTCCCCCCCTTTTCTCCACCTTTCACCCTCTCCAATACTACTCTCCACCAACCTCCTCACCCCTTCCCCTGTATCACTACAGCTCTGCCCACCCTTTCACAACCCTCCTTCTTTTGTCCTCTCCCACCAAATATTAGCACCTTACTTTAACTTCCAGCCTCAGCTCCTCTATCCTCTCCACTCCCCCTGACAAAGGGAACTGGTTTTTCCCTGCATTGAGCCCCTTATCCTTCCTCCCAGGACAGCTGATTTTCCTCCCTTTTTTCCAAAATGTTGTTTCCCTCTAAGTTTTGATCGCAATTGTGTGTACAACTGTTGCTGCTGTAATCACCTACTTTATTTTGTATAATTGCTTGTTTTGTCATTTAATGTTTGTTCTTTGTCGTGGAACCTCTGTAAATGAGTTCAAAGCTCAAAGGTTGTAATCCGAGATCTGAATAAATAAATACGATTTTAAAATGTTTGTAGGTGGGACGCGCAGTCTTGGAATGTGGCAGGGATATGCCATCTCAAAATGTGATGGGACACTAAATCTCAGAATGCAACAGGAACACACATTGAGGAATTTATCTTGGACTGGCAGTTTTGGAATATAGTGGGGATGCACACTGTTGGAATGTGAAAGGACACATGATTTATTCTGAAATTGCTTGTCTGTGCCGTATTTCAGAGTTGTATGCACCCACCACATTTTTCAAAATTGTGCATCTCTGCCACATTCTAAACATTCATGGCACCACCACATTATGAATTTAGTGTCCCTGCCACATTCCAAAAGTATGTGTCCCTGCTACTTTCTGAGATTGTCATTGCTGCATTCCACTATTGCAACCAGGTGACATTTCAAAATTTCATACCCGCAGTATTCTAAAAATTGCACACGACTTTGTCATTCTGAAACCATGTTTGCCACTGCATTCCATCTCCCCATCACATTCTGAAGTACTGTACCTTGCATCTGCATATTATGGAAATGCATGCGCTGACCCACACAGTGTCAGTTTTCCTTTTTCAACTGCAGTATTATTCAGCATTGGAGAAATAAGTTATATACAGTAGCTTGCAGAGAGGACTAGGCTGCGAGTTCAGGTTATGACATCATTAGCAGCTCTTCACTGAAACTGACTTTTAAGGGCTGCAGTGGGCATAGCCATGCAGACCTCTTGCTAGAAGAAAAGGACACTGTGCATTCCTCCTGACCGAACAATATGTTGGAATTGCCACATAGTCGCTTCCGTGTCTGTGAAGGATTCCCCATGCTTTCTCTATAGGCATTCGCACTGCACTGTTTTAACTCAGTCAGCAGTCATGGCATATGACGGCACACTCCGCTGTGTCCAAGATGACCACCAAACAGTACTGCACATGCATGACTATTAGTGGATGCTCAGTACATTGCGGTGGCTATCTTGGTCATGGCGGACTGTGCTGTTACACCATGATCGATGATATTTTTTTTAATGATATATATCCCCCACTGAACCTCCCTGTCAGCACCCCGCAAACATAATAGTGAATCTGGGGTTACAAATTCCCCAGTATCCTGATCACAAATCATCATACTGACCCCCACCATCCACTACCGCGCATGCACGGTTATTTGTTTTTTTTTTAAATATATATTTGTGGTTCCCCCAACCCTCCCTTTCAGCACCCACCACCCCACTCCCCCATCAGAAACATAACAGCAGTGCAAGAATCCTCTTTTTTTTTTCCCCGTTAAAAAAAAAAATTGTCCATTAATGCTTTTTGTGGCCATTGCACTCCTCCCCTTCCCCAATCCAACCCTCCAACTCAGCCCCCTCTGGAAACCTTACTTACCCATCAGGGGTCCAGCGTCGTACTCCTCTCTGGACTGCAGACATGTTTTCACTCTTCAAAGCCGGAATGCAAACTGAAGAAACTGATTTGCGGTTCAATGTATTTCAATAGTGTTTTGCACTTAATGGCATAACTTGGCCATTTTTTCATATTTTTGGCCCAAATTTTCAACATGCCTTTTTTAGGACCCCGCCTCATGAACAGTTGCATTGTCATTAGGCAAATCTGTCCTAAAAGGTGATTTTTGCAGTTTCTGCACAAAATCACTTTTTGGGCAGGAGTTAAAAATTGTCTCTGCTCTTGTTCATGAGATGTGGTCATAAGAAGGCTATGTTAAAAGTTTGGTGTAAAAATGTTAAACAACATCAAAGTTATGAGCCTACACTGAATTTTGCGAACTCAGCCTAGTAACGTTGGTAATTTTCAATATTTTTACCCCAAATTTACAACATAGCCATATCTTTCGATTTTCAATACTCTTCAAGACCCTTATCTTATGTCAGAATTAGGTCTCGAGTTCAAAACTTATGTGCATGACATTAGAGGCCATCCATTACAACTTGTACCGAAACCATATAAACATATCAGCAAAAAATATTTTTTTACCCTCCGTGCTATTGGCCCTTGGAATAAACTCCCTTTGGCTGTTGTTATCAGTGAAAGTAAGGGTACTTTCAAATATCGATTGGATAGCCTAATTCTGGGTATAATCTATCCCTTTACCCTCTGGCTTGGTATAAGAGCTATACGGGCTTCAGCCTGCTTGCTCTTCTGTACGCCTTAGTATGAACCTTAGTAGTATCTTTACAGCGTCTCATTAATCTGACAGCTGTCGTTTTTCAAATCCTGGCCAAAATGGTTTTTCACATCCTGAAAGGTGATTTCATGGTCCCTGTGTGAAATCAACTTTTGGGCAGGAGTTGAACATTTTCTCTGCCCTTGTTCATGAGGTGGTATTGAGAAGGCTATGTTGAAAATTTGGTGTAAAATTGTTAAAAAACAAAGTTGTGAGTCTACATTGAATTTTTCAAATGTAGGCTCGTAACTTTGGTAATTTTCAATATTTTTACCCCAGATTTACAACACAGCCATTTCTTTACAGCACCTCATGAATGTGACAGCTGACATTTTTCAGCTCCTGCCCAAAATGTGTTTTTGCATTCTGAAAGTTGATATTGCAGTCCCTGTGCAAAATCACCTTTAGGCCAGGATTGAACATTTTCTCTGCCCTTCTTCATGGGTAGAATCATAAGGCTACTGTATGTTAAAAATTTGATGTAAAAATATTGAAAAACAAATATTCAGTATTTTTACTCCAAATTCCTCGGCTGCAGTCCTATCGGCTCTGGCCAGATTTTGTTTGATCAGGCAGTGAATTTAGGGTTGTAAAATGACTTGTAACTTTTAAATAAAGTAACTTAGAGTTCTCATTTTTGGCATGAGGCTGATTGGAGCTATGCTGATCCAAATTCTGAATTCATTGATGCCAGGAATTTTGACCGGCGTCCTTCTTCAATATATTTGTCTGCAGCATGAGGGTAGAGTATTCAAAGGAAAATGCGTGTCTGCAGATGAGACAAAACTTGTGAGAGGGGTGGACGGTGTTGAGGCTGTAAGGGTTGTGGAGAAGGAACCAGTGTGGGACAAATCAGTTTGTGAGCTGGTGATCAGTTGGGTCACCGACTTTCCAAATCTAGTAGCCAAATCAATATTTTTAGTGGCCATCATTTTTAAGGGCTCATAAATCACTTTCTGGTCAGGTAGCAAGTTGGCTGGTAAGTTTCAAAATCAGGTAGCTGACACAGTTGATTTAGTGGCCAGTGGCCACCTGGCTACTTGATTTGTCCCACCCTGGAAGGAACATGGAAAGATTAGAGAAATGCTCATGGATCTGGCAGCTAAGTTCAGTGCTAAGAAAGGGAAAGGGGAAATTGTTTAACCAGGAAATGCACACTAAGCCGAAGCTTGTTTCCAGGTGTGACAGGGTCACACAGTATGCAAGTGGGGGCTGATGGGATTCAAACACAGGTCTCCAGGTCTGCAGCTCAGTGCCCTTAACCACTATGCTATACTGCCTAAGAAGTGCAAGATAAGTGCTGTAAAACTAGCTATTTTCACACAAAGTAATTTTAGCGCAAACACAAATGCAACCATAATTGAGTAAATTTAATTTAGCAGTAAGTCATTAGAATTTGACAGTGAAAATTTCAAGTTTTACAGTATATAGGTAAAAGGAACCCTGAAACAGACTACTGGATGCTGGTTGTAAGGGTGTATCTTCTTTGAGAGTATCTCCCTCCATTGAGCTACGTCATGGAACTGTAAGTAGTTGGCATCATGACCACCCAGAAACTTTTGCCAGCTGGGGTTGCCCACGTTGATGTGCATCAATGCCAACTGTATAACATGGGTGGGCCCCATCATGCCTCAGTTCTTTGTCCAGCTGTCAACTACTCATTTGTCCACCGCTGCTGAAGAATGCCACCAAACTTTGCAACTATCGCTAATGCTTCTACTGCTTTATTTTATTTAATCATTTATGGCACTGATGAAAGCAAAGGAACCACTGTTTCTAGGGATGTGGATATGATTTTTTTTCATTATTTATTTAAACTTTTGTTTACCAGGTACGTGCCATGAGCCAAGGCCCTTTTTCAGGCACGACCCGGGGCCAATTAGTCCAGATGTTACAATTTACAATTTACAAAAATAAATATAGTACAATCAGCAATACATAACAATACATTACTTCAACATCAGCGCTTCAGTTTCATCAGAAATACTCACATTGCACTTTACTCATATAATGTTGTTTCAGCCTTTTTTTTTTTATTCCTCCTTCGCCTAGCCGCTGACCGCCCGGGACTATCAGCCCGCGCAGCTTCCACCTTCTCCGACGGCGCAAAGCCCTCCGGTACCCGGCTTACCCCCACGGGCCGGGACTAGGGGCGGAAACACCCAAGAACACTATTTTTTGAACCGGAGGCCGGCCTGGAGAGGTTAATTGAAGCCGCGCTTCATGGTGGGCGTCGACAGCCACCATTTTCTGGTTTTTCCGGGAGAAGGGAAACGTGCAATGACGAATGACATCTGGCCCGCCTCAAGTCCTCTTAAGTGTTGGTGGCTGTGGCTCCGGGCCTCCGCCCGGGTCGCTGAGTGCTCCGATCACTGACCCACCTCCCCTGGAGAAGGAGAGCAGTCCGAGGAGCGCCCATCCTTCCCCCCCAGCCGGCCTCCGACGATCCAGGTCCTGCTCCTCTAAACCCGTCAGCCACGACATGAAATCCCACCACAGCCCAGCGGGTCGGCTCCAATTGTTTCAGCCTTGATGTACAAACAGCATGACTAATATCTCCAGAAAAGATTGTTGGTAAACAATTCCAATGTTTTACTGCCACAGCAGAAAAAGAATGCTCTCCCATTTTAGTTTTCATTTTTGGAGCCACTAACTTAATAGCTGTAGATGATCTTAAAGACCTGTCAGTTTCCCTAAACTTGTAATAAGGATATAAATTATGTACTATCCACACTTCTGGCAATATTCATTTCCCTTTAAGGTTTGCCAGAACATTTTCAAGCTGGCTTATCCTACCCACCCAGGTGGTTACTCCCTCGGCACTGCACCGTGAAGTCAGATCTTCCTTTCTGGTGGAGGAAGGTTCTTTACATACCACTCTCAGCGCTGAGTAGGCCCTTTGCTGTGAAATTTTGCAAAACTTTGTGAATCTCCTTTTGACTTCAGGCAATTTTCAAATTTTCATCATGGACGACTTGAAGTCGGTACACAGTTTAAAATATGAGTGCAGGCAGAAGATGTCCTGGACGGAACCGCACACTATGCGTCTACTGGCTAGGCAACAAACACGTTCCCCAGGCGTGTGGCCTGTGTTGCAACTTGCATCCTAGTACTTTGGAAGATTCCCTTCCACCCCAATTTGGTCGAAAGACGCCCATCAGCCGGTCTCCATGGCTGCGGGGTCTGCCGAACAGCTTGCTACTTTTGAAGAGGCCACGACTCAGGCCATGGAAAATGCCTCTTCAACTCGGCCTTTGTGCCACTTTACTTTGGCGCCACCTTCAAAGAGGCATTTAGAGATTTGTGCCAGTCTCTTCCAACCTTTGGGCAGGGCCCCCTCTAAGGGCACAAAATCCAAATCTTCAAAGAAGGAGACTAAATAGAAGTACGCCGTCATTCATGGGATCACGAGCGCTCTCGGGCCTTGGATTCCTGTGCTTCTTTGGAGGTTTTAACTACAGTCGATCCTTCGGCCCAGGCCGCTGGCTCCATGGTCTCCCTGTCGGGCCAGTTGGTTGAGACTCCTGTCAACCAACCTATCGAGATTTTTTTCTGAGCCAGGTCGACACGTTGCCAGATGAGTCCAATACCGCCCTCTGTAGGACTCCAGTCATACCTGTCACTTCTCAGTGTGGGTCAGACCAACCCGCTGATCTGGCCCATACCCCTTGGGATCCAATTACCCAGGAGGATTCTTGGCCTTTGCCAGTTCCCTCCAACTCCCACCATCGACGTCCCCGAGGGTCAAGGTCTCGGTCACAAAACTTGGAGTCGAGCAGCCCACGCTGGCATTGGAATTCCCGTTCTCAGCATTCAGGCAAGCAGCACCACCACTATTCCTCCTCGGATGAGGAGAGGCTCCACTGCAAAATGCGCTGGCACTACCAAGAACTCATGTGGCATCAGCTCATGCTGGCCAAGGTTAAGCCGGTTCCTGCCCCAACCTGGCACTTCCATGGCTCCCGCCACCCAGGCCCCAGCCTGCTCTGGCACAGCCTGTTCTGACCTCTCTGCCCATCCAGATGGAGCCGTCTAAGCAGCTGCTGGTGGCCCCCCCCCGAACCATTTCCGGGCTTCTTTGTTGGCTGTTAGTCACCGTGACTCCCGACAGACCTCATAGGGTCAGCGAGGACTCTGGCGGTCGACTGCTTTTTGATGAATCCTCGGAGTCTGAGGGCTTCTCTCTACACTCCTATCCTTTGGATGCCGATTTGGGAGAGGATTTGTCTGTAGAGGATGGTCCCACCTCTTTCGCGAGCCTGCTCCATTTTATCTCTGAATCTACAGGAATCCAGATGGAGCCCACCCAGAAATGGGCAAAGAACCCTTTGACTGAGATTCTCGACCAGGGCGACTCCCCTGTGGTGGCTTTCCCTGTTGCTGAGACCATTCTTGGCCCCACTCTGGAGCTTTGGCAGCACCCTGCCTCTTGTCCCTGTGCCATCAGCATGGATGTCCTGCAAGTACACGGTCCCTACCGGTACCCTGTCAGGTTTCACCGAACATCCCTTGGACTAGGGTCTGGTGGCCGACTCGGTTTTTCGACATACCAGCAAAGTCGGGGACATGGATAAGCCTTCTGACAAGGTATCCAAGAAATTGGATCATATGGCCAAAAATATCTGTGCAGCTTCTTCTCTCGGCCTTTGGCAGGCAAGTTTGGCCCTTTTGATGGCCCACTTTGCTCATGCCCTCTTAGGCACTCTCGATGAGGTGCTTCCCCAGCTCCCAGCTGACTTACAGACCACGGTCAAGCAGGTCCGGGACCAGGGCCGAGCGGTGGCTGAGCAGCAGCTCCAGACAGCCATGGACATTAGCAACTCCTGCGTCTGGTCTGTGGCTGCCACAGTGGCCATGAGCCGCAGGGCTTGGCTGATGATCTCAGCCTTTACAGCAGATACCTAGCACAAGTTGGCGGATGTCCCCTTCTTGGGCACCGACTTGTTTGGGCTGAGGGTGGAAGGACACTTTACTCTCACTGAGAAATCCAGTGCCACCTTGAACTCTCTTACCTCCACCCAGAGGGATCCCAGGGGCTCTACGGTCCAAAGGAAGAAGCCTTTGCTGCCCCTGCAGCCAAGCTGTCCCAGCCTCCAGCTGGGTAGCTGGCCCAGACTTGGGCGTCCCCAACTGAAGCTGGTTGCTTTGGTCATCCGAAAGCCAGGTGGTCGAGGCTCCACTGCTTCCTCAGCTGGTCCCTCCTCCAAGCCTGCCCAGTGATGGGATGAGAGGTGCCTCCCCATGCCCGTCCTGACTCCCCTTGGTCCTCCCTTGGGGAGCTGGCTCTGCCACTTCCTTTCCGCCTGGTCCGCCGTCACCATGGACAGTAGGGTCCTCCAGGTGGTTGGTCCGGGTCTGCCTCTGGAGGTCAAGGCTTACACGCCTTGCTGAGCCTGTGCCCTATGGGAGGACATGGTGTCTGCCGACATGCTGTCAGCCCTTCAGGAAGACGTTGCCCAGCTTCATCAGAATTAGGTAGTAGCTCGAGTCCCAGATCCTCCAGTAAACCCAGGGTTTGTCTCCAGGTACTTCCAGGTGCCAAAGCGGACAGGGGTCTGACGCCCCATCTTAGCTCTGCATGACCTGAACAAATTCCTTCAGTTGCGCACTTTCAGGATGGTCACTCTGTCTGAGATCATTCTATCTTTGGAGCAGGACATGTGATTCTGCTCCCTGGATCTTCAGGATGTGTTCTTCCACATCCCGATCCATCCATCCCACCGTCAGTTCCTGTAGTTCCATGCGGAGGGGGCTCTCTACAAATTCCCTGCAATGCCCTTCAGCCTCTCCTCGGCTCCCAGGGTCTTCACCAAGTGCATTGCAGTGGTGGCAGCCTACCTAAGGTGTCAAGGGGTCCAGGTGTACCCCTACCTGGACAGCTGGCTTATAGCGGGTCTCTCCATGGTGGAGGTGGAGTGGTCCAGGGACCTGCGTGTCCCTTGGCATCTGGTGAACGAGACCAAGTCAGAGCTCGTACCTTTATAGGTGATGCACTTCATTGGGGTGGAGCTCAACTCTTGCAGAGCCAGGGCTCGGCTTCTGGCGCAGCGGGCGGAGGCTGTCTCCTCCTTTGCCCGATCATTTCGGGTTGGGCAGTTGCACCCTGTTTGGGACTTGTTGTGCCTCCTTGGATGTATGGCGGTATGCACCAGTGTGGTCATTTGGGCCTGGTGGAGAATGAGCTCTCTGCAATGGGAGCTCGCCCGCCAGTGGTCTCAGCACCAGTGCCACTTCGACCAGCCAGTCACTGTGACTCAGTTGATGTGGGACGTCCTTCAGTGGTGGTTAGTCCCAGATTATCTGCAGGAAGGGATCCCATTTGTCCGCCTGGAGCCAGCAGTCACCATCATGACCAATGCCTCCCTAATAGGCTGGGGTGCCCACCTGGGGGAGCACAGAGTCTACAAACTCTGGACTCCCGAGGAGTCCCAATACCATATCAGTCTTCTAGAGTTTTGGACAGTTCAGCTGATGCTGACAGCCTTTGTACCGCACATTCGGGATCAAGTCGTTCAGGTCCAGACGGACAACACCACGACCATGTACTACGTCAACAAACAGGGTGGCGGGACACACTCCTTTCTCTGTGCAGGGAAGCTCTCTGTATCTGGACCCTCATGCTCAGCCTGGATGCTGATTTTCTTGCCATCCGTGTGGCCAGCGTCTCCAGCCAGCTGGCGGACGCCTTCAGCTGTCTGGGTGAGGCCTCTCACAAGTGGTCTCTCCATTCAGAGGCAGAACACAGCCTGTTCTCCCACTGAGGCACCCCTGTGGTGGACCAGTTCACCTCCAGGGAAAACGCAAAGCTGAGGCTGTATTGTGCTGGCCCCCCCAACAGAGAACATTGCAGGGGGGTGCCTTCTTGAGGCACTGGATCCCAGGCCTCCTCTATACCTTCCCTCCATTTCCACTGATCCATAAAGTGCTGATAAAAGCCAGGCAGGATAAGGCACGGATGATCCTGGTGGCTTCAGACTGGTCCCGCCAGTTCTGGTACCCTAATCTCCTCAGCCTCCGTAGCGGGCTCCCATGACGTCTTCCTCTTCACCCAGACCTGCTCTCTTGCAATCAGGGGAAGGTACTCCATCTAGACCTTCAATCCCTGTACCTGACATCCTGGTTCCTGAGCAGGTAGAGTTCCAGGCTTGGGTCTTTCCAAAGATGTCCTCACTGTGGTCAGTGCTTCTCGGGAGGAGTTGACTCAGAAATGTTATGCCTTCAAATGGAAGAGGTTCTCCATTTGGTGCCAGGCAAAGGGTTTGACCCTTTACCTTGTCCGGTGGCTATCATTCTTGACTACCTTTAGCCCCTCTCGCAATCAGGCCTTCGGTCGACGACCATTATGGTGCACCTGGCAGCCATCTCTGCATACCATGCGCAGGCAGGTATGCTGTTGGTGGTGCAAGAAAAGGTGTTCTGGTGCTTTTTCAAAGGCCTTAACCACATTTCTCCTCCAGTACGTGAACCAGCACCATCTTGGGACTTGTTGCTGGTGTTGGCAAAGCTCATGGGCAAGTCGTTCAAACCGATGCACAGGTGTGATCTCTCACCTATCATGGAAGACCGCCTTCCTGCTGGCTATCATGTCAGCCAGAAGGATCAGTGAGCTCCAAGCGCTCTCGGTGGAGTCTGCTTACCTGGTCTTCCACAGGGACAAAGTTGTCCTTTGCCCCAACCTGAAGATCCTCCCGAAGGTTGTGTCAGATCTTCACCTTAACCAGGTGATCAGTCTCCTGGTGTACTTCACCAGCCATACCTCGGAGGCTTAGCACAGGCTCCATACCTTGGACCTGCTGCGAGTACTCGCCTACTATTAGGAGCGCATGGCTGGAGTTCGCGGAGAGGTTCACCAGCTATTTGTCACCTATGCTGAAGCTGCACCAGGCAGACTGGCAGCTAAGCGGACAGTTGGCAGGTGGAGTGTATCCTGCATTGACCTCTGCTATAGATTGGTGGATGGGAGTCTTCCGTAGGGCTGAGGGCGCATTCCACCCATCATACTGCTGCCTCGGTGGCTGCTTCCAGGGATGTCCCTATCCAGGAAATCTGCAGGGCTGCTACTTGGAAGTCAGCACACACCTTCATTTCCCACTACCACATCGACCTTGAGTCATGCCGGAATGCTGGTTTTGGGGCCTCAGTTCTCCAATCTCTGTTCCCTAAATAGGGAGGTGCGCCTTGCCCACTCCTCCTGGAGAACTGCTAGGAGTCTACCAGAAGTGTGGATAGTACATCATATCCACGTCCCTTGAAAAACAGGTTACTCACCTGTAGCAGTAGTTCTAGGAGTGGTATGTGATGTACATCCACACTGACCCACCCAACCTCCCCTGGCAGGTAGCACACCAGTCTTGTTTCCAGCGGTTAAGATCTGACGTCAAGGGGCGGTGCCGATAGAGTAACCACTCAGGTGGGTGGGAGGAGCCAGCTTGAAGACGCTCCGGCCAGCCTTAAAGGGAAAGGAACGCTGCCAGAAGTGTGGATGTACATCTTACCACTCCTATAACTGCCGCTACAGGTCTGTAATCTGTTTTTCACTACTGTCATTGCAGTAATGTTAAAATTTACAAGGACGACGCTCAGTCTGTGTGCATCTGCTGTCTACGCGTTTCTCTAGACGTGAAGGCATTTGGCATTTGGTGGGGCTTTAGCCAGGCTACACGGAGATGTCGCAGGAAGACTTTTAAAGATTATTTCAAACTCAGAGCTATGGAGGAAAAACAGCATGCATTGCAGATGGCTTCACTATCGTAACCTGCTGTTTGTCCCCACAGCTTACCATCGACCCACTGCTCTCCACAATTGGCAACAGTTGTGGATTCTTCAAAGAAACAGGGCAGGTCTGCTAAATTAGTGAGAAAACACTGCCATACAGATAAAGACAAGCAAAGGCATCAAAAAAAGGATACCTCTCTTGCTAGGTCTTGCTCTCCTCTTGACAAAGACAGATACCAGGGTAAGCCCTTGGGTTCTGCTGCCCCCCACCACCACCACCACCACCATCTCTCAGACAGCAAGATCGGGATCGGGATCTGGCACTGGCTCTAATCCCACACTGGAGGATTCATAACCCGTTCCACAGTTGGGCACTGTCCTGTCGACGGATTCATCGTTGATGTGCAGATGCTGTTTATGATGATGTCTTACTCTTTTTCAAGAGCTTCTGCCGTTGGCACTGCCATCAACACTAATCCTGTCACTGCTGCAAGTATTGTCATGACAACACCAGGGATCCCTGTGAAGGTTACCATACTAGTCTGTCAACAGGTCCTCCTGATGGTCATTGAGGATATCTCCTCCATTGGGCCACATCTTTGGAACTGTAAGGCATCAATGTCAGGATAACTTGGCTAACCAAGGGCTGTCCTCAGCGACGTGCAGCGCCGCCGCCCATGTAACATGGGTGACCTCATGACTCCTCAGTTCTTTCTCCCACTGTTGATCACCCTTGTTAGACCTGCTGAAAGAAACAATGTCAAACAAGCTGTTGCCATTTGTTACTTTCTTTTATATAGTTTAGCCTCGTCGTCTCTGTATGCCACCAAAGTGTAAAGAACCTTTATTTTGCTATTGTAAGTGTGGTTACAAAATTTACAAAGAAGACAGACACTCGGTTTGTGTGTGCTGTTTGGGCCTTTCTCAGAAGGTGGCAGGGAAGGTTATAGAGAAGAGGATAGCATTCAAGAAATATAAGGAAATACAGAAAGAGCAGGACAGAAAACTTTATCAGTTAAAGCAGAAGGAGGCAGGGAAGGCAGTCAGAATGGCAAAGGCCCAAACCGAGGAAAAGATAGCCAACTCTGTTAAGAAGGGGGATGAAACCTTTTATAGGTACATTAGGGAGTGAAGGAAGACCAAGGGAGGAATACTGAGGCTTAATAAAGGGGAGGGAACGTGGGCAGAGGGTGACAGTGAAAAAGCAGGGATACTGAATGAATATTTCTGCTCAGTATTCACAATGGATGAGGAGGGGGCGGTACCTAAACCAAATGAGAAACACCCTGGATAGGGGAGTCGATGCCAGTCAATTCACAGAAGAAAGGGTTCTGAAAGAACTCTTAAAACTGAGGGTGGACAAAGCAATGGGGCCTGATGGGATTCACCCCAGAATTCTAACAGAACTAAGGGTTGAACTACTGACACCACTGACTACTCTCTTTAGTAAATCATTGGAGGATGGAGTACTACCTGAGGACTGGAAGAGGGCGGATGTGATTCCACTTCATAAAAGTGGAATCAGGGCAGAGGCAGGAAACTATAGACCAGTTAGTTTGACCTCAGTGGTAGGGAAAATGATGGAATCACTTCTGAAGGAAATAATTGTTGAGTACCTAGAGGCCAGTGGGGCACAGGACCCAAGACATCATGAATTCACAGCGACATGTCATATCAGAAAAATCTAATAGATTTCTTTGACTCGGTGACCAAAGTAGTAGATCAGGGAGGGGCTGCGGACATGGCCTACCTAAATTTTAGCAAGGCATTTGACACAGTCCCACATAAAAGATTAATATACAAGCTAGCCAGCCTGGAGTAGGTCCCAAGGTGGTAGCCTGGGTAAAAAATTGGCTGGACAACAGGACACAAAGGGTAATAGTAAACAGAGTCCACAGTGAAGAAAGGAGGGTAACTAGTGGGGTACCGCAGAGTTCAGTACTGGGGCCAGTCCTCTTTAATGTCTTTATAAGTGACATTGCAGAGCATCTGGAAGGAAAAGTATGTCTTTTTGCAGACAACACAAAGATCTGCAACAGGGTTGATACACAGGGTGGGGTGGAAAGGATGAGAAGGGACTTGGCAAGGTTGGAGGAATGGTCAAATGTATGGCAGCTCAGATTCAATGAAAAGAAGTGCAAGGTAATGCACCTGGGAAGCAGAAACCCAAGGGAAAAGTACACAATGGGGGTGAGATATTAACAACAACAAAAATGGAAAGGGACCTGGGAGTAATATCAGATGACCTAAAGGTGGGCAAGCAATGTGAGAAGGTAGACAGGAGGGCTGGTAGGGATACTGGGATGCATAGGGAGAGGTATCAATAGTAGAAAACAGGAAGTTGTTATCCCTCTGCACAGACAGTTGGTGAGGCCCCATCTGGAGTACTGCATGCAGTTTTTGAGGACCCCATCTCCACAAAGACATAGACAGAGTGGAGGCTGTCCAGAGGAGGGCAACCAAAATGGTGCAGGGTCTGCACCAGCAAATATACAAAGAGAGACTAAAGGAGCTTAATATGTATACCCTCGAGGAAAGGAGGGAGAAGGGGGGACATGATAGAAACTTTCAAGTACCTCAAGGGAATGAACAAAGTCCAAGAGGGTAGCATCTTTCAGAAAAATAGATGTGCAAGAACAAGGGGGCACAATTTGAAAATAGAGGGGGGACGGCTCAGAGGTAATGTGAGGAAGTATTTTTTCACGGAGAGGGTTGTGGATGCATGGAACAGCCTTCCTGAGGTGGTCATGGAGTCAAGAACAGTGGGGAATTCAAGAAAGCATGGGACAGACATAAGGCAATTCTGGTGGGGGGTAGAAGGAAGTAGGCTGTTGATTAACCAGGATCTGTAGCTTATCCATCAGATAGGAAAACGGGCAGACTAGGTGGGCCAAGCAGTCCTTACCTGCCATCAAATTCTGTTTCTATGTTTCTAGTGTGAGATTTGCCAGAGTTTCAGCCAGGCTGCAAGGTGATGCCGTAAGAAAGGTCTAGAAAATGTCCTTGCCTTGAAAACCATGGAGAAGGAGATCAGTGGAAAAACACCATCATACAGATAAAGACAATCAGAGACGTCGGGAATAGATACCTCTCCTTGCAAGGTCCTGCTCTGAAAGTCCCATTCTTCCTCATTGTCATCTGAGAAATAGTTGTTGAAATCGAAGGTCAAGGACAGGGCATTGTATCAGACCTCCTCCTCAGTCAGTCGTAAGCACAAACGCAAGGACAAAAATAAGTCTGTTTCGCCGGTGAGGTTCAGGTCACTATTAAGAGCAGGTATGTCCTCGTCAATGCCTGCTTTGGAGTTGTCAACAAAAGTCCCCTTCAACCGTCATTGAGACACCAAGGTTGGGGCTTGGATCAAATGCTGCTGTATCTAGTATAGACGGTTTGATGGCATCGTCGTCAGGCTCTGGTTCTTCAATGCAGGTAGTCTTGGACCTTCTTAAGGGCACCATCGACTCCCAGGCTGTGCTGCTGTCATTTTCTGGAATGATCTGACACATTCTACCAGGGTTACTATTGCAGACAATTGTTCCACCAACAGGGCCTTCTGGTGTGCGGTGTCAGTCAGTGGATTACAGTAGTGTGCTGCAGATTCCTGCCTAGCAGGTGACGCCAACATCACCGACTCCTTCAGTGGCTCCCGTCTTTGTGATGTCGATGATGAGGTGGAATATAATACTGACCTCATGGATTTGAAGAAGGAATATGAGGGTGAGGAGCAATTTGAAAGAAACCTGCCCTCTAGCTCTACCCTCTCGTCCTCTGGTGAGGACTCTGTGGTTTATACCCCGAGTTCTTCTGCTGAGGACCCCTCTTTCCAAGCCATGATGCAGTAAATGCAGTCTGCTGTAGGCTTTGATGTGGAACAGGAAAGTTCCACTAAAAGGAATCTAATGGAGTATTTAGAAGTGCCTTGCACTCCTTCCATTATTATTCAACCTATATATCCTGCTTTAGAGGAGGCTACTTTTGCTGAATGGCGTGGACCCAATTTCTTCCCTACGGTCTTTAGAACGGTTGATAAGCAGTGTCCTGCTCTGTCTTCTAAACCTTATTATGCTAACCAGCTTGAAACTGACTCTGTGGTCATCACAGCTGCTCATGATAGGTCCAGGGCTCCTAGACATGTGAGTACTTTCCCTACTGACAAGGAATGTAGGTGGCTGGATGTCACGGGCAGGTGTTCATATGCCTGTGCCTCATTGGGCCTTCAGATTGCAAACTGTCAGGCCCATATGGTGGAAAGCTGCTCGTATTGCTGCTCAGGCTTTGCCTGATGACCATGCCAAGACTGACCTACTTAAAACATTGTCTGCTGGTGGTGAGGTTGATGAAACTTTCCTGCACTCAGCTTATGATGATCTTCTTCAAGGATGTCTCTCCATTAGGCCACACCTCTGGAACTTCAGCCATCGTGCACTAGGACCACACAGAAACCTTTGCTAGCTGGGGCCACCCATGAAATCATGCATTAGTGTCTAAATAAATGTGGACAGCCCCATCACTCCTCAGTTCTTTTCCTGCCATTGATCACTCTCTTCGGACATACTAAGGAAACGTTGTTGGCTAGCCATCGCTGTTCACGCAGTCTTTATTTTAGTACAGTGTTTTCGTCATCTCTGCATGCCGCCGAAATCTCCAGCCTCATTATATTGGTATTGTAAGTGTGGAGACCAAACTTATAAAGCAGGCCCACACACCATTTATGTGTGCTGTTTGGACCTGTCTCACAATGGGTGGACTTGTGAAATCGGCCAGCGTTTCAACCAAGCAACGGGGTGACACTGTAAGAAAGCTCTACAAACTTTCCTTCTCCAAAGTGCATTAGCAGCCATGGAGAACGAGCAGGGCCCCAAATCACTGTCACTTTCTGTGTTGGCCAAGATGAGGCCACCAGAGTCAAAGGACCAGGTAATCGTCAGGCTAGCATAAGTATAGAGACAAGGAGAAGTCTGCATCCTCGGTGAGATCCCAGTTGCCATTGAGGCAAGCTAATCACTCAGTGTTATCGTCCACTCTGGCGATGTTGACTACAGCCTTCCCAACTGTCGCTGAGACAGTAAGATCGGGATCTGGCTTAGGCACTGCTGTACCTACTATAGATGGTACAACACCACTGTTATTGTGCCAGGTAGTCATAGCTCCTGTCCAGGGTATTGTCGACTCTCAGGCAGTGTTGGCATCGTTTTCAGAGATGATACAGCAAATTCTGCCTTGCTTACCTTTACAGACTGTTGTTCTGTTGACAGGGCTGTCAAGCAGTCAGCTCCCGTAATGGTTGCATCCAGCGCACAGCAAATTCCTCCTTCTCATCCACTGCCATTATCTCTGGTGACTTCGGTGGCTCCTGTCGTTGATAGGGAGGTCGATGACGAGGTGGAATATAATACTGACCTCATGGTATTAGAGGAGGCTTTAGTGTGGGATTATGAGGGAGAACAATATGTTGCAAATCGTTCTAGTCCTGCCTTCTCTTCCTGCAGTAAGGACTATGTGATGTATACCCTGAGATCTCCTCCTTAGGATAACACTTTTCAAGCCATGATAAAGCAAATGTTAACTGTAATGGGCTTTGCAGTGGAAGAAGATGATTCTGCTAAAAAAATCTGACAGAAACGCAGACCAGGAAGGTCCACTGGAAAATGTCAACAAACGAAAAAAGCACCACGAGCTCACTGATAGTACAAAACACACAGAGGGTAACTGTACAGCAGACCAGAGCTATAAGGCATGGAAGGCAATGTGTGTCGATGCTCAAAGCCTCCCAAGCAAGATCCCTGCACTCACAGCCATGATAGCAGAAGCACAGTTGGATTAGGTAGCGATTATGGAAACATGGTTCACCACGAACCATATATAGGATGTTACGATACCTGGCTTACACGCTCTTCAGGAGGAATCAGGAAGGGGAAAAAAGGAGGGGGGGGTGGCTATATACATAAGGGAGGGTATCAGTGCAACAGAACTACAAGACAAACCTTGTAAGGCTGAGGGCCTATGGATTACCTTAAGAGCTGGAGAAAAAGACCCTATCCGGGTAGAGGTTGTCTATAAACCCCCATCCCAAGACATTGACACTGACAAGGAGCTCCTGGAAACCATCCTGACTCTGGCCGTAAAGGATGAGTTACTTCTAGTTGGAGATTTCCTCCTGCCTGATGTGGATTTGTCCTCATACATGGCATCCTCAGAGACGAACAAGGAATTCCTCCTTGCACTGCGAGAAGCGGGATTGATTCATCTAGTGGACTCGACCACCAGAGAGACATAAGTCCTAGACCTGGTACTCTTCAACAGTTCCAGGATCTCAGGTGTTCACGTAGGAAGCAACTTAGGATCCAGTGATCACAGATCAGTATAGCTAACAGCAGAACAGAAGCCAAATGACACATGAAAATCAAGATAATCCTGGTTATGGAGATTAAGAGAGGGCTGGCGGGTGTCCTCCTCCCCTTCTTGGAGAGAATTTTATTGGAGGATCTTAATACATTTTTTTTTTGGACTCCCACAGTCACAAAGCACGTTCAAACTACTAACACTGCAGACTGTTGGCAAACTTGTGGGGGAATGGTGTCTTGCTGGCATGTATTTTGGGGTTGTCTGAAGCTTTTGAGGTTCTAGTCAGGAGTCAGGGAGGCAGTCCAGCAGATTCTACAACTAGAGATCCCAGATCATTTTACAGACTGTGTACTAGGAACCCCTACAGTAGTAGGACTACTTTCTTCCCAGCAGAGACTCGCACTCATTCTGCTGGTGGTGGCCCTGAAGTGTATAACCTCTCATTGGTTGCAGAAAGACCCCCTAGTCCAAACAGAATGATGCAATTGGATGCGCCAGATTTATGAGATGGAGACTTTGACTGCCCGTTTAAGTCTCCAGGAGGAGAAACATAGGGAAGGATGGAACCCATGGACCACATGAGTAGAGGGCAGGAAGACAGAGGGCTCTCCTGCATGAGGAAGGTGGAACGGAATATCCTGAATATACTTCAAGTGACATCTGACCACATGGCCTCTCTTAGACAAAGGCATTTGACTTGGTGAATCATCAGCAGTTTATCACTAAACTAACATCTCTTGGTCTTGATCATCTGTCTACTCAATGGTTCACGGACTACCTTAACGGCAGATCACAAATTGTCAGATGGCATGGAGTTAAGTCTGACAGACGCCCTATCACAGACGGCGTCCCCCAGGATTCGATATTGGGACCTCTCCTGTTTTCCCTATTTATTAATTATTTGCCTCAACATTGTGGAGGAGCCCAGGTGACCTTATATGCAGACGATGCCGTGCTTTATAGGTCCTCCTGCGACACTGTCCAACTACAGTTACTGTCCCCAGCTCTTTCCAATGGCTCAGAAATTGAAGTGATCGATTGTATTAAATACCTAGGTATATTCTTAGACCAAGACTGCTCCTTTAAGAGCCACATCGATCATCTGACCAAGAAACTCAACCAAAAGTTAGGTCTGTTGTATCGCCTGAGCCCTTTATTCACTCGTGAGTCCAAACTCAAGGCTGCCACTGGTACAGTCCTACCAACCTTGCTATATGGGGCCCCTTTACTACATTCTGTAAGAAGTTCTGAAATGCAAAGGCTAAAAATGCTGTATCACAGGATAGGGCGCTTCACTGCAGGGGTACCACCATGGGAGCATCATTGCAAGGTACTATTATCTGTTAGGTGGCCTACTGTAGAAGGCAGATTATCATATCCATCACTGTGCCTAGCTCCAGCAGAATGGTGCCCCTCCTAGCCTAATTAACACATTAGCTCCCAAAAAGAATGGGAGAACACTAAGATCCTCTGGCCACCAGCTTCTCCATGTCCCCAGTGTTAGGACTTCCCTAGGACTCCGGTCCTATGCTGCCTTCATCCCTTCTATCTGGAATGGTCTCCCTAGCAGTCTCCAAGAATGTACATCTCTTGGGGACTTCAAGAAGGGTTTTTAAAGCCCACCTGTTGGATCTGAGCCTGTGCAACTGCTACCACTGAGTCTACCAGACTCCCTGCGGCCAATCTAACCTTATTGGGACATCAATCTGATTGTGACTGTCTTGTGTATAACAGTACTTCTACTCCTGTTGATATTGATTGTAATTAACCTGTCACTGTATCCTTGACTGGGTCAGTATGTCTGTATTGACTGTTAATTGTCAAATGACTTGTATTTTGTTATGTTTGTAGATTTATGTAGTTAATTCCAGGTCACCCCTGAAAAAGGGACTATTTCGGTCTCAGTGGGCCTACCCCAGTCACCAAAATTTAAATAAATAAAATAAATAGTTTTAATCTAGGATAGGAAGGTGGTGTACCTCAAAGTTTACATAGTGATAAAGTTTTATGGTGATACAGTATTTTTTGACTCATTTTACTTAAGTTTATAAGGAGTATAAGTAATGATTGTATCTATTTACTGCATAGATCGATGTGACAGAGATATAATTCGGCATAGGGCTTGCTCTTTCAACAGGATAAAATTTATTATGGATAGTGATACAATTTGAGAAGATTTATTGATGCCTGATGTTTCCTGTAATGTACTCTGTTTCCTGTAATGTCTGTGAAGATTTGAATAAAGATGAGTTACAGAAAAAAAAAATCAAGGTAATCGACTTCAGGAAAGCAAATTTCCCTGAATTGAAATCCCAGGTCAAATCCTTACTACAAACTGGTACCAAGGGAGATGTAGAACAATGCTGGAAAACCTTGAAACATGCTCTAACTATAGTAACGGAGGATTGCACAAAACCGATTAGCAAATCTAAGAAGAGGAAGAACCCGCTCTGGTTTACTAGGGAGGTAGCAACTAAGATTAAGGAAAAGAAAATAGCATTCAAGCAATACAAGGAAACAAAGATGGACGGTGACAGGGAGGAATACAGAAATAAACTCAAAGAGGTGGGGAAGGCAGTTAGGATTGTGAAAGCGCAGACAGAGGAGAGAATAATATAGACGGTAAAGAAGGTGGTGTAGTCCTCAGGTGGCACAGTGGATTTTTCCTGGCTTTACAAGCAAAGGGTCAGAGGTTTGATTCTAGGAGAGGGCATGTATTTGCCATCTTATCAAGCATATTCATGAATTCTGCAGTCCCTATGCTCATGGTTTCACCATGCTCTTCAAATTTCAAAAGGAGGAGGACAAGGAGGTGTACCTAGAGTGTCTAAGGGAAGCAGGGAGGGCGGTAAGGAGAGCAAAGCACGGACTGAAGAAGGATTAGCACAGACAATAAAGAAAGGGGACAAGACATTCTACAGGTACGTCAGCGAGAGAAGAAAAAACAGGGGGTTGTGAGGCTCAAAGGGGAGCAAGGGGAGAGTAAGGAGGGAGACAAGGATAAGGTGGAAATACTGAATAAGTACTTCTGTTCGGTATTGCCGGAAGAGAGAGTGGGACAGGGACCACAGCCGATACACAGATACCAAGGAGGGGGTGAGGTGGACACCAGCCCTTTCACAGGGGAGAGAGTTCTGCTGGAGCTCACTAAATTGAAGGAGAAGAAAGTGATGGGGCCAGATGGCCTTCACCCTAGGATATTAAGGGAGCTACGAAAAGAGCTAGCAGAACCACTGGCAGCCATGTTCAGAGTCACTCAGCACAGGAGTGGTTCCAGAGGATTGGAGGAGGGCACATGTGGTCTCCCTACACAAATCCAGCAGTAGAGAGGAAGCTGGGAACTATAGGCCAGTCAGCCTCACCTCAGCTGTGGGGAAGATCATGGAGGCACTACTTAAAGGATATTGGGACATCTGGAAGCCCTCTGAGCCCAGGAACCTAGGTAGCTTGGTTTCACAGCGGGTAGGTCGTGTCAGACAAATATGATAGATTTCTTTGACGGAGAGATGAAGGAATTAAATCGGGGGTTGGGGTGGACATCCCCTACCTCAATTTCAGCAAAGTCTTCGACACTTCTCACATAAGAGGCTCGTTGTTAAGATGGATAGTCTGGGCATTGGAAATAAAGTGGTAAACTGGGTTAGGAACTGGCCAACGGGTAGGAGGCAGAGGGTGGTGGTAAATGGGGTACAGTCTGGGGAGAGGGGGATGACCAGCAGGGTACCTCACGGATCGGCCCTTGGGTCAGTCCTGTTCAGTGTCTTCATTAGTGATGTTGCAGAGGGGCTGAAAGGAATGGACAGCCTGTTTGCAGATGACACCAAGATCTGTAAAGGTGGATTCTCCAGAAGGGGTGGAAAAAATGAGGAAGGACCTGGGGAAGTTTGAGAAATGGTCTGAGGAGTGGCAACTGTGGTTTAATTCAAAGAAGTGCAACATTATGCCCCTCTGACATAGAAACCCTGGGGAGAGCTACAGGATGGGGGGGGGGTTGTTGACCATTACCAAGGAAGAAAGGGACCTGGGGGTTATTGTTTCAGATGACCTGAAAATATCAAAGCAGAGTACAATGGCAGCAGAGAAGGCCAGTGGCATGCTGGGGTGCATAGGCAGGGGTATCACCAGCAGAAGACAGGAGGTAGTGATGCCATTATATAAAACGCTGGTCTTGTCTCACATGGAGTACTGTGTGCAGAAGGCCACTCCTTCGAAAGGACATCGACAGGCTAGAGATGGTCCAGAGAAGAGCGACCAAGATGGTATAGGGCTTGCACCACAAAACTTGCGAGGAGAGATTAAGGGACCTCAGTATGTACTCACTGGAGGAGAGGAGGGAGAAAGGGGACATGATAGAAACATACAGGTACCTCAAGGGCATAAACAAGGTACATGAGGGAGACATCTTCCAGTACAGGAGGAGTACAAGAATGAGGGGGCATGACACAATTATTACAAACTTCACAATATTCAATACTGTTACTATCTAAATGAATAGGGTTTGAATGAAAAGGAAAACATAGAAAAAGACTTCCAATATCATAGCAAATTAAGCCATCTGCTGGTTACACCCGTCACAAAAATAGAAGCGTTTTACAATTTGGTGTGCTGCCTGTTGGCTGGACCCCTTTACCTTTGCAGTCAGCCTCGTGATGGACTACCTCCTGTCCCTTACAGACGCAAGCCTGGAGTATTCCTCCACTGAGGTCCAGTGGGCTGCAGTGTCGACTTTTTATACCCTCACCAACAGTTAAACAGTGGCTCAACTTTAAGTTTCTTGCAGGTTCCTCAGAGGTATTCTGCCTTCGCATCTCCCCCTGATCTGTATCTGGTTCTGATGTAGGACTTTAATTTGGTTCTGGAGACTCTTACTGCGCCTCCCTTCAAGCCTGCTGCTACTTGTAAGCTGCACTGCCTCTGTTGGAAGACATTCTTCCTTATGGCTTAGTTGTCTGTAGATGTATTTTGGAATTGTAGGCTCTGGCTGCAGAGCCTTCTTTTCTTATTTTTCCACAAGGATAGGGTTACCTTGCTACCAATCCTCATTTTCTGCCAAAGGTAATTTCTTAGTGAGCACTTAATCAGACTGTTAACATTCTGGTTTATTTTTAAATTCCCACGCATCTCGGTGAACATTGTCTGCACACACTTGACCTCTGTCGGACGTTGCATTGGTACCTTGATTATACTAAGGATTGTAGAAAATCTTTCAACTCTTTGTGGCTTTCACCCCAGGATGGTGGGCTCCCCTGTTTTGAGACAGGGCCTTTCCTTTTTTCTGTAGAGGTTGTTTTCCTCTTCGGCAGGATGGGCACTTGCATCAGCTCCTGTTCCCATCCACCGCAGCTGTCTCCAGTCACCTTGGATGTCTGGGGCTGAATCCCCCACCAGTCGTCTCCCCATGGCAGGGCCAGAGGGCCCCCGCCCAGTAACTCATTCAGGTACACCCCAAATCTGGATTGGCAGAGCAGACTACAGCTGGATGGACAGGGCTTCATGAAGCTCGTCCTCCACATTTTCATCCCTTTTTCTCCTTGACCAACCACAAATGTGCAGTTAGCACATTGTGTGAGCTATACTTCCACAGGGATGCCCCTATTGTTCTGGATGTGGGGCCTTTCCACTTTGATGTGACCTGCACGCACCTCCAACTGGATTCTTCCAGGTAGCGGTGAAGTGGTGAGCTACAGACCCCCCCCCCCCCCGATGGATGAGAACTGTCGTCCGGACACCCAATCCTTCATTCCCCAGTGACCCCTAGCAACCTGTGTCCATTCCCGATCACGGGTAGCCAGCGCATGGCAAGAGGTAAGGCACTTACTGCACCTCAGCCCTCCACGTGACTGGGCTGGCTACTGCTGCATTCCTTTCTTTCATCAGAAGCGCTGTAAGCAGTTTTCTGGTCCTGTCCATTCTCATTCCACCTGTGAGGTGGCTACTTCCGTGGCTTGTTTTCAAAGTGTGTCCTCTGCTGACATGTGTGATGCTGTCACTCAGGAGTACTGTTCATATAGTCACTAAACATTAAAATCTGGACATAGTCTCTCGTAGATGTGCCGGATGTGGCCTCCTTACTCAAGGTGCTTAGACCCTTCCTTCCTCCCTCAGTGCTTTGGTACTACTTGGGAAATCATTCTGTGATGTGACTCAGTGGAAGGAGATACTCTTGAAGAAGACTCAATACTTAGCCATAAGAGTAAAACCATAAGAGCAGATCTTCAAGAGTATCTCCTCCATTGAGCCACAGCTCTCCCTCCTTTCCCCTTTTATTTGCGTGACTGGTGATTATCCTGCTTGATGTGGCAAGCTGGTTCTTCTTTTATGCCTGAATTTGGCATACTTACTCAGGTTTCCATTCTCTCCTGGTTGCCTGTTTTGATCCTGGTTTCTTTGGTCCCTGCTAGTCCAGTGGTCCTCCGAGCTTGTCTCTGGCAGGGAACTGAGGTATGATGGTGCCACATATGTTATATAGGGGATGACGATGCATGTCGATGTAGGTGGCCCCAGTCAGCAAAAGTTTCTGGATGGTCCTGACGGCGATGGCTTACAGTTCGATGGTGTGGCTCAATGGAGGGGGTTCTCCTGAAGATCTGTCGTTATGGTAAGTACCTATTCTTTTGAACAAAAAAGGAAAGGGTTTTTATTAACGATAGTCTCAAAATTTAAGCCCTGGATGATGGGTGCATAAGCAGGGCTTTTACCAGTTGGAGGAAGAAGGTGATCCTGCCCTTCTGTAAATCTCTAGTGGGGTTGCATCTGGAGTACTGTGCACAGTTCTTGAGCCCTCACCTAAAAAAGGATAGGGACCAGCTGAAGTCCATCCAAAGGAGGGCAACTTAGATGATACAAGTAGAACAGATGAAAGAGGAATGACTTAAACAGAACATGTACTTGCTGGATTCCAGAAGGGAAAGGGGGCATATAATACAGACATATAAGTTTCTAAAGAGGATCAACTGAGCGGATTGTCAAGAGTTGTTCTGGCTATGTGACAACTCAGCAGCTTGGGAGCACAATTTTAAGCTAACGGGGAAAATTCAGAAGGGATATGAGGAAGTGCTTCACACAGAGAGTTGTGGACAGATAGAACTGCTTGCCTGGGGAAGTGGTCAACCTGGGAGGCCATGACTGGATTCAAAAGAGGGTGGGACAGATTTAAGGGATTGGTGAGGAGGAATGCAAGGAGGCTGGGAGGGTAGAGGGTGGACAGGGCCAAGGTGCCAACAGGGTATCTGGCCTAACCCAACTTACTTCAAAGTTAGTAACATCTAGGTAGGGATCCTGGGTAAACTGGATGGGCTCTTAATCTTTTTATGCCGGCAGATGTTCTGTTTTCTGTGAGACTGCATAGTTGAAGGCATATAGAGGCAGAGGCTAGTTTATTGACCCACTCCCAACAGGTGACCATGTTTTGACCATTCAGAAGGCAGACTTGTGTTGCACCCAGTTTATAATTGGCTTCACATCCCTTTGCAACATGTAACCACAGCGGCCATGACCAGCATGGGCACCCCAGCCTGAACTGCTGCTCTACTGTGTTCTAAATTAGCCACTGGATCAGCTCAGTGGTGTAGCTTTAAACTGGTTTGACAGTTTCCTGCAAGACAGTGACTGTTGGCATCAGCAGGACTCCGATCTCAAAGATTCCTGAAATCTGAATTTCAGGACATTACATTGCATTTTTTATTACTGAAGATAGTCCCATGAAACCAGGCTCTTTGCTCCATAGACTTCATCTGGTCCCACTGCTCTTCCTGCTCTGATATCATTATCTTCCATAAGTGAAATCGGAATAATTTCAGTGGCAGCAGGTTGTGATGTATTTAGCCAGTGGATTGTGACTTCATAACAGAATTTAGCGATGGAAACCAATGAATCCTAAGGAAAAAGTGATAATTTTTTGTTGTTTTCATAAGTTTTATAAGACAGGATCTTACAAACAGTAACCACAGTCGTCATGTTATACTACAGTAGGGCCTCCGAAAGGCGTTTCTCATAGTATAAGAGACACCAAGTATGAGGTCTGGGCAAAAGGAACACGAAGAGTTTGATACCATAGACCACATAGTGCTGCTTGATCAAATGAGAGAGCGCAGTGGACTTGCCGGCAAGGTCATCAGCTGGTTTGAGTCGTTTCTGACAGGCAGGAAGCAATGGGTAGTTATGGGAAATGTTTCCTTCTGCCCAAAGCCCCTGACCTGTGGAGTGCCTCGAGGGTTGATCTTGTCGCCCATATTGTGGGGATATCATTAGGCGTTATGGCCTGGGTTTTCACTGCTATGCAGATGATACCCTGCTGTATATGTCCTTTTCCCCCAGAACATCAGACGCTGTGGAGGTGTTAAACAACTGCTTATCCGAGATCCAGACTTGGATGTCCTCTAACTGGCTAAGGCTCAACCCGGACAAGACAGAGGTACTAATGATTGTAGTAGGTCATCGGCTTGATGTGACTGCCTCTGGAGCAGGAACAGGGCTGTTCCTGGCTACCACCACTTTGGAGGCAGCCATTAAGGTGCGTAATCTTGGTGTCATTTTTGACGACGGCTTGACACTAGAATATCAGGTGTCTGCTGTCATCCAGACTGGTTCCTACCACTTAAGAAACGTTGCCCAGATTAAACCCTTAATCTCATCGGAGGATTTACCATCGTTGGTTCATGCTTTTGTTACATCCAGGCTCTACTACTGTAATGCTCTTTACTTCAGGGTCAGTGGAGGTAACCTTTGACGACTGCAGCTAAGTTTTTAAAACAAATTTAAGGGTGGAATTATATATTATTTGTTTTGATTAATCTTGATTTTAAATTTAACTGTATGCTTCCCTTTGTCACCTCTGTGTAAAGCGCCTAGAGCCTCAGGGATTGGGCACTGTAAAAATGATATTTGATTTGAAGATGAGCAATTCTCTGCCCAAACCTCATGAGAGGCATCTCTTACACCATAAGAGACGCTTCTCGGAGGCCATTTCAGCCTATTATAAATCACTTTAGTTTGGCTGGAGTAAGTTGTAATAGGTTTAGAGCTTTTTTTTTTTTTAATTTATTTGTGCCATCCTCCCTTCTTACTGAAGTGAATGGCTCTCCCCTAATGCTCCCATACAAGAGCACACTGTACACAGGATAAAATGTACAGTCGCTCTGTGTGCTGATTGGCTGAAATCACACTAGTGATTTATAATTAATCTAACAACATTCTTACATCAAGATATGAAAACACGCTCTTTGCTCCTTTGACTTTATCTGTTCCTACTCTGAAATCATTATCTTCTGCTTTTGATATCAGAATAATTTCAGTGGCAGTAGGTTGTGATGTATTAAGCCTGTGTATTATGACTTCATTGTTGAATTTAGCAGTGGAAACCAATGACGCCTAAGACAAAGAGAGATTTTTTTTTATTTTTATTGGTTTTATAAGAACACATCTTACAAACAACCACAGTTGTCATTTTACAGTAATTAATTTAACAGTTGTTCCCAGTGGGTGCCATCATATTCTGCCCTTCGAACATATGAAATTTGCCAGCAGATAAAGGCTCAGAGGTCTATCAAGTCTGCTCGAATGTGCAGCTTGCACCCCTTATTCTGCAGCTGCCCCTCGCTTCCACCCTTCCCCTTCATTGACTCTCCCCCTTGTCCTGTCCCATCCCCTTTTGAAGCAGTCCACTGTTCTACTGGATACCACTTATGCAGGTAACGCATTCCACCCAGCCACCACCCTCTCTATAAAAAAGTGTCTCCTCATCTCCCTCCTGAACCTTCCTCCCTCCAGTCTCATATCATGGCCCCTGGTGTCCCCCGCCCTTACTTTGAACAGCCCCTCTGTACCTGTCTTGTTTATTCATTTCATGTACTCAAAGGTTTCAATCATCTCCCCCCTCTCCTCCAGTGAGTACAAATTCAACTCCCTCAGCCTCCTCTCGTATAAGTCCCCCAGCCCCTTGATCATCTTTGTCACCCTGCGCTGCACCCCCTCCAGTAACTTAATGTCCCTCTTCAGATACAGGCGCCAGTACTGCACGCAGTACTCCAGGTGCGGTCTGATGACCTACACAGTGGCAGAATCACCTCCTCCGTCCTCGAGGATATACCCCTTGCAATACAACCCAGCATTTTATTTATTTATTTATTTTATTTGGTTTTTGTTAACCGGGTAGGTGCACTAGCCATAAAATGACTATTTTCAGGCACGACCCGGGAGAGTACAGCAAAAAGAGAACAGTTGAACAACAGCAACATGGGTACAATAATACAAATAGAGGAACAGTACAGCCGTGCTACAAAAATGCAATGGGTAGAAACAACAAAAAATAATGGCAAGCATTATACAGATAATAGCAGTAAGATATATAATAAGTGCAGAAACCACAGACCCGACCCGTGGAGTGAAAGGGTTAATAAGATAGCAAGGTTATATAGAGAGAAATGTGAGGAATGTTCAGACATCACAAGAAAGACTGACAGAAGGAAGGTCAGGGGTGGTAATTGGCAAAACAACAGTGGATGGTCAGCAACAAGGTTCGAGAAGGAAGAGAGCTAGTAGTCAAGAAGTTATTTACAAAGAGAAGGAAAAATATGGGGAAGGGAAGAGGAGACAGTCTTGGAGCTGGATTAGAGCAGGGGTGTTGGCCTTTGCAGCTGCCTTCCTACATTGTGCCGAGTTGTTCATTGACCCTGTAATGAGCACCCCCAGATCCTTCTCCTCCTCTGTCTGGGCTAGCTGCACTCTCCCCAGCTGGTAACTCCTCCTCGGGTTCTTCATCCCAAAATGCAGCACCTTGCACTTTTTGGCATTAAACCGCAGTTGCCAGGTGTCTGACCAGGTTTCAAGTTTTGCCAGATCATCCTGCAACCCCTGCCATCCCCCTAGGTCATCCACCACTGCTCCTACCTTGGTATCATCAGCAAACGGACTGATCTTGCTCTTGATGCCCAATGATATGTCTGCAATGAATATCCCAAACAACACTAGTCCCAACACCGAGCCCTGTGGAACACCGCTCGTCACTACCCTTGGGTGTGGGAGCTCCCCACCCACCACCACCCTCTGTTGCCTTCCCTGAAGCCAGTTCCCTACCCATCTCACCAGCTTTGCACCCGCCCCTGTGCCTACTAACTTACTTCCCAGCCTTCCATGCGGCACTGAGTCGAATGCCTTACTGAAGTCAAGATACAGGACATCCACTGCATGGCCCCTGTCCAATTGCCTAGTTACCCAGTCATAGAACTCCACCAGGCTGGTTTAGCAGGATCTGCCCCGTATGAAGCCATGCTGTCTGCTGTCCTGTAGTCCTTTGGCCTCTAGGAGGGCCACCAGCCTTTCCTTCAGGATAGTCTCCATTAGCTTACCCACAAAGGATGTGAGGCTCACTGGTCTGTAGTTTCCCGGTTCATCCTTGGGGCCACTCTTGTGGAGGGGCACCACATGAGCCATCCTCCAGTCCTGAGGTACACACCCCGAATGCAGTGAGGCATTAAATAGGTCTGCCAAAGGTCCTGCAAGGACCTCTGCCAACTCCTTCAGTACCCTGGGATGGATGCCATCTGGGTCTGGTGCCTTATCCACCCTCAGTGCCTTCAAACCCTCCCGAACTCTGCCCTCCATGATTTCCCATCTGTCACCCCCCTTTCTGCCATTTCTCCCCTTGGGTGTCACCCTTCTCTTTAGTAAATACTGAGCAGAAGTACTCATTTAGTGCTTCTGCCTTATCGCACCCTGCTTCCACCCAACCCCCCCTCCTTACTGATCCTTACTATGTGGTCCTTACAGCTTCTTTTCTCCCTGATGTACCTAAAGAAGTCCTTCTCCCCCTCCTTAATGCCTTGTGCCAGCCTGAGTTCTGTAGATGCCTTTTGCTCCCCTTACTGCCCTTGTCACCTCCTTCAATTCCGTCAAGTACTCCTCCTCCCCCTCCCTGTTTTCTTGTACTTCCTAAAGGCAGATCTTTTCTTACCTTTTTCACGACTTCCTTGCTCAACCAACTCAGTTTCTTAGCCCTAGCCTTCTTGCTCTGGGCCTTGCAGCAGGTTTTGGTTGCCTCCACTATCCCCAGCTTTATGAGCTCCCACCTCTGGTTAGTGTACATACTAGATTGAATTCTGGCCAGGTACCCTTTTACCACTTCCCCCATCCTCCCAAAGTCGGCCCTCCTGAAGTCCAGCACTCTTGTGCCAGATTCCATTCCTTCCTTGCCCATATCCAGTGTGAGCCATACTGAGTGGTGGTCACTCCCTGACAGCGGTTCCTTCACTATAAGTTCTCTCACAAAGTCCCCATTTGCCAGCACAAGGTCAAGGGTACTCCCTAACCTGGTTGGTTCACTGACCATTTGCAGCAGGAAGCTGTCCTGGAAGGCATCCAACAGTATCTGCTCCCTTCTGTACCTGATTGTTGGTGTACTCTAGTCCACTCCTGGCATGTTGGAAGTCCCCCACAATCACCACACTACCTTTCTCGCAGGTTCCCCTGATCTGTACCGCTAGTTCCTTGTCTAATTCCTCCATCTGAGATGGTGGCCTGTACACCACTCCCATTCTAAGAATCCTATTCTTGGAATCCTGGATTTGCATCCAAATTGACTCCGTACTACCCTCCTCCCCCCCTTCCTCCCTTACACACTTCAGTCCTTCCTTCACATATAGTGCCACACCCCTCCTTTCCCAATCACCCTGTCCCTACGAAATAACCAGTACCCTGGTTCCCTCTGACTGATCTGGAGTCTCCCGCATCAGAGTCAGGTGTTGAACCTCATCTAGGGGTGCAATGCAATTCGCCGTCTGGATGATACTGGACTGGAGAACCTACTTGTCGCTACCCACTCCCCACCACCCTCCATCCCCCTTGACCAGTGGGTTTCTGGGGGAGTGGAGGTGTGTGTGGGGGGGGGCTCCTGCAGAGCTGACTGCACAGTTGAGATATTTCTAACCCTGCTGCCATCAGCTGAGCATGGAGCTCTGCTATGGTTCCGCAGATGGGGCAGGGCCCTCTCCTCCAGAGCACATCCTTGGAGAGAGTGCCTCACAGTCTCTTCAACTGAGCGCCTCACCTCTGAACTCCATCCTATAAAGATCTGTATTACAGAGAGAACTTGGTTTAAAAAATTGAATGCTTACCCCAAATGGGTGTGGCTGCACCAGTCAATCACAGATACAGGTATGAAGGTAGATATTCACAGATACAGGTATGAAAACACCTAACCAACACCTTTTTTGTCTCCCCTTTTTCCTACAGACAAGGTAGAACCCCACCTCAATAGCTATAGCTACAGATAGCCTAGCAGCAAGCTAAAATACAGTACAACCCTGTTTAAGGTACCATAGCCATGTTGAAGATACGGGTATGAAAACACAGACAAGGTAGTACTAAACAGATATCAGTCTAACAGCAAGCTCATCACACCACAAACAAGGTGAAACTGTACAATTCTACTACCACTTGAATCTGAATTGCAAACAGTACAAGTGTACTTGGCATGCAACAGACAGGGTTTCCAGGCTGTTGACTGTCTCCCTGGCTGACTTCTGGCACACTCCCAGTGTCCTTTGCATGGGTCCTTCACATGAGGGCTGCTTGAAAGGCTTGTGTTAAGAAGGTAGATACAGGGTGAGCAAAAGATGCTCGGCAGCACCCAGTTGGTGCCCAGCGTGTCAGGAGGCGTGGCTTCACTTGGGATCTAGCAGCTGATTGGAGCACCCCAGACCAAGCAGGAAGTAGCCTCTGTAGTTGAGCTCCAGGATGCAGAGGGCAGGCAGGTCAACTGCTGTGAGCCCTCTCAGCCCAGATTTCAGCAGCAGCTGTCCATAGCCATTGCTCAGCTCTTAGAATGCAGGGTGGAAGCCCATATTCCAGGTCCCCTAGCCAGTCAGGGATATGTGTCCAGATACTTCCTGGTTCTAAAATGTATGGTGGGCTGCTGCTCCATACTGGATCCACACAAATGAAACCAGTTCATGTGCAAGCGCAAGTTAGGGACGATTACTTTGATTCAGATCATACCACCTCTGGAGCAGTGCATATGGTTCTGTTCCCTGGACCTCCAGGATGCATTTTTCCACATCCCAGGGTGTCTGTCCCATTCAGTTCCATGCGGGGGGATCATGTACGATCCTGTACCAGTTCCAGGTCATGCCCTTTGACCACTCGTTCATACCCAGGGTCTTCACAAAGTGCATGGCAGTGGTGATGGCCTTCTTACAGTGTAAGGGGGTCAGGGTGTATCCCTGCCTGGATGACTGGCTGCTGGCTAGGCCATTCTAGGAGGCTGCGGAGAGATCCAGGGATCTGGCCATCAGGAGCTGTCAAGATTTGGGCCTTCTGATCCACCCGGCCAAGTCAGAGCTGGTCCTCCTCTCGGGTGATCAAGTTCATTAGGGCAGAACTAGACCCCATGCAGACCGAGGCCCGCCTCACGATAGGCCGGTCATCGGATCTTACCTGCTTTGCACTATCATTTGAGGCTGGACATTCACGCCATGCTTGCAGCTTCCTGTGGTTGATGGCTGCTTCCCCAGTGTGGTCCATTGGGCCCGATGAAGGATGTGCCATATTCGTTGGCCTGACAGTGGTCTCAATTTGTAGGTTGCCTGGATCAGCCGGTTTTGGTGACCCAACCAATGCGGGATGCCATCCAGTGGTGGCTACCTCCACAATACCTGGAGAAGGAATCCTATTTGCTTTTCCAGAACTGTTCAACACACTCACGATGGATGTGACTCTGGTACGGTGGGGAGCACACCTGGGAGACCACAGAGCTCACAGGTTCTGGTCACCCTTTGAGTCCCAACAATACATCAGCCTGCTGGAGCTTTGTGCAGTGTGTCTGGCTCTGGCAGAATTTGCTCCATTGATTCGGGGTCAGGTGGTTCAGGTCCAGACAGACAACACGGCTACCATGTTCTACCTGAACGGGCAGGGCAGACGCAGTCCTTTTCACTGTCAGGATACTGTCTGCACCTGTACACTCAAGCACAGCCTAGAAGCAGATCTTCTGGCAGTTCATGTTATGGGAGAAAGTAATCAGCTTTCGGACGCTCTCAGCCAGATCAGGGCGATGTCATACAAGTGGTCCCTGCACAAGGAGGTGGAAGACTGGCTGACCCGTTTGCACTGAGGGTTGAGGCACTGGACACCATACGTCTCTCCACACCAGCAGCCCAGTTTCTAGAATGAGTATGGGCCGCCATTGGTCAGCCAGGGGAGAGAGGATTGAGTGCCTGAGGGGCTGTTCAGCTCTCCCAGGGAGGGAAGATGGCTGGCTCTGCTGAACGAAGACCTGGTGGCAGTACAGATCAGAGCAGTAGACATAGGAGGGGCTGGTGAGCAGCAGACATGGAAGGAGCAGAGGGACTCTGCGGTGTGTGCGGGCCTCCACATATGCTGACATGAGTGCCCCAGTAGGAGGGGAAAAATGGGGGGGTGGGCATATATGATCTGCCCGCAGATGCCCCACTTGCCCCACTGCCAGGATTAAGTCCCAGGGAGGTGAAGGACAGTGGGGGTCAGCAGGGCAGAAGGGAGCCCAACCCTTCCCCAGCTGGACTAGTATAAAAAGGAGGTGGTGTGGCACTCCTCTGATGCATCTGTTTGTCTCATGGGAGAATAGAAAACTGAGGCTATTCTGTGCCCACACCTCACAGGCTGGGGACAGTGGTGAGGAATGCCTTGTCAAGGCTCTGAACTGCAGGCGCTCTGTACGCCTTCCCTCCCTTCCCCTTGGTTCATAAGGTCAAGATCAGGACTCGGATGATCTTGATAGCTCCAGACTGACCCAGGCAATTCTGGTACCTGGATCTCCTCAGCAACAGGCCTCCTTGGGGGTTGCCTGTCTGCCCCAGCCTAACCAGAAATCTGGGGATGATCCTGCACGTAAACCTTCAATTCCTGCACATTTCAACATGGTTTCTGACCAGTTTGAATTCCATTTCCCAGGCATTTCAGAAGCCATCCTCCATGTTGTGGAGGCATCCCATAAGGAGTAGAGTCATAAATGTTATGCATTTAAATGAAACAGGTGCTCAATCTGGTGCCAGGATAAGAAGTGTGATCCCCTTACCTGCCCCATGGCTAGCATCATCGACTACCTCTGGTCCATGTTTCAGTTGGGACTATAAGCAATGACCTTTGTGGTGCACTTGGCAGCCATCTTTACATATCGGGCACGGGTTGGTATGCTGATGGTGGCCCAGGGGAAGGTGGTCTGGTGCTTTTTTCAAAGGCCTGGATCTCTTGTCCCCTTCTGTGTGTGAACCTGTGCTTCTATGGCACCTACTTTTGGTGTTGGCAGTGCTCATGGGCAAGACATTTGAGACTGTGCGCAAATGCAATATGTCACATTTGTCATGAAGACTGCCTTCCTGGTGGTCATCACGTAGCCAGAAGGATCAGTGAGCTCCAGGCACTCTCAGTGGAGTCTCCTTGTCTGGTCTTCCACAAGCATAAGGTTTTATCAGAGTTTCACCTCAACCAGGTGATTAACCTTCTGATATAGTTTACTAACCCGACCTCAGAAGCCAGTCGCAGGCTCCATACTCTTTTAGCAGATGGTGCTCACTTATTACAAGGAGTGTACAGCTGGAGTTTGGGGTGAGGCTCGCCAGCTGTTTCTGACATATGCTGAAGCCATGCCTGGCAAACCGGTAGCAGAGCAGATAATTGCCTGGTGGATTACATTCTGCATCAACCTTTTCTAGAGGTTGGCTGGTAAGGAGTTGCCCAAGGGGCTTAGGGCTTATTCCACCAGACATGCCACTACTTTGGTGGCTATTCTAGGGATATCCCCGTTGTGGAGAAATGCAGGGCTGCAACCTGGAATAAAGCACACGTCTTCATCTTCCATTACTGCATTGACATCTTGAGTAGTCGGGATGCTTCTTTTGGGTCCTCAGTCCTCCAGTTTCTGTTCACCAAATGTGGGTGTGTGCCTTGCTCCTCCTTCTGGAGGACTGCTAGGAGTCTGTGAGAGTGTAGTTAGTGAACTGTATCCCCGTTGTTAGAGATATGGGTTACTTAAGTAACCGTAGTTCTTCTAATGGTATACAGTTCACATCCACACAGCCCACCTGACCTCTTCTGACAAGTCGCATCTGGATCCCTGCTCTCAACAGGCAAAGGTCTGATGTCTTCTGACGGAGCGAGAGAATGTACCAACCAGGTGGTGGGAGAGCTTAGCTTGAAGACTTCTGATGACTCAGCTGTTTCTGGGTAGAGTGCCAAAGTGTGGATGTGAACTGTACAGCACTAGTAGAACTACAATTACAGGTAAGTAACCTATATGTTCTGATTTCACACCAGCAGTATTCTAGCATTTAAATGCTACTATTTCCCTATTGGAAAAAGTTACAGTCCATGTATTACAGTTTTGAAGAGAACTGCACTCACCCTTCTTGCACTTTGGATCAGGCAAAATAGCATTGAGCCAGACTTTGTGAGCGGCTGCCCCAAGACAAACATTTCACATTATCCACTGATACTGTTGATGATCTGAAACATAGTCTCGGGACAGCTGCTCACAGTGTCTGCCTTTATGCTGTTTTGCATGTTTGGCACTTAAATGGTTCTTGGCACCACATTTAACTGTATCAGTGTTATTCTTTCAGCTACCAACAAGAGGCTTCTGGGTTCCTGACAGTTAAAGGAAGGAGCGTGGTCATCATGATACAGGTGCCTGATTCAAACAGCGGAAGGGACGAGTGCCAGAACTGTATTGTTTTGCTGTAGCAACCCCCCCAATACCTCCTAGTTCTGCTTTTTCTCCTACTTCAAATCCATATATCATGTAGAGAATGATACATGGGGGTGGGGGGGGGGCGTATAACCACAATTTCATACACGCCCAAGATGATGGTATATAAACACTGATACTGAAGATCAAAGGGTTTATAAAAACATCACACACAAAGGAGCTGTATAAAATTCTGCATTATACTCAGCCATGTTTTAATTTTTTATAAGGCAGATTCCACTGAATGAATAAAACTGTCATCAGTCACTTGGGAACTGGCCATTTGAGGAGGCCCCCATCAGTTGTTAGGAGGACAGTGATCAGCTGTGCATGGAAGGGTGTGGTGTCTTCTGCCACCCGGGTCGCACCTGGAATCGAGCCTTGGCTCAGCGTGCCTTTCCTGGTTACCAAATGTTAAAATAAATAAATAAAAGCCTGGCTGCACAGTGAGTGTGTGTCAGTGACTGAGGTGAGGGAGAGTGTGGACCTTGCCTATCTCCCATTGAGTCAGTGCTGCATGCTTGCTTAACAGCTCCACTTACACACGGCCAGTTGTAAAGGATAATTGCAGCACGGTTATGTGTGTATTTAAAGTGATGGCCAACAATCATGTATTGATAAAACTGCTGGTGACAATCCAGCATTTCTACTAGCTTGTGACCCCTTATAGTTCCTGCACGGGTAATGCATGTGCCCTGCGGTTTCATAAAGCAGCGGCATGCTCATGGAGGAGAAGTGTGATAGTTTCTCTTTAAAATGCATTCTGTCTATCTGCTGTATCTATATAGCCTTACCTTGTGCCACGATACTGGATTAAAGCCTGTTTTTGTTTTTTAGGACTATTTATCAATTTCCGTCATCTCTACAAGCTGAGGATGAGGCGCTCCAGACCAAGGAAGAAGAAAGTTAACTAAACAGTTCTCGGGGATTTATTCTATTCTTAGTATATTCAAACCCTGTCTAATGAATACTTTCACTATAGGTATCTTTGTTGCCTTTGAGTACAATACTCAATATGCACTGTTAACTTGTAATTCTTTTAATTTCTTAGAGAAAGCAATCCTTAAGATTACAGTTACTTTTTTACATTACTGTATCTGTGCATGTTATTCAGAGTCAGACCGGTCGCAGTTTATATGGTTTCCAGCTGTTACCAGATGTTTACGTGGTTATGTGCATCTTCAGTTTATTCACTGAAAAATAACATGATTTGAGTTCTGAGCTCACTTACAGACAGTATTAATATCAATATACAAACAATATGACATAAAGGACTCAGCTAGACTGAACATATTTGCATCAGTATCTTTCCTAGCCATTTTAGATGCATTTTTTAAAACAGAAGTCCGAATTTTCCAGTCAGAATAGAAAAAAGTTTCATTGACAGCTTAAATGGAAAAGTGCTGTACTTCTAAATACACTATTGGCTGTGAAGTCGAAGAGTAATACAGGACTTTCTTAGAATATATAGTTAATTTTTAATACTTTATTATATCCACTGACCACATTTCCAGCAAGGTATATCAGTCGCACTGCAAGCTTTAAAGGAAGGGGGACACCATTTTCTGTAGTACTGCTTTTAAATGGTGCAGTCCATCACTAAGAAGAATGGCATGGACAGTTCTCAGAATTTAGCAAATTGACCCCCAAAAGCCCTTATTGACACATCTGCAGCAGGTCATAGTGATGTTGAGTTCATTTCTAAAGGACCTGCGGAACGACTGAGCGTCACTCAGTTCTGCAGCTCAGCCCCCTGGGACTGGCAGAGTAATGTACACAAGACCTTAGAAAACAGCATATTTAGTACCAATGCCATGCCTTTCAGCTGTCCAACATTACAAGGGACTTCCCTAATTTTATGTCTCAAAGCTGCTCTATCCCACATCCATTCCACATGGAAAAGGTGCTGCTAACACAGAGTAGGTGCTGTAAGCTCAGACATTAAAGCAGAAATTCATACTGTTCTGTGTATTAATATGTGTACTTGGGTGCGTTTTTTACAGCATAAGAACATTATCTTGTGCTTTTTGGGCGAGAGGCCCGCAAAGTAAATCTGAGCGGTTCTGTCAGCCCAAACAGCACAAGATAATATTCCTTATGCTGTAAGAAAAACACCCAGGTATACATCTTAATATAGTATAAAACAACTAAGTTTGTTCACAAAAGAAAGAGTTTTTCAGTGGCAGTTCCTTTGATTAAGTGCTTGTTGGTATAATCCATGGTTTCAAGGATGTGAGCAGATGGTTAAAGCGCTCTGAAAGTGCTTATTTGAGGAAACATGGACAGTTCTTCTTTTTAGACATTTCACTATTTAAACAGTTCTAACAGAAAATGAACACAGCAGAATGAGAAGTGAATGGTGCATCTTCAGAACAACGTTTTTCTGACGGACGTGAGTGACAGCGGAAGTGGGAGCTGTGGGAATCTTCTGAGCCATGAGCCTGAGACGACATCTCTGCTGCATTTAAGGGATACTCTAATCCTGAACGTTGATTGGTTTAAAAAACTTAAACTGCTTTATAAGTTGCTATATTAAAACTATACTTTGCAGAAGTAAAAAGCACAGGCATCTACAGTGTTCCAAGTTTGTATCTTCATGTTTCATGATGTGTCCCACATTATGAGGGCAAAGTCTCCCTCATTGTCCCACATTTTGAGCGTCAGTGTCCACATTTCAGTGACCCAAGGTTGAGGGGTATGATAGATGCCTGTAGTCCACTTCCAGCCTCAATTTGCCGAAAACAGAGAACTGGGTAAGTTGCTCTTTTTTTTTAACTACAACAGAAAATCTGCTCCCGTTTTGAAAATGGAAGCCATTTTTTTTTTAACTCTGCTTTTCATATGGTTAGCATTTGATCCATACATGAAGATAAAAAGGGGCATTTCTTTGCACAGCACAAGAACTAGAATTTCATAGAAATTACAGAAGGCTCTGTGCATGAAATGGGGCTACCAGTAGAGGCACACTTTTCTGAGTGACCACAAACACAGAGAAAGCCCAGCGGTATGCTCAATCAATCAATCAAGTCTTTATTTAACCAGGCGTTCATCGTTGAGCAGAAGCTCATTTGCAAGATGGACCTGGGTGGAGCATGAACAATTGTATATACAGGTCAACACAGGTATTTACAAGGCAATACAGATAATACTCTTTACAGAGAGGAAGAAAAAGAAGTTCATATGTACATAGAATTATACAGATATTGTACAGATTACACGGTATTTACATACATAGAAGTGTCTATAGGAAGATAAAGCAGGTTATCTAAGGTTGCAGGAGGAAGTAATGGAAGAAAAAAATAAAAATATACGCCAGGTAGAGGTGAAGGTAGGGGGAAGAGAGGGAGGGAAGTAGGGGGAGAAAGGCTAGGAGGGCACGGTGCACAGAAAGGAGTTGGTAAAGCTGGATGTAGAGAAGGTGGATGGAGAAAAGGAGTATGTGTGAGCCCCGGGATTGAATGCTATAAAGTACGGGGCATGGTAGGATGTCACAACCCAGGGTAGTGAGCTCCTATCCGAGGTTGGGAAAGGAAGAATAAGGGGATGGATGGGCCTAGTGTTGATAAGACAGGGGGATAAGAGAGAGAACAATTAGGCTGGTGAGGAGCAAGCTGGGGGGGTCAGTACTTAAAATTGGGTCTAGGAGTGGCTATATACCAGTACTGGGTCTGAGTGGGTGAAGCAGTTACATACTTCTCTGATTGTACTGAAATAAAGCATCTTGAAAGCATTTATACCGATTAGAGTGCTTAATTTGAGGGTTTTTTGTAGATCGTTCCATAAGGTAGGTAGCACGAAGCTTATGGCTGCCCTGCCGAAGCGGGATTTTGCTTTGGGTACTTTAAGTGTAATAGCTGAGTAACTTCTTAACGCGTATTTCCCAATTATACTCAGGGGAAGACAGCAGGAGATATAATAAGGCAGCTTATTAGAGATGGCTCTATAGGTCCAGAGAGCAGCGTTTCTGTGGCGCCTGAACTTTAGTGATGTCCATCCCACTGCCGCATATAGGGTGCAGTGATGTGTGTTGAAGGGGAGTCCCGTTATAAACCTCAGTGCTCGATGGTAGAGTGTGTCCAGTTTAGCCATGTACTGATTGATGTTGGCTTTTATTGTAGCCCATGTAAAGAGAGAGAGAGAAATAAAAAAAAAAAGAATGTGATCAGATGGTTGTGTGCTAATAAACTGCGCTTTTTCCCTTCAAAATCCATCACTAATTGTGGCCCTGTTTGTGACATAGCAGAGGATGTGTTCATAACGTCTCTCCAAAAGGCACTCATTATTGTTTTCCTATATAAAGTATTCTACAGTAGAGTATTGTGTCATGTTTTATTTCCCCAAGTCTTTTCTGGATGCTGTTGTAATCATTTCCATCTCCTGGGGCCGGGGCATTGTTTAACCAGGAAGGACACACAAAGCTGAAGCTTGTTTTCAGGTATGTCCTGGGAGCACAAGGAAGTTAAGTGACTTGCTCAGGGTAACAAAGTATGCAAGTGGGGGCTGTGGGATTCAAACCCAGGTCTCCAGGTTTGCAACTCTGTGCTCTTAACCACTATGTTGTACTGCTTCCTAAGGATTAAGGCTTGAATGTAACCAGTCGGTCCCACACTGTTATGTTTGCCTTTTGCCCTAAAACATTCGTAATGTGTTTTAAGCAGTTGTTCTGCTTTACCATACTTGCTCTGTTTCTGTTGGAGCCCCTATTTAAGAAGTTTTCCTCACCATGCAGCGATTGCTTGCTGTGCCCCATAATCCAGTGATCTTTTAAGTCCAGCACCCCCAGATGTTCATGTGAGTCAGCAGGGAATGGGCCACAGTAGTAGATCCAGCATTACGAAAGATCCTGCGGCCGCAGGACCCTTCTTTGACATTTAAATGGCATAGAACCAGTACAACATTTTATATATATACTGTATATATACAGTTTTTTAATATTTTTCCTTTATGACACATATAATCTTTTCATATATTATTCTGTTGCTTAGTGTACAACCTTTCATCTTAATACAGTTTTAGGTATTTAGGATTAATATTACGTAGATAGCATTCCAGATCTATTATAATTCTTTGATATATGCCATATAAATTTGAAAATATTTTCGTACATTAAAGAAATCTTGATTCATGCAGAGAGGTCTCTGTCTGCCCTGAGTAGTTTGATGGTCAGCCAGTATAGGCCATTTCCCCTCTCTTCCCCTCTGTGGGAGCGGCACCCCTTTCCCTACCCCCCAGAGATAACAGACAGCTATCATGGGAGAAAGTTTGGGTCAGTTTGTGCTATGTACCATGTACATTGTTTCCATTTTGTTGTGAAAGAGTCAGATTGGTCATGGATGTATGCCGTTAGTTTTTCCATTTGGTATATATTTATAACTATCTTTCACAAATCAGAAACTGTTGGAACCTGTTTTGATGTGCATCTTCTGGTTATTGCCCTTTTTGCTGCCAGTAAGTAAACTGGTAGAAGCGTTTTCCTCCCTTTAGGCATGAGTGACAATAGCATCAATTCTGCCATCAATTCTGTGGGGTCTCCTAAGCCGTCTCAGATCTCTTATTGTAGGGCACACCAAAAAGGCATTAATAATGGATACAACCACAAGATGTGGCCTTCGTCTGCTTCCTTACAATTACATCCCCTTCAGCATTTACCATATTACAGCGGCATATAGTTAAGAATAGCCAGGGATCTAAAATATCTGGATCGACACTTCCAGGCATACTCTCTCCATGTGGAGGAGCGTGTTATTTTAACAGCATAGGGGGCATATTTAATCCAGTCTTCTTCCGAAAACTCCAACCCCAACTGTGTATTCCATTTGTTTGAAATTGTTAGTGTTGAGTCTCCTAACGATTCTCTAAGGATTCGATAGAGTTGACCAATTAAATGCCTACCCTGGCCCCCCTGGATGGCGTCGATCAATAACTGCAGTAATAGTGGTTTGGGGGCGGGAATCTTGGCTCTGTCTGGGCGTTGTCGCATGACATGGGTTCGAAGTTGGAGGTACCTAAAATGATCCCTATGTGGCAAGTCGTATTCCCTTTGGAGCGTTTCAAAAGGGATGATGCCTGCTGTTATGAAAAGCTGGAATATGTAATGGATGCCACCCTGGCCCCAGCCCCTGAATGCCAAGTCCAGCTGAGCCAGATGGACATTTTCATCAGTTGATATCGGCCTAAGATAAAAGAATATATTCGAAAATTTTGGGTGAAATTTTAAATGGTTCCATATTTTCATAACTTTTCCCATAGTTTTTGTAAAATTCCTTACTGGGATGGAATTGCTGGGGGTGGAAAATAGATCTGGCTCCAGGTCATGTAAATCATTCAACACAAATTCAATGTCCTTCCAGGGAGCTGAGTAATTAGGGGACAGCCATAGGCTTGCTATTTTTGGGAAGGCTGCCCTGGCATACCACTCCAAATTTGGGAAATTAACTCCTCCCAATGTTATTAGGAGATGTAAGATCGAATAGCACACTCTTGAGCGCTGTCCACCCCAAACAAAATTAGATTTTTTTCAAAGAGGAAAAATAAAAACAGGGGGACCATATCAAAATGTTTTGGAAAAGATATAATAGCTGGGGAGAATATTCATTCTAATGGTTTCAACTTTTTGAAAAAAGGAGATATGTAATGCATTCCATTTGACCAAGTCCTGTTCGATTTTTTTGTGTTAAGGGTTCCAGATTTACCAAGTCTATATTAGAGATGTCTTGAGAAATCAGTATTCCCTGATACTTTATTTTAACCCGGCTCCAGCACAAGGGTAAAATTGTCCTCAAATTAGAGGAAGGAGAAATGCTCTAAGGCAGGACTTCAGTTTTTGTAACATTAAGTTTGAAACCAGAAGTGCTTCAAAGCTATTTAATATTTCTCATGTTTTAGGAATTGATTGTTCTGGGGAGAGGACTGTCAGCAGTATATCATCAGCAAATAGTGACACTTTGTACTGTTTTTGGCCTAAGGGAATGCCCTCTATCCCCATCCCCTTTTGAAGTGCTGTTGCTAGGGGTTCTATTATAAAGTGCGAATAAAATGGACAAGAGTGGACAACCCTGGTGTGTGCCACACTGTAGAGTAGTTGGGGGAGAGATAGCCCCATTTATTGTGATATATAAGCCTTTGGTGTGGTATAAATATTTTGAAGCCATTTAATGAAGGGGTCAGGGAAATTAAAGGAAGTCAGGGTCTCGCACGAGACTCTCTTGAATGCCTTCTCCGTGTCTAAATTTGCAAATACTATAGGAACTTTATGCGTCTGAACATATTCTAGCAGAAGGAGCGTCTGACAGATATTGTCTGTAGTGTTTCTAGACTTGATGAATCCTGATTGGTCTGGATGTATGATAGTTGGGATCACCTATTCCAGACGAGATGCTCATATTGCCATGTATAATTTATAATCAGTATTTAATATAGATATAGGCCAGTCAGGGCCAGATTAAGGCATATGCAACATAGGCACAGGCCTAGAGTCCCTGCCTTCTAGGGGGCCCCCAACAATTATTAACATGTATTTTCAGTATATGTTTTTCTTCCTACGTTAGCTGCATTTTTTTTTTTTTTTTTGTAAAGGACCAAGCCACTAAGTAATCTGAACAAGGTAGGGGATGAACTGCGACATAACACTCACCTCCCTGATTAGGTGTTAAGTACAGCTGACAGCTCAAGGGGCCCTGGCCAGGCTGACCATTAAAGTGTGAACAGGCCCATTTCCTTTGCTTTGTCTACCGCCCCCACTTAGAATCTCCATTTAGAATCAAGTCTTGCTGTTAAATATAAAAGATTAACAGTGCAGTTTAATGTGTATGCTTTATATTTAATCACTCTCTTAAAATTTAGAAAACTACAATGTGTTTCAATGGTACAATGGAAAAACATACTTTTTTTTTGGTTTGTTTTGTTTTTTTAATTCCCTTATCTCACTCATAATGAAGTTATGATCTTGATAAAGCTCCATTTTCATGGTGAACAAATGAATGTATTTCTAGGATTCCCAGCAGTAAATCTTGCCATTTATTGATCCTAGCTTAATTTATTTATTTCACGTTTGTTGCCTAGGTAAGTGCACTAGACAAAACACTGCCTATTTTCAAGCACGACCCGGAAGGTTACAGAACTGTAGTACAACAGCAGAACAACAGTCAGTAGAAAACAATACAGATTCAGGATGGATAAGTTAGTTACAAACCATAACATTTTGAACAATACAGTTTCAGGAAGGATGAGTTACACACCATAACAATTTGAGTATTGTCTGAGTCATTGAGCATAGATAACTCTGGTACAGAAGACTAGTGAATATAGTCATACAGCCAGGAGAATTTAGAGGCAGGGGACACTTATTACTTATCAGTAACAGAAATGTATGATCCCAGGAATGATTTCTTCCAACAATCACTTGTTTTGCGATATCATCTCTAAAGTTCACAACTCCTCTAGTAATTCACAAACTTAACCCTTACACCTGGCAGGATCTAGCCTGTCTTAAAGATGGGACCCAACAAAACTCCCACTTCTAGGGACATGGATATGTTGTTCATCCACACTGTCTGGCAGGTTCCTTGCTGCTTTAAATCTTGCCGGAAGGTCTTCAAGCTGGCTCCTCCCACCCACCCAGGTAGTAAAACTCTGGGCTCCGCCCCATGACGCCAGATCTTCCTTACCGCTTGGAAGCTCAGGTTCCCTCCTTAACGCTCTGCGTGTAGACTGGATCCTAATTCTTCGGTTCTCCTGAAAATAGTTTTAAAATTCTCAAGACTTCAGTCAAATTCTTCCCTCGCGGCTGTGATGGACAAATCAGCTCCCGGTTTTCAGAGGTGCCCATGCGGGCAGAAGATGTCCAGGACAGACCTGCACTCCATGTGCGTCTACTGCCTCGGCCTTGATCACGACCCGCAGGCCTGCGAGTTGTGTAGATCGTTCTCGGCCAACGTCCTTGAAGACTGCACTGCCCAGTTACAACTTGGGCGCCCCGAGAAGCACTACCCATCGGTGAAGTCTAAGGAGGCCCGTTGGGCAGTGTCCACGGCGACTGGCTCAGCTGAGCAACTTGAGCAGATGATCGCCCACGAGGAGGAGGCGGCCCAGGCTGCATCCTCATCCTCGGTCACGGCATTTATCCCGCTCTCTCTGGGATCCTTCTACACAGCTTCTTTTAAGGAGCTTTGCCAATCCCTTTCCACGAAGGGAGACGGGTCATCAGGACACTCTTCTCGGTCAAGAAAGAAGGACTCGAAGACAGTCCACCGTCGGCGTTCGAGGAAGGTCCCTTCCCCAGGATGATCGACTTTCGACTTCAGTCGAGGTTATCGACTAAGGCTGCTGGCTGCACAGTGTCCCCATCAGGTCAGCCGCCGAGAATCCGCCGACGCGGTCGAGATTTTTCTCGACCCGTCGGACGGGTTATTGACTGGTGAAGCCGACAACCCTTCATCACCGGTTCCCCCAGTGGAAACCAAGGACTTTCCTGTGCCGGAGTCCCCAGACAAGGCTCCCGAGCTGAGGGAGCAGTGGTGTCTCCCTCCTCAGACCCACCCTGGAAACACCAGGGTCTCCCGGACCTCATCACGCTCAACCCGATCCGCCATCGGCGGTCTCGGTCTCTGCACCAAGGAAGGCGGCACCGCCGCTCGTCCTAGTGTTCCTTCTCAGAAGAGGAGAGGTTTCAGCGCAAATTGCGTCAATGCTACGAGGACTTAATATGGCAGCAGCTCCTTTTGTCCGGGAACAAGCCGACGCTGTCACCTTCCCCGGCCATTAAGTGGCTGTCACCTGAAAGGCCGAAACAACCCCTCGCGGTAGTCGAGGTGCCCAAGCCTGGGCCGGTTGTTCGGCCGAAACCAGCTGCCCCACCGACTGTGGTGGAACCTCCGCCTCCACAACCGAAATCGAGGGCGCCGACCAAGGACTCTCGGTCGGGTTAGGGTCTGCCCCACCGGTTGTCGGTCACCCTCACTCCTGACCGTCCTCTGCAGGTGGAGGGTGGCTCAGGCTCTAAGCAGCTCTTCGCAGACTCCTCGGAGTCTGACGACGACTCCCTGTTTTCCAGGCCCCTTGACCTGGAGTCCTCTGGGGGGGCCCTGGAGTGGAAGGCCGCCTCCAGTGGATCGAAAAGTCTAACGCTACCCTGGACTCGGTCACCTCCACCCAGAAGGACGAGGGCCGTCGTCAGCAACATAAGTCCTTTCGCCCTTCTGCGCCTGCTGCACGTCCGGCCCAGCAACACCAGCATCAGGTCCAGCAGGCTATCACTTGGCACCCCAAAGCCAAGCCTGCAGCTTCCTCTAACAGGAAGCAGGGAGGAAAAGGCACAGGAGGTCCCTCGGCCAGTCCTTCCTCCAAGCCTGCCCAGTGACGGGTTGAGGGGTGTCGCCCCCAGGTTCTCCCCGTGGGGGGACGGCTCCACCACTTCCTTTCCAGCTGGTCCGCTATCACCATGGACTGCTGGGTGTTGGAGGTGGTAGGAAAGGGCCTGCCTCTGGAGTTTGAGCAGGCCCCACTCTTCCGAGCCGTCACCCCGTGGGGGGCTACGGGGTCCGCAGCATCCCTATTGGCTCGTCGAGCCGACATTGCCCTGCTCCTCAAAAAGGAGGTGATCATGAATGTGGCGGACCCTCCACCAGACCTGGGGTTTGTGTCCAGGTATTTCCTGGTCCCGAAACGGACGGGGGGCTGGCACCCCATTCTAGACCTGCATGACCTGAGCAGGTTCCTAAGGTCTCGAACCTTCAGGATGGTCACTCTGGCTTAGATCATTCCATTCTTGGAACGAGGTGTGTGGTTCTGTTCTCTGGACCTCCAGGACACGTTCCTTTACTTCCCAATCGGTCCATCCCACCAGAGATTCCTCCGCTTCTGGGCAGAGGGGTCCCTCTACGAGTTCCGGGCCATGCCCTTCGACCTTTCTCTAGTTTCCAGGGTCTTCACCAAATGCATGGCAGTGGTGACAGCATTGCTGCGGCGCCGAAGGGTCCGGGTGTACCCCTACCTGGACGACTGGCTGATTGCGGCCTCCTCCAGAATGGAGGTGGAGCGGTCCAGGGATCTGGCCCTCCAGCTTTGCTCTCAAGTTGGCCTCCTTATCAACGAGGCCAAGTCGGAACTCATGCCAAAGCAGGTGATACAATTCATCGGGGCAGAGCTCGACTCTCTGCGAGCCAGAGCACGGCTCCCGGCGGACAGGGCCTGAGGTTCTTTCCTCCTTTGCCCAATCATTTCAGGTTGGGCAATTGCACCCTGCCTGGGACTTCCTGGGCCTCATGGCGGCCTGCACCAGCGTGGTCCGTTGGGCCCGTTGGTATATGCATCCCCTACAATGGGGACTGGCCAGCCAATGGTCACAGCACTCCGATCCTTTGGATCAGCTAGTGACAGTGACCCAGGGGATGTGAAATGCTCTCCAGTGGTGGACCGTTCCAGCTCATCTGTAGGAGGGCATCCCATTTGTCCGCCCCGAGCCGACGGTCTCTCTATCGACCGATGCCTCTCTGATGGGTTGGGTTGCCCATCTGGGGAGCACAGGCGCCACGGCCTCCTGGTCTCCTTGGGAGTCCGATGCCACATTAACCTGCTGGAGCTTCAAGCGGGTTAAGTCTAGCCCTCACCGCCTTCCGCTCCGTTTATGCGGTCCAGTGGTCCAGGTCAGACGGACAATACCACAACCATGTACTACCCAAACCGCCAGGGCGGGACGTGCTCCATGCCTCTGTGCAGGGAAGCCCTCCATATTTGGTCCCTCGTGCGCAGCCTGGAGGCAGATCTCCTTGCCATCCATGTGGCAGGAGCCTCCAATATTCTGGCCAATGTCCTAAGCCGGATAGGGGCTGCGTCCCACGAGTAGTCTCTCCTGCCGGAGGTAGTACAAAATCTGTTCTCCCACTGGGGCATGCCTCAGGTGGACCTGTTTGCCTCCAGAGAGAATGCAAAGCTGAGACTGTTTCATGCCCGCCCCCCTTAGCAGGGCTCGCTGCAGGGGGATGCCTTCTTGAGGCCATGGACCCCGGGCCTCTTCTACGCCTTTCCCTCATTTCCCTTGATCCACAAGGTGCTTCTCAAGGCGAGGAGGGATGAGGCGCAGGTGATTCTGGTAGCCCCAGACTGGCCCAACCAGTTCTGGTATCCAGATCTCCTCAGTCTCAGCTCCAGGTTCCCCAGGCAGCTTCCAGCCCGCCCAGACCTGATCTCAGTCAATCAGGGGAAGGTATTCCATCCGGACCTTCAATTCCTGCACCTGACAGCCTCGTTCCTGAGCGGCTAGAGTTCCAGGCCTTGGGTCTTTCCGACGAGGTCCTCAACATTGTTGAGGCGTCCCGTAAGGAGGTGACCAGAAAATGCTATGCCTTTAAATGGAAGAGATTCTCCGTTTGGTGTCAGGGCAAGGGCCTGGACCCTTCCTCCTGTTCCTTGGCAAGCATTCTGGACTACCTGTGGTCCCTTTCTTAGCAAGGGCTTCGGTCGATGACCCTTAAGGTGCACCTGACAGTCATCTCTGCTTACCGGGCACGGGCCGGGAAGCAGTCAGTGGCGCAGGAGAAGGTGGTTGGGTGCTTTTTCAAAGGTCTTGATCACATATCCCCTCCGGTGCACGAACCTCCACCTCCATGAGATCTACTGCTGGTATTGGCTAAGCACATGGGCAAGCCATTCGAACCAATGCACAGGTGTGACATCTCTCGCCTGTCGTGGAAGACCACCTTCTTGGTGGCTATCACGTCACCAGAAGGATGGGAGAGCTCCAGGCGCTTTCCATCGAGTCTCCTAATCTGGTCTTCCACAGGGACAAGGGTGTCCTGCGCCCCCACCCGAAATTTCTTCCGAAGGGGGTGTCGGAGTTTCCTCTTAACCAGGTGTTGACTCTGCCGGTGTTCTACCCCAGTCATACCTTGGAGGCCAAATATAGGCTCCTTACTTTGGACTCTAGAAGAGCGCTCGCTTATTACAAGGAGCGGACGGCTGAAGTTCGGGGAGAGGTTCGCCAGCTGTTTGTCACCTACACTGAAGCCGCACCCTGCAGACCTGCAGCCATGCGGACGATAGGCAGGTGGGTCACCTCCTGCATAGATCTCTGATATAGGTTGGCAGGCATGGAGCCTTCCAGATGGATAAGAGCTCATTCTACCCGCCATACCGCTGCATCGGTGGCTGCTTCCAGGGATGTCCCTATCCAGGAAATGTGCAGGGCTGCTACGTGGAAGTCAGCACACACCTTCATTACCCACTACCACATCGACCTTGAGTCACGCCGGGATGCTGGTTTTGGGGCCTCAGTTCTCCAGTCTTTATTCCCAAAGTAGGGGGTGTGCGCCTTGCCTCCTTCCTCCCGAACTGCTAGGAGTCTGCCAGACAGTGTGGATGAACAACATGTACATGTCCCTAGAAATACAGGTTACTCACCTGTAACAGGAGTTCTAGGAATGGTATATGTTGTTCATCCACACGACCCACCCGACCTCCACAGCTTCGACGCACAACCTGGCTTCCAGAGGGCTAGATCTGGCGTCGGGCGGAGCCGAGAGTTTTACCACCGGGGTGGGTGGGAGGAGCCAGCCTGAAGACCTTCCGGCAAGATTTAAAGTGGCAAGGAACCTGCCAGACAGTGTGGATGAACAACGTATACCATTCCTAGAAGTCCTGTTACAGGTGAGTAACCTGTATATCCTGGTTCATACTACTTGACAGGGCAAAATGATAGCACCCACATTGCAAGCACAAACGTGTGTTTGCGGGGGGGGGGTGGCTTTGGAGAAGTGCACATCATGACATTTCATACCCCCAAAATTATTTTTACCCAGCCAGTTATAATTATTTTCTCTAAATGGTCAAATCTCAGACTACTGTTATTTTTCCATACTGATATTATTAGTTTCATTAATTTTGAAGTATTTTAGTTACAGTAGGTTATTTACGTTTTATGCAACTTTTTAGGGACAGTAAGATATATTTTATCAAAGAGTAACTAACACCTTCAGGAGGACTTTAACAAAACATAATATTTAGACACAGTTCAGCTTGTATTTCACCTTAGTTTTGTATTCTTCCTACCCATTATTTATCACTGCGGTCATTTGCATGAAAACAGGATCTTTGCTCCTGAAGAGTTCATCTATTCCTGTTGCTTTCTCCCTACCTGAGGTAATAATGCCGTGCTTGTGACATCACAGTTACTCCCATGACAACAGATTGTGATGTCACAAGAGATGATTATGACTTGAAGTAGGGAGTAAGCTACAGAGGCAGATGGACTCTAAAGGAAGTCTAAGGAATAAAAATCACATAGTCATGCAAATTTACTTAGTAATAAATAATGAGGAAGGGAAATATATAGAATACACATGGAATGCAATCTGAATTTTACCTAATTATGTTTTTTCAAGTTTTCTTTGAGGAGTCAGTAGCTCTTTAAGTTTTAGTAACTGATATGCAATGGTCAACTTGGGGTGTGGTCACAGCGAAGGGAGCACGGTCGTGATAAAGAGGCATGGTTGCAGTGAGGGGGCCTCCAGATTTCTCTTTGGCCTAGAGCCCCAGGGTACCTTAATCTGGCCCTGAGGCCAGTAGGAAGCAGGGTCAGTGGAATCTTTATCAGGTTTTGGAATTGCTGCAATGAGTACATATGACCAAGAAGGGGGTGGGGAATCACCATCCGCAACTTTGCGAAACACCTGCAAAAGAGTGAGAAGTAGTAGTTGCTAAAAATTTTTATACCAGGAGGCTGTAAAGTAATCTGGGCCCAGACATTTGTGAGGCTTTGCCAGGGAAATCTGTTGCATGATCTCTTCTCCTGTTATTGGGCGTTCTATGTTTTGTTTCTGGATTCCTGATGACTTGGGTAGGTTTAGAGAGCGTAGGAATGAGGCACGATCTAAGGTTGGGGTGGTCTCTTGATCGGCTGTGTATAATGATTGATAGTAATTGAAGATCATCACATGAATTTCGTCTTCCTTATGGGTTTATTTTAGTTGTTGGGTGATAAATCTTAATTATTGTAGCTGTTTTTTTCCTCTGATGCAATTTTCGAGCTAATTGTCTTGTTCCCCTTGTCCCTCCTTTATAATTACTTTGATTTAGGAAAAGTAAAGCTTGCTGAACCTTATAGTCTATAATTTTCTGGATTTCTGTTTTTATTTCTTTTATTTTAAGTTGCAGAATTTTATCTCTGTCTCTATACAGCATTTGATAGGTTTGTAATTGTTCTAGCAGTGATGAGTGTCGTGCCTCCATCTGGTGTTTCTTTTTCACTGCATAGGCCAGAATTTCTCCCCTTATCACTTCCTTCGTTGTGTCCCCGATATCTCAACATTGTCTGTTATTATCTGAGAGATTCTGGTTTTAATAATTTCTTGAAATTGGGGATCTTTTAGTAGTGAGTCGTTAGGAAGCCACAGTGTTTTTCTTTTTTTTTTCCTCAGGTCTGTTTTTAAAATTAAGGGGTGGTGATCTGAAAGGAGCCTAGGGCCCATTGTTATGTCCCACACCAAATGAAAGTCTTCACATGAAATGAAGACGTAGTCTAGCCTAGAGAAACTGTGGAATTGTCCTGAATAAAAGGTGTAGGCCTATTGTAAGAAAATATATATTTTTCATTTGAACAAAAATGTATTTTATTAGAGTTCTTACATTCAGTACAAGATAATAGATACAGTTTTGTGCCTGCTTGCTGACAGCCAAACCCCTTTTAGTCTGTCCTCATTTATCACTGTCACAGAACCCTTTTTAAAATTCTGGATTCGATATTCTCAGCACCATCGTGTTTGTGGGCAGAACCAGCCAAGGTGAGCTAGAATAGGCCGGGTTTGGGGAGGATTTTAAAAACTGCAGTCTTGATGTCAGCAGTCATTTTGTTTGCCGACTACCTGCCTTGCATGTGTTCTGTCCCTTTTGCTTGCCGCAGTTATGTGTCAAGCTGCTTGAGTGGGGAGTCGTCAGTTACATTTCAAGCTGAGTAAGGTAAGCGGCTCTGTTAAGGACAATGCAGTGCAGGTGGTGTTTGTTTTATGCCACAATATTATCAGTATATTGCTGGCTGGGTATACCGCATGTTGCAGCCTTCAGTTATTTATGGTCTGGGGGGCATTTTCTGACTTTGAGACATGATCCATGCTCAGGACCCTGTTCATATGCCACCACGTGGTCCCTTTGTTTGGCCAGCCTCCTTTGTTTAGCATCCTGTACCTGTACTTGCCCTCTGCCACACCACGTTCTGCTCAGGGTAGGTTCATTTTTCTTTTATTTCTTATTGAGTCTGTTGTATAATTTATTATTTTAGTACCCCCCCCCCAAGCTTGTGTGTATGTGGTATAAGGGTTTTGTACCTGGCTCTGTTTAGTTCATTTTTACACAGGTAGCCCATTTCAGCATGTGATAGTTTAACAATTGTTGGTGTGGGTGCAGGTGTGTGAACATGAGCTACCTATTTAAAATGGTCATTTATTTTTTTATTTATTTAAATTTGGTAACTTAGAAAGGTGCACTAAGCCAAGGCTCGTTTCCAGGTACGACCCGGGGGGGGGGGTAGAGGAAAAACAAGTAAGTACAATAGAATTAAGCAATAAGGCACAACAGGATGTGTGTTATTGTGTAATAACGTTATACCTCAGGTGGTTGAAGCACGAGGCCGCAGACTGAGTACATTCAACACCCGAGCAGTGATGTTATTACACAGTAACACACACCCTGGAGTGCCTTATTGCTATTATACAATGGCTTATTTGAAAAATGAAATAAAAAAATACATTAAAATTATGTTTAAATATTAGTTTTTTGTCATTTTTTCACTGCTTAGATACATACATAAAAAACAGTGCTGCTGTATTGCTTGCCCAGTAGGTGGTGCTGCTGCTCTTCACCTCCCTCCCTCCCATACTGCTATATGTGTTTGATTGTGGAACTGTTGATTCAGGGGTGCTTTCCCTGGCACAGAGTGAAGATGTGTGATTTTTTTTTTTCTTATTAAGCAAAAACCGCGGTGTAATGAAACCAAGCTTAGAAAGAGCCAGATCGAGACTTCTGGTTTTCCATTTCAGGAAGTTGCTGTGAATCAAATGGATGAAGGGGAGTAATAAAACTTTAATGGAAACTGTGAAATGTTAAAACTGAGCTCTGATTTTTTTTTTTTTTTTGGGGGGGGTTTACTTAACATGGGTTTATGTGGTTGTCTGTGGAAATGGCTGGTCGCCATGAAGAGAGCGCATGGCTATTAATCTTGGTGCATAGTGGGAGAAGGAAAAGCCATTTTTCTACTAGTGTTGGTTTTATTTTTAGTTTAAATTATTATTTTTGTAAGTTTAAAATCGTGTTCGGCAAACGGGCGGGTGAGTGCGAGTGTCCCTGAAGGAAGTCTGCTGTGTGAAACGAGATGCATGGAGTGGCAGTTGCAGGTACAAGTTGATGTTTTACAAAGCTGCAGGCAGTGGTGTTTTTCGAAGAACTTGCAGTTTTAATGAGGTTGGTGTTACAAAAATAAAATTACATTTGAGGAGGGGGTGGTGATTTTAGTATGACCTGCAATGAGGCAGGAGTCGGGAGAGGTTGCAGATGTACAGGCAAGCCCTGTTGGCTTCGGGGTAGTCCAGTAGGGAGGGATATCTTATACTGTTCTGCAGTTATGTTTGTGCCTGCCCTAGATACGGTGATGTTATTATCTAATAACATCACTGTCTCAGGCACACACTGACCAATCAGAGTCCAGAAAATGTTCTTGCCATTGTATAATGTTTACAAACAAATAATGTGCAAACAACTGTAGTGCAACTTGGCAAAGGTACAAAATATACAAGCTTTGGTTATCAGGAGCGAGAAACACACTCTACAATATGAAACATAATCAAGCATTTGGTAGAATAATCAAAAGGAGCGAAGCGGGAGGGATACAACTGTCCCAAGGGAGGTGGCATGAATAGGGGGGAGGACTGAAAGGCAGGTCAGGAAGGAGGGAGCTGATAGGAGCAGGAAGGAGGTGGAAAGAGTTTAAGCTCATAATTAAGGGAAGGTGAGAGAGAGAGAGAGTGTAAGAGGGAGGAGGTTCCAGAGGGAGGGGAGGCAATAGAAAGCAGACTGCCCATCAGAGGATCGAGGGTGGGGAGGGGAGAAAGTGTGGGGATCTCTGGAATGAAGGGGTATGAAGCAGGTGGGATGGGATGGGATTTTGGATGGTTTTAAATTGGTAGCCCATGTGCATATACTGTGAATTTTGGTTTAATGGTTTAAAACCAGCAGTGTCTAGTAACTTTTTTTTTTTTGTGGATTGTTTGAGCCAGTTGAACCTTCCATCCATGTGCATCCCCACCCCCACAGTTGTTATTGTTCTTTGTTGCATATTGGGTTTTTTGGTGGGGGATTTATTTGGCTTAAGTGTACTGCTGTAGCATGCAAGGCCATTGGGCCTATTTCTTGACTGAATATGCAAAGAGCAATCCACAGTTGTCTGGGGTGGGGGGTACTCATATGGGCTTCTGCTTTAACATGACCATGTGGTAAAATGTACCTTTTGATTTATTGCCTGTTATTGTAAGTAACATTGTAGTGATTTTGAGTATGTAGTGGGTACCTCCATTTTGCTTGCAGCCAGGTGGATACATGCTTCCATTTTGTTTGCTGCGAGGTGGATGCATGCCTCCATTTTATTTGCACCCAGGTGGATTCGTGCCTCTATTTTGTTTGCAGCCAGGTGGATGCATGCCTCCATTTTATTTTCAGCCAGGTGGATGTTCGCCTCCATTTTGTTTGAAGCCAGGTGGGCGTGCCTCTATTTTATTTGCAGCCATGTTGTTGTATGCCTCCATTTTGTTTGCAGCCCGGTGGAAGCATGCATCCATTTTGTTTGCAGCCCGGTGGATGCGTCCCTTCATTTTGTTTGCAGCCAGGTAGATGGGTGCTTCCTTTTGTTTGCAACCCTGTGGAAACATGCCTCTGATTTGTTTGCATCCAGGTGGATGCTTGCCAACCTTTTGTTTGCAGCAAGTTGGATGGGTGCTTCCATTTTGTTTGCAGCCAGGTGAATGGGTGCCTCCATTTTGCTTGCAGCCCAGTGGACGTGTGCCTCCATTTTGTTTACAGCCACAAGGATGTGTCCCTTCATTTTGTTTACAGCCGGATGGATGCTTGCCAGTATTTTGTTTGCAGTTAGGTAGATGCATGTTGATAGGCATACATTGTCAGCTATGCTAACAGTCAGTGTCTTTGCCTTGTTCAGTTGATAACCGCTTCTTGCATTGTATTAGCTGGATATCTTGCCCTTTTGCACTGTTAACCACTTCTTGCGTCATGTGTCTTGGCCTTTTGCACCCTTTACCATCTCTTGAGTCATATGTCTTAGACTTTTACGCCATTCATTGTCTCACATCTCATGTATCATTTTGTAATCATAATCACTTAGTCCATCTTATCTTCTAAGGTCCAGTAGCAGACGCACATTGTTAACCCCTCCACCCCCAATTTTTAAATTGGCTGTTGTTCCTACAGTAAACCTTTTGGGAAGAACTGAATCAAGAATGGAATCAAGACAAAGACCCTGTGTGTCTGTGGCAGCATTGTTCAATAGAAACATAGAAATTGTTGGCAGATAAGGACTGCCAGGCCTATCTAGTCTGCCCGTAAGTCCTCCCCTTGTTTGCAGCCTCTGACCCTACTGGGTCAATGACTTTCTCCTCTCATTCCCACTTCTAGGGTTCCCTTATGTCTGTCCATGCATGCTTAAATCCCTCCACTGTGCTTGCTCCTGCCACTTCCTGTGGCAGACTATTCCATGCATCCACCACCCTCTCCATGAAGAAAAACTTCCACACTTTTCCTCCTAACCTGCCACCCTCCAATTTCATATCATGCCCCTTTGTTCTTGTACTCCTCCTATAGTGGAAGATGTTGCCCCCCTGCACCTTTTTTATGACTTTAAGGTACTTGAATGTTTCTGTCATGTAACCTCGATCCCTCCTCTCCTCCAGTGAGTACATATTGAGGTCCCTTAGTCTCTCCTCATATGTTTTCTGGTGCTAGCCCTGTACCATCTTTGTTGCCCTTCTCTGGACTGCCTCCACCCTGTCAATGTCCTTATGAAGATGTGGCTTCCAGAATTGTGCAGACTACTCTAGGTGTGGCCTCACCAGTGTTTTATACAATGGCGTCACCACCTCCCTCCTGCTAGTGATACCTCTGCCTATGTACCCTAGGATGCCGCTGGCCCTCCCTGCAGCCTTTTTACTCTGCTTTGACACCTTTAGGTCATCTGAAATGATAACCCCCAGATCCTTTTCTTCCTTGGTGATAGTCAGCAACTCCCCCCCCCCCACCACCACCATCCTGTAGCTCTCTCCAGGGTTCCCTCGTCCCAGGTGCATTATTTTACACTTCTTTGAATTGAACCGCAGCTGCCACACCTTGGACCATTTTTCAAGCTTCCCTAAATCCCTCCTTATTTGCTCCACCCCCTCATGAGTATCCACCCTGTTGCAGACCTTGGTGTTGTCCGCAAACAGGCACACCTTTCTGTACAGCCCTTCTGCTATGTCACTAATGAAGACATTAAACAGGACTGGCCCAAAGACTGATCCCTGAGGTACGCCACTGGTCACCCCCCTCTCCCCGGCTTGGATCCCATTTACCACCACCCTGTGCCTCCGGCCTGTTAACCAGTTCCTCACCCAGTTTACTACCTTGTGGCCCATGTCCAAACTACCCATCTTGTTAACCAGCTTTTTATGTGGGACGGTGTCAAAGGCCTTGCTGAAATCAAGTTAGACGACATCCACTGCTCCCCCCATTACCTCCCTTGTGATCCAGTCAAAAAGTCTTTATCAGATTTGTTTGACATGCTCTCCCTACTGTGATTCCATGTTGCCACGGATCCTGGGCACCACTGGACTCCAAGTGCCCCACTATTCTTTCTTTAAGTAGTGCCTCCATGATTTTCCCCCACTACTGAGGTGAGGCTGACTGGCCTGTAGTTTCCTGCCACCTCCCCGCTACCACTTTTGTATAGAGGGACTACATGTGCCCTCATCCAGTCCTCTGAAACTACTCGTAGAGAGACTGTGAACATGGCTGCCAGAGTTGCTGCTAGCGCTCTTAATATCCTTGGGTGTATGCCATCTGGACCCATTGCTTTGTCCACCTTCAGTTTTGTGAGCTTCTTCAGGACTCTTTCCTCTGTGAATGGACTAGTGTTCACCTCCCTCCCTCCTTCATATCTGTTGCCCAACTCTGGTCCCTGACCCTCCCCCTCTTCAGAGGCATTGTATAATATGGCTGATCCGAATTTGACCAAGGAAAAAAGCCAGCATTACAGAGATAACATCAAGAAGGATGCTGCCAGCTATGAGCCTTATCTGGAGAAAAAATGCAGCATGTGCACGGAAATACGGTGCACGGAAACAGAGAACGTGAATGATGAGCAGCGCAAACATAACAAGATGGCTAAGGAGAGAATGAGATACAAAGAAGCACAGAAACTAAAGAAGCAGGCAGTGGTTGAAGGAAGTAATGGCTGGATAAAATGAACAACAAGGGCTGAAGAACAGAAGGCATTGACACAGAGAGAATACTGGTAAGAAGAAAAGCATCAGTGGGCTAATATGACAAGTTGAAGATTAAATGAGAAACAACGATGATGGTACCATGCAAAGTGAGCCATTGCCACCACCACCGCTGCCTTATTAATGGTTGTGCCAGAATCAAAGCTGTGTGACACCAGTGGACTAATATAATGTTATTCTAAGAAAGGTTGTTCAGAGTACAAAACAGGTTGCCTAAATTGCCCAATAGATTTGTTTCCACAATAAAGAAGATCTGGAACAAGCAATTGGCAGGCAGACGGGACACCACGTAGCTGTTTGGTGGTGTTCCCTTTGCACAACAAGGACATTCAGCTCCTCAGTAGAGAACAGGATTCTGGGTAGTGTAGTTCCCTGTGTGTGACAGGGACTACACTTGGGATGAGGACCTCACTTTTGCAGCATTTTATAAGTGGAACCAAGCCAGGGTACGAAACCCTACTTGTCGGGATTTTAAAATGCAAAACACACATAGATGTAGCTGCTATTACAGAAACTTGGACAGAAAGCACCAGTTGGAGTAGAGATATACCAGGCTATAAAGTCTTTCACAAAGTCAGGATGAAAGAAAGGGGAGGAGGTGTTGCACTGCATGTTAAAGACATTCAGTGCAAACAGGTTAACCCAGAATGGTATACGGAAACCATAGAGTTAATTTGGGTAGCAATACTAAGAGCAAACAGCCAGAGGTTTCTTATAGGAGTATGTTATAGACTACGAGATATAACAACTGAGGACCATTCTACCTTACTGAACAGTATAGGATATCAAATACAAAATAAGGATGTATTGATCCTGGGGGATTTCAATGTTCCAGATATTAACTGGGAAATGTATACAGCATCAAACAAGCAAGAACAGCTACTGATAGACATATGTATGGAAAACCAGTTATATCAGATGGTAGATCACCCAACAAGAAATGGCAATATCCTTAATCTGTTTTTTACAGATAAAAATGATGAAGTTGACAAACTAAGGACCTAAGCACCTTTAATATCCAGTTACAATAAATGGTTCTGGTAAACATTAAGGGAAAACTGAAAAAACTAACCAGAAAGACAGTTGTCAAGAATTACAACATGGGTGACTTTAACAGTATTAGAGAGGAATTGTCAGGATGGGAATGGGCCTCAGGAAATCTGAATACTTAACAGCTCTGGACAAGGATTAAGGATAAAATACTAGCCATAGAGGACAGATTTGTACCAAACAAGGCCCTATACATCAAAAAGGGTAAAATACCAATATGCCTAACAGGTAGGGTCAGAAAACACCTGCATAATAAAAAAGGGCATACAAGACAACGAAGAGGGACAATAGCTCATATAACATAAATACAATTGAAAGCAAGTAAGCAGTGCATCAAGGCAGAAAAAAAAGGGTGGAATTTAGACTAGCACATTCAGAGGACAACGGCAAATTGTTCTTTGCTTATGTCAATAACAAGACATTCGATTGGACGATAGGACCAATTAAGACAGGAGGTACAGAATGTGTTGAACCAGCAGCACAGGCACACATATTTAATGAGTATTTTTGTTCTGTGTATGAAAAGGGAAAAGATAATCGCTTTATAAAGCCACCAAAGCCTGTCGAAACTGCTCCAATAAATACCAAATCCAACATAAGCAAAAAATTAAAGGGTATAAAAATAGACAAATCAGCAGAACCCAATAGACCACACCCCAGGCTAATAAAAGAAATAGGTGAATGGTTGATAGACCTGCTGGAAAGAATATATAATATGTCTCTAGAGTCTGGGGATGTGCCTGAAGATTGGAGGACCGCCATGGTTGTTCCCATTTTTAAGAAAGAAAAGGGCGATGTGGGCAACTATAGGCCCATTAGTCTTTCGGCAATTCTGGGTAAACTGCTAGAGGCAATCATTAAAGACAGATTGGATAGGAAATACAGGCCAATAATTTACATGACAATACACAACATAGATTTAAAAAAAATAGATCATGTTTGACTAACACACTGGAGTTTTATGAACATGTCCACAAAAAACTTAACAAGACACCAGTAGATGTGTATCTAGATATTTAAAAGGCATTTAACGGTACCAAGTCACGTTAATAAATAAAATGCAGATACTTGGTATCAACCCAACACTTGTCAAATGGGTTGATTCATGGCTCAGTAGTAGAACACAGAAAGTTAAAATTAGAGGTCATGAGTCCGAGATGGGACTTGTGACGAGTGGTGTCTCCCAAGGATCAGTGCTCGGTCCTGTATTGTTTGCACTATTTATCTCTGATATGAACAAGGATATCAGGAACCTCTGCACAATGTTTGCAGATGACTCTACGCTGGGAGCAGAGGTCAGTAATGACAAAGTGGTAGATCCTCTAAGAAAGGACCTTAAATTATTGGAAAAATGGGCAGCAGATAAAGGCATGTGCTATAATATCAGCAAATGTGTGGTAATGCACCGAGGAATAAAATAAATAAGCGCCTATACACTAGATGGAGTTACGCTGAAGGCAGTAGATTGCGAAAGAGACCTAGGAATACTGCTTGCCAGTGACCTCAGTTTTAGTACACAGTATAATGAGGTTATTAGGAAAGCAAATAGAATAGTGGGCTGCATTAAAAAGGCTTTCACATCTAGAAGTAGAGCATGTATCGTGCCTCTCTGCAGACCTTATGTTAGGCCACACATGGACTACTGTGCACCATTATGGAGCCCATACCTAAGGAGGGACGTAAATAATCTTGAATAGGATCCAAAGAAGGGTGACCAAAATGATAGATGGACTAGGGAATATGGATTATGAATCTAGACTAAGTAGTCTAAATCTGTTCCCACTGGAGCTTAGATGAACTGGGGTGATTTGCTTCATGTGTACAAGGTATCCAGGGATGTTAGTCTAATGAACAACCCAAGCCTACTGCCACATGATAGGAACATAAATCTAAGAAGTCGTAAATTTAAATTATAACTAACTTTCCCTAAAAACAACGCAAGGAGGTACTTCTACACGCAAAGAATCATCCCTATATGGAATAGTCTTCGAAAGGAGGTGGTGGAGGTAAATAGCTTCCAGGCCTTTAAGTCAAGACTGGCTACTCGCTTGCTAATAAGAGTAACTAACCCACTAGAGCAGGAGATGAATGATATGGGTCATCACCTTCTGTCTATCTTGTAATTCTAATATTGTATTCTACTATTGAATCTGGTTGTCTTGTTCGCCATCAAAGAAAGCTGCCTTGGTCAAGTGCAGAGTGCTTTCCAGAACCAACCTGGAAGACAAATGCCTGTTGTAACTCAAAAGATGTTGCACCTCAAAAACCATGGTAGGAAAGGTGAAAGATGAACAAGGAATTCTTAAAAGCTATTGTATTAAAAAAAAAAAATACAAGCTGCTTAGAACTGCAAACCCTTTCGATGTCTTCACCGAGAAGTCAGCCAACAGAACCCAGACACATCAGTAGAAGCTAGGAAGTCCATCCACTCCTGGATTTCTTTGAGGCAGTAATTAAAGACCAAGAGAGCTCCATCCTGGTCGGGTGCAAAAGAAAGGTAGAGCTGGGTATCATCAGCATAGAAGTTCTTACAATGTCTCTGAGGGGCAGCATGTACACTGCGAATAACATGGGGGACAACGCTGAGCCCTGAGGAACCCCACATGACAGAGGAACTGGGTCTGAGGAATAAACCCCAGAAATCACTCTCTGCATTCTTCCAGTGAGGTAAGATGTAAACCACCTGAGGACTACACCCACTAGTCCACAAGATGAACCTCAGGCACTCAAGTAGAACCCCATGGTCCACAATGTCAAAAGCTGATGAGAGATCTAGAACAACCAAGATGGAACGGTTCTTCCAGTCCCTAGCCATCAGGAGATCATTGAGAACCTGAACCAGTGCTGTCTCAGTACTGTGCGTCTTTCGAAAACTGGACTGGAGGGGTTCATAGATAGATATTATGGATGGTCAAATGGTTCTCCAGCTGTATAGCCACTACCTTCTCAATCACCTTCCCTAAAAAGGGAAGGTTAGAGGTTGGTCTGTAGTTTGCATGGCAGTCGGAGTCCAAAGAAGCTTTCTTCAACAGGAGTGTTGCCACCGCCTCCTTTAGGGAGCTAGGAAACTCACCTGTTTCCAAGGAGCACCAGACTATCCATGCTAGGACTAGACCAATGGAATCAATACAACCTAAAATCAAGGAAGCTGGTCCAGGATCCAAACTACAGCACGTAGGGCACGCACCCTGGACAATCTACATGACATCCATGAACTCCGGTCGGTTGAAGGTACTCCAGGAAAGCTGAGAATCAGCGGCCATGCATTGATCCAAAGCAACACCCTTAGAGTGTACTGGTTGGAGCACTGCCCTAATGCCGGCCACCTTAGTTGCAAAGAATCGAGCAAGTTCATCGCACTCTATTTGCAAAAAGGCCTTTTGAACTTGTAGGTAGGCTGGGTTGCACAGTCTGTCTACAGTGCAAAAGAGCTAAGCTGGTCGGTTCTGAGCAGCCGCAATCTCCCCGGGAAGGAACTTTGCCTTCTTACGGATGATTGCAGATTGATAGGCTTGATAATGCTCCATCAATGTAAGGTGGTTGGCATCAAGGGAGGATCTCCTCCAGCAACACTCTAACCTTCACCCTAGTCATCGTATCTCCCTCAAGGTCCCCTCAAACCATGGGGACTGTGAGCAAAGGGAGAGAGGCCAAACAGGGACAGGAGCAATGACATCCAGGGACAACGTGATAGCCGTAGTATAGGCTACCATGGAGGCTTCTGGGTCACTGTTTGCCACTGGAAGGGTCAATTGGTCAAGTACCACCACCAGGCCTTCAGAGCTAACATCTCGTAAAGGACGATAACCTGCCCATCTCCACAGGGGTAGGCCTGTGAAGGGGGGGTGCTAAAACTAAACCCCACGGTGTAGTGATTGGACCATGGTGAAAGCACTTTTGTGACTGCTTAAGATGCACTGAATAAATTTGGAGTATCATTCATCATAACCCCTGATGAAGTGTTTCTGAGAAGACACAAATTGCTGGAGTAAAGTGCTGTGGACTCCGCTTCATTTGCCAATCAGTGGGTTCTGTGTCATTTTATTAAATTTTTTTTTTTTTTTTTACATATGACTTCAGTGTTAGGCTAACAGAGTGCCTCCCGGCTTGTGTCTTTTTTTTTTTGTAAGTGCAGGTAGCCCACTGGCATCATGAACGAGCAATGGTTCACTGTACAGGTGTGATCACTATGAAGGAAGCATCACAGAGTCATTGGTGTTCATCTCCAACGATATGAAACATGATCACAGTGTAATGTGTCATTTTGTGTAAATTGCAGTTTTGCAACTAGGGAATGTCTGATCTTTGAACATCATTAAAGAAGTGCATTTCACTGATGGCTGTGGGAACCAGTACAAGTCAAAATGGTCCTTTTTACAACATTTTCCTTGGCAAACAGTGAGTATGGCTTTCCAATGGAGCATGCATCTTTTTGGTTAACAACATGGAAAAGGGGCCCTTAGAAGGTGAGAGCACAGTTGTGAAGTCTGCAGCAACCAGGGCAGTACATTCACAGCAGGCCAGGATTAGAAAGGCAAGAGACCTCCACAAATACTGCCACAATCAATTGAGATGAGAGCCTGCCACAGAAAGGTACATTTATTTCAGGCAAACATTTTTCTGGGTTGGTAAAAACGAGATAAAAAGAGAGTCAAGAGGAGATATAAAAATTATGTCTGGGGCATACCAGATACAAAATGTGAAGTAAATGGTGGCTGTTGTGTCCACAAGAAACTTTACATATGTTTTTGACCACCCTGTGGTAATGAAGATGGACCCTGTGAGAAACAGTCATCTGGAAGCTTGGAAGGCATAAAAACTACTTCAGCTGCATTTGTGCCAGCTGCAAAAGATCCCAGCACCAAGATTCCCACTGGTAACTCAAATGCTCCTGCTTACTCCACAGCTTTCAATGTTGTGTCAGGCCTGTCACACTCCACAGCCTCCGATGCCGACCCTTGTCTTGGTGACATGACGTCTTCAAGTGCTGATCCATTTCCTGGCGTCACAGCAGCAGCCGCCACGGGCAACAGTTTTGAAACTTAGCCAGACACAGTTATGCCCAGTGATGCTCAAGTGTGTGCCACTCAACTGAATGCACAGCTCCACACTTCAGTGATATTCTTGCTCCATCATCATCCAGCATCCCCACAGGTCCTACAAAGATCAAAACATTTTTAGACCCAGAAATTATACAGATTAATAATTACTATGCCATTTACTATCAAAAGCAGTTTTACACTGAGCAACTGACTGCATGGACCAGTACAATTTCAGGGAGGAGATGGCACCTTTGTTATGAAAGCACAAAGATTTCAGCACTCCTGGAGACCAAAATTTGTAGTTAAATCAGTGAAAGTTTGTGCGGCTGTACGCCCAGACAATACCCTCTTCCCCAGCATTTCAACCCTAACACAGGGTCTTCCTCAGAGGGCGGGTCTGAGGAATAACAGACTCTTCTCCATTTTATACATAAAATTCAAGTGACGCCTAATTAAGTGAAAACGTGAAATCAGTTGCATTCATTACAAGTTAAAGCACCATACATGTCTCGAGGTATTTTTATCAACTTTATACAGTCCCAGGTATTCTATTTTATATTTTTATATATAAACCAATAATATCTTGGTAGAATTATTCCAGTTAATATACTGACTCCTGTGCAGTTTTTAAAGAGCATGTTCTGAAAAAGGAGTGAAAGGAAAAGGGGGTATTTTATAAGGAAGCAAAGAAAGCGAAAGGTGAGACACAAATTGTCAAGGTAATTTTTCAGTAATAATGTCACAAAAGTATAGTGAGCAGAGGTAAACTCCAGTAGCAAAGGGCAAGTGTATTTACAAATGGAATAAGAAATACATTTCCAAGTCAGGAAACAAGTCTATAGGGTAATGAATTAAAATAAATCAGTAAAAAGGGAGGGGGGCTATTTGAGAAGCAAAAAAAGAAAAGGCACCTTTGTTATGCAAACTGAAGAAGTAAAGATGATCTCTGAAAAGTTCAGAAAACTACAACAAAGAATTAAAAGGACGCCCTCAACTTGCACTGTACTGAGCTCATAACCTTAAGGTGGACTTTGGTAAAAATATCACTATATTCATATTGCATATTACAATATATGCAGTTTTTTGTAAATAATATACATAGTTTAGTATGTTGTTATAGTTTAGTCATTAGTTGTACTGGATAAATTAGCCCAAAATGTTTTTGTAAATATTTAGTACATTTTGGTAAATATGTACATTTTTTCATCTGTATTTACAGTTCAGTCTGTAGTTATATCTGATGTAGTTAGAGTTCTTTCATTAGAACAATATGTTTTTGTAAATACTTAATACTTTTTGATAAATGTTATTTTGTCTGTAGTTAACCTTAGTTTGTTGTTATAGTTTAGTCTGTATTTATAGTTGATGGATTAGAACAAAATTATGTTAATAATATTTTTTATTGGAAGAAACATGACAAAGTTTGATTTGATTACATTTTTATTTGTATACGGGTAAACCCCTCTGGGATGCAATCCCTTTTACGGGTACAACCTGTGGCCAATAAAGATATACACACGGTACCAAAAACAACTTTTACATTACATAGGTCAGGTTTCCCATCCTGCAATTAAACAATATTTCCTTTCTTCTATACAAATAATATTCATACTTAGTTCAGCCTTCATAAATAATTGATAGGTTCCCAAATTATAGTAATCCGGGTTTCTCCCCTATTCAATCAACATTCCTCTTTCCTTCTTCAGAAACTTACAATCAATTTAATACAGTTGTCCCTCGCTATAACGAACCTCATTACTATGAACGCTCAGATATAAGGAATGCCCATGATGGCTCCCGTCATATCCTGTCAGTGTCATCAATCACCAAGTTAGTGATTTTCTGTCCGGTGCCTTGAGGTAAATTTTCTGCATTTTAGTTACTTTCCGGCACTGTAGAAACAAATAAATACCCTCACCTGTATACACTCCCCATCCACAGTGTAGTAATGGCAGAATAAAACGTTCAGGTTACTCCTCTGAAACAAAACTGAAGATCTTGGATCACCTAAAGGCAGGAGAGAGAGAGTCTTGCCAAACTATCCAGCGAGACTGGTTTTTCGAAGTCTATCTGTACGTTGCGCAAACAAGCATCTCTACAGGATTTTATTGTTGACTGCACAGACATTGAAGGTCTCCAGTGTAAGGAGATTCATAGAGCAGATGAGCCGTTGATCGATTGTGCCACCCAGCTCTGGTTTTCTCAGCAACGGAGCAAACAATGTTCCTATCTCCGGTTCTGTCCTCCGTGAAAAAGCTGGTCACTTGGCCCATGAGATTCAGGGACCTAAAAGTTGTTTTAAGTCCTCCACTAGATGGATTTGGAGGGTTCAGCAACACCATGTTATCCGGCGTATTGCTATCACAGATGAAGCTCAATCCTGTGATGATGTTGCGACAGAAGCATTTCTGCCAAAACTAAAAGAAATGTCAGGGTACTCCCCAGATCAAGTTTACAATGGGTAGGAGTCTGATCTTTTCTGGCAATGTCTCCCTGACTTTACACTAGCCACTACGTCTGAGGTTAATGCCAGCAAGGAATTTAAGTTCAGCAAAGATAGGCTCACCTTCCTATTTTGTACTAAAGCAACTGGCAGTCATAAACTTCTCCTCCTGTGTATTGGTAAATAAAAAAAAATATCTGCACCACGCTAACATGGATGCACTGCCAGTCATTTATGAGAGCAGTAAAAATGCCTAGATGACTTGTGACGTTTTCTGAAAGTGTTTTTATTTCTTTGTGCCATCCATGAGGCAACATCTAAGAAAAAATGAAGCTGCCACCAAAGGTGATCTTGCAGCTTGGTCAGTGCCCTGACCACCCCCCAGTGGCAGAGCTGAAGTCTAGAGATGGTAAAATTCACACTGTGTTCCTCCCTAAAAGCACCACATCTAGGATTCAGCCACTTGACAGTGGAATAATAGGCACTTTCAAAAAACACTATAGTAAAAGACTTCAGAGTAAGATTTTTTCTGCTGGTGATGGGGCATCCGGTGCTCAAATAGGAGTGCAGGAGATTTAAAAAAAAAGAATGTCCGAGACAGCATTACACATTGCAGGCGAAGCTTGGGCGAATGTGACAACTACCACTATACACCACTGCTGGGTAGCTACACTCTGACCCTCTTTTCTTTCTGACTTCAGTCGGTAAGCTACAGACATGGATGACATCGCCAAAATAGCCCAGCTTGAAACAAACCTTAACCTTATTGAAAACCAAACTTAAGTATCTGAGATCATAGATGCTTGGATTACATGACGAAATGCTGCCTATGATCGATCAAATGTCTGATTCTGACATTGTGTCCTGTGTCACCGCTGCTGAAGAAGATCCTGAACCAGAAGAGAACTCCAATGAAGAGGATGCTGAGGAAGATACCATGGAGAAGCTGACAACAGTGGAGGCAGTTCAAGGTTTAGGGACAGTGTTAGCCTAGCTTGAGAGTGAGGGCACAGAGCCAATGAAAGTCATACAGCTGAGACAAATTATTTTGTATGCCAGGGACTTGCATGCTCAGAAAACATCAACTCAGCTCAAAGTTACTGATTTTTTTAAACTGCTGCAAAAGTAGTCACAACTGTTTGTTGTTTTCTTTAGTTCAGGATTTCAGTATTTTAATACAGTAAATACCTTGTACTGACATAAAATACAGTGATGGACTTGATTAAAGATTAATATGGAATAGTGCCACTAAATGATTTAAAGTCGTACAACTCACAGATGAGATTTTCCATTTTACCAACAGTATATGATTTAATATTTCATCTTTTCTGTTTTTTTTTTTAATTCATGATGTTTTATAATGAAGTAAAATAAAGAACTTGACAACTAACATCGTGATCGATTGAATGTTAACCGCATCACCGAGTAGCACTTTCTGAATGTTTCATTTTGGCGTCCCTCGATATAACCAACTTTGTACTTGCCTCCCAAAACATTTATTATATCAAGAGAAGACTGTATAATATTAAGCAACCTTTTGCATTAATATAACTCATGTCTGGGATATACTGTATCTGTCTTAATGGTGGAAATGGCGATATGAGCGCACATCATATTTGATTTTGATAGTTATCTAAATCTTCAATAACATATACAATTTTTTCATAAGATAAAGTTTCCTTCATTGTGTACCACCACTCTGTTTCAATACTTAGTCGGAGGTCCCAGCTGTTGCATGATTTGAGAATAATTATTTGAATTGCCATTGATCCCAAATATAATAACTTAATTTCTTTTGGAGTTAATTTAGTGTCCTGGATGGAATTAAATAGTAATATATCCGGTATACATAAAATTTCCTTTCCGATTAATTTTGAAAGATTTTCAGCCACCGAGTGCCACCACCTCAGCATAATTGAACATTCCCAAAACTTATGATATATAATACCTATCCCACCACAAACATGCCAGCATGATGTATCATGTGGGATTTATCCTGGCAATTGCTGTTGGTGTGATATATGCTCAGTTAATGATTTTAGGTTGAATCGACCTGTTTTTAGCAGAGATCAGGTACTTGTTAGCCCCAATACTAACTGCTTTCCAATTTAATTTTTTTATCTGCTATCCCATTTCTCTTTCCTAAGCTTGATGTTGTTTAGTTTTTTTTTAACCTATTGATCGAGTTCGTAAAGAGTAGAATTTTGTAAATTTTTAGGTTTGTAAAGTTATTAGTAGTTTCTGTTCCTTATTCACTTGTGGTGAATGGTCAGGCCCCCTAAATCCAAGTTTATTTATATAGGTTCAGATGTTCCAATATATACTGTTATAACATATAAAGTTATTAAATTCATGGTCCTCAATTATTGATTTAAATTCATGAAATAATGGGATCTTGTTATTATATAACAAGTCCGTCCATTATCATCTTCCATTTTTACACGATCCCAATGATAGATTTTGTCTCTCTTTAGAGAGAGATTCTCTGTTGCTATAATTGGAGAGTGTAACCGTGAAATATTATTTGAACCCAGGTCTTTTTTATCTTGCATTAAGTACTGATTTAAGGATTTTAACTTTTTTGAAACTGTTCCAATTGGATTTAAATAATATTTCTTCCGGCTTGGTCTTGAGATCCTCTTGATCTAAGATTCCTTGAATGATTGTAACCCCGCAATTGGGGCTAAAGGACCATTCCCATACATTAGCCAAAGTTTGTGCTTTGATATATTTTAACAGGTCAGGACAGCCGAGGCCTCCCTCTTTCACAGGTATGATTAGCTTATTCCAGGGAATCCTGCCCCCCCCCCAAAAAAAAAACATTTTGGTGAAAATTCGCTCAATGTCCTAAATCCATTTACTACTTGAGCATCCACATAATGCTTGAAATACATAAATAAAATGCGATAAAACCATCATTTTTACAACTTGTATTTGCCCCCACAATGAAATTGATAGACTAAAATGATGTTTTTGTAAATATTAAATACTCTTTAAATGTCTTGCAAGCAACAGAGATGTAAGTTTTACTCTGTACTATTGATGTTGACATAATTTAATGACCGTTGATAATGATTTGAACTATTTAATGATGTTTACACAGACCTTTGCCAGGATCGCCATTTTGATTCATAGTGCATCATGGTCATTTTTGCCCCATTTGATCTTTACCATGTAATGCACCTTGGCTTTGCCATAAAGTCTTGTATTGTGTTTGCTATGCACGTTTGCGATAAGTTTGTCAAAAAGATTGGCGATGAACTGTTCTCTCATGGCAGCTCCTATTCTTCAACTTATTTCTCTGTGTACAGAGTAAGTAAAATGGTGCAATATTTACGAAATAAACTATATTAATAGAAGAAGCTGTAAAATAATGTGTCTTGTGTTTGTTCCATCTTCATTTTTAAAATAACTTTCTGCTGGCTGCTGCCATGTGTCCACCACAGATGTCATCTGGCTGTTACAGTGCTGCCAACCAGGGCTTTGCGCTCACAAAATTTGTCGGCTGAAGCTAGACATAGAATCTGAAGGAGCTATGCAGCCCTCCACTCCTAACTGATTCTCCTTCTCCTCCACTACCAAACGTTGAACCCTTCCCCCGAAAAAAAGATGACCCAGTTGCTGTAGCAATATAACTGGCATTTCCAATGGATTTCTAACAATCTGTTTTTGTGGTTGGGTGGGATGTCAGCAATTATTTCTACATTCAGCAGCAGGTTAGAGATGGAATCAGGTAAGGGGGAGCAAGGTGCCACAATGTACTACAATGACACTTAATATATGTAATCCTCATTGACAGCTTTATACATTGTTTTGTGAAAGGTTCACTTTTCTGGTAGGGAGGGAGGGCAGCATATCACTGCAAAATGCTATGATTGTATTAAAAAAAATCTTTGTTGCTAATATACAGATTAACACCCCCTTTTTTTGTGGAGATGGGGCACAGAGGGGGGATGTTTCAGCATTCTGCATTAGTGTAGAGAAGGAATCAACAAAAGGAGGGAGAGCATCACAAAGTCATAGATACATAGACAGTGTCGGCAGATAAGGGCCTATGGCCCACCCAGTCTGCCCATTTCAGCTTGTAAGTTCAGTTTATGTTTTCCTAGAAGTCTGTTGCCCCTTACCCCTGACCTCCAGAATTCCTTTATGTCTATCCCATACATTCTTAAATCCTGTGATTGTTTCAGCCCTCACCACTTCCACTGGCAGGGTGTTCCACTTGTCCACCACCCGTTCTTTGAAGAAATTCTTCCTCATGTTTCCTCTGAATCATCCTCCCTCCAACTTCATCCCATGCCCTCTAGTCCTGGAACATCTTTTTCACTTAAAAATAGTGTATTCCTGCACCCTGTTCCTCCCTGTAAGATACTTGTATGTCTCTATTATATCCCCTCTCTCCCTCCTCTCCTCCAGGGAGTACATGTTCAGTTCCTTCAACCTGTCATTTGATGGGGTCTCACCAACTGCCTGTACAGAAGGATAACAACTTCCTGTTTTCTACTTGTGTTGCCTCTCCCTATGCATCCCAGAATCCCCCAGCCCTCCTTACTGCCTTCTCACATAAAGTATGTATTTTTCCTGCATGCTTCTACCTATAAGTGCTGGAGGATTAACAGGCTGTTTCTTATTTATTTGACGGATCCTAGAGAGCAACTGAAAAAGTTGCATAAGCTGACATGAATTGCAGCTTGGAAGCAAATGCTGATGTCCCACCCAACCACAAAAACAAAATATTTGAAATCTATCAGAAAAGCTAACTAAAGTGCAGCAGTTGGGTCAACATTTTTTTTCCATATTTTGGGGTTGTTTGTCATCATTAGGCGGCAGCAGTGGAGGGAGGGACTTAGCCTTGGGAAGAGGGCCGCATAAATGAACAGCACTGTACATGGTAAAGAAAGTCACTGAAATACAGTAAACAATCTTACATGGGCATGATCTTAGAATGAAATGCAAATACAATGAAATTCATATATAACTGGCTTTCCTATAAACTGTAAGAAACCCAGATTCCAACATTTGTTTTACCCACCGGCTGAATAGGAGCGAGTACATATCAATGACAACAGACATACACAGGTGCATTTTGGAAAGCAGGCAGACAAAACAAACATGTCAGATAGCTAATTAAGTCATGCAAATTAATATAGATATTTTGTTGTAAACTCATTATTTATATTATGTAAAAAGAAACACTTTAATGGAACACTACCAGAATAAAGAACGAGTCAGACAATCTGGTTTGTGAATACAGTTTATTTTTTCCCCCCTCACTGCCCCTGGCTGCTCCCCTTCTGACTGGCCCCCCCAGCCTGATCACTCCAGTTTCCCTTGGACTTACCTTCACCTGCGCCCTCTGCTGCAGGGCTATGGCAGTGCCCAGCCACTGGATGCAGAGCCTGCAGAGCGTTGGTCATCACCCACAGACCCAGGGTTTTTCTCCATTTTCTCCTTTCCTAGTCCTGTGTCCCCAGTTGCCAACTTCGTGCACACACGGCGTGAAGGTATGATTGCCAAGACACCCAATGATAGCCCCTTGCCCCCCACCTGGCCTAGCGCCACTTCCCCCGATGGCTTGGCACTGCCACCAAGCCTCCACTCAGAGGCAGCCAAGAGCCAAGGAGAAGTTGTCTCCCTTCCTGGAAGAAGACAGCTGCCTGACAGCTGCTCATCCAAGCTCCCTAACTCCCCCCCTCGGCCAACCCCTGGTGGCCCAGGCTTGCTTCCCGAACTCATGGTGCAAGGGGTCGGGTGTCCAGCACCTCAACCCTCAGTGCCACCCAGCCAGCCAATGTGGTTTATTTTTGAAAAACATTTTTTCCTCTGCTGCTTTAAACTGTTGTTTCATGTCTCTCATTGCATGTGTTGTAGCAATTCAAAGTCCCTTGTTGTATTGCAGCATTAAGTTAAAGTCCCCCGTTACATGCACATCCATAGTTTTATGTCCCCAGTGACATGTGCAGCTCTAGGGTTATGTCCCCTGTTAATTGCACCTCTTTATAGATGCTCTTTATCAGGACCATGTAAGCATCCAGGAAGTTAACCTGCACTGTAATACATTTTTATTAGGTGAGTCACAGCATTAAAAAAATGCTTAAAATAATTGGTAAATTATATATTTTAAAAATTGACTCTAATCTAATACTTTGGTAGCCCTTTTTCTTGCTTAGACCCAAAATGTGTATGTACCTTAAAGGAAAACTGTCATAATCTGAATCTACTCTCCAAAGTTTTGCCTCCTCGATGTAGTTAAGCCAAACATTTTTTAAGTGTTTTAATTTACTTACCCTTTAAACTCTGGACTAGGCAACATGGCGGACGCTGCACGGTGCCACACTGCTGGCTTCAATACAATACAAGTGAGCGTGGGCTCCACACTTTTACACGAGATGGCATCGCGCAGCTTCGCTATGTTGTCTAATCCCGGAGTTTACAACAAGAAATGAAAGTAAGTTAAAACAACACTAAAAATGTTTTGGCTTGCGAAAAGCGTTATCTGGGGGGGGGGGGTAAGGCTTTGGGGTGGGGAGATTCAGATTATGACACTTTTTATTTAATCCCTTTACATACATTTACTTCATAAGGTATTTCAAACTTAAATGAATGGATTTGAGTAAGCATCTACACTTCTTGGGTTATACAGTACAGGCCATAATCACTCATTTATGAGCCACAATTTTGTGACTGCATACATAATGCTTTATTATGTATGCAGTTGGGTTAAACTGTTTTCTTTCTTTCTTTCTTTCTTTCTTTCTTTCTTTCTTTCTTTCTTTCTTTTTCTTTCTCTTCTCTCTCTCTCTCTTCTTTCTTTCTTTCTTTCTTCTTAACCCAACAGTTGGAAACTTGTAACTGTTGAACATTAAAACTATATATAAAAGCAAAACTTATGTGTGTCTCATTCTTTGTTTATGTTTTCCTAACTAGAGTTTATCTCCTTTCTACCCTGCTTCCACAATTCCAAAATCTTTTCATCAGTACTTTTAACCCTGTAGGGTGCATTGAGGCTGAATAACTGACTAATAGAACCCCTGATTATCTCAGATCACAATAGTGTCCGTTACAATGTAATTTTGGATTCAGCTATTAGAAGGTATAACAGCTGGAGATTTAATAATTTATTATCAGATGTACCTCTTGTACAAAAAATAAAAACAGCTACGCAACACTCTGTGACTGACAATATGGTAAATCAAGATAATATAATTGATATGTGGGATGCACTCAAAATCACAATTAGAGGAGCAATAATTTCTGAGGAATCCTGGAAAATAAAAAGAGAAAATTAATGTTAAGGGAAGTTGAAGAACAACTTAAATTATTGGAACTGGCAGTAAAAATGGAGATACAACTAAGTCACAAGAATATTCTAAGTTTAAGAAACTAATTGATTCAACAGAAATTTTTCAGGTTAAACAAAATTGAGCCAAAAGTAACCATTATTGGAAAATTGTGAATTGCCTGGTACATGAATTCATGCTCAGAAAAAAAAATCTGAAATAACTTTCATTAAAAATTATTCGGACAAGTTTTGTCCAAACAAGGCAAAATTACAGAGGGATTTTTATCTTTTTCCCAAGCTATATACTTCTGAGTGTAACCCTTCACTGCCTTAGAAATAACCAAGACTTTGTACACTATGTCAAAGGGTAAATGCCATGGTTTAGATGGTTACACATTGGAGCTCTATCTTGCTATAGAATCGGTAATAGTACTTGTGTCTAGATAAGGCCATACCTTGGTGTTTTGATCATGTTTTATATAATTTTTATGTGAGCAATGCATCAGAGAATGCCATAGTGGCCAGTGTAAGTGCAAGGGATCATGGGTATAAGTATATGAGTCCTGTAGAATGAAGTGAGTTTCTTGTTACTGGGCAGGAAAACTGTTTACTACTAGCTAGGGCTAGAATTAATTAAATTATTTAAAAGGAGACAAAAGAAATAATTAAGTAGAGCTGGTATGCAGGCAGGTCCATTTGTGTCTGAATAGACCATGGTATCCCCAGGAGACCGAATGTTTGGACCCCCTTTGTTTTGAGAGATCTACAGGGACTTAAGCTTGTTACCAACTGAATGGGCTACCATTTAAGTAAACAACTGTATTGAGTGCAGTTTAACTACAGCTATCTCCCAGCAGGGAGGCTATACTGTTCCCCTAGGATTCTGGTTTCAACTGGTTGACCTCTGAGGTTTTTTTTCTTATAGTCAGAACTGCATATCTGTGTTTATAATAAAATACTAAAATCTGATTGGTTGGGTAACCACAGAAACAGAATGCTAGCCAGTCACAGTGCCAGACACTATCCACTAGACCTGCCTTTTGAAACCCTTTAAAACTAGGATGCAGAGGGGTATCTGAGCCTTCAGCTTTTGCCTTTTTGCTTGAAGCCTTTCACCATTGTTGCATTTGGGACCCTCCCTACCTGCTTGATGAGAGAGTAGAGACAAATTTATTTTCAAGAACATTCTCCTAGATCACCAGAGCCAAGATCTCAACTATCACACTTTTAAGGACACTTTGCACTTTCAAACTTCAGCAACTAAGGACTCAAGGTAGAACTTTAATCTCCGAGTTTCAAAGTGAAAGTTTTTATGTATACTTTCCTTTTTATTTTCAATATCCTGTAACCAATGTCTAAAATGATTTGTCTTTATGTTATTTACTGTTTTCTTATTAATTTAATTAGTAAAGCCTTTGGCTTATTTTAAAAATAATTCTGCCTATGTCATTTGTGTATGCTGCCTTGGTAAAAGTTGTTCAAATGATACCACGCCTGTGTGACTGTTTTAAGGCAAAACACTACAAAAAGTGAAGTATAACTAGGGACTTCGTGAAGAATGGAGGGGAGGAAATATGAAGGGTCTCAAGAGGAGCCTGTGGGGATTTGAACCAAGTTCTGCATTTCTGGGAAAAGACACACAATAGGGTGTATAGGGCTCCCCCCAAAGCCTATACACACCTGTGGCTTTCTGGGTTTGTTGTGCTGTGGAGGAGAGGGTTCTACCCCAGGAATACAAACTCAAGATTGTATTTGTATCCCCTCAGATGGATAGAGGGTACCCTGGGATTCTCTGGTGCACGTTTAGTTGTGAAACAGCGAGCGTGCTAGAAGGATGGAGAAAGGGTATCCTTGACCCCCCATCACTGGAGGGATTCATTGAGATGCATAGAGAAATCCCACCCCACGAGAGTGGGCTGGTGACAGTACCATTGCTTGAAACCTTATATACTCAAATACAAGCCACACATAAACTTCCAGACTCCTTTTATCAAGCATATATTTCACTTACACCAAAAAGTGGTAAAGATCAGAGAGTAAAGTATAAAACTATAGACCAGTGGCTATATTAACTATCAATTATAGAATCTATACTAAGACCTTGAATAATAGGTTATTACCAATTTTTAGTAATATTATATATACAGATCAGTCTGAATTTGTACCGAACAGGTCTATCCAAACAGGTTTTTGTAGGATCCAATTTATTATTGAATTCTTTTAGCAATATACTGTAAGAGTACCAGCTGTTTTTTTGTCTTTAAATTCCAGTCAGGCTTTCGACATGTTAGAACGGAGATACTTGTTTGGGGCCATGAAAGTATTTGGTTTTCTAGATGTTTTTATATATTATATAATAAACATTTACAGAAAACCAATGGCAAAAGTAAAAGTTAATAAAACCTTTTACTGATTTTTTTTTTTTGTACTTCAACAGGGAGTAAGACGAGGATGTCCCCTTTCTCCTTCCTTGTTTGGTATTGGACTAGAGGAACTTCTACTTTGTGAAATTGGAGCACATAGAGTAAAAGGGATCAAAGTGGCTTCACATGAAGTAAAAATTGATGCATACACAGACAACATACTACTACTGTTACAAGATCCAGAAAAGAGCTTGAAAGAGTTAGAAAATATAATGAACATATTTTCATTAGTAGCAGGGTAAAAGGTGAAAGAGGTAAAATCAGAAATGATCACCTTTGGCTCTGTTCAGTCAGATAATCTAAAAAAAAGTTAACGCCACTCTACAGAAGAATGGTATGAAATATTTGGGGATTGACGTTACAAATCTGGAAGGATTCTATATTTTAAATCACTGTAAGTTGCTTATTTCCTTAAAAGATAAACTTCTGGGGTGGAGTAAAATAAAATTCCTCTGTCCTTGTTTTGCATGTGGGGGGAGGATTCTGATTATCAAGAGGTTGGCAATCACTTTTCTATCTTACAGACTACAAAATGAAAATTACATACTTACCGTAATTCTTGATCTTCTAGGAATATCTTCACCATTTGTTCACACTAATGGGTCTTGGAAGGGAGGCACTAGGACCCAGCAGGAGTCAAAACTTTCAAGGGGCAGGTGTCAAGGCAAGCAGTCTAGATGCATGGTGATACGGTGGCACTAGGCTTACGCGACACCAGTCCCCAACTGCCTCAGTTCCTTTTTTGTCAAGGGGGTGCAGTATAACCTAACTATTGGTCATGCACTTATGCTAAGTGCATAAGGAGTTCTGATGACCTGTGCTAGAGTGCTCACTATGAGAGTAATATAGTGTCTTCACAGTTCAAGCTTTGAACATTGGATAAAACCAAGAAGATACTGGAGTGAGCTTGGGGGATGGCAGGGTGGGCGTTTGAATAAATGGTGAAGATATTCCTAGAAGATCTAGAATTAACGTAAGTACATCATTTCCATATCTTTCAGGAATGTAGCTTCACCATTTATTCACACTAATGGGTCAAAGTACCAAGCTGAGATAGAACCCTGTGGTAGGAGTGAAGAGCTCACTTAGGACCGAAGTTCATTCAGGACATTCCTGCCAAGTGGCATACTGCCTGGCAGTGACATGCAGGGCGTAGTGTGTAACTAAAATGTGCACTGTGATCCCAGTTACAGCTTTGCAAAGCATCAACAGGCACAGAATGAACCTCTGCTAGAGACGTGACAACTGCAATTGTGAAGTTGGCGCATACTTGACCTTTCAGTATGACCTATTCCATGGCATGGCAGAGGTGTAGACAGCTCACAACCCAGGCAGAATGTGCTTGAGTGGAGCAGGCTGACTCTTTCGACTGAAAACAAAGGAGACCAAAAACTGAGTTGATTGAAATCCTAGTTCTGTGCAGGTGGGAAGTGAGGACCCCTTAGACATTCAGAGAATGGGGAGAGTGTATTCTCTGACATTCTGGAAGCTGGCAAATAGGTGGGCAGCACAGTGGAAGATTCAGAGAGAACTCCAGTGCCACTTAGGAATGAACTTATCGAGTGTGGATTACTACCTTCTCCCTGTGGGAAACAGTATAAACGTGACTCTGTGATCAAGAGATGATTTCAGACAATCTTCAAGCAGAAGAGATGGCCACTAGAAGCTGCTGTCCAAGTAGAAACTTAGTTCACAAGTCGCAAAAGGCTCAAAGGTCTTGTGGTGAGCATATCTAGCACAAGGTTGATATCCAGGCAACCACCAGCTTCTGGAGAGGGGCCTTGTGTGTAAAAATGCCCTGAGTATTGCTGGGATGGAGTAGAAGACCCCAAGACAACATGTCCAACCTGAGAGGAAGGATCCTCTGTTGGCTGAGTGAAAGCCTGATTAACAGAGAAACCATATCTGCTGAGGTCACAGGGTACAATCAAGTGTGTTTGGCAGAGCGTACCCGCCAATGTGTACTAGACACCTGGCAAACAATTTGCCTGGAGTAAGATCCTTTGCTTCAGGCCCCCTCTCCACACTCTAATAGTTTCTCAGGAAACGAGGTAAGAGAGTGCTGTTTGCTTGCTTGCTTGTGTAATGCAAGGCAGAATGTCATCCATTTGGAAAAAGACTGATCTTCCTAGACATAAATTCTCCACCACTCATTCACACTAATGGGACTATGCCGGAGGCACTAGGACCCAAGCGGGAGCCAAAAATCTTCAGGAGGGCCAGCGCCGTGGTAGGACCGCACATGTGCGGTTCAGTGAGACTGGCTTGCGCCATGTAGGCTATCCCGGCGTCGACCCTCCAACCTCCTCAGTTCCTTTTTCCCCACCATCGAGTGCACTACAGTGACAATGTCACTCACCTACTCGGAGTCAAATCTTCACATCCATACAACAGCAGCATAGTCACTCAGTATTTGTTTAGTTGTAGTATATTCTTTATTTGTTTATCTAAAAAAAAAAAGTTTTTTCATACAAAGAACAGAGAAGTCTTCTTCAGCCTGCCTTCAACGGAGTCGACCATGAATGGGGCTGGTGATGCTAGGGAGACTTCACATGAAAATTGTTCCAGTAGCAGGGCTGGGTCTGGTCCACCACCCTCTATGGAGGGGGGGTCTGACTACAGGCAGTCCGGTGCTCAGGAAGAAAGGCAGTCCTCCCAAAGGCACAAAAAGAAGTAGGCCCATTCCAAATCTTCATCAGGGACCCAGCACCATTTGTCCTTGAGTTCTTCTTGGTCCCACTGGTCGAAGAAGAAGTGGTAGTGCTCGAGGTCACCCTCTGGTACAACTGCACGGAGGTCACTGGTAGCAGGGGACAGGTGGCCAACCCTGTCTCCGTTGGAGTCACCTGTGGCCTTGATTCCTGGTGGCCATCATCTTTGACTCCAGAGTCCTTCTCCGCCCCCTGTGGGGTCCTCCGGTGAGCAGTTTCATCATTGGGCCGCTGTTATGGAGCAGTGGGTTCGGCGGTTGTCCCGAATTCCCAGACCTGTAGAGCCGACCTCAGGACCTTCGGGCCTGGAGGATTTGGACCCACGGGCAGGGTGGTTGGGTCAGCCTAGTCATGCAACCCCTTCTTCGGTGCCGTTGATGCCATGCTCTTGTGCTCACCTCCCACCACATGGCTGCAGCGCAGGGGCCAGCACAGGTACTACCTTCTCCTACTCATATTTTCAGATCTTCAGCCTTGGGTGCCCCAGGGTTGGGGTCCCTGGTTGCTCGCCTGGCACCGCTTGCTGCACCGCCTTCGACTCCAATTTTGGTGGTGCCGCGTTCTTTGCAGTTTATACACCAGTGCTGCTGCTGGTACTGGCGCTTCTCAACTCTAATTCAAGGAGCACCTCTTGCTCTCTTTCCTCCCTTTCCTCTATATACTATCCCTCCTGGGCTAGTAGGAGATGATGTTGAGCCTGATCCTGATCTGCGATTAGGAGACTACTTGTATGGAGACTCTGCCTTCGGAGTGGAAAGTAAGCCCTCTACTTCAGCAGAGCTTTTGCTTGAGGACCTATCCTTTAAGTTACTCCTGAAGAATATGAATTCCATCCTTTCTCTCCAGACTGCTGAGGTGGATCCTGGGAAGCTGTTGCGCCTTCAATATCTGCATGTCCTGGAAATCCCGGTGGAATTGACAGCTCCAATTATGGACTTCGGGGTTCACAAATGATGCTCAACAGAGTGTCATGAATTTTCCTTTTTATGGAGTTTATTTGTTTGGCCTACATGTGGAGCAGGCACTGGAGGCCACTCAGAAAACTAGGACTGCTAGTAAGATGGCCAGACAGCCCTGCTGCCCCTCAATGGGGCAGAAACCACTGGCAGTTTCATAACCATCAGTCCTTTCATGATAAAGGGAGAGGGGGTTTCAACAAGAACCAAGCCCCCACAGCCACAAAAAAAAATGCAGCAGAAGGCACAGGGCCCAAAAACGCCTAGTGCCACCATCTGAAAGTCTTGCCCAGGTCCCACCTCAGCTGTCCGAGGGGGACTCTTCTTTGGCAGTAGGGGGAGCATCTAACTCAGTTTTAAAATCAGTGGAAGTCAGTCTCAATGGACAAATTGGTCCTCAGGATAACTCGCGAGGGTTACAATGAATTTTTCAGATACCCCCTCTGAATCATCCACCCAAATGACAGCCCAAACTGTCTATCACTCAGTCAGACCTCCTTGCTTCTGAGATTCAGGGCCTTCTGAGCAACAGGGCAGTAGAAATAGTTCCGCAGGAGGAACGGGACACAAGTTTCTACTCACATTACTTCCTAGTTCCAAAGAAAACAGGTGGTATGCACCCTATTCTAGACCCAAGGAAACTAAACAAATTCCTCTTCAAAGAGAAATTTAAAATGATATCACTCGGTACGCTTCTACCTCTGATTCATCAAAATGATTGGCTGGCCTCCCTGGATATGCAGGACACCTACCAACATGTTCCCATGCATCCAAGTCACCACAAGTATCTCTGATTTATGGCTCTGGGTCAGCACTACCAATTCAGAGTCCTGCCCTTTGGGCTGTCTTTGGTGCCTCAAGTCTTTACAAAGTGCTTTGCAGTACTTGCAGCGCATCTCAGGAAACTTAGGATTCAAGTATTTCCATATCTGGATGACTGGCTCCTAGCAAGCTCCTTCAGACAAGGGACACAGGAAGTGGTGGCCACAGCTTCCAGGTTCGTCACATCCATGGGAGTTCTGTTGAATCTGGAAAAATCACAGCTATAGCCCTCCCAACAACTCCTCTTTATAGAAGCTCTCTTAGACAACTCCAGGGCAAGGGCCTTCTTTCCTGAGGACAGGAGAAATGATATCCTCCAGATGGCTCACTTCATCAAGGAGAACAACTCAGTTCAAGCTCTCTCAATGCAGTGGATGCTGGGTCTCATGGCATCATTGGTGTTCATAGTACCTCTGGCTTGCTTACACATGAGAACCACTCAATGGATGCTCAGTACTCAGTGGTCCCTGACCACACATCCATAGTCCTTTCGCATCAAGCTGATGGAACCCCTAAGGAGGTCACTCACCTGGTGGACTCAGGGAGACAACCTTCCTCAAGAATTTCCCTTTGCCCCACTGGAGACTCAGATCAGCTTCACCACAGATGCATCTTTAATTGGCTGGGGAGCTCACTGTCAAGATCTCCACACCCAGGGACTCTGGAATCAGGAGTCTCAACCACATATAAATTTCCTGAAAATGAGAGCTGTTCTGTATGCTGTCCGAGCCCTGAAGGATATCCGCTGTCACAAAGTAATTCTCCTTCAGACGGACAACAAGGCAGTGATGTACTACAACAAGCAGGGTGGAGCACACTCTTACCATCTGTGCAGGGAAGCAATGAGAATGTGGGAATGGTGCCTAGAGCATGAAGCCCTGATCCAGGCAGTCTACTTGCCAGGAGTCCAGAACGACCTAGCGGGTCACCTCAGCAGAACGGAGGCATAGCCACATGAGTGATCTCTTGACTCAAACATCGTGCAATCACTCTTCAAAGAGTGGGGCACACCAGACCTGGACCTTTTCTACTCTGCTCCAGAAATCCTGAACCTGGCACTTTCTGTCAGGATGCATTCAGACTGCGCTGGACAAGATGCTTTCTGTACGTATTTCCTCCTCTTCCCTTAATTCAGAGGGTACTGCTCAAGCTGAAAGCACAAGTGGGGAGAATGATTCTCATCACCCCATACTGGCCTCGACAGATTTGTTTTCCATTAATCAGCAGGTTATCGGAAGCTCCACCGAGACAACTACCACTTTAAATGGACCTTCTAACCCAGGGCCCAGTGGTCCATCCCAACCTGAGGTCTCTTCATCTCCACGCTTGGTGCCTGAGGGGATAGAAGTAGGTAGATTTAATGTCTCCCGCAGAGTCTCAGACATTCTCCTAGCAGCCCGCAAGCCAGCCACTAGGAAGACTTACACAGCAAAGTGAAAACGATTCTTCATCTGTTGTGCAAAATCCTCCATGGACCCCTTCTCTTGCCCATCAAACAAAATCTTAGCGTATCTGCTAGATCTGTCAAATTCAGGGCTACAATACTCAATGGTTAAAGTACACCTATGTACGATTTCAGCTTACCACGAGTCTCTCCACAACATGTCAGTGGCTCAGCTGCCGTTGGTTAAGAGGTTCCTTAAGGGTATCCTCCACACTAAGTCACCAGTCAGAAGACCAGTAGCCGCTTGGGATATAAACCTTGTGCTAGACATGCTTACTCAAACCTTTTGAACCTCTAGCAACTTGCGAGTTGAAGTTCTTGACATGGAAGGCTGCCTTCCTTGTAGCTATTACTTCCACTCGCAGAGTGTCCGAAATACATGCTCTGGTCACGGATCCTCTGTACACAGTATTTCACTAGGACAAGGTGGTTCTCAGGACCCACCCTAAATTTCTTCCAAAAGTAGTCTCGGAATTTCATCTGAACCAGCCCTTGGTATTTCTGACCTACTTTGCTAACTTTCAGAATGAAGGAGTATGTACCCTACGTTCTCTGGCTGTGAAATGAGTTTTGCAATTCTACATTGACAGGGTAAAAGAGATCCACAAATCCAAGCAACTCTGTCTCATTCAGCATGGCCCAGCTGGGTCAGCCTGTTTCCATCAGGTGTATTTCAGCATGGCTGGTAGCATGTCTCCACCATTTTTATTCAATGGCGCGGGTCAAGCTGGAAGGCAGGGTCTACACCCACTCTACCAGAGCAGTCGTGGCATCTCTGGCAGAAACACGAAACATGCCGATTGCAGACATCTGCAGTGTGGCTACTTGGAGCTCTGTGCACACCTTTGTAAAGCACTACACTCTGGATGCCCATGCCAGACAGCATCTGTCCTTTGGCAGGACAATCCTCAATAGACTTCTACCCTGAGTGAGCTCTTTTCTCTCCTGCTGCCCTTCTTGGGGGATTATTTTGGCTCAGTACTCTCCCATTAGTGTGAATGAGTGGTGGAGATTTTATGTCCAGGAAGCTATGTAAATTACATACCTACCGTAATTCTTGATCTTCTTGGAGGAAGTCTCCTCCATCCCCCCGAGCTCATCTGTCTTGTTTGGTCTTCACTAACTCATTGACTGGGCTGTGAGGACACTGTTGTAGGGACCCTTCTTACATGGGTCATATGGACTATCTTATGTCCTACATAGGTTAGTTTCACTAAGTTAGTTTATGCTGCACCTCCTTGGTAAAAAAGGTACTGAGGTGGTTGGAGGGTCAATGCCGAGATAGCCTACATGGCATGAGCCACTCTCACAGTGCCGAACATGCGCAGTCCTACCCCGGCCCTCTGGAAGATTTTTGGCTCCCGCTCGGGTCCTAGTGCCTCCTGAGTAGTCCTATTAGTGTGAATGAGTGGTGGAGACTTTGTCCAAGAAGATCAGGTATTGCAGTAAATACATAATTTACATTTTTGTAGCTACTGTGATCCAGCAGGGCTGTCATGCTACACAAAAACAGTTCACATGTGCAACTTACTGAAGTCGAGATGACACTGACAGACAGGTTCCAGACACCTTGTGATTGAAGCACTGACAGTGGGCTACTCAACAGGGGGGTTTCCAGAAGAGTGAGTTGCCCAGGGTTCTGGATGGGAGAAATGAAACAGAGGAGGAGATTGTTCTCCTCTGACTAGCAAGAGAGTGAACAAACAAGAAGCTTGATCAGCTGCCACAAGGCCCAGCATGGCTTGCACGGAGTGGGCATAAACAGAGTTGCTGTCCAAAAAGTAGCATGCTATATGCAGGATTATCTGTATATTGCTCTCAAAGGAAGGCTAGGCACTGACGGTATCCTGGAAAGCTCCAAGGAACAACAGCTACTGCGAGGGTCAGAGCAGAGACTTCTAGATTGAGTAGAACTCCAAGAAGGGAGGGAAACGAGAGGCCATGACTACAGCTTTGTGACTGGATGAAGTGGCAATCAGCCAACTGTCTGAGCAAGGGTAACTTGGAGTCCTAATATGTCAGATGTGCTGTGAGAGCACATGGGACAGTAGCTAGAAGCTTGTATATCCAGGCAGCTAACTAATCCTGGAAAAATAAAGGAACTGGTAATTGCTTGGATGCAATCAGATAGATATAAGACAGTCAACAGAATCCCCCTCCCCTTTTTTTTTATTTTAAACCTTGTGCCAGAGTAAGGTGTGCTCCAAAGGGACAGAAGAAAATACCCTTGGAGCTAGCAAGCACAAGAGCATGCAGTGAAGCACAGCAGAAGTACCTGGGTCTGAAGAGTCCCCTGGAAAAGTAATTAATGCCACCCTCAGAAGAGATGATGAGGAGGGTGGGGGTGACTTACTTTCCACCATATCCCATCAGGGGGGAGAGGAGTAGGGGGTTACCCAAAACTCAGAACCTCTGGCGTCATCTGGGGGCCACACACAACACCATAGAGGGTGCCAAGATGTCACTAGAGACAGTGCCGGCCCCAGCACTGGACCATGTGCCAGAACTGACGCCGGGCCAACACAGCACCGGGCCAGACCCGGTGCCAGCCCAACATGGCACTGGGCCAGACACTACACTGGCCCAAACATAGCACTGGCTCAAAGCCTGGCCCCTTGCCACACACTAGAGGCACCGAACCAGCACCAAGGAGGACAGCGAGAGAGTGAGAATCTCTGGCACCAGGGAAACACCAAAGAGTCAAACCAGCACTAGAACCAGGGCTAGGGAGGCACCATGCCAGGCCAAAAGGCTGAACTCGGTACCAGTGCTAGCCCCAGAGTGCCAAAAACCCAGCATCACTGAGGTGACCAGAGCGGTACCCAGCCAGTCCTACCAAGTGACACAAGGTAGGGGTGCAGCCAGCGGGGCAGGAGTCGGCAGCATGGCCACCAGCAAGAGCAGAAGGCCATTGCCGGATCCAAATGCTCTACCTGGCTATGGGGGTCTTGCCCAGGGTTTGGTGCCACCAACCTATGAGGGCCATGGACCAGATTATCAGCAGTGACACCCCAGCCTGATGCTATACCCAATGCTCTGAAGAGCTGCCCATGGAAGACTGCCCACTGGGGACCCCCTAGGACAGAGGGGAGACCCCAGGCTTGAGATCTCTGTGTCCTGGCACCAAGGCCCATGGCAACGTGGACTGTGCAGAAAGGCCATGGCCCCAGGAACCGAGTGTCTTGTGGAAGGCTTCCCATAGGATGACCTTGAGTGGTACCATTTCTTTCACCCCCTGAAGGGCAAGAGGAAGAACTCGAGGCTGAGCGGTGCTGAGAACTCAACTGAAATCAGAAACCATCCCACTCCTTTGTGCTCCGGAGTACTGCCCTTCCCTTGAGCACAAGACTGCCTGTGGTCAGAACCCTTCCCTTGCGGGAAAGTGGACTAGATGGCCTCTGCTGCCGGAGCAACCTGCCAACCATGGTGCCAGGTCAAACACAGCACTAGGCCCAGAATGGCAATAGGTCCAACACGGCACCAGGCCCAACATGGCACCTAGTTAATACAGCGCCAGGCCAAAGATGGTGCTGGGCCAAAAGCCGGTGAGACTCCCTACCGTGATTCTGTAAAGATGTCATGATGAGGCTCAGCAGGGCTGAGAGAAACTGACAGAAATGTTGTCATAAAATCACTAAACTGATACAAAAATAATAAATTCTAGGCTTAAACAACTAAAACGAACTGAAGCAGCTGTCATATAGACATGAAGTTCTGATTCCTGAAGGCAAGCGATGTCATCACTGAAGAGCACTTGATGGTGGGAAAACAGGAACCGAGGTGGTTTGGGGCTGGTGCTGAAAAAAGCCTAGTGTCGTGAGCCACTCTCGCGGCACCATGCATGCGCACCACTTGCCTCGATGCCGGCCCCCTCAAAAGTTTTGACTCCTGCAGGGTCCTATTGCCTTTGGACTAAGACCCATTAGTGTGAATAAATGATGAGGATACATTCCTGGAAGACCTGTAATTACACCTATTCGCTTTAACTGGTATAAAAAATTAATAACATGTTCCAGAAGTTTATCTGGAATTATAAACAACCCAGGATAGCCTGGTAAAGACTGTATGCCCAAAGAACAGGGTGGTATGGCATGCCCTGATAGAGAAGCCCATTATGTGGCCTACATAATTAAATTAGCAATTAGGTGGGCATATACTGACAAGGACAACATTAATTTGGAGGTAGAACATTCAATATTGAGGGAGATGACATTAGAGACAATTGAAATAAAATAAAAAATCACTGCCAGTAGACTTAGTAAATCAGGAAGTGTTATAATTAAAATGTATGTCATATAATCAGCAAATTCACAAATAAAACCAATTGGGCAACTAATATATCACTGATGAATGATATATGGAACAACCCCAACTTCAGATTAAATGGGAAGATGCTTAATAGAAAATCCTGAGGGAAAAATGGATTAAAAATGGCAATATCTTTATGGAAAAGGTACTTTGCTGAGTTGGGAAACATTTAAAACCAAATTCAACTTACATAACCATCAGATGTTCTATTTTAATCAGATAGGTAGCCTGTATAAAAAAGATAACAATCATTAGGAGAGAGCTCCGAACCATAAAAAGCTGGAAAGGGAATTGCAGACTGTTTTCAACAATAAGACAAAAAAAAACTTTTTCATGGATAATTAATCTGTTGCATAGACCAGTTGTTACGATCCGTAAGGGGATTATTCAGAAATGGGAAGAGGACCTAAACTGTTCATTTACAGAACAACAGTGGTCATTGGCCTGTACTTTGATTCAGAAATATGAATTTTCTAGAGACAGAACTATTTAGTATAAGATCTTCAATACAGCGTATATTTCCCCATACAGGCTAAATAAAATTAATTTGGCTGCATGTTGGCACTGTGGTTTCCCCATGGCAGACATATTCCATTTACTCTGGGAATGTTTATTCAAACAACATGAAGTCTTGCTGTATTCTGACTATATGCAGTTAACCCCAGCACTTGAACTGCTCCGGAGAGTAAAGGATTAACTCTATGCCAAGGCATAGAACGTTGACGCTCGAGCTCAGTTTTCACACCTCTGTCTGTGTTACTCTGAAATGTAACCGTCAGATTTCTTACTCCGCCTAACTATGAAGTCACTCCGGAGATCCCTCCTGCGCTTCAGTTTGGTACAAATTTGAAACAGTCGGTTTATTCAACCACTTTCTTATTTTTTCGGTATTCTTACCTCTGTCATGGTACAGTAAGTGGTAGTTTAGTAGGTAGTGTTGTTTTGTGATAGAAATTGTTTTTTTTTCAGTTCTTTCCTGGTCGGTCCGGTTGGGAACCGAAATCTATTACTGTTTATTTTCTGTGTATTTTCTGCAATTCTTTAGTGGTTTCCAGTACTTTTTGGTTCCTAAAAAAATCTGTTATTTTATAGGATTTTTTTAACCGACCCGTGACACGGTTGGAACCGATAAGTGTGTGTTACCTGGCTTAACTCTGTGAAGGGTAACTTTTTGAATCTTGCATGTCTAAGAAACCCAAAAAGAAAACCGGTCCCACTGGATTTCAGCACTGTACCGAGTGTGGGGAGGACTTTGCTAAGGCTGATCCCCACCTTATCTGTGTATTGTCTTGGGTTTGACCACCTCAAGGAAGACTGACAAATTTGTAAAAACTTTCCCAAATCTTCTTTGGAAAAATGTTTAAGTAGGCTAAAGCAAAGGGAGGCCAAGAAGTCTGCTGACCCGGATGGCCAGCCCGGTTTGGTTCCCACCAAACCTGAAGAGGTGCACACTGACCTGGATGATACCTCTTCGGGCAAAAGGAGAACCGACTCTGCGGAGTCAGTTCCATCAAAAAGAAAATGCAAGTCAGCCGGTTTGGATCCTACTCCCCATGCTCCGACCACTGAAGAAATGGCAAAAGCAATTACAATTGTCCAGTCACTTTGCCCAGTTCTGACTGAACCGACATCGGTTCAAAGGCAATCAGTTCGGTTGGAAATAGTTGCTTCTGATATAGATCCTGAAGCATTCTATGAGGGTGATTGGGAGGAGGAAGAAGATTATGACGAAGGTGAATTTGAAGGCCTAGATGAGCCAGTAGAACCTGGCATTGCCCCAAACAGGCCTTCCAATGTTTCTCCTCCCAGGCTTCCTGAGTCCACTTCCCATTTCTTGTTTTACAAGAAAGTGGCTGAGACTCTTCAGCTTCCTATGGAAGAGGCTGATCAGGATCAGGAGGAGCCTGATTATGTGGAGATGATGGATGTTCCAGAGTCAGAGTGTCTATCCCTTTACATAAATCCCTGGGGAAACAGACACAAAAAAATATGCAGTTTCCCACGTCCATCCCTCCTGTGGATAAAAGAATGGACAGGAGGTATGGTTTATCAGGTCTTGGTATGGAATTCCTTTCAACTCATTGCAGCAATGTTGGGGTAGTGTAAGCTGCAGCCTGTGACAAGCCTAACATCCCCCTGGCATCTCACCCCCCATATAAGGATTCCAGGAAAGTGGATGCCATGGCAAAGAAACAGTAATTACATAGATACATAGATACATAGACAGTGTCGGCAGATAAGGACCTATGGCCCACCCAGTCTGCCCATTTGAGCTTGTAAGTTCAGTTTATGTTTTCCTAGAAGTCTGTTGCCCCTTACCCCTGACCTCCAGAATTCCTTTATGTCTATCCCATGCATTCTTAAATCCCGTGATTGTTTCAGCCCCCACCACTTCCTCTGGCAGGGTGTTCCACTTGTCCACCACCCGTTCTGTGAAGAAATTCTTCCTCATGTTTCCTCTGAATCATCCTCCCTCCAACTTCATCCCATGCCCTCTAGTCCTGGAACATCTTTTCGCTTAAAAATAATGTATTCCTGCACCCTGTTCATCCCTGTAAGATACTTGTATGTCTCTATCGTATCCCTCTCCCTCCTGTCCTCCAGGGAGTACATGTTCAGTTCCTTCAACCTGTCCTCATAGGACTTGTGATGCAATCCATGCACCATCTTTGTTGCCCTCCTCTGAACCTTCTCTACTCTGTCTATGTCCTTACGAGGTAAGGTCTCCAGAACTGTACACTGTACCCAGGTGGGGCCTCACTAGTGTCTTGTATAGTGGAATTATGACCTCCTTTCCTGCTGGTGATGCCCCTGCCTATGCATCCCAGCATCCTATTTGCTTTACCTGCTGCCTTGTCGCACTGTTTCCCTACCTTGAGGTCATCAGAGATGATAACTCCAAGATCCCTTTCCTGCTTGGTGCATGCTATATCCTCACCCCCCCAACTGATATATTGTGCCAGGGTTTTTGTGCCCCACATGCATTATCTTGCACTTCTTTGCATTGAATTTCAACTGCCAAATCTCTGACCATTCTTCAAGTTTCTGCAGGTCCCTTCTCATTCTGTCTACACCCTCTGGTGTGTCTACCTGTTGGAGAGCTTTGTGTCATCAGCGAACAGTGAAATTCTGCCTTCTAGGTCCTGCGCAATGTCACTGATGAAGATGTTGAATAGGACCGGTCCCAGCACTGATCCCTGTGGTACCCCACTGGTCACTCTTCCCTCTGTGGAGTGACATCCATTTACCACCACCCTCTGTGTCCTGCCGCCCAGCCAGTTACCTACTTGGCATCTTCTTTGGGACTCAAGCAATCAAATTACATGGCATATTCAGCCAGGCACCAGAAATCTATGTGGGATATGGTTCTGGAGCTGGCTAAGAATGCCCCTCCCCAGCTAGCCAAGGAGCTGGAGCAGGTGGCTGTAAATGGTATAGAGGCATCAAAAGTACAATTCCATACTGCTGTAGACTCAAATGATGTACATTCCAGGGTCATGGCTACATCTATCTCCATGAGGATGTTTGCTTGGCTTAGGTGTACCAGTCTTTCACAGGATACCCAGACTAAGGCCATGGATTTTCCCGTAACTGGTAATTCTCTGTTTGGGGAGCAAACAGAGAATACATGAAGAAGATGGATGAATATAGGACCACCTGCAGGACTGCTGCAGCCAAAGAAAAGCTGGCTACTCCTCAAAGGCAACAATTTAGGTCTGGTAAGGCAGGCCTTTTCACAGGCCTTTTTACCAAGCTCAGGCCTCCTCCTCCTCTTTCCAGCAGAGGGGATTGTTTAGGGAAGAGGCAGACATGGGATGACCAGGACCCCATCACCCACGCAGACTAAGCCCCCTGCCAAATAGACACGCTGAGGTGTCAGTCAGGGTCACCTCCCCAGTTCCAGTAGGGGGCAGGCTGGCTCACTACTTCCAGGCCTGGAAGTCTATTACTTCAGACAAATGGGTCCTGGAAGTAGTGAGCCAGGGACTTGCTCTCAGTTTCCAAAGGTTCCCAAAAATGAGAGCAAAGTCTTTCAGTCCTCCCTCTCTCTTGGAAACAAGGGCCCTAGAGGCAGAAGTCTCCTTTCGACTCCTCCTTCGGGCAGTAGAGAAGGTACCTACTTGTCACAGGGGAAAAGGACTGTATTCCAGATACTTCCTTACCCCAAAAAAGAAAGGGGAGTGGTGACCCATCCTAGATCTAAGATACCTAAACAAACATATACTAAAGCCAAAGTTTAAAATGGTGACTCTGGGAGTAATTCTTCACTCTCTGAGTCCAGGAGACTGGCTAGCCTCCTTGGATCTCAAGAATGCCTACTCCCACATACCTATCAGACATTCCCATAGAAAGTACCTCAGGTTCGAGTTGCCCTCAGGCCATTACCAATTCAGAGCTATGCCTTTCAGCCTAACATCTGCTCCAAGGGTGTTCACCAAGTGTCTAACAGTAGTGGTGGTATTCCTCAGGAGACAGGGTATCCTTCTGTTCCCATACCTGGATGACTGTCTCATTGTGGGTCAGTCCACAGACCAAGTAAAGTCAGCCCTAGAGGTCACTCAAAAACTTCTAGACTCCTTGGGGTTCATTCTGAACCTAGAAAAGTCTGTTCTGGAACCAGCTCTGCTCCTCACTTTCATAGGGGTGGAGCTAGACACTATCCAGGCAAGGGCATTTCTCCCTCTCCCAAGGGTACAGTCCCTTATCACTCTGGCTTCTTTTCATCCTCTAGTATCTTGTCCAGCCAGACACTTTCTACAGTTGCTGGGCCACATGGCAGCCTCCACAGCAGTGGTCCAAGGAGCAAGGTTTCAGATGAGAGATTTTAAGTTTCATCTCAGATCTTATTGGTCTCAGAAAAAAAAGACCATCTCTCCAAATTGATTCCAGTGTCTCAAACTCTAGTTCAGGCTCTCCAGTAGTGGCTAGAGGAGTACAATCTTCGACAAGGTGTTCCCTTTCTCTGTCAGACTCCTTCAGTGCTTCTCACCACAGATGCCTCTTTACTGGGTTGGGTGCCTATCTGGACCAGCTTACAGCTCAGGGAACCTGGTCTCATTAGGAGTCTCTTCTACACATAAACATCCTCAAACTCAGAGCTGTCTTTCTAGCACTTCAGACATTCTCAACTTCTGTTCAAGGGAAAGTGGTGCAGATCAGGACAGACAATACCACAACCATGTGGTAAATCAACAAGCAGGGAGGCACTCGATCCTCAGCCTTGAGCACAGAGGCCATGAAAATATGGTCTCTAGCTTATTCCCTTCAGGCTTCCCTGATGGCTGTGCATCTTCCAGGGAAAGACATTCTAGCAGATGCTCTCAGTAGGATTTCTCAGGGTTACCACGAATGGACCCTGAACCCTCTAATTCTTCAGGTCATTTTCAAGAGGTGGGGCACTCCAGAGACAGATCTCTTTGCAGCCCTGGACAATCACCAGCTTCCTCTCTTTTGCTGCAGACCACCTCTTCTGGGCCCTGTCCCTCAGGATGCTCTCTTGTTGAACTGGACAAACAGGTTTCTGTATGCATTGCCTCCTTTTCCTTTGATACTCAGGGTTCTGATCAAGATCAGATCTCAGCCTTGCAAGGTGATTCTGGTGGCTCCAGACTGGGTCAGACAGCCTTGGTACCCTCTACTCTTGTCAATGTCAGTGATGATGCCTCTGTGTCTTCCAAGACAGTTCAATCTCCTCACCTCCTCACAGGGGAGGATTCTGTATCCCAACATTCAGACTCTCAGGCCCAAAGCCTGGCTCTTGAAGAGCTAGAACATGCAAGCCTGCATCTTACCCAATCAGTCTTGGACATTTTAAAGGTTAGTAGGAAACCTGCTACTAGAAAGACTTACAACTCCAAATGGAAGAGATTTGGTTTTTGGTGTTTTCAGAGGCATACCCAGCCAGAGTTGGCTGATATTGCAACTGCTTTAGATTATTTGGTGCATCTTAACAGTTTAAGCCTCAGGCCCACTATTCTCAAGGTACATTTGGCAGCCTTTCTGCTGGGCAGGGAACTTCCCTAGCATCTCATCTAGTTTTCAAGAAATTTTTCAAAGGTCTAGTACATATTAATCCTCCCTTTTGGGAACCTACCCCTTCTTGGTATCTGAAAATCTGTATTGCACAGCTTATGTAGGCCCCTTTTGAACCTCTAACCACAGCTGAGCTGAAGTAATTGACTTGGAAAACTGTATTCCTGGTAGCCATTACCTCTGCCAGGAGAATTAGTGAATTACAAGCGTTATCAGTGGAACCTGACTTCATTCTTTTCACATGGATAAGGTGGTCCTTTGAACCAACAGAAAGTTTCTTCCCAAGGTGGTATCAGACTTTCATTTGAATCAGTCTATGTTATTGCCTGTATTTTTCACTGACCATTCTTCCTCTGGGGAAAAAAAATTACACAGTCTTGATGTGAAAAGGGCCCTTAGTTACTATGTGGAACACACTAAGGCCCATAGAAATGGCTGTTCTCAGTTTTTTCTCACTTATGGAGAAGTGGAAAAAGGTAAACCTACCACCAAGAGAACCATTGCCAAGTGGATCGTCTCCTGTATCCAGTTCTGCTATTCAAAGCTTGGGAAAGAGCCTCCCTCTGGCCTGAGGGCTCATTCCACCAGGGTACAGCTGCTTTAGTCGCAGCAGCTAGAGATATACCCTTAGTGGAAATCTGTAAAGCAGCCACCTGGAAAACTGTTCACACATTTATCAAGCACTACTCTCTTGACATTCAGTCAAGAAGTGATGCTAGGTTTGGCACAGCTGTGCTGCAGAGCTTGTTCCCAAAACAGGTTCTGTGACACCTTCCTCCAAGGGGGTACTGCTTGGTAGTCTGCATATAGTCAGTATGCAGCAAGACTTCATGTTGTTTGAAGAAAAAAAATACTCACCATAGTAATGTTTCTTCTAATGGAATCTTGCTGTATTCTGACCGCCCTCCCTGCCTCCCCTCCTGGAACCTAGTAGTTTTGGGATGTGGTTTGGCAGGCACAGAGTTGCACCCCAGAGGTGCACTTGGCATACCTTATCTTTTTAAGGGGTTTCTGGGTTTTATTATGAATATTTTGATTGTTTCACTACCTGCTTAAATTCTTTTTGGGGTTCTCGACTTGAGTCTTTTGACCCTAACAATCTGTTTTATTTCCCTTTGGCACAAAAATTTTAAGAAACTATTTCTACTTTATTAAGTTAGTTTAGTGTGCATAAGAATCTGACAGTTACACTTCAGAGTACCACAGACAGAGGTTTGAAAACCGAGCTCGAGCTCAACATTCTATTCCTTGGTATTGAGTTAACCTTTTACTCTCCAGAGCAGTTCAAGTGCTGGGGCTAACTGCATATAGTCAGAATACAGCAAGACTCCATTAGAAGAAACAACATTACTATGGTGAGTAATTTTTTCTTATGTATTAATTGGTGGTCCCAACCCTTTGAAATCATAAAACAAATAGGCTATAGTTTCCCACATTCACAGGATCTGGAAATGACAGTTTTGGAGATGTATAATAAATCAAATATGCAATCAAAGCATAGAGTAGTTATGAAAGCCAATATTATGGCGGTTAAAAGGTTGATTCTTAAATATTGGAAACATCCTACGGATTCATTACCTGTCCCAAATTTAGAGTGGAAGCAACTATTCTTGAGATTTTTGTACAATCATAACTTAAGAGTTATGAATCTCTATGGAAGATTTATAATAAAAGGATTGAGGACTGGAAACAAGATGATTTTATTTAATATCATAAATTCATGCATTATAAGAAAGTTACAATAGCTATTGGTTATTATATATTTATATTCTGTTCTAATACCTCTGACTGTTGAGTATGAATTTGTATGGCCAAATCGGAGAGTACTTATAATGCTGATTGCTTGATTAATAAAATATTATTGGGCAATGGCAGTATGACTGACTAGTCATCTGCTTGGCTAGTGTAGAACATCCATGTTGCCATGCCTCTGCAGATTTCTCCTCTGTGAGGTGAAGTCTGGCTGTAAGTTATTCCGTGTGGAAAATCGCTGACACTTTTTCCCGCCATTCTCCTGCAAAACTTCTTGGGAAGCTGGGATTGAGATTTCTGGTTCACTGGCAAAGATGAGGGCATCATCTACACAAAGGGACATTTTTTGTTGCCCCCACCACTTCTGTTCTGATTCTCTCATTGTCTCTCATTTTAACTGTAAGGCGCTGTATGGAGAATGTGAAGAGCAGGGGAGATAAGGGGCACCCCTGCCATGTGTCTTAAGCCAATGGTAATCTTCTACAGTTTACCTCATTCACCTTTACCACTGCTTCTTGATCCCCATACAAAGCACTTAAGCAGCACTGGAAGCCTGAACCAGAGTTTGTCACTTGTAAAACTTCCTTAAGATAGTCCCACCTCACTCCATCAGAAGCCTTTTTGGCATCAATTGAAACTGATAGCTTAAGCTGTTTGGTGTCCTTCTGGGAGGAAATGATATTCAAAACCCTTTGGATGTTGTGCAGCACCCTTCACCTTTTTTTAATTATGTAATTGTTATTAAATTTTCAACTTCATAATCATAAACACAAAACAATGAGATTTTACATGGACACACAGTATATTCAATTAGAACATCTCTACATCTAATACAATAATAAGATCCTAAAGGTTACAAAATTCAGAATGGTTTCAGAAACTTTATGGTATACATCATTAAATAAACAAAGAAAATTCAATATATGATATGTTAAAGCTATAAAATGTTTTAGGTGCTAGAGTTGCAGACTAATGATTACATTATATAATTTTCCTCTTTTAGTAGCAAAGCCCTCTAAATTATATTTCATACTTGCAATAAATTTTTCATTTCTTAGGTTTGATAAGATTTCTTTTCTCCATTTCAACATAAAGGGAATTTGATTATCTTTCCAGTGATTTATAATAACCTTTTTTGCTGTTAAGGCAATCATATCACTATGCTATATTGCTGCTGTTGGGAGAACGATACAAAAATCTCCAATGATACACACCTGGAAGATGAAAAAAAATTGGTCAGGTCTAATTTACTACCTATTTTTTTTTATTACAGACCAAAAGGAAGTAACCAATGAACATTTTCATAAAATATGAGAGAGGGAACCTTGACCAGAATTACATCTAAAACAAGTTCCAGAAGATAAGAGGCCACATTTCTGTAATTTAGTAGGTGTATATGTGTCATGCAATATTTTAATTTGTATAAGTTTAAGCTTATCCTTGCAATATATTTATGTAAATATTTCCAGGTTGTAGACCAATCTACATGTAGATTATCTAGCTTAGTGGTCCAATTATACAGTAATGGTTGCTTTATATCCTTCAATAAAGATATTTGCAGATAGTTATGTAGTTGATCATAGATTTTATATGATGTCCCTATGACTGATTTTTTAAGTTTGCTAAGAAGAGTTTTGAAAGTCATATAAAAAATTTAATTAAAAGAGATACCGTGCCTCTAACATCTCTCTTTCAATATGTAACCAAATTGGGCAATAAATGTTTAATTCACTACTTAAGCGATACCATCTAAAAAAATTGTTTATGTGACTGGTCAGATAGTGTAGAGTGAAGTTGGGTAGTTTAAAACTGTTTTGTTGTTTGGTAAGAGTAAGCTTGTCAAAAGCTATTCTTGGAGGATTATTGAGCCATATAAATTTACCTATCATTGAACTTAGTTTTTTAAATCATGTCATAGGTAACATAATATTTAGAAAATTTAAAGGGTAGAAAATCCTAGGAAAAATATTCATTTTAATTGTATTAATTCATCTTAATATCAATAATGGTAATTTTGACCATCTATCTAAATCCTGTTTTATTGATAGTAACACATTAGAATAATTTAAAGTAAACATCATAATTCGGTCCTGCGAAAAATATAAACCCAAATACTTTAAATTATCAGGAGACCACGATAGCCCATGTTTAATAATCTCATCTTTACTGACCTTATTATTAAGGGGCATAACAATAGTTTTAGCTTTATTCATTCTATAATTAGAGAAATGGCTGAATTTCTGAATGGTAGATAAAACAGCAGGGATAGAAACAGATGGGTTCAATACATGCACTAATATATCATCTGCATAAGTTGGTACGGTTAGAGTATGTGAATCTATTTTTATGCCTTTGATATTTGGATTATTATTGAGAAAATAAAGAAGGGGTTCTAAATAAAAATGAAAGAGAACCGGGGAGAGGGTGCATCCTTATCTCATACCAGATTTTAATTCAATGGAGGATGAAAATATACCATTAATAAAAAGTTTAGTCATAGGTGTGGAATATAATGTTTTCAGACAATTAATGAATCTAGAGCGAAAGCCAAATCTATATAGGGTCTCAAACATAAAGGTAAAATTAACTCTGTCAAAAGCTTTCTCTGCATCCAGACAGACCAGGACTACAAATGAACCTACCTCCCTGGATGCAGAGAAAATATGTGTCAACTTTCTAACATGGTTAGTATGAGACCTTCCAGACATGAAACCTACTTGTTCAGATGAAATTAGGGTATCCCAAACAGATTTAATTCTTTTAGCTAATATTGTTGCTAAAATTTTAATATGGTTGTTAATTAAGGAAATATGTCTATAGCATGCCAGTATGTCTTTTGGTTTCCCTGGCTTAGGTATAAGAACAATAATAGCCTCTAAAAGTGTATAGTCAGAGATACTTTTTTTCCAAGATGTAATTGAAAAAAATTTCTAGAAAGGAAACCAAGTTTTCTTAAATGTTTTATAGAAATTAGATGATAATCCATCTAGACCAGGAGATTTATCTAACTTTAAAGAATTTATTACTTTAGTTATTTCTTTACTAGTGACATGTGCAGTCAGATCTATACTATTTGAAGAAGTTATTTCTGGGCATTTAAACTGACTTGACTTCCTGAAGATCAGCAATTGAACAGTAGTCAGATTATATATATATTTTTTATAATAAAGTTCAAATTCAGTAATAATGTCTTCAGGGAGTATTTTAACAGAACCATCATTTTCAGATCTCATTAAGGTAATATATCTATTTAGCGCCACCTTTTTAAGTCTTTGTGCTAGTAGTTTGGTAGATTTTTCACCTTGATAGGTGTAGATAGCTTTAGACTTAAGCATATTATAAGCATATCTCTGGAGTAGCTTATACCATGCATCATTATGCACTTTATTCCCTTGTGGGTTGGGCATCACTATACTCTGGACCTACAGAGCTATTATTAAGAAACTCCCCTTCTACATATCTGACTGTCTACCCCTCTGCACCTTAGGCAATTATGCCCAGAGAAGTTACTCTTACATCTCACTATATGTACCTAAGGTCAATTCCTGTTTCAGTAGAGCTTCCTTCAGCTACGTACTGCCCCAGCTATGGAATACAATTTAAAACACTTTAAAACTGGTTAACCCAATTAATCTTGTGGAGTTCAAATCACTTTACTTGAGATCCTTCTCTGAGCCCTGTAAATGTTTCCCTGTTGCTAATTGCACTGCTGCCACTACCGTGATACTTGTAGCCCTCATCCTTCCTCCTACCCTCATCCCTCCCTTCCTCTTATTCTTTGTGCCTCCTTACATTTCTATCATTCTTCCTAGCAGGCTAACTCTTATATTGCCACATTGCTTATACTAAAAACTGTTGTTTTACGTGTATACTTACTGTATATAATTCTTTATTTTGTTGTACTCAGAGTTGTTGTATTACCCTTTGATTTAACATGTTTCAGGTTGTCTATGTTATCCTGTTGTGCTGACTTGTATTACTGTTCTATTGAATTGCTTATGTGTACTACCCAGGCCCACCTTGCAAATGCGCTTGCTCAACGGTGTTCCACCTGGTTAAATAAAGATTGACTGACACTTTATTCTGCATTCTCTCTTGATAAATCAGAATATGTATCTCTCAAATTTTGTAGTTGTGTTTAATTTTGATCAGTTAGAGATGAGATACCTTGAGATTCAAGTTTTTCTATGACCTGCAATGTTTCTTTAAGTTTAGCAGCTCTTTGTTTTTTACGCTTAGAGGCCAAATGTACAAACAGACCTCGCATAAAGCATTAAATGCAGTCCAAATAACATTAGTTATGTTCAATGAATCTATATTATGGGTCCATAAACATTTTTTTCATATATTCTATTATATAACTATCTTTTAAAAGTTGGTTATTTAATCTCCATAATGAAGATTTCTGATTATTAGAAATAGAGAGGTTCACGGTAAGTTTAACCAATGAATGGTCTGAAAGTATGCTTGGTGTAATTGCCAAATCCACTACTTTAGGCATTAAACTATTACTAATTAGAAAGTAGTCCAGTCTGGAATAAACTTTATGAGGTAGGAAGTAGAAGGAATGTTGCTTTTCTAAAGGATAAAGTGTTCTTCATGGGTCACTTAAATTAAAACACTCTATAAATCCCAGTGAAACCTTAGTGTCTGTAGAGGTATTGGATTTGAAATGTGTAGTTCAATCAATACTAATGTTGTTTAAGATGTTCCAGTCACCCCCTAAAATAAATTCAAAATCCATAAAACGAAGCAGGGCCTTTGTTAAATCTGTTAAAAAGGAAGCTGAATAAAAATTAGGGCCATGAATACAACCAAGCAGGATTTAAAAGTTGTTTAACTCTCCCCCTGCTATAATAAATATACCTTTTGGGTCTTGGACTAGAATGTTATTAGAGAAAGGCATCTTATCATCAATCATTATAGCAAAGCATCTCTTGTTAGTAGTATCTCCCACCCCAAAGCCCTGTGTATAACCCATTTTTGCTAAAAGATGGACTTCGTCTTGTAAAAGATGGGTCTCTTGTAAGTAAATAATTTGACTTTACATAAATCTTAAATGTTTTAGCAGTTGCCATATTTTAACTTTATCTCTAGCACCCTTGACATTTCATGTAGCAAAACTAAATGATGCGGCCATTATTACACTTAAGATCACTGAAATATAAGTTGTACAAGGAGAAAAGATAATTATAAATCTGTCTACATTGAGGTCTCAGAAATTTATTCCTAATTAACCTCATAACTGAAAACCCTAAAATTCCCATAAAAACTTCTAACTTAAAAGTATAATGCGTAGCTGGCCCAGTGGCACAGAGGGTTGAGGCACTAGGCACCTTACCTCACACTACACCTGTGACCCCCGGTTCGGGAATGACCTCAGGTTGTCGGGGTTCTGGCGTGGGGAAAAGGGTGGAGAAGGATTGAGCATGCCGGTGGCAGCTCTCCTCTCCTGAGGGTAGTGAGGGTGAGTTGGCACCCCCCATAGCTCTGCTCCCACTGGGTGCAGGTCCGATGAGTAACATAGGCAGAGAGAGGGCACCAAAGTATTGGGAGGTTGAAGGGGCTGAGCTGGCACCACGAGGTGAGAAGCATGCCTCCACACGCTCACATGGCTGTGTCCCATGGCCTCGGGGGAGTCAGGGGAAAAAAATCTGTGCAAAAAAATCCATATGTGTCCCCATTGCCAGTTGCCAGTAGGAGGTGATGGGGACCAAAAAGCTATAGATGCATAAAAAAAAGTATAAGGCAACTATCTTCCCCCAGGTACCTAATACCCACCTACTATGCTATAAGCTTACTGTAAAACTCAGTCTACAGCCTATAGCTCTCTAAAACACCTATAGCAATTAAAACTGAAGATGTAATAATATTGTGTTAACTGCCTGTCTTGTATAACTATTAACATATTGAACACAGATAAACATAATTCAGCAATAACTTTGAAACCAGTGTTAGACCCCGAATTCAGTCTGCTATAAAATATGAATCATTTAGATTGCAATAGCAGGTGTTAATTTAAACATAGTTCCTTATTTAGCTGACGATGTAATATACATAAACTTCCAACATGAATGTAATATCACATTTTAAATTGTCTCAAAAAATGTTTTATATATATATACCTTTCATTCTTTAACATAGCGAGTTTGAACAAATATAATAAAAGTACAAATTAGTATTCTTTATGTTTGAGGAGTAAAATTGCTAAATAAGGCTTACAAATCAACTAAAGAAGATGTCTTATTAATACAGTATTAAATGAGCCATAAAAATCCTTACGCAATTTGTAGGAAACAGCCAGTGTAAAATAAATGAAATCTTGCAGTTTGCGTTTAACTACTTAAATTTGTGATTATTAAAATTTTTTCAATTATCGCTAATTCAATTCTATATTAAATAACACATCTTAGCAGCTAACTGACTAGACACTGCTAATTTTAGTCTGCGTTAAATGGGCAGACCTCTGGAAGGTCCTAGAACAGAATCCAGTCAGTTTTTAACTTACAATAAATATTTGACCCTTAATTCTAAAAAATAGAACATTAAATCTCTGCCAGAATCTTTATATAAGATGATATTAATTTAGATATAGAAGGAAAAGGCTTAAGATAGAGCCTTCATGAACGTTCCGGTAAACATCCTTGTTTCAAACTATATTTCTCATACTGGCCTTTTCTTTACCAAACAATATTTAAAAGAAAATGATCAAGCACACATAAAATATTTCCCATATGGTTCGGGAGACTGCTGCCTATATGCTTATTTAGCACAACTTGTATCTTAATCAATGTAACATTCAGAATGACCCCTTTCAAAACAGCTCCATTCTGACATAAGCTCAATTCCCTCAGAAAATTCAAAAGCTACAAAACTAAACATCAAAATTAAACAGCCAGAATGTAATACTTATAAACTTTCAGTCCAGTGATTTGAAGCTAAAAGAAAGGGAAAAGTAAAATTGCCCCTGTAATTTTCCAGGGGAAACCGAACTGCAGTTCACTCTAAATTATAGCCCAATGCTAGTATAATCAGTCGGCGTGTCTTAAAATATCTTGAGGGATATACCTTTTATAAATCTTATAGTTAAACTATAATAACAATATCATGTACTGTTTATTACGATGGTTTTCCTTTTGCCAACCTGAACAAGCATTGGAAGGGATCTCTAAATCTGGCCAAGGAGTATACCGAAACATTATTTTCATAACCCAAATATGAAACCAATCTGCTCAGATGTAACGAAGAAAAGGCTCCCATTCAAGCTGATATGAATCTGGTACTCAAACATTTCTCCATATAAAATTAACTAATCTGTTCAAAAACCACACAAGCTCTAAAGATTCTGAGGGTTGAAATCATTGAGGCTCACAGAAAAACACATATCAAAAGATTTGTCCATCTGCTACTCTGGCTCTCCATCAGACCTCAAAGGTTAATCCCCTATATCACAGATAAAGTCAAGTGTCTTTTCTTTTTGATTGAGATCACAATTCCAAATCAAATTCTTCCCTCAGACAAAATTCAATCCAGTTTAGCATAGAGGGCAGTAATAGAACATCCTCAGTCTGAATCAGCTGCATTACTTAATAAACCCTGCTTCCAAAATTTTCTGAGGTTATGCAGAGCCTAATTACCTGTCAGTAATACTCGACTCCATCGAGCAGAGAGAGAAGAAACATCTGAAAAGTAAAGGAATTTAATATATAAAATACTGTAGTTCTGCAAAATAACACTATCCTTCAAGTCAGAATCCCCCGGTCCAAACATTCACAACATCTGCGCAACCCATGAAAGATTCTAGAAGGCCACAGAAAGATCAGAAATCAAATTATATTTAAATGTTTGGTCATGAAAACAAAGTCTGCCTCACACTTAAGGAGTTGGAATAGGTATTTTTAACACTGAGCTTCAATTTAAATGTATTAGAGCTTAAAGTAAAGAGCACATAATAGATTTGAAGCCCACAGCTCTGAGTGAGGTTTTAATATTGATTCTGTAGCTTGTCCAATAAAGCTATCAGTTGGCATAAATTTCATTATGTCTTTATAGCATAGATTTAAAGACTGTAGCTGCAGAAACTCACTGACCGATGTTCACACCAGTGAATCAGCTAACTGTAGTTTCCAATTACAATTATGAAATTCTGATGGAATCTTTTAGAGAGTTATTTCTTGGACAGATCAGGAAAATGGACCATAATTCTTTGTAAGCTTGATCTGACTGATCGAAGGTATAGCTCACATTATTTTTGCGAATACTTAATCTTGCAGGATATAGCATTTTAAATTTTACACTAGCTGCAATTAGTTTATTTACTATAGGAGTGAAAGACTGTCTTAGGGTTTGAACATCTTGCGGGAGATCTTGAGTAATATGTATTTTGGATCCATCCCAGGTAAGATTTTGTGTAGATTTTGCCTTCATTAACACATGCTGGGCGATTTAAGTAGTTTAATAGCTTAATAATAAAAGGTCTAGGCTTTTTATTTGCCAACGGCATCGGCTTCAAAGATCTGTGAGCTCTCTCTATATCATGCACTTGGGCATTGGGTGAGGGAGCCACAGTATTTTCTAGAAGAATTTGAGCAAAATGGATAGCATTCATACCTTCCATTTTACATAGAAACATAGAAGTTGACGGCAGATAAGGACCGCAAGGCCCATCCAGTCTGCCCATTTCTTTTTCTACCTTATAAATGTGCCATCAGCCTTTGCTCTGTCAGTGACCTATCTATTCATAGTCATTTGTATTGCTCCCTTATGCCTATCCCATGCCTGTTTGAAGCCCTGCACTGTATTCATAGCCACCACTTCTTGTGGTAAGCCATTCCATGCATCTACCACCCTTTCTGTGAAAAAGAATTTCCTCACATTCCCCCTTAATCCGGCCTCCCTCTAATCTCATGCTGTGTCCTCTTGTCCTGCTATTTTTCTTATATTTAAACATGTTAGACTCTTTCACCTTGTTTATGCCCTTAAGGTGTTTAAATGTCTCGATCATATCACCTCTCTCCCTCCTTTGCTCAAGGGTATACATATTGAGCTCCGTTAATCTGTCCTCATATGTCTTCTGATGCAGTCCCTGCACCATTTTGGTTGCCCTTCTCTGGACTGCCTCAATTTGGTTAATGTCCTTGTGAGGTGTGCCTCTACTGCATCAATGCAGTACTCCAGATGGGGCCTAACCAATGTCTGCAGAGGATTATTACCTCCTCTCACGACTTGAGATACCCCTACTAATACACCCTAACACCCCCTAGCCTTACCTACTGCTTTAGAGGTCTGCTTGGATGATTTTAGGTCATCAGTGATGATGATGCCCAAGTCTCTTTCTTCCTTTGTGACTGCTAGCAACTCCCTCCCAGCCTATAAGTGGCTTCAGGGTTTCTCTTCCCTATGTGCATGATTTTGCACTTCTTTGCATTAAATCCCAGTTGCCACTCTTCTGACCATTTTGCTAGTTTATCCAGATCTCTTCTCATTCTGCCCATCCATCTGGATCATCTACTCTGTTGCAGATCTTGGTGTCATCTGCAAACAGACAAGCCTTACCCTCTAGTCCATCTCGAGGTCACTAATGAAGATGTTGAATAGGACTGGCCCCAGGACTGATCCCTGAGGTACCCCACTTGTGACTTGCATCTCTTCTGACTGTATACCATTTACCACCATTCTCTGTTTTCTGCCAGTCAACCAGTTTGCCACCCAGTTGATCAACTTCTGACCCACCCCGAGCCTACCTATCTTATTTATCAATCTTCTATGTGGAACAGTGTCAAAAGCTTTGCTGAAGTCAAGGTAGGTGACATCAACTGCTCCCCCTTGGTCCACCACTCTGGTTACCCAGTCAAAGAAATCTATGAGATTAGTTTGACAGGACCTTCCTTTTGTAAACCCATGCTGTCTTGGATCCTGTGCCCCTATGGATTCCAGGTATTGCACTATCCTTTCCTTAAGGAGTGCCTCCATAATCTTGCCCACTACTGAGGTAAGACTGACTGGTCTGTAGTTCCTAGCCTCCTCCCTGCTACCACTCTTGTGGAGCGGGATCACATTTTCTCTGGTAGGCCAAGAACTACTAAGTTGTTTCTGCGGCTTCTGCCTTCCAGATCTTCGAATTCGGCTTCTGATGTTTTAATCTTTTGTCTTATGGCAGGAAGCTCCAGCACTGTTTTTGACCTCCTGTCTTCTACTGAAGAAATTCTGACCGCTGGGTGTCCAACTCTCCTGGTAAGAGCCTCTGTTTTACTGCTTAGATTTTTAATTTCCAGTAACACATTTTCCAGAGTGATTTTTAGTGGTGATATTTCCAAAATAACTTTTTCTTCCATAAGCAAACTAGAGCTTGCAGAGGTAATTGGAGATTTTGTAGTATTTTGCTTAGCTTTCTTTGATCCCGTAGATGGGTCTGGCATTGCAGGAGGTGTATGTTTGGGAAGAGGAGCTTTCATTTCTGCCTCCATTTTAAATTCTCAAAGATGTTTCAAATGCAGATTCACTAATTAGCTAAAATTAAGCTTGTAGGCAGGAAGATTTTGATTTTAAATTGCAGTAGAGATTGAAATTGAGGTGAGGTGATTGGAGAGCTGCACTTACTGCTACTCAGCCAGATGCATCCCCGGATGTCCTCACCCTTCCCTTAATAACACCTGTTTGGTCTCGGCCCACCAGGCCCTGCACATACCTCTGCAATTTGTTCACTAAAATAGCTGTGAAAACATTCATGTCTTTGGGGAGGAGCGAGATAGGTCTATAGGAGCTGCAAAATTTGTGGTCTTTCCCTGGTTTTGGGAGGATGGTTATCCACACTTGTCTCCAGGTTTCTTGGGCCTCTTCTCCTTCCAGTACTTTATTATACACTTCCTGATCTATAAATGTTTTATAAAATTTGGCTGGAAGACCATCTACCCCTGGGGCTCTGCTACTTATTTGGATCTTTATAGTTGCTATTAGTTTAGTTTGAGATATTGGTATGTCCAAGCTACCCCTACCCTCCTCTGATAGTTGCTGTAGAGTGATTGATGACATAAATTCTTGCAGGGCTCAGCTCTCCTTCCGGGAGTTAGCATATAATCTGGCATAACAGGCCACAAAGGTTTTCAAGATATCCATTGAGTTGGTGTAGGCTGTAGGCTGTTTCTCTATGGTTCTCCTCCCTGATTTTCTGTACTGTCCTACTAAGGGCCTGCTGGTGGAGCTTTCTTACCCTGTTCCCTGCTTCATAATATCATTGTTGGGTGTACCTCAACCCTCCCTCTATTTTCTTTCTTTATTTTTTTGCCCCCCCATCTGCCAGGGCACCCCAGCCTCATCACCCTAATGTTAAACAGGACTTAGTCTGCCAGCCAATATACCCCCAGGGGTTGCACACCCCTAAAGTGGTGTCAGTGAAGTCCCCCAGTCTCCTGTCAGGAACTGAATCCAGTCGCTGGTCTGGTGAGCCCAATTGGTCAGGTGCGAGGCCTGTGAGTGTCCAGGCACCATCCTGCCACCAGTAGCTTTTTCCCCTGAGTGATGTGGCATGCAGTGATGCCATGATGTGCACTGTGCACTCCCATGCACTGCACATTGACATCTGCTCTGCACCTCCACCATTCTAGGCAGTCCCGAGCATCTTTCCTTTAACTTCTGCTAGGGGCCAGGCAAACACAAGTTCCACAAGCCCTCACTCCACCCCAGAGGAGGATAGTGGTCTGGATACTCAATCCCTCCACCCCACGGGATGGCCCTCTGGTGCCCTGAGTTTGTTTCTGAACCTGGGTTGCTGGTATTGTTTTTTTTTTTTGGCTATTTCTTTCTCTTATGAGCAGGCCCCCAGCCCCATCCCCCAGCATCCACCAGCTGACACTGACCCATATTTCCAGGGCTTGCCCCCCCGGCAGGGCCAGCCGGGTTCCCCAACCCCACTGGAGACAGGATTCAGTGGACCAGTGCCATGGCTAGCCAGGAGCGGGGCCTGCAAGGCGCTCTCCACCATAGTGCCATGGCTCTTCTTTTTTACTGGTTTTCTCCCCAGGAGTTGGGGTGTGCAATGATGCCTGCAGAGGGGAGCGTGCACTCATCTGCACGCATTCCCTACAAGCATCTTCCCCAACTCCTAACCCTTCTGCAGCTCGGCGCCCCATCCCCAGCCTCTGCTAGGGAGCAGGCAAGTGCAGACCACTGAGGACCCCACTCCCCGAAGGAGGAGATCAGTCCTTTGGACGCTCAATCCATCTCCTCCCCTGCAAACCCCAGTGGCCTGTGCTCATTCCTGAACATGGGTCACCAGTGTAGCATGGGGTAAGGCATCCAGCGCCTCAGTCCTGGCTTGGGGGTTGCTGGTATTGTGATGGGGTAGCACTACTGCTGCACTAACGGGCCAGCTCCTTCAATTTTATGTTTAAGTAACCTTGTGAGTTTGTTTCTATACTCGGTGAGTTGTTCTTTCACCACTGAATCTAGAATTACCTTGTGCTCTGCATCTGATATTTTATTCTCTGAGTCTAGCCTCTGCTCTGTCCATTCCTTTTTCTTTTGGGAGGCATATTTGATCAAAAAGGCCTCTTAGGGAGTCATGATGCTGCCTGTGTCAGTGGATGCTTCCTGCCAGAGCTCTGATCCTACTCTGATTTTTAAAAAGCTTATAAAACTGATCTTACAGAGCACACATCCATTGTAAAGCAACCTGAAAACTATTGGAACATCAGAGAAGCAGCAGGATGGAATTGGAGAGTGAAACTTTCAGTAGTCCTGACTCTGTCAAACAAGAAGCTAAGAGGCACAAGGCAGACCTGGCAACAGGAAGTAATGGAGACGAAGTTGGCATGATAGTTGAACATCTCTCCTGAATCCTGCACAAGATGGCAGCTCTGAAAGTGTCAGTCACGGATGTTTTAGCAGAAATAAAAGAAATTAAAAAAAGCTGTTGGGAATCATGAAATACACATTTCTGACTCAGAAGCCAGAATAGCAAGCCTTGAACGAATGTGTAAAAAAATGAGAGGAGAGAGTTAAAGATGCCAGAAAATTATAAAAACCTGAAGGAGAAGATTGAATATTTAGAAAACTACTCCCAAAGGAATAACCTTTTACTTCTTGGCTTACCAGAAAGCAAAGAAGGGGAAATCCCCATAGAGTTCACACAAACACTACTGAAAAGGCCGGCCCGGTGGCGCTGAGGGTTGAGGCGCTGGACACCACACCTCACTCCACACCGGCGACCCGGGTTCGGGAATGAGCCCAGGGCATTGGGGATCGACAGGGGAGGGAGAGGATTGAGCATCTGAGGACAGCTCTCCTCTCCTGGGAGGGAAGGGGCACCCACTGGACACCTGACTGGCCTCTGGTGGAAGCTGGAGGCATAGCAGGCACCCGAGCATATAGAAAGAGGGGGTTGGGAGTGGCAGACGTCGGCAGAGACACCTTGATGTCGGGGCATAGGCCACTCCCCTAGGAACATCAGAAAAAGACCCTGCAGTGCTCCTGGTAGACGGAGCACCAGGCCACAATCTCCAATGCCCCTACCTAACCTGGCACCAGCATCCCGACGAGACCAAGAAGGACATTGGGACACCCCATGCCCGCCTGGGGATATTGCCACGGCTACATGGGGGATGGACTGCATCAGACTCCAGGTAAGAGGATGGAGACTACAAGGCCCTAGGTGTCTCCCGAAGAGTGGGAGCACTGCAGGGTAGGGGGATTATAAACAGCAAGTAAAAAGAAAAGAAAGAAAAAAACACTACTGAAAATCTATTTTGGGGTTTCCAAAAGGCAAAACCGAGTATTCAATCAAGAGAGTGCACAGAAGTCTGGCACCTAAAGCTAATCCTAAAGAGTGCCCAAGGGTGTTTATATTCCACTTCCCTAACTGTCAAGACAAAATATTTGTGCAGCAGCAAGCCAGAGAAATGCAGAATTTAAGTTACCAAGGGATAAACATAAAACCTTTCAATGACCAGCCACGTACAGGTGCACCATGCTCAGCCAGATACACAAGCAGTCCCTGACCTTGACAGTGTGGAGGGTCAAGATGAGGATACAGGGGGCCAATGGGAAAATCCTGACCCATCCATGCTATTTGATGATGATGAGGAGCCCTCTGAGGAGGAAGGGGGGAGTGGATGGAGCCAAAAAGAGTTTCTGATCCCTCCCCTGTTTAATACAAAGTCTCCATTCTGTCTTATAAAGGAAGTCTGTCAGACATTGCAGCTCGAGGAGTTGCAAGTCATGGAGTCCTTGGATGTGACTCCAGTTCTATCTGCCTTCTTCACACCAAAGTGTTTCACAAACTCCACGAACATACGAACATATGAAATTTGCCAGCAGATAAAGGCCTAGAGGTCTATCAAGTCTGCTCGAATGTGCAGCTAGCACCCCTTATTCTGCAGCTGCCCCTCCCTTCCACCCTTCCCCTTCATTAACCCTCTCCCTTGTCCTGTCCCATCCTCGTTTGAAGCAGTCCACTGTTCTACTGCATACCACTTCAGCAGGTAACTCATTCCACCCAGCCACCACCCTCTCTGTAAAAAAGTGTCTCCTCATCTCCCTCCTGAACCTTCCTCACTCCAGTCTCATATCATGGCCCCTGGTGTCCCTCCCCTCCCTTACTTTGAACAGCCCCTCTGTACCCGTCTTGTTTATTCCTTTCATGTACTTCAAGGTTTCAATCATGTCACCCCTGTCTCTCCTGTCCTCCAGTGAGTACATGTTCAACTCCTTCAACCTCCTCTCATATGATAAGTCCCCCAGCCCCTTGATCATCTTTGTCGCTCTGCGCTGCACCCCCTCCAGTAACTTAATGTCCCTCTTCAGATACTTTGTGCACTGTGACCAGATTATTGAGCCAGAATGGGCAGCATGGATAAAGCGCGAACATCTCCCTAAGCTGAGGTTGAGATAATATCCGTTTTTGGAGGAGAGCTCCCAGAAGTGGGATGTCCCTCTTTTGGCAGATAAGGTAATGCCATAATTCTGTTAAGCACACAACCAAACCTATTGAAGGTTTGTTGACCCTGACCAATACCCACAATAAACAAGTGGTGGGCACCTTGTGCAGGAGAGCTTTTGCCTCAAATGGAGTAAATCTTCACACTTCACATGCGTAATTTATTGTTTCCAGAGCCTTGAACTCATGGGTCATGGCCCTGGGTAGTTTTGTTCCCCCAGACACCGAAGGGGCAAACATCTTGCAGCTGTTATCCATGGCATCCATCTTTCTGGGAGATGTCACAGTGGACAATTTTCAGATATTGGCATGCTCCACCTGTCATATTGTGGCAGCAATGCGGGGTGTTTGGCTCAGGCATTGGGTTGCAGATCAGGCATCAAAGTGAGGCTGTTTAACCTGTCCTTTGAAGGTGGACTATTATTTGGATTGGGCCTTGACAACATATTGAAGGCTGTTCAGGATAAGAAGAGGCAAATTCCAGTGTCAAAACAGCAACAGAAAACAAACTCGGTATCAAAAGGACAGGGAGGTGCATGGCAGCGGCAGTCCTGAGATGGTTTCTCTCCCTTTTGGAATTTCAAAAACCAGCTGAATAGGGAAGACTATTCCTAATTTAAGGGCAACAGTAAAAGAGGATCCTTTGCCCACAGGCGTAATGGAGATGCAGGACAAAAAGGCAACTCCCAGTGAAGGTATGCAGGTCCACCTCTGCTCTCCTTCCCTTGGTGGAAGACTGCAGAACTTTAACTAGAGATGGGCCCAAATAATGTCAGACATATGGGTACTGGAAATCCTGGATCTAGGATATGCAATAGAGTTTGCAATGATATCCATGAGAGATTGTTTCCTGCAATCCCATGTGCCTCAAAACCCAGTGAAAAGGCAGATGGTGGCTAAGACCTTAGATAATGTGATACAGATTGAGGCAATTGTCATGATGCTCCCCCCCAAAGTGAGGAGGGTCTGGGATTCTACTCAGTTTACTTTGTAGTCTCCAAGAAGTCAGGGGTGTTCTGACCAATTTTGGACCTGAAGCACCTAAACAAGTTTGTCCATGACACAACCTTCAAGATGGAGTCCTTACAGTCAATCATCCAGGCTGTCCAACCAGGGGACTATTTAGCATCCATAGATTTGAAGGATTCCTATCCCCACATCCCCATTCACTAGTCACACCAGAAATTTCTGAGGGTCACAATTCCAGCACAGCATTTCCAGTACCGGGCACTTCCCTTTCGGCTGGCAACAGCACCCAGGGTATTTTCAAAGGTATTGATCATACTAGTGGCATAATTGAGACAGGATGAACATCACATACATCCCTACCTGGATGACTTGCTTATCCAAGCGCCATCTGCTCAGATGGCAAAGAGTTTGGTGTCAAGGACCCTGGAGGTATTGGAGACACACGGTTAGGTCATCAGTTGGGAGAAGAACTCCCTAATTCCATCTCAGAGGTTGAAACAGTTAGGCACAGTGTTCATGACAGAAGGGGGGGTCTTCCTATCTTCATCCAGGAAGGAGACCCTGAGATGAGAGGTTCAGTGGCTGAGAAGCCAGTCATCAGTTTCTGCTCACAGGCTTCTTTGGATTCTGGGGCTGATGGCTACAGTGATAGAGCTAGTTCCATAGGCCTGCTTACATACACGACCCCTCCAAAATGGGATGCTGGAGGCCTGGAATCTGATCTCGGAAGACTACGAAAGGCTGATTGTGCTTACATGGTCAGTTCAGCAGTCGCTAGCTTGGTGGGAAATTCTTGAGAACCTCAGCAAGGAGACTGTCTTGGAAATTCTGCTGGAGCTGATCTTGATGACTGACACCAGTCTATCAGGCTGGGGCATGGTCCTCGACCAAGTCGCGGTCCAGGGGTTTAGACACCTTAGGAGCAGCAGCTACAAATACACACCTTGGAGATGCCAGTGTTGCTTGCCCTTCTTCATTTTCACAATCAAGTACAGTTCAAGGCCATGGAAGTGAGGTCAGAAAATGTCACCACAATAGCTAACATAAACAGTCAAGGAGGCACAAGAAGCAAGGAGATGCTGGCAGAAACAACTGAAGTGCTGCTGTGGGCAGAAGAAAACCTTCTGACTCTCTCGGCTGTTCATCTGGCAGGAGAACTGAACATCCAGGCCAACTGGCTGAGTTGAGAGACAGTCAATCCAGGGGAACAGTTGTTGAACCTGGAGGTGTTCAGGCTCCTGTTGAGAAGGTTCTGTCAACCTCAGATTGATCTCTTCACATCAGAGGAAAATGCCAATGTTCCTAGATTCTTCAGCTGGTACCAGTGTCCTCAGCCAGAGGTGGTGGATGCTGTGTCCCAGACATGGGATTTTTTTCAGGGCATACTCGCTCCCACCACTACCACTTCTTCCCAAGGTAATTGCAAAATAAGGCACTCAAAAAGAAGTTTCTTTCTGATAGCCTCAGAATGTCCAAGAAGGGCATGGTTCTCAGACCTTGTGAATCGCTCAGCAGGTCCCATTCTGCCTTCTGTTCCAGGGAGACCTTCTCTTCCAATGGCCTATTCTGCATACAGACACAGAGGTGATGGAGTTGGTGGTCTGGCTTCTGAGAGGAGGAGATTATTAAGACAGGGTTTATTCATATAAGTGGCGGATACCCTAATGGTTGCCAAGAAGGAGTCCATGTTTGCAGCTTATGACTATGTGTGGAATACCTTCTTGGCTTGGGTCAGAGAGAGAGAGGGGTATCAGACCTTGTAGAGCTATGGTTCCACAGATAATGGATTTTCTGCAGGCGGGGGCAGACAAAGGACTTATATTGAGCACCCTGAGAGGCCAGGTACCTGCGTTAGGAGCAGCCCTGGGAACTTCCATTGATTTGTCCCTGGGGACCAATCTGGAGGATATTGGTTTTCTAGGAATGATCAGCAGAAGCAGATTGTTGTTTTGATCTCTGGTACTTCCATGGGACCTGAATCTGGTGTTTCAAACCCCAGGAATCACTTAGTATGGTTAACTAATGTTGTCAGCTTCCTGTATTGAACTGCCTTGGAGGAGAATGGAATGTATGTAAATGATGGCACTCTCATTGGCTTTTTCCAATTTCAAACTGCTGCCCCTAGTAACTAAAAAACAAGACTCAGCACTCAAGAGTTGGCATATAAGATGAGCGTAATTTAATAGAACAGAACGCCATTCAAAGCCCCCTGATGATGTGCAGTTAGCACGAAACTGGTCGGGAGTTTGCCTTGCTGTGCATCTTGTAGCTGTTTGGCTTTGAATGGCGTTCTGTTCTATTAAATTATGCTCGTCTTATACGCCAACTCTTGAGTGCTGAGTCTTGTTTTTTAGAGATTTTGGTGTGGACTCGAGCACCTTGGTCTCACGGAGGAGCTGTTTTGCTGCAACTGCACCTAGTCACTGCTGCACTCTGAAGTGCTTAGATTCCTTTCTCTGCCTGCCAGTTCAGATGCCTCGGAGAGCTCTCCTCAACTTACCTTGAAAGTTGTTATTTTTCAAACTAATTCATGTTTTTGATATTATTTTATGATTACTGCTCCTTTCAGGTATAGTTAGTAAGTTTTAGTGGGTTTTTGTTACTTTTTTGTGGTACTTCATGGCTCTGGGGAACCACAGTTTATGTGGTGTTTTTACCACTGTTTTGCTTTTTTTTTTTAACCTACTAGTGCCTCGGTTCTTTCTTGGGTCCCGTAGCGCTATTTTATTTTAAATTTATAGTTTTCACTCAGTTCCTTTCCTGTCAGAAACCAAGCGCTTTCATCGGTTCCACTGTGTAATTTCTTGCCTGAGAACTGACCATTTTGGGTTTACTTTATTATTCCTGTTTGCGGTTTGGGAACCGACCATTTTTGTTTTTGGTATTGCTGCTGTTTCTGACACTAATGTTGGAGATAGCTAAGAAAAAGAAAAAGACAGGACCAAACTGGTTTTATAAATTGTGTTTGTTGTGGGCAAATAGTGGCCAAAGCTGATAGGCATGATTTGTGCATTTTTTTGTCTGAGAACAAGTCACATCTTTGCCAACTGTGACATCTGTAGGACTATTTGCCCTAAGAGATTGAAAACAGGGCCAAAAAGCTTGAGAAAATGGCTACTCCTTCATCTCCTTCAAAACCCACCGAAGACATCTTCTCCTCAAAGAAAAGACAAAAGCAAAGATCTGATGGACCCCAAAACAACAAAGAAACCCAAGTCCTCTAAGTTTAAAAGATCAATGGAACCAGCTTCAGAACTGGTTCCTGCTAAAAGAAAACAAAAGGAAATGATACCACTGCACCTCCTACTGAAAAAGCAAAGGAGCTCTCAGTGGACAGACAGACAGTGCCCTCTGCTTAGGACATTGCCCAAGGCCCTCAAAGTACTGCAGGCCCTCAAGGTTGTCAGTCCCTTGGTTCGACCCCCGGTTCCCCCAGTTCCTGCTTTGGTTCCCCCACCACAGGAACCAGTATTCTTGTGCAAGGAGCTGGAGGAGGAAGAAGAGGAAGAAGGGGAAGTCTCTCTGGAGCAGGACTTTGTTTTCCTCCCAGAGGGCCAGAAGATTATTCATCTCACAATTCTTTTGTCAAGTAAATGGTCGATATCCTCAATCTCTCTATCCAGGAGTCAGTTGAGGATGAAGAGGAAGCTGATTTCCTGGACATGATGGGGCCCACCCCACAAAATGCACACAAAACCTGTCAAGAGACTAGTGGTTGGATGCTTTCAAGAAAGGATAGCAGATGTGGTCAGCAAGACTCTACCAGCTAGCTCTCCAGAATACAGTAGGGTATCAGCTTATCCTTCTTATAATGTCAGATCTTTTCTCAGGTACTGTTATTGGTGTTGGGTTCAGTAGAGAGTCTGTTGACCTGGGCATTTTGCAGATTATTGATTACATAGGAGCATATAGGTACTGCATGGACAAATGTGATTGGAGAATGGCCCAGGGTTCTATGCTGATTGACAGCTTTGAGCTGTGTCACTACCCCAGTGGGGGTGATCATTATCCATACATGTTAACTCTCCATTGACAACATTAGAGCTAACAGAAAAGGAAATTATGGTAAATGTGAAAGAATTTCTCCTCTAGTTCGAGCTGGAGGACTGAACATGAACACACGAGAATACACTCATTTGATAAAGAGAGGAACTAGAGCATGACAGCTCACAGAATGCATCATAGCACCTAGAATATGTAATGGAGTTTTCATTCATGGGGACAGGGTGGGGTGGCCAAGGCAGAGTCTCTGCAACTGGAAAGTGGTAAGAGTTTTCCAATAAAGAATGATTACAAACATTACCTAGCCCAAAAGGGAAGGGGGGAGTGGAGGTTGTTGAAAAGATTACTGACTGGGCAGAAACGGGATACATCCACCCCTTCTTTAAAAGTAATGTAAACAGCAGGGGTAGGTGCAAAAGAGGTATGGAGCTCTGCAAAGGGAACTGATATGGTGTAGTGGACAATACATCTGCAAAGAACACTTCAGTAAGGCTTGTTTTTAATTCAAGGCAACAACCCAGAGACGTTCTGGAAATTTAAACAGGAATATTAGGGCTGCTGAACATGGTTTATTGCAGTGTGATGGGTATTTTAAAAAAAGGGTACATTTGGCCACAGAAATTAAGCCACTGGGTCATTACTGTTATGGCTAACATTTAAAGGTATTAGTTATTGTGCTGTAAGGAATACCAGCTGCCTGGTGTCCATTGAGATCGAGAAAGTCATGAATGTGATACAGCTACATAATCCATACAGCACAATTAAAGATAAAGTAGGAGAGTGCAACTAAGAAAAGTAAGTCTTGGGAACACAGCATAAGCATGAAAAATGTTTAAAGGTTAGAAAAATAATATAGTTGATTTTTGACAGGATGACTGAAATACTGAGTCAATTACATCATTCTACTGTAAGAAGAATATATATGAAGTAGCATAAAAACATAAAGATCAATTGTTGAGTTGCATTTCAAGTTCACAATAGAAATGAATGGTTACATATTTAGTAAGCTTAACAGAGCATTAACTCATTTTGTTGATAAATAGGAATGTTGTAATAAAACTATGAATCTGCATACTAGAAATTAAAAAGGAACAAAGGTGGGGGCTGGTGGAAGTTAGCTCATGGTCTAGGAGATTGCAGACAGAGTTAAGAACATTCAGGGGATGAGAATGGGCACTAGGAGTATGAAAATGGTTATGAACATTGATAGGGAATAAGATGAAATATGCCACCAACAGACGAACAGTCCGTGAGAGTGTACCACTAGGTGGAGAACAAAACACAGATCATGGGTGATACAAGTATTTTGTGTATAACTTGAAATGTGAAAGGGATGCAAATAGGGCAAAAAATACATGAAGTTCTACAATATCTTAAAAGAAATAATGCAATACTTGTATTTATAAAAGAAACACATATGAAGAGCTCAGAAGCTTTAATGATGAGAAGATCATGAGTGGGCAGAGTATACGGTGAGCATGAAGGCAGAAGATGTGGGGCTAAATGGATTTTGTTACATAAACAGCTACATTTTGAAGAAGAAAGAGACATCCACAAGGTAGAATGCTAATTGTAGTGGGAAAATTGGGATTTTATGGTCCCAATAGTCATGAACCGGAACTGTATAACTCACTTTCAGAGAAACTATTAGCAGTTAGGGAATACACAACAACAATTGGGGGAGACATGAACTTAATAATAGATCCAGTATGGGATAGTACAAATCCCAAAAGAATATTCTCTAATAGTACTAAATCACTTGCTGCTGTTCTAGACAAAAACAACATTATCAATATAGAGTATTAAATCTGGATGCAAGAGAATATACCTTCCTATCTAATACACACAAAACGGCAGCAGGAATAGAGTATTGGTTTATACCAAATAATAAAACATTAGTCTTACTGGATATAAAAATCTTACCTACCACTATATCAGATCTCACCCAGTCTGTTTAAAGATATAGTAGTGGGGAAGAGATGCCCCAAAACACCTTCCTGGAAACAATAATTTTATTCTGTAAAAGGAAGAGTATAAAAGAAGCAATTAAGAGTTTATCCAGAATAACCCTCCTGAAGAAATTGGATGGGCTAGTTTGTGGGAAGCATTAAAATGTACTGTAAGGGGGAAATGTATTGCCATTGGTACTGTACATAAAAAGAAGACATCAGAGGAAAGAAATAATGTTGCTTGAAGAAATCAGACTCACTACTAACCACTCAGAGGAAGCATGGAGCGAATAGGCTAAAACCTGAAAAAAATACAATGAAAATCTGAGACAGGCCACAGAGTGGACCTATTGAAGAATCAAGTGTAATTACAACTCTAATACTCCACATACAAGAAGAATCATTGCCTTATGTCTAAAGCAGGAACAAACTAGATACAAAAATACCACAATTGAAAAGAAAGACTGAAGCGACATTATGACGGATCTGGTGGCAATTAAATGCTTTGAAGAATTCTAGTCAAACCTTTATAAAACAGAAAGCTGTGGAAAAAACTAGACTTAGAAAATTTTTCTTAACAACTTACAACTAACTAAAATAGCAGAGGAACAATCAGAAGCACTATAAAAAGACAGATCTGTCACAGGAATCATAACAGCAATCAACAGTCTACCCAATGGAAAAGCCCTGGAGAAGATGGATTCACATCAGAATATTACCAAGCATTTGCTTCTGAGTTGGCGCTAGTATCAAAGAGGTAATTAAGGAAGCACTGGAGAAAGAACAGTTACCAGAATCCATGATGAAAGGAATTATAACTCTCATTCTAAAACCTAACTAGAGAAAAGAACAATGTGAGAACTACAGACCTATTACCTTATTAAATATTGATACCAAAATATTTGCAAAAACTTTGGCTAATAGAATTCAAGGGATAACGCCAACAATAATCAGCCCAATACAAATGGGCTTTATGATGGGTCAACACATTTCAGATAACACCAGGAAAGTAACATATATAACAGAAATAGCTAAAACCATAAAAGTATCAGTCACTTTGGATGCTAAAAATGCATTTGACCTGGTGGAATGGCCTTAGCTATTCAGCGTCTTAGACAAATATGGCATTCCTCCAGTCTTTATACAGATCAGCCAGTCAATCAATTTTATTTGTTTACTAGGTAAGTACACTAGACCAAAGGCCTGTTTACAGACACGACCCGGGTGTTTTTAGAAACACAACTTCTTTAGACGTGATTTAAAAAAATGCCTGTAAATTAACAGTCATAAATTAGATCAGTGTTGCACAAGATTAGAGTTGAAAAAGTAGGCATTTGTCAGCACTGTACAAACAATACATTTACATAAAAACTGTACAGACAATAACTTTTACATAAAAAACGATATACATTTGCATAGGGATGTAAGTGACAAATGACCTACCAGTTTTTGTCTAAAAACTTGGGCCGATGGAGCTATTTTGATCTCCTTTGGCAACTCATTCCATTTTTTTCCATTGCATAATAAGAAAAGGCTTTTTGACCCATGACTGTTTTGCATAATGGCAAACTTCTTTACAAGCAACCAAAAGCCATGGTGTTCACAAACGGATTAAAGTCTACACCTATTGTACTGGAATGGGGTACACGACAAGGATGTCCCCTATTTCCATCCCTCTTCAATTTAGCTTTGGAACCGCTGTTATTAAAAATACAAAATGATGACACGGTTACAGGGGTCAAGTACAGAGAGACACAACCGTGGATGATATACTGTTATCTGTCACGTACCCAGACAAATCCATAAAGAGGCTGTTAGAAATAATAGAACAATTTGGGGGACTTTCTGGAAATAAAATAAATATTGGCAAATCAGGACTATTACTTATCAACCACCTATGTAAAAAAAAAAAAAGCTTGATAGAGGAACTTGGTCTGCAATGGAGAACCAAAAGTATATCCTATCTGGGTATTGAACTTTGCTCTACAAGTCAACAGACTGTGTTAATAAATACCAAGAACCTGTTACAAACACTGAAAACTGACACAGAAAGGTGGAATAAACTTCCTCTGGCCATGGGGGAGAGAATCTGATCTGTCTAAATGACCCTCCTGCCAAGAAACAGTCTTATTTGTACTCAGCATGCTACATGACAAAATGCCTAAGGGATGGATGTTACAAGTGCAATGACTAATCAGTAGCTTCACCTGGGCCAGAAAAAAAAAAACTAGATATAAACTACGATTGGCAAGAACAACAGAAAATGGCAGAGTCAAACTGCTGGATATTATGGTATATAACTGGGCAATACAAATGAGGCTTGTTAATAGAAGAAAAGGAAGAAATCTAGCCTAACATTTATGAGCCAGGTTGGGTATAAATAGAGAAAGAAATATGTAGTTCGAACAATATAGATATGAATGCACTTCTGTATAGTACCCCCCCCGCTCTGAAAAGATGGCTGTTATATTATACTCATGAAACTTTAACTAAAATTCTGCAAGCAACAATCGCTACATATAGATACAATATTCATCAACCACTATGGGGTAACAACAATTTTTAAATCAATAACAAAATATTACACAACACATGGTGGAAAGAAATGGGAATTAGCAAGACAGCTCATCCAAGAGAAAGTAGCAGATTTATTTGTTGGCCTATCCTATAAGAGTGGGCAGCTCCCGAGCCCTCCTCAGTTTTTTTCCTGCCATCGACCATTGCACGTTGGACTTCACGGAGATCTGCCAGTTTCAGTTGACTGCCATTTTCTTGAGATTCTTCATTGGTAGGGCTCCCTGGGCTTAACCCCCCCTTGGTGGGGCCACGGGGGCCAGCCGACTGAAAGAACACTGTCTCGGTCCGAACCGGGAGGTGCAGTAGGTACAGCAGGACTGGGGAGCGGGCATCATGGTGGGATCACCAGCCATTTTTGTATGCTGATACCTGGAGGCAGGGCATGCAATGACCTACAGGGATGAAGCCCATCTGCCCCATCCTCCATAACTAATGGCACTGGTCGCAGTGGAACCCCCAGCCTCTGCCAGGGGTCGGTAAGTCACCAGACACTCATCCTCCCCTTCCCCAGAGAAGAAGAGCCACCTCAAGGACACTCGATCCTCTTCCCTGCCCTCCCGACTGGACCTTCAAGTCCATCCCCAAACCCAGGATGTGAGCACCGTGGGCGGACACCTTGTTTTTGCGCCGGCGAGCTGGCCATTATGGTAAGTTCTTATGTAACTGCTGTCTTCCATGACCCGGTATAACCTATGTGTGAGAACTTTAACAAAGATTTTGGAATCTTGGTTGAGCAAGAAGATGGGTCTAAATGACCCACTTCTGAAGAGGTCCTTTCCTTCCTTCAGGATAACAGTAATTAGGACCGTGTGCCATGAGTTTGGCATGTCTCCGCCCTCTTGGATCTTATTGAAAAGTCATGCCAAAAAGGGAGCAACCTCCTCCTGACACATCTTGTAAAATTCTGCCACAAAACTGTCTGGATCAGGTGATATGTTATTGTGAAGTGTTTTAATGACTATGATAATCTCTGTCCCACCTGGGACAGACAGAGTTGATACGTGGAAGACTGACTTTGCCTAAGAAAGAGTTCATGGCTGTACCAGTCCCTATTCCCTCTTCCTTAGTGTACAGCTGCTCCTAAAACCTACCAAACTCTTTCACTACCTCCTGGGGGGGGGTAGAAGCCCAGCTGTGTTGATCTCCCTCCCACCTGATCTTTAGGATAAAGTGGTTTGCCTCTTGTTTACACAACCTATAGGCTAAAAACCTACTAGATTTACTGCCTTGTTGATAGTACCATTGCTTAATAAAATGCAGCTGGCTCTCCACCACCCTCATGGTCAGTTGCTCTAGCTCCCACCTAATACCTCTAATTTTATCCTACAGGTCTGGGTCCCTGGTTCACTTATGTTCTGCTCCTAGCACTGCAGGTTCTGTCAGCAGTCTGTTTTGGGACAAAAGGCACAACGTTTTTGGTTAGAGGCATAGGAAATCAGGTGGCCCCTCTGGATTATTTTCAGTTCATTCCATATACATTTTGGGTGTGTGTCCACTTCCCTATTTACCTGCATATAGTGGGAGATTGTTTCCTTTAGTTGGGCCAACAGGACTTCATTTGCGAGGTGACTGGTGTTCAGGTGCCATAGTGAGTCTCTGTGCTGTTGCCCAGCCTGTAGCTGCAAAAGTATAGGGGTAGGGACTGGTCCTATTTAATGTCTTTGTAAGTGACATTGCAGAGGAGCTGGAAGGAAGGTCTACCTCTTTGCAGATGACACCAAAATCTGCAATGGGGTGGATACTCTGAGGAGGTAGCAAGGATGATCACAGACCTGACAGAACCTGGAGTGATTAAGGATATGGCAGCTGGGTTTCAGTGTGAAAAAGTGCAAAGGAATGCCCTTGGAACCCAGAAACCCAGGGGCAGAGTACAAAATGGAAGGATTGGTACTGACAACCACCAAGCAGCAAATAGACCTGGGGGTAATCAGATCAGATGACCTAAAGGTAGCCAGGCAGTATGACAAGGCAGTTGAGAAGGTTAGTGGGATGCTGGGGTGGGGAATCACTGGCAGAAAGAGGGAGGGGGTATTGCCTCTGTATGGATCGCTTGTAAGACCCCACCTAGAATACTGTGTCCAGTTCTGGAGACCACATCTCCAGAAAGACATAGACAGAGTGGAGGCAGTCCAGAGGAGGGCAACTAAAATAGTGTAGGGTCTGCATCAGAAGCCCTATGAGGAGAGACTTAAGAAACTGAATGTGTGCATCCTGGAAGAGATGATGGGGGATATGATGCAGACCTTTAAATACCTCATGGGTGTAAATAAAGTACATGAGGGAAGTATTCTTCAGAAAAAAAGTGCTCACAGACAAGGGGACATGATTTTGGAGAAACGTGAGGAAGTACTTCACAGAAAGTAGTGGATTCTTGGAACAGTCTTCCAGCGGAGGTGGTAGGGGTGAAAACAGTGGTGGGGTTCAAGAATTCATGGGACAGGCATAAGGGAATCATAGGGAATGGGAAGGAGGGGTTCATGGATGGGTCAAAGATCAAGTAGGATCTGTGGTAATATTAAAGACATGGAAAAATGGGCAGCCTAGGTGGGCCAAGTGGTCCTCATCTTCCAGCAAATTCTCTGTTTCTGTTTTCTAGGGGCACAGATACAGTTCACTCTCCACACTCTGACACACCCTACCAGTTCTCTGGGTGGAGGGAGAAAGGCATGCACCCCTACTTGGCAAACAGAGATGGGAGAACCGAGGTTCCAGAAGTAGCATCCCAACAGTACTTTAGGAAAATGCTATAGGGGGAAATGAAAGTGAGTGCTGACTTCCAGGTAGCAGCCATACAGATCAACTGTATGGGGATGTCTTTGGAAGCAGCCACTGAGGCAGCGGTATGTCTGGTGGAATGATCCCTAAGCCCTACAGGAGGCTATCAGCCAGCCTATAGCAGAGGTAGAGCAGGATACAACCCACCTGGCAGTCATCTGCTTTGCTGCCAGTCTGCTAGGTAGGGCTTCAGTGTATATCACAAACAGCTGGTGAGACTTTATCCAAATTCCAACCATGTACTCCTTATAGTAAGAGAGTGCCCTCCGTAGGTCCAGAGTATGGAGCCTATAATCTGCTTCTGAGGTTGGGTTGGTAAAGTATACCATTAAGTTAATCACCTGCTTAAGGTAAAACTCTGATACAACCTTTGGGAGAAACTTCGGGTGGGAGTGAAGAACGACCTTGTCCTTGTGGAAGACCAGATAAGGAGACTCCACTGAGAGCACATGGAGCTCACTAACATTTCTGGTGGCCAAAATGACCACCAAGAAGGCCTTCTTCCATGACAGTTGTGACATCTCACACCTGTGCATAGGTTCAACTCAGATGGCCTGTCATGGGTCCAGCCAGCACCAACAGTAGGTCCCATTGTGGTGGTGGTTCATGCACCAGCTGGGACAGGTGGTCCAGGCCTTTGAAAAAGTGCCCTACCACCTTCTCCTGGCCCACTATCAGCTTACCGGCCTGCACCCCATAAGCAGAGATGACTGCCAGGTGCACCTTTAAGGATGTCGTTCATAGTCCCAACTGAGAGATGGACCAGAGGTACTTCAAAATGCTTGCCACAGGGCAGGCAAGGTGATCAAGCTCCTTTCCCTGATGCCATATGGAGAATCTCTTCCACTTAAATGCATTGCATTTGTAAGTTGCCTCTTTTCTGGAGACCTCCACAATGTGGCAATGTGGGCCACTTTTCTTGACAGACCCAATGTCTGGAACTCTAGCCACTCAGAAACCAGGCCAAGAGATGCAGGGACTGAAGGTCCGGGTGCAGCACTGTCCCCTGTTGTCTGATCAGCAGATCGGGGTGAAGAGGCCACTGCCATGGAGATCTGATGCCGATGCTAAGGAGATCCAGGTTATCAGAACTGTCTGGGCCAGACTGGAGCTATCAGGATCATCTGTGCCTTTTCCTTCCAAGCCTCGACCACCACATTGTGGTCCAGAACCTCATGAAGGCATCCCCCAGCAGTGTCCCAGACTGTTAAGGGCGTGCACAAAATAGCCTCAGCTTGGCATTCTCCAAGGAGGCAAACAGATCCACCAGAGGAGTGTCCCACAGGGAGAATAGGTGGTTTACCACATCCTGATTCAGGGACTATTAGTTTGACAACTCTCCTACCTGACTGACAGCATCCACCAGCTGATTGTGAACTCCCGTGACATGGATTACCAGGAGATCTGCACCCACATTATGCATGAAGGTACAGGTGCAAAGGGCATCCCAGCATAGGGGAAGGGAATGTGTTGTGCCCTGCCTGTTTGGGTAGTATATGATAATTGTGTTGTCCACCTGGGCCTGCATGACCTGACTCCTGACTAGAGGAATGAATTTTATTAGAGCAAGCCACACTGCACGGAGCTTTAGCAGGTTTATGTGGTGACTGGACTCCAAGGGTGACCAAAAGCTGTGGGCTCTGTGGTCTCCCAGGTGTACTCCCCACCCTACCAGGGAGGTGTCTGTCATGAGCCTGACAGCTCTGGGCAGGCAGACAGGATTCCTTCATCCAGAAGTTCTGGGACAAGCCACTACTGGATGGCATCCCACAACGGCTGGGTCACACTGTGATCAGCTGGTCCTAGTGGCCTAGCCACCGGGACATTGATGGCCCAACTTCCACTGTAGGTGGTGCATCCACAAGTGGGCCCAATGGATCATGCTGGTGGAGAACACCATGTACTCCAGCAGCTGCAGGAATTTCTGGGCAGAGACGAGAGCCCAACCTGAAATGATCGGGCAAAGGAGTGGTGATCAACAGGTCTAAGTCAAGGAAGGTCTGCAGAGCCAGATCTCTGGACCTCTTCACCAACTCTTTGGATGGCCCGGCCAGCAGACAGTCACCCAGGTAAGGGTACACCCTGATGCCTTTGCACTGCAGAAAGGATGTGACCACTGCTATGTACTTGGCAAAGGCCCTGGGTGCACAGGAGAGGCTGAAGGGCATGGTCTGGAACTGTTACAGTACCCCTTCCACACAGAGCTGGAGGTAACGGTGGTGGGATGGACTTTGATGTGGAAGAATGCATCCTGGAGGTCCAGGGAGCAGAACCACATACTCCTCTCCAAAGAAAGTATGATCTGATTCAGGGTGACCATCCAGATCTTGCACCTCTGTATGAACTGATTCAGATCATGTAGATTCAGAAGGGAGCAACAGCTTCCCCCCACCTCCTCCGTTTCAGAACCAGGAAGTACCTGAACATGTTACCCTGACTGGCCAGGGCATCCAGGATATGGCCTATGGCTTCTTTCATGACGAGCTGAGTGATGTCCTCCTGAAGGGCTGACAGTGTGTCCTGTGACACCCTGGATTCCCAAGGAGCGTGAAGCCTGTAAGGCAAGAGTGCCTTGAAGTCCAGAGGCAGCCATCTGCCTACCACTTCTAACACCCTCTTGTCTGATATGATAGCAGGCAAACATGGCAAGAAATGGGGTAACTGACCCCTGATGAGAAACACAGACAGGGACAGGATGGGTGGAGGGATGACACCCCCAACCAGTCACCGTGCAGCTTTTGTAGAGGCACCAGGTGCAGCAGCTGGAGGGGTACCACCACCCTTGCCACCCTCTCTTTTTGGGCCATGACCACCGAACTTGGAGTTTGGGTGCCATGCCTGGTACTGCCCCTGCTGGAGTTGCAGCTGAGGAGGTTATTGCTTAAAGGGCTGATAGTGAAAAGCCTTTTTCATGGTCTTTCATTTCTGGTCCTTCTAGGACAAAGTCACAAAGTCAAGGGTGATGCTGGACTTCTCTATGCAGGTGAAATGTCCCTCCACCCCAGGGCCAAAGAGGTTGGCACCCCAGAAAAAGGACATCATCCAGCTTGCGCTGTGTGTCCACCGTAAAGATGGCCAGACATAACCAAGTCCTGCAACCCATTGAGACTGCCGCTGCCATGGCATGGGCACAGGAGTTGCCCATGTTCAAGGCCATCTGGATCTGGTGTTTAGTCAGCGACTGACCCTGATCCTGTTCCAACTTTACCATCAACTGCTGATCAACAGGGAGGTGAGGGAGGATTTCATTGAGGACTCCCACCCGGAGTGACCAAAGCTGGCCATCATGACAGAGTAACTCACCAAACGGAGACCCGAGGATGATGCAGCTTACACCTTTTTAGCAGCATGATCAATCCTTCTGGACTCCTTGTCCAGAGGCTTGTTCACATCCCCTTGGTCCCCGGATTTACAGAAGACCAAGTCAGAGGCCAGTCCTTCAGTCGAGGAGTGCTCTGAGAACCCTGAAAGGGACCCAGTAGGGACCACATAGTTGCAGACCATACAGGTGGAAGGTGCTGGGCAGGATGGTGGACACTGCCAAAGCTTCAGGGCCAGTCCCAATACAGGTTTTGCCATGGAAAAGGCACCCCCCGGGGATTTTTCCCTGTCCAAGATGTCCATGAAAGGTAGTTGGCCCTTTTTTGGACAGGCTCCAGAGGGACACTCATGGATTCTGATATGAGTTGGATTAGAGCTCCGAACAGCACCAGCCCATGGTCAGTACTCAGCTCGTTGACCATGCCCCAGTTGAGGATATGAGTCCCAGATGAGGCCATGGACAATCGGTCTGGGTCCTCCAAGGATGCTTCAAAAATTTCCCTTGACCATTTCTCACTGCGGACCACCTGTGTATCCTCAGACTGGGTGATCTCCACTGACAACTGACCTAGTAAGCCAGTTGCAGACTGGGCATCCCTAGTCAGAGTGCTCACCCTTGGCTGTAATGGCAGCTACTCCATCCATAGGGGTGGAGAAATTATTGTGGAAAGCACTGGCATGGTGTGGACCAGTGAGAACATAACTAGTAACTGCAGGTGATCGAAGGTCCAGGGTTAGAGACCCCCCTACAATGGCCCACTGCTGCCAAAGAAGCTCTTCATAGCACTGGCACATCTTTTGGTGGTGTCTCTCCTCACCTGAGGATGAGGAGATCAACACGAATTGATGACAACACCTCCCAGTTGAGCAGGATCACTTCTATTGAGACCTCAACCATTACCATTAACTAGACAGTCGATGTTGAGGAGAGCCTTCCGGATGGTCATGGTAGACCACAGGCCTTGGTACATTTAGCAGGAAAGGTTTAAAAGGCTTGACAGCCAAATGAGACTGCTCCCAAGGTGACTTAGTTGGGGACACTGACCGAGTCATGTCTTCTTGAGTGAGGGCTGGGAGAACCAGGGTCTGGGAGATTGAAACCTTGATATCATCTGACAGCCGGTCAACAGGTTCAAGGAAAATTTCCATGGTCTGCTCGACTGGAGTCAAGGTCAACAAGTCTGACCGGGGTACTGAGGAGTTCTCAACCTTCCCCTCCACCGAGGGACTCTCAACCATCATCAAGCAGTCTGGGGAGTTGAGGAAGTAAGAAAACCTCGATCTCTCCCAATCCCATGACAAGCACCAGCGGCATCTGTATTTCTTGCCACGGTGGGCAGGGCTCTCCCCCAAGGTCTGGAAGGCCATGCATATCTCCTGGAATCCCTCCTAGAATGACCCGCTAATGTTTGTCCCAGCCATGAGTAGTACCAAGACCGAGGAGGTGCCTACCACAGTGGCCACTGCTTCCACCTCAAAGGCAGCATGCTGAGATGCCAACCTGGCAGCTGCCAAGGCCTGCTTTTGGCCCCTAGGCTGGGTTTTCAGATCTCACTCAGAAGGCCGGCTGGGGGTGAACCAGTGCTTTCTGTCTTCTGACTCAGGCAGCATCAAAAGGCAAAGGCCACACCTGTCCATGTCATGCTGCCCAACCAGGCAGTACAGACACGTGTCATGCAGGTTGGTGACCGACATCTTCTGCTGGCACCGCACACAAAATCTGAATCTTGGCTTACATGGCTCTTTCATCAGTAATGAGGAGAAGTAAAAAAAGCTAAGAACTGTGTTAAAGAAACTTCAAAAACTTTGAGGTATGGGTTACCTACATTAGAGTGATAACAAATCTTCCGAACAACAATATATTCGAGAGAAATGCATCAGAGGCATACATACCACACAGTACTGTTGCCACAAGTTCTACATGCCACCAGCAGATTGGAAAACCACCAGAATGTGCTGCTGAGTACCTGAACATACTCCAATGAAGGCAGAACAGAAACTTGAAGCATTGCGGGGGGCTCTGCCCCCCCACCCCAACTATATATAACCAACTCCAGGTTGTAGAATGAATGGAGGATGGCAGCCTTGAGAAACACACCAAGGCAAACAATCGGTCAGTCAAAATCTTTATTTATCCAGGCGAACTTCATTGAGCAAACTCATTTAAAAGATGGGCCTGGTTAAATCCGGGCCAAATAATACATTACATGAAAGGTTATTACAATAGGGACAAATAACACAAACAGAACAACAAATAAATATCAAGTAAGTACTCGATGTAACAACAGTCATAAACAAGGCAGTATAAACAGCTCAGAGTGCTACTATAATATATAAAGATGAAGCATCGGGTGGCATCGGAGGATCTTGAGATGGGTAATGGGTCGGCAGCTAGGGGGAGATGGCAGGGAAGTTAAACTGGAATAATACCATGTCCTGGCCATAAGAAACAGCTAAATTAAGGGGATATGAAGAATTTACAGAGGACAGGGGCAGGTAATAGTGTGAAAGAGATGCAGTGAAGGAGATACAGTGGTGAAGGGGGCAGGTTAGTTGGGCCAGGGTAGTGATGAAGGGAGTAAAAGCTGACCAGACAACCATGTAGTGAGCTGTGACATACTGGTCACCTCGACCAAAGATACATCAGTGCCAAAGCCAGATCTGCTAATATACACTTCACCCTCCTTCCTCCGCTCTAATTCACCCATTCTGTACACTCTGCTCCTTTGTCAGGATACCTCAAAATACAAGGTTCACTGATGGTGCAATACCCAAAGCAGGAGCTGCTAGAGAGGCGACCTGATCTTCCAGCAGAAAGATTTGACATTATGGGGCGGACTCAGGGAATATGCCACCCAGGTGGTGGGAGGAGCTTAGCTCAATGATGTCTGATGGAAAACCTGTTCCAGTGGAACTGCCTGAGTGTGGATAGGGAACTGTATCCCTGTCCCTAGAAACTTTTTTTCAAAAGAACTATATTATGAAATATTTTGCCGACTAGCAGATACTGCTGCTTTAATGAGATTTTGGCCAGCCCAGTGGCACTCAGTGTTGAGGCGCTGGACGCCACACCTTGCTCCACGCTGGCGACCTGGGTTCGGTAACGGACTCGGGTCACCAGGGGTCGGCAGGGGCGGAGAGGGATCGATCATCCGTGGACTGCTCTCCCTCTTTGGGGGAGGGGGGGCCAACAGTTGTCGGCACACTACCGACCTCTGGTGGAGGCTGGAGGGCGGTGTGCTGGCACTGCATGGAAGGGGGTGAACTTGGAGCATGGCGTCGGGAGGGACTGCGTGCGGACACGTGCGCACTCCTTCCACTGGCGTCATTGCATGCCTCAGCCCACACCAGTCAGGAAAAGTGTAAAAAACATGGTGCTCAGTTGCATCGGCTTGATGGCCATCCGAGGGAACTGCCTGGCCTCAGGGGCACCATCGCCCAATACTGACTCCTGTTTCGGTGGGGAGTAAGGGGGACTCCCTGCCATCCCTCCGTGGGGGGTAAGCCGCAGGGGAAGATGGCGATGGGGGCTTCACTGGGTGCCGGGCAGGAATGTATGGTGGCTAGAAGTGGACGGATGCCGGGAAGTGAACAGCAGACCAGAGCACCATACAGGTAAAAAGGATTAAGAAAAAAAAAAAAAGAGATTTTGTAGTTTCCAGCAAAAAAAAAAAAAACCTCAGCAGAATATGGTTACACAAAATCAGCAGAACTCAGTTTAAGCAAAATGTCCCCCCAGATCTGAATTTCTGTACTTTTCATTTTGTACTACTGAAGACATTTTCATTAACTAAAAATACTACCAACAGCTTAATCTGGTTCAAGGTCAGTTAACATTCATCTGTATCCCCCTCTCCCTGGGTTGTGCCTGAAAATAGGCAAGAATTTGTCTAGTGCACTTACCCAGTCAACAAAAACTAAGTAAATAAAATAAATAAAAAATGGATTACTTCCCCTGAGTTATCTACTGCTCATGTTGATTAGAACTGCTGTGAATCAATAATCACCTGCTTATGGCATCGCTTCTTAACAAAAATTTAAATAATCCAGCTGGCAGTAAGAATGAACAAAATGAAGGGGCCCAATTCTCAGTCAGAAGGTACTGGTGTGGGCTGCCCGATATCCCACTGGGCAGGACATCGCACTCCCACACTGACAACCCAGGTTCAGGAGCTGACTCGGAGAACTAGCTTGGTGGTCCAGACTTGGGGAGGGGGGAGGCTAGGGAGGCAGCACTACATGGCAGAGCTCCCAGTATAGGAGGTGAGGTGCCAGGTTCTGCTGCAGTTGTGACCCCTGCGGAAAGCCACAGCACTTGCCTCCTCAGCAGGGGCACGCCACGTACTAAGGTGGTCTGATGGGGCAATACTTGGTGCTATGTGGGTGATGGACGGGGATGCAAAAAATAAACAAGGAAAACTCTATGTGCTCCAGCTGCCAAGCACAATAGCATCAGAGCTCTCACGTCTCACCCCATGTGGATCCCTGCCAGCTTGTGGCGGATGGGACTGGGAGACCAAGTATGGCTGACAAAAGGCACAGGTGGTAACTGGAGGGCACAAAGCTGGATGAAAAAATGGCACTATCCCATAATCATTGTGCCACTGATTTTGCAACCATCCCTCAAAGGGAGTAGCTCTCACCCCACCCCCACTTTAGATAACTGCTCTGTGACCATGTAGGTAATTTCATAATATCCCCTATCTGTGCAACATTTATAATATTACAGGTGGTGGTTACAATAGGGAGGCTGTTTGTACCTCGCTTTGTGATGCCACACCTATCAACTGAGAATCAACTGCATTTTATATTATTAGTGCACCTACCTGGTTAACAAACACTTAAATAAAAAAAAAAAAAGTTCTCAATATGTCTATTTTCTTTCTGCTTTATTTTGTTCCCAAAATAAGACAGATGATTTTAAAGATTTTTTTTTTAAGTTCCTGTTCCCTTGTCAGGCCCACCATCAGGGCTGTTTGTCATCAGAAATGTGCCAGCAACACCACAACACATCTGCATTATGACTACTGCATGCACAGCTGAAGAGGGACCTCTGGATAGGAGATAAAAGTTTTGTTTTTCCCATTCTGAACATGTGCGGTATGATTTCTGTATTAACGTTCTGGTACAAAATGAAAACTTTGAAGTTGCAAGACCCTTTTTTCATTTCTCACCAGTTGCCTGGCACAGCACCAAACATTTTTTTGAGATGTGAGAACCACCATCTTGTTGCTTTTCTCCACAAACTAACTAGCATGGAAAATACATAAAAATACTGGCATTTTAAAAAGCAAATACCAGAAACTAGCTATCGCCTGTTTACATAGATTCTGTTGTTTGTTTTTTACAATAAGGGCCAAAAATACTTTTTTGGGCACCCAAAACCCTGGGTGCCAAGCTTAGCGAGAGGAGACCTTCACCCACGTTCTCTGTATGAGAACAGCAGGACTCAGTGAGAGCAGTGAGCTGCCGTTTCCCTGGTGTCTAGTGGCACCTCCCCCACCCTCCGACTGCAATCCCCTTAATGATTTTTACATAGAAACATAGACTTTGATGGCAGATAAGGACCGCTTGGCCCACCTAGTCTGCCCATTTCCCTACCTACAGGATAGGCCGCAGATCCTAGTTAACCAACAGCCTATTTCTTCCTACCCCCCACAAGAATTGCCTTATGTCTGTCCTATGCATTCTTGAATTCTCCCACAGTTTTAGACCTCATAACCTCCTGAGGAAGGCTGTTCCATGCATCCATTACCCTCTCTGTGAAAAAATACTTCCTCACATTGCCCCAGAACCGCCCCCCCCATCTTTAAATAGTGTCCCCTTGATCTTGCACGTCTCTTTTTCTGAAAGATGCTACCCTCTTGGACTTTGTTGATTCCACTGAGGTACTTAAAAGTTTCTATCATGTCCCCTCTCCCTTCTTTCCTCAAGGGTATACATATTAAGCTCCTTTAGTCTCTCTCATCGACGGCTTCTCTTGCAGATCCTGCACCATTTTAGTTGCCCTCCTCTGGACTGCCTCTATCCTGTCTATGTCCTTGCGGAGATGGGGTCTCCAGAACTGGATGCAGTACTCCAGATGGGGTCTCACCAACTGTCTGTACAGAGGGATAACAACTTCCTGTTTTCTGCTGGTGATGCCTCTCCCTATGCAATACCCCCAGCCCTCCCTACTGCCTTCTCACATTGCTTGCTAACCTTAAGGTCATCTGATATGATTACCCCCAGGTCCCTTTCCTTTTTTGTTGTTGTTACTACCTCCCCCCATTGTGTAATCTTCCCTGGTTCTTGTTTCCCAGGTGCATTATTTTGCACTTCTTTGCATTGAATCCTAGCTGCCATACTTCTGACCATTCCTCCAACCTTGCCAAGTCCCTTCTCATCCTTTCCACGCCTCCTTGTGTATCAACCCTGTTGCAGATCTTTGTGTCATCTGCAAAGAGGCATACTTTTCCTTCCAGTCCCTCTGCAATGTCACTTATAAAGACATTAAAAAGGACTGGACCCAGTACTGAACCCTGTGGTACCCCACTAGTAACCCTCTTCTTCAGAGTGGACTCCATTTAGAATTACCTTCTGTGTCCTGTTGTCCAGCCAATGTTTTACCCAGGCTACCACCCTGGGACCCACTCCCAGGCTGGTTAATTTGACTATTAATCTTTTGTGTGGGACTGTGTCAAATGCCTTGCTAAAGTCTAGGTAGGTCATGTCCACAGCCCTCCCTGGTCTACTACTTTGGTCACCCAGTCAAAGAAATCTATTAGATTCGTCTGACATGACCTTCCGGCCAGAACCTTGCTGCCTTGGGTCCCAGCCACACTGGCCTCAAGGTACTCAACAATTCTTTCCTTCAGAAGTGACTCCATCACTTTCCCTACCACAGAGGTCAAACTGACAGGTCTGTAGTTTTCTGCCTCTGTCTTGGTCCCACTTTTGTGAAGGGGAATCACATCCAGCCCTCCAGTCCTCGGGTACCACACCATCCTCCCATGATTTATTAAAAGAGTAGTCGGTGGTTTTCACTAGTTCCCCTTAATTCTTTTAGAATTCTGGGGTGAATTCCATCAGGCCCATTGGCTGTCCACCTTCAGTTTTAGGAGTTCTTGCAGAACCTTTTCTTCTGTGAAAGGGCTGGGATCGACCGCCCTATCAAGAGTGCTTCTGTTAATTGGATTAGGCACTTCCCCCTCCTCTTTTGTGAATACTGAGCAGAAATGTTCGTTCAGTATCCCTGCTTTTTCACTGTCCCCCTCTGCCCACCCACCATTCATTCTATTCAGCCTCACTATCCCTCCCTTTGTCTTTCTACACTCTCTGATGTACCTATAAAAGGTTTTATCCCCCTTCTTAACCGAGTTGGCTATCTTTTTCTCCATTTGGGCCTTTGCTATTCTGACTTCCCTCCCTGCTTCCTTCTGCCTTAACTGGTACAGCTCTCTGTCCTGCTCTTTCTGTGTTTTCTTATGCTTCCTGAATGCTATCTTTTTCTCCCCTGACTTTCCCAGCCACCTCTTTTGAGAACCATAGTGGCTTTTTCTTTCATTTTGATTTGTTTATTTGCTTCACACAAAGGCTTGTTGCCTCTGTGATGGCAGTTTTGATGATTCCCCATTGTTGCTCCACCCCTCCTTCTAGCCTGTTTGCTAGTGCTTTTCTGAGGCACTCTCCCATCTTGCCAAAGTCAGCCCTCCTGAAGTCCAGTACCCTCACTTTTGTATGGCTTGACTCTGTAGCTAAGTTTAACGTGAACCACACTGTTTGATGGTCACTTGTTCCCAGATGGCAACCCACTTCTAGATCTGAGATCCTCTCACTGCTCCCATTTGAGAGTACAAGGTCTAAGATTGCTCCCTCATGAGTGGGTTCCGAAACTAGCTGTCTGAGGCCTGCCACCTGTAGGGCATTGAGAATGGCCCTGCTCTTGGATGTGGCTGCAGCAAATGTGCTCCAGTTAACATCTGACATATTCAGGTCTCCCATCAACAGTATCCCCCCTTTCTCTGCCATCCTAAGAATGCCTTCTATCATATCCTTGTCCATTCCCTCCCCCTAACATGGGGGTCTATTTACAACCCCTGTGTGGATTGTGGTGCCCTTTCCAGTCTCCAAGGTGACCCACAGTGCCTCCTCTCCTCCCTGTTTACTCTCTTGTTCAGTTGCTTTTATCCCTTCCTTTACATAGAGAGCTACTCCTCCCCCCCCCTGCTCTCCTGCCTGTCTCTCCTGTAGGTTATGTACTCTGGTATATTAACATCCCAGTCATGGTTCTCTGTGTACCATGTTTCTGTGACTGCTACGATATCCAGGCATCCCTCTTCCATCAAGGCCACCAGCTCAGGGAGCTTGTTGCCCAGATTATGGGCATTGGTACTCATTACCCTCCATTTCCTGATGGCCTTACTCCTTTTTGCCCCATCCCTGTCCTTCTTGCCTTTGTCACTTTCCCCATTTACCCCTGCCCTTCTCCCTATTGTCACCTCTGTGTTGGTGTTTACCGCACTTACTACCGTGATTTTTTGGAGGGGCTAGGATTTCCCTGCTCCTTTCCATTGCCTTCCCCCTTGGCTAGTTTAAATGCTTGCCAATGAAGCATTTAAACCTATCACCTAGGATCCTGGTTCCCCTCCTGGACAGATGCAACCCATCATGCCAGTATAGGCTTGCATCACTCTAGGTGGACCCCCAGTCCCCAATGAAGCCAAATCCTTGAGCTCTGCACCAGTTTTTCAACCACTGATTGAATCCCATGGTGCGGAACACCCTAGCCTCTCCTGTCATAGATGGGCAGCACCTCTGAGAAGGTTACTCGCTGTGCTACTTGTCTAAGGCCCCTCCCAATTCCACAAACTCTTCCTGCACTGCTCTAATCCCTTCTAGCCAGGTCATTTGTCCTTGGGTGGACAACATCCAGCTCCTCCCTGTGCAACTGCTCCGGCAATCCTGAGGATTTGCTCCCTGTCCCTCCAAGCCATGGCGCCAGGCAGGCACCTTACCTCCCTCTCCCCTTCCTCCCCTAGTTCTAACTTCCTAACAATGGAGTCCCCCACCAGGAGTTGTTTCCTTCCCCTGTGGGGTCCCATGCCACCCTTCTGTGGGTCTCCTTTGTGGAGGTTCCCAGCATCCTCCTTGGTCTCCACTGCAGGTACCTCCATAGAGGAACCACACTTTGCCAGAATGGCATAGGAATTTTGGAGAGGTACAACTGGAGGGATGCGCCTCTGTTCCACCACCCTCACCATCCCTGAGCCCACTGTGGTCCAACTGCTCCTCTTTCTTGGCAACCTCTGAGGCAACGGCAGTGGCACTGGTGGTCCCTGGATGGAGGAGGAGGTCCCACAAATCCTGGCCAACTCAGCCTGGAGATGAGCAACCTCCTCCTTCAGCCCAGAGAGGTGCCTGCAGATGGGACAACACCACATCCTCCAGAATGTCTCCGAAGACTGCTGCTCCACAGCCACTGCACTGCACCACTCCCATCATGTCTTATTTCTGGCCCCTTAACTGTTGTTTGGAACTTTACTCTTTCCTCTGTTTTTTTTTATTTTATTTTTTTCTTTCTCTTCTCTCTCTACTTACTTTCTGCCTCTGTGCCCTTTAAGCTCCTGATTGTCCTGTTCTGAGACAAGAATATCCTATATTTCTCAGTAGACCCTTACTTGCTCAGAGGCAGGCCTCCAGCAGCTAGAGGGGTCTGGAGAGCTACTCTTGCCCTTCTAGGATGGTGGGTTCTTGGTGGCTCTCTAGGATCACTCACTTCCTGCTCCCAAACAGGAAGTTTCTGTTGTCAGTCAAATCCTGTGCCTATAAAAGTAGAACTAGCTTTGTTTGGGAAGGGAGGCAATATAGTCCTAGTAGAGAAGCCCAGTCACACAGCACTCCTTCCTCCTGGTGTCTTCTGCCAAGCTACTAACAGAATCTTTCTAAGGCAGTCTTTAAATTTAGCTTCCTTCTAGCTAAGCCACTCCCCCTACTTACTAGATCTTTCTACAAATAATTTAAACTGCACAGCTACCAAGCCCTTTCAATCACCTGAGATTTACACCTAGATAACTGTTCAGATAACCATTCAGTTCAGTTAACTCAGACAAACACACACATTTTTTTTTGTATTGTTAGTTTGTTTTTTTAACCTAAATTAAAGGTCCAAGTACAAGAGTTCTACTTCTTTAGTCCCAGTACAGAAGTGCAGTCACATAGCACTCCTTCCTCCTGGTGTCTTCTGCCAAGCTACTAACAGAATCTTATCTTATATTTTATCTTTCTTTGGTGTCTAGTGGCACCCCCCACCCTCTGATTGCTGTCCCCTTAATGATTTAATCTTTCTCTGGTGTCTAGTGGCACTCCCCATCCTCTGATCGTTGTCCCTGTAGTAAGTTTTTATTTCCCTGGTGTCTAGCAGCGCCCCCACCTTCCAATCACCATCCCCATAATAAATTTATCTTTCCCTGTTGTCTAGTGGCACTCCCACCCTCTGATCGCTGCCCCTCCCAATTTTCTTTACTTTAGCTGGTGTCTAGTGACACCCTCCTTTCTCTAATCCCTGTTTCAAATAAAATGCTCCCTCAGTGCTTTTTTTTTCTTCTTCATCGGTGATCTGACCTCCCACTCAGTATCCACCACCCCACATCCCCCAGTACACCCCTACACACCCTCACTCACCTGAACAGGTCACAGGGCAAAGATCTATTCTCTGATTAAAGACACATCTTGCTGTTGGAACCACTGACTACAATATAAGAAACTAAGATAAGTGTGGTTCAATCTATTTCAATGGGTTTTCAACTTTGATGCTTAACTTAGCCATTTTTGCATATTTTGACACCAAACTTTCAACATGACCTTTTGGGGACCCCATCTCATACACAATGGTGGTGGAATTCTGTAAATCTGACCCGAAAGGTGATCTTGCAGTCATTTAGCAAAATCACCATTCAGGCAGGATTTGAAACTTTTTACCACCTTGTTCATGAGGTGGGATCATAAGAAAGCTATGTTGAAAATTTGGGGTCAAAATATGTAACTATGGCAAAGTTATGGACATGTGTTACAATTTTACTATGTTCGCTTGTAACTTTGGTAATTTTAAATATTTTTACCCCAAATTTTCAACATGAGCATTTTTTATACCACCTCATGAATGCAACAGCTGTCATTTTTCAAATCCTGGCCAAAATGTTTTTTCATACCTGTGGTGCAGAATGGCGTTTCAGTGGGTATTTTAAAATTCTCAGCACAACGTCCATGAGGTGGGGTAATAACAAGGCTATTCTGACAATTTGGCTGCTGTTTTGGCTGAAATGCAAGTACAGGGCCTGCTGGGCCCTGCACTTCCACAACAACATACATGTAAGCATATATGGAGAGATGGGAGCACAGGTACTAGAGGGCCCTACCCTCCCACAGGCAAATGAGGATTCGATTATACAATGTAATAAAGTAAGGAAATTCTTTGTAAAAAAAACAAATAACAGTAATGTACCAGTTAGGATAACTTAACACCACAAAAGTAGGGAAATGTAGCATTTGGGTTTCCCTAACGCCCACCCCCAAGCAGCAAAAGGAGAAAAACATTCGGGTTTTGAGACTCTGAGTCTTGGCAAATCAGTGGTGAGGTATTCATTGGGGGTTGTCAACCCTAATACTCCCCCCTGTGGGCCCTGCAGGAAGAAAGCAGATCATGAGTGATGTTTGTTCTTGGAATGGAGTGGTCATTAGAGTTGATAACCCCCAAAGAAGACCCCACCATTGATTCGACAAGACTCTGGAGATCCAAAACCCTAATGGTTTTTCCTTTTGCTGCTTTGAGGGTGGAGGTGGGGGGGGGGCATTACGGTGAGAAACCCTAATGCTACATTGCCCTACTTTTATGGCACATTAACAGAGTTTTTTTTTCAAAGAACATCATCATTTAATAAGTTTTGTTCTTTTTAAGAAAAAAACACTAAAATACTGTTTGGAGTGACCTGCTCTGTCAGCTGCCCATGTGTTCGCGGTCTAATTATGGTGCAGATTGGTGCTAGTAAACTTGTTCATGCATTAATTCTTCAATTTTCAACTGATATTAGCTAACTACTGTACACTGTATGACAGAGTAGTCTGTTCTGAGTTTGACAAAGTAATTCTAGATGAAATGAAAATAAGAGGTCTAACAGTGTTGATTTAATGTTTGAAAAGTACAGCCATGATTCCAGGTATGAGCATCAGCAACAACGCTGATGCACATGCCCGGAGTTACAGCTGTACATGCCCAGAGTCATGGCTGTACTTTTCAAACATTAAATTGACACTGTTACACTGCTCGTTTTTGCATCATAATTACTTTTGCCAAACTCAGAATAGACTAATCTGTCATACAATGTATTTACTTAGTATCAGCGAAAAACTGAAGAACTTGTGTATTTATTTATTTATTTAGTTTTTGTTGACCGGGTAAGTGCACTAGACAAATCCTGCCTATTTTCAGGCATGACCCGGGGAAGGGGGATACAGATGAATGCCAACTGACCTTTGACCAGATTAAGCTGTTGGTGGTATTTTTAGTGAAAGAGGGAAATTTGGCCAGGACACCGGGGAAATTCCCCTACTCTTTTCGATAAGTGCCATGGGATCTTTAACATCCACCTGAACTACCACCAATCCAGGCAGATGGGACCTCGGTTTAACATTTCATCTGAAAGACAGCACCTCAGAAGTGCAGCACCCCTCTCATACTGCACTACAGTGTCAGTACTTGGATATTAACCCAAGTGCCGGATGTGGGAACTGAACCCACAGTCCTCTGATCTCCTGGCCTCTGAGGTGAGTGTGCTACCTACTGAGCCACTGACACTGACAATATGCCCATGAGTTTACTGGCACCAGTCTGTGCCATACTGAGACTGTGAATTCTCAGGTGACTAACAAAGTGGGTTACTCCAAACGGTATTTTAGTGACTAACAAATAAACGAAAAAAAATTAAAAGAGGCCGGCCCACCAGCACAGCAGTAGAATGATTGCCTGCGATGTTGATGGCCTGGGTTTGGGAATAAACCCTGAACATCAGAGGACTGGCTTGGGGGGAGGGAGGCAGGTAGGATGAGTGTCCCATAGATTGCTTTCCTCCTTTGGAGAAGGGGGCTCTGTGGATGCCTGGTGCATGAGCGACACCCAGTGAAGACTGAGTGTACACTGAGACCTCACAGAAGAGGAGGAGATGATGGCGGACATCTGCAGAACGTACATGGGAGCATACATGTTCCTGCACTGATGTCATAGCACATCTGTGTCTCCGGTGTGGGGCAGCCTCAAAAAGAAAACCTTCCAGGCAGGTTGCAGCATGAAGACCAGGATCCACAGACTGCACCCCACTAAAACAATCCAGTTTAAGTCTTGGTCGTGCTCCTCTGTGAGGGGTTAGTTATGGTCCTCCTGGACTGGGCAGCTGTGGGAAGTGCCAGGGGTGGGGAAGGGCATGTGGGTCCATGGGCAGATACAGGGGTACATCCCCACCTTGACCTGGAGAGCAGAAATAAAATTGAAAAAAAAATTCTATGTATGTTCTTTGCAAAAAAACTGAGTTAATACACCAGTTAGGGTTCAACTTAACACAACAAAAGTAGGGAAATGTGGTGTTATAGTTTTCAAACCTAACACCCCACCCCCTAAAGCAGCAAAATGACAGCATCCTACAAGCAAGTACAGATAGCAATCATCAGGTAAGACAGCATACAACTGCTTCTAGATGACACAAATGCAGTAGCACTGATGTGCTACCTTTGTGGAGCTGTACCTGTGGCAGGCACACTGCAAGATATACACACTCACTTGTTGCTGCAGATACAAATACTAATACTCAAATCACAACACTGCTTCTGTGTGCAGATGCACAGGCCCCTGTAGCCACAGATACAAATCCACAATATCTAAATTACAAGAGTTCTTTGGTCTGCAGAAGTGTATGCCCCTATGGGGGCATGCACTTCTATAGCCTCAGGCACTCATGTACATTGCAAGATAAACACACACTTGACAGGCCTGAGCTTCTATAGCCACAGGTGTAAGACATACACACCAACCTCTGGCTACAGAACAGCAGGTGCACAAAATCTGTGATACCAAAATTTCAACACTGCTTCTGTCTGCAGAAGCAAAGGCCCCTGAAGGACCTGTTCCTCTTCAGCCACAGGTGTAAGACATACACACCAACTTCTGACTTCAGAAGGGCAGGCCCCAGTGGGGCCTGCAGTTGTGCCCATGGAAGTACTGTTGCAATGTGGGTGTAATGGTTTGAGCAGCAAATCTAGAAACTATTCAAGGGGATAGCAGTTTTCCAGTTATGCAGATGCATATAGAAAAGCATGCACTAACAGATCATGCTATATAGAGAGATACCTCATATAGCATGCATGAGTACAGCCGAGCCAGCCACAATGCAACAGAGAGTAACTTGCAGTAAATTACATGTCACAAACTACTGCAGTAAAAAAGGGCTCAACTGCCATTGAATTACAATGCTTCTTATAGCATACTGCACCATTTTCGTGATTGCTGCAGCATTACTACATTGTATCCTGGCTGGCACCATTGTACCTCTGGTTGCAGAGATGCAGACCTCATAGGGCCCTCTGTGTACAGAAGGACAGGCCCCAATGGGGCCTGCACTGCTGCACCCACACATACTCATGTACACAGCATATACACACATAGCTGTAGCTACATAAGCATAGGTCCCTGAGGGGCCAGTGCTTATGCAACTGCAGATACAGATCCATGAAGGTAGCACATCAGTACTACTGCATTTGTGTCATCTGGAAACAGTTGTATGTTGCTTGTCTTACCTGATGATGGTTATCTGTGGCTGCTTGTGTGATGTTGTCCTTTTGCTGCTTTGGGGGGTAGGGAGTTAAGGTTGGAAACCCTAACACCACATTTCTCTATGTTTGTTGTGTTACATTGAACTCTGCTGCATTAACATAGTTTTTTGCAAAAAATGTCCTTTCTTTTTGAGATAGTGGAATCCTACCCTCATTCATGCAGGTGTTTGTGGTGAAATACATCTGCCTGTGGAAGCGCAGGGCACGCCAGGCCCAGTGCATCCGTGTGACTACAGATGTAGAGATGCAGGGCCCCACAGGCCCTTCGCCAAGTGAGATGTCCATCTGGCTGCTGAAATACAGGGCCTCGGGGCCCTGCGCATATGTGTGGCTACAGACACAGACATGAAGGGCCCAGGTCCTGTGCCAAGTGAGGAGTCCACCATGCTGCAGAAGGGGCCCTCTGCTTCCATGCAACTACAGATGCGCAGGGTCCTTTAAGCCCTGTGCCAAATGTAGAATCCATCAGGCTGTGAAAGCGGCAAAAATATTTCAACATTCACTCCTAACTTGCCAATTTTATGATACTTTACACCAAATTCTCAAGATAGCTATCTTATGACTCTGCCTCATGAACCCAGTAGGTGAACATTTTCAAATCCCTGCTGAAATATAATTTTGTGCCACAGGTGCAAAAACACATTTTGGCCAGCATTTGAAAACTGATAGTGATCATGTTCATGAGGTGGGGTGAAAAAATGGCTGTGTTGAAAATCTGAGGTCAAAATATTGAAAATTACCAAGCTTATGAGCGAGTGTAGAATAATTCCAACGTATGCGCATAACTTTGCTGTTTTTAAATATTTTGACCCCAAGTTTTCAACACAGCCATGTTATGACCTCACCTCATCAACCTAGTAGGTGAAAATTCTTGAATCCTGACTGAAATGTAATTTTGTGCTACAAGTGCAAAACTGCATTTTGGCCAGGATTTGAAAAATGACAGCCATCACGTTCATGAGGTGGTGTAAAAAAATGGCTATGTTGAAAATTTGTGGTCAATATATTGAAAATTAACAGAGTTATGAGCATGTGTTCAACATTTTCAACTTATACTCATAACTTTGTTGTTTTTAAATATTTTTATCCCCAAATTATCAACATAGACTTCTTATGACCCCACTTCATGAACAAGGGAGTAGAACATTTCCAAATCCTGGCCAAAAGGTGATTTTGCACAGTGACCGTAAAATCACCTTCCAAGAAGGATTTGCATAATTTCACCATTCTTGTTCATGAAGTGGGGTCTCAAAAAGGCCATGTGGAAAGTTTGATGTAAAAATGTTCAAAAATAACAAAGTTATGAATAAAAATTCAAACTCCAGTGAAATACATTAAACTGTACTTACCTTATGTTCTCATGCTGCAGTTGCCAGTTCCAGTAGCAAGACAGGATTTGGGAGTGGATGTGGATTGTAGGACATGTTCAGGTGAGTGAGAGTTGTGTGTGGGGGTGTAGGGTGGTGGGTGCTGAGTGGGGATGGGGTGGGTAGCAGATGTGGGAGTCAGATCATCAATGGACTATTTTCTTTTTTCAGGTGTCCAAAAAAAAAGATCAATGAGGGACAATTTGCTTTACTGTAAAAGGACAGAAGCCAACACTGGGGATTGTGTACCCCAGTGTTGGGATGAACTCTGACAGCACTGGGGGTGGACACCCTGGTGCTGACATCTATTTTTTTCCAGGAGGAGGCAACCTGAAGGGGGGTTGAAAGAAGTGGTGCCAGAGGTGGGTAGCCTGGTCTACTTTTATTTTATTATATTAAGAAGGGAGATCTAGATTCCCCAAGAATACTGAAAACGGAAATTATTTTTTTCCAACAGGATGATACCTAATCAATGCAAAGTAATCTAATGTGTTTTTATTATCTGGTGTCCAGCGGTACCCCACCACCACCACCACCACCATACTGCAGTGTCTCAATCCACTGACAAATTACCCTCAATTAAACATCCTAGTTTGGCTTTTTTCCTGGTGTCCAGTGGCATCCCACCACTTTAGATTCCCCAGCATTGACATATCACCCTCACTGACTGTACAATGACTGGCATGACCCTCCTCTTACCTCCTCATCCAGCTGCTGTCTGACAAATGCAAATCATGCTCTCTGCCTAGTGGTTTGCATTAGTCAGATGGCAACTTGCTGACGAGGTGAGAGGAGGGTTGATCCAGTCGCTTTACAGTCAGTAAGTGTAATATGTCGGGATTGGAGAATTTAAATTATGAGGTACCACTGGACAACAGGGAATACAGCCAATTTAGGATATTTTTTATCATGATCCACATGTTGAAAAGAAATAACTAGTTTTAAATGTAGTATACTGTGCACCAGTCAGCAGGTGAGAGGAGGACTGTGCTGGTCGCCATATTAGGTTAAGAGTGATTTGTCCATGGATTTGGGACACTGGAGCACAGTGGGGGGTACCACTGGACACCAGGTAATAGCACCAAATTAGGATAGTTTGCATCAACTAGGAATGATCCTGCTGGGGGAAAAAATTCTTACTGAGGGAAAATTTTGAGCGAGGTTGTCATCAGTTGAACGATGGTGGGAGTAACACAACTAGGTTTCATAGGTTGATTTAAGCTATTAGACTGACATCCTTGGAGCTTGCCATTTACCCAAGTTTAAAACTGAGGGTTGTTAGCTCACTAAAATGTTGGTCTAAATTAGCCTTAAAACTGTTCATACTGAGGCTGTCAACAACAGTTGTTGGAAGTTCGTTCCAGGGAGTCACCACCCCCTGACTAAACCAACACTTCTGTAAATTACTATTCCATTTTGAAGGTAGAAGTTGTTTATTGTGTCTTCTACTGCTACACCAATCAGTTTTAGGCTGGCTTCCTAACTCAGCTCGTAGCTTGACATCTCCCATTATCCTATATAACAAACACATATCCCCCCCAAACCTCCTGTAATAAAGGGAATAAAGGTTGAGGGATGTTAAGCTATCTGCATATGGTTTGTTCTTTAAACCATTTATAGATCTGGTGAATCTTCTCTGTACTCCCTCTAATTTATTAATGCCTTCCCTATTTGTGGAGACCAAACCTGGGCACGGTACTCCAAATGAGGCCTAATCAATGCTACATGAAGTGGAGTCAATACCTTTTCATCCTTGCTTGAAATATGCCTTAGGATGCAGTTCAAATTTTGATTTGCTTTTTTCGCCTGTGTCCTACAATGGGGACCAAACAAGATCAGCACTCATTTTAATTCCTAAGTCTCTTTCTTCATTAGTATCTATGAGTGCAGTATTCACAAGTTTATAAGAGACCAGTCCATTATGTTTGCCCAAATGCATAACCTTATATTTTGTAGTGTTCAAGACTAATTTATTAGCTTCTGTCCACTCAGAGATTTCACTAGTATAATACTGCCCAATGAAAACAACGTTATGCCCTGCTTGAACTAATTGTATGATTTTCATTCATAGACTAGGCAGATGCAGTCTATTTTGTGACTGAAAAAATACAGTTATGGAGAGAGTTGTCTCACAGGTAAAAGAGTCTTACTTAATAGACAAAAGTGTAATAATTTTAGCAGTGTTAGTAAGTAGTAGTAAAATAATTTACTGTAGTTCCAGAAAAGGATAGCCCAATTGAGCTGAGGCTCATTTACACAATGGGGTTCTGGTACAAGTAAACTATTTCACATCTAAAATGCTGATTATAGACATAAAAAAACAGCATACAAAACTACTCACAGCCCTGTAATATGCAACAGGGTTTTGACAACAAAGCAGTATTTACAAACTAAGTTTTTAAAGAACTCCAGGGTATGATTCCCTTTAGGGGGTCTTCTTAAATGGCTAAGTTGATTGTTCCAAAATTGGGGGCCCCTTACAGAGGAAGATCGAGCTACCCTTGTTGGATTTCATGACTGGTACAGTGAGTTCACTTACCCCTGCAGTACGTAAGCCTTCTTTCACATTTCTTTCCCTCACCAGTTCTAATGAGTAATCAGGCACTTTTGTGAAATGACACTTGTAGATTAAGTGAATCGTCAGGTAGCGAATGCAGTTTAAGCACTGGGTTGGAAAAATGGGCAGACTAGATAGGCCTGGTGGTCCTTATCTGCCATCAAACTCTATGTTTTTATGAGATTTCAATGCTCTGTTAACTTGATCCAGTTTAAAGCTCTATAATGCCATGGGGCATCCAGAATGTACTGCGAAAAGTATTATACATGACTTCCAGTCTGCACAGCACACTTCTGGATACTCCCCCATAGTCAAATAAGGGAATCACCATTGGATTAACAATTTGATGTCTAGCATAGTGAACTGTGGAACTAAAATTATCGCATTTTTGTCATTCCAATACAGATCATTTTTGCTTCACTCCTCGTTAAAAAAAACTTTTCGGCTGGAAAAAAATACTATTCAATTAGCTGACACACTCAAAACCATACCTTATCTAATTGGTAAAAATGTTTTTTTATACGTACTGTAAGATACACTGAATTAGAATACCTTTGTTCCTCTTGTCACAGATGATTCTTAAATTATGAACCTGAGACTGGCTTCAGTTGGCACTCGCTTCCACCCACACGCGTTATCACTCTCCCTTTCCCTCTCTCTAGTAAACCAGCTATCAGAAAATCAAGTGCAATCAAACTGCCAGCCAGCACATTGAAAGTATCAGTTAGACTTAATGCAGGGAGAACAGTCGAACAATGAAATAAAATGTCAGATAAAAAGGGGGTGTACGCCACTACGCCCACATGTTAAATCCACCACTGCAGTACTAACAGTAAGAGCTCGTTCTGCTCTTTTGGTTGCATATTGAGTTTCGCTAATGAGAGAACCCATTTTAGTCTCCAGCACCTTCATCTGAGTCTAAAACTCCTCCATTTTCTTGTTGAGTGATTGTATTGTTGTTAGGAGAGCAGCAGTAGTATGCTGGGATGGATTGCTCTTGCTGGGTGCCATTGACTGGTCTTTATTAAATACTTATTAAACTAAATAGTTGTACCTCTCCACAATTTCTATGCTGTTCTGGAAAAGTGTGGTTCCTCTATGGAGGCACCCACAGTGGACAGCAAGGAGGATGCTGGGAACCTCCACAAAGGAGACCCACAGGAGGGTGGCATGGGACCCTCCCAGGGGAAGGAAACAACTCCTGGTGGGGGACTCCATTGTTAGGAAGGTAGAACTGGGGGAGGAAGGGGAGAGGGAGGTAAGGTGCCTGCCTGCCTGGCACCATGGCTTGGAGGGACAGGGAGTGAATCCTCAGGATCACAGGAGCAGCTGCACAGGGTAGAGAGCTGGATGTCATTGTCCACCTAGGGACAGATGACCTGGCTAAGAAAGGGATCAGAGCAGTGCAAGAAGCATTTGTGGAGATGGGGAAGGGCCTTAGACAAATAGCACACACGGTAACCTTCTTGGAGGTGCTGCCTGTCTATGGCACAGATGAGGCTAGGGTGCTCCACACCATGGGATTCAATCAGTGGTTGAAAAACTGGTGCAGAGCTCAGGATTTGGCTTCATTGGGGATGAGGTCCACCTGGATGGATGCAGGCCTATACTGGTGTGATGGTCTGCATCTGTCCAGGAGGGGAACCAGGATCCTAGGTGATAGGTTTAAATACTTCATTGGCAAGCATTTAAACTAGCCAAGGGGGGGAGGCATTGGAAAGGAGCAAGGAAATCCTAGCCCCCCCAAAAAATCAGGGTACTAAGTGAGGTAGACACCAACATAGAGATGTCAATAGGGAGAAGTGCAGGGGTAAATGGAGAAAGTGACAAACACAATAAAGACAGGGATGGGGCAAACAGGGGGCAAGGCCATCAAGAAATGGAGGGTAATGAGTACCAATGCCCGTAGTCTGGGCAACAAGCTCCCTGAACTGGTGGCCTTGATAGAAGAGGGATGCCTGGATATCATAGCAGTCACAGAAACATGGTACACAGAGAACCATGACTGGGATGTTAACATACCAGGGTACACAACTTACAGGAGAGACAGGGAGAGCAGAAGAGGGGGTGGAGTAGCTCTCTATGTAAGGGAAGGGATAAAAGCAACTGAACAAAAGAGTAAACAGGGAGGGGAGGAGAGGAGAGGAGAGGAGAGGAGGCACTGTGGGTCACCTTAGAGACTGGAAATGGCACCACAATCTGCTCAGGGGTTGTATACAGATCCCCATGTCAGGGGGAGGGAATGGGCAAGGATATGATAGAAGGCATACTTAGGATGGCAGAGAAAGGGGAGATACTGTTGATGGGGGACCTTAATATGCCAGATGTTAACTGGAGCACCATTGCTGCAGCCACATCCAAAAGCAGGGCCATTCTTGATGCCCTTCAGGTGGCATGCCTCAGACAGCTAGTTTTGGAACCTACTCGTGAGGGAATAATCTTAGACCTTATACTTTCAAATGGGAACAGTGAGAGGATCTCAGATCTAGAAGTGGGTAGCCATTTGGGAACAGGTGACCACCAAACAGTGTGGTTCACGATAAACTCAGCTACAGAGTCAAGCCATACAAAAGTGAGGGTTCTGGACTTCAGAAGGGCTGACTTTGGCAAGATGGGAGAGTGCCTTAGAAAAGCACTAGCAAACAGGCTAGAAGGAGGGGTGGAGCAACAACGGGGAAATATCAAAACTGCCATCACAGAGGCAACAAGCCTTTGTGTGAAGCAAATAAACAAATCAAAATGAAAGAAAAAGCCACGATCATTCTCAAAAGAAGTGGTGGTGAAGGTTAGGGAGAAAAATATAGCATTTAGGAAGTATAAGGAAACACAGAAGGAGCAGGACAGAGAACTGTACCAGTTAAGGCAGAAGGTAGCAGGAAGGGTAGTCAGAATAGCAAAGGCACAAACTGAGGAAAATATAGCCAACTCGGTTAAGAAGGGGATAAAACCTTTTATAGGTATATCAGGGAGCGGAAAGACAAAGGGAGGGATAGTGAGGCTGAATAGAATGGATGGTGGGTGGTCAGAGAGTGACAGTGAAAAAGGAGGGATACTGAATGAATACTTCTGTTCAGTATTCACAAAAGAGGAAGTGGGGGATGTGCCTAATCCAATTAACAGAAGCACTCTGGAGAGGGGGGTCGATGCCAGTCCTTTCACAGAAGAAAGGGTTCTGAAAGAACTCCTAAAACTGAAGGTGGACAAAGCAATGGGGCCAGATGGAATTCACTCCAGAATTCTAAAAGAATTAAGCAGAGAACTAGTGACACCACTGACTACCCTTTATAACAAATCATGGGAGGATGGTGTGGTACCTGAGGACTAGGAGAAGGCTGATGTGATTCCCCTTCACAAAAGTGGGAGCAAGACAGAGTTAGGAAACTACAGACCTGTCAGTTTGACCTCTGTGGTAGGGAAAGTGATGGAATCACTTCTGAAGGAAAGAATTGTTGAGTACCTAGAGGCCAGTGGGGCACAGGACCCAAGGCAGCATGGGTTAACAGTAGGAAGGTCATGTCAGATGAATCTAATTGATTTCTTTGACTGGGTGACCAAAGTAGTAGACCAGGGAGGGGCTGTGGACATGGCCTACCTAGACTTTAGCAAGGCATTTGACACAATCCCACACAAAAGGTTAGTAGTCAAATTAACCAGCCTTGGAGTGGGTCCCAGGGTGGTAGCCTGGGTAAAACATTGGCTGAACAACAGGACACAGAAGGTAATTGTAAATGGAGTTCACTCTGAAGAAAGAGGAGTTACTAGTGGGGTACCGCAGGGTTCAGTACTGGGTCCAGTCCTTTTTAATGTCTTTATAAGTGACAGTGCAGAGGGACTGGAAGGAAAAGTATGCTTCTTTGCAGATGACACAAAGATCTGCAACAGGGTTGATACACAAGGAGGCGTGGAAAGGATGACAAGGGACTTGGCAAGGTTGGAGGAATGGTCAGAAGTATGGCAGCTTGGATTCAATGCAAAGAAGTGCAAAATAATGCACCTGGGAAACAAAAACCCAGGGGAAGCTTACACAATTGGGGGGGGAGGTAGTAACAAGAACAAAAATAGAAAGGGACCTGGGGGTAAGCATATCAAATGACCTTAAGATTGGCAAGCAATGTGAGAAGGCGGTAGGGAGGGCTGGGGGGATACTGGGATGTATAGGGAGAGGCATCACCAGCAGAAAACAGGAAGTTGTTATCCCCTGTACAGACAGTTGGTGAGACCCCATCTGGAGTACTGCATCCAGTTCTGGAGACCCCATCTCCGCAAGGGCATAGACAGGATGGAGGCAGTTTAGAGGAGGGCAACTAAAATGGTGCAGGGTCTGCAAGAGAAGCCATATGAGGAGAGGCTAAAGGAGCTTAATATATATACCCTTGAGGAAAGAAGGGAGAGGGGTGACATGATAGAAACGTTTAAGTACCTCAGTGGAATCACAAAGTCCAAGAGGATAGCAACTTTCAGAAAAAGAGATGTGCAAGAACAAGGGAACACAATTTGAAGATGGGGGGGGATGGTTCAGGGACAACGTGAGGAAGTATTTTTTCACAGAGAGGGTGGTGGACACATGGAACAGCCTTCCTGATGAGGTTGTGGGGCCTAAAACTGTGGGAGAATTCAAGAATGCATGGGACACACATAAGGCAATTTTTGTTGGGGGTAGGAAGAAATAGGCTGTTGGTTAAATAGGATCTGTAGCTTATCCTCTAGGTAGGGAAATGGGCAGACTAGGTGGGCCAAGCGGTCCTTATCTGCCATCAAAGTCTATGTTTCTATGTTACCTCAGGGCTCTATTCTTGGGCCAGTTCTTTTTTCCCCCTTCATCAATGACCTTCCCTCCATATGCACCCACTTCAACATCCACATGTACATGGACGACTCTGTCCTTTTCCTATCTGGCCCATCCATTGAAGCCATTTAGTCCCCCCTTCAACATGACCTCTCAGCAGTCACAGCTTGGTTTGACACCAACTGCCTTAAACTGAACACCAATAAAGCCATTGCCATGACCTTCAGCTCCAAACAAAAACTTGGCAAACTTCCCTCACTGCTTGTTTTCTTTTCAGTAGTGGATACCCTCCTCAACAATGTCAGCACTTACAAAAACCTGGGTGTCTGACTTGACTCGTCCCTTGATTTCTCCTCCCATTTCAGTGCACTCCACACCAATCTGTGCCCTAAACTTGGGTTACTCCATTTTCACAAAGCCAGCCTGTCTCTCCCCATAAGATGTAACCTATTAGTCAAATGGATCCTCCCTGCCTTTGACTATGCCGACATAGTTTTCAGTGCTGCTCCAACCACCTCTGTTTCTAAATGGATGTCCTGTTCCATGCTTTTTGTCAGTTCGCCTCCAACTCTCCCCTGCTAACACACCACTGTGACCCATACTCCACCCTCTCACTCCAGCCACTTGCGCAGAGGTGCTCCACTCACTGCTCTACCTTCATAACCAAGTATTGGTATGGGTCTCTCCCTACAAACCTTACCTCTCTCCTCTCTCCCACATCTCTATCTCCATATAACTCTCGGTCTAGCTGTGCCCACACATTTTCTCTCCTTCGTATCTGAACATCGACTGGTGAACTCTCTTTCTCCTACAAGTTTCTCTCCCTCTGGAATAACCTTCCCCTCCCAACTCATCTTTCACCCTCCTTCCACTATCTCAAGCACTTACTTAGACCAACACTGGTCATCTCCTGCAGCTGCAGCCCTTCCTAGCCTATGACCATAATATGCCTCAATTTCAATCCTGTCTAGGACAAACCACTGCACAATAGCTGTGCTCTTCATTGTATTTACTGTATATAGTTTCAAATCTATATCTATCTGTACATAGTTTCCAAGTGTACATATGATTGTGCATAGTTTCCTAGTTATATATTACTGTACTTTTTTACCTGGTCTGTTTTTTTGTCACTGCCTCTTATTCTGTTATATTTGCTGTTGTGTCTGTCACCCTCCTGTTACCCCCTTCCCTGGGTCTCACCTGGAAATGAGCTTCAGCTTATGGTGCCTTTCCCAGCTATCAACTTTTAAATAAATAAATTATTGGCAATCTGGAGGGGAGGGGGTAGGCAGTAGTGGTACTAGGGGTGAGCACCCCAGTCCACTGTTGATGCTAGATAGACAGACAGACAAGAGAGACACAGAGAGACATACTGTATATATATATATATATATATATATATATATATATATATATATATATTGGGAATTGCCCTCACTGCTCCCATTCAAGCTGGCAGCATGACTGCAGCTGTGGCTACACTAACCAAGAAAGTCCTGCTGTTCTCATACAGAGAATACGAGATAAACAGCTCCTCTCACTAAGCTGGGCACCCTGGATTTTGGGGTGCCCAGAAAATGTATTTCTGGCACTATTTAGCAAAGAAAAAAAAACTGCAGAATATAGCTAAACAGCTCCTGTTTAGCTAGGTTCAAGTGTTTATTTTTTAAAAATACAATTTTTTTATGTATTTAGTTCCGGGGAAAGATAGCAGCCATCATGACATGAAAAATAGTTTTTATGTTATGAGAAGGAAGTGGTGAGAAACTAAAAATGGTCTTGAGATAAAATAATTTATGTCGTCACAGACTGTTATTAAAAAACCCACTGAGCATGCTCAGAAGAGCTAAACAAAATTTTAAATCCTTATAACTCTAGAACCATTTAATATTTTTTCATGAAACCTTCAAAATGCACTACCTTGGTGCTGCTTTTACCTTGAAAGTTTTGGAAAACAATTCTATACCATCTAGGCGTGAGAGCAAAACCAAAAACCCATGTTAAGTATAGGAAAAAAAATTAGACGTTTACAGGAAAATGACATATGTGGCTCTCTTCACATATTGAGACCTTGTCTACTAGACAATGCATGCCAAATTTCAAGCAATTTCATCAAAAGATGCCAACACTATTAAGGTGAAAAGTTTGGGGTTTATCATAGGGCCTGTCAGGCAACCCTAACTATACTGGTGCTACCATGCCAGTATACTGTAAGGACACATAAAATCTCAGAGCACTATGATGGCAATAGGCACAATATATAATAACTGCCTAAACATTCCTCCAAAAGCTGCCAGTGTGGTGTCCATTGTGTTCTCTTAGTGAGTGTTCCCCAAGAAGCTACCTGGTTTGCTACCCTCTCACAGTGCCCAATTGTAAAAGCAGAGCAGTGGAACCAAAAACACAAGACAAGGTTCAAGGACAGAATCTAGGAGTTACACAAGAAAGCCTTGCAGCACATAGCCGTAGCCAGGAGGGAGGGTCCTGGGTGCACGGAACCCCCCTATCTTGCCTTGATGTTTAAAAACTCCACAGACAATGATGCAGTTCTGGACTCAGCGCATGTGCATTTATGCCAACTCCTCACTCTGGACCCTGACTCCCACCATGCTGCCAAGGCAGTCACTGACAGGAACATTCAGGCTGCGCTTTCGTTGTGGCGCATGTCACCCACGTAGCATGCATGACTGCCAACATATTTGAGGAGGTTTCAAGGTGGCGAGGCTTCGGGCAGCTTTTGGGTTCTTTTTCTGGGCCTGGCACAGGCCGCATGGCACAAATGCAATGGCAGTGATGCTTGTTCAGCTGAGCAGCTTACAGCTGTGAAGAAGAAAGAGGGAGAGAGAAAGAACAAAAAAATCAGGAAGTCGAAGTGGTAGTTCTTTTTTTAGCAATCAATCAACTGACTTATCTGCAGTTACCAGACAGGAAAGGCATGAGCGTCTGCAAAATGATGGAGATAGCAGGGAATAAAGCTAGCAAAGCAAAAGTTGCAAAAAAAACAAGCAAGGATTTACTGTACAATGCGGGAACTATTTAATGTTTATCCGCACTAGTTTTTTTTATTTTAAAAACTATCAGCTGAACCTGGGTGAACAGTCTGAGGATCACTTTGCAGACTGGGGGTTTCCTGAGTCAGCCTCAAGGCTGCTGACTTTTGGCAGAATAAATTCCCAGGTAAGTCGATGCACATTTCTTCTGGTTTATAAATGGATTCATATTGGATATTATAGCTCTCTGTGAGTAGAGAAGCCCTAGTGTGTTTTATTGGCGATGCCAGGCTCTGCCATCTGTACAGTAGCTGACAAGGAACATGCCCATTGCACTTTGTCCTTAGCACTAATAATCCCAGCCGGTGGTCAGACAGCAGCAGCTCAGGTGATGTTGGACTTATAGAACAGGGTTAATCTAACAGAATTTGATGTTTTTATGTATCAAGCACATTCAGTATTTAAGTTCCGTGGCTCAGATTTCTTGGGGGGGATGTGGCATAAACAACTGAAGGAAGTTTAGTTGAAAACATTGCGAACAGCTGCTAGTGTGAAAAGCTCAGCTGGGAGCGACATTTGGGGGGGGGGGTATGGATGAGGCCCATGCTGTTGATGTCTCTTGCCATACATATGAACACCTATTTCTCTCACAGTTTTTCTGATAAATGCGGGACTTTGCAACCCTTATGACTTTGATGAAATTGGGCTTTTAACCACTGGTGAAATGGGGCTTTGAAGTTTAAAGCAGCCGTATTGGTTATTTGACAAAAAAAAGACAAATCGTGTAGTTTTTTTTTTGGCAAAACTGTATTTCTGACATCCTTAGATTAATGTTAATTTTTGGTTTTCTCAGATATTGTTAAAATGGCTTTTACAGCCGATTTTGTAACTCTGGGGGCATGCTCCCTGAGAAAAATTTGACAATGTATTTATTTATTTATTAGTTTTTGTTGACCGGGTAGGTACATTAGGCAATAACCTATTTTCAAACATGACCCGGGAGGGTACAAGACACAGTCGACAAACAAAACAATGCTGGAATACAAACAGCTATTGAATGCTTACAACAGATATTCTTCTAGGGATAATCACAGAATTTAAACATACAGGTAGAAGCCATCCTCGCAGGGATGGAAGGGACAGGTGAATACAAACAGTTTTTGAATGCTTACAATAGATATCCTCGCTGGGATAGTAAGGGAATTAAACATACAGGTGGTACCCATCCTTGCAGGGATGGAAGGGGCAGGTGACACTCCAGGCATTACACTCAAGTTTCAGAAACCAAGTAGTACTAGGCAGGAGGACACTGGAACAGAGGGCCAGGGGAGGTTAGGTACAGTCACAGGAATCAGGTGCATAAAGATAGGAGAAAAGCGCAGTCTTGAAGGAGGGGTGAGATAAGAAGCACTTAAAACTGGGAGGCAGAGAGTTCCAGAATTTAGGGGCAAAATGAGAGAAAGCTTGCTCCCCATTCTTGTTGAACAGTGTGTGACAGAAAGCTGCAAGGAGTTAGAGGACCTCAGTGGGTGGGAGTGGGGCACAAGGGTAAGCATAGCCCTGAGACTTTTGGGGCATGGGTTTCTTGTCATGGAGTTGATGAAGCAGCCCAGGGAGGATGAGCAGGAGTTAAATAATGCAGTTTAGTGCATTTTTAGGCAGTAACTGTACAACAGTTATTGCCTAAAAATGCACCAACTGCACCATTTAACCTCACATTTTCAATGTTTATGGGGAGCATGCCCCCGGAACCCCTAGAAATGTTTGGAAACCCCCCACACCAAATCTAGTCTACACCCCTGCAGCTTGTATTTTCCAGCACTGTAACTGGGATGGACTTCAAAGAGAAAAGGAGGAGAAAGGCAGAGAATCGGTATTCTGAAACTGCTAGGTGGAGGAGGGGCATACCCCCAAAAGCCCTTTCACAGCAGATTGATATCAATATGTTTGCATGCTTTGCAAGCGAACATAAAAATGGCTGTGACCTGCCATCTTTATTGTAGGTCCACACTAATTATAATACTTATTAAAAACAGTCTCAAAAATAGTTCAATGATTTCAAAATAGCCCACTGAAGAATCTTAGGAATGTCAGAAATGAAAAAACTACTTGCCATAGTAATCTTGTTTCTTCCAGGGGATCACTCATTATGATTAAACAAATGCTGTCAGCCTTCAGTGTTGTACTGCCACGGAGAGATGAAATGTATGTAAATGATGGAGTTCTAAGTGGCTCATGCCAGTTTCAAACTACTGCCCCTAGCAACTGCTGCACTCTGAGTGCTTTAGATTCTTACACAGCCTAACGGGGTAAAGACCCTCTAGTTATCTAGTACTATGGATTAACCCCGCTTCCTTTTAATCACATCCCATAAAACATCAAAATCCCTCAAGTGGAGACAACAATAAATACCAACTGGTTAAAGAACTGAAACAGCAGCTGTAGACTATATGTCTAGAAAGCCAGCAGGGATGCAGAAATTACTCCCTTTAATTAGGTTCAAGTAGGGGAGGCAGGGTGGTGGGAGCTTTAATCATAATGAGTGATTCCCTGGAAGAAAAAAAAGATTACTAGGTGAATATTTTTTTCTTCTAACCCCAGCAATCACTCATTATAATTAAACAAATGCAGACTACCAAGCAGTACCTTTGGAAGTTGGGCAGAGAACCTATTTGGGGAACAGGTTCTGCAGCACTGCTGTCCCAAATCTGGCAGCTCTTCTGGACAGTATGTCCAAACTATAGTGCTTGGTAAAAGTGTATAGTTTTCCATGTAGCTGCTTTGCAGATTTTCAACAGTAGAATGTCTCTTGCAGCTGTCACTGATGCAGCTGTACCCCTAGTAGAATGTGCCCTGAGTCCCAGGGGGGCTTGTTTACCCACTTTATTGTAACAGAACTGTATGCATGCTACAATCCAGCATGCAGTGGTTTGCTGTAATGCAGATTTAGCTTTACCCACTTCCTCGTAAGTGAGGAACAGTTTGGTATGCTCAGGCCTATGAGCCTTGGTCCTGTCAAGGTAGTGGCAAAGAGCCCTTTTGACATTCAGGCTATGCAGCCTTCACTCAGATGAGCTGGAATTTTTGGATGAACAAGACTGGTAAAGTGATGGACTGGTTCAAATGAAAATCTGAAATCACCTTAGAGAGAAATTTTCTGTTGGTCTTGAGCACGACTTTGTCCCTGTGGACTTATATGTAGTCCAGGTTAGTGCATAGGGCCTACAGTTCACTTATTCCTCTGGCTGAAGTGATGGCAACCAGGAAGACAGTCTTCCATGTAACATACTTCAAGTCTGCAGTTGTCATAGGTTCAAAAGGGGGCTCCATGAGTTTGGCAATACAAATATTGAGATTCCAGGCTGAAACTGGCTCCCTGAGGGGAGGGTGAAGATAGTTGAGGCCCTTGAAGAATTTCTTAAAAACAGGGTAAGAGGCCATGGACCTGTCCTTACCAGCTGATATGTATGCTGAAACTGCAGCCAAATGGACTTTCAGTGTGGAAGGCCTAAAGTCCAGGGAGTGCAAGTGAGTCAGATTTTCCAAAAGGACAGAAAGACTGGCACCAGAAAGATTAATATTCCTTCCCTTACACCAAATGGAAAATCTCTTCCACTTTAAGGAGTAGGTTTTCTTAATGGATGGTTTCCTGAAACCTCTGAGCACAGTCAGAACTTCTTCAGAGAGGTTTAAGTTTGCAAATAAGTCTTCAAGAACCATGCCTTCAGTCGCAGAGCCCTGAGACTGGGGTACAGTCAGGATCCTGCCCTGAGAGGATGTCAAAAGATTGTGCCTCTGGGGCAAATGAATCAGCTGTGAGGCAGACAGAGTCAGCAGTAGTGAGTACCATGGCCGCCTTGCCCAATCCGGTGCCACCAGGATCATTGTTGCCGGTTGTGACCTGAATGTTATCAGAGTCCTGAGCAGTAGGGGAAAGGGAGGAAGGCATGCAGGAACCTGCCTGAACAATCCAGTGTTAAGGCATCTACTGGGACAGTGCCCCTGCTGGGTGGTCTGCAACAGAATTGTGGCAGCTGGTAATTACCTGTGGAGGTGAAGAGATCTGTCTCTGGTGTGTTCCACCTCCTGAACACTGACTGGAGCACTTGTACATTTAGAGTCCATTCGTGATGGTTCTGGCTGATTCTGCTGAGGGAATCTGCCAGGATATTGTCCTTTCCTGGGAGGTTGACAACTGATAGGGACACTTGTAGTGAGTAACCCAGGCCCCACACTCTCATGGCCTCTGTGCACAGTGGGGTGGACCTGATACCCCCTTGCTTGTTTATATAGTACATGGTGGTATTGTCTGTCCTGACCTGCACCCCACTTTTTCTTTTAAGTGAAGAGCAAATTCCTGCAGAGCCAGGTATACTGCCCTGAGCTCCAAGAGGTTTATGCGTAGAAGAGATTTCTGACATGACCGTGATCTACTGGCTGTTAGGTCCAGCATGTGTACACCCCACACCAGCAGAGAGGCATCTGTGGTGAGGACCACTGAGGGGTGCTCCTTTTGGAAGGGGACTCCTTCCTTGAGGTTTTCTGGATCCAGCCACCATTGCAGGGCCTGCAGGAGGGTGTCTGAGATGGTACCAATTTGGCCAGGGAATCACTTCTCTGGGACCAGTGAGCTTGCAAGTCAAATTATATGTCACTCATCTGAAACGTGGACCCTGGAACTACTGTGGAAGCTGACATGTGGCTCAGTAGTCACAAGAACTCCCTTGCTGTCCTTGGTCTGTTCAGCTTGGATGATCTGCTAACTGCAGGATACTATCCACCCTGTCCTGTGGAAGAAAAGCCCTTCTCTGACAGGTGTTTAACTCTGCTCCAGTGAAGTCCAGCAGCTGTACTGTTTCCATTATGGACTTCTGTACATTTATCAGAAATCCAAGGGACTCTAACATGCTTTGTTAGAGCTAAAGAGTTCTTGGCATGTTGCAGGAACTGATCCATGGCTAGCCAGTCATCCAGATATGGGAATACCATCACGCTCTGCCATCTCAGGTGTGCCACCACTATAGCCAGACACTTTGTGAATGCCCTAGGTTGGAAGTTAGACCAAAGGGCATGTCTGAGAACTGATAGTAAGTAATCTTTTATTGTTGGACTAAAAAGTCATGCACAAATACACAGACAGTAAAAATGACACATTTTAGATAATAAATACATACAGTGAAGGTGCTAGCAAGGAAACTTGATCCTGAATTACATAATGATAATTGACACATCATATTACAGTAGTATCAATCCCTTTCATTTTTTGTCTTTTTATTTTACTGATCTGATAGAAATAATTTGCTAACCGAACTACAGAGTAATCATCTTCAGTATTAAATAACACAGTAGTAAGATATCTCTTGTCTGAATTATTCCACGTATTGATTATTGGACCAAGCCAATGAGCTCTAGCTTTAGTATATCAATCACATTCTCAAATCACATGGGATAGATCTTCCTTTTCCCCTAAGGTGCAATAGCATTTCTGTGCAATCAGTAGTAATCTCTTAAATCTTACTTCATTCACATTATTAATATTCAAAGTTATATTTCATGTATGCTTTCCTTAACTCCAGCTCAGTTAAGAGATCTAGATAATATTTAAAACTATGGCCCCTTTGAAATATAATAAATCATGGTGAATATTTTGAATTAATGTAGTTCAAATCATTTTTGATCCAGCCATTCTGAATTTTTTTCTTAATATATTTAGCATATTTTCAGTTAAGCACACTATTCCTATCACAATCGCTTTTTAACTGTAAAAGATCATACTTCTCTAATAGAGTTAAGATTTTATCATACCAACTTTTTATGTTTACTGTATTCTTATGCCACTCTATTTTTTCAATAGGACACTTATGGGGCATTCTAGTAATTTTTATCCAGTAATTGATTTTTCTAATATTCACCAGTGCTCTAACATCTCCTAGCCCTAATTCACTTCTTATATAGGCAGATGGACAGGGGCTCCTTACTCCTAATGTAGCTCTTAGTACTTTATATATAGGAACTGTTAACTTTTCTAAATTTGTATGCTCCCAAACCTTTATGCCATATAGGATTTGAAGAAAAGGCTTAGTCCTTAATGCTATAAGAAGAGGTCTAACAGAATTGCCTCCATATGAATAATTAAATCTATTCAATCCATAGGTGTTTTTTACTGTCTTAAGTGACAGGAAATCAAGATGTGCCTGCCAGGCTAAATTTGAGGAATAGGTTAAGTCTAAATAGGGTGTAAGTATTTGTATTCGGAAGTTTTTCCTTCCCCAAAAACCATAGACCTTTACAATTCTTCTGCCCTAAGACCATTATTTGGGATGTCTGCATATTAACTTTTAAGTTTAGGACTTCTGATACTTCTTTGTTTAATAAATTTAATTCTTTCTGCAGTCCTGATTTAGACAGAGACATTAAAAAATGTCATCCGCGTAGGCTAATGTAGGACAGGAAACTACCAATTTTAGGTGCATCAGAAATCAAATTGGTCAATTTCCTTAGGAGACCATCAATATATAATGCAAATAAAGTGGGGGCCAGTACACAGCCTTGGCGCACCCCTTTGTTGATATGAAATCTTTTTGAGACTTCACCCTTAGTTCCCAATTTTATTATACCCCGGTTATCTTTATATAAGTTAGAAATTATAGCAATTAGGTCTGGCTCAAACCCTCTATCTCTCATTAAGCACCATAGTGTTCGTCTGTCTAGTGTGTCAAAAGGTGATGAAAAATCAATAAAAGCACAGAATATTTTTTGTTTTCTTAAAATTGCATATTTTTCCATTATATGCGACAAGATAAAACAATTATCAATCGTTGAGTAGTTGTTTCTAAACCCCACTTGCACTTCTGTAAGGCCTCCTGTGGACACTATTTGAAAATTTTGTTTTTCCAATAAAAACTTAGAAAACATTTTTACATTTATGTCACACAAGCTAATTGGTCTATACATCTTAGGATCATCTACTTTCCCATTTTTATTTTTATGAATAAGTACCACTAACGAGCCCACCATGATTCAGAGAAGTATTGCTCCTGTGTACTGTTATTAAAAAAATGTCTAAGATCTCACACCACCCCACAGTGTTAACCAGATAAACTTCTGCTGGAATTCTATCCAGTCTGGGAGATTTATTTGATTTTAACAATTTTATTGAAAAATAAACATCTTGTCTGGAAATTGATATTTTATTGAAATTGGAGTCGCCCAGTGGATAGCTGTTATCCAGTTTACAGTCATAAAAAAATTCAGAAAAATGTTTCAACCACTTATCTTCTATAATGTACAAATCTGGAGCCATTTTGTAGGTATTTGTACCGTTGCTTACATATGTCCAAAACTTTTTTGTATCTTGTTTAGAAATAGCAGAACGCATTTTTCCCATTACATTTTATAATACTGGGGCTTTTTCTGTTTTAAAAGTACTTTATATTTTTTCCAATCTTGATTTAAATTATCCATTTGTCATTAGTTTTTTTATTTGTCTAAGTTTTACCTGTAGTTGTCTTTTAAACTGTCTACACTCTTTATCAAACCAGCCTATATCCTTTGTTTTAATTTTTATATTACTTATTTTGTCTTCATATAGCTCTTTGCATAAAGCTGCAAAGACACTGGTTAAATAAATCGAGAGATTCCCAGCTGATTCCAAGTGCAACTTAGGATCAAACAAATTAAAATGTGCATAAAGTATATTTTTTAATGCTTCTTCAAGATTAACCGAACATGAGACCCTTTTATTTTGGATTACTTCTACCTGAGCCAAAAACAGATTTGCCTGAACACCGTTATTTGAGCAATAAGGCACGATAAGGTGTGTGTTATCATGTAATAATGTCATTCCTGGGGTGGGTTGAAGCACAAGGTGAAGCCAAGTGCTTTCACCACCCCAGAAGTGACGTTATTACACAATAACACACACCTTGGAGTGCCTTATTGCAATTATACAATTGTTGTTATATACAGAATAAAAAAAAAAACATTTAAAGATGTTTTTGTTAGTGTGGGAAAATATTTTTTTTCTTAAGAGAAGATCCTCCAGTGCATCAGTCAGGAGGTTCATAGTGATGTTATTGTGTAATAACATCACTGTCTCAATGGGTCAGCAGCCAATCAGCTTCTTACATTTTTCCTTGCCATTGTCTAATTTTTTATAAATTAGTTAGTATTAAGGGGAAATGATCATGCTCTGATCTAGTTATGATCTGGAGGCTGTCCCAAGCTATACTATTGCCTGACCAAAGGGCTAGATCTAGAACAGATTTACCCATTCCATTAATATATGTAAAATTGCCCTCGTTATCTCCCCTAAGTCTACCATTTAATGGGTATAAATCTGTTTCTTTCAAGATATTCATTAATTTTATTCCATAATTATTTTTTTTACTGAATCCTTTGAATTTATAGTATTGTCAGATCTCATAAAGACATCGTACATAAATACCGAGTTGTCATAATACCCTTCATACTCTGCAATCCTAGCATTAAAATCCCCCATTAGCAAAATCTCAAAATCAGGATGATCAGTCCTGCAATCCTGGAGAAGAGCTCTGAGTCTGTGCCAAACATCTGGTAGACAGAATTTAGAAGCCTGGAATGGAATGTACACGTTAACCAGAAAAATGTTATATATGTTACTCCTCAGTTGTACACACAGTAGATGTATGTCTGTGTATTTCAATTTCATATCAGGAAAGATATCAATTTTAATAAATGGAATTAATCCTCCAGCTCTTCTTCTAAAATTACAAGACTTTTCACCTGGTATATGGAAACACTCATATCCATTCAGTATATTGATATTCACTTCAGCATGCCATGTTTCCTGTAGGCACACATCAGAACATAGGAGAAAATCACTCCATTCTGTATCTGCTAATTTATGTTCTAATCCAGCTACATTCCAGGAAAGAAAAATTATTTTGTGAACATCAGGTTCAAATAAATCAAGGAAAGCAGACAATTTGGATTCCCACTCCAGAGCTTCTATCACTTTAGAGGAATTAATGGTTTCAGTGATATTGGGAACATTATAATCATTGGCTAAATCCTCCTTAGAGTCATTACCCAGTCAATATAACATATTTGGGGATGCTCCAGCGAGAACAACAATATTTGCATAAGTCTGTTTCTGATAATTAAGACATACATTCTTTTTTCCAAAAAGAGAGTCACCAAATATCTCACTTGATTTACACAAATGGTGGCCCAACACATCTGATTGAGGACTTTTCTCCAATAATACTTTAGCAAGTTCATCATCCCACACCAAAATATCTATTTGTGACAAATTAGCTTGTCTAATTGCATTCTTAATACCCATTACCCAATTTAATTTTCAAAAATGAGCTGAATAGGTTGCATAATGATCCAATTAGTTTTTTATTATTTTCTCTGGGCCTACATTCCATTTCAAAAAGACTCAGGGCAACTGTCTCATCCTTGTGCACTTCTCTCATTAATTTCTGATTAAAATCTTGCCTATTAGGGAACATAATAGAATAACCTTTCCTCTCCATAGACTCTCCATTGTACCATATATTGTTAGCAACCCTCAGTGATTCAAGAAAAACGTCTATGGTGTTTATTCACCCATCCTGGGAATTTCTTACTTCAACAGTATCTGACTCAATTATTTCTAGGTCTAACTCTTTTGATAGCAAATTTATTACAAATACTTTGAGTCTATCCCCATTCATTTGGGGCCATCCATCTAAGGCTGTTATTCATAAGAAGGGCACAGGAAATTTTAATGAATCAACATTGTTCTTCATTTCCTTAGGGATGTTAGACACTTGTCCCTCTGGGGGGATGTTCCTTTCCCTAAAGTCTAACTCTCTTGATTGAGGTGGTGATATCACGGAATCATATACTTGATCCACTATGTCCATTTTAAGATCCACTTGTAATAGCTTTATCTCCCTTTCTAATGAAAGAAGTTGATTTTGCAGGGTTTTGCTTTTACAATTCTTATCTTGCCCATCCACACACTTATCCAATCTTTGTATTAACTAATTTTTACTCCCTTCCTCCACCACTGTTGGGATTACCTCTGTTTTTACTGTCTTACTCTCAACAGAACTATTCCCATTACTGTTTGAACCTTCACTGCCCGCAGCAGAGGCTAAGTTACTGCTATTACACTTTTTATTCCTTCTCTTATTTCTCTTCTTCTTATTTTTTCCTTTTTAATTTTGATACTGGAGTTTCTGGAATTACTACTGGACTAAAATCCGATCTTCCATTCCTAACTACCTCCTCAACCTCATCCCATACTACAGAATCTGAATCTTTAGGAGGGTTTATTTAATCCAGTTTCCTTAAGACATCATCCAATCTAGCAGCATTAATTGCTATATCTTGTCTGTCAGGTTCTAATTCATTTTTTGACACTATCATTTGCTCCATTAACAATAAGTTAGCTGTATACTGATCACTCAAAGAGGAAATTAAATATTCACTGAGTCCATATGGAATGTATTGCTGTGGGTAATATCCTTTATTGGGCTGATATGTAGACTCAGCATCTATTCTTTTTATCCCCTCAATTGCATATTGTAGTTCTGACGTTACTAGGTAATAATTATATCCAGAGATAGCTACCTGATTCTTCCCACTCGGGGTCAGGCTCAAATTTTCCTTATTAGTAGATCTCATCACATCCCTCTGAGAACAGTCCCTTGGTAAGCTTAAGTAGCTATCTTCCCCAGATATGACACTGGGGCTATCTACTAAAAGTAAACCATTATTTATTTATTTATTTATTCATTCATTGTTGGATTACATTACCTTTGAGCATAGAATAGCTCATTTACAAAGGTTCCATGTCATTGTGGGAGGGGTAGTACAAAGACAAGGGGAGGAACAAATTATTTACAATGTACAATAAGAAGTCATTAATACAGATTTGTTCATATTTAGAGAGTAGGGAGGAAGACAAGTAGTTAAGGGGAGGGTGAAAGTTGCTGCCAGGTGGCATTGTCAAGTGAAAAACAAGGAAAAATAGTGGGGGAAGGAAGGAAAAGAGACAGGGAGTAAAAGGAGGGAGAGGATGGTGGGATGGGGTAGTGGAGCCAGGGAGAGGGTGTGGAGAGGACAGTGGGGCAGGGGAAGTCAGTAGCCAACCAATGCAGTATAAGTGGTGGCCATGCAGAGGGCAATGCTATAAGGAAGGGGAGGTGCAGGCGAGGTAAGGGGGGGAGGAGAAGAGGCAGCCAGAGGCCTTGTTAGTAAACCATTCATTCTCAGGTCACAAGGGAGCAGGTAGTATGATTATATGGGGCAATCACAAGCATTTTCATTCATAATATATTGGTGAAGGAGTCGTTTGAATTGGGTAGGAAGAGGTGTATCAGTAAGATCACGTCTGAGACAATTCAGCCACATAGGGGCTCTGTAAAGGAAGGATTGTTGGCATTGGGTGGTTCTGAACCTTGGTATGAGTAAGAGGTCTGTGTCAGAGGTCCGAGTATGATGAACCTTTAGGGATCTGGGAAGAAGACTGGAGAGGCCAGTTGACAGGGTTCTTTGTAGCACCTTTTTTGCAAGTATACATGAGTGGTACTTGATTCTACCTTGCAGATTCAGCCAGTGTGCACATAGAGAACACAGGTGTGGGTGCGAGGCTCAGCACTATTGAGTGGTCTACAGGCTTTGTTCAGTGTTGTGTTTAGCCTCTTTAGAGATGAGGCAGAGGCAGCGCCATAAACAGCCAAACCATAATTGATAATGGATAGAACTTAGCTATTTATAACAAGTTTAAGTGCTTCAGGGGTCAGACTTCTTTGATGCCTAAATAACAGACCTAGTTCTGCATTAGCTGTTTTAGCAATGGTCTCAATATGTGGTACGTATGAGAGGTGATTGTCCAAGGTAACCCAAGATATTTGAACTGTTGTACTTGTTCCAGTGGAACTCCAAGGTTATTTTTGACTGTCAGGGCAAACGCCTTGTGCTTATGATGGAGATTGAGAACAGTAGGAGTTTAGTTTTTTTGTAGTTGAGTACAAGTTTGTGCGATTGGAACCATTTTTCAGTTTCAAGGAAGCCAAGCTGGAGGTTGTGTTCCCGAACAGAGTGATCAGGGTGGTTTGTAAAGATGACGGCATCATCAGCATAAAGGAGTGTCCTTTGTTGACATGCATTTGGTAAGTTGTTTAGGAAAATGCTAAACAGAAGAGGGCCTAAAATAGATGTATTCAACGCATTAGACACATTTAAATTGATTGATTTTCCATTTTCAACCTCCAAGTCAGCTAACTTGCCTGATGGTTCCCTCAAACTCCCACCACTTCTAAACATTTTTTGGAGCGGGAGGGAACATTTCTCTCTCGGTTTAAGTGTTGATGTCCTTCCCTTTGTGTCCACTCACTTTAAGGGCTACATTATGGGGTATAAGATGATCCGTAATTTTAGTTTGTATACCTCTGCCCCCATTTTTCCCTATATTTATACCAAAATTCAATTTCTGAAGTGGGGACCCATCACTGTGTTGCATCTTTTGCTTCCTAGTAACCACCATTTTGAGGTACTGCACAATCCCAAGGGGCACAGTTAATATTAATACAGCAAGGTAATATAAAATAGTATGACAGTCTAAATTCAACAAACTTCAACACCTACACCTAAAGCATAAACATAAAATACACAAGAAGACCAAAAAGCTAAAAGGCTAATAATAGCAAATACTTAGAATATCTTAAGAGTCCAAAGAGTCCATGGTATAAAGCCCACAACTACTTGACCGTATTCTCCAGATCTGTAAACCTTTGAGAATCCAAATTCAACGTACTTTCACATTTAAAAGAGAGATTTAGTCCATACTGGTACTTAACCGTTGGAGTATCCTTCTTCCTTTTGCCCTTCAACACACTCCGATCAGCTCAAATAAATCCCAGGACAGTATGGAGTTTGTAGTCAAATTCTGCAAGGTACCAGCAGGCTGACACTGTAATAAAAGAGATGGTTTAAAAGTCTATATCCAGCACCCACATAGTGAATTCAAAGTTTTCTGTAGCATTAGGTCAACTCTCCAACCCCTCTTTAGTATAAACTTTGTTCACTTCACACACGCTATCAGAACACGCCAAAAAGTACTGCAGATCTGAAGGGGTTGAAACTCAAAACTCGAAGCACATGTACCAAAGGAATAATAAACTGATTGCAGGGCTCAGGCTCACTCTTATTAAAGAAATTAAGTCATGCAAAAAGTATGCCGAATCACCTTAAAAAAAGAAAACATAAAGTGAGACTTTGCTTTTAACCTCAGTCAATCCTTACTTTACCTTAAAAATTATTGTAGAGAAGAAAAACAGCTTAGGGGCACTGGCATACCACAAAGTAGTAATCAAAAAACCCACAGAGCCCTCACACAGTTAACTGTGCACTACATAAACTCCCTTGCACTTTAACTATCCCGTTTCAAATTGCAATACTGCTGTTTTAATATACTTAAGCCTATCAGATCTTGGCGTATTAATATATAAGGTATACTTTAAAATACACAGTCAGGTTTATTTACATCACAGTCATTGTAGAAAGCATTTATTAGCAAAGTTGAAAGTAGTTTGTATGCTGCAAGTTGTTGGCACGAAATACAACTCACTCGCTCTCTCACTGAGGAAATGCTGACCATACGAGCAATGCTCGACAAAACTTACTGCACACACATAAAAATAAATCTGTTTCCTACTGCCTGAAGCCTGCTTCTAGACCACTATTAAAGGTTACCAAACCAGTCTTGAGCCCAGCAAGGTTGATTCTAATGTGTGTAGCACCTTTGCCTGCCCCAAATGGTGAATCTAAGGCAGAAGACACCGCACTTGTGTATTTGACCACCAGCAGGAAAGTGGGGCCAATACAACATACGTCATACAAATGTAACCAGAAGGTCAATCAACCAGTCAATTTAAAAAATAAAATGAAATAAAATACAACCTCCCCTAAATATAAGTGGTTAACAAATCCACCGACAGGAATAAGAGAAAACACTATCTAACCACACTATCTCGGTGCACAAAAGTTAAAACAGAAGCGCAACACTCCCAACTTAGTCTAGTTACTATCAGGTTACTATCAAGATTGTTATCAAGTACAAAGTACAAAGCACAGGTAAATAGAAGGAGATTAGGAAGTAAGAGCAAAACCAAAGGAAGAACGTAACTTTCCCAAAAGTTCATAGTAGGGCACGTCTTCCTTCCTCTTCTTTTCTTCTTTTAAGGGCACCCCAACTGGTATAGCGTTCTCCATGCCTTTCAGCCCCCCATGGGGCCTTCTGTTGTTCTTCTGCAGAGCAGGCTAGTTGGCCACCATGAAAACTCCAAGCTCTGCGGAAGAAAAATAACTACAGCAACGGGGAATACCACACCAGATTCAATACACACAAGTTAACCTGGTAAGAGTAGCCAGGCCTCTCACAGCAAATTCATAACAAATTGCTAGTAAAATGCAGGCAATGGTGGCATACCATACATAAAAAAGAGTCCAGTGTTCTGGCTATCCTGCTCATTCTGCTTCTCCCCAGCAGAACAGCGTACAGTGTCAATGTTCCTCCTCCTCATCCTAAGAATGTGTAGAGTCTGTGATCTGCTAGTGACCTGAGGGAAGCTTGAACCTCAGGCACTTTCTGTGGCTTGGCCTTATTGATATGTGGAAATAAGCATCCTTGAGGTCTAAGGATGCCAGCCAATCCCCCTTCTACAGTGTGGGGATGATCATGGCAGAGTGATCATTTTGAACTTTGGTTTTGGAACATTCTTGTTTAGGAGTCACAGATCCAGAATGGGTTGCCAGTTCCCATTTTTATTCTGCGTGAGGAAGTATCTTGAGTAGAAAGCCCTTTCCTCTCTGGAGCAGTGGCATGGGCTGTACTGTTCTGATGGTTAACAGATTTGCTACCTCTGCTTCCAGAAGGGCTTTGTCTGCATAGGTTCCTGGGGCAAAATGCCTGGCTCTCAGTTTGAGGAAAGATTTGAAACTTAGTGACAGTCTTTGGCTCACTACCTCCAAGACCCACTTGTCTGTGGTGATGGCATGCCAAGCTTGGAGGAAGTGAATCAATCTGCCTCCTACTGATGGGGGGGAGTGACCTGTACCAGCCCATCAGGGATTCTGTTTTGGCTGGGTCTAAGCCAGAGGCACTTGTGTTGACCTCCTCATGGTCCTTCTGCATCCACATTTGAAATAGCCCCATGGCTGCTGGTAGTCTGTTGTTGCCTGGGCCTGAAAAAACGGTCTAGAGTAGGAGCCCTTACCCCTGCCTCCCCTGTACTGGGACCTGTAAGAAGTGGAGGGTCTCTCTTCAGCAGAATTACTTCTGTATGCAGCTTTGTACTCCTCCACTTTTTTCATATAGGCCTCTGTCTTGTCCCTGAAGTGGGAAACACCCTCACAGGGGAAAATCTGTAGCCTTTGTCCGCATATCCTGGGTCAGGTTTGTTGTCCTGAGCCAAGCAAACTGCCTCATAACGTCAGTAAGGACCATAAGCCTAGCTGCTGTGCTATAAGAGTCCACAGCTATGTGGAACTGGTACTTGGTGGCATCCAATGCTGTTCTGCCAGTCTCTGCCAGATCCACTGCCACCTCGCTTGGGACTTTATCCATTAATGCCAGCACAGTATTCCACGGTGCCTTTTGGTATTGTGCTGTGTATGCTATATAACTGACCTGCCTCACTAGCAGTCAGGTTGCCAGCTACCCCTTCTTCCCCATAACATACAGTTTTCTTGAATCCTTATCAGGAGGGTGGGAAGACAGAGGAATTCTGGCCTTATCACAGGCTGCTGCCTGTACCACTCCTTCATGGTCAGGGTGGTTAAATAAGAAAGCAGCACTGGACCTATCTAATTGGTACTTTTTATCAACCTTATTTTCAACCCCTGGGATGGTGGTGGGAATTTTTAAGATTTTTAGTAGCTGTTTTCTCAGACTTGTGCATAGGAAGCAGTATTCTTTTTGTGGGGGCTAAACCATCACCTCTAAGAAGTCTGCCTCTTCCTCCTCAGTTTCCTGAATAGGAAGATTTAAGGTGTCCACCATTTGCTTCATGAAAGAATAGTGTCAAGTGTAATCATCTTTACCCCTAGGTGGGAAGCCAAACTCTTGTTCAGGGAACGCCTCAAGCTTGATAGGCTCACCTTCATCCTCCTCCTCCTCCTCTTCCAGTTCTGGGACCTCATACGTAGGCCTGCTCCTGAACCATCTGTACCTAGGCAGGAACCAGTGGGGCCAGCGTAGGAACCGGTACCATAGCTTGAAGTACTTTCAAAATTTGTAGAGCCTTAGCAATTTCCTCAGCTGTGGGCATTGCAGACCTGTCTGCTGAGTGCTCCTTCACCTTCTCGGCCGGAGGTACAGCGACATGTTTTTCTTTTTAATTTATCTTTACTGGAACCGACTCACCAGCTGGTTCCACAGGCCTTTTTGATTTAGTAGAATCAGCTTTATCCATGGATTTTGGATCCACTGACTCTCTAGGCCTTTCTTTATCTTTTCTTGAAGCAGAAGAAGTAGTAGAGGGAGCTACCTCCTCAATGTTTTTAGAAGGAGGAGCAGATGTAGCCATTTATTCTAATTTGTTGGCCCTGTTTTTAAGGGTTTTAGAACAGAAAGTTTTACACACAGCACAATTAGCAAATATGTGACTGGGACCCAAGCAGAAAATACAAAGGTTATGTTTATCAGCTTTAGCTACTAGATGACCACAGCTAGTGCAAGTTTTAAACCCAGCTGGTCCTGTCCTATTCTGTGGTCTAGGAACCTCTGACATTGGCATCAAATTAAAATTTTTAAAACTTCTTTGACCAATTGGTTGGTTCCCTGGAATAGATATTGAACAAATAAAAATAACCGTGATCGGTTCCTGAGTTAAAAAGGTAACCGACAACCACTCGGTTCCTGACAAGAAAAGGAACTGCAAATAATTTAAAAATAAATACAAGAAGATACAGGACTCAAAGGGAACCGGTACAAAGAAGATAAAATTAAAATCCTGAGGTAAAAAAACTCTAAATTAAGTGGTTGCTCGCGGTTCCGCAGAACCGATGAGGAACCGAAATACACAAATAAAATATCCAAAATGAACTAATTGTACTAAAGGGGCAGCAAACTAAAATGTAATAGAAAATTAACAGTACTTATCGACTAATTAAAAGTTCTGATAGAAAGTCAAGGAGAGCTCTCCGAAGCATCTTAACTGGCAGATGGAGTAAAGAATCTGAAGCACTCAGAGTGCAGCAATTATTATGGGCAGCAGTTTGAAATTGGCACAAGCCAATTAGAGTTCCATCATTTGCATACATTCCATCTCTCTGTGGCAGTACAACACTGAAGGCTGGCTGCATTTGTTTAATCATAATGAGTGATTCCTGGAGTTAGAAACATTGCTAAGATGGCATTCGTTTTGCTGGCTAACTAGTACTGTTGCTTTAAGGGGGGGTACCTATCCCTTTGCGCTAGGTAAGGTTATGTGCTCCTGAACACTTTTGTGCTACTGTGCGACCTAATTTACTGTTGAATATTTCCTAACTAAAAACTAATCTAAAATGTTACATTCACATATTGCTGCCCAGTTCAGTACTTCAAGGATTTTTATGAAGCACCATTTCCATGATGGAAACTACAGTGTCATACCATTCAAATTTCTTCAATAATCCTTTATGTAATATTTCTTGTCTCTGACATTTTGTGGTCTATGATGCCACTTTGTCCTGGTCATACAGTGTTCATCTCTGCTAATATGCTTTATATCTTTATTCTGCCCTATTAAGTATAGGTACCATACTTCATATATGCAATAACACATCAGGGTGTGCAATAATTGGTTAATTAATAATCACACACCTCAAGTGTGTTGTTAGGCATGAGGTGCTGGTGCCCAAGTGCCTTTAACACACAAGAGAAAAGTGTGATTATTAACCATAATTACACATTCCTGAAGAGTCTTATTGAACTCATAAAGAATAGATCTTCCAAGAATCAATCTTTACCATTGATTCAAACATGTGGGTCTAGGGCCAGAGGTACTAGGACCCTGAGGGAGCTTTTCTTTTACTAGGGAGGGAGCCAACATTGTCTACTGGCACTGCTTGCATGCTACATGTACCCACGTGGAGCCACATGCCAGCCAATAACTGTCATTAGCTCCCTCATGCACATCAGTTCTGTTCTTCACACCATTGAGTGTACACCATGGGAGCAACAGTGCCTCAGTTCGATCGTCATTGAAATTGCTTCTGTAGCACCACTGATAATCTCTTTTATCATGGTGTCACCTGCATTTTTTGTTACTTTGTTGTGATGTTGAGGTCTGAGAACAGAACATAACATAACATGTCTGCAGAAGGGGACCGTGTAATCAATTTAGTCTGCCCAGATTGCCTACACCTCTATTCAGTTCTTCTTCGGAGATTACCGCAGTACTTGTCCCACGCTAGCTTAAAAGCAGTGACTGTTTTGGCCTCCACCACCTCTGGTGGTAAGCTATTCCAAAGTTGAACTTACAAATGTTATTGTTTTGTATTTTTTTGTACAAAAGAATTTTATTTCCATATCCAACTCAAGGCATACATACATTCAATTACATTGACTTATCTGTAACATACAATTCCATCAAATAACAGATTAATCATTATCCATTATATACTATGTGCAGTGCCAGTGTATTCAACTATATTCCCCCTGCTCCTACCCCTTCCCTCCTTTATTTGGTGGTAATACTAATCTAATTCCTAGCCTATCCATGCACCCAGACTCGGGAGAGAGAGAGATAAGAGAGCAGTTATGAGAAACAAAAGGCAAGGAAAGGAGAGAAGAGGGAGAAACCCTCCATGTCTCTAGTCTCTAGACTTCTATCCCATCCTATAAAGATGCACCTTCAGATTGTGACAGGTCTGCCAGAAATGGGGCCCATTCCCTTGCAAATTGTTCTAGCTTATCCTTGACAAGAAGAGTGAGTCTTTCCAAAATTAATGTGTGCAGGGCAAGCATTCGCCATATCTGTACTGTAGGGGTGATGCAGGATACCCAGGTGCTTTGGATACAGTGTCTGGCTAGGATCAGTAATATGCATACCCATCTGGGAAGAGGGTTCCATCCTCCCTCCGCCTCCACCTCAACTCCAAATAGACACGTAAGTGGGTCTAAAGGGATCACTCTACCCCACATCCTCCCTATTTCCGCTAGTACAGAGGACCAAAAGTGCTGTAAAAGGGGACATGTCCAAAAACAATGCACCTAGGTGCCCAATTCCTGGTTGCACCTTCCACAGTAAGGCGACGTTGTAGGGTGGTATTTGTGCACAATCACCAGTGGGTTATATACTCTGTGTATAAATTTATAAAAACTTCTTTAAACCTATTACACAAAAGAAGTCCCATATGCATAGTTAGAAACTCTCCCCAGTTCTTAGGACTAATCTGCAGGCCTAAGTCTCTTTCCCACAGCCTACGGGTATTTCCCAACAAATCCAGTAAACACTGCCTTACTACTTTCCCCATAAACCCTTTGGTGTCCCTTTGCGATGCTTGAATCTGACCTTCGATTCTCTGCAGCTCCCACATTCCAGTTCCGTCCCTTTCCAGCCCCATCACAAAGGCCCTGACCTGAAAATATCGAAATAACTGTCCTTCTCCTAACTTATACCTCTGACGTAATTCCAAAACAGAACTCAACCACCTCCCCCCACACACACATCCTCTATGTTTCTCAACCCCTGCCTCTCCCAGGTCTTATAGCCAGGGTCCTCCCATCCCGGTAAAAAATAAGGGTTCCTCACCAGAGGCACCAGATACGCATCTGGTATCTCTGCCCCCCTCTGCTTCTGCAGCCTATCCCAGCTATCCAGTGCTGCTTCCACTAGCGGGTTCCTATGTTCTTGTCTTCTATATGCTCCCCTGCCCCGCTTCTCCAGATATGCTGAGAGTTGTGCTGGACAATCCCTTTGTTCTAAGTCTACCCACCTTGCCACTGGGGTGCATGAACCCAGTCACTCGCATATCTCAGCGGTGCTGCCAAAAAGTATGCACCCATATCCGGAAAATTCAACCCCCCTCTCCCACATCTGTTTTGAGATGCCTCAAGCCTATCCTCGGTCTCTTCCCCTGCCATATGAATCCAGAAAACATATTCTCCAACCGTTTAAGGTCAATCTGGGATAATCCCACATGCAGCATCTGCATGACATATATCAGTTGGGGGAGTATATTCATCTTAATCAAATTTATTCTCCCCAGCCACGAGATTGGGAGTGAGGTCCATCGTTTGAGATCTGCTGCTATTGTTTTAAGTATAGGGTCATAATTCAGTCTATACAGTGTCTCTAGGGACCACCCAATTTTAATTCCCAGGTACTTAAAATACCCTCCCACTGCCTTAAAACCCCATCCCTGCTCCCTCCTTGTGACTTTGGGGAGTCTCATAATCTCAGATTTATCCAAGTTTAATTTATAACCCAAAAATCCAGCAAACCTCTCAACCAGCTGCAGAAGATTAAGCACAGACCTCTCCAGATCTGTTACAAATAGTAGCATATCATCTGCATACATGGCAATTTTATGCTATTCCCCAATACTCCCCTCACTCCCCTGTATACTCTCCTCCCTCCGAATGGCTACTGCCAGGGGTTCCACAGCCAGAGCAAAGAGCAACGGGGAGAGTGGACACCCCTGCCTTGTGCCTCTGCCCAGCTCAAAACCCACTGACAGCGTGCCATTCACCAAAATCTTCGCCCTGAGTGAGCTATACAAGGCTCGCACCCATTCTCTGAATGGTCCCCCCCAGACCAAACCAAGCCATTGCTTCAAACAAATACTCCCATTCCACCCTGTCGAACGCTTCTTCTGCGTCCATTGAAATAATACAGGTGTCCACATTCCTCTTTCCTGCTCCCCACATTACATTTAGGAGCCTCCTTACATTATGATACGACAGTCGCCCCTTAATAAACCTGGTTTGGTCTGGGTGGACCAAGTTGGGTAGTACATCTTCCAGATGACTCGCCAATACTTTTGCAAATATCTTAGCATCACAATTGAGTAGCGAAAAGGGGCAGAACAATGCGCACTCTAGGATATCTTTCCCCTCCTTAGGGATCAAAATATCACTTCATCTGAAAAAGTCCTGGATAAGTTCAAGACCTCCCCCTCAACCTGCTGCAATGCCTCACAGAGTGGTCCAGACAACTGTCCCGCCAAGCATCTATAATATTCTATTGGGAAGCCATCTGGACCACTCACTTTCCCCACCTGCCACCTTTGAATGGCCTGCAATACCTCTTTTTTCTTTATTGGGCTGTTAATAGCCTTCCTCTGATCCTCTTTTAGCTTAGGCAGTTTCAGGGTATCTAAAAAGGCTTTACCACTCTCCCCGACTCCCCGTCCTCCCCCCTTTCTATACAATTGTTCATAAAAACTATGAAAACATTCTCTAATTTGCTGTTATGCTTTATGCAATACACCTTCTTCATCTTTAATCACCAAGATATGAGTTTGGCCCTTTCCTCCCCTCATCAGCTGTACCAACAGGGGTTCAGGCTTGTTCCCTGACTCATACAGCTTTCTTCGTCCAAAGGTCCATGCCTTTCTGGCTTCCTCACTAAGCAAAGCATTCAGAGCTTCCCTCGCTGCCTTTAGACTATTCTGAACCATCTCATCTCCCCCATCCACAGCACTTCTCTCCAACTCCCTCACTTTAATTTCCAGTTCCATTCATCTAACTTGCTTCTGCTTCTTGTCCCTTGTTACGTATTTTATAATCATCCTCCTCATATATGCTTTTCCAGCATCCCAAATTATCCCTTTACTGGTAGGTGTATTTGCATTCATTGTTATATAATTTTCCCACTAATCCTTTAAATACTCTTTAAACTTTCATCCCCACGCTTGACCTGCCAGCTGGCGGTGAATTTCCTTGTGACTGTGACCGGGGTTTCGAAAGGCAGGGGTCGCTGGAGGGTCAGTCGGGGGAGAAGGATTGAGCATCCCATGGACAGCTCTCCTTCTCTGGGGAGAGGGTAGGGGACTGGTCCGGTGCCAGCTGGCTCCTAGCGGAGGCTGGGAGTATCACAGGACACATGGCCCCAATGCCAACTGGAGGAGGAGCAGACGTCGGTGTATGCCGTGATGTCACTATGCTGCCCCCAACAGAAAAAGGGGAAAATTGCTTGCTGGCCGCCGGATGATGGCTCTCCATTTCCTGAGTGCCTCCAGGCCTTCCCAGGGCCTCCTGCTCCTCAGTAGCATCCCCGGACCCTAGTAGTGAGTGTGCTGGGGTCATCCCCTCTCCCTCGGTGCCTTTAACCTCGGAGGAGGGAGACCCGTCTGGCGAAGGGATATGCCGGGATATCCCGGGGATCGGCTGCCATATGGGGACTAGAGGAGGGCTGGGTAAGGATAGTGGGGCTGGAGGGAGCCTGTGGAGCCCGAAGGAGTGGGGGACCAGCGAGCACGGAGGCTGAGAAAAAAAAACTTTCTATCCCCTAACAAGTATGTTGGGAACTTCCAAGGTGGAGGACCCTCCCTTCTTATTCATCTTAAGCGTGATTATAACCATAGCATGGTCAGATACATGGATAGGACTGTGGCACGTTGTCTGTATTCTTCGATACCAAACCCTTGGGAGAAATATATAATTTATCCTTGTCCACGTGCCATGCGGGTTTGAGTAGAAAGTATACTCTTTAGCTCCCAGGTATACCTCTCTCCATCCATCCACCAGCTCCAGCTCCCCCATTCCCTGACGCCACTGTCTAATTGCTTCGTTATGCCGTCCCTTACCCTGGGAGTGATCTACATACGGGTCTAGGCTACAGTTCAGGTCTCCCCCCAAGATCAACCCTGGGAACTGTTCCTTTATGAGGCGTGAATGGATTGTACTGTGGAACGAGGCCTCAAACACCGCAGGTGCATATATACTTCCAAAGGTTATTTGTTCTTTCCAAAGTTCCCATTTCACAAACACATATCTCCCACCATTCTGTTCCCTTACCACTTATTTTACTTGAAATGGGAGGTTTTTATGCAGAAGGATAGTGGCCCCTCTTTTATGTGCTTTAAACGAGGCTGCAAAACCCCTCCCCACCCATCCCTTCACAAGCTTCAAGTGCTCTGCCACCATAAGATGTGTTTCCTGTAGCAGCACCACCTGAACCCTTTGTCTCCTCATAGCCATGAGGAGCTTTGTTTGCTTCATGGGGGTCGCTATCCCTCAGACATTCCAAGAACACACCACAAGATCTTGCTTGTTAGCCATTAATACTATAATTATGAGTTCCCATTCCCCTAATCCAAATCTCCCCTCCTTCCCTTTCACCCTCAGAGTGGTATGTGAACATTTCCTCCCACCAGGTCTCCCCCTTCACTTGTGCCTGGCACATTATTAATTTTCCTATATATGTATGTATGCAACAATAGAATTTTAACAAAACAACAGTCATGTACATAACGTGTACGTAACACTGAACTCTCCCCCCCAACTATTAAACATCCCAAACTCAACATGTCCCCCCCCATCCTTCAGTCTCCATAAATTGACTGATCCTTTTTATAATTTTCTCACATGCATATTGCTGCCAACCTCCCCTTCCTGACATTATCTGCCAATCGTGCTCAAGTGTCATATAAAATCCCTCAGATAATTGTGTTCTGCCCCCCCCCGGAGTATACTTTTAACATTGCCCCATCATTTTTACTTCCTGGTACATTTACATTATCTCCTTTCCCCTTCCCTAACATTCCACTACCTTTATCAGCCAAGAGGTCTTTATTCTCTTATGGGAAACCCTCTCCAGCTTAATAATTGGACCACATGCTTTATTTATAACATTCCAATACTTCCTGCCATACTTTGGTATATTCGGGTCTCCCCTGAATATCATCCCCCTCCCCCTTCTTCCCAGACACCCTCCACACCTCTGTTTTCCATACTCTACTCCTCCAACCCTTATTCACAGTTGAAGGTCTCCTGCTCCTCTAATATACATTACCCCTCTTTCATTCCCATCATCCGCATAATCCTGTGCCCATTATTCCCATTTATTTCAGGTCTCAGGACAAATGTCCTCTCCCAACAGACTGCCTCCGTTCACCTTTCATCCATCTAAACCCTGCACCTCCTGCGACTGGAGAGCAGGATGGGGCACCCCATATCATGTCTGTGCAAAAAAAAAGGCATCAGTCCACATTCCCCAACTGAACTATGTTCCATTTGTTCCATTTTTTATATATGTTCAGAAAGAGAGAAACATATCCAAACATTTATAACTCGAAAAGAACTCCAGAGGCCACGTAAACCTGGTAGCCCCTCCATTATACAATCACAACACAGCAGAACCTTCTATTCTCAGCTTATATATGACCTTCACCCAATTTTCTTATGCAGGCCTTCCACAAATTCTGCCGCCTTGTCCACCTCCCAGAACGAGTAGGTGGCCCCCTTGTGCTTCACCTTTAAGGTCACTGGATACAGCAGGCAATTTTCCACTTTGAGAGACCGAAGCAAGGCCATTGATTCATTGAATTTCTTGCGCTTGTTTAGGATCCTTAAAGAGTAGTCCTGAGACAAGAATATTCGATGACCTTCAAAAAGTACCTGCCCCTTCTCCCGAAAAGCACATAGCACTCTCTCTCGGTCCTGGTAGTTGTGAAACTACATGATTACCTGACGTGGCGGCTGTCCTGCTGGGGGCCTAGGTATAACAGCCTGATGCGCATGCTCCAGCTTCAATTTCCCGTTCTTCAATTTCATGCCCAGAAGCTTAGGGAGAGTGTCTGCACAAAAAACTAAGGCATTTCCCCCTTCTGCTCCCTCTGGCAAACCTCTTATGCAGAGATTCAGGCAGCGATGATAGTTCTCCTGATAATCTGCCACTTCTTTTACTCCCTCCAGTTCTTTTTGGAGGGCCAGAATCTGCTCAGGAACCCCCTGCAGCTTGTCTTCCATCCTCGACACACGTTCCTCCAACTCCGTTATCCTCGTCCTGTGGGCAGCCTGTTGTGTGAGGACTTCCTGTAGCCTGTCATCTATGCGAGTCTCCAGTTTGCATAGCCGAGGCTCCAATGCCACCAACACTTGGCCCATCAGCTCTCGCCCCAGAACATTCACTTCAGCAGTTGATAAAGAGGTCATTTGCTGGCTTTTCAATGGAGTACAGGCCCCTCCTTTCTTCAAAATTTTACTAGTGGCACATTGGCTTCTACCGGGACCCGACGACAGATATTCATCCATGGTAAGTTGTTGCACCATTTAAATATAAATTTAACCGTGGATGGGTGCGATTTTCACTTTTTTAAACTCCAAATTAACTCCGGCGAGAAGGAGCGAAGCAGAAACACATCCTCCATGTTAAGTGCTCATTAGTGCCCCATCAAATGTTGTTTTTAAACTTACCCCATTAGTCTCAAACTGTGCCCTCTCATTCGTGTGGTCTCATTTTTGTGACAAGAGGTATTTTGTTTGTATCTTATTTATGCCCTTTATGTATTTGAAGGTTTCTATCATACCTCCCCTGTTTCTCCTTTGCTCAAGAAGTACATTTGCTCCTGGTTCAGTTCCTGTACCATTTTAGTAGCTCTCCTCTGTACAGCCTCCAAGTGGTCTGTATCCTTTGTTAGGTGTGGCCTCCAGAACTGTACGCAGTACTTGAGATGTGGCCTCACCAAAGACCTGTACAGAGGGAGTATGACCTCTTGCTTCCTACTTGTATTACCCCTGCCAATACATCTGAGGATGCTACCAGCTTTCTTTTTTTTTTTAAAAAAAGGGTTTGGAACAGGACCCCATTAAGTGTCGGTGCCCCTGTGGAAAATCAATCGTACTGAAGGACTGACATCAAGTTTGCTGGACCTGCCTTGGCCTGAAACATGATATGAATTCCTGTAGTGCCTGCTTTTCAGTGGAGTGATGTACTCTTGAAATATGTGCACTGAAGTTAGGTGGTTTAATTCCTACCTTTGGAGGAGGGCAGTGGACCTGTGTCACCAAGGACATGTCTCTGCCCCTCCCCTGTGCCCCTTCCCAGTACCTATAGTGATGTGGAAGTGCAGAGTCCTCCTTGATCTTGCCAACCCATCAAAGGCCTTGGGGGGGTGGGTCTGGTGGACAGCCGACTCCTTCTGGGTGGTCACTGAACACCCTCTCTGTCTATCTGCCTTCACAGTACCAGGAGGGGGACCAACATCAGCATTTGATGGTGTCCAGTTGCTGAGGTGGAGGTGTTAATCTCTGATCCAAGCAGCCCCTGCAGTTTCAGGGAGGAGGTTGACACTGACCCTGGTGAAGAACACAGCACTGCTTCTGGTGTTGGTTGTGGGCCTGACATCAGACATGGTACCAGCAATGATGCCACCTGTAGATCTGTCTCCGGTCCCAGTGTCGCTTGTAACAATGAACCGGTGTCCAACACTGCTTGTGGTGTCAGAGGCGGGAACAGACCTGATGGCAGTGCCAGACACAGGACCACAGACAGTCCTGTAGCTAAGTTACTCACTGACACCAGGGGAATGGGGAAATGGCTGGGTTGCAGAATTTTCCCCAGGACCTCTTAACTGAACCCATCTCTGGTGAGGACTAGAGCTGCCTTGTGGGGACTGAATGGCTCCACTCTCCTGGCTTAGGGATTCTTTCCTATGGACACTGACATGGTCATTCCTCTTCAGTAGTTTAGCCCTGTTTAGGCAGGTTCACCAGGGCCTCCCCTAGAGTGAGATCTGCTGAATGTTATCTCAGCCCAGGTACAGACCCTAGAGACTCTGATTCTTCTATCCCTCCAAGGTTTGTGCCACCTTTTTCTGAACTTCCAGGGATCAGGGATCCTCTTGGGCCTATGACTTGGAGTCAGCATGGGGCACATCTGGTGTGCTGTTCTAATGCCACACTAGTGCTGACCATGTTCAGTTTCTCCATGATCCCCAGCTATCACCCGTTACTAGGTCCAGTGCCTCCTCTCCATCCTCCCTGCACCCTCCTGAGCCTCAGATTCCTGATGGATGTGCTAAAGGTTCTGGACATTGGCACAATAGCCACATGCAAAATCCTCTCCACAAAGCTGGGACTTCTAGGAGGTTTCAGTGATAACCACTGTGTCATCTCCCTAGCCTATAGCTTTTGATGAATGCTCCAGGACAATCTGGAGATGTCCCTTTACTCTCCCTACAGCCCCCAAGGACATCTGCCAGAGGTATTGTGCACCCACAGGTTCTGCAGGCAGAGTACCTTAACCTACTTCAGTGATTGAGATCTTGCAGACCCCAGAAGAGCTTCATCCCTGGTGTGTGACTGGCCTCCTGAAGCAGACTTTGTGCAGACAGATGCTTTGGGTAGGAAAGTGTTTTCCTTGGTGTGTACCATGATGTGCATTTCTGCACATCAGGCACACTTGGAAGTTTACAACACGAGCCTGTGGACACAGCTAGGACAACTCCTAGTTGCTATGACAACATCATAGTTAGTCGGGCAAGCTATATGCCTTTCCAACAAGGGCCTGAAGTTGGCAAAGCGCCGAATAAGGGCATTGTATGATGACAATGAGGTGGCCTCCAGGATGGTGGGAACCAGAGTCTGCATTTGGAGGACTGCATGGCTTTGCCTATCTTGACTGGCACCTCTGGCATGGTGAAAGGTGCTAAACTCCCAGTACCAGGGAACTCACTTTTTCCTTGTAGAGTCAGATGGGAACTTCTGGGGTGCAGTCTTCTTCCAACTGACTCTGAATGTTTTCGGGCCTTGCCAGACCCATGAGGAGTCTCTGCCCTCAGGTGTTCTTTCACACACACACAGGGCTTAGGGTGACCATTACCATCAGGGTGAGTCAGCTCCTCCCTAATTGGGAAACTTGGAACATGGACCAATATTCATGGATCAATAGTGAAGACTGATTCTTGGAAGATATGAGAATTGCATACTTACCATAACTGTTGATCTTCCAGATTATCTTCATCATTGACTCAGATGCCCACCCACTATCCCCACTCAGTTGAGAACCAGGGCTTCTGGCGGTTCATCCGTGAGTGCTGGCAGCACTTGATGCTTATATCTCCTCTGCTATGGCCCTTATATGGTGGCTGTTTTTCAGGGTTGAGCATTCCGGTGCAATCCCACCAAAAAACCAAAACAAAAAGCTGGAATGGGTGTCTCTGGTTTCCCTACCAACCACCCCTCACAAAATCTCCCTCCTTCTCTCTGCCAGGAGTGTATCCCTGATAGGGTATAGCCCTGTTAGTTGCTAGATACAACATATGCCCTGAGCACTATCCAGTCTAACTCCACTGAGCAGAATCTTGGTCTGAGGAAGGGTACAGTGGTTTTGCTTGGATCAAGGTACTAGCTTCATGCAATGCACATCCCTGTGGCTGCAGCGAGAAGAGGGCCATGTTTTTCAGTTCATTTTGGAATTTTTGGTTGGTAGCCCTTGTCACTCTCTGTGCTTTGGCTTCACACACTCTGCCTGGAGCATGCCAGAGTAGGTAACCTCATCTTGCCTCCCTAGGACTGCTAGTCCTGCAACTCATATGCTCTTCATCCCCTTTTTTCTCCAGTCTCCATAGAGAAAACAGTGTTGTGAGTTTACACACAGGCTTACTCAAGCTTGATCTGATAGCTTAGAGCTATTATTTTTGGGAGTCCAGATAATCTTTTTTTTCCCCATTTTTGACATTTTAGCCACCTCATTTGCAAGGGGGATCCCAAAATGGACTTCCTCTTTTACTACATCTGCCAGAGCTGTTTGTTCAGGGTTGCTGCCCTATCTTTTTACCTGTTACTATACACACTCTGCCTGGCTAGTAACAAGAGGCTCTGGCTCCTTTTTTTTTTTTTTTTTACCAGGAAAGAGACACTAACATACTAGATGCCAACAGAGTAGGCCTATTGGTCTATCAAGTCTGCTCGTGCTTCAGCAACCTGATTGGGTACCGTAGCCCTCTGTCTGTCTCCTTCCACTGTTACTCCATCCCCCAGTCTGGCCCCCTCTGGCAAACCAGCCTCTGCTTCACCCCTTGCATATACCCGTCCCATCCTCTCTTGAATCCCTCCAACATAACTGCCTGTACCAGCTCCCTGGGCAGCACATGCCACATTCCACCACTCTCTTGGTGAAATACTTCCTCCTCCTCCTTTGCCCCTAAACCTACCACCCTTAATCTTCCAACTGTGTCCTCTGGTGATTCCACCCTCTTTCAGTCAAAAGATCCTTCTTGGCTTACCTTATTTAGTCCCCTGAGGTACTTGAAGACCTCAATCATGTCCCCCTGGTCCCTCCTCTCCTCCAGCGAGAACAGGTTGAGCTCCCCTGGTTGTTCCATACAAGTCATATCCCCCAGGCCCCAGATCATTCTGGTTGCTCTCCTCTGAACCCTCTCCAGGAGTTGGATGTCCCTCCTTAGTTGTGGCCTCCAGAACTGCACACAGTACTCAAGATGTGGTCTAACCATGCTGTTGCACAGTGGCAAAATCACCTCCCTGTTCCTTGAGGTAATCCCCCTAACGATGCATCCCAGCACCCTATTTGCCCTGACCGCAGCCCTCCTGCACTGCTCTGAATTATTCATGTTAACATCCACCAAGACTCTTAGGTCTCTTTCCCCTGCTGTGGCCTACAACTCATCCCCACCAAGGTGTACACATAGTTGGGGTTTTCCCGTCCTAGGTGTAGCACCTTGCAGTTGGAGGAGTTAAATTTAAATTTCCAGGTGCAGGACCACCTATCCAGAGTATACAGGTCCTCTTGCAGGGCCAATCTCCCCATCTCCCCCTCCTCCACTGCCCCCAACTTAGAGTCATCTGCAAAGAGACTCATTTCACACCTGATATCGGAGATGTAGGCGTTAAACAGGAGTGGCTCCAGGACTGATCCCTGTGGGACCCCACTTATGACCTCCCTTGGAGATGATACCTCCTCTCCAATCACTACCCACTAAGTGTGACCTGAAAGCCAGTTTCCAATCCACCTAACTGTCAATGGGCCTACCCCCATCCCCCCCAACTTCTCCCTTAGGCCAGTGTGAGGGACCGAATCGAATGCCTTGCTGAAGTCCAAGACCAGTATATCCACTGGCCTCCCCCTGTCGAGTGCTGATGTCACCCACTCATAGAACTCTACAAGGTTTGTTTGACACGCTCTGCCTGGCACAAACCCATGCTGCCGGTCATCCAGGTAACCCATCTCCTCCAAGAAACCTCCCAGCCTTTCCTTAAAAATGCTCTCTATTACTTTCCTCACCACCGACGTCAAACTGACAGGTCTATAGTTTCCTGGCTCTTCTCTTGACCCCCTTTATGGATGGGCACAACATGGGCCTGCTTCCAATCCTTTTGCACCCTCCCTGTTTGGAGCGACAAGTTAAAGAATCTGCCAATGGCACAGCCAGAATATCTGCCAACTCCCTCAGTACTCTGGGATGAATAGCATCAGACCCTGGAGAGTTATCCTCTTTTAGGGACTGGAGGGCTTCCAACACCCGACTGATAGGAATATCAGCATCTGTTCCCCCCCCATTCAGCAGAACCAGCCTGATATCTCACCCCTGACCAACCTCCCCCAGCGGCTTGTTCTTCAGCAGGTACTCCAATAGTAAGGTCTGTTGCGCCTTCTGTGTCCTTCAACCCCTTTTTTGAAAGTTCCCCAGCCTCCTCCATAGTGAACACTGAGGCAAAGTAGTCATTCAGTATCTCCACCTGCTCTCCAGCCCCTTCCACCCATCCCCCAGCTGTCCTCAACCTACTGAGCTGGCCCTTGACCTTCCTCCGCTCACCAATATGCCTAAACAGACCCTTTTTCCCACCCCGTATCCCCTGCACCAGCCTCTGCTCTTTCCAGGCCTTTGTCCCCCTCACCACTCTAATGACTTTCCTGGTTGCAAGGCGATAGTTCTCTCTATCCCTCTCTCCTCTCATTTTTTTATACCTACAGTAGGCAGCCTTCTTCTCTCTTACTGCCTCCTGGACCACCTTGGTCCACCAGCATTGTTTACAAGACTTACTGCCTTTGCGTTTCACTCTTGCACAGGTCCTGCTGGCATCCAGTAGCCCCCACTTTATGATCTCCCACCTACCTTCCACGTTCAATTATCTCCCGCAAATGCCTCTTGAGAATTTTCCCCATATTCTGAAAGTCTGCCCCCCTAAAATCAACTATCATTGTCCTTGAATGATCCCCCTCCCCCCAGTTTAAGCTGAAACCAGACTGGGGTTCTTCCACAACCAGTTCTCGTACAAGATCCCATCCGCTAAAACCACATCCAGGATATGACCCTCCCTTACTGGGTCCATCACCTGTTGATTGAGGAACACATCCAGGAAGCCATCCAGCAGCTTCTCCTCCCTGGTTACAGTGGACGTCACAGTACCCCAATCAGTAGCTGGCATATTAAGGTTTCCCATCAACACCACTCCTTCCCCTTCCAGTCCACACCGAGCCTTAATGTTAGCCAACGGGCAATCCTCCAAGTCCTCCGCTAGTCCTGGGGCCTATATACCACCCCAACTTGATCTTCCCTCCCACGGGGGTTCACAAAGTGACCCGTTGGGCCTCCATGTTGCCCTCTGCTTCCTCCACTTTCATAATCTCAAAGTTATCCCTAATGAACATTGCTGCTCTTCCCCCTCTGCCCACCTTACTGTCCTTCCTTAGCACAAGGTACCCACTCAAATTAAGGTCCCAGTCATGGCCAGGGGTGGCCCAAGTTTCAGTGACCACTGCTACATCCACCCCACCCTCAAACAGCGTGGCCTGGAACTCAGGCATTTTATTTCCCAGACAGATCGGGCAGATACCAGTCCACTGGACCACCAGGGATATTAGACATTTATTTCTGTTTATTACAAATGCCCATGATCGGGCAGTCAGCGGTCCACTGGATCACCAGGGATATTGATAATTCCTATTTATGTACTTAGCCCGCAATTGGGTGGGCAGGTCCACTGGACCACCAGGGATGATAGGGATGTTATAGATTTACTTAGCCCGCGATCGGGCTGTGGAGCACATTGCTGGCTGCAGGGGGCGTCGGTCCCCGATGGCTGCTGCTTGGCAGGGTGCCAGGCGCAAGTCGTCGGGGGTGGGTGCATCTGCATGCAAATGGGGCCATAATGACATGCAAATGGCCCCATGTGCACCTTGCATACAGTATGGCCCCATTTGCATGTCGGGTTTTGAATATGGCGGTAGCTCGCATAGCGCAATGGAACTTAGCTAGCACATCCCCATGCTTCACTCTGGCCACTTACGCTAGTGCAGTGCCACTGCACCATGCACACTGCAGGTGGCCAGGGTGTGATATTCAATGATGCTGTGCCATGGCGCAGCTCCATTGAATATCGCCCAGTCCACACCTCTGCGCAGCCAAGTTGCGCTGCACCCAAGCTTGCACCACAGCCTGGCACAGTTTGAATATCTGGGCCACAGTGTTTCCCACTATCCATGGGAGTTGAGAAATAAACCAGGTCAACAGTCTGATTTAGTGTTCACTCAGAAACGACCTTTGGCAGAAAACGAGGATTGCTACACAAGATAACCCAGTCTTTGCGGAAAGTAACAAAAGGAGGCTCTGTAACCAGAACATGGAATTCAGAAAAACATTGAGCAGACATTTTATTTATTTATTGAAATGTTTCACCATGAAAAGTACACTGGACAAGAAGTTGCTTGTCTCATGGAACATCCTGGAGGGAGGGGGTACAGACAGGGAATATAGACATGTAAGCATACAATCAGTGACAGTTACAGCAATGAAACTTAAACAGACAATTACAAGTATCCAGCGGCTATTACAAGGGAACAAAGTACAGTACAGCATAGCAAACATTGACAATTACAGCAATGAAACTAGGACAGCCATTTATAGGTATGCATAGGTTATTTGCAGCAAGTGCGATTTAACAGTACAAGTGCAGGCTGGATGCAAGTAGTCTATGCTACATGTATTACAGTAACATAAGAGCCTAAGTAATTGAAGGATAAAACCACAAGTAATTGAAGGATAAAACCACAAGAGGCCAGAGGGACACAGGACCCAAGGCAGCATGGATTCACAGTAAGAAGGTCATGCCAGACGAATCTAATAGATTTCTTTGACTGGGTGACCAAAGTAGCAGAACAGGGAGGGGCTGTGGACATGGCCTACCTAGACCTTAGCAAGGCACCTGACTCAGTCCCACACAAAAGAGTAATATACAAGTTAGCCAGCCTGGGAGTGGGTCCCAAGATGATAGCCTGGGTAAAGAATTGGCTGGAGAATAGGACACAGAAGGTAATAGTAAATGGAGTCCACTCTGAAGAAAGGGGGGTTACTAGTGAGGTACTGCAGGGTTCAGTATTAGGACCAGTCCTCTTCAATGTCTTTATAAGCAACATTGCAGAGGGACTGAAGAAAAGTATGTCTCTTTGCAGATGACACAAAGATCTGCAACAGAGTTGATGATGTCAAGGTGTGGGGTGGAAGGATGAGAAGGGACTTGGCAAGGTTAGAGGAATGGTCAAATGCATGGCAGCTAGATTCAATGCTAAGAAGTGCAAGGTAATGCACCTGGGAAACAAAACCTGGGAAGAGTACACAGGGGGTGAGATACTAACAACAACAAAATGGAAAGGACCTGGGGGTAATCATATCAGATGACTTAAAGGTGGGCAAGCAATGTGAGAGGCAGTGGGAGGGTGGGGATACTGGGATGCATAGGAGAGGCATCACCAGTAGAAAACAGGAAGTTGTTATCCCTCTGTACAGACAGTTGGTGAGACCCATCTGGGGTACTGTGCAGTTCTGGAGACCCAACCTCCGCAAGGACATAGACAAGATGGAAGCTGTCCAGAGGAGGGCAACTCAAATGGTACAGGGTCTGCACCAGAAGACTTATGAAGAGAGACTAAAGGAGCTTAATATGTATAGCCTCGAGGAAAGGAGGGAGAGGGGGGACATGATAGAAACTTTCAAGTACCTCAAGGGAAACAACAAAGTCCAAGAGGGTAGCATCTTTCAAAAAAAGAGGTGTGCAAGAACAAGGGGGCACAATTTGAAGACAGAGGGAGGGCAGCTCAGCGGTAATGTAAGGAAGTATTTTTTCACAGAGAGGGTGGTGGATGCATGGAACGGCCTTCCAGAGGAGGTTGTGGAGTCAAAAACAGTGGTTGAATTCAAGCATGCATGGGACAGTCATAAGGCAATTCTAGGGGGTGGGGGTAGAAAGAAGTAGGCTGCTGGTTAACTAGGATCAGCAGCTTATCCATTAGGTAGGGAAATGGGCAGACTGGGTGGGCAAAGCGGTCCTTATCTGCTGTCAAATTCTGTGTTTCTATGTTTCACAACGACTGAGTCAAGGAAAGAAGATAGGGCAGAAGGAGGGGTGAGGCAGCTAGAGAGCCAGTATTCGGGGTGGCACTAGGAAGAGCAGTTGACAGATAGGCAGTTGTGCAGGGCAGTAGTTAGGGATGATGAGGAGGATAAGTGACAAATCTGGGTTGGGGGGAGTGAATTCCACAGCTTAGGGAGGCAGTGGGAGAAGTAATTTGTCCTGCTTTAGTACTACAGTGAGGGATTGCAAGGGACCTTGTGTCACCTGATCTGAGAGAGTAGGAATAGATAGAGTATCCATAGCCACTAGGAACAGTGTCTTCCAAGAGAAGAAGCACAGCATGCAAGTAGCAGCAGGCTTGAATGAAGGCACAGTAAAGATCTCCAGAACCAAATTAAAAGTCCCACATCAGAACTAGATTATGGATGGGGGACCGTAAAAGCAGAATACCTCTGAGGAACCTGTGAGAAACCTTAAGCTGGGCCACCGTCTTGCTAACAGAGGGGGCATGAAAAGCCAACACTGCGGTATGGTGGACCTTAACGGAGGAATACACAAGATCCAGGTTTGTAAGGGTAGAAAGTAGTCCATCACCAAACTGACTGGACACATAAAGGGGTCCCACTGCTGAGCAGGACACCACACTGTAAAACATTTCCAATTTTCTGTCTAGGTGTACCAAGTAGATGGCTTCTGAACATCCAGTAGATCAGCTGCAAGCACTGGGGAAACTCCAAATTGGGACAGCTCTCCTTTTTTTAGGAGCCAGGCATGGAGATCTGGGTGAACAAGAGCACCCTGTTCCTGTGACAGATGTCCTGCTCATAGAGGGAGCAAGACAGGGGTTTCCATTGCTTGCTGAAGCAGAGGGTACCAAATTAGTGTGGGCCAGTTCAGGGCACCAAAATCAGGGTGGCTGGCTCAGCTCGCAACTTGACCAAAACCCTCTGTATGAGAGGAAAGGCGGACATGAAAGACCAGTTACATAAGAACTTAGAACAGTTACGTAGCAACTTACCGTAACAGTAGATCTTCAGATTTCCTCCATTAGGCCACACCTTTGGAGCACTGAGCCATCAGTACTAGGATTACATGGAAATGTTTGCTTGCTGGGAGCCTCCCATGATAAGGTACTGCATTTATATGTATATAAACATGAGCGTCCCCATCACATATCAGTTGTCTGCTGGAGATTAGCTTTGGAGGACCTGCAACTGTAGGGAACCAGGGGATGAGACCAGCAGCAGGCATACATGGACAGACATGTGGCTGGAGACTGAAAGCATGAGCAAGGTTTTAGGCATGGTATCGCATATAACCCCCATTGAGAACAAAAAGGGGGAAGGAGGGTATAGCATGGCCTAATGGAGGAGATTCTCTAGAAGATCTACCGTTACTGTAAGTTCTTACATGATTATTCTGTCTTCAATGATCTCTCCTCCGTTAGGCCACATTTTTGGAACAATTTTCAAGCACTATAAAGTAAGTTGGGAAGATGGCACATTCTGATATGTAATCAGGACAGACGGCCTTGCAGAACAGGAAGTCCAAAGCCAGCATGTCTATGAGAGATGATGTCCAGACTGTAATGTATAGTGAAAGTATGCACACTGCTCCATGTGATTGCAGAACGTATGTCAGCAGCAGGGACATTTCTGAAACAGGCAACAGAAGTATCCATACCCTTGTGAAGCGAACATGAACAACATCAGGAAGTTCCTAAATCATACTTCCTATAACAGAATGTAATGCAATTTGCCAGCCATTTGGACAGGCATTGTTTAGACACAGGAGCACCCTCTTTCCCAGAGACAAATGAAACAAAAAAGCTGAGGGGACTTTCTCCAGTCCTTGGTATGAGCAACATAGTATCTTAGTACAGTGTATGGTCGAACATGATTGTGTAGGGAGATCCATACACTGCAAAAAGTCATTCTGTTGTAGTAGTGACATTCATACTAATGCAGAGCGACCTTTTGTTCTGCATTAGTATGTACATCACAATGTAAATGACCCCACCAGTGCTATTGATAGGGCTAGCAGCGGTTGAAGCATTGCATGCGTGAGCTGGAATGCGGGTGGATGGCCCAGAAGTGCAGGTCATGGACGGCAGATGATGAAACTTGGGGGGGGGGGAGTAAGTGATTTTGTGTTTTTTGGGGCCATACACTATATAGGTAGCCCAAATACACAGCATCACTCTTCTCACACTTTGTGGTTACTATGACATTGCAGGGACCTCTTGAGCTTCGCTATTGAGGTCCTTGACATCACAGTAACAACTCGGTGTAAGAATAGTGTTGTTGTGTATGAGCTGCCATGCACTATCCTATATACTGTATGTATATCCAAAGTATGGAGCAGTATCTCACCCTGGTTGGTATTCTCAGGACATTATACAGGAAGATGCATCATTTGATTCAGTGTAAATTCAGATACCACCTTCAGTAGAAACTTAGGAAGTGTATGCAAACAGACTGTTTTTGTGGAAAATCAAATACGAGGTTCACACTTCAGAGCCTGAAGCTCAGAAATCCTTCGAGCAGAAGTTGTCACAACTAAAAATAGTATTTTCCATGACAGGAAACATAAGCCACAACTCGCAGCAGGCTCAAAAAGAGCCAGTGTCAGTTTTTATCAAGAACAAAATTCAAGTCCCAAAGTGGGACTGGATTACAGATAGGAGGTTCCATATGAAGAATACCTCTCAGAAATGTATGGGACGCTTCTAGTTGGGCAACCATATGACCATCAATAGGAGAATGGAAAGCTCATGTAGCAGCCAAATGCACCTTAAGAGAGGAATACTGCAGGTCTGAGCCAGACAGAGAAAGCAGTATTCCAACACAGTTTTCAAAGAGCATGTGTAAGGGTCCATATTCTGGGAAGCAGCCCACAGAGTGAAATGCTTCCATTTTAGGGAATAGCTATGTCTGGTAGAAGGCTTCCTAGCCACCATCAGAACATCAGCAACCTTAGAGGATACCCCAAAATGTGCAGGGCTATTGTCTTCAGGAGCCATGCATCCAGATGTCAGGCTTCCGGTCCAGATGGACCAGAGTGCCCTCATCCAGGGACAACAGACTCCAACCCAAAAGTAGGAGGGTAGAAGGCTCCACTACCAGATGTTGAAGGAGCAGACACCATATCTGTTGAGGTCAGACGGAAGCAATTAGGATGAGAGTAGCACTCTCCAGCAGAACCCTTTGCATTAGAAGAATGGGGGGGGGGGATATACATATAGGAATTTCCCTTTCCAGGAGTGGGACACGACAAAAAACTCCAGGCCCTGGAGTGAGCAGAAACATGGCAGTTTTGCGTTGTATAGATCCAGCTCTGGATAACCGCATCTTGCAAAGAGGTTGTTTATCACAGAGGTCAGCAGTTCCCATTTGTAAACTGTTGACTGGGACCTGTATAACCTGCCAGCCAAGACATTTTGGAGACCCGGGAGAAACATGGCTGACATATGAACGTACAAAATTGCCAACAGAAAAAGGCCTAACAGTCTACCAAGTCTGCTCAGTTGTGTAGCTAGCAGTCCTTATTATGCAGCTGCCCCTCCCTCCCTCCCTTGCCCCCTCACCCTTGACCCTTGACAGTCAAAGGCTGTGAGACAGAGCCCAGTAGCATACTGTCAATGTTTTCCTGCATAAGGGATAGGAGTGAGTTCCCCATTGCTTGTAGATGCAATGTATCACACTGATATTGACTGTCTTGATTAGCAGAGGATTGGGGAAGAGATGATTCTAAAAATGTCTGGAGGCTGTACAGGACAGCCCTCACTTCCAGGTCATTAATATGCAATTCGGCCTCTACCTTGATCCATGACCCCCATGCCTGGTAGGGGCTGAAATGAGCACTACAGCTGGAGCCTGAGGCATCCATGATGAGGATCTATACAGGAGCTGCTATAAGTAATGGAATACCCTTCAGTAGGTTTTCTCGATCCAGCCACCATAACATGGCTCTGCGAAGAAGTGATGTGATGAGAATCATTTGGTCCAGTTCATCCATCAGCTGATCCCACTGGACCCTGAATGTCCACTGAGGGAGTCTCACACATGAAGATTTGCTAGAGGCACAGTCACCGTGTCCACAGCCATGAGACCCAGGAGACATAACATTGTTCTTGCACAGACATAGTGGCTCCTCTATACCAAGTGTGCTTGGGCAATCAGAGTGTCTGCCCTGTCCTGTGGCAGCACAGCACATCCCTTTTCTGTGTCCAAGGTCACCCCAGTGTACTGCAGTCTTTTGCAGAGTCAACACAGACTTGCATATCTACTGTGACCCTCAAGTCATTAAACAACTGACGTGCCTGAGACAGGGTGTGTAGAAGAGTTTCCTTGGAGCTGGCCTTGAGAAGCCAGTCTTTCAGACAAGGGAGAACATACAGACCTTCCCTGCAAAGGGCTGTTGCAACTACTGCCATGAAGCATTTCGTAAAGACCTGTGGCATAGAAGACAAGTCAAAGGGCAATACATTAAATGGATAATGTTCTCACTCTAGCATATAGTGTAGGCATTATTAGTGGTATTTCCTGATTTTTACATGAAGGTATATGTCCTTCATGTCCAGAGAAGAGATCTCCAGAACCCACTCGTCCATAGTAATCCCCTGACACTGCCTCAGATGCAGAGAGATCCTGCCCCCACACTCACCTCTAGAGGTAACAACTGAGGTGGGGGGGGAGAGATGGAAAAGAATCAGGTGGAACTGGGGGTGACCGAGCCACCAGAACTGGTTCCTTTGGGTGTTTTTTTGTGGGCATCAGGGGAAGGGGATGAGGAAGGGGCCACCTCCTCTGCTATGGCCTTGCTGACAGTAGGCACAACTAACTCAGGCAGCAGGTGAACGAATGGAACCCCAACCACTACCTCTAGCAGGAGTGGGGTACAGGGACTTTACAGAATTTGGAGTCATTTTTTTACATTTGAAGTCCATGTAGGGTCTCTTCAACATCATAGCCAAATGGTTCTGACCCTCTAAGTGGAGCATTCAAAACTGCCTATTGCACATCATGGGCAAAGCCAGCAACTTTAAGCCAAGAATATCAACTCGTGCAAATGCCAGAAGCTGCAGCCCTGGCAGAGGCATCACATACATCATAAGCTGAGCACAGCAAATGTTTGCCAACCTCAGCACCAGCAGACAATGTTTCTAGGGGATCATTCTTGGCAGAGACATCAGGCAAAGCTTTGTCTAAACATCAGTATGGGCAGCTTTCCACAAACTGTTCTGATATCTGATCATGTGGGACTGGTAGTTTGCAATCCTAAGGCCTAATGATACTGAGGCATAAGTACATTTGCCTAGCACATCTACCTTCCTAGATTCCTCATCAGGAGGTAAAGTACTCGTATGTCTAGGGGCTTAAACCTATCATGAGCAGCCATGATAACCACAAAGTCAGTTTCTGGTTGGTTAGCATAATAAGGCTTTTGCAGACAGTGCAGGATACTGCTTATCAGCCTTTCTAGGAACTGCAGGCAGTGAGTTTGGTCTGTACCAAGCAGCCAAAGTAGCATTCTCTAATGCAGGATATACAAGTGAAATGATAATGGAGGGGGAACAAGGTACCTCAAGATATTCCATGGGATTTCTTTTAGCAGAACCTTCCTCTTCCACCTTAAAGCCCATGGCAGGCCGCAATTGCTGCATCATTGCTTGAAAAATGGGCCTTCAGGAGGAGATTGTGGGGTATAGATCATTGAGTTCTCACTACACGATGAGAGAATAGAACTAGAGCAAAGGGGGCTCTACTGAAATTGATCACCCTCATATTCCTTCCCTAAATCCTCTATGTGCATGAGGTAAAGATTATATTGTATTTTGTCACCAACATGATTGACAATGGGAGCCATAGACTAGACCGGCAATGCTGGCAGCTGAGAGGCAGGCATCTGTGGTGTGCCATTGGAACCCATCGATAGAAGCTGAGTGCCAGAAGGCCCCGTCAGAAGAATAACTGCCTGCATTGGCAATCCAGGCAGAATGTGCCCAATCATTTCAGAAAAGGCTGGGGCCCCATTGGTCATCCTATCTGTTTCCCTCCTACTGAGACCCACCCGAGCCATACTCTCGAACTCCCCTCTCCACCAGTAACACACCTTTGGAGAGTCCCCCGGTCCACGCTCCCCAGAGCAGGGCCACCTTCTGCTCCTCGGCACTACCTCTTCTCATGCTCCTTGGGTGGTGGAGGTGGAGGGTGAGATGAGATCCAGTGGGCAGGGTCCAGAGTTGGAGGTGGGGGCAGGCGATGTCTTCCTCCCAGCCAACAGGTGGTTTCCTTGTTCGTGAATGTGATTACCTCCCCAGGAGCACGACATGCAATGATGTCCAGCGCAGGCTGAGCACGCTCCCGCACCCTTCCTGCGGACGTCCACTGACACTCCCACTCACTGTCAGCTTGATCTTCCAGCTGTTGCACCCCTAGCCTCTGCTGGGAGTTGCTAGGAGAACTGCTCAATCATTTTCTCCACTGCCAACACCTGATGGCCCAAGCTCATTCCTAAACCTGAGTCACCGGCATGGCGTGAGGTATGGCATCCAGTACCTCAACCCTCAGTGCCACTGGGCCAGTGGTATTCTGGGTGTTAAGGGCCTGCAATGAAGTCTGTGGACTTGGGCCACCAGTGAAGCCTACTCTGCTAAAAAGCCTGAGGAAAAGGCTGCAGGAACAAAGGAGGGCTAAACTTTCTGCTTGACTGACCCATGGGGCAGAAAAGACTCTTTCTTGCCCTCTTCTTTATGACTCAAGTCCTTTAATCATAATTTATACAATCTGAATTCCTGCCATAAAGAGGCAGGAGCAGTTTAGAAGACACTGGCGATACACCAGAGACTGACCACATAAATGCCTCACAGCAATCACTGTTCCTGAAATTAACTGGCAAAACTGCTGTATTAAGATTTAGGAAAAGTTAATTATTTTTTCACTTCCAGATTTAGCTTTTTTTCTTAATTCTTAAAATTGGTTCATTAGTCTGTGCAATTTAAAAAGGGGATCTAGATCAAAAATGTGTTTTATTATAGTAAACAACATTTTCTGGTGGGGTGGAGGGAAAAACTGTCTATGGTGGGATGCATTACTTAATGCTGTGCTTTTTGCTTTCTCTGCACAGAGCCTTTAGTTGTGGCAGTTAGGCAGAACTTTTGCATGGGGGGGGGGGTCCGAACAAAAATTTAGCTCTTTATGGGCTTCCTGTTTTCTTTCTCAGGGTCCCACAAAGCTCAACCCCTGCCCTCTGCAAGGAATTAGAAACTTTTGAAATCATATTGGGCTACAAATCAAAATCTGAGGCTAATATTTTTGCTCACTATTCACAAATGAAGAGGGAAAGGTACCTAAACCAAACAATAGAAACACACTGGATATGGGGGTTGATATTAGCCCTTTCACAGAAGAAAGGGTTCTGAAGGAACTCTTAAAACTGAAGGTAGACAAAGCAATGGGGCCTGATGGGATTCATTCCAGAATTCTTAAAGAACTAAGGGTAGAACTAGTGACACCACTGACTACCCTCTTTAATAGATCATGGGAGGATGGGGTGGTACCTGAAGACTGGAGGGGGGCAGATGTGATTCCACTTCACAAAAGTGGGAACAGGGCAGAAGCAGGAAACTATAGACCTGTTAGTTTAACCTCAGTGATTGGGAAAATGATGGAATCACTTCTGAAGGAAAGAATTGTTGAGTACCTAGAGGCCAGAGGAGCGCAGGACCCAAGACAGCATGGATTCACAGTGGGAAGGTCATGTCAGACGAATCTAATAGATTTCTTTGACTGGGTGACCAAAGTAGTAGATCAGGGAGAGGCTGTAGACATGGCCTACCTAGACTTTAGCAAGGCATTTGACACAGTCCCCCACAAAAGATTAATATACAAGTTGGCCAGCCTGGGAGTGGGTCCCAAGATGGTAACCTGGGTAAAACTTTGACTGGAGAACAGGACACAGAGGGTAATAGTAAACCGAGTCCACTCTGAAGAAAGGGGGGGTTACTAGTGGGGTACTGCAGAAATCAGTACTAGGACCGGTCCTCTTTAATGTTTTTATAAGTGACATTGCAGAGGGACTGGAAGGAAAAGTATATCTCTTTGCAGATGACACAAAGATCTGCAACAGAGTTGATACACAAGGTGAGGAGGAAAGGATGGGAAGGGACTTGGCAAGGTTGGAGGAATGGTCAAATGTATGGCAGCTTAGATTAAATGCTAAGAAGTGTAAAGTAATGCACCTGGGAAACAGAAACCCACGGGAAGAGTACACAATGGGGGGTGAGATACTAACAACTACAAAAATGGAAAGGGACCTGGGGGTAGTCATATCAGATGACCTAAAGGTGAGCAAGCAATGTGAGAGGCCAGTAAGTAGGGCTTGTGGGCTACTGGGATGCATAGGGAGAGGCATCACCAGTAGAAAACAGGAAGTTGTTATCCCTTTGTACAGACAGCTGGTGAGACTCCATCTGGAGTACTGCATGCAGTTCTGGAGACCCAATCTCCGAAAAGACATAGACAGGATGGAGGTTGTCCAGAGGAGGGCAACTAAAATGGTGCAGGGTCTGCACCAGAAGACATATCATGAGAGACTTAAGGATCTTCATATGTACAGCTTCGAGGAGAGGAGGGAGAGGGAGGACATGATAGAAACGTTCAAATACCTCAAGAAACTCAACAAAGTCCAAGAGGATAGCATCTTTCAGAAAAAGAGGTGTGCAAGAACAAGGGGGCACAATTTGAAGCTAGAGGGGGAACGGCTCAGAGGAAATGTGAGGAAGTATTTTTTCACGGAGAGGGTTGTGGATGCATGGAACAGCCTTCCTGAGGAGGTTGTGGAGTCAAAAACAGTGGTGGAATTCAAGAATGCATGGGACAGACATAAGACAATTCTAGGAGGTGGAGGCTGGAAGAAGCAGGCTGTTGGTTAGCTAGGATCTGCAGCTTATCCATTAGGTAGGGAAATGGGCAGACTGGGTGGGGCAAGCGGTCCTTATCTGCCATCAAATTCTATGTTTCTATGTGCACCGCATATTTTAAGTGCAGTTATTTTTTTGTTCGTTTCTGGCATGAAAACCTGCACCCTGGAGAAGATTACTTCTGGCTTTCCTCCAAGCTCGGATATTATACCGAGCTATTAGGGAGACAAAATGTTGTCTCCCCTACCTTGGAAGTCACAGCTCTGGAGCTACCCCAGACAGCCAATCCGGGGATACTAAACCTGAGGTTTTACTTTACAATGTTTATTTTCAGGGGGAGCTCCAGGAAAGATGTACATAGTTTGAAGGGTGAAGGCCGTCAACAAGCGATGAAGCCTCCTACCCATAGTTGGTTCTTAGAGGTTATTCATTTACAGAATAAAGTGTTATACCATGAAGAAAATGGATATAGCAATAGGAATAATCACGAAGAAATGAAGAAAGAATGCTAATATCGAATGCCATCAGTTTTTTTTGTTTTACAAAACAGAAGAGTTAGTTATTGTCTTCTGAGAAAAGGTAATACTCAATTAACATTCCCTGAGGAAAGGGACGGAGAAATTCTAGTAATCAAGGGCGTCTTGGAGGGCATCTGGGCTACAGCAAAGGGAGATCCTAAAACATTCGCAAAGGTCACAGGCAAACTCCCACGGTAATAAATGGCTATAACATCAGTACAAATACTCTCCCTCAACATTAACTGGTTAAATAACCCTGTTAAGAGGTAGAGAGTCTTTCAATACTTAAGGAAGCAAACCCCAGATGTAATTTATCTGCAGGAGACTCACCTTACAGTTGGAGTGCACTCAAAGTTGACCTGGGGTGGTAGATATCAGGTAATAACATCCTTCAGCAAGAAAGGCAAATGAAGAGGAATGGCTGTTTTAATCCCCACATCAACGCCCTTTGCACTTCAGAAGGAATATGTTGATTCAAATGGATCTTACATTATACTGACAGGGTTACTTTATGGGAACCAGTTATTCTGGCCAATGTATATTTTCCCCCTCAATCCCCCCCAGCAAGGTTTCGAGTGTTCTTCAACAAACTGGTGGAGATGAAGAAACTCTAATAATGGGAGGTGACATAAAACATTAGACCCATAGTTAGACTCCAGCAATTGCTCCCCGCATAGATGAACCCCCACACAGAAACTGTTTCGGACCCAAATGGACTCATTGGGGATAGTAGATGTGTGGAGATTTTTCTTTCCCACTACCAGAGCATATATTCACTTTTCTCCTCGTTACGGTACCCTTTCTCGAATTAATTATTTTCTCACCACAAAGGAACCCACAGAGCAAACACAGGATATCAGTATAGGCCCACGTTTTCTGTCAGACCGTTCTCCTATATTGTTAAAATTGGACATGGGCTGACTTTGGAGACCATCTCACTGGTGCCTCAATCTGGCAATGCTTAGGGACCCAGAATTCAAAAAAAGATTAAAGCTAAAATGCCACAGATACTGGCAGATAACCACACTTCATAAGTTACAGCAGGCATAATATGGGATACATTAAAAGTAGTGATTCATGGAGAGATTATGACCTATACATCTTATAAATGAAAGCAAAGGGAAGTTACTTATGCAAGGCTTGAAATACAGCTGCATACTCTTCAACACTCCCAAGGTTCTGGAACATCCCGGGGCAAACCCGATTTCATCAATTAAAAGCAGAACTACAAAAAATCCTTGACCAAAAGGTGCAGCAGGCCCTGTTTTATTTAAAAAAAATATAGCTATGAGGGAGGCCCAAAGGTATCCAGAAATCTGACACGTCAACTCAGGAGACAAAAGGCTACATCTTGTATTACGCAGATTAATTCCAAGCAGTTGTCCTGAACAGCACAAAGCAAAGGACATATTGGCTGTTTTTCAGCGATTCTACTCTCAGTTGTACACAGCCCTGGCCCCCCTGACCCCATGCAGAAGGACCAGTACCTAGCTACAATGGTTCTCCTGACTTTAACCTTTGACCAACAGACCTCATTGCTGACCCCGATTAGGACAGAAGAAATTAAATTAGCCATAGCAGAAGCAAAGACCCAAAAATGCCTGGGTCCAAATGGATTTCCCTCCGAAAGGTACAAAATGTTTTCCAAATAGTTGATGTCTTCCCTATTATCCACTTACAGGGAGGTACAGGAAGAGGAGGAGACTCCCCCCCCAACCGTGGGCCTACGCCACATTGTCCCCAATTTTGAAACCTGGAAAGGATCCGATGGAGACTTCCTCCTATAGAACCATATCATATTAAATATGGACTATAAGATCTACATGTCCATCTGGGCCCGGAGACTAGAGAACATTTTGCCGACCATAATCCATCCAGACCAATCTGGGTTCATTCGTTCTAGACAGATGGCAGACAACATCTGCCGAACCATGCATTTAATGGCATACTTGAATTGAAGGAAAATAGAGTACCTGAAGCCTTGATCAGCTTAAATGCTGCCAAGACTTTTGATCGAGTCTCATGGCCCTTTTATGGCATACTCTGAAACATGTGGGATTTCTAGAATGCCTCCTCATGTGGCTACAGAACATCTACCAGAGTCCAAAGGCATTTATCCAAATTAATGGTCAATTGTCAGCACCAATTAGCTTAACAAGAGGAACACGCCAAGGATGTCCTTTGTCCCCTCTCCTTTTTGCTTTTTATATAGAACCATTAGCAGCAGCAATCAGATAATCCTTATTAGTAGAGGGCATTCCACTGGGAGGGGGCAGATATTTTAAAATTTCACTTCATGCTGACAATGTTATGCTCACTTTGTTAAATCCAGAACACTCGATCCCAGCGGTGCTTGAAATTTTACATGAATATGCGGCTTATTCAGGATATGTGATAAACATTCAAAAAACAGAGATATTGGCCCTGAACTTCTCCCCCTCTGTTGCACTTAAAAGGCTCCTTCCTTCTTGATGGGGCTGTACTAAAATAAAATATTTGGGAATATACAGTGGCATCCCCCAGGATGAAACCCAATTCTGAAGTATTTTGCAGCACTCTACAGAATGCTTCAGCAGACCTACTGAATAAAGCAATGTAATTTCAATTGCAATTAGTCCCTTTTGTCATTCAGGAAAACGTGACACTGCTAGGATGAAGTGAATACCACTGTTTCCTGCATGACAAAAAGGACTAATTGCCATTGAAAATACATTGCTTTATTCAGTAGGTCTGCTGCAGCAAACTGCAGAGTGATTTAAAAGTGGGTTTCTTCCTGGGGAACACCACTTTATTTGCCTAAAAACCTGATACATCAAGAACAAATGATGAGCCTCTGACCCAGGCGATAGAAGGTGAACTATGCAGCTGGGTCCATCTGCACCTGTCTTTATACTCTAAGACAGAGGCAGTACAAGTGACAATTTTGCCAAAGTTTCTTTACTTGTTCCAGACACTTCATTGACCCCAGCCCCCTATTATGTTATAACTTGGAACAGATCATTATCCCATTTGGGCTGGGGAGGGGGTACTTGCCCTAGGTTCCACCGGTCATTACAGATGTTACCAATTGATAAAGAGGGTATGAATTTACCTACCCTACAGAAATACCAAAGGGTTGTGGTATTTAAAGTGGTCTTACAGTGGATAAATCCTCAATATGAGGTAACATGGAAATATATAGAATTTATGCTAAATGACATGTTCGAATTCGACAAAGTACTGTTCGCACCATTGACCTTACCACCAAATTTCAGGCTATTCGCATTTGGTACAGAAGATACCATCAGAATGTGGTATAAGTTAAGAGCCACCCCAACACTGAAATTATCCTTTAATTTTGTCAGGCTATTAAATAAGGAACCAGATTTTCCACCGACTCGGATGACCCTAACATTTCAAAAATGGCACCAAATGGGCCTTTCTTATGTATACCAGCTGTTGGATACTGGGTGCGGGTATCCCATTTGCTAATTTAAAGGTCACTTACCAATTACCAAATGCAGACTTTGCATATTATTTGCAAGCTCGAGCCTTTTTACAACAAAGGGTTCACCTTGGAATGCCCTCCCGAATCCACTTCCACAATTACTGAAATTAATCGTAGACACAATGGGAGGGTTGATACATCCCCATTTAATTAGACTAGCATATAAGGCCCTTAGAACTCACTGGACTGATACTACCAATATGGTGCTCCAGTCCTGGAACAGAGAATTACAATCAAACATTACATATGAGAAGCAGCTAGAACCAATAGTCCCTTCCATGCGCATTTCTCAAACCCCATATTGGAAAGAATTCATATGGAAATGTCGGATCAGATTTTTTAATACACTAGTTAAATTATTAAAATACTTACCCAGTCAATATGGCCACTGCTGGAGAGGCTGCGGGGAATGTAGTGCAGATTTTACTCATATTTTTTGGAGCTGTGACAAACTAAGCTCTTTCTGGAGTGATTTTGGTGCAGCAATAGCTCAGTTACTTACATCTGAATTGATCATTACTAAACAATTAATACTTTTATATATAGATCAGGAAGGAACATTACTTCCTGCTTGGAATATGCTCTACTTATATATAGCAGTGGCTAAGAAAGTCATTACTTGCCTGTGGCATACCCCTACTTCCCCAATCCTCACCCAATGGCAAGCAATGGTTAATGAGATATATTACCTGGAACGAACGATAGCATATCACCTAAGGTGACAGACTAGATTTGAATTGACATGGAGGTCCTGGGTCTTTTATATCTCCAGAGAAGATGATGCTTTTGTCCCTTGAGCAGGGTTGGATTTGGTTCTCAGAGGCATATTTTTATTTATAAAACTTACCTGAATGAAGGATATATCAACATAAAGTAATTATGAGTTGTATAGTTAGCAGAATTATTTTACTCATTTACTGAAAACGTTTTTTAAGACCTGTAAATCACTTGAAATTACTTGATTATATTCAAACTGATAGAAATGGAACTATTGTAAACTATGATGACATTCTGCATTAATTACTCAATAAATAAAGTTTATAAAAAAAAGGAATAATAAACTGCAGTACAGTGCAAAAAGGGGACATAATACCTTAGTTACAGTGACAGTTCGAGGCAAGTTTCAGGAGGTCTTTTCAAATCTTTCTGGAGTACCCTACCTCCTTCCATGCTATCCACCACTGCACCTATTTTGATGTTGTCGGGCTGACTGTGAGGCTGACTGGTCTGTAATTACCCAGCTCATCCTGGGGTCTGCTCTTCTGGAGCGGCACCACATGTGCCATCCTCCAGTCTAGAGGCACACATCCTGACTGTAGGGAGGTACTGAACAAGTCAGTCAGAGGTGCTGCTAGTACTTCTGCCAGTTCTTTCAGGACTCTTGGATGTATTCCATCTGGTCCTAGTGCCTTGTCCGTCTGCAAGGACTTAAGGCCCTCCAACACTCTTTTCACAGAGATCTCTGCATCCGGTATCCCCCCTTCTCTTCCCCCACCACCTACCCTGTCTTTTCCCTGAGGTATGGGCCCATCCCGCTCCCTGGTAAATACTAAACAGAAGTACTCATTTAGTATCTCTGCCTGTTCAGACCCCTTCTCTGTCCACACTCCCTCCTTCTTGATACTGGTGATCTGTTACCTGCAGCTCCTCCTCTCCTTGACATACATAAAGAAATCTTCTTCACCTTTTCGAATGGACTGTGCAAGCTTTAGCTCCTCTGAGGCTTTGGTTATTCTTTCAACCCCGCTCACCTCCCTGGATTACTTGTTGTACTCTTCCTTATCCACCTCCCTATCGGTCCTCTTGTAAGCTTTAAAGGCTGTCCTTTTTTCTCTCACCCTCCCTTGCACCTCGTTGGTCCACCAACTTGGTTTTCTGGACCTTGCCTTTTTACTTCTGGTCCGCATGCAGGAGTCTATGGCCTCTACCAGGCCCAACTTCAACACAAATCATTTCTGGTTGGCATCCATATCTGGGATGATGGTGACTACATTGCCCCAAGTATGGCTGACATCCTGCCGAAGTCCGTCCTTTTGAAACCTACTGTGCTGGTTTTGGTACATGGCCCCTCCCTTCCCAAATCAACTTTTGCAGTACTTTGTGACCTCCAAGGTGGTTTAGATTGCTTTTGCCAGGTCCTGAGCAATGTTGTGTGGAGCCTTCTGGCTAATAGCCAAGACTGAGTTCCACAAAGTCTTTTGGTACTGTTCTGTATATGCCATGTACGTAGAGAGGCATAGCAGCAGACAGGCCGTAGTATAGGACTTCTTGTCCATGGCTTCCAGTTTTCTGAACTCTTCATCAGAAGGCTGAGGAGAAAGAGGAACTTTGGCCAGGTCACAAGCTGCAGCCTGTGCCACGTCTTCATGGTCTTGAAGCAGTTTCTTGGGAGGAGGGAGACCAATCATGTCAAGAAAGTCTGCCTCCTCAGTAGTCTCCTGTATGGAGAGGTCCAAGGTGTCCACCACCTGCTGGACAAAAGTGTAATAGGAGAAAAAATCCTCCTGACCATGTGAAAGGGAGCCAAATTCCTGGTCAGGGGACACATTAGGTTGTATGTCCTCCTTCTCCTCATCATTGCCTTCCTCATAATAAAAATCCTAGCCTTGCTCAGGATCTGTGGGTACAGGCATGGAAGGATCACCTGGGACACCAAATACATTGTCCACAGCTTAAAAGGTTTGATAAAGTTGCCAAGCCTTTGCCAACTCCTCAGGAGAAGGCATATTTTGTTGTGTCACTAGCGTCTCCCTTTGCTCTTCAGTGGGAGGGGCAGTGATATGTTTTTCCTTTTGTTTCTTTCTGGCAGGCACCAAATCAGACACCTGCTCAGAATGTCTCTTTTATTTGGCTTGGTCCGAGTTATTTTTGTCAGGCTTATTCTCTAGGGGGTCTTTAAAGGACCTATCTTTAGATTTATGCTGAGAGGAGGATCCCTCTTCAGAAAGCTTACTTGAAGGGGAGGCAGACTGAAAAGTCATAATTTCTAGTTTTTTTTGCTCCATTTTTAATTGTTTTAGAGAAAAATTTAGTGCAAAATTCAGAGTTATGATCTGAACCCAAACAACTTAAATAGAGACTGTGGCCATCTGCCCTGATCACGATTTTAAAACACTTAATTTAATTTTTAAAACTTGTAGGTCTAGTTCTCTTTTTAGGTCTATGTGATATACCAAAATCGTCGCAGAAGACTAAATATTTGGTTCCCAATGGGGAAAAAATAAAAAACACTAAAGGCAACAGAAACTACAGAAATAAAACAACTTTAAGGAAGATAATTTTCTTCAAACCATGAGAAATAGAGAGCACTCTGGGACCAACTTGTTCCCGTAGACGGAGAAATGACTCTCTAGCAGCAGCACCTACAGGCAGCAGTCTTCAACTGCTTTCTGACTAACTAATGCCAAACCATCACTATTATAGGCACCGCCTCCAGGGCAGCTGAACCCAGCTGGCAGTACTGCTATAGTCAAGCATACTGAGGGATTCCTGGGGTGAGAACTAGAGTTTAGGGACAGAATCTGGATTATCTTTCAAAAGAAAAAGGGAAAGGAGGCAGGGTATGTTATGTCATAATGGAGGAGATTCTCTCAAAGATTTACTGTTATGGTATGTTCTTACATAGCTGTTCTATCTCGATCGAAGAGATCTCCTCCATTGGGCCATACCTTTGGAACAATTCTCAAGCATTACAAAGCACCCAAGGGGACAGTATAGCCTGATGTATGAGCAGGACAGAAGGCCTTGCAATACTGCAAGCCCAAAGTCAGCACTTCTGTGAGAGACAATGTCTAGACTGTACAGCTTAGTAAAAGTATGTACAGTGCTCCATGAAGCAGCAGCACATATGTCAGCAGCAAGGACATTCAGGAAGCAAGCGACAGAAGTGGCCATACCCTTTGTGGAGTGACCACAAACAGCACCAGGAAGTTCCTTACCATACTTCCTATAATAAATTATATAGTTGGCAATCCATTTGGACAGGCACTGTTTGGATACATTGGGGCCCTCTTTCCCAGAGGTGAATGAAATAAAAAGTGGAGAGGTCTTTCTACAGCTTAGTCCATGTAACATATTGTTTTCATGTTCTCTGTACAACTAGAATATGGAGCAATGCCTTGTACTCTTATTGGCTTGCTCAGTGTAATAAACAGGAAGGTGGATCTTTTGTAGGAGGTGTCCTAGGAGAAAACTGGGCCTTGAGGGAGGCCTTACGTGTTTGATCTTCGTTCCTAGGGTTCCCATCAGACTGCGTTGGCAGGCAGCTAGAGGGCCTACAAACTTCACTGATCCCCTCCGGGCAGTGTTATGCAATGCCAGGTCAATGAGAAACAAGACCACAATTCTGTCAGACTTCATTTCTTCAGTTGACTGGGCATGCATCATGGAGAACTGGTTGGGGGATGATGCAGGACCAATCTTGGAGGCATCGGTCCCAGCTGGGTACTCTGTGGTACACTGCCCGAGAAGGGATGGTGGGGATGTAGCCATCTGTTTTAGATCCAACCTGAATTTTTCCGTACATCCAGTCGGCTGGGTACTCTGTGGTACACTGCCCGAGAAGGGATGGTGGGGGTGTAGCCATCTGTTTTAGATCCAACCTGAATTTCTCCGTACATCCAGTGGGTTCTACCTCATCATCTGAATGTGTGGCAGTGCATGGAGGTGCAGGTGCGGGTTGCAAAATTCTCCTGGTTTACCGCCCTCCAGGGTTTGGGGGAGAATTTCTACAGCAGGCTGCGGACTTCATCACCAACAGGGTATTGGAGTCACCCAGATGGCTTATTCTGGGAGACTTTAATGGCTGGGTTGATGATGAATCCTCACAACTTTGTTCTGACCTCCTCCAGCTGATGACATAGCTGGGCCTCACACAGGCAGTTGCCCCTGCGACCTACCACCAGGGATACACTTTGGACTTAGTATTCTCACTGGGTCATGAGGTCACTGACCTTGAGATTAATCGGGTTGCTTGATCCGATCACTGTACAGTGAAATTCTCATTTAGGGCTCCCCCAATGGTCCCTCCCCTGTTGAGATTATCTGCTATCGCCCATTAAGGGGATTGTCCCCAGAAGGACTGATGGTGGTAGTTGATTTTTCTGGTGTTAGTGCCGTTTGTGTGACTTGCTTGGGTGAGATGGTGGCAGCCTACAATAGGGCTGTCTCCGGAGCGCTCCATGCCATCGCAATGGTCTGTATATGACCCAGGTCCTCTTGCCTGAGACCCCCCCCCATAGTTTGATAGGGCTCTTAAGGTGATGAAGACTATGGGTCAGAGGTTAGAACATTGCTGGCGTAGGTCTTGGTTAGAGGAGGATAGACTGGCTTTGAGGACTCACTAAGCTGATTAAAAGGGCAATCAACCATAAGAATGCAGAGTTCCTGTCCAGGGAGATTGCTGCAGGGAAGAGCAAACCAGCTCAGCTCTTTTGGACTTTGGACAGGCTTCTTCATTCTGTCTATCTACAGTCGAAAAGAGCTTTATCAGTAGCACTTCGCGAAAAGTTTGCTTTATTCTTCTCTGACAGGGTATCCTCAATTTGGGCTGAGATCTCACCAGTGGATATAGATCAGTCCCACAGGGTGGGGATCTGGGTCGAGCAGGGGCACTTCTGTTGTCTGGGTAGAGTTTTGGCCAGTGGAGATGGCTGAGGTCTCCAAGGTGATTCTGAAGCTGCAGCCTACTTGTTGTGAACTGGACCCTGGCCCGACATGTCTCCTAGTGAGCTGCATCGAGGTTATCTGTGCAGTGTTCACCAGGATAGCTGGGTGTTTGCTTTTGGAGGGGGTCTTTCCCAATGCCTTGAAGAAGGCACTGGCGAAGCCCTTTCTGAAAAAACACATCTCTTGACCCTGACATCCTGGCAAATTATAGACCAGTCTCCAACCTCCCATTTTTAGGGAAAGTTGTTGAGGAGATAGTGACTCTGCAGCTTGAGGAACACCTGGAGACTTTTGATATCTATTAGCTAATCCAGTCCAGGTTTAGGGTGAGGCACAGCACAGAGACTGCACTAGTCTGGGTGCATAATGACCTCTTCATGGCAAGAGATTGAGAGGAATGGTCAGTTCTCATTCTTCTCGATCTATCATCAGCATTTGACACCATGGACCACAATGTGTTGTTGGATCACCTTAGAGAGTATTGTGGATTCATCGGTACTGTGATAAACTGGCTTGAGTCATTTCTCTCGGACAGAAGGCAGAGGGTAGTGATGGGGAATTTCTCTTCCTCCATGATGCCACTGACCTGTGGAGTACCTCAAGGCTCGATCCTATCACTGATGCTGTTCTCGGTGTACATGCTGCCCTTAGGGAGGATCATCAAACAGTAGTCTGGGTTTTCACTGCTATGCAGACGATACTCAGCTATGCATGTCTTTTGCACCAGGGACAAGTAGTGCTACCGAAGTGCTGAATAAATGCCTTGCCAAGATTGAGGACTGGATGAACTCTAACTGGTTGAGACTCAACCTGGATAAGGCTAAAGTACTGGTGATCGAACCAGGAAGCGGGCATGATGGGGATGCCTCCAGGATGACAACAGGGCTGGTCCTGAGGTCGACCCCGTTGATTGCGTCCTCTAGGGTGAAAAATCTGGGCATGGTCCTTGACGACAAGCTGACATTTGCAGCTCAGGTGCTGGCTGTCGTCAAAAGTGTTTTTTACCATCTGAGGAACATTGCCTGGATTAAACCCCTAATTCTGACTGGAGACCTGCCATCACTGGTGCATGCCTTTGTGACATCCAGACTCGACAACTGTAATTCTCTGTACTGTGGGGTCAGTGGAGGGAACCTCTGCCAGCTGCAGCTAGTACAGAATGCAACGGCCAGGCTGCTGACAGGACTTCCCAGGTCCTGTCATGTGACCTCGGTCCTGTGGGGTCTGCACTGGCTGCTGGTCAGGTCGTGGGTTCTCTTCAATGTGGGCTTGCTCACCTACAAGGCCCTATATGGATCGGGCCCTGGCTACCTGTCAGACCTTCTTACTCCAGCCATCACAGCTTGCTCCCTTCATTCCTCCACCCAGGGCCTCCTGGTGGTTCCGAGGATTGGGCTGAAAACCTCAGGTGAGTGCTCATTTGGGGTAGTCAGACCAGTCCTCTGGAACTCGCTGCCAAGACTTCTGAGGGAGGCCCCTACAGTGGAGGCATTCAGGAGGGGCCTAAACACTCATCTTTTTAGCCTAGCCTAGCCTTTCCTGCAAATTTTTTCTAAACTGTTTTAACTTATTCAAAACCTTTTAAAAATTTTAATTGCTGCTGATTGTGTTAAAATGATTGTTGTATATACCCTGCCAATCTGTTTCTACTGTACAGTGCCCAGAGGCCCTGGGATTGGGTGCCAAACTAAATAAATTGTTACTTACTTACTATTACTTTTGTTGCAGTGTGAATTCTGATACCACCTTTACTAAAAACTTAAGACTGGTACGTAAAAAGACTCTTTGTGAAAAATCAAATATGGGGGCTCATTCAATAAAACCTGAAGCTCAGGTATTCTACAAGCAGAGGTCATAATGCATTCCATGCATAGAAGCGTAGGCCACAAATTGCGGCAGGCTCAAACGGAGCCAAGGTCAAATTTTTAAATATGAAATTCAAATCCTGGGGGGGTACTGAATTACAGATAGGAGGTTTAATATGAAGCATACCTCTTAGAAAAGTATGGGACACTTCTAGTTGTTCAACCGTATGACCATCAACAGGAGCATTAAATGATGATATAGCAGTCAAATGCACCTTAACAGAGGAATACTGCAAACCTGAATCAGATTATGAAAGCAAGTATTCCAGGACAGAATTTAGAGGACACGTAAAAGGGGGCTATATTTTGGGAAGCAGACCAGAACGTGAAAAGCTTCCAGTTCAAGGAATTTATTTTATTTATTTATTGAAATGTTTCACCAGGACGGCACACTGAACAACAAGTTGCTTGTCTCATGGTGCGACCTGGGGGGAAGGGTTACATAGGGTTGTGAAGGATGATCAGTTACAATAGTATGTGGGTAGTACAAACAATACAACATTTTAAGATTACACAACAGTTGGAACACAAGGTATTGTACAATAAACAGTAGTGGAACATTGGGTAAATTACAATACATGTCCAAAATCACACAAAAGAACATATAAACGTACAAAACAGTCATAATACAACAGAACCATTATAGTGCATGAGTGTACCAGGAGCAGGCTTGAGGTAGTACGCAAGTGCTGTTGGAGTAAAAAGGATGGGGTAGGTTGTGCACGCAGGTGACCCAGAAGGGCAGGAGGAGAAGAGAGGGGGAGAGGAGTAGGGTAGCAATTTCCTGATCCCCCCCCCTCAGGATGTTGAGAACCCTGCTGGGGGGGGCAGGGTAGGAAGGCAGAAACTGGGGATAGGTATTAAGGAGGGTTAAAGCAGGAACAGCTGAGGGAGAGGTAATTGTGTAGGGCAGCAGTAATGGAGTAGTTGGAGGAGGAGTGTTGTATTTCGGGGGAGGGAATTCCAGATTTTAGGGAAGCAATGGGCGAAACCAGTCTGACCGATGAGGGTGGAACAGTGAGGGACCGTCAAGGTGCGGGCATCATTAGATCTGAGAAAATGGGTAGGGGGGAGGTGGAGTGGAGAGGGAGGATGAGAAATAGGAGGGGAGCACTCTGAACAAGAATTTGGAGGTTAGTTTGGCACAGTACGAGATACGTCTGTGAGATAGTGGAAGGAAGGAAGGTTAGAGAGCGATAGAGTTCACAGTGGTGGGAATGGGAGTCAAGAGCAAAATGGCAGAAGGAGTTAAAGAGAGTTTCCAACTTGATCAGGGAAGATTTGGGAGCAGCACCATAGACTACGTCACAGTAGTCAAAGATGGGGAGTATCATCTTCTGGACAATTTCAAGCCTCACAGTCAGTGGGATGCAACTACGATTCCTGTATAAAGCACCAAGCTTGGGGCACAGTTTCTTCAGGACAGTATCGATATGCACAGAGAAGCTGAGGTGCTGGTCTAACCAAACCCCCAGATATCTAAATGAGGAGGTGTCCTCCAGGATGGTCCCATCAAGGGTGTGGAAGGTGGGTACGGCTGGGAGCCTAGAGTCTCTACCTGGTGCCAAATGTCATTGAGGCGGTCTTCTTGGCATTTAGGAAAAGCTGGTGAGAAGCAAACCAGAGCTGAACTTGGTTGAAGTCTTGCTGTAAGCTGTTTCTACAGCAGCAGAGTTTTTGCCGGAATTGTGTAAAACAGTATCGTCAGCATACATGTGGATAGACGAGGATGAGCAGGCTGTGGGAAGATCGTTAAGGAAAATGAAGAAGAGTAGGGGACCAAGCACTGATCCCTGAGGGACACCAGTGTTGATGGGGAGTGGTGGGGAGATGGATTTAAGGATTTTCATTGACTGGGTCCTGTCAGTGAGGTAGGATTTAAACCAATTGGTGGCTGACGGAGTAAGGCCAGCTGAGGAGAGGGAATTAAGAAGCAGGGGATGGGAAACAGCATCGAAGGCTTTGGCTAGGTCGACAAAGATGGCCGAGGTGATCAGGCCATTGTCCATCCCTGAAAGGATGGAGTCAATAAGCCTGAGGAGAGAGGTGGTTGTTCAGTGGTCCTTCTGAAAACCATATTGGAAGGGGGTGAAGGAGGAGGAATCGGAGAGGAAGAGTGATAGCTGAGAGAGAACTAAATGTTCTTGAAGTTTGGCAAGGGTAGGAAGGAGGTAAATGGGGTGATAGTTGACAGGAGTGGATGTATCACCACCCTTGGGGAAAGGAAGGACTATAGCGTGTTTCTAGGATGAGGGTACTTGGGCAGAAATAAAGGAAAGGTTAAGGATTAGGGAGATAGGAAAAGCAATTGCAGGAGCAATGTCTCCTACAAGGCTTTCTAGCTACAAGCAAGATATCAGTCACCTTAGGTGACATTCCAAAATGGGCAATGGTTACATTTTCAGGAGTCATGTATGCAAATGCAGGGAATTTTAGGTCTGGGTGGACCAGAAGCTCCTGGTCCTCTAACAGCAGACCCCGACAAAGGGGCAGAGGAACAGCATACTCTATCGTTAGATGTTGTAGGAGTGAAAACCATATCTGGTGAGGCCATAGATGAGCTATGAGAATGAGAGTGGCATTCTCCACTCAACTTAAGCAGAACCCTCACAGCAATCTCGCCAAAAAAATTCTGGCTCTGGAGCAAGCAAAAACGTGGCAATTTTGTACTGTGTGGAGATGCAAAAAGGTCCAACTCAGGACAACGTGCAAAGTCCAGTCAAAGTTTATTGGCAGGAAAGAAACTCCATTGAGCAAGCTCATTTACAAGGAGGTCCTGAGAGACAAGTAATGTGCAAAGCATAGAAACATAGACTTTGACGGCAGATAAGGACCTCTTGGCCCACCTAGTCTGCCCATTTCCTTACCTACAGGATGAGCTGCAGATCCTAGTTAACCAACAGCCTATTTCTTCCTACCCCTCATAAAAATTGCCTCATGTCTGTCCCATGCATTCTTGAATTCTCTCACAGCTTTAGACCCCACAACCTCCTCAGGAAGGCTTTTCCATGTGTCCACCACCCTCTCTGTGAAAAAATACTTCCTCACAGTGCCCCTGAACATCCCCACCTCTATCTTCAAATGGTGTCCCCTTGTTCTTGTACATCTCTTTTTCTGAAAGATGCTACCCTCTTGGACTTTGTTGATTCCACTGAGGTACTAAAATGTTTCTATCATGTCCCCCCTCTCCCTTCTTTCCACCAGTGTATACATATTAAGCTCCTTTAGTCTCTCCTCGTATGGCTTCTCTTGCAGACCCTGCACCATTTTAGTTGCCCTCCTCTGGACTGCCTCTATCCTATGTCCTTGCGGAGATGGGGTCTCCAGAACTGGACACAGTACTCCAGATGAGGTCTCACCAACTATCTGTACAGAGGGATAACAACTTCTTGTTTTCTGCTGGTGATGCTTCTCCCTATACATCCCAGTATTCTCCCAGCCCTCCCTACTGCCTTCTCGCATTGCTTGCTAACCTTAAGGTCATCTAATATGATTACCCCCAGGTCCCTTTCCATTTTTGTTGTTGTTACTATCTCCCTCCCCCATTGTGTAATCTTCCCCTTGGTTTTTGTTTCCCAGGTGCATTATTTTGCACTTCTTTGCATTGAATCTAAGCTGCCATACTTCTGACCATTCATCCAACCTTGCCAAGTCCCTTCTCATCCTTTCCACCCTCCTTGTGTATCAACCCTGTTGCAGATCTTTGTGTCATATGCAAAGAGGCATACTTTTCCTTCCAGTCCCTCTGCAATGTCACTTATAAAGACATTAGAAAGGACTGGAGTACTGAACTCTGTGGTACTCCAGTAAACCCTCTTTCTTAGAGTAGACTCCATTTACAATTACCTTCTGTGTCCTGTTGTTCAGCCAATGTTTGCCCAGGCTACCACCCTGGGACCCACTCCCAAGCTGGTTAATTTGACTATTAATCTTTTGTGTGGGACTGTGTCAAATGCCTTGCTAAAGTCTAGGTAGGCCATGTCCACAGCCCCTCCCTGGTCTACTACTTTGGTCACCCAGTCAAAGAAATCAATTAGATTTCTCTGACATGACCTTCCCACTGTGAACCCATGCTGCCTTGGGTCTTATGCCCCACTGGCCTCTAGGTACTCAACAATTCTTTCCTTCACAAGTGATTCCATCACTTTCCCTACCACAGAGGTCAAACTGACAGGTTTGTAGTTTCCTGCCTCTGTCTCGGTCTCACTTTTGTGAAGGGGAATCACATCCACCTTCCTCCAGTCCTCAGGTACCACACTATCCTCCCATGATTTGTTAAAAAGGGTAGTCAGTCGTTTCACTGGTTCTCACCTTAATTCTTTTAGAATTCTGGGGTGAATTCTGTCAGGCCCCATTGCTTTGTCCACCTTCAGTTTTAGGAGTTCTTTCAGAACCCTTTCTTCTGTGAAAGGACGGGGATCGACCCCTCTATCCAGAGTGCTTCTGTCAATTGGATTAGGCACCTCCCCCTCCTCCTCTTTTACGAATACTGAGCAGAAGTATTCGTTCAGTATCCCTGCTTTTTCACTGTCCCTCTCTGCCCACCCACTGTCCATTCTATTCAGCCTCACTATCCCTCACTTTGTCTTTCTACGCTTCCTGATGTACCTATAAAAGGTTTTATCCCCCTTCTTAACTGAGTTGGCTATCTTTTCCTCAGTTTGGGCCTTTGCTATTCTGACTTCCCTTCCTGCTTCCTTCTGCCTTAACTGGTACAGCTCTCTGTCCTGCTCCTAATGTGTTTCCTTATACTTCCTGAATGCTGTCTTTTTCTCCCTGACCTTCCCTGCCACCTCTTTTGAGAACAATAGTGACTTTTTCTTTCGTTCTGATTTGTTTATTTGCTTCACACAAAGGCTTGTTGCCTCTGTGATGACAGTTTTGATGTTTTCCCATTGTTGCTCCACCCCTCCTTCTAGCCTGTTTGCTAGTGCTTTTCTAAGGCACTCTCCCATCTTGCCAAAGTCAGCCCTCCTGAAGTCCAGTACCCTCACTTTTGTATAGCTTGACTCTGTAGCTGAGTTTATCGTGAACCACACTGTTTGGTGGTCACTTGTTCCCAGATGGCTACCCACTTCTAGATCTGAGATCCTCTCACTGTCCCCATTTGAGAGTATGAGATCTAAGATTGCTCCCTCATGAGTGGGTTCCAAAACTAGCTGTCTGAGGCATGCCACCTGTAGGGCATCAAGAATGGCCTTGCTCTTGGATGTGGCTGCAGCAAAGGTGCTCCAGTTAACATCTGGCATATTCAGGTCTCCCATCAGTAGTATCTCCCCTTTCTCTGCCATCCTAAGGATGCCGTCTATCATATCCTTGTCCAATCCCTCCCCCTGACAATAAGCCAAGACCAAACATATAACAGGAATACGTAGGGCAATATACATTAACATATAGCTTTCTAAGGGAAATATATATATGGAGTAGGATAATTTACAAGGTAAAGACATTGTGGAGCAACAGTCAGGCATACAGCTTCACAAGGGAAAATATATACATGGAGCAGGGTAATTTACAAGGTTAAGATATTGCGGTACACAGTCAGGCATAAACAGGTAGATGGCATGGTTAGCAGTAGGCAGTAATTAAAACTTTCAATGATAAAAGTAGTGATGAGAAAACCTGGAAATGAGGGTATGGGATTATAGGAGAGAAAAGAAGGAGGAGTCAGCCGTGAGTAGTGGGAAGGAGGTGGAGAGGAAGGTAGGCCAGGTAGGGATAATAGTGAAGAGAGGGGGGGAGCCTGTATTGTCAAGAAGACTGGGGGGACGATGGCCCTGAATGGTGGAGAGGAGGTGGAGAGGAGGTGGAGTGGGTAGGTAGGCTAGGTAGGGTAGCTGTGTTAAGGGTGGATAGGGAAGAAGAGTGTAAAAGGCAAGTAGGGTAGTGGTCAGGTAAGTAGAGATCGAGGCGTGGGGGATGTAGTTCTGGTAAGATGGGGGATGGGGAGAGGGGGAGGAGGGGGAGGGTAGGTGAGTCAAGGTAAGTATATGGGGATGGGATCTTCAGTGAGTTAACCCATGATGATGATAAGAGAGCATGATGGCAAACTGACAGTGTAGAGCATAACAGTCAGTAGCATTGACGGGAGTCACGTAACTTGCTAACAAGTAGTTTTTTGAAACTGCATAGGGGGAGTAGCTGATGTAGCTTCAGGACAGACTGGGCTTTGTTCCAAGCCACTGGTAGGGCATGACTTATGGCCGAGCCCTCAATGTGGGTGCGGATGCTAGGGACCTCCAGCATAATGTAAGTGGTACTACGGAGTGTATGTGTATAAGGAGGTAGTTCGGCGGAAGAGTTTGTTTACGTATGGGGGAGCTTTAGCAAGAGGGCTTTATATAGCCAGATGAGGGAGTGAGAGAGCCATTTAGCAGCTAATGAAGTCCAGCCCAGTGAGGCATAAAAGTCACAGTGGTGAGTGCGACAATGAGCATTTGAAATGAAACGTATTGCTCTGTGGTATAGTGTATCCAATTAGTGAAGGAGGGTGCCTGGAGAGGTTGCTTACCATGGAGGACAGCTGTTCCCGTTCGTGAATCTTGCACTGAGACCTACTTAGTCTGTCTGCCAAGATGTTTTGGAGAACTGGAAGAAACACGGCCGACAGCAGCAGGTCATCAGACGTCGCTCAGTACCACCCATCGCTGCTTCCCTGCATAGAGGATAGGAGTGAATGACACTTTATTTATGTAGTGTATGGCACTGACATTGTCCATCTGAATTAACAGAGGACCAGGGCAAAGATGGTTCTGAAATGCCTGGAGGCTGTATAGGTCAGCTGTCATTTCTAAGACATTTATGTGCAGTTCGGCCTCCACTCTGTTACAGGATCCTTGTGTCTGGAAAGAAATGAAATGAGCACCTCAACCAGAGCCTGAGGCATCTGTGGTGAGTATTTGTACAGCAGCTGGTACAAGGAATGGCATGTCGTTGACTAAGTTGCTGCAGTCCATCCACCTTAATAGTGCTCGAAGAAGTGGGGACATGATGAGAATCATTTGTTCTAACTCATCTGTCAACAGATCTCACTGTACCCTCAGGGTGCATTGTGAGATTTGCATAGGGAGCCAAGTAAACAGCACTGTTAATATGGCAGCAGCCATTGGGCCCAGGAGACATAACATTGTCCTGATAGAGACATAGTGGCTCCTGTGTATCAAGTATGTCTGAGGAGCCGGCCAACTGGTGCAGCGGTTGGATTTCCGCTTGCGATGCTAGTGACCCGGGTTCAGGAATGGACCCAGGGATCTGGGGGGCCAGCCAGGGGAGAAGAATTGAGCACCCCTAGGGCTCCTCTCCTTCTCCGGGGGGGGGGAGGGTTGGGGAGAATGCCCGGTACGCGAGAACTCCTAGCGGAGGCTAGGAGCACTCGCTAACTCCGGTGTTCAAATGCTCAGGGGGCGGGGCGGCTGCTGGACATCATTGCATGTCCCCACCCCTGGGGATACAGGAAACAAAATCCTTGCTTGCGACCGCCATCAATGACGTCCACCCTTGGCCCTAATCAGCCTCCAGGCCAGCTCCGGACTCTAGTCCCATGTTTGCGGCACCAAGGGCCAAGTGCCACAACCCCACCCCAAGGGGGAAAGCCGGGGTGTTGGAGTCACAGCCATTATGGGAGGTGGGGGGGTCCAGGGTCCATGACTGGGCAGATGACCTGGCGGTCTCAGGCAGAACAAAGAAGAAAATTGAGAAAAAAAAAGTACGCTTGAGGAATAAGTGTCTGCCCACTCCTGTGGCAGGAATGTATATTCCTTGTCCAGCTCTAGTACCGACCCAATGTACTGCAGGTGTTGGCATGGGGTAGGCACTGACTTTGGGACATTCACTGTTACCCCTAGTGCCTCAAACAGTTGCATCATTCGGGAAAGGTTGTGAAGAAGAGCTTCACTGGAATTGGCCTTCAGAAGCCAATTGTTCAGATAAAGGGAGATGTAAAGCCTTTCCCTGCAAAGGGCCACTGCAACCACAGCTAAGCATTTAGTAAATACCCACAGCACCAAGGACAAGCCAAAGAGCAAGATTCAGAACTGACAGTGCTTGCCCTCCTGCATGAAGTGGAGGTATTGTCTAAGGCACTATCTAATAGTGATGTGAAAATATGCATCCTTCTTATCCAGGGAACATAGCCAGTTCCCTTTTTCACACAGCTTGTGAAGACACCATTGAAAGTTCTTAGGAGAAAGCAAAGTTACATTACAAGGAACGATACAACTTGGATTCAGAACTTACACTATAACTCAAAACATAGGTACAAGTTAAAATAGCAAGAAAAACACTGTATGGCGGGGTGGGGGGGATAAGAAGCCACAAAGTACCTTGTCAGTAGTTCAGAGGGGTGGGGATAGCTGGCAGTGGGGTGAAGAAAGGAGGTACGAGAGAGAGGTATGTACTGCGGTGGAGGTGAAGGGTGGGGGAAGAAGGGCAATAAGGTATAGGGAGAAATGGTGGGGTGAGGGGAGGCTGAGCAGAGAAGACATGCTACAGTAAAAGGTGGGGTGTGAGGGGGCATGGTCAGGCAGCCTGCATTAGTAGTGACTGTTAGGGAAACTCATGGGACTGAGTTGAGGGAGGGAGGGGGGTGGCGGGTACCAAAGGAGCATGATGCAAACTGATTGCTGAGGCAAGTCATGAGAAGAGACAGAGGGAGGGGGCTTGCCTAGTGCTTGCTGAGGGGCAGGGAGAGCAGGTGTGACTGGACTCAGGAGCAGGTGCACTTGGAGAGTGTTATTAGGAGCTGTTTGAGGTCAGTTTTGAATTGTGCCAGACAATTGGTGGCCAAGAGATGACCAGGGAGTTTATTCATCCATCCACAGGGGGGCCCAGCAGGCAAATGCATCTTGCCCAAGTGAGGTGCGACAGAAGGGGATAGCCAAGGCCTTTCTAGTCCTCCCTCTGGTGACCTGTAATGAGCTGGCTGCCTTGATCAAATTGCCTACACAAGGTGGTATTTTACCCAACAGAGCCTTCTTCCCTAGGATGCAAGTCAGGAATTTGATCCTGTCTCTTTATGACAGCCAATTTGCACGTTTGTACAGAGTACAGGTGTGAGTGCCACACTCAGCATCCAGGGTGAATCTGCAGGCTTTGTTGAGCGCAGTTTGAACCCTCTTGAGTGCTGTATCCATTGCCACCCCGTAGACCACTAGTCCATAGTCAATAGTAGATATAATTGAACTGTGGACTGAAAGGTTGTGGGCCCCCAGAGAGAGGTATTGCCTGTGCCTGTACAGGACACCAATCTTGGTACTGACTGTCTTGACCAGAGAGTCAATATGGTGTGCAAATGTAAGGGTATAATCTATTATGACCCCCAGATACTTGAACAAGTGAACTTGTTCCAGCGGCTCACTGCATGAGTTGGAGATGATGAGGGGGTGGTACTTATTTTTGTTGTGGGGGCTGGACATAAGCATGGCCTTGGCCTTCCTGTAGTTTAGTAGCAACTTATGACTACAGAACCAGTCCTCGAGTTTGGAGAAGGAGTTCTGCAGCTCAGATTGTAGGGCAGCCTGAGATGTGCTGCTGCTCAGGAGCACAGCATCATCTGCATATAGTATGAGTTTGGTGTTGCAGGCTGTGGGAAGGTCATTTAAGAAGAGGCTGAAGAGTATGGGCCCCAGTATTGATCCCTGGGATACCCCTAATTATACCTCTCTTGTGCTGGATACTGTTTGCCCAATTTTGACACATTGATTTCTCCATATCAGGTAGTCTTGGAACCAGCAAAGGGCATTGGGTGCCACACCCATGTTTTGTTGGATCAGTAACAGGGGGGTGGTTGACTGTTTCGAAGGCTTTGGTGAGGTCAATAAAAACAGACCCCACCAGTCTGCCTTCATCCGGGGCCTTACTTGCATAGTTCATGTAGTCCAGCAGGAAAGTGCAGGTACTGTGATTTTGTCTGAAACCAAGCTGGTTGGGGCGCAGTAGATTATACTTATTGAGGTAGTCAATGAGTTGACCAGCCACAATCTCGTCCAGTGCCTTGGACAGAGGGGAGAGGATCGAAATGGGTCTGTGGTTGGCTACCAGAGACTTTTTGCCTCCTTTATGCACTGGCGTAACTAGGGCCTGCTTCCAAACCGCCGGAAATTGGGCCAGGGCCAGGGACTTGTTGTACAGCGTGGTAATGAGCACTATAAGAATGCCAAGGTGAGGGATAGAAGTTTCATGTCTATCCCGTCACTGCCCAGTCTGGTCTTACCTAGTATTTTCTTGACCATAGTAAGGGTCTCCTTCACTGTCACCTTTTTAAAGTAGAAGGTCAGATGAGAACACTTGGTAGATACGTTGTTGGAGTGGTTCAAACCAGGTTGAAAATAGGCAGGTGGTAGCACTGGGTTAAGATTGGTGAAGGCCTTATTGAAGGCTTCTGCAATAGCTAGAGGGTCTATAGTGGGGGTTGTTACTGATACTGAGCAGCTGAGGGTGTTTCTTGTCCTCCTTTCCAAGGATGCTTTTGATGTTATCCCAAAATCTTTTCCCATCACCCGAAGAATTGCAAAGCTGGGCCTTATGATAGTTGGCTTTGGCGAGCCGGATTAATTTGGTACAGCAGTTTCTGGCAGTTCTGTAGCACTGGTAGTCATGCCTTCTACCTGTGTTTCTGGCCTTTTCCTTCAGGTGGAGAGGAGCTCCCCATCAATCCAGCCATTTGCCTGCCCCCGAATTTTTCTTTTTGTGAGCGGGGCATAAATGTCACAGATGGAGCTAAAGCCCTTAATAAAGTAACTGAGGGCCTGATCAAGGGTAGGTGCCAGGTCGGTAGGAGTCCAGTCATGCAGGGCAAGGGTTGATTTGAGGGCTCCAAGTTTACCCTTCCTCAAGACCCTGCTTTCAATGAGGATGGGTGAGCTTCTGGTAAATTTATTAGACCACAGGAAGGTGATTGGGGAGTGGTCACTTAACGTGTCTGGGAGAACCTTGATCTTAGAGATCCAGAATGGTGAGCTTGCTAGGGCCCAGTCAAGGAGGGCACTGTTTCCTGTCTTATAGTTCTGCCTGGTGGGGCAGGTGACAAGTTGTGTCAGGTTGTTGAACTGATTGATTTTTTTTTTTGTTACAAATAGCAACAGCTATTTTGATGTTGTTCCTCAGCAAATCCAACTAGGAAGATCGACGGTGGGAAAGAGAACTTAGGAGTACTGGGGCCACCCACATCTTATAGGTGGTGATGCTATATGTCATTGTTGGCGGCCCCAACTAGCAAAGGTTTCTGAGTGGTCCTGACGCTGGCAGCTTATAGTTCTAAAGGTCTGGCCCAATGGAGGAGATATCCTCAATGAAGATCCTCCCTTTCCAAGAGACAGACTATGAGGCTTGCCATAAAACTCCATACCCTAGAGCAAGCAAGCTGAAATGCAGCAGTTTTGTGTTGTATGGCAATGCAAAAAGGTCTATGTCAGGTCGACCCCACTTTAGGAAAAGGACATCCACAATGGAGTCCAACTGCTCCCATTCATGGCAGAGCACCTGGGACCAGATGAGACCATCCATAAGGGCACTGAGAGTACCAGGCAGGAAGACTTCTGACAGGAATATGTTATGTTCCAAGGTCCAGTGTCAGACTCTCAATGCCTCTTAGCAGAGAGGACACAAGCAGACACTGCCTTGGTGTATTATGCGGTACATCACTGAGATGTTGGCTGTATGGATCAACAGCTGATGACTCAGAAGACAAAGACCTGTAGGCCAAACAGAACATCCCTCATCACCAGAGTGTGGATGTACAGAACCATATCCAAGGGGGACCACTGCCCCCAAGTCAGGAAGGGGCTGAGATGGGCACCCCATCCCGAACCGGATGCAACCGTCATCCTCACCAGAAGAGGAGACGGGCAAAGAAAGGAGATCCTGTCTTGAATTTAGAGTAGTCCACCCACCAGAGCAGGGAGTGAAGGAGCAGAGGGGTCACTTCTATGTGACACTTCAGCTCACCGGAATGCTGAGCCCACTGGGCATGGAGGAACCACTGCAGAATCCTTACATGCAAATGTGCCAGTGGGACAATCAGAATGGCAGCAGCCATAAGGCCTATCAGTTGTATGAGACATCTTACCAAGGCACAGTCGATGGAGGAGATCAGCTGAGCCTGGGCAACCAGCGCAGTAGCATGGTCTGAGGAAAGGAAAGCTTGACTCAACCCTGTGACCAGAACAGCACCTATGTATTGGAGACATGTTTGTGGGACTTGCGGATTGTGATATGGAGGTAAGCATCCTTGAGAGCAACAAGTTGCCTGGAGCTACTGAGAGACACCACTGAGACCCCTAGAGTAACCCCTTCCAGGGTGAGTATAGGTCCTGCGAATGCAACCCTGCCCCCTACCCCAGGGCTTAGAACTGAGAGTACACAGGGACTGCATGATCATTTTTGATATCTGGAGGTCCTTCAGGACATACTCAACATCGATGCCAAAGAGTTACTTACTTCTGAAGGGAGCATTAATGACTGACTGCTGTACATCAGGGGCAAAAGTGGCAACACACAACCAGGAGTGGAGGCATGGGCAAATGCCTGAAGCAGCCACATCTGTGGCATCATATACTGACTGTAACAGATGTGTATCAGCCTCCAGACTACTGGCAACAGTCTGCCAGACCACTGTTTTATCAGGGTAATGTGGCAGCTTGTCAGCCATTGCAGCCATAGACTTCCACAGGCAATTCTTATATTTAATCATACAAGCCTGGTAATTTGCACATTTGCAATACCGAGTCTGAGGGATGCCAGTGCATGTCCTTTTACCCATGACATCAAGCCTCCTAAATTTTTTATTAGGAGGAACAAAAGTCATATGTTTCAGAGTTGTCGACCTGTCATGAGCAGCCATACAACCACAGAAACAGTCTCTAGCCGAGAGGAACAACAAGGCTTTCCCCGAAGGCTCAGGACATTGTTTATCTGCCTGCCTGGGTACAACCAGCAAAGCACAAGCCCTGTTCCAAGCAGCTAGTGTGGCATCATACAGAACTGAATGGATAGAAGGTATAAGCACAGCGGGGGAAGCAGACACCTCAAAGAACTCAAAGATTTCTCCTAGAGGAATCCTCTTCTTCTGCCACAAATCCCAGATTATTTTATTTATTTGCTTTTGGTCACTGGGTGGGTGCACTAGGCATAGGGATGCCTATTTTTAGGCATGACCCGGGAGGATACAAGTCAAATACATGAGCAATACAATGTGACACAGCACATAGAAAGGTGAACAATGAGAAGAAGGTCAGAAATACAACAACTTGGCAACTGGAGGATATACAGAGTTAGAAAATGTCAAAATATAAATAATACAGTTAGGAAAAAGTCAAAATATAAACAAGTGCCAACTAGTACAGTACTGGTCCAAATAGGAAAGTACAGAATACAGTAAGTGCCATCGTGAGGCTCAAACATAGAGAAGTTAAAAAAAGAGGAGGAGTAGGTGGTGGGGAACAGGGAAAAGGGGGTGAGAAGGATGAAGGTGTGCAGGGGAAGGGTAAGAAGGAGAGTGCAGGAAGGCCAAGGGTGAAGATAGAAGGAATGAATGAGCTAAGGTAGACGGAAGCATGTGCAAGGATTTGAAGCCAATAGATGTTCGTGGTGGAATTTCTTGAAACCAGGATTGGTAGGAGCTAGGCGAATAGCTTGAGGGATAGAATTCCAATACTTAGGGGCCGTTAAGAGAAAGCTCGTGCACTCATAGTGGTTTTGCATTTAGGGGTGAAGAGAGGGGCTTGGTCATTAGATCAGAGACCATAGGAGGGTGTTTGGGAATGTAGCAAGGAGGCGAGGGATTGGGGGAGGCCTGATCTAGTTATACCATTGATTAGAGAGCCATAGGACAGTAGTTGGTGAGCAGCAGGACTGCGCCATTTTAGGTCAGCATAAAGCTGACAGTGGTGTTTGAACCGTGGTGATGCAGAGGCGTACCAGCAGATGTCATTACAAGTAGTGTCCCACTTATGGAGGGAGGTCTTAAATACACCTAGGTAGGTGACTGAGCCATAAGACAGGTCCGGGAGCAGCAGGCCTGGCAGATGGGGTGAGGGCAAAGCTAGTACGGTAGGCACCTCCGATTTTAGCATTAACCGATTTGCAGGTGGCGGTGATATGGAGGTCAAAATCCAGGGATTTATCTAGAAGAATGCCCAGGTATTTGAAGAAGCTAGTGCTAACTACTGGGGAAAGTACAGTTATGTAGGAACTTACCGTAACAGTAGATCTTCGAGAGAGGTTCCTTCAGTAGGTTCTCACATATAGGACTGGCGCCACCTGGTGTCGGGCCGCACGGCAGACTTTTCTAGCAATACCTGACGGGGACCGCCCACCTGACGTTACGTGACCGACGTCAGTGTGACTGTATATAGTGGGCGGTCCCCACACCTGCTCTTCAGTTCTCCCGACGGAGCCAGTAAGACGCCTGACAGCAAGAGCGAACAGGATTTGGAGTCCCTGTAAAACACAAAATGAGGGGAAGGAGGGATGGAAAAATATGACCTACTGAAGGAACCTCTCTTGGAGATCTACTGTTACCGTAAGTTCCTACGTAACTGTACTATCTTACTTTGAGAAGGTTCCTTCAGTAGGTCATAACATATAGGACAGAGTCCCAAGCAGTCCCTCCAGGGAGAGACCGAGAGAAACTAGGGAAGAGGAGGAGAACTATTCAACAGAAAAAAATGGAATCCAGAATGGACCCAGCCTAGGACAGAAGGCCCTGCAAGACTGCTAGGCCGAAGCCAGCCCTCCACTTAGAAGCAATGTCCAGAGTGTAATGTTTGGTAAAGGTATGGACAGAACTCCAAGTAGCAGCGGCACAAATGTCGGCCGCAGAAACGTTACGCAAGAAGGCCACGGAGGCAGCCATGCCCCAAGTAGAATGACTTCTAATGTGACCCGGCAGAGGCTTTTCGTACTTCTGGTAACATAACCTAATGCAGTTGCCTAACCATTTGGACAGGCCCTGCTTAGGGACCGGTTTGGCCTTCGATCTAGGGGCAAAGGAAATGAACAGCTGGTCGCAGGTACGGAACTCTTTGGTGAGTGTAACACCGGAGAATCCGATGAACATCCATCGTATGAAGGAGTTCCTCACCTCTGTTAGAGGGGGATGGGTAATACACAGGAAGCTCTACTGATTAATTCAGCGTGGCTTCTGACACCACCTTGGGAAGAAAGTTCGGATGTGTTCTAAGGACCACCCGGTCCCTATGGAAAATCAGATAGGGCTCCTTGCAGACTAGAGCGTGAAGCTCCGAAATCCTTTGGGCTGACGTGATAGCCACAAGAAAAAGTGCCTTCCAGGAAAGGAGGTAAATCACAGCTCATAGCCGGCTCAAAAGGAGGAAGGGTGAGCTTTTCCAAGACGAAGTTCAAGTCCCAAGGAGGAGTTGGACTGCAGATGGGGGGTTTCAGATGGATAATCCCTTTCAGAAAGGTTTTTGAGACCTCCAGCTGAGCCACGGGTTTACCATCCACCAGCTCGTAGTACGCCGAGATAGCTGAAATGTGGACCTTCAATGAAGAGTACGAAAGACCGGAGTCTGACAAGTGAAGGAGGTATTCCATGACTTGAGGGGCAGAACAAGAGAAGGGGTTCCAACCCTTAGCGGTTGCCCAGATGGAAAACCATTTCCACTTCATGGCATAAGTGGAATGAGTAGAGGGTTTTCTGGCCTCAATGAGGATTTGAGCAACCCAGGAGGAGACCCTGAAGTGAGAGATCACTATGTCTGCAGGAGCAATGCATGAGGATGCAGGGTCCTGAGCCCTGGATGTAACAATTGACCTTGATCCTGGGTCAGGAAGTCGTGAGTCACTGGAAGTGGAACCGGTGGTTCCCTAGAGAGCTGTTGCAGCAGTGGGAACCAAATCTGTCTCGGCCAGAGAGGAGCGATGGGGATCATCTTTGCCCTCTTTGCCTGAAGCTTGAGAAGGACCCTCTGTAGAATGGGAAATGGAGGGAAGGCGTAAAAAAATGTCCCTGTCCAAGAGAGAGAGACAATGCGTCATTCCAAAAAGCACCGTGCCCTAGCACAAGCGAGCAAAAGCTGGAAAGTTTTACTTTGGATTCGGAGGCAAAGAGGTCGATTTCCGGACGTCCTCAACATAGGAAGATGGATTCCGCCACTTCCTGATGCAGCTCCCACTCGTGAGCTGGGGTCCAAGACCTGCTAAGACTGTCTGCCAGGACATTTAAAATGCCCGGAACATGCATGGCCACAAGAACAAGATGTTGCTGGACTGCCCAGTTCCACACCCGAATCGCCTCCTGGCACAGGGGGTACGACCGGGGTTCCCCTTGTTTGTTGATATACCAAGCCACGGACATGTCCATTTGGATTAGCAGTGATCCTTTGGGAAGGAGGGACTGAAAGGCCTGTAGAGCATACAGGAGTGCCCTCATCTCCAGAACATTGATATGCAAGGCAGTCTCCAAGCTGGACCACAGTCCCTGGGCTTGGTGCTCCCCTAGATGTGCCCCCCACCCCATATTCGAGGCATCCGTGGTGAGGAAAGCTAAGGGTGCTGGGCTCTGGAAGGGAAGCCCCGAGGAAAGATTGCGAGAATCCATCCACCAATGCAACTCTTTCTGAACCGCTGAGGAGATCATTACCGAATGGTCCAGGTCATCCAGGAGCTCATCCCACTGCACCTGCAAGGACCACTGAGTGACCCTCATGTGAAGCCTTACAAGGGGAACGGTCATGATGGAGGCCGCCATCAGGCCCAGAAGGTGCAGGACCTCCCAAGCCGGGATGGTCCTGAGAGAAGTCACTTTGGAGGCCTGATAGAGAAGGGTCTCCACCCTCTCTGGAGGGAGGAAGAAAGGCTCTGCACTGGACCATATCCAACACTGCCCCAATAAACTGAAGTCTCTGGGCAGGGATGAGGGAGGACTTGGGAACACTGACTGTGATCCCTAGTTTGTTGAAGAGGTCCAGGGTGAAGCAAAAGCCTCTAGTAAAGAATCCCTGGATGGGGCTGAAATAAGCCAGTCATCCAAGTAAGGGAAAACCACAATAATCCTGTGGCTCAAAAAGCCTGCGACCACGGCTAGGCACTTGGTAAAGACCCGTGGTGCCAAAGACAGACCAAAAGGGAGCACTCGAAACTGAAAATGCTCCCCTTGGAAGTGAAAGGGCAGGAACCGGTGATGGCTGGGAAAGATGGGGATGTGCAGGTAGGTATCCTGCAAATCCAGAGCACAGAGCCAGTGGTTCTCCATGAGGAGTGGGAGGAGGCTCTGGAGAGTCAGCATCTGAAATTTTTTGTACTCGACAAACTGATTTAGCTGGCGCAAGTCGAGTATGGGTCTGAAGTCCCCTGTTTTTTTTGGAACCAGGAAAAAGTGGGAGTAAAACCCCTTTCCCCTTTGTCCGAGGGGAACATGCTCTATTGGTTCCTTGAGTAAGAGTTAGTTTACCTCTTCACGAACGAGGAGGGCCTGGTCCCACGAGTAAGAGGACTTCTTCGGTGGAGTTTTCTGGGGAATTTCCAGAAACTCTATTGTGTGTCTGACAGACACTAGTTGCAGGACCCATTTGTCGGAGGTGACCGCTCTCCACTCCTGCGCTTGGAGGGCGAACCTCCCCCTCCCACCTGCTCCCCGTCGAGAGACTGACGAGCCAGTGGGGATGAGGAGTCAAGAAGTGGCGGGGCGTTCAGGGGGTCTCTAATTTTTGGAGGCAGGAAGGGTGGCTGTACCCATGGCCTCACGCTTTCCCTGGCAGCGCGCCAGTGCATTCTTTCTCTGCCTCCAGGTCCTTTTCCGAAAGGGCTGCTGCTGCCGGAAGCCTGATCGGTACATTGACCTCACAGACCTAAGGGCAAGGCCCCTGTCCTGTAGGTCTGTGATAATGTCTTTGGTGTCCCCAGCAAAGAGCACCGAGCCCCTAAAAGTCCTGAATCACCGACTGGACCTTGTTGGTGAGTCCAGAGAGGTGAAGCCAGTAGTGCCATCTAAGAGCAATGGCAGTTGCCGAGCTACATGCCACTGAATCAACAGAGTTGTAAGTGGCGCGTAAGGTGTGCCTACATGAGACTTTGGAGAGGTGAAGATCCTTGGAAAGTTCCTCCTTTAAAGGCGAGGGATCCATGGACTGGACTCACCCTTCCAGCCTGGCCAAGGTAGCCTTTTGGTGGGACACCATGTGGGCCACATAGTTAAGGGACCGGAGGGTGCATGTGACCGACGAATAAATCTTTCTCCCGAACTGGTCCATCTGCCTTGACTCTTTGTCCAGAGGAGAGGTGCTCATGTGCTTTGGCACTGAGGAGTGATCATGAGCTGCAGAGATGACCACAGAGTCAGCCTTGGGATGAGCCTTTAGGAAAGGGGCATCCTTTGGCGCCCAGTAAAGTCTGTCCACCCATTTGGGGACAGCCGAGAGGGAATGAAGCATCTGCCAGGTGATAGTGGTGAGGTCTTGGTGAGGTGCCATCCAAGGAGGAATGGGGACTGGGGAAAGAGACTCTAGGTCGAGATGTTCCGTGAGCGTCTGTCTCATGGGGTCCTGATCCTCAGACTCCCAGTCGAAGTAATCCTTCATGAACCTCAGAAGGTCCGAAAAGGCAGGGTCCTCTGGTGGAGATTTCAGGGAAACCTTGCCTTTCGGGCCCTCAGGCTCCTCCGGGGCCTCCTATGAAGAGTCATCAGCCCCCTCTGAGCTATCATCATTGTCCACCTCCTCGACAGGACAGTGTCGGGTATCGGGAAGGGAAACATCCTGATGAGTGTTCCCCGAGACATGGACAGTAGCAATAGAGGAACTGCTCAGTGAAGGAGACCTGGTAGACTGTGGGAGTGGGAGCCTAGTCTCCAGGTCCGAGACCAACTGCGACCGTGCCCCCTGCCACCAAGACTGAATCAGAGCCTTGAAATCCAGAGCAACCAGAGAAGGAGGGGTGGGTGGTGGAGTAGGCAGAGGCTGAGGGGGAGGAGGAATAACTGGTGGAGGGTAGTAACCCTGGGATCCCTGTTAAGTAGTGTAGGGATTAAACCCAGGGTAGAACTGTCCAAAATGACTCCAATCCAGAGGGGGACCTGCTGGGTAGTGATCCCCAGGAAACCCCTGTGGGTAATGCAGGACAGTTCGGGGTCTAGAGTATATCCCCGTCATCAGATCCAGTGGTGGGGGTACCCACATTGGACCCGCCGTAGTATATATTGGCTGGGGGTCTGGCGTCGGGACAGCCCATGTCAGGGGAACCGATATCGGGACTGGTACCACCCGATCTGGCTCCGGAAAGGGATCCAGCGTCGGAGGGGCCGGACGAAGGGGCCCTGGCAGTGGGACCTGATCTGGCGTTGGGGCCAAAGGCTGATGACAGTTGACTGGTCCAGGCTGCGGGACTGTCGTCGGGATGTCCGGCGTCGAAGTGGGCTTCGGAATCCCGCCCGAAGGCAGAGGAGGTGCCTCCACGGTAAGGCCTGCTGGCTGAGGAGGAGCCTCCTTCTCCTTGACCCCAAGAGGGGAACGTGGAGCTGACCCCGAAGCATCGACAATGTCAAGGAGTTCTCCGCTATCATCGCCAGAAGTACCCGCTGGAGAAGGGGAGGGTACAGGCGAAGGAAGAGGAAGGAGAGGGGCTTTCTCCCTCTGGTTCCGCCGGACGTCGGGTGAGGCGCTGTTAGGCCCCGACGGGGAAACCGCACCCGTGCGATCATCAGGAACAGCTGTCTTAGTGGGTGGAGTCGGGTGGGCGGGGGAGGAGCCCCTGACCGGCTCATCGACCAGTGCCGGGCGAGTACCCACAGCCAGGGTAGTCGACTTACCGGCCACCAAGCGATCCCCATAGGAGCTGGGGGCCGACTTATTGGCTGAGGTGGTGCGGTCGGAGGAGGAGCCGATGACCAGCTGACCCACTGCAGTTTTACCAGACTTACCGTCTGATTTTCTGGGCGGCGGCTGGGCCTTGCTCGACGAGGGCCGCGCATTGTCCGAGGAGCGCTCCTGCTTCCTGGATTTCTCCTTATGCTTCTTGGAAGGAGAAGATTTTTCAGCCAAGGACTCTCTTAACCGGTCCATCTTCTTTTCAAGGGAAGCCAGGCGGGCTTTTAAAAGATGGGCCTCCAAAGCCTGCTGTCTCCTTTTCTTTGTAGCCTGATTGAAGGTCTGGCACTCAGGGCAGGAGGAAACAGGATGGTCTGGGCCTAAAGAGAGGATGTATTTGAGGTGACAGTCTTTGTGCGGGATCTGCGTGCCACAAGACGAGCACCACTTTTTGGTTGAAGACATCAAGGAATAAGCAAAATAACGAGGAAAAAACACGCAAGAAACTTTCATGACGATCGCTAATGGAAGACTGCAATGCAACTGACATGAGGCGATGGCAGGAAAGAACTGGAGGGTGGGCATTGGGACCGCCCACTATATACAGTCACGCTGATGTTGGTCACGTGACGTTGGGTGGGCGGTCCCCCATCAGGTATTACTAGAAAAGTCTGCCGTGTGGCCTGACACTAGGTGGCGCCAGTCCTATATGTGATGACCTACTGAAGGAACCCTCTCGAAGTAAGATCCATCGGTACACGATATTTGAAGGGAGTTTTGATTTGCTTTGAGTCTGGCTGGAAAGCCGAAAAGCATGGAGTGTGTTTTGCTTAAATTAAGAACAAGGTTGTTTTCTGTTAGCCAGGACTGAATGCTTAAGAAGTCCACGGCTAGGGAGTGGTTAATATCCATGCTATTACTGGCACTGTGGTAAATGACAAGGTCATCAGCGTAAAGCAAGGAAGAGCAGGTTGGTGCAAGCGATGGGAGGTGATTTTAAAAATAGAGAAAAGTAACAGGCCAAGTATGGAGCCTTGGGGAACCCCTATAAGTATGGAAGAAAAATCAGACATAGCTGAGTTAAAAGCTACGACCTTTCTGGTTGGCTAAGATAGCTATTGAACCAGGCAACTGTTTCAGCAGAGAAACCAAAACAGTGGAGTTTTGTGAGGAGAAGGGTATGGTTAACCAGGTCAAATGCCTTAAGTCAATGAAGAATGCACCTGTCAAGAGACCGGATTCCATAGCAGCATAAATGTCATTTGTGAGTTTTAGGAGGGCAGTGGAAGCACTGTGGCCTTTGCAGAAACCATGCTGGGAACCTTAGAGGAGGTTATGCTTCTGCAGGTATGCTATGGTTTGGGTTGCCACTAATTTTTCCAGGATTTTACTGAGCACGGAAAGAATGGCTATAGGTCTGTAGTTAGACATGTCTTTAGGATCACCTTTCTTAAGGATGGGAGTAATTCTAGCTGTCTTCCAGATGTTGGGAACTGTGCCGTGACATATAGACAAGTTAAAGACTTTAGTTAAGGGGGAGGCAATGAGAGGGGCAGCGACTTTCAGTAGCCTGGGTTCCAGTCCATCAGCACCAGAACTAGTACTATCAGAGATGAAGAGTAGCAACTGTAGAACCTGAGTTCTGGTAATGGTCCAAAACCTGAACGATGGATGAGAGAGCACCGGTTCTATGTCCATGGAGCTGGAAGTGGAGGGACCAGGGGGGAAGGAGGACGAGTAGCTTGTTAGGTCCGAGAAATGGCAGTTGAATGCGTTGGCTATGGTCACTGAATTATTACAATGTATGCCATTTAGCAGGATGTCATTAGTAGTGGACGTTTGATTGGCTCCAAGGGAGAGTTTTCATAACGGACCAGAATTTCTTGGAGTCACCAGCGGATTTCATTAATAAGTCCTTACAGAAAGAGCTTTTAGCTAGGCGAATATTTCTTTTGCAGGAATTCCTCTGGGCCCTATAGTCATTATAATCTGCCTGTAGCCCTGAGGCCTTGAAATGCCACCAACATTTGTCCCTAGCCCTGAACTGAGTAAGAAGATCTTTGTTGAGCCACTTTGTTTGTGTACCCCGTATACGGCATGTGACTCGGGGAGCATGGAGGTCCTGGAGACATCCAAACCTTGCAAGGAAGTAGTCAAGGGCTGACTGAGCATTTGAGGAAGCAAAGATGGGTGACCAGTCGATCACTGAGAGATCATGCATAAACTGTGCCTGATTAAAACTGGCCAGATTGCGGAAAATGATGAGTTTTGGAGGAGGAGATGGCTGTCTAGCGGAACACCAGATGCAGAAGATTGTGGAGTGATCACTTATAGCATCTGCCAGGGTACCTGCAGCAACTATACTATCAAGGCGGTTTGTGAGGGCCCAATCAATTAGTGTACTGGACTGAGGGGGGGGGCCATGACCCTTGTAGGGTTGGCAATTAGTTGGTGGAGGTTATGGCCATGTACCATGGTGTGGAAGGACTGACTAGCTTTACCAGTCCAGTTTAGATTTAGATCTCCCATTATGAGGACCTCTTTACGTCCAATGGCTGTGTCCACCTGGAAAAGGAGTTCCTCGAGACCAGTGATGCTACCAATGGGATGGTTATAGTCACACACTATGTGCAGCTTCTTAGAGCCTAGTTGTAGGGTAGCATGAATAGCTTCACAGTGAGAGAGGGTGAAAGAGACACTGCGGTGTAGTAATAGGTGAGGTTTAAAGAGGATTGCAATACCACCACCAAGTTTAGATGAGGGCCTATCTTGCTGTAGTATTTTTTAATTAGGTAACATGCACAGGTGATCAGGGGTGGTGGGTTTTAGCCAGGTTTTGGACAGGCATAAAATGTCAGTGTTATACTGAGTAGCCCAAGCCTCTAGTTCAGTTAAGTTATGAGGAAGGCTCCGGATATTCATGTGAACAATGCGCAGACCCTTAATGTCCTTCCAGGCTTTATCAGTGTGGGAGATGTTACCAACAGGTCCTGGGTTGAGTTCAATATCTCCTGCTAACATTAGTGATAGAAGGAGCAGGTACCACAGTTTACAGTGAAAGAAAGTGGTGGGCAGGGTGGGGTTAAGAGGAGGGGAGTTATGGAGTGTGTATGCAATGTGGTATATGATCCTGTTAGAGACTGAAAGTGGAAAGGTGGCTAGGGGCAAGTGGGATAGTGTAAGCATGTTGGAAAAAATAACTTTAGGGTGTGAGGAATGGCCATCCCAGGAGGGTGGGCATCTTACTAAAGGCATCCATATGAGAGGAGCAAGAATAGAGACTAACAGAAAAATTGCACAGAGATTTGGGGCTGTGTAGTTAGACAGAGAGTTGGCCACTTAAGGACAGGGTATGTGACTACATAATAGCGATTTAGATAAGGACATTTTTGCTAATTTAGAGGATTTTGGGTAGAAAACACACTAACTGCGCACTGATTAACAGGCTAAAGAAGTGAAATTCAAATGTAATTGGAGCAGGTTTCCAATACCCTCTAGCAGCGAAATAATATAGTCCGCTAGTGAGAAAGTGAGGAGGTGGTTAAAAATCCTCACGCACTGTGCATGGCAATAGGCGTGGCAATGAGCACAATAAATCAAATGCCGCCCAAGGGTGGGAGTGGTGGGGAGCGGATGGGGTGCAGCCACGTAGCAGCTGCGGGACAGAGCACTTAGCCCACTGTCTGCTTCAAGGAGTGTAATGACCTAAGGGGACCTGTCCCGGCTAAGAGACCTAGCGGGGTAGGTTCCCAGCTTAAAATGTCCAAATTGGTGCTGCAAATGATGTTATCAGCCTTACTCTGAATTAGATTTTAGAGAAGGAGCAAGGGGTGAATTTACGGCCGAAGTTGCAGTGGAGCTGTAGTTTACATGGCTACCCAGATAATGGCTGCCTGAGATCACTATAGTTTTAAACAGGTGCTGCTGTAGGGACTCCGAGTGAGAGTACAGCCTTTTAACCCAGGACAGCACACTATATTGTAAGCAGGCAGACTAGTTCTAGTATCTCCAGGGATTTGGAGAGCAAACACTACAGGGCAGTAGGACTATGAGTGCTGCTAGGGGAATCAGAGTTTTAAAACCGGTGCCCGATTCCTCGCTGTGGTTTTACTTTACTTTCTCGGGAAATTCATTTTAAATGTTAGGTCCATGCCTGGTGAGCACAATAGCGATTTCAGTTAATTTGGCAAAAGGAGAAAACTCCCTATATGTTTCAGAGGTAGTTGGATCCCAGAGTTGAAGTCCAAAAAAAGGCACCAAAATTCAAAACTTCAGACAAAGGCTGCAGAAGCTTTGTGAGCGCAGTTCAAGGAGCAAGAGCTGACGAATTACCTTTAGTGCATTGGGCGATGGCTTGGTTTGCTTCAGGGCAGGGTGCCCTCCTGAAGCAGGGCTTTAGTGCCTTGGGCAATGGTTCGGCTTCCTCCAGGGCAGGGTGCCCTCCTGAAGCACGGCTTTAGTGCCTTGGGTGATGGCTTGGCTTGCTCCAGGGCAGGGTGCCCTCCTGAAGCAGGGCTTTAGTGCTTTGGGTGACGGCTCAGCTTGCTCCATGTCAGGGTCCCTCCTGAAGAAGGGCTTTAGTGCCTTGGGTGATGGCTCAGCTTGCTCCAGGACAGGGTGCCCTCCTGAAGCAGGGCTTTAGTGCCTTGGGTGATGGCTCGGCTTGCTCCAGGGCAGGATGTCCTCCTGAAGTAGGGCTTTAGTGCCTTGGGCAATGGCTCGGCTTGCTCCAGGGCAGGGTGCCCTCCTGAAGCAGGGCTAAGGAGGATTAGACTGGACCTATCAGAGGAAAGCCTACAAGGAGGCATCCTCAGGAGGGGACTGAGAAGTGTTCTGTACACTCTTCACTGCATGAGGATAAAGTGGAAATGAAGCCCACCTCATCAAGGGGGTTTTGACCTTCCTCCATCTCCTTATCCTTCTCCATATACTCAGGACTGTATTCCAACTCCTACCTCCTTGTCGATGGTCATAGGCACCAGGCTGACAGCCAGAGGAGGCTAGGAAGTAGGAATTTTCAGCAGACTAAGGTCGATGGAAGGCAGTCCTTGCTTGGTACAACAACCAGCAGAGGGAACTCCTGGGTCATTGACAAAGTTGACGGCAGCAGCCCTGATGGCACTGATTTGGGTTAGCATTGATGACTGAGGCAGGGACAGCAGCTTTTGAAAAAGCTCAGACATGATCTGAATAAGCACCTGCACATCAACGGACCTTGATGGGGTCCTCAACGAGTGAACAGTTGCTGGTACACAGCCTGACGGCAGAATTGGCTGCAGATCCCCCAGTGGAGGATTAGAGCCTTTGCCAGACTCTGTCCTTGATGTCTGAGAGATGGTTGGGTGGGGGCAGCAAAACTAGAAGCCTTAGCCCAACATCTGTGTTATTCTGAACACTTACCTCTTTGAAGAAGAGAACAGGACCTTTTAGGAAAGGCATCCATTTCCCTGTGCCTCTGTTTGTCCTTTTCTGTATGGTCATGCCCATCTGCCAATTTAGATTTGTCCTTTCTCTTTGTAGAATCAGCAGCTGACGCACTGACTGCAGAGAACGGTGAGTCAATGGCGAGCCCTGGAGAGACAGAGCAGGGGATGATGGTGAAGCTGCCTGCAACATGCACTCTTTCTCTGCCAGAGTCTGAAGTTTCAAATAAACTTACAAGGCCTTCTTGTAAAGTCTCCAAGTGGCCTGGTTAAAGCCCTTGCAAATGCTGTAGGCCTTCATGTTGTGAGCAAGATCTAAGAAATGAATGCACATGGTGTAGTTGTTGCCTTTCTAGATCTTAACTTTATCACACTGACAATAACAGAATAGTGATTCCCTGTTTTCCAGTTGATCCTAATGCCGATGGCTTACGGTTTCATAATAAGGCTCAAGGGTGAGAGAGATCCTAGGAAGAGATCATGGGTCTTACTTAAAAATGTTTTTAAAAAGTGTGTTTTGTAATTTATTGTTATTGACCATGTTGTTTTGTTTTTTTCAGCAATATTTGTCTGGCAAAAACCTCAAGATACCCTGTTGTTGTCTAGCTTTCTTTCATTCCAGAACCAAGATACGGGGTTTAGAAGTTTGAAAAGTTCCCACTCTTGTGTGATGCCTGCCATGAAAAAAGTAAATATCTTAGTACAGTACTGTACTGTGCTGATTAACATCAGAAACACATGGCAGCACCATCATAATACATCCACATTATGAATCTAGCATGTACATTCAATATCCTTGATGGAAGAGACAGGGAAAACAAATTGTGAATGGTGGCCATTTTTAATGACATGAGTCACTAATTACAAAATTAGCTGTAAAACCCTTTTCAACAATATTTGAGCATGACGGTCGACTCAGGGTGGACAAATGGGATTCTTTCCTGTAGATGTTCTGGGACCAGCTACCACTGGATGGCATCCCACATTGCCTGGATCACCAAGACTAGCTGATCCAGCTGACGTAAACGCTATAATCATTGACAGACCAGCTCCCACTGAAGGCAGCACATCCACCAGCGGGCCCCACTGACCGTGCTGGTGCAGGATGCCATGTACCCCAGCAGCTACAGGAAATCCTGGGCATGGCGCAAGATCGCAACCTGAAATGACTGGGCAGAGGAGGTAAGATTCTGTGCCCAGTCTGCCAGGACGCAGGCCTTGTCCCGCAGGGAGTCTAGTTCTGCCCCTATGAACTTGATTTACTGCTTTGGTACCAGTTTGGACTTGTCTGGGTTGACCAAGTGGCCCAAGTCTCTGCAGGTCTGGAGAGCCAGGGCTGTAGATCTCATCACGGTCTCTCTGGATGAACTATCAGCCAGTCATCCAGGTAGGAGTAAACTCTGATCCCAGGGTGCTGTAGATGGGCCACCACCCCTGCCATACACTTGATGAAGACCCTCGGAGCTGAGGACAGGTCAAACAGCATAACCTGGAACTGGTACAGGACCTCTTCTGCTCAGAACTGGAGGTACCAGTGGTGGGACCTGCAGACGTGAATGTGGAAGAACCCATCCTGGAGGTCCACTGAGCAGAACCACATGTCCTGCTCCAGGAATGGTATAAATTTGCTCAGAGTGACCATCCGGAACTTGCGCTTCCATATATACTGGTTGAGACTGTAAAAATCCAGAATGGGGCGCCAGCTCCCCATCCTTTTCGGGACCAGGAAGTACTTGGACACATAATCCTGACCTGCCAGGGTGTCCTGGACATGAGCTATGCTCCTTTCACAAGGGGCTAAGCAACATCCTCCATGAGGGTGGACAACGTGTCCTGAGACACCCCAGACTCTCGAGGTGTGTGGAAGCGTTAGGGTAGGAGAATTTCAAAATCAAGAGACAGTCCTCTGCCTGCTGCATTGAACACCCACTTGTCTATTGTGATAGCGGACCACTGTGGAAAGAAGAGATACAGCCTGCCTCCGATGGGCAGAGTGGTTGGGGACAGAACAGGTGGAGGGATGCCATCTCCCAGCCCATCACTGGGCAGGTTTTGTGGGGGCACCGGTAGCTGCTGCCAGAGGGCACCAATTCCCCTGTCCCCCCCTTTCTGGACCTTGACCCCCAGACTTCTTGAGATGCCAGGTCTGGAACTGCCCCTGATGGGGCTGCTGCCAGGGATGCTGTGATTGCAGGGACAGGTACTGAAAGGCCGGTTTCTTTGGATCCCTCTGGGATGAAGTCACAAAATCTAGCATGGTGTTGGACTTCTCAGTCCCCATGAGATGTCCTTCCATCCCCGGGCCAAAGATGTCAGTGCCCATTAAGGGGCCATCCACTAATCTCTGTTTAGCATCCACCGTGAAGATAGGCAATTGCTGTCAGGCTCTGCGACACATAAAGGCAATTGCTGCCACTGTGCAAGTCGCCCATCTCCAAGGCTATCTGGAGCTGTTTTTTAGCCAGTGATTGACCGTGGTGTCTTTCTTTCTTTTTTTTTTTTTTTAATCAACGAACATTTTCTCCCTAGTGGAGTGTGCCCCATGACCTCCGGCCACCGGCACTTGCAACCCCGGACCTGGTCTGGCACGCGGATATTCGCCCCATCGCACAGGGTCGGCCACAGCCCGATGAAGGCGCCTCTTGTGTCCAGGGGTGCAGGGCATGGCCATCAGTCACTGAGGTCACCCAATTTTCCTCTTTTCTAGTCCCCCAAGGAGCCGGACGTGAAATGGCATACAAGCACATCCATGCCGACACCCGCTGCGCTCCCTTTCCTTACTGGGCATGCCACTGCAGTGCGGCTGGCTTCCACCAGTTGCCGCTGTAGTGCGATGCGCCATTCCCACCTGCCCCAGAGAAAGGAGAGCAGTTGTGGGACATTCAAACCTTCCTCTTCCCTGTCAGCTCCCAGAAGCCTGAGTCCGTTCCCGAACCTGGGTCGCCGGTGTGGCGCAAGGTGTGGCGTCCAGTGCATCAACCCTTGGTGCCACCGGGCCGGCATGACCGTAGTTTCTGATGAGTTCCACCACCACCACCACCAGCTGCTCTGGGTGGAGGATCATGTTGAACATACTCATCATGGAATGGCCACAGCTGGTCATCATAACAGCATAGCTAGCCCACTGGAGATCCAAGGTAGCCACAGCAAACACCTTTTTAGTGGTGTGGTCAGTCTTATGGAACTCACTGTCCAAGGGCTTGTCCATGTTCCCCTGGTGTCCTGATTTCTGGAACACCTAGTCTGTAACCAGCCCTTCTGCTGAGGGGTGGTCGGAGAACACTGAAATGGAGCCGATAGGGACCACATACTTGCAGACCATATGGGCAAAGGGTGCCAGGCAGGATGCTGCCAAAGCTTCAGGGCTGGTCCCAAGATGGCCTCATCCACAGGGAAGGCAACTGCTAGGGATCTATCCTGGTCCAAAATGCCCTTAAGTGGGTACTTGGCCCTCTTATGGACTGGTTCCAACAAGATGGCCATGGACTCTGCAATGAGGTGAATCAGCACCCTGAACTATACTGATCCCTGGTTGTCGGAAGGCTCATTGACCATGCCCTTCTTAAAGACAGGAGCCCAAGAGGGAGGCCATGGACTCATGGTCTGAGTCATCTGATGACTCCTCAATGATGGCTCTCAGCTGTTTTTCACCCCAGACCTCCCGGAACTTATCACACAGGGAGATTTTCACCGACAACTGGCCTCGTAAGCCGGGAGCTGGATGGCCTGCTTCTTTGGCTGAAGCACCGGCCGGTGGCACCACCATGACTGGCAGATAAGCGGGTGTTAGAAGCACCCCTGGAATCTGGGCTGGTGGAGAAACCACTACAACTGCCAGGGGACCATTGATTCATGGGGTAGAGCCCTACCTTGTCCCATGATGACCCATTGCTGCCAGAGGAACTCCTTGTAGCACCAGCAGTGGCAGTGCCTCTCCTCACCCTAGGATGAGGAGGACAAGGAGAACCAATGGCGGTGCCTCCCGGTCAAGTGGGATTGAAAGTATGAATATCTCGACCGCAACCTCAATCGTAACCTCAACCGTTAACCATCAAGTCGACAGCAAGCAGGGTCATTCTGGTGCTGGCCATAAATAACGTGCCAGCCCACATTAAATAGCACAGGCATGGAAGACCCAACCACAGCAGTAGGCTTGTCCCGAACTAGATCAATCGAGGACACTGACTGAACCACCTCCTTCTGGGTGAGGACTGGGAGCACCGAGGTCTGCAAGACTGAATCTTCAGACCTGTCTAACAATGGATCGACTGGGTTGAGAAAAATCATGGCCAGTTGGTTGACTGAAGTCTAGGTCGACTGGCTCATTGGTGGGGCCAAAGAGCCCTTGACCTGCCTGATCTGCCCCTCACCCAAGGGGTGCTCAACAGCCGCCAAGCAGTTAGGCGAGTTGAGAGACCATGAGAACCAAGATCTCTCCCCATCCCACGACCAGCAACAGTGTTGAGAAGACTTTATCGACTTGGTCTTCAACCAAGAGCTGCGGAGGGCACAGCTCTCCCCCACAGTCTGGAGGGACTGGCACAAATCACAGAAGTGGCCCGGGAAGGGCTGTCTGATGCTGGCTCCAGGTGGGAACAATGCTGAGGCCAAGGAGCTGTCCATAGTGGCCGCATCTACTTCAAGGGCCGCAAACTGTGTTGCAAACTTGGCAGCCACTGAAGTCTTTCTGCCATCCTTAGAGCAATCCTTCAGATCCTGTTCAGAAGGCTGGCCCAGAGCGAGCTGGAGCTTCATGTCCTCAAGGGACTCAGGAAGCATGGATAAGCAAAAGGCGCATCCTGTCACATCGTGTTGCCCGCCCAGACAGTACATGCAAATGTTGTCCGGATAGGTGGCAGATATGTTCTAGTGGCAACCAATGCAGAATTTAAATCCTGGCTTCTTGCGATCCATTGTAACTGCAGAGACATAGTTGAGGAAACTTGTAGAAAAGCACTAAGAACTTCAAAATAATGGTTTGCAAATGTCGCAGAGAAAATCCTAGGCAAAGTGTGAAGGAGGAGACCTGTTCTTCCAGTGGAAAGAGCTGAAGTCAAAGGGCAGTGTTGGGGATATAGCTGCCCAGATGGTGGGAGGAGCTTAGCTTAAAGATGATCAGCCAATCACCTTCCAGTGGAACTGCCAGAGTGTGGATAACAATCATATCTACAGCCCTGGAAACAGAGTTCTAGTTTAGGTGTAACAATATTGTAGCCAAAGCTGGTACAGAGGCTAAACAAGTACATGAGGTGCTATCTCCTCACCCCTCCCTATCCAAGGTCCCACAGGGCTGTATTCTGGATCCATTCCTCTTGTCCATCTTCCTAAACAACCTCCCCTCCACCTGTGCTAACTCGCATGTTCACATGTGTGCAGATGAGTTTTCTACACCTCTGGTCCCTCGACTGCCTCTCTGGAAGTGTCGCTGCAGTGAGACTTAAACAATATTCTACAGTGATTCCAGTCCAAATATCTTCAGGTCAAAACACACACACACACACACACACACACACACAAAAACTGTCTATGACCACATTTGGTACCAGCCAGAAGCTGGCCCATCTCTGCTCCCCATCTTCTCCATGCTGGATGGCACACTGCTTGAAGTAGTCCTAACTTCCAAGTACCTCAGTATATGGTTAGAGAGTAGACTTGACTTCGCTACCCACATTGATGCCATCCATGCCAAGCTCCACCCCAAACTCGGTGCCCTGTACCATCATAAAGATGGTCTTTTTCCTCAGGTTCACTGGGAGCTGGTCAGCAAAATGGTTCTCGTTTCTTTTTTTTTTTTTTTTTTTTTTATGCAATTTATTATGCTTTACTTCTGCTGTGCCTCCTAAGAGCTCAGCCCCTGCCACCCTCACTCACCGCCTGCCCCCAGGCTCATCTGCAATGGCGAACCAATCCCAGGCTTACCCCCTACTGGGTGGGGCCATCAGCCAACCCTATACCGCAGATTTGAAGTAAGGATCCCAGCGGGTGCCCCCACCAGAAGAACCCTCTGGCTCACACCCAGGGTGGGGCCATGGGAGTGATCCACACTGGCAGAAACATGTCGCACGGTCGCTGGGCAGAGGCCATGGCTCATGGTCCAGTGATGGAGAGGCGGGGCATCACTGAGGGAGCCGGCAGCAGTTTTACGAATTTTTAACCCCTGTAGACAGGACGAGCGATGATGACTACTGCAGGAATGCCAACGTCGGTCCCCGCTGCCACTAATTCAGGCTCCAGTTGCTGCAGATCCCACAGCCTCTGCCAGGGGTCAGCACTGCACTGGACACTCAAACCCCCCCTCCCCCAGAGAAGGACAGTCGTCCCCAGGACACTCTGTCTTCCTCCCCACCGGCCGGCCCTCCGATGCCTGAATCCATTCCTGAACCTGGGCTGTTGGCGTCAAAGGCGGAAACCCTATCGCTTGGCCAGCCCGATTCTCCTCATTTCTGACTATGCGGATGTGGTTTATGGCACCCCTCCCTCCACCTCTGCTGCCAGACTGGACACCCTTTGCATTGCCCTCTTCTGCTGCTTTGCTATCAACTCATCCTCACCACTGCTCCCTTTACTCTTCCCTATCCATCTCTCTCACCCTGATGTCGCCAGTCCCACTGTACTTCCTTCATCTCTAAATACTGCTTTGGGTTCCCCTTCCTCCTCCTACTCCCTGTGCTCAACAGACCCACACACCACCTCCTTTCTCCACCCACACTCCTCAGCCTAGAAATCTTTCTCATACTGCCTACCTGTGATAAAACAGCATTCTACCAGTCTGGATGCCTCGGTGGAGGGATGTCTTTCCTATCTTCTTTTTTCCTTCCTATTAAAATCTGTTGCACAACTGTGTCTCTGTCTTCCTTTCTAGACTAATTTCTACTGCTGATGTAGGTTGGCCACCCACGTCAACCTTATCTGTTCTTACTAAATCCTTTTTCCGACTGACTTTATTTCCTTATTCAATATTCATCCCTCACCAAAATCTCACTACCTATGCACCATACAGTGTCCAGCATGCTTGGTATACACCAAGGTGCTTTAGTGGTATTACGTGCCTGAGCAGGGAAATACATTTGGTTAAAGTGCATGGTTACATATAAAAATATAACAGCCATGTTACAAAGGAATAAAGTGCTGAAGTACTTTGATAAATAAAGTGCAGACATGCTATAGGCTGTAAAACCGTACAAGTGATGATGCAGTCTATATAAATCAATACTGCGGAAGCAGTTAGAAATAAAAACATGTTAGGGAGCGGTTTGTATATGGTGACCTTAGAGAAAGGTGCAATGGACAGACTGAGGTATTAAAAAAAAAAAAAGCTGGTTAAAGTATTAGAATTTTTGTTTAAGTAAGCAGCTCTAAGAAAACTATTTTTGTTGTTGTTGCCTTGTTTAAAATGATTAATGACATAGCAGTCCTTAGCTTTAGGACATGCTTGCATTCTGCCTAAAGAAATAATTGAAATAAAATAGAGCGGCATTTGTTGGTGTTCCTTTTCATTGCCACTGCTCCATAGAGTAAATACAAAAATCCTGCATCAGAGCAGGATTATTGGTCACAGAGCGCATTACATTTGCTTTTCTTGCCGCCGCTCTGTGACCTCTCCTTGATCCTTTTTTTTTCTTACAATAATAAAAAATAAAGACTAGGCTCCTGGCTAGCTGGCTTTAGGAAAAACAGTTTAACCAGCCAGCCGAGGAGTCAGCCATACTATGATGTTTGCAGCCGGCAAGGGCTGCTTGGAAAAATAATTAAATCCTGAATCAAGTTAGGATTAACACGGAGTGGCAATGTTTTTTCTTGTGTTCATTGCTGCCGCTCCATGTCTAAATTGTATCCCTCTGGTGCCCTTATTGGGTAGAAAAGACCTGCGGGGTCTAAATAAATAAAAGAAGAGAAAGAGAGCTTTAGTTAAATTCTTAAATTAGAGGCGCGAGGTTGCTCCTCATTCTCTCTCGCTGAGAAAAGTGTGGCGCAGTGAGCAGCAGGGTGGCAAAACTTTCACTTTTGCCAAGAAGTTGCCCCACTATCAAATAACCCATATGGATAACTCCTAAGTGGGAGAGCTATATAAACCCTCCAGGAACAAGCAAAGCCAGATGAGCTGAGAAGCTGGTCTCACTTGCCTGAGGTTGAAGTGAGAGAGGACCTGTACCTGAACAGATGCTGGCATCAATGCAGCAGGAAAAGCTGATGAACTGAAACTGTATTTGAAGCCTGAAGGAAGGTGAATTTGTTTATTGAAAATAGCATTGGGCTATTATTTTTTTTGTTTTTGTCAATATTATTTTTATACTTTTGTATAAAATAAAACCACACTGCTATGTGTTGTACCTTTTATACTGTGTCCCGTGTTATCCTTACCCACGTACCTGCAACACTTCCCTCACTCTGGAACCGGCTACCCTCCTCCATCTCTCTTTCCTGCTCCCTTCCCTCCATTAGATGCCAGCTAAAACTCCTCCCCCTCCCCTCTGTTCCTGCCAATCCTCTCCCTAAACCCTTCCTGGCTTTTGATCATCCCTTATCTCTCCTTTACCCCTACTCATAGTTCCAGCAACCTCGGTGAAGTTTATCAACATGTTTTGACTTCCCCTTTCAGCATCAGCTCAGCCTCCTTTCACTCTGGAACTATGCACTTTTTGAGTTAGCCCAGGTGATTTGTATGGGAAACGGGAAATTGTTCAACTAGGAGAGGCACAGTAAGTTGGAGCTTGTTTCCAGGTGCGACCTGGGAGCATGAGGAAGTTAAGTGACTTGATCAGGGCCACACAGTATGCAAGTGGGGATGGATGGGATTCAAACCCAGGTCTCCAGGTTTGTAGCTCAGTGCGCTTAACACCTATGCTACACTGCCTCCTCTTCCCCATTTGTATGCTAATTCATTTATCCTCCATTCACAATATTTTGCCATTTTGTCTGTACTGCACTCAACTTGTGCTCTTTATGTCATCACATGAATGTCTTTATGTCAACCACATTACTTGACTGGCTATATATTGTTCATAATTGTGCTTCTCCCTTTCCCTTTTCCCTCAGGTCACATCTGGAAATTAGCCTTGGCTCAGTGTGCCTTTCCTGGGTACCAGTTTTTACATAAATAAACAAGTGTAGTTATGGCCATGTAATTATACTCTTGTACAGGACTTCTAGCCAATCAGGTGGCAACAATGTTCTTACTTGTGTGAATGTGTCGAAACACTAGGCACTTGTTACAGAGTTGCCTTACAGATCATGTTTAAACAGTGCAAGTTTGAATATTCGTGAATAATATTGACTTATTGTACACAAATTTTAAGACATACATATCTGAATAGTACTTACACTGTATACATGTGGGGAAACAACTGGTTAATGCTTAATTTACACTAGGACAGGATGTCTTTAAACCCACTTTTTGCCTAACACAGATGTTTTCTTATTTAGAAGACTTTCAACATTATATACTATGTATTTTTTCATCTTATTTTATCTTGTAGTTTAAAATCATAGACATTTACTAACGCATGCAGAGACACACAAATGTAGTTTTAGTATGTTTTATGGTTGTTAGGGAAGAAGCTATTATTCTGTGGCATCTGACCTTGAAATACCTTTCCTTTGATGGAACTCATCTTTATATGGTCCTATGTTGATTTTTAACAGCTTCTTATCTGTTTCTTTTAATGTATGATCTAGACTTTAAGAAAGTATATTCTTCCAAACCAACTGTCACTGTTTGCTGATGAAGGATTCTGTGGAATATGAAAGCTCAAAGCACGCATTTTCTTTTTTAACATGTAACCCCCTTGCAAATGGGGGTTCCTAAAAATGCCTGCCTGGGCTTACCTTAACCCTGTACCTCTGTTCTCCTCCTGCTGCTGTCTCCCAGGCTTCTCCCAATTTGGCCTCCAATTTTTTTCTGGTCTCTCCAGGTCCTGTTTGCCCTCCTGAGTGCCCCAGCCTGCAGCCCGATTTAAATCCAGCCCCTCAGTGATTAAAAACGGCACTTGCGAGTGCCCATGTTAAAAGTGCTGCCTCCAGGGCAGCAGAAATAGCATTGCGAGTGCCCCATGTTAAAAGTGCTGCCTCCAGGGCAGTGGGACTCGTGATGGCGCAAAAAGCACTTTGAAGTGGAACCACTCAGTTTGCAGTCACCTCGGGGACTGTGCCGTGGGTCCCAGGATCCCTTCCTCCTAATTGGGACCCGGTAACCATGAACAGCCTGCTGGAGGACCGCTTGCTTTTAAATTTAAAGAGTTTAACTGGGGCTCCATTTGAGCAAGCCTGAGCAGGGCCCTGGTCATCTGTATAATGAACAACAGTGTGCCTGGCTGCCTCTAGGGCAGCTATGTTCGGCTTTTGCCAAAAATAAAGAAATGAAATGTTTTAACTATGGTAACTGCTGCTGCCTGTTTTTTTTTTTTGGGGGGGGGGGTCTATTGTACATGTGGGGGAAAAGTGTCTAACTTTAAAGTAAATGCTTTTTTCCTGCCTTCACCAACATTGTGTGTCAGCCTGTCAGCTGCTGCAGGGGGAGCTTGCTATGTGCAGTAGCAACAGGAAAACTGTAAGAGACACATTCTTCATGTGTAGCAACTGCAAGTGCACCAACTGGGCTACTGAAATGTGGGGCATTGGGGCAAATAACTAATTCTTTCTGGCTGCACCAGGACATTGTTCAGGACTGTATGTAATCTGCTATAAGGGACAGTGGGATAAGCAACCATTGCAAGCATCCACAGCCAATTGGAAGCCAGGAATAAAAAGCCAGGACTTGTGAGACATTCTCTGCACCTCATGGGTAACCACCCAAGTGCTCATGGGGACTTACAGGGACATCATTTTAGGTGCCAATTCTACCTCGAGTGTTCTGATTGACAGGTCCCTCAGTCATTTAGAGACCTGTCACCCCATCTCTGCTGCCAATTAGGAGTCAAACTAGGAGCCCTCTAAGAGATGGTGTGTGTCAGTTTTTCTTTAGATTCTGCCAGGGTGAGAAGAGGAGAGCAGGCTCCAGACTGCTGGGAGCTCCCCACAAGGGTGGGGGCTCAGACCCCAGCCATGCCACCAGGCCTGGGCTACTTAGCAATGCCCCTTCAGTCATCAGGGGGTGTTTATTTTCTGTATCCAGTTTAAAACTTAAAGTAAATTCAGTCTCTGCAACAGCTAGTCTGGAGGTTGCCAGAAATGTCCTCCAGAGGCTAGCCCTCCCTCCCACGTCGGGGAAAGATGTGGAACAAGAAGCCATCTTCCCATGCTTCATCAGTGAGAGAGCTGAAGAGTCTTCAGGATGACTTTGATTACAGATGAGACCCATGGAGGACCTGAGTGAGTACCCTCGTACTCCCCGATGTAAGGGATAAGCTGTACAAGTAATATTCGGGGCCCCAAGCCCCGCTAACAGATGTGCTCTGTCAATTCTGAAATGTTGAAGTTATCAATCTGGAATAATTTTGTTAGTTCGATAAAAGGCATCACCTACAACATATTTGTTGTTTGTTTTCTCTACATTGTTGACTGGACTAACACGGCTACCACATTTCTTTTTTTCAGTCTGGGCTACTAACCACATCAGAGACTGTCTAGTGAAAGTTAATATGGATGCATCTTGTCTGTAGCCCAAATGGCTAAATCACAGGTGCAACAAGATGCCTGGCTAGTGAATCATATAAATGTGTCGTAAGTTGTCGTAGCTATGGGTTAGAGTCCTGCCTCCGTGGAGCTGTCTGCCAAGCTGTGTTTGCCACTTCATGGGACAGGAGGCCCTAGAGCGTACTGTGTCTGTTATTCTGAAGAGAATATTACTGTTGTCTTACCCAGATGTCGTCACTTGCCATAAGTGTAACATGTCTAGATGTACTGGACAGGACTTTGCCAATGAGTGCTGCTGTTGTTGTGTAAATGTACTGGATGTGACTTCATGTAACTACATATAGGATGCTTGGTAAAAGTGTCGCTTCTGCTTATATTGGATGGATGCCTTTTTTGGTGTATAAATGTGCTGGATGTGGCCATGTTTCAATTGAATGCTGGATGCTTGATAAAAGTATCGCCTACCAAGTAACTCTGGATTGGACTTTCAAATATTGTGCTGAATGTTCAGGATGCTAAATTCAAGTAGCTTGTCCTGGAATGTTCAGAAGTCTGCAAGTGCAGGGCAATCCCTGCCTTTGTTGTAAATAGTAATCTGCAGCTTTGCAAGAATCTGTTTCCAAGTTGCCCCCTTCCTCAAATCTACAGCCGGCCAACTTGACCAGCTGCAACGTCCACCAGGCCTGCAACATCTTGGACTGTGGTATCTGCTTAACCAGTATGGTATGAGATTGCAGGGTTTCTGCTATATCTGGGACTGGTACCAGTGTGGGTTATAATTATAATTATTTATGTGCCATCTGATTTGTCAGCAGCTAGATAGTCAGGGCTCTGGCTATCATAAGTCGTATGGTAAAATGTGATTTATTTCTGCCTATTAGTATGTAGCCGCCCAGCTGAAGGGTTCACCAGCAAAACCTAACCCAACCGTGTACATTTTGTAAATAGAGATCTGCATAACTTCTACTCCTCCCGTTTCCCCTTCCTAACTCCTATACCCCCTAAATAAATCTCTTGTTATTTGTTGCTGAAATATATTAGAGCGAGCCTTTAAATCAAAATGTTGAAATGTGGGGAAATGTTTATTGGGTCATGTCTGGGGAAGGTTAATGGTTACCGTGGGTGGTATAGCAGCTCAGGGGGCTATTCTTATTACCAGCTCGCCCACATAAAGCACCCTGAGTGGAGGCACTGTGCAAAGGTTTAAGAATATGGTTATCAGTTAGAGAACCCAAACCCCTCAGCCTATGTCCAGGGTAATAGGCAGGGTTGTAACACTAAGGACAGCGCCGCCCCGGGGCTATAAACAACTCTGTTGGTCCAATTAAAGGTATCAAATCATCTATTTGAGTGGAGCTTACTCATGTTATAAGTTATGACAATATATTGTAGGCTGCCCACACTCACCTCTATGGCGGTAGGGGGTCAGGCTTTCTGCACATACATCAGACCAGCTCTGTGCCTAGCTGAAATGTCAGAGACAAGAAGCATGTGGACATTGATACACTGACTACATGGAGTGTGGGCAGATGACAGTAAGACATTTATGGCAGAAAACTATCCAGTCACAACATAAAATACAGCACGTAACTTTTATAGGGAAGAATGAAGATATAAAGCATATTAGCTCAGATGAACACTGTATGACTCAGACAAAGTGGTGTGTTAGGCCACAAAACATCATCTGCATAACTCAGTGACAAGGAATATTAAATAAAGGATTACTGAAGAAATCATCTGAATGGTCTGGACCTCTGACTTACATTCTGCTTTTGCTGATCAATTAGTTGGACATAACACCAAGACCAAATACTATCAAAGCTTCATTCAGACACCTGAGCATCTTGAAACTACTCCAGGAAATTGTGCATACAAACAACATCACTGCCATCTTTAAAAGTTCTCCCGTACATCAGACTGCAAAGCTATACAATACATATTTGATGTTTACATACTGTACACAACACCAGTTCCTTTTCTTGCAAATTTATTTTAGTTTGCTCTGAAATAGAGCTCAGAATAAAAACAGGATATTTACAGTTTTAGGTACCTGGAATGAAGGAAAAGTCTGCAGAAGACTCACCATGGCAGAGAAGGGGCCCAACCTGTTTGGCCACTAAAGTATAGCAATATGTCCATCAATTAATATGGCTATGATTATGACTCAGTGCTTACATCCACTGATTAACTTCTCACGTGAATACTGGGAACCAGGGTTTGAGAATGAGCCAGGGTCATTGGGAGGGCTGGTCGTGGGGAGGAAAGCTGAGCGTCCCACAGGACACCACCACCATCCTCCAGGAGGGAGGACGACAGATCCTCACTGCTTTATCACCCGCTAGGCAACCACAGGAGGAGGTGCAGTAGAGACTCTGAAGATGGGGAGGAGGTTGCCAGTGTTGACATGCATGCACAACATGTAAGCCTACGTCATGACATCCTGGGATGCGGCGTATTCAGGGGGTTGGACTACCCATGCCAGCTTTGTACCTTCTAACCTGGGCAGCATCTCTCAAAACCCTGGATGAGGTATCCCTGGAGATGGTCACCAAAAAGGCCCACTGTGGGGAATAAGCTACAGAGTAACATGTTGAAAAGGTAAATCCCAGGAGACAGCGGGGTGACTGAGCTGGGGTGTGGTGGAAGTACTGAATGGGAGCCAGCAGTATAAATGACATTAAAAACACAAGAAAATAATTGAAAATTCTTTACTGAGTAGGGGCCCAATTCACAAAACATTTTGACATGCTTCTAAGGATTGCTTTTTTTTGACAAGAGTTCTAAAATGTACAAATATTTCCTTTTGCACAATACATGTTCTTGGTATCAATTTAAGATGTTGACTGTTAAATGTAAAATGTTAACTACGGAGGCACTATAGCCTAGAGGTTAGTGTACCGAGCTGTGAACCTGGAGAGCCAGCACACCTGGGTCCAAATCCCACAGCAGCAAACTGCATTCCACGTAACCACCAACACAGAAACAGTACTGCACTCCTATATCAGATTAGAATCCAGAGTCTGGCTCTTAGGTTGATAACACTGTGCAAGTCACTTAACCTCTACATCTTCCCAGGACTCACCTGGAAACGGGCTTCAGTTGACTGTGCCATACCTGGTCAAAAAGAAAAAATTTTAAAAAATACTCATAGTTGAATAATAATGCATGACAGGGTGTGGTATATCAAGGGGACCTAGGCGCAGCTGAGTGGGATGGTCCCATAAGATACAACATGTCCTTTCCTTTGGTTGTGAGGGACTTGATATCAGAAAGTTACTTCCCATTTAACTCCAGATGTTGAAGAATAGCTTCTCCACATAAGCACATTCTGGTCTAAGAGGAGGCACTAGGACCCGGTGGGAGTACACTTTTTATGTTAGGGTGCCAATAACAGAGTCAGTATCAGTGCATGTGCAACAGAGCCTGTAACCATTGTCAACACACTTAAGTTCTGTAAGGAATGAGAGTGGAAAGAACAAGCACTGTGCTTGCTGTAGGGATAAAGAAAAGAAAACAGATATACATAAAGAAAGAACTGAATGTAAATAACTAACAACCTAATGGTACGGAAGGGAATAGTTTCCCTGCCCCTGAAGGCGAATCAGGTTGTACATACTGTAAGTAATGTAGATAGGTGGTCCCAAGCCATGGCTCTCACCCATAAAGCCAAGGCAAGGGAGAAAAAAATAAGGCAATGACTCCATATAACTGCCCTCAAAAATGCCATCAGGCAGAGTACCCTGCACCAAAGTGCAGAGCAATAAGTCTAAGAATGCCCAGGGTAATCTTCATGTGCCAAGTACCAGGGTAGACGGTGTGTAAAGTGGCCTCCCTTTACAGATACGAGACATGTAGGTGTTGGAGAGTAAGTGTATGCAATCTAATGAATTCAGTATTCACAATATTAAACAAACTCTAGCCAGAGCCAATACAGCTGTGGTGAGCTTAAAATGCGACAAGAAGTTGGCGCCACCAACGCAACTGCTCACTCGCACATGTGCAGTTACATTAAATGGCATAGTGCCATTCCCAAGATGGCGGCGTTGGCGGAACTGTGCATACACATGACACGCATGTACTGTTCTGCTCTGAAACACAGAACTAGTGGACAAAATAGTGCCGCTGAGCTCTGCAGTGAGCGACTGTGGTGGAGTATTTTAAGCCCCGTTGGAGGTTCAGAAGTATATTTCCAAAATTCCAATGGAAGCGTGCCACGGTCCACTCGTTTTTAGAGTGGACACAAAATGGATGTAGGTTCCACCCGCAGTGGGTAACACCAAAGTGGGAAGAGCACTTGTCAGAAAATAATTGTATTCCCTGGTGCCTGACAGAAGGGAAAAAACTTCCTTAGCACAATGCTTCTCCAGCTGATGTGTCACAGGGAATGAAAGACTATAACTACTCTTCATGCCTCTATCTTCTTATATGAGAAAAAAGGAGACAGACTGACTACGTTGAGATGCTAAACACATTTAGAAGAGCGAAAGACACTATTAGCAGATCCAATGACTGCAGCTCCACTCCCCCCCCCACCCATACAGAGGAACTCTCTCAGGGTGTACTGAAATGTTGAGGCTAGTAGCCTAGAGGACCCAAAGACATTTAAATAGATTGCACAGATACAGATAAAAAAAAAACTGTTACAAACAGCATGTGTACTGCTAGACGCTTAAAAGCCCAGAAGATTGTCTACCACACCACTGCTATCAAATTTAGACTGCTGCAGATAAGAATTTACCCTATTGCAATAAATCGGAACAGACATACTGCTCCGACATTAACAGCAGCAACCGTTTAGTCTAAAGAAGTTTAAAGTCTGTAGACTTCTCCATACTGACAGGGCCACTATCAGATGGCATTAAAGTTGTCGTGTTTGGATGCACCCATAGAAGGCCGTGTTGTATACTGCAACTAACAGGGACAAACCCCCATAGGACAGAGGGGATCTATCCCCACCAGGGAGGGTAGGCAAGGCAAAACGAAGTAACAGGAATTCTAAGAACATACTTTGTTCTGTCTGTTTTCCATTTTTATTATTATAGGCAGAAGCCCAACAGCCCTCACAAGTGGGGAAAATCAAAAAAGGGGAAAAACAGCTGACAGCAAAGCAGCCTCCTCTTGGAGTGAACCTCCAGGTAACCGCCCTGGCTCATTAAAAGGGGAGGATGGTGGGTGGGTGAGTGGTACTTTATGGAGAAGATATTCTCAAAGATTTACTTTTACAATAAGTAACTTCTGCATCTTGCAAGAATCCACAGATTCCCACTCTGGTTAGAATAACAAACTCTCCATATGAGGGATGAGCTTGCTCACCCCTGAGGCTCCAGGTACCTCAGTCCTCAGAGTTGGGAGGCAGCCTGAAGGGGGGGCTCTTGATCAGGGTTGGCCAAGGAATGCTCAGGGCCATACCGAGGAACAGGAACTGGACCAGTTCTTGAAAATTCAGCCTGACCAATAGTTAGGAGTAGTATGCTCTCCCACCCCTAAAACTGGGAAGTTAGCACCTTGCATCAAGCAAGGGGCACTAGCCATGTCAGGTGACAGGATATTCATCTGATACAGACATCAGATCCTGGAGGTCCCTTCACTGGCATCATAAGATGCCCCTGACTGGTGCCTAGTTGCCTCCATTCCCCTTACTGAAATATCCATGGTTTGCCTCACTGAATCGCTGACAGGTATAGCAGATGATAAGCTGTGTACCTGCATCCATATGTGATGCTGGTACGTTGCTAAACAGACCTGATGTGAAGTTATGGACAGAACTGATTTGGCAAAAGTAAAACCTTTCTTACCCACTGCATCAAATCTACTAGAGTCTTTGATGAGAGGATGCTACCCAGTCAGATGCTGAGAACCTCTCTAAATCTACAGAACCATGAGCCTGGGCTGGGCTGAGGGATATCTCCTATCAACCCTGTAGATGCATAATACCAAAGCTGGAGGTCCCTGGGGACAGAATGTATGGAAAAGGAACACCTCAAAATTGCCCTTATTGCTGCCTCCATGGCCTTATGCCGGGGGGGGGGCACACGACTGTGTTGTCACTGTTGGGAACTCCAATGAGTCCCAGAGGCAGGGCAACAAGATTGCAAGTAAAGTATCATGGGGTGTCCTGTGGTTCCATCACCTCCCCCACAAATTGCTGATCCATAATGTACTCAGCCACAGTGGACATATGGTAGGAGAATTCTAAGGGAGAAGCAGCTGGATAACCACTTTAATGAGGAACAGGGGAGGGATCCTGAAATTGGGCCCTGTCTGCCTTCCTGTACCAGGCATCTACTGTCTCCATCCTGAGGTAGTATTGGCCTTGTGACAATGGGCTTGGAGGCCTAATGTTCGTGGCCAGATTATCAAACCAGGCCCAAGGCACTTGAGGTGAAGGACTTCAAGGGGAAGTAGTGACCTGGGATGTCATCACACTTGTGCCTCAGGCTGGACCATGAAATTCTGATGTCCCCCTCACCCAAGTGGAAGAGCAGAAAGAGTTGCCTGTGTCTGAAACTCATACCTCAGAGGAAGCTGCATAACCTTGGTTGATGGGGGAAACTCCAGAGTAGTCGATGAATGTCTCCGATTAAGCAGGCCCCGCTGCGAGGCCTAGTCTCAGTCTGGCACCAACACCTGTGCATGCACTGGCAGGAGATCTAACATCAGAGCCATCCCCACTCCCCAAGTTGACACTGTTAGTGGCATTAACACAGAGGGTAACATTGGCTCTGATGCCAAATTCCGCCCCCCCCCCGACAGCAACATTAACAGTAACCCTGGTGTCGCTTGAGAGGTTGACACTGACACCAATACCAACACTGAAGTGGTGTCAGCACTGGAGCACGCACTGATGTTGGTGTCTTCCCCACAGTCATCGCCGCAATCGGTAACAGCAGCTGAAGCAACATCAATGGTCGATGTCAACATCACCAGAGATGTAGTCAAAATCAGAGGTTTTGGTCCAGACACTGTGATGGCCTGTTGCCAAGGATGAATAGATTCTTTACTGGCCACCAAGAAAGATCTGATGGTCCACCTGACCAACTACTGGAGGCTCTGTCAAAACCCGAGCATGGTGGGTGGGGTGACAGCTCTGTACCTCAGCTGACTCTGAAAAGCAGTGTGGGGACCTGGGGGTGGCCAAGTGACCTACCTTGGGACCTGCTGGTCCAAGGCCCGCCTTTGAAGGTGAGTACAAAACAAATCATTTTCAGGCACTAAGACTTGAGAGTCTGACAGTCAAATAAGAAACAAGCATCACAGGAGTTCATATTATGGTCCTTCCCAAGGCAGGCCAGGTACGAAGAACACTGGTCTGTGGTGGTCATATTTTTACCACAGGAACGCCAACAGAATGGAGCATCCTTTTTCCTGCCTTTCTTTGTAGAAGCAAACATTCTGACAGAAGGAAATATAAAAGAAGTAAGAAGAGAGACAAACTGATGTACGACAAACTCCCACAGTATACTCACGGCAGGAAAAACAAGCAACAGTTATTGGTAAGCGTGCGTCACTTCATGGTACCACCAATGCACCATCACCAATAATCTGTGTTGGCATCCTTGCTAAGAAGATTTGTTCCTGAGTGGCCTCACTGTCTCTGGTACTAGTATCAAAGAGTGGGACTCCATGGAGAAGACTGATTCTTGGAAGATGTAGGACTGTATGCAATTGATTAAGTGTCTTATGCCTGCCCAGTTGGGATATAGATGCTACCTCTGATCTTTATGACACGCTGCTGTAAGTACCCAGAAGGGATATCTAGCCATGCACATGAAGAGCCCAGAAAAGGGCTGTATTTTGCCACAGATGGCATTCTGGATTTCAGCACTGCGGGATCACCACAATGTCATGACTAGGCCATGCAAGGAAACCTAAGGCACAGCATTAGGGTTTGTGCCCCCCCCCAAACAGAGCAATTTCAGGGCCTCCTGCATCTCTCTCACAAATCATTGAAAGAGTAAGTCTTTTTTTTTTTTGAAACTTTCTTTGTCTCCTCTGAAACTCCTGGGCATCCTTCAGAAGTACCCTCTCTCGGATGTGCCTTCTACTCCCGGCCTGAACTCCCGCATTCCCCGGTCCCCCCCCGGACATCAGCTTGTCCAAACCCTGGATCACCTCCGGGCTGGGTTTGCCCTCCTTGGCGGTTCTTTGCGGCTAAGTGTGAGACCTACCTTTGCATGGTCGGCCCTGTGGAGAAACCTGGGTGAGCTGGGCCAGCGGAGGGTGTGGGCACTCCACTGGGGCCTCCGTCATCTCACTGGGCGCCCAGAGATTTTTTCCTGCTGTTTTCCTTCCCCTTGGTCACGGCTTCTCAAGGAAACGCGTCGTGCAACTCTGCCCCTATGTCCGCTGCATCGCCACGCTGGGCGCCCCCAATTTCCACCAGAGGTCGCTCCAGGAGCGGTCCCTTCTCCCCATCAAGAGAGAGCAGTCCACCGGACACTTGATCTCTCCCCCCACCGCCGACCCCCAGCAGCCCGGGCTCGTTCCTGAACCTGGGTTGCCAGCGTGGCGCGATGTGTGGCGTCCAGCACCTCAACCTTCAGTGCCACTGGGCTGGTGAAAGAGTAAGTCTTAAGCAGTGGAGGAGATGTACTGGGAAGATTCACTGTCCTCCAATAACGATGAAGAGGGAGAAATGGCTGGAACCCCAACAGAGGATAGAGCTGAGGGGTTGCCGGGAACAGCGTTAGGTTTGTTCCCTTAACTAAGTGAGCACATGCTCCATTTACTGTCCAATTAGCTGCTGACACAACAGACCCAGAGGTTTGGGGTTCTCAGTCACCAAGTCAAACAAATTACTGGGACACATGAGGCAGAAGCCTGAAAGAGGTGTTGGTGGCCTGTGCATCCATCATACCCAGTCATGGACTTTGTGGCTCGCTTGGGGTCCCAGCTCTCCAGCCCAGCAGCACCAATGCTGGTAGTGGCTAGTGGGTGGATGTCCATGGGGGGAGCCCCTGGTTGGATGATGACCTGTCGGTTCCAAGAGGACCCTGCTGCATGAACCGCTCTGGAACTGCAGCCGACGCCAATGCTGGCAACGGCAGTGGTTGCTCTGATGTCACGAGCATTGACTCCAATGGCACCTAGGGCCATGCTGGCAGCCGCATAGACCTCAACACTGACACTGACACCAAATACGGCGTTGACAGTCAGCATCAATGTTGCCATGACAGAAGTTGGCACCGATGGTACCAACCCCAGCAACACAGTGGTCAGGAGTTTATGGCTACTGGATCGCAGTGTGTGCCCCCTCAGCCCCCCAGTAGGAGCCGAGGGTCTGCCTGATGCCACTACCTGAGGCTCTTGCCAGACCCCAGCTTGGTGGGGGAAGGGAGAGCTCAGCACCTCAACTGACTCAGAAGAGCAGTGGAGGGGACATGGGGAAATGGTCTGGGGACCTACCTGAGGACCTCCTGTGATGACAGATGCTTACTCCTGAAATCATGGATGGGACCTTCCAGCATCCGAGCTCAAAACTCTAACATCTGGTTGTCGAAGCTGCCATAGGCCTCCATTTTATAGCTGGGTCCCAGGAAGGAGGAAAAATAAAGTATGCCGGTTGGTATCTTTCCCGCACCAACAGTGCCAATAAGGGGGCCCAAAAGGTTTCGGCTGTGGGGACTTGGTCTTTTTCTTATTTACCTTTTTGTTCCTCTGTGGCCACCTGCTGGGGCTGTCATCCAGCAGCTGAGAGAGATGGGATTTTTCCAGGCCCCCCCCCCCGAAACAGCAGCAAGCATGGCAAATGCTTGGAGGCGCATGTGCACTCCAGTAAACCAAGTGCTCATTCCACCCTCCATGACATTACATCAGCCCCCAACTCTGTTCTGAAACCTGGCCTCCACCGGGTGTTAGCCAACAGCGAGGAAATGTACCTCCCAAATCCGGAAGATGAGAGCAGCCCAGTGGCCACTTCGATCATCTCCTAGCCCCCCCCTCCCATCGGCCAGAGCTCACCCCTAAACTTGGATCACCGACGTGAGGTGTAGTATCCAGCGCCTCCTCCCTCAGTGCCAACAGGCCAGTGGGACTTGGCCTTTTTACCTTATGTGTTCAATGAAAATGAAGTTAAACTATGAAAAAAAATGAGGAAAAGCAAAAGTCTACTCCAATAGTGCACATTCCACAGTGGGAAAACAGAACTGAGGCAGTTAGGGCATCGAGGGCATTTACTGGCTCTGGCTTGTGTCAAACATGCACTCCACCATCTGCAACCTGACAAAAAAGTTTACTCTTGTGGGGTCCTAGCACCTCCAATCTTAGCATCAAAGAGTGGGACTCTATGTTGAAGACTGATTCTTAAAAGATATACGTGATATACCCCATCCCTGCAGTATATTATTGCTATAATAAAATGGGTTTGTATTGATAAATAAAAGTTAGACAAGAAACTGGAAAGATGTTCTGAACCATAGTTATTGTAATCAGATTCCACTAATCAAATTACAAGATTTTATAATTCTGTTAGTAGTATTACTGCAAAATAACACAGGAGTAATTTATTAAGGGCTATTTCAAGTTTTTCTTTTAAATACTGTTGCTCCTGACTCCATAAAGTTTATACAAGTGCCACAAGCAGCTGAGTCAGATCCTCAATAAAAAACAAGTACAGCACTCGAGTGCTCAGGACTACGTAAGTAGCTCCAATGCAGTTCCATTTTGCCTCTCCTAACAATGATACAATAACTTATTTACATTATCTAGGTACACAGCAAAGTTTATTTACTGGCAAAATGACCAGCATTCAGTACTCCATGCAAGATTGTTTCAGACCAAAGTGAATTTATCAGTAGAACCTTGGTTGCTGGTTGTTTTCTCTTAAACAGCACTTTCATGGCAATAGTCCAGGTGGCTCATCTCCTTGAAATTCATATTTCGGTTTTGCGGACAAGTCACATTCTTTCTGTACTGCTGCTAGAGAAGTCTGTCTGTAGTGGAGTTATATTGTGGTCGAAAGCTGAACATTCAGAGTTCCCAATGCTAGCAAGTTTGAGTTGCTGTGCTGCATGTGAAAGTTGAAACGCTGCATCAGGGTGAGCAGTATCTGGCAGAAGAGTGCATTCTCGGTCAAGCATATCTGCTACTCCTTTTAAAAGCTCCAAGAATCCAAATGCTAGGGCTGCCTTTCGCAATCGGTTAAGTTCCTGAAACAAATGCAAAAAGAAATTGAGATTCTATGTCCCTTTTACAGGTTTTACATCACTGATACACACTGAACACACTTCAGTCCACTTACAAAAGAGCTATAATGTATAACTCATAAGCAGGGCTCAGGTTCTGAGAAAAAAAAAATAAGTGGAAACTATTTGCCATTCACCCTAGGTGGAACTGGAAACTAAGCATGCCTGAGTAAGAAGGGAAAATAATTTTGTTGTACCTAGCGTCCTCCATACTAATGGCATCTCAAAGTTCTTTACAAGACAGTGGAGGGAGGGGAGAGAATTATGTTGTCTTCTTTGGTGCACATGGAGATTCAAGTTTCAAGAAGTGCAGAGATGGACGACAGAAATAAAGGAGGTTAAGTGACTTTCTCATGGTTACACAGTAAGTGGCGGTTGTGGAATTCTAATCTCGGTCTGCAGGTTGACAGCTCAACCTTCCTACCGTAATGCCAAATTGAATCATATTTCATCTGTTTTCTCTCTGCAATTTTGTCTGCCCCTCTGTCTTGGAATTGTAATCTCTTTGTCTCTACTTGTGACAGGGTCGAATAAGAAAGACCCTGTCCCATTTTTATACAGAAAGAGTTAAACGCAAGGATCTGTTCTATCCTCTCCTTTTCTGTCTGCCCATCACTTGCTGTTTCCATCTTTTCTTCCTCCTTGCCTATCTGTGGTTATAAAAGTGTATGTGAAACTGGGACCCCTTTGTTTGCCAATGGATATAGTTATATGGTGGAAATGATTGCAAAAAGCTATTTGGAACTCAAGGGGTTAACCTTAAGATGCAGTTTGACCTCTACAAACTCTTTTCCAGAGTTGTCAACAGAGATTAGTTCTGGGACACCATGTTGTATTTTGTTGCACCTGTAAAGAAACTAAGTTCTGACACATTTTGTGAGAAACATGATATCTCGTGAACGAGCTCAGGATGAAGTTAATTGTCAGACAAAGACTTATTATAAAAAGTGAGCCATCTTTTGTTGAAAGGAGAAAGATTTGAAATTGAAAAGAAACCCTCAGATGAAGGACTTTGATGTCTCTGTTTGTACTGCCTTTGTAAATAGCTATCCTGAACAATTTTATTATTCTTTTTGTTTTACTGTTATTGATAATAAAATGCTACTTGTGAATTTTGCAACTGCTCCTGGTCTTCCTATGCTTCCTGACCTTTGCCTTGACGACAGATGTTTTTAGAAGTGGGATTTATGCCATACATACTCTAAGCCATGAATGAGTTTTATGTGTGGGTACTAGACCTGGTGCCAAGGAAGCATAACAGAAAGGTATGGACTCCGCAGCAGCAAGCCCAGGAGTGATTACCAGAAGAATGGCAGCCAAATTACAAGCAGAAACAAAAGTCCAACCTGAGACAGTACAGTCGGATCCAGTGATGGAAGAAGAACATGCAGGGACAAAACATGAAAGCCTGTCTGCTTTCTTCAAATAGTGGGCTATACAACAGAAAGAAATGGAGAAACAAAGAAGAGACGAGATGCAGCAGACAGAAAAAGAGATTCAATGTTTAGAGGCACAGAGAAAAGAAGAGAAGTAGCAACAGGAGCAGCAGAGAAAAGAAGAGATGCAGCAACTCGAGAAACAGAGAAAAAAAGAGATGCAGCGATGGCTGGATGCCTTGCAAGCTATCAAAGCTGGAAGATCTGGCATAGGTCCAGCAGGGGAATCAAAACACAAACAACTTAAAAGACATTAAACTTAAAAAGCTGTGTCCCTTGGATGACATCGAAGCATATCTGACAACTTCTGAAAGGGTTACCACAGTCTGCCAGTGGCCAAAGCAGCAGTGGGCAATCAGCTTACCTGTCAGGTAAACGCCACTGCATGGTCAGAAAAGTATGACCTCGTGAAAAGAGAAATCCTGAAAAGATAGGACATCTCAGGATAGACCTACAGGCAAAGATTCTGGTCCCTGATGTACCACTCAGTTAACAATCCTCGAGAAGCTTTCACCTGACTCAGAGAACTTCTTAGTAAATGACTCCAACCAGAGGGCAAAACAGTTCCACAGATCATCGACATATTTGCAATGGAGCAATTCATCAACATTTTTCTCACAGACTTGCAGCTTTCGGTAAAATAGCTCTGAACAGATAGTGGGGAAAAGGTGAAAGGCTGTTTTTTTGGCCAAGGACTATTAGATGGCCAGACAGACAACGCAGCAGCGAAGGACTGGTAAGACCCTCTTTTTCCCCAATTTAACTCCAGGTCAAACAAAAACTCTGGTGGGGTAACAAATCTGCACCCAAAGACTTTATCTGCTATAACAGTAACAAGCCAGGTCATATTGCAAGAAAGTGCCATAAAAATGAGGGTAATACTGGAGCAGATTTGACCTTAGCAATTTAGGAAAAGTATTTACTTATTTAAACTTTTGTTCACCAGGTAAGTACAGTAAGCCAAGGTCCTTTTTCAAGTATGATCCGGGGCCATATTTACAACAGCTAAGATGTTAATAAGAATACTCAAGTACTTACATGCAATATGCAGGCTAGGCTTAAAAGATGGTAAGGTGGGAGATAAGACTGTGAAAGGACTTATTGATCTGGGAAGCAGACAGACCCTTGTACATGTTGAAGTGCTGGGAAAACACTTTGCAAAAGGACCAGGTAGGTACTGGTGTCATCTGCATCCATGGGGGTCACTCGATACTATATCCTACCACCCAAGTAACTTTGAATATTAATGGGGTGTAACACCAAATGAAAGTGGAGGTAGTACCTAATTTAGCTGTGATTACTGGATATGACTTTCCAGGATCTGCTGAGCTAATCACAGAGGGAACAGAACCTGCAGTTTCAGCAGCTGTGATGACAAGAGCACAGGCCAAGAAAAAGTCAGATGGTGGGGACTCTTTTTTGGTGATTTTGACTTGGACTTGATTGAGACCGGCTCCAAGATCTGGAAGTCCAGGAAAGCAAGGAGACGCCTAAAGAAACAGTGGCAACAAAAAAATGATGGACATAAGGGGTTAATGTATGAAAATGCTGAAACTAAACTGATAACCGACTGATTTTGTTTCTGAGCAGCAAACAATGTTTCTCTCCAAGGTTATTTTAAGAAGCTGGGGGTGAGCCAATGCTTAAAAAATGTAATGGGTTACTGTACAGAGTTTGGGTTAAACCTGACACAAAAACAGACAGAACAATTGGTTCTACCACAAAAAGTATAGAACTGAGTTGTTATAGATAGCACATGATAGTCCTATGGCTGGTCATTCAGGGAGGGATTGCATCCTTGCCAGATTGCTGTACAAATTTTACTGGCCTAGAATTCATGAAGATGTTGTTACCTATTGCAGATCTTATGCCGAGTGCCAGAAAGTAGCCCCAAGTGACTAAAAAAAGACATGGTGCTCCTGATACCCCTACCCTTGATTGATGTGCTTTTTGACAGAACTGCAATGGATGTGGCTGGCCCCTTAGACGAAAGTAAAAAGGGTAATAGATTCATTCTGGTTGTATGTGACTATGCTACTCAATACCCAGAGGCAGTTCCAATGCGTACTGTCACAGACCCAAAAGTGGCAGCAGAGCTTGCCAAAATGCTCAGTAGGGTGGGCATACCTAAAGAGATAATTACTGATCAGGGTAGTAATTTTGGTGCTACATTACTGAAGGAGCTATTCCGACTACTATGCATCACTTCCATACGAAACTCCCCTTATTGCCCTCAGAAAGATGGTCTTGTTGAGTGTTTTATTTAAACCCTAAAACGCATGTTGAAAAGGTTTCTAAAAGGGGATGGGAAAGATTGGAACCAATACTTACCTTACCTGCTTTTTTCTTACAGAGAAGTCCCATAAGCCTCAACAGGTTTTTCACCAATTGAGAGCTGTATGGTAGACAACCTAGAGGACCACTAGATGTAATATTTATTTAGCTTTTGTTGACCGGGTAAGTACACTAGACAAGTATTATGCCTATTTTCAGGAACGACCCGGGAGAATACAACATAGGGATACAGAAATTGTACAGAGAAAAATGCAAGTACAACATGACAGTATAACAACATATAGGAGTAGTAAGTCATAATACAACTTATAACTTTATAGTTAAGACACCACCAGGGTGAGTAGGTCGCAGACAAATTATAACAAGTCATAAACACATTAGAGACATATAAATTAAGGCATGACCAGAGTATGTAGATGTAGACAATTATGCCCACAGTCGAGTACCCAGGTTAAGTGACAGAATCATGGGAACAGCAAGAAATTTCAGGCAGCACTTGTAAGAGGCAGCTTGGGTCAGGTTGACAACAGTTGATATTACTCTAGGGAGGCTTGGGGCAGTCATAAGCTGAGGCTAGTTTCAAGAAGCCCCACAGGGATTTGCGAAAACTCTGATGGGAGAGGGCCGAAAGAAACATGGGAAGATAACCCCCGTCAGAAACAATTTATTGCATCTTATATGTGTGCTCTGAGAAAGAAACTGGAATAATATGTTGAATATTGCCCATAGTAATCAGGAATAGGCCCAAAACCAACAGAAAGTGTATTATGACCATGGAGTAAAAAAGTTTTTGAGCCAGGTGAAAAGGTCTTGCTACTGTTACTCACTACAGACAATAAACTGTTAATGAAGTGGTAAGGGCCTTATAAAGTGCGTAGATGTACTGACACAGTTAACTATGAGATTGAGACCCCTGATAGGAAAAACCCTACCAAGATATACCATGCTAACCTCCTGAAAAAAAGGGATTAAAAAAACACACCAAAAGCTGCTTTGTTAGTTTTACCAGAAACTTCTACACAAGATATTGCTATAGCTAATAATAGACTGGAACAAACTATAACTGCTGATACTGTAAAGGTGAATGTTTCCTTAACTCCCGAATAAACCGCAGAAATTTGTAACTTACTAAAGTCACTGAACAGTATTTTTTCGCAGTGCCAGACCGAGCAGAAGGGGTCGAGCATGTAATAGTCACAGGGATTGTATGCCCTATCAGACAAAAGACATACAGATTACCAGAGCAGTTAAGGTTAAGGAAATACAAAAAAAATTAAAGCGCTGTGTATTACTGAAGCATCAAGAAGTGCTTGATCATCACCAATGGTGATTGTAAATAAAAAAGAAGGGGTATAAGAATCTGTCTTGATTTTAGGAAACTTACGTGTTCGAATTTGACAGTTATCCTATGCCCAGGATAGATGATCTGGTGGATAGATTGGGGACTGCCAAGTACATTAGTACCCGCGATCTCACCAAGGGTTACTAGCAAATCCCCCTAGCTAAAGAATCCAGAGACAAAACTGCATTTCCCACTCCAAATGGATTCTATCAGTTTACCACTATGCTGTTTGGTTTACATGGTGTACCTGCAACATTCTAGCGGTACATGGAAGTAATTTTAGCTACTCGCACTGGTTATTATGCTGCTTACCTGGATGATGATGTGACGTACAGTCCAGACTGGAAAAGCCACCTGGAACACCTATGAGTAGTTATTCAATCTATCAAAAAGGCAGGTCTGACCATTAATCCTACCAAATGTGCACTGGGCATGCAGAAAACCAGATATTTGGGCTATATTTTGAGAAATGGAGAAGTAAAGCAAGAGATTTCTAAGACAGAAACTGTTGCTAACAGTCCTGTCCCTAAAACAAAGAAACATGTCAGGTCAGTTTTAGAGCTGGCTGGTTACTATCGGAGATTCATTCCCAACTTTGCCCAATTAGCTATCCCCTTTGCTGAATGCACAAAGAAATGGTGCCCAAATAATGTGAAATGGACCCCAGATTGTGATGAAGCTTTTCGAGCCATTAAGGCTGCATTATGTTCAGCCCCTGTTTTAAGAAGCTCAGACTCTGAGAAACCATTTTTGTTACAGAGAGATGCATCAGAGGTAGGCCTAGGTGCAGTCTGAAGTCAGAATACAGATGGGAATGAACATCCCATTCCATACATCAGTAGGAAGTTGTACGACAGAGAGAGAAAAGACAGGTTACTCACCTGTAACAGTAGTTCTAGGAGTAGTATATGGTATACATCCACACTTCTGGCAGTGTTCTTTTCCCCTTTAATGCTTGCTGGAATGTCTTCAAGCTGGCTCCTCCCATCCACCCAGGTTGTAACTCCCTTGGCACCGCCCCATAACGTCAGATCTTGCCCACTGGAAGCCAGACCAGTGTGCCACTTGCCAGGGGAGGCTGGGTGGGTCAGTGTGGATGTACACCATATACCACTCGTAGAACTACTGTTACAGGTGAGTAACCTGTTTTTCTAAAGATGTAGATATGGTGTACTTATCCACACTTCTGGCAGACTCCTAGCAGTTCTCCGGGAGAAGGTGCACACCCCCTACTTAGGGAATGACTGGAGAACTGAGGCCCCAAAACCAGCATCCCAGCCTGACTCAAGGTTGATGTGGTAGTGGGAAATGAAGGTGTGTGCTGACTTCCAGGTAGCAGCCCTGCAGATTTCCTGGACAGGGACATCCCTGGAAGCAGCCACCGAGACAGTGATATGGCGGGTGGAATAAGCCCTAAGACCTACGAGAGACTCCCTACCCGCCACCCTATAGCAGAGGTCGATGCAGGATACCATGCACCTGCCAATCCACTTAGCTGCTGGTCTGCCAGGTGTGGCTTCAGCATAGGTGACAAACAGCTGGCAAAACTCTCCCTGAATTCCAGCCGTGCGCTCCTTATAACAGGCTAGTGCTCACCGCAGGTCCAAGGTATGGATCCTGTGCTCAGCCTCCGAGGTGTAGCTGGTGATTTACACTGGTAGATTAATCACCTGATAAAGGTGAAATCCAACACAACCTTCGGGAGGAACTTTGGGTTAGGGGGAAGGATAACTTTGTCCCTGTGGAAGACCAGGTAAGGAGACTCTACCGAGAGCACCTGGAGCTCACTAATCCTTCCGGCTGATGTGATAGCCACCAGGAAGGCAGTCTTCCACGACAGGTGAGACATTTCACACCTGTGCATTGGTTTGAATGGCTTTCCCATAACTTTGCCAACACCAGCAACAAGTCCAAAGTTGGTAGTGGTTCACGCACTGGAGGGGAAATAGGGTCAAGGCCTTTAAAAAAGCACCAGACCACCTTCTCCTGCACCACCCACTGCTGACTGGCCTGTGCCCCCTGGTAGGCAGAGATGGCTGCCGGGTGCACCTTAAGAGTCGTCCACCAAAGGCCCGACTGGGAGAGGGACAAAAGGTAGTTGAGAATACTGCCACCGGATGAATGAAGGTCAAGCCCTTGTTCCTGGCACCAAATGGAGAACCTCTTCCATTTGAAGGTGTAGCATTTCTGGGTCGACTTTCGAGATGTCTTGCCCACAGTGAGGACATCTTCAGAGAGACCCAAAGCCTGGAACTCTAACTGCTCAGGAACCAGGCTGTCAGGTGCAGGGATTAAAGGTCTGGATGGAGAACCTTCCCCTGATTGATGGAGGGCAGGTCTGGGCGGAGAGGAAGACACCTCGGGAGCTTGCTAGTACCAGGATTGGCATGGCCAGACCAGAGCTACCAGGATCACCCATGCTTTGTCCCTCCTCACTTTGAGCAACACCTTGTGGATCAAGGGAAACAGAGGGAAGGCACAGAGGAGGCCCAGGGCCTCGAGAAAGCATCCCCTGCAGTGTTCCTTGCTGAGGGGGTGAGGCACAGAACAGCCTCAGCTTTGCATTCTCTCTGGGGGTAAGCAGGTCCACCCGAAGGGTGCCCCACTGGGAAGAGGTTGTGTACAACCTTTGGGTGGCGAGACCACTCGTGAGATGCCTCACCCACAGGGCTGACAGCATCTGCCAGCTGGCTGGAGACACCTGCCACATGGATGGTCAGGAGATCGGCCTCCAAGCTGCACATAAGGGTCCAGACACAGACAGCTTCCCTGCACAGAGGGAAGGAGTGCTTCCCGCCCTGTTTGTTGAGGTAGTACATGGTCGTCGTGTTATCCTTCTGGACCTGAACCATCTGACTCAGAATGTATGGAGCAAAAGCAGTCAGCGCCAGAAGAACTACCCAGAGCCCCAGCAGGTTGATGTGGCACTGGGACTCCTCGGGGGTCCAGAGCCCATGGACTCTGTGTTCCCCCAGGTGGGCATCTCAGTCCATGAGAGGGGCATCAGTCATCAGGATGACTGTCAGCTCTGGGCGGACAAATGGGATACCTTCCTGCAGATGTTCCGGGGCTAACCATCACTGGAGGGCATCCTACATTGGCTGGGTCACAGTGACAGGCTGGTCAACGTGGAACTTGCGCTGAGACCACTGGTGAGCTAGCTCCCATTGCAGTGAGTGCATTCAGCAGAGGGCCCAATGGACCACAGTGATGCAGGCCACCATGTATCCCAGGAGTCACAAGAAGTCCTGAGCAGGGTGCAATTGCCCAACCCGAAATGATCAGGCAAATGAGGAGAGAGCCTCCGACCTGTCCGCTGGGAGCCAAGCCCTGGCTCTGCAAGAGTCAAGCTCTGCCCCAACTAAATTGATCACCTGCAAGGGCATGAGTTCCGACTTGTCCTCATTAACCAGAAGGCTAAGGGAGACCCAGGTCTGGAGGGCCAGGTCCCTGGACCGCTCCACCTCCTGCCTGGAGGGACCCGCAATCAGCCAGTCATCCAGAAAGGGGTAAAATGAAAATTACGTACCTACTGTAATTCTTGATCTTCTTGGATGAGTCTCCACCACTCATTCACACTAATGGGATCTGCGCCGGAGGCACTAGGACCCAGCGGGAGCAAACTTTTTGCTGGAGAGCCGGCGCCAGAGATGGAGCCGCGAGGAGCGGCACCGCGAGCCTCAGCTCGTGCGGTAATGACTGTCTCAGCGTCGACCCTCCAACCGCCTCAGTACCTTTTTCCGAGGAGGTGCAGCGTAACTAACCTAGAAGGATAGCCTAACCAAAAACCGGACATAAGATATTCAGGATGACCCGTATAAGAAGGGTCAACAAATTCATAGCCTAAGGATTTGAGGGAGTGAAGACCAACAACAGAGGTGAGCTCGGGGGATGGAGGGTGGGCGTGTGAATGAGTGGTGGAGACTCGTCCAAGAAGATCAAGAATTACGGTAGGTACGTAATTTTCATATCTTCCCGGACATGTCTCCACCACTCATTCACACTAATGGGAGAGTACCAAGCTAATAATCCCCCCGAGAGGGCGGCAGGAGAGACCAAGAGCTCACAGATTTTTAGGACAGAATTCCATTAAGGATGGTTCTGCCAAAGGAAGAATGTCGTCTGGCATGGACATCCAGTGCATAGTGTTTAACGATAGTATGCACTGAGCTCCAGGTAGCCGCGTTGCAAATATCTGCAATGGGCACGTTGCGGATTTCTGCCAGGGATGCCGTGACCACTCTAGTAGAGTGAGCGTAAACTCTGCCCTCCAACTTAACCTGCACCATGGAATAGCAGTGGCGAAGGCATGCCACTAGCCATGCTGAGATACAACTGATAGCGACAGGTTGACCCAGCCGGGTCTCGCTGAAGGAAACAAACAGCTGTTGAGCTTTGCGAAAGTCTTTTGTTCTATCTAGATAGAAATGCAAAGCTGGGCCGGCCCGGTGGCGCAGAGGGCTGAGGTGCTGGAAGCCTCACCTCGCGCTTCGCGGCGACCAGGTTCGAGACGGACTCGGGCTGCGGGGTCCCGAGGAGAGAGGAAGGATCGAGCGCCCCAGCGGATGCTCTCTCCCTCAGGGGTGGGAACCATGAGCGCCGCGCTCTGCATCCTCGCAGCGGTGGAAGCACCGGCAGCTGAGGATGGAGGCGGCTCCGCTAACGGAGTCGGGAGGGGGGACGCCGCTGACGCATGAGGGTGTTGGACGCTGCCAGCATCGCCACCTCGGGACGATGTCCCGAAGCGACCGACGCCCTAGGGGCGGGACGTGAGGGAGAGAAAACGGAAACCCCCTGGCAGCCCTAGATGAAGGTCGCCTAAGTCCCCAGACCACCTGCGGACAGACCCCAATATGCGAGGAGGAGGAGGACAAGCACTCTAGGGGCAGATCCCCAAGGTAGGTTGAGGAGGACATGAGCGGACGGAAGGAGGGGGCTCCAGGGGTAGTAAGGAGGAGATAAAGAAAGAAAGTAAAAAAAAAAAGAAATGCAAAGCTCTCTTAACGTCCAAGGAATGAAGAGATCGTTCTTCATTTTGGAAGTCTGCAAAGTAAGAGGGAAGGACCAAAGGTTGGTTTAGATGGAATTCCGAAACAACCTTAGGAAGAAATTTAGGATGGGCTCTAAGGACTACCCTGTCTTTATGGAACACAGTATACGGAGGGTCTGTGACCAAGGCATGTATCTCAGAGACCCTGCGGGCTGAGGTAATGGCTACCAGGAAGGCCGTTTTCCAGGTGAGAAATTTTAGCTCACAGGTAGCTAGAGGTTCGAAAGGTTTCCGAGTGAACATGTCCAGCACAAGATTAATGTCCCAGGCTGCGATGGACGTCTTGTAGGAGGTCTGGTATGCAGAATTCCCTTAAGAAACCTCTTAACCACAGGTAACTGAGCCAGTGACAAGGAAAGTACCGGCTCATGATAAGCTGAAATGGCACAAAGGTGAACTTTGACTGTGGAGTACTGCAGACCTGAATTTGAGAGGTCTAAGAGGTACTCTAAAATTTTATCTGGTGGGCAGGAAAAGGGATTTAAAGAGGATTTTGCACACCAGAGCAAAAAACGCTTCCATTTGGCTGTGTAAGTTTTCCTAGTGGCTGGCTTGCGAGCAGCCAGAAGAATATCTGAAACCCTGCGACAGACATTGAACCTGTTCACTTCTACCTCTTCAGGAGCCAAGCGTGAAGGTGAAGCGACCTCAGGTTGGGATGAACAACAGGCCCCTGAGTCAAGAGGTTCGTCTGAAGGGGGAGTGGTTTCGGCGGAGCTGCCGACATGTTGTTGAGTAGTGGAAGCCACATCTGTCGAGGCCAGAAGGGAGCAATGAGGATCATTTTGTCCCCCTGGGATTCGAACTTGAGAAGTACCCTCTGAATTAGAGGAAGAGGTGGAAAGGCGTATAGCAAGCATTTTGTCCACTGCAGCCTGAACGCATCCTGACAGAAAATGCCAGGCCCTGGATTTCTGGAGCAGAAGAGAGGCAGTTTTGTGTTGAGTGGGGATGCAAAAAGGTCCAGGTCTGGAGTTCCCCACTCTTCAAATAGTGACTGAACTATGGTTGAGTCGAGAGACCATTCGTGAGGATCTGTCTCTGTTCTGCTGAGACGGTCTGCCAGTTCATTCTGTACTCTCGGCAGGTAGACCGCTTGAATTAGAGCCTTGTGCTCCAAGCACCATTCCCACACTCTCATCGCTTCCCTGCATAAGGGGTAAGAGTGAGCACCGCCCTGCTTGTTGATGTAATACATCACTGCTTTGTTGTCCGTTTGGAGGAGAATGTTCTTGTGACTGAGAATGTCCTTCAACGCCCGGACCGTATAAAGGACGGCTCTCATTTCTAAGACATTTATGTGAAGCTGGGACTCGACCTGAGTCCACGTACCTTGAGTGTGGAGAGTCTGACAGTGAGCTCCCCACCCCATCAGGGACGCATCTGTGGTAATGGAAATCTGATGATCCAGAGAAGCAAAGGGATACCCTTCTAGGAGATTGTTCTCTTGCGACCACCAGGTGAGCGACCTCTTTAGAGGTTCTGTCACCTTGATGGGATATGACTGCGGGTGAGTGGTTGGGCACCGAGTACTGAGCATCCACTGAGAAGTTCTCATGTGAAGGCGTGCTAGGGGTACAGTGAACACCGAGGATGCCATGAGACCTAGCATCCGTTGCATCGAGAGAGCTGGAACAGAGTTGTTCTCCCCGATGTGATGGGCCATCTGAAGCATATCGCTCCTGTCCTCTGGAAGAAAAGCCTTCGCACAGGAGGTGTCCAGAAGAGTTCCTATAAAAAGGAGCCTCTGGGAGGGCTGCAACTGCGATTTTTTGAGGTTTAGCAGGACTCCCATGGACGTGAGAAAGCGTGAAGCCATGTCTACGGCGTCCAGGATTCCCTGCCTGGAAGGACTTGCCAGAAGCCAATCGTCCAGATAAGGGAACACCTGTATTCCGATCTTTCTGAGATGCGCTGCGAGAACTACACAACACTTTGTAAAAACTTGCAGCGCCGAGGATAGCCCAAAGGGCAGGACTCTGAATTGATAATGCTGTCCCAGAGCCACAAACCTCAGGAATTTGTGATGCTTTGAGTGAATAGAAATGTGCTGGTAAGCATCCTGCATGTCTAGGGAGGCTAGCCAGTCATGTTGATGAAGCAAAGGTAACAAGGTTCCTAGAGAAATCATTTTGAATTTCTCCTTGGGCAGAAATTTGTTTCGTTTTCTGAGGTCCAAAATGGGGTGCATGCCCCCAGTTTTCTTTGGAACCAGAAAGTAATGGGAGTAGAACCCTGTGTTCCGTTGATGCAGCGGCACTACTCTACTACTACCCTGTTGTTCAGAAGGCCCTGAATCTCGGCGGTGAGAAGGTCTGACTGAAGGGTTGACAGCCTGGGTTGTCGTTTGGGGGGACGATCCGGAGGGGTCTCCACAAGATTGAGTGAATACCCCTCGCGGATTATCCGGAGGACCCATTTGTCTGAGGTTATGGACTTCCATTGATTGTAGAAGTGCATCAGACGACCTCCTTCTGCTGAGGAAGAGTCCACCTCAGGCAGTTGAGATGGGACTTGGGCCAACAACTCATAAGGTGGCGCTGGGCGCTTTGGGCCCTTGCGCCTTCTGTTGCGTTTTCTTTTGAGGCTGGGGAGTTTGATTTTTATGAAAACTTCCTCTGCCTCGAAAGGACTGACGGTTATGAAACTGGCGTTTATTACTCCCTCGAGAGGGGACAGGAGGAGGTCGAGCCAACTTAATGGCTGACCTAGTCTTTTGTGTAGCTTCTAGAGCTTGTTCTACTTGAGGGCCGAATAGATAGACACCATCAAAAGGCAACGCCATTACCTGCTGCTGTGCGTCATTCGTGAAGCCTGAAGTGCACAGCCAGGAATGATGGCGGGTACAAATATCAGCTGCCGCCACTCAGGAAGCAGTGTCGAAAGCATCCATAGCTGCTTTAACCTGCTGGTTGTTAGATTTAATACCCCTGGTAATGGTTTGAAGAAGTTCTGGCTTTGTATCCGATTCCGGCAGAGCTTCAACCATCTGTTTGAGAGAGTGCCAAAGGATATACTCATATTGAGAGAAATAGCCTTGGTAGCTGGCGATACACATACCCAGGGTGGAAGCAGCAAAGACTCTCTTACCTAAAGTGTCTATCTTACGAGATTCCTTGTTAATAGGTCGAGCTGTAGTAGTTTGGGGAAGGACGACCTTATCATTCTCTGCCAATACTACAATAGGATCCGCAAAGGCTTGAGATGCCAAAATGGGTCGATCCTTGGGGGCTGAGTATTTCCTATCTATGGATTTAGCCACCGAAGGGATGAGAGCAGGATTGCTCCATACCATTTGAGACAGTGTCTCAAAGGAGGGCTGAACCGGAGGAGTCAAATCCGTAGGGATCTCCGGAACATGGAGGTATTGGAGTCTTAGCAATTTCCCAGGGTCGATGTCTGTAGTTTGGAGAGAAAGAGTGGAAATCAAGTTTTTTCAGCAGAGACTTAAAGGACAGGTCCTCGACCACAGGCTCTACAGCAGGAATAGATCCTGTTTCATTAACTTCATCACCCAGTCTAAGGTCTGGGTCAGGCTCAATGTCATCTCCTGATAGTCCAGGAGGGACTGTATGGACAGGAAAGGAGTGAAAATCAGAGGAAAACGATGAAGGAAAAGAGTTAAAGGAGGAGTCCTGAAAAGTGGAAGACGGCCTAAGAACCCCCGGTGCCATGGAGGTGCACGGCGCCAAAGAAGCGCACGGCACCGAGAACGACGCCGAGGAGCTGCACGGTGCTGAGAAGTCACACGGCGCTGAAGATGGCGCCAAGAGGCTGGACGGCGCCAACAGACGCACCGGCACCGAAGATGGTGCCGAGAGGGCCATCGACGCCTATGGCGCCGAAAACACCCCAAGATTCCGTAAAACAGGATTTGAGGGGAAGGAAGGAAGAAGAGCAGGAGATAAAGGCATCGGTGTGGACCCCTGCACCGCAGCTATGTGGGGGGGGGACACCTAAGTGCGGAGTCGACAGCACCGAAGACGGTGCCGCGCGACCAAGGAGGCTCAACCGCCCTACCTGGTCTCCCAAGAAGCCCAAAGGCCCCTGAGTGACCGAGCCAGGCAGCTGAACCAACCTCCGAGCCCACTGCTCCATAAGAGTGGCCCACTGATGAAACTGCTCATCTGAAGACCTACCAGAGGGCGGGGTAGGGCTCCAATGTCGAAGACGCTGGCTACAGAAACAGAAGCAGGCTCCGAAGGAGAGACCGCAACCAACCCCAATAACCGACCGTCTATGCCAGACATATCAGAGGGCGACCTCGAGTGATGCCTTCTCTTTTTTGACCTGTGGGCCGAAGAAGAGCTCGAGGCCGAACGGTGCCGAGAATGCGACCGTTTATTTTTATGCTTCCGAGGGGACCGCCCGTCCCCTCAGGCATTGGACTGACCGTTGTCAGACCCCCTTCCGGAGAAGGCGGCGGACCGGACCCAGCCCGACTGACTGAACAGCTTTCATATGAAGTCTCCCTACCGTCACCTGACCTGCTCATGGTCGACTCCGTCAAAGTAGGCTGAGACTTCTTTATAAATAAGAATAAACTTAAGCAATACTTATTCGAGATATTACTACAAAATAACAAAACTGAAAACTATGCTGCTAGTTTGAAGTTTGACTCCCGGCGGGCAAGCGTCGTCGTCACTGAAGCGCACTCGACGGCGGGAAAAAAGGAACTGAGGCGGCTGGAGGGTCGACGCCGAGATAGTCATTACCGCATGAGCTCAGGCTGGCGGTGCCGCTCCTCGCGGCTCCATCTCTGGCGCCGGCCCTCCAGCAAAAAGTTTGCTCCCGCTGGGTCCTAGTGCCTCCGGCGCAGATCCCATTAGTGTGAATGAGTGGTGGAGACTTATGTCCAGGAAGATCAAGGATTCCTCAGCACCTCAGGTATGCTGCCACCACTATGATGCACTTGGTGAAGACCCTGGGGCTGAGGACAGGCCGAATGGCATGGCCTGGAACTCACAGAGGATCTCAGCCCAGAACCGGAGGAACCAGCGGTGGGACAGATAGATTGGGATGTGAAAAAAATGCATCCTGAAGATGCAGGTAATAAAACCACATGTTCTGCTGGAGAGATGGCATGATCTGAGACAAAGTGACCATCCTGAAGGTGTGTGGCCTGATGAACTTGTTCAGGTCAGGCAGATCTAAGATGGGGCACCAGCTCCCCTTCCATTTTGGCACCAGGATGTACCTGGAGACAAACCCTGGGTGTTCCAAGGGGTCCGAGACAGCAGCCACGACCTCCTTGCAGAGGAGCTGGGCGATGTCATCCTGAAGGGCTGACAGGACGTCGATGGATACAATGCCCTCCAGTGGGGTGCGGGCTCTGCAGGGCGGGTATGCCTCGAACTCTAGAGGCAGACCCTGAACGACCACCTCGAGGACCCACCTGTCTGTGGTTACAGCGGACCAGGTGGAAATGAAGTGGCAGAGCTGGCCCCCCATAGGAGGACCCAGGGGAGGTGTGAGGGGCATGAGGGAGGCACCCATCATCCTGTCACTGGGCAAGCTTGGATGTGGAGGAGGGCCCAGCTGAAGAGCCAGCAAGGCCTTGTCCTTCAGGCTTGAGGACAACCACGGCCACAGACTTCAGTTGAGGTCACCAGGCCTGAGCCTGCTGTCTTCTTTTGTCACAGTAGCAGAGAGAGGCCGATGTGCTTCTTCTTAGGTTACTTAGAGCCCTTGGTATCCCTCTGGGTGGATGTTACCAAGTCCAAGGTGGCACTGGACTTCATGATGCGGGTGAGGTGCCCCATGACCCCGGGTCCAAACAAGTCGGTACCCAGGAAGAGGACATCTACCAGCTTGTGCTGGGCATCTGCTGTGACGTTCCTGATCCACAGCCAAGCCCTGAAGTGTATGATCACTGCAGCCACCACAGACCGGGCGCATGAGTTGCTGATGTCCATGGCCATCTGGAGCGGTTTGGCTACAGCTCAGCCCTAGTCCTGGACTTGCTTGACCGTGATCTGGAGGTCTGCTAGGAGATGAGGGAGAACCCCATCAAGCATGCCCAGAAGGGCATGAGAAAAGTGGGCCATCAAAAGGGCCGAACCCCCCTAGCAAAGGCCGAGAGAGGAGGCAGTATTGACTTTCCTGGCCATATGGTCCAGCTTCTTGTACTCCTTATGGGGTGGTTTGTCAATGTTGCCTATGTTACCAGAGCTCTGGAACACGGAATCTGCCACAAGGCCCTCAGCTGAGGGATGCACTGTGAACCCCAAAGGGGACCCGATAGGGACCATATACTTGCGGGCCATCTGGGCTGATGGCGCAGGGCAGGAGGCCGAATACTGCCACAGCTGCAAAGCAGGGCCCAGAATGGCCTCTGCCACCGGGAATGCTTCCCCAGGGGAATCACCCCGGTTCAGGATCTCGGTGAGTGGGTAATGGTACCCGCTTCTGAATAGGCTCCATCTGGAGACCCGCTGACTCTGACATAAGATGGAGCAGGCCCATAAGGGAGGTAGAGCCTTTCTCTATTGAGAGATCCTCAGTCGACTCCACGTCCACCTGGCAAGAATGCAAGGAGGAGCCCTTCAGAGTCGAGGATTCGTCAAAGAGGGGTCTACCGCTGGAATCCCCATTGACCCCCTGAGGATGATCAGGGGTGATGGTGACTGACAGCTGATGGGGGAGCCCAGAGGCAGGAGGGGACTCCTTGGTCGGAACGCCGGTCTTCGACTGTTTTGGTGGCTTCACCCGAATCGACAGAGAAGCTGGTATAGGCCGAGCCAGAAGCTACAGTTTGGCTCCTGCTGAGGCGGAGAAGGCATCGGCCTCTGTGATGAGAGCTATGTGATGGTATTTATCAAAGCCGGAACGGGCTTCATCCCAATAAAAATGATCTGCTGCCACATCAAGTCCTCACAGTGTTGATGCAACTTGCACCGAAACCTCTTCTCACCCATGGAGGACGACGAGTAGCAACAACGCCGCTTACCTGAGTGCTGAGAGTGTGAGCATCAGTGCTGACATGGGTTGCTCGATTCGGGGGATGAGAGCAGGACCGTGACCTCGACCATTGGGGTGGGGGAGAGGAACCGATGGTGGGCCTTGGAGGGGGACAGCCAATGCCAGAGAACCTCCAGGTCTGGAATCTCCTTGGGGAGGGGTGGCTGATCCACCACCCCTCCTGAGGGAGGGTGGTGGATCAGTCAACTGATCCATCCCGAGTCAGAGGCAGGACTGGAATCCTGAATAAGGAGGTATCGGCCTCTTCGGGCGACAATGGATCAACCGGCTTGAGAAAAATCTTGGCTGGAAGATCAACCTGTGTCTCAACCAACTGGCCCGAGAGGGAGATGGTGGGGCTGGCAGCCTGAGCTGATTCAGAGACCGAAGTCAGAATAGCCAGCGAAGCATGGGAATTGGAGGCCTGAGAGCACTCCCTATCCCATGATCGATGGTGAAACTGTTTCTTGGCCTCTTTTTTAGATTTCTATTTGTGCTTAGAGGGACCCTGCCCATGAGTGGGAAGGGCCTGGCACCATTATTTGAATGCCCAAGTAAAGGAGGCACCCAAGGAGAGCGGCAAAAAAGGCCGAAGCTGAGGGGGCATGAGCTGCAGCCTGAGCTGCGGCCTTCTCAAATGACGCAAGTTGTTTGATGGACCCCACAGCCACGGACACCACCTAACAGGCATCCTTAGATTTGACCGGTGGGTCCCGATCATCCAGAGGACTTAGAAGCAGATTACGATCCTCCAAAGTGGAATGGTGGAAAGTGCAGCAAATACCACTGGCCTGGGAACTGGGCGTGTGGCCCAGGCAGTAAACGCACATGGTGTGCAGATCCATCCAGGATATCTTCTGCCCGCAGGCACATTTCCAGAAACCCGGAGCAGACTTTGCATCATCTATGTCGCTGGCAAGAAGAAATGGACTGAAAACAATTTTTTTATTGAAATCCGAAGAAATAAAGCAAAGAGCCTCTTCAGTGTGACAGTGGTAAGGAGGGAACCTTCTTCCAGCGGAAGGGCAGATCTGACATCATAGGGCAGTGCCGAGGGAGTTACCACCTGGGTGGGTGGGAGGAGCCAGCTTGAAGATGTTGTGGGAAGCCTTAAAGGGGAAAGGACACTGCCAGAAGTGTGGATAAGTACACCATATCCACGTCCTTAGAAAGGTACTCCACCATTGAAAAGGAATGCCTTGTGGTAAAGTGGGCCATGGAGTCCCTTAAGTTTTATTTGCTAGGAGCTGACTTTATACTTATAATACAGTCTATTCCACTTCTATGCCTTTCGGTTGTGTGCACATTTCGGATGTGTGCACAATATTCCGCGGTCCCAATTTATTCACTATTAAATCTGTATTACAAAATTTGGTTGCGTGCCCTGCAATTTCGGTTGTGTGCCTTTTTTTCTAATCAACCTGAGTACCACAATAGCGATTGACACCTAGTTGAGAGTGCTATTTTTGACCGCAGACCATTAACTCGTTAACTGTTAATTGTAGCAATGCTGTTCCTTTCGGTATCACTGGTGGCATATATTAGCACTGTGAGTTACCAACCCTCCCATTAACATTTGTCTCCTGCCTACCTTGCACGCTGATCTACGTTGCTCCATGCTCCTGGTGCTGTTTAAATAGAGAAACTGAAAAGAAACATTCTGCCCCTGGAGAGCAAAGTCAAGCTGCCGGGCAAGTCAGAAATGTGTAGCAGAAAGGATTTGGCCACAGAATTTGGGGCCGACATCTCGTGTGGGCTGCATTATATGGAACCGGGAGGCAATCCTAAATGACTGCAGCAGTGGGTGTCCCAAAACCCAAAACCGCAAGAGGGATGGCAAGGGTATGAGAGTCGAGGATGCCCTTTTGCATTGGTTCTCTGCTGCTCGGAACCGCGGCATTCTGCTCTTGGGACACAGCCTCCTAGAAAAAGCCAAAAGTCTATCTGGAAGCATGGGCCTGGACTTTGAGCCAACTTCAGGTTGGCTTACATGCTGGAAGGAGCATCACTCAATCAGCTACTGCAGAGTACACGGTGAGTGAGCTGAGGCTGACCAGCATGTCGTGGATGAGTGGCTCCGTACTGTCCTGCCTAACCTTCTTTCTCAATACGAGCAAAGGGACATTTATAATGCTGATGAAACAGCATTGTTTTTTCGTGCTACTCCTGATTGGACACTGTTCTTCAAAGCAGAACACTTAACAGGACACAAAAAAGCTAAAGAAAGGGTTTCAATAATGGTGTGTGCAAATGCTGATGGTAGTGAAAAAAAACAAACTCCTTATGATTGGCAAATCAAAGAAACCAAGGTGCTTCAAGGGGGTTAACGTGGATGCGTTACCTGTAGAGTACACTGCCAATGGAAACACATGGATGACTAGTGACATTTTCCATGACTGGCTAAAAAGGTTTTACAGAAGGATGCAGAGACACCGGCGTAAGGTTGCTATGCTTATAGACAACTGCCCAGCACACAAAAAGATCACACTGCGCAACATTACCCCGTTTTCTTGCCCCCGAATTGCACTTCGATAATCTAGCCAATGGATCAAGGTGTGATCTACAGTTTAAAGCAGCACATTCGCAGGAGAATCGCATCCAAAATTGTGTATGACATTGACACTGAAAATGCAGCACTCAATGCTAAGGCCAATGCATTAAACATCTTAGATGCCATACACCTGGCTAACCAATCTTGGGTGGATGTTTCATTGAACACAATCCGCAACTGTTTCTGGAAAGCTGGACTATGTGAGCAGATCGAACAGGTACAGGAACCAGACACTGTCCTGGACCCCATGGAGTCGGATACACTGCACCCACCACCCGGTATGCTGGCTGAGGACTTTGAAGCTTATCTGGCTATTGATTCGGAAGAACCAACCTCAGGTGAGCTAACAGATGCTGAAATCTGCGCTTCTGTTATAGGCTTGCATGACACAGCAGCAGATTGTGAGGAGGATGAGGAGGAAGATGACCCTCCCCTCCTGGAGTACTACTGAGATGTGGGCGATAATGTGTAAGGTACGGCGCTATATTGAAACTAAAGAACAAACTGATTTTAATTGGTTTTACTGTTTTGAACGAAATCTGGAGAGACTGGCAAAAACAAATACCCAGCAAAGTCAGATTACTGATTTCTTTAAGTGACTTTTAAATGATTCTCAGTACAATGCAACACAACGTAATATTTATGAGAGCATGCAAGCATTTATGCACTAGCACACTAGAATGTTTTAAATGCTGTTCGCTTAATAACATCTTTTATGAACATATAAGCGTATGAGTGATTATGTGAGTTAGTAAAGCAGTTACCGCAGTGTTTTTTTTGGCGTTTTGGATAAGTGCATTTTCAGTTGTGTGCACATAATTTCCTTTCCCCGACCATGTGCACACGACTGAAATTGACTGTAGATCACAATCCTCTCCTTTGGTTTAACCAAATGAAGGACAAAATTCCAGATTCACAAGGTGGTACCTGGCACTACAGCCATTTAAATTCAAAGTGATGCTCAAATCTGGAAAAGAGAATGTCAGTGCTGATTTTCTGTCAAGCTATGGATTGGGGAGGGAGAGTTCCAACGGTTAAAAAAACAAACTGTGGTTTAAACTTCAATGTTCACTGTACTCACTGTTATGGAAAAAGGGATACTGCATTTGTGCAGAACTGTAAAGGTTATATGGTAATGTTAGAAGAGAATTAAAAGAAAGATTTGAAAACCTGTTTTTAAAAAAAAAACAAAAAAAAAAAAAAAACAGGAAACAGGTTCCCTCTTAAAGAGAGGGGTATGTGACAGGGTTGAATAAGACCCTCTTCCATTTGTTATGCAGAAAGAGTTAAATGTAAGGATCTGTTATATCCTCTCCTTTTCTGTCTCATCTGTCTGACTGCACAATCAAATTTTCTTGTGAGACCTAGGATGTGATCACTCAGACGGGCTCGTGATTCTCACCCTCACGCTATCTCTCTGCCTTCACTTGCTGTTTCCATCTTTTCTTCCTCCTTGCGTATCTGTGGTTATAAAAATGGAGGTGAATCTGTATGTGAAATTGGGATCCCTCTGTTTGCCAATGAATATAGTTATATTGTGGAAATGATTGCAAAAAGCTATTTGGAACGCAGGGGTTGAACCCTATGATGCAGTTTAACGTCCATGAACTCTTTTGCAGAGTTGTCAAAAGCAGATTAGTTCTGGGACACCATATTTTATTTTGTTGCACCTGCAAAGAAATTGACATAGTTCTGATACATTCTGTAAAAACAGGATTATGAGAAACAGGATATCTCCTTACTGAGCTCAGGATGAAGAAGTTAACTCTCAAGCAAAGACATTATAAAAAGAGAGCAATCTTTCGTTGAAAGGAGACAGAGATTTGAAATTGAAAAGAAACCCTCAGATGAAGGACTTCGATTTCTCTGTACTACCTTTGTAAATAGTTATCCTGAACAATTTTATTTTATTGTTATTGATAATAAAACGCTGACTGCAAATTTTACAACTGCTCCTGGTTTTCCTATGCTTCCTGACCTTTCCCTCGACGACACTCCTATTTTTTTTAGTGTTTCTATTTCCTCTGCCCCATCCTGTTTGTGCTTCCATCTCCTCTGCTCCATCCTGTCTGTAATTCCTCTTCCTCTGCCCCATTCTGTCTGATTCCATTTCCTCTGCCCCATCCTGTTTGTGTTTTCATTTGCTCTCTTGTTGCGTTTCCATTTCCTTTGCTCTCATCCAGTTTATTTCCATTTCCTCTGCCTTTTCCTGTTTCTCTTTCTATTTCCTTAACCCCATCTTATTCCTGTTTTCATTTTATTTGCTCTTATCGTTTGTGTTTCCATTTACTCTACCCCATCCTGTTCGTTTCCTTTTTCTCTGCCTCGTCCGTTTTTTTCTTTTCCTCTTCCTGTCATCATATCTGTGTTTTCATTTCTTCTTTCTCTGTCCTGTTTCAGTTTCCATTTCCTCTGCCCCTATCCTATCTGTATTTCCATTTCCTCTGCTCTCATCCAGTTTATATTTCCCTTTCCTCTGCCCCATACTGTTTCGGATTCCATTTTCTTTTTCTCCATCCCTGCCTTCTGTGCTAGCCCTTTTTCTTAATTTTTTCTACTTCCTCTTAAGAATAATTTTTTTCCAAGTCTCCCCTTGGCACTGTCACTCAATCTCACTGTGAAATATCATGCCACTGTTCTTAAAGGTGACCTGCAAACTAATCATAGCAGCCCGCTCCCGTCTCACATACTTTTCTACGGTACTGCGGGAGTCTGGGGCTGCTACGATGATAATCTTTCACATAAAATTAATATTTAAAAAAAGTGCTGAAACTTTTCGGTGAACGTGGAAGTACCTTGGGGATACCGATTGAGCGGGCGCAAATTACTATGGGTATTCCACCCAGTTTGTGACATGTCAAACACCACTGCTGTGAATGAATAGCAGTGGCTGCAGTTTACTATTATTTATTTTATTGCTTCTAGGTGGGTCTTGATGCCTAAAATCATATGTACAACAAGGACCTGTCCAGGTGTTGCTGTAGGTATGATTTTAGGCATAAAGACTAGCAGCACAATAAAATAAATAACAGTAAACTGCAGCCACTTATTCATTCACGCAGTGGTGTTAGCCACATCACAAACTGGGTGGAACCCACAGTAATTTGTGCCCGCTTGATCGATCCCCAAGGCATCTCCACGCTCATTCTTCCAGCGTTTTAAATATTAATTGTATATGAAAGATCATCATTGTAGCAGCCCTGGACTCCTGCAGCGCCACAGAAAGGTATGTGGGATGGGAGTGGGCTGCTACGATTAGTCTGCAGGCCACCTTTAAATAGGGTTATTTAAGTTTCTTAAAAGGAATTTCATTTTTTTAAACTGATTACAGTTAAAACATTTTCTGAAGTGTCTGGATATGGCTGGACAGGATAAACTTTTAATAAGTACAAGGTGGTAGAAACAGAAGGCATAGCCCCCACTTTGGGGAGTCAAATTAAAATATAATGTAAGGAAGCACTGCTTCAACTAAAGAGTAGTGAACCTATGGAACAAGCTCTCAAAGGAAGTGTAAGTGCTGAATCGTTTAAACTAGATCAGTCGCTCACTGTTAGAGATGCAGCACATTTTTCTCCATCAGAAAAGATGGTGCCAAGTTGGGAATTTTGCACTATGCGTAATGGGGGCTAAGTTCGTTCTTTTTGTTACATTTAAGGTACCCTCCATCTACTGTGCAAATAATTCCCACACCCTCAAGTCATCCATAACTTTTAAAATGTTGCCCCGGGGTGCTGTTGAGCATGCTTGTCGACAGGATACACCCAAGAGCTCGGAGACTCAGCAAGATTAAACCAAAGGAATTCACATTTTAACTTTGGTAAACACTGTTTTAAACACAGGTATCTTACAGAACTTTACCTGAGGGGTATGTGGATACCAAAACAGTAATGTAACAACCAACAACTGGGATAAAAATCAGCACCAACAGAGTGAGCAGCACACTGTACCAGTAACGGCCATCAGACTCAACAAGGGCCCCGAGCCACCTTGGAAATCACTGATGGTCTCCATGCAGGCCATCAGCAAGAATGTGGGAGACTATCCTTAAATGTATGGGTGAACAAGATGTCAACATTGAGGTTGCAACCACTGCTGTGACCTCAGCACAAAAACATGTTACCCAAACCCCTACAGCCACCAAAAAATTGATTCAAGAAAATATGCAGTTCCATTACTATCTGCAAACACTTGGAAATTCCAATAGGGCTTCCAATATCAGATTGGATGGGTTCCCAGAGGAACACCTGCTGCAATTCCTAAGGACTGGCAAGCATCAGACATCTTGACCTAGAACTTTGTGCGGTCGTACAGGATCTCTGCACGATTGGCTGACCAACACAGAGATTAGACCTGCACAGCCTTGCTAGTTACTACCACCGCAGTTATCAGGGACCTAATTCTACAAGCTGCAAGGGACAGCCAACATCTCAACTATAATGGAACTACTCTCCATCAGTGGCTCAGTAGGTAGCACACTCACCTCCGAGGCCAGGAGATCACAGGGCTGTGGGTTCAATTCCCACATCTGGCACTTGGGTTAATATCCCAATACTGACACTGTAGTGCAGCATGAGGGGGGTGCTGCACTTCTGAGGTGCCGTCTTTTGGATGGGACGTTAAACCGAAGTCCCATCTGCCTGGACTGGTGGTAGTTCAGGTGAATGTTAAAGATCCCTTGGCACTTATCGAAAAGAGTAGGGGATTTCCCCGGTGTCCTGGCCAAATTTCCCCCATTCACTAAAAATACCACCAACAGCTTAATATGGTTCAATTTCAGTTGCTTACCATCTGTATCCCCCCGGTCACCCATGAAAAAGGGCCTTCTAGTCCCAGTGGGCCTACCGGGTCAACAAAATCCAATAAATAAATACATTTTCCTGGACCTATCTTATGCAATCTGTCTCTGAAGAAAGAAAATTTCATGTAGTATAGCTGCAAATTAAATGTTTGGAAATAACTCATTTTGTCTTGATTCCAGCACAATTTCACATCTTTTAGGGTGGCCAAACTTACCAGTTAACGGGTGTGATGGAAACAGGTAAGGGAGTAGAAATAATCAAGGAGGAGTTTTCAGCATCTGGGAACTGAGAATGGCCTAACACAGAGGAAGAGGCTGTTTATTCTGCTGCAGACTTTAATAAGACAATATGGACCTTCTTTGTTTAATGGGCTATACCCAAGGCTGTGTTACTGCAGAGGCTGGTGGACTTGCTTTCTGTCCTTTTTCTTAGGAGAATGACTGCTGAGTTTTGTAGGGGAATGTCTAATTCTATTATAAAATATAATGGTGGGTGTCACATAGCAGTCTCTTGAACTATGGAACTAAACCCCTGACTTGACAATCAGTAAACGTCAGCTATCTGCCCTCCTGTAGCCCAGGTATTGTGCAGTCCCGTTGAAGATTGCGTAATAACTGTAATTCTTGATCTTCTAGGAATATCTTTACCATTGATTCACATTAGTGGGTCTGGGCTAGAGGCACTAGGAACCTGCGGGAGTCGGAACATTTGGGAGGGCCAGCACTGAGGTAAGCTATGTGGATGTGTGGCTCCTCGAGACTGAGCTCGTAAGCACAGGCTTACCTCGGCACCGGCCTTCAACTGCCTCAGTGCTGTACACAAGCAAGCCGCTCCACCTCAGCAACTTGTGCCTGGTACAAAAATAATACTGAAACAACAATAGAAAAAAATGGCACAGAGTTTCAGGATCACATGGAAAACTTTAATATATATAATACCAACAAAACGGAGTACAAACACCCCTGACTGGTTTTGCTTCTGGCTTTCTCAAAGGGATACAGGAGGAAGGTCAACTCAGGTTTTAAAATTATTCTAGGACCAATCAAACTCAGAGTTGTTGCTATGTGTACACTGTGCATTCAGTGGTAGTTGTCATGGTTACCCACATACAGGAAGTTTATCTAGCACACGTAAACAAAGGCAATCTAGGCTCATTCATGTCAAAATTTAACATTCTTTAGACATTTGCAGAGCAAGGATACATTTATGTCTAAAAGGTCACATTCAAATTGAAATTAAAAAACAACAATCTGTTTTGTTTCTAGTATACATATTAAAGTTTTCCATGTGATCCTGAAACTCGGTGTCAGTTTTTTCTTGTTTCAACCGTCTCAGTACCTTTTTTTTTTTTTTTTTACACCAAGGAGGTGTGGCATAACCTAACAAGTACTTATGTACTTAACCTAAGGGCATAAGATAGCGTTGATGGCCCGTGTAAGCATGTAAGCGCCATCAAACCAGTAACAGCATCTTCACAGCTCAAACCAAGCATAAAAGGATGAAGACCAACTCAACATACTGGAGCGAGTCCAGGGGATGGCAGGTAGGCATGTGAATCAATGACGAAGATATTCCTAGAACAGCAAGGATTATGGTGAATACATAATGTTCAAATCTTCCAGGAATCAGTCTTCACCATTGATTTCCACTAGTGGGTCAGAGTTCCAAGCTCAGACAAAGTCCACTGTACTAGGGCAGTAGGTGCAGAGGACTCACTCAGGATAATAATCCATTCAGGATTGTCCTGCCAAAGGTGAAATGTTGCCTGGCATGAACATCAAGGGCACAGTGCTTAGTAAAAGTGTGCACTATGCTCTAAGTTGCAGCTCTGCAAGGAATGTGGCAGCCGCTCTGGTGGAGTGAGCACATATCTGGCCCTCCAGCTTGACCTGAGCCATGGCATAGCAAGTGGAAAACTTCAAGTCATACGTCGTAAGGGGCTCAAAGGGCTTGCATGTGAGCATAACCAGCACCCAGGCACAGAATCCAGTAACTGCTGCTCTCCTGGGAATAACTGACAAGTCTAATCGAGCAACAGCGTATCAAAGCTTTATTTTAATGCTCAAAGTATACAGTATTACATACGTAGACATGGACAAACAGAATAACAATCAAGCTAAGGGAGTGTACCCCAGCACGTTACCATGATAGCTTCATCAGGGGGGCCCTATTGCTCAAGTGGACTTGCTAACTGTTCTCAGTGGTTACTGGATTCTGTGTGTTGGTGTTGAGAGATAGCCATTCCCCTCTGATTGCACCCCCTTTACTTTCCTGAGCACAGCCGACGAAGTGTGGAGCTGCTGATATCCCTGGCAGACACTGGCTTTCTGTTATGAGGCCTTGTGTGTAGGATGCCTTTAGGGAACCTCCTGAACAGTGGCAGCTCTGCCAGGCAGAGGGAATCTATGGGACCATGGTATGCAGATATAGCACACAGGTGGACCTTTACTGCAGAATACTGCAGGCCAGCATCAGAAAGGTCCAGTAAGTACTCCAGAACCTTGTAAGGTGGGCGCCCTAAAGGGTCCATGTGGGTCCTGGAGCATCAGATGGAAAATCTCTTTCATTTGGCTGTGTATGTTTTCCTAGTGGAAGGCTTATGTACATCCAAAAGTATTTTAAAGACCCCACGCGATATCTTGTGCCTGTTTACTTCTGTTTCTTCAGGAGCCAGCCTAAAGTTGAAGGGAGCACATTTTGGGATGGACCAGGTGATCCCGGGACAGCAAGTCCATCCTGAGTCAAAGAATCCTCAGTTTGCTGACTAACAGTCTGTGCAACAGAAGAAACCATATCTGTCAAGGCCAGTAGAGGGACACCAGAATCCTCCTGCCCCCGTGCATCACCGATTTGAGCAATACCCTCTGTACAAGAAGGACCGGTTGGAATGCACACAGAAATAGATTTTGCCATTGCAGTCTGAATGCATCCTGACAGAACACACCTTATACTGGATTTCTGAAGCAGAATCGAGGCAGTGTGGCATTGAGTGGGGATGCAAAAAGGTCCATATCTGGGGTACTCCACTTGTTGAACAGTGATCTCATGATATCTTGAGCTAGTGACCACTTATGAGGATCAGCCTCCATTTGGCTGAGCTCATCTGCCGGGGTTGTTCTGGATTCCTGGAAGGTAAATTACTTTGAACAGGAGCCCTGCCCCAGGTATGTCTGGAGAAGCACTATTCTGTGGCTGACTAGGTCAACTAGGGCTCTCAGGCTGTACAAAACAGCTCGCATCTCAAACACACTGATGTGGAGTTGAGTCTCTGACAGATCCTAAACAACTTGTGTCTACAGGCCCTGACAGTGGGTCTCCACCCCAACTGGGAGTCATCTCTGATGGGTGTCACCTGAGGCTCTGGTTGGAAGAAAGGGAAGCCCTGGAGGAGACTGTCTTCCACTGACCACCATGTGAGTGACCGAACCAGGGTCTTGGTCACCTGAATAGGGTAAATCTGAGAGTGTGATGCTTGTGTCCACTCTGCATTGAGCATCCATTGAGTCGTTTTCATGTATAATTAAGCTATCAGATCAAGTATGTGTTGCATGGAGTGCACTTGTACAGTCTTGCGCTACATGATGTCACATGCCATTTGCAGGGCTATCTGCAGTCTAATCTCTGGCAGTAAAGTCCAAGCCTTGGTCACATTCAGAAACATAGACTCTGATAGCAGATAAGGACCGCTTGGCTCACCTAGTCTGCCCATTTCCCTACCTAATGGAGAAGCTGCAGATCCTAGTTAACCAACAGCCTACTTCCTCCTACCCCCCACTAGACTTGCCTTATGTCAGTCCCATGCATTCTTGAATTCCCTCACTGTTTTTGACTCTGACTCTATGACCTCCTCAGGAAGGCGGTTCCATGCATCTACAACCCTCTCTGTGAAGACATACTTCCTCATATTACCTCTGAGACGTCCCCCCCATCTTCAAATTGTGCCCCCTTGTTCTTGCACATTTCTTTTTCTGAAAGATGCTACCCACTTGGACTTTGTTGATTCCCTTGAGATATCTGAAAGTTTCTATCATGCCCCCCTCTTCCTCCTTTCCTCGAGGCTATACATCTTAAGCTCCTTTAGTCTTTCTTCACATGTCTTCTGGTGCAGACCCTGCATCATTTTGGTTGCCCTCCTCTGGACAGCCTCCACCCTGTCTATGTCTTTGCAGAGATGGGGTCTCCAGAACTGTACACAGTACTCCAGATGTGGCCTTACCAACTGTCTGTACAGAGGGCAACAACTTCCTGTTTTCTACTGGTGATGCCTCTCCCTGTGCATCCCAGTATCCCCCCAGCCCTCCTTACTGCCTTCTCACATTGCTTGCCCACCTTTAGGTCATCTAATATGACTACCCCCAGGTCCCTTTCCATTTTTGTTGTTGTCAGTATCTCACCCCCATTGTGTATGCTTCCCCTGGGTTTCTGTTTCTCAGGTGCACTACTCTGCACTTCTTTGCATTGAATCTAAGCTGCCATACAATTGACCATTTCTCCAACCTTGCCAAGTCCCTTTTCATCCTTTCCACCCCACCTTGCGTATCAACCTTGTTGCACATCTTTGCGTCATCTGCAAATAGACATACTTTTTCCTTCCAGTCCCTCTGTAATGTCACTTATAAAGACATTGAAAAGGACCGGCCCCAGTACTGAACCCTGCGGTACCCCACTAGTAACCCTCCTTTCTTCACTGTGGACTCCATTTCCTATTACCCTCTGTGTCCTGTTTAGCCAGTGTTTTACCCAGGCTACCACCCTGGGACCCACTCCCAGGCTGGCTAATTTGTTTATTAATCTTTTGTGCAGGACTGTGACAAATGCCATGCTAAAGTCTAGGCAGGCCATGTCCACAGCCCCGCCCTGGTCTACTTTGGTCACCCAGTCAAAGAAATCAATTAGATTTGTCTGACATGACCTTCCTGCTGTGGAATTCATGCTGCCTTGGGTCCTGTGCCCCACTGGCCTCTAGGTACTCAACAATTCTTTCCTGCAGAAGTGATTCCATCATTTTCCCTACCACTGAGGTCAAACTGACAGGTCTGTAGTTTCCTGCTGGCCCAGTTTTGATTTAAAATTGACAGCTGTGCTGGAACTGGGCTATACAGTCTCTGTTGCCAGGAAGAGCTGTCTCTAGGAACCCTTTGTTGAAGTCAGCCCCTGCTCCAATTATGAGCTGTGCTAAGTGAAGGGGGCATGGCTTCTTGTAGAGCTTTTTACACACAGCACTTCTGGACTTGTAAACACCTACTTGCTTCGCGGGGAGCCCTGTTTGTCAGGCCAGTTGGCCTAGTTTGGATTTAAAATTGACAGTTGTGCTGGACTTGGACTACATGCTCTCCATTGCCAGGGGGGGCTGTCTCTAGGAGCCATTTGTTGAAGCTAGCCCCTGCTCCAATCAGGAGCTGTGTTGAGTGAAGAGGGTGTGGCTATTGATTCTTACCTAGTTATTTATGGTCATTCCCCAAATGGTCCTCCACTGCGGTCCACACACTTAAGGGACACAGCGTAAGGGCATGGAGTGGCATCAATGGAGTCTGCCTAGAGTAAGCCGTGAGGCAGCTGTTCAGCCATCCATGTCCACGCTGCTCCTCTGGACTTCAGTAGGTTTTCCCTTTCAGTCGTTGTGCCTGCCGAACATGTAATTTGTTCTGTTGTGTAATTTCTCTCCTTATTTTGTATTGCAGTTCTTGTGAGCCATCCATCTGTTATTACATGTCTGTTTCTGAACTGCTTTTATTCTGTTATTTGCCAGTTATATAAAATATTCTAACTGTACCTTTAGGACTAGCTTTCCTAGCACATTCTTGTTAGGGTCCCTTATTACACTGTGTTTTGATTTGTCAGCATTACTTCTCGTTCTATTTATAGGTTATCCTACTGTGTGTTAATTTCTTGTGTTATCTGAACTGCAAAGCTTTTCAGCCAACCTATTAGGTTTTACCCATTACGCTGACCTTTACCTTTGCTCTGAAATTGTTACAGGTGGTGCTTACAGGTTTTACAGTTTTATCTATCATTAGGCTAAGCTTTCAGAGCTAATTACAGGAGCACATACAAGACACAGACTGGGTGATAGTGACTGCATTTGTTGTTGGTTGACTGTTTCTGCTCTTATCTCCTTGTTTCTTTCGTCCATGATTGTTCTTTTTCGGCAGGGGAAGGGCCCAACCACCCCCCCCCATCCCCAACCACCCCATGCTACACTCCTTTTATAGAGTACCACAGCCATGACATTTCCTGTAGCAAAGCAGGAGGGGGAGGATCAGAGGGGTATCCACACAGTGACCTCACTTAAAGAGGCACAATTAATTTAACTTTAGATAAAAAGTTATACAAAAACAAGGAAAAAAAAAAATCAAACTTTTGCTTTCGTTTTCCTTTTAATTACTCGGATCAGGTTATAAACTTGGCAACTCATCTGGAATGGATATTATTAACTGCAGGTACTGCGGAACACTTTTCAAAAGGGCAGTTATACAGGATTTAGGATGCTGTCCTACATGCTGGACCACTGGAGATCTAAGGGCACAGCTCCGGGCAGCATGGGCAGAGATTGCGCATCTCAAATCGCATATTCAGGAGGAAATATATTACAAGAACCGCCCGCCATTTCCCCAATATCCAACCGAAGCACCTCAACCGCCGAGGGTAGTTGGTCTGGGAGGTTGGCAGGTGGTTAGGAAGGGCAAATCTGTGCCCCATCACTCAATGCTCACCAACGTATCGCCTCCACAAACCATATGAAAACTACAAACAGGTATCTGCCTCTATCTTCAAACTCAAACAAAGGGGCAGAGGACACTGCAGCACAGGAGCTAGCACTACAGAACTCACCCCAAACAGTGACCAAAACAAAAAACAAGCAAAAAGGAAATCCAAAACACTTCTGATCATAGGAAACTCCATGATTTGGGGAGTTGATACCTACCTCTGGCCAGGGGTAATGGTCAGATGTCTCCCAGGTACATCAGCATGGAGAGACACTGAATGCATTGCTAAAATCAGGCAGAAAGCAGGAGAAAACATTGACATCCTGGTACACATAGGGGCTAACAATCTTGCCAGCTGGTCAGTTGTGGAGATCAAGGAACACCTGACCAGGCTGGGAGACAAACTATCGTCTATTTCGTCCGGCATCTCCTTCTCTGAGATTCTGTCAGTCTAAGAGAGGGGGGCAGATGAACGGAAGGTCAGAGAAGGGGAGATAAACATGTGGCTCAGGAGTTGGTGCCAGGAAAAAATACACAAATTTGTAGGTAACTGGCAACAGTCTTGAAGCAAAAGTTCTTTCAATTCAATGGACTGCATCTAACTAAGGAGGGTGTCAGTGCATTGGGGCAGAAGTTTGATGTCTTTGCAGAAAATTTAAACTAGCAAATGGGGAAGAGGGGTGCAGCACCCGATACATCGAACGGGAAGAATACCCCTCCCCCCTCAGCTAGTGATCAAACAGGAGTTCAGCATGTTTGTAGTTCATTTGCATCACCAGGTAAGGAAAAAGGTCTGGCTCACCATACGACGCACAGGGGAAAAGCCGGACCTCACCCCACAACTAACGCACTGAAATCTGACCAATGGAAAATCATGTACACAAATGCCCACAGTCGGGGAAACAAAATCCCAGACCTGGAGGCAACAATGACAGAGGGTAAACTGGACACAGTAGCACTTAGCAAGACATGGTTCACCAGTAACCACACTTCGGAGACTTCAGTATCCGGTTATATACCGCTCAGAAGTGACAGATATGCAAAAAACAAAAAGGGGCCCTTTATGTCAATGAAAATATCAAAGCTACAGAAATTCAGAATACACATAAGGAGCCAGAACTGTGGGTCACCCTGGAAACAAGAAATGGGACAGCCATATGAACTGGGTTTGTCTACAGGCCTCCAGATCATGGGGAGGACATGGACACATTACTGTTAGAAGATATTCGAACATACGAAATTGCCGCAAGAAAAAGGCCCACAGGTTTATCAAGTCTGCCCGATTGTGCAGCTCTTAGTTTCAAATCACTACCACTGCCCCACCACCACCCAAACCACTCTCTTCCTCCTCTTTTCCAGTCCTTCCCCCCTTTGTGTTTTTGTCTGTACTGACCCTGCTCGTGACTCTGTCCCATCCTCGCTTAAAGTTATCCACTGCCCTTTGAGCAATTAACTCCTCCAGCAGTGTGTTCCAACCTGACACCACCCTCTCTGTGAAGCAGTGCCTTCTCATCTCCCTCCTAAACCTTCCCCCTTCCAACTTCAGACTGTGCCCCCTAGTGGCCCTTCCCTCCTTTATGCAGAACAATCCTCCATCCCTGACTTTGTTTATGCCTTTCAAGTACTTAAAAGGCTCTACCATGTCCCCTCTTACACTTCTGTGTTCCAGTGAGTACATGTTGAGCTCTTTCAACCTTTCCTCGTATGGCAACTCCCCTAGTCCCAAGATCATTTTTGTAGCCCTACGCTGCACCCCTCCAGTAATTTCACATCCTTTTTGAGGTATGGACACCGGTACTGTACACAGTATTCCAAGTGTGGCCTCACCAGTGATCTATACAATCACACCGGCTCCCCATTCTCTGGAACAGCCTTCCCTCTGACTTGTGCTGGGCCTCCTCTCTTTCAGCCATAAAAAATTCCTCAGGCTCCTCCCCACCCCACCCTGCTCCAATTGCCCAAATATTTCCCAGAATGCCCCCTAAGCCCCACCATCTTAAGATATTTTTTTTGCAGCAGTCCTGAACACTATTTCCGTATACTGGCTGACTCCTTTATGAATGTAAAAATTTTGTGTACTGTATGAAATATGGTTGTGTATACTGTGTCGTTTTGAAATTACCTTGTGAAACACTTCTCACTTCTGTGTATGCTCTGTACCCAGGTCGTGCCTAGAAATGAGTTTCGGCTCAGTGTGCCTTTCCTGGTTATTCATTTTTAATAAATAATAAATAAAATACAATGGCAGGATGACCTCCCCCTTTCGAGAGGTGATCCATCTGGCAATGCACCCCTGCATCCTATTTGCCCTTGCTGCAGCTCTCCTACACTGTGCAGATTCCTTCATGTCCCCTGTGACTATTACCCCCAGGTCCCTTTCTTCCTCTGAAGTCATTATCTGCACTCCTACCAGACAGTAGCTGTTCTTGGGATTTCTGGCTCTAAGGTGTATGACCTTGCACTTCTTAGTACTAAACCTCAACTGCCACTCCTTAGAGCAGTGTTCGAGATTAGCTAGATCCTCTCTGAGTGCCTACCTCTCTTCCTCATTGTTCACTCTTGCACAAATCTTTGTGTCATCTGCAAACAGGCAGATCTTACTCTTGACCCCCCTCTGCAATGTCTCCAGTGACGACACTGAACAAAACAGGGCCCAGCACTGAACCCTGTGGTACTCAACTTGTTGCTGGCCGTGACTCGGATGTCTCCCCCCTTACAACTACCCTCTGTTGTCTGCCCTGCAGCCAGCTCTCAACCCACCTCACCAGTTTTTTCCCTGCTCCCATGTCCCTCAAGTTGCTCATTAACCTCCTCTGCGGCACAGAGTCGAAAGCCTTGCTGAAGTCCAGATACAGGACATCCACAGCGTGGCCTTCATCAACCGCCCTAGTGACCCAGTTGAAGAAGTTGATCAGGTTAGTTTGGCAAGATCTTCCCATGACAAACCCATACTGTCTCTCATCCTGCAGGCCACTGCTATCAAGAAAGGTTATCAACCTCTCCTTCAGAATGGTTTCCATCAACTATCCCACTATGGAAATCAAGCTCACCAGTCTGTAGTTACTCGGTTGGTCCTTGGGTCCACTCTTTTGAAGGGGCATCATGTGAGCCATCCTCCAGTCCCTGGGTACATTCCCCATCTCCAAGGTAGTGTTGAATAGGTCTGTCAGAGGGCCTGCCAACAACTCTGCCAGTTCCTTCAGGACCCTTGGGTGTACACCATCTGGTCCTGGTGCCTTGTCCACCCGCAAGCCTTTAAGGCCCTTCAGAACTCAATACTCTTGGATGACCTTGTCTGTTATCTCTGCCCCCCCACCACCTTTGCCCCCTTTCCCCTGCGTTACTGGGCCATCCCTTTCTTTTGTGAACATTGAGCAGAAATACTCATTGAGTGCCTCTGCCTGATCTTCCTCTTGTTCCACCCATCCTCCCTCTTTCTTGATTCTAACGTTGTTATCCCTACAACTCCTCTTCTCCTTTATGTATTTAAAGAACCCCTTTTCCCCTCTCTGATCCCCTGAGCCAACTTCTGCTCCTTTGCTGCCTTGGCTGCCCTGGTCACCTCCCTAGATGCCTTTGAGAACACTTCACTATCATCCTCACGCGCAGATCTTTTGAACTTAATGAAGGCCAATCTTTTTTCCCCTCACCTTCCCCTCCACCTCCTTGCTGAGCCAGCTAGGTTTTTTTGACCTGGACTGCTTACTCTGAGATTTGGCACACATGATTGTGGTCTCATTTAGCCCCTTCCTAATGACTGCCCACTTCTGTTCAGCATCCATCCCTGGGTTCATTTCAGCTAAATACCCATCTAGGATGCTGCCCATTCTGGCAAAATCTACCTTCCTGAAATCCAACATTCTTGTCCTGGTCTTAGCAGACTCCCTACCTGTGTTGACGAGGAACCACACTGAGCAGTGGTCACTTCCTGCTTGAGGGTCCTGTACTACCACATGCTGGACTTGGTCTCCATTTGTTAGCACTAAGCCCAGTATGTTCCCCTCTCTAGTAGGATCCATCACCCCTTGCACTAGGTAACTGTCTTGGATAGCCTCCAGCAGCACCTGTTCCCTGGTGTGTACTGTAGTTACTGTCTGCCAGTCAACCCCAGGTAGACTGAGGTCTCCCACTAAAACTGTACTCCCTTTGCCACTGACCTTCCTGATTTGCTCCCCCAGCTCCTTATCCACCTCCTTGTTCTGCAAGGGTGGCCTGTACACCACCCCCATTCTGAGTTTATTACCTTTAGGGCTTTGGAGCAATACCCATATGGCTTCGGGCATCCCCTTCATCCCTGGTACACAGTATCCCCTCTCTGACATAAATTGCCACCCCTCCTCCCTCCCGGTCCCCGAGGAACACCTTGTATCCTGGGATTGTGAGATCCCAGTCATGGTATTGGGTAGCCCAGGTCTCCGAGATGGCGGCAATATCTACCTTCCCCTCCGCCATCATTGCCTGGAATTCTGCCACCTTGTTTGCTAAGATCCTTGCATTCAAGGATACTACATTCCACCTTGTGTCCTGCCCCTCCTCTTCCCATCTCTCCCCCCCTTCCACTTTTGTATTGGTAACTTCTCATTCTCCTCCATCACTGGGGGTGAGGCCTTCCAGTCTCCCCTGGAAGGTGCCTCCTCCCTGCTATCCGACTCAGCCCTTCCCCCTCCTCAGTTTAAATCTATGTTGTTTTGAATGTACTTCTCCAGCCCCTGTGTGAATGCCCTTGTACCCTCGATGTTGAGATGTAGCCTATCCTTGGCATAAAGCCCCTTATTGTTCCATGTCTTGCCCCACCCCGCAGTACCCCGTACCCCATTTCTGCACACCAACCCTTCAGCCACCCATTAAACTCCTGTATTCTTAGCTTTCTTGCTGAGCTTGCCCTAGGTACTGGGAGTACCTTGGAGAATGCCACTGAGCTTCCTACCCAATTTCAGATACCCCCACTTCCCTGAACATCTGTACTTCTTCCACTGTACTGCCCTCTAGGTCGTTTGTTCCTATGTGTACAGTGATATGAGGCTTCCCTCCCACCTTCTCCACACTTTTCTGAATGCACTGCCCTATTCTCCCCACTGTCATACGTGGCATACACTCCACCTATGTTTGGCTCTTCTTTGCTCCCTTACCTCCCCATCTCACCCAGCTAAAGGGGAGGTTCTGATAATGGGAGACTTCAACATGCCAGATATAGACCAGTCAATACCAGCAGGACATAAAAATGGCAGACTCCTAGCAGTCCTCTGGGAGGAGGGGGCTACAGCACACCCCTAATTTGGCAAACAGAGACTTGAGGACAGCAAACCCAAAAGCAGCACTGCAATGACTCATGATGTCAATGATGTAATGAGAGATAAAGGTGTGTGTTTTACTCCTGGATGCAGCCCTGTATATCTCTACAATGGAGGATATCCCTGGAAGCAGCTACCAAGGCAGCAGTATGTCCAGTCCAATGAGCCTTAAGTTCCTTGGGTGACTCCCTACCAGCCTACCTATAGAAGAGGTCGATGAAGGATGTAATCCACCTGGCAACTGTCCACTTTACTGCCAGTCTGCCAGGTGCAGCCTCAGCATATGTCACAAACAGCTGGTGAGTCTTAACCGAAACTCCAACCATATGCTCCTTATAGTTAGAGAGTGCCTTGTGCAGGTCCAGAGTATGGAACCTGCAATCCTCCTCTGAGGTTAGGATAGTAAAGTATACCGGTAAGTTAACCACCCTCCTAAGATGAAACTCCGATAACACCTTCAAGAGGAAATTTGGGTGGGGTTGGAGGATGATCGTGTCCTTGTAAAGGACCAGGTAAGGAGACTCCACTGAGAGTGCCTGGAGTGCACTGATCCCTCTTGCTGACATGATAGTCACTAGGAAGGCTGTCTTCCACAACAGATGTGACATCTCACACATGTGCACTGGCTCAAGCATTAGCAACAGCAGTAGTACGTCCCTTGGAGGTGGAGGTCCATGCACAGAAAGGGACAAGTGATCTCGGCCTTTGAAGACGTGCCTAACCAGCTTCTCCTGGGCATCACCAGCATACAAGCATGTGCCTGGCATGCAGAGGACAGCTACCAGGTGCACATTAAGGGTAGTCAGCTGCAGTCCTAAATGAGAGGGACCATAGGTAATCGCGGATGCTCGCCATATGGCAGGTAAGGGGATCAAGCTTCTTACTGTGGCACCAGACCGAGAACCTCTTCCACTTAAATGCACAGAATTTATGAGTCAGACTCCTTATGGGATGACTTCACAATGTGAAGGACATCTTCCAAAAGGCCCAGAGTCTAGAATTGTAGTTGCTCAGAAACCAGGCAGAGGTGCAGAGACTGAAGGTCCAGGTGCAGGACCTTCTGTTGTCTGGTTAGCAGATCTGGGTGGAGAAGTAACCTCCACGGAGGCCTGCTCCTGAGGCTGAGGAAATCCGGATACCATAACTGCCTAGGCCAGTCTGGGCCTATGAGGATAGTACAGTTCCTTAAGAACTTACTGTAACAGTAGATCTTCAAGAGAATCTCTTTCATCAGGTCACTTCTATGGAACTATAGCCACCAGGCACTAGGACCACACGGAAACATTTTTGTTAGTAGTCTTCTAGGGACCACCCACATCATTATGTGTCAACATCCTCACTATATAAATGTGGGCGGCCCCGCGCCTTCCTCAGTTCGCTACAGGAGACCACATGTAGAGAACCCCTTCCTGGGGAACCGAAGGAGAGCTAGGGATTCCCGGCACTTGGCAAGGTGGAAAAGAGTAGGTAGATTGTCTTGGACAGAGAGAGAGAGAGACAGGAACTGAGAAGCTCAGAGTCCAAGGGGGTCGGAGGGTGTGACAGCATGGCTTGATGAAAGAGAGTCTCTCGAAGATCGACAGTTACAGTAAGTTCTTACATTACTGTACTATCTTCTTCAAGGATATCTCTTTCATCAGGCCACACCTATGGAATGAGTCCCAAACAGTACTGACAAATAGGCAGTCTGGGAGGCTGGAAGCTATAGGTCTATGAGAGGAGGCCTTGAAGCATAGCCAGGACGAAGCCTGCCCTTCTTCTAGAGGCAATGTCCAGACTGTAGTGTTTAGTGAAAGTGTGGACCGTACACCAAGTTGCAGTAGCACAAATTTCTGTAGCTGACACATTCCTGAAACAGGCAACAGAAGTGGCCATGCCTCTGGCTGAATAGTTATGTACAACCCCAGGAAGTTCCTTACTGTGCTTTTGGTTAAAAAAAAAAAGTATGAAAGTACCACAGTTAGCCAACCATCTGGCCAGAATGGTTTAGAAATCAGTACGCCCTTTTTCCCGGGGCCAAAGAAACAAAAAGCTCTGAGGACTCTTCAGGTTCTTCTGCACGATGCACATGCTAATATTCGAATATTATATGTACATCTAAGGTATGGAGCAATGCTTCCCCTGGATTGGCATGCTCTGGAAAATAAACAAGCAGGTAGATGGTTTGATTCGGTGTAAACTCAGGCACCGCCTTTGGCAAGAACTTAGGGCTGGTATGCAAAGATTCTCGATCTTCGTGGAAAATCAAATAAGGAGGCTCACACATAAGAGCCTGGTGTTTGGAAATCCTTCGAGCAGAAGTGATATCAACCAAAAATAATGCTTTCCACGACAGGAAGCATAACTCGTAAGTTGCAGCCGGCTCAAATGGAGCCAAAGTAAATTTCTCCAAAACAAAATTCAAGTCCCAAGCCGGGACTGGATTGCAGATAGGGGCTTCAAATGAAGAATGTCCCTCAAGAATGTATGGGACACCTCGAGTTACACAACTGTACGTCCATCAAGAGGCACATGGAAAGCTAAAATGGCAGCCAGGTGCAGCTTATGAGTATTACAGTCCAGCATCTGAAAGGGACAGCAACTACTCCAGAATCTGATTCACCTGACAGGTGAAGGGATCCAAGCGATAGGAAGCAGCCCACAGAGCAAAGCGCTTCCACTTCATGGAATAAGTGGCCCTGGTGGCGGGTTTCCTAGCAGCCACAAGGACATCAGTCACCTTTTGGGATACCACAGATCTAGCCATGACTGTGTCCTCAGGAGTCATGCATGAAGATGAAGATGAAGGGACTTGAGGTCCAGATGGACCAGGGTGCCCTGCTCCTGTGATAGCAAGCCTTTGCACAGTGGTAGGGGCACTGGAGGTTCCACTGCCAACTGTTGCACTAAGGGAAACCAGATCTGATGAGGCCAGAAGGGAGCAAGAAGTATCAGAGTCGCTCCTTCCATCTGAAGCTTGATCAGCACCCACTGAATTAGAAGGAAAAGAGGAAAGGCATAAAGGAAAGTACAGTTATGAAGGAACTTACCGTAACAGTAGATCTTTAAGAGAGGTTCCTTCAGTAGGTCATGACATACAGGACTGGCACCACTTGGCATCTGGGACGCACGGCAGACTTTTCTAGCAATACCTGATGGAGGACCACCCATCCGACATCACGTGACTGACGTCAGTGTGACCATATATAATGGACGGTCCCCATGCCCACCCACCAGGTCTCCCGCCAGAGCCTGGAAGCGGCCTGATTGCAGGAGTAAACAGGATTTGGAGTCTCTGTATATAAAATGGGGGAAGGAGGGAGGGAGGGAAAAATATGACCTACTGAAGGAACCTCTCTCGAAGATCTACTGTTATGGTAAGTTCCTACGTAACTTTACTATCTTAGTTCGAGAAGGTTCCTTCAGTAGATCATTACATATAGGACTGAATCTGAAGCAGTCCCTCACAGGAGAGACCGAGAGAAACAAGGGAGAAGGAGAGAAGCAAACTCCTACAAAACTGGGAACCAGAATTGACCCAGCCTAGGACAGAAGGCCCTGCAAAACACCTAGGCCAAAACCTGCCCTCCGCCTAGAAGTAATGTCCAGACTGCAGTGTTTGGTAAAGGTATGGACAGAACTTCAAGTTGCTGCAGTGCAGATATCAGCCACGGAAACATTCCGCAAAAAGGCAACGGAAGCAGCCTTGCCCCTGGTAGAGTGACCTCTGATGGGACCCGGCAGAGGTTTGTCGTATTTTTGGTAATAGTAACGAATAGAGTTACCTAACCAATTGGAAAGACACTGCTTAGAAACAACTTTGCCCGCCGACCTGGGGGCAAAGGAAACAAAAAGCTGATCACTGTTACGAACATCCTTAGTTTGGTGTGTGTAACACCGAAGGATCTGATGGATGTCCATGGTGTACAAGAGTGCCTCGCCAGTGTTCGCAGGGGACTGAAAGATAACTGGAAGCTCCACTGATTGTTTCAGTGTGACTTTCAATACCACCTTGGGTAAAAACTTAGGATTTGTCCTAAGGACCGCCCAGTCCCTGTGGAAAATTAGTTAAGGCTCTTTACACACTACAGCCTGAAGCTTCAAAATCCTTTGAGCTGAAGTAACAGCAACTAAAAATAATGTCTTTCAAGAGAGAAAGCACAAATCATAGCTAATCGCTGGTTCAAAGGGAGGGAGAGTAAGCTTCTCCAACACTAAATTCAAATCCCAAGGGGGTGTAGGGTTGCGGTGGGGGGATTCAGATGGAGAATCCCTTCAGAAAGATTTTTGAGACTTCCACAAAACTGACCCACGGGTTTACCATCCACCAGCTCATGGTACACCTAAATTGCTGAAAGGTGGACCTTCAAAGAAGACTATGACAGACCCGAGTCTGAAAGATGGAGGAGGTATTCCATGACTTGTGGGGCAGAGCAAGAACATGGGTTCCAGTCTTTGGATGTTGCCCAAATAGAAAAATGTTTCCACTTCATGGCACAAGTGGAATGAGTAGAGGGTTTTTGTGCCTCTAAGACGTGGGGGACTCGAGAGGAGACCCCAAAGTGAGAAACCGCTATGTCTGTAGGAGCCTTGCATGAAGATGCAGTGTCCAGAGCCCCGGATGAACAAGACGACCTTGATCCTGGGTTAAGAGGTTGTGAGTCACTGGAAGTGGAACTGGTGGTTCTCTCGCTAATTGTTGCAGCAGCAGGAACCAAATCTGTTTCGGCCAGAGAGGGGTGATGAGAATCATCCGCACCTTCTCTTCCTGAAACGTTAGGAGAACCCTCTGGAGAATGGGAAATGGAGGGAAGGCATACAAAAATTTCCCTGTCCAAGAGAGAGACAGTGCGTCATGGCAGAAAGCACCATGCCCTGGAACGAGCGAGCAAAAACTGGGAAGTTTTGCATTGGAGTGGTAGGTGAAGAGGTCAAGTTCTGGACGCCCCCACTTTAGGAAGAGAGACTCTGCCACTTCCCGATTTAGTTCCCATTCATGACTTAGGGTCAGAGACCGGCAGAGACTGTCTACCAGGACATTTTGAATGCCTGGAACATGCAAGGCCTCCAGGCCAGATTGTACTGGACTGCCCAGTTCCATACCCGCATCACCTTCCTGCGAAGGGGTACAAGCGAGTTCCCTCTTGTTTGTTGAGGTACCATTTGGACTAGCAGTGATCCCTTGGGAAGGAGGGTCTGGAAGGCCTGTAAGGCGTACAAGACTGCCCTCATCTCCAGAACACTGATGTGTAATGATGCTTTCAAGCTGGACCACAGTCCTTATGCTTGATGCTCCTCTAGGTGTGCTCCCCATCTCATATTCGATGCATCCATATTCAGAGATGCAGAGGGGGCTGGGCTCCTGAAACGAAGATCCAAGGAAAGGTTGCAGGGGTTCCCTCCACCACAGCATTTCTTTCTGAACTGCTGACGACACTAGGACCGGATGGTCCAGGAGTTGATCCAATTGCACCCGCAAGGACCACTGAGTAACTCTCATGTGGAGCCTTGCCAGGGGAACTGTAGTGATGGAGGCTGCCATCAGGCCAAGAAGATGGAGGACCTCCCGGGCAGGGATGGTCCTTGATGAAGTCACCAAAGAAGCCTGATGGACCAGGGTCTCCACCCTGTCTGGAGGAAGGAAGGCTCTGCATTGGACTGTATCCAAAACCGCCCCAATGAATTAAAGTCTCTGGGATGGGATCAGGGATGATTTGGGGATACTGACAGTAATTCCCAGTTTGATGAAAAAGGTCCAGAGTAAAGGACAGAGCATCTAGTAAGGAAACCCTGGAAGGGGATGAAGTCAGCCAATCATCCAGGTTAAGCGAAAACCGCAATACCCTGGTGGTGCAGAAAGGCCGCCACCACCGCTAGGAACTTGGTAAACACCCGAGGTGCCACGGACAGACCAAAGGGGAAGGCCCAAAACGGGAAGTGCTCCCCCTGGGATAGGAACCACAGGAATTGGCGGGGGCTGGGGAAGATCGGAATGTGTAGGTAAGTATCCTGCATGTCCAGAGTACAAAGCCAACGGTTCTCCAGAAGAAGTGGGAGAGGATCTGGAGTGTCAGCATCTGGAACATTTGCACTCGACGAACAGGTTGAGACTGCTCAAGTTAAGGATGGGTCTCAAGTTTCCCATATTTTCTGGAACCAGAAAAAAAAAATGGGAGTAAAACCCTCTTCCCCTTTGCCAGAGGGGGACATGCTCTATTGCTTCTTTGAGCAAGAGGCTTTGAATTTCTTCTCAAACAAAAAGAGCTTGATCCCTGGAATATGAAGACCTTTTTGGTGGATAGTCTGGTGGGATCTCCAGAAACTCTATAGTGTGTCCAGCAGACACCAATTGCAGGACTCATGCATCGGAGGTTACGCCCTGCCAATCCTGCGCATGGCAGGCGAATCCCCCCCCTCCCCACAGTCATACACATTTCCTATAACAATTGGCAGTGAGAACAACCCTTCAGTGCTGGCCCCAGACAGAACAGTATCCAGATTGATGAACTCATCAAAGCTGCCACTGCTCTTCCATGGCCGCAAGTTCAGTACTTGACCTAGCTGCCGCCGATGCCTTGGCTGACCACGGGCCAGTTAAGCCTTCCGGTCTTTGATGAACAGTGGCAGCATGGCCTGGCTAAAACTTCATCCCACAACATTGTGCTTAATCACCCAGTAAGCATACGCAGGTGTTGTGTGGATCCATGGCTGACATTTTCTGCCTATGCCGAGAGCAAAATTTAAGACCTGTTTTTTTGCTCTCCATTGTCGAAGACCTAGCAGCAACTTTAATGCTGAACAAGGACTAAAACAGTCAAAGATCTGCCGGAGAATGCTTGAAACTCCTTCAACGCTGAGCAGCTGCAAGTGAGACCTGTCCCTTCCAGCAGAAAGAAAGAAAGATCTGACATCACAAGGTGGAGCTGGAGGATATACCACCAGGGTGGTGGGAGGAGCTTAGCTATAAGACTTCTGATGACTCAGCTGTCTCCAGCAGAACTGCTAGACTGTGGATAGAAACTGAATCCATGTTACTAGAACAATGCAGTTGTACTTTTATTCAGCTCATGAGCATCTCTCACCAACTTTACTGCATACACTGATCTTTAGAACATAAGAATTTGCCAGCAGAAGGAGACCATGTGATCCATCTAGGCTGCCCGGGTTTTCTACCCCCCAACTATCAATCTGTCTTGCTAAAGTGACTATACTGTCTATCCCATGCCTGTCTGAATTCACTGACCGTCTTGGCTGCCACTACCTCCAGTGGCAGGCTGTTCCAAGGGTCCACCACCCTCTCCGTGAAAAAATACTTCCTAACATTTGTTTTGAATTTACCTCCCACTAGGTGCATGTTGTGTCCTCTAGTACGTGCAGCTCTGTTTTCCCGGAAGAGGTTCCTGATTTGTTCAGTGTTGACCCCTTTAACAAATTTAAATGTCTCAATCATGTCTCCTCTGTTCCTCCTCTGCTCAAGGAAGAATAAATTTAGCTGGCTAAACCTGGTTTCATACGTTTCATGGTGCAGACCCTGCACCATTTTGGTGGCACGTTTCTGCATGGTTTCCAGATGGTCTATGTCCTTTTTTAGGAGAGGTCTCCAGAACTGCACACAGTACTTCAAGTGAGGTCTCACCAGGGACCTGTACAGCGGGAGGATTACATCACGCTTCCTACTGGTAATACCCCAACCAATACATCCAAGGATGCTGCTAGCCTTTAGTGCTACTTTTTTGCATTGCTTCCTTACCTTTGAATCGTCTGCAATCATGACACCAAGATACAGTTCCAGCTTTGTTTCTTCTAGTAGCTGCCCCTCCAGGACATACTTCATGCATGGGTTCCTTCTACTCAAGTGCATGACTTTACATTTTTTGGCATTGAATCTCAACTGCCAGTTCCTGGACCATTCCTCTAGCATCCTGAGATCTGCCTCATTTCTGTGATCCCTTCCTGTGTGTCCACCCTGTTGCAGAGCTTCATATCGTCTGCAAAGAGGCAGACTTTCCCTTTCAGTTTTTCAGTGATGCTGCTGATGAATGTGTTGAAAAGGATGAGGCCCGAGTACTGACCCCTGCGGCACGCCACTTGACACCTTCCCCTCTTGGGACAAAGTGCCATTTACCATAATCCTCTGTGTCCTGCCTTGCAGCCAGCTTGTAATTTATTTAATTACTTTGTGACCAATGCCAGCTTGCTCCAGTTTGTTGGCTAGCCTTCTGTGTGGGACTGTATCAAAGGCTTTACTAAAGTCTAGATACACCACATCTACTGCTGCCCCCTGGTCTACTTCTCTTGTAACCCAGTCAAAGAATTCTGTCAAATTTGTTTGGCATGAGTGTCCTGATGTGAAGCCATGCTGCTTTGGGTCAAGTTGACCACTTGCTTTCAGGTAGTTCATTACCCTTTCTTTAAGCAATGTCTCCATTATTTTACCTACCACTGAGGTCAGACTTACTGGACGGTAGTTTCCTGCTACCTCCCTGCTACCACTTTTGTGCAATGGCACAACCGTGGCCCTTTTCCAGTCCTGTGGCACTATCCCCTGTTCCAGTGAACTGTTACAGTTCAATAAGTGGGGTGGCAAGTTCATCCCTAAGTTCTTTCAGAACTCTTGGGTGTATTCAGTCAGGGCTCATAGCCTTATCCACCCTTATTTTAGACAACTCCTCAAGGACAGTTTCTTTTGTAAAGGGGGATATGTCAGCTCCCCTGGTATGGGGAAGTGCCCTGGCTGGTGCTGGACCATTACCAATGTCTTCCTGTATGAAGACCGCGCAGAAGAATTCGTTGAGAACTTCTGCCTTGTCTTTTGTCGTTTTCCTGTACGTGTCCTTCCTTGATTGCCAGCCATGTTATTCCTCCTAAGCTTTTTCTTTTTTCTCGAATGTATTGATAAAACGTTTTGTCCCACCTTTTCACTTCTTGAGCCAGTTTTTCTTCGGTCTGGGCCTTTGCCACCCTAACAGCTTTCCTAGCTTCCTTGAGTTTTTCTCTGTAATCTTCTCTATCCTTTTCAGACTTGGCCTCCTTGTACTTCCGAAAAGCTTTTCTCTTTTCCCTAACTGTAGTAGTTACCTCTTTGGAGAACCAGAGGGAGTTCCTTGACCTTCTGGACTTGTTGACCTGTTTAGCGCATAGTGCTGTGACTGGCGCTATAGCATCTCTGAGCTTTGTCCATTTGTCCTCCACATTCCATGTGGTATCTGTTGCCAGCAGGGGCTTGATCCTTTCTCTCATTTTCAGGAAATCTGCTTTCCTGAAATTGAGCACCCCGATTCTGGAGTGGCAGGCATCCTCAGTCTTTTTTAATTAGTGTACTTTTTTCCATTGACGGCTGCCTGGTACCTCAGCCCAATCATGGACCCCCCCCACTTCCACTCCCACTCCCATATTGGCCACGCCTTTTTGATACCCCCTGGCTTACCTCCCCAACGGGCGGGGTTGCGGCACTGGCCCCTATAGTGCCGCAGACAATGGGATAAGTCAAACGGCCGGCCTGGGAACTGATTGAAGCTGAGGGTGGGCTTCATCTACGGCGGCCGGCAGCATTTGTCCCCCGGTGCGGGGCGGGGATGTGCAATGATCGACCAGCATTTTCCCGCCTCAGCTACTACTTGGCATTGGTGTGCCTCGGCACACCCAGTCTCCGCTAGGTGTCTGTGTTGCACTGAACACTCTACTCCCCAGAGAAGGAGAGCAGTCTTAGGATGCTCAATCCTTCTTCCCCCGGCCAGCCTTCCGACATTCCGGGTCCATTCCTGAACCCGGGTCACTGGCGTCACAGGTAGGCAGCCTGCCCTTGCACCAGTGGGCCAGCCAGGCATCCTCAGTCTTCCTAATGGAGAACCAGATTGACCTGTCGTCACTGGTACCCAGCTTGATCCCCACTTGTACATCTGATACCCTGGCACTGTTAGTGAGCACCAGATCTAGGATAGCTGATTCTCTGGTGGGAGAAACCATCATTTGATTCAGTCCTGCCACCCTCAAAGCCATGAAGAAGTCTCTACTCCACTCTGTGCAGGCTGTGAAGGTGAACCATTCTACATCTGGTAGACTGAAGTTCCTGACTAGCAGTAGCTTGCCTTCGTCGGCCATCCTCATTATGTCTTTTATACTTTATCTTTTTATTGATGTTTTGAGAACATAAAGAGGAACAAAACATACAATACATTTGGAAGATATCATCCATTATAAAGAAACAGAACATCACATTATGCATAACAATATATGGGTTATAGAAATAGAGGTCTCATTGCATGATTATTCTTAGATCTTAAACCTAAACAAATGTGCAGGTGGATAATGGTGGGGTTAAAACCAAGCAGGGCAACTGTTAATTCAAAAAGATCCATGATATATAAAGTGAGTACTAGTAAATGATTTAACCTAGATTTTAAGTAAAATGCATAAAGTGATATATAAGAGAATACAGTCGGTGCTCAGAATTAGGAGGACAGGAGTACAAATGTAATGTGCAAAACACCTAAATAACTGGCTAAGGTTTTGGGTGTGTAAAAATCCTTGGAAGAGGATCTGAAAAAGAGGCGCAGTGTTGATGGGTAGCGCAGAGCAAATCTAATGCCTCTTTGATGTAAGATCTGTTTTAGTGGGTTGTAAGCTTTCCTTTTGGCAGTCAAGTCCCTTGAAAAGTCTCTGTAAATAGAAATTTTGAATTCCTGCCACATTAGTGTCCCAACTTCTCTGGTATGCTTTAAAATTATTTCTGTGTGTGTGTGTAGTTCAGAAACTGAGCTATGATGTCCCTAGGTTGCTGATAATGTCCTGGCCTGGGACCCAAAGTGCGGTGGGATCTTCCGATTGTAAGAGTAAGTTCAGGAGGTAATTTTAACATTGCTAGCAGTGTGTGCAGTAAGAAAGCATTTGTATCCCCTAACTCTGAACCTTCGGGGAAGCCAAAAAATGCAAGTTGTTCCTTCTGTTGCGTTTTTCAATATCATCAATTTTGGCATGCAGGGACTTTATGATGCGGTCTTGACTATGAACAGTGGTCTGAAGGTCCTGAATCGTGGCAGAATTACAGGAGGTTGTGTTTTCATTGATAGAGATTCTCTGGTCAAAAGCTTCAAGTGTGGCTATGTTCTGGTGAGTGGAGGTTTTTAAGTCATTAATCTCAGTCATTAGTTTTGAAAACATCACCTAGACTCTGGCAAGCGAGCCAGGCTGAGAGTGAGGATCTGTTATTGTGATGGTTATTGAGGCCTAGCATGGTGCAGTGCAATATTAATAAAGCCAAATAAAACTATGCAAGATTAAAAATGACTCACTATTCCTATGGAGCAGTTTAGTTGCAGGATGGTCTTCGGAGCTGGTACCAAAAGAAGGTCTGGTGAAGGCTAAATGAGGTTAGACTACATAAATCCCTGTCGAGAGACTAAGCTATGCTGCCATCTTCTGCCTGGTTAGGCAATGCCCCCTCATTATGTCTTTCAGGAGAACCTTGTCCTTTTAGATCTCCTTGTTTGGGGGTCTACAGATATCTCCAACCCTGATGGGGTTCCTGTTTCCAGCTCCCACAGTGATCCATAGGGCCTCTGCCTCGCCTTGTATTCCATGGGTCTCAGTAGCATTTATCCCTTCCCTGATATAAACAGCAACCCCCCTCCTTTCTTACATGTGTGGTCTCTCATGAAGAGAGTGTAACCAGGGATAACAACATCCCAGGTATGGTTCTCTGTGAACCAAGTCTCCGTGACACCAACCCAGCATCATTGCTGTGAGATCTGTGATTTTGTTTGGAAGGCTAAAGGCATTGACACACACTGCCTTCCAGTCTTTGTTTGTCCTGCTTGCTATGGGATTTCTCCTTCTGGTTTGTTTCCCCTAATGTCTTGAACGTCCCTATGCTGTTTGGAACACCCATGTGGAGTTGTGATACACATTGTGCTTGTGATGCCCTGTTTTGGTTCCGATAGATTTTCCTTAGATGGGGGAAGGGCATTCGTAAGCTCATATGATGCAGCTGTTGCTGATGCCCCTTTCCCTCCCTCTAGTCTAAATGGTTGATGAAGACGTCAAATTGTTGGCCATGAGCACATGTTCCATCTTTTGTAAGGAGTACGCCATCAAATCTAAAGAACTCCCTCTCCCAGAAGTTCTGCCAGGTTCCTACATAGCCATAACCTTTTTCCTGACACCAGTTTCTGAACCAGATATTAAGTTCGATGATGTCCCTTTCTCTGATCTTCTGCCTGCTAGCCTCCTTGCCCCACACAGGCAGAATTTCTGAGAAGGAGACTTTGGATGAAAGGGAAGTGAGTTTTTCTACTAGAGTCGTTAGATGCTGCTTAGTCTCTCTAACTGACTGGCTTTAAAAAATGTCATGGGAGTTTAAAGTCAGGATATTAAAGGCTGCCTAACAGCAATGACAGTCACTCCTAGACCACATCTTACAAACACAGCTGGACCACTACCCTAACCTCAACAGAGAGGAAAAAGATGGACCAGCACTGCTGCTTTTTGTCCAATAATTCTTATCACTTTTACATAATTATGAATTGTGTGTTGGGAATCTGATTGTGCCCTCTTTGCCCTCCCAGACAAATGCCTTTAGTAACAAAAAAAATGAGTACATAAATTATGGTTCTTCTCCATTCCCTTCCTGGCATCAGTCCTCTCAGCTGTTCTAAAGGATTATGGGCCATTTTTGTAACAAAAAAAACTTACCCTTCACTTTTAAAGTTTACAGTCCCAGACCTCTTATCTCTCTGGCTGACCATCCTGGACATTTAACAAAGCAAATTATTTTTCTGACCTGTAATTATTTCTGTGAGCGAAGCTGGAAATGCTTCAATACAGTTTGCTTCTAAATCAACCAAAATGCAAGGCAAACCACAGAGAGGCACACAACTTCACAAACAGCAAGAAATGAACACATCCATCCCGGTCCCTAATGGTTGCTATTTTAAAGGCTTTGCTGTGGTACACATAAGAATATGCTCCTAGGAGGAGGAGGGCTAGCACATATGTAGACCTGCATGTTTGCTATCTCAACAGGAATACACAATTAAGTGTGTTTGGTTTGGGGAGGATTACATCATCATGAAAAGGGGCTGTTTCACCCCCTCCCCATGTTACTAGCTCCCCAAAAGTAAAAAGAGAACCTCAACAGAGAGGAGGATGAGTGATAAACTGAAATGAGAAAGAAGCATCACAAATGAACTAATGCAGGCGTGGAGGTGTATGAGGCTTGACCTGTCTGCCAAGACATTCTGGATGCCTGGGACAAACTGCCGACAGTTCTAGACCATGGTCAAGAGCCCAATATCAAACCCTCATTGCTTCCCTGCTTAGGAGGTAGGAGTGAGTTCCCCCTGCTTGTTTATGTAGTGCGTCACACTGATGTCTGTTTGCACCAGCAAATATCGCAGGCATAGATGGGTCTGGAAGGCTTGTAGACTGTACAGAACAGCTCTCATTTCTAGGATGTTTATGTGGAGGGTGCTCTCCACTTTTGTCCAAGTCCCCTGTGTCTGATGGGGCCCCAGATGTGCCCCCTAGCCTATTTCTGAGGCATCTGTAGTGAGGATCTGATGAGGGGATAAGCTCAGAAAAGGAACCCCCCTTCAGCAGATGGTTGGGTTCCATCCACCACTGAAGCGCCTTTCGGACAGGAGAGGTTAGCAAAACCTTCGGCTTTAGGTCATTAGTGAGTTGGTCCCATTGGACTCTCAATTCAATTTAGGTTTTATTTGTTCAACCAAGATATTAAAAACATCAGGGTTATTACAAACTTTAAAATATTGTTTGAACAGCAGAAGTACATAACATTCAGATTTTTGGTTTAGACAATTTTTAACAGAATACCATATAATTGTAAATAAAATTCTGAGGCAAAAGAGAAAAAGGAAAGAGAGATAAGAGTTTATAAATTCATTTGATAAAAATACTTGTTTACTCGGTACTAAAATTTGTTACCAATTGTTTTATTTATATATTTATTAGTTTTCCCCCTTCACAGCTTCGCTATATTTTATTTTTTTCCATTTAACTATAGAAGAAAAAATGCAGCAATTAGTTCTGCATTCTTTAGTGTGAAGGGGTGAAGTAAAATAAACAGAACATCATAACTTGAATTATTATAACACTTCAGGATGGTCTTCAAGTATTTGTCATGGAGATCAGAGTATAGATGACATGAGATTACTAGATGAGTTAAGGTTTCTGGGGTGGTGGAGTTACACTGGCATATGAGGTCTTTTGTAAGGTTATTTCCAACTCATTTTTTATTAAAATATATGTATTTGGAGTTAATTAACCCAAATCTAGCCCACGTAAGCATTTTCCTCTTAGGAGGTTCCAGAGGGAGAAGGAAATAGTTTTCCAGATTGTGATCTATTTTGTTCACTCTGTACCATGGTGCACATTTTAGGGATCTAACTAGGTCCATCCATATCCTTATTTTGTGCAGCAAGACACAATTTCTTTTTTATGTGCTTTTTATATTGCATTGAGATAAACATGTTACTTTGAAAATCAAGCCATAGATGGGAAAGTTTGATATTGTTAAGTATTGTTTTTAAATGTACTAGCAAATTAGACTTTAGACCCATTTGTAACCATTTTGTTTTTTCTTGAAGGCAATACAAGGGTAACTTGTTATGGCTATTTATTTTTTTAAGCCAGTAAGATAAGCATCTATATGAAGTGAAAGTGTTTACTGGTATTTTCCCTAGTTCTGCTCTTACCGTGGCCAAAGCCGTGAATAGAGGTACCATTAACAAAGATTTATAAAAACAGAGTAATGGGGTCTCAAGGGCAGTCACATGGTCAGCAGTTCTAATCTCAGCTCCATAAGTCAATAGCGGGTTGGTATTTGTTTCAGCTGCAATTAGAGCTGGCCTAATGTTATAACCTCCATAACCTTCTGCTCTAGGTCGTTGGTGTGTTGGTCCCATTGGACTCAATGTTCACTGGAGAATCCTCATATGCAGTCTGGCCAATGGCACCATAATAATGGCTGCTGCCATCAGGCCCAACGGTCTCAGAAATGTCCTGGCTGTGTCATACCTGTTGTTGTATACCATCTAGGCCTGTGCAATCAGGCGTTTGGCTCTGTCCTGGGGAAGGAAGGATAAGCCTTGGGCTGTGTTCAAGAATGTCCCTATGTACTGTAGGCAATGACAGGGGGTCAGGACTGACTTCTGCACATTGACCATGATCCCAAGGGCATCAAACAGCTGCCTGGTGCATCTAAAGTCTGATTAAGCTGCTCTTTGGAGTGGGCTCTGAGCAACCAGTCATCCAGGTAGGGGAAGACATTCAGTTCTTTTCTTCTGAGGGCTGCTGCCACTACTGCTAAACATCTGGTAGAGACCCATGGCACAAATGATAAGCCAAAGAGCAATACCCTGAAATGATAGTGCTCCCCCCGGAAAAAAAAACCTGAGGTATTTCCTGTGAGGGGGGCTGATCTTGATATGCCGGTAAGCATCCTGCATGTCCAAGGAAGAGATCCAGTCCCCTACCTGCAGTAGCATTAGTAGACCTTGTAGCATGACGATCCTGAACTTTTTGTACTGGATAAAGTGGTTCAGATCCCTGAGGTCTAGAATGGGTCTCGGATTTCCTGTACATTTTGGGACTAGGAAATAGCAAGAATAGAACCCTAAGTTCCATTGTTCCCAAGGAACTGGTTCTATTGCACTTTTCTGGATCAGGGTATGTACCTCCTCTTGTAGCAGTGGTATTTTTTTTTTTTTGTTTTTTTTTTAAGCAGGAGACGCACTAAGCTGAAGCTTGTTTATAAGTGCAACCTGGGAGCACAAGGAAGTTAAGTGACTTGCTCAAGGTCACACAGTATGCAAGTGGGGGCTGTGGGATTCAAACCCAGGTCTCTGGGTTTGCACCTCAGAGCCTTAAACCACTGCACTATACTGCCTGTTCTGGGGGACGGGAAGAAGACACTGGTGTATGGTCTGGAAGTAATTCCAGAAGTTCTAGACCATGGCCCTGTTCTATTATTTGCAGGACCCAGGAATCTGATGTAACCATCCTCCACTGGTCCAGGTGGAAGGAAAAGTAATCCCCAACGACCACCCCTGAAAATACTGGTGGGTGGGGGTTTGGGAAAGAGTCATGCAGATTCTGTGGCTGCAGCCACACCCCCACCTCTAGGGGCTTTTGAATGGGCACATGGAGTGGGTTCCAGGGCAGGCAAAGATGATACTCTTCTGCTTTTACTTTGTTGTCAGGCCCCTGAACAGTGTCTGTTATTGACTGGATGAAAGGACACCCTTTGCCTACTTCTTAGTTGTGTGTGGTAGAGAGAGAGTGTAATGGCTTTAGAGTCCTGCCCGAAGCATGTAGGTTTGAGAGATGTCCTGAACGTTTGCTCCAAACAGCTTGTATCCTCTAAATGGGGTGTTTAGGATGGACTGCTTCACATCAACAACAAATCCTGCCACCCGCAATCAAAAATGTCTTCTTAGACACACCTCAGAAGCTGCTGCTATGGCAGAAGCATCACATATGTTGTAGGCAGAGCTTAAAAGATGCTTACCTACATCTGCCCCTGCCTGAAGGGCCTTTAATAGCTCCCTCTGGCAGGGCTTGTGCCACTGCCTTGGCCTTCTCCAGAAGGTATTCTGGTAATTACCATTTGGGCTTGATAATTTGCAATCCTCAGGCCCAAGGTAGCAGAATTAAAGATCCTCTTCCCCAGAACATCTAGTCTCCTGGACTCCTTATCAGGAGGAAGAGAAAAACAGGTTACTCACCTGTAACAGTAGTTCTGGGAGTGGTATATGTTGTTCATCCACACTGTATGGCATGTCCTTTCCTCTTTAAATTTTGCCAGAAGATCTTAAAGCTGGCTCATCCCACTCACTCAGGTGGTATAATCCTCGGCTCCGCCCCATGACGCCAGATCTTTGCCCGCTGGAAACTCAAGTTGTGCGTCACAGCCGGGGATGTCGAGTAGGTTTGTGTGGATAAACAACATATACCACTCCTAGAAAGATCAGTTACGCAAAGACTTTTGTCTTAACAATAGATCTTCTAGGAATATCTCTTGCAGTAATTACTTCTGGGGGTTCCCGACAGGTGGCACTCCAGCACGGCAGTTCTCCTCTAGCAGTATCCACATCAGGGACTACCCACACTACCTCACTTCCTGGGCTGTGCCTATAAAAGTGGGTGGTCCCTGGTAATCTTCGTTCCCCGACGGTTTCAGCTCACAAGGGTGAGGGTCCAAGGGGAACCGAGGTACCAAAGCCTCCCAACCCTATATAGTTTTTCCCTGTTGCAGAATGGCAAGGGGTCAGAGGGAGAGAAGTTACCTACTGCAAGACACATTCCTAGAAGACCTACTGTTATGACAAAAGTCTTGCATAACTGATCTATCTTCTACGGAATGGTCTCTTGCAGTACGTCATTACTTCTGGGAGATACCCAAGCAGTTATGTGACAGTGGGTTGCTAGATATGGCATTCTGCTGAACATATAGTGTGGTCTTTGGACCGATAGGAGCTGAGTGTAGTATATCAGCATATAAAGAGAATTTTGTATTTCATCTGTAAGTACTCCATTATAGTATTCGTTATAGGGTTATGGCTGAAAGACAAGCCAGACTGGCTATTACTGGGCATCGTCAGATGGGTTAAGCAGATGTAAACCCGATCAGGGTATGGCATATCAAATACTGTAATAAATCAGAAGAAATTCAGCCATATAATGGAGTAACTGGTAGGTTTTCAATGGCATGCACTGGAAAAGACAGTATATGTCAAAGACTATTGGGTTTTGAGTTTTGAACAGTAACCCAAATAATACAATGTTATTATTTTGTAGTGCTACAATGTAGCAAGGCAGTATAGTGTTTTGCCATGTCTGGCAAGGCATTAGGGAAATGTATCCATTTTTGGAATAAATAGGCTACATAAGTAGCAAAGATGTTATGAAATGAAACAATGTATCTATTTCATAATGCAATCCAGTGGCTCTTCCGAGTCAGTAGCATTGTTGTAGTCAATATTGTACCCGTTTTAGGGTAAAGCCATGGAATGCAACAGAGTGATGTAGTCAGTTCCATCGTACATTAGTAGTCTCATTTACAAGGGGGTCCCAAGTGCGTCAGGACCTGCCACTTTTTTAGGTGTAAACCTTAAATGTTAGTATAGTGGGCCCTTCATTTATGCTGTCAGGTGAACAGACATTTAAATAATGATCTGGATAACTGCAATTATGAGCCATTAAATCTCACCTTTGAGATTCCAAACATGTTAATCTGGGAAAAATCATGAGTTTTTTTTTTTTTGTCCAAGTAGTTCTCAAAAAATTGAGAAGTCTTGTAGAGTTTATAAAGTTTATAATGTATATTGTTTCTGTGGCCTTTATCTATGGCCAGGTGAAGACTGCATGTAGCAGTAAAAGGTTGGTAAGAATATCATGATCTATATTATAATATTAGTTTCTCAGCATGTGAGTAGTAGTAGGCTCTGTTTGTGGGAGGGACAACAGGTCGAGGGGCATCCCGATGAAATGGCCATAATGGCCTGTAACACTGATACCTCAAAAGTGGCTAGATGTATAAAGCCTCATGGGAAAAGCCTCAGTATAATTTCGAATTGAAGCCCCCAGAAAAAAGTCTCAGAGGCCTAGAAGAGAAGACTGGGGCGTAGTCTGGAGTTTTTAATGAGAGGGAGAGGCATCCAGCCATCCTAAAGGGTGGTCATGGGTCGGTTTAGATGTGTTCCTCGTCATTCGTTCTTTGCCTCCGAGGTTTCCTTTTTTGGTTATAGTAATTTCCAGTTTTGTATGAATAATTATACTGAGGATGTGGCTTGTAGTACTTATATTGTACTGTTTTTAGTTGTCTAGTATTGTTTGTGCCCCTGGGCCAAAGAGAAGGTCACCAGAAAAAGGGGCATTAGCCACTTCTTGATGAATATCAGGTGCTAGCCTTGAGAGTTGGAGCCATGCCTGACTGTGTATAAGAATACCAACTACAGAGGTTCTAGCCGAAGTGTTGGCGATGTCATGTTGAGAGAGGGAAGTATAGTAGTAGTAGGCTCTGTTCGTGGGAGGGACACGAGGGTCCAGTGCACAACAGGCTGAGATGCATCCCGATGAAATGACCATAATGGCCTGTAACAATGGTACCCCTGTTAAATATGTATATATGAACATGATAAACATGTTACCTTCCGCCCTGAGGTGTGCTTGTATAATACTGGTGAGATTATCCACAAGGCATATTGCGACAGTATGATGCCTTCTTAGGCAGTTCTGGGTCCCGAGTAACAGACGCCAAAGAATCTGATATGTGGATTGTAGTAAAATATGAAGTTGAGGTCGACAAAATAAGCTCCTTTAAATAGTAGGGGTATGCCATATATTTTGTTGATAAATAGTGTCATAGTTGTATACATTGGCGGCATCGACTGGTGGATTTTTTGCTCTGTAAATAAATGTGAAAAAGCCCTGTACCTCGTTGATAGAGGAGGCAGCCAAGAGACATCCGTCGAAGGGGTACACCCTGTTGATGAGAATATGTAACCATGTTAATGCCGGAAATGTTTTACATTGATTTTATTTATATATATATATATATATATATATATATATATATATATACACACACACACACATATAGTAAGGCATGGTCTGTGGATGGTGGAATGTTGCCCACTGATCTGGGATCATCCCCAGCAATATAGTGTAGAAGGAATACCATGCCCCATAGATGGTAGACTGAAAGCCGTCTATGATGATTAGTAGAACTCATGCTCCGTCGATGGTAGGTCATCAGCCGTCGATGGTGATAGAAGGGGAGCATGTTCCGTCGACGGTGGAATGTGTCTCTTCGATAATAGATGAAGATAATGTGCCTCGTTGACGGGGGACGGGGGGTTACGCTCGTTGATGAGAGAGGCTTGTTCTTATACAAAGTCACTGTTGATGATAGTCTTGGAAGGAGGCTTCCGTCGACGGGGAATGAACCTCCCGTCGATGAAAATCATCTAGGAGGCCTCGGTCGACGGTGGATGGATGTTCCGTCGATGAGAAATCATGAAGGAGGCCTTTGTCGAGGGTGGATGAAGTGTCCATCGACAGGAATCACGCAGGAGGCCTCCATCAACGGGGAATGAACCTCCCATTGACAAGAAGTATGAAAGAGACCTCCATCGATGGGGAATGAACCTCGATGGCCCGAGAAGTATGTGGGGAGGCCTCCGTCGATGGGGAATGAACCTCCTTGACGAAGTATGTAGGAGGCCTTGTACGACGTGGAACACAGAGTAAGCCTCTGTAGAATGTTGTTGGAGGCTTCCGTCGATGGGAATGGTGTAAGCCTCTGTAGTCTGTTCTGTGATGAAGATGATGTAGAAATGCCTGCCGTCAATGGGGTATTTGTCTCCCGTCAACAAAGAAAGTCTTCTTGAAAATATATGTTTAGCATATATGACCGCTGAAAGGCAGTCAGGCAGGACTTATGGTGAAGGAATACCTTCCGTTCCAATGCTGCTTTAAAAGGACTCAGTGTTGTCGGAGCCTGTTTAATAGAGCTCCTTGAGTCATCCATCCTTAAAACTCTTGTTTGAGTATAGAAATATGGTGCTGTGTATGAAGCCCAGACACCCAAAGCCATGGGTTCAATCCATGTCGTAGACTACTGGCAGAACAGTAAGCTGCTGTCAGAGCTGAAGCTGGTGGGAAAATGAACGGAGACTACCAGAGACCACCCACTTTTATAGGCACAGCCCAGGAAGTGAGGTCGTATGGGTGGTCCCTAATGTGGATACTGCTAGTGGAGAACTGCTGTGTTAGAGCGCAACCTATCGGGAACTCCCAGAAGTAATGACTTACTGCAAGAGACCATTCCGTGGAAGATCTACTATTACAGGTGAATAACCTGTTTTTCTAGGGATGTGGATATGTTGTTCTATCCACACTGTTTGGCAGACTCCGAGCAGTTCTTCGGGAGAAGGGAGGCAAGGCGCACACCCCTTACTTTGTAAACAGACTGGAGAACTGAGGCCCCAAAACCAGCATCCTGGCGTGACTCTAGGTCGATGTGGTAGTGAGTAATGAAGGTGTTTGCTGTCTTCTAGGTAGCAGCCAGACAGATTTCCTGGATAGGGATATCCCTGGAAGCAGCCAAAGATGCAGCAGTATGGCGGGTAGAATGAGTTTTTATCCCTCTGGGAGGTTCCTTGCCCGCCAACCTATAACAGAGATTGATACACAATGTGATCCATCTACCGATCGTCTGATTTGCTGCAGGTCTGCCAGGTGCGGCTTCAGTGTAGGTGACAAACAGCTGGCGAACCTCTCTCCAAATTTCTGCCATTCTCTCCTTATAATAGGAGAGTGCTTGTCTCAGGTCCAGAGTATGGAGCCTGTACTCGGCGTATGAGGTGTAGTCAGGTAGAACACAGGCACAGTCAACACCTGGTTAAGATGGAACTCTGACACCACCTTCAGGAGGAATTTCGGGTGGGGGCGCAGAACAATCTTGTCCCTGTGAAAGACCAGGTAAGGAGACTCCACCGAAAGTGCCTGGAGCTCTCCAGTCCTTCTGGCTGATGTGATAGGCACTAGGAAGGTGGTCTTCCATGACAAATGTGACATCTCACACTTGTGCATCGGTTCGAATGGCTTGCCATGAGTTTTGCCAAAACCAGCAGTAAATCCCATGGAGGTGGAGGTTCTCGCACCGGAGGGGATGTGTGATCAAGGCCTTTGAAGAAACGCCAGACCACCTTCTCCTGCGCTGTCTGCTGACCGATCCCGCCCGGTAAGCAGAGATGGCTGCCAGGTGCACCTTAAGGGTTACAGACTGAAGACCCCCCTTTGGACAGAGACCAAAGGTAGTATAGGATGCTAGCCACTGCACAGGACAGAGGGTCCAGGCCCATGCCCTGGCACCAAATGGAAAAACGCTTCCATTTGAAGGCATAGCACCTCCTGGTTGACTCCTTTCTGGATGCTTCCACAACTGTGAGCATATCCTTAGACAGACCCAAAGCCTGGAACCGTAGCCGCTCAGGAACCAGGCTGTCAGGTGCAGGAATTGAAGGTCTGGATGGAATATCTTCCCCTGACTGACAGATAGCAGGTCTGGGCGTACTGGAAGATGCCGCGGAGGCCTGGAGCTGAGGCTGAGGAGATCTGGATACCAGAACTGACGTGGTCAGTCTGGGGCTACCAGGATCACCTGTGCCTTATCCCTCCTCACCTTGAGAAGCACCCTGTGGATCAAGGGAAATAGAGGGAAGGTGTAGAAGAGGCCTGGGGTCCATGGCCTCGAGAAGGCATCCCCCTGCAGCAAGCCCTGCTGAGGGGGGCGGGCATGAAACAGCCTTAGCTTGGTGATCTCCCTGGAGATGAACAGGTCCCCCAGCGGTTTGCCCCAGTCGGAAAACAGGCTGTGAACTACATCTGGATGGAGAGCTCACTCATGGGACGGCTCGCCCATACGGCTGAGTGTCCGCCAGTTGATTTGAGGCTCCTGCCACATGGATGGCTAGGAGATCTGCTTCCAGTCGGCTCACAAGGGTCCAGATGTGGAGCGCTTCCCTGTACAGCAGCTGGGAGTGCATTCCGCCCTGTCCGTTGAGGTAGTACATGGTCGTGGTATTGTCCGTCAGGACTTGTACCACTTGACCCTGAAGGAGTGGAGTGAATGCTGACAGCACCAGTCTGAAACTCTGAGCTCCAGCAGGTTGATATGGTATCGGGATTCCTTGTAGGTCCAGAACCTGTGGGCTCTGTGGTTCCCCATGTGGGCCCCCAGCCCGTAGAGGCATTGGTCATAAGAACGACCATTGGCTCAGGAAGGACAAATGAGATCCCTTCCTGCAAGTGATCCAGGATGGTCCACCACTGGAGAGCATCCCACACCTTCTGAGTTACAGTGACCAGCTGGTTGAAGTGACCATGACTCTGGGTCCACTGTCCGGCCAGCTCCCATTGCAGGGGGCACATATGCCACCGGGCCCATCGTACCATGGTGGTGCAGGCTGGCATGTACCCCAGAAGGCACAGGAAGTCCCGGGCAGGGCGCAAGTGCCCAACCAGAAATGATTGGGCAAAGAAGGAGAGAACCTCTGCCCTGTCCGTTGGGAGCCGGGCTCTGGCTCCGCAGGAGTCGAGCTCTTCCCCCGATGAAGCATATCACCTGTGAAGGTACGCATTCCAACTTGGCCTCATTGATCAGGAGATCTAGTTTGGTGCAGGTCTGGAGGGCCAGGTCCCTGGACCTCTCCACCTCTTGCTGGGTGGAATCTGCCAAGAGCCAATCGTCGAGGTAGGGGTAGACTCTGACCCCCCCGATGCCGACGGTGGGCTGCCACCACTGCAATGCATTTGGCGAAGACCCGTGCGGCCGATGACAGGACGAATTGCATGGCTTGGAACTCAAAGAGGGCTCCTTCTGCTCGGAAGCGAAGGAACCATTGGTGAGATGGATGGATTGGGATGTGAAAGAACGCATCCTGGAGATCCAGAGAGCAGAACCACATGTTCTGGTTAAGGGATGGTATGATCTGAGACAGAGTTATCATCCAAAAGGTGTGTGACCTGAAGAACTGGTTCAGGTCATGCAGATCCAGAATGGGACACCGGTTCCCCGTCTGCTTCAGAAAGAGGAAGTACCTGGAAATGAACTCTGGGTTTACCGGGGTCCATGACTCTGGCCACAACCTCCTTGTGGAGGAGTTGGGCAATGTCATCTTGGAGAGCCGACTGAGTCAGAACGGACACCATCTCCTCCCGTGGGTTGGGGGTTTGGCTGGGGGCGTACTGCTCGAACACTAGAGGCAGACCCTGGCCGACCACGTCTAGAACCCACCTGTTTGTGGTAACAGTGGACCAGGCGGAAAGGAAGTGGCGGAGCCGACCCCCCACGGGAGGACCCAGAGTTGGCGTGACAGGTATAGGGGTGGCAGCTCTATCCTGTCACTGGGCAGGCTTGGAGGAAGAAGGTCCAGACTGGGGACCACTGAGCACCGACCTCCAGGTTTACAGGCTGCAGGAGGCCTGGGCTTGAACTGAGGGTGCCAAGACTGTGCCTGTTGTTGCTGTTCTGCCTGAAAGTGGGACTGCTTGGCCACAGGAGCAGGGTGCCAAAATGGCTTTTTCTTCTGCTTTTTGGAACCCTGGGATTCCCACTGAGCAGAAGAGACAGAGCCAAGGTAGCACTGGACTTCTCTATGTGCTGGAGGTGACCGTCCACACCTTGGCCAAAAAGGTCGGTGCCCAGGAAAGGGATGTCCGTAAGCTTGTGCTGGGTGTCTGCCGTGAAGGTGGAGAGCCTCAGCCAAGCCCTGCGGTGCATGACAACTGCGGCCGCCACTGAGCGGGTGCACGAGTCCCCGAGATCCAGAGTCCTCTGGAGTTGCTGCTTTGAAACAGCCTGCCCCTGGTCCCGGACCTGCTTGACCATGGTCTGGAGGTCTGTTGGGAGAGGAGGAAGGACCTCATCCAGGGAGCCCAGAAGGGCATGGGAGAAATGCACCACGATGACGGCCGAGCTTGCCTGACGGAGGCCCAGCAAAGAGGTGGCACAAATGTTTCGGGCAGAGTGGTCCAACTTTTTGGATTCCTTGTCCGGAGGTCTATCTGTGTCTGCCAAACTACCTGAGCATCTGAACACAGATTCGGTCACCAGACCCTCCACAGAGGGATGCTCTGTGAACCCCGAAAGGGACCCTATAGGCAGTGCGTACTTGCAAGCCACACGGGCAGATGGCGCAGGACAGAAGGCAGTTTGCTGCCAAAGTCGGACTGACAATGGCCTCAGCAACCAGGAAGGCTTCCATCGGCGAGTCCCCTTTCTTAAGGATATCCATGAGGGGGTATTCAGCCCGTTTTTGAATAGGCTTGAAAGGCATCCCCGTGGATTCGGAGATCAGACGGAGGATGCCCAGGAAGGAAGAAGGGCCTTTCTCTGTCGAGAGACTGCCAACAAATTCATCGTCGAGGGGACAAGAATGAAAGTCGGAGTCATCAGACTCTGAAGACTCCGGGTAAATTGTCTGCCCACCTAAATCTCTCTCAACCCACCTGGGCGATCAGGTGTGAGGGTTACTGAAAGCCTACGCGGGAGGCCCAGAACAGTCTGAGACTCTTAGTAGGAGCCCCTCCTAAGGGCTGCTTAGGTGGTGATTCCATCACTATCTGTGGAGAGGTCAATTTTGGCTGACCCAGGATGGGTTTGACTGGCTCCATGGGCGGAGGAATGGTTTTGACCAGCTCCAAGGGAGTCGGCTTCGGCCTGGGAGGGGAGAGCCAAGTGATGGCTGGTGTGGAAACCACAGTCTGCTTCTGACCGGACAAAATCAGCTGTTGCCACATTAAATCTTCGTAGCGTCGACTGAATTTCCACCTCTCCTCATCTGAGGAGGACGAAGAAGAATGTTGGCGTTGCCTCTTTTTAAGGCTCTTATGCGCCTTCCTCGGCCTGTTGGTTGAAGGAGTACAAGACCTCGATTGTTGGGAGAACCGACTGAGTCGCTTGGGAGACACCGGGGGGACCAGCAATTTTCCCGGGTCTGAGACTGGTTCCTCGATGGGATCACCAGCAGGCAGGGGTCTCCTCATTGGGAAGAGGCAGAACTGGGGTCCTGATGAGAAAGTTTTGGGCCTCCTCAGGAGACAACGGGTCGACATGGTCGAGAATAATCTCAACCTCATCTTCGACCGAAGTCTCGGCTGGCTGACCTGATGGTGGGACCAAAAAGCCAGCGGCCGAGGCCGCAATCTTGACCGAGGTTGAGACTGGAGATTCCTGGGATCGAGATCTCTCAAGATCCCAAGAAAGTCTTCGCCGAGATGGAAGAATCTCTCTGTTCCTTGTCCTTTTTACGGGACCGGGAGCCATGCGAGCCCAAAGGTCCCTCACCCTTAGTGGGGAGAGACTGGCACATTTCCCAAAAGGAACCTGAGAAAGTTGAGCCCAAATTGAGTGGGACGAAGCAGGGCGTTGAGGAATGATCCATGGCCCGAGCCACCTCTTCCTCAAAGGTCTGCATCTGTTTAAGCTGCTCAGTGGACCCCGCAGCTGCAGAGACCGCCCATCAGGCCTCTGTAGATTTGACCTATGGGTTCCGCTTCTCCGGCCTGCCCAATTTCAAACATGCGAGACAATCATCGAGGACAATAGGATGGAAGGTGAAACACATCTCGCAGGCCTGGGTGTCATGGCCAACACCCAGGCAGTAAACGCATGTGGCATGCGGGTCTGTGCACAACATCTTTTGCCTGCACGGGCAGCGGTGGAAATCTGGATAAGATTTATTTTCCATGATGGCTGAGATCGCGAAGCGATGTTCGGTAACTCTGACGAGTTTAATTTTCAACAAATCCGAATATTTAGAAGCCAGGGCCTACTGAGCACGACAGTGTTAAGGAGGCAACCTGTATCTTCCACTGGAAAGGAAGATCTGGCGTCATGGGGCGGAGTCAAGGGTTATACCATCCGGGTGGGTGGGAGGAGCCAGCTTTAAGACCTTCTGGCAAGATTTAAAGAGGAAAGGACATGCCAAACAGTGTGGATAGAACAACATATCCACGTCCCTAGGACTAAGATGTTTAGGCACTTTAGACCTATCATGGGATGCATTTATTACAACTTAATCAGCCTCAGGTTGGCTTGCAAAAAAACAGGCTTACCTAAGAGGGTCTGATACAGCTTACCTGCCTTCCTAGGTATGGCAGGCACCATATTTGGTCTGTGCCATGCAGCCAGGGTGGCATCCACCAAGGCTGGTAGTAGAGGAGGAATAATACAATAATTTTATTTTTATTTTAGTCTTTGGTAACCGGGTAAGGCCCCCATTAGGCACAAGTGCCTATTTTCAGGGGCAACCTGGTGAAGAGTCAGGCAGTTCGAGGAATTCCACCAACTTTCTCTTGGTTATGTCCTGCTCTTCAGACTCAAACTCCATGGCAGACTGTAGTTGTTGGATCATGGAGATGAATGAAGGATCTTCAGGAGTAGACCTAGGGGTATACACTATGGAGTCCTCACTCCTTGTGAAGATGCTGGAACTGGACCTCTCATTAAGAGCTCTCCACATACCCACATACTCTTCCTCCTTCTCTTGCATAATGAGGTCAGGGTTATATTCCTGATCCTCATTCCCAGTTTCTGTAGGCCTCAAAGAGGGAGCAAAGAAGGTCGTCAATACCCTGGAAGGCAATGGGCACATCAACCTGACAGACAGTGCTGGGGCTTGCTACAGGGGCACGTTGCCATCACACCTGTCGCAGGAGGAGGAGGTAGCAGGCACTGCAGCATGCCTATGAAGGATGAAAGCACTGCTTGCACATTGGTGCTTGCTTGAACTGCAGGTGCACTTTGTGATGTTAATGGAGGCACCATCCACGACGATGACTGCACCTTATCAGCTGTGATAGGTCTGGCGGTACTCCGAGCCTGTCCTGACCTGGAGGGGGTCAACAGTCTGGATGGCTGGTGGCACCACTGCTGGGTTGGTCGACTGTGCAGAGACAGTCATAATGGGATGAAGGGGTGACCTAGAGTGTACTGGGGAGGTTTTCTCTTTGCTCCTCTTCCAGTGCTTGTGCTTATTTTGCCTGGAGGTCTTCTACTGGGACTTGGATAAATGAGAGCCTGAGAAGCGGGCTGGCGATGCAGTACAGCTCTTTTCCTGAAGCTCCTTCTCCATCCTGGCTAGCTACTGTTTTAAAAGGCAAGCCTCCAAGGCGTTCTTTCTGCGTTGCCGAGTAGCTGTGATGAACTTAAGGCAAACCTAGCAGGCCTCAACGGTAGGGGCCACGCCAAGGCAGCACACGCAGACGTTGTGTGAGTCACCCAAGTAAATCTTTTTACCGCATTCGCAGTATCTAAAGAGCTTTGCGAGTTCTTTAGATGACACACATAACGTTGAGTATCACTTCAGAAAAGAGACAGCGAACTAGGAAGAGAAATACACTGAACAGCAGTAGACTATAGAGGCTGTGTCTCCATGTAGGGTCCGGCAAGTATGGCGGACAGTGGGAAAAGAACTGGGAAGGAAAGGGCCACTCACGTTTATATGGGCTGATGTAGGATGTCATCGGCGGACCTTAGTGGACTGCTTGCAAAAAGGTTCTGTGTGGTCCTAGTGCCTGGAGGCTATGGTTACATAGGTGTGGCCTGATGAAAGAGATATCCTTGAAGAAGATAAAGGTGTCTCACAACCACTGCCACTTATCTGGATAACAAACTAAACTAAGTATCACACAGTTTGAGGACAAGTATAGGCGGGGGTCAATACAGTTAAATAAGTGTTTTTAACACAATTTGACATGTTCTGTATCTATTTTTCCCTAACCTCTATTTATTTATTTTTATTTAAACATATATTACCAGGTTAGCAAGCACAGTCCTGCAAGGCTCATTTCAGCTGCGACCGTGGTTTGGTTGGGGAAAGTATAGTTACAGGAGTGCATATAACAAGCAATTTACACAGCACAGAAAGCAAGGAGCAATGACAAAACTGCAGGTATAAATAACACTTAACTATGAACTAGTATGAATCTGGGAGGGACAGTGCAATCTGGGTCTGACTTTCCCAGCTGGACAACAATATATATATATATATAAAAAAAAATTAAGCATGAACCCTGTTCTTTCCTTTTTTGTGTGTTTTTTGACAGAATTTAGCACTGGGTTGATTACTTGTCTGTGTTTATAAACCTGCATGCACACACTCAGCAATAACAGCATTTTTCCCACTATTCCACATTGAAGAATAACATTTTTACATATCATGTATGCATATAAAAAATGGTCAACTCACTTTATAGAATGTCTGTGTCTTTTCAGGAAGTTTTCTTGCATTTCGTAGAATCTTCTGCACATCAGTCTATAGTAAAAAAATGGGTCAATCATATTTTGTACAAACATCATTCTTGTGCGATAACGAAAATATTTTTCCTATTTTACCACGCAGTTGATAAATGTGCAACCCGCCATATTCAGTATGCAGTGACAAAAAAAACTCAGAGGTACAATGTTTGCAACGAAAACCTTAAAGAACCAGTAGAGACAAAAACAGCAGATAGAAAATATTATTAAATGGGGAACCATGATATACAGTGACCCACACAGTCTGAAAGTCCATGAAACGTTCTTTTAAATGAGGGATAGAGCGTACCTGTAGCTGGAAGCAGTTCCGAGATATAGTTGACTAAGTCTGTGGTGTACTGATACTACATCGCCACCATTTTCTAGAACCTTGTGATATCATGGAGGAAAAAGCTATGCCTAGCTACATGTCAAACACATAAAGATTAGTGACTGGGGAACCATGCATAACAGCTGTAATTCCATCAAGGAATTCTGATGACTTTACAAAACACAAGAGTGAAGTTTAAGTGGTCTGATGCCATCGGAATCTTTAGATGGAATCACACTTCTGTTGTGCTTTTTTTTTCCCCGTCACCATTTTTTGTAGTGTATGATGGAATATTTTTCATCCAAAATAGACGTTAAAACGTTATTAATCAACATTTGTTAGTTGTACATCAGACAGTGATGAGAAAAAAATAAGTTTTGAGTTATACAACATTCAAACTACCTGTGATAAAACAAACACTGGCAAAAAAATTAAAATGCTTAAATTCCCATGCACAAGACCACTTTCATATGCAACAGATGACAAGCAGCTCTGTAAACCATGCACAGCTTCAGTATGGGCATAGAAAAGAGGCAGTAAGGTACAGGGAAGTTTCAACAGGCCTCTATAGTAATCGTAATTTTTACGTGATTGTATTACTATGTAACCATGACCTTAAAGGGGAATCCTCAGCTCCCCGCCTTAATATTGTGGGACCTAGAGGTCCAATTAAGCAAACAATCTAAAGAAATACTTTTTTAAATATTTTATCACCCCAGCAACAGCTTCGGCCATGAATCGTCCTGACACCAGAGCACATGTCCCACCGTAGGATATCAACCTCATAAATTCACCCCCTCATGGTGCGGCTGCCCCGAGGGGCTGTTTGGTACCACAGCGTTCTGGTGGCGGCCATGCCTGGGCTTGGGACTGATCCAGGAGGTCATTAGGCATTTTTTTTTCTGTTTTAGTTCCCAATCCCCCCCGAGGACAATGTTGTGCAAGGGAACCCAAGGAGATAGACGCATGCAAAGACATGCTACTGCTCCGGACTCTAGCCAACATCCTCCCCCTCTCTCACAGTGTCCCAGGGATTGACACATTTAAAAATCACATACTTGTCCAAGGACATCTGGCCTTGCAAAAAATGGTAGTCCCAGTGTTTTGAGTGGTAGTCCATGGTCAGAAGAATATATTTCAAGGGAAATTACAGAAACTCACAGAGCGACAATGTATGTAGTGTGTACGCGTTGGGGGGGGGGGGGAGGTTATAATATTAATAGGAGGCAGATGTAGAAGATTGGGAACCAGGAAGAAGAATGTATGTTTACATTCTGTTACTACAGGTTGAGTCAGTCTGAGTCAACTTCCAGAACTCAGATACAGGTACTCCCAACCTCGCAAACCTGTAATGTTACTAGCACCTTGTAAGTAGTAAGTCAGTTTAGAAGTTTTGGACTAGAGATCGTATTTGCTTGGCATCCAGAGACACCATCTATCTGATGAAAAATCAGTGCAGGCTTCCCTTTGTTTCAATAATTCTTTAATGTATTGAATTTTTCCTTTTTAAAACCAAATATTTTAATGTTTATTGAAAGGGGTCTTTCTCACAGTTTGTTTTTAAACGAGAAGATTGTTCATAAAAACATTCTGAGTAAAACTAAATTAAAGACTACTGTATGGTGCACTAATTCATGTTTCATACTCGGTTTCAGCAGTGAATATATTATAGAGCAGCAGCAGTCTCTCTAGGGGAAAGCTGGCATCCCATTCTCATACAGTAGTACACGGATCTACAAATAATAAACTATAACAACAGAAAAATCACTCCCATGAAAGAAGCACTCCCTAAAACTTAACAACTGCTTTTTACATTATTACAATTTATTTAATGGAAAGCAAAATGAGTGAGCACAGGTCTTGTTTGCAGCTACCTGAAGTACAGTACCCTCTTGAGAAACGCAACGGAAAGTAATCACAATGATAGGTAAAGGAATAAATAGGGAACGGTAAGGCATGTGCTGTCATGACACGATATTCATCTGAAGCATTCACAAATTTTAAACATGACACTGTGGATCATACAACCAAGAGAGATACACAGGTGAACTGGGTTCATGGAAAAAGTGGGTGCTAGCCGACATGGAAATAACTACAACAAATAAATCAAGGCAGCACTCAAGCAAGTAAAAAAAAAAAAAAAAAAAAAACAATAACAACTTGTAGTACTGGAGCCATCCAGTGAAGAAATCAGAGCCAAAGCCACAGCACAAACCCCAGCGTTTAGTGTCTATTCATACAACCGTGGTAGTGTTCCATTCCTCCAAATCGTTGGCATGCAGTGCATCAAAGTGCCTCAAGGTTCATAAGGGCCGCACAGTGACATTTCAGGAAGACCCCTTCATCAGAACCAGATGCAGGCTCATAACACTGTGAACCCTACTGACCAGTGGATGACAAAGGGATGCAAATTTCAGCTAACAAAAAGTACAGACTGATGGTTGTCTGTAAGCAAGTGGCTGACTGGAAAGTGCTTGTCCGTATCAGCAATTAGGCAGTCAGGGACATCAGGCTATAGGATTTATCAATCCCTGTGGCATCCCTGACTGCATTGCCACCCAAGGTTACCCAGGTGGCAGTATAGCAGCGGGTATGGCAACCCTCCCACCCTGGAGATCGTCCTTATGACGCTCAATCCTCCCCCCCCCCTTCCCCTGGCCGGCCCTCTAACGACCTAGGCTCGCTCCCGAACACTGGTCGCCGGTGTCGCAAGTGGCAACTATTGCTGCGCGGGCAGACTAACTTAGAAATGTTTTTAAATGCTGACAGGTTAGATATCTTATTTTATATCTGGCCAATTCTGCATCCCTCTGTCTGCCATGCTGCCGAACTAACAGTACATTTGTCCCCCATGGACAGCCCTATGATGACGTGAATAATGGGCTAAGCCAGGGGGTTCATCTATGTGCCAGATGTCATCAAGACACAGGTCAGGAAGCATAGGAAAACCAGGAGGAGTTGTAAAATTTGCAACAAGTAATTTATTATTAATAAAAGTAAAATAAAATAAAAATAAAATTGTTCAGTATAACTATTTGCAAAGGCAGTCTAAATAAAGAAAGTCCATCTGGGTTTCTTCTCAATTTCCGATCTCTGTCCCTGTCAGTCTCTGTGTTTCTCCTTTGCAAAATGCTGCAGCTCTGTTTTTATGTCTTTGCAACCCACACTCGTTAAGAAAACGACATGCTTCTCACACTGTGTTCTTGTAAGTTTCAGCAAGTGCAGCAAAAAGAACACTGTGACCCAGAACTGACCTCTTGCTTACAGCTTCTCAAAGAGTTTGCAAACTAGTTTTTCAGGTTAACCCCTTGAGTTCCAAACAGCTTTTTGCAATCATTTCAACAGTATAACTATATACATTTCCACAGTAAAATTATATACATTTCTAAACAAAGGGATCCCAGTATCAGTTACATTTCCACATACTGATTCACATATATTTTTATACCAGCAGATATGCAAGGAAGGAAAAAAGACAGAACAGCAAGAGGAGAGAGAGAGTGAAAGGCAGAGAACTGCTAAACAGTCAGGGTGATCAAGTCCCAGGTCTCACGAGAAAATTTGGTTGTGCAACTAGACAAGAGACAGAAAAGGAGAGGACAGAACAGACCCCTGCATTTAAACACTTTCTGCATAACAACTGGGACAGGGCTGTATTCAACCCTGTCACATACTCCCCTCTTTAAGAGGAAAACTGTTTCACAAAAACAGGTTTCCAAAACTTTCTAGTAATTCTCATCTAACATAAGCATATAACATTTACAATTCTGTGCATATGTAGCATACTTTTTTCCATAACAGTACAGCAAATAGTGAAGTTTAAACTCACACATTTGTTTTTTCAGCCTTCAGAATTCTCAATTCCAGATCCATATCTAGACAGAAAATCAGCATTGATATTCTCTTTCCCAGATATGTGCATTACTTTAAATTTAAATGGCTGTAGTGCCAGGTGTCACCGTGTGATTCTAGAATTTTTATCCTTCATTTGGTTAAGCCAACAGAGAGGACTGTGATCTGTTACAAGTACAAAGTCAGAACCTATTAAGTAAAACTTAAGGGACTCCATGGCCCACTTTGCTGCAAGACATTTAATTTTAATGGCGGAGTACATTTTTTCTCTGTCGTGCAATTTCCTACTTATGTATAGAATAGGATGTTCTGTCCCGTCTATATTATGACTCAGGACTGCACCTAGGCCTACCTCTGATACATCTGTTTGTAACAAAAATGGTTTCTCAAAGTCTGGGCAACTTAAAACAAGGGCTGAACATAATGCAACCTTAATGGCTTGAAAAGCTTTGTCACACTCTGGGGTTCATTTCACATTATTTGGGTACTGTTTTTTCGAGAGTTCTGTGAGGGGAGTAGCTAACTCTGCAAAGTTGGGAACACATCTCTGATAATAACCAGCCAGCCCTAAAAATGACCTGACATGTTTCTTGATTTTGGGGACAGGCTGTTAGCTACAGTTTCTATCTTGGAAACCTCTGGCTTAACTTCTCCACTTCCCAAAACATAGCCCAAATATCTGGTTTCCTGCATGCCCAATGCACACTTGGTAGGATTGTCAGACCTGCCTTTTTAATCGACTGGATAAATGCTCGTAGGTGTTCCAGGTGGCTTTTCCAGTCTGGACTGTACACCACAACATCACCCAGGTACACAGCGCAATGACCAGTGTGAGGGGATAAAATTACAACCATGTACCGCTGGAATGTAGTGGGTGCACCATGTAAAATAAACGGCATGGTGGTGAACTGACAGAATCCAACAGGAGTGGCAAATGCAGTTTTGCCTCTGGATTCTTTAGCTAGGGGGATTTGCCAGTAACCCTTGGTGAGATCAAGGGTATTGATATACTTGGCACTCCCCAGTCTGTCCACCAAATCATCTATTCTGGGCATAGGATAACTATCAAATTTTGACACTTGATTAAGTTTCCTAAAATCAAGATACATTCTTACACCCCCTTCTTTTTTGTTTACAATCACCACTGGTGATGACCAAGCACTTCTTGACTCTTCTATGATACCCAATTTTTTCATTTTTTGTATTTCCTTAACCACGTCTGCTCTTAACCGCTCTGGTAATCTGTATGTCTTTTTGCCTAATAGGGCGCGCATTCTTTGTCGCTAATATGTGCTCGACACCTTTAGCTCAGCCTGGCACTGTGGTAAAAGTACTGTTAAATGTCTTTAGGAAGTTACAGATTTCTGCAGTTTATTTGGAGGTTAAGGAAACATTCACCTTGACAGCATCAGCAGTTCCAGGCTATCATTAGCTACATCAATATCTTCTTTATCAGTTTCTGGTAAAATTAGCAAGACAGCTTTTGGTGTTTTTTCAACCCATTTCTCCAGAAGGTTAGCATGGTATACCTTAGTAGGATTTTTCCTATCGGGGGTCTCAATCTCATAGTTAACTGTGGCAGTACATCTAAGCACTTTATAAGGCCCTTGCCACTTCATTAACAGTTTATTTTCTGTAATGGGTAACAGTAGCAAGACCTTTTCACCTGGCTCAAAAACATTTTCTTTTACCCCATGGTCATAATACACCCTTCTGCTGGTTTTGGGCCTCTTCCTGATTACTATGGGTGATTTCAACATATTCTGCCAGCTTCTTTGTCACGGCACACATACAAGATGTAATAGATTGTTTCTGACTGGGATTATCTTCCCATGTTTCTTTTATTACATCTAGCGGCCCTCTAGGTTGTCTACCATACAGCATTTCAAATGGTGAAAAACCTGTTGATGCCTGTGGCGCTTCTCTGTAAGCAAAAAGCAGGTAAGGTAAGTATTGGTACCAGCCTTTCCTCTCCCCTTTTACAAACCTTTTTAACATGCGTTTTAGGGTTTGATTAAAACGCTCAACAAGACCGTCAGTCTGAGTGTATAAGGGGAGGTTCTTATGGCAGTGATACCTAGTAGTCAGTACAGCTCCTTCAGTAATGCAGCACCAAAATTACTACCTTGATAAGTAATAATCTCTTTTGGTATGCACCCCTGCTGAAAATTCTGGCAAGCTCTGCTGCCACTTTTGGGGCTGTGACAGTATGCATTGGAACTGCCTCTGGGTATCGAGTAGCATCGTCACATATTACAAAAATTAATCTAGTACCCTTTCTACTTTTGTGTAAGGGGCCAACCACATCCACTGCAATTCTTTCAAAAGGCACATATATCAATGGTAGGGGGCACCTTGTTTTTAGTCACTGGGGCTACTTTCTGATACTCAGCACAAGAACTGCAATAGGTAGCAACATCTTCATGAATTCCAGGCCAGTAAAATCTATACAGCAATCTGGCAAGGGTGCAATCCCTCCCCGAGTAACCAGCCATAGGACTATCATGTGCTATCTGTAACAACTCAGATCTATACTTTTGTGGTATAACCAACTGTTCTATCTGGTCTTGTGTCTGAGGTTTAACCCATATTCTGTACAGCAACTCATTACATTTTTTAAACGTAGGTTCACCCTGTCTTGATTTCACCATCAGCTGCTTAAAATAACCCTGGAGAGAAACATCATTAGTTAGTTCTGATAGAAAATCACAATTAGTGATTAGTTTAGTTCCAGCATTTTTGTACGTTAACCCCTTATGTCATTAGTCTTTTGTTGCCACTGTTTCTTCAGGTGTTGCCTTTCTTTCCTGAATTTCTGGATCTTGGAGCTGTGCTCAAACAAGTCCGAATCAAAATCAGCGAAAGGAAAAGAGTCCCCACTATCTAAGATTTTCATTGCCTGAGCTCTTGTCACCACAGCTGCTGAAACATCAGGATTTACTCCCTCTTTGATTAACTCAGTAAATCCTGGAATGTCATTTCCAATAATCACAGGCACAGGTAACTTAGGTACTACCCCCAGTTTCATTTGGTGCGACACCCCATTAATAGTGAGAGTCACTTGGCTGGTGGGATAGTATCGAGTGTCCCCGTGGATGCAGATGACACCAGTACCTGGTCCTTTTGGACACTGTCTTCCCAGTACTTCAGTATGTACTAGGATCTGTTTGCCTCCCAAATCTATAAGTCCCTTTACAGTCTTATCCCCCACCTTCACATCTGTTACGTGCGTGCCCCAATTTGCTAAGGACAAATCTGCTCCAGTGTCACTCTTCTTACGGCAATTTCTTGCAATATGACATAGCTTATTACGGTTATAGCAAATTACATCTTTGGGCACAGATTTGTTACCCCCCACCAGAGTTCTTATTAGACTTGGGAGTTTAAATGGGAAAAAGAGTGTCTTACCGATGCTTGGCTGTTACCTCGCTATTGTGGCATTTGTCTGGCCATTTGGTAGTCTTCGGCCAAAGAAACATCCTTTTTCCCACTTTTTGGTCAGTGTTCCTTCACCCAAAGCTCCATTGCAAATGTGTCGATGATCCGTGGAACTGTTTTGCCTTCTAGTTGGAGCCATTTTATCAGGAGTCCTCCGAGTCAGGTGAAAGCTTCTCGAGGATTGTCGACTGAGTTGTACTTCAGAGACCTAAATCTCTGCCTGTAGGCCTCTCCTGAGATGTTGAATCTTTTCAGGATTTCGCTTTTCACCAGGTCATAGTTTTTTGACTGTGCATTGTCCATACTGCTGTAGGCAAGTTGGGCTTTTCCTGTCAGGTAAGGTACCAGTCTGATTGCGCATTGCTGCTTTGACCACTGGCAGACTGCAGCAACCCTTTCAAAAGTTGTCAGGTATGCTTCAATATCATCTGAGAGACACAAATTTGTAAGTTTAATGTATTTTAAGTTGTTATTGGCTTGTTGCTCTGCTGGACCCGTGCCAGATCCTTCAGCTCTGATAACTTGCAAGGCATCCATCCATCGCTGTATCTCTTCTCTTCTCTTCTTTGCTGTTCTGAGTTGTTGCATTTCTTCTTTTCTCTGTGCTTCTAAACATTGAATCTCTTTTTCTCTCTTTTTGTTGTATAGCTCACCATTTGAAAAAGGCAGTCAGGCTTTCAGGTTCTGTCATTGCCTGTTCCTTTTCTATAACTGGTGCTATGCTGTACAGTCTCAGCTTGGACTTCTGTCTGCTAGTTTGGCTGCCATTCTCCTGGTAACCACTCCTGGGCTTGCTGCTGCAGAATCCATATCTTTCCTCTATGCCTCCCTGGTACCAGGTCTAGTACTCATGTACAAAAGTCCTAGCTTAGAGTAAGCACGGCATAAATCCCACTTAAGCTGACACTATCTGTCATCGAGGCACAGATCAGAAAGCATAGAAAAATCAGGAGCAGTTGTAAAATTCGCAAATGATTTATTATTAATAAAAGTAAAATAAAAAAATAAAATTATTCAGTATAAACTATTTACAAAGGCAGTCTAAACAGAGAAAGTCCATTTGGGTTTCTTCTCAATTTCCAGTCTTAGTCCCTGTCAGTCTCTGTGTTTCTCCTTTGCAAAACATTGCAGCTCTATTTTTATAAGTCTTTGCAACTCCTGCTCGTTAAGAAAACATCATGCTTCTCACACTGTGTTCTTGTGAGTTTCAACAAGTGCAGCAAAAAGAACACTGTGACCCAGAACTGACCTCTTGATTACAACTTCTCAGAGAGTTTGCAAACTAGCTTCTCAGGCTAACCCCTTGAGTTCCAAACATCTTTTTGCAATCATTTAAACAATATAACTATATACATTTCAACAATAAAATTATATACATTTCTAAACAAAGGGATCCAAGTATCAGTTACATTTCCACATAATGATTCACATATATTTTTATACCAGCAGATATGCAAGGAGGGAGAAAAGACAGAACAGCAAGAGAAGGCAGAGAGATAGCGACAGGCAGAGAATTGCAAGACTGTCAGGGTGATCAAGTCCTAGGTCCCATGAGAAAATTTAGTTGCACAACCAGATAGACAAGAGACAGCAAAGGAGAGGATAGAACTGTTCTACCTTTACGTTTAAACACTTTCTGCATAACAACTGGGACAGGGCCATATTCAACCCTGTCACACCGGCATTTAGTAATGAATGCTAATACTACAACAGCTCATTTTTGCGCTTAGTCTACTGGTACCGATCATGCGGACTCAACACGATTAGTAGAGGTACACTAAGCGTGAAAATGCGCTGTAATAGAGTATTAGCATATATTACTAAGTGCTGGCACATGAACGTCCCCCGCGGCTTAGCCCGTTGCTCACGTCATCACATGGCAGACCATGGGGGACAGTGGGACTTTAGTTTGGCAACATGGTGGGTGGAGGGATGCAGGATCAACCAGATATTAAGTAAGATATCTAGGGCTCATTGTTTTCCTTGATCTCTAGGGTCACTCAAGGGAGAGGTCATGAATAGGATAAACTACAGATGGTTCAGGCATTTGTTGATAGCCCTTCAAACTCTCTGTAAACTGACAAAACAGCAGGCAGGCACTATGGCCACCTGTGCTGTTTCAACACTGGGATGGATTCCCAACCCCAGGATGGATGCTGGTTATCCCGGGGGGGAGAGAGACTCACCCACTTCACCCAATATATCTTTCAGGGGCAAATGATCGGCTTTCAGGAATTGAGACAAAAACACAAACTCCAGCAGGTGGCTAGTGATGAGGGAATAAAATAAATGCAGAGGGATTTGAAAAAGCTGGAGGGGCGGTAAAAGGTTTGGCAGTTGAAATTCAATGGCAAAAAGTGCAAGGTGATGCACCTGGTGAACAGGAACCCTAAAACAGAGTACTGGATGGGAGAGGTGAGACTCAGTACCATCACTTAAGAATGTAACCTTGGAGTTATCATAAGTGACTCCCTAAAGCAATCTAGTCAGTACAACAAGGCATACAACAAAGCAATTAGAATGCTCCATTGTACTGCGGGAAAAGTACAGTTACGCAAGAAGAAAAAATTACTCACCGTAGTAATCTTTTTCCAGGGTATTCTTCAATATAATTAACCTAGCAGTCAGCCTCCTGGATTGCATAGCTCCACAGATGAATGGAACTTATGCTAATAGTGCAACACTGATTGGCTCATGCCACCATTCGAATCTGCTGCCCTGTCAACTGTAAGCATTCTAAAATGCTCAGATTTCGAATAAGCCTGTACCTAAGTCTCATACGATGCTATCCTAACAGTTGACAATAAAATAACATTTTGATTTGATCAAACTCCCCTTTTTTTGTTCCCTTACGCCAACTGGCAACGTCCAAAAAGACCAATGAAAACAGAAACTGGGCCATCTGGTTTAAAAAAGATTTTGTACCAGTGAAAGGCCAACAAACACACAGTACTACCTGCACTCATATACTGACTGGTTCTGGAAGGGGCGGTAGGATGAGAGAGTTAATGATATTTAAGAATACCCTGGAAGAAAGAAGATTACTACGGTGAGTAATTTTTTCTTCTAACCCCAGGTATTCATCAATATCATTAACTCTAACAGACTATAAAGCAGTACCTTTGGAGGAGGGTCCAGAACCCTACTTAAGGAACAGACTCTGTAGCTCTGCTGTGCCAAACCTGGAATCACTCCTGGACTGAATGTCCAGACTGTAGTGCTTTGTAAAGGTATGTACAGATTTTCATGTGGCTGCTTTGCAGCTTTTCAACAAGGGAACATCCCTAGCTGCTGCTGCTGTGGCAGCTGTACCTCTAGTGGAATGTGCCCTCAGGCCTACTGGGGGCTCCTTGCCAGCTGTACCGTAATAGAATTGTATGTATGCCACAGTTCAGCATGCAAATATCCTTTTTGAAGCTGACCTACCTTTACGCACATCAGCATAAGTCACGAACAGCTGTTGCTTGTCCTGTCTATGTTCGTTTGTATGCTTGATGTAATAGGTCAAGGCTCTCTTTGCATTGAGACTATGCAATGTACGCTCTCCAGAGCTAGAGTACTCGGTGAAGAAGACTGGCAAAGTAATAGACTGATTCAGGTGGAAGTCAGAAACTACTTTAGGAAGGAATTTCCTGTTAGTTCTGAGCACCACCGTGTCTCTGTGGAATGAAATGTAGTCTTGTTCAGACACAAAGCTTGTAACTCGCTTATCCTTCCTGCAGATGTGATAGCTACTAAGCAGACAGTTTTCCAAGTGACAAATTTCAGATGAGCAGTGGCCAATGGCTCAAATGGAGGTTCCATGAGCTTGACAATACAAATATTTAGGTTCCAGGCTGGAGCTGGCTCTCTCTGAGGGGGATGCAGATGGGCCAACCCTTTAAAGAATTTTCTAGAAATACGGTTAGCTGCTAAGGAAGCTCCCTTACCAGCTGATAGGTATGCAGAAACAGATGCCAGATGGACTCTGAGTGTAACTGGCTGAAGTCCCAGATTATTTAGGTGTGTCTGGTACTCCACCATGACTGACAACCCTGCCCCTGTGGAATCACCTCTTTTGAAGTACACCAGATGGAAACTCTCTTCCACTTGGAAGTATAGGTTTTCCTAGTTGAGGATTTCCTAGAACCCCACAGCACCTGTAAAACATCCTCTGAGAGGTGTAAATCAGCATACTCTAGGTCTTCAAGAGCCATGCCTCGAGTCTGAGAGACCTGAGGTTCGGGTACAGAATCCTGCCCTGGGTAGATGTTAGGAGATTGTGTCTGTGTCAAAGGTGTATTGGTTGTGCCACTGACAGGGAAAGCAGCAGTGAGTACCAAAGCTGCCTGGCCCAATCTGGGGCTATCAGAATTATAGTGGCTGACTGGAACCTGAGCAACAAGGGAAATGGAGGAAACGCATACAGGGTTTTCCCTGCCCAATTCAGCACCATGGCATCCACTGGGACTGAGCCCTTGGCTGGTGGTCTGCAACAAAATTTTGGCAATTGATGATTCTCTTCTGAGGTGAGGAGATCTATCTCTGGAGTGCCCCACCTTCTGAACACTATTTCCAGTACCTGTCTGTTGAGACACCATTCCTGGTGGTTCTGGCTGATTCTGCTTTGGGTGTCTGCTGAAGTATTGTCCTTTCCTGGAAGGCGCACTGCCACCAGAGACACTTGTAGAGAGTATGGCAATCCCCAGATTTTCACTGCTTCTGTGCAGAGCAGGTCAGACCTTGTCCCTCCCTGCTTGTTGATGTAGTACATAGAGGTGGTGTTGTCTGTTCTGACCTGTACCACCTTTCCCTTTATCAGGGATGCAAAAGACTGAAGGGCTAGAAGCACTGCACTGGAGTTCCAATAGATTTATGTGTAGCAGTGACTCCATGGGGGACCAAGTGACATGCACTGTGTGTTCCTCCAGATGAGCCCACCACCCTAGCAGGGAGGCATCTGTTGTGAGCATCATGGTAGGAGACTGAATCTCGAATGGTACTCCCTCCCTCAGGTTGCTTTTGTCCTGCCACCACTGCAGTGCCTGTATCAGAGTCCCTGACACTGGCACCAACTTTGAAAGAGGGTCCCCTTTTTGGCACTAATGGGCCCTTAGGTGGAATTGGATGCATCTCATCTGAAAACGACATCCCTGCACTGTGCTTGTGGCTGCAGCCATGTGTCCCAGCAACTGCAGGAAATGTGTTGCTGGTCTTGGCCTGTTTAGGACAAAAGACCCTGCAATGTTCACTATACTGTCTTCCCTGTCCTGGGGAAGGAAAGCCCTGCCCTGTACAGTGTCCAGTTCTGCTCCTATGAAGTGCAGCACCTGAACAGGTTGCAGTACAGACTTTTGGATGTTTATGAGGAGTCCCAGTGACTCCAGGAATTTATTTAACTCTAAAAATTGATTAGCGTTTTGCTCATAAAAGTGCTAAATCTTTGTGAAAATGCATAGTTATTGCCTCACTGTGTTTAACAAACACAGCACTACTAGAAAATCTATATAAATACTTTCTGTACCGTTAGTATAGTGCCAAATAAAAAACTGCTAATCAATTATTTAAAACCCTGGACTCCAATGTCTCCTGTGTAAGACTCAAAGCATCTCTTAACTGTTGTGTTTTTTTTCCCACCACTAGCCAGTCGTACAAATATGGGAACACTGATATGGCTTGTCTTCTCAGATGTGCCACTACTGCGGCCAAGCACTTTGTGAATACCCTTGGAGCAGAGGTCAGGCTGAAAGGCAGAGCTACAAACTGGTAGTGCCCTGATGGCAGTCTGAACCTCAGATACTTTCTGTGGGATTCCCTTATGGGCATGTGGAAGTAGGCATCCTTGGGGTCCAGTGATGCCAGCCAATCTCCTTGTTGTAATGTGGGTAAGATCACTGACAAGGTAACCATCTGGAACTTTGACTTTATGAGATGCCTGTTTAGGAATCTCAAATCCAGTATGGGTCGCCACTCCCCATTTTTCTTTGAGGGTAGAAGTATCTGGAGTAAAAACCTCTTCCCCTTTGAGACGAGGGAACAGGTTCTACTGCCTTTGCTGCCAGCAGTGAGGAAACCTCTTTTTCCAGCAGTTTCCTTTCATCTGGGTCTGGACACCTGAAAAGTCTTGGTCTTAACCTGGGGAAAGTTTTGAAACTGAGGACCAGTCCTTGACCCACTACCTCCAATACCCACTTGTCTGTGGAGATGGATTTCCAGTTTTGGAAGTAGTGGGTCAGTCTGCCCTCGACTGGAGTTGGGGAGGTGACCCTGACTAACACATCAGGGGTTCTGTTTAGACTGTGTGGTAGGCTGAAGGGATTGTTCTCCCCTTCTGGAGCCTCCGCAACCCCTACCCCATAGTATCCCCTCTGTGGGTAGCTAGGAGTAGCTTGTGCCTTGTAGAAAGGTTGTGTGTAACCCCTACCTCTACCTCCCCTTCCGTAGGGCCTGTATGAAGTGGAGGCCTTCTCCTTGGCAGAGTTCCTTTTGTAAGTGGCCTTATATTTGTCCACTTTTTTCAAATACTCCTCTGCTTTGGGCCCAAACAGGGCACTGTTCTCCACAGGGAAGTCCATAGCCTTGTTTTGAGTGTCCTGGGTAAGGTTGGTTGCCTTGAGCCAGGCAAATCTCCTGAGGGCTATGGACAAAGCCATCCATCTAGCTACACTGTCATTCACATCAACAGCCATATGAAATTTATATTTTGCGGCTTCCAGGCCACACCTGGCTGTTTCCACAAGGTCAGCTTGCAGGCTTGGTGGTGCCTTGTGAGCACTGGTCATGATCGAATTCCACAGGGTTTTTTGATATTGGGCTGCACAGCCCATGTAATTAGCCTCCCTGATACCCAGAGAGGCCGACAGGTATCCTTTCTTGGCCATCCCATCCAGCTTTCTGGAATCTTTTTCAAGTGGATATGCAGCCAGGGTACTTTAGCCTCATCATAGGCTGCTGTTTTTACCACCCCTTCAAGGTGTGGGTGTTGCAGTAGGAACTCTGCCCCCAGTGGGTCAAGCTGATATTTTTTGTCAGCCTTCTTGTCCATGGGCAAAACAGTGTTTGGGGTCTCCAGAATCTTGACAACTTGTTTTTTAAAACACTTGTTAATGGGCAATAACACCTTTCTTGTGGGTGTTAGCCCCATCATATCCATTAACTGCACCTCCTCCTCATCCTGTTCAGGTTCATAAGGAGTGAGGTCCAGAGCTTCGACCATCTGCCTCACAAAAGTAAAATGTAAGGAGAAGTCTTCAATGCCCCGGGGGGGGGGGGGATTCGAACCCATGTTCTGGGGAAATTTCTGGTTCGAATGGTTCATCCTCCTCCTCCTCATACGTCTCCCCAAAATCATCCTGGGAGGGATCCATAGTCTCAGTAGTACACATAGTCATGGATGCTGGATAACTAACCGGTTGCTGGTTAAGCAGTGCCAGTCCAGTCTGCAAGGCCTGTAAGATTTGGAGGGCCTGTGCAACATGGTCAGCAGTTGGCATACTGTCTGGAATCACTTGGAGCTCCGTTGCTTTTTCAGCCGAGGAACCAGTGTTCTTTTTCTTATCCAACTTTTTCAAAGGAGGTGAACCCTTTACCGGTTCTCCTGGTCTTTTCAGTCCAGATGTCTCGCCTTTTTCAGGGGCGTTTGAACATACATCTTTAGACAAAGTTTTATCAATGGTCAGATCCTTAGGATCCGAAATCAAACCTGTGAAAGTTAACATACTAATTGCCAGCAGATTAGGCCTTACGGTCTATCGAGTCTGCTCGAACCTCAGATCCCTAGTTGGGTGCAGAGGCCCTCCCCCCTTGTGTTCCAGAAACCCCTATCATCCATCCCCACCCCCCCTGGGCCAGGCCATCATCTGATACATCCGCTTTCTGTGTCTGTCCCACCCTCTCTTGAAGCCCTCTACTGTGGATCTCTGAACCAGCTCTCCAGGCAGCGCATTCCAAGGGTCCACCACCCTCTCAGTGAAAAACCTCCTCCTCTTCCCCTCACCCTTCTACCTTCCAACTTCAAACCATGCCCTCTGGTGATACCTCCCTGCTTTAGTCTAAAGATCCCCTCCATGTTTACCCTATTTATTCCCTTGAGGTACTTGAAGACCTCAATCATGTCCCCCCGTCTCTCCTCCAATGAAAACAGGCAGAGCTCCTCAAGTCTGTCCTCATACGTCAAATCCCCTAGTCCTTGTATCATCTTAGTTGCCCTCCTCTGTACCCTCTCCAGGAGCTGTATGTCCCTCTTAGTGTGGTCTCCAGTACTGTACACAGTACTCAAGGTGTAGTCTAGCCAGTCCATTGTACAGTGGCAGAATCACTTCCCTGCTCCTAGAGGTGATCCCCCTTTTACAATGCATCCCAACATCCTGTTTGCCCTGCTAGTCGCTCTCTTGCACTGCTCAGAGTTATTCAAACATGCATCCACCATGACCCCTAGGTCTTTTTCCCCTGTTGAGGACTCCAGCGCCTCCCCTCCCAGGGTGTACCTGTGTTTAGGGTTTCCCCGCCCAAGATGCAACACCTTGCACTTGGTGATATTGAAATTTAATTTCCATGTGTGAGCACAGCTTTCCAGGGTGTCCAGGTCCCCCCCTTGCAGGGCCAACTTTCCCTCTTCCCCCTCAACTACTGCTCCCATCTTGGAGTCATCAGCGAAGAGACTCATTTCACACCCTATACCCTCCCTGATGTCCGATATGTATGCATTAAACAGGATCGGACTGAGGACCGAGCCTCTGCGGTACCCCACTACTGACCTCTCTAGGGTTCGAGAGCTCCCCACCGACCATTACTCTCTGGGTGCATCCAGCTAGCCAGTTTTCAATCCATCTGACCATCAAAGGGCCTACTCCCAACCCCGTCAGTTTCTCCACCAGACCATTGTGGGGGACAGAGTCAAACGCCTTGCTGAAGTCCAAGAATACATCCACAGGCTTCCCTGTCCAGTTCTGATGTTACCCATTTGTAGAACTCCACAAGGTTAGTTTGACATGATCTACCTGGCACAAACCCATGTTGCTGACTATCCAGACCTCCCACCTCCTCCAAGTACACCCCCAATCGTTTCTTTAGTATACTCTCCATTAATTTTCCCACCACCAAGGTCAAAAACTGATGGGTCTATAGTTACCTGGTACTTCCCTCGACCCCCCTTTATGGATTGGCACCACATGAGCCTCTCACCAATCCCTAGGTACCCTCCCTGTCTCAAGCGACCTGTTGAAGAGTTCTCCCTTTAAAATGTTTTTTACATTTTTCCATTTTCTCAGGAAAACTTTTATATATTTCACACTCAGACTCTTAAGTGTTCAACCTGAAGACAAAACAAATAACGATCATGCTTGTCAGCTTTGGCAAATATTTCCTGACATTTAACACAATTTTTAAATCCAGCAGGTCTGGTCTTTTTCTTAGGTTTATCATAAATTGCTACTGTAAGCTAAGAAAACAGGACTTAAAATTTATATCGGATTCTAAACCGAGAAGTAACCGGGGATTTCCTGTAAGTTCACTAAGTAAATAGCTCGCGGTCGGTTCCTCAACCGAGGAAACTGTGAAAAAAAAAAAAAACAGAAATATACCCAAATTAGACTGGACCAAGAATAAATAAACGAACACTAGTTAAACTAAAGAGAAAGCGATTTGCCGGCCTGGTGGCGCTGAGGGTTGAGGCACTGGACGCCACACTTCGCATCATGCCGGTGACCCAGGTTCTGGAACAGACTCGAGTTGCCGGAGTTGGCAGGGGAGAGGGTGGATTGAGCACCCCAGGACTGCTCTCCTCCCTCTGGGTGGGTTAGGGGAACATACCGTGCTGTACTGGCTGGTGATGACGGGGGCAGCACAGCGCAGTGTATAAGGAGGAGGCATGGCAAGGCGTCAGCTAATCGCCTTACATCACTGCACTGCACGGCTTCTAAGGGTGAAAAGGAGAAATGGCTGGGGGCGACTGCAGATTGATGGCGCTCTGCTCTGCAGGACTGTGGAATTGCACTGGGGCGGCCCAGCTCGGGAGTGGCTGAGGGGGGCCCTCCAGCGTGCTGGCAGACGGCCGCACCAGATTCCCCATCATGCGAATGAGCCTGCTGCTCTCCGGGCAGGCAGAGACGGCAGCTGGATGCCCCCGCTGGTAACATGCCGCAGCAGGGCAGACAACTAAGAGTTAAAAAAAACAAAAAAAAAACATTGATTTAACGCTACAATGAACCACACTAAGATGGTTCCTCACTGCTGAAGAAGCGGAAACCATATTTGGCAAGGCCAATACGGGCCGATCAGGATCATGTTAGCCCCCTTCGCTTGAAGCTTGAGCAGCACCCTCTGCAGGACTGGAAAGGGAGGGAAGGCATACAAAGACCTCCCTGTCCAGCAAAGAGATAGTGCATCTTGCTAAAAAACACCATGCCCAGGAACAAGCAAGTGAGCAAAACCTGGGTAGTTTTGCGTTGTATGGGGAGGCGAACAAATCCAGGTCTGGATGACCCCATAGGACGAATGTCTTCGACCACAGCTTGCTTGAGCTCCCATTTGTGGGCTCTTACTGTGGTGCAGCTGAAACTGTCCGCTAGGACATTTTGCATGCCGGAACCTGAACCTCAGAGAGGTGTATCCAGTGCAGAACTGCCCAGTTCCAAACCTGCATCGATTTCCTGCAGAGGGGATACGAGCGAGTGCCCCCTTGTTTGTTGAGGTACCAGACTATGTACATATTGTCCAACAGGACTAACAGTGGGCCTTGGTGAAGCAAGTGCTGGAAGGCTTGAAAAGCATACAGCACTGTCCTCGTCTCCAACACATTTATGTGCAGAGAGAGCTCTGATGGAAACCACAGCCCTTGAGTCCTGTGGCTCCCCAGGTGAGCGCCCCAATCCATCCCTGACGCATCTGTAGTCGAAGTCTGGGTGGGAGGAGGGGACTGGAAGGGAACCTCCTTGGTGAGGTTGTTGAGATCCTGCCACCATAGGAGATCCCGCTGCATCGAACTGGAGACCATGACAATGTGGTTTAGGTCGTCCGACCTCTGATCCCACTGCGCTCTGAGCGTCCACTGTGAAATTCGCATGTGGAGCCTGGCTAGAGGGACAGTGGGGATGGCTGCTGTCATATGGCCAAGAAGTCAAAGAACTGACCTGGCTGAAACTCACCTGCTGGAGGCTATTAACTAAGCCTGTTTCTGCAAGGTTTCCGCCTTGTCCAAAGGGACGAAGGCCATACCCTAGGCCATGTCCAACACCACTCCAATAAACTGGAGGCGTTGGGAAGGGGCAAGTTGGGACTTGTGATAATTGACAGTAATTACCACTTGTGCAAAAAGGCTCAGGGTAGCTGAAAAGGAAAGTTCCAGCTGCTCTCTTGACGGGGCTGACAGAAGCCAGTCATTGAGGTAGGGGAACACGCAGTGGCCCTGGCATCTCATGGCTGCTGCCACTACTGCAAGGCACTTGGTAAACACCTGAGATGCCGAGGACAGGCCAAAGGGAAGGGCCTTGAACTGGTAATGTTCCCCCTGAAAGGAGAATCTGAGGTAGCGGCCATGGGCCTGTAAGACTGGGATGTAATGGAAGGCATCCTGCATATCCAGGGCACAGAGCCACTGTCCTTTGTGCAGGAGGGGCAACAGACCTGGGAGAGTCAGCATCTGAAACCATTTGTACTTTACGTACAGGTTTAGAGTGCTGAGGTCCAAGATGGGACACAAATCTCCTGTCTTTTGGAACCAGGAAGAAGTGGGAGTAATACCCCTTTCCTTTCTGGTTCGGTGGAACAGGCTCTACTGCTTCTTTTTGCAGGAGAGCCTCGATTTCTTCCCTTATGATGGAAATGTGCACCTTTGGATAATAAGATACCCCTGGTGGGTTGTCAGGGAGTTCCTCGAGAAACTCCAGAGTGTGGCTTTGTCTTACCAACTTAAGGACCCACGAGTCTGTGGTGGTTGCCTCCCATCCCATTAGGTGACTGGCGAATCTTTTGGAAGAGAGGAGAGGGGAAGGCCGTGAGTCAAGAGACAGAGGGAGGGATGGGAACAGCCACCCCTGAGGCTCTCTGGGATTTGGTAGGAGGTGTGGCTGATGCCAGAGGGGCCCAACGTTTAGTCTGACCTCTGGCCATCTGCTGTTGCCTCATCTGCCACTTGGTCCGGTGACGAAAAGGTATCTTGGCTTTGGATCGGGGCTGGTACATGGTATGAACCGACCTCAAGGCCTTGCTCTTATCCTGGAGGCTGGTAATAATATCTTGGGCATCACCCCCGAACAGGACAGAACCCCTGAAGGGGGTGTCCTGGATAGCCGCCTGGACATCAGGTGCCAAACTTGACACCCTGAGCCAGGAAACTCTCCCGAGACATACAGCTGTAGCGGTGCCCCTGGCTAAGGAGTGCACCACATCATAGGCTGCCCTCAGAGAGTGGCGACAGGTGACTTTATTTATTTCATTTTTGTTGACCGGGTAAGTGCATTGGAAAAATCCTGTCTATTTTCAGGCACGACCCGGGGAGGGGGATACAGATGAATGCCAACTGACCTTGAACCAGATGAAGCTGTTGGTGGTATTTTTAGTGACCGACCTAGTGCTGTCTGCCAAAACAGTTTTGGACTCAGAGTCTGGCATAGCCTCAGTGATAAGCTCCAACAGGCTGAACACCCTGACATCATAGCCCTGAGTGAAACCTGGCTCTCCCCCGCTGTCCTTGACTCAGCGGTAAACCTCCCTGGATACCTCCTCTTTCGATCCAATGGGTAGGTAAACGAGGGGGCGGTTGCCCTCTCTACCTTAAAGACTCGCTTTCAGGCCAAGTACTCCCTCTGCCACATCTAACATCGGGGGCTCAGGCTCTCACTCTTAAATTAACCCTAGGCAAGTTTACCTCCCATCTCTTCCTCACTACTGCCTACATCCCTCCCAGGGACCAGAAGCAAGCATTTCAAGACATCCTGTCCCAGCTCTCCACCTTTCCCACGCAGTACGAAAAAATTATGGGTGACTTCAACTTCAATAAATTGGCTGGCCAAGATAGCTGCCCTGTCCATTAACTAGGCCGCAGCACTTGGTCTCACACAGGTGGTCACTGACCCCACCCGGGTTAACCCCCGCACAGCGACATCCTCCCTCCTAGATCTTGTCTTTACTAACCATCCTCACAGAATAACCAACCCCTTGGTTCTCCCTGACGCGCTAAGTGACCACTCCCTGGTACTCTTCACCTGGTCCTGCACTGCCCCCAAAGCCCCCCCTAAAATTACCTCTCAACACAAACTTGGGCCCGGTAAACTAGCCCAACTCAAGGCCTACCTCAAAGACTGGGACTGGACACCCCTAGCTAACACCCTCGACCCGGATCATGCGCTTGAACTATTTACCACCACTTTCAATACTGCCTGTGATAAGTTCGCCCCCTAACCAAGAGCATGTCCAAGGGCAACCATGCCCCTGGTTCTCTGACCGCCTCTTGGGCCTGCTGCGTCACCGTGACGCCCTCTGGTATCGAGCAAATGAGCCCCAACGGCCTGAGGACAGGCAATGGTATAGGGAGGCCCGTAACAAGTGCACATGGGCCATTCGCTCCACCAAAGCAGATTACTACAAAGCTTCCTTAACCTCCACCTGGGGCTCCGGATGAAAATTTTGGAATAATATTAAGGAACTATGTGGCAAACCTACTAATCTGCCCCCAGACCAAATATTAATTAACGATAACCTCTCCTCAGATCCCCTCAGCCCTAAACTCCGCCTTCACGGATCTCAACCACGTCCTCCCCCCAAACTTCTTCGACCTGCCGCCTGCCCGGGTACCCCCACCGCCACCCCATGCCCCACCCTTCTATATTCGCATTCTTACACCAGAGACAGCCAAACCCTACCTTGCCAAAGCCCTTAACCACTCTCTTTTCAGTAATGATTCCTTAGACCCAAGACTTCTCCGCCTCATCCTCCTGGAAGTCCTTACCCCGCTCACCCATATTCTCAACCGCTCCCTCTGCCAGGCGAAATTTCCAGCACTTTGGGAGTCGGCCTATATCACCCCTATACATAAGAGTGGGGATCGCACCTCCACTAACAACTACCGTCCCATCTCCACCCTACCCCCCCATCCAAAGCATTAGACTGCATAGTTGCCGATTAACTCACTGACCACCTTACTAAATATAATCTTTTATGCAGCCAGCAACACAGTTTCCGTAAGGGTCACAGTACCACCACTGCCCTCCTTGAACTTACCTCTCATGTCCACTCCGCCTTGGATCACGGCCACATCTCAGGAGCCATCTTCGTGGACCTCTCGAAGGCATTTGATACAGTCAAACATGCCCTCTTACTGAACACTCTCTCAAGATGCCTTGAACTGGTTTACCAGCTATCTATCTGATAGAACACAACTAGCTAAGGTAGGCACCGTCCTGTCCCCTAGCCTCCCAATCCGCTCTGGTGTCCCACAGGGCTCCATTCTTGGCCCTCCCCTTTTCTGTCTTTACCTAAACTCCCTCCCATCGGCCTGCCCCGACAGACTGCTCCTCTAGGCGGATTATGCCGTCCTGTTCGCTTTTGATCCGGACCTCCTTAAACTCCACCAATCACTCCAACACGCTCTATGTGAAACTGAACACTGGCTCACCACCCAGTGCCTAATAATTAACTACAATAAAACAAAAGTTATGATTTTCTCCCATCCGCAAAACCCACTTAAGAACCTCACCCCCCTCGAACCAGTGGACACCTTTAAATACCTAGGGATCACACTAGACCCAGCTCTCAACTTCTATCGGCATATCCACCTCATATCCACTACCCTCAACTCTAGACTAGGCGTACTTTATCAGTACAAGCACTGCCTCACCCCTGAGGCTCTATGTCTTACCATTAACTCCTCTGTACTCTCTCTACTGGACTACGGCATTCTCATCTACAGTGCAGCTACCACCTCGGCCCTCGTTAGACTCCAGCTTGTTCTAAACAAGGCCTGCTGTCTCATCCTTTGATATGATCACTTCACTCACACCTGCTCCCTCTACAGTACCACAAACTGGCTAAACTTAAGACAACAGAATCAAGTACCACACCTGCCTAATGACCAAAAAGATAACCCTAGTCCTCACCCCCCCCGCCCTAAACAAAATTATTCTCCCTGCTGCTCCAGTCAGAACCACCCGAAACACGACCAAACCGTTACTATGGGTACCCCGCTGCCGGACTTCCCAATACCAAAGAACTTTCAGTTCCAAAGCCCCCTCCTGGACAAACGCACTCCCTAGTCTAATAACCAACAAAACAAGACTAGGACCTTTTAAATCCTGTCTAAGGAATCATCTCCAGGCTGCAAACTGATGTGACTGCCCTGACCCCTTCCCTTCCCGATGACCTAGGCCAGCTACTCGGCGGTCGCCAGACCGAATTCCACCAAGCATGCTAATTTGACAATCAGCCTCATTGCTTCTTTATATGGCTGTGCTATAATACTGTATTTCATGTGATCCCTGTCTATCAGTCACTCTCTGTAACCATGTATGTATCCTGCATTGTGATGTAATGTAATGTCTGCAATCTGTAAGCAATGTATCTCTGTACCTCTCTATGTTTGACGTGGAACCTTTGTAAATGAGTCTTTGACTCAAAGGTCTTTCTGAATATCTCAATAAATAAAAATAAATAAATAAAGCACAGCTGGGACAGAATGATGGGTATTGTGGTAGCTCAGGGTGCTAGATATGGGAAGAAGAATTGGGGTGAGCATGGGAGGGAGAAGAACGGGGTAGGTCCCAGGGCAAAACAGGGAACTTGGGCAGACTGGATGTACCGTTGGTCTTTTTCTGTCAACACTGTCTATATTTCTATGATTTTTTTTAGATACCTGCAAATCAGGCATTTTATTACATTGGACAACAATATACAAACACCCACAAGGGACCACACAAAATTTAAATATTTTTTTATTGAGGGGGTGACCCTACAAACTGAATTTTGCAACCTCTCAGGTTTGTACAAACTTCTAATGGGTAATGAGGACCCTCCTTTAGAAGCCACTAGGCAAAAGTGGCAGAGGGAAGTGGGGGTCACCAACAGACAGAAAAGAGTGGGGAAAAAAAGACTGCAGAGGGGGTGGAAAATGACATACTTGCCAGTATGGAGAGAGTGCCTCTGAAAAGTCATGATTCCGTTTTTCCACACCCCAACAGTACCCAAACATTACATTACTACAAGGTCTGATGCCCCAGACTCCAGAAATATTGGCAGGAAGTTCATATAGCAATACAGAAAGTCCTGGGGGCAAGTACAGTGTAACTTTCAGTATCTGGTGTTGGGGATCCCGGTGGGGAAGGGTTGGTGGTACCTAAACAGAACCAGGAAAGGGGGTAACTGTAGTTCATGACAACAGTGGCATTAAAAGGTATAACAGTGCACCCAATAACAGATGTTACTCCTCAAGTATCTGGAAACAAAACTATGCAAATGGTGAGGGAAATGGAGAACATCACTGCTGATCTCAATCTGCATACAGAGAGAGTCCTTATGACAACTACTGCTGTATGGCCCCAGAGCTGGATGCAGCGGCTGCAACAAGGACTCCAGAACTAAACCATCAGAGACACTGGAGTTATAATAGAGATTCTACATTTGGAATACACTACCATCTTATGAAGGATTACACACTAAGACATGACTGCAAAGAAAGGACTCTGTGACCTTGTTTTTTTTCCTATTTTTAGTTAGACCCCTGCATATGGGAAGAAAGAATGGCTTTCTTTCTTTTCCCCAAATTCAAGGCAGGAAGTTGACTTTAATTTGCAACTTGCTTTTACAGTATTATGCTGGTTGCTTTTAACTATCTTGGTGTAACCCCTAGGTGGTGCTATCCCAAGGGCTACTACCCCTGCCTGCCTGGCTAGTAGCACGTTAAGGGGGCCTGGGTACTGAAACGGGTGCCTCCACCCGGAGGTCAGGGTTGTTAGTGGTCAAGCTAACCTGGGCACAGCCCTCTGGGACACTGTAACCCCCCTCTTTCCCTTCTAGTGGCCTGAACAATACACAATAATCACTTTCACAATGACCCTTATTCACCATGCAATTACCCACACTGTTTGCACTGACCACCAGGGCTGGTTCCTCTAGCTCGACCCTGGGGACTCCCTGTAAAACAAGGTTATGCACAGCAAACAGCAACAGTACAGTACTTTTGGCACAAACTGGAACCACAGTCAGGTTGAATGCAAAAATAGTTGGATCTGATTTATTCAGGGCACTTGAACGGGGGGAGGGTGTGTAATCAGGTTGATTTGCTTAAAGGCTATATCAATCAAACATTTATGCATGCATTTCTATGTCCCTACACAGTCACACACTCTGGGTACCCAGGTAGGAAGATGTTGGGCTAGCCAGGAACATTGCCCAGGGTAGGCTGGCGTCGCAGCTTGGGGCCCTGTGATGCAAGAAAGCAACATGCACAACACACACTATTTGTAATCCGGAGCCAGAGGGCTCAGTTCATGACAGAAAAGACAACAAATCAATCAGATGACTACACTTTTAGATTTAGCTGTTGTGGCAGGGAGCTACCCTGATCTTTACTCATGATACCCAATTCTGGACACAGGCAGGAAGAAATCGAGACTGCAGGTTGTTGAGCTGGAATGCCAGGAGAAGCAGGGCCCACACGAATCACCGAGGTGTCGTTCCTGTTCAAGGCATTGAGCAGGGGGATGATCCCCACGCAGGTCTCTCGTCGATGACTTTCTCTGTATAGTGAGTATTCTGGCTGGGCCAGTGTGGCAAAGCCTAGGCCAAACGGAGATGAATATGGATTTCAGTCCATGGAGCTGGATGCAGTCTCCAGCAAGCAACACACAGTTCAGACACACAGTGGGGAACCAAATCACGACTCACTATCAGCACACAGCACATTCACATGTAAGGAAATTCCACTGTACCAGGCAAATGGCTCTCCGGTCGCAATTACAGAGTCTCTGCACAATCCGGGAGTTCAGAGGTGGCTGGAAATCCTGACAGGCCGATTGCATTCAGCAAATCTTCGGTCTTCTTCAGACAGGAGCCTGGTTACAGTTCAGTGGCTTAACTCACTCTCCAAATTCGGATTCAATCTGAAAACAGGCACAGATTCCCTCTCAGGGACAGCAGGCAGGCATGCAGGCCAAACTCAGGCCTTTCCACAGTTCTCCCATGCGAATCCACAAAGGATTGCTGCTCGATTTTCTCGAGCTGTTACTCCTTCACTTCCCAACTCAGATCTGATTGAAACTGCAAGCAGTTTGGGACTTTACCCAGGATCCAAAAGGTTTGGTTGGCTGATATGTCTGTCAGTTACAAGGGCTCCCCCTCCAGGTTTATTTAGGTGCCAAAAGCCCCAAACTACAATTCCTACAGAATTTTGCTCCCACAAAGCCCCTGGGGACAGACTCCATTTTAGAGTCCCCAGAGGTACTGATTGGCCCATTTCAGCAGTCCAGGACCAAGATGGTGGAGATAAACAGAAATGTCCATGCTGCAAAGAAGACAGGTTAGACAAACTGCAATATTATTACTATTCTAATAAATGATCAGCAAACAAGTACATCTTCTAACAGAGCTTCCTCTGTACAAATAGCGATGGCAGAACGGACCAATTATTTGGCAGCCCGGGCGGGACTCGAGCATAGAAACATTCAGCCCCCTCCCAGATTAATTATAACTGCAATCTATGCAGCTCTTAAAGAGACAGTACACAGAGGCTATACAGGCACTCTCTGGCAATAATGTTTAAACTGCTGAAACGCAGGACACCAGCCTGGCAGGGAGCATTTAGGCAAGCTCAAGGAAGACTTTTTGGGAACCCCCATTTGTAGGGGGTTACACTGGAATGCAGTACTGCTGGTTTTCATATCAGTTATACCTAGAAGTACTCCAGTCTTGAAATACTGAGCCGTGTAAAAATGTACCGATTTTGAACAAGGCATTTAAAGTTTTATTAAACAGCAACTCTATTATAATAAAAAGCATAAAAACACTAAATCTACAGCAATTACGTTTTAACTTTATTATAATGTATGATGGAATGTGGTTGTGTATGCAAAGCCATACTCCACAAAAAGTTGTTCTGCGGCAGTAGTGACGTCCTCACGAACACAGAACAACTTTTCGTTCTACATTAGTGAGGATGCCATAATACAAGGAACTCCAGAAGCAGTTGTGATTCATCCCTTCGGCTGTTGTGTGAGAGTCACGCCCATGTGCTGGGCAGTGGCAGTTAACCAAGGGCGGTCAGCACAGCTGATCTAGAATGGGGAAAAGGGACTTTTTTTTTATTTTAATCACCATGCACTACGTATATGGGCTGGCAGTATAGCCTAGAGGTTAGAGTAATGAGCTGTGAACGAGCTTGGTACATCCAGCAGACCAGACCTGGGTTTGATTCTCACAACCTCCACTTGCATACTGTGTGACTCTGAGCAAGTCACTTAACCGCCCAGTGCTCCCAGGTCGCCCCTGAAAACAGGCACTTGTGCCTAGTGGGCCTTACCTGGTTACCAAAGACTAAAATAAAATAAAAAAATATAACAAATATAGAACAGTGTATGTTAACCATACACTACTCGGATATTCTTCCACCTCGTGGACACAATGCCAACTTAGGGACCTGTCGAGCTTCGTTCTCAAGGTCATCAGTCGGAATTCTTTGTATCCACTCAGTAGAAGAATAGCCTTGTAGTGTATGGTTACCCATACACTATCCTATATGTTTCTAGTTATTTATTTATTTTTTTCTCTGCTGTTGGTCTACTAAATACTGCAGCTCAATCATGTGCAATCTCATGGAGACTATACTTAAGGAAAGGCTGGTAGAATATCTAGAGGAGCATGGTCTCCAGGATGTGAGGCAGCATGGGTTCATGGAGGGAAGTGTGTCTGTCAAACAAATCTGATTGACTTCTTTGACTGGATCACTATGGCAGTAGACAGGGGCCAAGAGGTAGACATCCTCTATCTGGATTTCAGCAAGGTTTCTGACTCTGTGCCCCACAAAAGGTTGATCGGGAAGTTGGCGGATCTCGGGGTTGACAATAAGATGTTCAGATGGGTGGAAAACTGGCTGAGGGTCAGAATCCAGAGGGTGGTTGTGGGGGAAGAGTTATCTGGCACCAGAGAGGTCACCAGTGAGGTCCCACAGGGCTTGGTGCTGGGGCCGGTGTTGTTCAATGTATTCATCAATGACATTGGTAATGGCATCAAGGGCAAAATGTGCCTATTTGCAGATGACACCAAGCTCTGTGGGAGAGTGGACATAGCTGAAGGGATACAGGACCCACAGGATGATCTTAAAAAGCTGGGGAGGTGATCCGGGATCTGGCAGCTTGGCTTCAATGCCAAGAAATGCAAAGTAATGCACACTGGAGCCAAGAATCCCAGGACTGAGTAGTACCTGGGTGGAGTCCAGGTATCTGCATCAGAGGAGGACAAGGACCTGGAAGTGATGATCACTAGTGACCTGAAGCACTCCACGAAGTGCAAGAAAGCAGCAACAAAGGAAAACAAGATGCTGGGATGCACAGCTATGGGGGTCAGTAGCAGGAAAGAGGAGGTTATACTACCCTTGTGTAGGTCACTGGTGAGGCCACATCTAGAGTATGGAGTTCAGTACTAGTGCCCACATCTCAAAAAGGACATTAAACTGCTGAAGAAGGGCCAGAGGACGGCTACAAAGATGATAACGGGTCAGCAGGGTAAGGCATATGAGGAAAGGTTGAAGGCACTAAATATGTACTCCCTGGAGGAAAGGGGAGAGAGGGGACATGATTGGGACCTTCAAGAAGCAACCTGGTGTCGGTGAATGTTGAGGTGGTGGGGGAAACAGGGCTGCAGGGGAGGAGCTGGTGGCAGGGGACAAGGGACTGGTACAGGAAACAGAGGTGCAGTTGGCGGTGGTACAGTGGGCAGGAGGACAGCTGATGTACCAGGATAGACAGGATAGTTAACTGCAATGGTTGTGGGGCGGCTATCTGAATGGGCACACTGTAGAAGCTAGGGGGTATCCCATTTGCCTCAGGCTAAATGGGCCTGGAGGCAGAGGTCCAGTGGCTAGGGAGGGAGTTAACGAGGATTATAGGAGGGAGGGAGAGCACTGGAGCAGGATGGTCACCTCCTCGGGGGACCAGAGGCACTGAGCCAGTGGTATCGTGTAGGATACGGGATGGGGTGAAAAATTTTAGAAGCAATAAGGGGGCACCTTAGGGTGGCACTAGGGGTGATGCATTCAGTAGTTGCTCAGGAAATAGGTTTGCTGTACTGGCTTCAATGGTGGATGATGAGGGAGGGGCCCTCCAGGAAGGGGCAGGAGAGAGAGAGGGTAGAGAAAATGTAGGGGACAACTGTCTGGCAGAGGACAGGTGCAGGGGGAGAAAGGTGAAAATGGATTTAGGTAGACAGGAGGGCATGGGGGGCAGGGCAGAGGAGTCAAAACGGAAGAGTGAATCCAGAGAGGATGGTAAGGAGGTTTATGAGGCAGGGAGAGCCATAAGGGGTGAGATGGACAATAGGGGAGGGGCGGTGAGTGTACTAGGAGGGTCAGTTCAGCGGGATAGGATGGGGGCTTGGTTGGGGGCCAGATCAAGTAGCAAGTGTGCAGGACAGGGTGGATGTTCAAGGTGAGGGTAGGGATAGTAGGACAGTACAGGGGAACAGTGGGGAGAAGGGGGGGCAGGGTCTTAGTGCTAAGGGACTCGATCCTAAAAGGGGTCAGATGGGGAGGGAAGGGAGAACGGCATAGTTGGATATGGGTGGAATCAGTACCTGGATTGACAGTGGGTAGGGCGGGACAGTCCTTGCTAAAGTGTGTTAGGAGGGGAGGAGATAAACCTCATGTGGTGGTGCACGTAGACACAAATGACTTGGAGAACATTACGATTGAACTGGTAAGGGAGAGGTCTGAGGAACTGGGGAGGTTGTGTTTGGAGGTAGGGTGTTCAGTGGCCTTCTCGGAAGTGCTCCCAGTACCCAGGGCAAGCATGGTGAGGAAAGAAAGGATAGAAGAATTTAACTCTTGGCTGAGAGAGTGGTGTCAAACCCAAGGATATTGGCTGGTGGGAGGTTGGGGAAAACATCTGGGACAACAGTGATCTATACAAGGACAGATTGCATTTGAGTAAGGTGGGTCAGGGAGTCTTGAAACAAAGGCTGGGGGAGTACATAGTATCCAGGGTGGATTTAAACTTGGTATGGGGGGGAGGCGAGTGTGCAGGGCATGCAGGGCCAATGGATAGAGCTGAATAAGCTAACCCCCCATGCTAACAGGGATGGTACCAGGGTAGGGCCACGGGGGGGGGGAGGGGGGAATGGGTTATGGTAAGGAAGGGAACTGGGAGGAGGGTGGTCTCCCTGAATGCAAGGAGGCTGGGGAACAAAACAGCTGAGTTACAGGCTGTCTTGGCCGTCGGGATGGTGGACATTGCTGCCAACATGGAGACTTGGGCCATACAATACCAGGACTGGGAACTAATGATCCCAGGGGATAGGATATATAGAAAAGACAGAGAAATGGGGAGAGGTGAGGAGTGGCAATTCACATTAGAGAAGAGATAAGATGCAGAAGGGATGAGGGGGAGGAGGGTAAAACAGAGGCATTATGGATGCAGTTCCTTGATTATAAAAGTAGGATACTGTGGATGGAGGTGGTGTACAGACCACCAGCTCAGACAGATGAATTGGAGAAGGAGTTAGTGGAGCAGATTAGAACTGTATGCAGGAAAGGGAACATGGTGATCATGGGGGACTTCAATCTACCAGGAGTGGACTGGGGAACCCCAACCACCTCAAGTGTAAGGGAGCAGGTGCTACTGGATGCATTCAAGGATAGCTTTCTGGTGCAGGCGGTCAGTGGGCAAACTCAGTTGGAAAACACTCTGGACCAAGTGCTAACTAACGGGAAGGCTGTGAGGGATCTGAGGGTAGAGGACCCACTAGCTGGGAGTGACCATCAATCAGTGTGGTTCACACTCAGCATGGGCAGGGAGACTGTAGGTACAGGAACCAGGGTGGTTGACTTCAGGCGGGCAGACTTTATCAAGATGGGGGAAATTCTGGGAAGGCATCTGGTAGGAATTAGGCCTGATATGGATGCAATCAGAAGTGGGATATTATCAAATTTGGGCTGATTGAGGCTACTGGGTCATGTACCAAGATGCTGAGCAAGAATAGTAAGGTTAAGAAGCCAAGCTGGCTGAACAAGAAGGTTGTGGAAGGGATAAGGGCAAAAAAAAAAGCAGCTTTTCAGAGGGTCAAGAAGTCCATGATCGGGGAGGACAGGGAACTGCATGCAAAGAAGTCCAAGGAGGTAAACAGATTGGTCAGGGCAGTCGAGGCTTCCAGGGAGCTGAGGCTAACAAATGGCATCAGGGAAGGGGAGAAAGACTTTTTCAGATACATAAGGGAGAGAAGGAGCTGCAGGGACCAGATAATGAGGATTAGGAGGGACAGGGAGTGGGTGGAGAAGGGGGCAGAACAGGCAGAAGCACTAAGTGAGTACTCTGGGATTGCACCTTGTATTGCAAGGAATGCACCTGGGAAACAAAAACCCGGGGGATACTAATGACAATAACCTCTGTTATGTGTTCACGAAGAAGGGTGGACAGCTACCTCAGGGGATGGGGAAGGTGGGCAAGGGGTGACAGATGGAGTAATTATGGAAGGCAGGGTGCTGGAGGATCTGAAGGCACTAAGGGTGGATAAGGCACCAGGTCTGGATGGCATTCATCCCAGGGTGTTGAATGACCTGGTCGGGCTGGACCTGTTCAATACCTCCCTTGACAAAGGTTGCGTACCACAGGATTGGAGGATGGCTTACATGGTGCCCCTCCACAAGAGTGGCCCAAAGGATGAACCAGGCAATTATAGACCTGTAAGCCTCATATCCATTGTAGGAAAATTTATGGAAGCAATCCTGGAAGAAAAGCTGGTGACCTTTTTGAAGGAAAATGGACTCCAAGACAGTCAGCAGCATGGACTCGTCTCTGGAAGATCCTGCCAGACCAACCTAATTGAATACTACCACGTAGTAATGAGGGAACTGGATAAAGGCCATGCAGTGGATGTGCTGTATTTAAACTTTAGCAAGGCCTTTGATTCAGTGCCTCATGGGAGGCTGGTGGATAAGTTGCAATATGTGGGGGCAGGGACAAAGATGGTAAACTGGATTGTGAACTGGCTAAAGGGGAGGCAGAAACAGGTGGTGGTGGTGGTGGGCACTCTCTTCCCCAAGGGTGATGACAAGCAGGGTGCCGCAGGGCTCAGTCCTGGGTTCGGTGCTGTTTGGGTTATTCATCTCGGATATCTCACACAGTGTTAGGAGCAAGATCAGTCTGTTAGCAGATGATAGCAAGATAGGGGCGGTGGTGGACGACATATAGGGGTGGCAGGGGCTCCAGGAGGACCTGATCAAACTGGGGGAGTGGTCGGAAAAGTGCCAATTGAGCTTCAATGCGAAGAAGTGCAAGGTTATGCACTTCAAAGCAAGGAACCCAGGGAGGAGCTACCAATTGGGAGGCATTCAGATAGAGGTCACGGAGGTGGAGAAGGACCTGGGGTGATCATAATGGGTAACATGAACAGCTCAGCTCAGTTCAGGAAGGTGGCAGCTAAAGCCAACAAGATGTTGGGGTGTACTGTGAGAGGAATCTCATCCAGAAATAGGGATTTGATCCTGCTGCTGTACAGGTCACTAGTCAGGCCACATTTGGAGTACAGCGTGCTGTTCTGGCATTCCTTTCTGAAGAAGGATATCAGATTGCTGGAGGGGGTGCAACATATGGCAACTAAGATGATCCAGGGGCTGGAGGGCAAAACCTATGAGGACAGGCTGACTGAGTTGAATATGTTCACCCTGGAGGAGAGAAGGGATCGTGGGATATGACTGAGACTTTGAAATATTAGAAGGGGATTAACAAAATGGGCACAGAAGGGATACTTAAGCAGAGGAGAGGAAGGGACACCACAGGGCATGGTCTCAGGTTGGAGGGTGGAAGATATCGGAGAGAGATGGGGAGGCATTTTTTCACAGAGAGGGTGGTGGAGAAATTAAACACTACTGGAGCAGGTGGTATCTTGTAGCACAGTGGGCAGTTTTAAAAGGGCATGGGAAAGGGTGCAGGGGGTTAAAGGTGAGGGGGAGAGAAAAGGGTGGGGCAGCTGCAGTGTAGGGTGCTAGCTGCACATTCAAGCAGACTAACTTGACAGACCATAAGACCTGTTTCTGCTGGCAGATTCGTATGTTTGTATGTAATAAGTACTTGAAAGGGATAAATAAGGAGGATAAGGAGAATCTCTTTAAGCTGACTGGCAACAGTAACTCAGGAGGGCACAGTCTTAAGCTGGGGGAGTTAGGAGGGAGGTCAGGAAGTACTCCTTCATTGAGAGGGTGGTGGACACTTGGAATGCACTGCCAGAAGAGGTGGTTTTACTGAAGACAGTGGGCAGTTTCTAGAGAGGCTGGGATAGGCACAGGGGGAAGGTAAGAATCATGAATAGGGAGGACGGGAGGCGTGGGGAGAGTAGGTCAAGCTGTGGACCCTGCAATACGAGCAGACTAGACAGACTAAATGGTCTTCTTCTGCTGGCTTCTTCATATGTATGTAGATAAGGCAGCAAATATTCCCCTCAGTCTTTCAGAATGTATCTAACTCTCCCCTGCTAACCTTACAAATGATGTCTGTGACATCACAGTCTGTTGTCATGGTGAGCACTATGATGTCATTAACAAAGGCACTGTGAGGTTAACAGGGAAGAGGTAAATGTTTTCAAGTGTTTTCTATACAGACTTTTTAGTTGCACTACCAGGATGGGCTCTAATCTTGGAAAGATAAGAATAAAGAAAGGTAATAAGGAAAACAAAATGAAGTAAAAAAAACAAAACACCATGGTTCTCAAAAGAGGTGGCAAGGAAAGTTAGGGAGAAAAAGACAGCATTCAGGAAGTATAAGGAATCACGGAAGAAGCAGGACAGAGAACTGTATCAGTTAAAGCAGAGGGAAGCGGGGAAGGCAGTCAGGATAGCAAAGGCCCACACTGAGGAAAAGATAGCCAACTCAGTTAAGAAGGGGGATAAAACCTTTTATAGATACATTAGGGAGTGAAGAAAGACCAAGGGAGGGATAGTGAGGCTTAATATAGGGGAAGGGAGGTGGGCTGAGAACGACAGTGAAAAGGCAGAGATACTGAACGAATACTTTCGCTCAGTATTCACAAAAGAAGAGGGGGAGGTACATAAACCAAACAATAGAAGCACTCTGGGCAAGGTGGTCGATACCAGTCCATTCACAGAAGAAAGGGTCCTGAAAGAACTCTTAAAATTTAAGGTGGACAAAGCAATGGGACCCGACGGGATTCACCCCAGAATTCTAACAGAACTAAGGGGAGACCTAGTGACACCACTGACTACCCCTTTTAACAAATCATGGGAGGATGCTGTGGTACCTGAGGACTGGAGGAAGGTGGATGTGATCCTCCTTCACAAGAGTGGGAGCAAGGCAGAGGCAGGAAACTACATACCTGTTAAGTTTGACCTCAGTGGTAGGGAAAATGATAGAATCACTTCTGAAAGAAAGAAAGAATTGTTGAGTACCTAGAGGCCAGTGGGGCACAGGACCCAAGGCAGCATGGATTCACAGCGGGAAGGTCATGCCAGATGAATCTAATAGATTTCTCTGAGTGGGTGACCAAAGTAGTAGACCAGGGAGGGGCTGTAGATATGGACTACTTAGACTTTAAAAAGGTATTTGACACAGTGTTACACAAATGATTAATAAACAAGTTAGCCAGCCTGGTAGTGGGCCCCAGGGTGGTAGCCTGGGTAACAAACTGACTGGACAACATAACACAGAGGGTAATAGTAAATGGAGCACACTCTGGAGAAAGGGGAGTTACTAGTGGGGTACCACAGGGTTCAGTACTGGGACCGGTACTCTTTAATGTCTTTATAGGTGACACTACGGAGGGGCTGGAAAGAAAAGCATGCCTCTTTGCAGACGATACAAAGTTCTGGAACAGGGTTGATACACAAGGAGGGGTGGAAAAGATGGGAAGGGACTTGGCAAGGTTGGAGCAATGGTCAAGAGTATGGCAGCTTAGCTTCAATGCAAAGAAGTACAAAGTAATGCACCTGGGAAACAAAAACCCAGGGAGGGAAAGAGTACACAATGGGGGGGGGAGGGTACTAACAACAACAAAAATGGAAAGGGACCTGGAGGTATTCATATCAGACAACTTTAAGGTAGGCAAGCAATGTGAGAAGGCAGTACGGAGAGCTGGGGGGATTCTGGGATGCACAGGGAGAGGCATCACTGTAGGAATAAAACCCTTGATGGAAAAAATATTGTATTTTCATCAACAATTGCTTTTTAATTATTATTTTATGTGATTTTTGTATGGTATTAATATGGGAAATGTTTGCCCTAATTTCTGGTTAAGATTACTGTGGAATAAATCTTAAAAACATTCAAATGGAGGGTTGATGCCAATTAAAATGGAGACAGTTTCAGAGTTCAAAAAATAAGTGTGTTCCAGTAAAGTCTTCTTTTAAATTGGAAGTCCCATGAGAGAGGCTTTTCCACAGAACCAAGGCCTGTCACGTGCCCTTGAATAGCTGCTAGTTAGCTAATCCAACTGGGAGGTTACCAGGGTATTCACATTCCAGGGAAGACACTTTTATTAAAATGTATGGGTCCTCTGTCAACCAGTATCTGGCACAGACATCTGTAAAGAGGAAAAAAAAAAGTTTCTCTCTTTAAACTTTGAATATTAAGAAAAGTATTTTGCTTATAACTTAAAAACACACTATGGTGCTGCTATGAAAATTGGATAGTTATTATACACTAGTATAATAAAAAAGCTTACCAAGTTTCATAAGTGCAAGACCAAGAGTTTGGGAGTTATATTTAAACCTTATTTTAATATAATTGTCATATTAGAAAAATAAACAAGTCTAGTATCTCGTGATAGCTCACATCTTAAGCAGTCTGACAATATGACTTAAAAATGTATTTTACTGCTATAGACAAAAAAGTCTAAAAATATTTCTGACAGTTTAAGATTTATGTCTTTAAGTAGAACAAAGAACTTGTGTTTCTACAAAAAAGTAATGTTTTAAAGACTAAGAATGGATTTTTCTTACACATCTTATATTATTCTGTAGCTTAGGATATTTAGAGCAGGACTATCATTTTATTTTACAAAGTTGTATTAAAATTATAAAGTTATAACTCTTAATAATGTAACTTAGGAAATATAAATGCCAGAAATATCACATGTATGCCAAAGTGTTCCTCTTAAGGAGAAACATCTGAACATGGAAGTTTCATGTTTAAATTAGGTTATATAAGAATTTTATATAAGAAAAATAATTTTGAGCATTAAACTAATCTGGAGAAAAAGGGGATGGATGTCTTAAGAGGCATGTCTGTATGTCATCATTTATCACCTAAGATGTCCTACCTCCTTAGTGACTCAGGCCAATCAAAATCTGGTGATGACATCACCAGGGCAGTTTTATGTTAGTGAATTTGTCTGGTCACACCTCAGTCTCAGCCAACTACCGATGCAGAAGGACCAGTGTTAGTTTAACTAAGAATTGCTTTATACTGTAGCTAGGCCAAAAAACTTTGGGCCATGCCTGTACTTGGAATATTGGGCTAGCCTAAGGATAGCCAAAAGCTTATACAGTGCTGCCAGAAGATCCGGGTGCAAACAAAAAAACAGATACAAGGACATTCTCATTGTGTATGAAGCAAGGTCTGTGTTTTATTTGTTGTTCATTTTGACTGATGTAATGTTGCCTGCTGACGCCTAGACGCAGACAACTTTAAAACTCACACAAGCTATACAGCGTGTTGAGCAGAAGAAAGTCTAGTGTCCTAAGGTTTTAAAAGCAGATGAAACATAAAACGTAATTAAGTTCCAGTTATTGAAACAACTTTGCTATCCACAAGAAAGTTCTTTGAATCCAGTATTGCTATGGACTGTGCAGACTGAAGCTGTGTTCTACAAATCCAAGAACTGACTTTTGGTAAAGTGACTTTCGGCAAAGAAAATTTAACTTGCAGTGGTAGTCCATGCCAATAAGTTCCAGGGTCAAGAAGGTTAGCTGACAGAGACTTCTCATCAAGAGCCAGACTCAACCAAGAGTTCTAAGTTGAGAGAAGAAGAACCACTTCTACAATCAGAAATATAAGTATAGTTTTGAATACTTTCTCCAATTCATTTTTAATAGTTATGTAATCTAAATTGGCTTATCTGGGAAAGTAACAAGGAAATTTACGTTTAACTATAGAACCTGGGTATCTAGTTTAAGCTTTAAACAAAGAAATATTTTGCATGATCTGAAAAGTTACAACTGAGTTTTATAAAAGCGTAGTGAAAAACACTGATGTAATGACTTGTTGCCATTTCTCATACAAAACACATTTTACATGCTATGAAGTTTTAAAACTAGTTTTATACAGAAATAATCTGAGATACTGATCTTATGAGTTGCATGTTCTTTTGCATGAAGGTTATGTTAAATATTAAATATGATAAAAGTTTAGTATAACTATTACCATTTATCATAATGAATATTGTTTATTCATTTGCAATGCTTATTTGCTAAAATGTGTTATTAGTCTGCTGGATTATCCAACAATTTTGTTTTAGGCTTGATATTTATGCTAATGAGGAATATTCTGAACTATTGTATAGGTGTTAATAAATATATTTTTTTCATACAATTATAAGTGCGGAAAGCAGTGTAATTTGCCATTATATTTGAATCTGGAGAACTCAGAATAATATCATATGTGAATTTTTATTATTTTTGGTAATTTATTAAAATAATTTTTGGGTAAGGCCCGAGCTGAATCTCAGTGCATTATTATAAAAAGTGATATTATAAGCCTTTGTTCCAACATTACCATCTGGAGTACTGCGTGCAGTTCTGGAGACCCCATCTCCACAAGGACACAGACAGGATGGAGGCAGTCCAGAGGAGGGCAACCAAAATGGGGCAGGGTCTGCATCAGAAGCCACATGAAGAGAGACTAAAAGAGCTAATATGTATACTCTGAGGAAAGGGGGGCATGATAGAAACTTTCAGTACCTCAAGGGAATCAACAAAATCCAAGAGGGTAGCATATTTCAGAAAAGAGATGCACAAAAACAAGGGGGCACAGTTTGAGGATAGAGGGGGACGGCTCAGGTGCAATGCGAGGAAGTATTTTTTCATGAAGAGGGTGGTGGATGCATAGAACAGCCTTCCTGAGGAGGTCATGGGGTCAAAATTAGAGGGGGAATTCAAGGATGCAGGGGACAGACATTAGGTAAATATAGGGGGGTAGGTGGGTGGTAGGAAGAAGTAGGCTGCTGGTTAACTAGGATATGCAGCTTATCCAATAGGTAGGGAAGTGGGCAGACTAGGTGGGTCAAGCGGTCCTTATCTGCCATCAAAGTCTATGTTTCTATGAAAGGAACACTGAAAATGAAAAACTGTCTTCTCTAGTGAATTGTAACAGCTGAAAATGTGGAAGTGGCATATGGTGTACATCCACACTTTGGCAGAATCTTTTACCCTTTAATTCAACCAGAAGGTCTTCAAGCTGGCTCCCCCCCCCCCCGGGTGGTATCTTCCTCGGCACTGCCCCATGACATCAGATCTTGGACGCTGGAAGCAAGACCGGTGTGTCACTTGCTAGGGGAGGTCAGGTGGGTTGTGTGGATGCACACCATATACCACTCCTATAACTACGGTTACAGGTGAGTAACCCTCATTTGCAGGGACATGGATATGGTGTACTATCCACACTTTGGCAGACTCCTAGCAGTTCTCCAGGAGGAGGGGCAAGGCGCACACCCCCTATTTAGGAAACAGAGTTTGGAGAATCGGCGCCCCAAAACCAGCATCCCAACATGACTCAAGTTTGATGTGGTAGTGGGAGATCAAAGTGTGTGCTGACTTACAGGTAACAGCCCTGCAGATCTCCTGGATGGGGACATCCCTGGAAGCAGCCACCAAGGCAGCGGTATGTCTGGTGGAATGAGCCCTAAGCCCAATGGGAAGCTTCCTACCAGTTAACCTATAGCAGAGGTTGATGTAGAAGACTATCCAACTGCCAATCATCTGCTTAGCTGCTGGGCTGCCAGGATCAGCTTCAGCATAGGTGACAAACAGCTGGCAAACCTCTCCGCAATCTCCAGCCATGCACTCTTTGTAATAAGTGAGCACTCGCCTCAGGTCCAAGGTATGGAACTTGTGCTCAGCCTCTGAAGATGGAGCAGTGAAGTACACTGGAAGATTAATCACCTGGTTAAGGTGAAACTCCAAAACAAACTTCAGGAGGAACTTCAGGTTGGTGTGCAGGACAACCTTGTCCCTGTGGAAAATTACATACGGAGGCTCCAAGAAGAGCACTTGCAGCCCACTGATCCTTCTGGTGGATGTGATAACCACCAGAAAGGTGGTTTTACATGACAGGTGAGAGATGTCACACCTGTGCACTGGTTTGAATGGCTTACCCATGAACATAGCCAACACCAGCAGCAAGTCCCAAGATGGTGGTGGCTCACACAAGTGGTCAAGGCCTATGAAGAAGCACTCAACCACCTTCTCCCTGTGGAGGAATTTCTTTTTATATATCTTTCTTTTATGCATACATATGAAGTGGATTCATGCATACATAAAAAGTAAAGTGTGTTACAATATATTATAATGTAAAAGCTGCTAGTGTAGTTGAATATAGCCAGGTCTGAGTAGAAGCTAAGGGTCATTATAAGTTCATAAGAATCACAAAACGAGCAAAAAGCAATAGCTCGTGCTGGCTGAAACTAGTTCCTTAGGTTGTGAAAATAATAAGTTAGATAAAATTGAGCAGTACTGATTGTACCAGCCTGAATAGCAGGCTTGGGCAGGCGGACGAAGTATAAAAATAAGAACATGTAGATGCATTGAAACCAAGTTGCACGGTACCATGGAGTGAGTGAAACTCATTGTTTCTATTAGGTCAGCTTGACCCAGGTATATGTATTAAGCAGTGATGAAATAAGCCAGTGAAAAGTACCTAATGCATATGAAACTGTTTTTCTGTTACATTGCTAAAAACTATGACTGATTTATACTGAAATGTTAGTGTGTTTCCAAGATAAGAAGTGCTATAAAATACTGTGTAAAACTTAGTCGGGAGCTCTCTGTCTTTTAACTGAGGCTCCATACATATGTGCAGACAATAAACTGAGTTTATTGGAATAACCATTGGGTGTGGTTATTGAGTATATAGAATTTAAGGTAAAGTATAGACAGTAAAGAGAATCTGCGACCACAGTTTTTTGGCGTAGTCGGCAGGATGGCTTCACTTCTCCGTGTCACACTGTGATCGGACTGCCAAGTCCCAGCCTCAGGGAGGTGGCCCCGGAGGTTCAAGTCCCACCATATGTGTGACACCTTTGATGCGGTGACAGCCATCATTTACTGTCTTAGGTGCTGGGGTGGCACCAAGAGTGCTGGGTGAGCACTCGGCATCAGGGGATGCCCGAAAAAGTAGGAGTGTTGGGTGGGCAGTCCAAGACCGGTTAGGCGCCTTTTAGGGACTACAATGGGAAATACGGGGGACCTCTACCAGATGGATCTCAACCTAGTACTGTTAGAGATTTTTTTGTTGTGTTTTTAAACTGCAAACCAGAGCTCTGGAAAAAGACTTGGTTTGGCAGGTTACTAAAATGGCCAAAAGAAAAATTTTTGAAAGGGTTAATAGCTGCAGTGTTTGGAAATTATCATGAAGGTCCTGCAGTCAGTTTTCTTACTCAGACTTGTGTATCGGAAAAGAAGAAGAAAAATACCTTGGCACCGGGTAAGTCTGAATTTTTTTATTCAAAGTTGTTTTATGTCTGTCTGTTTTATTTCTGTAATACATATACTAAACAAGGTAATGCTCTGTCTTTCTCGTGCATATTTTCTAGCTTATATCTGTGTTCTGTAATTATGTTCTGTTGTCAAGGTTGCGAGATAGGATTGACTGCCTTCGGTGCACAACATATTACAGTAAAAAAAAAAAAGAAAGAGAAAGCTTCTTTGCCTCATATCTGACTGTTTTAATTGGTTTTATTTTTAATGAAACATTTGTGCTGCCTAGATAGGGTCAGTGAAGAACTTTTGTATGTAGTTGTTGGTTAAAGCAGGTAGTGTTGAAGGTGAAGAGATATGACGCTATAGATCGCGAATGTGCAGAAAGATTTGAAGTTTGAAAGCAATGTGCCAAGCCACTGTTAGGTGAAATGTAATGTGTTAACAGCTATAAATGGCTTTATCATACTTCTAGTTATAACCAGAAACTTTTGCAAAATGGTGCCATATTTTGGCTATGTGCCAAAAAGGTGTAACCATGTTATACTAGATGTGTTCATTTACAGATGGTATGTTGTGCTGTGTTTTAAAGGTGTTGAAAGGAGTTAGAATGTGTTTAAAAGTGTTTTGTTCTGGAAAGATTTGGCATGGCGATATGTATAAATGTGTTGGTTTAAAATTGTCAGTGTTACAAGACAGGCAGGAGGCAGCACATATATCTAAAACACGTACAGTTTTCTAATGAAACTATGGGCATTACCTCAGCAAATTGTGTGAAACAATGTCAGTCTTATTTTGTGTTAAGTATTTCTTTTTGTGTATGTGTATGTGTGTGTACTGTCTTGGCCAGCAGTTTTATTGTAAAGATATTTAATATCAGTAGTGTTCAAGGACACTAAAAATAAATAACTGGGTTTAAGCGACCCTTGCATGTACACTGTGACCTTTTGCATGTTATTTGACCTTCTTGTGTTTCAACATTTTATGTTACTACTAGTTCAAACTTGATGTGTATTCCATACCTAAAGCACAACTTTTCACACAAAATGTATGTTTTCATGAAAGCACACCAAGAGTGAACCATGTAATTTGACTTTTTGTTGCAAAACTAGTATTCTAAGTGAAGAGGAACAAACTTTTCTTCTCCTCTCATGGCTTCTGACTTGCAGCCAACACAGGCAATACTCCAGCTGGAAGGGGAGAATTATTTATCATCTCCCCATATTTTTATTATTTTATATATATATATATATATATAGTACGCTTTTGAAAAAAGGACTATTACAGCTGTTTTTGAGAGACTACCATCTACAGTTAAAAAACAATGGTTTTTGTTTTTATGTGTGACCATGGTGAAATCATTTTTTTGTCTTTTTGAAATGCATTCTAAGAGATACGTACGTACGGTATTACCATCAATCTGGATTTTTTATAAACTCAGCTGACATTTTGTCATGCTTAGGATAAGGGAACCCAGGGACGCTTGGCTTCTTTTATCCTATGGAAATAATCTTGTTTTATTTCTAAACTGGTGTGTGTTTGTTTTGTTGTTTGTCTGTGTTTCTTCTCTTTCTTCTAGAGAAAAAGAAGTTCCCCATCTTTATAGTAAGGTATGACACTTACTAAACTAATTGTAATATTATCTTGTTATAATTTAAAGTGTAGTAGGTGGGGATCATGTCACCATCCACAGCTAACCTTTTTATTGCTACAGTATTCGAGCTGTCTCTTTCACTTCGAGCTGTCTCTTCCACCAGTAGGAGCTTGGGGGGAGGGGTTAAGCTACCCTTCCTCTATCCCTTCCAGTGTAATATCCACAAAGGTTGCAAGGTACATCACTGTTCCCTAGAGGTAAATAAAGAAAATGTATATTTGCCAATAATTGTTTCTTATTTACAGGTTTTAGAAAAGACCCAAGGTATTTTAACAGCATAACCCAGCTCAAGCCCTTCTGTTTGCAAACAGTTAAATCTCACACCTATTATTGGTACAAGGGTTTCTGCCCTCAGCAAGTAATCAGTTATGCTGGAGGGTAAAGTTGTGTATGTATGTCCACACATATTCATTCTTTTGACTGTCTTTTCAGCTTTCTTATCCTGTTAAAACAAATGCAAAATAACTTTTGTCATTGCCTTACAGCAATTAATGAATGCATTTTTTTCAACCAGTAAATTCTCAGTACTCTAACATTTCTGGACTCTAAGCTAAGTTTACAGTCTATATGTGTTGTTTAAAAATGTATTTTATGCATTATGCTCAATACTGAAATTGTTCTATTACAAACATGCTTATGTTTCATGTTTATGTTATAATGTTTTAATATACATCTTGCTACACTGTGTCATGCATGTATGTATTCAAAAAAGTGCTCCACATGTATAATGTTTTTAATGCTCATAACCAAACCTAAATACTGGGACCAGCATTGCTGACCCACCCCTACAATATGTTCCAAAGCAAAACCAAAAGTAAAATTAATGCTCCGTTTGTCTTATTACTCACAGGTACCCCTAAAAAATAAGTGCACTCTATGCAGGTTTTGTCATTTTCAATTTTAACAATTATAATATGCACAATTTAAATTGTACTCCAAACCTATGCTTCAAGCCTTACCCCACTCAGTACTTTGGAGTATTTCACTATACAGGGTAAAGAAGGTAGACCTTTTCACTTGTCACAGGTGCAATAGGCACTGTTATTAAATTGGCATAGGCCAACAACATATGTATTTGTCCCACTAATTGCACTGTGTAAAAGGCATATTGTTATGAACAATATGTTTAAAGCGTGTAACTGCATTAAGCAGGTTAGCAAGAGGAAAAGGAAGAGGAGACCATTATGGTTTTCCAAAGAGGGAGCAAAAAAAAAGTGAAAGCCAAAAAGATAGCATTCAGGCAATACAAAAAGACACAGGCAGAAGGGGATAGGGAGAAGTACCAGGAGAAACAAAGGGAGGCAGGGAAGTCAGTAAGGGAAGCCAAAGCTCAGACAGAAGAAAACATTGCAAAATCAGTGGTTAAAGGGGACAAAACCTTTCACAGGTACATAAGTAAAAAAAACAAAAAAAAAAAACAAAGGGAGGAATAATGAGACTAAAGGGGGAGAATGGGAGTTGAGTGGAGAATGACAACAGTAAAGCTGACATATTAAACAGGTATTTTTGCTCAGTCTTTACTGAGGAAGAGGGGGTAATGGGTCTGAAGGGAGTACAAGGGGTGAGAATGGTGCAGAAATGGATTGCATCACAAGTCCTATGAAGACAAGTTGAAGGAACTGAACATGTACTCCCTGGAGGAGAGGAGGGAGAGAGAGGATATAATAAGAGACATACAAGTATCTTACAGGGAGAAACAGAGTGCAGGAAAACACTATTTTTAAGCGGAAAAATGTTCCAGGACTAGAGGGCATGGGATGAAGTTGGAGGAGGACGATTCAGAGGAAACATGAGAAAGAATTTCTTCACAGAACAGGTGGTGGACAAGTGAACACCCTGCCAGAGGAAGTGGTGGGGCTGAAACAATCACGGGATTTAAGAATGCATGGGATAGACATAAAGGAATTCTAGAGGTCAGAGGTAAGGAAAAACAAACTGAACTTACAAGCTCAAATGGGCAAACTGGGTGGGCTATAGGCCCTTATCTGCTGACACTGTCTATGTATCTATGTATCGTAACATTACAAGATTTTATAACTCAGGTCTCAGTCAGGCCTGCTTGCAACAGACAGGGAAATAATGTTCATCACTGTCATAACTGCTTCTGTAATTTAAAAGCAGGAGGTAACCATAACATTGTCATGATTTACAGATGGTCAAATGGTATAATTGAACCTCGGCCTGCACCCCCAGGTGTGCGGTTAATGTCCCATTTTTATTTTTTATTTTTCAAATTGCCAGAATTTAGGCTCTGTCACACCACTCTTTACAAAACAAGAAGTAAATGGTTTAAAAGATTGTTATTTATGTGTTTTTTAATTCAGTGTCTAACACTTTGCAAGTTTGCAGGTTTCCAAGGTGTGGCACACATAAGATCTCCACGTTCAACAGAAGTAATACTTTCATCTAAGTTTCCAAGACCTTCATCTTTTTCCTTAAAAAAGGAAAACAACTGCCACAGTTTTGATGTAATCACCATCTTTGTGCCTGACTGGTTCCTAATAAGGACTATTGCATGAATCCGGTTATTATTTACCTCTGCAAGTGTAATGTTTTCAGCGAAATTACACCTATTTGTAGAACTTTAAATCAACTGAAGAAGGTCCAGTCAGTTCAGACTCTGCAATCAAGCTTATTGTTTCTGCTTACTATGAAGTTAAGTCTGGGAAGGGCACTCCCCAACTCCAGCGAGAAGATTCTGCTTCAATTGACCTTCAAGCAATACATCCATTTTCTTAGCTGCTGCTTGTTCCAAACATGGCTGGTACTTTCTACAACCCTATTGCTCTGTTATGGACTGTGTTCTTAATGGTTTATTGTCAATTGTTACCTTTTATGGACTGTTAATCTTATGCCGGGTGTAATCACCACGACAAAACAAATGCCATGCCAGTGTGTGTGTGTGGTTATTCCATTAAAAGGACTCAATGCACCCCTGGCCAGTGAGTCTACTAATCAGCCAGCCAGCAAAATGAACACTGACTTTTCTACTATGCTGGTGTTTTGTTTTTAAATTACTGTCTGCATTGCCTCATATGCCTTGTGGGGTTACCACCATTCTGCAAATGACATTTCATCTGTACTGTAACTACATCAACCTGTGAATACTTGTATGAACTTATGAACTGTTAATTTCATGGACTGTAATGTTTTACAAGGACTTATCTGTCAAGAGACATTATCAATAGATTCTTCAATCAAGCTCCAAGGGTGTGCCACACCTCAACACAAGGTAGCATCTACCTTATTCACTCTCAAAGGGAATTCCATGAACTCTTTTTCATCAACAAAATTGTTATGTTATATTGTGTTATATGCGGTGTCACATGTTAGCATTTTTTCACATATTTCAATTGTGGTGTTGACATCCCTCAATTCTGTATTATGTTTTACAAACTCACCATTGTGTTCCATCTGTAACTCCATGCCTTAACTATCTGTATGCTGGGAACCAGTTTTAAATCATATAAATAAAAAGGGGGGTGGTTAGTTGATACAGAGTATCAAAAGGGGGGAGTGTGGAGGAATTTCTTTTTATATATCTTTCTTTTATGCATACATATGAAGTGGTTTCATGCATACATAAAAAGTAAAGTGTGTTACAATATATTATAATGTAAAAGCTGCTAGTGTAGTTGAATATAGCCAGGTCTGAGTAGAAGCTAAGGGTCATTATAAGTTCATAAGAATCACAAAACGAGCAAAAAGCAATAGCTCGTGCTAGCTGAAACTAGTTCCTCAGGTTGTGAAAAATAATAAGTTAGATAAAATTGAGCAGAACTGATTGTACCAGCCTGAATAGCAGGCTTGGGCAGGCTTGGACGAAGTATAAAAATAAGAACATGTAGATGCATTGAAACCAAGCTGTACGGTACCATGGAGTGAGTGAAACTCATTGTTTCTATTAGGTCAGCTTGACCCAGGTATATGTATTAAGCAGTGATGAAATAAGCCAGTGAAAAAGTACCTAATGCATATGAAACTGTTTTTCTGTTACATTGCTAAAAACTATGATTGATTTATACTGAAATGTTAGTGTGTTTCCAAGATAAGAAGTGCTATAAAATACTGTGTAAAACTTAGTTCGGGGAGCTCTCTGTCTTTTAACTGAGGCTCCCATACATATGTGTGCAGACAATAAACTGAGTTTATTGGAATAACCATTGGGTGTGGTTATTGAGTATATAGAATTTAAGGTAAAGTATAGACAGTAAAGAGAATCTGCGACCACATCCCGTGCCACTGTTGACATACCACCCTGTGTCCAGTATGCAGAGATGGCTGCCAGGTGCACCTTAAGGGTCATCGACTGGAGGTCCAACTGTGAGAGGGGACCCTAGGTAGTCCAAAATGCTTGCCACTGGACAGGACAAGGGGTCCAGCTCGTCTTGACACGAAATAGAAAACCAGTTCAGCTTGAAGGCACAGCACTCCTTTTGAGAGGCCTTGACAACACGGAGAACCTCGTCGGACATACCCAAAGCCTAGAACTCTAGCTACTCAGGAACCAGGCTGTCAGGTGCAGGGACTGAAGGTGTGGATGGAGGATCTTCCCCTGAGAACATAACAGCAGGTTCACATGGAGTGGCAGTTGCCACGGAGGCCTGCGGCTGAGGCTGAGGAGATCAAAGTACCAGAACTGGTGCAGCCAGTCCAGAGCCACCAGGATCACCTGCACCTTGTCCCTCCGCATCTTGATCAGCACATTATGGATCCAGGGAAAGGGAGAGAAGGTGTACAAGAGGCTTGGGGTCCAGAGCCTCGAAAATAGTATCAGAAAAGCTAGTGCCTACACCAAGCATGGATCTCTGAAGAAGGGAACCTGATGCTTCCAACAGAAAGGAAGATCTGATGTCACGGGGTGGTGCCAAGGAAGATACCGCCCAGGTGGGTGGGAGGAGCCCACTTGAAGACCTTCTGACTGAATTTAAAGGGGAAAGCATTCTACCAAAATGTGGACAGCATATCATATCCCTGTCCTTACAATATCTTACTTATGAAAGTGCATGCTGAAGTGCAAAGTTGCTCTATAACATAATGCACTTGGGTGCGACAGCACAAGTACTGTGTAATGTCCTGTGCTGACAAGGCACAGGTCAGGAAGCATAGGAAAACCAGGAGCAGTTGTAGAATTCATCAAAAATATTTATTTACAGTAGCAGCAACATAAAAAAATAAACTTGTTCAGGATAACTATTTACAAAGGCAAAATGAAATAGTATTTTCTTTCAGTCTCCGTGTCCCTTTTTCTTCTAATCTTTTTTGCAGTTGCAGCTTAGCTCTTATAAGTCCTTTCAATCCCCATCCTTAGCAAGCATCCTGTTTTTGTAAATATCAGGCAGGAGCTGCTAGAACACAGTGCGCTTCTTGAGTTGAGGCCCCCTTTTGCACAGCTTTTGCAAAAGGCTCAAAGATGTACACTAAGGTAACCAACTGAGTTTTCCATAACTCCCTGCAATCATCTCAAAATATAATTATATACATTTTAACAGTAACACTATATATTTTCTAAACAAAAGGGATCCCAATATCAGTTTCATTTCCACATAATGAACTGCATAAATTTTTATATCAGCAGATCTAGATATGAAAGGGAGAAAAACAGACAGCAAGAGAAAACTGAAAGATAGCGAGAGGCACAGAATTGCGAGACTGTTCGGGTGATCACGTCCTAGGTCTCTCAGGAAAATTTGGTTGCGCAACCAGATAGAGAAAAGACAGAAAAGGAAAGATCTTTGCATTTAAGCACTTTCTCCATAACAAATGGGCCACGGTCCTATTCTACCCTGTCACACCACGAAAGCTTGAAAAAACTTTCCAGGTAAAAAAACAAAAAAACAGATATCTAACCTGTCAGCTGTTTGAAAAAAATTATTTCTTTAGGGCGTTTGCTTAATTGGAACCTCTAGGTCCTGAAGTATTAAGGCAAGGGGGCTGAGGATTCCCCTTTAACAGGACAACTTGGTAAAATAAGGCCTATAGTGCTTATGTTATTGCCTATTTAAAATAAAATTAAGGTTTTTATTTATCTCTCTCTATCTTGCTATCTATCACTAAGGTTAAGAAAGGAAACAGCATGGGAGTGGTGCAACACAAAGGGTGTAGAGCTGCAGTCTTTCAGGATACTGTCTGGAAACTGAGATACTGCCTTATTCATAGTCACCTCTCTGGGTGGAGGGCAGAGGTTGCTGGACTCCGGGGCCCAACTGGAAAGGGTGCAGAGAACCTTCTGCTTCACCCAGGGGCCGCCAAGTCTGTCACTGCTCCCCCGGAGGATGCCTCAGCAGAGGCAGAGGCAGAGCAGTTGGACTTTGGTGAGCCCAGGAGGGTGGGGGAAGCAGGAAGGGTACACACTCCTCAGTCTACACCACTGCCCAATTCCTTCACCATATTGGCAAAATGGGACAGCTGGGAGGAGGCACCCACATCAGTGGAAAGGAAGAAGTGCGAGTCCTCAAAAGGGGAAGTTCCAAGGGGAAAGGAAAAGACCCAAACTTGCAAAGAAGAATGCCACGCTTCAGAGCTAGGGCAGGGTGCAGGTGAGGGCTGCGAGTCCTAAAAACGTACAAGAACAACAAAAACCACCTACACTCCAGAGCCAGGAGGTTAGTTAGATCTCCAGTTAAGGTACTGAAAATGCTACAAATCATACCATGCTCCCATTTTGCTATTTGCAAAAAATACAGGTTTATTACGCAAAATACTGCAGGAAGTCTTCAGTACACACACAGCAGTCACATCAACTAGCTCAGCAGTTAAAGAGGAAGCAGCTGCTGGTGGGGGACTCCATTTTTATGGGACAGACTTGGGAGCTGGGGGAGAAAAGGGAGCAGGAGTTAAAGTGCCTGAGAGGTGCTTTGGCTTGGAGGGATGGAGAGTGGATCCGATAAATCTCTAGGGCAGCAAGAGATGGGAGGGAGCTAGGTGTCATTGTCCACCTGGGAACAAATTACCTGGCAATGGACAGGGTAGGGGCAGTGCAGGGAAATTTCAGGGAGCCAAATTAAGCAGGTGTACAGGTAATGATGGCTTGCATAAGTGTGCCAAATTTCAGAGTTCTAGACTAAAAGAGAGCTGAGTTATGGGTGGCCAAAGAGCTAATTAACATTTAATGTTCATTTTTTCCATCTAATTTTACAATTTCTTATCCAAATTTCTCCACAGTTTTGGGATTTACAGAAACATGCAACATGGGCATGGATATGTGCAACAAGTTTTAAGTCTCACGCTTTTAAGCGGGCTGTGTTATAGGTAATGAAACATTTTGCCACAATTTAGGTTTTAGTTTAGTATCATTTTGAAACCATTCATCAAAATGTTATAAAATTTTGAAAGTATATGGGTTATTACTACATTTATACATGTACCCAGTTTCAGATTTCTAGCTCCAAAGATGCCCGAGTTATATACAGATAAAGTGTCATGAAATTTCTCACAAAAAATAAAATTACAGATTTTGAGCACCTGTGATTTTGAGACAATGGCCCAGATATTCAAAAGTGCTGCACCATGCACAACCCACTGATGCGCCCCGACGTGATATTCAAAAGGGAAAAGTGTGACGCACAAATCCGATGTGCCAGAGCGCATCAGTAATGTATGCAAGCACAGGTGGGGGGCGTGCCCATGTATAACCTGCACAGCCCGATATTCAGCCCAGGATGTGCTGAGTCATGCATGCGCAACCCCTACCTGCGCCTGCACAAAGTTACGCCAGGAAAAAAAGGAACAAGTGATGGCCACCCACAGTTGAGCTGCCACATTGCACGGCGCAACACAGCAGCTGCCACCTGTGGGTGGCCACCTGAGTTCCTGCTGCACCTGGCGGCGCCCATGCCCCATGGCTGGCATCCGCGGTTGCGAACTCCTCTGTTCATCTTCGGTGGTCCAGTGGACCGCACTGAGCCCGATCGATCGCCATCTGTATAGTCTCTTCTCAAGTTCAATATCTTGGTAGGTCCAGTGATCGAGCGCTGCTCAATCGTGGGCACTGTACTCAAGTCGCCCCTACTACTCTGGTGGTTCTAGTACCTCACCACACTGAGCCTCACCGCTTCCGCCTCTCCCCTCATCAGCCGGTGGGCGGCAGCACCTCACTCCGCCGCTTTCGACAGCTCAGGCTGCACGCCCATTGGTCTGGCCAATGGGCGGCAGCCCTACCGAGCTGTCAGTCGATGGGCGGCGGGCGGCAGTCGGGTGGTGCTGCCACCCGCTGGCTGATGGGGGCGGGCGTGGGGCTCAGTGGAGTGGGGGTACACTAGATCACCAGGGTAGTAGGGGTATTTGATGAGGTACTGATGCCCACGATCGGCAGCGAACGGTCCACTGGACCGCCAGGGATATTGGACTTGGGGGGGGGGCTGTACTGATGCCCGCGATTGGGCACAAAGAGGTCCACTGGACCACCAGGGATATTGGACGTTTTTTGTTTTATATTACAGGAATGCCTGCGATCGGGCTGCAGGGGGTGTCGGTCCCCGACGGCTGCTGCCTGGCAGGGCGCCAGGCGCAAGTCGTCGGGGATTGGCGCACCTGCATGCTAAAGCATGCAAATGGGTCCGTAATGAGATGCAAATTGCCCCCTGTGCGCCTTGCATAAATTATGGCCCCATTTGCATGTCCCCTTTTGAATATCGCAAGTGCTGTGCAGGCGCTTGTTAGCACTTAGCCAGCGCATCTCCATGCTCCCACTCTCTGGCCACTTGCTGGCTGGCACAGTGCCACTGCATATGCACAGTGGGGGTAGCCAGGTGCGATATTCATAGCTGCTGCACCACCCAGCACAGCTCTATTGAATATCTCATGAGGCCACACCCCGCGCGAATAAAGTTGAGCTGCGCCCAGGCTTGCGCCATAGCCTGGCGCAGTTTGAATATCCGGGCCCGTGTGTCTTAATGTCATGATACTTAGCACACCATTAGCACTCCTATCAGCAAGTAATCATGCCAACTTTCAGATCTATATCTCAATAAGAGGCTGAGTTATGACCAAATTAATTTCAAAAATTCCACTGAACTTCATCAAATTCTAAATATTAGTTATTTTGATCCACTTTTCAAAGTACTAGCCAAATGATACCAACTCTGGCTGGCACAGAGCTACTGATTGTTTTCATAAGTGTACCAAATTTCAGGGTCCTAGATTGTACTGGGGGCGAGCTGTAGATGACCAAACATTTAATCAACATTTTATTTTCAGTTTTTTCCAACTAGTTTAAAAAAATATTATCCAAATTCTCCCCCAGTTTAAGGATTTAGAAAAATAAGCAACATGGGCATGTGCACCAAGTCCTAAGTACCAAGCTTTAAAGGGGGCTGTGCTATAGGTAGCCAAACATTTTGCCAACATTTTGATTTTAGGTATTTTAGTATAATTTTGAAAGCAGTCATCAAAACGTTATAAAATGTTGAAGGCGTAAGGGTTATTACTACATTTATATAAGTACATAGTTTCAGATTTCTAGCTCCAAAGGTGCCTGAGTTATATGAAAATAAAAATGTTCATGAAATTTCCACGCAAAAAAATAAAATGACAGACTTTGAGCATCTATAATTTTGAAAAGGTGTGTCCTAATGTCATGATATTTGGTACAAGGTTAGAGCACCTATCAACAAGTACTCATGCCAAATTTCAGATCTCTAGTTCAATTAACAGCTGAGTTATGACCAAATAATACATTTCACAAATTATGCACAATTCTGACAGAATTCTGCGAAATGTCACGGAATTTCACAGAATTCCATTGAAATTCTGCAAATTCTGAATGTTCTCTTTCCGCACAGCTCTACTCATCAGCATTGTGACCTTATTCACTGTGGCATCACAAGTGACCAATCATGCAATAGGTGAATAGCTCTGCTTTGTCAGCTGTGTGTCACAGATAGTGACATTACAGGGCTGATGATATATGAGGAGCAACAAAGCTAGCTGTTTCAGCCTCCAGACAGAGTGCTGTTCCGCAATTGCATCAGTAACATCAAATATTGTAGGGCTGAAAATCTTCTAATTAGTAAATAGGAAAAAAAATAAATAATGCAGATGTAAGAAGTAATAGTTCACTACTTTAAAAAGTTAATATAAAGCTGTACATTAGTTCTTTAAAATGTGCATGAGTTAACATAGCTGTCTATAAAAAGATCACAGTACTGCTAGTAAAATCCCATTTCCTAGAGATTTTTACAAGTTTTTCTGTGTCTTCATTCAGGGAGTGAAACTGACACCAATTTACTGGCCAAGCGCTGACTGATTTTTTTCCCCAGGCTAGTTAACCTTTCCTTCAACTAGATCTGCTAGCTTGTACTAGAAAAGGTAACATTTCAATAAGAACTTAATGAGAGTAGCTTACAAAGGAAGCCGTTTAGTCAGCACTACGACACCCAAGATATCTGGCCCAAGAAAATAGAAAAATCACCTTACCAAACCATGCCTCTGTCTTTCTATCTCGGCTCACACTCCTCTTAATTTCTCCCAGCTGCCACATACTTTATCAGTTCCTCGCTTTTCTCTTAAATAGTTGCCCTCACGCAATGGGTCACACTCCAGAATAGGAAATTAACAGAAAACTTTTTATTATTGCTTCTCTATGCAGTTCACAGAACAACTTGCAATTCAAAGCTTTTTGGTTGCAGGCACTAACACCTTAACTGACTTTGTACTCCATTACAACTCCTGGCTCTACGGTTATGTTGAGTCTCTGCATGTCACAACTGAGCACCGGAGTTTTACAAATCTATTACAAGCTGATTTGTCCCCTCTACGTCCTCGGCTACCAGGAACTTGGAACTTGAGATCGAGTTTGGGAAACGCAGAGCTGGATTTGGTGAAGTATTTTATTTATTTTAGTGAACTGTTGTGTTTGGTACTGGGAGACTGCAGAAGATGACTGTGAAGCCTAACTGTTCTGAGTATTATTTTGGGTACATAAGTCTCGTGAGAGGAGCCTGATGTACATTGAGGACATATGGTGTGGTGAGAGCACAAAAGTGTGACTTTAAGATCAAAAGGACTTTGAACATTTTTGGTTAATTTTCCGTCGTCAGTCTGCACTATTTCTGTACTAAATAAATGTATGGTTATATAAATTTTAGAGATAAAGGGTAAATCTTTTAGTAGTTTTAGGTGGTGTGCTCCTCTCCCTGCAGTGGTGAGAGTACTGTGGGGAGGGGTAGAATTAGAATTATAATAGATGTTGAAAATTTTACAGCACTAGAATTGTTAGATCTTGTGTTTTATTGTGATTATTGTTTTATTTTAGTGTAGTACAAAAAATGTGCTGGAGTAATTGTAAAGGCCGGGTATTATTCCCCTCTATGTAGGGACCTCGTCCTTTCTCCCTGTCCCCTGTTGTCAGCTGAAGTTTATAGGAAGTGTAGGGCTTGGGGATTGTGAGAAGGAGACGGAGGGCCCATGCTGAGGGGAATGAAAGAAGTGGGGCGGATTGGGATTGTAGGGTCAAGGGAGACGCCGGGGCTTAAATGGGCACGGAGAGAGGTCCTTCCTGTCTTGTGCCCATACCTATGGTTCTGGATTGACCAGCAGGTAGGCCGGTCACTATCGGAGGTTTGTCCTACTCGAGCGGTGTTATGCAATGCCAGGTCTATTAAAAACAAGACGGCTATTATAGCTGATCTTGTTGAGTCATCTGACCTGGCATGCATCACCGAGACCTGGCTGGATGAAAATGCTGGGCCTGTATTAGCCGCAGCAATTCCGGCTGGGTACTCGGTGATACACCGCCCGAGGCAGGATCGGAGGGGCGGGGTGTTGCCATGTGTTATAAGTCAGAACTGGTCTGGTGGAGGTGCCAGGGAGTCACCAGATCCTTGAGTACATTGTGGGCGAGGTGTGGGTGCAGGATACTTCTCGATACTGTCCACCAGGTGACAGAATGTTTTTCTGCAGGAAGTCGAGATCATTGTCGACTAACATTGTGGGTCCCCAGATGGTTGGTTCTGGGGACTTCAATGCCTGGGTCATCGATGAATTTCTCGGTTTGGTCAAGATTTCCTCCAGTTGATGATATCACTGGGCTTCACACAGGTGGTTTCCTCCTCGACCCATGTGGGTGGACACTCATTGGACCTGGTGTTCCTTCTGGGGATGGGGATGGGGATATCCGACTTGGTGGTGGAACCGGTTGGATGGTCAGACCATCACTCCATTAGATTCAGTTTTGAGGCCACCCCTGTTAGGTCTGCCCCCACAGAGATGGTTCGATACCGCCCTTTGAGGGGCATATCCCCAGAGGACCTGATGGCGGTGTTGGACCTATCAAGCCTACCGATAGATTGCATGGATCCAGGTGATCTGCTACATGCCTATAATGAGGCGGTAACAGGGGCCCTGGATTCTATTGCACCAGTTCGTGTTCGCCCTTCGCCCGCCCAGGTCTCCTTGGTTTGATGAGACCATGAGGGAATTGAGGAGAGTTGGGCTAAGGCTGGAGAGGCGTTGGCGAAAGTCCGGTTGTGATGATGACAAGCTTAGTTTGATGGACCATTATTTAGTCTATCAATCCGCAATCTCTAAGAAGGCAGAATTCCTGTCCAGAGAGATAGCGGCTGCACAGAATAGACTGCTCAGGCTTTTCGGACTGTGGACAGACTGTGCAATCCAGTTTGTCTTCAGCCCAGAAGAGCCTTATCTCAAGAATGGTGTGAGGAGCTTGCTCTCTTCTTTGCAGATAAGGTTGCCAAAATCAGATCGACATTCGCCTTCCTCCTAATGGGAGCAGCGGTGGTCGCCAGGAGATGTCAAACACCCAGTTGGAATGGTCTGACTTCAGCCTTCCCATAACCGAGGATGTTGTGATGATCATTCGAGCACTGGACGACCTGCTGTGATTTGGACTCCTGGTCCCACGCCCTCTTAGTGGGTTGCGTGGATAAGATTGGCCTAGTCCTAGCTTCGATCGTATGGAAGTCTTTGGAGAGGGGATTTTCCAGATCCCTCAAAGAGGCTACAATTAAGCCCCTTTAAAGAAACCTCCTTAGACCCATACTGTCTAGCAAATTACAGGCTAGTCTCTAACTTACCCTTGTGGGTAAAGTTATTGAGAAAGTGGCTCAGTGCAGTTGGAGGATCATCTGACCAACAACAATATCTACGATTTGTTCCAGTCTGGATTTAGGAAAAGGCATAGTACCGAGACAGCTGCCTTTCACAGTACTAAATGACCTCCTAATGGCAAGAGATCGTAGGACCCGATCCATCTTGGTACTACTTGATCTCTCTGCAGCGTTTGACACCATTGACCATGGTGTGCTATTGGAGCACCTGCGGTTAGTCTGTGGACTGTCTGGTACGGTCCTCAGATGGTTTCAATCTTACCTTGAGGGTAGGACTCAGAGAGTGGTGTCGGGAGTTTTTTCCTCAGCATCATTCTCCCTGCCCTGTGGGGTACCGTAGGGCTCCATTTTAGCACCCATGTTGTTTTCGGTGTATATGCTACCATTGGGGGCGATTATTAGATGGTACAGTTTGGGTTTTCACTGCTATGCAGATGATACCCAGCTGTATATGTCTTTTGTGCCCGGTCAGGACGCTGCCTTGTCGGTATTTAATAACTGCCTTGAAGAAATCCAAGAATGGATGAATGGGAGTTGGCTGAGGTTGAACCCGAGAAAACTGAGGTGTTGGTTGTGGATATAGGTCGCTGTGAGGCGGGTCTGCCAGAGGATCACTCAGGCCTATGGCTTGAGGTGTCCAGCTGACTACCTCAGACCAGGTGCGAAATCTTGGCGAGTACTTGATGACCGCTTGACACTTAAATCCCAGGTGTCAGCGGTTATAAAGACTTCCTTTTCATCTGAGGAATATTGCCAGGGTGAAGCACTTGGTTCCTCCAGAGAACCTTCCAACATTGATCCACGCCTTTGTTACCTCCCGGCTTGACTACTGTAACTCCCTATACCTAGGGCTATCGGGGTTGAATCATTGCCTGCAGCTGGAAAGTAGAATGCGGCAGCCAGGCTGTTGACTGGAGTCTCTAGATCCAGTCACATAATGCCTGTGCTCCGCAGACTGCACTGGCTGCCAGTGTTTTGGCGACTACCTTCAAGGTCGGTTTGCTGACCTATAAAGCCCTACATGATCTGGGACCTGCCTACCTGAAAGAGCTCCCTGCGCCTCTATAGTCCCTCTCGCCTCTCCGATCCACTGATTTAGGATTGCTAGAGATTCCCAGGGTACGCTTGAAAACATCTGGTGCTAGATCGCTTAGTTTTATCGCACCTACCCTGTGGAACTCTCTACCTCGTCAGGTGCGAGATTGCCCGACCGTCCTTAGTTTTAAAGGAGCACTGAAAACCCACCTTTTTAATATAGCTTTTAAGGATTCTTGTTAATCTGATTTATTATATTTATTGTTATATTTATTTGTACAGGCGCTTTGATTTAAGAAAAGCGCCTTTTAAAAATAAAGTTGAATTGAATTGAATTGAAAAAGCAGTGAGCCAATAAAGTGTGTGGCAGCTGGGAGAAATTAAGGAGAGTGCGAGCAGAGAAGCAAGACCGATACAAGGTAAGCTGATTTTTCTATTTTCTTGGGCCAGATCTCTTGGGTGTGGTAGTACTGCCTATACGGCTTACTTTTTAAGCAGCTCTCATAAGGATCTGATTCCCTCCTAGCTTGCGCACACCACTCCTGTTGTGTACTGGAGATTGAGGAGGTTGTTTGGATTTCAGTAAGTAGATTGGTTGAGGCCAGCAGATGTTCCATGCTAGTAGCCCTGCTGTCTAGTGACTGTAAAACTTCATTTCAAGCTCTGTGCATGGTAGTGAAGCACAGCTTCACACTCAGTGACAGCACAAGGTTCTAAAAATGCTGGTACTGTATCAATATAGGGCAGATTTATTTCTTGTATCATGTATCTCTGGACTACTTCCAGCTACACGTAAGCTAAGTGACTCATTTAAAAGGGCTTTCAGACTGTATTCATAAATTATTTTTTTTCTGTAAGCACATTATGCCATGACCCCTTCTCTCTGCCACCCTCTTCACCCACCATTTCTTGGACTTACCTTGGCTCATTTGACAGGGCCCAGTCATTGGTGAAGGGCCTGTGGCGGGCAGGAGAGCATCATCTTGCTGGTGGGGTATTTCCGCTTTTTCTCCCTTAAACCCTGCCCTCTCCCTCATGTCGGGCCATATCCCCCATCAGATCACACATGCAGCTAGCACACCCCAGCAGAAGCAGCAAGCTCCCTGACCCACCACAGGGATTCCAGTGTGGCAGAATCCGATGCCATTCCCCCTCAGCTGAGAGTGCTGCAATGTAGCAGCTCCTCCGCAGCCCATGGGCTGCCCAGCTGACACCCTGAGTTCGCTCATGGACCCGGGTTGACAGACTAGAAGTGTGTAACGCTGCCCACTGAGTCACTGGGCAGCCCAAATTACCCACTTTTAAAATGCACAAAATCATAGTTGCTGCACCAACTCTGTAAAGACCTGAAGCAGCAGTTTGTGGTATAGGGAACATTTTGTACCTATTAACATTTTATTCCTTTTCAGATCACCCTTTTTTCTTTAGTCTTGTACACTGCCCCTCTTTCATGGTGTTAAGTCTGCTGTAGCATTTTCATTTAGATTTGAAATTATTTATGGTGAGCATCATTAAATATGGCCGCCCCAGGTCTTCTTCCAATATCCTCTGTGGCACTGCCCTAGAGGACGCTCTCCTTCTTTACGTGCCACAGGTGAAAGCCTCTACTACTGCCCATGCTGTAGCCAAGAAAATGTGGCAGTTTGTAAACCGTGACTGTTTGCTACCCCACCTCTGTTTTATCAAGAACCCCATTTGTTGCCAGCCTCAGTTCTAAACAGTGCATACACCTGTTATACCATAGCATTATAATTAACCGCCTGTTGTTCCCAGTTTTACAAATAATCATTTGTTGCCTCCAGTCTGATTCATATTCCTGTTTGCTGCCCAGCTGTATAAATAACCTGTTTGTTGCCCGCTAGTTTTATAGACATTTTTTTCCATTAAAACGTTTTCAGTTCAAGAATTAAATTACAACATATGTTACAGTCCAAGAATGCATTGATATTCACAATCAAATGCAAGGTTAGGTAACAGAAAAATTATTAATATAAGTTTGTTGTCCCAGTTGCATACTGTACATAACCACTTTACATTATATGGCTACCCCTTGCTTTCCATAACTAAAAAGCTGCTGTACCAGAGTTCAGAAGTTTCAGAATACTGTTGTATGCTTCTGTGGTACAACAGCTTTTTTAAAATTCAGAATGGAAACTTATCATGCCTGTCATTTTACTTTAATTTTCCCTATACACACAACCCAGACCACCCCATAACACACAATCTTCTGTGGTTTCATCATTTTAAAAAACAGAAACATACGGAATTTAGCAGCTGAGTGGTGGGTTTCTTTTTCTAAAATACTTAACTGAGGATATCCGGAGAAGAAAAAAAATAATCATTTTTTTATGTTCCAAGCCATATACTATACAAAATAACACATGGGTAACCATGAACAACTCAGATATGTTTCCATTTTGGGGTTCTGATGACATCAGGGACCTCTCACGCTTTGCTCTCAAGGTCCCTATGATGTCATCAGAAGTCCAAAATGGAAACATAGTCTTTAGTGCAGGGCTTCGTATGTATTATTCTCTAGATAGTCAGTGTTGTATGGTAATACAGCCACTGAAACCACTCTTACGGTTGTAAGAGTGGTCGCAAGTGCATTCTTAACGTATGAGAACCACAAACCAAAGGTGAGTGGTTCTGATACTCTAAGGATATGAGTGACACCACTCTTACAACCATAAGAGTGGTCTCAGCGGCAGTATTAGTTCACTATTGACTCAAATCAATTAATATATTCAAATTTTAAAAAACTTGCCCCGAATGTGCCCATTTACAGGGCAGCTCTGTGTGAGACACTCTTCACAAAGTAAGAGTGTGTCACATGCAGAGGAAAGGAGCTCTTCTACTGGCCAGGAGCACTCCCTCATCTATAATGTACTGTACACATAACATCAAACATTTGCAATTATATAAGTACAGTGCCAGAATTGTGGTATAATGGCAGTTCAACAATGTCAGAATGATGGTATTAAAACAATTTTTCTGATATTTTTACATGGGAATAATTTGTCTCATTATAGGAGTTTTTTTCTGCATAACTGTATCAACCCTGAAGTTTACAGTCATGCAGCTGGTCACAGATTCTGCATTAGACATAATACCTGAAGTCCACTTGGCTTGATCCACACAGTGACGTTCTGTGCATAACTTCGCTTGCTTTTGGGCTGCAGGGGAAAGGGACTCTTGCTGTCATCTTCTCCATAAGGATTTTCTTTAGCAGCTTTAAAAAAAAATGCAGTAATATAAAGAAGTTGTGGACCTGGAGAGGCTGCAGAACCAGATTTGAATCCCAACCACCACTTACTTACTGTGCGACCCTGAGGAAGTCACTTAACCTACACGTGCTGAATTCTCTTGTTCACTGTACCCAAGATCCCTTGACGTTCCTTAAAATTGTTGTGTATCTTTATAAGTACAGTTACTGTGTCTCTTATGGCTGTAAGAATGCATTCTTCAAGTTCTTTGGGTGAAGAACTGCGAAGAACTTTAGAACTATGTGCAAGAGACAGCCTCTTATGGCTATAACAGTACCAGGAATGTTTAGAAATAAACAGTTCTGATTGGCTAAGAATGATGGCATGATTTGTAATGCATGCTTAAAGAGCAAATTTCCTGCTCTTTTTCAAATTGCCTTCCAAGAATCATGAAGACCTTGTCTGCCCCCAATTCATATGGTGCCAATATCTCAATTTTTATTTGCCCCTATCTTGGAAGAGAAGGGATCGAATTTTGGCTCTGTGGAGCCAAGCCGCTGATCCCTTCCACTTCCTGATACTGCGGACCACCCAGTTTTGTGATGTCACTATATGGAGAAGGCAGGGGCACACTTCATAGACATTAATCGGGCCATTTTTTAAACTCCGTTTTTTCATATTTTAGATGGCCATCACAAACCAATCAAGGGCACTGCTCAACCAACAAGGACCTTGTTAGCTCAGCAGTGCCCTTAATTTATTTGCAATTGCCATCTAAAATATGAAGAAAACGGAATTTAAAAAATGGACCAGTTCACGTCCATGGAGTGTGCCCCATGCTCTCCATATAGCTACATCAGGAAACATGCTAGTGCAGGGGTGGATTGCAGTATCAGGAAGTTGAAGGGATTGGTGGCTCGACGCCACAGAGCCAAAATATGATTCCTTCCCTTCCAAAATAAGGGCAAATAAAAACTGAGATATTAGCATCATATGCATTGGAGGCAGGTAAGGGTTCTTAGTATTTGGTGTGAGCAGCAGGAAAGTTGCTCTTTAATTGCTGCTGACAACTCTTCATGGATGTTAAAGCACTTTGAAATACAATGTGTATGGAAGATGCTACATTAATTGATTAACGTATTTAAATGTTTTCACCAGTAAAAGCATACTGAGCTGAGAGCAGATTCCTTCCAGATACATTCTGAGGGAAAGGATACAGGGGAAACATAATTAGCATTACTGTACAATAAAGTATGGAAAATACCCTTTGAGAATTAAGCATAGGGAGGTAAACTGAATTGCTCAGGGTCACGTGGGTACCCTACCTAACCATGCAGACTGCTAATCAAGCCCACCCAACCGTACCCACTCAGATCTCAGACCGAGGATCTCCTTCACATTCCCTGTGCTCACAAGCCACCTGGAATGAAGGCCTTTTCCACTGATGCTCCATCTATCTGGAACTCCCATCCTAGTTACGTAAATGCCACTGCTACTACCCAAGGCTTCAAGCAAGCCTTGTACACCCATCTTCTTATCTCCTGCCTCTGCCAGAACCCCTCCGCCAGCCTACGAAGCCCCAATCATGGACAGTCCCCTCCAAACCCCTGCCCTCTATATCCCCTAGTGTTTCTCTTCTACACTTTATAAAAGGGACTTCAGAATCCTTTGGAATCCTAGCAACTGCAGTGATCTAAACACATCACCTGACTATTCATTAATCCCCAGTAAACACAAGGTCTGTCACTAACCTAACACAATCTACCTAGCAACAGCCTACCTAAATAAAAATAAAACTTTCAATTTTTAAATGGAGAACACCACCAAAATGTGAAGACAAAGCTAGAGAGTGCTGTGACAATCTGGCATGAGAGCAAAGCATGTGTGAACCTATGAGTTCTTCACATGTTGGTGTTTTTTTATTTTTTTATAATACTAAAGTTAGTATGTTTTGAAACACTTCAGAAAAGGTGAGATTTTTTTTTCTAGGTGTAGAAAGTGTGTCTGACAGAGTGGCTTTGAAACAGAAAATGTGGTTGGACTAAGCTCTTGGCTCCGATTAGCACAGGTGCAACTGCAGCTCACCTCACACTCAATGTTTCTGTTTTTTTCAAAACGTTCTGGAAAAGTTAACACAAGAGTGCCAGTGGTTTCGCAGGTTGCACACTCACCACTGGGACAAAACATCAGAGGGTTGTGGGTTCAATCCCCACACCAGGCAGTTGGGGTAAAATCCCAGTACTGACACTGTAGTACATCGTAAGGGGAATGCTGCACTCCTGAGGTGCCGTCTTCAGATGAGACGTTAAACCGAAGACCTGTCTGCCTGTTCTGGTGGTTGTTCAGTTGGACGTTAAAGATCCCATGGCACTGTTTGAAAAGAGTAGGGAATTTCCTCGGTGTCCTGGCCAAATATTCCCCATTCAGTAAAAATAACACCAATAATCAGGTTTAGTTTCAGTTGCTTATCATCTGTAACTCCCCCCTCACCTGGGATGAGGTTGAAAAGAGGCACAGTTGTATAGCCCTCCTTTCCCAGTCAGCAAAAACTAAATAAAAATAAAAAACGTTTCAGGTCACAGTAAAAAACATGCTATCTGTGTACTGTAACACAATAATCCATGCCCACGACGGGCAATAGGGTTCTTCAAAATGAATGCAATCCCTGGATGCATTTAAAGACACTCTGCCTTTGTCAACATCTCGCATTTTCTCTCTAATATCAGCCTAACTACATTAAAATAAAACTAAAAAAAAATTGTTCTTGTCTCATAAGTGCAATAACCCACTTCTAGGCATGCATTTCTTGACAATTAATGCACCTCCCAGGTGCACTAAAAGGCAGAATCCAGCTGACCTGGGAACATGCATTCATTTTCTAGAAATGCAGGCTCTTGACATATGGTTTACAAATAGAAACCCACACCCTGTCGTGTCTTATTGTTTACTTATCAGGGAGAATTTGACACCACTGATGTCGTGTAATTGTGTTTTTCACTGCAACCCATTATGTATTCTCTATTTATACAATGAAGATGAAAATCAGACCTTACATATAAATCAGTTATTTTAGCCACTGAAACATTCTACATAATGATAATTTATCTTCATTTTAGCCACCATCTCCACTGTAGACAGGTCACAAAAGAATAATTAGGCAATAGGACGACACCTTGAATAATGCTGGATGACATCCCAATGGCCTCCGCTGCACTCAAAACACAGCAATGAAATCAAACAGAAAAGTTACATTTCATAAAAAGAATCTATTTGAAAGCTTTACAATTTAAAATATACTACATAAACTGGACACACAATGAACTGGCCCAGAATATGCCACCTATCACCACTTGTGAGGGGGCAGAAGGAAGAATCGGTACAAAATGTAAAGCACTATGTATGTTAGAATAACGAGCTGTGAATGAGCTTGATACATCCAGCAGACCTAGGTTTGATTCCCACAACCTCCACCTGCATTCTGTGCAACTCTGAGCAAATCACTTAACCACACCAGTGCTCCCGAGTCACCTCTGGAAATAGGCACTTGTGCCTAGTGGGCCTTACCCGGTGAACAAAGAATTAAAAAAAAAAAGAAAAAAGAAAAAAAAAAAAAGAATGAGCAGTGTGAAAAACAACAAGCTTACAGCAGCTCAGCAGCATGGGACCATTGCTGATTATGTAAACGAGTACCTTGTTAGTCAGGTAGTGAAGGATGAGGAGGGGAGCAGTGTAGATCAATATTGTGAGAAGCTGAAGTTGAAACAGTTAAGAAACAAAGATGAAAATAAGGAGTTTAAATTTGGTCCCATATCTGAGAAGAAGTCTGGAAAATGCTACAACTGCTGACAAGGGCAGTGGTCCAGACTTACTGCATCCAAGAATTTTGCGGTTGTCAGCTGAGAAAATTGTGAAACCACTGACTTATTTAATTTGTCTTTGAATACAGGGATTGTTCCTTCCACCTGGAAGGAAATCTGTAGTTGTCGCATTGTTTAAATCGGGAGAAAAACAAATGTGGCAAATTACAGGCCAATTTCATTACTGTCAATTTTGGGCAAACTTTTGGAAAGATGTGTATTTGGACAATTGGTCTCATATTTGGAAGGGAAGGGATATTTGGCATAACAACATGGTTTCAGAAGGGGCTTCAGCATGACAATTGGTCTGGTTGGGTTGATGAGCACTGTTCTCGACGCCTGTGATAAACGCATGTAGTCGGGAGCGGTGTTTGTCGACCTAACCAAAGCATTTGATTTAGTAAACCATAAACTGTTACTCCAGAGATTACAAACATATGTGGTATCTGAAGTGGGTCTGAGGTGATTTGACAGCTATGTGTGTTCTTGTACACAAAGGGTCAGGATAGGGGTGTTCTATCAGAACCAACAAAAGTAAGGGTAGGAGTACCCCAGGGTTCGGTATTGGGGCCAATGTTATTTTCTATTTTTGTAAATGATATGCCCAAAGAGTTCTGTAAATCGAAATGTGTGTTATACGCGGATGACACGGTCTTTCTCACCTCGGGTCTCTCTGTTAGTGAGATACAAGAAGTCTGACAAGAAGAGTACTTAGTTAGAAAATTAGTTATCCCTGAAAAACCTAAAATTGAATGAGATAAAAACAAAAGTCATGTTGTTTGGGACAGCCCAGAATTTGGTCCGAGGTGGGGAAGACCTTTGCACCAAAGGTAATAAAGGAGTGAAGATATCTCAAGTTGAATCCTTTAAATACTTAGGCATTTATCTGGACCCCTCCTTATGTTTCATGGGACACATAGACATCGTTGGTAAAAAAAAAAAATACATAAAAAATGGGGTTTCCTGTACAGAAACATAAACGGCCTGACTGATTAGGCTAGGTTGATTATAGCTTGGCAAAGTTTGTTACCGATACTGGATTACGGTGCTCCCCTATTCTCCAATCATGGGGCCTCTTTTATGTCTAAATATCAATTGATATTAAATAATATTTATTGCTTTGGGTTAAGGGTTCCAGCTAGAACCCATCATTGTTTTCTATTTGAGAGGATCGATATTCTGTCCCCAGAATGTAGAATAGAACACAATACTGCTATATCTGCATTCACTACTTTTTATAATACAGCTCCTGGCTGTCTTTATGAGAAATTTCTAAATCAAAATGGTTCCCATTTGACAAGGGAAAGTGTAGATTTCGCTAATTTATCGATCTTCTGTGAAACTGACAATGGCCAAACATTATTTTTCTTGGTATGATCCAATTCTGTTAAATAAGTTCTCATCCATAACTCAAAAAGCCAATAGTATAAAACATTTTAAATCAATGTTGGTCTCTTATTTTGGTAATCTGAATCATTGCTTGTGCAATAACAAAGGAACTGTGCAACTGTGAATCTAATTTATATTTGTTGAATGTTGTATTATGTATCTGGTATTGTGTGATGGATTTATGTTTTTATGTCAGGCATGACTGAAAAAGGGCTGTGCCCAGTTATTTTCCTGCTTTAAAAGTAAAAACAAACAAACAACGTTGCCTCATATGAAGGTTAAAGCTGTGGGGCCTAGCCCCTCAATATAACAAATGAAGCTAAACAGGCCTGCCTGTTGAGAAGCCATGTTTCTCTTATGTCAAGAAAAAGAGACCTAGCAAATGCTGCAGTACAGGCAAGTAGAGACATGGGGCCCTCAGTGGTGATACATTTGGGCTAACATTTGAGTAGCAGCTAGACAGCTTACTTTTTAATAACAGCTTGAGGGCTTATGACCAAATGGTAGAAGCAGTACTTTTTTTTTTATCAATTCTAAGAAAAAAGATGAAGGCTGAAATGTACGTCCAAATACGGTTATATGCAAGCACAGGAGAAAATTAATCTAATAAACTACATAGAATGAACACAGTAGAAAATAAAAAGCCTTTCTGGGGTATTAAACTGTCAGCCTTAGACATATAGCTTGCTTATTGTATGAAAAGGGGTAGAAGCCCTATGCAGTTTAAACTTCTACGCAGAAAAAGCCAAACTGTCTTTTATTTTTGTTCCTTGGCATTACTAAATGTTAGAAGAGAGAACGGACTATGAACATTTTCCAACCCAACTGCTTACACATCTTGGAAGGAGCATCAAAGACTGCATGTCATATGGAGGTTAATGCAGAGATTGCCAGGTAACCACTCTTATAAAGGTGACCCATGCTTCAAGACAGAGGACAATGTTAAGCCGGCCTGGTGGCGCTAGAGGCTGAGGCGCTGTTTCAATGCCTTACCTCATGCCATGCCGGCGACTGGAGTTCAGAACAAGCTCTGTGTTCTGGGGGTCAGTGTGGGGGGGTTGAGGGATGATCAAGCAGCCACCAGGCAGCTCTCATCTCCTAGAGTGGGTTTGTGAGTTTCCTCACTGTCAGCTGACACCCGGCGGAGGCTGGATGTGACAGCAGAGGGCTGGGGGGATGACACAGCATTGGGTGGGTAGATGGGGCTGTGGTTCCGGGAATGCACGTGTGCTTCCATGTGCATGCGCCCGCCATGGCACCACAGTTCCCGGTTCAGGAAAAACAAGAAAAATCCTTTGTCTCCCCGCTGTCGTATATGATGACTCCACTGCTTTCTGGCCCCGCTCCATTCGGATTCCCAACATTGCGATGATGGGGGGAGCAGCTGACAGGGTTTGAGGCCAGCAGGTCAAGGGTCCGAAGACAGGAGTAGGTGGCAGCGGAGAGCAAACAGGTATATGAAAAAGAAAGAGAAGACAGTATTAAAAGAATTACTATCAGAAAATGAGGCAAACTCACAGTCAAACAAGTTATCTGGATTGCTGGAAAGGGTCAAGAATAAGATCAGCTAACTAATCAGGCAGTCAGACTGCATCCTTGAAATTTATTCAAACTCTCCTCCCCCCCCCGATCTGTGTCTAAGGGGGGTAGAGAATAAGATTTAATAATGCCGCTTATAGTTTTTTAAAGATACTCTGTTGTACCGAATCATTTTAGATAAAAGTTCTAATACTGTTTTCCTGAAAGATGTACTATGCCATACCGGGAAAAGTTTAATAAAAATTATATTAACAAAAAGGAATAAGATCAGCTAAACCACTGGCAATTGGGAACATTTGAGTGTCCTCCAAAAAGAACTGTGCTGTAAAAACTGACCTTATGATAAGAACTGGTGGTCTGAGTGCCACAACCGTGGGTCTCTTGACAAACTCGACCTGCCGGACTGCCAACCACGGTCCAGGTCTGAAGCCACCAGACCCTCACAGAAGCCCAGGTGGTCTGAGTGCCACAGACGTGGTTCTCTGACGAACCTGACCTGCTGGACTGCCATCCGCGATCTGGTTTGAAGCCTTACCAGCCCTCACAGAAGCCTAGAAGTGTACTTCCTCGGGGACTGATTACCTCCGGGAAGGGAGCCCTAGGAGCTTGATTTTGTTTTACATGAGGACAGTTGTTTCTGGGTTTAAGTCCGGCATCTATTCCTGCTGTGACCCACTGGCTGCAGTTAGCCCCAGGAGCACTCCGATTGGCTCCATATAGCTCTGCACTGCTCTGCGCTGTTAATGCTGAATTATATTTTACTGGATTTTGATTTCTGTTAATACTGTCTTGCTAGTATTTTAGAGTTCAAGTTTTGGTTATTTAATCTAAATGCATGTAGAGTGTTCCCTCTTAAGAACCTGCAGCGATCTCGGCTCAGGTCTTAAAACTCATGCCCCTCTTTTTCACCTTTTTACTTTGGTATTGTGCTTTAATTAGCCCTGCCCTTGCTCTCTCAGACCTTGTGACACCTTGCCTAACATTTTTAGTCTGTCACCTTCGGTTAAGCCTATTCTGCATTTATTTTTAGCTCCACTAACAGCCCCCACCCCCGCCTCATCTTTAATTCCCCTGTCCTCCTCTTTCAGGTGGTCCGAGTGTCACAGCCATGATTCTCTGATGAACCCGACCTGCCAGACTGCCATCCGTGGTCCGGGTCTGAAGCCACCAGCCCCTCACAGAAGCCCAGGTACGGACTCTCCCTCGAGGACTGATTACCTCCAGGAAGGAAGCCCTAGCAGCTTGATTTTCCACCCCACCCCCACTCCTGTTTAAATACACTTAAACCCCACTCTAGCTTACTAGCTCACTTCTACAGGCTACTGCCACCCAGCTCCTCAAGCTTAAAGTGACAGCAACACTGTTTCTTGCCAAGTACGTTCCCTATCTAGTGTAACTGGATCTCTGCCTGCCCCCTTCCACAAGAAGCAAGCGCACTCCTAGCCTGAGTGGGCTTCATGCCAGCAGAAGCGCCCCCAGACCTTCACCGGCTGGTTGCAGACCTCCCACTAGACCTGCCGGTCCACTGCTACAACCTACTGGCTGAAGACTTGTCCAGAAAGCCCCCCTGTGAGCAGCACCACCGGCTCTCCACACTGCCACGACCTCGCTGGATCTCTGCCCACCCCTCTCGCAAGAAGCAAGCGCAGCTTCTAGCATGAGTGGGCTTCACGCCAGCAGAAGCACCCCCGGATCTACACCAGTTGGTTGCAGACCTCCCACTAGACCCGCCGGTCCACTGCTACGCTCTACTGGCTGAAGACTCATCCCGCTCTCCACGCTGCCGCGACCTCGCTGGATCTCTGCCCACCCCTCCCACAAGAAGCAAGCGCAGGTACGCTCCCTGGCTCTCTTGGAGCATTCAAGGATCAAAAGCCTACAATTTGACTGGACAAGCTACTCTGCATCAGACTGCCCATTGGCTGCTGCAGCCTTTTCATTTCTTTTCAATTTTTTTTTTCCCCTTTCCGAATTTGGAGCCTGTGAGCTGCGGCATCTCTTCTGAGTGACTTTGTCTCCCCTGTGGATTACTGTATAATTTCGGCCCTCCCCCCTACCTCTATTAAACCCTCGAAGTTGCCCCTCCCCTTACAATCTATTGGTCAGGCACCTCAGGCTTTCCCAGCACTTTACCACACCCATAAAGCAGTCTCAAGAGGGGATAATAGTGGTACAGGAAAATCAGGCCACGATTTCTCCACTGGTATTGCCACTCCTGATGATGAACATCCAATTTCTTTCCATCTCAATTAATTTGGCAAACATGATGGCAAGGGCGCTAGCTACATCCTGCGTACTTCTACTCGCTATCGCACCTCTAGTGGAGCAGTACCTCTATATCTGAATGCCAGCTGACCAGGGACAAAGCCACATGGTCTCTTATGCCTATGAGTTACAACATGGAACATGCAAACATGAACCAAGAGCCAAGACACTGAGTCCTGCTCCTTTGCATAAAACCTTATTCACAGCTTGCAGCAGCTCACTCATCCTAGCCCAGTTGTATGCGCCACTTGGTAGGCTAAGGCAGTATACCTCTATCCCCAGGCGTGATAGGAAATGGGGTTTGGCTAAATGATGTACACTGACTGCTGTCAAAATGTTTCTCCTCTCTCTGCAATTAATTTCTGGGGATATTCATTCTAACCCAGGACCTTTTATCGGCTGGTCCACAAACTGTAAAGTACAAAGTGGTTTGAAGATTGCTGCCCTTAATATCTGCAGTTTGCTCCTCAAGATAGCCCAGTTCCAAGCCTAGGTTCAGCTGCACAACCCTGATATAATTAGCCTGACTGAGACATGGCTCACTCCGAAAGTGAAAGATACCTCGATAGCCTTTCAGGGGTATGTTACTTTCAGGCTTGATAAAGTAGGAAAACAAGGAGAGGGTTGCCTTATCTACATCAAAGAATCCCTACAGGGGACAATGTTGCCAATCTCCGCCAGTAATGCTGAGTATGAGTTGCTGGCCTTAAAGCTCCTCATTGGTAGGCAAAGTAAGGCACTCGCCATTGCCTCAGTTTATCTCCCACCCACCAAGGCAAAGCCTGGACTCAGCTTGGTCCTGGAAGCATTATCTAAGCTGAAGAGGAACTCAGAAATCATTACTGGTGATTTTAACCTAAACTGACTTAGCAAGGATACAGACCCACAAAAAGACCAGGTAGCCGATATGTACCTTACCCAGATGGTCTCTGAGACACAAGACTTAATCGTAGGACCAGCAAGGGCACCCTATTGGATTGGCTCATCACGAATACCCCTACTAGGATAAAAAAATGTTACTGTGCTGGCTGACTGTCTAAGTGAGCACTCACCAGTTGCTTGTCACTGGGTCTTTAAGAACAAAAAAGCTCCTCCTGTCACTATTCTAAGCCGTGGCGTGGCTGTGCCCACGCCTTTAAAAATGCCTTATCCCTTATTGACTGGTCCCCCTTGGACACAGATCAAGCACTTCAGTTCTCCTCTGACAGGTTCAATGGCATCTGTGATATTTTTGCCCCAGTGAGGAGAAGGAAGATAAGGGGATCCCCAAATGGGTGGGTTATAAGAGACCTTCCGGAGGGTCAGGTACGAATTCCCGACCGCTGTTTGCCCGACTTCAAAGTACCCAACAATAACTGTCAGAATGTTGTTTTCCTGACATAGCTTACTGCCTGACTGAATTATGTGCCCGACAGTCATTCTACCATAATTCATTTGCCCAACCCCTGGATTCACTGTATAGCGAGGGAGGGAGTTTGTGGGAGGAAATGATGAGAGTAATGCTGAGCAATCCCCAGACATCCCTGAACAAGTTTACAAATTGGGTTGTGCCACAGTTACTTCAGACTAACCAAGGCTCCCGAGCTCACCTGCACACAGCCATACGGCTGCACTGAACCCAAACTGCTGCTTTTCTCCACTCTGCCCTCCCCAACTTCTCTGTAGCAGCTGCTCAGTCACACTCCCCAGGGACAACTAATAAATAAAAGAGGTGCCCCAGAAGCACCAGACAAGGCACTCAAAATGAAATGGCAAATGAAGACATTGGGGGAAGAAACAAAAACAGAAACAAAAAACAAAAAATGAAAAACCTGCCAAACTAACCACTGCAGCCAGTATGATGAAAAACATTTCTCACTGTCTTAGCCATGAGTCCTGTACAACATGGTTCTGCTCCTCCTCAACTGCCACCATAGCAAACCTCTCTCGACTCGGACATGCTATAACACGGCACGGTATAATCAGGGCCCCGTGTTTACTGTGGCAAAGTGGACCCACATTCTGTGGCAGGACCTCATACTTTCTGCGGCAGATAAATTGTGGTTAAACATCATACCTTCAAGGGGATCGAGTCTTAGTTTACCCTTTGACTGCCTTTGTGCAACCACTCCACCATACTGAAAGTGGAACAGCAGGCCATTTAACAGTATGTAGTCTTCTTATCACAAATATTAAACTGCAATAACCAAAACCTGGTGTTCTCTTTTAATAACTTTTTCCTCCTACCCAGAATTTGAAGGCTCATCTGTTTTTCTGGACACTGGTGGCTTTTGCTGTTCTTCTAGGTTATACATGGAGGAGGACATAAACACTTTGCTAAAACTACACAGAAGGCAAAACCTGCTTGGATTTCTTCTTGTTTATATTTACAGTTAGCAGAAATAAAGAGAGACTCCAACTTGAAAGCCATTTTTTTTTTCTGATTTTGATCAACGTTCTTTTAGGTTATAATGTTTTAAAACTAGGAATACCCAGCTGTCTTGCAACAAACACGTTGAGTGCAGGTGAAAATCTGTGTGTTTGGAGGGGGGGGTGGATTGTCTTCCTATAATAGTGACGGAGGGTGTAACTTGCATTGTTTGTATGATTTGTTGATTCCTGATTTTTCTTTTGGGGAACACACTAAAAAATGCAAGCAAGTCATTCTTATTAAGCTGGACTAACCCTGGTTAGAATGTTCTCCTCTCCTCGCAACTCAGGGGGTTGTGGTGTTCTTCAGTCAGTGACCCTCATTTCACTTATGTATAGCCGCAATCAATACAACTCCCCATTCTGATTTTTTTCCTTATCTGCTCACTCATGTTCTAGTATACCCTGGTCCCCAACTCTACTGCAGCTGGGCAACTTGACCTTGCTTAAGAATTGAGCTTGATGCCACCACTTAGGCTGCAGGTTCAAATCTGCCATGAAATTACTCTCACACTTGCAGGTACAGATCTGCCGCCCACAAATCAAAATTGTGATCAATGTCCATCAGTGGGGACTGAGTCTTCTTCTCAGTCTGCTGCTAGCCACATGTTTCTGCAATCAGCTCCTCCTCCAATACCCGTCATCACACCGAGATCGATTCCACCTCCACGGCCACCACTGAATCTTCTTACTTCTTGACTACTGCTCGCCTACCAGATCTTCCTTCCAAATTCATCTTCCAGGGATTCAACATGCACTGTGTGCAGCCTCACAATGAAAAATTAACATGGCTGAGCTAGCCACACCTACACAGCAGCAAATCATAATTGCTGTGGACCTAATCAAGCTCTGCTACTCTTGCATCAGCCCCCCAATAATACTGGCTGGACGGAGTTTTGTAACAACAGCCAGCATGAGTCAAGATGCCATGTGGCCACTAGCTTTTTAGCTTTGTAGCAGGCAGCATCAGTTTGTTGACCCTTCTAATGAGTATGTATGCCATGCCATACTTAACATAGCAGTACCTAAGCCCTTTATGTGTGTAACCGAAAGGTTTATCGTGGATTAAAAAATGCAATTTGGTATAATGGGAATTTGCATAATTTACGTAAAAAAAGAAATAATCAATGGCAAAAGGCTAAGAATTCAAAGAAACAGAAGGATTGGGATGGCTATAGAGCCTTAAGAAATAAATATTTGAGGGATATTAGGAAGGCAAAATCAGATTATTATAAATATTTGTTAAAGGATACCCAATTTTCACATCCAGGTAAATTTTGGAAGTTAATTCATAAATTACAAAACCCAGGAAAAAATGATTACCCGCAAACTTTTTGTATTAAAGGAAGAGAAATGGAACAATGTATAGAGATGGCTGATTATTTTAATGAAATTTTTGTTAACTTGGGGGCACCAAAGGAAGATTTAGATGTTGTCATTCATGATAATCAAAAGTTTAGTAATATTAGAAGGGGGACGGATAGTGCATTTGATTTTGGCTATATAGAAGTGAATGAGGTCCTATTAGAATTGTTGCACATTAATGAAAGAAAGGCAACTGGATTAGATGAGATTAGTAGTAAATTGTTAACATATGCAGCCCCAGTTATTGCTTATCTTTTGACACAAATCTTTGAATTGTCTTTGTCTTTAGCGGAAGTACCAGAAGAATGTAAATGTGCAAAAGTAATTCCAATTTTTAAGTCTGGGTCAAAACATGAGATTAGTAATTATCGTCCAATATCTTTGATTCCAGTAGTAGCAAAGATTTGTGAAACAATTGTAGCTAGACAGGTTAAGAAATATATAAACGAACAGAATATTTTACACAGAAATCAGTCAGGTTTTAGAGAGGGATATAGTACCCAAACTGCATTAATAAAAGTAACAGGAGACATTCAGAGAGCTATGGATAATGGATTGTTGACAGGGGGCAATTATGATTGATTTGTCAAAAGCTTTTGATTCGTTAAATCATGAAATATTAATTAACAAATTGTTTAGTATAGGTTTTTCAGACAATGTGGTAGCTTGGTTTTCCAGTTATTTGAATGGCAGAAAACAAAAAGTGTTCCTGAATTCATATGTATCAGATTTTAGGCAAATAAGACAAGGGGGTACCTCAGGGAACAATTCTGGGGCCCCTATTATTTAATTTATATACTAGTGATTTGGATTTTAAACAAAATAATTTGGAATATCACCAATATGCAGATGATGTTATTATGTATGTTTCAGATAAGAATGTTTATAGTATGCAGTGTACATTGCAAACAGCTTTTGATGATATACAGGAGTATTATACTAAAATAAATTAGTATTGAATACAATCAAAACTAAAATAATGTTATTTAGACAAAAAGTGAAAAGTCACAGTTGAAATCATTGGATATAAAGATGAGAGATGGTTCTATTTTACAGACAGTTGATGAGTACAAATATCTAGGGTTATGGTTGGATGTGCATTGCAAATGGTCTGTTCATATAAATAATTTAGTTAAAGATTAGGCAAAATTAGGGATGCTGTATAGAATAAGAAGTAATTTTTCTAGGAATATAAGGCTTCATGTGATTAATACAATGTTAGTGCCAGTGATTGATTATGCGGATGTAATTTATGGGGGTGCAAATAAAGTTGATTTGAAAAAATTAGATATTTTATATAATAAAATGGCTAGGTATATTACAGGCTTACATAGACTTACACATCATTGTGAGTTATATAAAAATATAGGTTGGGACCATTTATGTATTAGGAGAAATCAGCATATAATTAAGATGGTATGTAGGTTTTTTGAAAATAAATTGCCTGAATACATTGCTAAAGACTTAAAAATTAAATATCCAAATAAGGGTTTAAGATCAGCCCAATATAAAGAATTTATAGTTCCAAAGTTTAAGACAAAAATGGGTGCAACATTATTTTATTCGGGTCCAAAAATTTGGAATAGTTTGCCTCCTGAATTGAGAAGTTATAGTGGTAAAGTAAGTTGGATAAAAATTAAATCTTGGTATCATGGGCAAAGTGAGAAATTGCATGATTGTTGTGAGGTATTAGAAAATGGGTGAATATTTATGTATTATGATTGTTTTGTATATATGGTGTATATTTATTGTATTATGGTTGTTTTGTCTTTAGTGTATGTTTAAGCTTGTTTGTATTTTTTTTTTCCTATATTGTATCCAGGTATGTACTTTATAAGGTGTCCCTTGAAAATGAGTGTGTTTGTGTACTCAATGGGATTGTTTTACCTTGTTCATTATATGAATAAAATCATTACTACTACTACTACCGTAGAGCATAGTTAGCATTTCTGCAGCCATATGGCTAGTTTTCCTGATTTCTGCACCCAGTACTGATTTCTGCAGTCAGCCCGGATTTCTGCAGCCACTACTGCAACCGCAGAAAACAACGGGGCCCTCTGTATAATGAGGGAGAGAGAGGGAGTAGCAGAGTTTGTGGGAGGAAGCTCTGCTGGCTGCCGTGCCAAGATTAACAATTAATGTTTGCCATTGTTTGCTACTTAATTATTCTTTGGGTACCAAGATTGCAGTCAGAAACTTTTTAACTTATTTTGTGTGGAAACCTCATAGATCCTCCCTCATCTGTAGCTTTGTCAGGAAAAGGGTACATGGACAAATTAAATACTCTTGAAAGCAGCATCTGAATTCTATTAATTATTTTAAATTGTATATGCTGGTGCTGGTGAAAAGTAGAGGTGGGACTCTAACCTATATCACCAAGTGCAAGAAAACTACACTACTGCTATTTCAGTCATGATGTCTGCTATTTAACGAACATCGGGAAAACTGATTACCGAGATTACGGGTGTCAGTATGTTTCTTGTCAGGCAATACGCTCAGACGAGCAGTCGGTGACGGGCTATTTGATGTCGGGCAGCAGTATGGATCACCTTCAGGACCAGATAAAGGACAGGGACAATTTATGGAGTACGGCCAGATGCACTGGTAATTCAGTTGACTACCAGAAGTACTGGGCCGCTTGTAACAAGTGTACCAACCTCACTAGACAGGCAAAAGCAAAATACTACAAGGAACAACTGGACAGTAGCTGGGGTAATGGTAAAAGGTTCTGGCAGAATATCAAGGAACTGCTTGGTAAAAAAGGATAAGAAGCACCTGACCATGCTAATGATCAATGATACCCCGACCCTTGACCCACATACCACTGCTGAATCCTTTAATTCAGCCTTCTCTTATCTCAGTGCTGTCCTCCTACCTGACTACCTGAACCACCCTGGCTCACCTGTGCAGAACGCTAGTGGAAGCCAGCCTGAAATACCCTCGCCAAACACTAGTGTAAGCCTAAACCACCCTAATTTCTACTTTAGAAGCATCACGCCTAAGGAAGCCAGAACCTACATACTCAAAGAGTTTGGTAAGACAAGGCTTGGCAATGATAATCTGGATATGAAGCTGGTGGCAACTGCACTGAAAGAACTCTTGGTACCTATCACCAAACTGTTTAACAAATCGCTCTCCCTAGCTAACTTCCCAGCCAAATGGAAGCTTGCAATGGTCACCCCATACTAAAAAGTGGAGATCGGACCAGTACAGCCAATTACAGACAGATATCCATCCTCTCCCCCTTATCAAAAGCCCTTGAGAGGATAGTGGCCAATCAGATAGCCGAGTGCCTTCATAAATATGACCTCCTGTGCCCACAGCAGCACGGATTTTGCAAGTGCCACAGTACGACCATGGCATTAGTGGAATTCTCTGACTTTGTACACAAGGCTCTGGACGGTAGTAAACTACTGGGATTTATCTTCATAGATCTCAATAAAGCCTGTGACACCGTCAACCACCCAATCCTGCTACAGGAACTGGTGAATCTGGGGATCTCCTCGGATGCAGTCCACTGGTTCAAGGACTACCTTTCCCACAGATCCCAGTGTGTAAAAATTGGGTCTATAACCTCCTCCCCTAGGGAAACTGCACTTGGGGTTCCCCAGGGATCCATCCTGGGCCCCCTCCTTTTCAGTTTGTTTTTAAACACATTACCGGAGGCATGCACAACTAAAACTATCCTGTATGCAGATGACACGGTCATCATGAGCAGCAGTGCCCAGCTGGATCACTTGCAGCAGGAGCTGCAATCCACTTTCTCCCTCATGGAAAACTGGTTCAGTACACAGAAACTTCTTCTTAACTATAAGAAGACTAAAACAATGCTGATCTCCAGCCTCCACCACAAGAAATCATCCCCGGTCTTGTCCATCTTGAACAACATGGACATACTCCTAGAACAGGTACAATCTTTCAAGTACCTTGGGGGTCACCATTGATGACACACTCTCATTTGTACTTCACACTGATCAAATCGTAAAAGTGGTGAACTCTAAACTTGGTGTACCGTACAGACACAGACAATATCTTACGCCTGCTGCCCTGCGCTTGTCTGTTTCCTCCTCCATCTTATCAGTCAATGACTATGGCTTGGTAGTGTATGGGGTGGCAACTGACACTGCACTCAAGCGGGTATCGACGGCCCTAAATAAGGCCTGCAGACTCACCCTTGGAACTGACAACCTAACTCACTCCTGCTCACTCTATGAGCAAACCGGATGGCTCAGAGTAAAATATCAAACGTGCCTCTTGGGTAAGAAAGCTATACTAGGAAAATTCACCCTAGCCTCAAGGAGATGCTCACAGAATTTTGCTCTAGCCACCAGACCAGAGGAAAGACAAGGTGCTCGTTGGCTGTCCCATTCATGAAGACAACAGGTCAGCGCTCCTTTGCGTACAGAACTCCCCTCTGGCTAAATCAAATCCCTGTGCATATATTCTGCAATTACTCCCTACCATCCTTCAAGGCTGAGCTGAAGATACATCTCTCTCTGAGGCAGGTGCCTGTAACTGCAGGTAGTTTGGGTGCTATCGGTGTGCCGAGTTGAAATTTCTATCCTCCTCCCCCCACCCCAACGCATTCTTTGCTTTTACACTGTTGTTCCTGTTGACGAGTGCCTCCAACACTGTATCTGCATCTCCCCTGTACCATTCCACTCCCCTTATCTCGTGGTCCCACTCATATCAAGCATTCATGCCCCCCACCCCGGCATCAGCTCCCTTGACCCATGCCCTTCTCTCCACTAGCATGGTCATGACCTCATTCCCCCTTCTAGGACCTTTGACTAAGCCTGACCTCCAGGCTGCTACCCTTTTGTCTTCCCTTAACGCTCATCTCCTGATGGATGTCAGTAACTTTTTTTTTTTTCCCTTTCTACTTGCAGAATGTATTTTCACCTTTACTTAATTTGATATTATAATCACCAGTCATTGTTGAAATATTTATAGGAGTCATGAGATTTGTCTTTGTACTAACTGCATAGTATTTGTTGTATTTTCTGTCTATTCCTGTAACTTGATTGTATGTTGTTGTACAGACATGGAATCTTTGTAAAAGAGCATTTGCTCAAAGGTGTTTTCAGAACTATTGAAATAAATAAACAAACAAACTACCAACTAATCACACAGGACCAGACAACCTGCAAGTGAGGAAGATATTCTAGGAATGAGCTCCAACTGGCCACATCAAAAATTTCATAGACTGATCCAAGCATAATGCTCATCTGTTTTTATAATCTATCTATGACTTCTATTTCCTTTTACTTAATCTTTTTTGTCTGATTTAAAGGTACAGATGAAGTACTGAGTTTCCATGCTTACAATGTGGCTAAATGACCTACCAGTTGCTATCCTGTCAGTACCCAAATTGGGCCTTTCAAATATTAACTCTGCCTACACCTTACTGCACTTAGCAGATGTGATTGCCCAATTATGGGGAAATCTCCCTCTGTTGCCTCTACAGCCTAAGGCCACCCTCTATTTCTCTGTGCCCCTAGCCCTCCCTCTATGCCACTGCAGCTCCGCCGCCTATCTCCCTACCACTTGTAACACAGCTCTGTATCCTGTCCACCATCCAATCCCATGTAAACATAGACTTGTATCCTGACCACCATCCCTGTCCCTCCCCCACTCTCGTTTCTCCCCCTCCTCCACTGCCCATGCCTCCCTAGACCAGTCCTCTCCCACGGCCCCCCCTTCCATCTCCTGTCCTTTTTTCCTGATCCCCCTGACATTCTCCTCTCCCATTCCTTTTTCTCCCCCTCGCTCTCAAACAACAAGGCCACTGTTGGCTGCTCTATGTCCACATATTTTATACTTAAATTCTAAAATGTATTTTTATTGTCTACCCTTTAGTGCCTGTCAGAACACTGTACCCTTGTTATTTTAACACTCTGGTGCTAATTGTTATATTATACTGTATAATGTTATATTCTACTGTATTTTTCTTTTGACGTGGAACCTCTGTAAAAGAGCCTCAGGCTCCAAGGTATTGTAATCCAAAAACAAATAAACAAATAAATAAATAAGGTATAAGGTTTTAGTCACCGGACCTACTGAAGTTATAAGTTTGTTAATGTGGACAAATACCCTGGGGAGGTCTCATAATATACTCTACTGGCAATTTAATTCTGGAGTTTAGTGATAATTTACTAGCCGTGGTAAAGTGTTACACATTTCATAGTAATAGAACCCACAAAGGGACATGGTCAACCCTTTTCGCATCATATTATTTCTAGTTGAAAATCCACATTTTCTGATTGCTTACATTCTCTGAAATTCAGTGATGTTGCTGATTGTTTGATCTGCTTCCTAAATAAAATTAAAAGGCATGCTAATGGAATAATTATACCCAACCCTGTTTTGTTTTCGATCCTTGGTCTACTCTTCTTGCATACTTCTTGAATATTAGAACACCCCCCAAACAAGTGGAGCCACTCACAATGCAAGTCTCCACTCCTTGTACAGCTTCACAAGTGGCCAGACTATGCTGGGGATGTTCCAAAGGCTAGGAAAGATGCAGTGGGAGTTGATCGAGGAATGTAAATGAACACAGTTTTGTGTGGTAACAGCAGTATGGTGGGCAGTCTGTCTTTCACTTTTAAACAGAAAAAAGGAATCAAAATCTACCAGCTACATCAGCAATCTCTGCAGAAAGTGACCAATCATACTAAGTGTTTTTTAAACTAGACATAGTTAAAGGAGTTGACAGTGTCCCTTTAATATATAACTTGTGCAGCCATTACAGACTCAGGAGAAGCTACAAATGCAGATGCAGACCAGAACCAAATTTGTTCCCTTTGACTCCTTAACCAAAAGCAGCAGAATATAAGCCTATTGTTGAAATGAAACAAATGACACAATTCTTTGAGAATGTATGCACTACCTGAAATAGGCCCGAGTAGTGACAGTTTTCCCAACCAGGGGAGAGAATCAAGGCCGGGCTCAAACAGGGACATCATGAGACTGGATTTCTTTTTGCTATCTGCTTGGGAGTACAGCATACCATACCATTCAGGACTAAGGGAAAGAAGGTAGAAACAGGCATCTTATTAGAGGTGAATGATACTTATTCATTTACAAATGATTTATACCTGTAAATAAGACCACAAGCATATATTGCTATTAAATCAGACAAACTTTAAAGATGCAGTAACAGGTCTAAGGTGGGGTGATGTAGCAACAGTAATCCTTGGTCACTGAACATTCTCTTTTCGCAGACCTTGGCAGAATCATCTCTGGTTAGCAACAGAGGAAAAAGCTGGCTACAATGTACTGTGCCAACACAGTTGCAGAGGGGAACTGGTATAGGAAGAACGGCTGGCTCTGCCAAGACATTATTCCACAAATGTCAGTGAGAAGAGAATACTATACTGACACGGGAATAGGACTCGATATGCCACTTCACTCTGGATTCACTACAGGTCATGGGGGAGTGTGAGAGGATCCTCTTATTTTCTGAGGCCACAGAATTTTCTTGACAACTTTTATAAGGCACAAGAGAAATACTATATCTTCTCTACCCAGAAGGCAAATCCAAGTGCCACTGAAAGATTTAAAGCGGAATTAAACAGTCAATCCCAGCCCCAATGTATTCTTTTTTGTATTCATGAAATGTTACCTTCCAAAGGTCTTACAACTCCCTCTTGCAAATGACTATGTTCCCAGTCTTTAGTGGCTTCCCTCTCCTACGGCTTGCTCCTGCCCTGATACGCTCTTGAGCCCCACCCCCCACTGATATGACCCAGAAGAGACTGTGTTACTGCACCTGTCCAGGTGCAGTTTTATCTATAGTAACCATTGGGCTGCCGACAGAATGAGAATGTATAGGAATTGTGAACTGATATATCAGTCTGCAGCACAGCAAGGGTTAAGCACCTTGTGCTGTTTACCCTGCGCTGAATATTAATTTGCACATCCTAAAGAGCACCTTTCCTGGTTTATTTCAAGTAACAAAGCATGGAACCTTAGCTCCCCTAGCATTCCTAGACAGCTAAATGATGATTTTTAAAACCATGGTTTTCGGGAGTGTAGGGATCACATTTTGGCTCTGTGGAGCAGACAGCCTAATCCCTTTTACTTCCTGATGCTAAGCCATGCCCCCGCGGTCTCATGTTTCATGATGTGATAGTCTGGACAGTGTGGGGGCGTGCTCCATAGAGTACTACTGAAACAGATTTTTAAATGCTTTTTTTAATGTATTTAAAATGTGATTTCAACAAATGAAAACCACTGCTCTAACTTATTATTCGAGTGTGGTTTTCATTTGTTGAAATTGGTCATTTTAAGTACATAAAAAAGCATTTAAACATCCGTCCCTATAGTATTGGAAAGCATGTCTTTTCTGGTTAAACTTTTGAAATAAATAAGAATATATTAAAAGAGTGATGTGGTGCTAGACTTCTGCATGATCTTCAGTTTAGATTCATGAGGCCATGACTTTTGGATTTGCTAATACACTTTTTGTAACAAGTTTCCATCTTTTAATTTCAGTTAGAATTATTGCGCATGACAAAAATGTTTGTGTGTGTAAAGCAGCGCCATCTAGCAGTGAAAGGTGTGAACAACGGTTACAGACTGTGTTGAATCAGTGTAGAAGCAATCCAGCCATCTAGTGGTTGTCCACAGCACAGCAGGCATGAATGTCAAAGGAGCTCTCTAACCTCCAAACTGGGGGAAATTTCCCTTTAGCTGAATTATTAGAGTTCCTGCCTCTGGGACTCGGGCGCCAGGCTGATTCCCAGCAAAGGTTGGATATGCATCCTCCCAGGTAGAGGGAACATACATAACAAAAATGTTTATGGTATAGCAACTTACTCGGTTACCAGAGACTAAAATAAAATAAATTGTAATCTTATGCAAATACACCCTTCCAGTCTGGCTTCTGTAAATCCCACTCCCAATGTATCCTCCCTTCCTCGGGTCACTGACTGTATCCTGAAAGGGGCAGATCAGACCAATTAATTTCTACCATATTACCAACCTCGGCAAGGCCTTCAATACTGTGGCCCATCCCATTCTCCTTGATAAGCTAGTGGGCACTGGACTCTCCGACCTTGCGGTAGGATGGTTCAACTGCTACCTCTCTGACCATCAACTGACCAGGCCGGCAATGCCTCATCTCCACCTTCACCTTCCTATCAGATCCAGTGTCCCCTTAGGGCTCCACTATGGGTCCAAGCCTCTATTCCACTTTTCTAAAATTACCTTCCCACTCTCTGTGTCTCCCTGCAGCTTCACACATACGTAGATAGCACTGGAGTTTTTTGCCACTGTTGGTTTAATCCTGAAGTTGGAATCATTGTTCCAGCAGAACTTTATCAGCGTCCAATACTGATTCTGCTCAAACAAGCGCTCTTTTAATGCCAGACAGACTGTCTCTATGGCCTTTGGAACTAAGCAGAGGCTCTTTAGGCTGCCCACCACTACAGTCTTCACAACTATTGATGGTGCCCCTCTCCCCATAGAATATCTCCAGTTCAAGTACCTTGGTGTGTGACTGGATTGAAGCCTTAATTTCTTTACCCACATTGACACTATGCATAAGAAACTCTGACCTAGGCTTGGTACACTGTATAACAAGTCCTGTCTTCCATTTCAATCCATCACAGGATCATCCTCAAGAGGATTCTGCTGGTGACTGACTTGGGTCTACAATGTTGCCTATACATAACCAGGCTGGACCCTCTCTTCCACTCATTAGGCCCAATTTTAAAAGAGCCCTTAGAAAGATGTAAGTTGCATCGCCCAGAGCTACGGCAAACTTCAAGTGCATCAGGGACCCTGCGCCCAATTTTATAAAAGTGGGGGACCCTATGCCAAAGACCCAGGAGTTGTTGCAGCCGCAGGCTTGCACCAAACATGAGTCACAATGCAGGGGATCTGGCCCCACCTGCCTGAAGCAACAGTACAGGGTCTGCGAAGGTGGAGGGGGTTGGTGAATATGCCTGCCAGGAGTGGGCTGGGGCCAGAAGGAGCACAAGGGGTGCCTTAGGGAGTGTCAGGACTACAGTAGGAATGTCAGGGTTGAGGGGTAGCACCTGGCAGGGGTACCATTCGCAATGGCAGACAGCCTAGTGGACCTCTTAGTGGGTGGGGTGGCACTGCCGGATAGGTGACAAATTCCCACATCATGTAGGCAGGACACAGCCTGCCACAAAGTGGGGGGGGGCTGGATACCGGAGACTGTTGCAGTACCCAGAGAATATCCCCCTCCACCACCCGTAGCCCCCAACCGGCAGCCACTGCTTCCCACCTACATGGTTTGGGATTTTGGCACCTATGGGGCAGGTTCCAGGGCTGTGCCCACCTGGAGCCAGGTCACTGTCAGTCCCTGCCAACCCCCCACTAAGAGGTCCAACTGGCTTTCTGCCATTGCGAACGGCACCCCTGCCAGGTGTCACCGCTTAACCCTGACACTGCTACTGTAGTCCCAATGTCCCCCTAAGGCACCCCCTGTGCTCCTTCTGGACCTGGCACCCTCCTGGCAGGTGCCCCCCATCACCACAGTGTCCAGCAGTGGTGCACAGCCCTTAGACCACCTCCTGGTTAGCCTAACTTGAGCCTCCTGTTGCATCCATGGCAGAGTTTGCAAAATTCAAAACAAGGGGATGGTGTAGCCCTGCTGCGGCTCAAGTCCCCTTGTGAGCTGGTGCAGGGGCACTTCTGCTGCAAGGGTGGTGCAGGGCAGCTTGGGCACAAGGCATCTCAATTTCGACGCAGCCTGCGTTTGAAATTCAGGACTGCCGCAAACTCTGATGCAAGGTGTCACTTGTGCCAAAACACTTGGTGCAGGCACCTTGTACCAAAGTTTGTCCTTTTAAAACTGGGTCCATAACTGCCCCTTTGCACTTACCACTTTACCTTAACCTGTTTCTACACACTCGTGGTTAGATGCATCACTCACTGCTTCTCGTTCGTCCCCAAATTCTACAAAGAAAGGTTTGGGCAAAAAAACTCATAGGCCATCTTGTCTGACCATTTTCTCACCTGAGCTGTAAAAACCTACCCATGGCCATACCTAGGCTTAATGCCAGTTTGTAGTTTATCCCCTTCCCCCACATACTCTCTACCTCCTTCACTGTGTTAGTTTTCACCAACCCCTTATAGCCATCCCATGTTCTCTTGAAATCTGTCACTGTCCTGGCATATACCAACTCAGCTGGCAAACTGTCACATCTATCCACTACCCTTTCGTGAAGAAGTACTTTCTAAATCCTTCCTGAATCGACCCCCCCACACACACACAGTTTATACTCACGTCCCCTAGTTCCTGATCCCTTGCTATGCTTTAACAGGTCACGACACTCTACACTGTTAATCACTCTAGGCACTTCAAGGTTTCTATCATGTTCCTCCTTTCCCTTCTGTCCTCCAGCAAGTACGTATTCAGGTTAGCTAAAGGTTCCTCATATAATTTTCCTTGCTGACCCTGTATCATTTTTGTAGCCCACCTCTGGATACATTCTATGTAGTCTTTATCCTTTTTTAGTTATGTGCTCCAAAACTAGGCACAGTACCCCAGGTGTGGCTTCACCAGTGATCCTTAGCACAGCAACAGTACCTCTTTTCTCCTACTGGAGAACCCTGTTCCTCTACATACAGTACCTGCATCCTGTTTTCCTTTCCAAGGGCTCTGTGGCACTGGGTTGTTGACATTAGGTCATCACTAATGCTGATCCTCAAATCCCTTTCCTCAGTGGTCAGACTGATTTTTATCACCCAGTAGCAAATAAAAATAGTTTACTCACCTGTAACCGTAGTTTTAGGAGTGGTATATAGCTCAGATGTTTCTACTACGTAATCTTGAACCACACAATCTCGACATCCACCAGCTCGAGACCAACACTCCGATGCTACAGTAACCCAGCGGTGTACCATCCCGACGATGGTAAACCAGACAGTGGACTAATGCTGGGTTTCTTGTCTGTCAGGCGGCTATGCTCCCCGAATTTGTCGTGGGGGGCTTTGTCCTCTGCACCCCACGAATTAATGATTACCAACTCAGAGTCCTGGCAGACTCCACTATCGGGCTTACCGCCGTCGGGATGTTACACTGTTGGGTTAGTGCAGCATTGGGATGTTGGTCTCAAGCTGGTGGGTGCCCAGATTGTGAGTTTCGGTATCCTGTAGTAATACCGTTCAGCTCCACACATAGGCAGTTCCACTGGAAAGTGCTGATCTGCCGAACGTCCTCAAGCTAAGCTCCTCCCACCACCTGAGCAGTACATCCACTGGCTCCACCCCGTGACAACAGATCCTGCACGCTGGAAGCAGGGATCCATGTGCCACTTGCCAGGGGAAGCTGCATGGGTGGTGTGGATTTGAACTATATAACACTCAGAACGAGTTACTGGTGAATCACCTATTTTTCTAGGGGGTGTGGCTATAGTTCACATATAGGTAGATTTCCAGCAGTTCTCTAGGAGGAGGGGGAAAGGCGTGCACCCCTATTTGGCCAATGGAGACTATGAAGGTGTGTGCTGACTTCCAGGTGGTAGCCCCACAGATCTGGATAGGGATGCCCCTGGAAGTGGCCACCGAGACAGCAATACGTCTGGTGGAATTAGCCCTAAGTCCTACAGGAGGCTCCCTACCAGCCAACCTATAGTAGAGGTTCATGCAGGATGTTATACACCTGCCAAATGTCCACTTTGCTGCCGGTCTACTAGGTGTGGTTTCAGCGTATGTCACAAACTGCTGGAAAGCCTCACCTCCAACTCCAGCTGTAAGCTCTTTATATTAAGAAAGCATCCTCTGTAGGTCTAGATTATGGAACCTGTGATCCACTTCTAAGGTTGGGCTGATTAAGTATACTGGTAAGTTAATCACCTGGTTAAGGTGGAACTCCAATATAACCTTCAGGAGGAACTTCGGGTGGGGGCAAAGAATGATCTTGTCTTTGTGGAAGACCAGATAAGAAGACTCCACCAAGAGAGCCTGGAGCTCACTTTCCTTCTGGCTGACATGACTGCCACCAAGAAGGCAGTCTTTCATGACAGGTGTGACATCTCACACCTAAGCACAGGCTCAAATGACTTGCCTAGAAGCCCAGGCACCAACAGTAGGTCCCATGGCGGTGGTAGTTCACGTACTGGAGGAAACAGGTGGTCAAGGCCCTTGAAAACCTGCCTGACCATCTCCTTCTGGGCCTCCATTAGCATATCAGCCCCCCGCCCAGTGTGCAGAAATGGCTGGCAGGTGCACTTTGAGGGTCATCGCTCACAGCCCCAGCTGGGAGAAGGACCAATGGTACTCGAGGATGCTAACAACTGGGCAGGCAATGGGATCTAGCTACTTGCCCTGACTCCAAATGGAAAAACTTTTCCATTTAAAGGCATAGCTCTGGCAAGTTGACTCTTTTTGGGAGGTCTCCACAATGTGGAGCACAGCATCCAAAAGACCAAGAGCTTGGAATTCTAGCCATTCAGGAACTAGGCTGTGAGGTGCAGGTACTGAGGGTCTGGGTGCAGGACCGTCCCCTGTTGTCTGGTCAGCAGGTCCAGGTGAAGAAGCAGCTGCCAAAGAGGCCTGCCTCTGAGGCTGAGGAGATCCGGGTACCAGAACTGACATGGCCAGTGTGGAGCTAACAGGATCATCTGTGCCTTGACCTTACCTTGTGGATTAGGATTAGGAGTGGGAGTGGGAAAGGAAGGAAGGAAGGAAATACACAAGGCCGGCATCCAGGGCCATACGAAGGCATTCCCCGGGAGTGTCCTGAAATGCGGGGTGAAGGCACAAAACAGCCTCTGTTTTGTGCTCTCCCAGAAGGCAAACAGATCCATCAAAGGTGTGCCCCACAGGGAGAACAGCTGGCTCACCACCTCCTGATTCATGGACCACTCCTGCTGTGTCTCTCCCACCCAGCTGAGAACATCTATCAGGTGACTGTCTGCCCCAGTGACATGAACCGCCAGGAGATTTGCACCCATGTAGCACTTGACAGTCCAGGCGCAAAGGGCCTACCTACACAAGGGAAGGGAATGGGTGCCACCCTGCTTGTACAGGTAGAACACAGCTGTGGTGTTGTGCATCTAGACTTGCACGACTTGACCCCCTGACTAAAGGAGCAAATTCTGTCACTCAAGCTAGCCGCACTGCACAGAGGTTGATGTGGTGATGGGACTCCCAGGGTGACCAGAACCAGTGGGGTCTGTGGTCCCTAGGTGTGCTCCCCATCCCATTAGAGACACATCTGTTGTGAGAGTGACGGCCTGCTCTGGGCAGAAAAAGAGGACTCCTTCCTTTGGATGTTCCGGGATCAGCCACTACTGGATGGCATCCCTCGTTAGTTGGGTCACTGTGACCGACTGGTCTAAGTGTCCTAGATGCTGGGGCCACTGATGGCCCAACTCCCACTGCAGATGCTGCATCCATCAGCGGGCCCACTGGATCCTGTCAGTGCAAGACGCCACATACCCCAGCAGCTGCAGGAAGTTCAAGGCAGGGTATGAGTGCTCAACCTGAAATGGTCGGACAAAGGAAGTAAAATCCAGTGCCCCGTCAGCTGTGCCCTAATGAACCGAATCAGTTCGGACTTGGCAGGTGATCCCTGGCCTCCTTGGATGACCCAGCTATCAGCCAGTTGTCCACTTAGGGGTGCACCCTGATGCCCTGAGGCAAAGCCACAGAGTCCAGGCTGGCACTGGACTTACATTTACTTAAGCACATGATGCCCCCTAATGTAGAATGCAATTTTATATTTATAAAAAGCTACTAACGCTACATGAAGTAGTGGGATTCAAACCATGTTTTTAATGTTTGTAATATATGGTTGCACTTTATATAGCACTGTCACTTTATTTGAGATGTGTACTTACGTAAATGCTTTCTGCTTACACATACACCTTTGAGAAAGATCAGTGGAGCGAAACATGTCAGGTGACGTGTAAGCAGAGACGTTGAGCGGGTGGAGCATTTGTTGGGAGCTGTTGTTGGTTTGCACTGCCATTTTTGTCAGTTTTTAAGTTTCTTATGATGGCTGAAATCATGAACTTCAACATTAAAAGAATTTAAGCACTATTTCATATTGGTAAATGACTTTTTCCTTTGAAATATGGACAAGGCTTGATGACGTTTGGTTACAAACAAGGCAGCAGGAAGTAACACACACTGTGTTTCCTTTTGGTTGGTGCCGGGTCCACTCGGCTGTTTGTCTGAAGTGTTACTATTGAATTACTGACCTGGCACAACCGTTCCTTGGTGTGGCTTAACCCTTTTGAATTGAACTGCACTTTCAGTATCTGCCTGCACAGGTTAAAGTGTAAAAAAAAAAGGTCTTCCCTGTTATCTCCCTACCTGGTTTGTGCTCCTGTTTTTGGTGGATACATATATGGTGGAACCACTGTAGGTGCAGCACAGCCAGGACACTCGCTCACTGAAAATATAGGTTACTCACCTGTAACAGGAGTTCTAGGAATGGTATATGTTGTTCATCCACACTGTCTAGCAGGTTCCTTGCCGCTTTAAATCTTGCCGGAAGGTCTTCAAGCTGGCTCCTCCCACCCACCCGGGTGGTAAAACTCTTGGCTCCGCCCCATGATGCCAGATCTAGCTCGCTGGAAGCCAGATTGTGCGTCGAAGCCGGAGGTCGGGTTGGTCGTGTGGATGAACAACATATACCATTCCTAGAACTCCTGTTACAGGTGAGTAACCTGTATTTCTAGGGACATGGACATGTTGTTCATCCACACTGTCTGGCAGACTCCTAGCAGTTCTCCGGGAGGAGGGAGGCAAGGCACACACCCCCTACTTGGGAAATAAAGACTGGAGAACCAAGGCCCCAAAACCAGCATCCCGGCGTGACTTAAGGTCGATGTGGTAGTGGGTGATGAAGGTGTGTGCTGACTTCCAGGTAGCAGCCCTGCAGATTTCCTGGATAGGCACATCCCTGGAAGCAGCCACCGATGCAGCGGTATGGCGGTTAAAATGAGCTCTTATCCCTCTGGGAGGCTCCATGCCCGCCAACCTATAGCAGAGATCTATGCAGGAGGTGACCCACCTGCCTATCGTCCGCTTGGCTGCAGGTCTGCCAGGTGCGGCTTCAGCGTAGGTGACAAACAGCTGGTGAACCTCTCCCCGAACTTCAGCCGTCTGCTCCTTATAATAAGCAAGCTCTCTTCTAGGGTCCAGAGTATGGAGCCTATATTCGGCCTCCGAGGTGTGATTGGGGTAAAACACCGGCAGAGTCAACACCTGGTTAAGGTGAAACTCTGACACCACCTTCGGAAGGAATCTCGGGTGGGGGCGCAGCACAACCTTGTCCCTGTGGAAGACCAGATAAGGAGACTCGATGGAAAGCGCCTGGAGCTCTCCCATCCTTCTGGCTGACGTGATAGCCACCAAGAAGGCGGTCTTCCACAACAGGTGAGAGATGTCACACCTGTGCATCGGTTCGAATGGCTTGCCCATGAGCTTAGCCAATACCAGCAGTAGATCCCATGGAGGTGGAGGTTCTCGCACCAGGGGGGGGGGATATGTGATCAAGGCCTTTGAAAAAGCGCCCGACCACCTTCTCCAGCGCCACCGACTGCTTCCTGGCCCACACCCAGTAAGCAGAGATGGCTAACAGGTGCACCTTAAGGTTCATCGACCGAAGCCCTTGCTGAAAAAGGGACCACAGGAAGTCCAGAATGCTTGCCAAGGAACAGGACGAAGGGTCCAGGCCCTTGCCCTGACACCAAATGGAGAATCTCTTCCATTTGAAGGCGTAGCATTTTCTGCTAGACTCCTTACGGGACGCCTCAACGACGTTGAGGACCTCGTCGGAAAGACCCAACGCCTGGAACTCTAGTTGCTCAGGAACCAGGCTGTCAGGTGCAGGGACTGAAGGTCCAGATGGAATACCTTCCCCTAATTGACTGAGATCAGGTCCGGGCGGGCTGGAAGCCGCCTCGGGAGCCTGGAGCTGAGACTGAGGAGATCTGGATACCAGAACTGGCGGGGCCAGTCTGGGGCTACCAGAATCACCTGCGCCTTCTCCCTCCTCGCCTTGAGAAGCACCTTGTGGATCAAGGGAAATGGGGGAAAGGGGTAGAAGAGGCCCGGGGTCCACAGCCTCGAGAAGGCATCCCCCTGCAGCGAGCCCTGCTGAGGGGGGTGGGCATGAAACAGTCTCAGCTTCGCATTCTCCCTGGAAGCAAACAGGTCCTCCTGAGGCATACCCCAGTGGGAGAACAGATCTTGTACTACCTCCGTCAGGAGAGACCACTCGTGGGACGCAGCCCCTATCCTGCTAGGGCATCGGCCAGCATGTTGGAGGCTCCTGCCACATGAATGGCGAGGAGATCCGCCTCCAGGCTGCGCACGAGTGACCAAATGCGGAGAGCTTCCCTGCACAAAGGCATGGAGCGCGTCCCGCCCTGGCGATTTAGGTAGTACATGGTCGTGGTATTGTCCGTCTGGACCTGAACCACTTGACCCCGTAGAAACGGAGTGAAGGCGGTGAGGGCTAGACGAACCGCTCGAAGCTCCAGCAGATTGATATGACATCAGGACTCCCGAGGGGACCAGAGGCCGTGTGCTCTGTGTTCTCCCAGATAGGCACCCCAACCCATCAGAGAGACATCAGTCGATAGAGAGACCGTCGGCTCGGTACGGACAAATGGGATGCCCTCTTGCAGATGTGCTGGAACGGTCCACCATTGGAGAGCGTTCCACATCTCCTGGGTCACTGTCACTAGCTGATCCAGCGGATCAAATGCTGTGACCATTGGCTGGCCAGCCCCCACTGAAGGGGACGCATGTACCAGCGGGCCCAACGGACCACGCTGGTGCAGGCCGCCATGAGGCCCAGGAGGCACAGGAAGTCCCGGGCAGGGTGCGACTGCCCAACCTGAAATGATTGGGCAAAGGAGGAAAGAACCTCGGCCCTGTCCGCCAGGAGTCGTGCTCTGGCTCGAAGAGAGTTGAGCTCTGCCCTGATGAATTATATCACCTGCTTTGGCATGAGTTCCGACTTGGTCTCGTTGATGAGGAGGCCAACCTGAAAGCAAACCTGGAGGGCCAGATCTCTGGACTGCTCTACCTCCGCTCTGGAGGCGGCTGCAATCAGCCAGTCGTCCAGGTAGGGGTACACCCGGGCCCCTCGGCGCCAAGAATGCTGTCACCACTGCCATGCATTTGGTGAAGACCCTGGGAGCTAGGGAGAGGCCGAAGGGCATGGCCCGGAACTCGTAAAGGGAACCCTCCGCTCTGAAGCGGAGGAATCTCTGGTGGGACGGACAGATTGGGACGTGAAAGAATGCGTCCTGAAGGTCCAGAGAACAGAACCACACACCTTGTTCCAAGGATGGGATTATCTGAGCCACAGTGACCATCCTGAAGGTCCGAGACCTTAGGAACCTGTGCAGGTCGAGAATGGGGCGCTAGCCTCCCGTCCTTTTTGGGACCAGGAAGTACCTGAACACAAACCCCGGGTCTGGAGGAGGATCCGCCACCTTCCTGGTCACCTCTTTTTCAAGGAGCAGGGTGATACCGGCTCGATGAGCTGACAGAGAGGCTGTGGACCCCGTAGCCCCCTGAGGGGCGACGGCTCAGAAGGGTGGGGCCTGCTTGAACTCCAGGGGCAGGCCCTTTCCTACCACCTCCAACACCCAACGGTCCGTGGTGATAGCGGACCAGGCGGAAAGGAAGTGGTGGAGCCGTCTCCCCATGGGGGGAACCCAAGGGGGAGTGACGAGGCTGGGGGCGACACCCCTCAACCCGTCACTGGGCAGGCTTAGAGGAAGGACCGGCCGAGGGACCTCCTGGGCCTTTACCTCCCTGCTTCCTGTTGGAGGAAGCCGTGGGCTTGGGTTTGGGATGCCAAGCGCGAGCCTGCTGGCCCTGGTGCTGCTGGGCCGGACGTGCTACAGGCGCAGAAGGACCAAAGGACTTCTGCAGCTGCTGTCGGTGGCCTTTGTCCTTCTGGGCGGAGGTGACCGAGTCCAGAGTGGCATTGGACTTTTCGATCTGCTGGAGGTGACCTTCTACTCCAGGGCCGAAGAGGTCGGTCCCCAAGAAGGGGACATCCGCCAACTTGTGCGGGGTATCCGCCGTGAAGGTGGATATCCTCAGCCATGTTCTGCGGCGCATGGCCACCGCGGCCGCAACCAATCTGGCACAAGAGTCTCCGATGTCCAGAGCTGTTTGGAGCTGCTTCTTAGCCACTGCCCTACCCTGGTCCCTTACCTGCCGGACCGTGGTCTGCAGGTCGGCTGAGAGATGAGGGATTACCTCATCCAGTGAGCCCATGAGGGCATGGGAGAAGTGTGCCATCAGCATGGCCAAGCTGGCCTGGTGGAGGCCAAGGGAGGAAGCAGCGTACACCTTGCGCCTGGCATAGTCCAGCTTTTTGGACTCCTTGTCAGGGGGCTTGTCCACATCCCTAGTGTTCCCGGAACGCCGGAAAATGTTGTCGGTGACCAACCCTTCGGCGGAGGGGTGTTCCGAAAAACCAGGCAAAGAGCTGGTAGGGACCGCATACTTCCTGGCCATCCTGGCCAAAGGCGCAGGACGGGAAGCAGGCTGCTGCCAGAGCTCCAAGGCTGGGCCAACAATGGCTTCAGCCACCGGAAAGGCCTCCGTGGGTGAATCCCCTCGGTCCAGTATCTCAGTCAGGGGATACTTGGCCCGCTTGGATTCGAGCTGCATCCCGGTGGACTCTGAGATGAGCCGAAGCAAACCCATGAAGGATGATGGGCTCTCGTCCATCGACTGCCCCCCCGGAGGACTCCAGGTCAAGGGGCCTGGAAAACAGGGAGGAGTCATCGCCGGACCTCGAGGAGTCCGCAAAGAGCTGCCTGGGGCCTGAGCCACCCTCCACCTGCCAAGGACGGTCGGGAGTGAGGGTGACCGACAACCTGGGGGCAGGCCCTGACCCGACTGAGAGTCCTGGTCGGCACCTATTTCGTTGTGGAGGCGGAAGTTCCACCACAATCGGTGGGCAGCTGGCTCGCCGAACAACTGGCCCAAAGTCTTGGGCACTCGGCACAGCGAGGTTGTTTCGCTGCTCGGGTGACAGCCACTTGATGGCGCGAAGCGATGGCGTCTGGCCAGCTTTTTCCCGACAGAAGTAACTGCTGCCACATCAGGTCCTTGTAGCCGACGCAATTTGCGCCCAAGTCTCCTCTTCCGAGGAGGAAGACGGGGATCGCAGCGCGCGCTACCTCGGTGCCGAGACCGCTGATGTCGGCGGATCGGCTGGACCGAGATCCTCGGTGTTTCTGAGGACGGGTCTGAAGGCAGGACGCCCGCCTCGTCGCTGAAGCTTTAACTAGGGACTGCGGCACCGAGGCGCAGGGCAAGTCCTCGGCCTCCACCGGGGAACCGTGAAGAAGGGTTGTCGGTTTCACACTGTCGACAGCCCGTCCGACGGGTCGAGAAAAATTCGATCAAGGCCGACGGGTGTCTCAGCCGGCTGGCCTGACGGGATGTCGTGGAAGCCAGCGCCTTAGCCGCAACTCCTGATCAAGTCGAGTGTCGACTGTCTGGGGAAGGGACCTCCCGCTCCCATGAACGCTGGCGATGGGACTTAACCTTTGAGTCCTTCTTTTTGGACTGAGAGGAATGTCCTGATGGCCCCTCTCCCTTCGTGGAAAGGGATTGGCAAAGCTCCTTCAAAGAAGCTGAATACGAGGTACCCAGTGAGAGTGGGATAAATGCCGTGACCGAGGAAGAGGATGATGTGGCCTGTGCCACCTCCTCCTCGAGGGCGATCATCTGCTGTAGTTGCTCAGCCGAGCCAGCCGCCGCAGTAACCGCCCAACGGGCCTCCTTCGACTTAACCGGTAGGTAGCGCTTCTCGGGGCACCCAAGCTGTAACCAGGCAGTGCGGTCTTCCAGGACGTTAGCCGAAAACGAACGGCATAACTCGCAGGCCTGCGGGTCATGTTCTAGGCCGAGGCAGTAGATGCACGTGGAGTGCGGGTCCATCCTGGACATCTTCTGCCCACAAGGGCATCGCCGAAATACGGGAGTCGATTTGTCCATCACAGCCGTGAGGGAGACTCTTGACCGAAGTCTTGAAAATTTTAAAATAAGTTTCGGGTGAACCGAAGAATTAGGATCCAGTCTACACGCAGAGCGTTAAGGAGGGAACCAGAGCTTCCAAGCGGTAAGGAAGATCTGGCGTCATGGGGTGGAGCCGAGAGTTTTACCACCCGGGTGGGTGGGAGGAGCCAGCTTGAAGACCTTCCGGCAAGATTTAAAGCGGCAAGGAACCTGCCAGACAGTGTGGATGAACAACATATCCATGTCCCTAGAACAACTGGTTTTGTGAAATAAAGTCAAGAGCTTTTAGTCACGCAAACATTTAAAATGATCCAAGTGAGATTTTACAGTGCCCACATAATGCAAAACAAGCATTCACCCAGTTTGAAAAAAAAAAAACAGCATTCAAACTAAAGAGATTTCAGTGGGAGGCAATTAGACTTAAGGCCTACCTCGAGGTGGAGAGGGTACCGAGGGGTCTTCGAGTACTCAAAAAAACAAACTGTGGAGCTAGTTAAGAGGGATTCCAAACTAAGTGGGACAAGATAAGTGCAAATGCAGGAAAAGAATATATAGAGCTAATTCTTGAGAATGCTATTATACAAAAAGAAGTTGAAATTGAGTTGAATTCGAAAGAGGAAGTATTACAAACCTTTTCAAGAAGCCCTCAGTTTGGACAACTAGCTGAATTTTACAGAAAATCTGAAGAGATATGATGAGAAAATTAGAAATATAAAAAAGACGACTGGGCCTGAGAGAGACGAAAAAGACTATAAGAAGGGAGAATGTATGATTGTCTACTGTTAAAACCAGTGTGTCACAAGGAGTCCTAGTCTGGAGCTAGCAGTACAGAGGTAGCACCGGGGGTACAAGATCTGAATATTGATACCAACACTGATGTTTTTTAGGCAAAGAGGAAGAAGCAGCAACATGTGTTACCCCGGTTCCACCCACACCCCCATTTGTACAATGGCGACTAGGAGAGGAGGTAGAAATCGAGGAAGTCCCTACAGAGGCACACAATGGAGAAGACGCAAGAGAATGGGGAGGATTCCTCAATGAATATCATTATTCTATCTGAATATGAAATACTGGACATTGAATACAAAATCCTAGGTAAAGGGTTGTCTTTTGTTTCGACAAGAAAAATTAATGTTTTTGATACTATTATTGATATAAACAGAATGGGTAGAAACTTGAGCCTTAAATCTTTTTTTAAACGTAAAGAAAATGCTGATGAGATAGATAGTAACATAAATGCCTATGAGGAAGGTGATGCACTGCAGAAGTTCAGATTGCTGTCTACTTTTTGCCGCCCCCCATGTCCCTAGCCCTCCAAACTTTTATTAGATGCTGTGAGAGTGATATAGAAAGACTAGATAAAAATCAGGATGCACGTCTTTTTTCACAATTTCAGCAAGGATGAGAATGAGGTACTGGTGGAACCTGAAAAAAAAATTGCGACCATCACAATTAAGCCAGCGGATAAGGGAGGGTCAATTGTGATTATGAACACCAGTGACTATGAGAGAGAGGTTAACAGACAGTTAAATGATTCCCCCTTTTATGTTCACTTAAACAGTGATCCTACGGTTTCCTTTAAAAAGAAAATCAATGAATATCTTGATCTACTGAAATATGGGAACCTCTTACCTATTCAAGTTATAGATTATTTACGTGTACCCCACCCTGTCAAGGCTACTATTTATTGGCTCCCAAAAATTCATAAAAGCCTAGTAGATCCACCGGGTAGACCCATTATTTCTAACAATAATTCTCTTACAAAGCCCCTGGTAAAATATGTAGATGCACATATTAGTGAGTTGGTTAGGAGTACTCCAGCTAACTTAAAAGATACTGGAGAAGTGTTAAACATCATCAGTGAGATAGAAATTGCTAGGGACAGCCTATTGGTTATGTTAGATGTAACCGACCTATACATCAATATTCCCCTTGAGGAGGGACTGAGTGCTCTGAAGTACTTCTTGGATATTAAGGCAGTTAGGGACCCTGAAACAGAAATGTTGGTGAAATTGGCATCATTTGTATTAAAGTACAATGCCTTCTTTTACAAAAATTAGTACTTCCTACAAATAAAAGGTATTGCCATGGGGGCAAGTTTTGCCCCTAATTTTGCCAATCTATATATGGCAAAATGGGAAGAGGGGGTAATTAGGACACAGAATAACCCCTTCCTTCACCAGACAGATTTATGAAGACAGTACACAGATGATGTACTTTTAATTTGGATGGGTACAGTTTCTGATTTGGAAAACATTTGTCATGTACCTTGAGTCCAGTAATCCTAACTTGAGGTTCAGTATCACTTACAGCACTGAACAGATTAATTTCCTGGACTTAGTAATTTTTTAAGGATGAGAAAGGGGGACTGTCCACTGACCTGTTTTGGAAGGCCACTGATTGCAATACACTACTACTGGCCAGTAGTAGCCATCCACATCGTGTGATCAGGGCCATTCCAAAAGGCCAATTTGTAAGGACAAAAAGGAATTGTTGAAAAGTAGATTTACATGAGAAAAGAACTGACAAACTTGAAATAAGGTTAAAGGAGAGGGGCTACTCTAGGGAAATTATAGGGAAAGCTAGAAATGATGTAGATTTATTAAACAGGTGTGATTTATTGAGGAAAAGAGAAAATAATTTGGTTACTTTGTAAGCACTTCCAATGCCCAGTACAAAGAGATTGCTAGTATAGTTAAACACTGGCACACTGCACTACAGAACCCTGGTTTGAAGGGATTACCAGAGGGGAGTCCGGAAGATAGTGTATCGAAAAGGAGCATGTTTAAAAGACTGTTTAGTTCACTCGGTCCAGCCAGTGGTGGATCGGCATTCTATGTGGCTACCTAGTAAAGTGAGTGGTAGTCACCGTTGTGGAAACTAAATTTTGCAGCCAAATGCGTAATACTAGAACTTTTAAGCATCCTTTAACATTAAGAGAATTTCCTGTTAGAGGCTGTATGACTTGTTCTACCTGTGGCCTTGTGTATATAGCTTATTGTAAATGTGGGGCATTCTACATAGGAAAAACCAAGCAAGCTTTTAAAACTCGCATAGGGGAACACAACAGAGCCACAGACAATAAGGATGTCAGAAACGCATTAGCAAAGCACGTCTTAAAAGCCAGTAACAGTTTTGAACATGAGTTTGAATTTCAAGGACTTGAAAAGCCAGTACTGTCACGTAGGGGAAGGGATTATGATAATCTCCTCCTGAAACGTGAACAAAATTGGATTTATTCTTTTAAAGGCATGGAAGGTAAAGGCCTGAATGGCAGACTGGAAATAAAACTTCTCAATAACAGAAAATAGGTGATATGTTTTGTGGGCAATTTTAATTTTTGGATTATTCACTGTGATTTATAAATTTCTTGTGACTTAGTGTTAGAAATAATACGTATTTGTATTTTTTTCTTGCAGGTTGCCCTGTTCTGAATGACTGTGCTTTTTTTCGGACATTTATGATTTATCATGGTTAGGTATAAGTGCCTATGTACTTGGTATTGGCTTGCACTATACCTGACATTGCTTTATGAATTCATGATAGCGAGGTCTTTGATGCCCTCTAATGTAGAAAGCAATTTTACATTTATAAAAAGCTACTTACTGTACATGAAGTGGTGGGATTCAAACTATGTTTTAATGTTTGTAATATATGGTTGCACTTCATATAGCACTGTCACTTTAATTGAGATGTGTACTTAAGAAAATGCTATCAGCTTACACATACACTTTTGAGAAAGCTCAGTGGAGCGAAACAGGTAAGGTGATGTGTAAGCAGAGACGTTGAGACATTGAGCGGGTGGAGAGTTTGCTGGGAGCTGCTGTTTGTTTGCACTGCCAATTTTGTCTGTTTTTAAGTTTCTTATGATGGCTGAAACCACGAACTTCAACATTAAAAGGATTTAAGCACTATTTCATATTGGTGAGTGTCTTTTTCCTTTGAAATATGGACAAGGCTTGATGAAGTCTGGTTACAAACGAGGCAGCGAGAAGTAACAGACTGTGTTTCCATTTGGTTGGTGCCGGTCCCCTTGGCTATTGGTCTGAACTGATACTACTGAATTACTGACTGGCACAACTGTTCCTTAGTGTGGCTTAACCCTTTTGAACTGTCTTGGAGATTGACCCCTATTTGATCCCCGCCAATAACTGGTCAAGAAAAATCTCGACCACCTGATCAGCCGATGTCGAGGTCAACAAGCCTGATGGGGGCACCATGGAGCTTTCGACCTGCCCCTCAACCACAAAAAGCATGGGTGGAGTCAAGCACGTGACCCGAATCGAGCGGCTGGGGTAGTCAATGGAGTTGGAAGTGCACAATCTCTGCCAGTCCCATAACTGGTGCCAGCAGCACTTGTGTTTCCTTACCGTGGCAGGCAAGATTGTCTCTGACTGGAGGGCCCGACATAGCTCTCAGAATTCTCTGGTGAAGGACTCTCTGATGCTGACCCCAGCCAGGAGCTGTGCCGAGGTCAATGAGGTACCCACCTTAGCAATAGCTGCCCCCTCTTCCATGGCCATAAGCTGGGCAGCAGACCCTGCCACAGTGAAGGCCTTCTTACAGCCTTTCAGCCACAGCTTCAGGTCCATATCAGCCAGCTGACTGAGAAGAAGCTGGGCTACAGCTGGAAACAGCGTGTGCAGCCCCTAAACAGTAGAGGCAAAATATGTGTGGATCTGTCCGTGGTATTTTCTGGTGGCATGTGATGCCAAATTTAAAACTGGGCACTAGCTTCACTTCTTAGCATTCCATCTTCCACTGATCAAGCTGGAGCCAAACCAAGGAATCCAAAACATTGAGGAAAAAGCCAGAAATCCATCCCTCGCCCTCACTCCGCTATAGGCCAGTCCACCTTCTCCCTCTTCTCTGGAATAATCTATCCTCTGACCTTCATCTTGCTTCCCTATTCTTGTCCCTCAAAAGATCCCCCAGACTCCTCCCTTCCCCTCTGTGCCTCCAATGCTCCTAATCCCCCCCCCCCCACTCTACAGAGTTTTCCACATAACCATCCCGCCCTGGGTAAACAGGTCTCGGTTGGCCTGAGCTGGTGCCATCCTGAGTACAAACTCAGCCCCTACCTGCTCCAGCTCTCATGCCTAAGGGCACCCAATGTGTCCTAGAACTTCAATCTTGTTACAATTATGTACTCTCGTCTTAATATATTGCGTCTTACCTTTGTATATATTATGCATGTACCATAATACTCCCCTGTATATTCTTGTATAATAAGTTTACTGTAATCACGTTCATCTACTGTGCTTGCTTTGTACGGGATTGCTAGGAGGCATAGGAAGGGGGGCAGAACCGGGCCTGGTGGTGAAATGCAAAGCGGGGGAACGTATCGGGGTGGTGGGGACCAGGCAACGCCCTGGGGCGAAATGGTGCTGGGACAGGGGTAATTCCTGTCTTGTTCCCATACCCTAGGGTCCAGCAATTAATGCTGGTCAGGAGTCAAGGTCTTCCTCAGCATCTCACCCAACCCGGGCGGTGTTGCGTAATGCTAGGTCCATCAAAAACAAGACAGCCATTATAGCTGATCTTGTTGAAATAGTGGACCTGGCATGCATCACCAAGACCTGGCTGGATGAAAATGCAGGCCCAGTATTGGCTTCTGCAGTTCCAGCTGGGTTTTTCGGTGATTCACCGCCCAAGGTTGGATCGTAGGGGCGTGGGTGTAGCCATCTTTTTTAAGACCGAAATGGGCCTTGTGGATGTTCCAATGGTCCCACCAGATCCTTTGAATGCGTCATGGGTGAGGGTGTAGGCTGCAGAATACTCCTCATTTACCATCCATGAGGTGATGGGGGTGTATTCCTGCAGGAGATTGTGGATTTCATCGTCGACATGGTGATGGAGTCTCCCAGATGGATAATTCTGGGGGACTTCAATGCCTGGGTCGATGACGAACTCCCGCAGTTTGGTCAAAATATCCTCCAGCTAATGACAATGCTGGGGCTTACACAGGTAGTTACCTCCTTTACCCATATAGGAAGTTATTCATTGGATCTGCTGTTCCTCCTGGGGATAGAGATCACTGACTTGGGGTGGAACCAGTCGGTTGGTCTGACCATCACACCATAAGGTTCAGTTTCGGAGACCTCCTAAATGGACCTACCCCTTTGGAGATGGTCCGGTACTGCCCTTTAAGGGGAGTTACCCCAGATGGTCTATCAGTGGTGCTGGACCGATCGGGATTGCTGGGTGAAAGCACAAGTCCAGGGGATCTCGTACTAACCTATAATAAGGCAGTGGGAGAGGCCTTGGACTGGACTGCCACCTGTTCGTGTTCCACCACTCACACTCTGCCCAAGGTCCCTGTGGTATGATGAGTCCTTGAAGGAGTTGAGGCGGGTTGGTCGAAGGCTGGAGAGAGCATGGTGGAAGTCCGGCCTGGACGCTGACAGGCTTAGATTGATGGAACATTATAAGGGCTATCAATCAGAAATCACCCATAAGAAGGCAGAGTTCCTGTCCAGGAAGATTTCTGCTGTGCAGAACTGACCGGCTCAACTTTTTTGAACTGCTGACAGATTGCTCAATCCAATCTGTCTCCAGTCCGGAAGAGTTTTTTCACAAATTGAGTGTGATGAGCTAGCTCGGTTTTTCGCAGATGAGGTTGCCAGCATCAGGTCTGGAATTGGCCCGGCTCTATCTCTATGAGGGGTTGCGGAGGTCGATGGGAGGTGGTGAACACCTGGTCTGTCTGGACGGATTTCAGCTGACCGGAATTCATGGACATTATGAAGATTGTCCAGACCTTGCACCCAACCTGTTGTAGTTTGGATCCAGGCCCTACCTCCCTTTTAGTGGGTTGTGCAGATATCATCTGCCCAATCCTAACTGAAATTATATGGAGATCGGAATCTTTCCGGAACCCCTAAAGGAGGCAGTCAATCAACCACTCCGTAAAAAACCCTCCTTGGATCCTGTCGATCCAGCGAACTACTGACCTATCTCTAACCTTCCCTTTGTGGGGAAGGTTATTGAGAAGGTGGTTGAGCTGCAACTGGACAATCATTTGGTAACTCACAATGTCTGTGAAGCTCTCCAGTCTGGTTTCAGGAAGAGGCATAGCATGGAGACTGCCCTTGATCGGGTATTAAACGACCTCCTGATGGCTAGAGATCGAAAGGCTCATACCATCTTGGTCCTTCTCGATCTCTCAGCATCTTTTGACACTGAGGACCATGAGGTGCTTTTGGAAACTCTGAGGTTCCTTTGCGGACCGTCGGGTACAGTCATCGAATGGTTTCGATCCTTCCTTGTAGGCAGGTCTCAGAGGGTGGTCACCATAATTTATTCCTCCGACTCCCTTCCCCTGTCCTGCGGGGTGCCGCAGGGTTCCATATTAGCGCCCATGTTGTTTGCAGTGTATATGCTGCCACTGGGAGATATCATCAGGTGATATGGCTTGAGTTTTCACTGCTATGCAGATGATACTCAGCTGTATATGTCCTTTGTGACCGGACAGATTGATGTGGTCTCTATGCTAAATAGTTGCCTCACTGAGATCAAAGACTAGATGAGGTCGAGTTGGTTCAGATTAAATCTGGATAAGACTGAGGTGCTGGTTGTGGATCCGGGTCATCCAGGGGCAGGTTCTGGAGCCGGGCTCATGTCAGGCCAGTGGCTTGATGGTGTCCAGCTCTCTACCTCAGATCGGGTGCGTAACCTGGGCATTATTTTTGATGACGGTCTGATCCTGAAGTCTCAAGTGTCAGCTGTGGTCAAATCCTCATTTTACCATCTAAGGAATATCACTCGGGTGAAACATTTGATTCCTCCAGACGACCTTCCAACATTAGTCCATGCCTTCATTACCACCCGTCTTGACTATTGCAGTGTACTCTACCTAGGGTTTTCTGGGGTTGATATCCGCTGCCTGCATTTAGTGCAGAATGCTGCAGCCAGACTACTGACTGGTACCTCTAAGACCAGTCCTATTACGCCTCTGCTGCGCGAACTGTACTGGCTACTGGTTCAGTGGCGGATCACCTATAAGGTGGGCTTGCTTACCTTTAAAGCCCTACATGAACAGGGACCCAACTACCCGAAAGATCTCCTGACTCCCTACTCCCCCACTCGTCCTCTCCGATCCGCAGACTAGGGACTGCTAGAGATTCTCAGGGTTCCTCTTAAAACATCTGGAGCTCATGCTTTTTCATTTGCAGCACCAACCCTGTGGAATTCTTCACTTCCTCGGTTAAGGGAATGCCTGACCATCAGCAGTTTTAAATCTATGCTGAAAACTTTTAAATGATTTTTAAATATTTTATAATTTTAGTGATTTATATTGTATTTATATTCTGTACAGCGCCTTGACTACGAAAGGCATTATATAAATAAAGTTTGCTTGCTTGCTACCTGGGTCGCACCTGGAAATGAGCTTCGGCTCAGTGTGCCTTTCCTGGTCACTAATTTTAAATAAACAAACAAATAAATAAAATAAAGACAAAGGGAGCATTGCCTGGCACAGGCCACAGCTAGAAATATTGTGTGCAGCCCCTTAACAGTAGAGGCAAAATATGTGTGGGTCTATCCGTGGTATTTTCTGGTGGCATGTGATGCCGAATTTGAAACTGGGAGCTAGCTTCACTTCCTAGCATTCAATCTTCCATTGACGAGACTGAAGCCAAACCAAGAAATCAAAAACATAGAAGGAAAAGCCAGACATCGCCAGTGGTGCACTTGGTAGACTACAAAATGCAGAGCTGTGAAGTAGGAGACCAAACTCCTCCAGTGGAAAGGAAGGTCTGACATCACAGGACGGAGATGAGGAATGTACCTCCTGGGTGGTGGGAGAAGCTTAGCTTGAAGACGTTCTGGCAAATCAGTACTTTCCAGTGGAAATGTCAATGTGTGGACAGTGAACTGTATTCATGTCCCTAGAAAGACAGGTTTACTCCCCTGCAACCACTGTTCTAGGAGAGGCATACAGTTCACATCCACAATGGCAGTTCCACTGGAACAGGCTTTCCATCAAACGTCTTTAAGCTAAGCTCTCCTTGCCACCCGGGCACTATATATCCCCCAACTCCACTCCATGACGTCAGACCTTTGCATATTGTGGACAGGGATCCATGTGCTACTTGCCAGTGGAGGTTGGGTGAGTTGTGTAGATGTGAACTGTATGCCATTCCTAGAACAACGATTACAGGCAAGTAACCCATCTTCCTTTTTATTTATTTTTTTGCTGTAAAACTTTATTGAACTTGTGTCAAGAAAAGCACATAGGCCAACAGAGCAAAATATCACCCTAATATGCAACATTAAGCGTGAGTACATAAGACTGATTTAAGTACTGTTTCGTAGGATATGCTACCATGAAAGAGCTGGACCGTATCCATTTATAAAAGTAACAGGTAATTCATGAACTGTAACAGTATAACAAACTACAGTATGGTTATTCATACAAAACAAAATCCTGACAGGTCATCAACCTATCTTTTCTATGGGCATGGATACACTTCACTATCCACACTCTGGCAGACTCCTAGCAGTTCTCCACAGAGGTGGAGGCAAGGTATGCACCTCTCTTGGCGTAAAAAGACTGGAGAACCAAGGACCCAAAAGCAGCATCCCAAAGATACTCTAGGTCGATGCTGTAGTGGGAAATGAAGGTGTGTGCTGACTTTCAGGCAGCAGCCCTGCAGATCTCCTGGATAGGGATGTCTCTGGAAGCAGCTACAGATGCAGTGGTATGTCTGGTGGAATAAGCCCTACAGGAGGCTCCCTACCAGCCAGCCTATAGCAGAGGTCAATGCAGGATGTAATCCGCTTGCCAACTGTCCACTATGCTGCTGGTTTGCCAGGCGCAGTTTCAGCGTAGGTGACAAATAGCTGGTGAACCTCTCCCTGAACTCTAGCCATGCACTCCATATAGTAGGAGAGTGCTGTCTAAGTCAAGCAGTGGAAAAGTTTCTCGCACACACTAACCTGCAATTAGGGACTACAGAGCAAAGCTTCAAATTCTTTGCTCTCTGTAGGTCCAACATATGGAGCCTACAGTCAGCCTCCAAAGAAAGACTGGTAAAGTATACTGAAAGGTTTATCATCTGGTTAAGGTGAAACTCCATTATTACCTTTGGGAGGAACTTTTGGGTGGGGGTGAAGGATGACCTTGTCCTTGTGGAAGACCAGAAAAGGAGACCCCATCAAGAGCACCTGGAGCTCGCTAATCTGTCTGGCTGACATAATGGCCACCAAAAAGGCTGTCTTCCATGACAGGTGAGACACTTCATACCTGTACATAGGCTCAAATGGCTTGCCCATGAGCACACCCAGCACCAGCAGCAAGTCCCAAGGCCATGGTGGTTGTGGTTCATGCACTGGCAGGGACAAGGTGGGCCAGGCCTCTGAAAAAGTGCCTAACCACTTTCTCCTGGGCCACAGTCGACTTAATTGCCCACACCTGGTAAGAGACGAATATCAGGTGCACCTTAAGGGTCACTGCTCACAGTCCCAACTGAGAGAAGGACTAGAGGTACTCCAGGATGCTCGTCACAGGGCAGGCAATGGGAAAAACTCCTTGTCCTGGCATCATAGCATAACATTTATGAGTCAGCTCTTTTTTGAGGCCTCCACAACATGGATCACAGCTTCTGACTGACCCAATACCTGGAACTCTAGCCACTCAAGAATACAGCTGTGAGGGTCAGGGATTTCAGATCCAGGTGCAGAACTGTCTCCCGTTGCCTGGTCAGCAGATCCAGGCAAAGAAGCAACTGCCATGGAAGTCTACTGCTGAGGCTGAGGAAATCTGGGTACCAGAACAGTCTGGGCAAGTCTGGAACGAACAGGACCATCTGCGCCTTGTCCTTCCGGGCCTTGACCACCACCTTGTGGATCAAGGGGAAGGAAGGGAAGGTGTACATGAGGCCTGGGGTCCACGGCCTCACGCAGACATCCACCAACAGTGTCCCACACTGTGGGAGGGGGGCACAAAGAAGCATCACTTTGGTGTTCTCTCAGGAGGCAAACAGATCCACCATGAGAGTGCCAAACAGAAGAACAGGTGGTTCACCACCTCCTGATTTAGGGCCCACTAGTACAATGTCTCTTCTACCCAGCTGAGAAAACCCACCGACTGTGAACTTCAGCGACATGGATCACCAGGAGATCTGCACCCAGGCTGTGCATGAGGGCCCAGGCATGGAGGGCCACCTGACACTGCAGAAGGGAATGTGTTCCAACCTGTCAGGTAGAACATGATCATGGTCTGGACCTGCATGACCTGAGCCCTGACTAGAGGAAAGAATTCTGTCAGAGCCAGCCACACTGCACGGAACTCCAGCAGGTTTATATCATAACAGGACGCTCAGACTGACCAGAATCCATGGGCTATGTGTTCTCCCAGATGAGCTTCCAAAACCACCAGAGTCGTGTCTGTTAGCGAGCATGACGGTCAGCTCTCGGTTGACAAATGGAATTCCTTCCTCCAGATGTTCTGGAACTAGCCACCACTTAATGGCATCCCACATTGGTTGGTTCACTATTACCGGCTGGTCCAAGTGGCCTAAGCGCTGGGACCACTGATGGCCCAACTCCCACTGCAGGTGACGCATCCACCAGCGGACTCAATGGACTGCACTAGTACAGGATACCACGTACCCCAGCAACTGAATGAAATCCTGAGCAGGGTGCAAGAGCCCAACCTGAAATGACTGGGCAGAAGAGGTAAGGTCCAGTACACAGTCCTCAGGGAGTTTAGTTCTGCCCTGATGAACTCGATCACCTATGAGAGGCCTAGTTTGGATTCGTCTGGATTGACAAACAGGTCCAACATGACCTGGAACTCATACAGTGCTCCTTCCACCCAGAACCTGCTGGTGGGACAGATGCACTGGGATGTGGAAAGAAGCATCCTAGAGGTCCAGGAAGCAGAACTACATGCTCCGCTCCAGAGGTGGAATGATCTGCTTCAGTGTGACCATCCAGAACTTGTGCTTCTGCAGGAACTGGTTCAAATCATGCAGATCCAGTATGGGGCTCCAGCCTCCCCCCTCCTCCCATCTATTTCGGAATGGTGTTTGGGACATGGTTCGTGGCTACTTTTGAGAGGAGCCGAGTGATGTCCTCATGAAGGGCAGACAGCATGTGCCGCGACACTCTGGACTGCCAAACAGCATGGAATCGGTAAGGCTGGAGAGCCTCAAAGTCCAGAGGCAGCCCTCTGCCTACCACTTCTAACACCCACTTGTCCGTGGTGATAGCAGACAAACATGGCAAGAAGAGACTTAACCAACCCTCGACAGGAAAGGCAGACAGGGACAGAACAGGTGGAGAGATGACACCCCTCAACCCATCACTGTTCAGCTTTTGAGGGGGCACCAGTTGCTGCGGCTCAAGGGGCACCATCACCCCTTTCACCACCTCTCGGAGCCCTGGCCACCAAACTTGGGTTTTGGGTGCCAGACCTGGTACTGCCCTTGCTGGGCTGCTGCTTAGGAGGATGTGGCTGAAAGGGCTGGTACTGAAAAGCCTTTTTCTTAGGCTTTTGTTGCTGGTCCTTCTGGGGTGACACCACAGAGACAAGAGTGGCACTGGACCTCTCTATGAAGGTAAGATGTCCCTTCAACCCAGGGCCAAAGAGAATGGCACCCAAGACAGGGACATCGGCCAGTTTATGCTGGGTGTCCACCATAAAGGTGGACAGGTGCAGCCAGGCTCTGCAATGCATGCAGACACTGCTGCCCATGTCAAAGGCCGTCTGGAGCTGGTGTTTAGCCAGTGACTGACCTTGGTCCCAGACCAACTTCACCAGCAACTGTTGGTCAGCAGGGAGGTGATGGAGGATTCTATCATGGACTCCAAACAGGGAGTGATCAAGGCTGGCCATCTTGACAGTGTAACTTGGCTGACAGAGACCCAAGGACGCTGCAGTGTAGGCCATTTTAGTTGCATGGTCAATCTTTTTGGAAGCTTGTCCGCGTCTCCCTGGCCCTCAGATTTGAGAAAGGCCTAGTCTGAGACCAACCCTTCAGAAGAAGGGTGGCCTGAGAACCCTGAAAGGGACACAGTATGGACCGCATACTTGCAGACCATAAGGGTTCTGGGCAGGATGCTGGATGCTGCCAAAGGTCCAGGGCTAGTCCCAATGCAGCCTCAGCCATGGGAAAGGCAACCCCTGGGGATTAATCCCTGTATCCCTGTCTAGGATGTCTGGGAAAGGCTAACTGGCTCATTTCTGGAAAGGCTCCAGAAGGACGTTCATGAATTCTGATACGAGTCGGATGACAGCCCCCAAAGACACTGGCTGTCAGTGGTCAGCTCCTTGACAAAATCCCAGTCGAGGATATAAGATCCACAGGAGGCCACAGGTGAAGGATCTGAGTTGTCCGAGGACTCCTCAAAAACAGTGTGTGACCATTTCTTGCCATGGACCACCCGAGTATCCTCAACTTAGGTGATCTCCACTGACAACTAGCGGCAAGCTGGTTGCTGACTGAGTCTCCTTGGTCGGAGCACCCACCTTTGGCTAAGGTGGCTCCACCCTTAGGGAAGGAAAAGCATTTGCTGGGACCAACTGCAATGTATGGACCAGCAAAGGCATCATTGGTGGCTGACAGGTGACCGAAGGCTCAGGGGTTAGAGCCCTACCCCACCCTGCAATGGCCCATTGTTGCCAAAGAAGCTCCTCATATCACTGGCACATCTTTACATGGTGCCTTTCCTCACCGGAGGATGAGGAGGTTGAGGAACACAGATGCCACCGCCTCCCAGTCGAGTGGGACTGCCTCAATCGAGACCACAACCAAGACCTTGGCTGTCAACCAGAAAGTCGACGTCAAGGAAAACCTTCTGGCTGGTCATGGTAGACCACATGCCTGGCTACTACACTCAGTGAGACAGACTTAGGAGGCTGCTCCCATGGCCATCCGGTCGGAGATACCCACCAAGTCATATCCTCCTGAGTGAGGACCGGGAGCATCAGGGTCTGGGAGATCAAATCCTCAGTCTCATTCAACACCTGACTGACAGGCTCAAGGAAAATCTCCACAGCCTGCTCAACCAGAAGCAAAGTCGGCAAGCCCGACGGCGGTACCCAGGAGCTGTTGACCTTCCCATCGACCAATGGAGTCTCGACCAAAGATGAGTGGTCAAGGATGTCAAGGGAGCGGGAGGACCTTGATATCTTTTGATCACATGACTGATGCCAGTGGCGCTTGTGCTTCCTGCCTGGTGGGCAGGGCTCTTCTCCAAGGTCTGGAAAGCCATTCGCATTTCTTGGAATCTCTCCAAGAATGACTCTCTGATGCTGGCCCCAACCCAGAGCAGCGCTGAGACCAAATAGGTACCTACCGCTGTAGTGGCTGCTTCCTCCCCATAGGCTGCAAGTTGCAATGCTGACCTAGCAGCTGCCAAGATCTGCTTGTGGCCCTTAGGCTAGATATTCGGATCCTACTCTGAAGGCCAACCGAGGGTGAGCCGGTGCTTCCTGTCTTCTAGGGATTCAGGAAGCATCAAAAGGCAAAGGCTGTATCTGGCCATTTCGTGCTGCCTCCCAGGAAGTATAGGAATGTCTCATGCTGGTCAGCGACTGACATCTGCTGGCAGCGTACAAAGAAACTGAATCCCGGCTTTGTGGTTCCATCATCTATCATGAGGGGAAGTCCGAAGACTGAAAGGTAAGTTTGAAAGGTTAACAACAAAATCCTTTGAATAGCGCAACATCCAGAGCAGAAGCTGCTAAGAAGGTGACCTGTTCTTCCAGCATAAAGAAAGCTCTCTAGTCGGCCCAGTGGTGAAAAGGGTTGAGGCCAGTAGTAAAGAGGGCTGAGATGCATGGCATGCTTTGCCTTTTCTGCCTGCAACCCAGTTTTGGGAACAAACTGAGGTCACTGGGATTGACTGGGGGGGGCACTGAGCATCCGAGGGACAGCTCTCCTCTCCAGGCGTGGGGAGGTACATTGTCTCGCTCCTTGGCTGCAACCTGGTGGAGGCTGGGTGGTAGTATTACAGTACGAGCAACATTGAAGGGAGGGGCCATGGTTCCATAGCGTGTATGTGCCTCCATGCACACATGCCCATGTGCCGCCGTGGCTGGGGACAAGGGAGAAAATGGGAAAGGGCTGGTGCCGGCTTAATGAAGCCCTGCCTGTCACCATTCCGGCATCTCCACCTGACCACTGACCACTGGTTCTGGATATGAGTCACAAGATGGTGGGAGGACGGCCCTCCCCTTCTTGGCCCCACCATGGGGCAATCTGCAGGGGGAAACTACGGGGTGAGGTGAGTTTGGATAGTGGGTGCCAGGCCAGGAAGGCAGGGACAGAGCTGAATGGCCTGCTGAATGGAACCCCAAGGGAGAAAAAAAATCTATGTGGCACCCCCCCCCTCCAAAAAAAACAAAGTTCTGAAATCATAGGGCATAGTCAGGGGATATACCAGCCCGATGGTGGAAGAAACTTGGTTTTAAGACATCCAACAGAAAGCCTGTTCCAGTGGAACTGCTAGAGTATGGACAGTGAACTGTATCCATGCATCTAGAACCAGTCTTCAGGTTACCCTTGCCTTAGTGTGCAACTGTACCTCTTTGCATGAAACTTCAGTTGTGACACCTTGGACCACACATCCAAGTTTTCTATGTCCCTTTTCATATCCCTAACCCTCTCCTTGGAATCTACCCTACCACGGAGATTAGTGTCGTCTGCAAAGTGGCAAATTTCTCCCTGATCCATAGAAGCATAAATTCCTTCAGCAGATAAGGACCGCCTGGTCCATCCAGTCTACCTATTTTTTTTGTTAAAGGCATCTGCCACTCTTTCAGTGAAAAAGTACTCCCTTAGATCCCTCCTAAATTTCCCCGATTCCAGCTTCACTGCATACCCCCTTGTTCTTGTGCACCTTCAGTTCTGAAAAATACAACCTCCTGTACCTCAATTACCCTCGTGAGGTATTTATAAGTCTCTATCATATCTCTCCCTTTCCAAGCTGTACATATTGAGATCCCTCAGTTCTTCCTCATAGGGATTATAATGCAGCCCCCGTACCACTTTAATTGCCCTGCTCTGGAAAGGCTCCACTCTGTCTTTGCCCTTTCCAAGATGTGGTCTCCAGAACTGGACACAGTATTCCAGGTGGGGACTCACCATCGACTGATAGAGTGGTAACACCACCTCTCTCCTGCTGGTGATACCTCTCCCTATGTTGTAGATGAACACATCATACAGTACTGGTGCCAGCACCAACCCTTGTGGTACTCCATCTGTGACCTCCCTGACCTCTGAATGTTCACCATTTACAATCACCCTCTGGGTCCTTCAACCATTCCTAGCCAATCTGCTACCCTTCTAGCTTTGTCCCAACTCCTGGATTCCCCAGCTTCTTGATAAGCCATCTATGGGGTACAGAGTCGAAGATGTTACTGAAATCTAGATATAGTACACTGACTGCCAGACCCTTGCCCACTGCTCTTGTTACATGGCCATAGAACACATAATTAGGTCAGTCTGGCATGACTTTACCTTCACAGAGCCATGCTGTCTCTTGTCTTGAAGCCTGTTTGTTTCAAGAAACTCTACTAGATGCTCCCCGATAACAGTCTCCATGATTTTTCCCACTGCTCTGTTCTCTCCTTTTGTTCAGAATTCCTAGCCAGTTTTGACACTCTTCCTTTCTCTGGTACATCTCATCACTTCTCTAACCCTCCCTCCCTATCTCCTGTGCCCTTTCGAGGCCTAGTCTTTCTCAACTCCCACCTCCCCACTGTAAAACCGCTACTGAGCAAACTGCCTTCTCTTCCTGCCTCCCCCACCTCTAGAATATCCACCACACTCATATACTCTTGTCCTTTTTTTCTCTCTCACTCTCTTAAAGCGCTCCGGTCATCCAAACAGGCTGTTGGGCGGCCCCGGCTGCTAATTCTAACTTATCTTTTATTTTTAGAGTCCAATCAAAATAATCATTTTGCTCCACTTGCAACATACATGCCATGCAACATTCCTTTCCCCTTTTTTTGTTTGATGTGAGACTGTCGTGAAGATGATTCTTCCTGCATTTGACTATCGAGATGTGGTATATAGCGCTGCCCCAAAATCCACCTCAGCCAATCCTTTATTCCACTCCTTCTGTTGATCTACCCGTGGTTGCTCACCCCACACCCATGAATTCTCCCAACACCTCAGTCTCACTCCTCTCCCCCCCCCCCTCGTGACAGGGTTAAATAAGACCCTGTTCCATTTGTTATATAGAAAGAGTTAAAAGCAAGGATCTGTTCTATCCTCTCCTTTCTGTCTCATCTGTCTGCGAAATTTTCTTGTGAGATCTAGGAACTGATCACTGACAGTCTCATGATCGCTCTCCGCTATCTCCTTACCTTCACTTGCTGTTTCTATCTTTTCTTTCCCCTTGCTTATCTGTGGTTATAAAAACATATGTGAATCTGTGTGTGAAACTGGGATTCTTTGGTTTGAAAATGTATAAAGTTATATTGTTGTAATGATTGCAAAAAGCTATTTGGAACTCAGGGGGTTAACTATGAAATGCAGTTTGACCTCCACAAACTCTTTTGCAGAGTTGTCAACAGGAGATTAGTTTTGGGACAATATGTCCTATTTTGCTGCACCTGCAAGAAAATAAACTAACAAACTTCTGATACATTTTGTGGTAAACAGAATATCTCTTAATGAGCTCAGGATGCAGAAATTAACTGCCAGGTAAGGACTTCTTACAAAAAGGGCACCACTGTTTGTTATAGAGAGAGATTAACATTTAGAATTAAATACCCTCAGATGAAAGACTTTGTCTTATTTGAACTGCCTGTGTTATTCTGTACAAGTTTTTTATTTTGTTTATTGACAGTAATAAAATGGCACTTGCAAAACTTTATAACTGCTCCTGGTTTTCCTATGCTTCCTGACCTGCGCCTCAACGACACCCCCTCAGACACCCATTGTGACTAATTCAGTTTCAAATTCTGGTTTAGGTCTCTCCCTTGTTATCTCAGCTCCCTCCTGTCCTGCCCTTTCCCTCTCCCTACCACCTCAGAAACTCTGACCCCAGCACTCTCTCCCTGCCTCATGCCAAGACCTTAGCAGGACAGACTGCCTCTTCCTCTAGGCTTCCCTAGCTCTGGTCTGACCTCATCCCTCCAGCCACTCATCCTCCTCTTAAAGAGAAAGTAAACATTGCAAGGGTCACCCAAATAGTGAACGCCCCTGAAAATATATTTCAAATGAGGCACTGGACTTACTTGTACATATCAGAAGTCTGGAGATACGAGTATCTAAATTGTTTGTAAATTAAATCAAGGTAGCAGCTATTTCATGAAACACAGGAACACATGAAAAAAGCCAGCAGAAGAAGGCCTATTGGTCTATCGTGTCTGCTTGGTAATTGATGCAGGGTTCTCGCTCACGCCAATGACCCTGTCCCCCATCCCTCCCTCCCTCCCTTTACCTCTCCTTGGTCCTTTCTACCTCTCCTCGCTTCCATGGGTTCCCATGTGTTTCTCCCAGGCCTTCTTAAAGGCCCCACCATCTGCACGGAGACCACCACTTGGCAGTGTATCCATGAGGCCAGCCATCTCCATAAAATAATGCTTCCTAATATCCCTCCTAAACCACCCCCCATTAACTTGAAGCTATGCCCCCTTGTGGTTCTGTTGTCACTCATTTTAAAGAGACCTTCACTTTCCATTCTGTTAATCTGCCTTAAGTATTTGAAGGTCTCTATCATGTCATCCCTCCCTCTCCTCTCTTCCAGGGAGCACACCCTTAGGGTTCCCAGCCTCTCCTAGTAGGATCTATTTTATTGATCCTGGATCATCCTGGTTGCTCTCCTTTGGACCCTCTCCAGAATTCTGATGTCTGTTTTAAGGTATGGATGTCAATACCTCATCCCATATTCCAAATGAGGTCTTACCAATTACCTGTACAATGGCAAAATGACCTCACTCCTACTGCTGAATCCCCTAGCTATACATCCTAGCATCCTGTCAGCCTTTGCTGCTGCATTTCTGCTTTGAGTTATGTGTTTTAGGTCTCTAGTAATCACCACCCCCAGATCTTTTTCTTCCTCTCAAGCAGCTAACCCCCTCCCTCCGGTACAACGTCATCCTAGGATTCCTGGCCCTGATGTGCTTCACTTTGCACTTTTGGCACTGAAGCCAAGTTGCTAGATTCCTGACCATCTCTTAAATTTACTGAGGTCCTCCCGCAGGTTCTGTGTCCTTTCCTTTGTGTTTACCCTCCCACAGAGTTTGGTGTTGTCCGCAAACAGGCACATCTTGCCTTTAATGCCTTCCCCAATGTCACTTATGTAGACACTGAACAACACTTGGTCCCAGCACCAATCCCTGGGGGACCCTGCTTGTGACCTCCTTGTTGCTGGATAACTCTCCCCCCACCATTACTTTCTGTGTTCTTCCCCTCAGTCAGTTGTCTACCCACCTTACCAGTTTCTCCCCTACCCCTAGATCCATCGGTTTCCTGATCAGCCTTCTGTGTGGCACAGAATCGAAGGCCTTGCTGAAGTCCAGGTCTATGACGTCCACCACCTGGCCACTGGCCACTGCCCTTGCGACCCAATCACAGAATTTGATCAGGTTTGTTTGACACAGTCTGCCTGCCATGAACCTGTGTTGCCTCTTGTCCAACAGACCATTCTTTTCAATGTATCTCCCCAGCCTTTCCTTAAGAATGGTCTCCATAAGTTTCATGAATCAGAGAGCGATGTCACTGAAGGCCAAGTTGTATGTTGTTAATTACAGCTTGCACCTGAATGACATTACTTTCTGTTTCAAGAGTTCATGAAATGGCTGCCTTGATTTAATTTATAGATGGTTTAGATATTCATATAGCAGGACTCCTGACACCTACAAGTAAGCCGAATACCTCACTTGAAAGATCCTTTTGTGAGCATTCACAATGTGAGTGATCCCTGCAATTTTTAGTTCCCCTTTAAACTGCTCTCCTTAAGGACCACACACGTCACTTTGTGCACCTATCCTCCTGCCACTCTGCAATACCCTTACATTTAATACTGACTGCTTCTGCACTCTTTATTGCAGCAAATGCTCATGCCGAAATGTTCTTGTACAATTAGTCTTACCAGTGCCCCCCTCTGCCTAGGGTATACATTTTTGTGCAACAATTGTATATATGTTTTTTGCACATGTGTACACCTGTTCACCCTAAATACAATTTTATATTTTGCCTGCATAGATTGTAATTTTTGACCTTATTTTTGAATCCTATTTCTTTTTTTTAATTAGATAAACTTTATTGAAAATAATAGCTACAACCAGAAGCAAACACTGAACAAAGCAACCAGAATTGTAAACCCCCCACCCTTCCCCTTGGGGGAGCTACCAGAAAACAGAACATACATTATAGCACAGTACAATATACACACTATAACATTCATACTGGGCCCAACTGAACATAAGGAGCCAGACCAGAAGGCATTAACAAGAAAATACAGTAACAGGAAAACTAAATAGTATATGAAGTATAAAGTTTATCCCATTTCTTTTCAAAACTAGGGAGCTTGTGGCGAAGGCTTGCTATCATATGTTCAGTCCTAAGATTGAACAACTCTTGTAACCATCCTGATAAGTAACAGAATTCTGGTCCATCCAATGCCGAAGAACTACCTTCTTCAAGGAGAGACAGACCAGCCCCATATGAAATCTACGTTCCTTAACAGGAATGGAACTATAGTCTCCAAGAATACAGATTTCTAGACTAAAGAGGCCTTGCAACCCAAGCAGGTGATCAGCTCTGGCCTCAATCATCCTCCAAAGAGGGGCTATTTTGGGACATTTCAAAAGAATATGGAACAACATGCCCTCGTCCTGATCACACCTAGTGCAGGCCGATGACGACAACTGTCCCATACGCACCAACTTCTGTGGGGTGATATAAAGATGGTTCAAAATATTGAACTGCATAAGCCTAAGTCTATCTTGAATGACGTATCGATAAAGATCAGTCCAGACAGACTGCCACTGTGAGGGGGACCTGGGAAACAATCGATCCCAGTAACGAGAAGAACCATCCAAGTCCAGAAAAAAACAAACACAGTAAAAACATGTACGAAGTAGACAAGTAGACACGGCATGGGGTTTATAGACCAGATCTCTAATAGAAGCTAAAGACCCAGAACAATCAGTAGTCCAGGGACCTGAGCCAAACCCTTGGATGAAGACATTCCGTAACTGGAAAACTGTAAAAATAAACCTGCTCCCCAACTGCAAACGATCCAGGATAGCTGGCGACCACAATAAGACCCCCTCAGCCAGTAAGTCACAAACACTCACCTCAGTCAACTGAGGAAGCCAAGCATCTGAGAGAGTCCGACACCCAATTATGAGATTAAGATTGTTAAGGATTGGTTGGGAAACATTTTTAGAGAATGGGTACTCTAGTAAGGACCATTGAATCCTATTTATTATTATTCCTGTATCCCATTCCCCCCGGACACATCTGGAAACAAGCTGCTTGCAGCTCAAGAGTATGTTCTTCTTGTAAAATTATTTTTTGTTTTAAACTTTTGTTTATTCATTTCTTTATAAACAGATAATTAATATCCATGTACTCATACAGGATGTAGTACATTTGTGAAACAATTATTATTTCAGTACACTAATTAGTTAAATACTTATTAGTATCCCATGTATTCAGGTACAGTAGGAGTAGGGGGAACCCAGACAATGTCCTTTTAAAAATACTGTGTCTCAGAAGTTGCTAGCCTCTTTAACGGCATCAGGTTTGTCCATGAGGGAGAATATAACATAAGGGATAATAACACAATCCTGAAATTGTTGTTTAATCTATTCCACTAGTAGTGAGAAAAAACTGTTTAAGGTTACCCTGCAGGCCCCCTCCCCCAAAACGAGTACAGACCAGCAAGTCATATGAAAGCCACAAGTTAAAACTTTAAACAAACTGACAGATAAGCAGCCAAAAATCAACTTGCACCTCAAACACTGAACACATTTAAGTATAAACAAACTGTGTATTGTTTTAGATCTTACATGGCAAGTTCACTGCCTACAGTGTCCCTTTCCCAAGAAGTGTAGACAGTAAGGAGCCTCAAAACGGCAGATATCCCACCATGATCAGATGGTCAAAACCCAAATTAATGTTCAAAAACAATAAATTCCCTCAGCTCCCTTTTGAGTCACATCCTCAGTTACATAAGATGTCTGCATTTAAGTAGCCACTGCAAAGGTACACACGAAAACAAAAAAACACTTTTAGGGCATCACAGTGACAGTTGTAGAGACATGGCACAACATGAACCACATTAGCTTACAGTTCAGTCCTCCTCTGCTGAAGGTTGTGCAGCTTCTTGGGTTTCATAGTGAGCAGCAAATTCTTTTTCAGCCTTCTCTGTCCACCAACCTGCATCTCGAGGGTCAGTGAACTGCCAGGTCTTGCCCCCATACACCACCCAAAACCTAGCAGGTAGTAAGGATGCATGGATGATCCCCAGTGTTCTGCTTCTGCCTTACAGCATCAAAGCGTTTCTGTTTAGCTCTCACCTGAAACGGGAGATTGGGATACAATTTAATGTCTGCTCCATTATTAGTCAAGGGGTATGATGCTCAAGCTGCAAGAAGGACCAAATCCCTCATCTTTCATCCTGAGGTCCCGAGCAGAAAAGTGCAAGGCTGGGTTGGCAATGTGGGGCGAACCCTCAGATTCACAGATAAGCTTTTTTAAAGGAGGACCACTGGAAGTCTTTTGGAAGGATGAGCTTTGTTTTTACTCACTGTAAACAAGTCAGTTCTTTTGGCCCCTTCAGAAACTCCTACTATTTGATTTATTGATTTATGTCTTTGATTACTGGGTAGGTGCACTGATCCGAGGGACCGTTTTCAGGCATGACCTGGGCCACAAAAGATGGCAATGGTAAACAAGTTACAAATTACAAAGCAAACAGATGTCAAACATTTTTACATACAGGGATAATAAATACAGGAATACTGACAACAAGTTACGTATGTCAGGACAATAAGAGGGTACAACAATTTAACCCTACCCCTTTATATCATCACACCTTTGAAAGTCACAGCGAGACTGAAAGAGAGGGATAGAGAGAGAGGAGCTTAAGAACAGCTTGGGTAGCATACATAAGAAAACTCCCGGCAGGAGTACAGGTTATTGCTGGGTTGGAGTTAGGGGGCTACCCTGGTGGGCAAGAGCAGTGGGCCCTGTCCGCAAGCCAGGTTTTTAAGAGAGATCTGAAGGAGTGGGTGTTAGATGAGCAGAGATCTCCTATTATCTCTACTATGCAGAGATTCCCAGTGCTAATCTCGTTTTCTGGCACTTTCATGCAGCCACACAACTGGCAGTTTTCTTTAGTTAGTGAGGCCACCGCAAAGTCATAGTCACCCATTTTTCAGAGTTGGCAACAGAACCTGTTAAGGTTTTGAGTGCAGCATCATTAGTATCCAGTTTTTGCAAAGTTCTCTCTGTTTTTGTATCCACGGCCTGCATGGACTCGAGCGCTGTTTGCCAAGGTCAGTTCATCAAAGGTTTGGATTTTGGCTCCAGCACTGCCCGAGGCTCCCACGGCCTTGCTAGTACCAGGCGATGGGTCTTTCAGTGATCCCTGTTGTTGTGCTTTCAAGCGGCCCATGCTGATTTTGGTATAAATCAATTCTGCATGAGGTGCTATACCAATATCTGGCAACTATTTCGCAAAAGAACAGTTATGTGAGAACTTACTATAACAATAAATGTTCGAGGGGATCTCAATCATCAGGATACACCACAGGAACTTCACCGTTGGTGAAGCAGGATCCACCTGGAAGATTTTCCAGCAGTACAACTGGGGCTGCCCACGATGAAGTCACCAACCGTATAAAGGCGCGAGTGGCCCCGCTCCCTCCTAAGTTCTTTCCCCTAGAGACTAAGGGAGCAAACTGGTGCCATGGGGAACCAAACAGAGAGAGAGAGAGAGAGAGAGAGAGAGAGAGAGGTGCTCAGGCCAAAATAAAATGCTGGACACACCAGTAAGCCAGTTCTAAGATGAGAACCCCATAACAGGGGGATGGTGGGAAGGAAGTCAGACCTGAAGACTGAGATCCCCTTGAAAATCTGCTGTTACAGTAAGTTCTTACGTAACTGTTCTATCTTCTTCGTGAGTATCTCAGTCATCAGTTCACACCATAGGAATGAGTCCCAAGCAGTTACTGCAGCAAGACAGTCTGGGAGGAAGGCCAACCAAAACCTAGGACAGGAGACCCTGCAAGATAACCTGGACAAAGCCTACTCAGGCTCTAGAGGTAATGTCCAGACTGTAGTGCTTAGTGAAGGTATGGACGGTACTCCAGGTGGCAGCAGCGCAAATGTCAGTGGCTGAGACCCCCTTGAAACAGGCCACCAAAGTAGCCATGTTCCTTAAGGCACGGGCTTTCACAGCGCCTGGCAACTCTCTGCTGTGCTTGTTATAGCAGAACACAATATAATGGGCCAACCATTTGGACAAACACTGTTTAGAAACATGAATACCCTCTCTTCCTGGGGCGAAAGAAACAAAAAGCTGCTTCGACTTTCTGCAGTCCTTAGTTCGGAGCAGATATTATTTCAAAATTCTGCGCATGTCTAACATATGGAACAGTGCTTCCTCTGGATTGGCATGCTCAGAAAAATAGACTGGTAGGTGGATAGACAGGTTCAGGGTAAACTCAGACACTATACCTTGGGGTGAAACTTGGGATTTGTGCACAGACACACCCTGGTCTTTGTGAAAAATCAAATAAGGCTCCTCACACCAGAGACCCTGAAGCTTGGAAAACCTTCAAGCAGAAGTAACAGCAACCAAAAATAATGCTTCCAAGAGAGAAAGCGTAGTTTGCAAGTAGCGGCTGGCTCAAATGGAGACAAGGTCAACTTCTCCAAAACAAAATTTAAATCCCAAGCTGGGACTGGGGAATGGATTGGAGGTTTCAGATGCAGGATGCCCCTGAGAAAGGTAAGGGACACATCTAACTGAGCCATGGTACAGCCATCCATGGGCTCATGAAAGGCAGAAATAGCCAAAAGGTGCACCATGAGGGAGGAGTACTGGAGGCCTGAGTCAGACAGAGATATCAGGTAGTCCAGAATCTGGCTCACCAGACAAGTGAAAGGGTCCAGATTATGTTTAGCAGCCCAGATGGCAAACCCCTTCCACTTCATGGCATATGTAGCTCTAGTAGAGGGCTTCCGAGCTGCCATATGAACACCTGCCACTCTCTGAGATACCCCAAAATGGGTGATGGCTATGTTCTCACAAGCCAGGCATGCAGACGAAGAGACTTGAGACTGGGATGGACCAGGGTCATCTCAGCCTGCATCAGCAGATTCCTACGGAGAGGCAGAATGACTGGGGGTTCCTCTGCTAGCTGTTGCAGTAATGGAAACCATATCTGCCGTGGCTAGAATGGTGCGACTAGGATTATGTTGGCCCCCTTCATGCACAATTTAGTACCTTTATAAATCCAAATGGAGGAAGGCATAAGAGGACCTCACGCTCCAGGAGAGGGACAACGCGTCTCGTCAGAAAACTCCAGGCCCTGGATCTAGCAAGCAGAAACTGGGCAGTTTTGCACTCAGTGGGGAAGCAAAAAGGTCCAACTCTGGAAGACCACATCTAGCGAACAGATCTTCGGCGCTGGATGAAAGAAATTCCCATTCATGTATGCCGAACTGTGTCTGGCTGAGGCAGTCTGCCAGGGTATTTAGCACGCCTGGGACGTGAACTGCCGAGAGAACCAGACTGTGATCTAGTGCCCAGTACCATACTCTCATGGTCTTCCTGCACAGGGGGTACGAATGCGTCCCCCCTGCTTGTTGATATAATAAGACAACACTTAGATTGTCAGACTAGATCGACAGCTGACCCGAGAGGAGATGGTTCTGAAAGGCCTGCATGGCATACAGGACCGCCTGCATCTCCAGGATGTTGATATGCAGGGACGTTTTGATCTGGGACCATGTTCCCTGAGTCTGAAAGGGACCCAGGTGCGCACCCCAGCCAAAACCGGAGGCATCAGTGGTGAGGATTTGCTGGGGAAGGAAATCTGGAATGGGACCCCTTGTAACAGGTTCTGTGGGTGCATCCACCACTGGAGTACCTTATGAACTGGGGAGGAGACCAGCACTAACTGGTCTAAGTCATCTGTGTGTTGGTCCCATTGCACTCAGAGTGTCCACTGGAGTACTCGCATGTGCAGTCTGTCCAGAGGGTACCATGGCAATGACTACAGCCATAAGACCCAATAGTCTCAGGCAGGGTATGAAATTCATGAAAAAAAGTACATGCCCACTTGGGCATGTAAGAAGAAAATGTACATGCCCAACAAACTATTTACATGCCGCCCCTTAGTTTACATAATTTTAGACGTCATCTTCACTGGACCAAGCACTTTCGTTTTCATCACCACCACTAGGGCTGGCAGAAGCAGCATGCACTGACAGTGTTCTGGAGCCTAAGCTGTGGTAGCGGGCCTTCTTTTGCCATTTTTCCCACCACAGTGATATGGCACCTTCAGGGTTATAGTCACTAAGTTGGGGTCCATTCAGAGATATAGACATTAGGTCGTGTAAGGTGTCTGGCCGTAATCCAACTCTCCAGTCATTTTTTATTCTTCCCATCAGAGAGAAGCCTCGTTCTGCAGCAGCAGTGTGAACAGGAATCAGGAGAATGATTCTGACAATGGCAAGCACATTTCGAAATTGTTGATCCTGCACATCCGCAAGAATCACTTTCTGCCACAATTTCAGAGACTTACAATTTTCAATAGACAGCAAGTGGAGTACGTGCTTTTTTAAGTCTAGCCACTCCAGCAGTACCAAAGTAACATCAACTCCACGAGACTCTAAGACCACTTTATAGTGATCAACAATTGTTTGAATTGCTTGATCTCCATATGTTTGAAGTGCCTCTGTGGATGTTGGCCAGGACTAAAAATTTAAAGCTCTTGCAGCTAGTAGCACTTTATTGGTCGTGAAGGACTGAAAGCGAGATTCAATGTGCTGTGACATTTTCTGAAGTTTTTTGATCTCTGAAGTTGTGGCTTCTACAGTGTCTGAAGGAGAACCTGATCTGTGCCTGCTAGTTTCATTAGTTAAGTCAACACTGTTGTACTGAGTTAGGTTCTCATTTACAGATGTAAGTGTTATGCCGTGAAGAGTTTCTTGATTCGAGAACTTGCTGTGAACTTTTTCAACAGTGGCATCCTCTTGCTGAAAGCACAGACTAAGAGCAGATAAGTAACCAAAAAACACTTTCAGAAAGTTCATGTACAGTATATAACACATTTTAAAGTCTTAAGCACTTTAAGTATTCCTAGTGCTTTTTGGCCATGATCCTGCTTGTTTGTCAGTGACACATGTTCGAGGTGAAGCACTAATGCAGCCCAGTTCCTTTCAAGGGCAGAAATGGCCCGTTCTCTGTGTGCAAGCCACCAAGTGCTGACAGTGTTAACTGGTTTGACCACATTAATATTTAAAAGGGATCCCGTTTCCTGTAGGCCTTTCCAATTTTTTGGTGACCTGTGGTAAAACGAGTAAATGTTCAGCAGAAGTTGTTCTAATGACTTGTAAAAAGGACAGTCTCTGAACGAATCCTTTACAGTAAGCTCTAAAAAACGATGTGCACAGCAGTGTATGTCAATAAGGTGTGGGCACTGGAAATCTTGCTTTATTCGACTAAGGACACCTGAAGTGCTCCCCAACATTACAGCAGCACCATCAGATGCTGCACTTATCAGCTTATGTTTCCAACCACCATCCTTTAAACCACTTTCACCCTCTAAAGCATTAATCACAGTATTTAAAATGCTTTCTGAATTAGGGACACTGACTGGTTTCAGTGCAAGAAATCTTGTTACAGGTAGGCCATTTTCAAAACACGACATAAATGCCTCTCCTCCAGTCACACTTTTATCTGTGCAGGAATCAACAAGAAAAGAAGTCATTGTCTTGTAGTAGACTAGCAGTAGTGCTTTGAATATCTTGGGCAATATAGTGAATGAAGGCACGGCATTGCTTGTCACTACTATAACTGTGACTCATAGCATCACCCCCATGATTTCTTCTTTGTAAATCTATCAACCCAGGAAAATCCCTGAAAGGCCTTTCGGTCCTAGCAACGTAATATGCAGTACAGAACAATTTACAAATTTGATCCATTTCTTTTTGTTCCATAAATTGTATGGATTTCTCTATTGGTCTTTCTCCAACTTTTGTTTTATTTGCAATGTATGCCATCTCAGCATTTTAAAAGACAAAGAACCTCTGTGCGCAAACGCTGAGGCAAGGGTTACCCCAAAGGGCATTTGGCTGGGAAGCCAAGTTTCAAGAAAATACAAAATCTCACATGCCCACACAATGTAATCTCAGCATTTTTGTGTGCTATGGACACTTCATGTGCTGAGATAATGTGTACTCTAAAAGTACTGCATCCAGTTCTGAAATTATTTTTGCTTTGGCTTTTATCATAACTCTGACACCATGTACACAACATGGCACATTTATCTGTGTCATACGTAAGCCACTTCCTGCCCTTTTTCCAGGATTCCTGAAATTTTCTAACTTTCCGGGCCTTAACTTGGCTTTCAGCACAAGCAGTAGCACTTGAGGAACCTTCAGTGGTCACAACAGTTTCACTGTCTGGACAAGGAGATGGTGGGATTATAGCTGTGCCTGTACTAGTACTTGGTGTTAGGGAATCCGAGTCAGCTCCCGCAGTCTCATCAAAATGCTTTCTCTTAAATACAAATTTAAAAAGACTCATGTCTGCCTGGCTGTTCGGAGTTGAATTTGTGAATACTGATTTTAAGAATTTTTTATTTGTGTTACTCAGTATTAATAAATGCAACAAGGAAAAAAGGGTGTCTTGTCTTTTTTTTTTTTATAATAAACTTAACAAGAAAACCTGACTGTGTGTTGTCTGATTATTTATTATAACAGGTATTATAACAGGTATTCAGATTTTAGATAGTCCACAGACAGTGTACTGTAGCCTGTAAAAAGCTAGAGATTTTTTATAATAGTATTCAGATTTTAGATAGTCCAAAAACCACAGCGTAGAGCCCGTGAAACACTTAAGATTTTTTTATAACTGTATACAGATTTTAGATAGTCCAACGAAAGTTTTTTTAATAACAGTATTTAGATTTGATTGAGATAGTTAACTCCACATAAAGTAGCTTTAGCTAGTAGAATAATAGTAGATCCCCCTAAGTTTTAGGTGTTCCAAGTTTAAAAAAGCTTTTAGAACTTTAATAAACAATTACTTTTAATTAGATTTTCTTAGTTTGCAGGGTAGTTTTTTTTTTTTTTTTAACAGATCCCTTTGTATTTAGAGTTTAGGTAATCCACCACAGATTATTTTAGGTGATCCAAGTAGCTTTTAAAAAAGCTTTTAGAATCCAACAATTCCTTATATATTCCCTATTAGATTTTATGCAATACACAGCATACAAGCTTATTAAAGCTCGTTAAGAGATTCTTTTAACACACTAAGTTTGTAGAACTATAATGAGTTTTTTTTATATGGTTTAGTTAGGTAGAGGTTTTTTCTTTGTCTCAATTCAGTTCCCTTCCCAGCCAGTAACTGTGTGAATATAGACACACTAGTGATGAGCTGACTACTGACTTGCTGCTAGTCCTCACACTGTATTTAGTATCTAGCTTTTTTTTTTTTTTTTTTTTTTAAATCGGTACTTCGAGCAGTGAACTGTCTGTCAGTATCTGTATAGGCTGCTGATCTTTATTTTTTAGTTAGCGTCAGTTAGATAGAGATAGTTTACTATAGGTTTTAAATTCAGTTCCCTGCAGCTTACCAAGTTTAGCTGACAGCAACTGTGGCTAGAAAAAAAACGTGCTGCAGAGATCACAGAATAGGTCCTCCTCCTCTTTGCTGCAGTTGGTTGTTTTTTTTCCTACTATCTGCCTCTCCTGCTTTACATTTGTAACAGTGCTGGATGGCTTTATCTAATTTGAATAGCTCCCCACAGGTTAAACTCAGTCTGCAATGCTGAAAATTGAGCACTTTCTGCAGACTTTAAAAAGTCCTGTTCTTGACTTTACTGCGTCTGCTTCTAGTCTTTTGTCTCCCTCTCTAACTATTAAATGTATGATCTTGTATGATTCCCGATTTCCTCCGAGTCCTTACAGACAACTTCACGGTCTGACGCTCACCCTCTGCCTCCTCTGTCACTCCCAAGTCCCACTCCCTGCCTATAAACGCTCCACACCTCCACTTCTCTGATTTTACTAAAGACAGCTCTTCAAAGAGCTTTTGGGTCTTTTTTTTTTTTTTAATAGAAATACAAATTAGAGCAGCACACTGGCAGCCTACTACTACTGCACAGACCTCCGTCTCCTAAATCGTTGACAGAATGGCGCGCTGAGCTGCGTTCCAGCGTAACGGCGAGTTAAGGGGCGGGCGAACTCCCAAACACAGTCACACCAATTGGTTCCCGACTTTCCGCCTCGTGCAGTGAGCGACCGATGCGACAGTCCTAGGCAGGCGGCTGGCTGATGACTGTGCCAGTCAAATCAGGGGCGTTTGATTACTGTACTGTCAGCTGACAGTTACAAAGGCACACTCGTGATTGGCGCCTTCACTCCTCCAAAGGCTCCCCTTGCCCTTCTGAAAATAAAAAAAAAACCACTAGGAGAGAAAAAAAAACGGAGCTCTGCACCACAAATACCTTAGGTGCCCCAGTGGGCAGGCACAAAACAGCAGTAGGTGTCCAGAGGTAAAAGTGCCTGTCCTGGGGCACCTAAGGTATAGGAGTTTTGCACCCTGGCCTCAGGTACACCCTCGCAGGAACAGAATGGCAGTGGGTGACCTCCTGAGCCTGGGCAATAAGGCACTCTGCCCTGTTGAGAGGCATGAAGGCTTTGCTCTGCGACAAGTTCAGGACCGCCCCTACAGTGGCGTGAAAAAGTATTTGCCCCCTTCCTGATTTTCTCTATTATTGCATATTTTTGCATATTTGTCACACTGGATGTTTTCAGGTCTTTAGACAAAATGTAATATTAGATAAAGGGAACCTGAGTGAACAAATAACACTTGTTTTTTTTTTTTTTTTTACTTATTTCATTTATTTAATGAAAACAGTTAACCAACACCAACTGGCACTGTGTGAAAAAGTAATTGCCCCCTTACACTTAATAACTGGTTACGCCACCTTTAGCTGCAATGACTGCAACCAAACGCTTCCTATAATTCAATATCAGTCTTTCACATCGCTGTGGAGGAATTTTAGCCGACTCTTCCTCGCAGAACTGCTTTAATTCAGTAACACTGGTAGGTTTTGAGCATGAACTGCTCGTTTCAGGTCCTGCCACAGCATCTCTATTGGGTTTAGGTCTGGACTTTGACTAGGCCACTCTAAAACTTTAATTTTACTTCTTTTCAGCCATTCTGATGTGGACTTGCTTTTGTGTTTGGATCATTGTCTTGCTGCATGACCCAACTATGCTTCAGCTTCAGCTGACGGACGGATGACCGGACATTCTCCTTAAGAATTTTCTGGTACAGAGCAGAATTCATGGTTCCTTCAATTATGGCAAGTCGTCCAGGTCTTGAGGCAGCAAAGCATCCCCACACCATCACACTACCACCACCATGTTTGACTGTTGGTATGGTGTTCTTACTGTGGAATGCTGTGTTTGCTTTACACCAGACATAATGGGATCCATGTTGTCCAAAAGTTCCACTTTGGACTCATCTGTCCATAGAACATTTTCCCAAAAGGCTTGTGGATCATCCAGGTGCTTCTTGGCAAATGAGAGATGAGCATTTATGTTCTTCTTGGTTAGCAGTGGTTTCCACCTTGCTACTCTCCCATGAAGCCCATGTTTGCCCAGTCTTTTTCTGATTGTGGAGTCATGAACACTGACCTTAGCTGAGGCAAGAGAAGCCTGCAGTTCTTTGGATGTTGTTTTAGGATCCTTTGAGACATCCTGGATGATTTTACGCTGCGTCCTTGGAGTAATTTTGTTAGGCCGCCCACTCCTGGGAAGATTCACCACTGTTCCAAGTGTTCTCCATTTGGAGATTATGGCTCTCACTGTGGTTCAATGGAGTCCCAGAGCCTTAGAAATAGCTTTGTAACCCTTTCCAGACTGATAGATAGCAACAACTTTTTTTCTGATCTTTTCAGGAACTTCCTTTGATTGTGGCATAATGTGCTTGTTGAATCTTTGTGCTGGCAACGTGACTCTGATAGTAAGTGTCAAAATAAGTGAGGTTTATATTGAGCAGGGCTGGCTGTAATCAAGCCTGGCTGTGTTCAATCAGCTGACTAACTATCCCTTTAATTGGGTTGAATTGACTAGGGGGCAATAACTTTTTCACACAGTGCCAGTTGGTGTTGGTTAACTGTTTTCATTAAATAAATGAAATAAGTAAAATAAAACAAGTGTTATTTGTTCACTGAGGTTCCCTTTATCTAATATTACATTTTGTCTAAAGACCTGAAAACATCCAGTGTGACAAGTATGCAATAATAGAGAAAATCAGGAAGGGGGCAAATACTTTTTCACGCCACTGTATATACTGCAACCTCTGGGATGGAATCAGGATGGACTTGGACAGAATGACAGTGATGCCCAGGGAGAGAAACAGCTGGAGGGATCTCTTCAGGGTCTGGAGCTGTTCTCTGGATGGAGCCTTTAGGAGCCAGTCATCCAGGTAGGGGAAAACGTACAGTCCTTCCCTCTGGAGAGCCGCAACCACCACTGCTAAGCTCTTTGTAAAGACCTTCGGAGCACAGGATAAGCCAAAGGGAAATACTTTGAATTGGTAATGCTCACCCTGAAAAATACACTGGAGAAATCTCCTGTGTGGGGGCACACTGAGATATGCAGGTAAGCATCCTGCATATTTAGGGAGCACAGCCAGTCACCCTGCTTGAGTAGGAGCAGCAGGTCTGGCAAAGTGACCATGTGGAATTGCTTGTACTGGATATAAAGGCTGAAGTCCTTGAGATCTAGAATAGGCTTCAAATCTCCTGTTCTTTTGGGGACCAGGAACAACCTGGAATAGAAACCCCTGTTCCTTCGGCGCCCAGGCACTGGCCAGAGGGCCTTTTTCCACAGAAGGGACTTTATCTCCTCCTGGAGGACTGCTAGATGGGCCAGGTGGCAGGTGAAGGGTACTGGAGGAGTTTCTGGAGGCACCTCTACAAGTTCCACAGTGTCACCTTTCTCTATAATCTGAAGAATCCAGGCATCTCAAGTAATGGTTCTCCACTGAGATGGAGGGAGAACCGACCTCCAACCACTATCTCTTGGTCGGGGACCGGAAGGAGGGGTCTGGCAAGGAGTCAAGCAGAGGTGAATCCAGCTGATGGGGCTGATCCGTCACCTCTGGGTTGCTTTGTGGCAGCACCAGAGGAGGAGGAGGAGGTAGGCCAGGCAGAGGAGACCTTTCTCTTGCCCTGAGGATGGGAATCTGCTCCGGATTTCTGGGATACCTTATGAAAGGGAAGGTGCTGTCTGCTCCTAGGCTGCGTATGACAGAGCGAGTGGACAGACTTGATAGCCCTGCCAGATGCCTGTAGGTCATTAATGATGTCCTGGACGGCCCGAATAATTTGGAGCCACTGAAAGGAACACTAAGCACCTTCTGCTGGACATCTGCTGCAAACCCTGAGACCCTCAGCCCAGAGTGCCTGCGACAGACGCCCTTATACCAGTGTCAGAAATATCATACAAGGCCTTGAGGAGATGCTTACTAATATCCTCAGCGTACTGTAGGCATTTGAGAACCTCCTGCTTCTGGGAGCACTCTAGAAGGGCTTGGGTAGCTGCCTTGCCCTACTTGCAGATGGTATTTTGGTATTTAACAATATGTAAAAGGTATTAGCAATCCAAAGCCCCAAGATAGAGGAGGTATAGACCCTCTTGCCCAAAAGGTCAATCTACCTAGATTCCCTGTCAGGGGCAGGGAGGGAGATAAGCTGTTTGGGCACCTTGAACCTGTCATGTGCTGCTTTAATGATCACAGAATCGGTCTCAGGTTGGGCAGCATAGTAAGACAGGCCCTCAGGGGCATGATACAACTTATCTGCCCGGTGGGGCATGGCAGGGACCATGTCAGGCCTATGCCAGGCCATAGCGGTGGCTTTCATCAAGGCTGGGAGGGTAGGAGGAATTACTTTAGGAGGAGACTCCAGGATCTCCAGAAAGTCCACCAGCTCCCTCCTGGTGGCATCCTCTTCCTCAGCATGGAAGCCCACTACTGTGGGAAGCTGCTTCATAACATTAAAGAAGGTAGGGTCATCGGGAAGGGAGATGAGAGTATGCTTGACAGAGTCCTCACTCATTAAAGAGGCTGTGGACCTATCAGAGGACAGAGGTTCCCCCTCCTCTTCCTCAGGAAGGATGGGGTCAGGATGGTACTCCTCTTCAATTTCGACCCATTCTAACTTGAGGTCCGATGAGCGAAGGACCGATGATGGCCCACTGATGCACAGCCCAAGGAGGCTGAAGTGGTGTCAATGATGACGGGGCCACCAACAGCGCAGGGGACCCAGGTTTGTAAGAACCCAATTGATGGACCATAGCTGTAGTAATCCAGGTGAAGATATCACTGAGGTCGATGGCAGGAGACCAGTGTGTCATCGGTGGAGGGATCGTCAGCACAGGGTGCGATGAACCATCTGTCAAGGCCAGGGAGCCCAAAAAGCCCAACGGCCATGGGCCTGGAGAAGTATCAGGTTACGATGGAGGGGCTGTTTTCGATGACTCGAGGGTCAATGAACTGGGGGATGATGAACCTAGGGTCAATGACTAGCTTCCCTGAGAAGTGGGAGGCAGCACTATTGGTATGGGCCTGGGAGGAGCAGCGGCCTGGACAGCAGCGAGCATTGGTGCAGCCACAGTTGATGGATTATCACCGCAGTAAGATGAGGCCATCAGAGATCAGGAGTGCCGCCAGGGGGAGCGGTCCCATTCACAGTCTTTTTTGTGACTTTTCCCCAAGGACTTGTCTTGGACCTTTGAGGCCTGGGAGCTTGATGAACCTGCTGGTGACTGGGAAGAAGGGACCCCAGAGGACCCCTGCCCACAACTGGCTACCTGTTGTTCCATTAGGAATTTTTGGAGAGCCTTTCTGCATCACCTAAGGGTGGTTTGATTAAATTTCTGGTAGAGCTCACAGTCCGAGGTGTTGTGGTCAGACCCAAGACAGTAGACACAGAGGACATTGTCATCTGAAGAGGCAATCTTCTTTCTGCAGCGGCAGCGATGGAAGAGAGAAGTGGAAGGAGTAACTCTCGACATAAATAGGGTAAAGAAATCTCTTATTTAAAAGAGATTCTAAAATACTCTAGATCTGGGTTCGATTCCCACAACCTCCACTTGCATACTGTGTGACTCTGAGCAAGTCACTTAACCACCTAGTAGGCCTTACCCGGTTACCAAAATAATAAAAAAAAAAAAAAAAAAGATGGCTCTCTAGCACTCCTATTCTTCTGGTAAAATTCTTTAACTAAATAAACGACATTGTGTTCCCATACTGTGGAATGTTGACAAATGCAATGACAAAGTTTCCTAGGAGAGCAAATAATAATACATACGTGCTCACTCCTGGCAGCTATTCTGATTTGCGGTTTGCCAACCGACTGTTTCCACTCGTATAAGAGCTCCAGATCTCAAGGAGTGAGTCAATCAATCAACCAATCAATCAAAATCTTTATTTAACCACGTGGACACCATTGAGCAAGCTCATTTTCAAGATGGACCTGGACTTATACATGTTACAGATATAGAACAGTTACAATCGAAACAATCAGGGCAATATACAATATACAGGGAGAACAGTGGCAATACATCAGAGTAAGATATAATCTGCTATACATAATACAAAGGTGTGAAATAAAAGAAAAGAAAGGAAAAATAATATACAATAGAACAAATAAAACAAGGAGAGTGCCAAAATTGCAGGAAGGGGGTGTCTTTGAGTAGCAGTAGGGGACGGTTGAAACTAGGAAGGGCGTGAGTAGGAGGGTAGAAGCAGCTGGGGCTGGGCTGCCCAAAAGGGACCACTGCAAAAAGAGGATTGACAAACTGCCAATTAGAGGCTCCAACTTCTAGATAGAAAGGTGACTCATATAAGGGATGTTCAGACAGGATTCAGTGGAACAGACTGTGATATCAGGCAAGGAGGACAGACAGGGAAGGTGCGCAGAACCTTGCAGTGGGATGAGTGAGGTGGAGAGAGGAGCAGGAAGTTAGTAACTGTGGGGGGCATGGAGGGGGAGGTTCTATGCTTAAGTGAATCAGATAGGTCAGGAGGAGCAATTGCAGGATTCCTTAAAAGACCAGGTGTAGAAAGTTTTGAAAGCTGACAGTTTGATAGGGATGAACAATTTTAAAGTTTTTCGCAATTTGTTCCATAGGAGGGGTAATACGTAGCTTAAGGCAGTCCTGCTAAACCGTAATTTGACCTTCGGTATGGTGAGGAAGATGTAAGAGGCACTCCTCAGGGTATACCTACCAACAGTACATAATGGCATACAATCTGAGATATACTGCAGCAGTTCTTTTGAAATTACTCTGAAAGTCCAAAGGGCCGCGTTCCTTTGCCTCCTATAGCTAAGGGATGGCCAACCCATGGCAGTGTATAACGAGCAATGATGCACTGAGTAGGGGAGGCCAGTGATGAACCTGAGGGCTCTATGATAACGTGTATCCAGTTTGACAAGGGCAGTAGCTGGACCCTGGCTATAGATGAAATCAGCAGAGTCCAGCAATGAGAGGAATGTGGTTTGCACCAGACTTTTCTTAGCATCCCAAGTAAGCAGGTAGTTAATCCTGTAAAAAAGACCAAGTCTCTGTCTAAGCTTCTTTAAGATGTCTTCAATATGGTCATTAAAGGAGAGACTCTGATTGATCCAGACCCCTAGATATCTGAACTTGGGTACAAATTCCAGAGGTTTGCCTAACGGCGTAGAAATCTAGAGCAGGGTTCCTTGGGTAACAGGGTTCGGTGCATGATGAGATGGTGACAATATACAGGTTAGTCACCTGTAACAGGCATTCTAGGAATGGTATATGTTGTTCATCCACACTTTCTGGCAGGTATCCTTGCTGCTTTAATTCTTGCCGGAAGGTCTTCAAGCTGGCTCCTCCCACCCAGGTGGTAATACTCTCGGCTCCGCCCCATGACGCCAGATCTGGCCCGCTGGAAGCTCAGGTCAGCGTCAGTCGGGAGGTTCGGTAGTTTATGGATGAACAACACATACCATTCCTAGAACTCCTGTTACAGGTGAGTAACCTGTATTTCTAGGGACATGGATATGTTGTTCACCCACACTTTCTGGCAGACTCCTAGCAGTTCTCCGGGAGGAGGGAGGCAAGGCGCACACCCCTGATACTTACTTGGGAAAGAGAGACTGGAGAACCAAGGCCCCAAAACCAGCATCCCAGCGTGACTCAAGGTCGATGAGGTAGTGGGTAATAAAGGTATGTGCCGACTTCCAGGTAGCAGCCCTGCAGATATCCTGGATAGGGACATCCCTGGAAGCAGCTACCGATGCAGCGGTATGGCGGGTAGAATGAGCTCTTATCCCTCTGGGAGGCTCCATGCCCGCCAACCTATAGCAGAGCTCTATGCAGGAGGTGACCCACCTGCCTATCATCCGCTTTGCTGCAGGTCTGCCAGGTGCGGCTTCAGCGTAGGTGACAAACAGCTGGTGAACCTCTCCCCGAACTTCAGCCATCCGCTCCTTATAATAAGCGAGTGCCCGTCTAGGGTCCAAAGTATGGAGCCTATACTCAGCCTCCCAGGTGTGATTGGGGTAGAACACCGGCAGAGTCAACACCTGGTTAAGGTGAAACTCCGACACCACCTTCGGAAGGAATTTCGGGTGGGGGCGCAGGACAACCTTGTCCCTGTGGAAGACCAGGTAAGGAGACTCGATGGAAAGCGCCTGGAGCGCTCCCATCCTTCTGGCTGACGTGATAGCCACCAAGAAGGCGGTCTTCCACGACAGGTGTGAAATATCGCACCTGTGCATTGGTTCAAATGGCTTGCCCATAAGCTTGGCCAATACCAGCAGTAGATCCCACGGAGGTGGAGGTTCTCGCACCGGAGGGGAAATGTGGTCAAGGCCTTTGAAAAAGCGCCCGACCACCTTCTCCTGCGCCACCGACTGCTTGCCGGCCCGCGCCCGGTAAGCAGAGATGGCTGCCAGGTGCACCTTAAGGGTCGTCGACCGAAGCCCTTGCTGAGAAAGGGACCACAGGTAGTCCAGAATGCTTGCCAAGGGGCAGTTGGAAGGGTCCAAGCCCTTCCCCTGACACCAAATGGAGAATCTCTTCCATTTGAAGGCATAGCATTTCCTGGTCGACTCCTTACGGGACGCCTCAACGACGTTGAGGACCTCGTCGGAAGACCTGCGGCCTGGAACTCCAGCCACTCAGGAACCAGGCCGTCAGGTGCAGGGATTGAAGGTCCGGATGGAATACCTTCCCCTGGTTGACTGAGATCAGGTCCGGGCAGGCTGGTAGCCGCCTCGGGAGCCTGGAGCTGAGGCTGAGGAGATCTGGATACCAGAACTGGCGGAGCCAGTCTGGGGCTACCAGAATCACCTGCGCCTTGTCCCTCCTCACCTTGAGAAGCACCTTGTGGATCAAGGGAAATGGGGGAAAGGCGCAGAAGAGGCCCAGGGTCCACGGCCTCGAGAAGGCATCTCCCTGCAGCGAGCCCTGCTGAGGGGGGCAGGCATGGAACAGACTCAGCTTTGCATTCTCCCTGGAGGCAAACAGGTCCACCTGAGGCATGCCCCAGTGGGAGAACAGATCTTGTACTACCTCCGGCAGGAGAGACCATTCGTGAGACGCAGCCCCTATCTGGCTTAGGGCATCGGCCAGGGTGTTGGAGGCTCCTGCCACGTGAATGGCTAGGAGATCCGCCTCCAGGCTGCGCACGAGGGACCATATGCGGAGAGCTTCCTTGCATAACAGCATGGAGCGCATCCCGCCCTGGCAGTTCAGATAGTACATGGTCGTGGTGTTGTCTGTTTGGACCTGAACCACTTGACCCCATAGAAATGGAGCGAAGGCGGTGAGAGCTAGATGGACCGCTCGGAGCTCCAGCAGGTTGATGTGGCATCGGGACTCCCGAGGGGACCAGAGGCCGTGCGCTCGGTGTTCCCCCAGATGGGCACCCCAACCCATCAGAGATGCATCGGTCGAGAGAGAGACCGTCGACTCGGGGTGGACGAACGGGATGCCCTCCTGCAGATGTGCTGGAACGATCCACCATTGGAGAGCGTCCCACCTCTCCTGGGTCACTGTCACGGCTGGTCCAATGGATCGCAGCGTTGTGACCATTGGCTGGCCAGTCCCCACTGAAGGGGATGCATGTACCAATGGGCCCAACGGACCACGCTGGTGCAGGCTGCCATAAGGCCCAGGAGGCGCAGGAAGTCCCGGGCAGGGTGCAATTGCCCAACCAGAAATGACTGGGCAAAGGAGGAAAGAACCTCGGCCCTGTCCGCCGGGAGCCATGCTCTGGCTCGCAGAGAGTCGAGCTCTGCCCCGATGAACAGTATCACCTGCTTTGGCACGAGTTCCGACTTGGCCTCGTTGATGAGGAGGCCAACCTGAGAGCAAACCTGGAGGGCCAGATCTCTGGACCGCTCCACCTCCTGTCTGGAAGGGGCTGCTATCAGCCAATCGTCCAGGTAAGGGTACACCCGGACCCCTCGGCACCGCAGGAATGCTGTCACCACTGCCATGCATTTGGTGAAGACCCTGGGAGCTAGGGAGAGGCCGAAGGGCATGGCCCGGAACTCGAAAAGAGATCCCTCCGCTCTGAAGCGGAGGAATCTCTGATGGGACGGACGGACTGGGACGTGAAAGAACGTGTCCTGGAGGTCCAGGGAACAGAACCACATGCCTCGTTCCAAGGATGGGATTATCTGAGCCAGAGTGACCATCCTGAAGGTTCGAGACCTTAGGAACTTGTTCAGGTCGTGCAGGTCAAGAATGGGGCACCAGCCCCCCGTCCGTTTTGGGACCAGGAAGTACCTGGACACAAACCCCGGGTCTGAAGGAGGATCCGCCACCTTCCTGATCACCTCTTTTTCGAGGAGCAGGGCAATATCGGCTCGGCGGGCCGACAGCGAGGCTGCGGACCCCGTTGCCCCCCGAGGGGCAACGGTTTGAAAGGGTGGGGCCTGCTCGAACTCCATAGGCAGGCCTTTTCCTACCACCTCCAACACCCAGCGGTCCGTGGTGATAGCGGACCAGGCGGAAAGGAAGTGGCGGAGCCGTCCTCCCATGGGGGGAACCCAGGGGGAAGTGACGAGGCTGGGGGCCGCACCCCTCAACCCGTCACTGGGCAGGCTTGGAGGAAGAACCGGCTGAGGGACCTCCTGGGCCTTTACCTCCTTGCTTCCTGTTGGAGGAAGCCGCTGGCTTGGGTTTGGGACGCCTAGCGTGAGCCTGCTGGCCCTGTTGCTGGTGCTGCTGGGCCAGTCGAGATGCAGGGACCAAAGGACGAAAGAACTTCTGCTGCTGACGGTGGCCTTTGTCCCTCTGGGTGGAGGTGACCGAGTCCAGGGTGGCATTGGACTTCTCGATCCGCTGGAGGTGTCCCTCCACTCCAGGGCCGAAGAGGTCGGTCCCTAAGAAGGGGATGTCCACCAACTTGTGCTGGGTATCCGCCGTGAAGGTGGATATCCTCAGCCACGCCCTGCGTCGCATGGCCACCGCGACCGCTACTGACCTGGCACAGGAATCACCTATGTCCAGAGCAGTCTGAAGCTGCTGCTTCGCCACCGCCCTACCCTGATCCTGCACCTGGCGGACCGTGGTCTGCAGGTCAGGTGGCAGATGAGGAACAACCTCATCCAGGGAGCCCAAGAGGGCGTTGGAGAAGTGTGCCATCAGCACGGCCGAGCTGGCCTGTCGGAGGCCGAGGGAGGACGCAGCGTACACCTTGCGCCCGGCAAAGTCCAGCTTTTTGGACTCTTTGTCGGGGGGCTTATCCACATCCCGAGTGTACCGGAACGCCGGAAAATGCTGTCGGTGACTAACCCCTTGGCAGAGGGGTGCTCTGAGAAACCGGGCAAAGAGCCGGTGGGGACCGCATACTTCCTGGCCATCCTGGCCGAGGGCGCAGGAGAGGAAGCAGGCCGCTGCCAAAGCTCCAAGGCTGGGCTGACAATGGCCTCAGCCACCAGAAAGGCCTCCGTGGGAGAATCCCCTCGGTCCAGAATATCCGTCGGGATACTTGGCCCATTTGGACACGGGCTCGAGCTGCATCCCGGTGGACTCCGAGATGAGTCGAAACAGACCCAAGAAGGACGATGGGCTATCGTCCACTGACTGGCCCCCGGAGGATTCCAGATCGAACTGCCTGGAGAACAGGGAGGAGTCGTCGTTGGATTCTGAAGAGTCTGCGAAGAGCTGCCTCGGCCCTGAGCCACCCTCCACCTGCCGAGGACTACGGGAGTGAGGGTGACCGACAACCTGTGGGGCAGGCCGTGACCTGACCGAGAATTCTTGGTCGGTGCCCCCGACTTGGCTGTGGAGGTGGAGGTTCCACCACAATCGGTGGAGCAGCTGGTTTTGGCCGAGCAACCGGCCCTGGAGCGGGCAACTCGACTGGAACGAGTGGTTGCTTCAGTCGTTTCAGGCAACAGCCACTTGATGGCCGGGGTCGGCTTAGGCCCAGACAACAGCAACTGCTGCCACATAAGGTCCTCGTAGTGCCGGTGCAACTTGCGCCACAGCCTCTCCTCACCCGAGGAGGACGATGAGGAAGAAAGGCGTCGTCGCTTACTTCGGTATCGAGACCGAGACCGCCGATGACGGCGGGAACGGCTGGACCGAGAAGAGGTCCGAGACCGAGACCTTCGGGGGGACCGAGGGTGGGCCTGGGAAGGGGCGGGAGACACCCGCTCTTCCCTCGGCTCGGGCACTTTAACCGGGCACTGCGGCCCAGAAGGCACAGGCAGCTCCTTGGTATCCACTGGGGGAACCGGTGAAGGAGGGTTGTCGGCTTCTTCAGTCGACAGCCCGTCTAACGGATCGAGAAAAATCTCGACTTCGTCGACGGGAGTCTCGGCAGGCTGGCCTGATGGGGGCACCGTGAAGCCAGCGGCCTCAGCCGCAACCTCGACCGAAGTCGACGGTCGGCTGTTCGGGGAAGGGGACCTCTCCCGCTCCCACGAACGCCGACGGTGGGACTTACCTTTCGACTCCTTTTTCTTGGGCTGAGAAGAATGCCCCGAAGGCCCCTCTCCTTTCGTGGAAAGGGACTGACAAAGCTCCTTGAACAAAGCTGTATACGAGGAACTCAGAGAGAGTGGGATAAATGCTGTGGCCGAGAAGGAGGAGGAGGAAGAAGAAGATGCGGCCTGGGCCGCCTCCTCCTCGAGGGCGATCATCTGCTCGAGCTGATCAGCCGAGCCAGCCACCACGGACACTGCCCAATGAGCCTCTTTAGATTTTACCGGCGGGAAGCTTCTGGGTACCCAAGCTAATCGGGCAGCGATCGTCAGGGCGTTGGCCGAAAAGGCGGCACAACTCGCAGGCCTGCAGGTGCGTGATCTGGGCCTAGGCAGTAGGCGCGTGAGTGCCTGGACATTTTCTGCCCATGGGCACCTCCGAGCGGAACAGATTTGTCCTTCAGCCGCGAGGGAAGATGAAGACCGAAGTTTAGAAAACTTCAAAACCAATTTAGGACGAACTGAAGAGTTAGGATCCAGTCTAAAATGCAGAGCGCTAAGGAGGGAACCTGAGCTTCCAAGCGGTAAGGAAGATCTGGCATCATGGGGCGGAGCCGAGAGTATTACCACCCGGGTGGATGAGAGGAGCCAGCTTGAAGACCTTCCGGCAAGAATTAAAGCGGCAAGGATACCTGCCAGAAAGTGTGGATGAACAACATATCCATATCCCTAGAAAACATTGTTTTTGTTCTTTTAGCGTTCAAGAGAAGTTTCTGGTTTAGAAGCTGCAGATGCAACTGATTAAATTCCTGTTGAAGGTCCCTACAAGCAGCTTCAGGGGAAGGATTACTAACATACAGCACCATATAATCTGCAAACAGATGGACGTTGGCTGTTTTAAGATTGGTATTGATTCTGTTAATATATATTACGTAGAGCAGGTGGCCCAAAATGGAGCCCTGCGGTAGGCCCCTCAACAAGGGTTTTAAGGGCAAGAAGTCTCTTTCCACTTTTACCCGTTGAAGATGACCTGATAGATAACTGGAAAACCAACTCAAGGATGATGGGTCTACGCCCAGGTTCCGGAGGGAAATGAGGAGCAAGTCATGGTTGACAGTGTTGAAGGCCTTGTTAGGTCTAAAAATACTGTGCAGACAAATTTCTTGTCATTCAAGTCACGCCGCCAGTCATTAGTTACCCTGGCGAGTGCTGTGCTGTGGCCAAAAGCCAGATGTAAGGGGTTAAGCAAATTTGTGGATTCTAAATAGTTCCTGAGCTGTACACTTAATTTTTTCCAACAGCTTAGACAGGATAGAAAGAAGGGAGATGGGCCTGTAGTTGTTTAGATCGCTGGGGTCTCCAGATTTGAAAAGGGGGGATCACATGCGCAGTTTTCTATAAGGAAGGAAGGACACCATGGGACAGTGATCGATTGAAAAGGTGAGTAATCGGCACAGCTAGGACTTGGTGAGCAAGTTTCAGGAAAAAGGGCTCAATAAGCTCTGTACCAGCGCTCTTCCCGGTATCTAACTGCAACAGAAGATCCTCGACCTCTTTCAGGGATGCAGGCTGAAGGGAGAACGTATAACTAGAGGCAGGGGACACTTCATTTTGTATGCAGAGTTGCGAACGGAGGATGCTAGCAGGGGAGGTGTCAAGGTAGATCTGCAGTGGTGAAATGACTTAAGGGAATCCAGGATTGTTTGCTTATCTGAGAATGTGTTAGCACCCATGGTGATTCTTGTGGTAGGGAATCTGCGGACGCATGACCTTTAATGTCCTTAAGGGTTTTCCAGAATCTAGAGGGGATATTTAGAAGAAGCATCATGCTCTGAGTGGTAATACTTAGCCTTAGCTTCCCTAACCAACTTGGTAGAGAGGTTTCTTGCCCTTCTAAAGGAAGACCAGTCAGCTGGGAGCTTAGTTTTACAAGCTATTTTCCAGAGTAAGTCTCTATTATACAATGTTGCCTTTAGGTCTGCCATGAACCACCAGCATGATTTTTCTCATGGGATGTACCTTGACCAGTGGTACATGTTTGTCCAGTGCCCCCAGCACAATTCCCTGGAAAGTCTTGAACGCCTCATTTACCGAGTTTGCTAGGCAGAAGTCCTGCCAACTCATAGAGTTCCTCAAATCTGAGATAAATGCCCGTGGGTCAAATTATGATGAGATCTCTTGAAGGTATATTTAGGCAGAGGCTGAGGTTTAGAGGCAGATCTTGTATATACAGGCAATAAAACAGTGGTCACTGATATCAGAGACGAATACACTAGCGTGAGAAAACAGGTGACGCTTAGATACCAGAATAAGGTCCAACAGGGTGCCTATTATGGGGTTCTTTTTATTTGTACGTGTGGCTTCTGAGATAAGTTGTGTTAGTTCAAAGGAGACACAAAGGGATTTAAGTGGTGAGGAGACACTAGAAAGCCAGTCCAGATTACAGTCCCCTAATATAATGAACTCCGATGGCAGGGATCCTAGTGAATTACTTAGGTGATCCAAAAGTCGCAATCCTGCAGACGGTGGCCTATAACATCCTATAACACAGAAGGGGAGAGCATGACTTTGAGGGACAGGCATTCAAATTCTTTAGGCATGGATGTTGAATCCAATACTGAGGCCGAGAATTTATCTCTGACATAAATAGCTACTCCTCCTCCTCTAGCCTGCCAGTCAGTTCTAAACAAGGAATAGGCTGGAATATTCACCTCATGGTCAGCAGTACCAGGTTTTAGCCAAGACTCAGTGACCACCACAACATCAGACGAGGTATGACAGTGCCAAGCCTGAATAGAGGTCAACTTCTTTAATAAGCTGCATGCATTAACGTGCATAAAGCTTACTCCTTTGATACCAGAAAAGTCTGTGGGGGGATGAGATGGCTGCTGGGGGACCAGGGTTAAGCCTGACATTGCCAGACCAGAGTAATAAGAGCTGCAAGAGTTTTTTGATGGCTCCCACCAATAACTGGTGAGTATCCATTCATGGTTGCTGGGGCTATTATATGGACTTAAGGTGTCCCTAGGACAATTACCTAAGGGGTCAAGCATCATGTGGATAAGAACTCTGGCCATAAAGGAAAAGGAGAGTTGAGAGACCTGGTGAATTGCCAAGAACTTTGTACCCTCTATAGGGAGCTCAGTACAGGTTCCAGCGAGCCTCGGTGGATAAATAGCAGGGTCTAAGTTAAAGAACTGTGCGGCCCATATACAATATCCAGGATAGTCAAGAAGAAAAAAATAATCACCATAGTAATGTTGTTTCTTCTAATGGAGTCTTGCTGTATTCTGACATTATGCAGTTAGCCCCAGCACTTGAACTGCCCCAGAGAGGAAAGAGTTAACTCTATGCAGTAGCATAGAACGTTGAGCTCGAGCTTGGTTTTGAAACCTCTGTCTCTGTACTTACCAGTGTAACCATCAGATTCGTACGAGCAAACTAACTGTAAGTACTAACAATGGAAATTGTGTAGTATATGGCCAAAAGGCAACAATTTTTGGTCCCAAAAAGACTCAAGTAGAGAACCCAAGAAAAACAAGGTAGTGACAAATATAATATATATTAAACATAACAACAGTAACAAAAACAAATACCCCACCCTTGAGAGAGAGGGAGGGAGGGGACAAGGTACACTCCTGAGGTGCAACACAGTACCTGCCAGCTCACTTCCCAAAAACTAGGTTCTGAGAGGGGAGGCAGGGAGGGAGGTCAGAATACAGCAAGACTCCATTAGAAGAAACAACATTACTATGCTGAGCAATTTTTTCTTCAAACAACAGGAAGTCTTGTTGTATTCTGACGTTATGCAGAATACCAAGCAGTTCCCCCAGGAGGAGGGAATGCAGAACCTACTTTGGTAACAGGCTCTGCAGTACTGCTGTGCCAAACCTAGCATCACTCCTAGCCTGGATATCCAGAGAGTAATGCTTGGTGAATGTTTGGACTGTTTTCCATGTGACTGCTTTACAGATTTCTAGCAAAGGTATATCTCTGGCTATAGCCAGAGTAGCAGCTGTACCCCCTAGTCGAGTGAGCACTCAGGCCTGGAAGGGGTGTTTTGCCCAATTTGTCATAGCAGAATTGTATACAAGAGACAATCCACCTGGCAATAGTTCTTTTAGTAGTAGGCTTTCCTTTCCCCACTTCACCATAAGTGAGAAACAATTGAAGACTGTCACTTCTACGTGCCTTAGTATGCTCTATGTAGTAGTTAAGAGCCCTTTTAACATCCAAACTGTGCAATCTTCTTTCCCCTGAAGAAGAATGGTCAGTGAAAAACACAGGAAGAGACACAGACTGGTTCAGATGAAAATCTGACACCACTTTGGGTAAGAACCTCCTATTGGTTCTTAGGACCACCTTATCCCTATGGAAGGAGATGAAGTCAGGTTCGACTGACAGGGCCTGTAATTCACTAATTCATCTGGCAGAAGAAATATCTACCAGGAACACAGTTTTTTTTAGGTCAAGTACTTCAGCTCGGCTGAAGCCAGAGGTTCAAAGGGTGGCTGCATAAGCTGGGCAATGCAGACATTAAGATCCCATGCCGGAGTAGGCTCTCGAAAGTGAGGGTCAATGTGAACCAGACCTTTGAAAAATTTACTGAAAACAGGATGAGATGCCACGGAAGAGCCGTTCCCTGCTGAAAGGAATGCAGAGACAGCTGCTAGGCGCAGACCATTAAGATGAACCAGATAATCTAAGGCTGTAGGAATGCCTGCAGAATCAGACACAATGCTCTTCTGAGAACACCAAATGCTGAATCTTTTCCATTTTGACTTATAAGTTTTTCTAGTGGAAGGTTTCCTGGAAATCTTCAAAATATCCAGGACTCCCCTAGAAAGATGCAGGCCTGCGTATTCTAACTCTTCAAGAACCAGGCCTTGCGGTTGAGAGACTGGAGATTGGGGTACCAAATCCTCCTCTGGGAGGAGGTTAGGAGATTGTGTCTCTTAGGAAGAGACAGAGGACGTGACACTGCCAGAGACAGCAGCAGAGGATACCAAGGCTGTCTGGCCCAGTCTGGAGCCACCAGTATCACTGTGCAGGGTTGAGATCTGATTTTGATCAGGACTCTGAACAACAGAGGGAAGGGAGAGAAGGCATAGAGAAACCTGCCCTTCCAATTCAGAATGAGAGCATCCAGAGGAACAGTCCCCCCCCAGGACTGGAGGTCTGCAACAAAACAGAGGAAGTTGGTGATTGTCCAGGGCTGCAAAAAGATCTATCTCTGGAGTGCCCCATCTGGGGAAGATGACCTGTAGTATGAGAGAGTCCAGGGACCAATCGTGATGCCCCTTGGAGATTCTGCTCGGAGCACCTGCTAGTACATTGTCCTTTCCTGGAAGGTGAACTGCTATCAGGGAAGTCTGAAGAGAATAGGTTAGGGACCGCAATTTCATGGCTCCTGTGCACAAGGCTGTGGATCGAGTGCCCCCCTGCTTGTTGATGTACCACATTGTGGTGGTGGTGTCTGTCCTGACTTGGACCACTTTGCCCCTGACTGACACCAAGAAGACCTGAAGGGCTAGAAAAACTGCCCTGAGTTCCAGGAGATTGATATGAAGGAGAGACTCTTGTGGAGACCAGACCCCTTGAGCTGTAAGGGCTCCCAAATGGGCTCCCCAACCTAGGAGAGAAGCATCTGTAGTTAGGACTACTGAGGGGACTTGAGAAAGAAATGGAACTCCTTGTCTGAGGTTGTCCTGGTCCAGCCACCACTGGAGAGCTTGGACCAGAGTCTGAGTCACTGGAATCAATTTGATGAGAGAGTTTCTTTTCTGAGACCAAAAGGACCTTAGGTGCAACTGAATATCCCTCATCTGAAATCTGGTTCCTTGCATCACTGCCGTGGAAGCTGCCATGTGGCCCAGGAGTTGAAGAAACTGTCTTGCTGGATGAGAGACCAGAGGCCGAAAAGAGGAAGCAAGACCTGTTAGGGCCTTTACCCTTGTCAGAGGGAGGGAGGAAGGCCTTTGCTTGGATAGTATCCAATTCTATCCCTATGAAAATAAGAAGTTGTACTGGTTCGAGAACAGACTTTGGGAGATTGAGGAGAAACCCCAGAGAACTGAGCAAGTCTTGAGTGATTTGCAGAGCTGACTTGACCTGGTCTGATGACTGGCCCACAATTAGCCAGTTGTCCAGATATGGGAAGATGGAAACACCCTGCCTTCTGTGGGAGGCAACTGCTACTGCAAGGCACTTTGTGAACACCCTTGGAGCTGATGTTAGGCTGAATGGCATGGCTCTGAACTGATAATGGCCTGAAGGCAACTCGAACCTGAGGTACTTTCTGTGGGAGCACCTGACAGGAATATGGAAGTAGGCATCTTTGAGGTCCAGGGATGCGAGCCAATCCCCTGGCCTTAGAGAGGGAAGAATTATTCCCAGAGTCATCTTGAATTTTGGTTCTGAGATGTGTTTGTTCAAACACCTTAGGTCTAGGATGGGTTGGTCGCCACTCCCCTGTCTTCTTTGGGGTAAGGAAGTACCTGGAGTACAGACCTTTGCCCCAGTGTTGAGAAGGAACCCTCTCTACAGCTCTGAGAGTCAGAAGAAAGGAGAACTCTGCCTCTAGAGCAAGGGTCTCTGGGATGGTTGCAGATGGAAAAGATCTGGCCCTCAGTTTTGGAAATCTTTTGAAGCTGAGGGCCAGTCCCTGGCTTACTACTTCCAGGACCCACTTGTCTGAGGTAACAGACTTCCAGGCCTGGAAGTAGTAAACCAGCCTGCCTCCTACTGGAATGGGGGAGTCGACCCGGGCTGATACATCAGGGTGTCTGCTTGGCAGAAGCCTTGGACTAGGAAGAGGATGCAGCCCTGCTCATCCCCTTCCTGCCTCTCCCTCGAAAGAACGCCCTCTGAGGGAAGGAAGAGGAAGCCTGGGCTTGGTAAAAAGGCCCATGGAAAGGCCTGCCCCTGCCCCTAGACTGCTGCTTTTGAGGAGTGGCTTCCTCTCTCTCTCTCTCTCTCTCTCTGGCCTGTGCACTCCTGTAGGTGGTCCTGTACGCGCCCATTTTTTTCATGCAAACCTCTGTCTGCTCCCCAAACAGAGAGTTACCCACTACAAGGAAATCCATAGCCTTGGCCTGGGTATCCTGCAAAAGACTAGTACATGTGAGCCAAGCATGTCTTCTGAGAGACACAGATGTAGCCATGACTCTAGATGCCACATCACTGGAGTCCACAGCAGCATGAAACTGCACTTTGGATGCCTCAATTCCATCAGCAGCCACCTCCTCTTGCTCTTTGGCTAGCTGAGGGAGGCCTGTTTAGCCAGTTCCAGAACTGTATCCCACCTGGATTTCTTGTACCTGGCTGTGTAGGCCATGTAATTTGCCAGCCTGAGTCCCAAAGAGGATTCCAAGTATTGTTTCTTAGCCATGGCATCAACTTTCCTGTCCTTGTCCGGGGGTGTGTGAAGCCAAAGGTATGTGAGCCCTGTCACAGACTGCAGCCTGCACTACCCCAACATGGCTGCAATAAGTGTATAAGAACTCCGTACCTGAGCCTGATAACATATACCTCCTGTCCATTCTCTTATCCACAGGAGGCAAGGAGTTGGGTGTTTGTAAAAGTTTTTGTGTCTGTTTCCCCAAGGACTTGTGAAGAGGGATAGACAATCTTTTGGACTCTGGGATGTCCATCATTTCTACAAAATCAGGCTCTTCCTCCTCCTCAGCGGCTTCAACCATAGGGATCTGGGAGGTTTCGGCCACCTTCTTGTAAAACAAGAAGGGTGAAGGGGACTTGGAAAGCCTGGGAGGGGAGACATTGGAGGGCCTGTCTTGGGAGATGTCCGGTTCAATAGGCACATCCAGACCTTCAAAGTCATTATCTTCGTCCTCATCATCAGGATATTCTTCTTCTTCTTCTCCCTCCCACTCCTCATAGAAAGCATCTGGATCATAATCCAATGGAGTCTGATTCGACTGAACTGACCACCAAACCGGCGGTACCGATTCGGACGGAACCGAGCGACTTACTCTTCTTTTTCGATGGAACCGACCACTCTGAGTCGGACCTCCTTTTGCCCGAGTATTGCCAAGGTCAGTATGCACCTCCTGAGGTTCGGTTGCAACTGAACCGGGCTGGCCATCCGGATCTACGGACTTCTCTGCCTCCCTTTCCTTCAGCCTACTCAATCTTTTTTCAAGAGTTGCTTTAGGGAAGTTTTTGCAAATTTGGCAGTCTGTTTTGAGGTGGTCAAACCCCAGACAAACACAGATGAGGTGGGGGTCGGCCTTGGCAATGGCCTCCCCACATTCAGTACACTGCTGAAACCCAGTAGGACCGTTTTTTTTCTTGGGTTTCTCAGACATGGCGAACCTAACCAATTACCCTTAAAGCTTTCAAGCCAGGTAATAAAGAACCAATCGGTTATGAACCGTGTCACGGGGTTCCGAAAAAGAACAGAAAAGGTCTGGTTCTTTGAAACCAATCAGCACCGGAACACCACACTAATCCCAGAAAATAATAAAGTAATGAAACAAGTCGGTTCCTAACCGGACCGACCGATGAAGAACCGAGACAAAACACAATTTCCACAAATTATAAAATAACACAAAGTCACCATCTATCTACCACACTACCTGTACCATAGACAGAGCTGGAAATCCGAAAATAATAAACAAATCGGTTAAAAAAAAACAACACTTTTTTTTTTTTTTTAAACTTTACCGAACCAAAGCAGAGGAAATCTCCGGAGCGACTTCACTGTTAGGAGAAGTAAAGAATCTGACGGTTACACTGGGAAGTACCAGAGACAGAGGTTTGAAAACCGAGCTTGAGCTCAAGCTCAATGTTCTATGCTTCTGCACAGAGTTAATTCTTTCCTCTCTGGGGCAGTTCAAGTGCTGGGGCTAACTGCATAATGTCAGAATACAGCAAGACTTCACGTTGTTTGAATACTCAGACATTCCAATGGGGATCTGGGTTGAGATGCACCAGGGGAATGAGGCTGCGGTTCACCAAACTCTGGGGGGCATAGCAGGAAAATTAATAGACATGGGAACAAGAAGGAGGCCCTCATATTGGAAGCTAGATGATATGCTGATGTGGGGCTTTGTAACGAGAAATGCTATGGGACCAAAAGATGCTGAACTGTAGTGACTGTTGCTGAAAATCCTAAGGTTCTGAGATGGTGGTCAAAAGATTTCAGTCTGACGTCCTAGTCCTGCAACTAAAATACAGGAGCGGATGGGATGATGGCAAACAACGCTTGGACCTACTTTCCTAGTATGGGGGGGGAGGGGGGAGAGACAGCCTTTAAAGCTGGCCAACACACAGTCAGCAGACACTGTATCCCTAAGAAACGCAGCCAATACAATGGCCCAGTGGGGAGTTTGTGTTAAGATATGGGGGAGACAGCAGGAATTTAAGGAGGTCTAGGGAGGGTGGGAGGGGTGGGCGAAAACCAGAACATTACTGTGGGGTCCTAGAGCTTCTTGGCGGCTTGCAGTACAGCTGCTGAGGGGAAGCAACAAGGATAGCCTAAAAATGTCACATGGCCAATCTGAGCCCGGCTGAAGTGGGAAACTGCCAGTCGGCATTCACCTCCAGCTGCTATTCCCCAATGAAAACCCAGGCTTTGGAGCCAGTTCCACAGTGCCATACCTGGTGAAGCTTGCTTGCTGAGATCTTCAGTGGGAGGCCTACGGGTAAAGCGGCCGGCGGTGACTTCCCACCAGTCACACAGTTGGAGGTGTCCCGATGGGGCTGTGCCTTTGAAAAACAAAGGGGGAAGGTCACAGATATAACCCATCACACAAAGGCTAACAGGGAACTTAATAGGAGGGTGGGGATTAACAATATGAGAGAGAGCAGGTTAGCAGAGACAGAAGGGGGGAAGGGTGCTCGAACAGCACAAAGGATGGCAATGGCTTTGGCACCTAAATTCAGACAAAGGACAGAACACAGAACAGACAGAAGGGAGGGGGAAGCCTAGCACCACAGCAGGGGGTTACGAATTTAGGAGCCTAAGAAATAAGCACCAATTTACAGATACAGCAGCACTGGGCAGAGGGACCACGAAATTCAAGGTTAATTCAAAAGAAAAGAAAAAAAAATTGGATGAGCTAGGCAGTGATAATAAAAATCGGATGAGTTGGGCAGTGAGGGCAAAAGCCAGATATTTGGAACATCTGCATGTGCATTTGGATTGCTCCTGTCAATTTGAAAATACTTTATTTGGGGTTCCCCAATGAACCAGTGGTAGCACATCTGGTTACCATGTGAGACACCTGGGTTCAGGAGCGAGCCTGAGCGCCCCGTGATTAAGCGGTCTATGGCAAAGACTTCTGGCAGCAGCAGCATTTCCTGGTTGGAAAGGACGCTGCTGGTGGCGCTCCTGCAGTCATCTCTGTATGCACACACTCTGCCATTGTGCCACTAGATATGGACAGCTTCATGTAATACAACTTTAGATGGAATTCTATTTTGCACAGTCATCACTTTTTCTGAGAAATTATACTTCTGAACATTCTTTTTAAATCTTTGTCCCTTGACTGCCCAGTTTGTGTTCCCCTTTTGAGATATTTAGTAGTTTTATTTGAGTAGATGGAATTATTCCTTTCACCCTTTTCAAGACAGTTTTATCTCCTCTTTATCTGCTTTTCGTGATTGAGAACCCCAGTCAGATATTAATTTACATTTTATCCACAGAACTCTAGCACTGCCCACTTCCACTTTGTAGGCTACCCCCAGCCCTAACTCCACCATCTCTACCACTTAACTCCTTACAACCTCGTCGTTTTCTCACACATCGTCTCACACATCACCCAACTGGAGCAACCACCGTGGGGTAAGCAGTTGGTGGCACAGAGCCAGAGGGTGCCTCCCTGTCATCTGGCATGTACTGATGAATTTATGCCTTCTTCCAGTTTCTTACCCCTCAGGAGACTGATGCCAGGACATGAGCATAGACATGCAAGGCATGCCACTTTAAGCCTGTCTTGTTCCACATATGTGGGAGCCTCAGATTTCTAGGGGCTCCAAAATTCGTGGGTCGATGGAAGACCCCATTCGTCATGGGACACTGCTTTTCTTCCAATTTTAGTCCTCTTTACCATCCAATCATGTATAAGGACCACCCGAAGCACTATTCTATGGGGGAGTTCCCGTCACGTGGTCGCAGACAATGTTTTCACCTCTGTCAGTCTTGCTGTAGGAGGCACTGTGGTAGTAGGTGGTCTGACTCCATCCCCTGGGGCTAGTTCACTATCCTGAAGCCATACCATCCCAGAGTGGTGGTGGGGAGAGGAGTTCAGGAATCAATACTGGGTCTCCCGTGTGGAAGTGCACTACCAGCCTGTTCCCGATTCAGACGTCAGATAATTAATACCTACCTGGGCTTCAGTCCACTCAACTGTCAAACTGGGAAGATGCAAAACCCCACTAAAAACAAGATGTTGTATTTCATTTTGACGGTTCTGAGTTATTATGCAACTAATTAGTCAATTAATGAATCAATTAATATAACTATTGAGTTCCATAATAAGCAACAGACTACTCTGTCATAGTACCGCTACACTGCAATAAAAATCTTCATATTAAGCTGGAGCACCCAGTGCAGAATTCCCAGGAACTATTTCAGCAAACAAACTTCAATGAAGCAAAATCAATTAGTTTGTAACCTTCAGAGCTTTGTCTGAAGATCATAAATAGCTTTAGATTTAAACTGCACTGTTAGTGGCCAAGTATGCTGCACGTTCGACTCAAGAGCTGTTAAGGCCAGAAGATCATGGATTCTGCTCTCACACCGGGAAGCTATCATCACAGAATGGTGAGTAAAGGGGAGGTGCTACTACCTGGTGACTTCAACCTGCCGGATGTGGAGTGGAGCCTTCCAACTGCATGTTCCACAAGGAGAAGGCCTATCTCTGACTCCCTACTAGGGGCTTTTCTCTCAGTAGGCAGTTAGTCAAAGAACACACTAGGGACAGGGCAGTGCTAGACCTGGTGCTTACAAACTGGGACAGTGTTGCAGATGTCACAGTGGGCAGTCCCCAGGGTACCAGTAAACGCCATACAGTGTGGTTTAGCATTAAGACAAGAACAGAGGCTAACTGCACAAGGACAAGGGTCCTGGACTTTAGGAGGACAGATTTTAAAGAAATGGGGGACTGCCTCTGCAACTGCCTCGAGGAAGGGGACTGCCAGGGAAGGGTGGAGGTACAGTGAACAAAATTAATTAAGGGTATAACTAAAGCAACTAAATTCTATGTGAAGGAAGTAAGTAAAAGCACAAGGAAAAAGAGACCTTCATGTTTCTCTAGGGAAGTGGCGCAGTTGGTGAAAGAAAAAGAGGTGGCACTCAGGAGGTATAAGGAAACCCAGAGGAAGGAGGACAGGGAGGTATACCTAGTAAAACCGAGGGAAGCCAGGGAGGACAGCTCATTTTCTTATGCTCAACATATCGACAATGTTGCCCGGGCTGACAACATCAAGATTGGTCTGCTCTACAGACATAAACACTGCTTGACACCCGGAGCCCTCAAAACTGCAATTATCAGCTCTGTCTCACCTACTGTCGACTATGGCTTGGTTATCTATAGTGCCGTTATTACTTCTTTACTCCGTAGAATATCCACTGCACTAAATAAGGCATGTAGACTCCTCACCGGTAATGCTTGCCTTACCCACACATGCAACCTATACGCCCAAATGGGTGGGTTTAACTAAATGGAAGGATACAGTACCAAACATACTTGTTAGCTAAAAAAGCACTTCTCAGCCTTTTGCCCCCTGGAACTGCAAACCTCCTTAGCCCTCACTCCAGCTCCCAGCACACTTGAAGCTCAGCCCATCAATCTCTGAAGATTCCTGCTAACATCTCAAGGGCAGCGGTCATTCACTTACAGAGCCCCACTCAGGTTCAATGCACTTCCCAATGAAATCCTATCCATACCAAGATTATGAACTTTCAAGCACAGGTTTCGTCAGCATCTTACAATAAACAGTTCCTGCGACTGCTTCGCCTAATGATACTACCACCTGTGCGCACTCCAGTTCCCTCTTCTCCACCTTTCCAACCCTTGCTATATCCTCCTACCCCACCACCTCCCCTCCTACCTACTACCCACACCTGCCACTCTTTCTGCTCCTACTGACAAGGCCTTCTGGCTGCTTACCCCTCTTCTTCTCTCCTCTTATCCCCCCCCCCCACTTTCTTCTCCATTACTAAAGTTATTAATTCTAGATAATTAAAGTATGTACTTTGTTTTTTTAAACCTGGTCTTTGTATCATTGCCTCTGTATGTTTGTTCACCCCTTCCCACTGACGTGGAACCTTTGTAAATGAGCACCTTGCGCTCAAAGGTATTGTAATCCAAGATTGAATAAACTAAAAAAATAAAAGCATGAAAGGCAGTGAGGGGAGCAAAGGTGCAGACAGAGGAAAGGATAGCCAAATGGATCACTAAGGGGGGTAAAACTTTCTTCAGGTATGTAAGTGAGAAAAGGAAAGCACGGTAAGGGATAGTGATGATTTAAAAGGCAGACAGGGTAGATTGCAGAGTACCAAGAGAAAGCAAACATCCTGACCAGGTACTTCTGCTCAGTCTTCACAGTGTAGGGAAGAGGGGACGGACCACCAGGAGCAGCAGGAACAGGAAGGGGAAGGAAGGTGGACACAAGTCCATTGTCAGAAGAAAGAGTCCGGAAGGGAATTGCAGCTCTGAAGGTGGACAAAGCTATGGTACCAGACAGGATACATCCAAGTGTTCTAAAAAAAAAAAAAAATCTTAAACTGGTCAGTAGAGTGGTTTGCTTCCCTAATGTAAAGCTTCTGATAGTATGAACAGAAGGCATTCTCTATAGCTTCCCTGTCTGATGTGAAACCCCCATTCATTGTTTTAATTTGTGCTATGGATCTTGTACCCTCTCTGCTCTTTAACTGCCATGCAAGCAGTCTTCCCTCTCTGTCCTCATCAAAGTACTGACCAGTCTGCGTGAGTAAAACAGCCTTCTCAGTCTCTGCATTAGATCTTTTATTGTGCTACCATTTAAGCCGCTGTAGCCTTTGATACAGGGCTCTGGAGGGGTTACTTCTATGACTGCTTTCCATGTGAAGGATTTTTGCCTCTACATTTTTTAGTTCTTCATGTTGTGCTTTACATTGGTGGCTAGCATATGAGACAATAAGCCCTCCCACCACTGCCTTTAAAGCCTTCCACCTATCAACTTGCAATAAAACATAGAATCTGACAGCAGATAAGGACTGCTTGGCCCACCTAGTCTGCCCATTTCCCTACCTAATGGATAGGCTGCAGATCCTAGTAAACCAACAGCTTATTCCCTCCTACCCCCCCCACTAGAACTGCCTTATATCTCTCCCATGCAGTCTTGAATTCTCCCACTGTTTTTGACTCCACTACCTCCTCAGGAAGGCTGTTCCATGTATCCACCACCCTCTCCGTGAAAAAATACTTCCTCACATTACCTCAGAGCAGTCCCCCCTCTATCTTCAAATTGTGCCTCTTTGTTCTTACACATCTCTTTTTCTGAGAGATGCTACCCTCTTGGACTCTGCTGATTCCCTTGATATACTTGAAAGTTTTATCATGTCCCCCTCCTCTTTCTCCTCGAGGGTATACATATAAGCTTCTTTAATCTCTCCATATGTCTTCTGGTGCAGACCCTGCACCATTTTTAGTTGCTCCCTCCTCTGACAGCCTCCATCCTGTCTATGTCTCATGGGAGATGGGGTCTTCAGAACTGGACACAGTACTCCAGTTGGGGTCTCACCAACTATCTGTACAGAGGGATAACAACTTTCTCTTTTCTACTGGTGATGCGTCTCCCTATGCATCCCAGTATCCCACCACCCCTCCTTACTGCCTTCTCACATTGCTTGCCTACCTTAAGGTCATCTGATATGACTACCCCCAGGTCCCTTTCCATTTTTGTCTCTCTCTTCGTTTTACTGTATTCCAAACAATCCGCAACTCCTTTTCTAATTACCTCTTTATATTCCAGCTGTTTTAATAGCACTAGATTTAACCACCAGGCTCTCATGGGTAGTGGGACCCCATCCATTGCCAGTGTCAAATATACTGGGGTATGGTCTGAGATAAGGAGTGAGTAATAATTAGTTTGGCACACTGTTCCCAGTGCTGCTGTTGAGACTAACAACCTGTCTTTTCAGACACAGGATGAATGTGCATGAGAGCACAATCTATAAGCTCTCCCAGATGGATTCTTGTGCCTTCAGCTATCAGAGAGGCTGTGTGTCCTCATCCAAGTCTGTTAGGACTTTGGCACCATGTGAGACTGAGTAGAAGCAGGGCTGGACCTATCAAGGACTGTGTCTTCAACGTAATTAAAATGACCTCCTGACAACCATGGTCCCGAAAATTCTGCCAAGTCCAGGGTTAGCTGTTGAAAAAAATGTTAGGTCATCCACATTTGGCCCATATATTGATCCCACAGACAGCAAACTGCTATCATGCATGACAATGTGGATGGCTGCTCCCCTTGGTCTCTTAACTTTTTTGACCTTGCCTGGGAAATTTGACCTAAGCCATACCACAGTTCCCCTGTACATGCCATTGTAGCAGGAGCCATGCCAGATACCACCCCAACATGCTGCAATATGAGACATTTCTGTTTCAGTCATATGCGTTTCCTCCATCAGGAGGACATCCCCCTTTAAATTTTTATTTTTACCTTGCCCAGTACCTTTTTATGTTTTATATGACATTTTTGAGACCGTTAACATTCTATAATATGATATGTAGTTTATCAACCACAGTCTATCTTATGGATATAACTTATACTGCCAGCTAAGAATGTCTGTACTCCCAGTACTTGTGTGTCCACAAAAAATATATCATCTTGTATCACCACAGAAAATAAAACTTTTTCTTTGTTTCTCTGCCTCTCCTGGTGTGTGCCTGGTCGTTATTCTCCCCACAAGCTCCCCTCTTGTGGCAGGGCCGTCCTCCCCCCTCCAGCACATCAAGTCCAAGGCAGACCAGGTCAGTCACTGAGCGGTGGCATGGGCATGGAGATGGCTAGGCTGGACTTCATGACCCGCCCCCAAAACATCCAATTTCCACTGTTATGTCCACCCCTCCTGCAGAGCGTAGGACTCACATGTAGAGGTGCATCTGTCCTATGTATCCCTGCAGTTCCAATACTTTGCCTCCCTGACCTGCTCTACCCACAGGCCTCCAACTGGGAGCAGCCAAGGCCAGAACGACAAGCCACCCCTTCCCTGGGAAAGGAAAACAGTCCCTCAGATACTCAATCCTCTCCTTCCCCAGCCAAACCCTGATGACCAGTGTGTGTTCCCAAACGCAGGTTTCCGGCATGGCAGGAGGTAAGGCACTTTGAAGTGCCTTAGCCCTCCATGCCATTGTGCCCCTCTCAACTTTTAAGTGAAACTGTGTCCCCTCAAACGAGCTAACTGCAGCTTGGAGCACCTCCACTGCAAACTACTGGCGGATTTAAGGTACTTCATTCTTCTGCATTAGCACCTAATTCCCAGACTGTAATATTGCAGAAAAAGGAAGGAAATTTTAGATCGGTAATGAACAAGAACAAAACATCCACCCAAGTGGTGTTGGAGGCTCAAGTCTTAAGCAGAATGCTTTTCTAAGCTATGTAGGCAGCTGGATGCCCAAAGTAGGATTTTTTTTAATTGTATGAAATGGGGCATAGCTGGTGACTAAACTAGCCAATAAAATATAATTGGTTAGCCAGATGTTAACCCCCGTCAGTCCCCTTTTCCCACACAATTATGCATGTCTCAGTTCAGGGTCCCTGCCCTGCCACTGTTGGTATCCACAGTCCCTAACAAGTAATTCACTGTGGTCAGTAGCAGGTCAGATGATGGACCATTCGCTGCAGTAGCAAATCTTGTGGCCGACAAAATATGGCCTCATGGGTCACGCCTGCCCAATAACAAATCCTCACCAGACTCAGATTCCTGCAGGCCTAGATACATTTCAATGACTGACAGGAATGGCCGGGCTAGTTCAAGTTTCAAGTTTATTGCAGGAAAGACTCAGTTGAGCAAGCTCATTCACAAGGAGGTCCTGAGGCACATATACATACAGTTCGCAATTACATAGACAGGAGATATAAAATGTAGAACAAAGAAAAAATATATAATACAAGAGGTATACACAATAGAAGTCCTTTTGCTATATATGCAATACATTCCAGCTTTAACCTTGCCCTAAATTATGCAACACATTTCAGCTTAATAAGTAGAGGGCCAGTTGGTACCTAGGAAGTTGACTTGCATGCTAGGCTAGTAGCACCTACATGTCTTTTAATTTAGAGATAGCTAGTGTTTTGTAGGAGTTAATTGATACGGTGCTGGTTAGCTTCAGCATGGCTTATAGTTGGTTCCAAATGTTTGGGAGGGCGTATGAGACAGCTCTTTGGCCAGCTGTGGTACGTGTCCTGGGAACATCTAGAAGGATAAGGTCGGATTTCCTTAGGGAGTAGGCGCTATGCGAGATGTGTATGAGAGACGTTAAATAGACAGGTAGTTTGTGGAGTAGTAATTTGGGGTCCAAATGCCAGTATGCAGGAGGCGTCTGGTGGCAAGAGAGGTCCACCCAACTGCTGCATAAAGATCACAGTGGTGGGTCCTGTACGCAGAGTTAGTAATGAAGTGAAGAGCACGGTGATAGAGTACGCCCAGTTTAGAGCAGGCCCAAGGTTGGGGGGAGATAAAGATAATGTCTCCGTAGGTCAAGCAAGGAAAGGAATGTTGCTTGGACAAGTCTTTGTGGGTGGAGAGAAAAGAGGGTCCTATTTCTAAAGAAGAAACCAAAGCGTGCTTTAAGCCTCTTTGATAGATCCTCGATGTGGTCGTTGAAGGAAAGCTTGTTGTCTAGCCACATACCTAGATATTTAAATTTAGGTACGACTTCCAAGGGTTCACCTAGGGAGGTAACTATGAAGTTTTTAGGTGGGGTAGGTAGGGCACCAGACAAGGCAAGTCTCAAGAAAATCACTGTCTTGGTTTTTTTGGCATTTAAGAGAAGCTTGGCATTAATAAGGTTGTTTAACTGGTTAAAGTCATCGGTGCTTCCCTGACTTCAGCTAAGGATGAGCCTGATGCGTACAAAACCGTATAGTCCGCAAAGAAATGTATGCTAGAATTCTTTATGTGGGAGTCAAGGTTGTTGATGTACAGGGAAAAAAGGATTGGTCCTAGGATGGAGCCTTAAGGGACTCCTCTGGCAATTGGAAGGGGGGCAGATAGTAGGCAATCAGCTTTGACTTTCTGTATCTTTCCCATGAGATAACTGTTAAACCACTGTAAGTTAAGTGGAGTGGCACCTATGTAGGCAAGACAGGTGATTAGGAGGTGATGGTCTACAGTGTCGAAGGCCTTACTGAGGTCTAGAAAGACTGCACCAGTAACCTTCTTGGTGTCCACAACATGGATCCAGTCATTAGAGACTTTAGCCAAGGCTGAGATGGTACTGTGCTTCGACCTGAAGCCAGATTGGGCCAGGTTTAGGAGTAAGTGCGCTTCAAGGTGATTTTTTTTAGTTGGTTGTATTTAAGTTTTTCCAGCACTTTGGAGAGAATGGGCAAGATAGAGATAGGACGGTAGTTGTGTAAGTCACAAGGATCTCCTGATTTGAAGAGAGGAAGAACATGGGCAGATTTCCAGCAGGATGGAACAATGGCTGTGGTAATAGGTTGAAGATGTGAAGGATGGGGGCTGTGAGCTGGGCATAGCCTAACCACAAGAAAAATGATTCAAGGCCATCGTCCCCTGCACTTTTCTTGGTGTCAAGGCTAAGAATTATGTCTTCTACTTTGTAGCTAAACAGGCACAACTGGAAGGGATGAGGTGGAGTAGCATGTGTAGAATCTGGGCTAGTGTTGCTATTCACTCGGCTAGCATATGGGGAGGAGTTGAATGCCAACCCAGCAGTGGCAAAGTGAAGGTTAAGTTCTTCGAGGATTCGCAGTTTATTTTCAACCATCCTGTCCTTGGCCAGAATCTTGGTGGGAAGGGAGGAAACAGCAGGATGGCCTTCAATGGATCTCAATGTCTTCCAGATTTTTTGGGAGTTCCTTTGGCCTGCTCCAGAGTGGAGATGTAGAAGTTTGCTTTAGTAATGCGTACACTTTTAACACCACGCATTTCTGGCAGTTCTAAATGCCTGCCAGTCTGCGGGTTCTTTGTGCCTGGCCTAGCCTTCCATAGCTTGTCTATATTAGTGGTGGTTGAGCTCTTGGTGACCACGGATATAAAGTTTTCGCACCTCATTTTAATAAGAGTAGCATGCTTGTTAATTAGGGTGGTGAGGCTGTCATTTAGGACAGAGACGGCGGCATCAGCAGATTTGGCAAGATATAGGTCTTGCCACCTGATCGTAGCTAGAAGTTTACTCAGTTGAATTTACGGAATGAGCATTTGATTCTGAATTTAGGGTGCTGCTGGGTTTTAGATTGGAATCTTGTACATACAACGATACTGTGGTCGCTCATGTCGTTATGGAAAACTGCAGAATGTGAGATTTTATAGGGATGAGAAGTTAATCAGTGAACGGACCCAGATTAGAGACACAGTCCTGTGCATTCTGATGTACATGTAGTGAATAAATACCGGAGCCGAGCTCAAAAGCTACCTGCCATGTCTATGGTGGTGTACATTGCCTGGTCCATGGGACTGCCAAAATGTGGTTAAAATGGGCTTGTGGTTATATGAATATACAACAAAACTGCTGCAGGCATTAATAGGGTTATGGACATACCTACTTCTGCAAGCAGACCCCCAGGCCATATTTAAGAAACAAGATTCCCTTCAGCAGCATGGTGACCTTACTTAAGAGGTCAGGGGAAACTTCCTGTAACAGTAGCTAGTGCACTCTCCAAGTTGCGAGAGTTATAGGCGCCATTAAACTGTGATGCATAGGGAGGGGCATCACAAGTAGAAAAAGGGAAGTGGTTATCCCTCTATACAGACAGTTGGTGAGACCTCATCTGGAGTACTGCGTGCAGTTCTGGAGACCTCATCTACGCAAGGACATAGAACAGGATGGAAGCAGTCCAGAGGAGGGCAACTAAAATGGTGCAGGGTCTACATCAGAAACCATATGAAGAGAGACTGAGAGAGAGCTTAATATGTATAGTCTTGATGAAAAGAGGGACAGGGGGGACATGATAGAAACTTTTAAGTACCTCAAGGGAATCAACAAAGGCCAGGAGGGTAGCATCTTTCAGAAAAAGAGATGTGGAAGAACAAGGGGGCACAATTTAAAGTTAGAGGGGGGACGGCTCAGGGTAATGTGAGAATTCTTTTCACAGAGAGAGTGGTGGACGCATGGAACCGCCTTCCTGGAGAGGTTGTGGGGTCTAAAACAGTGGGGGAATTCAAACATGCATGGGACAGACATAAGGCAATTATAGTGGGGGGTTGCAGGAAGTAGGCTGTTGGTTAACTAGAATCTGCAGCTTATCCAATAGATAGGGAAATGGGCAGACTGGGTGGGCCAAGTGGTCCTTATCTGCCGTCAAAGTCTATGTTTCTATAAGTCGAGGTGCCTCATGGTAAAACCACACAGCTTCTCACTCATGTGCAGTGCTTAGACCTGGAGCAATCCAGTGCAACGGGAGTAGGAAGGACCTGGCAGGATTACTAAGACGTAAGTAGGGGGTCCCCAGACTGTAACCCAGCCAAAGTACTTACAGTTAGGAAGCAGTGGAGAAGTTAATTTACTGATGAGGACACTAGTCTGGTTTCACGAGCTGAGATTATCTCTTCCATGGGCACATCTTCCAAATTCACAAAGTCCTCTGCCCCCTGTGGTGAGTCCAAGTACCAGGGAGATCTGTCAGGTCTGGAGATTCGCAGTCAGGATGGGTAGAGGTGGGCGAACTGCCACCCTTTGATTTTACTCCAGTAAACTGCTGGTGTTTAATCTCTAATTCCAACTACAGCCATGGAAGATTATAACTTTCCCGCCTTCAACTGTTATCAGACCATTCCTTTCAGCAACCTTGAGAACCAGTTATTTTTCAGAGTAGTGAAGGTAACAGATTAAAAAGTGCCATGGTCTGTCCCCTGGCTTCAGGTGGAGACCTACGCGGTGTTCTTTTTCTACCTCATATATCACGCTGCCTCAGGGCCCATCTTTAGATTATCTGCCAGACATTTTTGTATCGTCTGTCTTGAAGTTTTGCCTTCCAAACCTTCGGGCAAGCAGACCAAGTGAAGGTTTGATCGGTGAGCCTGGGTTTCCTGATCTTCGGCTCCCTGTTGGGCCACCTGTAGGGACTTACACAGCTGATTGCTGTCCTTTGTGAGGTCGGTCATGGCGGTCGCCAATTCTCTTTTCAGCTTTTTTCAATTTGGCAGTGTGTGAGTTGATCATTTTGGTCAGCCCGGCATATGTATTTTGTATATGCATAATTTGTGTATAAACATTTCCAAAATCTGTTTTTAGCTCATTTTACAGGTTGAGAACAATCATCACTGGTGGTCTGAGGCTTCTTCACTAACAGAAATTCCACCCATTGCCACTGCCCTGGTTCTCGTGCGGCTCTCAGAGGGAGCTGGAGAAGATCTGTTGGGTGCTGTAGAAGGCTCAGAATTAAATAGCAACTGTTTTTTTTGATGATTTCTGTGTCACCATTAAGAAGCTGAACACCTCTGGCCCTTTATATAGTGAGTTCTATTGTTTTTACTAAACATTTCCCCCGATGTTAGATGGTGCTATGTGGGAGCAGCACTAGACAGCTACCGCTATCTTGCCCTGCCAGGCCACGCCTCCCTATGCAATGGTTCTAAAGGAAGTCCGGGAGATGCTACCTGCCCCACTAACTGCCTTATTCAACAGTTCACTGCAAACAGGCTTGGTACCAGAGGATTGAAGAAGCAGCAGAGTGGATGTGGCCCCTCTACATAAGAGTGGCAGCAGGGAGAATACTAGCAACTATATGCCAGTCAGTCTTACATCAGTGGTTGGGAGATTCATAAAAACCCTGCTGAAGGAAAGATTGGTTGAGTAATGGGCTGCAAGACCACAGGTAGCAGCCGCCGTCCGGTACAGCAGCAGCGCTACTGCTGAAGATGCCAGCGATCCGGGCTCGGGAACAAGCCTAGGGAGTCAGCGGGCAAGCTGGGGGAGGAGAACTAAGCGTCCGAAGGACTGCTCGCCTTCTCTAGCGGGGGAGGATGGGGCAAAGCTTGGTGCTTGACTGGCCTCTAGTCGATGCTGGCAGCACAGCAAGCACCATCAATGACTTGGAGGAGGGGGAGGTGTGATGGACATCGGCGTATGTGCCCTGACATTACAGCGCATATCATGCCTCGAGAGAAAACTGGAAAATGACCGCAGCACACAGTTAAGATGGAGCACATGGCACCAATTCGGATCTCTCCTGCATGTCCTGTGGCTCGCTGTCCTGACAAAACTCCAGAATTTCTAGAGCAAGCTTGCCAGACATTTTTGTATCGTCTGTCTTGAAGTTTTGCCTTCCAAACCTTCGGGCAAGCAGACCAAGTGAAGGTTTGATCGGTGAGCCTGGGTTTCCTGATCTTCCGCTCCCTGTTGGGCCACCTGTAGGGACTTACACAGCTGATTGCTGTCCTTTGTGAGGTCGGTCATGGCGGTCGCCAATTCTCTTTTCAGCTTTTTTCAATTTGGCAGTGTGTGAGTTGATCATTTTGGTCAGCCCGGCATATGTATTTTGTATATGCATAATTTGTGTATAAACATTTCCAAAATCTGTTTTTAGCTCATTTTACAGGTTGAGAACAATCATCACTGGTGGTCTGTAGGCTTCTTCACTAACAGAAATTCCACCCATTGCCACTGCCCTGGTTCTCGTGCGGCTCTCAGAGGGAGCTGGAGCAGATCTGTTGGGTGCTGTAGAAGGCTCAGAATTAAATAGCAACTGTTTTTTTGATGATTTCTGTGTCGCCATTAAGAAGCTGAACACCTCTGGCCCTTTATATAGTGAGTTCTATTGTTTTTACTAAACATTTCCCCGATGTTAGATGGTGCTATGTGGGAGCAGCACTAGACAGCTACCGCTATCTTGCCCTGCCAGGCCACGCCTCCCTATGCAATGGTTCTAAAGGAAGTCCGGGAGATGCTACCTGCCCCACTAACTGCCTTATTCAACAGTTCACTGCAAACAGGCTTGGTACCAGAGGATTGAAGAAGCAGCAGAGTGGATGTGGCCCCTCTGCATAAGAGTGGCAGCAGGGAGAATACTAGCAACTATATGCCAGTCAGTCTTACATCAGTGGTTGGGAGATTCATAAAAACCCTGCTGAAGGAAAGATTGGTTGAGTAATGGGCTGCAAGACCACAGGTAGCAGCCGTCTGACAGCAGCAGCGCGCCTTGCTGAAGATGCCAGCGATCCGGCTCGGAACAAGCCTAGGAGTCAGCGGCAAGCTGGGGGAGGAGAATCAGTCCGAAGGACTGCTCAGCCTTCTCTAGCGGGAGGATGGGGCAAAGCTTGGTGCTTGACTGGCCTCTGTCGATGCTGGCAGCACAGCAAGCACCATCAATGACTTGGAGGGGAGGTGGACATCGTGACATGTGCCCCACATTACAGCGACACGCCCTCGAGAAAACTGGAAAATGACCGCAGCACACAGTTAAGATGGAGCACATGGCACCAATTCGGATCTCTCCTGCATGTCCTGTGGCTCGCTGTCCTGACAAAACTCCAGAATTTCTAGAGCAAGCTTGCCCCATCTTGTCCCCACCTTGGGGGGGGGTATAGTCACAGCTTCATGGGAGACGACCTTGGTCACTGGGCTCCAGGTAAGGAGGGGATGGCAGCTGTGGGGATGTCTTGGCGACTCCCAATGAGTCGGTGTGGGCGGGGGGGGGGCAGTATAATTAGTAAGTTGAAAGAAAAGACTACAGGTAGCATAGTGAAACGGGGCGGGGGGGGTCATGCCAAACAAATATGAACAAATCTGGCATGATTTCTTTGACGGAGTGACCAAGGAAAATAGATCTGCACTGTATTATTCAATGACTGAACAGTTGCCATATTTCCATATTTGTTGTATGTATCAGATACTGGGCTGTCTCTGTCCTCAGCATGTAATATTAATCTGTTTTGCTACCTCTTTCTCACTGTCTAATATGCCATATTGACTGACTGTCAGTACTGTACCCTTTCTCAATATATCTTGTATTCTCTCAGTATACCATGTTAACTGACGAGGAGCCTTTGCAAAAGAGTCTATGACTCAAAGGGTTATAATTCCGATTTCTCAATAAACAAATAAATAAATAAATCAAGGGAAGGCAGTGGACTTGGCCTATCTAAACTTCAGCAAGGCCTTTGACAATATGCCGCACAAGAGGCTGATAAAATGAGCAGCCTGGAGGTGGGATCCAAAGTGGCGACTTGGGTTAGAAGCTGGTTAATGGATAGGAGACAGAGGGTGGTGGCAAACTGCACAGTACTGTGACCTAGCCTCTTCAGTGTCTTCATAAGTGACACTGTTGATAAACTGGAAGGGAAGGTATGTCTTTTTGCAGATGATATCAAAATCTGCAATAGGGTGGATGCTCAGGAGGGGTGGAGAGAATGAGCAGTGATCTGGAGAAACTTGAGGAGTGCTCTAAAGCATGGCAGTCAGGGTTCAACACCAAATAGTGAAAGATCATGCATTCAGTGCACAGGAACCCGGGGGGGGGGTACTGACAGTCACTAAACAGAAAAGTGACCATAAGGCCACCATTAATTATGATTGCAATGTAGCAGGGCAGTATGACAAAGCAATTGGTAGGGCTAGTAGGATTCTGGGTTGCAGAGAGAGAGAGAGGTATATTTAGCAGGAGGAGGGAGACCACTGGTGAGACCCCATCTGGAGTACTGTGTCCAGTTTTGGAGGCCGCACATCACAAAGGACATAGACTGGGTGGAGGCAGTCTAGAGCAGAGCAATTAAAATGCTGCTAGAGTTGCATAAAAAGTCCCATGAAGAGAGACTGAGGGATCTCAACATGTACACCCTGGAAGAGTGGAGAGCAAGAGGTGACATGAGAGAGACCTACAGGTACATCAAAGAGTTAAACAGTGTGCAGGAAGGAAGTCTCTTTCAAATGAGAAGGAGCACCAGGACCAGCAGGCATGTGATGAAGCTTGTGGGGGAGAGGGGATTTTAAGAGAGATGTGAGGAAATTCTATTTCACTGAGTGAGTGACAGCCACCTGGAACAGCATGTCAGTAGAAGTGGGGGAGGCAGAAAAAGTGGGGGGCTTTAAGCATGTGTGGGATAGACACAGGGGTGTATTAGAAAACAGGCAGGGAGGAGGGAGGTTTGCTGGAGACCAGTTAGGGTCTGCAGAACAGATCAGGCATGGAACATCTGGGTAGACCAGGTGGGTCAAATGGTAATTTTCTTTCAACAAATGCTATGTTTGTACTGGGAACTTGGGATTACACCCAATACTGGCATTGCAGTGCCACACCAGGGGATGTTGTGCTGTTGAGGTGCCATCTTCTGGATGAGACATTAAACTAAGGTTTCTTTCTGTCCATCTCTGGTAGCTGTCCAGGTGAAAGCTAAAGATCCCATGGCATTTGTTTTAAGAGTAGGTAACTTTCCCAGTGCTGTGACCCCCCCAACAAAACTGGCCCATGTAACCCACCCGGAAACAAGCTGTCACAGCTTTGTGTGCCTTTCCTTGCTAAAAAGTACAAAAGACTAAATAAATTAGATGGTAGCTACAAACAGACATAAATAATTTGTGATGTGGAATTCTTACCCTAACTGAACGAGTGCCACCATTCCTTCTACTTTAAGACTGCCATGCAGCAGCACACAAAAGTTAGGCATCTTGCCAGCAATCTGATTGGCTGAGTTCTCATCCTCATTGTCATCCGTGACTCCTGTTCCCACTTCATCAGCCTCTGTACAGAAACAAAGGGGTTGTTACAGAAAAGAAACTCTAATTTCCTAAAAAAAAAAAAAAAACAAGCTACAAAGAAGAGAGACAGTAATAACCATAACAGTGCGACTGCCAAACACTTCTGAATAGAAGCTAATCAGTACCCCAGTTCAAACACCCGAGCATTCACAGTAGAAAATATTAATAATTTGTGTTTACACAGCATATTTCACATTTATTTATTTAGTTTTTATTGACTAGGTAAGCATATTAGACAAATTTATATAAATGCCTGTGTTTAGGCACAACCCCTTAGATCACAATGTGGATAGGTAAAGAAGTTACAGCTGTATATCAGATGAAGACAAAAGCTTATTTGATACAGTAACAGTCCAATTAATTGTACAATATATATGGTGGCCCGGTGGTGCTGAGGCATCCGCCTTACCTTACGTCACGCCGGCGACCTGGCTTCGGGTATGAGCTTGGGGTGCTGGGTCAGAGAGGATTGAACGTGCAGAGGACCGCTCTCCTCTCCTGGGAGGGAAGGGGGTGTCAGCCGCGGCATCCAGCAGCTCCCAGTGGAGACTGGGAGTGCTGCAGATGGGGACACTTAGATGGGATGGAGGCGTCAGCGGACATCCTTCTGGCAGGTGTGGGAGTGTGCCTGCCATGCGCTGGATGTTACTGCACATCTGCGCCTCTTTGGGGGGGGGGCAAACAAGGAAAAACCCCAGCACCTGGGAGGATGACGATGAACCCTCCAGTGGCCCCATGCCCAACACCAGACTCGTCCCGATTGGTCCCCGATATCCTCCACCTCTCCCAGCCTGCCAACCGGAATGTCGGAGCGCCAAGGTAGGTGACGGCCGCCCTGCCTCTGGTGCTACAAGCCGGGGAAGGGGTTTAATGGCAGGTGCAGGAACAGGAGAGGAGCTCTGGATGGGGACATGACTTGGGGGGGAAGGGGTCTCAGGCTGGGAGGGAAGTAGCTAATAGTGACTACATCTGAGGGAGGTCTCAAGTGCCGGTGACCGGAAGGAAACTGAATTGAGAAAAATAATAAAAACAGTACAATATATAGGGTAGAGCCATACAATACAATGTGCATGGCCAAAGCCCAGAAAAGTATCCCATTTGATAGGATACACACTGTATACCAAAGCACTATACAAGCAATGAAAAACAAGGCAAGGCAATTTTATTTACATGGCGCCCAATCTCAAGGGCTATGGGCACCTCACAATAAGTACAACAAAAATAAATAGCATTTTAACACCAATGACTACAAGATTAAAACATTATGAAAGGGACTGGTAAAGCAAGAACTGTAAATGTTTAATGGTCGCTATCAAGGGTCACTTTTAACACTGTTTTACTTGTCCAGGGCTAATGTAAACTGGTCGGGACTAGTATAGCTAACGTTCTATTTATCCATCTTCACTAGTGCACGTTTCCCATGGCTGTCAATGAAGTTTATAAAACACTACTACTTTAGCATGCTCTAGTCCTCATGCTTATCTCCCTCAGTGTTCCTGATGGCCTGGTGTGATAAATAAGGGATATACAATGGTGAGCTGTCAGAAAAATGATTTATCTACACAAGTGCTGTTTGACCTCTGGTAACCTCAAGAGTGGCGTAAGCCACAAGTGAGGTGTCCAAGGTCAAACAGCATGAGTGTAGATAAATCATTTATCCAACAGCTCACCACAGTATATTTCATTTATACAATAAGGGATGATTTCTGTCAGTGCAAGGACAATAGCTTTTTACTTTTTTTTTTTTTTTTAATAAGTTCTGTGACTTTTTGTTAACTTTCCTAGTGTAGGTCCGCCTAGCGTAGTGGTTGCTATTTCATGAAACACCACTCATTTTGTAGATATTTTTGTGCTAAACAATGTTTGTGCTCAAAGTACCATTCCATCTTTTTCGTTTTAAAGTTATTTGCATTTGTTTGTTGCAAAAAGTGAAAACAAACTGAATTTTATGCTATTTCTTTGCTAATTATAAAAAAACTAAAAGGTATCTGTAAATGAAACACCACTTATTTTGTAGATATTTTTGTGCTGAACAAATTTTGTGCTCACAGTACCATGCTATCATTTTCATTTTAAAGTTATTTGCATTTGTCGAAAAAGTGAAAAAAACAAACGGAATTTTCTGCTTTATTTTGCTAATGATAAAAAACTAAAAATATCTAAAATTATGAAACACCACTCATTTTGTAGATATTTACATGCTTAACTTTTGTACTCACATTACCATGCTATCTTTTTTCATTTTAAAGTTATTCGCATTTGAATAAAGGAGACGATATCGTTACTGCTATGAAGAAAATGGTGATGACATCACTACTGTGTAGATAAATGGGTGAGTCACTACGATAGATAAATGGTGATGGCATCACTACTGTGTAGATAAATGGTGATGGCATCACTACTGTGTAGATGTATTTTATTTATTCAATGCCTGTGAAGATAAATTAATTTATTAAATGGGTTTTGTGTCCACACCTACTGCATAAACAGCTCTTTAAGAGCTGCAATTATCTGACAGTAGAAGATGGGTATCCCACAAAAGACTCAATGTGAGTCATTATCACACAAGTGTTAGGGCTTTCAGTTAATGTCTAGGCTGTAATCAGAGGTAGAGTGCTGTGAAGTCACTAGCTTCCAGTGTTCTGAGTTTGTCTTTATGTGTCTGATTTGTCTCAAATTATTAAGACCAGTGCCCTCATTTTCCTACATTTTGAGTATCTGTATCCAACATTTTAGTGACAAAATGTTAAGAGGTATACAGGGTCAGCCCTGCAACTGGTGGGTTTTATCCAAGCCTCCCCATAGCTACTCTCTCTCTCTCTCTCTCCGTTCCCACTCTCCCAAGTCTGTACTTTCCCTGGATACCACTGCAGACCAGACTCTGAAATGACCATCCAGAGACCCCTAGCTGCCATTACTTGCAGGTGTAGGTGGTCTCCAAATCTTCCCAATGGACCACAACAGTTAATGCCATCCATCCTGCCTCATGGGGGGGTGCCAGGGAGGGGTATAAGCACAGTGGGGAACAATAAAGGAGGGCAAAATTAAGCTAACCAGCCTCTGTGTAAAGGAAATGAGTAAACGCTAAAAGAAAAAGAGACCATTATAGTTATCTAGGAATTGGCCAAGGTGGTGAAGGAAAAAAGGGTGGCATTCAGGAGGTATAAGGAAATGCAGAAAAAAAGGAGGACTATGAGGTATGCCAAGTAAAACAGAGGGAAGCAGGAAAAGTGGTGAAGGAAACAAAAGCTCAGACAGAGAAAAGGGAAGCCAAATAGGATAAAAATTTCTTCGGATACCCAAGTGAGGAGAAGAAAGAAAGGGTAGGGATAGTAAGCATTGGGTGGGTGGTAGGTGGAACACTGCACAGAAGAGAACCACGAAAAAGCTGCCATCCCTAACAGGTACTAATGCTCAGTCTTTACAGTGGGTGTGTGTGTGTGTGTGTGTGTGGCACCAGGGAGTAGCAGGAATAGAGTAGGGGGCGAGGTGGACACAAGTCCATTTTCAGAGGAAAGAGTTCTGAAGAGACTTGCAGCTCGGATGGTGGACAAGGCTATGGGACTGACGAGATACACCCAAGGGTCCTAAAGGAACTCAAGGAGGTGCTAGTTGCCCTACTGGTGGCCTTATTCAACAGTTTACTGGAAACAGGCGTGGTTCTGCAGGACTGCAGAAAAGCAGACGGGGTCCCACTACATGACAGCAGCAGCAGGGAGGAGGCTAGCAACTACGGCTGGTTAGCCCCACTTCAATCAATCAATCAATCAATTTTATTTGTATACTGGAAGGTATGTGAGCAAAAATGCCCGCTTTCACAAATATCCAGTTGGGGAATACAACATAAAGGTAAAATAAACATAACAGCGTACAGCAGATACAGATCGACAGATTCTCCAGGTTCACAATAAAAATACAATACAACAAGGTAAAGTAGCATAAACTCAGGGTTCAAAATAAAGTACAGAACAATAGGAGTTTTCCTGGGGAGACTGGCGACGAAATGAACTATACTGTTGTAAGTGACTCTTAGTTTGGCATAGAGGAGCAAAGATGTACAAGGTGAGTAGACGATGGAACCATAGTCAATAAGGGGCAGGAGTAGCGAGGTAGCCAGGCGTAGCCAGGAAGCGGGAAGCAGGAACTTTCTGATCCTGTAAAGAAGACCAAACCTAACATGAATCTTCTTTATAAGGTTGTTTATATGAAGATTGTAAGATAGGTGGGGGCCAGGGTAGAGACCGAGGTATCTGAATTCAGTCACCTGTTCAATGAGGTTACCAGAGTTGTCAAGTAGGGTAAAGCCGGTTACAGTGGCTTTTCTAGGGCTGGAGAAGATCATGAATTTTGTCTTCTTGGAGTTAAGGACCGTACCTTTTCCTGAGAACCAAGAGTGAAGTTTCTAGAAATTAGACTGTAAATTGTGGAACACAGAGGTTGGTTTATCGTGGCTGCAGAAAAGGGCTGCATTGTTTATTTTTATTTATTTAGTATTTGTTAACCGGGTAGGTGCACTAGCCATAAAATGACTATTTTCAGGCACGACCCGGGAGAGTACAACAAAAGAAGAACAGTTGAACAACAGCAACATGGGTACAATAATACAAATAGAAGAACAGTATAGCAGTGCTACAAAAATACAAAGGGTGGAAACAACAAAAAATAATGGCAAGCATTATACATATAATGGCAGTAAGATATATAATAAGTGCAGAAACCATGGACCCGACCTGTGGAGTGAAAGGGTTAATAAGATAGTAAGGTTATATAGAGAGAAATGTGAGGAATGTTCAAACATAACAAGAAAGACTGACAGAAGGAAGGTCAGGGGTGGTAACTGGCAAAACAACAGTGGATGGTCAGCAACAAGGTTCGAGAAGGAAGAGAACTAGTAGTCAAGAAGTTATAATGAGAAGGAAAAATATGGGGAGGGGAAGAGGAGACTGTCTTGGAGCTGGATTAGAGCAGGGGTGACATTACTGGTAAGTCTCAGGAGCTTCAGGTTGGGTCAAAGCATGTACAAGCATCAGCTAAGGATAGATAACGACGATATTCACTTTTGGCGTAGAAGACTAGTTGTGTGGTTTGGCAGACAGAGGGAAGGTTATTAATGAAAAACGAGAAAAGAAGGGGGCCCAAAATAGAGCCCTGGGAGACCACATATTTGATTGGACATGCGGCAGGCAGAAAGGTAACCCTGGATGGAGGTCTGATGGGATCTCCTGGAAAGGTAGCTACTGACCCCTTTGACGATGTTATCTGAGAGGTGCAGACCTCAAAGGATGTTGAGAAGAAGGGTATGGTCCACAAGGTCGAATGCCTCGGTCAGGTCAACAAAGACAGATCCGGTGTACTGTCCTTTGTCATTTGCCTTAAGGACATCGCTAGTGAACCTGACCAGGGCTGTTTTGGTGCTGTGACCAGATCTAAAACCATGCTGGGCACTGAAGAGTAAGTTGTTGGTTTCGAGGTAGGCAGTGAGTTGAGAGTGTACAGCTTTCTCGATAATTTTAGAGAGAGGGGTGAGGAAGGAAACAGAGCGGTAGTTACTGATATAGTTTCTGGACCCACCCTTGAATAATGGTTTGATGGTGGTGGTTTTCCCAGTGTTAGGGAAAGAACCAGAACACAGGGGGTGATGGGAACCACAGTGGTCAAGATGGAGAGTTTCAGGAATTTGTAGTCAATATCGTCGGTCCCTTTGCTGGGTTTTGGGTTGTTCCTGTGAATAAGCTTGATGGTGTCTGCAGGATTGAGGGCCTTAAAGTAAAAATTAGGGGGAGGGCAGAACTGTGGTGTTGGGGCAGATAGGATAGGATGGGGGAGAAGAGGGTGTAGGGGGGAGGCTTGCATTTTCCAGGTCACCCAAAAAAAAAAAAAAAAGAGTTAAAGATGTTCGCCACGTCGGATGGATTGTTGATCTGTCTTCCGCTATGGTACAAGGTGATGGGATTGGAATTTTTAGTTTTTCCCAGGAGTGAATTTAGGGTATCCCAGAGCTGACAGGGCTCAAGGCATCCCCAAGTTGTTTATCATGTAGGTAGTCAATTTTTGCCTTTCTAACGGTAGATTTGTACTTATTATGGAGAGACCTGTACAGGGACAGCTGGGAAGGGTCGTTGTGCTTCAAATAACGGGCCCAGGCCTTGTTCCTAGTTCTCATCAACTTAGTAATATCGGGGGTGACCCAATCATTAATCCTTAGGCTGCCGACAGAATTGGAATGTCTAGGAATTCTGGACTGATATATCAGTCCGCGGCACAGTAAGGGTTAATTTTACCCCTTGTTCTAATTTTTTTGAATGGAGCATGTTTAATGCAGATAGTGACAAAGATGCTGGAGAATTTACATAGGATAGAGTCGCAGTCATCAGGCTCCTCGGTAAAGGACCAGTAGACAAGGCTGAGATCACGGGTTATGAGTTCAGTGTTCTCATCAGTCAGTCTCCTGGTAAATATAAATGTAGGGGGGGTGCTTGGGTAGTCAGGCAGATCAGAGGCAGAATATTGCGCAATGATCTCTGATAGAGTCGGTGATACGGGTGGGATGCAAGACAATAATCCAAATCGATAAGTGATTGGGTACCTGTTTTGTAATTAGATCTGGTGAGTGAGACAGTAAGCTGGTGGAGACCTAAATTTGCGATAAGAGATTTAGCGAAGTCGGATTGGCTGGAGATCCAGTTAATGTTAAACTCCCCAAGGAGGATCTATTCTCTGCTGAGTGGGAGAGTGTGTTTGAGGGCTAACAGTGACTCGAGGTCAGAGAGTGGGGTACCTGGGAGAAGACAGGCAGTGGTAAGGGTTTTATTTGGGCCTAGAAGGAGGTGGATGGAGAGGGTTTCCAGGAGGGGGGAAACTAGGAATGTGTTCAGTGAAGAAGAATGTGTTCAAGATATAGAACATGAAACCCCCTCCTTTTTTTCTGAGTCCGTCTTTTCTGACCAGGATGTAGCCACTGAGCTAGACTTCTCTGTTGGAAATTTTGGGTGAAAGTGAAAGCCAGGTTTCGGAGGTGCGATCATGTTGTCATTTGAGGCTACCCATGCTTGAAAGGCGTCTAAGGGACTCTCTGAGTCTTAAGGTGGATAAAGCTGATATTTTTCTCTTTATTGAAGAGGGGCTTGTGTGTGTGTGTGGTGGGGGGGAGGTTACTTGGGCTGGGGTGGATGGTTCCTGAGAGGAGGAGGATGAGGGCCCTGGAGAGGGAAGAGATGAGGTGCACCGACTTGTTTTTTCTAGATCTGTAGCATCTGAATGAGGTTATGGTAGCGTGTTTAGAGAGAAACAAGGGGTTGTAGAGGAGAGGGAAGGGTGAGGGAGACATAGGGTAGTCCAGGGAGGGTTGGGGAGGGGCTGTGAAAAGTCAGAAGGAATGAGAGAGTATGAGAGAAGAGTGCTGGAAGATGGCGTGGTGGGGGGTCCAGGAGGTCCGAGGGGTAGGAGCAAGGGGGAGAGCACAAGAGGGGGAAGAGCAAGAATAAAAGGAGCAAGGGGAGGAGTGACATGGTGGGTGAGGAAGCAGGTGTGGGAGGAAGTGAACAGACACCAGAGGGGGAGTAGGGAAGAAATTCAAAGGTATTTAAAAGGGGTATAGGTAAGCTTAAATTGGGTCTTTCAGAGGAAGATGGGAGGGGCCACCAGTGGGCACAGCTGCAGGCTGGAGGGTGGGAGACTTGGGGGAGAGAAGGAGGTGATACTTCACTGAGAGGGTGTTGAAACCATGGAATGCACTGCCCGAGGAGCTGGTGGAGGTATCTATGGTGGAAGGGTTCAAGAGAGGCTGGGACAGGTACAGAAAGAGGGTGAAGCTGAGGAATGTCATCTTGGGGGGGGAATCTGGTGGGGGATGGGGGATCATGGGGGGCCAGGAGGGTGGTAACGGTACCCATTTACGTTACTGACTCTCGAGCAGACTCGACAGACCATGAGGCCTACTCTGCTAGCATTTTAGTATGTTAGTATTTGATGGGAAGGTTAAAGGGTTGATAAGTGTTCAGTCGATGTGACTACCAGTTAGTGTAGGGTTTAGAGTCACTGACTTTGGTGCATAAGGTGCAGGGTTTGAATCCTCGAGGGTGACGAAGGAGAAACCTTAAGGATGGTGGGTTTCTGGAGGTGTGCAGCAGGGACAGTGGGCAGTTTTAGAGAAGGTGAATCCTCTGGTGTGAAAAAAAAAAAAATAAGGGTGACGTAGAGGAACAGGTGACAAATATTGACTCCTATTAGTCAAGGAGTATAGGGAGCGAAGGGGGGAGGGCTTCTGTTGCAGCTTCCGAACACTGCAAGGCTTGAGTGGGCCTGTGGATGAGAAGCCTGTGCCCCTCTGTAGCTTGCTCCATTTGGGGGGGCCTTTTCTGCAGCTCCCGAACGCTGCAAGGCTCCAGTGGGTTTGTGGATGAGAAGCATGCTGGATAAAATCCATTAATTTCCTCCCACTTCAGTGGTGGGGATATTAGTGGAAACTCAGCGAACGTTGTGTGTGCTTCAAGCTGGGGGGGGGGGGTTGCACAGAAACATAGAAGCTGTCAGCAGAAAAGGACCTCCTGGCCCACCTAGTCTGCCCTAAAGTCCCTACCTACTATACTACTGCAGACCCTAATTAACCTACGTAATTACTTCCCTCTCCTAACCCTGCCCTGCTGCTAAGGTGCCCCTGTGTCTGTCCAATGCATGTTTGAAACCTGTTACCGTTTCGATACCCACCACCTCTGCTGGGAGGCTGTTCCAGGCATCCGCTACCCTTTCTGAGAAAATATATTTTCTCACACCCCTCTAAGTCTCCCCCCTTCCAGCTTCATATCATGCTTCCCTGCCCTTGAGCATCTCTTTCTGTGCAATATGTCACCCTCCTGTACTTTATGGATACCCTTGAGGTATCTGAATGTTTCTATCTGTCTCCTGTTTCTCTCCTTTCCTCCAGTGAGAACATATTTAATTCCCTGAGTCTTTCCTCAGAGGGCTTCTGATGCAGGCCAGGCATCATTTTGGTTGCCCTTCTCTGTACCGCCTCCACCTGATCTATGTCCTTCCTGAGATGGAGTCGCCAGAACTGGACACAGTACTCCAGGTGTGGCCTCACCATTGATCTATACAGGGGTAACACCACCTCCCTTTTTCTGCTAGAGATACCCCTCCCTCTGCACCCCAGCATCCTACTAGCCTTCTCCATGTCCTTCTCACACTGCTTTACTGCCTTCAGGTCATCAAATATTATGACCCACAGGTCCCTTTCCTGTTTTGCAGTTGTTACCTCCCCCCCAATCGGATACGTTGCTCTTGGGCTTCTGTGCCCCATGTGCATAATTTTACATTTTTTGGCGCTGAAGTCCAGTTGCAATCCTTTGACCAGTCTTCCAGCTTTTTTAGGTCTTCCATCATTTTTCCAGCCCCTACCTGGCGTGTCTACTCTGTTGCAGATTTGTGTGTCATCTGCAAACAGATATACAGTATCTTTCCTTCCAGTCCCTCTGCGATGTCGCTAATAAAGACACTGAAGAGGACCAGTCCCAGTACTGACCCTTGAGGCACCCTGCTGGTCACCTTTCCTTCCTCCGGGTGAACTCCATTTACCACCACGTTCTGAGTTCTGTTACGTAGCCAACTTCGTACCCATTTTACTATGTTTGGACCCACTCCCAGGCTGCCTAGCTAGTTTACCAGTCTTCTGTGTGGGACAGTGTCAAAGGCCTTGCTAAAATCCAGGCAGGCCACATCCACTACTCCTCCCTGATCCACCGCAGTCAAAAAAGACTGCTGGTTCATGGGGTGGCCAGCCCTGGCTCAGTCAACACTATTATGAAGGGAAGAACTGCACTCTGTACCAGGTTGCTGATATAATCCAAGTTTATTTACCCAGCTGTGCAATTCGAGCAATAAACATCAAATGAAAAATACACACACGGAGGGCCCAAACAAACGCTCCTCATATTGCACAACTGGGTAAAATCAACTTGTATTATAGCAGCAACTTGGTGCAGATTGCAGTTCTTTCCTGCTGAAAATGAATAGAAAGACTGGTAGAGTATCTTGAATTCAACAGGCTCCAAGACCAAAAGCAGCCTGGATTCAGGGGTGTCAAGCCACACAAATCTGATTGACTTCTTTGACTGGGTGACCAGAAAAACAAATATGGGGAGGGCAGTCGGCATGGCCTATCTCTACTTCAGCAAGGCCTTTGAAACTGCACTGCACCAAGAACTGATTAAGAAATTGAGCAGCTTAGGGGTGAGATCCAAAGTGGTGAACTGGGTTAGAAACTGACTAATGAATAGGTGACAGAAAGCGGTGGTGAACAGCACTCACTCAAATATGGGAGAGTGACCTGCAGGGTGCTGCAGGGCTCAGCAGTGGGACCGTCTTCTTCAACGTGTACATAAGTGACACTGCAGAAGAACTGGAAGGGAATGCATGCCTTTTTGCAGATACCACCAATCTGTAATAGGGCGGACACTTAGCAGGAGGTAGAGAGAGAATGCACTGGGTTCTTGGGGAAACTTGAGGAGTAGTCAAGAGCATGGCAGCTGGGTTCAATGCCAAAAATGCAAAATCATGTACCTAGGCATAGGAACTCAGAAGCGGAGTATAGGATGGGGTGAGGTACTGGCAATCACTAAGCAGGAAAGGGTCCTTGGGGTTAGCATACCTGATGACCTACAACTGGCAGGCAGTGCGACAGGCTAGTGGGATGCTGGGGTGCATAGGGAGGGGCATCTCCAGCAGTAGGAGGGAGGTGGTGTTGTCACTGTATCACTTGCTGCTAAGACCCCACCTACAGTACTGTGTAATGTTTCGGAGGCTGCACCTCAGAAAGGACATAAGAGTGGAGGAAATATAGGAGAGGGCAACTGAAATGGTTCAGGGGTTGCACGAGGAGTCCTACAAGGAGAGACTGAGGAATCTCAACATGTACAAGAAGAAGAGGGGAGAGTGAAAAGGGACATGATAGAGACCTAAAAGTACCTCATGGGGGTGAACATGGTGCAGGAGGGGAGTCTCTTTCAAATAAGAAAAAGCACCAGGACCAGAGGCCATGCAATGAAGCTGGACGAGGGAAGTTAAAGAGGGATGTGAGGAAGTACTACTTCACTGAAAGGGTGATAGACACCTGGAACAGACAGCCAGCAGAGATGAAAACAGTGGGGGCTTCATGCATGTGTGGGACAGATATAGGGGGGATATTGGTAAGCAGACGGGGGGGGGGGGAGAGTGTCACCGGAGACCAGTTAGGATCTGTGGAGACAGATTAGGCAGAGAATATCTGGGCAGAGTGGGTGGGCCATGCGGTCCTCTTCTGATGACAAATTCTATGTTCCTGTGCACTCCCACCCTTATCCCACACAGCATGTCCTTTCATCCTAAAAACAATGCTTTGGTGCATGGATGGTACAGAAAAAAACCTTAATAAACATATAATTTGAAAGGTTAGAACAGGCATTCCTGGGGGTACAGAATCCTCCTAAATAGAAATAGAGGTGGCTGAACATTATGCCTGGGTACAGTTTCTCCTGGACCGATGAAAAGGCAATGTTTAAAAAAAAATGCTGTTATTGCTGGGGCATAGAATGTTAAAATCCAATACTTTTGTGCCTGATATATATAAATGAATAAGTTGCAAAGTGTTCTATTCTCCAAGCCCCCTAGGTTTGCCTGCCTCACTTCTAAAGAAATCCTAGATCTTCCCTTGATTCATCTGACACTTCAGGAACTGCAGGTCTCCAGCTGGCGTCAGGGTGAGGACTGAGCATCTTTCTCTGCCTGACTCTGTTCATTAGCCTGTGGGTGGGGCGCAAGAGAGTGGTGAGGTACATGGTGATGTCTGTTACTGTATGTGTAGGGCTAGGGCTGCTTGACTGAATGTCTACTGCTGTGGGATCATCTTCTTGAGGGAGGCACAAAAAAAGGGAGCCATGGCACAAAACAATGGTGGTTGGGGGGGGGGGGTATAATCTGTGTGACTGAATGGCCTGTCCTTTTTTGCTGGGGAAGGAAGCAATGTAGGAGTGGGATAAATGTGCACTAATTGGAGTAATCCTTGGCTTGTATTTTTTCCTGTATAACTGCAAAATTCTCAATTATTATTGTGGTCTAGTGTAACCATCTTCAGGCTAGTGGAATTTTGAATCAACTTGTCCTGCTGGTTAGTGCAGAAAAAGGTTCTAGTGTATTGTGGAACGTCGTTGTTCACTGAAATCCATCTCCCTCAAAATGTCATTCTGCTGCACTAGTGACGTCCGCAGTGCAGCAGAACCAAAAAGTGACGTCCGCAGGACAGCAGAACGACTTTTCGTTCTGTTGTAGTGCGGACGTCACACATTGTGTCCTCGAGCAGCAATCTGACAGTTAGGGCATACTGACAGGGCACATACACGGCCTCAGTAAAAATGATTTGAAAAAGAAAGATGTGGTAATGTTTTTTTTTTTCCATGGGGGGTGGGGAGAAACGTTCCACAATACACTACAAAGAACAGGGCATGCGTAACATTTAATGACAGGGTTGTTCCTCTCGAGCTGCATTCTCGAGGTAATCAGTCATCATAGTACCAACCTGGTGAAAGAACAGCCCTGTTGTTAACTGTTACTCATGCACTATGCTGTATTAGGTCCACTCCTGCAGCTATTCACTCATCAACACCCACATACAGCCATGAATAATCACACAGAAATTCAAAGGACAGAAGGGACTCTAGATCTACCACCTCCCACTTCACAAGTAAGGACCAAAAATTATGCTGTGCAAACATGTACCATTCTATAGGTATTTCCCTTTTAACCTGCAACCCAGGGTACCCTATGATTTACTTGGTAAAGATAAATGTGTTCAAGCTTACCTTGAAGGGCTGTTCTGGCTTTATGTCCATGGTCACTGCTTGTAGGCTCTTCCATAGATTCACTAGCTTCTGGGAGAAGTACCTTCCAATGTTACCTCTGAATTTACCACCATTGACCTTCAGGACATGTTACTGTGTGCTGTCGCACAGCGGGTTAAACATTTCTGTCTGTGCAACCTTGTTGCTACCCTTCAATGTCAGGTTGCTCTCCCGAGTCAGCCACCTTTTCTCCAGGGTGAGTATGTAAAGACCTCCTGTCTCTGCTCACAGCTTTAAGCTACTGATCATTTTGGTGGCTCTGCGTTGGACTTACTCAACTTTTTCAATGTCCTTTTGCACTGGGAGCCCAGAACTGCACAAAGCTCTTGACATGGGGCCTGACCACAGCCTTGTGAAGTGGTAGGATTACAGTACATCCTCTGCTCTTCTGATCACTCCACATCCCCACTTTTGATTCACCACAGCGTTCTTCCAGCCTTGGTGTTGGCAGCAGTGCACTGCTTGCCATTCTTTAGCCCTACTGTCTAGTCCGACTCCCAAGTCATTTTCCTCTTCTTCTGCAACAAGAAAAGCCACACACAGTGTGGGAACAACAGCCTGCACTGCTTTAACTGGAAAGTGGACTGTTGGCCAGGGCACTTGTGAAGATCCCATTCTAGGAACTTTACATTTCCCTTATTCCCCCAGATCACATCTGTAAATGAGACTTCCTTTGCAGGTCTATGTTTACCTGGTACACCAATTTCAATGACTACATTCATACAAAAATAAATAAATGATTAGAGAGAACATAGAAAAGCAAAGTTAACACATACATAGAGAATACTGGTTGGGCAACCATGCACAACCAGACTGTGCTGCCACAGAGCGGTTCTGATTACATCAGACCTCAAGAGTGAAGCTCGAGGGGTAAGATGTGATCAGAACCCTAAGGTGGCAGTACAGACTGGCTGGGCATGTGGTTGCCTAGCCAGTACTTTTAATTTTTTTATTTTTCTTTTTTTTTTTTTTTTTAAACAAAAGGTTTTCACAGAGCGTTCTGCAGTGGTTTTAGTTCAGAACTTGAACTGCTTGCTGTGTGCACGGCAGCGCTGTGAAAAACGCCAGTTACCCCTATGATTTCCAAATCAGCTGGAAACCTGCTGTGCCACAGAGGGGTACAACCGTGTTCCATGACCTTTGAACTGTAGTACAACAAGGTTTCAAACAATATAGAAATCCATGCAGAACAAATGTTAACATGTTTGTTAAAATGCTGCTTTAAGTGTTTCCTTTTATTGCTCCATAACAGTTTTCACTGACATAGCAAATGGCTCTGGAGGAGAAGCAATGCAGGATCTGTCTTGTCATGAAAAGGGGTGAGGCTAGGGGCAGAGTTTAGGGTGTGGTTTTGAATCAGGTTTTGCCTCATCTGCTGTAGAACTAGATCCCCTCACCTGCTGGGCCAGAGGTGGATGTTCTAACATCTGAGTTATGATGAGTCATGCTGATACTGCATGATGTTGCCATGCAGGGGGGGGGAAGAGTGTGGGGGATGAAAACTGCATGGGGAAAAGGGATGGGGGGGCAGCTCCAGTAAAATCTACTGAGAGCTGCACACTCGAGCAGACTTGATGCACCTGAAAGGCTCGTTTCTGCTGGCATTTTCATATGTTCATATGTACTGCAGTACATCGCAACCAATCCTTTTAGTGTTAATACAAACAGGCCAACCTCTAATCCATCTGCTAATCCCCCCAAAGGTAGCATTTAACATGTGAATCGTGGAGTAAGTAGAGGAGAAGCAGCCTTAAAAAGTACATATGGCTTACCTTTGTTAAGGGCGATGGGCAGGACGAGGTGTCGGGAAAGGACAGGTGGGCTGGCAATATCAGCCACCTCAATGAATCCAACCAATTCCAGATCTATAATACAGAATACTTATGTAAGTAAAGGCAGACGGCCCGAGGATTTCTGAAAAGGAAGCAAATTGGTGGTGCCCTTCAGTTAGTTGAAATCCAAGTAACTATGGAGACTGTGATGAAGGCGCATATGTTTTACTTTCGTATCACTGGACCCGATACCCTCACCCCCCGCACCGCAATTATTCAGGTCACAGTGGCTGTGACGGATCCTCCGTCTGGAAGGCAGGATGTCTTGGTAATATATGACAATGCTGCTCTGTGGTTGCATAACGAGGGGTGCATAAACCCCTGGATGAACTATGCCCCAGCATCTGCTTAGCCCTCACTGGCCAAAGGACAGGAAACCTAAATGAGCCTAGATCTCAAAGGTGGGGGCAAAGTGTGCCCCTGCGCACACATTCTTTTTTCATCCTTGGTTTATTCTCCTTGGCTGAAAATTCCCACTCAGCCAATTACCTCTCAACACTGCTCCAGGGGTTTCCACTGCTTTACCCCTGTGGTGGGCCCAGAAAACAGCAGGCATCCCCCCTTCCCCACTGGGGCACAATAAGGTTTGGGAGCAGTGATAGCAGCACATGCCTGACCATGCTGGCTCCTTGTTTGATGATATCTGCCTGATTTTGTCAAGTGCCCCTTTGACCCCACAGTGGCACTACTACCCCTCTGTTAGCCTCGCATGTAGATACAGGATCCCCAGTTAGAGCACAAGTTCCCTGGCCTGCCATCAGAGGTCGCTGGTATGGAAAAAGGTGCCACTTCCTCGCTCTCAAGCTGATACACGCTTCCTGTAGCAGCTATCCTCCAGCTGGCAGGTCAATCAGCAGTGTCCACGCACAATTACTGTTCATCTGCACAGTTGCACATAGCGGTTGACTCCATATGCACACATTTTGACAGATGCAGTACTTAATTTGACAGACATACTACAGTACTATGTAGCAATCAAATGGCACATCCATTACAAATCCCTTTGTTTCAGTATTTCTGAATAATGCACAGCTCTTTAATAACTATATAGTTGAAGGAAAAACATTCAAAGTTGACCAATGAAAATGATTTTTTTTAAATTGTATTTCTTGTCCCCTCTATCCCTGATGCCTACCATCTGACCCTTGACGATGCCAACCCAACCCAATCAATTAACCTCTTCCCAGTCCCAGCTCCCCCCCAGCTTGCCTTCCTTGTGGGGCCCAGAAAGAGAGGGGGGACTATTGCTACTGTACTAATTATACCCATCTTGTGGGTTGGCTGAGGCATGGAGGCTAAGCACATGCCAGGTTATTACCCTGGCATCTAGGAGGCTCCTTTTCCGGAGTTTTTTCTCCACAGTGTACCAGTTTCTGTGACAGTGTGTGTGTCCATCGTCCCATCCTGGGACTCGGCCAGGAAACCCTCTACTTCAGCCCCAGGCTTTCAAATGCCTGTGGTGACCCAGCATAGTGCAGCCAGGCCTGGAATCCCCACCCAACCCGGAGGGAAAAAAAAACTCTCGTATGCTCAATCTTCCTCCTGCTGGCCCTCCAATGATCTGAGCTTGGGTGCAAATCCACGTCGCTGGCACAAGTACCAGTGTCACTGCTGTGCTACCAGGCCAGCCTTACAGCTGGTTCTGAACAAGCATCTGTGAATGCTAAGTGTTTGCTTGCAGTGTAATAAAGTGTTGGGACAACTTTGAAAAATATATTTAGACGCAACATTGCTTATATTTTAATTTTTTTCTGGAATTGTCACCCTTGTTTCTTTATTACTAAGGACATTTGCATGGAAACAGGATCTCAACCCTATTTTCTCTGTTTGTCTACTTCTGCAGTCACAATTCTGTTTATGACATCCCAGTCTGTTAATGTGGAGATTTATTTATTTGGTTTTTGGCAACCGGGTAAGTACACTAGACAACAGTGTGTCTATTTTCAGGTAAGACCTGGGAGATTACATTTCACAAGAACAAAGTAATGATACAGAAAAGTACTTACGCATAAACAAATTTCAGTTCACAAGTGCAACATCATAGCAACAGCAATATAATACCAGCAAGAGGGAAAGGAGGTACACAAGCAGTAGTTGTAATAACAGATTGTACATCAGCTATACCCTCCAATGTACACCAGGAGTGAAACATTACAACAATTGAGCATTGTGAGTCAGGAAGGGTACATTATTTTAGGACTGCCAAATATATAACAAATGCTACAGCTAAAAATATTCTTGAACAATCCAATAGTTCAGTAGTGACAAATATACATATTAAGTAGCGCATCGACAGTGTGGTGCATAAAAGTAGTAGACAGCGGTACCACTGAGTCAGGGAGTGGGGGGAGGGACAAAGAACAATCAAAGTAGGGAAAATATGCTGAGTAGGCACTGGAGCAGATTTGGAAGCAGACAGGTCACGGGGGTTGGAAACATTTATAGTTCGTGGATAGGAAGAGGTGGGTTTTGAGGGCTGATTTGAAGGATAGGGTGGAGGTGGAGCAGCATACTGTTTGAGGACGAGAGTTCCAGAGCCTAGGTGCGAAATAAGAGAAGGCCTTTGCCATTTTGGTAGCACACCTGGGCGAGGTGAGCAGGGTAGGATCGTGAGATCTGAGGGAGTAGGCAGCATTTGCGCTTGGAGGGGGCCGGAAAGTAACAGCAGGATAATGGGACTGTAGTTGCTTATATATAAAGCAGACTAGAGCAAAAGATTGCAAGGCCAAGGGGGAATAGCCACCCTAAGGAGTTATAGAGTGAATAGTGGTGGGTGAGGCGTGGGGGAGATGGGGCAAATTGGCAGATGTTATAAGTGAGATCCCAATTATGCAGGTGAAACTGAGGGTGCGTTAAAGATGAGAAGGGACCCGTATGTTAGGCAGGGGAGGAATAATTATGATGTTATAAACATTTTATTTATTTATTTATTAAGATATTCGGAAATACAACCTTTGAATCAGAGACTCCTTTACAAAGGCTCCACATCAGTTAACAGAGAACTAGACAATAGCACACATTAACAATAAAATGTACAGTTTGTAACAAGGCATACAGAGCATATATAGGTACAAAAATTAATAAAAAATGATACATACAATACATAGTACAATATTACAGGGCTGTAGATATACACTGGGATACATATATAGTCAACAGTGATAACTGTGGAGTGAGACAGAAAGAGGGAGGGAGGGAGGAGGGAAAGGGAGTGAGCTAAAGCAGAGGTGTATAGGTGGCTCAGTTGGGAGGGATAGAGGAAGGGTAGCAGTTGGGGGGGGGACCAAAACTGGAAATTACGTACCTACTGTAATTCTTGATCTTCTTGGACGAAGTCTCCACCATTCATTCACACTAATGGAGAGTACACCGGAGATGCTAGGACCCAGCAGGGGTCAAACTTTTCAGGAGGCGGGCGCCAAGATGGAGCCGCAAAGAAAGCTGACACCGTGAGCCAGGCTGCGTGCAGTACAGACTACCTGACCCTCCAACCGCCTCAGTACCTTTTTTCTGAGGAGGTGCAGCGTAACTAACCTAGAGAGGACTAACCTAAAAATTGGACACAAGATATTCTGAATGACCCATATAAGAAGGTTCAAAAACAAAGTCTTCAGAGTCCAACCATTGAGGGAGTGAAGACCAGAAACAGAGAAGTGAGCTTGGGGGATGGTGGGTGGGCGTGTGAATGAGTGGAGGAGACTTCGTCCAAGAAGTTTAAGAATTACGGTAGGTATGTAATTTCCATATCTTCCTGGACATAAAGTCTCCACTACTCAGTCATACTAATGGGAGAGTACTGAGCTAAATAATACCCCAAGATGGGCGGCAGGAGAGAGAAGAGCTCACTTTCTAGGACAGAAGTCCATTAAGGATTGTCCTGCCAAATGACTGATGTCGTCTGGCGTGGACATCCAAGCCACAGTGCTTAACGAAAGTATGCAAGGAGCTCCAGGTAGCCGCACTGCAAATATCTGCAATGAGAACATTATGAATTTCCACCAGAGATGCCGCGACTACTCTAGTAGAGTAAGCGTACACTCTGCCTTCCAGCTTGACCTGTGCCATGGAATAGCAATGGCGAAGGCATGCCACCAGCCATACTGAAATGCACCTGATAGCAACAGGTTGACCCAGTTGGATCGTGCTGAAGGAAACAAACAGCTGTTGAGCCTTGCGAATTTCCTTCGTTCTATCCAGATAGAACCGCAAGACTCTTTTCACGTCTAGGGGATGAAGGGTATGCTCTCCTTCATTCTGGAAGTTTGCAAAGTAGGTAGGAAGGACTAAAGGTTGATTCAGATGGAACTCTGAGGAAACCTTGAGCAGGAACTTAGGATGAGTCCCAAGAACTACTCTGTTCTTGTGAAATACAGTATACGGGGGATCTGTGACCAAGGCATGTATTTCAGATACCCTATGAGCAGAAGTAATGGCCACCAGGAAGGTCGTCTTCCAAGTGAGAAATTTCAGCTCGCAAGTAGCTAGAGGCTTGAAAGGTTTACGAGTAAGCATGTCTAGCACAAGGTTAATGTCCCAGGCTGCAACTGGACGTCTAATAGGAGGTCTGGTATACAGCATCCCCTTAAGAAACCTCTTAACTACAGGCAGCTGAGCCAGCGACATGGTGAGTACTGGCTCATGATATGCTGAAATTGAACAAAGATGAACTCTGACTGTGGAGTATTGCAGACCTGTGTTTGAGAGGTCTAAGAGATATTCCAAGACTTTATTCAGTGGGCAGGAAAAAGGATTCCAAGAGGATTTTGCAAACCAGATAGAGAAACGCTTCCATTTAGCTGTGTAGGTTTTTCTGGTGGCTGGCTTGCGTGCAGCCAAAAGAATATCTGAAACCCTACGAGAAACATTAAACCTATTCACCTTTATCTCCTTGGGAGCCAAGCGTGGAGGTGAAGATACCTCAGGTTGGGATGGACTACAGGGCCCTGGGTTAGAAGGTTCGTTTGAAGGGAAAGTGGTTTCGGAGAGGTTTCCGATAGTGTGTTGATTAGGGGAAACCAGATCTGATGATGCCAGAATGGGGAAATGAGAATCATTCTGCCCCCCACCGTGCCTCCAGTTTGAGCAGTACCCTCTGAATTAGGGAAAGAGGAGGAAATGCATATAGAAACTGTTTTGTCCACTGCAGCCTGAATGCATTCTGACAAAAAATGCCAGGTCCTGGATTTCTGGAGCAGGACAGAGGCAGTTTTGCGTTGAGTGGGGACGCAAAAAGGTCCAGGTCTAGAGTTCCCCACTCTTCGAAGAGTGACTGAGCGACGGTTAAGTCGAGAGACCACTCGTGAGGATCCGTCTTCGTTCTGCTGAGATGGTCTGCAAGCTCGTTTTGTACTCCTGGCAGGTAAACTGCCAGAATCAGAGCCTTGTATTCCAGGCACCATTCCCACACCCTCATTGCTTCCCTGCATAATGGGTAAGAGTGTGCGCCACCCTCTTTGTTGATGTAATACATCACTGCCTTGTTGTCCGTTTGAAGGAGAATGTTCTTGTGACAGTGTGTGTTCTACAAAAATCGGATCGCATAGAGGACGGCTCTCATATCCAGGACGTTTGTGTGAAGTTGAGACTCGTCCTGAGTTCAAGTACCCTGGGTGTGGAGATCCCGGCAGTGAGCTCCCCAACCCATCAGGGATGCGTCCGTGGCTCTGAGCTGTAGCAGGTTGATGTGAAGCAGTGACTCCTGTCTGAGCCATGTACCGTGAACGGTGTGCTCCCCACCCTAGTAGGGAGGCATCTGTGGTTAGCACCAAGGAAGGTTGCTTTTGAAGGAATGGAACTCCCTAGCTGAGGTTTTCCATGTCCAACCACCACTGAAGGGCCTGCAGAAGAGTTTGTGTAACTGGAAACAGCTTTGACAATGAATCTGTTTTCTGCCATTAGTAGCGTCTGAGATGGTACTGAACAGCCCTCATCTGAAATCTTGCTCCTGACACTGGCAGTAGAAGCTGCCATGTAGCCCAACAACTGTAGAAAATGCATGGCTGGCCTTAGACTTTGCGGCTTGAAGGAGCCTGCCAGCTGTACCAGGGTGTTTGCTCTTGCCTGTGGAAGAAAGGCATTTCCTCTCACTGAGTGTAGTTCAGCCCCTATGAACTCCAGGAGCTGTAGTGGTTGTAATACTGACTTTGTTTGGTTGATCAGGAACCCTAAGAACTGTAGAAGTTCCTGTGTGAGTACCAGGGACTGCTTTACCTATTGAGGGGACTGTCCTATGACCAGCCAGTCATCCAGATAGTGGAAAAACTGCCACTCCTTGCCTCCTGAGGTGTGCCACAACCACAGCCAAACATTTTGTTAACATCCTTGGAGCAGAGGTAAGTCCAAAAGACAATGCCTTGTATTGGTAGTGGCTTGATGGCAGTCTGAATCGGAGGGGCTTTCTGTGAGACCGTCTTTTTGGGATGTGAAAATATGCATCCTTTAGATCCAGGGATGCCAGCCAATCCCCTTGCCTTAAGGTGGGCAGAACTGTAGTCAGGGTAACCATCTTGAATTTTGGTTTCAGCTGATGCCTGATTAGGTGTCTGAGATCCAATTCGGGTCACCACTCCCCCATTTTCTTGATTGTGAGCAAGTACCTGCAATAGACCTTTTCCTCTCTGTTACAGAGGAACTGGTTCTACTGCTCCTATGGATAGGAGATTTAATACTTCCCCTATCAGTAACACTGTTTCTGATGGGGAGGAGGGTTGGAAGATCCTTGCCCTCAGCTTTGGTCTGAGTTTGAAGCTGAGTGCCAGGTCTTGGCCCACTACCTCCTGGACCCACCTGTCTGTGGTGATGGACTGCCATTCCTGGAGGTAGTGGGCCAGCCTGCCCCCTAACTGGACTGGGGAGGCAACCTGAGTAGACATCTCCGGGAGTATGTCTGAGTTGGGATGCTGGCTGAGTGCTGGGGCTAGTACTGTTGCCACCTCTCCTGCCCCTGCCTCTGAAACAGCCTCTCTGCTGCTGGTACTGTGGGTAAGCCTGAGGCTGAAAGAATGATCTGTAGCCTCTGCCCCAGGTCCTCTAGCTTATTGCCTTCGGGGAATAGAAGCCTTCTCCATGGCAGCAGCAATTTTATATGCTGCCTTGTACTTGTCCATTTTCTTCATGTAAGCTTCTATCTGTTCCCCAAACAAAGACATAGGCTCATGCCAGTCGTAGCCAGAACTTCGTGTCTTGGGTCATACTGTTGTGACCTAAGCAAATTCAACAACTTCCCTGTGCTCCCAGGTTGCACCTGTAAACAAGTTTTCAACTTGGTGTGCCACTCCTGGTTAAACAACTGAGAAAAAAAAAAAGTTATTAGTCCTGAGCCAAGCTAACCTCCTGAGAGACACAGAAGAAGCCATCTGCCAGGCTGCAGTGTCATTACTGTCCACCATCACTCTAAACTGGACTTTAGAAGCTTCTATGCCCCTTCTTGCAGCCTCCTCCAGGTCAGCTGCCACAGGAGCTGGGACAGATTTTGTGATTTCCATCACAGTATTCCACAGGGTTCTTTGGTACCTGGCAACATAGATCATGTATGAAGCCTGCCTGATGGCCAGAGATGATCCCAAATACTGCTTTTTAGCAATGAAATCCATCTTTCTGGAATCCTTATCTGGAGGGTGGGATGCCAAGGATATGCCTGCCTTGTCACAGGCTGCAGCCTGCACCACTCCCTCATGGCTGGGGTGTCCAAAAAGGAACTCTGCTCCACCCCTAGCCATCCAGCACCTTTTATCCACCTTTCTATCAACTGGTGGCATGGAAGTTGGGGTCTGCAGGACCTTGTTAACCTGCTTTTTCAGAGATTTATGGATGGGCAGTAAAACTCTTTTAGAGACTGGCACATCCATCATCTCCATGTAATCCTGTTACTCATCCTCATCAGTGGATTCCAGAGTAGGCATGTCCAGCGATTGGGCTACTTGCTTTATAAAAGCAAAATGTGAGGTGTAGTCCTCAGTTCCCTTGTCAGGGGAATCAGGACCGTGAGGATTCGGGTAATATCCGGTTCGACTGGCTCCCCATAGTCCTTCTCTTCATCCTCATCAGTATCCTCATCATACTCCTCAGCAAAAATCTCTCCCTCAGGTTCCAAGGAACCGGGAACCGGGGTAGAGCCTGAGGTACTTTAGCATGGCCACTTCTCACCCGGCACCGTGGTACTCGGTTGGAGCGCCTGAATTATCCGCATAGCATTAGCTATTTCCTCAGTGGTCGGAACCGATGCTACCATTGGTTGCGGTTCGAGTGCTGTATGTTTTTCCTTCTTTTCTCTTGCCTGTGGCTGCCAGGTTAGCGGCAGAGTCAGCAGGCCGTTTTTAGATGAGGAACCGTCACCCTTGTCAGAGTGCTGTTCCTCTGGTTCTTTTAGGCTAGTAGCCAGTTCGTCTGTGGCCGGTTCAGCAGCCCTGTTAGACATCTTCTCCTGCAGTCATTTAAGTCGCCTCTCAATCTTCGACTGAGGGATGTTTTTACAGATTTTGCAGTCCTCTTTGAGGTGGTCAAACCCCAAACAACAAACACAAATTAAATGAGGATCTGCTTTAGTGAACGGTTCCTCACACTTGGTATAATGTTGGAAACCTGTGGGACCCATTCATTTCTTGGTCTGTGACATTTATCGGTCAGTTAAAACTGAAAGAACCAAGAATTAACCCAGTAAAAAAGTCTAAATATCACAATAAATGTAAACTGCCTTACCGGATGGTAGAAGACTGAATTAAATTTAAATTTTAAAAGTAAATAATAGCAGTTCCTTACTGGTTGAAAGAACCGGGGAGGAACCAAAAAAACTTACCAAAATTCACCTTAAACTAGACTAAGTCTACCTATGAACCAAGGACAATGCTTCAAAAATCGAAATAATAAACAGACTTCGATAAACCGAAATAAAATAAAAAATTCTTCAAGCAGTGAAGGAGAGCTCTCCGGAGACGTCTTAATGGGGCAAGCAGAGTAAAGAATCTGATGGTTGCAGGAAGTGCAACCAGGGACAATGTTTTGAAAACCAAACTCGAGACTAACATTACACTGTTAGTATAGGTTCTATTAACCATTTCAGCTCTGGGGCAGTTCTAGGGTGAGACCATACTGTACTTGTCAGAATACAGTAAGATTTCCAGGGATTTGAAGAAGCCCAAAGGCAAAAACGTTTCCACTTCATAGCGTACGTGGATCCAGTAGAGGGCTTTCTCGCCGATACGAGAATGTCCGCCACCTCCTGAGAGACCCCATACCTAGTCTTTACTATGTATGCAGGAGCCATGCATGAAGGTGCAGGGACTTGAGATCCGGATGGACCAACCTGCCCTGGTCTTGGGACAGCAAATGCGAGCTCTGGGGCAGCTGAATCAAAGGTTCCAATGTCAGCTGCTGAAGTAGTGGGAACCAAATCTAAACGGGGCCATAGTGGGGTGACCAGATTCATGCGTGCCCTCTCGGCCTGCAATTTCAAGAGGACCCTCTGGATTAGAGGGAAGGCATACAGGAACCTCCCTGTCCACTAGAAGGACAATGTGTCTGGTCAGAAAGCACCAAGCGCGTGCTCTCGTGAGCAGAAATTTGGCAGTTTAGCACTGCATGGGGATGCAAAGAGGTCCAGCTCTGGAAGACTCCAGTGTCGAACAGCTGGTGCACTACTGACTGGAGTAGCTCCTACTCGTGCGCCTTGGACTGGGACCGACTTAAGCTGTCAGCCAGGACATTTTGGACACCTGGAACATGCACCATAACTACACTGATTTGATGTTCCAGGGCCCAATATCGGACACCCATCACCTCCCTGCACAGGGGGTAGGAATGCGAGCCCCCTTGCTTGTTGATATAAAAGACGATGGCTGTATTGTCTGTCTGAATAAGGAGAGAGCCTGGCGTTAGGTCCTCTTGAAAGGCCTGTAAGGCACTGAGCACCGCTCACATTTTTCTAGAACACTGATATGAAGATTGCGTTCCTCTGGAGACCAAACGTCCTGGGTCTGGCTGTCTCCTAGATGCGCTCCCCATCCGAGTTTGGAAGCATCTGTGGTTAAGGTCCAGCTCGGTGACTCCTGCCAGAAGAGAACCCCTTTTTCTATGTTGGAGGGGTTCTGCCACTAAACAAGAGTCCTCCTGACTGGGTCCAAGATCCGGACCAACCGGTCTAGATCTTCAGAACTTTGGTCCCATTGCACCCTGAGCATCCATTGAGGGACACTCATGTGGCGGTGAGCCAAAGGAACTACTGGAATGGCCAATGCCATGTGCCCCAGAAGCCTGAGGAAAGTCCTGGCTTGGACATGAGGGGTCATTAGCACCGTTTGGGCCACTTCCCACAGATGATTCCCCCCCCTTTCCTGCAGGAGGAAGGCCATGCCTTGGACTGTGTCCAGAACCGCCCCTATAAAGGAGAGTCATTGGATGGGCTCTGGGGATGATTTTGGCGGATTCTGGGTGATCCCCAACTCTCAGAATACAGTACAAGTGTCTCTGAGAGCATGAAGAAGATGTGCCCTTGATGGAGCTTCCAAAAGCCAGTCGTCCAGGTAAGGGGAGACATAATGACCCTCGTGTCTTATAGCCACAGCTACCACTGCTAGGCATTTGGTGAAGACTCGAGAAGCAGAAGAGGCCGAACGGCAGGACCCAAAACTGATAATGCCTCCCCTGGAAGTGGAACCTCAGAAACATCTGGTGGGGAGGAAAGACCCCTATGTGTATGTAAGCATCTTGCATGTTCAAGGAGCAGAGCCAATCCCTTTGGTGTAGCAAAGGAATGAAGCCTGGACTGGTCACCATCCTGAACCTTTTGTATTCTATAAAGTGTTTTAAACAGCTGAGGTCCAGGATAGGCTGAAGATCGTGTCTTCTCTTTGGGACCAGGAAGAAGTGAGAACAAAACCTTCTTCCTTGTTGCCCCCAAGGGACTGGCTCTATTGCCCTTTTCTGCAAGAGGGCCTGAATCTCTATTAGACTGATGTGGGAAGGAGAATAATGTGAGGACTTTGGTGGATTCTCCAGGGGGATCTGTGTGACCTCCAGCGTATGTCCTCTCCTTATAATGTCTAAGACCCAAAGGTCTGAGACAATCTTTCTCCACCCTTCCAAACAGAGGGAGAAGCGACCCCCCCACCACCTCCCCTTCTACCTCCTCCCGGAGGGGGGGGGGTCAGCAGGGAGTCAGTGAGCAGATCCGGGAGTGGGCAGAGAGGGCTGGGAGGACTTTGGGCTTCTAAAGGGAGCGCCCCTGGTCTGCTGGGTTGTGGCCTTCCTCTTGAAGCCTCCTCTCTGTGGGAACTGGTTGCCATGGGTATTCTGCCCTGAGGACTTTCGAAATGGCTGTTTACTAAAGAGCTATTGGTCCCCCTTATAAAGCTGTCAGACAGACTCGATCGATTTTCTGGATTCCTGAAAGTGAGAAATCAGCTTCTCAGTCTCCTCCCCAAACAAGACGGAACTCTGGAAGGGAAGATCCTCGATTCCAGACTGCAGGTCATGAGAGAATCCGGAGACCCAAAGGCTGACGCCCTCAACGTCGTGTCTGCAGTGTCGTACGAGGCACGCAGCACATGTGTGCCCAAGCCCGAACCAAGAATTTCCAGCAGCTCAGTTTTCTGAGCAGAATCCGGCAAGGCACTGGATACTTCCTGGCCCTTCCTCCACAACACATTCTGGTACTGGACCATATGCGTAAGGAAGTTAAGGGACCTTATGGAACAGTTGAAGGCAGAGTATATCTTTTTGCCCACCTGGTTCAGATATCTGGACTCTTGATCGGGAGGCTGTGAACTAAGGTGCTTCGGCTGCTTGGACTTATAAGCAGCCTGATCACCACTGAGTCCACCTGAGGGTGTTCTGCCAGGACGGGCCCCGCCCTTGGCATTCTGTACAGCCCATCTGACTTCTTAGGAACAGCCGGGGTAGTGGCTGGATGTTTCCAGGTAAGCCTGGTCAGGTCCTGCAAAGTATCCACCAAAGGAGGCAATACTAGAGGCTTAGGCTCCTTTTGCCTCAGGTACTTGGCTAGCATCCGACGTTCCAAATCCAGGTCCTCCCTCTTCCAACCATTGGAGGCCTGGATGTGCCTCATGACATCCATAAATGTGGGGGTCATCAGGAGGCAAGCGAGGGGACTTTTTGTCATCTGGTGAGCTCCTTTCCCCAGAGAAGGACTGGTCTGATGAAGAGGAAGAAGAAAAAGACCGGCTCCTGCTAAAGCGAGGAGAAGCCAAACCCTGCCTTGAGGGGCTTCTTCCCCTATAACACCAGTTACTGACTGACTGACGGCTGTGGGACCAGCGTCTGTTCTGAGACTGGCAATGGAGCAAGGACCATCGGCTAGAGGAGTGCCCGCGGAGGCTGGTAGACCGATGGCAGCTACGGGACTTGCTCTTAGGAAGAAACAGGCGATGGCTGGCCAACCTGGAATGGTACCGGCGGTGGTTTTTAGACTTGGATCAGGACCTGACCATGGAAGAAGAGCGGGACTTGGATATTGTGGGCCACTAGCCTGGGGTAGGTTTTGTGGGAGGCGCCGAAGGACTACCCTCAGGGGTCTGGTTATCTGGTCGGTCAGGCACTGGAGCCAGATCACATCCTTTTTAACTTGGCTCCACCAAAATTGGAACAGCTCTATCAGTTCCTTTTTGTTAAAATGTAAGTCACGTTCCCTGTCAGAGGGATGGGAGAGGCTGGAAGATCAGGGATATCCCGAGGGGAGGTGCTCGATGAGGCACCTTCCGGGGTCAAGGACCCTCACAGCAGTGACTGAACCGCGGCTGGTGCAGCCTTGACTAGGGGACAGCCAGCTCTGGTGTCCGAGGCCGGTACTGTGGCTGAAGGCTTGATGGGCGCTGGATCCATCTTGGCTAGCTTGGAAGGGCAGGAACCTGAGGAGGCCTTCGATGAGGATTCTCGTTCTTTCAAAGAGGCTTTACTCAGAGCCCCGCGTAACACCGAGGCTGAGGCCTTCTTCAGCGGGGCCGAGGCTTGCGCCAAGGAGGAGGCCTTGGATGACTCGTCCGGAGTGGAAGGAAGGTGCAATGGCGTGACCTTTGCCTTCACGGGCAGATTTTCCTTAGGTGTCCCCACTGGAGTTGGGGCCTTGGCGAGGCCAGAAGGCTTGCTCCGGTCTTCCGAGTGCTTGGAGTGTTGCGAGCTGTTGGAGCCGTCCAGTCCAGAGGATGAGGCTTTTTTGTGCGGTGAGCAAGAGTGGGAACGTGAGTGGGACCGACCATGATCCTTGTCACGGGACTTGTGGTGGGATTTTTCTTTGTGTTTAGCTTTCTCCCCCGGAAAACTCTGCATCCCTGTAACCTGTTTTTCTAGCAGATGAGTTTTTAGGGTTTTTACAGCCTTCAGGCACCTGTTGCTTGTCCTACTGGGAAAGCCCTTGCAGATGTCGTAGGCCTGGAGATTGTGGTCAGGGCCCAGGCAGAAGACACAGGCTCCGTGGACTTCCTTTGCTGGAATCTGACGGCCACAGGAGCACTTCGTCTTCTTTGGCCCCGAAGAAAACACAGATGACGGAGAAGACATACGATGAGAAAAACTACACTAACTGGAAAAAAAACTCCTGAGAAATTTCGCTGAACTGCTTTACAATGAGCTAAAGTAACCACTGAGAGCGAGTCTGTGGCGGGAAAAGAACTGAGGTGGAGCTGGGGACTTCCACCTTTTGTACCATGGCTGACGTTGGGGCGGAGCCAACGTCAGGGGCGGGCCCTGCTGCGTACTGCTAGCTAAGAGTTTTCCGGTGGGTCCTACAGCCTGCAGCGTTAGTCCTAATGGTAACAGCCTGCTGAAAGAGCTCCCTCTTGAAGTAAGATCTACTGTTCCAAAACGCGTCAGGTGGGTAAAGCCTGAGTTTTTTTATATGTCTTGTCAATAAATGACTTATCTACTATAGCAACCGGAGCGTGGTGTAGTTTGTAATATGTGGTGGTGAGTGCTTGTCTATTTTGTGTGTTATTTATTCTGAATGTGAAGAAGCACCACCTGCCCTGTGCGAACCTCTGTGTGACTATACTATTACATGATAAAAGGGATAAAGAAGGTGGATAGGGAGAGTCTCTTTAAGCTAAGTGGCAGTCATAACAGAAGGTGACACAGACTTAACCTGGGGAGGGGGGAGGTTAGGAAGCACTTCTTCACGGAGAGGGTGGTGGCCAGTTGGAATGCACTGCCGGAAGAGGTGGTCTTGTTGAAGCCAGTGGCAGCTTCAAGAGAAACTGGGATAGACATAAGGGGAAAGTTAAGGTAAGGGGAGGAGCAGCTGGAAAGGATGTGAGCATTGGGGAGGGGTGGCAGGGTCAGTAGCTTAAGCTGTGGATCCTGCAATATAAGCAGACTGGATAGACCAAATGGCCTTATTCTGCTGGCTTCTTCGAATGTTTGTAAGTAATCTGCATATATGATGTATTTGTAAATTTGAAAATGTCAATAGAAACATAGAATTTGTTGGCAGAAAAGGACTGCTTGGCCTACCCAGTCTGCCCAGGTGGTCCCTGCCTAATCTGTGTCTGCAGATTCTAACTGGTCTCCGGCAACCCCCTCCCCCCCGCCTATTTACTAATACTTCCCTATATCTAGCCCACGTATGCTTGAAGCCTCTTACTGTTTTCGCCACCACCACGTCTGCTGACAGTCTGTTCCATGCGTCCGTCACTTTTTCAGTGAAGTAGTACTTCCTTATATCCCTCTTAAACTCCCCCCCCCCTTCCAGCTTTATCGCACACCCTCTGGTCCTGGTGCTTTTCTCATTTGAAAGAGACTCCCCTCCTGTACCTTGTTCATCCCAGTGAGGTACTTTGTAACAGGGAAATCCTGACACTCTTGAAGACTGACCTTTTTTTAATCTGTTGAAACAGTTCTTCTATTTCATAGCCTAATCTATCCTTTACAATTTCTAGTCCATAGGGTTGGCCACCCCTCTCCCCTTTCTTGACTATGCTACAGTGTCCTCTTTAATTTTCATTCTCCCTCTCAAGGTCCTCATACAGGGAGGATATTGTGGTGATCTCTGAGCTGATGTAAAACAACAGGCTGTGTTCCTCATTGTTGGATTTAGTATGCAATGGCACTATGTCGTAAAATACCTTGATGTATATAACTTATGTGTATGAAACCTGTAAATGTTGAAAATACCATGGCACTAGGTGTTTTTGATAAAGCACTAGGTGACTGTATTATAAAAATTAAGTTACCAGGGTAGAGATATCTGAAAACCCCCTGCTGTGTTGTTAAATGCATGTAAATTGCAGATTGTTTGAAAACCCTCTTGGTATCGTTCATTCCTGCTGTAAACTGAGCCAGTCTGAAATTTCATGGTGATCTGCATATACATCCCATGACGCTTTCCATTACTGGGGTATGTGTGATGCGTTTCTTTGAAACTTGGCTTTATTACCAATGCCCTTTGGGGCAACCCTTGCTTCAGTGCTTCTGCACTGAGGTTCTTTGTCTTTAGCTTATTTTTTTTATTTGAGCCCCCACCACCCAAGCAAACAAGGCCCACATAAAGGAAGCTGAATCTCAACTCAAAAGTTAGATCAGTGGGTCAGCAGGTGCTAAGTGCAGAGGAAGGAAATGCATAGTCTGTTGCTGCAAACTGATGTACTGAAGAAGGGACATGCCACTGCTGAAGGTTATCTTTTGTATTTTAAATAAACATCACACAAAGATTGTGTGTTGAACCTTAAGTTCGGTGTCTGGTCCATCTGTTATCCTACAACCCCTCCGCATACTTGTAGGTCTCTATTATGTCCCCTCTTGTTTTCCCCGCTGTACATGTTGAGATCCTTCAGTTTCTCCTCAGAGTGCTTTCGACACATCCCCAGCACCATTTTAGTGGCCCTTCTCTGTACTGCCTCCACCCTATCAATGTCCTTTCTGAGGTGCGGCCTCCAGAACTGGACACAGTACTCCAGGCAGGGTCTCACCAGTGAGCGACACAGTGATAACACCACCAACCTCCCTCCTCCTGGTGTTGATACCTCTCCCTATACATCTCAGCATCCCACTGGTCCTACCCACTGCTTTTCACACTGCTCTGCCACTTTGAGGTCATCAGATATGATAACCCCAATGTCCCTTTCCAGCTTAGTGACTGTCAGTACCTTCCTCATCCTACACTCACCCCCTGGGTTTCTATGCCCTAGGTGCATGATTTTGCACTTTTTGGCATTGAACCCCAGCTGCCATGCCCTTGACCACTCTGAGTTTCCCAAGGTCCCTATGCATTCTCTCCACCCCCTCTTGAGTATCCACGCTATTGCAGATTTTCGTGTCCTCTGCAAAAAGGCATACCTTCCCTTCCAGTTTTTCCACAATGTCATTTATGAAAACATTAAAGAGGACCGGTTGCAGTACTGAGCCCTGCTGCACCCTGCTGGTCACTCTCCCCTCATCAAAGTGAGTGCCATTAACCACCGCCCTCTGTCACCTATCCATTAATTACTGTCTTACTCAATTTACCACTCTGGATCCCACCCCTAGGCTGCTCAGTTTCCTTATCAGTCTCCTGTGTGACACAATGCTGAAGGCCTTGCTAAAGTCCAAAGAGGCCACATCCACTGCCCTTCGTTGACCTATTTTTCCTGGCCACGCAGTCAAAGAAATGAATCAGATTTTTGTGGCATGCCCCCCCCCCGAATCCATGCTGACTTTGGTCTTGCAGCCCACTGGATTCAAGAAACTCTACTAACCATCTTTTAACACGATTTCTATTACTTTCCCCACATCTAATGCGAGAATGACCAGTCTGTAATTGCTAGCCTCCTCCCCGCTGCTGCTCTTAAGGAGTGCGATCATGTCTATTCTCCTCCTGTCTTCTGGAATCATGCCTCTTTCCAGTGAGATGTTAAATAAGGCCATCACTGGTGCAGCTAGCACCCCACTGAGTTCCTTTAGTACTTTTGGGTGTGTCGCATCTGGTCCCATGGCCTTGTCCACTTTCAGAGCTGCAAGTCCCTTTAAGTGAAAACAGTGGTGGGTTTTAAGAATGCATGAGGTAGACAGAAGGGAAACTTAATGGAAAGAAAGGGAAGGCTACAGATCAAGCAGGGCTTGTGGTAACAGTATAGGCAGGGGGAAAATGGGCAGACTGGGTGGTCCTAGCGGTCCTTATCTGCCATCAAATTCTGTTTCCATGACTCTTTCCTCCGAAAATGGACTTGTACCCACCTCCCCCGCCCCCCACATTCCTGCTGCTCACTGGTGATCTGTCTCCCTCATCCCTCCACTGTGAAGACTTAGCATAAGTACCTGTTTAGGATGTCTGTTTTTACTTGATCCTCTTCTGCACAGACTCCCTGTCATCCTACCTACCCCTCCCTTTGCTTTCCTCTTCTTACTTTTATATCTGAAGAAAGTTTTATTCTGTTTAGCTACTCCTTTAGTTAAACACCTAAAAAAATAATTTACAAAAAAAAAATACTTTCTAACACTCTTTTTAAACATTCCACCCACCAATTTCATAATTTCCCCTTGTGCTGGTGCCTTCTTGATTGTAAATAAATCTTTGCGGCCAACTTTGTTTATTCCATTTAAATATTTAAAGCAGGGACCAGCCCACCAGCACAGCGACTGGATTTCCACCTGCGACACTGACAGCCCGAGTTGGATGCGAGCCTGGGAGTTGGAGGGCCAGCCGGGGGGAGGGGGGGGGAATCAAGCGTCTGATGGACTGCTCTCCTCCTGGGCAGAGGGTGGAAGAGCACTTGACTGACTCCGGGCAGAGGCCAGGGGTGTTGTGCCTGAGGCTCGCAGGTTCTGGGAGGTGTGCCAGATGGTGCGTTACATGCCTCCATGTCGTTGCATGCCATACCTTGGAAAAAAAAAAATGGCTGTGACATGCAGGATATCCTCCTCCCACACCGAGTCCCACGCAGCTGTCCGAGGCATTGTGTCACTGGATCTCCATGTGGCACCATTCGGGGAGTAGTGCAGGAGGTTTCCTTACAGCCCCACCCTGGGGGGTAATCCAGGCAGTATTCCGGTGACAGGAGGCAAGTACCGCAGGATGGGGTGAGGTGGTAGGAATGGTGGACTGAGGGAAAAGCCAGCTGAGGGAAAAAAAACAACTTAAAGCAGCAGTATTTGTTAGTAGCCATATAGTTTTTTCCGTAGTTGTTAGTAGCCATATAGTTTTTTCCATTTATAATATCTGCCTGGCAAAAATATCAACATAAACATTTTGTTTAGTTTCGTTCATTCCTGACCCAAGATATGGGATTTTGATGCTTTTTAAAAGTTCCTACTCCAGTGTCGCACCAGTCATGAAAAACAATCAAATATCTTGGTACAAAGCTGTGCTGTTTACCATCAAAAACATGTGGTAGTGCTATTCTAATATATCTACACTAGAAATCTAGCATTTTAAAAAACTGTGGGTGGTGGCCATCTTTACGGAGTCATTAATTAAAAAACTAGCTGTAAAAGCTATTTCAACAATGTTGAGAAAACTAAAAATACACGGAGGATGACTGTAAGAATATCAGAGATGCATTTTTGCAACAAAACTATATGATGCAATGTTTTTCCGATTAACAGACACTGCTGTTTTAAATGCCTCTTTTGTGTGTCCTCTTTCCCTTCTGTCCCATAATGTATATAGATTCAGGTCTAATACTCTTTGTTCATAAGAACTGCCCTGTTGCCATTGTATCATTTTTGTTGCTCTCCTCTGCACTGCCTCAGCCCTATCCAGTTTCAGTTTATTTTTTTATACTGGAAAGGCATGTGAACAAAACTGCCCGTTTTCAAAAGTGTCCAGTTAAGACAAACAGTAAGTTACAGGGTTTACAGGAAAGTGCAGATTATGTATGCAATAAGACACGCCAGGGTGTGTAAATATGCTTTCACAATTGCACAGCTCGAGGGTGTTGTTCGGCATGAGGTGCTTGCGCCGAGTTTCGTTAAACACCCAAGAACCAAGTGCAATTATGAAAGCATATTTACACACCCCTGAAGTGTCTTATGGCACTTATAACACAGTGAGAAAAAAACGAGTCATTCCAGCAACAAATTAAAAACAACAAATTTAGAGCTGAAAGGAAGCTGAAGTTATTTATGATTAAATAGTTCCTGTAAATGGAGCGGGAGTAACTAGTAAATGGATCTCAACGGAGCCACTACAATAGGTAGGGACTAACTGAAGAGTACAACGGAGCCCTCACACTGTGCAAACAGAGGCAAACATTTAATGTCCTGTTAATAACAGTGGAAGAAAACATCGCCAGTGAAGGTACAGTTCTGCACAGCTGTGCTGTTCTTCGGATGCTGGATTTTGTTGTCAGGAGTGATCTCGACTATTTCTGCAGTGGCGCTCATAGCGAGAGGGTTTGCTACGTTGCTGACTGGAGGTGCTGTGTTGAAACTGCAGCTGTGGTTTCCATTGGTTGTTTTCTTTTGGTGCTGATGTCACTTCCTTTGCCCAAATTGCCAAATGAATTCTGCTTAGGTGAAGTAGTCAGTCATTTCACACATTTTCTTTCCAGCGCTGACAGCTACTGTCAGGTTCAGAAGACGAGTGCAGTGTACTGATTTTCTGCTCTTGCTTGTGCTTAGGCTTTTGGCTATGAAAGAAGCACCAGAGTGTAATTATGTTTTCATAATTATACTCCTGTACTTCTCTCTCAGCCAATCAAATTGCTCAGTTTTTTCTCACTGTGTTATAAATAGGAATAATAGGCTTAAGGGTATGAAATAAGTGCCATCTAATGTGAATAATACAATGCATTACAGTAAGACAATAGATGATCAATATCAGAGGTAGTGTTCAGGTAAGTAACAGACATACCGGGACAATTCAAGGCCTGGGGCATTTGCATGAATCCGAACTGGAGAAGTGCTATCCCAATCTTTTTTCAAGTTTGTGTTCCAGAACTGTATGCAATACTCCAGGTGTGGCCTCATCAGGGATTTATATATTGGTAATATTACCTCACTTCTTCTACTACTAATTCCCTGCTGATGCAACCCAGAATTGTATTTGCCTTCCCCACTGCCTCACTGTGATGTGTGCTTTACGTTAACATTAACATTCCTAAGTCCCTCTCTCTTGCCCTTTCATCTATTTTTACTCCATCTATCATGTAGGTTACTCCTGGATTTTTTTCTTCCAGTATGCATGCACCTCACATTCGTTTTGCATTGAATTTCAGCTTCCAAACCCTAGACCATTTCTCAAGCTCCTCCCTAAATAATCTTACACCTTCATCATTATCTACTCTGCCACAGATCTTGGTATTCTTTCCAAAAATACTTATGTTTGAATTTATTCCCGGATCTGTATCCCATATTAAAATATTAAAACGACCAGGGCCCACGCCAGCCCACTGACACAGCAGTAGCGCTACCGGCTGCAGCACCGATGACCCAGGTTTGGGAGCAAACTCAGTGCGTCAGAGGGTTGGACAGGGGGAGGAGGACTGAGCATCCAAGGGTCTACTCCTCTGGGGAGGGGGTGGCATGGTGCCCAGCGTATGCCTGACCCTTTGTGGTGGCTGGAGGATGGTATACTGGCTCAACTTGGGTAGGGAGGAGTGGCAGACGTCAGGTGCTCTGTGGACGAGAGCATACGTAGCATCGCCACTGATGTCACAGCATGCCCTCTCCTCGGGGGGGGGAGGGGGAACACAAGGAAATCATCCAGGATGACCACTGATCCCTCGCAGGCACAGCATCAGAGACCCAAGCTCACCCCATGACTGGATCTGTGTTCAGCGGGTCAAGAAGACTCCCTGTCACGCTGCCACGGGGGGCAAGCCATGGGGGAACTGGGGCCAGAGAGAAGCTGGGTGACAGGGCTGGGGGGAGTGTCGGTGTGAGTGGGACCAGTCAGGACAGGGGCCCTAAACCAATCCCTGGGGGAACCCTGCCAGTGACCTCCCTCACATGGAAGACTTCTCCGTTTAGACTTACTCTCAGAGTTCTAGATTACGGGTTGTTAATCTATGCATCGTCTCCTCTCAGTGCACTGTCAAAAGTACGTGTTCTGATGAAAAAAGTCTGTAGACTTGTTTCAAGCGCAAATATAAAAACACATCAATGTGAATTGCATTCTATAAAGCATCTATACTATGCAAAATTCTAAACAGTTCATTTCCTATCGTTCAGGAGCTGTTTAACTGCCAGTGAGGTAATGGTATGACTAGGATGCACTCTTAACGCAATGAAAGAGCCTGCAATGTATAGCTGCAGGTCGTACTTTTTCTGTAGTACGATCCTGAATGACACCTGAGCTGGCAGGTAGTTAGGTAGCTGCCCATCAGGGGCGGGGGTAGGCAGGTGGTAGGTGTTCGGGGGCGGGTGATTTAGGGCTGGAGAGAAGCCTAGCTTATAAAAATAATAGTACCTGAGAGGTTCTTTCTTTCTTTGCTCCTCTCCCTCTGGTCAGAAGGACTTCCCTCCAGACAAAGCATCTCCTGGCTTCAGCTAGGCTCCAGGCTGCAACAGGCAAACTTCAGGCAGATGGGGTTAAAACCTGGCTTTTATTTATTTTTTTTTACTAGACATGGAATATAGAACTTGGCTTGTTCCCCGTGTGGGCACAAAATAGAAATAAAATTAAATAAAAAATATAACTATATATATATACAAACACACACATACACACACTACGGCGTTATAAGTCTGAAGGCGTGCCCTTTTATAAGCTTTGTTCAGTAGCTGTGCCTTGAGGACGTAGGAGGGTCAGTCCATGAGCATGCTTACATTCCCCCTTCCTCTCTTCGATCACTCACCTTGTCTGTCGGCCTCCAGTCTGAATCCAGTTCCAAGTGCTAGTGAGGCTTGGTAGGCTGCCCTAGCAGGTTCAAGCAAAAGGTGCTCACTGGTTGAACAGTGACTTCGGGGTTACTGAACGGTCCAGGCCGCACTGGTGGGGATGGCGAATGAACGCCAACAGCCACGTGGGGGTGGGGGCTGTGCAGTGAGGCTTCTGCATGTTCCCAACCCACCTTTTCCAGTGCATCGGTATCAGTTAATGGAGAGTTCGGGGGGGGGGGTCTTGAGTAACATATATTTTAGTTTTGTACTTCAACTGCTACTCCCAAGATTAGTTGTAGAAGTTGCTGGTACAGTCACGAGTGCCTTTGTCACGCAGGAGCCAGGGTTGAGGTTTGGGCGATGGGGGCATATCAGCAAGGTGGAACGCCGACCGTCACATGTTCACTGTAAAGAAACAGCACAACTTGACTGCTTTTCCTAAATACTGGTCAATAACACCACAGTATTATAAACAAATATCTACACAGAAACAAGTTTACCAATCAGAAGTTCTGCTGGTAAGGTTACTGCTTACTTAAAACTCCCTGCCTGGTACAGTTGGGGGTGCCTGTGTACCATGGGAGCTGGGGATGGGGTTCAGGTGATGGGGCAGTTTGGCACACAAACACCGACTGCCATGTGGCAGCCCGTTTGATCATGGTGATGGGGCTTCAGTATCAATTTCTCAATTTCAGATACCAAAAACAGGACCCGTGAGATAGATAGATATATATATATATATATATATATACACACAGAGAGAGAGACAGAGAGAGGGAGAAAAGGATGGGGTAGTGTGTGATATGAGAATTTAATGCACACCTAAGGTGTAGGATGCTCCATAAACCCTGAGAGCGAAGCTCAAATCTCTGTCTGGCTCTCCGTCCCTCCCTTTCCTGATTGAGCATTTTCTTTTTGTTTTTTCTTTCCTTACAGTTTGTATTTGCAGTGGTGATCATGCTAGCACTATAGCCAGTCAAGCCATGGCTCTGTTCCTGCTCGAGTGGCTATGTCTCGACGCGGACAAACAGGATCAACCAGATAGGGGGTTTTCAAAGTGTAAAAGGTAGTATCAACCAGATAGATTTAAAAAAATTAAATAAAAAAGGAGAGACAATTGTTGTGGTGGCTCCTCGGTAACTGAGCGATAGAGCCTCCACCATGTTTGTGGAACTCTTCAGCCTGCCCACAAACACAGCGAGAGTCAATGAGGGAGCGCTATGTTTTGAGTGACAGAGCACATGAATGCCTTAATAACCTGCAGGTTATTATGACAAATATCAATCTGCTCTGTCCATCGAAAAAAACTGCTCACCAGTAATTCATTCTTTCTATCTATCCATCCATCCCACACAGAAACACAAGCGTGGTTACTTAATATCCTTGAAGTGCAAACAATGCTGGCTGGTCTTGGTCATACTGGTGTGGTTGGTAAAAAAAAAAAAAAAAAAAAAAAGCATCTGGATTGGTGGTGTGGGGGTGGGTAGTGAGAATGCTTTAAAGAAATTACATGCAGGGCAGCTATTGCCACAGTACATAATTATTGAACAGCACGTGGCATGAGATTACATATTTTCTGGCTGCATTCTGTTCTTGAAGGTGTAAAGATGAAGTAGGAAAACCAAAACAAATCAGCTGGTAGAGATGATTTCCTCCAGCGACTGATGAAGTGTGGATAAACATGCAAACCCTCATTTTCTGGAACCTGCTGCCTTGTATATAATACAATACAATAGAACTGCAAGCCATTTCAACAAAAATATGTTTTATATTGCTCGTATGCATAAACCGGCCGCTTCAAGAGATTCTGGTTTAGTGGTTTAACGCGACACTTGTGTCTGTCTTGAGCAGTTTTTCCCATGAATCATCTGAGGTGAATGTCTCTTAGTTTCAGGATTCCCCAAATTAGTTGCCACTCCTTTGTCATTTAAGAAGTTACAACCTCCCCCTTTTAATTGCATTATTACAGTGTTCATACTCATGGTGCTTTGGCGTCATCTAGAGGAAATTAATAATCCCAGTTCTCCATTCTGACTGCATCAATGGTTCAGCAGTGTTCATATTCGTGGTGGGTTGGTGCTATCTAGCGGCAAAATGTGGCACTGTGGGTGGGCCCAGTAAGGATGCATTTCACTACAATTTCACAGTCATGGTGATAACCGACAGTCACGGTGCTCAGTATTCACAGAAGAAGGGGGAGGGACCACAGTTAGGGTGAAGAAACACACATGAAAGGGAGGTGGACACCAGTCCATTCATGGAGGACAGAATCTTAAAGGAACTCGTGAAACTGAAAATGGACAAGGCAATTGGGCCGGACAGGATACATCTCAGAATCTTAAACGAACTCAGAAAGGCACTGGCAGCACCACTGACAGCCCTATGCAACAAATCGCTGGAGACGGCAGTGGCTCCGGAGGACTGCAGGAGGGTAAATGTGGTTCCCCTCCTCAAAAGTGGGAGCACGGAGGAGGCTGGAAATTACAGGCTGGTTAGTCTGACCTTGGTGGTAGGGAAAATACTGAGATCACTGCTAAAGGAAAAGATTGTGATTTATCTAGAATCCAGTGGAGTACAAGATCCAAGGCAACATGGATTCACAGTGGGAAGGTCTTGTCAAACAAATCTGATAAGAGTTCTTTGATTGGGTGACCAGAGTAGTTGACCAGGGAGGGGCTGCAGATGTTTGTTTATTTTTTTATTTCAGTTTTGTTAACTGGGTAAGCCCACTGGTCCAAAGGTCCCTTTTTCAGGGGCGACCTGGAATTAGTTACATACAGTCCTATTAGATATTTAGCATTACAGAGCAACGAAGCAATTGCAGGAACAAACATAGTTTTTCAAAGTGCAGTACATTTCAGAGTTACATTCCATTTCTGGAGCGGGCAAGGCATGTTATTGACACATTAGACAAGACAGGAGGTGACTTCAGACAATGGCAAATTATTACAAGCAACTGTGGTTTAAGGAAACAAGCATTAGGCTCCAGTTTTTGCAGTTTGACACTATGCATTTCACATAGTGGTACAGCTGGGCAGGGGCATTATAGCCCGGGCAGGTTAGTCTGCTTAGGGTCTCTTGTCAAGTATTGTGAGCACATACAGAGACCATTTTCCAGTAGGTGCACTTTGAGCCCTTTTCTGAAGGCGTCCAGTGAGCTGGCAGGCTGTAGATGGTCAGGGAGCTCATTCCAGAGCACTGGAGTTGTATGGGAGAATGACTTGCTACCTGCAGCCGGATGTGACCTACCCAGATTTTAGCAATTGACACCGTCCCACACAGGAGGCTAGTAAACAAACTGGGCAGTCTGGGAGTGGGTCCCAAGGTGGTAAACTGGGCCAGAAGTTGGTTGAGCCAGAGGACACAGAGGGTGATGGTAAGCAGAGTTCAATTCGAGGAGAGGGTAGTAACCAGCAGGGTGCCACAGGGATCGGTGCTGAGGCAAGTTCTCATCAATGTCTTCATAAGCGACATTGCAGAGGGGACAGAAGGGAAGAAATGCCTCTCTGAGGATGGCACTAAGATCTGCAATAGGGTTGACACTCTGAGGGATGGTGGAAAAAACATTAGAAATGACCTAGGCAAACTGGAGGAGTGGTCAAGAGTGTGGCAGCTTAGATTCAATGCAAAGAAGTGCAAAATCATGCACTTCAGGCACAGAAATCCAGGGGAGGAATACATGATGTGGAGAGGTACTGACAACCACCAAACTGAAAAGCGACCTGGGGGTAATCATAACATATGACCTATAGGTGACCAAGCAATGTGAGAAGGCTGTGAGGAGAGCCAGTGGGGAGCTGAGGTGCACTGGGAGAGGTATCACCAGCAGATAACAGGAGGTGGTGATGCCACTGTACAGACCATTGGTGAGACCTCATCTGGAGTACTGTGTCCAGTTCTGGAGGCCACATCTCCGAAAGGACATATAACAGAGGCAATTCAGAGAAGGGCAACCAAAATGGTGCAAGGACTGCACCAGAAATCATATGAGGAGAGACTGAAAGACCTCAATATGTATTCCCTGGAGGAAGGGGGGGGGGAATATGACAGAGACTTTCAAATACCTCAGGGGTATAAATAGTGTACAAGAGGGCAGCATCTTTCAGAAAAGAAGTGTAAGAACAAGGGGTCATGATATGAGGCTGGGGAGGTAGACTCAGGGGCAATGTGAGGAAGTATTTTTTCATGGAAAGGGTGGCAGATGCATGGAACAGCCTCCCTGCCAAGACTGTGGAGGCAAAAACGTTAGGTGAATTCAAGAATGCATGGGACAGACAGAAGGCAACCCTAGTGATAGGAAAGTGAGGGTAAGGCGCAGAACAATTAGGGTCTGGGGTATATGTGGAAAGTAGGGAAATGGGCAGACTAGGTGAGCCAAGCAGTCCTTATCTGCCATCAGATTCTATGTTTCTATAACTGCATCCATGGAGTAAGCAATTTCGTTAGGTAGACTGATCAGGAGCTAATGCTAACAGGAATGCATAGGAATCCTCATAGAATTATTTCAGCGAGGCATGTGCATCCGTAAAGAAAAAAAAAATCACAGGGGAGACATTTTCAGTTTGCACAGTCTGCATAGGCAACAATACTAACGGGCACTTTTTTAACAGTATACTCTCTGTTATAGTAGCGGGGTTTGTGCTGTGCTCTTGTATTTTCAGTTGTGGTGCACAGTGGGAGGTGAAGGTCATTCCAGTGCCATGGGTTTCGAGAATCAGCTGGCAGCCCTCGTGTGAGGCAAGAGAAAGGCCTGGTGGGAAGCTCTGTTCCAGGAGCAAGTTGGCGGTGGACCAGCAGGCTCATCAGAGCCCTAACACAGCCACAACCAGGAGGCTCAACGGAGCCCACACCACAGCAGCAGCCACGGAAACTGGCTACTCCATGGATGGAGCCATTGGGCCTGACACTCAGGCACGGCCATGATGGCTCCTCCATGGGCAGAGACATAGGCGAAGGAACCACAACCAGTGAGATCAGCACCTCCACCCCACAGGATCCAGTACTTCCATCTCCGCCTAGGAAGATCAGGACCAGGAAGCCTAGGCAGGTGATTCCTGCACCAATGGACCCTCAACCATGTACCTATTTATTTATCAATCATCTTGGAATAACATCTTTGAGCTCAGAGCTCATTTATAAAGGTTCCACTTCAGGAAAAGGTACAATTACAGGTGCAGACAGATACTGGATATATACAGAAAGTAAAAAAATTACAATGGAACAATTCAAATACATAGATAATTAACGTACAGAACATTTTTTTTTAGTGTGACTAGACTAGACTAGTAGTTCTAAGGCACAAGACTTAGAAGGTGGATTAATTAGGCAACGAGGTGTGGAACAGAGAGCAGCCAGAGGGAGACGGAGTGGATGTAGAGGTAAGAAACAGGTGAGGGTAGGGGCGATCAATAGCGGGGAGGCAGAAATGGGGGGTGGAATTTATTGAGTGGTAAATACAATTAAGGGAGGAGTGAGGAATATGGGGAGGGAAGGGGTGTAGGAGAGAGTAAGGGTGATAGGGGAGGAAGGGAGAGACAGACTAGTGAGTTGGGGGTAGATGGGAATGGGAAAGAGGGGGTAAGGGAATTAGGACAGGCAGTCACAATGACTTAGTGCAGTCAGGTGTTGGAGAATTTTTTTCTTAAAAGGTCCGAGCTTTGGCACATTAACTACGTCAGAAGGGAGATGACTGAGCCAAAGGGGTGCTTTATAGGCAAAGGACCAGTGGGCTAGAGCAGTGTGATGAAAGGGGAGATGTAGGGCATTTCTTGCCTTACCGAATTTCGATAACTTGTCTGCAGAGGAATTGAGGGCACCTTTAAGGCAGTCCACTACACCAAAGCAGTCTCGTAGATGGGGGTTGGGTGGTGGGCTCCTGGAGGTGGCAGGACCAGGGATCTACTCACCCTCAGTTTGGGGAGTCCAGCAACTCCAGGCCTGGCCCAGCCATGGGCTCTGGAGCCTGGCAACACAGCTTGTCTGGGAATACCAGATACACCAGTGCCACTGCTGCTGTCACCAACTCCAGTGTTTCCTCAGCCCCTTCCTCTAGTTTTTTTACTGCCCAAGCACCAGGTTCCTATAGTTCCACTGGCATTTCCAGTGGTTCCACTGGCACAGCTCCCAGCTGCTCCCATACCCCCACCTCAGTCCCCAGCAAATACATGACGGCCAGTCCCAGGGTTACCGCAGCCAGAGGATCCACTGCAGCTAGGAGACCTGTCCCTGCTGTCCCTAGTGCTTCCCATCCTGGCAGGTCACTCCATGTTAGAGCAGAAGTTCAAAGTGTTGGCTTTCACTGCTGTACAAGAGCAGACGCTGCCAGACACCACAAAGGTGGCCTCGGTACTGGGGGGATCACAGGTGAAGGGGGTCATGGTGATGGCCGCTCCTGCCCAGCCCAGGATGCTACAGCAGGCAAATGTGGGGTTTATGAGCTTGGAGGAACCAGTGAGTTCACATTTGTCAGAGAAGGTCCGGCAGCAGATCATTAATGAGGAATATGTGGATGTGTTCATGTTAATTAACCATCCTAAGGATCTTGAGGAGGAAAAGGATAAAAAAAGACAAAGATGATCAGGCAGAGAAAAAATGCAAGGTACCAATTCAGTGCCTGTGGTAAAACTGGGTGGCAGGCTTTGTGATATATGCAGGAGTGCTGAAGCACAGTAATCCAGCTAAAGCGCTGGGTCTGCAGGTCTACTTCAACCAGATTATAAGGATGCATGCCAATAAACTGGGGGCTACGATGAGGAGTACAGGAGGCGTAAACATAACAAAGCAAGCAGATCATGGGGTCGTACTGAATATGCCCCTCCTGGGGATGACAGATGGGGGGGGGGGGTGCAACACATGGACAATGGCTTTGCAGACAGGTGACTGCTGTCATTAAGGAAGGTGACTCAGGGAAGCAGCAGGGGGGGCTATAATTACAATCAAGGCATTTGCACAGCTGAGTCATGCAAATACAAGCATGAGTGCATGGATTGTAGCAGGCCACACCATTTTCTACAGTGCCGGAGAGGGATGGGCCCCCTCTGACCCTTTCTGAGAGGATGCAACAAGGCTACCAATGCTCATAAGGGTGGAGCACACAGAGAAGTGGCTGGCCACTAACACAGACAGGGCAGCCACTTGTGGTTTCAGGGAGGAGTTTTGGATCCCATACGAAGGTCCACGCCAAGCTTACGAAGTGGAAAACTTTAAGTCAGCCAGGGAGTGACTGGAGGACATGCAGGACAAACTAACAAAGGAAACTGCAGCAGGCTGGGTCAGTGGGATCTTCACATCGACTCTGTGTACACAGCTCCGGGTCATCCCATTAGGCTAGCCACTAAGAAGGTAACAAGGGAATGAGAGATGATAAATCATGTGTCATACCCAGAGGGAGATTGAGCCAACCACCATACTGATCCGGCACATATGGCAATGTTGTATGCGTGGTCTGACAGTGTGATACAGGTAGTATGGGGATAGAGGGCTGTGGGGCCCTCTTAGGTAAGGCAGACATAAAATCTGCGTTTAGGTTATTCCATAGGATAGGGATTTGTTAAGCATGAAATCTGAAGGGCTATGCTATGTCGAGAACTGCTATAGGGTGTGTGGTGGCATGTGCTGCCTTCGAGCAGTTCAGCACATTTCTGCACTGGACTGCCACGTGCAAAGCAGGTCAATCAGAAGTGGTCCACTATCTGAACAACTTTCTATAGGTTGGTCAGGCCGGTACTCGTCATTGCGCACAACTCATGTGGGCTTTACTAGAGGTATATGCCAAAATGAGCGTGCCCTTGGCTCATGACAAGATGGAGGGCCTGTGCATGAGACATTCCTTCTTGGGCACTGAGATCAACATGGTGGCCAAGGAATTTCAATTACCTCAAGAAAAGTTGGTGGCCCTTCGGGGTCCTCCTAGAGTGGGTGGCCAAGGCACATAATATCACCCTGAGTGAATTGTGGCAGTTGGCAGGGCATTTGAATTTTACCTGCAAAGTCATGCCCATGGACAGGAAGTTCATGCAGCGTATGGGCAGGGTAGGATTGGATTGTTACAAACTACATCACAGGATACAGGTGACAGAAGCAATGACGGAGGATCTGGATGTTTGCCAGGTGTTCTTACAGTGTTTCAATAGGATGGCACTATGGTTGGCACCTGCAAGCAGCCAAGAGTTGGAACTCTTTACTGATGCATCAGAGGAGCTGGGCTTTGGCACTTATTTCTTGGGAAAATGGTGCATCAGCCAGTGGCCACCCTCCTGGGCATCTTTAGGACACTTGACACAGATCACCCTACTGGGATATTCGTCTTTGTGGTGGCCTTGGTAGTGTGGGGTGAGTATTTGAAGGACAGGTTTATCATCTTTAGGACAGATAACATCAGGGTAGTTCACACCATAAATGGTCAGCTAGGGGCAAGGGCCCGATGGGTAACCTCATGAGGGTCTTCATGTTGAAAATGTCTGTTGCTTAATGTCCAGTTCAAAGCTGTGCATGTCTCAGGTGTAGATAATGGTACTGCTAATGCTCTATTGTTCGCACTGGCAGAGATTTCAAGAGCTGGCTCCAGAAGCAGAGAGGTACCCCAGTGAAGTCCTAGCTTACCTCTGGGATTGGTAACATGGAAGCCTGGGAGTTGCTCAGGAATTCATTAGCACCCAGCACATGGTCGTCTTACCAGAGTGGGGTACAGAGCTTTCTGGGGGGTGTCGGGCTCAGGGGTGCGGAAATGTCTGGCCCATTCCAGTAGACCAGCTCTGCTTGTATGTCCTCCACAGGAAGTGAGAAAATCCCACGCCAACAGCAGTGGATCACCACTTGGTGGGCATAGTATGGCTCTCAAAGGTCATGGGGCACACTGATAGTACTACAGCCTTCCCCCTTTGCAAGATGTTGAATGGATAAGCTGGACAGTTCCCAAGAGGTCGGAATGCCAGCATCTGATCAGCCCAGCATACCTGAAACAAGTCTGGGACGAGCTTCCCAATGGTTTGCTCCTCACCATGTGACGAGTGCTTGTTCAGAATAGCCTTTTAAATGGCTTTCTGGGTATCCGAATTAGTGCAGCCGAGCAAGGCAGCTGGCTCATCGCTGGTACTGGAGGGCAATGGTGTCGTGGTAACCACGGTGGGAGTGTTCGTCAGATGGCGCAAGAGCAAGATGGACAGCAGGGTTCAGGGGTGGTGGTGCAGCCTGGGACATCTGTGCATTGGTCCACGAATATGTGGCCAGGTGCACAGCGGGAGGTGACTCATTCTTTCAGCATGATGATTGGTCATCAGTCATGGCGTTCTAGTTTGGGCATATTTTGCACAAAACCTTGCAGAGGTTGGGAGATGGCGTGCGAATTCAACACTCGCTCTTTTCGAATTGGGGCTGCATCACATGCCAGGGAAGAGGCCCTAGGCCGCTGGAGATCGGAGGCTTTTGAAAGTTATGTGAGACCACATATGCTTTAACTCCATGTTTTTGCTCTCGGCAGGCGACAGTCCCCAGCGTGTGCAGATCTGGATATGCCACCATTCCTTCATCTATTGGACCGCCATCAGAACGAGGCAATACCAGGGAGGTGCAAATCTATTTCAGGATCCTCAGCAGGTGGAAGTGCATGGGATGGGATGCCGTGGCATAAGATGGTGAGAGCTACTTCCTTTGTTGAAAGCCAAAGCTCGGCAGTGGGACTCTCCCAGCGTGCTGGTGCTACATTTTGGGGTAAAAGATTTAGACTGGACTTGCTGCACAACATGAAGAAGAACTTGGCCATTTTGAGGCAAATGTAGCTGAATATGCACATTATTTTGTCAGACATTATTCAAGGACAGCAGTGAAGGCATGCCCATGACCCCAGAGCCACTGAGAAAGTTTGCGGACTGTAAAAAACAGCCATGTGACCATTTATGGATGCTACTGGGGGGGGGTCTGTACTAAGGCATGATATGACTGTGATTAAAGTACACCAATTTTATGCCAAGGACAGGAAGCACTTGTCTGACACAGGATTAGACAGGTTTTTAGAAGGCATGCAGTTGGCAGTGGAGAAAGTAATAACGTGATGTACCGGTGGGGGGTGGGGGGGGGGTTTGAACAGTGCAGCCATGCTCACCCTGTGGCAGCATGGTAGTCTTGGAAGGTCTGTATAGACAAGATAACAAGGAATCACAAGTCTTTTGAAGCCAAATCACTCTGAGGCTGAGAGGAAGTCTGGGTCAGATGGCTGGAGTTCCCCCCTTCAAGGGGGCAGTCAGATGGGTAGCCTCTTCAGGCACTTGCCTACAGCACTGCAGTGTCCTCTGATTGGGGAGTACGCCTCAGCACCCAGTCCATCTCTCATGCCCCCGGAGGCAACATATCTCGTGGGTTTGGTGTTGTTCAGTTGGCTCCCCTTGAGGTAGGGGATGGCTGTTATATAAACTGTTAATGAGACGTGCAATCATTACTTACCATGACAACCTTGCTGCACACATCATGCTTACTTGGCTGTAACTGTTTATCATGGGTAATAAATACATGACTGTGGCCATTTCCTCCAAAGCTCGTTGTCTGTCCTGTCTGTTCAGGTGGAAATATGTGCCCTGTAAGACAATGAAAGCCTGCAATGTATAGCCATGGGCAGGCCTTCGTAAGCATTGCCCTGAGTGACACCTGGGCTGGAGGAAGGTAGTTAGGTAGCTGCCCATCAGGGGTGTGGGGGGGGGGGGCAGGTAGGTGTTCCCTGGGGTGGGTGACTTAGGGCTGGAGAGAAGGAGCCTAGCATTTAAAAGTAATAGTACATGAGAGGTTCTTTCTCTCTTTGTTCCTCTCCCTCCGGGTCAGAACCCACTCAAACCTCACCCTTGTACAAGCAGGGGTGAAACGGGGGGAGGGGGGCAGCAGGGAACTTGCTATCCCAATAGAGGAGATCACATTAGGGGTCAAGAAGGAATTTTTTAGTTTTTTCCCCCCATAGGGATTTCCAATTTTCACCTTCACCAGTAAGTATGGGTAGAGCATGGTAGCTAGTGTTCAGGCTAGGAATGCCATTGTCAAGTAATAACTGGCGGCACAGTAGTCTTGGAAGGTCTGTACAGAGAGGGTAATGGGATCACAAGTCTTTTGCAGGAAGAGCACCCTGAGGCTGACAGGAGGTGTAGGCTGGATGGCTGGAGTTCCCCCTTCAAGGGGGGGCAGTTGGATGGGCAACCTCTTCAAACATCTTCCTGCACCACTGCAGCATCCTCTGACAGGGGGAGGATGCTTTCGGCACCTGGTTATGAGCCATCCCTCATGCCCCAGAGGCAGGTTACCATTCGGAGTTGGTATTGTTCAGCTGACTCCTCGTGGGGTAGGTGATGGCTGTTATATAAACTGTTAAAGGAGAAGTACTGGCACAGTTAATGCAGTGATCGCTGCAAAGTTTGGGGTGTCAGTACTCCGTTGCCCCCTGTATCCACACTATGTCTGCCTGGCATACACATGGTATTTAGGCAAACTGTGTGAAAATAGCACTGGGAATGGGAAATAGGGAGATTATTAAATCTCCATACATAAGGGCACAATACAGCAAGGGGCAGTGCAGCATCAGCATATCGCGTTGTTTGTGGCGCGATCTCGGACGCTCTGTGTCTGCCTGTTTGAAAATGCCAGCTGTACCCCTTCAAGTTGCAAAATGTATGCGTGTTTAGGTAGGAAAATGCTGCTCTGCACAGTGTGAATACAGGGGGCACTGGGGTACTGACGCTCCGAACTTTGCAGCGATCGCTGCATTAACTGTGCCAGCACTTCTCCTTTAATGAGATGCTTAATGATTACCAACCACGAATACCTTGTTGCACACCTCATTCTGATTTGCCTGTAACTGCTTATTATGGGTAATAAATACATGACTGTGGCCATTTTCTTCAAAGCTCATTGTCTGTTTCAGTCTGTTCAGGTGGAATGAAGAATATGTGCCCTACAAGATTAAGTGCCAGATTCCCTTAGGACAAACTAACTATGCTCAAAGTATATTTTTTTTGTCAAGTGGTAAAACTTCAGAACTCCCCTCCTTTGTCCACTGTCAAAGCAAGAACTTTTTAAAGTTGTAAACATCGTTTGAAGCAGTGCCTGGTGTCTTCACATGCATGTGCTTGTTCTTCTATGCAATTGTGCTTTTTATTTAATGTCTATGACTGTGATTGCACTGCTGAACCAGGGTGATCCCGGAAAAATGGCACTTATGCTCAGTGGTTAACAATTAATAAATAAATACAGCATATTTTCCTCATCTAGCGTCCCTTGTTAATGCTGCCTTTTCCGGCTCAAAATTTTAACTACTAGCTGTTCCAGAGCCACGTGACATCAGTTGAGTGGAAGTCTGGCATAGAAAGTTCACTTCAGGCTTCCACGTAACTGCCAGTAGGTTCCAGAACTTGTAACTAATTAAAAATGAAAATGCTGTAGGAAAATGGTAGTAATAACAAGGAAACATAATTACGGTGTTAACAGAACTATTTCAAAACACACACACAAAATAAGGGTTTATGAGAGGGAGGTCTTGCCAAACAAATTTGACTGGGTCACTGAGGCTTTGTATTTGGGCCAGGCAGTAGATAAACTGCACCTAGATTTCAGTAAGGCCTTTGACTCAGTCCCCCATAAGAAGTTGATCAAAAAGCTGACGGACATGAGGCCAGATGAAAAATTGACCAGGTGGGTGAGAAATTGGCTGGGGGAGGACTAACTGGCAGTGGCAGGAGGGGAACATTCTGAGATGAAGGCAGTTACCAGCGGGGTTGTGCTGGGGTCAGTGCATGGTCTAGTCCTGTTTAATGTGTTCATTACCGACACTGGGGACAACATCTAAGGCAAAATATGCCTCTTTGTGGACAACACTAAGCTCTGTGGGAGGGTGGAAACTGAGAATGGTACCAGAAACCTGGGAAGGGACCTGGCGAGGCTAGAGAGTTGTACTCTGGAATCTGGACATGGTTTCAATGCAAAAAGATGCAAGGTAATGCGCAACCCCAAATCCGAGTCCATGCTTGGAGATGTAATGTTCACACTCTCGGAGGAGGACAATGATCTGGGGAGAGTGCTCACAAACAACCTGAAACTTTCAAGCAGTGCAAAAAGACAACTGCAGTGCTGGGTTGCATTTCGAGGGGGTTCGCCAGCAGGAGGAAGGAGTTCATTCTGCCCCTATACAGATCCATGGTTCAACCAAATAAGAAGTACTGTGTGCAGTACTGGAGCTCCCACCACAGGATATAGATCAGCTTGAGGCAGTGCAGTGAAGGGCTACAAAGGTGATCCATGGGCAACAGGGCATCAGGTATGAACACAGTGGTGAATCTGAACATGCACTCACTTGAGCAGAAAGAGGGGGGGCATGACTGAGACCTTCAAATACCTCAAAAGTATAAACAAAGCACACTTCAGGGATCTTTTTAACATCAGCAAAAATAAGAACACTAAAGGGTGCAACTACAAGGTGGTGGGGGGGGGTAGATGCAAGAAGGATACCAGAAGGCATTTCTTCAAAGACAGAGTGGTAACAAGGTGGAATGCACCACCTGAGGGGGTAGTCAATAACAAAAGAGTTGGGGGGGTTAAATGGAGTGGAATAAATTCAAGGAAAAGGTTTGGGTAACTGGTAGGGGCGAGCAACATGTAACAAGAATGCGAAGCTCCATAATGAGCAGCTCTGAAGGACAATTTGGGCCTCCTTCTGTCATTTTTTATATGTTCTTATGTTTGTACAACTGGGGTTATTTAACAGACTTCACACATACTCAAATTTACAATTATATTAAAAAATATTAACGATAGAGTTTCTGTTCCCATTAATATATTACGCTCAGTTGAAAAGTGAGAATATTTACATTTTCAAAAAAAAAAATTTGACAGTACCATCAGGTAACCCAAAATGTTTTATAATGGAAAGGAACAGTACAGCCAAACGTCAAATCTAGGGGAAAGGAGGTGCTGCTACTACTGTATAAGTCACTGGCTCAGCCTCACCTGGAGTACTGTGTGAAGTTTTGGAATCCTAATCTAAAGAAGGACAGGGACAGAGTGGAGGCAGTGCAGAGGAGGGCAATCAAGAGGACCCAGGAGCATCAGAAAAAAAAAAAAAAGTACAAGGAGAGGTTGTCAGATCTGATCACATGCATGTTTGAGAAGGGAGAGAGAAGACACGCTTGAAAGACATAACTGCCTCCATGGGGGTAAATAAAGTGAATAACAGGCCTGGGGGAATTATTCACACTGAGTGGGGACACAAACAAAAGCGGCAGCTCTAGGAGGCTGGCATGGGTGGGGGGGCAGTTTAAGAGAGATACCAGGAAGTACTTTTTCAAGGATGGGGGGAAGGGTAGTGGTGGTGGTAGGGTGTCAGTGGGGGATTCAAACAGGGGCGGAACAGATACAAGGGCTCGGCAAAGACTACACCAGAAAAGGACAGGGAAGGCGAGTGTGAAGAAACTGTAGAGCTCCCTCATACAACATTACTTAGGCAGGCATGGCCAGACATGATAGGACAAAGGAGCCTTTTTTTGCAGTTAGATTCTATGTATTTTAAATACAGTCAAACTCCAACATATGACCCAGAGTCTTGAGTGTGTTATTTTGTTTTTGGTGATTGGGAACAGTCAGCACTAAGAGCCCTACACCCACGTACGGGGCTGATCCCAATTAGTACTTTGTGTGCACAATTTTCGTTTTTGACTTACTGGTTACTGTAGTATAGTAGACTGCATCAGGCTAATTCTGCCAACTTCCAAGCTGACATTTGCTGTAACCAGAAATCCCAGAATCCCCTGCAGCTAAAATCAGAGCAGGGCTGCGGCAGTGGGAGATTCAATAGCCTGCAGTGTATGTTAGAGCTTTTATAAGCTCAGATCAGATGTCTGCCAGTCCTGCTGTTCTCCCACGGCCAAGTACAGTCCTCTGTGAATCTCCTTAGCCCCAGGAGGACGGCGGGACCAGTAAACAAAAGATCAAAGCTTATAAAAACTCTAACTTGCACTGCAGGCTATTGAATCTCCCACTGCTGCAGCCCTGCTCTGATGTCAGCTGCAGGGGATTCTGGGATTTCTGGTTACAACAAATGTCAGCTTGGAAGTCACCAAAATCTGCCAGATACAATTTACTATACAGCAGTAACCAGTAAGTAACCAAAAAAAAAGTTTTTACACACAAACTGCAAATTGGGACCAGCCCCATAGTGCTGTTTCCCTGTAAGGGGATATGGGGAATAAAACACAGGTGCCAGAACGGGGGGGGGGGCCAAGGGGCCATGGCCCTACCACTTTTATAAGTGGCCCATAACTTTCTGCATTATTACCATAGGAAAATGTACCCCTTACACCCTTGGCCCTACCACTTTTCAGCCCGTTCCAGCACCAATGGAATAAGACGTCAGTGTGACAGGGTTGGGTAAGACCCTGTCCCATTTCTTATGCAGACAGCGTTAAAAGCAAGGGCTCTATTCTGTCCTCTCCTTTTCAGCCACTTGTCTGTCTTTTGCCTGTCTGCGCAATCAAATATTTCTTGTGGCACCTAGGAAGTAGCCACTCTGATGGTCCCACAATTTCCCTCTTGCTTCTCTGTGGTAAAAAAATACATGTGTGAAACATTATGCAAAACTAGGATCTCATGGTTTGCAAATGTATATAATTGTATTTTTTTAAATAACTGTAGAAAACTTTTTGGGTTTATTAGAAAAGATAATCTGTAATACAGGGGGTTAACCTGGAGATGCATTTTGACTTCCACAAGCTTGTTTACATAACTGTCAACAGGAGACTAGCCCTGGGACAGAATGTTCTATTTTGCTGCACCTGTTAAAGACTAGGGGCTGGATTCTCAAAGACAGCCAAAAATTCCACAGTTGCAGAAAAATGGCTTGCAACACTGCAGAAATTTAGTTGTGACATATTCACAAAGAAAAGTTCCACAGTTGTGAAAAATTGCAAAAAAATTGAGTTACGAAATTCTGCAAGTGCTGAAAATCCACAACATTTTTCCTCAGCTGCCAAAATAATATTAAAGGCCCAGCAGACAAAACAACAGCAGGTGCTCCATTTTAAGCGGAGCAGGGGACTGCCACAGTCTTGCAAAAGATGCAGCAGAACCAGCACTCCCAGTGAGGCAAGCAGCCAGTTCCGCAACTGGGACCATGGTAGCACCACCTGTACCAGCAGAACCTTGCACCCACTGGCAGTGCGTGTGTGTGTGTGTGTGTGTGTGTGTGTGTGTCTCTCTCTCTCTGAGGTGTTTCTTCCTCCTGAATCTATACTTCTGGCTGTTACCACCTCTGCCTCTACTGCCTGTGGGGCTCCTTTACGGGCTGCACTGGGTCCTGTGGTTGTGGTTTGTTGCCTTTCAATGGCAATGTGTACTATTTGTGTTGTAACAACTGACACTAGTATACAGCCCACAGGTTTGCAGTTGTTGGTGCCTGAACTCCCACTATAATTGTATCCCGATTGTTAGTATACTGCTTTTTGCTCAGAGTTAGTTACGCCTCACTCTCTACAGTGCAGCATGTGCACAACATTCTTTCCACAACTGCGGAAAAACAGTGGCTGAGAATAGCCTTTAAAGGGATATACCATACTTTTCAATGGCTTTTTTTTGCTCAGAAACTTCCACAGCTGCACTTTTTTTTCACAGTCCGCAGTGTATTTTTCTTGCAGCTATGGACGTCTTGTGTATACCACTTAGCGCAATTACCCCTTTTTTTCGCAACTGCACAACTTTTGGGGACTTGCACATTTTTTTGCACCTTCCAAGTGTTTTGAGAATCCAGCAATAGATGTGCTCCTCAGGAAAGAAACTGACAAAGCCCTAATACATCTTGTGAAAAACAGGAGATGTAACTGACAACAACAGGATGCAGAATTTAAACTGCCAGGAAATAACATCTTATAAAAAGACAGCAATGTCTATGCTAGTCAGTAATTAAAATCACAGTGAGCTGTTATCTGCCTTACTATTACAGGAAACCCTTATTTCTTACACTGCATGGGTATTGTACAGTGAAGAAAGTGAAAAAAAATTTATAACTGGAAGGAAAAAAGAACAATACCAAGGAATTCAAATTAAACAGTGGAGAAAGTGAAAACAATTTTATAACTGGAAGGAAAAAAGAACACTACCAAGGAATTCATAATATTACATGATAAAACACAACTACGATTAGGAAGTTTGCTGATACTAGAAAAGAGCATTTCTTAAAACAGAAATGGAGACATATTTTGTTTCCTTATTACCTGTATTAATTGTTCTGGGAGCAGGGTCCATCTCTTCATCCAAAATGACTGGTTCTGGCCTGGGGAAGACCTGAACATCAGATGTAAGGTGGCCACACTTGAGAACAGCATGAAATGGTGTGTAAGCGACGTCTATGAGTTTCCTAGGTCGTGAAAACAACAGTACACAAAAGTTGGCTGGAATGACAACAATAAATGCAGACTACACACACAAATCTAGAAAAAACGAACAGATTTCTAAAATAATATTTTTTGTCATCATCACAGACTGGAAGACTGTGTCTTGTTGGTTTGAATAATGAGCTGTGTGCCCACACACAGGGTCTTTTTCCATCATTTCTCACCATGTACAGATACAGAAATGTGGTAGCCATGTTAGTCCAGTCGATGATGTAGAGGGGGGAAAAATACAGGTTACTCACCTGTAACAGGAGTTCTAGGAATGGTATATGTTGTTCATCCACACTCATTGGCAGGTATCCTTGCCGCTTTAAATCTTGCCGGAAGGTCTTCAAGCTTGCTCCTCCCACCCACCCGGGTGGTATAACTCTCGGCTCCGCCCCATGACGCCAGATCTGGCCCGCTGGAAGCTCAGGTTGTGCGTCGAAGCCGGGGAGGTCGGGTGGGTCGTGTGGATGAACAACATATACCATTCCTAGAACTCCTGTTACAGGTGAGTAACCTGTATTTCTAGGGACATGGATATGTTGTTCATCCACACTCATTGGCAGACTCCTAGCAGTTCTCCGGGAGGAGGGAGGCAAGACGCACACCCCCAATACTTACCTGGGAAAGAGAGACTGGAGAACCGAGGCCCCAAAACCAGCATCCCGGCGTGACTCAAGGTCGATGTGGTAATGGGTAATGAAGGTGTTTGCTGACTTCCAGGTAGCAGCCCTGCAGATTTCCTGGATAGGGACGTCCCTGGAAGCAGCCACCGTTGCAGCAGTATGGCGGGTAGATGAGCTCTTATCCTCTGGGGGCTCCATGCCCCGCCAACTTATAGCGAGATCTATGCAGGAGGTTACCCACCTGCTTATAGATCCACTTGGCTGCAGGTCTGCCAGATCTGCGACTTCAGCGTGGAGTGAAACAGCTGGCGAACCTCTCCCAATTTCAGCCGTCGCTCCTTATAATAAGCGGCGCCTTCTAGGGTCAGAGTATGGAGCCTATATTAGACCTCCGAGGTGTGATTGGGGTAGAACACCGGCAGAGCTAACACTGGTTAAGGTGGAAATCCGACACCTTCGGAAGGAATTTGGTGGGGCGAGGACAACCTGTCCCTGTGGAAGACCAGGTAAGGAGACTCGATGGAAAGTGCCTGGAGCTCTCCCATCCTTCTGGCTGGCGTGATAGCCACCAAGAGGCGGTCTTCCGACAGGTGAGAGAGCACACCTGTGCACAGGTTCGAATAAGCTTGCCCATGAGCTTTGCCAGTACCAGCAGTAGATCCCGGAGGTGGGGTTCCCGCACTGGAGAAATGTGATCAAGGCCTTTGGCGCCCAGACCACCTTCTCCTGCGCCACCGACTGCTTCGGCGCGCCCGGTGGCAGAGATGGCGCTGCAGGTGCACCCTTAAGTGCGTCGACCTAAGCCCTTGACTAGAAAGGGACCATAAATAGTCCAAGATGCTTGCCAGGAACAGGAGGAAGGGTCCAAGCCCTTGCCCTGACACCAAATGGAAAACCTTTTCCATTTGAAGGCATAACATTTTCTGGTCGACTCTTACGGGACGCCTCAACTACATTGAGGACCTCGTCGGAAGACCCAAGGCCTGGAACTCTAGCCGCTCAGGAACCAGGCCGTCAGGTGCAGGGATTGAAGGTCCGGATGGAACACCTTCCCTGATTGACTGAGAGCAGGTCAGGCGAGGCTGGAAGCTGCGCGGAGTCCTGGAGCTGAGACTGGGAGATCTGGGTACCAGAACTGGCGAGGCCAGTCTGGGGCTATCAGAATCACCTGCGCCTTGTCCTCCTGCCTTGAGAAGCACCTTGTGGATCAAGGGAAATGGGGAAAGGCGTAAAAGAGGCCGGGGTCCACTGCCTCGGAAGGCATCCCCTGCAGCGAGCCCTGCTGAGGCGGGCATGGAACAGACTCAACCCGCGTTCTCCTGGAGGCAAACAGGTCCACCTGAGGTGTGCCCCAATGGGAGAACAGATGCTGTACTACCTCCGGCAGGAGAGACCACTCGTGGGATGCAGCCCCTATCCGGCTCAGGGCATCGGCCAGGGTGTTGGAGGCTCCTGCCACGTGAATGGCTAGGAGATCCGCCTCCAGGCTGCGCACGAGTGACCAAATAAGGAGAGCTTCCTTGCATAAAAGCATGGAGCGCGTCCCGCCCTGGCGGTTTAGATAGTACATGGTCGTGGTATTGTCGTCTGGACTCGGACCACTTGACCCCGGAGGAACGGAGCAAAGGCGGTGAGAGCTAGGCGGACCGCTCGGAGCTCCAGCAGGTTGATGTGGCATCGGGACTCCCGCGGGGACCAGAGGCCATGAGCCCGGTGTTCCCCCAGATGGGCACCCCAACCCATCAGAGAGGCATCGGTCGATAGACAGACCGTCGGCTCGGGGCGGACGAACGGGATGCCCTCCTGCAAATGATCTGGAGCGGTCCACCACTGGAGCGTTCACATCCCCTATGTCACCGGCTACAAGCTGGTCAAAGGATCGCGGTGTGACCACTGGCTGGCCAGTCCCCACTGAAGGGGACGCATGTTCCAGCGGGCCCAACAGACCACGCTGGTGCAGGCCGCCATGAGACCCAGGGCGCCAGGAAGTCCCGGGCAGGGCGCAGTGCCCAACCAGAAATGATCGGGCAAAGGAGGAAAGAACCTCGCCCTGTCCGGGGAGCAGCGCTCTGGCTCGAAGAGAGTCGAGCTGCGCCCGATGAATAGAATCACCTGCTTGGCTCGAGTTCCGACTTGGCCTCGTTGATAAGGAGGCCCAGTTGAGAGCAGACCTGGAGGGCCAGATCTCTGGACCACTCCGCCTCCTTCCTGGAGGGAGCTGCTATCAGCCAGTCATCCAGGTAAGTGGTACACCGGACCCCTCGGCGCCCATGAGAATGCTGTCACCACTGCCATGCATTTGGTGAAGACCCTGGGAGCTGGAGACAAGCCGAAGGGCATGGCTTGGAACTCAGAGAGGATCCTTCCACATAGGCGAAGGAATCTCTGGTGAGGCAGACGGATAGGGACGTGAAAAAAGCGCGTCCTGCAAGTCAGAGAGCAGAACCACCACGCCCGCGTTCCAAGGATGGTATTATCTGAGCCAGAGTGACCATCCTGAAGGTTCGAGACCTTAGGAACTTGTTTAGAGTCGTGTGGAGTGAGAATGGGGCGCCAGCCCCGTCCGCTCGAACCAGGAAGTACCTGGACACAAACCCTGGGTCTGAAGGAGGGTCCACCACCTCTCTTATCACCTCCTTCTGGAGGAGGAGGCGATGTCGGCTCGGACAGGCTGCCAGTGAGGCTGGGGATCCCGAAGCCCCCCGAGGGGCGACGGCTCTGAAGGGTGGTGCCTGCTCGAATTCCAGAGGCAGGCCTCTTCCCACCACCTCCAAGACCCACCTGTCCGTGGAAACAGCGGACCAGGCGGAACGGAAGTGCCGGAGCCGTCCCCAGGGGACCAGGGTAGAGTAGCGGGAATGGAGGCGACACCCTCAGCCCGTCACTGGGCAGGCTTGGAGGAGGGACGGCCCGGGACCTCCTGGGCCTTTTCCTCCCTGCCTCCTGTTAGAGGAAGCCGGCGGCTTGGGTTTGGGATGCCAAGGCCGAGCCTGCTGGCCCTGGCGTTGCTGGGCGGGCGCGCCGGGGCACAGAGGGCCGAAAGGGCTTAGGCTGTGGCTTGCGGCCTTTGTCCTTCTGGCGGAAGAGACCCGGTCCAAGGTAGCATTGGACTTCTCGATCCTCTGCAGGTGACCTTCCACCCCAGGGCTGAAGAGGTCAGTCCCAAAAGGGAACATCCGCCAACTTGTGCTGGGTATCAGTAAAGGTGGATATCCTCAATAAACCCGCCTGGCCTTGCATAGCCACTCGGCCGCCACCGATCTGGCACATGAGTCCCCTATATCCAAAGCAGTCTGGAGCTGCTGTTTGGCCACTGCCCTGCCCTGGTCCCGCACCTGCTTAACCGTAGTCTGCAGATCGGCGGGAAGATGAGGATGACCTCATCCAGGGAGCCCAACAGGGCATGAGAAAAATGTGCCATGAGGACGGCCGAACTGGCCTGGCGAGAACCGAGAGGGCATGAGAGTAGACTTTAGCCCGACATAGTCCAATTTCTTGGACTCCTTGTCAGGAGGTTTGTCCACATCCTCATGCGTTGCCGCGCGCGGAAAACACTGTCGGTAACCAACCCTTCAGCAGAGGGGTGTTCCGAAAAACCGGACAAGGAACCGGTAGGGACCGCATACTTCCTGGCCATCCTGGCCGAAGGCGCAGGGCAGGAAGCAGGGCGCTGCCAAAGCTCCAGTGCCGGACCCACTATGGCCTCGGCCACCGGAAAGGCCTCCGTCGGAGAATCCCCTCGGTCCAGAATCTCCGTGAGGGGATACCTGGCCCGTTTGGAAACGGGTTCGAGCTCCATCCCGGTGGACTCCGAGATGAGCCGAAGCAGTCCTAGGAAGGACGACGGGCTATCGTCCATTGACTGACCTCCTGAAGACTCCAAGTCCAGTCGCTTTGAGAAAGGAGGAATCATCTTGGACTCGGAAGAGTCCTCGAAAGCTGCCTCTGGCCTGAGCCACCTTCACCTGCCGAGGTCGGTCGGGAGTGAGGGTAACTGACAGCCGATGGGGTAGACCCTTAGCCGACCGAGAATCCTTGGTGGAGCCCCAATAGGTGGCTGTGGAGGCGGAGGTTCCACGAGAATCGGTGGAGCAGCTGGTTTGGCCGAACAACGGCCTGGGTATAGCTCCTCGGATAAGTCGAGGGGTTGTGTCGTCGCTCCGGTGACAGCCACTTAATGGCGGAGGGAAGGCGGCGAAGGGTCGGCTCCGGCCAGGAGGAGGCTGTTGCAACATGAGGGTCCTCGTGCCGTCGATGAGATTACGCGAAGCCTCCTCGTCCGAGGAGGAGGCGGCAGCGGCGCCAGCTACATGTGCCGAGACCGAGACCGCCTATGACGGTGGGATCGGCTGGACCGCGAAGAAGTCCGAGACCGAGACCGAGAGTCCCGGAATTTCCGAGGTCGGTTCGGGGAGGTGTCGGCCGGAACCGGCACTCCCTTCGGCTCGGATGGTCCATCCGAGGGCTCCAGAACTGGAGGCACAGGCGAGCCACAGGATCCCAACTCCTCCGGGGGAACCGGGAGAGGAATCTCGGCTGCTAAAGGCGACAGCCCGTCCAACGGGTCGAGAAAAATCTCGACTTCGTCGGTGGGAGTCTCGGTCAACTGACCTGACGGGGACACCGTGAGGCCAGTGGCCGGAGCCGAGCGGTCGACCGAAGCCGACGGTCGATGACTCGGGGAGAGGGACCTTTCCCGCTCCCAAGAGCGTCGACGGAGGGACTTACCCCTGTCCTTCTTTTTGGACCGAGAATAAGGTCCAGCAGACGTAGGCCCTTCTCCCTTAGTGAGAGGGACGAAAAGCTCATTAAAAGAAGCCGTGTAGGAAGAACCCAGAAAGGCGGGATAAATGCACGGCGGCGAGGAAGATCGGACCAGCGCGCCTCCTCTTCGAGGCGACCATCCGCTCGAGCTGATCCGCCCGAGCCCGCCGCCCGCGGACACCGCCAACTGGGCCTCCTTGGACTTCACGGAGGAAAGCTTCGGGGCGGCCCAGTTGCAATCAGGCAGCACGGTCTTCGAGGACGTAGGCCGAGAAAGATGAGCACAGGTCGCAAGCCTGCGGGTCGTGCTCAAGGCCTAAACAGTAGACACACGTGGAGTGTGGATCCGTCCGAGACATCTTCTGCCTGCATGGGCATCTCCGAAATCCGGGAGTCGATTTGTCCATCGCAGCCGCGAGGGATCGAAGACTGAAGTCTTTTTCGCAAAATTTATTTTTAAATCCGCAAACGGAGAAATAGGAACCAGTCTCAAACGCAGAGCGTTAAGGAGGGAACCTGAGCTTCCAAGCGGTAAGGAAGATCTGGCGTCATGGGGGCGGGCGAGGTTATACCACCGGGTGGGTGGGAGGAGCAAGCTTGAAGACCTTCCGGCAAGATTTAAAGCGGCAGGATACCTGCCAATGAGTGTGGATGAACAACATATCCATGTCCTAGAAAAAGCGGTTACTCACCTGTAACAGTAGTTCTAGGAGTGGTTATGCTGTTCATCCACACTTACTAGCATCCTCTCCCCTTTAAGAATCGCCCGGAAGGTCTTCATGCTGTTCCTCCCACCCACCGGTTGTATAGCCCTCGGATCCGCCCCATGACGCCAGATCTTAGCCCACTGGAAGCCAGGTTTGTGCGCCACAGCCAGGGAGTTCGGGTGGGTCTGTGTGGATGAACAACATATACCACTCCTAGAACTACTGCTACAGGTAAGTAACCTGTTTTTCTAGGATTGTGGATATGCTGTTCATCCACACTTACTGGCAGACTCCTAGCAGTTCACTGGAAGGAGGGAGACAAAGCACACATCCCCTACTTTGGGAACAGAGACAGGAGAACTGAGGCCCCAAAACCAGCATCCCGGCGTGACTCAAGGTCAATGTGGTAATGGGTGATGAAGGTGTTTGCGGTCTCCAGGTGGCAGCCTGACAGATTTTCTGGATAGGGATGTCCCTGGAAGTAGCCACCGATGCAGCAGTATGGCAGGTAGAATGAGCTCTTATCCCTCTGGGAGGCTCCTTGCCCCGCCAACTCATAGCACAGACCTAAGCATGATGTAATCCATCTTGCGATCATCCTCTTTGCTGCAAGTCTGCCAGAGGTGGCTTCAGCAAGGTGACAAACAGCTAGCGAACCTCACCCCAAATTTCCGCCGTCCTCTCTTTATAATAGGAGAGAGCTCCTTTCAGGTCCAGAGTATGGAGCCTGTACTCGGCATCCGAGGTGTAGTTCGGGTAGAACAAAGGCACAGTCAACGTCTGCTTAAGGTGAAACTCTGACACCACCTTTGGGAAGAATTTCAGGTGGGGTGCAGGACAACCCTGTCCCTGTGGAAGACCAGATAAGGGGAGTCCACCGAGAGCACATGGAGCTCCCCCTGTCCTTCTGGCAGATGTGATAGCCACCAGGAAGGCCAGCTTCCACAACAAGTGTGACATCTCACACTTGTGCATCAATTCAAATGGCTTGCCCATGAGCTTTGCCAAGACCAGCAGTAAATCTTACAGAGGTGGAGATACACACACTGGAGGGGATATGTGATCAAAGCCTTTGAAAAAAGCACCAGACCACCTTCTCCTGTGACACCATCTACTGACTGGCACGCACCCGGTAAGCAGAGATGGCTGCCAGGTGCACCTTAAGGGTTGAAGACCGAAGACCCCCTTTGGACAGAGATCAAAGGTAGTCTAAAATGCTAGCCACGGTATAGGACAGACGGCCCAGACCCTTGCCCTGATACCAAATGGAAAATCTTTTCCATTTGAAGGCACAGCACTTTCTGGTCGACTCCTTTCTGGATGCTTTCATTACTGTGAGTACATTGTCAGCGAGACCCAAAGCCTGGAACTCTAGTCACTCATGTACCAGGTTGTCAGGTGCAGGGATTGAAGGTCCGGATGGAGGACCTTCCCCTGATCGACAGAGATCAGGTCCAGGCATGCTGGAAGGCACCTCGGGAGCCTGTTGCTGAGGATGAGGAGATCTGGATACCAGAAATGGCACGGCCAGTCTGGGGCTACCATGATCACCTGCACCTTGTCCCTCCTCATCTTGAGGAGCACCCTGTGAATCAAGGGAAATGGAAGGAAGGTGTAGAAGAGGCCTAGGGTCCACGGCCTCAAGAAGGCATCCCCCTGCAATGATCCCCGCTGCGGGGGGGGGGGCATGAAACAGCCTCAGCTTGGTGTTTTCCCTGGAGGTAAACAGGTCCACCAACAGTTAGCCCCAGTGGGAGAACAGGCTGTAAGCTACCTCTGGATGGAGAGACCACTTGTGGAATAACTCGCCTATGCGGCTGAGGGCATCTGCCAGTTGATTTGAGGCTCCTACCACATGGATGGCTAGGAGACCTGCCTCCAGTTGGCTCACAAGTGTCCAGATGTGGAGCGCTTCCCTGCACAGCAGCCAGGAGTGCATGCACCCTGCTTGTTGAGGTAATGCATGGTTGTAGTATTGTTCGTCTGGACTTGAACCACTTGACCCCGAAGCTGCTGAGCAAATGCTGTCAATGCCAGTCTGACCGCTCTGAGCTCCAACAGGCTGATGTGGTAACAGGACTCCTCGGGGGTCCAGAACCCATGGGCCCTGTTGTCCCCCATGTGGGCTCCCCAGCCCATGAGAGAGGCATCGGTCGTGAGGATGGCCATCGGCTCTGGGTGGACAAAAGTGATCCCTTCCTGCAACTGGTCTAGGACGGTCCACCACTGAAGAGAATCCCACATCATCTTGGTCACAGTGATCAGCTGGTTGAAATGACCTAGGCGCCGAGTCCACTGGACGGCCAGTTCCCACTGAAGGGGGCACATACACCACCTGGTCCAACGGACCATGGTGGCACAGGCTGCCATGTAAGCCCAGAAGGTGCAGAAAGTGCCCAACTAGAAATGATTGGGCAAAGGACCAGAGAACCTCCGCCCTGTCTGCTGAGAGCTGAGTTCTGGCTCGGCAAGAGTCGAGTTCTGCCCCGATGAAGCACATTACCTGAGAAGGCACGAGCTCTGACTTGGTCTCACTTGATCAGGAGGCCAAGCTGAGAGCTGGTCTGGAGGGCCAGGTCCTTGGACCTCTCCACCTCTTGCTGGGTGGAACCTGCTAAGAGCCAGTCGTCGAGGTAAGGGTATACCCCAGACCCCTCGACGTCTGAGGTGGGTTGCCACCACTGCAATGCATTTGGTGAAGAGCTCTGGGGCCGATGAGGGGCTGAATGGCATGGCTCAGCTCGGAACTCGTAAGGGGTTCCCTCTGCTCTGAAGCAGAGGAACCGCTGGTGAGACAGACAGATTGGGACATGAAAGAACACATCCTGAAGATCCAATTAGCAGAACATGTTTTGCTCCAGGGATGGTATGATCTGGGACAGAGTTACCATCTGAAAGGAGTGCAGCCTGAGATACTGATTCAGGCCGTGCAGATCTAGAATGGGGCGCCAGCCCACCCCCATCTGCTCTGGGACAAGGAAGTACCTGGAAATGAACCCTGGGTTGACTGGAGAATCTGCCAGTCGGACCACTGCCTCCTTGAGGAGGAGCTGGGCTATGTCGTCTCTCTGAGCAGACTGAGTGTTGGCTGATACTCTCGCCTCCCAAGGGGTGCGGGCTCGGCTGGGTGGGTACTGCTTGAATTCTAGAGGCAGACCTTGGCTGACCACTTCTAAGACCCACCCATCTGTGGTAACAGCGGACCAGGCGGAAAGGAAGTGGCACAGCTGACCCCCCCACGGGAGGACCCAGAGCTGGCATGATGGGAACAGGGGTGGCCACCAGCCCTGACCTCCTCTGTGGGCCTGGGGAGGTCCAGGCTTGGGCCAGGGGCGCCAAGCCTGTGCCTGCTGATGCTGTGCTCCCTGAAAGGAGGACTGCTGGGCTGCAGGAGCAGAGTGCCAAAAAGGCTTATTCTGCTGCTTCTTAGGGCCAGAAGCGCTTTGAGCAGACGTAGCTTAGTCCAAGGTGGCACTGGACTGTTCGTTTCGCTAAAGGTGACCATCCACACCTGGACCGAAGAGATCGGTGCAGAGGAAAGGAACATCAGAAGTTTGTCCTGGGTATCCGCTGTGAAGGTGGAAAGTCTCAGCAAAGCCCTGTAGCGTGAGGCAACTGCAGCTGCCACTGAATGGGCATATGAGCCCCTAATGTCTGGAGCCATCTGAAGCTGCTGCTTCACAACGACACACCCTTGGTCCCAGACCTGCCTGACCATAGTCAGAAGGTCCCGCGAGGAGATGTGGGAGAACTTCGTTCAAGGACCCCAGAAGGGCATGGGAGAAGTGCACCATGATGACGGCCGAGCTTGCCTGATGGAGGCCTAAAGAGGAGGCCGCATAGACCATCCTGGCAGAGTGGTCCAGTTTCTTGGACTCCTTGTCCGGGGGTCTGTTAGTGTCGGCAGAACTGCCTGTACGTCTGAATACAGAGGTGGTCACAAGGCTTTCGGCTGAGGGATATTCTGTAAACCCCGAGAGGGACCCCACGGCACCGCATACTTGCGGGCCATCTGGGCGGATGGCGTTGGGCAGGAGGCAGGATGCTGCTAAAGCTCCAAGGCCAGGCCAACAATGGTGTCGGCCACATGAAAGGCTTCTGTCGGGGTATCCCCTCTCTTGAGAATGTCAGTGAGAGTGTACTTTGCCCATTTCTGGATTGGTTCCAGGGGCATCCCCACGGATTCAGAAATAAGGTGGAGAATCCCTTGAAAGGACGAAGGGCCTTCCTCCGTTGACAGATTACCATCCAACTCGCCATCCCCGTGGGTGACAGTGAAGGCTGGTGTTGTCAGAATCAGAGGTATCCGGATAAAACGGTTAGCCACCAAGGTTGCCCTCAACATGCCTAGGGCAATTAGGCATGAGGGTGACAGAGATCCTGTGAAGACGACCCATGGTTGACCGAGCTTCCTTCGTAGGAGCACCTCCAAAAGGCCGTTTAGGCGGCGGCTCCACCACAATCGGTGGAGAGACCGACATCGGCTGAACCGGAGCGGGTTTATCCGGCTCCATGGGTGGAGGAACCGATTTCACCAGTTCCAGAGGAGTCTGCTTTGGCCTAGGAGGCAAAAGACAGGTAATAGCCAGAGTAGAGACCGTGGTCAGCTTCTGCCCAGACAGGATCAGCTGCTGCCACATCAGATCCTCGTAGTGTCGGCGGAGCTTCCACCGAAGCCTCTCCTCATCCGAAGAGGACAAGGATGACCGATGGAGTCGCCTATTTTTTTTGGAGCGCTTCTGCACCTTCCTCGGCCTGTCGGTCGAGGGGGATCTGAGATCTCGACCTCGATCGGACTGGCCAAGTCAATCACTTGGGAGACACTGATGGGATTGGTGACTTCCTGGGATCAGGGACCGGTTCCTTGATGCGATCCCCAGCAGTCTGGGTGTCCTCATCAGGAAAAGACAGGACCAGGGTCCTATTGAGAGAGTTGTCGACTGGAACAGGCGACAATGGAGCAATGGGAATGTGAATGATCTCAACCTTGTCGATCGAGACCTCAGTCGACTGGCCAGATGGTAAGGCTGAGAAGCCAGTGGCAGAGGAGGCAATTTCAACCTATGTCGATACTGCCCGGCTCCTGGGACCAAGATCGTTCATGATCCAAGAGAGTCTTCGCCGAGACAAAGACTGATTCGGATGCTTATCCCTCTTACGGGACCGAGAGGAGTGAGAGCCCGCAGGTCCCTCACCCTTAGCGGGGAGAGATTGGCACAACTCTCAGAAGGAACCTGAAAAGGTAGAGCCCAAGTTGAGAGCAAAAAGCGACCAAGAGGAAGACTCTGCAGCCAGCGCCGCTTCTTCTTCGAAGGCCTGCATTCGCTCCAGCTGTTCGGCGGATCCCGCAGCCATGGAGACCGCTCACCGGACCTCTTTAGATTTCACTGGAGGATTCTGTTTTTCAGGCCTGCCCAATTTGAGGCATGCGAGGCGATCGTCGAGGATGTTTGGGTAAAAAGCGAGACACATCTCGCAAGTCTTGGTGTCATGGCCAACACTCAGACAGTAAACGCACGCGGTATGCGGATCAGCGCGCAACATTTTTTGGTCGCATGGACACTGGCGAAATCCAGAGGAAGATTTATCTTCCATGATGGAACGATGAGAATCACCGTCGCTAACTCAAACGAATCAAAGTTTCAGAATAACCTAAGGTTTTGAAGCCAGGGCCTACAAAAAGCAAGAGCAAAGAGGAGGCAACCTGAATCTTCCATCGGTAAGTAAGATCTGGCATCATGAGTTGAAGCCAAGGGATGTACCACCCCGGTGGGTGGGAGGAGCCAGCTTGAAGACCTTCTGGCAATTCTTAAAGGGGGAAAGAGACATTCCAATGAGTGTGGATGAACAACATATCCATGATCCTAGAACTCACAAATATGTTGCAGGTGATAACCTTTTACTGGACTAAAAATTATTTCTGAAACCAGCTTTCGAGAGATAATACTATCTTCTTCAGTTCAGCAACAGTGCCTCAGACACATGCAGTGCTCTGAAGAACAGAGTATTATCTCTCAACAGGTAGCCACAGAAATAATTTTTCAGTCCAATAAAAGGTATCACCTGCAACACACTTCTTTTTTCTTCTACATCACCATGTACAGTAAATACATGGTCACTCAAGATTTATGATAATGTGAGGCAGTAGAGAGTCTCAGCTCCAGTAAACACCCCCTCCCCCCAGGAGACAAAATTACAATATATGAAACTGAATTAAACTGTTTACAATAAATCTGAAAGCCAGACAGACTGAATAGAAAAATGGCTGAGATTCTCGGTCTACTCTAGTGCTACGTTATTTCCTTAGCTTCAGATAGGACAAAAAAAAAAAAGGAAAAGAAAAAACTTCCACCATAAAGAAAACAAACATTAACAGGAAATTTTCTACATTATTTTTATTCAAGTGTTCATACACCTTCCCTGACAGTCACCCATCTGGTCAGGTTTACTCCCACCTCCACACTGTTATCCACCTTCTCCAGGTACCTACCCTGTCCTTCTTACAGTAGCCCCCCCATCTTTGGGTTCCCTCCAGAATCCCTCTGCAAGTCCCTTTGGGAGCAGGATCTGGTAAATGCCAGTGCCCATACCCCTCAACTGTCTCTGATTACAAGGGACGTCTCTTATTTTACCCCTCAAAACTGCTCTGTCTGTCGTGGAAAAGGTGCTGCCCACACAAGAGAATGGGCTGTAAATTTGGACTCTATAGCAGAAATTCATAAAATTCGAAGATGTTTAAACACAATGGTTTCCACGTTGTTCTGAGCATGCATTACCATGTTTGTAAATGTGTCTCATTATGAGTGTCTACGTCCCTCATTTCAGTGACAAAGGGTTGAGTGGTATGTGGGTGCCGTGATCTGTGGTGTGCGGCTTGCGGGGTGCAGACTCTTATCCGGTGTCAGTTGCTTTTTCTGCCACATTTCTTGTCCCAAACCCAGACAGCATGCAAAGTATGTGCAAGGCAGTGCCTCAAAACACACGCAGTGACCTCTTGGCAGAATAGCAAGCTTCACAGCCCATCAGCAGAAGCCACTGTGGCACTGGAATATGCCTTCTGCCATATCCTGGAAAAGACACACCACCATTAGCAGTGTGCTCCCCCCAGCCTGATCCCTCCAAGTGCTGGCTTACGAGTTTACTCTAGAGCCGTGTGGACAGCATGGAAGCATAACACACTTCTTTTGGGCCATCGAGCTGCCCTAAATTTTCATTTTTAACTTGGATAGTAAAGACAAAGTTGGCTAGAAGCCCATTTAATTGTCTCCCACTCACAGTGGGTTTATTTTGCATAAGAACTGCATCTAACCCATTTTTGAAAGCCTCAGATGTTGCTGAATAAACCAAACGAAAAAATTACTCACCTTAGTAATTGCGTTTCTTCTAATGGAGTCTTGCTGTATTCTGACATATGAATTAGCCCCAGTGCTTGAATTGCCCCGGACAGGAAAGAGTTAACTCTATACATGAGCATAGAACGTTGAGCTCGAGCTCAGTTCAAAACTCTGTCTGCAGCACTTCAAATTGTAAATGTCAGATTCTTACGAGCAATACTAACTAACTACCCTACTGAAGTGGAAACTGTAAAGAAGCTAGCCAACAGGCAATAATTTTTGGGTCCCCCAAAAGACTCAAGTCGAGAACCCAAAATAATAACCAGATAGTGAACCAACATATAGCTACCAAAAACAACATAATAACCCACTCCCACTTCTAAAAAGGAGGAGTGCCAAGTACACCCCTGAGGTGCAACACTGAACCTGCCAGCCCACTTCCCAAAAACAGTTTCTGAGAGGGGAGGTGGGGGGGCCAGAATACAGCAAAACTCCATTAGGAGAAACACAATTACTACGGTGAGTAATTTTTTCTTCAAACAACATCAGGTCTTGCTGTATTCTGACATATGCACACTACCAAGCAGTACCGCCATGAAGGGGGGTACCAAACCTATTTTCAGAATAGGCTCTGCAGTACTGCTGTTCCAAACCTAGCATCACTTCTAGCCTGGATATCCAGAGAGTAATGCTTGGTAAAAGTATGGACAGTTTTCCATGTGGCTGCTTTACATATCTCTAGTAAAGGTATATCCCTAGCAGCAGCCAGAGAAGCAGCTGTACCCCTAGTCGAATGAGCCCCAGGCCTGAGGCGGGGTTTTGCCTAGCTTTTCATAGCAGAATTGTATACAAGAGACAATCCACCTGGCAATAGTTCTCTTAGTAGCAGGTTTACCCTTTCCCACTTCACCATAAGTGAGAAACAATTGAGGACAGTCAAACCTCAGTGCCTTAGTATGTTCAATGTAGTAGCTAAGTGCTCTCTTAATATCCAAACTGTGTAATCTTCTTTCTCCTGAAGAAGAATGATCAGTGAAGAACACAGAAAGAGACATGGATTGGTTCAGATGAAAATCTGAAACCACTTTAGGTAAGAACCTCCTTATCTCTGTGAAATGAGATAAAATCTGGCTCCACTGACAGAGCTTGCAATTCACTAATACGCCTGGCAGAAGTGATAGCTACCAGGAACAGTTTTCCAAGTCAAGTACTTGAGTTCTGCTGAAGCCAATGGCTCAAAAGGAGGTTGCATAAGCTAAGCAATGCAAACATTAAGTTCCCAAGCAGGGGTAGGGTCCCTAAAGGGAGGGTTGGTATGGACCAAACCTTTAAAAAAACCTACAGAAGACAGGATGAGATGCCAGGGAGGAAACCTTCCCCACTGACAAGAATGCAGAGACAGCTGCTAAATGCACTTTCAGAGTGGCTAGCCTAAGGCCTAGGCCATTAAGATGAACCATATAATCCAGAACTGTAGCCAGATCAGCAGTACCTGGTAGGACATCCTTACTGGAACACCAAATGCTGAATCTCTTCCATTTGGAATTATAGGTTTTCTTGGTGGTAGGTTTTCAAGAGGCTTTAAGAATATCCAGAACCCCCTGAGACAGATGCAGACTTGCATACTCTAACTCTTCAAGAGCCAAGCCTTGAGGTTGAGAGACCGAAAGTTGGGGTACCAGATCCTTCCCTGAGAGGAGGTTAACAGATTGTGCCTTTTGGGAAGAGATAAAGGGAGATTGACTGCTAGGGAGATCAGCAGAGGAGACCAAGGCTGTTTGGCCCAGTCTGGTGCAATCAGGATCACCTTGCATGACTGTGACCTGATCTTGACCAGTACCTTGAATAACAGAGGAAAGGGATGAAAGGCATACAGGACCCCCCCCCCCATCCAGAACCACAGTATCCGGTGGAACTGTGCCCATGACTAGGGGTCAGCAACTGAAGAGAGGAAGTTGACGATTGTCTGTGGCTGCAACGAGATCCATCTCTGGAGCGCCCCACCTGGAAAAAATTACTTCCAATATGAAGGGGTCCAGGGACCATTTGTGATGGCCCTGAGAGATTCTGCTCAGGGCATCTGCTAGCATACTGTCCTTCCCTGGAAGGTGGACTGCTACCAGAGATGCCTGCAGGGTATAAACCAGAGACCATATTTTCATGGCTTCCATGCACAAGGCCGTAGACCGAGTGCCTCCCTGCTTGTTGATGTACCACATGGTGGTGATGTTGTCTGTCCTGACCTGAACCACCTTGTTCTTTAAAGTCCAAGAAGGCTTGGAGATCCAGGAAGACTGCCATGAGTTCCAGAAGATTGATATGAAGTAGAGACTCCTGGGGGGACCACATCCCTTATGCTGAGAGGGCTCCTAAGTGAGCACCCCAGCCCAGGAGAGATGCATCTGTGGTTAACACCACTGAATGAGTCTGACTGATGAATGGGACTCCTTGTCTGAGATTGCCCTGATCCAACCACCACTGGAGAGCTTGGACCAGACTCTGAGTCACTGGAATTAATTTGGTTAGAAGATCTTTTTTCTGGGACCAAACAGACCTCAGATGGAACTGAAGGTCCCTCATTTGAAATCTGGCTTCCTGTACCACCGCAGTGGAAGCTGCCATGTGGCCCAGGAGCTGAAGAAATTGTCTTACTTGTCGAGGCACCCGAAGGTGGAAAGAAGAAGCAAGGTCTGTAAGGGCCTTCACCCTTACCAAGGGAAGAAAAGCCTTTGCTTGGACAGTATCCAACTATACCCCTATGAAGGTAAAGAGTTGTACTGGTTCGAGAACTGACTTTGGTAGGTTGAGAAGGAACCCTAGGGAAGTGAGCAACTGTTGTGTCACTTGTAGGTCTGACTTGACTTAGTCTGGAGCCAGTCGTCCAGGTATGGAAAAATGGAGATATTCTGTCTCCTGAGAAAGGCCACTACTGCTACTAGGCATTTTGTGAACACCATTGGAGCTGATGTTAGGCCGAAGGGCATTGCTCTGAACTGATAATGGCCTGAAGGCAATTTGAACCCGAGGTACTTTCAGTGGGAACACCTGACTGGGATATGAAAGTAGGCATCCTTGAGGTCCAGGTAAGCTTACCAATCCCCTGGCCTCAGAGAGAGAAGAATTACTCCCAGAGTCACCATTTTGAATCTTGGCTTTAAAAGGTGCTTGTTTAAGTATCTCAGGTCTAGGATGGGCCACCACTTCCCTGTCTTTTTTGGCGCAAGGAAGTATCTAGAATACAGACCACTGCCCCAGTGTAGAGTAGGAACTCTCTCTACAGCTCTGAGAGCCAGCAGAGAGGACACCTCTGCTTCTAGAGCAATGGTTTCGGAGATGTTTGCAGGTGGAAAAGATCTGACCCTCATTTTTGGAAATTTTTTGAAACTGAGGGCCAGCCTCTGGCTTACTACCTCCAGGACCCACTTGTCTGAGGTAAACTTCCAGGTCTGGAAGTAGTAAGCCAGCCTGCCTCCTTCTGGAATTGGGGAGTTGACCCGGGCTGACACATCAGGGTGTCTGCTTGGCAGAAGCCTTGGACTGAGAGGAGGATGCAGCCCTGCTCATCCCCCTTCTGCCTCTCCCTCTGAAGAACCCCCCCCCCCGAGGAAAAGGAGATGAGGCCTGTGCCTGGTAGAAAGGCCTGTGAAAACGCCTGCCCCTGCCTCTAGATTTCTGCCTCTAAAGAGTTGCCTGCCTTTCCCTGGCCTGTGCACTCCTGTAGATGGTCCGGCATTCATGCATTTTCTTCATGTAATTCTCTGTCTGCTCCCCAAACAGAGAATTACCCACCACATGGAAATCAATGGCCTTAGCCTGAGTGTCCTGTGAGAGGCTAATATATCTGAGCCAAGCAAACCTCTGAAGAGGCACAGATGTAGCCATGACTCATGAAGCCACATCATTTGAGTCCACAGCAGCACGAAACTGAATCTCAGACGCCTCAATCCCATCAGCAGCCACCTCCTCCAACTCACTGGCGAGCTGGGGAGAAGCCTGTTTAGCCAGCTCCAGGACAGTATCCCATCTGGACTTCTGGTATCTGGCTGTGTAGGCCATATAATTTGCCTGCCTGACCCCCAAGGAAGATACCAAGTACTGTTTTTTGGCCATTGCATCCACCTTCCTAGAGTCTTTGTCTGCGGGTGTGTGAAGCCAAAGGTATATTAGTCTTGTCACAGGCTGCAGCCTGCACTACCCCAACATGGCTGCACTGGTGGAACAAGAACTCTGTACCTGAGCCTGAAAGCATATACCTCCTGTCCACTCTTTTATCTACAGAAGGTAAAGAATTTGGTGCTTGAAGAATTTTCTGTGTCTGTCTTCCAAGTGATTTATGGAGGGGAATAGACAACCTTTGTGACTCTGGGATGTCCATCATTTTTATGAAATCAGGCTCCTCTTGTTCCTCGACAGCTTCAATCAGGGGATGCTGGAGTGTCTCGGCCACCTTTTTGTAGAACAAATAGTGCGATGGGGACTCAGAAAGCCTGGGAGGGGAACCATTAGAAGGCCTGTATGGGGAGATGTCCGGTTCAATGGGCTCATCCAGACCTTCATCAACATCACCATTGTCGTCGTCCTGTTCTTCTTCCCCTTCCCATTCCGGTTCATAAAACTCAGCTGGACAATATTCTACAACCAGGGGGACCGACCGAACTGAGTGCCTACTGAGAGGCACCGGGACCGGCTGGAGCGATTCTACAATACTTATCGCCCTGGCTATTTCTTCGTCAGTTGGACGCTGTGGTTCTGGATCTGAACCAGCCGATTTCCTCTTTTTCTTCGACAGAACCGACCCCTCAGGATTAGCTCTCCTTTTGCCCGAGGGAGTATCGCCCAGGTCAGTGGGCACCCCCTCAGGTTTGGTCAGAACCGAACTGGGCTGACCATCCAGATTAGCGGACTTCTCTGCCTCCTTTTCCCTGAGCCTACCCAACCTCTTTTCCAGGGTGGCCTTCGGGAAATTTTTATCGATCTGGCAGTCTGAATCGAGGTGGCCAAACCCCAGACAATAAACACAGGTGGTGTGAGGGTCTGCTTTAGCAAAGGCATCCCCACACTCACTACAGTGTTGAAACCCAGTGGGCCCGTTTTTTTTCTTGGGTTTCTCAGACATGGCCAGGCTACCAACTTACCCTTTTCAGCTTAAAAACCAGGTAAGACCCCCCTTATCAGTTACTAACAGTGTTACTGGTCATGGAAAAAAACACTTAAAATTCCGTGTTTTTTTAAACTGATAGGAACCGGTACCTCACACTAGAAAAACAGGAAAATAAAATAAACCTAACACAATCGGTTCAGAACCGATCGACAAGTTTTTACAATTTCCACAGAAAATTACCACAATAAAACTAAACTCCACTACCTACAACACTTACTGTACCACAGATGGGGATTTGAAGCCGAAAAAATAAAACGAAACAGTATTTCTATCGACGGATTTTTACAGAATCGAGCAGGTGAAGGAGCAATCTCCGGTGCGACTGTTCAGTTAGGCGGAGTAAAGAATCTGATGGTTACACTTTGAAGTGTTACAGACAGAGGTCTGAACCAAGCTCGAGCTCAACGTTTTATGCTCATGCACAGAGTAAACGCTTTCCTCTCCAGGGCAGTTCAAGTGCTGGGGATAACTGCATATGTCAGAATACAGCAAGATTTCATGTTGCTTGAATACTAGGCAGTGAGTTCCATAATCTTGCTGTTCTGGCTATTTAATAATTACGTCTCCTGTTCTGACTATGTAATAATTATGTTTTTTTACCATAACTAATTCTATAATAGTCTGTATAATGTTTGTAAAACTGACGCCATTCCAGTGCATGACATTCACCTCAATGAGTTCTTTTACCAGGCAAGATGAAAGTAAATAAATCTGTTAAACTCTAAAATATTTCAACAAATATATAAATTACAGCGACTGTGTTTTGTACTTATTCCTAAGATGTTTCTTAATTTCTCTCCAGTTTTAGAGTAGATGAATAGGAAAAAAAATATAGGTTTCTGTTGCTTATTTACTGACCCAAACATAGACTGCACATTCTTCAAGCACAAAGGCCCATCAATGGTGAAAATCTGGCCCTCACCATTGTTGAACTCTATCAGCCGCTCAAGGCTATCCAGGGAATCAGAGTTCTGGAGCTGGAAATGAAAAACAAAAAAAGGGTACATCACTTGTAAAATGTAAAAACCAAAACAAACAACAAAAAAAAAAGCTAATGTGTTGTTGTCGGGGCTGAAAACAAAACAAAAAGGTAAAGTTGGAATCGACGTTTCGACTATTGGTCTTCTTCAGAAATTACCTACGTAGAGAGAAAAAAAAAAAAAATAACTTTTTTTCCCTTTTAGAGATATTCTGTCACCAATGTTAACTGAAGTCTTTAAAGAATCATGGATCGGGGTAGTCTGCCAAACTCAATGCAGCAAGGTATCATCACCTTAATTCCAAACACTGAGAATAAGATCCTTGTAAAAACAGTAGCAGGCAGATTAGAGGGCTGTATTCAGAATACTACAAGCCAATCACAAACTTTTTAAAAGGAAAAAATTCCTCAGACAACATGAGGACACAGCAAAAAAACCCAAAACACCAATGGCATTACTATCAATCCATGCTGAAAAGATTTCAAAAAGACTGCATAGGGACATATTACAAACACCTTGCAGCTACAGTATATAGTTTACCAAATAATTTTACTAGGTGGGACAGGCTGTTGTACAAAAACCCTACTGCAGCTGTCCTCACAACTGTGATCCTTTCTCAGTTGTTCAGCCTCCAAAGAAGGAAGAAGCAAGAATGCCCCCTCTCACCCCTACACTTTAAACTTTATTTAGACCCCCCCCTTGTGCAAAAGCTTGAGAAAGACTGGGTCGTCGATGGTATCCCTTTCGAAGAGAAGCATTACACATTCACTCTTTACGCTGATGACCTTTTAGTATCAGTTCAAAACCCTCTGACCTCTATTCCAGCATCATTCCAGGCTATCAGAAAATTTGGGGAGTTCTCAGGCTATAATGTCAATAGTGAAAAAGCTCAGTCTTTATCCTTACATGATCTATTCTTCGAAACTAGCATAATTAACTTGGGACTTAACGACAACCTGACACCATTAGAAAAACTTGAAAAAAAAACTTGGGGAAAAAAATGTGAGGTTTAGACACAATTCAGCTTATATTTCATATATTTTCTATAAATCTTCTTCTTACTTCTGCATTACAAATTTCAGTGGTACTGTATGAAAGAGGATTACTGTCCCTTAGACTGTATCTGCTCTTTATGCTTGCCTACACCTGACATCAAACCCCGTTTATGGCATCATAATTATTTCCACAGCAATGTATTGTGATGTCATAAACACAACAGTGATGTCAAGTGTAGGCAAGCAACCAGAACAGAGAGGGCAGCGATCCTGTTTCCATGCCATTGCCCTTAGTAAGAAAACAGTAAGAGTGACAATTACAGGAAAAAAATGACTAAATATAAGCTAATTTTTTTCTAAATAATAAATTATTTTAGTTGTTATAATGGTGTCAGGAGCTCTTTAACTGGGTTGATAATCTCATAGATTATGTAGGAATTAAGATATATAAAGACCTTAACAGAACCTTAAAAAGCAACTTATCAGACCTGAAAGACAAAACTGAGAACAACTTCATTAAATTGAACAAACTACTGTATACCAGGAAATATTTGCGTTCTTTTTATTTTCGCTATGTTCGCGGTTTTTAGAAATACGTGAAAATAAAGGAAACGCTAATATTTCCAGCAAAAGCAATGTTCATAGTTCACTGTGGGGGGGGGGGTTCGCTAACAGAATCGGAGAGCTACTGACATGTAAATCAATTATTCATTTATTTCCAAGTGAGCTCCTTAAGCATATCATAATAAAATTAATCATGGCAACTGCCAAAAAAAAAAAAAAGAAAAACAGTTTGTCAGAGCTGGCGATCATCTCAGTCATGTGTCTCGGCTGATGTTGGACATTCTGTGGAAAAAAGGAGACACAGAAAAACACATTTAGATTACTGTACACTGTTCCCAGTGCTTGAGAAAGTATAGTACCTCTGGGCAATTCAGTACTCGCCTATCTCGGCATGTAGGCAATGTTCATGTGCTTGCTGAATCCCAGACTCCACGAAGCCACGGATACAGGCATCAGTTCTCAGTTTGAGTTGATTAAAACTTGACTCCAGACAGTGAGCATACTTCTCTTATCAGGGACATCTTGAGGTCAATGCAAACAGTTGCTACCCCAGTTGTAATTATACAATATCTGGCCGATATCTGGCCAGCGTACCAATCCTTAAAACATTGTTTTAAGTTCGCCTTTAAACAATTTGTCTAAGGATATGTCCAAGGGTTCAAGAAGGTCCATACAAGATGCTGGAACAAATATAGGGATACAACCTACCTCCTCAAGCTGCTGAATTACTGTTGCCGTGTATGGGCTCTAAACAAATTCATTATCAGCAACCCTTTCTGTTCCTTCGGCAGTCCCAGAGACAGCTTTGTGACTTCCGGTTGAGGGACTAGTACGGATGCAATGTACTCCTGTGTAGTGACTTCATTGGCCCAATGATTAAGTGAATGTGTAATCGACCACTCTTTGGGGAACTTGTAAATTGTGTAACATGCTTGAGTTTTTCCACAATAAATGACTTGTGGCAGGAGTACAGCCCCTGAAAGGGTACATGACAGAACAACTGAGACTTGTCGTTTGTCTCCAAGACCAGTTAACGCCACCTGTCTGGAACCTGTTTTAGCCATTATCCACTGCGAGACAGGTATGAGATTGACACCTGTCTCGTCTAAATTTAATACCAATTCAGGTGGTACGAGTTCCTGAGCAGCAGCCTTGGATATTCGGGAAAGGAAAGCTTGCTTTAAGGCATTAAAGTCCAGGGGTGTTTTATAGGCTGCCTTGGTGCCTTTTCTTTTGCTATACCCAATCCCACTCAGTCGTGATGCTGACATCACCACCATTTTCAATCAATATCTGCGGACAGTTTGATTTGACAATGTTCATAACTAATGCATGCACCACCCTTGCATTGATTACCGCTCCTTTAGCCCTCTGGTTTTTAATCACAACTTCTAATTTTTCTTCAAAGTCCTCAATAAGCAGAGTGGGTCTACCTCTGGGCTTTGTTGGTAGTGAGGGTGGAAGTGCATTTATTTTCTGGGTCTGCATTAGCCTTCTGCGGTTATCGGTTTTAAAATTTCGGACTGTTGATTCGTTAATGGCGCTGTGGTACTTTGCATGGTAGTACCCAACAGCTGATATAATACCATTCTCACTGGCATATCTACCGATTTCAAAACAAACCTCACTTGAGTATGAGGTGCATGTAGAGGGGCAGCTTTTTTTTTTTTGCGGTGGTTTACAAGTGAGTAGTTCCATAGTAATGCTGGCAGCTATATCAGGGTCCAAGCCTGAACGTGTTAGCTGCTCACTATAAACATTGTCGAAACAGACAGGATATTCCCTCTCGGTAGCTTTGTTGGAGCTAAGCCATTTTAATATTGACATGACGGAGCTCGGCGAACAACCTGATAAAGTGCAACACAAAAACACTTTGACTCAGAACCGATCGAGGTAGGGCAGTGTGATTTATACAGCTGGTTAGTAAAGGAGCTCAATTAATTACTCTGGTAAATTCAATTAATGGTGAAGCTATGGTAAGTGCGAGTAGCATTAAGGCGCTGGATACTTAACCTATTGATTAAGTACTAGTGAGAACCGATCGCGAAAATTAACAGGTGCGAATAAGTACTGCCAGCTGTGACCGCCAATAATACGGGGCGCAAATATATTCTGTTATACAGTATCATGCTGAGAATGTATAAAGCTCTTGCCAATATATTCATCTTCATTATGTCCACCCTGTTCCAGTAGTTCAAATATACTGTATAACAGAATATATCTGTGCCCCGTATTATTGTCGGTCACAGTTGGCAGTACTTATTCACGCCCATTAATTTTCACGATCGGTCTTCACTATTACTTAATCAATAGGTTAAGTATCCAGTGCTGTAATGCTACTCGCACTTACCACAGCTTCACCATTAATTGAATTTACCAGAGCTATTAATTGAGCTCCTTTACTAACCAGCTATATAAATCACACTGCCCTACCTCGATCGGTTCTGAGTCAAAGTGCTTTTGTGTTGCACTCCATCACGTCGATATTAAAAATGGCTTAGCTCTAACAAAGCTACCAAGAGGGAATATCCTGTAGATTTTAACAATGTTTCTAGTGAGCAGCTAACACATTCAGGCTTGGACCCTGATACAGCTGCCAGCATTGCTATGGAACTTCTCCCTTGTGAACCACCGCAGAAAAAAAAAAAGCCGCCCTTCTATATAAACCTCATACTCAGGTGAGGTTCGTTTTGAAAATCAGTAGATACGACAGTGATAATGGTGTTATGGCAGCTGTTAGGTACTACCATGCAAAGTACCACAGTGCCATCAACAGTCCGAAATTTTAAAACAGATTACTGCAAAAGGCTAATGCAGACCCAGAAAACAAATGCACTTCCACCCTCACTACCAACAAAGCCCAGAGGTAGACCCACTCTGCTTATTGAGGACATTGAAGAGAAATTGAAAGTTGTGATTAAAAACCTGAGGGCTGAAGGAGCGGTAATCAATGCAAGGGTGGTAAACGCATTAGCTATCAGCACTGTCAAATCAAACTGTCCGCAGATATTGACTGAAAACGGTGATGACGTCAGCATCATGACTAAATGGGCTTATGGGTTCCTGAGTCAGATTGGGTATAGCAAAAGAAAAGGCACCAAGGCAGCCCATAAAACACCCCTGGACTTTAATGCCTTAAAGCAAGGTTTCCTTTCCCGAACATCCAAGGTTGCTGCTCAGGAACTCACACCACCTGAAATGGTATTAAATTTAGATGAGACAGGTGTCAATCTCATACCTGTATCGCAGTGGACAACGGCTGAAACAGGTTCCAGACAGGTGGCGTTAACTGGTCTTGGAGACAAACAACAAGTCTCAGTTTTTTTTTGTCATGTACCCTTTCAGGGGCTCTACTCCCGCCACAAGTCATTTACTGCGGAAAAACTCAGGCATGTCACCCAGTTCACAAGTTCCCCAAAGATTGGTCGATTACACATTCATCTGGTCATTGGGCCAATGAAGTCACTACACAGGAGTACATTCATCCATACTAGTCCCTCACGTGGAAGCTACAAAGCTGTCTCTGGGACTGCGGAAGGAACAGAAAGGGTTGCTGATAATGGATTTGTTTAGAGCCCATACAACGGCAGCAGTAATTCAGCAGCTTGAGGAGGTAGGGAGCATCCCTATATTTGTTCCAGCGTCCTGTATGGACCTACTTCAACCCCTGGACATATCCTTAAACTGTTTAAGGATGAACTTAAACAGTGTTTTACGGATTGGTACGCTGGCCAGATATCGGAACAAATTATAACTGGGGCAGCAGCTGTTCGCATTGATCTCAAGATGTCCCTGATAAGAGAAAAGCATGCACACTGGCTGGAGTCAAGTTTTAATCGACTCAGACTGGGAACTGATGCCTGCATCCGTGGCTTCGTGGAGTCTGGGATTCAGCAAGTGCATAAACATTGCCCACATGCCGAGATAGACTAGTTCTGAATTGCCCAGAGGTACTGTACTTTCTCAAGTACTGGGAACAGTGTACAGTAATCTAAATGTGTTTTTCTATGTCTCCTTTTTTCAACAGAATGCCCAACATCAGCCAAGAAAGACGACTGAGACGATCGCTAGCTCTGACGAACTGACAAATTATGTTTTCTTTTTTTTTTTGCAGTTGCCTTAATTGTATTATGATATGCTCAATGAGCTCACTTGGAAATAAATGAATAGTTGATTTGCATGTCAGTAGCGCTCCGATTCTGTCTGCGTACCCTCCCCCCAAGTGAACTATGAACACTGCTTCTGCTAGAAATATTAGCGTTTAATTTATTTTCATGTATTTCTAAAAACCATGAACACAACGAAAATAAAAGGAACGAAAATATTTCCTGGTATACAGTATAATAATGTACAACTATGTACTTAACAGTTCAACAGAGCGACATTAAATTTCATTTATCTATCATTAAAACAGACCACTAGTACAATTCAGTTTAAATTGCTAAATAATTGATACACCAGTTCACTTAGATAAAATGGTCTGGAAAGATCTGGATAAATGTCTTTAAGTGTGGGGAGGGCAGAGCCGACGTTGCCCATATGTTTTGGAATTGCAAACATATAGCTGATTTGTGGACAAAAGTTACTAAACTATTTCACCCTTTCCCAAATTTATCCAATAATTTAAATATGGAAAGCTGCATTCTGGGTCATGTCCCCCTAAGAGGCTGAATTTAACTTCCAGTGAGTCAGATTCAATAACATTAATTGTAATGGTAGCAAAGAATGTAATTTTAAAATACTGGATTACTAAAACACTACCTCCCTCCCTTCCCAGAATGCGGGCAAAGACTTATAGAATCCCTCAGAGTTGAGAAACTTGCACACTGTTCCTACTCTTGAGAGTCTAATTTTATGACAAAGTGGGATTATATTTTGAAATTTCTTATCAGACAGCATGACCAACATACCGAAACCTAAAGGGAACCTGGTGGAATGACCAGGCAAGTGCTCTCTTACTACACCTATTGGATTAAGGTACGCTTCTCTCTTTTTCCTTCTCTTTTCTGGGTCATCTGGAACCCTATGCTCCTCTTTATATACTACTTACTGTCTGTTGATTTTTTTCTTTCTTTATAAAGCCTAATGGGTGCAATTTATCTGTTAATGTATCTGGGTTACTTCAATATTTGTTTTTAAATTTTAGCTGTGTACTATAGTTGTTGTTGGGAACTCTTCCCGCTATTTGGTACTGTAAGTGTACTGCACTGTAACTGTTGTAATTTTTACTGATTTGAAAAATAAAAACTTTATTGACAAAAAAATAAAGAGAAAAAAGCAAAGTTAGTATAGAACTAATGGGAAGTAAGGAAGTCCTTTTTGCCACTACCCACTATGTGCCATCTTTATGGCACGGGTTGTGCCTAAAAATAGTCCCTGGAGCCACTGCAACCACCCGATTAACAAATAAATAAATAATAGACACAGACACACGGACACACACACACAATATTCAATGGGTTGATCACAAGTAAGCATCTTATTAACTCTGGAATATTGCCAACAGTGCTGCTTGGCAATGAGAGGTAAAGTCACGAGTGCCAGGCCGCACTGTTGGCATCAGTGCTCTAGGTAAGGTGAGTACTGGCCTATTTTACTCACCAAATTTTAAGAACTACTCTTTAAAAATTTTTTTGATGAGTACAGATACTAAGTCTTGGAAATGCTCTGTAAACACTTCAAAAAGAGCTGTTTTTCCAAGTTTAAAGCATCTTTATTCATCAAAATTATATTTTCCTCACTTAATGTCAAAAATGGTGAGTACATTACTCCTGAATGCCAAGGTCATCTGGAGCACTGATTGGCATCATGGAAGAGTGAATAAAAAGCTTATTTGTGATCAACCCATGGAATTTCCTATGTATACCATGGGCAGGTGGATTACGTTGGTAGTCTTCACTGCTCAGTACATTAAAAGGGTAAGTTGTTGTTCCCCCCAACCCCCAAGAGTATCACAGATGCTGAATGTTCACCATATTAACCAGAATTAATGTGGGAACCTTATTACTGCTGGTGGGTTATGGAAGCAGCGTGCTTTGTCCTGCCATAGTTAGCTTATGGCAATGTGTATTTTATTGGTCCTGATTAGCTGAGGAAAGCAACTGTGAAAGGGCTGCACTGCAAATAACAGAGGAGGGCAACTAAAAGGGTGCAGGGGTTGCATAAAAAGCCCCAATGAGGAGAAACTGAGGGATCTCAATGTGTACAACCTAGAAGAGAGGTGAGCGAGAGGGGACATGATAGAAACCTAAAAGTACCTCACGGGGATGAACAAGGTGCAGGAGGGGAGTCTCTTTCAAATGAGGAAGTGCACCAGAACTAATAGACATGCGATGAAGTGGGGGCAGGGTCAGAAGTGATGTGAGGAAGTACTTCACTAAATGAGTGGTAGACACCTGGAACAGACTGCCTGCAGAAGTGGTGGAGGTGAAAACAATGACAGACTTCAAGCATGAATGGGATAGGAATAGCAGGGATGTGAGAAGGTCGCTGGAGAACAGTTAGGATCTGGGGAGACAGATTAAGCAGGGACCATCTGGGCAGACTGGGTGGGCCATGCAGTTCTTATCTGTCAACAAATTCTGTGTTTCTATGTAAACAGAGAAAGCAGTCTGGCCTGCTACAGATTTACAGTGAGGGACATGAAAGGAACAAGCTTCCAATGATCAGAAGGAGTAAGAAGATGGAATGGTAGGGTCTAAGAGAGGTAAGTGGGCAAAGTGACAATCCAGTTCATGGCCAGGAAGATGCAATAGTGTGAAAGATGCTGGAAGAAATGAAAAAGAGGGTCCCACCTGGTAAGTTAAGACTCTGGGGCAGTGTTGTAGACCACATCTGTGTAGTCAAGCACTGGCAGGATCATCTTAAGGATGACCTCTCAAGGGACCAGGAGAGGAAGGCAGGATGTTGTATAGCACATAAAGTTTAGTGCAACGTTTCTTATGCATGGCATCAATATGGACAGAAAAGCTGGGGTCCAGCCATATCCCTAAGTACTTGAACTGGGGTACCACTTCAAGTAGGTGCATTTATGAGCCCTTTGCTGTTCTGATCTGGTTTTAAAGGGCATAATAAATTAGATTTACATAGTTAACTGCCTTTCCATCTTCCTTTCCATGCCAGTTACGTATTCTGATATGCTTTGATGATTTTTTGATAAATAAATACTATAGCTTTGGGGTGCCCTCAGATCTACAGAGAGATTACACTCTCCTTACTAGCTACTGCTCTTGATTTTCATGTTTCCAACACATTCTATGACATCAATAATTCCCATTCCATGCTGTTCATCTGAATGGCCTGGAATGGTGTTATTAATGTCATAGAATGTTCAGGCAATATGAAATGAAAGATCAACAACTGCTGAGTAGAGAGGGATTCAGGATAGTTACAAATACAACAAAATTACATTATTAATGTAACAAAAAAGGTCAAACATATCAAAATACTGGGTACTCAATAAAAGAACAACTGGATGGCATCTAGAGGTGTAAAAACTGCTTCCTATCATCTTTAAACAAAATTCAGAGGTTCTGAGACCCTTACTATAGGGTGCCAGGAGCTTCAAAAAATTTATACTAAAAGATAAAAGCTGCTTAGATCTTTTAAGTGGTCCAGGGAAAATTTACCAGAGGCATGGTTGTATTTCATGAGGAGTGGGTAGTTTTGGGGAACTTTAAGAAATACTACTTTTCCCAAATTACAGTATGTACAGTATGTAAGAGGAAGTAAGCTGTTGGTTAACTAGGATCTGCAGCTTATCTGTTAGGTAGGAAAATGGGCAGACTAGGTGGGCCAAGCGGTCCTTATCTGCCGTCAAATTCTATGTTTCTATGTATACTGTAAGTATGTGCCATTTATTTTCATACAGAAAATACACATTCAGGCCATAGCCTATTCTCAAGTGTATCCCTGTTACATTCTTTTAGTTTGACATTCATCATTCAACACACATTAATACAAATTTCAAACATACAAAAGTTACATATACCATATAAAGTTACGCTACTGGATGAGTTCCTGACTCAACTGGTAGGGGAGCCAACCAGAGTGGGTAGCATCCTGGACTTGGTACTTACAGATGGTGACCACATAAGGAACTTGGGAGGTGGAAGACCCGCTGGCAGGGAGCGATCACTCTACAGTTTGGTTCACCTTTGACTTGTGGAAAGGGGGGAAGCAAACAAAGACCACAGTGGTGGACTTCAGGAGGGCAGACTTCAGGGTGATGGCTGCCATCCTCAGGGAACATTTAGGGAAAATCAGACCGGGGTGGGCACAGAGAAGTAGTGGGAAATTCTGAAACTGGGCATCCAGGAGGCCACCAAAACCTGTGCAAGATCCCTGCATAAGACGGCTAAGCCTAGAAAACCTTGTTGATGGACAAGGGTGGTGCAGGAGGCTGTCAGAAACAAAAGGATGGCCTTTAAAAGGTATAAGTGCTCTTGTAGGGAAGCAGGCAGAGAGGAATACCACAAGATCTCCAAGGAAGTCACTACCGTGGTAAGAACTGCCAAGGCTGACAAGGAACTTAGGTTAGCACAAGGGATTCAGAAGGAGGAAAAAGAATTCTTTAGCTATGTTGGGGAAAGAAGGAAGGGAGATGGGTAGATAAGCAGGCTGATGAAGAAGGGGGATGGGTAGAGGGAAAGGCAGAACAGGTGGAAGTGCTTAATGATTATTTCAGCTCGGCCTTTACTAGGGAACGAGATGGGCCGTTTCTACGGGGGGGGGGCATGTTAGGGGATGTAGGGGCACTCATTGATGGTGAGAGCCAGGTGGGGAGGGTGAGGGAGGCTCTCAAGTCCTTGAGGACTGATAAAGACCCAGGTCCAGACGGCATCCACCCTAGGGTTTTGAAGGAACTGGTGGGTGACCTATCTGCTCCACTGAAGATCTACTTAATTCCTCCCTCCAATCAGGATGTGTCCTTCTGGACTGGAGGATGGCATACGTAGTGCCACTTCATAAGAGCAGTCCTTGGGATGAACCGGTGAACTATAGACCGGTCAGCCTGACACCCATAGTAAGGAAAATGATGGAGACCATCCTAAAAGAAAGGATGGTAGAGTTCCTTGAGGCATATGGTTTTCAAGATGAAACTCAGCATGGGTTTGTCTGGGGGAAATCGTGTCAAACCAACCTAGTTGAATTTTTTGACTGGGTGACGAGATCCCTGGATGGTGGAAAGCCTGTTGATGTCCTGTATCTGGATTCTAGCAAGGCTTTTGATTCGGTCCTGCATGGAAGACTGATATGGAAACCAAGGAAACTAGGGGTGGGAGATAAAATGGTGGGATGGGTAGCAAATTGGCTTAGCAACAGAGAACAGAGGATGGTGCGGGGGGGGTGTGGCCTCAACTCACAGAATGGTCATCAGTGGGATCTCACAGGGTTGGGTGTTGGGCCCTATCCTTTTCAATGTGTTCACTGTGGACATCAGGGAGCGAGTTAGGAGTAGAATGAGCCTGTTCGTTCATGATTCCAAACTGGGAGCAGAGGAGGACAGGAGAACACCCCAGGATGACTTGGGGAGGCTTGAAAAGTGGGCATATATGCGGCAGCCAGGGTTTAATGTGTAACATTCTGCATCTAGGTGTTAGGAACCCTGGGTATAGCTACCATCTGGGGGGAGAACGACTGGAGATCTCCATGACGGAAAAGGATCTGTGGGTGTTGACTGACTCCAAATTTAACAACTCTGAGCACCTGCTAAAGCAAATAAAATGCTTGGGTGTATCGTTAAGGGAATACCATCCAGGAGCAGGGAGGTTATACTCCCCCTGTGCAATTTGCTGGTGAGGCCGCAACTGGAATATTGTGTGCAATTCTGGCACCCCTGCTTTAGGGACATCATTCTGTTGGAGAGGGTCCATAGAAGGGCAACAAGGATGATCCAGGGTCTGGGGGAAATGGCATATGAGGGAATACTTAGAGAGCTGAATATGCACTCCCTGGAGGACAGAAGGGATGGGGGGGGATATGATAGAGGTCTTCAAATATCTTAAGGGGATCAATGGGGCAAAAATGGAGGGTCTGCTCAAATTAAAGGGGGAGGAGACTATGAGAGGCCACAGCCTAAAACTAGTGGGGGGAAGGTTCAGAGGGGAAGTGAGGGGATATTACTTCATGGAGAGGGTGGTGGCACCCTAGAATGCACTTCCAGAGGAGCTGATAGAAATGGAAATGGTAGGGGGTTTCAAGAAGGGATGGGACCGGTACAGGGGTAGGGTACAGACTGAGGGATGTAAAAAAAGGGGGGTCAAGAAGCAATGGGACTGGTACAGGGGCAGGGTACAGGTTGGGGGATGCAAAAAGGGGGTTTCAAGAAGGGGTGGGACCAGTACAGGGGACAGGTTGGGGGATGCATAAAGGGATGTGGAGCAGTAGCGGTAACTTAACAGTGAGCTGTGGCAAGGGCAGATGAAAGAGAGACAGTTAAGCCTAACCTGCTGGCAACTTTGTATGTATATATTAACAATTACAAACACATTTCAACTAACTGGAACTAGTCTTTTGAAACAAATTTAGTGCTGGTTCTTGCTTCAACACACAACCTGTTCGAGACATAGCTGCATTAAAACACATTCCAATCTTTCCATATCTCATTAGAGATTTTTAATTAAATTATTATAATTATGTTGGGTTTTAAATTATAGTGACATTATGGAACAGCCTACAACAATCAATAATTTGGGCGGGGTCAGTGTTGGCATTTAAGACCACACTGCATTAGTAGGGAATGGGAGGGGTGGAGAGCATGCAGAAGGGTACTCCTGCTGATACACCAGAGGAATGAACTCGATGGAGCAAAATACCTTTATTCAGACCCAATATCTAGGGGGCAGTGCACCAGCTCAGAAACCAGGAGACTGCATGTTAAAACCCTACTCTAGCCAAATCTTCACTGAGTTACCTTGAGCAAGTCACTTAGCCTCCCAGTGTTCCTGTTCACCCATCTATGGAAATGAGTAGAAGAAATCTCCAATGGAAATAGGATGTTGTATCTCTTTGGGCTATCCAGAGTAAATAAATGCCCCTGTGAGTGTTACTAAAACTAGCATTTCAAACAACATGAAGTCTTGCTGTATTCTGACTATTGCAGTTAGGTTCTGCCTTTCAACTGCCCCAGAGAACAAAGAGTTAACTTTCCATGGCCAGCATGGAATGTTCAGCGTGAAACTCGATTTAAACCCCTATCTGCTGTTGTTTAAACTCAACCGTCAGATTCTTTACTCCGCCTCACTGAACAGTCGCTCAGGAGATTTCTCCTTTCTCAGTTCAAAAAGTCAGATAAAGTGTCATTTTCACTTGGTTTCCCCGAATTTCTTACGAATCTGTCGGTTTAAGTCTCTGTCTGTGGTACCGTGAGTACTAGATAGGTTTTTTAGTTTCTGTGTGGAACTTGTAAATTTCGGATCAGTTCGGTTTGAACCGATCAGTTTAATCTTAAAAGTTTTGAATTTGTTTGAGTGTGGTAACAGTCCATATCGGTTCTAAAAAAAAAAAAAAAAAAAAACGGTTTAATTACATTTTTCCAAGACCTATAACACGTCAGGCAGAACCCAGGAACCGATAGAGAGTCTTGCTCATGGATTGCTCGAATAAAGGGTAAGTTTTGGATAGGATTAGCCATGTCTGAGAAACCCAAGAAAAAAAAAAAACGGGCCCACTGGGTTTCAACACTGCAGTGTGTGTGGGGTAGCCTTTGCTAAGGCTGATCCCCACACCACCTGTGTTTATTGTCTGGGGTTTGACCACCTCGATTCAGACTGCCAAATTTGTAAGAGTTTTCCCAAAGCTACCCTGGATAAGAGAGTAGGTAGACTGAGGAAAAGAGAGGCCGAGAAGTCCGCTGACCTGGATGGCCAGCCCGGTTCGGTTCCGACCGAACCAGAAGGAGTGCCCTCTGACCAGGGCGAAATTTCTTCGGGCAAAAGGAGAGCAGATTCTAAGGAGCTGGTTCCGGTTAAAAGAAAGAGAAGAGAAAAATCATCCGGTTCAGATCCACAAGTTCCTTCTCCGACCGCTGATGAAATACCCAAAGCGATAAGGATAGTGCAATCGCTAACTCCGGTTACGGCTGAACCAGCCCATCTGGCAGGGGCTCGGTTTGGTCGGTTCCCCCGGTTCCGGATTATACTTTAGAAGAATTTTATGAACCAGAGGAGGAGGAAGGAGAGTATGAGGATGATGATGATGATGGTGGTGATTATGAAAGTCTGGATGTGCCTATTGACCCGGACATCTCCCCAGACAGACCTTAAGGTGTTTCTCCTCCTAGGCTTTTTGAGTCCCCTTCCTACTTTATGTTTTACAAGAAAGTGGCTGAAACCCTCCAACTTCCAATGGAAGAAGCAGTAAAGGATCAGGAGGAGCCTGATTTTGTTGAAATGATGGACATCCCAGAGTCCAGGAGGCTGTCTATTCCCCTCCATATCTCTTTTGGGAAACAGACAATTAAAATTCTAAAGACTCCTAACTCCATACCTCCTGAGGATGGCTTGGCTCAGATGTACTAGCCTATCACAGGATACCCAGGCTAAGGCCATGGATTTCCCTGTCATTGGTAATTCTCCGTTTGGGGAGCAGACAGAGAACAACATGAAAAAGATGGACGAGTACAGGACCACCTACAGGAGTGCTCAGGCCAAAGAAAGGCAAGCCACTCCTCAAAGACAGCACTCCAGGGGTAGGCCCTTTCAAAGGCCTTTTTACCAAGCCCAGGCCTCCTCTTCTGCTTATGCTCAGAGGGGGATCTTCAGAGGGAGAGGCAGACAGGGAATGAGCAGGCCTGCTTCTGCCCCTCAGCCTAAAGCCCCTGCCAAGCAGACACCCTGATGGGTCTGCCCAGGCCGATTCCCCAATACCTGTAGGGGGCAGGCTGGCTTACTTTGTCCAGGACTGGAAGTCTCCAACATCAGACAAGTGGGTCCTGGAAGTAGTACTCCAGGGACTGGTTCTCAGCTTCAAAAAATTTCCCAAGATGAGAACCAGATCCTTTCCACCTGCAAATCCATCAGAGACACTTGCCCTAGAGGCAGAGGTTTCTTCCCTCCTGGCTCTCAGAGCCATAGAAAGGGTTCCTACCCTACACAAGGGCAAAGGATTGTACTCCAGGTACTTCTTAACCCCCCAAAAAACGAGAATGGCAGCCCATCCTGGATCTAATATCTGAACAAGCACCTTTTAAAACCAAAGTTCAAAATGGTGACTCTGGGAATAATTCTGCCCTCTGTAAGGCCAGGGGACTAGCTAGCCTCCCTGGACCTCAAAGATGCCTACTTTCGCATTCCCATCAGGTGCTCCCACAGAAAGTACCTAAGGTTCGAGTTGCCCTCAGGCCACTATCAATTCAGAGTATTGCCCTTTGGCCTAACATCAGCCCCAAGGGTGTTCACAAAGTGCCTAGCAGTAGTGGTTGCTTTCCTAAGGAGAAAAAAGATTTCCATCTTTCCATATCTGGACGACTGGCTCATAGGGGGTCAGTCTCCAGACCAAGTCAAGTCACATCTGCAAGTAGCTCAGCAAGTGCTCACTTCCTTAGGATTCCTCCTCAACCTTCCAAAGTCAGTTCTCGAGCCAGTACAGCTCCTCACCTTCATAGGGGCGAACTGGATACAGTAAGAGCAGGCCTTCCTTCCCTGGACAGGGCAAGGACCCTTATGGAACTGGCCTCTTCATACACCCTACAGGTGTCTCGACCAGCAAGGCATTTCTTTCAGCTCCGGGCCACATGGCAGCTTCCACAGCAGTGGTCCAGGAGCAAGATTCCAGATGAGGGACATTCAGTTCCATTTAAGAGCCTTCTGGTCCCAAAGAAAGGATTCCCTTACCAAACTAGTCCCAGTGACCCAAACCCTGATCCAGGCTTTGCAATGGTGGCAGGATCAGGACAATTTGAGACAAGGAGTTCCTTTTGTCACTTAGTCTCATTCAGTGACACTCACCACAGATGCTTCCCTGCTAGGCTGGGGAGCCCACCTGGGGGATCTTACCACCCAGGGACTGTGGTCACCTCTAGAAATACAGGTTACTCACCTGTAACAGGAGTTCTAGGAATGGTATATGTTGTTCATCCACACTATCTGGCAGGTTCCTTGCCGCTTTAAATCTTGCCGGAAGGTCTTCAAGCTGGCTCCTCCCACCCACCCGGGTGGTAAAACTCTCGGCTCCGCCCCACGATGCCAGATCTAGCCCGCTGGAAGCCAGGTTGTGCGTCAGCCGGGGAGGCGGGTGGGTCGTGTGGATGAACAACATATACCATTCCAAACTCCTATTACAAGTAGTAACCTCTATTCAAAGGACATAGATATGTTGTTCATCCACACTTATTGGCAGACTCCTAGCAGTTCTCCGTGAGAGGAGGGAGGCAAGCGCATAATCCCCCTACTTCTAGGTATAAAGACTGGAGAACCGAGGCCCCACCAACATCCCGGCGTGACCCAAGGTCGATGTGGAAGGAAATCGGTATATGCCTGCTTCCAGGTAGAGCCCTGCGTGATATCCTGGACAGGAGTATCCTCGGAAGCAGCCACCAATGCAGCGGAAGGGTGGGTAAAATGAGCACTTATCCCTCTGGGAGGCTCCATGCCTGCCCACCTATAGCAGAGACCTATGCAGGAGGTGACCTACCCACTCATCGTCCGCTTGGCTGCAAGTCTGCCAGGTGTGGCTTCAGCGTAGATGACAAACAGCTGGTGAACCTCTCCCGAACTTCAGCCCTACGCTCCCTGGGTAGGCGAGCGTTAAATAGGGTCCCAATGGATCCTATATATGGCCTCCGAGGCGTGAATGGGGTTGAACCCCGGCAGAGACAATACCTGGTTAGGGAAAAAGGACTCTGCCACCGCCTACAGAAGGAACTTCGGGTGGGGTGCAGGACAACCTTGTCCCTGTGGAAGACCAGATAGGGAGATTCAAAGGAGCGCCTGCAACTCTCCCATCCTTCTGGTTGGCATGGAAGCCCCAAGAAGGTGTTCTTCCACAACAGGTGGGGAAACTCTGCCCGTGAGCTAAGCCCATACCAGCGTAAGATCCCACAGAAATGGGGATAATCTCCCCAGAGGGGAGGTGTGATCAAGGCCTAGGAAAGCACCAGACCACCTTTTCTGCACCACCGACTGCCTTCCGGCCCATGCCCGGAAGACAGGAGTGACTAACAGAAGCACCTAGAGGGTCGACAACCGAAGCCCTTGTTCAATAAAAGAACGGACCGCAGATGGTCCGGAATGCTCACCGAGGAACAGAAGAGGGGAACAGGCCCTATCCCAACACCAAATGGAGAACTCTTCCATTTGAAGGCGAGCATGTCTGGTCGACTCCTGGCAGGATGCCTCAAAAACGTCGAGGACCTTGCCAGAAGACCCAAGGCCTGGCCACTAGCCGCACAGGGACCAGGCCATCAGGTGCAGGGATAGAAGGTCCGGATGGAATACCTTCCCCTAACAACAGAGAACAGGACCGGGCGGGCTGGAAGCCGCCTCGGGAGCCTGGGGCTGAGACTGAAGAGAGCTGGATACCAGAGCTGGCGAAACCAGTCTGGGGCTACCAGAATCTCCTGTGCCTAGTCCCTCCTCACCTTGCCTGAGGGTCAAGGGAAATGGGGGAGAGGCGTAGAAGAGGCCCGGGGTCCGCGGCCTCCAAGGCATCCCCTACAGCGAGCCGTGCTGAGGGGGCGGGCATGAGACAGTCTCAGCCTCGAGTTCTCCCTGGAGGGAAAAAGAACAAAGGTCCACCCGAGGTGTGACCCAGAGGGAGAAAGAGCTTGTGCTACCTCCGGCAGGGAAACCACTCGTGAGGCGCAGCCCTTATCCAGCTTAGGGAATCGGCCAGGGTGATGGAGGCTCCTGTCATAGAAATGGCTAGGAAACCGCCTCTCGGCTGTCCGAAAGACCCAATGCAGAGGACCTCTTTACGCAGAGGTAAGGGGCTCAACCGATCCTCGCGGGATAGGTAGCATATGGTAGTGGTGTTGTCCGCCAGGACCTAAACCACTAGACCCTGCACAGACGGAGCGAGCGGTGCAAGCTAAGCGGACCGCCTGGAGCTCCAGCAAGTAGGAAAGACATCGGGACTCCCGAGAGGACCAGAGGCGGTGCACTCTGTATTCCCCTTGATGGGCACCCCCACCCATCCGAGATGCGTCGGTCGGAGAAGACCGTCGACTCGGGGCGGACGATCAGGATGTTCTCTTGCAATAGAGCTGGAACGGTCTGAAGGAGCGTGTTCTCTAACCCCTGGGCTGTTGTCACGGACTGGTCTGAAGGAACGCAGTGCTGTGACCGCTGGCTGGCCAGCCCCCACTAGGGGGATGCATGAACTGGCGGGTCCAAACAGACCACGCTGGAGCAGGCCGCCGCGAGGCCCAGGAGGTGCAGGAGGTCCCGGACAGGGCGCAACTGCCCAGTTAGACCTGACTAGGTAAGGGAGGAAGAACCTCAGCCCAGTCCGCCAGGAGCCGAGCTCAGACTCAGGAGTCGAGCCTTGTCCCGAAGAAGGATCACTCACTAAGACACGAGTTCCAACGTGGCTCCGACAAAAGGAGACCAGTCTGAGAGAAACCTAGAGGGCCATAACTCTGGACCTTCCCCTTCCGTCCTGGAAAGGTTGCAGTCAGGCTGCCATCTGGGTGAGAGTTCGCCCGGACCCCCAGTGCAAGGAGGCAGCTGCTGAGCAGAGACCAAGGGCCTGGCCTGGAACTCATAAAGAGATCCCGCTAGAAACGGAGGAGTCTCCCAAGAAACGGACGGAAAGAAGTGTAAGTACTTCCTGGAGGTCCAGGAAAAGAGTCACACGCCTCGGTCTGAGGATGGGGTATCTGAGACAGACAGACCATCCCGACGTGCGGATAAGGAATGGGGCGCAAGCCCCCGTCCGTTTGGGACCAGGAATACCTGGACACAAACCCAGGGTCTGAAGGAGGATCCGCAACCTTCCTGATCACCTCTATTTAGAGGGCCAGGCAAGTTGGCTCAGTGGGCCGACAACGAGGCTGTGGACCCCAAGACCCCCGTGGGACAACGGCTCGAGAGGGTGGTGCCTGCTCGCAATCCCGAGGCAGGACCTTCCCCTAGCACCTCCGACACCCAGAGGTCCGGGAAAGCGGACCAGGTGGAGGAGGGGTGGAGCCGTCTCCCCATGGGGGAACCCAGGTAGGTGAGCGGGGCGGGGACAGTGCCCTCAGCCCGTCACTGAGCAGGCTTGAAGGAGGGATTGGCCGAGGGCTCCTGGGCCTTACCTCCATGCTTCCTTTAGAGGAAGAGCTGGCTTAGGGTCAGGATGCCCAGCGCCAAGTCTGCTAGCCCTCATGCTGGAGTTGATGGGCCGATCGAGCTGCAGGGCCAAGGGGCAAAGGCTTACGCAAAGGCTGCCAGGGCCCTTGTTCCTCCGGGCGGGGTAACCCAGTCTGAGTGGCATCAGACTTCTCGGTCCCCTGGAGGTGTCCCTCCACTCCAGGGCCGAAAAGGTCAGTCCCCAAGAAGGGGATGTCCACCAACTTGTGCTGGGTTTCCGTGAGAAGAGGATAACCTCAGCCACGCCCTGTGGCGCATGGCCACTGTGGCCGCCACCAACCTGGCACAGGAATCACCTAAGTCCAGAGCAGTCCAGCTGCTGGGCCACCGCCCTTGATCTGGTCTCACACTCGCTGGACTATGGTCCGTAGGTCGGCCGGGAGATGAGGGAGCACCGTGTCCAGGGAGCCCAAAAGGGAGTTGGAGAAATGTGCCACCAGTGCAGTCGAACTGGCCTGTCGGAGGCCTAGGGAGGATGCAGCGTAAACCTTACGCCCGACGTAGTCCATCCTTTTGGACTCTTTGTCGGGGGGCCTATCCACATCCCAAGCGTTCCCAGAACACTGGAAAACATTATCAGTGACTAACCCCTCAGCCAAGGGGTGCTCCGAGAAACCGGGCAAAGAACCGACAGGGAGAGAGTACTTCCTGGCCATCCTGGCCGAGGGCGCAGGACAGGAAGTAGGCCGCTGCCAGAGCTCCAAGGCCGGGCCGACAATGGCCTCTGCCACCGGGAAGGCCTCCAAGGGTGAACCCCCTCGGTCTAGAATCTCCATCAGGGGACAAGAGGCCCATTTGGACACGGGTTCAAGCTGCATCCCGGTGAATTCCGAGATGAGCTTAAGCAGACCCATAAAGGACGATGGGCTGTCGTCCACAGAGTGTTCCGAAGAGGACCCCGGGTCCTCCCGACTGGGGAACATGGAGGGGTCGAAGTCGGACTCCGAAGGGTCTGCAAAGAGCTGCCTCAGGCCTGAGTCACTCTTCGTCCGCCGAGGGCGGGCGGCAGTGAGGGGAACACACAACCTGCGGGACAGGTTGTGACCCGACCGAGGTTCCACTGAAGACGGTGGGGCAGCAAGGTTCGGACGAACAACCGGCCCTGGAGTGGGCACCTCGACTGCAGCGAGCGGTTGTGTAAGCCGATCGGGCGGCAGCTGCTTGCTGGACGGGTAATGATTCGGTGTCGATTGATTCCCAGACAATAACAACTCCTTGTAACGTTGACACCATCTGCACCGAAGCCACTCCTCATCCGAGGAGGGAGACGAGGAAGAACGGTAATGCCACTTAACTCGGTGCCCCGACCGAGATCGCCGAAGTCGGCGGGAGTGGCTTGACCGAGAAGAAGACTGAGACCAAGACCCCAGTCCTCGGCGGAACCGAGGGTGGGCCTGGGAAGGAGCGGGGAGCGCCCGCTCTTCCCTTGGCTCAGACGAAAGGACCGAGGCCTGTCGCACCGAAGGTACAGGCAGAACCTCGGCCTCCGCCAGGGGAACCGGTGAAGGGATGGCGGCTCCAGCAGAAGACAGCCCAGATGACGGGTCGAGAGACTCGACAACGTCGACGGGAGTCCTGGCCGGCTGACCTGACGGGGACACAGTGAAGCCAGTGGCCTGAGCCGCACCCTCAACTGAAGTGGAAAGTCGGCCGGCAGGGGAGGGGGAGCTCTCCCGCTCCCGCCAGCGCAGACGATGGGACTTAGCCTGCGACTCCTTTGACCTGGGCCGAGAGGCAGGTCCCGAGGGTCCCTCTCCCTTCGAGGAAAGGGACTGGCGAAGCTCCTTGAATGAAGCTGAATGAGGAGAACTCAAGGAGAGCGGGATAAGCGCCGCGACCGAGGAGGAGGGGAGGGGCAGACTTGGACGCCGCCCCCTCCATAGAGGAAGGAAGATCGAGCTGCTTAGCCGAGACAGCCGACGCGGACACTGCCCAACGAGTCTCCAGGGATTTTTCCGGCGCGGAAAAAGATTCAGGTCGCCCGAGCCCAAAACGGGTTGCACGATCCTCCAGGGCGCTAGTCAAAAGGGCACAGCAAAAATCGCAAACTTGCGGATCATGGTCCAAGTCGAGGTAGTAAACGCACGTGGAGTGCAGGTCTTTCCTGGAGGAATTAATCGGGTGCCTCCGAGAGCCGGAAAACGAATTATCCATCGCAGCCGTGAGGGAGAAGGTCGAAGTAAGAGAAAAACTTCCAACTAAATTCGGAGAGACCGAAAGAATCAGGAACCAGTCGAAAACGCAGAACGCTAAGGAGGGAACCTGAGCTTCCAAGCGATAAGGAAGATCTGGCGTCATGCGGCGGAGCCGAGAGTTTTACCACCCGGGTGGGTGGGAGGAGCCAGCTTGAAGACCTTCCGGCAAGATTTAAAGCGGCAAGGAACCTGCCAATAAGTGTGGATGAACAACATATCCATGTCCCTAGAATCTCTGCTTCACATCAATCTCTCGGAACTCAGAGCAGTGTTTCTGGCACTGCAAGCCTTTGCCAAATCTGTACAGAACAAGGTGGTCCAGATCAGGACAGACAACACCACCACCACCACCACTACCATGTGGTACATCAACAAGCAAGGAGGCACTCGGTCTACGGCCTTGTGCACAGAGGCAATGAAGTTGTGGTCCCCTGGCCTGTTCCCTGCAAACCTCTCTGATAGCAGTTCACCTCCCAGGGAAGGACAATGTCCTAGCAGATGCTCTCAGCAGGATATCCCAGGGCCATCACGAATGGACCCTAGATCCCCTAGTTTTGAAGGTGATTTTCTCGAGATGGGGCACTCCACAGATAGATCTTTTTGCAGCCCCAGACAATCACCAACTTCCTCTCTTTTGTTGCAGACCCCCAGTCTTGGGCTCAGTCCCCCTGGATGCTCTGATTCTGAATTGGGAAGGGAAAATTCTGTATGCTTTCCCCCCTTCCCTCTCCTGTTCAAAGTGCTAGTCAAGATCAGGTCTCAACCATGCAAAGTGATTCTGATTGCTCCAGACTGGGCCAGACAGCCCTGGTACCCACTGTTGCTGTCCTTAGCAGTCCACCTTCCCCTGTCTCTTCCCAGGAATTACAACCTGTTGACTTCCTCTCAGGGGAGGATTTGGTATCCGAACCTCAAATCTCTCAATCTCAAGGCATGGCTCTTGAAGAGTTAGAGTTTGCTGATCTACACCTTTCTCAAGGGGTTCTGGATATCCTTAAGGCTTCTCGAAAGCCTTCCAAAAGAAAGACTTACAACTCCAAATGGAAAAGGTTCACTATATGGTGCTCTAATAAGCATATTTCTCCAGAATCTGCTGGGTTGCCTACAGTTCTGGACTATATGGTCCATCTTAATGGCTTAGGACTTAGGCCAGCTACACTTAAAGTACATCTGGCAGTTGTTTCTGCCTTCTTGTCAGTAGGCAAGCCCTCTCCTCTGTCAGCCCATCCTGTGTTTTGTAAGTTCTTCAAGGGATTGCTGCACACCAATCCCCCCTTTAGGGACCCTACTCCTACATAGCAACATAGACTTTGACGGCAGATAAGGACCGCTAGGCCCATCTAGTCTGCCCATTTCCCTACCTACAGGATAGGCTGCAGATCCTAGTTAACCAACAGCCTATTTCTTCCTACCCCCCACAAGAATTGCCTTATGTCTGTCCCATGCATTCCTGAATTCTCCCACAGTTTTAGACCCCACAACCTCCTCAGGAAGGCTGTTCCATGCATCCACTACCCTCTCTGTGAAATAATACTTCCTCACATTTCCCTGAACCACCCTCCTTCTATCTTTAAATTGTGTCCTCTTGTTCTTGCAAGTCTCTTTTTCTGAAAGATGCTACCCTCTTGGACTTTGTTGATTCCACTGAGGTACTTAAAAGTTTCTATCATGTCCCCCCTCTCCCTTCTTTCCTCAAGGATATACATATTAAGCTCCTTTAGTCTCTCCTCATACGGCTTCTCTTGCAGACCCTGCACCATTTTAGTTGCCCTCCTCTGGACTGCCTCTATCCTTTCTATGTCCTTGCGGAAATGGGGTCTCCAGAACTGGACACAGTACTCCAGATGGGGTCTCACCAACTGTCTGTACAGAGGGATAACAACTTCCTGTTTTCTGCTGATGATGCCTCTCCCTATACATCCCAGTATACCCCAGCCCTCCCTACTGCCTTCTCACATTGTATGCTAACCTTAAGGTCATCTGATATGATTACCCCCAGGTCCCTTTCCTTTTTTGTTGTTGTTACTACCTCCCCACCCATTGTGTATTCTTCCCTGGTTCTTGTTTCCCAGGTGCATTATTTCACACTTCTTTGCATTGAATCCTAGCTGCCATACTTCTGACCATTCCTCCAACCTTGCCAAGTCCTTTTCATCCTTTCCACGCCTCCTTGTGTATCAACCCTGTTGCAGATCTTTGTGTCATCTGCAAAGGCATACTTTTCCTTCAGTCCCCTGCAATGTCACTGATGAAGACATTAAAAAGGACTGGACCCAATACTGAACCCTGCGGTACCCCACTAGTAACCCCTTTCTTCAGAGTGGACTCCATTTACAATTACCTTCTGTGTCCTGTTGTCCAGCCAATGGTTTACCCAGGCTACCACCCTGGGTCCCACTCCCAGGCTGGTTAATTTGACTATTAATCTTTTGTGTGGGACTGTGTCAAATGCCTTGCTAAAGTCTAGGTAGGCCAAGTCCACAGCCCCTCCCTGGTCTACTACTTTGGTCACCCAGTCAAAGAAATCTATTAGATTCGTCTGACATGACCTTCCGCTGTGAACCCATGCTGCCTTGGGTCCTGTGCTCCACTGGCCTCTAGGTACTCGACTATTCTTTCCTTCAAGTGACTCCATCACTTTCCTACCACAGAGGTCAGACTGACAGGTCTGTAGTTTCCTGCCTCTGTCTTGGACCCACTTTTGTGAAGGGATCACATCCGCCTTCCTCCAGTCCTCGGGTACCACACCCTCCTCCCATGATTTATTAAAAGAGTAGCCAGTGGTTTCACTAGTTCCTCCCTTAATTCTTTTAGAATTCTGGGGTGAATTCCATCAGGACCCATTGCTTTGTCCACCTTCAGTTTTAGGAGTTCTTGCAGAACCCTTTCTTCTGTGAAAGGACTGGGATTGACCACCCCTATCAAGAGTGCTTCTGTTAACTGGATTAGGCACTTCCCCCTCCTCTTTTGTGAATACTGAGCAGAAATATTCGTTCAGTATTCCTGCTTTTTCACTGTCCCCCTCTGCCCACCCACCGTTCATTCTATTCAACCTCACTATCCCTCCCTTTGTCTTTCTCATCGCTGATGTACCTATAAAGGTTTTATCCCCTTCTTAACTGAGTTGGCTATCTTTTCCTCAGTTTGGGCCTTTGCTATTCTGACTTCCTCCCTGCTTCCTTCTGCCTTAACTGGTACAGCTCTCTGTCCTGCTCCTTCTGTGTTCCTTACTTCCGGAATGCTATCTTTTTCTTCCTGACTTTCACAGCCACCTCTTTGAGAACCATAGTGGCTTTTTCTTTCGTTTTGATTTGTTTATTTGCTTCACACAAAGGCTTGTTGCCTCTGTGATGGCAGTTTGATAATTCCCATTGTTGCTCCACACCTCCTTCTAGCCTGTTTGCTAGTACTTTTCTGAGGCACTCTCCCATTGCAAAGTCAGCCCTCCTAAAGTCCAGTACCCTCACTTTTGTATGGCTTGACTCTATAGCTGAGTTTAATGTGAACCACACTGTTTGATGGTCACTTGTCCCCAAATGGCAACCCACTTCTAGATCTGAGATCCTCTCACTGCACCCATTTGAGAGTATGAGGTCTAAGATTGCTCCCTCACGAGTGGGTTCCGAAATTAGCTGTCTAATGCCTGCCACCTGTAGGGCATCAAGAATGGCCCTGCTCTTGGATGTGGCTGCAGCAAAGGCGCTCCAGTTAACATCTGGCATATTCAGGTCTCCCATCAACAGTATCTCCCCTTTCTCTGCCATTCTAAGAATGCCTTCTATCATATCCTTGTCCATTCCTTCCCCCTGACATGGGGGTCTGTACACAACCCCTGTGCGGATTGTGGTGCCCATTCCAGTCTCCAAGGTGACCCACAGTGCCTCCTCTCCTCCTGTTTACTCTTTTGTTCAGTTGCTTTTATCCCTTCCTTTACATAGAGCTACTCCTCCCCTCTTCTCCCTGCCTGTCTCTCCTGTAGGTTATGTACCCTGGTATGTTAACATCCCAGTCATGGTTCTCTGTGTACCATGTTTCTATGACTGCATGATATCCAGGCATCCCTCTTCCATTAAGGCCATCAGCTCAGGAGCTTGTTACCCAGACTAGGGCATTGGTACTCATTACCCTCCATTTCCTGATGGCCCTCTTCCTTTTCCCCATCCCTGTCCTTCTTGCCTTTGTCACTTTCTCCATTTACCCATGCTCTTCTCCCTATCGACACCTCTATGTTGGTGTTTGCCGCACTTACCACCGTGATTATTTGGGGGCTGGATTTTCCTGCTCCTTTCCAGTGCCTCCCCTTGGCTGGTTAAAGCTTGCCAATGAAGCATTTAAACCTATCATCTAGGATCCTGGTCCCCTCCCGGACAGATGCAGCCCATCATGCCAGTATAGGCTTGCATCCTCCAGGTGGACCCCAGTCCCCAATGAAGCCAAATCCCTGAGCTCCACTCAGTTTTCAACCACTGATTGAATCCCATGGTGCGGAACACCTAGCCTCTCCTATGCCATAGATGGGTAGCACCTCCGAGAAAGGTTACCGTGCGTGCTACTTGACTAAGGCAGCTCCCAATTCACAAACTCTTCCTGCACTTCTAATCCCTTTCCTAGTTGCGGTCATTTGTCCCTAGGTGGACAATGACATCCAGCTCCCTCCTGTGCAGCTGCTCTGGCAATCCTGAGGATTCGCTCCCTGTCCCTCCAAGCCATGGCGCCAGGCAGGCACCTTACCTCCCTCTCCCCTTCCTCCCCCAGTTCTACCTTCCTAACAATGGAGTCCCCCACCAGGAGTTGTTTCCTTCCCCTGCAGGGTCCCCTGCCACCCTCCTGTGGGTCTCCTGCTTGGGACCTTAATGTTTGCATTGCTCAGTGTATGCAGCCACCCTTTGAGCCTTTGTCCTCTGCAGAGCTTAAGTACTTGACTTGGAAAACCATGTTTTTAGTAGCCATTACCTCTGCCAGGCGTATCAGTGAATTGCAAGCCCTGTCAGTGGAGCCTGATTTCATCTCTTTCCATAGAGATAAAGTGGTCCTAAGAACTAACAGGAAGTTTTTGCCTAAGGTGGTTTTAGATTTCCACCTAATCAGTCTATGTCTCTCCCTGTTTTCTTCACTGACCATTCCTCCTCTGGAGAGAGGAGGCTACACAGCTTGGATGTTAAAAGGGCCCTCAGCTGCTACACAGAGCGCACCAAGGGTCACAGGTTTGAGTCCCTCCAGTTGTTCCTCACATATGGAAAGGTCGGCAAGGGCAAACCTGCTACTAAGAGATCTATTGCCAGGTGGATTGTCTCTTGTATACAATTCTGCTATGAAAAACTAGGTAGAACCCCACCCTCAGGCCGGAGGGCTCACTCTACCAGAGGTACAGCTGCTTCCCTGACTGCTGCCAGGGATATTCCTATCTTAGAAATTTGTCAAGCAGCCACCTGGAAAACAGTCCACACATTCACCAAGCATTACTCTCTGGATATCCAGGCTAGGAGTGATGCTCGGTTTAACACAACAGTACTCAGAGCCTATTCCCAAAGTAGGTTCTGTCCCTCCTCCATGGAGGTCTGGCAGCAGTCTGCAGTAGTCAGAATACAGCAAGACTTCATGTTGTTTGAAGAAAATTACTCACCTTAGTAATGTTGTTTCTTCTAATGGAGTCTTGCTGTATTCTATTCCCCCTCCCCTCTCAGAACCTGGTTTTTGGAATGTGGGTGGGCAGGAGCAGTGCTGGCACCCTAGGGGTGCCCCTTTTTCACCCTCCTTTACTTTGGGTGTGTGCTGTGTTTTGGTTTTTGGGATTCCTGACTTGAGTCTTTGCTTTGAAACCAAAAAACCCTTTTTAATAAATTTAGTTGCCAGTCGGCTAGTGTGAGTTTTACAGTTTCCACACAGAACTTCTAGTGAGTATTGCTTGTAAAGATCTGACGGTTGGAGTTTAAACAACAGCAGACAGGGGCTGAACGTTCCATGCTGGCCATGGAAAGTTAACTCTTTGTTCTCCAGGGCAGTTGAAAGGCAGGACCTAACTGCAATAGTCAGAATACAGCAAGACTCCATTAGAAGAAACAACATTACTAAGGTGAGTAATTTTTTCTTATGCTCTGTACATTGCACTGTACAATATTCCTACATGATTTAATCGAGATAAAAACAAGCTACTTGTTCTTTTTCCTTTATTTGTAACTTTTTGTCCTGAGCTTTTCTGCACTGGTCCTGGCACTGACAACCACTAGTACCCAGTCATCATCCTCTTTTAAAGAGCACGAGGAGCTGGAGCTTCAGCTGTTTCACAAAGTCTCATTCGGTCTAGTGTTTTATAATAAGACCGTATGTTGGATTCGGGTTGAAGCTAAAGTGCTTGTTTAAAACGTCCCAATTCAGCCCCGGGGGTGGGGGGGGGGTGTCTCCGTTTAAAGCAGCAGTGCAACAAAACTAGGTAAAATAATTTGACCGTCTTTTTTATTTTCCTATAAATGATTCATGACACCTTCCAGTTTTATTTGGATGTAAACGTTTCTAGTTCCACTAAAATTTGAGTATTTCACAAATGCTGTACTTTATTTTGTTTCTCAAAAGATGGCTGCCACATTTAGCTTAGAAACCGCACCGTCGACAAGGGCTAGGATCAAGAAAAAAAATCATGGTCCAGAGCACAGAAAGTGCCTATAAAAGTAGTTTTGACAGGTATGCTAATATTTTTATTAATTGTAGTTGAAACTATCATTCTAGAAAAAACATTTGCCAGTGCACTGCTGCTTTAAATGAGTCCAGCTACAACAAAGCATCTGTGGCATGGACATGCCTAACAAATTCAAGTGACCCAAGACATTAAGGAAAGCAGCTAATTACAGGGGTAATGCACTCTAAGAGGAGACGTTATCAGTCTTTGAGATGTGAGAAAGGGTTCAATTTCAGCTTCAAAGGCTGATGTCGGCAAAAAAACCTTCAATAAAGAAAACCCAACAAAAAGGGCATCAAAGAATCCATGTTGCATTTCCAGACTAATCAGCATGCTTCCTGTTCCTGTAGTACCTCTTCAGCGTTGGCCATGCACATAATGTACAGTTTGGATGAGAAGGGGAATGGCAGTGGAAACCGGTTGCTCTCAGTTCGCTGATTAATCGTAAGTAGCGAGTGTCGTAAAGAGCCTCGTCCTATCCCTAAAGATCCATCGGTTACAAGAACAACCTGGAAAGAAAACAACACATAACAAAGCCCACTTAGTACACTTTTCAAGAAACATATGTTATTATGGCTACATTGTACGCTGACTTGAAATTAACAACGTGCTTCAATGAGTACTGAAAATGTACTCGGCTTAGGATACAGAGAAATGCAGTGTTGCAATGGCAGAAAGGACTTGAAGCAGCAGTATTTGTTAGTTGGCAAAAAAAGTCATCATGAACTTTTTTTTTTTTAAGCAAAAATGTATTTATGACATCCTAAAATTAATGTTCAGTATATTTCTAATTCTTTCAGATATTGTTAAAACAGTTTTTACAGCTAATTTTTTAATTCATGACTAATGTCATTAAAGATGTCTGCCATTCGCCATTTTTAAAAATCTCTTCTGCTGAGGTTACCTGTTGAATGCACACGCTAGATTCATAGAACAGATGTATTAGGATGGTGCTACCGCAGGTTTCTCACAGTAAACAGTACAACATTGCACCAAGATATTTAATTTTGTCATGGCAGGCATGACAAAGGAGTAGGAACTTCTAAAAACTTTGAGATCCTGTATCTTGGTTGAGGAATGAAATAAAACAAAAAGAAACGTGTATTATGATATTTTTTCCTGCCAAACATTATTGCAGAAAAAACTATACAGTAACAAATACTGCTGCTTTAAGAGTTCATCCGGTCTGCCACTTGGCAGTGACTATACCCAATTTGAATATGGACACACTTCTATAGTAATCAGCGGAATGCAACCACTAGTGACACTGCCTAACTTCTACATGTTACCTACCCTCTGAGTTCAGTTAATTCACATCACCCCCACAGTTTGAGTGAATACCCTCTAGTTCTACTTGAACAGCTCAAACATCTGAGCACGCTTATCTTGAGAATCTCCTTTAATATAGCAGATAAATTTAGAGTACTTTTATCATACAGATTGTGTACTTCATGCTGCTTCATGTCCGAGGCATTCTTTTTAGCCTGTATTCATGCTCAGGTTCTGCCAAAGTTGACAGAGGTGAACACACTATGGCCGGGATATTCAAAGGAGTTACACCTGATGCAACAGAGCTGCGCTGGCACAATCCCGCACTGCGCCCTGGCAGGATATTGAAAAGGCTGCCCGGCGTAGCCCAAATCCCAATGCACAATTTTATTTATTTAGATTTTGGTTACCGGGTAAGCCCACTGAGACCAGAGGTCCCTTTTTCAGGAACAGATATAGACATTTAAAGACAGTTGTTTTTTATAGTAGTTACATATGTTATACAAACAGAGATTAGCAACAATATACAGGGGTAAAGTAAGGTATACAATACAGGCCCAAGCCATTTACAGTGTTTACATTACATACACAAGCGTAGAATAGAAACAGTGTACAGGAGGGATAATCAGAAATTCAGTTAGGCTCTTATGACATCGAGTTTCATCCCTAATTTGTAGGGAAAGTAGTCAACAACAGTAAATTGATATAAGTTTAGGAGAATTGATACGAGTTTAGGTAATCCTATGCGGAGCAGATGCCGGGGGCATGCCCATGTATATACGGCACATCCTGATATTCAGCCCGGGATGTTCGGCGCATATGCTGGTGCAACCCCTACATGCGCCACACACTGGTGCTCAAAGTTGAGCCGTGAAATATAGGCTCAAATGCTAGCCACCCACAGACGGGCGGCTGTATTGCAAAGACGTAACACTAAAGCCGCCAGCGGTGTGTAGCCCTTCAACCTGAACACCGTCCTGACTTACCCGGTTCCCCTAGTAGTCCGGTGCCCCCACCCGCATGCCCGATCGCGGGCAGTAGTACAAATACACATAACCCTATGCCCGATTGCAGGCAGTAGCAAGAATATTCATAGTTCTGGTGGTCCAGTGGAACCCCCTCCCTCTCCGTAAGCCCAGTCGCGGGCAGTAGTAGAAATACACATAACCCTATGCCTGATCGCAGACAGTAGTAAAAAGGAACAGAACCCTATGCCCGATTGCAGGCAGTAGCAAGACTAATCATATTCCTGGTGGACTAGTGGACCCCCCTCCCTCCCCGTATGCCCGATCGCAGGCAGTAGTAGAAATACACATAACCCTATGCCTGATCACGGGCAGTAGTAAAAAGGAACAGAACCCTATGCCCGATCGCGGGCAGTAGCAAGAATAATCATATTCCTGGTGGTCTAGTGGACTCCCCTCCCTTCCCGTATGCCCGATCGCGGGCTGTAGTGATACGAGAGTTCAACCTGGTGGTCCAGTGGTACTCCCCTCCCCATCCACAGAGGCCCTTAGCCACCCAACACCCCGTCATCGGTGGGCGGCAGCACACTGCCCGCGTACCGCCCAGTCGCCCGCCGAATGACAGCGTACAGTATGATCTGTACGCCTGTTGGGCCACAGTGTGGACCAATGGGCTTGCAGACCATACTGTACTACACAAGACCAGATATGTGAATGAACGCAAACTGGATCCCTGGGGATGGGGACGTGCAATGACGTCCGGTGTCCACCCCGCCACCCTAAGGTTATGGCGCCAGCTGCAGTGGTAGCCCCAGCCTCCGCCAGAGGTCCACGAGGTGCCGGACACTTTGCCCCCCCCCCCCCCGGAGGAGAGCAGTCCCCAGGATGCTCGATCCGTCTCCCTCCGGCCGGCCCTCTGACTCCCGAGTCAGTCACTCGACCCTGGATGTTGCCACCGCAAGCAGAAGCATTGCCACTGCGCCACAGAATGCACATCTTGTCACACCTTATTGCTTAAATGAAGGCACTGGTCAGACCCTAAGCCCCATCATTAGGGACTGTTTTGGGGGCATTCGTGGAAGGAAATGGGTATCTTTGGTTCTGGGCTTTGCACTTCACAAATGATACAGAGGCACTGAAGGAAGCACAACATAGCAAGGCGTAAAATTTACTTTTGGGTCAGAGTTATCTCACCCCCACCCAGGGTCACAGAAACAGACAATGATGGCAGAAAAAAGACCAGTGGTCCATCTAGTCTGTACATGGTTCCTTATCGAATCCTGGGCTCTACTGTTCATACAGAGTATTAGCCCTCCTTTACCACCACCAATTCCTCTCCCTGTTACTGTCAGCCTGAGTAACCACTACACCCTTCACTCTGTCCTAACCATACTTAAAACAATTAATGGTTTTGGCATCCACCACCTCAGGCTGGTAGACTGTTCCACGGTTCCAACATCCCTTCTGTAAAACAATATTTTCTCATATCCCTCTTGAAACTCCCTCCCATCAGTATCCACCTGTGCTCTCCTGACCTCGAACTGTTACTCATGTTAAATAAATCCATGCAGTTCACCCTGTTTATTCCTTTCAGGAAACACAGAAACTTAGAAACTGATGGCAAGAGGGGGGCGTTGTAGGGCCCAAGCAAAACAGATGCCAGGGATTAGAGCTCTGTGGCACCTTCGTTTTATAAGCCCATTTCCAACACTTTTAACTTCTTTTTTCACTAACCATCCCAGCAGAATACATTGTTAAATATCTGCAGGACACGATAGGCAACCCTAGAAAAGATAAAATAACATCGGAAAGGGCAAAAAGCAAAGCTCCATCAGGAGCTCCCACTACATGCTCCATGCAGAATGGTGCTCCTGAGCTCAGGAAGGCCATACTGAAGAAACCCTGCAGACTCTTGGGATTAAAATTAACCAACTTATTCAATCAGTAATCGGTCTGGCGGGCAAATTCGATAATTTTACAAACTGTGTAGTGGGTCCTGAAACCACCATGGAATCCGTCCAAACTGCTACCGTGGAAATTTCTAAGAGCGCAGAAGCAGCACTGGGAACGGCTGCCACCCTTACAAAAGAGAACGTGCATTTATGCTCTCATTTGGAGATACCTGAAAATCAAGCAAGGGCTGCAAACTTAAGGATCCTGGGGATGCCTGAGGGCAGTGAAGGAGATTCTTTGGTACTTTTTCTGCAGGACTGGCTGATACAGCAGTTTGGTGATGCCATATCCACCCGTCCTTTTACTATCCAAAAGGCCTACAGAGTCACCCCTCAGGGCAGACCTGATAACCCCAAAGCCCCTCAAGAAAAAGTACTAGTGACGGATGGTGTGGGTACAAGAGATTTCTTTCTGGCATTGGCCCGCCATAAACGCACTCTGTTACAAGATGGACTAGCAGTTCAAATGTTTTCTGATTTAAACTTCGCAACCCGCCAGAAGAAAAAGAAATCTGATGGGGTACGGGTCATGCTAAGAGAGGCCAACATCAATCACGGAATGGTGCTCCCAGCCAGTCTTCAGACAGTTCACCAGGGGAAATCTTCCTCTTTTCAGACCCTGTAGATGCAAAGAAGTGGGCACAAAAACACACGCCACCGTGAAGACTCAGAAGACCCCATGGAGGAAGACCCCGGAGGGAATGCTTCCAGTTTGTTTCTTAACTCTCCCTTTTACTTAGATGTGCAGTGGTTAAGTGGCTGGGTTCCAGGTGGGTCAATTGTTAAGTCTTTACTCTGTTAGTCACCCGATTTGAATCCTGAATCCGCCCTCCACTTTGCATCTACCACTGTGACTCTCACATTGGACTAATGTTGGATACGATTTTACTGTATATTACAAGAAAGTTTTCTCGTTTTCTTCCTTTACAATGTTATGGAAATGTAAAAGCTCAATTAACTTTCTTCTGTTATTCCTGTTTAAACTTTAAAGTGTTGGCTCTTTATGTTTTGGGGCGCTCTAATGATACCCTATAAATTTCAATAGTATGTGTACTTGATAGTACATTAGATGTTTATAATAACTGGCTTCCCCTTTTTCCCATAGGGAAACCGTGGTGTAATTTGCCATTATAAAGGAGTGTTTATAACGGCAAACACGCACACGGCTTCCCTCCCTAAAGATGCCACGGAGCAGCGCGACTGTTCCCCGACCGCTTGCGCCTGTGTTGTCAAAACAGCACTGCCATAACAACTGGTGGTAAGTTTTTGTTTTATTTTTCCTCTTCAGAATCCTGTTAAAAAAAAAAAAAAACATTTTATAAGACATGGACGGATTCCCATTTACATTTTGGACTAACAGTAAGCCAAAGCAGCTGCACTGAGGTATTTATTTTACATAATTGCTGAGGCGAAAAACCCAGCAATTATATAAAATAAAATATGAGTTAGTGTGTTTAAACTTGAGTTTACACACACCTAAAGGAGATTAGATGTCACATAAACCCCTCGAGCCATCATGGGGTTTATGAGCATCTAACACCCGGCATGTGTAAACTCTGCGTTACACACACTAACCCATACTTTATTCTCTATGTATAGCATGGTAAGAATTTCTGTTATCTCCTAACTAGGCAGGGCAGAAAACCTTAATACTCAACTGTTTTAATTAAAATGGACATTTGACCATGCCACTCCTGGACTCAGTATGCAGCGTTTACTTGAATATAATGTTTTTCTTCTGTCCCCCCCCCCCCCATGTCATATCGTAATAACATGAGTCAGAGTATGGGTTTGTATTAAGAGGAGTGGCGCCCTCATGGTTTGTCACTGGGCTGTATGTACCATGTTTGCACATGCAACTGTAGGTTTGTTTTGAATTTAATAAACATAAAGTTAAAAAACAAACAAAGTTAAAAAAAGTAAAAAAGAAACTGACAGCAGATAAGGAGCACCTGGCCCACTTAGTCTGCCCATTAACCCTACCTACCGTAATACTGCCCACCTTACTTGCTCTCCAGTTATACCCTCCCTTTCAGAACCACAAAGGCTCCCTTATGCCTATCCCATGCATTTTTTAATTCCTTTACTGTTTTTTCCCCCAGCACCTCTGGTGGGAGGCTGTTCCACACATCCATCACCTCTTCTGTGACGTTCTTTCTGCTGGTGATACCTTCCCTGTGCACCCCAGTATCCACTGGCTCTCCTCACTGCCCTGTCACACTGCTTGGCCACTTTTAGGTCATCAGCTATGATTACCCCAGGTCCCTTTCCTGTTTTGTGGTCACCAGTACCACTCCCACCATCATGTACTCCACCCCTGGGTTTCTGTGCCCCAAGTGCATTATTTTCCACTTCTTCACACTGAATCTTAGTTGATACACTCTTGTCCACTCCTCCAGCTTACTTAGCTCCCGCCTCTTTTTTCCAACCACCTTTTAGTGTCAACCCAGTTGCAGATCTTTGTGTCATCTGCAAAAATGCATACCTTCCCTTCTAATCCCTCTGTAATGTTGCTAACAAAGACATTAAAGAGGACCAGCCCCAGTACCGATCCTTGTGGCACCCAGCTGGTTACCCTCCCCTCCTGTGAGTGAATTCCATTAACCATCCTCTGTCACCTATCTCTTAACCAATTTCCTACCCAGTTTACCACCTTAGGACCCACTCCCATGCTGCCCAGCTTGTTCATAAGTCTCCTGTATGGAACAGTGTTGAAGGCCTCACTTAAATCCAGGTAGGCCACATTCCCTGGTTACACAGTCAAAAAAAATCTATCAGATTTGTTTGACATGACCTCCCCCCAGTGAATCTATGCTGCCTTGGGTCTTGTAAGCCACTGGATTCAAGATATTTCTCAATCATTTGCTTCAGTAGTGATTCCATTAATTTCCCCACCACCAAAGTCAGGCTGACTGTCCTGTGGTTGCCTGCCTCCTCCCTGCTCCCACTTTTGTAAAGTGGGACTACATCTGCTCTCACCCAGTCATCTAGAACCACTTCTGTCCCCAGCGAGTGGTTGGACAGGACTATCAGTGGTGCTGCCAGCACCTCCCTAAACTCCTTCAATATCCTCGGATGTATCCTGTCTGGCCACATTGCCTTGTCCACTTTCAGTTTTACAAGTTCCTTCAGGACCCTCTCCTCCATAAATGGACTGGTGTCTACCTCCCTTCCATTGATGCTCCTGTTGCACATCTGTGGTCCCTCACCTTCCCTTTCTTCTGTGAATAGTAAACAAAAATATTTGTTCAGGATTTCTGCTTTTCCCTGGTCCCCTTCCACACACTCCCCTCCTTCCTTCCTTAATCTTACAATCCCTCCCCTGGTCTTTCTCCTTTCGCTTATGCACCTGAAAAATGCCTTGTCCCCTTTCTTTACAACCTGAGCTATTTTCTCCTCCATTTGTGCCTTTGCGCTCCTGACTGCTTTCCTTGCCTCCCTCTGCTTCTCCTGATACACTTCCCTGTCTCCTCCCTCTGTGTGTCCTTATACCTCCTGCATGCTAACTTTCTTGTCCTTGCCTTCCCAGCCACCTCTTTTGGGAACCCTAGCGGTCTTTTCTTCTTCTTGCTTTTGCTTACTTGCCTAACGCAGAGATCTGTTGCCTTCACTATGGCTTCTTTTAGTTTTGCCCACTGTTCCTCTACTCCACCTAAGGCCTCCCCTCCCGTCAGGGCATCCCTAAGGCATGCCCCCATCTTTGTAAAATCGGCCCTCCTGAAGTCCAGGACCCTTGCCTTCGTGTGGCTGGACTCTGCCACTGTTTTCATATTGAACCACACCGTACGGTGATCACTAGTTCCCAGGTGGCCACCCACCATAACGTCTGCAACACTGTCCCCGTGGGTGCGTATCAGGTCCAATATTGCTCCCTCACGAGTAGGCTCTCTTACTAATTGCCTGAGAAACACCTCCAGCAGGGAATCCAGGATGCCCCTGCTCCTAGCTGAAGATGCAGTTGGGATGCTCCAATCTACGCTCGGCAGATTGAAGTCAAGGAACTTGAAGGCTTCTGTAGCTCCCCTCTCTCATCTGGTCTCCAGAGAGTACATGTTCCATGCCCTGAGGCAAACTTCATAAGACCTGCCCTGTTGGCCCTGAATCATCTTTGTCACCCTTCAGTGCACCTTCTCCAGCTTGTCCTCATCTTTGGTGAGGACTGCAGAACTGGACACGGTACTCCAGGTGTAGCCTCACCAAAGACCTACAAACAGGTAATATTACCTCTTTTCTTCTGCTGTCAATACCCCTCCCACAACATCCCAGCATCCTATTTGCCTTACTATAGGCCTGGTTGCACTGGCTTGATTGTTTAAAGGAGTCACTAATGATAACTCCAGGTCCTGTTCCTCAGCCACAGTGCTAAGTGTTACCCCCTTCCCCAGTACTCTGTCCTGGAGTTTTTGCTCCTTAGGTGCATCACCTTGCACTTTTTGGCATTGGCTCTCACCAATACTTGGGGAAATGGTCGTGCTTTCTGGGACAATATCAAGGATGTCACAGGGAAGCAGCCAAAAACCTCTCTAGCCATGTTAATGGTTGATGGATCCTCAACCCTCGACCCCAAGGTGATCGCAAACATCTTTAACACGGCTTTTTCAGACCTTAGTGCTGTTCTACCCCATGACTTTTTCGAAAACAGGGCCTACTCCCCAAATACCTCAGCCCCTCAGTCTAACCATCCCTCTTCTACTTCAGGAAGGTAGGTTGAATGAAGCTTGCCGCTATATTACTGCAGCTATCTCTAAATTTAGATCTAGTAGCGACACCCTGGACCTTAGGCTTCTGTTGCTCACCTCGATGAGGTAATTCATCCATTAACAAAATCCTAAACCTCTCTCTCAGCTGTGGAAATTCCTGACCTATGGAAAACAGCCACCGTGACACCACCATAAAAGTGGGATAAGACGAATCACCAAATTATCACCCTATCTCCATACTGCCTCACTCTCTAAGGCACTCTAGCGCATCGTGGCTGATCAACTTACCGACCACTTGGATAAATACAACATACCTTGTCCACAACAACACGGTTTCCGGAAAGGTCACAGCACCACCACAGCCCTTCTCTTGAGTTCACAGGAGCTTTGCACAAATCCTTGACCGCGGCCTTCTCACAGGCCATTTGTGACTCTCCAAGGCCTTGACCAGTACACCATGGACTACTAAATGACCAACTACTGAATGCTGGGCTATTATCTGACTCTTCTCTCTGGTTTAAAAGCTACTTAGAAAACCGGTCGCAGAGAGTAAAAATTGCGGACGCTCTTTCTGACACCCTGCCTGTTCGCTCGGGTGTCCCACAGGGATCCATACTGGGACCCCTCCTTTTTAGCCTTTTCTTAAACTCCCTCCCTTACCACTGCTCTGAGCAGATCATACTATATGCTGATGATGCTGTTGTATTCTCCACTCACAAAGATACTGCAACTCTTCAACACAACCTTCAACTTGGTTTCAGTTCTGTAGAGGCATGGTTTCTTAATCATGAACTGGTCCTCAATGACAAGAAAACCAAATCTATGCTCTTCTGCAGCTCTCATAACCCACACAAGCTACACCACTTGGCTATCTCCACCACCCAGGGGAACACTCTAGATCAGGTGGGGTCCTTCAAATACTTAGGGATACACTTGACCCTAATCTCTCCTATGGACCTCATGTAGATAAAGTAGCTAGAGCTGCTAATACATGGCTTGGTCTCCTCTACAAACACAGACAACACCTCACGCCAGAAGCCTTGAAGGTTGCAGTCCTGAGCTCTGTGATCTCTGTAATAGACTATGGTCTCATCATTTATGGCTCGGCCACAACCACAACCCTTAGACGCCTCTCAACTGCCTTAAATAAGGCATGTCGGCTCATCACTGGTGCTCACCGTCTCACCCACACATGTGACCTCTACACCCAGACCGGCTGGCTCCAACTATCAACCCACATAATGTTTCTCACCTGCTCTATGGCGAAAAAAATCTACCTTGGCCTTGCACCTTCTGGGGTCTCAACTTTGTTACAACACTGAATTAACAAATGGTGCCTTCGGAGATCCATGCTACAGCTACTGAAAGTCCCCCACAGTCACACTTCACAGGGACAACGTTCTTTTGCTTATCGAGCACCACTCTGGTTCAATGGCCTCAGCCCCACTATCTCCTCTGCCCCAACAATTGGTAAGTTTAAAACTAGACTCCAGGACTATCTCACTACCAACAGCTACTGTGACTGCCCAACTTAACCTTGTTTCTCCACTTCCCTGCCTGCTCTAGTGGTCCCCCCACTGGATTCTACCCTCACATCTTGGTATACCCAATGCTGCACTTTTCACCCTCTCCCCACCCTTCCTACATTCCTTCTCTCCCCTCCCCCCTCTTCCCTCTCCCTATGACTCTGGCACTTCTTATCTGTTGTCTATTTTCTGACAAATGCCGCTGACTGCCTTGCTTACAATGCTACCCTTGAATTGTAGTAATCTGTACTCTGTTTGCAATGTCCACATTGTTGTAACGTCTGTCTTGATGTTCCCCATAATTTGTATTTCTCTGACGTGGAACCTTTGTAAAAGAGCCAAGGCTCAAAGGTATTTGTAATCCTAGACTTGATAAATAAATAAAATAAATAAGTTCTGGAATTTCAACTGCCAAACCTTAGATTACCTCTCTAGCCTTTGCAGGCCACTCTGCATTTCCCTAATTCCTTTGTTAATATCCACCCTAACACAAAGCTTAATGCCATCTGCAAAGAGACACAACTTGCCCCAGATTCCTTCTCCAATATCGCTGATGAACATATTAAAGAGCACTGGGCCCAGGATAGATCCCTGTGGTATCCCACTCATGACCCCCCTTCTCCTCTGATTTGCCCCTGTTAACCACAACCCTCGACTGCTTCCCATTTAGCCAGTTACCTACCGATCTTACTATGTCCCTAGATGCATGCAGATCCTCCATCTTCTTCAGTCATGGTCTGTGATGCACTAAGCTTAAAGCCTTGTGAAGTGGAAGTAGAGTAAATCCACGGCACAGCCACTACCCAATGCCCTCATCACCCAGGCAAAGAAAACTATCAGGTTAATCTGACAAGAGCTCCCTGTCATGAACACATGCTGTTTGCTATCCTGGAGACAACTGCTCTCCAGACAATCCATGAGGTCCTCTTTGACCAATGATTCCATCAGTTTCCCTACTACAGATGTGAGACTGACAAGCCACTTGTTCCTTGTCTCCCCCCTCCCCCCATGGAGTAGAACTACATCCACCACCCTCCAGTCCTTTGAACTACCCCTGTCTGTTATAAGCTACTGAACAGTCCCACCAAGGATTCAGCCAGTTCTGCTGCTAAGTCTCTGAGCACCCTCTGATGCACCCATCTGGTCCCAGGGCATTATCTATCTTTAGGGCTGGTAGCTCTTTCTGGACCCTTTTGTGTGCAAATACTGGCTGTGTCATCTCCGAGACCCCCTTTGTGGCCACTCTGATGCCACTCTCTTGCAGAAGCCCGCTGTCTTCCCTTGTGAAGACTGAGCTAAAGTAATCATTAAGGACAGCAGCCTTTTGCATGTCCTCCTCTATCACCCTGCCTCATTCAGATAGCCCAACAATTCCGCCTCCTTTCTTCCTTTTTTCCCCCAACATACCATAAGAATTTTTTTTCCTGCTCTTAACCCCTCCACAGCACTTGGCACAGTGACTGCCTTTACCTCCTTAACTGCCCTCTTTGCCTCCTTATTTCTCAGTATATATTCTCCCCATCCTTCCTCCCTCTCTCTGCTTTTCTTTGTAGCTGGTGAAGGTTTTTTTTACCCTCACTGCTTCCTTGATTCTTACCAGTAGCCATAATGGTCTAATGTACCTATTACTTTTGGTTACCATTCTCATGCATAACTTAGATGCCTCAAAGATGGCCACCTTACTACCCCTCCCATCTCTCTTCCACACCTCCTATGCTGCCTACCCCAATTAAGTTGTCCCACACCAACTCCCTCAACCTGCTGAAGTCTGCCCTTCTGAAATCAAAAACCTTAGCTCTCGATTGGGGTTTACCAGTCCTCCTACATGCTAACTTTTCAAACCAAATGGAGCTGTGGTCACTGTTCCCTAGTGGCTCCCCTCCTCTAACAGCTCCTACCACCTCTGAGTTGGTGAGCACAGCATCCAGAATGGCAGTCAGCCTGGTGGGTTCCTTAAGTAGCTGCACCAATAGAGTCCTGAAATGTATCCAACAAGGCTTGACTTCTGCTGCTGCTGGCCGCTGGAACATCCCAATCGATATCTGGGAGGTTCAGATCTCTCATTACCATTACCTCCCCCTCTGCCACTTCCCTCTGTAGTTCTTTCCTGTGCTCCCCGGCCCTCTCCACCCCTTGCCCTAGTGGTCTATAGATTACCCCCAACTGTAGTTTCTTGCCTGAGGCCGCTGTGAGCTGAACAGTGTCTTTGTCTCATATTACTACCCCTGATGCACCCATCTTTCATAACCTCAGTGCCTTCCCTTACACAAAGGGCTACACCTCCCCCTCTACCTTTTCCTATATCCCTCCTGAGCATTGTGTACCCAGGGACTGTCTGGTACCAGTCATTATTTTCTGAGGCCCAAGTTTCTGTGATAGCCAAAAGGCCCATCTCACTGTCTGCCATAACTGCCTGGGTCATACAAGGTGGGGGAGGGGGTTACCAGAATTTAATTTAAAAATCATTGGCAAATAAAAAGAAAGTTAAAAAGTAAGCATTCGTGCCACCAGCTGATTGAAAATGTTCCCACTTCACTGCTTACAACCTGAATGCAAAGTTACTATACATGCTGCCATGGTTGCATGGATTTATTCCCTATTTTCATGAATTACTATAGCCATCATATCTATAACTAAATTAATGTCGAGAGCGCTTCACAGTGTACAGTACTCTAGAAGACAGATCTGCAGCGCCCTTGCAGTGCTGTGTCATGTGCCGTTTCATTTGCACAAAACACTGCTATAACAAGGGCACTCACAGAAATGATTACAATCCATTTTTGTTGTAAACGCTATCTGAAATACAGTTTTGTTTTATAGTCGATACATTTTCGGTTACATATAGATCCGTCTTCTAGAGTACAGTACAGTGAAGCACTCTTAATGTTAGTTCAATTACAGATACAATAGCTATGGTAATTCATGAAAAGAGGGAACAATTCAATGCAGCCACAGAAGCCTGAATAGTAACTTTGCATTTAAGTTGTAAACAGTGATGTGGGAAAACTCATTCAGCTAGTGGCGCGAGGGCTTACTCCCCCGCAGCTCATTCACGAAACTGCCAGTGACATGAGGCAGTATTGGCGCTGTCCGTAGCTAATCCAGACAGAAACACTAGTTCAAGACACAGCAGCAACTGAACACAGAAGATGATATAAGGTACTGACCACCTTGTATGAATGAGACACCCAGTGTTATGCTTCCCTAGCCTGCTACTGAATACAGACTAACCATAAGCATTGTAACACATTTGCCTATGATCTTTAAGGGGGACAGTAATTCAGCAGTTGGGAGAAAAATAAAAATTAGTTGATTTTGTAAGGGGAGATCTCCCCAGGTGTTATCAAAATGTGAGACTGGGTATAAAAATGTGAGAATCCTACAATCCCTCCTGAATTTTAAGCCTGTCATAGGGCAAGAAAGCTGACAAAAGGACTGGCGAGTCTAACCAATGGGGAGATGAATTAGCTGGGAATCTTCACTTTGGGGGAAAAGGAATGAGAGATGATTTAATGGAGGTGTTCAAAGACTTGATTGAGGGGCATCATAGAAAAAAAATATTCACTGTAGTAATGCTGTTGCTTCCAAGGGATCCCTCACTATGTACATCAACTACAATCATTCCCCTGGAATGAGCTGCCCCAGAGCACAGAATTTTATGCTAATTATGGAATCTCAGAATTAATATTAAAACTCTGCTGTATGGTCACACTAACCCTTGCCCATTAACATCAGATTTATTTCTGAAGCTAGAGTGAGCAGTGTCTACACTAACTAGCTGCTAAATGACTACCAACAAAATTATTCCAAAGGACAGTCTCTCAGGAGACTCTTACATATGGCAGAACAAATTTGAAAAGATTAGATCACTGAGTATCATTTGTAAAGACGCTGTAACATGTAATGCTCAAGCAAACCGAAAAGAACCGATTCTTGTGAGAACCTTTCCCAGGTTCTAGAAGGGGAGGTAAGGATGGGATTGTTAAGCATAGTGATGGATCCCTTGGAAGAAACAACTGGTAATTTTTTTTTCAAGCTCCAGGAATCCCTCACTATGCTTAACAACTGCAGACTACAAAGCAGTGACTTGGGAGGCTAGGTACAAAACCTGTTTTAAAAAAGTTTCTGCAAGACAGCAATGCCAAAGCTGCCATCTCTTCTGGACTGTACGTCCAGACAATACTGCTTTGTGAAGGTGTGTACTGTTTTATGTGTAGCTGCTTTACAGATTTCCTGTAACGATATACCCCTTGATGCTGCCACCGAGGCAGAAGTGCCACGCATGGAGTGTGCCCGGAGGCCCTAAGGTGGCAGCTTGCCAGCTTTGCTGTAACAGAAATGTGTGCAGGAGACTATCCAATGAGAACTTGTTCTCTTGGATGCTGGCTTACCTTTATCCACTTCATCATAGGTGACAAACATCTGAGTACTGGTGGACCGCAACTCCTTTGTGTGGTCAAATTAGTAGCTCAGTGCTCTCTTAACATGCAGACTGGGGAGGTTTGCTCTCCTGAATTGGATTTTACTGTAAAAAACACTGGAAGTGCAATCAACTGGTTCAGATGAAATTCAGACACCACCTTAGGGAGGAATCTTCTGCTGGGTCTTAAGACTATCTTGTCCCTATGGAAAATGATATAGTTAGGATCTGCGCAGAGGGATTGCAGCTGGCTCACCCTTCTGGCAGATGTCACAGCCACCAAGAAAACTGCTTTCCAGATGACATATTTCAAATCAGCAGTTGCCATGGGCTTGATAGAAGGCTCCATGAGCTGGGCAATGCAGATTCAGATCCCATGGTAGGGCTGGATCCCCGACTGGAGGGTACAGGTGGGTAAGGCCTTTAAAGAACTTTTGAAAATGGGCTGTGAGGCCACCAACCTGTCCTTGCAAGCTGAAACATAGGCTGACACAGCTGCCAGATGCACCTTCAGAGTTGAAGGCGTGAGACCCAGGAACTGAAGGTGGACCAGGTAGACCAGGATTATAAGAAGGCCTGCCTGATGTGGGTTGAGCTGACTAGAGGAGCACCACAGTGAAAAATGTTTCCACTTGGAGGTGTAGGTTTTCCTTGTTGCAAGTCTTCTGGAAACCTTAAGCACTTCCAAAACATTTTCAGAACGGTTTAGTCCTGAGAACCCTAGTTCTTCAAGTACCATGCTCTGAGATGCAGGGTTCTTGGGTCTGGAAATGTTATCTTTCCCTGGGACAAGTCAGCAGATTGTACCTCAGGGGAAGGCTTATCGAGTGCTTGATGGAAAGGGACAGGAGCAGAGAGTACCAACTCTGCCTGGCCCAATCTGCCACTATGAGGATCGTGGTTGCAGACTCTCCCCCCCGTTTCAGCAGCATCCTCAGTAAGAGTGGAAATGGAAGGATGGCATGAAGAAACTTCCCTGCCCAACCGAGGATTAAGGCATCCACTGGGACTGTCCTCACTGAGGAAGGTCTGCAACAGAACAGGGGGAGTTGGTAGTTTTCCCAGGAACAAGTCTGTCTCTGGTGTACCCCACCTTCTGAACACTGCAGCCAACACCTGCTTGTTCAGGGCCCATTTGTAATGTCCCTGGCTGATTCTGCTTAGGGAATCTGCGAATACATTGTCTTCCCTGGAAGCCAGGTGAACTGCTGACAGTTGCACCTCTAGGGAACAGGCCCAGATTCCAAATCTTCATTGCTTCTGTGCACAGCTTTGAAGATTTTGTACTCACTCCATTTGTTGCTATAATACATGGTAGTGGGGTTATCTGTCCTGACCTGGATGGACTGACCTCTGATGTGTGAGGAGAAAGCCTGCATTGCCAGAAACATTGCTCTGAGCTCCAGAAGGTTTATGTGCTCCTGAAACTCCAGTGGGCTCCACACCCTGCTTATGGTTAGATCCTCCAGATGGACACCCCAGCCCAGGATCAAGTTGTGAGAACAACTGTAGGTGGTTGTTCGAGGAATGGAACCCCGTCTGAGGTTGCCGTCTTCTTCCACCACTCCAGTGGCCTTACCAGGGACTTTGATTGACAGGGGCACTAGTTTTGACAGTGGTTATCATCTTTGGGACCAATGGGACCCCAGGAGGTACTGGATGCCCCTCACTTGAAGTCTGACACCTGGAACTACTGCTGTAGATGAGGCTATGTGCCCCAGCAGCTGGAGAAAGTCTCTTGTAGGTCGAAGTTGCCCTGCCTTGAAAACACTATCAGGTTCTCCACTTTTCTCAAGGGAGTAATGCCTTTGCCTTCCCTTGGAGGGCTTCCAATTCTACACCTATAAAAGTCCAGAACCTGTACATGTTCTGTCTGGGACTTTTGGGCATTTATTATGAAGTCCTGGTCCTCCAGAGTGTGCCAAGTGAGAAGGAGGGAGGGGACTTGGCCTACTGGTGTGGCTTTCCTAAGACTAACCAGTCGTTTAGGTAGGGAAATACCACACCCCCTGCCTCCTCAAATGTGCCACCACTATGACTAGGCACTCTGTGAACAACAGAGCTGAGGCTAGGCCAAAGGAAAGGGATGTGAACTGGTACCAGCAGTTCCCTACTCTGAATCTGAGGTACAGGGTATTTTCTGGGAGTGAGCCTGACTGGAATGAGGAAAAAAGGCATCTTTCAGATCCAGTGATCCCAGCCAGTCTCCTTGTTGCAGAGATGGAATTATTGATCCCAGCGTTACCCTCTTGAACTTTTCCCTTTTCAGATGTTTGTTCAGATATCTCGGGTCTAAATGGGTCATCACTCACCATTTTTCTTGTGGGTCAGGAAGTATCTTGAATAAAGCCCCTTCCCCCACTGTGGGGTGGGGGTTGGGGATTTCTCCTCTGCATTTGCTTGTATCAACTTCTTTACCTCTAACTCCTACAGGGGTTTTCATCAGGAGTAGGAGGTGTGAAGTTTTTGTGAGTCTACAGTTTTGGGAATTTTTTGAACTGTCTGGAAATTATGAATCGGCCTTCCCCTCACTGGCAACTATTGGGAGACCTGTGCAAACTTGTCAGGGGTTTTGTTTCGCTTGCCCTTGGCTGCTGGAGCAGAGTCTGCATGCCTGGGACCCCTTCTACCTCTACCTCTGAAGAATCCCCTCTGTTGAGAAGAGTCAAAGGTAAACAAAGCATGTGAAAAGTATCCTGTTCCTCTACCCCTCCTTCCAGAAGGCCTGCTGGACGTGGTGGCGTTTTCCTTCTCGGTGGCTTTGTACTCATCCACTTTCTTCATATAAGCCTCTGTCTTGTCACCAAAGAGGGAGTTTCCCTCACACAGAAAATCCATTGCTTTTGTCTGGGTGTCCTGTGAGAGGTTCTGAGCCATGCAAACCTCCTCAGGGACACTGCATGTGCCATAACTCTTGAAACAGTGTCATTGGTATCCACTTCTATATGAAACTGATACTTACTGATATCCATGGCAGTTTTTGCTATATCTACCAGATTCTGTGCCAAGTCACCATGAGACTTTTTGCTCACAGCCAACACAGAGCTCCAAAAGGCCTTTTGTTACTGAGCTGTTTAAGCCATGTAAGCTACCTGTCTTACAAGTAGGGAAGCTGAGGTATAGACTTTTCTGACCATACTGCCCAGTCTCCTGGAGTCCTTTTCTGGGGGCTGGGAGGAAAGGGGGACTTTGGCCTTGTCACTGGCAGCAGTCTGGACTACTCCCTCATGATCAGGGTGGGAGTACTGGTACTCAGCACCCTGCTTGTCCACCTGGTATTTCTCTTCTATTTCCTTGTCAATGCCAGCAGCTGAAGTGGACGCTGCCAGCACTTTACAGAAAAAATTTTAAAGACATCTGTGGATGGGCAAAAGCAACCTCTTAGTAGGAGTTAAGCCCATCATGTCCAAAAATATGACATCCTCATCCTCAGCAGTCCCCTATGTTGAGAGGTTAAGGGTATTAACTATTTGCCTCACAAAGGTATAGCACAAGGTAAAATCATCTGGTGCACGAGGAAGGGAACCAAACTCCTGCTCAGGGGAACTGTCAGGCTCTACCGGTTCTCTTTCCTCTACCTCCTCCTCACAGAAAAAGTCATTCTCCTCCTCCTCCACAGGCACTGGAATAGGTACTGGAGCTGGGGGGAGGTGGGGCTTACCCATGAAGCCTGGAGGAACTGCCATGCCTTAATCACATCCTGTACTGAGGGCATCTTATTTTTTTTTTTCACTGACATCTCCTTTCCTTCCTCAGGAAGGGAGGCATGGATATATTTTTCTTTTTGTTTTTTCTTAGCAGACACCGTCTCCAGAGGCTCTCTTATTTCTACTGGAATCTGGGTTCCCCGCTCAGACACCCTGACCTCCGAATCATCTTTAGCAGTCTTGTCCTTCTGCTTACTTTGAGAGGCAGGGACCCTCTTCTGAGCCTTTAGGTGATGTTGAGGCAGAATGGACTAAGAGGCTATAAGGCCTTCTAATTTTTTAGCCCTTTTCTTGACTGTTTTAGGACAAAACTAGATACTAAGCTCACAGTGAGAAAAATCATGATCTGGACCCAGGCACCTCAAACACAACTTGTAGCAGTCTGCTTTAGCCAGGATCTGGAAACAAATTTTACATTTTTTAAACCCTGTACGTCCTGTTCTTTTTTGGGTCTGTCAGTCATGAATATGTAAAGAGAAGTGGCTCAAAAAAACACATTCCACCTTAGAAACAAACTAGTAGCGTACTGCTTAGTAAAGTGTTTTTTTTTTTTATTGCATAAAGTGCTCAAAAACATTTGCACTTACAGGCAGCAAACTTGCTCTTTCCATATTTGTGATTTTTATATGGTAAGCTCCACCACACTCGTGGGTGTCTATCTTTTGGTTTGTGGTCTGTCAGCCATGCCAATTTCTGACAACCCTTAAAGTGCTTTGGTTCCCAAAACCAAAAAATGTAGAATTGCTGTTCGGTTTCTTATAAAAAGGAAAATCACTTCAGTATAGTATGAGTTAGATAAAAAATAAACCAAATAGCATCTCCCTTCCATCAAAAATGGGAACTGGGACAAGAAAATAAAAACCTCAAAGCACTTAGCAAAAGCTAAATAAAAAGCTTTGCACATTTGTATGTACGTACTAAATTATGTATTTATTTTTTGTTTTGGATAACACAGTTCCCTAAGAGTGGGTACTGCGATGCAAAGGCCTTTCTCTGGTTCCTATAAACCAATGCAGTACTGGAGAAAATGGAAAGAGATACTAACAAACATAAAATAACACCCCAACTAACACAGAGTATTGAAAAACTAAATTAAATTCACTTGACTTTACTATAATAAAATAATAAACCATCCAATGGCACTGAAGATACAGAGATGATACCAGGGCGAATGCTTCCTCAGGCAGAGAAATAAATCTAACATTAGTGGGCAGCGGTGAGCATGACCACACAGCAGAGTTCTAAATTTCATTCCAAGATTCCATAATTAGCATAAAGTTCTAGGCTCCGGGAAAGCTCATTCTAGGTGAAGGATTGCAGCTTTTAAGCATAGTGAGGGGTTCCTTGGGCTTTGTTCACTAGAACACAGAGGCCCAGAACAAGGGAATCATGTTTGAAAATCGAAGGGAGAAATGTGCAAAAACAGGCACAAGGACACTTTCCTTCACTCATAATGCAATACTGGTCTAAACTGACTACCAAAAGATGTTCTGTATGGAAAAAGCATGTTAAAATGCAGCTAACAGATCCAGAAGCACTTTGAAAAACATGATATTTGGACACAATTCAGCTGACAGTTCACATTCACGCTGTATTCTCATATTTATTACTCAGGTTATATAGGTAGTTATAGTTAGTTTAACCTCAGTGATAGGGAAAATGATGGAATCATTTCTGAAGGAAAGAACTGTCGAGTACCTAGAGGCCAGAGGGGCACAGGACCCAAGGCAGCATGGATTCACAGTGGGAAGGTCATGCCAGACGAATCTAATAGATTTCTTTGAATGGGTGACCAAAGTAGTAGATCAGGGAAGGGCTGTGGACATGGCCTACCCAGACTTTAGCAAGGCATTTGACATAGTCCCACACACAAGATTAATATACAAGTTAGCCAGCCTGGGAGTGGGTCCCAAGATGATAGCCTGGGTAAAGAATTGGCCGGAGAATAGGACACAGAGGGTAATAGTAAATGGAGTCCACTCTGAAGAAAGGGGGGTTACTAATGGGTGCCGCAGGGTTCAGTATTAGGACTGGTCCTCTTCAATGTCTTTATAAACGACACTGCAGAGGGAATGGAAGGAAAAGCATGTCTCTTTGCAGATGACACAAAGATCTGCAACAGAGTTGATGCACAAGGTGGGGTGGAAAGGATAAGAAGGGACTTGGCAAGGTTAGAGGAATGGTCAAATGTACAGCAGCTTAGATTCAATGCTAAGAAATGCAATGTAATGCACCTGGGAAACAAAAACCCAGGGGAAGAGTACACAATGTGGGGTGAGATACTAACAACAACAAAAATGGAAAGGGACCTGGGGTAGTCATATCAGATGACCTAAAGATGGGCAAGCAATGTGAGAGGGCAGTAAGGAGGGCTGAGGGGATACTGGGATGCATAGGGAGAGACATCACCTGTAGAAAACAGGAAGTTGTTATCCTTCTGTACAGACAGCTGGTGAGACCCCATCTGGAGTACTGCGTCCAGTTCTGGAGACCCAGTCTTCGCAAAGACAGACAGGATGGAAGCTGTCCAGAGGAGGGCAACAAAAATGATGCACCGAAAGACATATGAAGAGAGACTAAAGGAGCTTAATATGTATAGCCTCGAGGGCAGGAGGGAGAGGGGGGACATGTTAGAAACTTTCAAGTACCTCAAGGGAATCAACAAAGTCCAAGAGGGTAGCATCTTTCAAAAAAAAGAGGTGTGCAAGAACAAGGGGGCACAATTTGACAATGGGGGGGGTGGCACAGAGGTAATGTAAGGAAGTATTTTTTTACAAAAAGGGTTGTGGATGCATAGAACAGCCTTCCGGACAGGGGAGGTTGTGGAGTCAAAAACACTGGTGGAATTCAAGCATGCTTGAGACAGTCATAAGGCAATTCTAGGGGGTGGGGGTAGGAAGAAGTAGGTTGCTGGTTAACTAGGATCTGCAGCTTATCCATTAGGTAGGGAAATGGGCAGACTGGGTAGGCCAAAGCGGTCCTTATCTGCCGTCAAATTCTAGGTTTCTACATGCATGAAAACAGGATCTTTGCTCCTTGTGAGTTCACCAGCTCCTACTGCTTGTTCCCCCACTTGATGTTATAACACACTGCTTGTGACTTCAATTCTCACTTATTACCACAGTAACAGACTGTGATGTCACAACACTTGATTATGACTTCAAGAGGGGTATAAGCTATAGGATACATGACCTCTAAGTGAAAATGATCCCTGTTTTTTTTGCAGATTTCCTCACTAATAAATAAGAGGAAGGAGAAATCTACAGAAGATATATCAAATACAAGCTTAATTACTTCTCAATATTATGGTTTCCAAAGTTTTCCAGGAAGCATTAGCAGCTCTGTATTTCAGGTTACTTCTATAAGGATGACAGAGGCAGACTTGATGGACCAATGGTGTTATGTCATCTCCTACAATCCACGTACTGATATTACAGGGGCACAGTAGCACCCCTATAGTTAGGGTTGTACCAACAGTTCTATGTTAAAGTCAAAATTTTGTACCTTAATAACTTTGGCATTTTTTGACGAAATAGCCCAAAATTTGACATGCGCAGCCCTTCTGGTGTCTCAAGACGTAGAAAGTTTCGTGATGGCATCTTGTATGGTTTTTGAGATATGAAGTGGTAAAAAAATAGAAAAAAAACCACCACTTTTTTCCCCACTGATTAACATGGAATTTTTTTGCCCTCATCTACAGCCCAGACAGATTAAAATTTTTTCTTGAAATTTTCAGGGATGATGGAGTCTGTGCCAAGGGTGTGATTTTGGATAGCGTGGTGAGAAGATATCTCACCATTTTTTTAAGTAGAATAGTTTTTATGATAGTCACTAGACAGGCAAGTAAATGAAAACCATTTGAACTGTTAATTAAGAATTTACTGTTCGTGCTCAGAGAAATACTGTTTGTACTGTCTGCCATATTGTTTTTTTTTTTTTTCCATTTAAAAACTGATTTTTAAAGAAATGGTATTTGGTAAGGAATGACCAAGACCTGTATTTAGGTCTCAATCACATGCTTAGTTCCATTATTGCATTATTATTTTAAAATTTTGATGGCAAGTATGTCTTTTTGAGCTGGCCCGGTGGCGCCGAGGTTTCAGGCACTGAATGCCACACCTTGCGCCACGCCGGTGACCTGGGTTCAGGAACGGAATCAGGTTGCCGGGGGTTAGCAGGGATGGGGAGGATTGAGCATCTGGAGGACTGCTCTCCTCTCCTGGGGAGGGTTAGGGGCTTTGCTTGCTGCATTGGTGGCCCCCAGTGGAGACTGGGGGTAGCAGTGATCAGCAAGCCAACACCTGGGGTCTGGGAGCGGTGGACATCCTGCGAGTGCGCACGGGAGCATGCTCGCTGGATGTCACTGCACGTCCGCTCCCTGGGGGAACCATACTACAAAAATCTCCCTCTCTGCAGCAGCATGAAGCCACTGACAGATGACAAGGTCCCGCACCAAACAATATACGATGGTTGAGGTGGGGGCTCCAGGGTGATGAGGTCTCCTCTCCCAGTTCGCCCCTTGCTGGGGGGGCCCATCGATGGGGGCAAGCTACGGTCCTCCCTGCTCTGTCAGTCGAGGCAGAGGCTGGCACTGGGACTAGTCGTGCACCTGTGTAACTGGCTAAAGGGTAACACAGAAGTTGATGGCAGATAAGGGCCACAAGGCACATCCAGTCTGCCCAATTTTTTCTCCCTTATGAATGTGCCGTAGACCTTTACTCTGTCAATGGCCTATCTATTCATACTTATCTGTATTGCTCCCTTATGCCTATCACACGCCTGTTTGGAGCCCTGCACTGTGTTCATATTCACCACTTCCTGAGGTAGCCCGTGGCGTGCATCCACCACCCTTTCTGTGAAAAAATAACTTCCTCACATTACCCCTCAATCGGCCTCACTCTAATCTCATGCCGTGTCCTCTTGTCCTGCTATTTTTCTTATACTGAAACATGTTAGACTCTTTCACCTTGTTAATGCCCTTAAGATGTTTGAATGTTTCGATCTTATCACCTCTCTCCCTCCTTTGCTCTAGGGTATGCATACTGAGCTCTGTTAATCTGTCCTCATATGTTTTCTGATGCAATCCCTGCACCATTTTGGTTGCCCTTCTCTGGACTGCCTCCATTTTGTTAATGTCCTTGTGCAGGTGCGGCCTCCAGTACTGCATGTAGTACTCCAGATGAGGCCTAACCAGTGTCTTTTAAAGAGGGATTATTATCTCCCTCTTACGACTTGTGATACCACTACTAATACACCCCAACATCCCTCTAGCCTTACCTACTGCTTCAGTGGTCTGCTTGGATGATTTCAGATCATCTGTGATGATGATGCCCAAGTCTCTTTCTTCCCTTGTAATTGCCAGCAACTCCCCTCCCAACCTATAGGCAGCTTCAGGGTTTTTCTTCCCTATGTGCATGATCTTGCACTTCTTTGCATTAAACCCCAGTTGCCACTCTTCAGATCATTTTTCCAGTTTTTCCAGATCTCTTCTCATTCTGCCTGCCACATATGGATCATCTAATCTGTTGCAGATCTTGATGTCATCTGCAAACAGGCAAACCTTACCCTCCAGTCCATCTGCAATGTCACTGATGAAGATACTGAAGAGGGCTGGTCCCAGGACTGATCACTGAGGTACCCCACTTGTGACTTGTATCTCTTCTGACTGTATACCGTTTACCACCACCCTCTATTTTCTGCCCGCCAACCAATTTGCCATCCAGCTGACCAACTTCTGACCCACCCCAAGCCTCCCCAGCTTATTAATCAATCTTCTATGTGGAACACTATCAAAAGCTTTGCTGAAGTCAAGGTAGGTGACATCAACTGCACTCCCTTGGTATACCACTCTGGCTACTCAGTCAAAGAAATCTATGAAACTGTCTGACAGGACCTTCCTGTTGTAAACCCATGCTGTCTTTGATCCTGTGCTCCTATGGATACTAGGTGTTGCACTATCCTTTCCTTAAGGAGTATCTCCATAATCTTGCCCACTACTGAGTTAAGACTGACTGGTCTGTAGTTCCCTGCCTCCTCCCCGCTGCCACTCTTGTGGAGTGGGATCACATGAGCCCTTCTCCAATCTTCAGGGACCTCTCCTGTGCTCAGAGACTCACTAAACAGTTCTGTTAATGGCTTGACTAGTTTCACCCTTAGATCCTTGAATACCTTGGGATGTATGCCATCAGATCCCATTGCCTTGTCCACCCTCAGCTTAGCAAGTTCTTATAGGACCCTTTCTTTTGCGAAGGGACTTGTACACCTCCCCGTGTCCATGGTGCTGAGCTGTGAGCCCTGCCCTACCTTCTCCTCAGTAAATACTGAGCAGAAGCATCTATTTAGGATAGATGCTTTTCCTTGATCCTCCTCCACAAACTCCCTTTATCCCTCTGATCTTAGCAATGCCACCTCTGGACTTTCTCCTTTCACTAATGTATCTATAGAAAGTCTTGTCCCCTTCTTTTACTGTTTGTACTAGTGTTTCCTTGGTTTGGGTCTCTGCCTGCCTTACTGCCTTCCCTACTTCCTTTAGGGAAGTTTGGCATGCCTCCCTATCTTCGTCCCACTGCGTTGCCTTATATTTCCTGAAGGCCAACCTTTTGGCTCTGATCATTTCTGCTACTGTTTTTGAGAACCAAAGTGGTTTCCTCCTCCTTTTGCTCTTGTCTTTCTCCCTAACACAATGGGGTGTTGCTTCAAGTAGTGCATCCTTAATGCTTGCCCACTTTGCCTGTACCCCCTCACTTGTATTTCTTCTTGCCAGGGCTAGCTTAACTCTGTTGGCCATCTTATCAAAGTCAGCTCCTCTGAAGTCCCATATTTTTGCCTTGGAATGGGTTGATTTAGTTCTAGTGGCCAAATTGAACCATACCATGTGATGATCACTGCTCCCCAGGTACCCTTCTACCTGGAGATCTGTGATCCTTTCCCCGTTAGTCAGTACTAGATCTAGGGTAGCCCTGTCTCTTGTGGGTTGTTGTACCAATTGTTGGAGACCCTCCCCCTGCAGGGAATCCACTATGTGTGGATAGTTGTGGCGGATGTTCCTGCTGGTATTGACCAATCTGTATCTGGCACATTGAAGTCTCCCATTATCAGAACCTCCCCTTTAGCGGTCATGTTTTGTATATCTTCTAACAGTAATGTGCCTATGTCCTCCCCCTGGTCTGGAGGCCTGTAGACAACCCCAGTTCGTATGGCTGTCCCATTTCCTGTTTCCAGGGTGACCTGCAGTTCTTCTGGCTCCTTATGTGTATTCTGAATTTCTGTAGCTTTGATATTTTCATTGACATAAAGGGCCACTCCCCCTTCCCTTTTCGGCACCTCAGTCTGTTCTGAACAGTACATGGCCAGGTACTGAAGTCTCCCAAGTGTTGTTACTGGTGAACCATGTCTTGCTAATGGCTACTATGTCCAGTTTAGCCTCTGGCATTGTTGCCTGCAGGTCTGGGATCTTGTTTCCTAGACTGTGGGCATTTGTGTACATGATTTTCCATTGGCCAGATTTTGGTGCGTTATTTGTGGGGCGAGGTCCGGCTTTTTCCCTGAGCATCGTATGGGAAGCAGGACCTTTTTCCTTACCTGGTGAAGCAAATGAATTACAAACATGCTGAACTCCTGTTTGATCACTAGCTGAGAGGGGAGGGGTGTTCTTCCCATTCAATGTATTGGCTGCTGCATCCCTCTCCCCATTTGCTAGTTTAAATATTCTGCAAAGAAATTAAACTTCTGCCCCAATGCACTGACTCCTTCCTTAGTCAGATGCAGTCCATTGAATTTAAAGAACTTTCACTCCCAAAACTGTTGTCTGTTACCTACAAAGTTGTGTCCTTTTTCCTGGCATCAGCCCTTGAGCCACATGTTTAACTCCCCTGTCTCCCCTTCTCTGACCTTCTGTCGGTCTGCCCCCTCTCCCAGACCAGCAGGATCTCAGAGAAGGAGTTCCTGGATGAAATGGATAACAGTTTATCTCCCAGCCTGGTCAAGTGTTCCTTGGTCTCCACAACTGACCTGCTGGCAAGATAGTTAGTCCCCATGTGTACCAAGACATTGATGTTTTCTCCTGCTTCCTGCACGATTTTAGCAATATGGTCAGTGTCTCTCCACGCTGATGTACCTGGAAGATATCCGACCATTACCCCCAGCTGGAGGTAGGTATCAACTCTCCAAATCATAGAGTCTCCTATGATCACAAGTATTTTGGATTTCCTTTTTGCTTTTTTTTGTTTTGATCCCGGTTTTGGGCGCGTTTTGTAGCACTAGCTCTTGTGCTGCAGTGTCCTTCTCAGCAGTGTCCTCTGACCCTTTGTTTGATTTCAGAGATAGAGGCAGATACCTGTCTGTAGTTTTTATATGGTTTGTGGAGACGATACGTTGGGGAGCACTGAGTGAAGGGGTACCCAATTTGCCCTTTCTTACCACCTGCCAATCTCCTGGACCAACTATCCTCTGCAGTCGAGGTGCTTCAGTTGGATGTTGGGGAAATGGCAGGTGGTTCTTGTAACATATTTCCTGCTAAATATACGATTTGAGGCATGCAATCTCTGCCCATGCTGCCCGGAGCTGAGCCCTTAGATCTCCGATGGTCCAGCATGTAGGACAGCAATCTAAATCCTGTATAACTGCTCTTCTGAAAAGTGTCCCGCAGTACCTGCAGTTAATAATATCCATACCAGCTGAGCTGCCGAGTTTATAACCTGGTCCGAGTAATTAGAAGGAAAATGAAAGCAAAAGTTAAAAAATGTTTTTATATTTTTTTGTTTGTTTTTGTATAACTTTTTATAACAAGTTATATTAATTGTGCCCCTGTAAGTGAGGTCACTGTGTGGATACCCCTCTGACCCTCCCCTTCCTGCTTTGCTACAGGAAATGTCATGACTGTGCTACTCTATAAAAGGAGTGTAGCAGGAGCAGGGGTGGGATGGGCCCTGCCAAAAAAGAACAACTACGGATGAAAGAAACAAGGAGGTAAGAGCAGAGATAATCAACCAACAACAAATGCAGTCACTATCCCTCAGTCTGCATCTCGTATGTATTCCTGTAATTTGCCCTTAAAGCTTAGCCTAATGACAGATAAAACTGTAAAACCTGCAAGCACCACCTGTAACAATTTCACAGAAGACATACCTTGCAAAAAACAATTTGAATCAGAGAAGATTACAGCAGTAACCTGTGAGCACAAAACAGTAACAGACCTGTAGGCACACCCTGCAACAATGCAGCAGAAAGCATACCCTGCAACAGCAATTTGAATCAGAGAACAATAAAACAGTAAAATGTAAGCAAAAAATAGTAACACACAGTAAATCTGCCTAGCCAAAAGAAGCCTTAGTTTTTTTCCTTGCTCTGTCCTTACAAGCAAACCTAGAAGAAAAGAGCTCAGGTGAAGCTAGGTGCCTTTGCTAGCAAACCTAATCTTCCCCAGCTGCAGAGAGCCTAAATAAGAGTACACAAAAAAAAAAAAAAGTATGACTTTTTGGTGTGAGATTCATATTGTCCATCACTCGCTTAGTTAAGGATCACTCAATACGAAAATAACCATTTGCAGTTCTTTATAATTCAAACTTTACTGTTCAAACTGAAAAGACTGTGAACAGTAAAGGTCCATCACAGTTCAAACTTTCATAACTCCCTGGTGTATAGTGGCACCCCCAACCACCAATTTCCATTCCCTGAAGGTAAAATAATGTATCCCTGGTAGTCTAGTGGTCCCTCCCCCCTTCCCTGTTCTCCAATCGCAATTCCCAAGTCAAAATTAGATTCCCTGGTAGTCCAATGGTCCCTCCCCCATTCTCTGATCGCCGTCCCCATGTGATATTTTATATTCATTGGTAGTTCAGTTGTCCCTCTACCGTTCTCCGATCGCCATACCTGTTTGATATTATTTTTTTATATAGTTTTTTTTTTTTTTATTCCCTCCTGGAGCCCTGGCAGGCGGCTTTGGCCCTCCTGACATAAGGACTCTCTCTCTGGCCCCACCGCTCCCGCACTCGCAATCCCCAGTAGTTCCACCGTGGATTACCCCACACGGCAGGGCCAGGATCCAGAAGCAGGGGACGGCCCTCGGGCGTGGTGGACCATCACAGAGCCCGCCAGGCTCTTTTCCTCCATTTTCTCCCGTCCCCCCTCCATACCAATGTGAGGACGTCAGAGCATGCCTCCCGACCCGTACTGCCCTCCAGCCACCACCAGAGGGTAGTCAACGAGCGGGACAACAAGTCTCCCTCCCCCAAGAGAGGACAGCAGTCCTCCGGATGCTCAATCCTCTCTCTCCCCTGCCGACACCAGGCGGCCCGGGTTCGTTCCCGCACCCGGGTTGGTGGCGTGGCACGAGGTGCAGCGACCAACGTCTCAACCTCCAGCACCACCGGGCCGGCCCCCTGTGTGATATTTTATATTCACTGGTAGTCCAGTGGTCCTCCCCCATTCTCTGATCGCCGACCCCGTATGAAATTTTATATTCACTGGTAGTCCAGTGGTCCCTCCCCCATTCTACAATCATTGTCTCTGTGTGATATTTTATATTCATTGGTAGTCCACTGGTCCCCCTCTCCCCTGATCTCTGTCCCTGTGTGATATTTTATATTCATTAGTAGTCCAGTGGTCGCTCCCTCTCCCCCATTCTCTGATCACCGTCCCCGTGTGAAATGTTACATTCATTGGTAGTCCAGTGCTCCCTTCCCTGTTCTCCAATCGCCATCCCCGTGCTGCAGTTATATGTACCTGGTGTCTAGTGGCACTTCCCACTTCCTCATTGGTGTCCGTCCATGAAATGAAGAAAACTGTACCTCAATGTTTTTTTTTTTTTTTTTGTTCCTGCAAAAAAGTAAATGGTCCCTCACTGATCAGCCCCCTCAACCCCACCTCCCACTCAGCACCCACCACCCTACACAGCCGCACTCACCTGAACGGGTCCCAGGTTCAAGATCCACTCTCTGATCGAAGACACATCTTGCTGCTGGAACTGGTGACTGCAATATCAGAAATTACAGTAAATGTGGTTCAATGTATTTCTATGGAGGTTTCAACTTTTATGCATAACTCAGCCATTTTTTGACATTTTGACACCAAATTTTCAACATGGCCTTTTGGGGATCCCTCACCCCACCTCATGAACAATATGACTGCCATTATGAAATAACACATCAGTTAGGGTTGAAGGTAAGGCAACAAAAGTAGGGAAATTTGATGTTAGGGTTTCCAACCCTAACACCCCTGCCCCATCCATGAAGTGAAGTGAATGAGGGGTGGAGTCTTCCTTGAGGTTGTCAACCCTAACGCTCACCCAACTGCAGTAACAGAAAAGCTGAAATGTGATGGCGACAGGTGTGCATGTCGACTTGGTCCTTTTGCTTAGGACTCCCTCTCCCAGCCCCACAACCAGCGAAGGACTTCGGTGAGAGGCGCTCCCCAGGAGTTGAACGGTGGCAGAACAGAGGCGGGTCCCATCCTGAGCCACAGGACAGCTTCAGAGGCAGCAGCATGTTCTGAATTTATGAACAAAAACCCCAGAAACTTTATCCTGAAGACCTTAATGTTTGTCCTAACCCACAACTTTTCGAATTTGATGAGACATTTTGTCTACAACTGCAGGGCACAGCAATGGGGGTAGCAATGGCCCCAAGCTATGCCAATCTCTTCCTGGGGTCCTGGGAAAACACCAATATATTTTCTGAGGAAAAAAAAAAAATCAAATGATGGAACAAGTATATTGATAATATACTTCAGTGTTTGGGAGGGATCAAAGGAAGAGATGGAAAATTTTATGGATTGGCTAAATATAAAATAACATCATCAATTTAAACTTTACACACAATGAGAGTGCATCAGCTATTGAGTTTTTGGATCTAACCCTCTTTATAGATGAAAACAATAAGGTACAATCTAAGAACTTTAGAAAATCAACAGCAAGAAATAGCTTATTAAGAGCTGATAGCTCACATCCTAATTCCGTGGTCAAATCCATACCGTATGGACAGTTCTTAAGATTATATAGAAATTGTTCCAAAAATGACGATTTTGAGAGACAGTCAGAAGTGTATCAGAGGTTTCTGGATAGAGGTTACAAGAAGGAAAGCCTTGATTCAGCCCTAGAAAGAGCCAGAAAAGAAGACAGGAATACTCTTTTTTTTTTTTTTTCCCCTCCTACTCTCTTTTGCTCCGGTCATGGCCTGCGGAGCCTCTCAGGCATCCTGCCTGTTCCTTCCCACCTGAGGTCCCCTCAATCCTGAGCCTCCTCTTCCCCCCTCCCCACAACCAGTACCCCCAGCTTAACCCCTCCGAGGTGGGGCCGCCCCTTCTCTTTGTGCACACTTAGCGATTAGACTCTGGCTGTAGGTGAGAGCCCGGGTGGAGGAACTGGAAGGCCAGGCAAGGTGGATCCGGCGGTGGGCATGGGGGTCAGTGCTGCACCTACCCCGTGGAGCCAGGCTTTTCCCATGTTCTGGTGCCCTTTTCCCCCTCCCTCCCTCCCCCTGCGTGGTGCTCACTGATGCAAGGTGCATGGCAACCCTGCCTCGTCAGCCACGTGAGCGTGCAGCCGGACGCACTGCAGGCGCCCGATCTCCACGGGAGCAGCTGATCGCCAGACAAGCCCTAGCCCTCTCCTCCCGGAAGCAGCCAGCGGGTGCTCGATCCCTCGCCCCATCCCTGCTGACCCCTTGTGCCCAAGCTCGCTCCCGAACTCGGGTCGCTGGCGTAGTGCAAGGTGTGGTGTCCAGCGCCTCAACCCTCAGCACCACCAGGCCATTTAGGAATACTCTTCTAAAACCAAAAAGGCAGAATGATCAGAATAGACAGTGTAATCAAACAGACAAACAACTAGTCACCTTTGTGACTCAATTTAGCAACCAAGCAGGCCAAATAGGGGCTACTGTCAGAAAATACTGGCTCATTCTGTTAAATGGCCCCATTTAACAGAATAGCGTAGTGGTTTAGGGCTCTGGCCTGTACCATCTGGGAGACCTGGGTTTGAATCCCACAGCCCCCACTTGCATACTGTATGACCCTGAGCAAGTCACTTAACTTCCTTGTGCTCCCAGGCCGCACCTGGAAACAAGCTTCGGCTTAGTGTGCCCTTCCCGGTTAAACAACTTCCTCTTCCCCTTATCAGGTGAACTTGAAGGAAACCCCAGAATCACTTTTTCAAAAGCTGAAAATCTAAAGGACAAACTGGTCCACAGCAGGTATAATTCACCCAAAGAGACTCAGAGGATGTGGCTACCCCCAACCCCAGTAGGAATGTTCAAATGTGGGAGATGCAGCATCTGTGAACAGTGCAGTTAAGGGAAAACACTTGAAGTAGAGGGTTATGAGTACAGTGTGACGATCAAAAGCTTCCTAAACTGTAGCAGTACATATGCTGTGTACGCTATATGGTGTCCATGTAACCTTATGTATGTCGGGAGAACAATAAGACCAGTGAAACAGAGAGTGCAGGAACACATCCATAGACATTTCCTTAGAAACACAGCAATAGGGTAGAGGGCATTAAGTCATGGCTATAGAGAGAGTTGAAAGCAACCCAAGGGGGGGGGGGACAGACTGAATATCCTCCTTCAAAAGGAAAGCATTTGGATCTTCACACTGGACACATTACAACCTAGCGGTTTAAACATAAAGTGGGATTTAAAGCCATTTTTAAAAAAAAAAAAAAAATGCAGATAAAATGTAATGTCTCACTAAGCTCAGTTTTCCTTTTTCCAGTTCTCTGTGGAATCTGACTGTGGACTGGTAGATCCCCATCCCTAAAATATACACTGGAAATAAGTGAAGGGAGTGATCACTACCTCAGCCCAGAAACCCATCCAAAACTCCAAGAAGTAAAAACGTACTTTGGTGTAAAACATCCAATAGTAAGAAAAATTAGATTAGAAATCTGGAATGCATTAAAACTTGTGTTTGTATTTTGTACTGTATGTTCTTACCTGAAATTGAATTTGTTGGGTTATAAGGAATCAAAGTTCTTTACAGACAGTCACTATACTTAGGCGGCGGGGCACACCCGGAGCTCTGGGTCTGAAAGCGGAGGCCCAGTCTACCAGCAACCGACTCGTCCAACCCCTGCAGCCCAAGATCCTGCATTCAGGTGGCGGGGCACACTGGAAGCTCTAGGGTCGAAAGCGGAGGCCCCGACTACCAGCAGCCCACTCGGCCATTCCCTGCAGTCCAAGATCCTGTATTCAGGTACGACTCCCTTCGGTCTGAAGCACCGCTGGGCTTGAATTTGATGCCAGAACCTCTGATTGGCTGCCGCATGCAGTGTTCACACTGTGATTGGCGCCGCCTCAAGCTCGGCCAGGCCAGGCTTTGCCGGGTGCTCCTCGCTCTCCGCAGCCACCTGATGATCAGTATCTCCCCCGCCCGACCCCAACCTCGGCCTCTATTAAATACTTGGTAGCCACGCTCACGCTTGCTACGTCCGCCCACTTACAGCTGCAAACTGCCTGCGGCCTCTTAAAGCTGTATTGTCTGTTCGTTACCCACCAACTTTAGTGGGTATCTGTACATCCTCACTCTTACATCTGTGCGACAGGCTTGCCGACTGAATCAAATTGCCATGTCCCCTATCATTGGGTGCTATCTCCTTCTGCTCCTTGTTACCTTTCGTGGTACAGCCGGTACCAGATGCCTTGCTGGGCTGCTGCCACCCCTCTCTGAACCACTACTAGGTAGTGCATCAAATGCACCCATAGAAACCGACTCACTTGGTTGTGAGTGGAGACCCACTTTGCCTTACCCTACAAACACGGATGGCCACATGCCCTGCCCTAGCATAGGGGTAGCAACAGGTAGCTACAACCTAATAATTAAATTGGTGTCCAACCACCTGAAGCCATGGTGACGGAAGGTACAAGCCGACTTCTGCATAAATCTTTCTGCCAGAAAGGTAATCCTTATGCTCCTGCTCCTGCTCCTCTCTGGCAACATTCACTCGAACCCAGGCCCACTCACTTCGACAGGCCCTGGTGTTCATAAGGTTAAAGGCCTAAAAACAGCCTCACTGAACATCCGCAGTTTAACTGCAAAATTTGACGAACTATAGGCATGGATGGCCCTCCATACCCTCGACATCCTCTGCATAACAGAGACGTGGTTGTCCAGTAGGATTAAAGATAGCGAAGTTGCTCTCAAAGACTTCCACGTATACAGGATTGATCGAACAGGCAAGATAGGTGGTGGATGTCTCATCTACGCCAGGGACTCTCTGCAATGCTCTGTCCTCCCTGTCACCAGAGTGGCTGAGGACCATAAGATAATAGTGATAAAAGCACAGTTCGGTCAGCATGGCAAAACTCTCATCCTTGCCACGATCTACCTGCCCCCTAAGAAAGCCACAGTAGGCCTTCCTACAATCATGGACGTTATTAGCACCCTTCCAAAGGGGATGGAGCTCATCATTACCGGTGACTAACATTAACCGGATGGAAAGGAGGCAGCCCCTTTCAGGGATCTAATAGCCACCTCCAACCAGCACAACTTGTCACCTGCCCCACCAGGCAGAACTATAAGACAGGAAACAGTACCCTCCTTGATTGGGTCCTAGCAAGCTCACCATCCCGGATATCTGAGCTCAAGGTTCTCCCGGACACACTGAGTGACCACTTCCCAATCTCTTTCCTGTGGTCTAATAAATTTGCCACAAGCCCAACCATTCTCATCGAATGCAGGGTCTTGAGGAACGGTAAACTTGGATCCCTCAGATCAGCCCTTGCTCTCCATGACTGGACCCCCATTGACCTGGCACCTACTCTTGATCAGGCCCTTAGTTCATTAAGGGCTTTAGTGCCATCTGTGACATCTATGCCCTGCTCATGAAAAGAAAAATTAGGGGACAGGCAAATGGTTGGATTGATGGGGAGCTCCTCTCCCACTTGAAAGAAAGTGACATATTCTGGTAGAAGGCCAGAAACACAGGTAAAATCCAAAGATACTAGCGCTAAAAGGGAGCTCCCTTTGAAACACCTGTATAATCCTTGATGGGAGCACAGTGTATAAAAGAAGTCAATTAGCTACTGAGGTACTGGAAAATTAGGGACTAAACTGAAGGGTCCCACCTTGACGCTGGTGATTTAGCTTACTCAAATTGGAATTCCAGTCTGAAACTAAGAGGACCCACTCCTCACATGGAGCTTGAGGTAAAAATAGCCAATTCTGGCAGTGGAAAGTTTATGCTGGGTGGGGTGGGGTGAGTTGGTGAGCGCTAGTATCTCTGGATTGTATGTTCTATGCCACAACCTAGTAGCACCCCTTAGAAGAAATGTGAATTCCAGTGTGTGAAGTGACATAAAAGGTTTGAGCATGCTACTTTTGGATTTGTTTGAGTTTTTGGGGGGTTGTGGTGCTCCCTTTGAAACACCTGTGTAAAATCCTTGATGGGAGCACAGTGTATAAAAGAAGTCAATTAGACACATTAGCCATTGAGGCAGTGGAAAGTTAGGGACTAAATCGAAGGGTCCCACCTTGACGTTGGTGATTTAGCTTACTCAAATTGGAATTCCAGTCTGTAACTAAGAGGACCCACTCCTCACAGGGAGCTTGAGGTAAAAATAGCCAATTTGGGCAGTGGAAAGTTTTAGTATGTTATGCTGGGGGGTTTGGTGTGCCCTAGTATCTTCAGAAACACAGGCAGCAAGCATGACTATCAGTGTTACAGAATGGCCAGGAACTGCTGCACCAAGCAAATCCGGCTCGCCAGAGCCACCTATCATAAGACACAGCTTAACAATTCTTGGGGTGATGGGAAAAGATTCTGGGACAACATCAAGAGCATCCCTGGAAAGGAGGATAAGAAGCACCCTCAGTTGCTCAGTATCAGTAACACCCCCACTACAGACCCTTTACCTATAGCGGACGCCTTGCCTTCAATAAGGCCTTCACTGATCTTACCCCACTGCTATCACCTGACTATCTTCAACCTGGTTTGAACCATACCAACAACATATCTCTCGAGTGTTCTCATCTGACCTTCTACTTTAAAAGGGTGATGGTGAAGGAGGCCCTAACTATGGTCAAGAAAGTACTAGGTAAGACCAGACTGGGTAGTGATGGGATAGACATGTAACTACTATCCCTCACCCTGGATGTTCTTATTGTGCCCATAACCACGCTGTTCAACAAGTCCCTGTCCCTTGCTCCATTTTCTGGAGGTTTGGAAGCAGGCCCTAGTTATGCCAGCGCATAAAGGTGGTGACAAGTCTCTGGTAGCCAACTACAGGCCTATCTGGAGCCCCCCCTCCGTCCAAGGCACTGTAAAAGATTGTGGTGGGACAACTCATCGACTACCTCAATAAGTATAATCTACTGTGCCCCAACCAATATGACCTCAGGCAAAATCATAGCACCACCACGGCCCTGCTGAACTACACGGACTATAGACATAAGGACCTGGATGAAGGCAAACTGCTGGGATCTGTCTTTATTGACCTCACCAAAGCCATCGATACAGTTAACCACCCTCTATTACTGACCCAATTGCAAAACATGGATGTGGCGCTCAATGCTCTATGCTGATTCCAAGACTACCTGACACATAGAAGTCAATGTGTCAAAATTGGGCAAACAGTATCCAGCGCAAGAGATGTATCCTTGGGGGTACCCCAGGGGTCAATACTGGGGCCCTACTCTTCAGCCTCTTCTTAAATGACCTTCCCACAGCCTGCGACACTAAACTCATATTATATGCAGATGATGCTGTGCTCCTAAGCAGCAGCACGTCTCATGCTGCCCTACAATCTGAGCTGCAGAACTCCTTCTCCAAACTCGAGGGTTAGTTCTGTAGTCACAAGTTGCTACTAAACTACAAGAAGACCAAGGCCATGCTTATATCCAGCACCATAACAAAACTAAGCACCATCCCTTGATATCTTCAACTCATGCAGTGAACCGCTGGATCAAGTCCACTTGTTTAAGTACCTGGGGGTCATAACAGATGATACCCTCACGTTTGCGCACCATATTGACTCTCTGGTCAAGACAGTTAATACCAAGATTGATGTACTGTACAGGCACAGGCAATCTCTCTCTCCAGAAGCCCTCTGCCTCTCAGTCCACAGCTCCATCATATCTACAATCCACTACGGGCTAGTGGTCTACGAGGTGGCAACAGATACAGTGCTCAAGAGGGTTCAGACTGCGCTCAACAAAGCCTGCATGCATACCTATACTCTGTATGAATGCACTAATTGTCTGTCATTAAGAAACAGGGTCAAGTTCCAGACTTGCATCCTAGGGAAGAAGGCACTATTGGGTAAAACACTGCCTTGTGTAGGCAATTTGATCGAGGTGGCCAACTCGTTACAGGTCACCAGGGGGAGGACTAGAGGGGCCATGGCTATCCCCTTCCATCGCACCTCGCTTGGGCAACGTGCATTTGCCTACCGGGCCCCCCTGTGGATGAATGAACTCCCTGGGCACCTTTTGGCCACCAACTGCTTGGCCCAATTCAAAACTGGCCTCAAACAGCACCTAATAACAATCTCTTAAGTGCACCTGCCTCTAAGACCAGCCACACCCACTCTTTCTGCCTCTAGCAAGCACTAGGCAGGCCTCAGGTACCTCCTCCCCTCTGTCCCTTCACATGACTTGCCTCAGCAATCAGTCCGCTTCATGCTCCTTCGGCACCTGTCCACCCCACCCTACCCCTCCTCCCAACTCCCAGTCCTGTAAGTTCCCTAACAGTCACTACTAATACAAGCTGCCTGGCCATGCCTCCTCGCACCTCACCATTACTCTAGCACTTCTTCACCGCTCTGCCTCCCCTCCTCCCCCCCCCAATCTGCCTCTACCTTACCGTCCTTCTATCCCCACCTACATCTCCACCGTAGTACCTATCCTCTGTCGTACCATCCTTCATTACCCCACTGCCAGCTATCCCGTCCCTCTAAGCTATTGACAAGGCCCTTTGTGGCTGCATACTTTCCCCCTCCCACCTTTATTCTCTTCACCACTGCTTGTTATATAATTCCTAATTCAGTACCTAATTACCCTGAATCCAGTGACAGTCTTTATCCCATATAAAGTGTGTATTCTTGTTATTTTAATTTGTACCTATGTTTCTGAGTTATTCTGTTAGTTTCTGAATCCAAGCTGTATCGTTTATTGTGTTGTATCTCTGCTTTCTCCTATTGTGCTTTATTTTGCAAACTCTGACGTGGAACCTCTGTAAAAGAGCTTGTGCTCAAAGGTCTTTTCCGAATCACTAAATAAATAAAATAAATGAACAAAATAAAGGCATCTAAAAATATTAAGTTTGATCCACAATGTATAACCTGTTTAAATGATAGTTAAAGAGACATATCACTTGAAACAATTTTGTTTGTACCCTATTATATGTAACAATGTCAACTCAAAAAAGTGTAATTTAGAAAGAATGCAAAAAGAACATCATAATGTAGCTGTTTAAGTTGGTTGTAGGAAAGGCAATTTATAACTTTACTACAGTTAAACACCCCCCCCTTTTACAGTTTACTACTTTTTATCCTTATTTTCCCTTTTTGATATAAAAAGTTGATGTTAAAAATACTAAAAACTTGTTAGATAAGGCCACAGGTTCTAAGCCTTCCAGAGCCACTTTAAGAATTTAAGTTTATTCTTGTAATATATTAAAATGAACATGGGGCCCCCAAGTGTTCATCATGATGACTACTGAAGGAAAAGCTGACTGAACAGTCTCCACCCCCTGAGGAAGACCACACCCTGGTTGAAGCGCTGGGGAGAATGTTCAGTTTTGTGGAGACACCAGTACTGAGAGAAGAAAGTATTTTGAATGGAGATATATTGTATGCCAGGCCAGACTGCAATAAAAAAACTTTTGAACCAACAACTATCTTCTCTCATACTTACACGGTGAGTGCAGAGTGGCTTTTAGATTCAGCTACAGAGACGGCTCGAATCGCCCACCCATCCCCCGCCTCCACACTCTATTAAATCCTTGGGCATCAAGCTGAAAATTGGACAAAGCTAGTAGGGGGTAGAGCATAGGGGAAGCAACCATTCAAGGAGGAGCGAAAGGGAAGCAAGGCAAACCCACGATCTTCAGTTTAACTAAAGTATAGTTGCGCAAGAACTTACCGTAACAGTAGATCTTCAAGAGTATCTCTTGCAGCAGGCCATAACACATGGGATATTCAGCCGTAGGCATCACTTCCTCCAGATAATTTCCCAGCAGTCTCTCCCAAGGGCCTCCCCTTCCTGCCATATGATATGCTCTTACACATATATAAAGGGGAGGCTCCTGATACTCCTCAGTTCTGTTTTCCATCTTGGCGACTGACATGAAAAGTGAATCATAGGTCTTCGATGGGAACCGAGGAGAGTAACAAAAGACAGTAGCTCAAGGCTTCCACGTGAGGATGGAGCAAGGTACGCTTCTGAAGCAGGAGCAAGGGGGATGGTGGGCGGGGCAGCATGGCCTGCTGCAAGAGACACTCTCGAACATCTACTGTTACAGTAAGTTCTTATGCTACTGTACTATCTTCTTCAAGTCAATCTCTTGCAGCAGGCCATAACACATGGGAAGAATCCCAAGCAGTTATGAGGCCCACGGGAGGAGGAAGCGAACCACAGCAAAGTAGGACAGGAGGCCATCGAGGACAGCCCGCCCAAAAGCGGCACGCTTCTTAGAAGCAATATCTAGACTGTAATGTTTTGTGAATGTATGTACAGTAGACCAGGTGGTGGCCTCTCAAATCTCTAAAGCAGAGACGCAACAAAAACACACTGTGGAGGTAGCCATGCCTCTAGTGGGGTGGGGTTTCACAGATCCTGTGAGAGGTTTTTCATATTTGTTATATATGAATGTAATGCAGTTGGCCAACCATGTGGACATGCGCTGCTTAGAAACCTGATCGCCCAGTTATCCTGGGGTGAAAGAAACAAAGAGTTGCTCAGTTTTACGCAATTGTTCAGTGAGGAGAAAATAAATTCTCAATGTTCTTTTCACATCGACAGCATGAAGCAGGGCTTCCCCTGGATGCTCAGGCTCCGCAAAATATACTGGTAACTGAATGGACTGATTCAGAGTAAATTCAGAAACAACTTTAGGTAGAAGGGAGGGGTTAGTACATAAGGACGCCTGATCCATATGAAACTATAAATAAGGTGACTTGCACATAAGCACCTGTAATTCAGAGATGCGTCTACCTGACGTAACTGGCAGCAAAAACATTGTTTTCCACGACAAAAACCAGAGCTCGCATGTTTCAGCAGGCTCAAAAGGACCTTCAGTTAATTTTTTTTTTTTTTTATTACTATTTTAACTCCTTCCATGGGCTCCACTGGTATGACCCTCCTTAGGGGGGACCACCTCCGGCCCGACCCCCAGCTTGTCTTCCCACCCCCCCGAAGTTCCCTCATGGATTCCTCCTCTGCGGCAGGGCCAGGTGGAGTGGTGCCAGCGATCCCCCACCACCCTGTATGGCATATGTGGTGCCAGGGGCAGACTTCGCCAGAGCGATCGGGCCATCATGGGTCCATGGAGCCACAGGCCTTTTTCTATTTTCTCCCTCCTTCCCCTCCGACGTAAGCACATCGGCTTCCAAGCCTCCTGACCCATACTGCCCTTTAGCCACTGCTAGAGGGCAGTCAGCGGGCGGGACGACTAGTCCCCTTCCCCAGAGAGAGGAGAGCAGTCCTCTGGACGCTCAATCCTCTCTTTCCCCCCCTGCCAACCCCCAAGGGCCCAGGCTCATTCCCAAACCCAGCTCACCGGTGTGGCACAAGGTGTAGCGTCCAGCACCTCAACCCTCAGTGCCACTGGGCTGGCCCTTCAGTCAATTTTTCAAGTACAAAATTCAAATCCCACACTGGAAAAGGGTCCTGAATAGGGAGATGCAAATGTAGGATACCTTTCAGGAAGGTTCTAATGAGAGGTAACTAGGACAATGGTTTTTTATCCACAGGTAAATGGGAATGGTCAGAAGAAGCCAGAAGGTGAAGGAAGGAAACATATTCAATTCAGTGCTTCAGAGTAACTGGTAACTGGTATTTTTCTTTTAAACTTAGATTGTAGGCTTGTAGTGACACTATACTTTCTTTCTGTGTTGTCTTTACTTATAATTGTTTTTGGGCTGTTGAAAATTTAAAAAATAGTGGTGGTGTAATTCTGTGCTGTCTTTAATTGCTGCAAATTTTATCTTGGCTTGTCTGACTGTCCTGTAGCTGGGTGAAGGGTGTTAATTGTCTGGCCTCTGACCTCAGCTACGTGATAACTGAAGGTGGGGCTTAGTCACAGTTAAAGCAGCAAACAGAAGTTCATCTTCTCAGAAAGAAGCCAGAAGGTGAAGGAAGGAAACATATTCAATTCAGTGCTTCAGAGTAACTGGTAACTGGTATTTTTCTTTTAAACTTAGATTGTAGGCTTGTAGTGACACTATACTTTCTTTCTGTGTTGTCTTTACTTATAATTGTTTTTGGGCTGTTGAAAATTTAAAAAATAGTGGTGGTGTAATTCTGTGCTGTCTTTAATTGCTGCAATTTTCCCCTCCCCCAACTCTTAATTATATGCCCTGATACATCTGATTGACAGGAGCTAAACACAGGGTATAGTAAGAGGTGTGAAGTAGGAGGGCATAAGGGGAAGAAGACCACCCTCAGCACGACAAGTGTTTTGACTCATTTATTTATTTATTGGTTTCTTTTCCTTAAAAATATATATCTGAGGATCAGTTACAGGATTTTAATACTGTAAATAAATAAAAGAGAACTAAGAGAGCTTCAGTAGCAGATAAGTAGTGGAATTGCAGTATGATGTGGGAGTGGTGCAATGTAGTGGCTGTGGGCAGCCATATTCAGGCAGACCTTCTGGACACTGAGGTGCTGCCCCTATCTGCATGCATCTCTCGGGACTGAGGGATGAGGTAGCCAGACTCAGAGCGGAAGTAAACTGGGTCAGGACCATCACCCCTGTCCAGGAACCACCCAGTCCAATGCAGCTGCCTCAAAGGATGCCGAGAACGAGGAGCACTTGGATGACAGTGGCTCAGGGAGGGTTAGAGCAGTCAGGCAGACACATCCCAGATCCTATTCCTCTCAAGAACTCATATGCCACACTGGCAAATGAGGACAACCAAATAGAGGTACCCGGGAAGTGGAAGGAAAGGATGTGGAGATTAGGCAGGAGGTGACCTCAGTGGGGAAAGCAGTGGACCCCAGAGGAGGAAGAGCGAATCCTGGTGGGGACTCCATCATAAGAGGGATCCAGCTAGGAACACAGGAGGGGAGGACAGGGAGGTGAGGTGCCTCACCAGGTGCCAGGCATGGAGGGATGGAAGGAAGATACTGGGGATCACTGGGAAGGCAAGACAGGAGGTGAGCTGGATGTCATTATCCACCTAGGTACTAATGACTTGGCAAATGGGGAGCCAAAGGAAGTTCAGGAAGAGTTTAGGAAACTGGGGAGGGTCTCAAGCAAGTAGCTACTTCTGTCACTTTCTCAGAAGTACTACCTGTGAGAGGCAAGGAGAGCATAGAGTGCATGCACCAGGAACTTTAACTCATGGTTGAAGAACTGGTGCTGTGAGGAAGGGTTTGATTCATTAGTGACTGGGGACCCATCTGGAGGGATGGAGGTTTGTCTCAAGCCTGACGGCCTGCATCCATCCTGGAGGGAATCCAAGCACTCAATGATAAGTTTAAATGCTACATTGACAAGCATTTAAACTAGCAAAGGGGTGGCAGGCCAGCAAGGATGGTACCTACTTGCTCACCCCCACAGCTAGTAATGGAACCAGTGAACCAGAGGAGTGGCTATCTCTGCAAAGCAGTGTGCAAAGTTGGAGATTAGTGTCCAAAGGTGGATAAGCAGAAAGGGGCAAAATTCAGCAGAAGGCAGACAGCAAGGAGAACCAGGGATAAATGACAACCAAGGAAGGGGCTGGAGTAGAACAGTGAAGCAGTCTAGGAGGTCAAATCATGGAAAGCCATGTGCAAATGCCAGGAGCCTTAGCAACAAGATGGAAGATCTGGAGGCTGTCATGGTACAGTCAGACCTGGACATTGTGGCCATCACTGAAACCTGGTGTAATGATAACCATGACTGGGAGATGGCCATACCTGGCTACAACATATTCAGAAGAGACAGAGCAGGCAGGAAGGAGGAGGAGTGGCACTGTATGTGAAAAATGACATAAGGGCCACACAGATCCAGGAGGAACAAAATGGGGAGAGATACTGTGGGTTAAGCTGGAAAGGAAAATGGGTCCAGCCATCCGACAAGGTGTGGTCTATAGACCACCAGCCCAGGAGGAAGAAACAGATAGGGAGCTGATGCTAGCCATCCAAAGGATGGCTGACAAGGGTGAGTAGTACTGGTTGGAGACTTCAATATACCAGATGTGGACTGGAGCATCCCAGCAGCAGCATCAACTAGGGGCAGATTTATCCTGGACTCCTTCAGGGTGCCTTCCTCAGCAACTGGTCATGGAACCAACTCTGCAGAAGGCAATACTGGACCTTGTGCTCACAAACAGGGACAGTGTGATGGGGTAACAGTGGGGAGCACCTGGGTAACAGTGACCACCAGTCATTGTGGTTTGAAATCACAGAAAGAGCAGAACCAAACCACACAAAAACAGTATCCTGGATTTTAGGGGGGCAAACTTTGGAAAATGGGAGATGCTTGAAAGAGGCATTAAGGGAATGGGACAGGAATCAGGGATTGAGGGACAGTGGGCAGTATTTAAAATGGGATTATAAGAACAACAGAATTATGCATTAAGCAGGTTAGCAAGAGGAAAAGAAAGAGGAGACCAATATGGTTTTCAAAGAGGTAGCAAAGAAAGTGAAAGCCAAAAGACTGCATTCAGGCAATACAAAAAGACACAGGCAGAAGGGATAGGAGAAGTACCAGGGAGAAACAAAGGAGGCAGGGAAGTCAGTAAAGGAAGCCACTCAGACAGAAGAACATTTGCCAAATCAGTGGTTAAAGGGGACAAAACTTTTACAGGTACATAAGTGAAAAAAAGAAGGACAAAGGGAGGGATAGTTAGACTGAAGGGGAGATGGAGCAGCGTGGAGGATGACAACAGTAAAGCTGACATATTGAACAGGTATTTCTGCTCAGTCTTTACTAAGGAAGAGGGGGGTAATGGGTCTGAAGGGAGTACAAAGGGTGAGAATGGTGCAGAAATGGACAGAATCCCTTTATACGAGAAAAGGGTCCTGAAGAAACTGGAAGTAATAAGATTGACAAAGCAATGGGCCAGATGGGTGCACCCAGGGTCCTTAAAGAACTAAGAGGTGGTGGCTGAACCTCTGGCTATCCTGTTCAGCCAATCACTGGAAACAGGGAGGTACCAAAGACTGGGACAGCAGATGTAGTCCCCTTATACAAAAAGTAGGAACAAAGAGGAAGCAGGGAACTACAGACCAGTCAGCCTCACCTCGGTAGTGGGAAAGATCATGGAAGCACTACTGAAGGAGAGATTGGTGGAACATCTGGTTGTCAATGGACTACAGGACCCAAGGCAGCATGGTTTCACCAGGGGAGGTCATGTCAGACCAACCTCATTGAATTTTTGACTGGGTGACTAGGGAGGTGGATCAGGGAGGGCAGTGGACATGGCCTATCTGGACTTCAGCAAGGCCTTTGACACTGTGCCATAGAAGGCTATTACACAAACTGGGGAATAGGGTGTGGGCAGGACAGTAGGTGGTGGGTAGGTAACTGGCTGGGTGGCAGGACACAGAGGGTGGTGGTAAATGGCTGTCACTCCACAGAGGGAAGAGTGACCAGTGGGGTACCACAGGGATCAGTGCTGGGACCGGTCCTATTCAACATCTTCATCAGTGACATTGCACAGGATATAGAAGGCAGAATTTCACTGTTCGCTGATGACACAAAGCTCTGTAACAGAGTAGACACACCAGCGGGTGTAGACAGAATGAGAAGGGACCTGAAGAAACTTGAAGAATGGTCAGGGTTTGGCAGTTGAAATTCAATACAAAGAAGTGCAAGATAATGCATATGGGGCACAAAAACCCTGGCACAATATATCAGTTGGGGGGTGAGGATATAGCATGCACCAAGCAGGAAAGGGATCTTGGGGTTGTCATCTCTGATGACCTCAAGGTAGGGAAACAGTGTGACAAGGCATCAGGTAAAGCAAATAGGATGCTGGGATGTATAGGCAGGGCATCACCAGCAGGAAAAGGGAGGTCATAATTCTGCTATACAAGACACTAGTGAGGCCCCACCTGAGTACAGTGTACAGTTCTGGAGACCATACTTACGTAGGACATAGACAGGGTAGAGAAGTTCAGAGGAGGGCAACAAAGAGGTGGTGCATGGGTTGCATCACAAATCCTATGAGGACAGGTTGAAGGAACTGAACATGTACTCCTGGAGGAGAGGAGGGAGAGGGGATATGATAGAGATATACAAGTATCTTACAGGGAGGAACAGGGTGCAGGAAAACACTATTTTTAGCGAAAAGATGTTTCAGGACTAGAGGCATGGGATGAAGTTGGAGGGAGGACGATTCAGAGGAAACATGAAAAGAATTTCTTCACAGAACGGGTGGTGGACAAGTGGAACACCCTGCCAGAGGAAGTTGTGGGGGCTGAAACAATCACGGGATTTATGAATGCATGGGATAGACATAAAGGAATTCTAGAGGTCAGGGGTAAGGGGAAATAGACTTCTAGGAAAACAAACTGAACTTACAAGCTCAAATGGGCAGACTAGGTGGGCCATGGCCCTTATCTGCCGACACTATCTATGTATCTATGTATCTATATATCTATGAAAGCAGAAATAGCCGATAGGTGTACTTTTACTGAGGAATATTTTAGGCCAGCTTCCGACAGAGAAAGGAGGTAGTCTAGAATTCTCTGTGGGGAACAGTCATAGGGTTCCAGTTCCTGGGAAGAGGCCCAAATGGAGAAACGCTTCCATTTCATGGAGCAGGAGGCTCTAGTAAAGGGCTTCCGTGCCACCTTCAGACTCTCTACTACCCCTAGGGACACCCGGTAACGAGAGAGGACTACGTCATCAGAAGCCAGGCATTTAGGTGCAGGGAGCGCAGATCTGGGTGCAGCAGGGAGCCGTCCACTTGTGAGAGGAGGGCTGGACAAATAGGTATAGGAAAAGGATCCCAATCTGAGATTTGCAACAGTAGGGGGAACCAAATCTGCCTCGGCCAGTAGGGGGCTATGAGAATCATCGACGCCCCATCTCTGACCAGTTTCAGGAGTACTTTCTGTATGAGAGGAAAGGATGGGAAAGCATAAAGAAATGTTCCTGTCCAGGAACAAGATAAGGTGTCCAGTCATAAAGTTCCAGGACCTCGCTCTAGAGAGCAATAGAGAGGCAGTTTTGCATTTTGCAGAGAAGCAAACAGGTCTAATTCCAGGCCACCCCACTGGAGGAAGACGTCCCCTAAGACGTTTGGATGAAGCTCCCATTCATGAGCCTGAGCGTTCTGGACCCCTGGCAGATGAACTGCGATGAGGTCCAATCGGTATTCTACTGCCCAGTCCCATGCTCTCATGGCCTCCCTGCAAAGGGGGTACGAGTGAGTTCCCCCTTGTTTGTTGCTGTAGAAGACTACTGGTGTATTGTCTGTCTGCACCAGAAGAGGACCCGGTGAAAGCTGGTCTCTGAATGCGGTTAGCGCATTCAACACTGCTCTCATTTCCAGAACATTGATATGTAGAGAGCTCTCTGTGATAGACCAAGACTCCCAGGTCCTGTGATCCCCTAAATGAGCCCCCAACCTAACAGAGAGGCATCTGTGGTTAAAGTCTGAAGAGGTCAGAGTCTCTGAAAAGGAATTCCTCCCTCTAGACTGTTCTGGTGGAGCCACCATTCCAGAGAACGATGAACCGTTCAAGAGATCCGGATTTGGAGATCCAGATCGTCCACCGATTGGTCCCACTGAAACCTGAAGTGCCACTGAAGAGTCCTCATATGGAGTCTGGCTAAGGGTACTGTGGCAATGGCCACTGCCATGTGTCCCAACAGTTGCAGGACCACCCGGGCAGGGGAGGAGGGGGTTCTTTGAAACCCGCTGGCCAAACCCCCGAAGGCAGTCTGCCCTGTTCAGAGGCAGAAAAGCTCTCCCCTGTTCAGTATAGCTCTGCTGAATTGCAGCCGTTGCGTCGGCCAGGGGTGCAACTTTGGCCAATTTACCGTAATGCCCAGGGAAGAAAAATAGAACTGCGTCCCTCTTAGGGTGATTAGGAGCTCCTCCTCTGATCGAGTGGAGAGGAGCCAATCGTCCAGGTAGGGGTAGGCGGAGAGGTCTCTTCTGCGGAGAGCCACTGCTACCACTGCTAGGCATTTGGTGAAGACCCTGGGGGTTGAGGAAAGGCCGAAGGGTAGAACCATGAATTGGTAGTGCTAGTCTCTAAAGCTGAATTGAAGAAACTTTCTGTGGGACTTCAGGACCTTGATATGCATGTAGGCGTCCTGCATATCTAGGGAGCACAGCCAGTCCCCTTGCTGAAGCAAAGGGAAGAGGCTTGCCAAGGTGACCATTCGAAACCTCTGGTACTTTACTGAGAGGTTGAGCTGGCTCAGGTCCAGAATAGGACGAAGGTGTCCTGTTTTCTTCAGGACAAGGAAGAAACGGGAGTAATAACCTCTCCCTTTCTAGGCCTGTGGGACCCTTTGAATGGCTCTTTTTTCTAGGAGCAGTTGGATCTCCGCTTCTAGGAGAAGGCTGTGATCCGGTGGACAATAGGACATGGGGGGTGGGGGTAGGTTGTCCGGCGGGATAGAGGTGAACTCTGTACCCTTTCCGAATGGTATCCAGAATCCATTGGTCTGCAGCGATACTGGACCCATTCGAGTGGGTAAAAGCGCAAACCACCCTCCTACCATCTCGCTCTGCCTGTCCGCTAGGGGAGGAGGGTGGCAGAGGGAGTCAGGCTGAGGGAGTAGTGGGGGCCTGAGCCCTAGGAGTTTTGGGCTGCTTGGGACCCTGGGAACCTTGGGAGGCAGGGTGCCCACGCCTCTTGAATCCCTTGCCGTGGGACTGCATGCTCCGCTGCGTCTGCCCTTGACCCCTATGAAAAAGGGCGCTGGCGGGGTTCTTGAGGCTGGGTTTTGTACGTGTGGTGTACATCGGCCACTGCTCTCCCTGACTCCTGCAGTTGTTTCACTATTTGTTTGACTTCAGGGCTGAACAAAACAGGACCCTGAAAAGGGGAATCCAGGATAGATTCCTGGAGATGAAGGTCATTTCCTCCTCTTCCCCTTGGGATGTGGAATCCCGTTAGCCTGAGCCAAGACTGCCGTCTCATACAAATTCCAGAGGCGGCTGCCCTGGAGGCCATATCTATGGCATCATAGGAACACAGGAGAGCGTACTTGCCCACATCCAAACTCGACTGGGCAGAGGCTAGGATCTCTTGTTTGGAATCAGAGTCAGGGAGGGCTTCCACGAGGTCCATAGTCTTACTCCATAGTGACTGATGATACGTGATCACATGGGCCATAAAGTTCAACAACCTGATGGCCCCAGTTGCCGAAAAGAAGACCTTGCAACCCCAGGAATCAAATTTCTTAGAGACGGGGTTGGGAGGTTGGGAACTCAAATGTTTGAGTTGAGGCCCCCTGCCATGAGCAGCTGTGAGGACCAGTGAATTGGCCTTAGGCTGTTCTGCTAGAAAGTGATCAGACTTAGAAGGCTTGTAGAGTCTGTCCGCTTTCCTAGGGACCGCCGGAATGTAGGATGGAGTCTTCCAGGTCAGGCATGAGACATCTTGGAATGGTTCCACAAATGGGATCACCAAGGGTTTGGGTTCCTTCTCCCCTAGGAACTTGGCCAGGCGCTTGCACTCTGGGTCCAGGTCCTCTGTGTCCCACTCACATATGGACTGAATGTGCCGCATGATATCCAAGAACGAGGGATCATCCGGAGGGGACCTAGGAGAGTCCTTAGGTTCCGGGGGGGGGGGAGAATTCCCCGTCCGTAAAATCAGAATCCTCGTCATCCTCATCCGAGGAGGACGTAGCAGGAGGAGAGGAAGGAGATGAAGGTTGTTTCCTCTTCCCCTTGGGATGTGGACTTGGATGCTCACCCTGATTCCACTGAGGCTCGGGGGAACCATAGGTGGTGGTGGAGGGACCGTGTCTGGGGGTCAGTATAGGAGGTCCCTTTTCACAGTATTCCACCGAGTGGTGAACAGGTTACCAATTTCTGCAACCGGGATGACCGCAGGGGCCAGCGTCGGGTCTGAGTAACCGGGCGTCAGGTCCTTAGGAGCGGGCATCTGGGGTTCTGGCTTGACGGGTGTCTGGTCTGGGACCCCGGCGTTATGAGACTGGCAACCGGTATCACGCTTATCTAGAGGGGCATCCGGTGTGGTCTTATCAGGCGTCTGGTCCCTTGGAAGAGGGGTGGATGGCTGGTCCTCATCCAGTGACCACCTCATGTCTGGCGTCGGGGAGTGGGACGACAGGGTAAGCGACTGGCTCGGTTTGCACTTGTCTGAAGAAGGGCGCACCTTAGCCTGAGGGGGGAGGCATCTGAGCCCGGACGACCTCCTGCCTGTCAGAGGGTTCTTCTGCCCTTTTTCACTTCTCCGAAGAGGTGGGCCTGTCTGAGGCCCGGGGCAGGCTTTCCTGGGTCGACCCTGAGGATTTGAGAGGTTGATGAGCCAGAGAAGAATGGTGTCCTGACGAGGCCGACTCCCGGTGTTTGCCCTGGAAAGAGGCGGGAGCGGACTTAGTCGAACAGGAGGGTTCAGACGGCTGGGCCAGAACCGAACTAGATTTCTTACCAGAGGAAGATGAAGATGGCACCTGCTTCACTGGTGACCTGGGGCGGGATTCAGACCTGGCCCGAGCCTTATCCTTGTGGTGATGCTTCCCCCCCCCCGAAGACCTGGCCTTGGGTGGGGAATCCCTGGCAGGAGAGGATGAGCTGCCTGATCCTCGCTGCATGGCCACAAATTTCTTCTCCAGAAGGAATGTCTTGAGAGCGTGGGGCCTTCTGACACAAGTCTTTTGATTACATTTCTGGCAATGTGTGCAGGCGTCGGGTTGGTGTTTCAGGCCTAGGCAGAGGAGGCAGGCCGCGTGGCCGTCTTTGGCCGGGATCTGCTTCCTGCAGGCACACTTTGACTTTCGCCATGGTGGTGAGGGTGACAACATAAGCAAGGCGATTGATTGAAGTTCTAAAAGATAACGACTGATTCTATACATTCGAAGGCTGTCGACTACTGAGAGAGGCATCCGTGGAGCCGAACTACACGGGTCGAAGGCGGGAAAAGAACTGAGGTGGTGCCAGGGACCACCCTTTATACACATCAGGCAGAGCCGACGGTCGGGCACAGTCCCCTGCCTCAGACTGCTAGCTACAAGTTTTCCGTGGGGTCCTGACGCCTGACGGCTTCAGTCCTAATGGTATTACCTGCTGCAAGAGCTCCACCCTCGAAGACAGATCATTACATTTGCTGATCATGGCCTCTGCCAGGGCCGTGATCTCATGGCCATCATCAGAGTACACCGATAAAGTGCTCTTTGTACCATTTAGTGAAAAGGACCCCATCCATCCACGCATTCTGCTGGTTTGCATACACCACTGGTAAAGCAGACGTTTACGTGGTGAAAGTACTTGGGCTCATGAGATTTACCAACAAGAAGAGGCAGCAGTTTATGAGAACCGCTACCCATGAACATAAGAAAGCACAGTAATACAGTCCTTTTGTTTCTTAAACCCCAAGCATCTTTTCCGGCAGTGTGGGCAAGGGTCTTGTCAGGAAGGCACCGCCAATACAATCCGGTTTTATCTGCCTTGTAAATCTGGTGTGGTGACAGGGACTTGGCTTTTATGAGATCATGAAGCTGCTGCATGAAGGAAGCGACTCCTTCTTCGGCAGCACTTAGCTTCTCCCCACACAGCCTCAGTTGTCAGATACCAAGTCACTTCTTGATGCAATCCAGCCATCCATCCATCACTGGCTACAAAGCTACTGCGATCACCACCAAGCTTTGCATGCAACTATATAGCTTTTTCTTTAAGGAATGTGCCCTTCTCCCTTTCCTGGTAGAACCACATGTAAATTGCCTCAACTCTCTTATCTTCTTTGCAGACTTGCAGGCTCTCATAGTTTTCCTCTTCTCAATGCCAGAGGATCCCTCCATAGCCATGGTGAATTCGCAGAGCTTATCCTTTGCTTCTTTTATGTCACTTACAGTGGATTTACCCACCCCACACTCAGCAGCAAGAGCAACTGCATGCTCACCATTTTCAAGGCGTTCAAGGATTCGCAGTTTCTGATGCAAGGTAAGATCAGTACGTTTCCACTTGGTGCTCATTTCACTTGCCACTGACAGCCTGTGTGAAACAGAAGACTGCACTACAGTGATACTGAGTGGATCCACAGCATGGAAAACATTGTTACTCACAATTTTAGCAGGTCTCCAACACTCTTCTCCACATAGAAACAAGGAAACTGTATGTTCTTCCAATGATTCAGCTTTACTCATAAACAGCAAAATGTTAGAACACCAAACCCCACACGTACGCCCACAGGAGACCTCCAACATTTCAAGCTGCACTGGCTCCTTGACAAAAAGCCAGAGAAGCTTGAAATGTTAGAGGTCTCCTGTGGACGTAGGTGTGGGGTGTGTGTTTCAACTTTTTGGTATTTATGAATAAAGCTAAAATCAATGGAAGAACATATGGCTTCCTGGCTTCTATGTGGAAAAGAGTGTTGGAGACCAGGTAGAATTATGAGTAACACTGAGAGCCTGATAGTTTGAAACCCCACCATCAAACGAAATGCCAAAGACAGCTCGGGTTAAAAGCTGACTTGCAAAACAGGAAGTGATACTGACAGACACTGCCAGCTTGAAAGTTTGAAACTTCACCATCAAACGAACCACCAAAGACAGCGTCGGTAACAACTGACATGCTAAATAGGAAGAGAGAGTGAACAGCTGATACTGAACTGAAAATTGTCAGGTGACAAGACTGTGGTTCATTGGAGAGGGAGTTCAGGTTTAATGGGGTTCAGATAAATGGCACTTTATTGTAATTCCACCCTGTCCAAACTCTACAACCACCCTATGAGAGCAACCAGGTCTAATTTTGTTTTATGAACTAGGATCTCACCATACTCAGTCAGGGCTTCTCCATTTCAGAAAATCTGGGTGTCCTCTATAATATCAACAACTCACCAGCTATCAATCCATTAAGGAGCACCAGTGTAGGTGCAATCCTCAATCCCCAAACTGTACACTTACCTACAAAGGACTTAACTAGTCATTGCTTTAGAATTTATATTTTCATTGTTTTTGATAGGGGAAGTGATCAAAAATCCTCGTATCGAGGAGTTGGCAGCCAGAACCCTTCCCTTTCCTGGTACCCTGTACTGCATTTTGTGATGCGAGAGTTTGTAGAACATGGGGGCACGCTGTATTGAATTCAGTGGGAGGCAGATTTTAATTAGCTTTTTTTTTTTGAAAAAATATTTCACAGTGCCATTGGACTTAAATAAATGCTGCCGATCAACTGACAAGAGCCCTGGAAAGAGTGGTGGACAGGTGGAACAGGCTACTAAATGCGGAGGTCTGTGCTATCACTGTGGGGGGGTGATTCGAACGAGAGTGGGACAGGCACAGGGGTCTGATAAGAAATGGGGAGGGAAACAAGGGAATGGAGTAGTGTCATCACACACATTAGGCAGGGCTGAGCAGACTGGATGGACTGACAGAATATGATAGCAGAAAAAAAACTTGGTCTCTATAACACACTCCAGGGTTTGCATTAACCTATAATCGCAGCACGCGGTGCTGTTAGTCACTTGGCCAGTGGTCAAGTGCCTCGCTATACACCTGTGGAGTGTGTTATTCTTTACCTACTTTTTTTTTTTTTTAAATATGCTTTTTATTGAGTCACCATAAATCTCTCAGTGTTACATCAAAGGAAAAAAAAATATTCAACATGGAGGGAAACGGGACACAATCTCACTTCTATAAACTGACTTAAATTACATTATGCAGGTACATCTAGCAGCAAACTGGGTATCTCCAAGCAATCATATTCAGTCTGCTTATATTAACATGCATATTGTTATACATAGTGTTGACAGGAGCGAGCAATCACGGTGTACGACAAACTCATCAGGGTTAAAACACTCACTGTAAACTGGCTCTGGGCAAGGGCAATATCTCATGGCCCTAATTAGGGTGCAAATGATTCATCTTGTGACAGAAGATAAAGGGTCCATCTGTGCTATTTGGCTTGGAATTGAGGCAGCCTACCTTGTAAGACAGCCATTATATGCTCCATGGTATATATTTCAGTAAGTATTTTTTGCTAGGAAGCTACTGTGGGGGGATACAGGGTCATCCATAATCTCATAATTGCTTTTTTTTTTTTACAGCCAAAATATAAAGAAATATCACTGAGTGGGGAGCATGCTTTACACTGGATTGGGGGCCGAATAATAATACCATTAAAGGTGAAATGAGGTCAGGTGGCAGAGATAACTGGAGAAAGCATTCTGAAAGGGCTTCCTAGAAAGGGGTCAGGACTGGACAAAACCAGAAAACATGGGACTAGTCGGCTAGGTGTGCCCACATTTCCTCCAACAGTGCCCATACTCTACCGGGAGATACTTAGTCAATGTGGAGGGGGTATGAAAAAATCTAGACCTGCATTTCCAAGCAAATTCTCTCCATCTTACAGAAGAGCTAATCTTGATCACTGGGAGAGTATGATTAAGCCATTTAGAATAAGGAATAATGTCAGTTATCTGTTTTAGGTGTCTGGAATAGACTGTGAGGAATCTCCAATACATTCCAGAAGTCACTTATAAAAATGACCTCTCAGGTGTTGCCAGATTTCCCCCTGGAGGGTACCCACTAAAATGCAGAGGAGTATATGAGCTGGATATGGGAAATGGGTCTAATCCAGCTCCTTATGGAGCAAATATGTTCAAACTTGTAAATAACGGAAAGTGCTCCCTGATGGTCAGCCCATATTGTACTTGGAGCTGTTCAAAGAAAACAACTCCTTGGGTATCTAAAAATTGAAAGATGTACGAAAGACCCAATCCTCTTCAGTGTCAAAAACGTATGGTCTATCTGGATATTAAGAAATTCTGCATCAGCGGACAGGACTCAGCAGAAATAGAAAAACTTTGATAGAGAGGGTCAACGATAAAGTTGAAACCAGACTCGTAGGGAAAGAGCAGTAAGGCCTAAGAAATCTGAAAGGCAGGGTGCACTGGTGTACCCAGAAAATAACAGCTTCCCTATGTTGAACATAACATTCAGCACGAATCCTACAATCTTCCACGGCAGAGCCATCTGTTGATTTAATCAATGATAGATAATGTTAAGATGTACTGCCTTCCAGCATTAGTGGGAGATGGAGAAGAGAAAATCTGGTTCTAGGCAGTTGCGCCAGTAAAGCATGAGATGAGCCTATTCCAGAAGTGAAGTACATCGATTCTCGGCATCATAGGTAAAGTTTGCAGAAAGTATAGCATTTGTGGTAATATGTTCATTCTTAAAACTTCCACCCTAGAGAAAAATGACAGATGTACAGTAACTGACTCCAACAAGAAATATCCTGAGTCAGGGTTATCATTAAGGGTTCATAATTTAAGAGCTCAAGATTAATAAGAGATCGGGAAATCTGAACCCCAAGATAGTTTAGTACTATGCCAACGCAGAGTCAGGGCTGGCTTTCTTTAAAGAATCAGAAGGGGTATAGTTTAATAAGAGAACTTCCATTTTAGAAAGATTAAATGAAAAGCCAGACAGGGTACTGAACTCCATCAATACCTCCCAAATGGCCAGGATAGATTTCTCTGGATCCAACGACATTAGGAGCATATCATCAGTGTACAATGAAATTGTATACCAAGTTCCACCAAGAGGGGTGCCCACTGCCATTTCTCCGTGATGGACAACCCTAGCCAGAGGTTCTATATAGAGGGCGAAAAGTAGCGGGGACAGGGTACAGCCCCATCGCGTTCCCCATTATAGCTGTATTGGGGAAGTCAGAGCATCGTTTATAGGGACATGGATCTGAAGGGCCATATAAAGATTGGAAACATTCTATTACTGGAAGGGGAAAGCCAAAGGGCAAGAGGGTGTGCCAAATGAAGTTCCATATTACTCTATCAAATGCCTTTTTGCCATCAAGGCTAAGAAAGGCAGCTGGAATAGTGTGCTGAGAAACACATTTCATAACTAATAAGAGTGCAGCGAATATTATCTAATGTATGTCTTTGTTGGATAAATCCAGATTGATCGGGTATATGAGAAAAGGAAAAAGACGTTCTATTGCCCTGGCCTATACTGACACAAACAATTTATAATCTACAGTTAAAATACATATAGGTCTATAAGACTTGGGCTGCATGGATCCTTGCCCAGCATTCATAAAGAAGAGAGAGTGGCATGTGACCACGAAGGCTGTGAGGAACCCTCCCGCTGCACAGCTCGATAAGTGTCCAGGAGAAGGGGAGATAGAGGAGTGGAAAAGGCCTTGTATCATTCTGCTTGAAAATCATCAGGTCCAGGGCTCTTGACAGTTTTTGCCTCTTTCAGAACGAGCTGAAATTCCTCCATTGTAATAGGGGTCTTGCAAGGCAGCTTGTTGAGGCTCCAGCAGGGAAGGGAAGGTAAATTTAGAGAGAAAGAGCTGAATGTCAGATGACAGTGGTGAATATGTCTCAGTGTAGAGGGCTTGATATTAGTTTCTGAAAATAGTATGTATCCTTTGGGAAGCGTAAGTAGGGCCGCCAGTCTGTGGGTCTCGAAGGTAGGGTATGCCTACTGCTTTTTTATTCGTTTGGAAGCAGTAGGCTAGAAGATGGGTGTCACATCCCCAAAAGCAGGACATGTAAATTTGTGATGGCTTGGATCTCTGACTTCACCTGTTGAACCCTGGTGCTGACCTCTTTGTCTCCTGGATGATACAGTTGCTGCAAAGTGAGCCATTCTTAAGATAACTGAATACATTTCTGATCTCGAAGATGTTTCTTATAGGAAGAATAAGCTAATACAGTATCTCTCCCCTAAGAGCTGCCTTTAAGGTGTCCCATAGTATGGGTGGGAAGTCTCAAAGGTAAAATATTTAGCGAGAAATTGTTTAATTCAAGCAACTATCTTCACTTTGAACGTATCATCAAGCAAAAGAGAGGTGTTGAACCTCCAGAAGGTAGTTTTTGGTTGTTTCCCTAGATTAACTTTCAACTGCAGCAGAGCGTGATCGAGGGAAAAAGAAAATGACTGAGTTCTTGAACTACTTCAAAGTGTTCACATGAGGTGAACACACACCTCTGAGGCCAGAAGACCGGAAGGTTGTGGGTTCTAGCCCCACACTGGGAACTTGGGATAAATCCCAATACTGACACTGTAGTGCATCATGAGGGGGATGCTGCATTTCTGAGCTGCCGTCTTTTGGATAAGACATTAAACTGAGATCCCGTCTGCCTGTTCTGGTGGTTGTTCAGGTAGACGTTAAAGATCCTATGGCACTTCTCGAAAAGAGTTATGGAATTTCCCCGGTGTCCTGGCCAAATTTCCCCCATTCCTAAAATACCACCAACAGCTTAATCTGGTTCTATATGTCAATTTGCATCTGTATCTTCCCTCTCTACCCTGGGACGAGGCTGAAAATAGGCAGAATTGACTAGTCCTCCTTTCCCGATCAATAAAAATGAACTAACTACCAAAATGAGGACAGAAAATGGTATATGCCAGAGTCATAGGGAAGAACTGACACCATATGTCTGCTACTGTATCTCTGACTAAATTGAGTTAGAAGAAATTTTTGAGCTTGAGATACCCTATGTTGCAATGGATGCGAGGAATCTAAGTTGGGTGGTTAGATTAAAGTCTGCACCAAACAGAGGGGACCCTGCATAAGATCCAGTAATTTACCTATGAATCATTGGAACACTGGAGTACCGCAGTGGGGAGGGAAATGAACATTAGCTAGTGTAACAGAAGTCATTTATAGAGGTGACTAGTCAATATAATACACAGATACATAGAATGCAACGACAGATAAGGGTCACTGGGCCCTCCCAGTCTGCCCAATTGTGTCCTTTTTTTTTCTTCTTAATTATTACTTCCCAGACCCTGCTTAATCCACATCACAATCTCTGCTCCCCTTTACCTTACCCTCCTGTCTTCTACCCAGAGCCTACAAGGTCTGGCATACCCCGGCTTTGGCCACAGAGTTCCTACTAGTACCAAGGTTCCGAACTACACAGTGCCAACGATCTTTCCTTTACAGAGCACCTACCTGGCTAAATGGCCTTGGCCATGAACTCACAAGTCAAACTGGTATGTCCAAGTTCAATCGTCTTCTGCATAAACACATCCTGTTAGACAGCTCTTGTGACTGTCAAAGTTTGTGACCTGCTTTGCCCTCTTGAACCTAATTTCAGTCCCTCTTAATCCCTCCTACCACTAGTTTGGACTCCCCACCTCTGGCTCATTTCCCCTCTTTCCATTCCCCACCTTAGCTCTCCCCCTCCCCCCTGCCATCTCCTGACAAAGCCCTGTGGCTGCTTCACCACTACTTCCTCTCATCTCCCTCCCTATCTCATCTGCCTCTACTTCCCCCACTCTCTCTATCTAATTGCAATCAAATGTAATTTGTAATCATATCTGTTTTTGTATTTACAATTTTGTACTTGCTAATTTGTTTTGTAAGCTTCAACTTATTTCAATTTTCTGTCCTCATGTGTCAGTTTTTTGTTCCTTTCGGTTTTACCTCCCTCACTGACATGGAACCTTTGTAAATTAGCTTTTTGAGCTCAAAGGTATTATTAATCCGAGAAGTGAATAAATAAATAAACTCCTATGATTCCCTTGTGCCTATCCCAGGCATTTTTGAACCCAACTACTGTTTTCACCCCCTCACTACCTCCTCTGGAAGGCTATTTCAGATATCCAGCACCCTTTCTGTGAAAAAATACAGTACTTCCTCAAATCCCTCCTGAATTTACCCCCTCCAGGTTCATATTATGCCCCCCTTTGTTACAGAACACCTTTTTCTCTGAAAGATACTCTCCTCCTGTACATTATTAATACCCGTAAGGTATTTAAAGGTTTCTATCACATCCCCCCTCTCTCCTCTCCTCCAGAGTGTACACATTTAGCTCCTTTAGTCTTTCCTCGTAGGGCTTTTGTTGCAATCCCTGCACCATTCTGGTAGCCTTCCCTCTAGACTGCCTCCACTCTGTCTATATCCTTTCTGAGGTGTGGTTTCTAAAACTGTACACCGTACTCAAGGTGGGGTCTTACAAGCGATTTATATAGGGGCAGAATCACCTTCCTCTTTCTGCTGATGATACCTCTATCTATGCACCCAAGCATCCCACTAGCTTTTCCGACTGCCTCATCACACTGCCTGGCCACTTTTAGGTAATCAAATATGACAACTCCTAGGTCTCTTTCCTGTTTGGTCTTTGCCAGTTTCACTCCACCCATCTTATACTCCACTCCTGGCATTCTTATGGCCTAGATGCATTATGTTACACTTTTTTTGCAAGAAAACCCAGCTGCCATACCCTTGACCAGTCTCTTTAGATCCCTCCACATTCTATCCACCCCCCAACCCCGGTGTGACCACTCTGTTACAGATCTTGGTGTCATCTGCAGAGAGGCATAGCTTCCCTTCCAGTTCTTCAGCTATGTCACTTATAAAGATATTGACGAGAACCAGTCCCAACACTGACCCCTGAGGCAACCCACTGGTCACCCTTCCTTGGAGCACACTCCATTCACCACTACCCTCTGGGTCCCTTCCTCTAACCAGTTTCTTAGCCAGGTTACCACCTGATTATACAATCTAAGTTATACAACCTGCTTACTAATCTCCTGTGTGGAATGGTGTCAAAAGCTTTGCTGAAATCCAGGTATGCCACAACCACTGCTCCTTCCTGATCAAGCTCCTTGGTCACCCGGTCAAAAAAAATCAAACAAATTTGTCTGACATGACCTTCACTCTGTGAAGCCATGCAGCCTTGGGTCCTGCAATCCATTAGATACAAGACAATTCACAATTCTGTCCTTCAATAGTGCTTCCATCAACTTTCAACTTCCAGGGGGAAACCTGGCAACACCTGATAGGCCATTTTTATTAGGGACTTATGGAATGTATCAGAGATTCCTCACAGCAACTTAATATATCTACTCTGGGGGTCAGAGTATTCCGTGTCTAGGGAGAAAGGCACAGAGACCAGGAAAAGGATTGCCACCCCCTCTTCGTCTTCTTCTGAGGCAAGGAAAGGCATAGACCTTGTATCTGCCGCCCATGTTTAGCAGAAGGTGTTCAGAGGCCAAAATAAGGGTTTCTTGGAGATAAATAACATCCGCCTTCTGCAATGAAGATGCTGGAAAAGTCTGGTACGTTGCACTGGACTGCTCACACCATTAATATTTTGAGAGAAGATTTGAATTGGAGAGACCACCATCATTACTATCCTCTAACACAAGAGAAAAAAATGGTGGCTGCACATTGTACTCATTCCAGTTCCATGCGTGACAGCCACTGATAGGAGTCCACATGCTACAATGTCCGCCCCTTAGTGCACAATGTAGAAAAACATCCCAACAGTATGGACACCCACTGGAGGGGTCCCATACCTTATCTGAGAAAAGAATTGTGTTCCCTCTACTGTAAAACCTTGTGTTACCACGGTCTAACTTTCGTGGGACTCTTTTTTTCAAAAAATAATAGTAGTATAAAAACAATTGCAAACATTAAAACTTCCAAAGAATGTACACATGGCACTTTCATAATAAAAGAAACAATGAGAACATGGCAAATATGGAGCCTGCCTAACAGTGACAGCCTCATCAAGGCAGATAATAGTAAACTCTTGGTAGAGTTGCTCTTGTTGATCATTACAGTCCAGGCAAATTAGAAAGTCTCAAGAGATAGCCTAAAACATGAGCTCGATCCAACTGCCCCTTGGAAGCCAAGTATAACAACACTTTAATGTACATCATGAGTGTTTTTTTATGGTAAAGGAGAAAAAGGTTCCTGTCCTCCTTAGTCATGCAACAGCACCTCTCATAGGATACCCTGGAGTTGCCCGCTTTGTGCTCTTTCAGGATCTGTGCAGGAGGCTTAAAGGTCAAGACAGAGTCCCAGCTGACAATGATGGGGTCCACAACATCAGCCCCTTCGATTTTGTAAGTCTGAGTAATAGCAGGTACTCTCATCCCAAGAAAGCTGCAGCAGGATATAAGCAGGCAGCAGGGCTCTGAATGTATGTTAAGGCAATCCAACAGGTAGAAACAATGGCAGGGGGGCTAACCAGTTACCGGTCAGATCTGACGGGGGTGGGTGCGCCCAGAATGGCAGTCGTGCTCACCAAGCCAGGGTAAGTGGGGCTAAGGGGGGCTCCCCAAAACTTTTACGAATGTTCCAGACTGGAATGTACAGAGCTCTTCAGCTCTGTGGAGTGGTAAGGGGCACAGGCAGTAGCCCACCTTGGTTGGATGTCTTCTCCCTCACCCCAATCCCTCCATCGGGTCTGGCTTCTGGAATAAATCAAGAATGCCAGAGCTAAGGAAAAAAGTAGAGGCTCTACAGAGAGCCGTCCCGGAAAGCCCCATCATGTTAATGCCCAGCTAAGCGGGATCAGGCTGGAGGTTCCGCTGCCTCCCCGACCACGCCACCCAAGCAATAATCCTCCCCCTCCATTCCCAGTATCTGCTATGTGTGGAGTACTGCAAGAGCTTTAGGGTCCATGGAGATGTCCTCATGTAGCTACAGTCTCTTATCAGAAAGCGTTGAGGTAAGCAATGATATCTTTTTTGTACTATATGTTTGTTGTTTACACTGGGGCGAAGAATCAGAGTGCTGCCATTGAGGAGGTAGCACTACTGGACCTGGGCGTGTCATAGTGAAGTCCAGCAGAACGAATCTCTTAGAAAATCTTCCCATGCCTCTTTAGCCACAGCATAGTTTCTGGTGCTTTCAGGAAATAAATGAGACAAGCAAGATGGGGGTATGGAATCGGATTTGTTGGAGGGCTTGAAGCAGGGGTGAGTATTCCCCGGCCCTGGTGTGCTGTCATTGGTGTGTAGCCATTATCGAAGAACATCCGAGTTTTCCCATAAAATACCTGTTTCTTCTGCCAGGCAGCTATTAAGATTTGTTCCTCAACTGTGTAATTGAGAAACCGAATAATGATTGACTGGGGGCGAGCCATTAGTGAGGGTGGCTTAGGACCGAGGGCTCAATGAGCTCTCTCCATTTCAATCAAGAGTTCAGGATCCAGGTCTAGGGCCACGTGTAAGAAGGCTTGCAAAAGTCCTGTAAGTTGCTGCCTTCTGAGTTTTCAGGATGGCCATAAATGCGTATTTTTTTTTCTCCAGGCCCTGTTTTTGGCATCCTCCTACCAGGCCACAACTAGTGCTTAATTGTCCTGGATGGGTTTGATTGCTGTTTCAATATCATCTGTTTTCTGCTGTGGTAATCTGTTGTTCAGAATAGTCAACGTGTTGCTCCAAAGTTGCTATGTCCCGAGGAAATTCTTTAAGTGTCTCTGATTTCAGCTCTGAAACCCACGCGTTCATGGTAAATCGTTTCTAGCATTATTTTTTTGTTCTTAGGGAGGCGTTTTTCCCTTGTCGTAGTCTGGGATGCTGAAGCCTGTGCAAATACCGAGGCCTGGGAAAGTTTGGAGTTGGACTGTTCACGCAGGAATCTGTCACAACTGTCTGGCAGTGGTGCAGACTGAGATCTGGAGGTTCACACCATCATGAAGGATCCCTTCCTTCTGGGCAGAAATATGATTATTGTTTTGTTTTAGCAGAGTTTAACAGGGATTTTGCAGCAAAATGAGTGGACCTCTATCTTCAGGCAGCCATCTCCTCTGTGACGTCAAGTCCTTACTTATTCCAATTGGTGAGTGAGCAGCTCCCTTCTTCCATTGGTCACTATATTAAACAGTACAAAGGCTATTATATGAATATTTCTTGTTTTGCTGATGCAGTGTATTCACCATAACTTAACTTAGGCTAGGTAAACAAGCACATCCTTTATCCGAGTTTGCTTCATAATTATGGTTATTCTTATTATCTGGACACCAATGTGCTTTTTACAGCTGCTTAGGGATAGCAATTCAACATAATGCTAACAACAGGAGAGGCAGCAGGGTAGACAGGAACTGAAGTATATTACTTCCCACTTCGACAGTGGAGTTTCATAACCTCATTAGTATGCATGAGAGCCTTGCTCTTCTACGTCTGTCTATGCCCCCATTCCATGCCCCCTTCCTTACACCATCCAGATCTACTTTTTATTCATAAACCTATGGTTGTGTCATTTGTGTTTGTTTTCTGTGCCACCTCTGCAGCTGGAAGAATGCAGCTGACTACACAAAATACTTAACACATCAGAGTCAAGTGTCAGTGACTGAAGAATAATTTTATCATCAACTAATGCAGATGTAATACAGCAGATATAGTTTTTTTACATCCATAGTATGTACATAGTATGGTTCATGCAATTATCCAGGCTGTGTGTGGGTGCTGATGTGCGATATGGCTGCCACTACACATTCAGTCACTTCACTACCAGTCTAGCATTGCTTGTAAAGTGCTTTGGGATACACTGCGTATGAAAAGCACTATATAAATGCTGATTCTTCTTCTTCTACTGTACTAAGGTAACAGACAAATGGTGGAGAGAGGATGAAACAGGCAGGCAGTCATTATGCTGATGTCTCCAATTTACATAGGCACGCAGACGGTGGCAGTGTAAACTGAAATCTGAGCTCTGGATTCCTCTGCTGCCTATCTGATCACCAAGGAACTCTACCACTTACAGCTAATGTTGGTCAGTTAGGACTGTGATCCCTATCATCAAGAAACTGTACCAATCCAAGACAATAATACAAGTAAGTACATTGCTTTGCATCAGAATAGATGAAAAAAAGAACACATGTTACCGGGGGGATACCTTTTATTGGACTTTTAATCACTAGTCTCAAAAACATTTTTGTTAGTCCATAAAATGTATCACCTGAAATATTTTTTTTTTTCTGCAACATAGACTGGACTAACATGGCTGCCACATTTCTCCATCAAAACAGACTACACTAGATCTACACTGCTATGCACAATGTGTTCTGCAAAAAACAGTGGTGATGGGGGAGGGGCAAAGAAAGGATAAAAAAGTGAGTGCAACAGTTTTGTTGGGAAAATGCACTTCAGAACTTACTTCTTAATAGAGGCAGAACAAATCCCAGTTTAACCTATTGCAAAACAACATGCTAATTCCTGATCTCATTGTGGGGGATAATCTCTGAGCACTCCACATTCATGACATCATGGGTTGTATACACCTGATAGGTTTCTTGATGCACATGTGACTAAATGAAGTCCGTCCCCCTTCTCAGGGGCTCTTGTCTCCTCTGGTCAGTTCTACATGTGCATCAGATCAAGGTTGCAGCACACCTCAGAGCTCCAGAGTGTTTTTAAGCTACAGATAAAGAATTCATCACAAGTTAGGAAACTCTCAAAATCGTACTCAGAATCATTACAACAAAAAAGCTAACATATTTATATATAAATGGGTAATAATCAGCTAGAACTCACTAGCTACCAATGTAATGAAGTAAAGGGTTATCACTCCAGACTAGAAACACTGCGTCTTTTCAATTGTCGGGGTTTAACAGGGCAATCTAGAAAGCTGAACAGATTTCACAGTATTATAAGAAAATATGAGCTCCTTAGCTATCTGGAACCCCTGCTAGTGGTTCCAGAAGCCCATGTCAATTGCAGACTCAGCTCCGAGAGCATGCCCTGGTACCCCTGCTAGCGGTCCCAGGAGCAAGTCTATATGCAAATCCAGGATCACCACCAAAGGAGATTAATACTATGGGACTTGTGTATTATATGTTGCCTCTGCTGATAACCTGGCACCCCTATTAGCAGCGGCTGTGTTAATCAATCTCTCCTCAATCCGGGAATGTGGCCTCAGAAAACCAAGAGAGTGTCTAAACATTGTCCCAACTACTGCAGAAGCAGCCCTATATGCGGTGATCGCTTACCTGAGAGTTGCACCTCAGGAGTTCCACCCGCGACCTTCAGCTACACAGCTAGAACCCCTCCCAGTCACTGTGCCTCTCTGTACCTCTACGGACCCAAAATGGAGCCCAGAGGATGTTAATTTATGGCCCCTGACCTTCTCATCCCTCCAACCAGCATGGACCATCTCCTTCACGCCCAGCATTGACATCTCGCGCAGTGAGGGAGCCAAATTCCGATTGATTCCTGCGTGCTCACGAGACTTCGGCCACCATTTCCTAGCCCTAAACCCCGTGAGATCTGACCACCCGCAGATCCCATGAGACTTCACGCCACACTCTGTGCTACCATCAGCACACAAACCCTCGCATAGTCCACATTCTCTTAGTCAGATTTTCAAAGGGAAGCCCTCCCTTTAAACGCTAGTCTGCTGAGTTAGGCGCAACGTTCAAGCACTAGAGACTAACAAGGCGCTTATCCTCCACCGAGCGCCTTTTGGGGAAAACTATCAAGGAGCACTGCCCTTCATGATTACATTTACCTTCAACTCTCCCCCGCCTCCAAAGTTTAAAGGCACATTACCTCAAGGGCATACTATGATTACAATGAATACATCAACTGTAATTTTATCAAATAATAATTATGGCACTTCAATAAGGATAACTCAGCCCCTTTATTCTCTGTTATATATCAACAGATTACAATGCCAAAGACAAAGATCTGCAGACAATGCAACATCCCCATCCCACATCAGCTATTAGGAAGGTTATGAGCCTCCTGTGGGGAGGACTCCACCACACGTAATGATACAGAGGAGGCAGAAGCAAGCACATCAACAACAACGAATACTAAAAAACAACAAAGCCCAGACCCACCTACTGATGCCACCATGGTTCTGATACCAAGCAATCAGCTCATGCAGGCACAGCAAGAAGTGCTAACAACAATGCTGCTAAAACTAAATGAAATATCGAGCCACCAGGCAGGAAACCCTCCTCCAGCTAAAAGAAGGGCCACAGGTTCACGCCCTAGGTCCCTAGAGACTCATCTCTGATTCCCAGACCACTCCTGCAGAACCAAATGATGATTCAGAGGAAGACGGCAAGCTCGAATCAGAGCCACAAATCCTCACTGCAAAGTGGTGCTTCCCAGACCAAATACCATCACTGGTCCGTAACATTATGGCAACCGTGGGCTTTGAAACCCCAGCCCTCGCACCAGCATCAAAATTAATACCATCTCTGCAACCACAATCAAAACAAGCAGACTTCTTCCCAGTCTGCGAGGCAATAGATGAAGTGGTCCAAAAAGAATGGGGCTCAGCAGAACCAGCACAAATCCCAGAATGCCAATCCTAGGACAAAATGTACCCTTTACAAGCAGACAAACTGGCACTATGGTGCACTCCACCGACGGTGGACCCTCAAATAGCCTCACTAAATAAGAAAACTGTGCTCCTCACAGAGTCTGCATCAGGGCTGAAGGAGACCTGATAGACAGAAAGAAAAAATTACTCACCTTAGTAACGTTGTTTCTTCTAATGGAGTCTTGTTATATTATGACAGTAGCAGTTTGATCCAGCTCTAGAACTGCTCCGGAGGTGAAATGGTTAATACCATTTCAAAATAGAACTTTGAGCACGAGCTCTAAGAAGCAGCTCTATCTGTGTAATTTCAAACCTGAACTGTCAGATCTTTGAGCAAAAACTCACTAAGGTCTGTGTGAAGCTGTAACCTACACTAGCCAAATGGCTACCTAAATACTAACAACCATTGCTGGTCCCAACACCCAAGACTCAAGTCAGGGGACCAGAACTACTAATACAATTCTAACAACATGAGAATAAAACAACAGTATAATAAAACACACCCCAAACCCCAAAAAGGAGAACAGCTAAAGGGCACAAAATAGTGCCCACACTAAGTTGCCCGTTCCCACCCAAGTAGAAGTTCTGAGAGGGCAGGCTGGGGGAGGTCATAATATAGCAAGACTCCATTAGAAGAAACAACATTACTAAGGTGAGTAATTTTTTCTTCAAACAACATGAAGTCTTGATATATTATGACAGTAGCAGACTACACAGCAGTACCTCCATGGAGGAGGGGCAGAACCTACTTAGGGAATAGGCTCTGAAGAACAGCTGTGCTAAACCGAGCATCTCTCCTGGCCTGGACATCCAGGGAGTAATGCTTGGTGAAAGTGTGTACCGTTTTCCAAGTAGCAGCCTGGCATATCTCTAATATAGGGATGTCTCTGGCAGCAGCTAGAGACGCAGCTGTACCCCTGGTAGAGTGAGCCCTCAAGCCAGAGGGGGGATCTCTGCCCAGTTTCTGATAACAAAATTGGATACAAGAGACAATCCACCTGGCAATTGATCTCTTAGTGGCAGGTTTGCCTTTCCCAACTTCACCACAGGTAAGGAAAAGTTGGAGGGATTCGAACCTGTGACCTTTGGTACGCTCTATATAGTAACTAAGAGCTCTGTTAACATCCAGGCTGTGCAACCTCCTCTCACCAGAAGAGGAGTGATCAGTGAAAAATACTGGAAGGGAGATAGATTGGTTAAGATGAAAATCTGAAACCACCTTAGGTAAAAACTTCCTATTAGTCCTAAGGACTACCTTATCCCTGTGGAAAGAAATAAAGTCAGTTTCTACTGACAAGGCTTGCAACTCACTTATGCGTCTAGCAGAAGTGATAGCCACCAGAAAAACAGTTTTCCAAGTTAGATACTTAAGCTCTGCAGAAAACAGAGGTTCAAAAGGGGGTTGCATTAACTGGGCAATACAAACATTAAGGTCCCAGGCAGGGGCCGGTTCCCGAAAGGGTGGATTAGTATGGAGTAATCCCTTAAAAAACTTGGAAAACACAGGGTGAGTGGAAAGAGGGGAGGACTTTCCTGCTGAAACAAAAGCAGATACAGCTGCCAAATGGACTCTCAGAGTAGCTGGTCTGAGACCCAAGGAATTAAGATGGACCATGTAATCTAATACAATGGGCAAATCAGCAAATTCTGGGAAATATTTTTCCCAGCACACCAAATGGAAAACCTTTTCCATTTAGAACTATAAGTAGCCCTAGTGGAAGGCTTTCTGGAAGCCTTTAGGATTTCAAGAACACCCTGAGAGAGGTGTAAATCAGCAAACTCTAACTCCTCAAGAGCCAGGCCTTGAGGTTGAGGGATTTGAGGTCCGGATACCAAACTCTTCCCTGGGCACAAGTTAATAGGTTGTGATTCCTGGGGAGGCAAAGGGGAAGATGGATTGTCAGTGACAGAAGGAGTGGGTACCAGGGCTGCCTGGCCCAATCCGGGGCAATCAGAATCACCCTGCAAGGCTGAGATATGATTTTGACTAATACTTTGAATAGGAGAGGGAAGGGGGGGAAGCATAAAGAAACTTCCCCGCCCAATCCAGGAGGAGGGCATCCAGGGGGACTGAGCCCAACACTGGAAGCCTGCAACAGAACAGAGGAAGTTGGTGATTGTCTGGGGCTGCAAAAGATCTATCTGAGGGGTGCCCCATCTGGCAAAGACTATCCCCAGCACTTGAGGATCCAGGGACCATTCGTGATGGCCTGGAAATCCTGCTGAGAGCATCTGCTAGGACATTGTCCTTCCCTGGAAGATGAACTGCTATGAGGGAAGTGTTCAGGGAATAGGCCAGAGACCACAACTTCATTGCCTCGGTACACAAGGCCGAAGACCGAGTGCTCCCTGTTTGTTGATGTACCACATTGTTGTGGTGTTGTCTGTTCTGACTTGTATCACCTTGTTGTGGACAGATGCAGAAAATGCTTGAAGAGCTAAAACGACAGCTCTGAGTTCCAGCAAATTGATGTGCAGCAGAGATTCCTGGGGGACCACACTCCCTGAGTGGAAAGGTCGCCCATGTGGGCTCTCCAACCCAGAAGGGAAGCATCTGTAGTGAGAGTCAAATTGTGAGCAGGGGAAATGAAGGGGACCCCCAATCTTAAATTGCTCTGATCCTGCCACCACTGGAGGGCCTGGATCAAGGTTCGAGTCACTGGGACCAACTTGAAAGGGGGTCTCTCCTCTGAGACCAATAGGTTCTCAAGTGAAACTGAATGTCTCTCATCTGAAATCTTGCTCCTGCACAACAGCTGTGGATGCAGCCATGTGCCCCAGGAGCTGCAGAAAGTGTCTTGCTGGTCGAGAGACCTGCAGAGTGAAGGAGGAGGCCAGAGCCACTAAATTCGTCACCCTTTCTAAGGGAAGAAAAGCTCTGGCTAGCTTTGTGTCCAACTCTGCCCCTATAAAGGTGAGTACCTGGACTGGTTCCAGAACCGACTTTGGCAGATTTAGCAGAAAGCCCAGGGAGGTGAGAAGCTGCTGGGTGACTTGCAGGTGAGATTTTACCTGTTCTGGGGACTGGCCTACAATGAGCCAATCGTCTAGATAGGGAAAAACAGCAATCCTTTGCCTCCTTAAGTGAGCCACTGCCAGACACTTTGTGAATACCCTTGGGGCAGAGGTGAGGCCGAAGGGCATTGCTCTGAACTGGTAATGACCTGAGGGTAGTTGAATCTGAGGTACTTTCGATGGGAGCTTCTGATTAGGGCGTGGAAATAGGCATCCTTGAGGTCCAGGAGGCTAACCAGTCCCTGGCCTTAGGAAAGGTAAAATCATTGCCAGAGTTACCATTTTGAACTTTGGTTTCAAAGATGCTTGTTCAGATATCTGAGGTCTAATATGGGCCGCCATTCTCCTGTCTTTTTGGGGTAAGGAAGTATCTGAATACAGACCCTGCCCTGGTGCAGGAGAACCCTTCCACTGCTCTGAGAGCCAACAGGGTTGAGACCTCTGCTTCTAGAGCAAGGGTCTCTGAAGCACTTGCAGGTAGAAAAATCTGGTTCTCAACTTGGGGAACTTTTGAAGCTGAGAACCAGACCCTGGCTTACTACTTCCAGAACCCACTTGTCTGAGGTTAAAGAAGCCCAGTTCTGACTGAAGTAAGCCAGCCTGCCCCCTACCGGTAAAGGAGAATCGGCCCTGGGCACCCCATCAGGGTGCCTGCTTAGCAGGTGCTTTAGGCTGAGGGGTGGGAGCAGGCCTGCCCACCCCTCGTCTGCCTCTGAAGAAGCCCCTCTGAGCATAGGCAGAGGAGGCCTGAGTCTGATAAAAAGGCCTGTGAAAAGGCCTACCCCTACCCCTTGGGGTATACTTCTGGGGAGTGGCTTGCCGCTCCTTAGCTTGGGCACTTTTGTAAGTAGTCCTACATTCATCCATCTTTTTCATGTAATTCTCTGTCTGCTCCCCAAACAGAGAATTTCCCACCACAGGAAAATCCATAGCCTTAGTCTGGGTATCCTGTGACAGGCTAGTACACCTGAGCCAAGCTAACCTACGAAAAGCTACAGATGTGGCCATGACCCTAGAGGAAACATCATTAACATCCACAGCAGCATGAAACTGTACCTTAGAAGCCTCAATGCCATCAGCAGCCACCTGTTCTAGTTCGCTAGCCAGCTGGCCATGGGCTTGCTTGGCTAATTCCATAACAGTATCCCATCTAGATTTCTGATACCTAGCTACATAAGCCATATAATTTGCTTGCCTGAGTCCCAGAGGAGGCTGCCATATACTGTTTTTTCGCCATGGCATCAATCTTCCTGGAATCCTTTGTCAGAGGATGTGAAGCCAGGGAATGTTAGTTTTATCACAGGCTGCAGCCTGAACTACCCCAACATGACTGCATTGCTGAGAAAGGAATTCTGTATCAGGACCTGACAATGTGTACCTTCTGTCCATCTTTTTATCTACAGGAGGCACAGAATTAGAGCTTTTAAAATTTTTATTGTTTGCTTCCTAAAAGACTTATGCAAAGGAATAGACAATCTCCTAGACTCTGGAATATCCATCATTTCTACAAAATCAGGCTCCTCTTGCTCATCCACAGCTTCTTCCAAGGGAAGCTGGAGGGTTTCAGCAACTTTTTTGTAAAACATAAAATGAGATGGGGACTCAGATAGCATAGGGGGAGATTCTAAAGGTCTGTCTGGGGAAATGTCCGGTTCAATGGGCACACCCAGACCTTCCCAGCCACATTCATACTGTTCATAAAACTCCTCAAACATCATATTCCTGAACCACTGGAACCGGACGAACCGCCCTTTTGCCGATAGTGGCAGTTCGGACGGAACCTGAGACAGTGACTGGACAATTTGTATGGCTTTTGCTATCTCTGCAGCAGTTGGAGAAGGGATTTTGGGCTCCAAACCTGCTGATTTTCTTGTTGTCTTTACTGGAACTGGTTCCTCAGAACCAGCTTTTCTTTTGCCCGAGGGAGTCTCGCCCTGGTCAGAGGGCACTCCCTCCGGTTCGGTTGGCACTGAACCGGGCTGGCCATCCGGGTCAGCGGACTTTTTGGCCTCTCGTTCCCTGAGCCTGCCCAATCTCTTTTCCAGGGTGGCTGCAGGGAAATTCTTACATATCTGGCAGTCTGACTGGAGGTGGTGAAACCCCAGACAATAGACACATGTGGTGTGTGGGTCAGCCTTGGCAAAGGCTTCCCCACAGACATCACAGTGTTGAAACCCAGTGGGCCCGGTTTTTCTTTTGGGTTTCTCAGACATAATGCCAGCCTAACCAGAAAACTTTTTGTTTATTTAGTTTTGTTAACCGGGTAAGTCGCTGGTCAGCAAGTGACTGTTTTTCAGGCACTTGCCCTTTAAGCAGTGCCAGGTGAACCACCCATATCGGGTTCCCCAACCGTGTCAGGTATTGAAAAACACGTAATAAAATCCGTTTTTAGAACCGATAAGAACCGGAACCGCACTCTAAAATGTTAAACTTTAAAATTAATGAGTTTTAACCCAGCTGATCGGTTCAAACCGAACCGATAAACTTACAAGTTCCACACAGACAAAACCTTTTAATTACTTACGATTACCACAGACAGAGCTTGAACCGAGCGGTTTTGTGTTAAATAAAACTATTCTGGTTGAATCGGACAGAGAAAACACTGTTTAAACCGAGAAATGAACAAGCAGAAGGAGAAATCTCCGGAGCGACTGTTCACTGAGGCGGAGTAAAGAATCTGACAGTTCAGGTTTGAAATTACACAGATAGAGCTGCTTCTTAGAGCTCGTGCTCAAAGTTCTATTTTGGAATGGTATTAACCATTTCACCTCCAGAGCAGTTCTAGAGCTGGATCAAACTGCTACTGTCATAATATAGCAAGACTTCATGTTGTTTGAAACTAGAAGACACCCTGAAAAAGAATGCAGAGCTAGTGGGTTTAGGAGCAAGAGCAGCTTCCACAATGATTTATGCCACCAGAGCCCAGTTAACCTGGCTCCAGGAAATTCAAAAACTATACCTGTGAAATCCACTGAGTCCCGAATAATGGAACACACCATACTCTCCACTAACTATCTGGCAGACATAGCCGTTGACTCTCTAAAAATTAATTCCAGATCTGCAGTACTCATTAACAGGGCTCGTAGAGCACTATGGATGAAGATATGGGATGCAGATGGAGAATCTAAGGCAACTCTGCAAAAATTACTGTTCAAAGGAAACATGCTATTTGGAGAGGGACTAGATAAATACCTTAAAAGCAAAGAAGAAGGAAAGGCACTAAATAAAGATCAGTCCAGATCTTCTTATTTACCAGCATGGCAACGTAGCAGGTTATCATTCCTTTCGAGACAAAAGGAGGGGTGGGTCTCACTTCAGGGGCACGACCTACAGATACAACTATATGCCCACCTATAACTACAATAGGTATCAAGGTAGACGTACAGCCCAAAGGGGCGGAGGCAGGGGGCGCTGTGGAGCACCCAGCATGGCGGCAGCTTATTTTTAAGGCTCAACTGGCTTTCCTTGAATCTTAACTTGCAACGATTTTGGGGCACTTCGAAGATTTCTGAGCTTTTCGAGTTGTGTGGGAATTGCTGGAGACGGAGATATGAGCCCTAAGAAAGACAACAGACAGGCAATGCCAAAGCTCGACCCGTTTCTCTCCTCACCGAAGGGCCTAAAAGAAATCGGGAATGGAATACCCACCACATCGGCAAGTGAAGCCCTGAACCCCCAGCTCATGGCGATGTTACAGAAAATACAAGCGACAGGGAAGAGACGGAGCTGCCTCATGGCAGCAGTGGAATCCCGTTTACTAGAATAGACACGGAGTGCAGACAAATGCCGCTAACATTAGCGGACTTCTGGCAGAAGGCGGCGACAACGGGAAAGAAATGCCATGTTCAAGTAAAAGACCTTACATTCCTCAGGGCCAAAGCTGAGGCCTTAGAGAACTTGCAACGACAATCTAATGTGCGATTGTGGACTTTCCCCCCAGATATGCCAGTGCTACTGAAATTCTTGCAGCAGTCTCTAAAATGATTTTCATCGATCTGGCTTTGCTACCTGAGGGTTCCGGGGTCACAGTGATCAAAGCGTTTGCAATTCCTATGCGCACAAGAATGAAGGACCCAGGAAAAGCTCGACCATTAACTGCTATAATCACACTCTCGAGCCCGGAGGCAAGGATGCCTCTACTCAGAAATGCCAGGCAGAGAGGCGATATAATTTGGGAGGGCAGTAAAGTCGCATTCTTCCTGGATATTTCCTCCCAGTCACAGAATCGGAAGAAGGCACTTCAACTTACGAAAAAACAGCTCCTCGAGAATGGGTTTGCAGCTCAGATGGTGTTTCCTGCAAGACTTCAGGTTAGTCACGCTGGTAAGACTCATATCCTAGCCAACCCAGACGCTGCAGCGGCCTTTGCTTCTAAGCTTATTGCAGCCCGGATGGCTTCAGCTGAAAAAGAGGGGGACTCTGACCAGGAAAGCAACTCTAATGACTGATTCCAACGAGACTTTCTAATAGACTCAGTTTTATACCCCCGAGATGGGATTGAGGTGGGATCTCGGATTACCTGGGGTTGAGATCTAGAGGGGGCCATAATGTTATTATTCCTTTTCCTCCTTTATTGCCCGTTTCCATTTATTTAGGACCATTGTTTTAAATTGCTGCCATGTTGGTTGTTTAATTATCAAAATCGAGGAATAATCCCCTGCTTATTAGGGGATCTGTTATGCTTTAGGGGAAACTCCCCACTCAATTTGTGAACTGTAAAGTATAGACCCAAGTTATTTTTATGTCTTCCTATCAGTCAACAGTGTGACCTTACTGGTAGGGGTGTGAAGCAACTTAATTGAGTCAAGGCAATCTGGTGTAATTTAACACTACTGCAATATCCCTTATTAAGATGTTCTGCCCCCCATCTGTATATTTTGGTATCCTGCTAGGAGCGGAAATATTGGTGAAGACCCTACATGATGCAGATTAAGTGAGAGTGTTCATTTCTACAATATTATCCGGCTAGAATACTAGAATTCTTTGGCTATATGGTCGTTCAGATTTAACTAAAGGAGTATGTTAAGCATATAAAGGGCACGTGGGAACATTTGTCCTGTAATTTGAAGTGATGTACAACTAAAATCTGATGCCGGATTATTTTATGTACTATGGCAATTATTTGTATGAAAATCAATAAACAAAGTATAAAAAAAAAAAAAAAAAGGCGGAGGCAACTACTTCCACAGAAACCAATCCAGACCATGACTATCCAACCTACAACCAACACACCACCCTGACAGTAGGTGCAAGACTGACAAATTTTGCACAGAACTGGGAGAGATCCACTACGGACAAATCTGTGTTGGAAATAATCAGAGAGGGCTATGCAATAGAGTTCCTCCAGCTCCCAAGGGAGAATCGAATGGTAACTTCTCCTGCCTCAAAACACAAAATCACACCAGCTCAGGTACTGCAGGTTCTTCAGAAGCTCAGGGCAAACAAGGCCATCACTCCGGTGCCAACCCTAGAAGAAGGGAAGGGAGTTTACTCCATATTCTTCATGGTCCCAAAAAAGACAGGAGGCCTCAGACCAGTTCTAGACCGAAAGTACATCAACAACTCTGTGAGATATACCTCGTTCAAGATGGACACTATCAGGTCAACACTCAGAGTGTTAAGACCAGGGGACTTTCTCACATCAATCGATCTGAAGGACACCTACCTCTACATACCAATGAGACCAAGTCACTTCAGATCTGCATACTGGGCCAACACTACCAGTACCAAGTTCTACCATTTGGCCTAGCTTCTGCACCAAGGGTATTCACAAAAGTCTCCATAGTACTGGTGGCCAAGCTATGGGAGCAGGGCATTCATGTCATCCCCTACCTAGACGACTGGCTCATCAGAGCAAGATCACAATTGCAGTCCGCCAGGGAGACTCAAATGGTGGTAGACTGCTTACAACAACACGACTGGGTAATCAATCGGAACAAAAGCCGTCTCATACCCAGTCACTCAATAGAGCACCTAGGCACACTCATTGACACAGAAAGGGGCCTAGTGTTCCCATCTCAATCAAGAGTTCAGTCCGTCATAGTAACTGCAAAACAACTACAAGACTCCAAACAACCAACGCTCCTACTAATATGTCAAATGTCAGATTTTATGTCCTCTACCATAGACACTGTACCCTGGGCAAGATGGCACATGAGACCTCTCACGTCATTCCTCATAAAGCAGGGCCCAACACACAACGTCAATCTAATAACGAGGGTCACTCTAACACAAAGTGTATGAAACAGCCTAACATGGTGGACACAAAACACAGCCTAACTCAAGGCATACCACTAACGTGCAGCCAGATATGATAATAGAAACGCATGTCAGCCTGACAGGATGGGGGGCTGCATTGGGAAAACTGAGAGCACAAGGAAAATGGTCCCTGCCAGAAACAAAACTAGCAATAAATGTCTTAGAGATGCGGGCAGTATTCAGACCACTCTTACATTTCTCACATCTAGTACAGGACAAGCACGTCCGGATCAAATCAGACAACCAAGTCACAGTCCGTTACATGAACAAGCAGGGAGGCACCAAAAGCAGGTCAATGCTGGCTGAGGCAACAAAACTCATGCCCTGGGCACAAAGACACTTATGTTCTATTACTGCCATACATCCAGCAGGAAAGTTAAACACAACAGCAGACTGGCTAAGTCACCAGATAGTCTACCCCAGAGAGTGGCAACTGAATGCTCAAGTATTTCTGCAGTTGAATCAAAGATGGGGGCCGATAGAGACAGACATCATGGCAACCCACAAAAAACATCAATGCCCCAAATACTGGACATGGTTCAGGGACTACAGAGCCACGGGTGTACACTCACTAACAGCACCATGGACATTCCAAGTGGCATACATATTCCCGCCACTATCACTTATCACTCAGGTGCCAAAGAAAATACGCATCTCAAGGGCCAGAGTGATACTCATTGCCCCACACTGGCCAAGGAGATCTTGGTTTGTGACAAAATACTATCGATGGCGCTAGACGACCTTTGAAAGCTACCACACAGGCCCGACCTCCTATCTCGGGGCCCTATTCTGCATTCAAATCCACAACATCTCCAACTGACGGCTTGGCTCCTGAAAGGGGAGACTGCTAAGGGCCAGATATCACCCTTCAGTCATTCAGGCCATGACATCATCACGACAACAGTCCACAAACCGGACATACCAACGACACTGGGCCGTTTTCGACAAATGGTGCACCCATCACAAGATAGACACACAATCATGCACCATACCGCAGATCCTACTGTTCCTACAAGAAGATCTGCAACTGGGGCTCTCCCCAGCCTCACTTAGGGTACAGGTCATGGCAATCAGTGCAACGACAGGACAGATGCAGGGCACGACACTGGGGTCCCACCAGGACATAGTAAGATTTCTGACAGCAGCATCAAACATACGGCCAGTGATCAAGCTGACATTGGCTCCCTGGGACCTAACTATAGTACTACAAGCAATGACAAAAGTGCTATTCGACCTCTAGACACAATTCCATTGAAATGGCTACAGCTCAAGACCATATTTTTGATGGCAACAGCATCTGCCAGGCGGGTAGGAGAGCTGCAAGCACTTTCCTGCAAAATGCCATTCTTAAACTTCTATCACAACAGAGTGTCACTACAACCCATTGCGTCATTCAGACCAAATATATCATCTACCTTTCACCGCACTCAAACCACTGAGATTCCGGCGGAACTACCAAAGGAAATACAGACAGACCCACAACTAAAGATGCTGGGGATGAAAAGGCTACTTACGACATACATTCCCAGAACACAGGACATACAAAAGACAGACAGACTGTTCATCATAGTTCATGGACACAGAGCAGGCTAACCTGCCTCAAAGTCATCCATAGCAGGATATCTCAAGACAGCCATTACGGAGGCATACCGAGCAAACAAATCCCCAGCACCACAGGATATAAAAGCCCATTCGACCAAAGCTATTACTACCTCATGGGCAGAAAAGAATATGGCCACAGCAGAAGAGATATGTGCGGCAGCCACATGGACCTCCATTCACATCTTTACAAGACAAGACACTACAGAATGGATGCATCTCAGGACAATAAGACCAACTTTGCTAGGGCAGTGCTGTTAGCAGCCTGCACAGACAAGAGAGTCGAAAACACGTCTAATCACTGCTTTTTAATAATCCATGACGTCATGAATGTGGAGTGCCTCACAGATTATCCCCCACAATGGTAGCTTACTCACCTGGTAAAGGTGATTGTGAGGGTATATATCTCTGCGGCATGCCACACCCACCCTACAGACGTGTATCACAGGATATGGAATTTGACTAATTAACAACGGTTAGAACATTAAGAATGTATACAGCAAACTTAAGACAACTGTCACAATATGCAGAAAGAATACACAAAATTGTAAAGTATCACACTCATAATCAATAAAGTAACACCTACAACACAAGCAGTGGTCACCAAATATACTTATTTCTAATTTAATTGCAAAGTTATCACAGATTTTGATTACAGATACAGCTTTGGAATACATTGAACTGACCAGAGCCCCTGAGAAGGGGGACGGACTTCGTTTAGTCACATGTGCATCAAGCAACCTATCAGGTGTATACAACCCATGATGTCAGGAATGTGGAGTGCCTCAGAGATATATACCCACACAATCACCTTTACCAGGTGAGTAAACTACCATTAACCTTACTCTTACACTTAGCTACTGCAGCTTGCTTGGGGGGGTAACAGTGAGTAAGTGGCCATGGTGTATAATTTGAACTGGGAGGAGGTCGTACCAGACAAATCGGATTTCTTCAACTAGGTGACCAGTGAAAAAGATTGGAGGGGAAGGGCAGTGGATGTGGCCTATCTGGATTTTAGGCAAGGACTTCAATGTTGTGCCACATAGAAGACAGAGTGAGGAATTGAGCAAGCTAGGGATGGGATACAGAGTGGTGAACTCGGTAAGGAATTGGTTAATGGATAAGTGACAGATGGTGGTGGAGATCGACACTCATTCTAATGAAGGAGACAGTAGCTAGTGGGGTACCGCAGAGCTCAGTAGTGGGACCGGTCTTCTTTAATGTCTTATAAGTGACATCTGAAGAAGAACTGGAAGGGAAGGTTTGCATTTGTGAAGATGACATCAAAATCTGTAATAGAGTGGACAGTGAAGAGGGGGTGAAGAGAATGCGTAGGGACCTTGAGAAACTCAAGGATTGGTCAAGCGCATGGCGGTTGGTATTCAATGCCAAAAAGTGCAAAATCATGTACCTGGGGCTTAGAAGCCCAGGAGCTAAGTAAAGGATGGGGGCGTACAGACAGTCCTTAAGCAGGAAAGGGACCTTGGGGTTATCATATCTGTTGTCTTCAAAGTGGCAGGGCAGTATAACAAAGCAGTAGGCAGGGTCAGTGGGATGCTGGGCTGCATAGGGACAGGTACTGCCAGCAGGAGGGAGGGAGGGAGGTGGTGTTGCACTGTATTGCCTGCTTATGAGACATCACCTGGAGTATCTGTGTCCAGTTCTGGAGACAGCATCTCAGAAAGGACATAGACAAGGTGGAGGCAGTCCAGAGGGTGGCAACTAAAATAGTGCAGGGGTTGCATCAAAAGTCCTACAAAGAGACACTGAGGGATCTCAACATGAACACCCTAGAAGAGAGAAGCACGAAAGGGGACATGATACAGACCTACAAGTACCTCACAGGGGTGAACAGGATGGAGGAGGGGAGTCTCTTTCAAATGAGGAAGAGCAGCAGTACCAGAAGGCATGGGATGAAGCTGGAAGGGAGAAGTTTAAGGGGGATGTGAGGAAGTAAAAGTGGTGGGTGCCTGGAATAGACTGCCAGTGGAAGTGGTGGAAGCACACATAGTAGGGGGCTTCAAGCATGTGTGGGAAAGACACATGGGAATATTAGTACACAGGAAGGGAGGAGGGAGGGTCATCGGAGACCAGTTAGAGGCCACAGAGACAGACTAGACAGGGACCATAGGGGCAGACCGGGTGGTCCAAGCAGTGTTTTTCTCTCAACAAATTCTATGTTTCTTTTTTTGTGTTTGTGTCTTCATTTTGCACACTTACCTGGTCTGCTTCCAAAAAGGAAACCTCTGGGACTCAGGCCGCCTTCCGATTGCCCCACGCTCCTAGGAACACTGCCTTTATCTCCTGTGGTTTACCCCCCCCCACAGCAGGGTGGTGGGGAGCCCCTAAACTCACCCACCATCCGGATCCAGATCGATATGTCCCCCGAGCCAGCGCACTGATGGATGGCTTTCAAGCCACCCGACCAGGAAGCCATTTTGTCTCTTTCTTCTTGCACCCCCTGAGCTGGTGGGCATGCAATGATGCTGGCGGAGGGAGCATGCACACATCGATGCCTCCTTCCTGGCGTCTGCCCCAGCTCCTCCCCAATATGCAGCGTGCCATGTCCCCCCAGCCTCCACGGGGAGCAATCATGCATGACAATTGGACCCCCACCGGAGAGGGACAGCAGTCCTTGAATGCTCAATCCTCTCCTCCCCTGCCAATCCCCGGTCACCTGTGCTCATTCCCGAATACTGGTCGCCAGTGTGGCATGAGATGCGGCGACCAGCGCCTCAGCCCTCAGCGCCACTGGGCCGGCTAAATTCTATGTTTCTAAAGGCATAAAACTGACTAACTAAAAAGTAAAAATGCAACGTATAATGAAGAAACATACAGTAACCCCAGACCCCTGTCAGATATGTTCACTATTAGATCACAGGAGATGGCTTCTCTCAGTGAATCCTTTCCATTTCCAAGACTGAAAGCAGACTTCTTGTTAGTGTTCTGCTGGGTGTGACCAACACCAGAAAAGGTGAAATTTGCTGTTTTAATCCAGAAAAATGTCAGTGGGGTGCCGACCACAGCAGAGCTGTAATGCAGTGCTATAGACTGCACAGGAATATACACCACTGCATACCAGCTGGTTGACCCCTTCCCCATTTCAAGTAGTTCTCAGAGGGTAGCTGCATACATGCCCCTTAAACTATTTCCCTGTTGTCCAGTAAATGTGCAATATTTTTCATCCAATAATACAACAAATATATCACAACACACCCACACATTATTCAACATCCTCATTAGGCTAATGCAGGGTTCCTCAAATGGGGAGGCCAGCCTCCCTGGGGAGGCCCCAGCCTGTTTCGGGGGAGGCTCAAGCAAGTCTGAAACAAATACTGTATTTAAATTTTGAGTTTTAGATATTTTATGTGAAGGGATACAGCAAACTGAAAAAAGGATGACAGCAGGTAAATTAATGTATTTATTTACAAATTGGTGACTAGAAAAGGCACACAGAGCCAAGGCTCATTTCAGGTTTACCTAGAAAAATGTAGGGGGTGAATACAATTCAAAAGGTAACCGCAAAACAGTCAAGCAATACAAATTGAGCAATACTGCCAACAAATAGGAACAATGAACAAATAATGAGTGGTAACAACTGATGAATTAGACTGGTAGCAGAACAGCAGAAATACAAGGGTTAAGCAGAGAAATACTGGGAGCAAGAACAGAAAGGAGCAAAAGGATCCCTGAGACAGAGAGAGTGAGGCAGAGGTGGGTAGGAAGGTTATTTCTGATAGAGTGGAAACCAAGAAAGCAGTCTGACCCATCAAGCTATTGCAGCAAGCAATACAGTTTTAAAATCAAAATAGCAGAGCAAGCAGGTTGTCCTGGAGATGGGGTTACACATGGTGGTGGTGGTGGGGGTTACAATAAACTGAATATAATAATGAGAGCGAACTATTCAATGGAGTTTCATTTTATTCCTGGTGTACTGTGCAAAGTATGCTATCTTTCTAGGGGGAAGGCCACGATTATTTTAGTATCTAGGGGAGGCTCAAGATCTTTTCCATGGTTTTGGAGAGGCTCACATGGCAAAGTCTGAGAACTAATGGGCTAATGCATTAGCATCCGTATTGGCTCTGATCAGAGTTTTGCTCTTTATTGTTGTGTGGAGCAGTACTACAGATACTATCAGGCCACAGCATATGTCTGAATATGCTGTTGTTTTCCAATATTCTTTATTCGTGGAGGCAAAACTGTACCCAGTAGACCTAGAAACACCAACCCGCCCACCCACCCACACATACTGCAGTAAACCTGTAAAACACACACGCACACCTTCTCAGAAATGATCAGAGTATGCACACAGTTTAAAGCTACTTTAACCTGTGAAGTACTAGGGTAAATGATTGAATGAAGACATAATAAATAGTTCCTGTCCACTGACATGGCACAGAAGACTGCCTGAATATCAAACAGTGAACACGCACATATAAAAACTGAAAAAAAACGCATCAGTTAAACAGAGCTAAATTCACCTGACAGGGCACCGAGGCTCCCCATTCCTGCTGTACAATACTGTTAACTCCACTCAGTGCCAACTCTAGGCAGGTCTTATCATAATCTTCCAGGTTACTTAATGCCTCCTAAATGAGAAAAAAAAATAAGGTACATTCATGAAAATACGTAATTACAAAGTGAGAGGAGCACAACTTTTGCAGAACTGGGGCCCAGTTTTTAAAAATTGCCACACACAAACATCCAATTTTTTTATTTTATGTTTTTGTCAATACTGGGGTTTCCTTTTTGCTATGGAACAGCTTACGTCTGCTACAGATATGGAGCAATGTGAGTGATTGCACTGTGAGTTTTGGGCTCTGTATTCAGGTTTTGTTGTCAAGATATTGTACCGCAACTGTATTCCTCGGGAATTAATTGCAGTACCATTTTTATCTCATTTTATCACATTGTATTTGTGTTTGACTGTATTCCTCTGGAATTGTTTAATGCCACTGTTACTGCATCTTATTATATTTTGTTGACCCTGATGTGGAACCTTTGTAAACGAGCACCTGTGCTCATAGGTACCCTCCGAATAAACACATAACTAAATAATAACAAATCTAAATAGTCATATAAATTGCACAAAAAACAAACAAAACTATGTTAATTCAATAGGACTGAAGAACAAAGCATATAAAGTAGGGAGATTAAAAATTAGTATATTAAAGCCCTGAAGCCTTGGTGAATTTGTGGTGTGGTGTTCCTCAGGGTGTGAACGATCATGCGAAGCAGTGTTACCGTTACCCTAATATCGGCACTGTCTCAGAAACATAGAAGTTGACGGCAGATAAGGACCGCAAGGCCCATCCAGTCTGCCCATTTCTTTTTCTACCTTATGAATGTGCCATCAGCCTTTGCTCTGTCAATGGCCTATCTATTCATACTTATCTGTATTGCTCCCTTATGCTTATCCCATGCCTGTTTGAAGCCCTGCACTGTATTCATATCCACCACTTCCTGAGGTAGGCTGTTCCATTCATCCACCACCCTTTCTGTGAAAAAGAACTTCCTCACATTACCCCTTAATCAGCCTCCCTCTAATCTCATTCTGTGTCCTCTAGTCCTGCTGTTTTTCTTATACTGAAACATATTAGACTCTTTCACCTTGTTAATGCCCTTAAGGTGTTTGAATGTTCTGATCACGTCACCGCTCTCCCTCCTTTGATCTAGGGTATACATATTGAGCTCCATTAATCTGTCCTCATATGTTTTCTGATGCAGTCCCTGCACCATTTTGGTTGCCCTTCTTTGGACTGCCTCAATTTGGTCAATGTCCTTGTGATGCTGTGGCCTCCAGTACTGTATGCAGTACTCCTGTCTTGACAGACACAGCAAAACAATGACAGAGTAATGCTTGCGCAGAGGGGGCAAATAGTAGGATAACGCCAACACTGGCTTGAACTGTCATTCAAACACAGAGTAGCACCACACAATAGATTTGCCAAGGCTCCAAGGAGTTTTTATCTTATTTACTTTCATACTTTGTACAGTTTGTTCTTCGAATTGAACAGACGCATTAATGTAGTTTTTTTTATTGAAGCTTATTTCCTTACTTTTATAATGAACACCTTTCGTTCCACTTTCTTATAGCCCATGACAAACATGTACTTGTTGCAAAGCCACTAAAGAATCACTCACAATGAACCAGATCTGTAGCAGACGTAACCTGCTCCATAGCATACACTGCACCGGACCAGTAGCAGATTCACCAGTCTACTACATCACTGCATACACTGCACCGGACCCACAACAGATTCTGCAAGTGGCCAAAGCAGCTGAGCACCACATACTGCACCAAACCTGTAGCAGACTTTGTTAATTTTAAAATGCCCATAACTTGGTCAATGTATAACATTTTTGGTTCAAACTTTTTTTTTTTCATATAACTGTTTGGTCCCCGTCGCCTCCTCCTGCCAACTGGTGACGGGGGACATATAGGTATTTTACAAGTTTATCTCCCATGAGCCCCTCGAGCCCCCAGCACATGGCTGTGCAAGCATGTGGAGGCACGCTACGAACCCCGTAGTGCCAGTTCAGCCCTTTCCACCTCCTGTAACTGTTTGCCGCCCCCTCTCCGCCTATGCTACCCACCAGACCTCCACCCCGTGGGAGCGGAATTATGGGGGGGCCAACCCACCCTCACCACCCTCAGGAGAGGAGAGCTGCCCATCGGCATACTCAATCCTACTGAGCCTTCCCACCCACGCTGGCACCCTGACGACCTGAGGTCATTCCCGAACCCGGGTCGCCAGCCTAACACAAGGTGTGGTGTCCAGTGCCTCAACCCTCAGCGCCACTGGGACGGCTTTTTGGCCCAAACTTTGAAGGCTGCTTAGATAGCACACACACCCAATTTGGGGAGGATTTAATTTCCATCAGCTAGCTCTGTAGTCATTGATTGACTGACATTCAGTTTTTGTTGACCAGGAAAGGAGGGCTACGCAATTCCACCTATTTTCAGCCTCGTCGGGGGGAGGGGGGAGATACAGCTATATACCAGTCAAAACTGAACCAGATTAAGCTGTTGGTGGTAATTTTTACAGAATGGGAAATTTGGCCTGGACACCAAAGAAATTCACTACTCTTTTTGAGAAGTGCCATGGGATCTTTAATGTCCACCTGAACAACCACCAGAATAGACAGACTGGACTTCGGTTTAATGCCGCATCTGAAAAGACAGCACCTCAGGAGTGCAGCACCCCCCTCATGCTGCACTACAGTGTCAGTACTGGGATTTTACTCCAGCTTCCTGGTGTGGGGCTCAAACCCACTGGCCTCAGAGGCAAGCAGGCAACCTGCTGAACCACTGACGGGGCCTGTCTAAGCCATCTCACATGTTTGGGTATGAAATGTTTAGAACTGCCCAAGTTACAGACATTTGAAAATTCACAAAGTCAGATAAAAAAAAAAAAATGACTCAGCAAATGAGCAGTGCAAAATTTTTGGTGTAACCCCTAGGCAGCACTGTCCCAAGGGATACTACCCCTGTCTACATGACCAGGCGCAGGCTGAGGGGCCTGAGTTCGGTGAACAAGTGCCTCCACCCAGAAGGTAGGTTTAAGGGTAGCATAGCTGCTCTGAGTACTGCCCTCGGGGACACAGATACCCCCTCTAACCCCTCTAGTGGCCTATACTGGTCAGCAGATAAACAATCACAGTTAACACCAGAATACAATATCAAACCCACTCTTGCCACACTTACCACCAGGGCTGGATCAGCTGCACTGGCCCTGGAGACCCCCTGTAAAACAAGACCTGCAATAGAATAGTGCAATGGCAATACAGTATCCCCTCCACAAAGGTACACAATAGCACGGTTAAATGCAAAAAGAATAGGATATGATTTATTCAGGGGATGTGAACAAGGGTGGGGCAGCAATCTTGTATTTGATTTCAGATCTGATTTAGTCAGGTTAAACATGCATGCACTAAGAGTCCCTCTAGCACAATCACACACACTCTGGGCACCCAGTTGTTATGCAGGCTAGCCTGAAGCGTTGCCCGGGGTAGGCCAGTGCTGCAGCTATTATTGGGGCCCTTAGGAAAGAAAAACACAACATGCACTTTAAAACACAATTTGTATTTCGGAGCCAGATGGCTCAGTCCAGAATGATTAACCAAAGCAATTAAATCAGATGACACACATTGATTTGAGCTCGGTTGCAGGGAGCTACCCAGACCACATGGCAGGATTGACAAGATGAAGACCTCACGATGGTATGTTGGTTTGCCAGCGGAACCAGGGCCCACACGACACACCATGATGGTCGATCCTGTTCGATGGTGTTGAACAGGGAGCCAAATCCCCGAGTGGGTCTTTCATCGGATGAATCTCTGCGGCAGAAGCGGTAATCTAGGCCGAGATGGTGAGGCTCAGATCAGGTCAACTATTCAGATTTCAGTCCGGTTAGATGCTGGATGCAGCCTCCAGCTAGTGTGACACATTCAAGGGTGTGAGGAACCAAATCATGACTCACACTACACATTCAGCACAATTATAGTAAGAATAGCTAGGTACCACCATTCGGATGACAGTCTGTTTGCAATTAACAGTGTCTCTGCGCAAACCGTATGCTCTGCGGTTCTCTCAAAGTCCTGACGGGCTGATCGCTCCAGAAGCAAGTCTTCAGTCCACACCAGGCGAAATTCACTCTCTCACAATTCAGGATTCCAGTCACAGTAACAGCAATTTAGGATAAAGTCCGATGTTAGATTGCAAACTTCTTCACACGAGAAGATGGTAGCAGGCAGGCCAGACACAGCCTTCCCGTCAAATCCCCTGCGCTACCACGCAGGAGCAGCTGCTCGAACTACTCGAGCTGTTCACTCTCTCAACTCCAACTACACACTGACTCACTGCTGCAGGTAGCTCTGGGCTTTTCCAGTCATCCAAAAGGTTTAGCTGGTTGATCCATCTGTCTGTCACAGAAGGGCCCCCCCCCAGGTCCATTTAGTGCCAAACAGTAAAAACTACAATTCTTATAGAAATTCACTCCCACAAGACCTCTGGAGACAGTCTCCATTTTAAGGTCACCTGAAGTTCCAATTGGCCCAAACTGGCAGTCCAGGACCAAAATGGTAGCTCTTAGCAAAACAGTCCATGCTGCAATGGAAGGCAGGTTAGACAAACTACTACATTATTATTATTAAAGCAGATAATCAGCAAACAATCACAGATCCTAGTAGGGCTTCCTCTGTACACTAATCGATGGCAGAATGAAGCAGCTGTAACACAGCCCGGGCGGGACTCGAGCCTGAAACTACTCAGCCCCCACCCAGATTAATTATAACCTACGAAATACATACCTCTTAAAGAGACAGGCATGGAGGCTAACAGGGCACTCGCATGCAAGCACTTGTCAACTGTTTAGCACAGATCACCAGCCTGGCAGTGGGCATTAGGCAAGCCCAGGAAGACATTTTAAGAACCCCCATTTGTAAGGGGGTTACACCCTTCCCTGCCTGGAAAGAACTTGGCGTCCGCATCAAGTCTATACTCACAATAACTTTAAAGACATTTTCACTATATGAGACATATATGTTCCATTAATATATGAGACAAAAATAAATGCTGATGCATCAGTAAACGTAAACTTATAACATTGCTGTACTTATTCATGATATACTCTGTACTCTAAAAAGGACAACAGTTATGCATTTACCATACATATTACTTCACTATGATTTGAACAGACAACATTACTATACTTATTCATGTAGGTACCGTTTCCTGTACTCTAAATAACATAGCTGGGGCACATCCTTATAAGCTAACTTGGGGCTAGATGGGGCAGGGGTACCATGTTCTGATGGATGGACAATTAACTTGGAAGTAAACTTACAGGTCAGGTACCTTTATTATTGACAGGGAAGTCTGGATGCTGAAACATATCGAGAGGTACTCCACAAAATCGAGCAAACTTGGTCTCCAGGTGTCTTAGGCGGTCTTCCACAGTAGCTTCTTGGGTCTCTCTACTTAGTACTCACCCCAGGCTCTTCACCGGAAACTTCACGCTGGCCCCCAAAGGCCAGCCGAAATAGTGGGTTTCAGAGCTGCAGTCGGGTTTACTTCCAGTGACTGCTCAGCCCTCCTGGTTGCCCATATCAGTGAAAAGAAGTTGGGAGCATCATCTAACCACTGCTGCATCTGCAAATCGAAATATTAGGGATCAAGGATCCTTGACGGATGTCAATAACTGGTCAATTCGAAGCCGGTCCAGCTCCAGAGGTGTAACCCTCCCTCGGTCCACTAGCTTCTGCAGCATGACCTCCATCCTCAAAATATAGACCAACAATTCCCCCGGTTGTTGCCGCATGGTTTTAAATCTTCATAAAAGATTCTCTATATTTAGGTCAGGATCGAATATAGATGCTAACATATCCAAATATTGCTGGGCAGAGGCGGAGGCCTCCTTAGATCGAAGCCCCCGAATAACACACAGTGCAGGCCCCTTGAGCGTGGTTAAAATTTCTTGCAGTTTCTGCTCGTTGGTCACAGGCCAATGATACAGCATCCAGTCAGCATGGGTCTTCCAGGTTTCCCAATCCTTTTCCCCACTGGGAGTGGGGACAACTCCAGAGAACACAACTTCCATAATCAGTCGGTGGTAGGAACCCAGTTGGTGCCAAATCTTCTGGTAAAGTCAGGCACTGATCATTCAGGCCACTAGGGGGCACAAATCTCAGCGGTGCCTAAAAGATGCAAGCCCTAGGCAGCACTATCCCAAGGGATACTACTCCTGCCTGCGTGACTAGGCGCAGGTTGGGGCCTGAGCTCAGTGAACGGGTGCCTCCCCAACCGGAGGGTAGGTTTAAGGGTAGCATGGCTGCTCTGCGTACAGCCCTCCGGGACACCGATACCCTCTTCTAACCCCTCTAGTGGCCTATACTGGTGAGCAGATAAACAATCACAGTTAACATCAGAATACAATATCGGACCCATTCCTGCCACACTTACCACCAGGGCTGGATCAGCTGCACTGGCCCTGGAGACCCCCTGTAAAACAAAACCTGCAATAGAATAATGCAAGGGCAATACAGTATCCCCTCCACAAAGGTACACAACAGACAGGTTAAATGCAAAAAGAATATGATATGATTTAGTCAGGGGTCATGAATAAGGGTGGGGCAGCAATCTTGTATTTGATTTCAGATCTGATTTAGTCAGGTTAAACATGCACATTCCAAGAGTCACTCTAGCACAGTCACACACACTCTGGGCACCCAGTTGTTATGCAAGCTAGCCTGAAGCATTGCCCAGGGTAGGCCAGCGTTGCAGCTGTTGTTGGGGCCCTTACGAAAGAAAAACACAACATGCACTTTAAAACAAAATTTGTATTCCACAGCCGGATGGCTCAGTCCAGAATAATTAATTAACCAAAACAATTAAATCAGATGACACACATTGATTTGAGCTCTGTTGCAGGGAGCTACCCTGATGTTTACGCATGCTACCCAGACCAGGTGGCAGGATTGACGAGATGAAGACCTCAGGATGGTATGCTGGTTTGCCAGCGGAACCAGGGCCCACATGACACACCGTAATGGTCGATACTGTTCGATGGTGTTGAGTAGGGAGCCGAATCCCCGAGTGGGTCTTTTGTCGGATGAATCTCTGCAGCGGGAGCGGCAATCTAGGCCAAGATGGTGATGCCCAGACTAGGTGAACTGTTCAGATTTCAGTCTGGTTAGATGCTGGATGCAGCTTCCAGCTAGCGTGACACATTCAAGGGTGTGAGGAACCAAACTGCGAACCGCACTACACATTCAGCAAAATTATAGTGAGAACAGCTAGGTACCACAGTTCAGATGACAGTCCAGTTGCAATTAACAGTGTTTCTGAGCAAACCGTATGCTCTGCGGTTCTCTCAAAGTCCTGACAGGCCAATCGCTCCAGAAGCAAGTCTTCAGTCCACACCAGGCGAAATTCACACTTTCACAACTCAGGATTCCAGTCACAGTAACAGCAATTTCGGATAAAGTCTGATGTTAGATTGCAAACTTCTTCACACGAGAAGGTGGTAGCAGGCAAGCCAGATACAGCCTTCCCACCGAATCCCCCGTGCTACCATGCAGGAGCAGCTGCTTGAATTACTCGAGCTGTTCACTCTCTAAACTCCAACTACACACTGCTGCAGGCAGCTCTGGGCTTTTCCAGTCATCTAAAAAGTTCGGTTGGTTGATCCATCTGTCTGTCACAGAAAGGACTCTCCCTCCAGGTCCATTTAGGTGCCAAATGGTAAAAACTCCAATTCCTACAGAAATTCACTCCAACAAGACCTCTGGGGACAGTCTCCATTTTAAGGTCCCCCGAGGTTCCGATTGGCCAAAACTGGCAGTCCAGGACCAAAATGGTGGCTCTTAGCAAAACAGTCCATGCTGAAAAGGAAGGCAGGTTAGACAAACTACTACATTATTATTATTAAAGCAGATAATCTATCAATCACAGATCCTAGTAAGGCTTCCTCTGCGCACTTAGCGATGGCAGAACGAAGCAGCTGTAACACAGCCCAGGCAGGACTTGATCCTGAAACCACTTGACCACCACCCAGATTAATTATAACCTATAAAATAGATGCCTCTTTAAGAGACAGGCACAGAGGCTAACAGGGCACTCACATGCAAGCACTTGTAAACTGTTTAGCACAGAACACCAGCCTGGCAGTGGGCATTAGGCAAGCCCAGGAAGATATTTTAGGAACCTACATTTGGGGGGGGTTACATTGGCTTAGTTTTTTTCAGTCTTAAAATGTTTAGATGGACGTAACTTGGGCCAATGTTAAGCATTCAGGGCCCACATTTGTGGCATTGCTTAGTTAGGCCCCCTGCCCCCCAAAAAGACACCCATTTGGGGTAATTTCACTTTCACTACTTATATGGTTGAGAGGATGGTACCTAACGTCATTATTCTCCAAGTTTGGTCTCAAATATGTTTCAAATTAGCCAAGTTATGGCCACCTGAAATTTCTAAGCCTGAAAACACTAAGACCACACACATGCGCAGGTCATCTTTTGGGACTCTCCCGCTTTTGAACGCAATCATTCAGAGCACAGCAGCCTGCTGAGACAGCAAGAGGACTGTACCAGCTATCATCTGTGGGACCAGTCATTTATTTTTAGCTATGTCGTTTACCAAGGTTGGGGTCCCAGTGTCAGAAAGAGGGCAGGTTTGGAGTTTGGGGGGGGTTAATGCGATAGCCACTGGAGATGGGCTCTTGGTGACAGTGGCTATGGCTCAGCAGGTTGCACACTCACCTCTAAGGCTGAAAGATTGGATATGTGTGTGTTCTAGCCCCACACCAGGAACTTAGGATTAATCCCAGTACTAACAGTGTAGTGCAGCATGAGGTGGAGGATGTACTCCTGAGGTGCCGTCTTTCAGATGAGACATTAAACCCAGGTCCCGTCTGCCTGTTCTGTTGTTGTTGTTCAAGTGAAAGTTAAAGATCCCATGGCACTTCTTGATAACAGTAGGGGGAATTTCCATGGTGTCTTGGCCAAATTTATCCCATTCACTAAAAATACTGCCAACCACTCCAGGATGAGGCTGAAAATAGGCAGAATTGCCCAACTCTTCTGGTAAAAAACAAATTATTAAATAAATATGTTTTTGAAATTTATGTCCAACACCAGGGTTGGAATCTAAGTAGCCACATAGTTAGTTTATGGGTGGTGGGAGGAGTAGGACTGGGACCAACAGGCAAAGGAGATGGGATCCTGGGGCCATTTTTATTTAATTGATGTCCAACCCCAGGATTGGGGTCTCAGTGTCGGAAAGGGGGTCAATTAGCGAACCACTGGGTTTGGGTACCTGGTGGACGTGGTTTGTGCCACAATAGACACATTTTTTTCATGCCAGCTGCATGGTGAGCTTTCATTTTCACACAGTTCACATGAAGACTCCAGTCAACCTTACACCCCACACTCTCGACCACATAAGTTTCAGACTTAACTTCCAAACCTTTTTTTGTTAATATTTAGTAGACTGTGTGCACAATGTACAGTGACAAAATCTTACATGTTATACATTTGTAGAGTTGGGTTTTACTTTACATTATTACAAAGTCAGACATTGTAATCAGTAAGTGTATAGGAGACCGGTCCTCCTCTCTGTTACAGTGCAGGGAGAGACACAGCAGTTATCCAGTTCCCTACATCCAATAATCTCACAAATCAGGTACAATAAGAGAAACAGGGGCATACGGGGAGGGCCCCGGGAGGCAGTCGGAAGCCAATGTTGTTACAGCAACATCGTGCAGGGATCATGAGGGTTCTTCAAGAGTGATGGGGCAGGAGTCTGTGGCTGATTTAGGGGGTCCGGGGAGGGGGGGGTCACAGCAGGTTTTACTACAAAATCACTGTCCTTACCCATTACATGCAGGAGCCATCCAGTCCACTGGAGTTGCACAATTCCACCTTGTCATTGACAAAATGTGTAATATTTTCCATACAGTATATCTGGTTAATTGTCTTGCTTAGGACCCCTGGCATGAGACAATTCCTGGAACTGTTTTTTTGCAGCTGTTAGTAGAATAATTACCAGATATCAGGCATTAGTGTCTTGGAGACCCCAGGGTATTTAGAGCAGGATAAACATCTTGGTAGTGAGATATATGACTGACGAACAGTTCCGTCAAGTCTGTTTCCAAGTCTGTAAAAAAAAAAAAAAGGAGCAGGGCCGGGCAAGACCACAAAATTTGAGTGAGGTGGGCTTGGCTCTCGACACAGAGTCTTCAGCATGATGACTGTCTAGTAGTTAGGTAGCATGCTGGGACAACTGGGATTCTGAAGAAGCATACAAGGTGCTTCCACGCATACTCCTTCCACTGGCAGAAGCTTGTCACTTTAGAGAACATTTGGCATGTTTTGTTGCAAGACACAGGATGGCTATCGGGGCAGTCAATTCCTCTTCCCATCTCCAAATAGGTCTAGGTGGGTGTCCCTCGAGGGGTCAAGCAGTACTCAATATAGGACATAAATCAGATAGGATATTGTCCCAGTCTGGTAAAAGGTGAATAACATCATACTATGGGCTGATAGCTGTCCAGGCAGTGAACACTCAGTGGGAGGGAGAGTGTATATATGTGTATGTATATATATATATATATATGTATGTGTATATATATATATATATGTGTGTATATATATATATATATATATATATATATACACACACACACACACACACACACACACACACACATATACACAGGGATTGGTGTTCCCAATTGCAGAATGTTGGGTCAATCAGGGAGGTTTGAAATTCTCCAGTAAGACAACTAGGCATAAGAGAGAGAGAGAAAAGTGAGGTGAGCAGGAGGCTCTTCTTCATGGAGTGCCACGTCTTAATCTCGTTCCTTAGCCACGGATTTAAGGCTGTTATGTGTTCAGAGGGACCTTCATTACGGGAAAGAGCCTTTATAAAGGTGTGGTTTGGGATATCTCACGTTAAGTTCTTAACCAGATTGAGGGAGATTTCCCTAAGTGGTGGTACAAAATGTACCAGAGGTGAGAAGCCCAAAAATAGAGTTGTAGGTGAGGTAGCACAAGTCCCCCTGAGTTCCTAGGGAGGAATAAAGTCTGCAGCTTAACCCATGGCCTCTGTCCAGCCCAAAAGAACTGGGAAATTTCCCAGTTCTAGTGTCTCAAACAGATATGGGTAACAAGAGAGCAATATTTTGGTAATAGTATAGCACCTGGGGCAGAGCTACCATACATAACACCTCAACACGACAGGAAAGACTGACAGGAAGAGGGTTTCACCTAGTGAGATCTTGTACCAGCTGAGTGGTAAAGGGCTCATAGTTATTAGCAGAGGCACTATCTGGCTTCTTGGTGATGTATATGCCTAAATATTTGAGCTTGTGCAGCTTCCAGCGGAATGGGAAGACTTCCCTAATCCACTGGGATAGTGAGAAAATGAATCCCATGGGTTCGGTTTTCGTGGCATTGAGCTTGTAGCCCGATACTCGGTCAAATGACTGGAGGCTCTCTAATACTGCTGGGAAGGAGGTGTCTGAGTAATTAAGATTAGTTTGTACATTGTCTGCGTAAACTGCTATGCGGTGTTCTTCCACTCCCAGATGGATACTTTGAAAAGTGTTTACTTCTCTTATGACTTGAGACAGAGGTTTAATATAAATGGCAAAAAGCAGTGGTGACAACAAGCACCCCTGTCAAGTGTCCTGACAAATGGAAATCATCTGAATGATGCCCATTAACCTTCACACAGGCATGGGGGTGGTATATACACTGCAGGAGTTGTATGAAAGGGACCAGGAATTCCAGCCGCCCCAGCACTAAGTAAAGAAATGGTCCGGAGACCCAGCCAAATGCCTTTTCTGCATCTAGTCTCAGTACAACTAAGAGAGTGGCTGATTGTTGCATTTGATGTACTATATGCAGGGTTCGTCTCATGTAGTCTGCCTTTGTCCGGGAACTGACAAAGCATATTTGTTCTAGTCCAATGACAGGGGGTAGCATCTTATCTAGCCATTGGGCTTGAATGGACATGAAGAATTTATAATCAAAGTTAAGGACCAAAATTGGTCTGTACGAGGCACAATGTGACTGGTTCTTTTCCGATTTTAAAATTACCAGTATTGCTGCATAGGACCATGTTTTGGGGGGGGGATCCCCTGCCAAGTCAGAGTTCATAGCTTGCAGCAGTATTGGGAGGGACTGCTCCTTTGCGGCCTTGTAGATCTCTGTCCCGTATCCATCAGGTCCCAGACTGTCACGGTTTTTGAGTCCTTTGTGACCAATTCAAGTTCTTCCAATGTGATGGGAGACAGAAGTCGCTCTCCCATTTCCTGGCATACAGAAGGAAGTGTGAGAGGGGTGAAAAAAGACCACCATCTCCTTGGGGGTAGCTTCATGCTCAAGAGTATAAAGACACTAATAATATGTGCAAAATGCCTATGCTATATCATGCAATTTAGTCTGTCAGGCCCCTGAGACAGGATGGAAAAGAGTCGGGATAGTGGCTGCTTTCTGATCTGGTATGCCAGAAGTCTGGATGCCCAAGCAACTACCTCATAGTGGCATTGCCTTAAAAAGGTCAATGCAATTTCTGTTTGCTGAAGGCAAGTTGAGTCTATGTCAGTCGTAACCTGTTTTAGCTGAGGGACAACAGAGTCATCTCTCTGCTGATTGCTTGTAAGAATTGTAAGGTTTCTTTCAGTACACTCTGGCATTCCCAACGTTGCTTTTCTCAGCATTAGTATACTGTATGATGTGTCCTCTAAGGACTGCCTTCAACATTCATTGGATTGAATGGGAGACTTCTTGAGAAGAATTATTCTGTAGAAATTCAGCAATTTTATTCTGATGGAACTCTGGAGACTTGAGATAAAAGTGTTGAGATGACGTCGAGTGTCCCACTGCTTGAGTGTGCTATGATCACCTGGACACAATCAGCTACTCAAAGGAGATGCTCCACCTGCGTGGAAGTATGTTACCATGGACACTTGAATAGTGTGTATATCCTTTGGACCGGGGTAGAGGAAGCACCAGACACTGGTCCAGCCCATCTCTCCCGTGAATCATCTGTAGAACTTGCAAGAAGCCAGCTGGCTACACTGCACGTGATTAGTGGTGGCCAGGGTAGGATCTGGGCCAATGCTGAGGTCCCCTGCTAGCATAAGGATACTGGTAGTATGAGAAAGAATTTGATCTTGTAATTTTTTTTGATTGTGGTCATGTTGGATCCTGGAGGAAGGAAGATGTTGGCAAGGTGACCTCAGCATCATGCAGTGTACTGTGGGTTGTGACCAGGTGTCCCTTTGGGTCTGTCTAGACCTTGTGAGCCTGAAATGGGGTGTGCCTCAGACTAGAATGGCTGTCTCTCTCCTCCTGCCCCCAGATAGGAGGAGGACAATACAGAGGAATAACCCAACTTGTGGAGTTTGTCATGTGCCAAGGTGGAGATATGTGTCTCCTGCAAGTATATAAGGTTCGGGGGGAGGGGGGGTTAGTGCTATGGGGAAATTGTCATGTCCCTGACCTGGCCTAATAATTAGTGTGAGTAGACTGCTTGGAATACTCAGGGCAGAAGGTCTCAAATAAGAGGGGGGCATGGTCAGATGAAGTTTGTCCACATCCCCAGACCCCCTATGCAGGTTAGAACTTTACTATTCTGACCTCATCTAGTTAGGAAAATGGTGTCGGAGGGGAAAACTGTCTTTACAGCAGGTAATGAACTATCTCCATCACTACAGAATGTCAGGGACTGTTGACCGACATTGGGGTGAAACCCGCTAACATATCCATGTAAGCAGAGGCTTACCACCTCTGGTTCTACAGTTTCTATGGGGGCTAGAAGAGGGGTGAGAAGGGGCAGGGAGGGGGAAGAAGCCATCTGCAAAACAAGGGAAGTCATGCAGCTCAGGGAGCATGCATAAAGGTGGGGTGGGGGCAGCAGACAAGACCACTGGAGAGGTGGGTTGGTCCCGCTGATCTGAATCTTCTAGGTGCCACCTACCATGAGGGGGAAGTGCAGTCCACCAAAACAACTGCTAAACATTACATAGAGATAAGTATACACCAACAGCTTGTAGTACACTGTTATCAGAGCAACCTGTTGAAAATAAACGACTAGGATAATTGAACCTTTGAATTCACTGGTGCAGTGGCTGTAAATGTCTCAGCAGGGAGTTCTGAATGCCATAGCTGGGGACATCTAAATCCCTCCTAAACACAGAAGACCTAAAAATATTATGTTAATGGTGTACGGTTAATGGTAAAAGCCTTAAGATAAGGCACAAGGTTCAGTTCTTTACCCTGAGGGGTAATAGAGAAGTGGCCAGAATAAGCAAACTGTCCATCCAGTAAGAGCCTCAGAGTAACACAGAGTCCTGAGAATTGGAAGAGTAATGCCCTGGGCATAGTGCCCCCTCAGATGGCCCTTAAACCACCCCCTCCCCAGAAGTAGTAAGAGCTATGCAGTGGAAGTCTGTATTTCAATCTGTAGTAAAAGTGTGTACCTGTAAATGAAATGTAGGACTTTCGACTTTTAGGTGGTGCCACCTCAGTCCACGCCATGCTTTCTGTGCATCTGCTAGCTAGTAAGGTAAGACACTGGTCTGTACTCTCTGGAACGGTACTTGGCATAGCCTGTGGCACAGTGCCGCCATCCGTCATGTTAGGGTTGCTCGATCTGAACAATGCTATTAGGAGTAAGCATGCATGAGGTTGCAGCTCCACGTGCCAGAAACTAGAACCTAAGTGAGAACAATTCTGTGCTGTAATTATCTGAGGCCATCACACACGATGATGGGGTACAGGATGGAATGAGCAGTCACTGCTCTCACATCTCAGGCCCTAACCAGGTGCTTGGCTTGGTTAACAGAATTAAAGGCTGCATGTAGTAAGGGGCATCAGATCAGGGTGGGCATCAGATCAGCAGAGGGTGAAAGGGTGGTAACACCATCCGGACTGGTGCAGCAGGACCTCTGTCCCCAGGTACCCACTTTAAAACCTTGACTCAGGATGTTTATTAACTGCTCCATTGCAAGTGCACCAATGATCTGTGGGATTGTTTTGCCCTCTGGTTGGAGTCATTTAATAAGGAGTTCTTGGGCTTTCCTGAGATGTCATATCTTTTCAGGATTTCTCTTTTCATCAAGTCATAGTTTTCTGACTTTGTAGTGTCTATATTGCTATAGGCAAGTTGGGCCTTACCTGTCAGGTAAGGTACCAGCCGGATTGCCCATTGCTGTTTTGGCCATTGGCAGGCTGTGACAGCCCTTTCAAAACTTGTCAGGTATGCTTCAATATCATCCGAGGGACAGAACTTTGTAAGTTTAATGTATTTTAAGTTGTTTGTGTCTTGTTGCTCTGCTGGACCTCTGCCAGATCCTCCAGCTTTGATAGAGTATTGGCTGGATGCCTTGCAAGCTATCTCTTCTTTTCTCTGCTTCTCGAGTTGCTGCATTTCTTCTTTTCTCTGTGCCTCTAAACGTTGAATCTCTTCTTCTCGCTGCTGCAGCTCCTCTCTTCTCTGTTTCTTGTCTCTTTTTGTTGTATAGCCTACCATTTCAAAAAGGCAGTCAGGCTTTCAGATTCTGTCACTGCCGGGTTTTTTTTCCCCCATGACTGGTGCTGGCGGTACAGTCCCCGCTTGGACTTCTGTCTCTGCAAGTTTGCTGCCATTCCTCTGGTAATGACTCCTGGGCTTGCTGGTGCAGAATCCATACCTTTCTTCTATGCTTCCCTGGTACCAGGTCTAGTACCCATGCACAAAACTCCTGGTCTAGAGTATACACTGCGTAAATCCCACTTAGTCGGGAACCATCTGTCGTCGAGGCACAAGTCAGAAAGTATAAGAAGACCAGGAACAGTTGTAAAATTCAGAAGTAACAGTGTATTATTATCAATAACAGTAACATAAAAAATTAAAATTGTTCAGTATAACTATTTACAAAGGCAGTACAGCGAAAACAAAGTCCTTCATCTGAGGGTATCTCTAATTCCAAGTTTCAGTCTCTCAGTCTCCCCTCTCTCTAGCAAAAGCATTGTTGCTCTTTTTATAAGTCTTTGCCTGGGAACTCATTAGGAGACATCCTGTTTCTCATAAAATGTTCCTGTGAGTTTCTTTGCAGAGCAGGCTTACAAACAAAACAATGTTCCAAGTTGGCCTCCTGTTGACAGCTCTTGCATCTCAGGTTAATCCCCTAAATTCCAAATAGCTTTTTGCAATCATTTCAACAGTATAACTATATACTGTACATTTTCAAATCGAGGGATCTCAGTATCACATAAAGATTCACATATATTTTTGTAACAGCAGCTATGCAAGGGGGAAGAAAAGACAGAAACAGCAAGTGTAGGCAGAGAATTACAAGACCATCAGAGTGATCAGTTTCTAGGTCTCACGAGAACATTTGGTTGTGCAACCAGACAGACAAGAGACAGAAAAGGAGAGGACAGAACAGATCCTTGCATTTAACTCTTCTTTCTGTATAACAAATGGGACAGGGCCTTATTCAACCCTGTCACAGGGAGTACAGGGGAGAAGCACGTAGACCCAGAAGCCATACCTGTGTTAGTTTGCCTTTGATGGCCGGAGTCAGGGAGAATCTGTCGCTTGACTTTGCTTCTGTCCTACAGGTTCCTGCATGTACTGAACGTCAGCGACTATCTGCCTGAGGGCAGCTGCTCAATACTATCTTTAGTTCTTTGTTACTAGACTAATTCAGATGACAGGTATTTAACTGGAGGCTCTCTCTGGGGAAAAGATGCATCAAGATTACGTGTTTTCAGCTCTTTAACAACAGTCTCAGCCAATTTCAAACAATTTTGTCCCCTTCAGAAACTGAATGACCACCTTTGCAGGGTACAGATTCCTGAACTTTAGCTGGTATTTTTTTTTGGTTTTGTTGTTAAATATTTTTATTGAAATGTAAACAAGAATACAAACAACCATACCTATTGGTTATGCTGACAAAGTTAAACATTCAGTCTTGGTACAGGGCTCTCATGATTTGGAATATACACCCTGCGGTGGGCCATATGCTAGGGGATAGTCATTTCTTAAATACAGCCGCATTTTTTAGAAGGTTACAGTTTTTCCTTCCATGCTGTGTGGAGGAAAAACAGGACTCTGAGGATGACTGACCATGGTTGGGCCCCTGGGAGGTGGAGAGTTTAGGGCCCAACACCAATGTGTGTGCTCTGTTTCCAAAGTACAGGTGTCTGAAAGTGAGAGTTCAGTTCAGAGAAGCCTCTGGAGGAAGGTAATTAAGTCGGAGTCTTCTGATCCCTCCGGAAAGTTGTAAATTCAGAGGTTGTTCTGGCAACTGCTGCACTCTGCATACGCAGCACATTCTTACAGTGCCTGGACCTCCTGGTGAAGCTGTACAATGGCTCTTTCGGCCGTAACCAGGCAGTGCTCAATGGATGTTAGCTGAGCGTCTGTGCTGTCAAGCTGCTTCTCTAGTTTGTTAATGTCTGTTCTGAGGGCCGTGCTGGTGAGTTTCATCTTTTTCCTAAATTCCCTCAGCATAATCGCCATCTGGCAATGTAGTGTTAGGACCCTGAGTATTGGACCTGGAGCAGCCACACTGAGTGGAGGCCAAGGCCTGGCACCAGTTATTGGCCATCCCTCCATCAGCGTATCCTTCGCCATCAGCTAATTCTGGCAGTGGCCGGGCATGGGTACTTCTCCCCAACAGCATTACTGACTTCCAGATGTCCAAAATTACGGTTTTCCTGGTTTAGCAATACATTTAGAGGGTTTTAGGCAAGTGCCGAGAGGGAGCTCGACAGCCAGCTGTTGCTATGTTTATGACGTCACCATTAACTCCCACATTTTCTTGTTTTTGATGTGAAAATGTTTCTCTTGTTTTTCAGACTTTTTTGTGACTACTAAGGCTCACAAAACCATGAGCCTTATCTCATAAAATTGGGATCCACCTCATTAGAGTACATCAGTTTTGCAAAAATCCAGTTACGAAACATCTGTGAATTAACTGCACATGCATGAAAATGGCATTTTTCTTAATAATTATTTAAAAGCCACACTATTTTCAGTAAAGCCACCTATCAAAGAATCTCTCTTGGGCCAAACTCTAATGAACATGAACATTTCTGATTTCAACTCACATGTGTTTTTGTGCTATCGGTGAGCAAAAAAAAAACATTTTAATGTATTTTTAACCTCCTAGAACTTTTAAGCCTCCCTACCAACTGTTATCAAATTTATAGGATCCAGAGATCCCGAAACAGACTACACATATCTCAAATTTCAGGTTATTCCATCCAGGGATGGCCGCACTATTAAGGTACAACTATCAGGGTTTAAGATAGAAGTGCCTACTCTATCTTAGTACTGGGGTGCAACCATGCTAATATAATAAGGATAATTGCACACGGTGTAGTATATGTGAGTGATAACACATAAGCATTTCAATACATACCCCATGGGTATGAGGCACGAGGCATAGCCAAGTGCCTTACACCCCAATGCTTTCTAAAATGGATAAGGAGTTTTCTCTGTCCTGATTGGCCAAGAGGTACCAGATGCCATGTCCTTACCAGCACATACTGTGCGAACTATTACTTCTTATGACAACCAGGACACAGCACAGCCAGAGGTCAACGTCTCCCAGAAACATTTAAAAGAAAATTATGTGGCAGCCATCTTACTAAAGGTAAACATAGTTTAGTACCCAAGACTTGTCCTAATCCATGAAGTTCACTTAGAAGTCATCTTACTAGAATCTCACCACCAGCCCACACCTACAACACACATGAAATATTAAGCAAACAAAAAAGAAATTCTAGCAGTAACGAACCCTTGTTCGGATGTCATTTTACTTTGTTATTAGAAGACCTGAAATCTGTGGCTGCCGAGTAGCTGCAGTCTCTGGAGGAGTGTTACTGAATGCCAGATCCTGAGATGCCCAACCCCCACCCACCAGGCCAGTGGTCTGCCCGTATCTTACTCAAAAATTCAGCCATATTCACATGCTATTTTCCAGAATTCAAGCTCTGTGAGAGCGAGCGGCCCAATCTAACAATCTGCTGCAGTCAGGAAGCCATTTGCTCATACCTCACCACTGCAGCGATCAAAAATGTGTTTGGAGAAAATGCCAACTGCAGCAGCTGCCAATGGACACGCCCGCTCCCTGTCCACTCCCACTGAAAAAAGGGTGCTCTAATGCTCCTAGCAAAACACAGCCTGACATTTAAATGAAAAATAAAAAAATGAAGTGTGTGGGGGGTGGAGATAGGCAAACACCACTACTCTGTAGTGACTAGACTTTACATAACATCTCCATTACAAATACTGTGCAAGGACTATTTTTTTTTTTGTACTTATGCATACCTTTTAACACTTTTTATCTGAATTTGTCAATACATTTTTTATGGGGTACCCATTAAAACACTCCAAGGTGTGGTTTACGGCCTGATAGCAGCATTTTCCAGGTGCTAGACACTCTTTGTAAATGCCTCATGCCTCATTATGCACCTGGGATGCACTCTTATCAGGCTATAAACCGTACCTCGTCGTGTCTTACTTCTTACTTTAATGCACCCCTCTGAAGTGCATTATTGTGCTCATACAATGACTCCCTGTATAAAACAGTGTTTTTTTTTTTTCAACTGTGAAACAAGATCAAAACTCTGGGTGCACATAAAAAAGCATTAATAAACAGTTATTGCGACATGTTTCAGCCAATCATGTTTGTGGATTTTCTAATGCCATTTTATGTTATAATACATTGTACTTGTTATGAAAAACTGGCAATTCGAAATTTTGTGTACTGTAATATTGTACATTGTACACCGACTGTCCTTAGAAGTTTATGAATACTGTTAATTGTAATGTTTTTCTTTAAGATGGGTAAGTTTATAATACAATGTTAGGGCTTATTGTGTATAGAAATAAAACACTTCAAACATCTTGTTGTGCACATTTTAAAAAAGTTGTTTTGCAAATTCTGTCATCAAGTACACCTGTATCTCTGCTCACTCTGACTGAACTTGACTCCAGCCTGCTTTTGATTTAATTTAGTGCAGAGACTGTAGGGAGTTCTGCCTGGCAGCATGCTACCATCTGCAGTAACACTATTCAAGAAATTGATGGTGTTCTTCTGTGTCTGGACAAGCAGAGCAAGTAAGAACAGGCAGGTTAAAACCACATACAATAAACAATAAAAATATGGATGACCCTACACAACTCACCCTGTGTTTCCATCTCAGGTTTGAGATAACAGCATGGACCGCTCCAGCTTCTCTCTTCTGCTCCATATGCTATTATCTATACCCCTTGATGGATATACAGGCTTGCTGTGTATGGTTACCTATATATTCCTTATATAGTTAGGACTTATGTCTGAAAAGCAGCACCTTCAATAATGTTGTGCACGTTCAAAGTTGTACGTGTTCTATAGAAAGCTGCTGTACGTGTTCTATAATCAACTGCACCTGTGTCCCTGCTCATGCTAACTCCCGGCGCACTGCTGAACATATGCGCCTCACTCAGTAAAACTCACTAAAAAATTTACTAAAACCAAAACATATCAGTGGCGTTTTTCTCTTCAGTTTCATTGTAAATTATCACCAAACAGTAGCAATTTATGCAGAAAATTCTTTCTTGCCCTTTCCACTCACATAGCATGGATACTAAAGTAAACATATAGCAGCACACAACTTCTTCACTTGTCTTTGTTATATAAAGCTATATACTACAAAAAAACATCAAATACGATCAGTCATGCACAACTCTCCTCGTGTTTCCATCTCGGAGTTGAGATAACAGCACTGACCTCTTATGTCTCCCTTCTGAGGTCCATACGGCGTTATCTAAACCTCTCGATGGAAACACAGGCTCATTACGTATGCCCACCCATATAGTATTCTGTAAATTCCAATGTGTTTTACATCATGCAAGCAAAAACTAAATTCAATTTGTCTGCATGTCACAGAATCAGAATTTTCAAAAGAAGCCTATTAACATCTGATCACTGTTTAGGCAAATGCAGGGAAGAAAGACCTCCTCATACAGATGTGTGCAGATGGCAGGTTAGCATATATTCTGGCAATTTTCTATGTGCAGGGGACAATCTTCATGTTTGCACTACTATTTAAAATAGGACAATTTTCAAGGTGAACGGATGTGTCTAGTGTCCATATACGAGATGAGCGGGGTTCTAAGCCCTGCTCCCTTTGTACTTTATCCGATAGTCTTAGTAGTATTTCTCATTGTGTAGGTGCTGCTTGTGCTCGATATAATGATGTCCAGGTGGAGCTTCCTTTTCACATTGTTGGGAAACAGCCCTGTAAAATGGTGCAATACTACGATAATATCTTCCTCAAACCTCTCAGTACTCATGATTTATTCATATTGCTACATAGGACTCTCAAAACTGACTGTCTTGCATAGTTCTGACAGTCATTCCTCTATCTGCGAAGGATCCAGCTGTCTCCAATATCATAGGATTACTCCGATAGCTGATGTTGGTGCCCCTAAAAGCCATCAAGCCTGGTCTCAGATTGCTGAGTCACAGTTAGTTAGTTAGTTAAAACTTTCTTTTTAAACAGGATAAAACTTAGGTCCAAAGGACCTATCTTCAAAATTGTCCCGTGTACACACATACAAACATTCCATCAAACAATGCACATACATCATACATACTGCATTACATTATAAAACGGCTGTTACAACAATAACTTACAGAAGATAGACAGCGTTAATATTGTCAATAACAAGCACATTCTTCATGATAAGTTATATCAATTTTTAATTTAAAAATGGATAGTCTGTGCAAATTTCTTATTGATGGAGATAGTTCATTCCACAATACTGCAGCAGAATACTGAAAGGCCATTTGACCAAGCCTGGTTCTGATTTTGGGGATTTTTAGACCTCTGTGGACCACTTCCCTTAACTGATATTCAAAAGGGTTGCGTTTGATGCGCGGTCGCGATATTCAAAGAGGAATTTGTGCCACGCCAACTCGATGGGCAGGGATGCACCAGTAATGTATGCAGCGCAGAGTAGAGGGGGCATGCCCATATATTCGGCACATCCCGATATTCAGCCGGGACGTCGGTGCATATGCAGGCACATACCACCAGGGGCACCACGGGGACACAAACATGTGCCCGAATAAAATAGGAACAGGACTGGCCACCCACAGGCGGCTGCCATGTTGCTGGGCGCCAACCACGGCGGCCGCCTGCTGTGGTGGCACCCACCCCAGAGCCACAGGCCAGGGTGGCCCCCTCCCCGGCCAATCGGGGCTATGTAATATTAATACCATCCCTGGTGGTTCAGTGGACTGTCTACAGCCCGATCATGGGATATGTAATATTACTATCATCCCTGGTGGTCCAGTGGACCGAATCCTACCTGATCGCGGGCTCATAATAAAGAAATATATCCCTGGTGGTCCAGTGGACCGAATCCTGCCCGATCGTAGGCTCTGTAATATTATTATCCCTGGTGGTCCAGTGGACCTGCTCCCAAAGTCCGATCACGGGCTTCATACATGGAAACACTCTGGTGGTCCAGCGGTACCCCCCTTCCCACTGAGCCCTGCCATCCCGCCCCCCCGGTCAGCGGCAGGCGGCAGCTCCCCACCAGCCCCTGCTCCTTACTTGCCACTTGCACTGGCACAGTGCCACTGCGCTATGCGCAATGCAGGCTGCCACTGTGCCATATTCAACGGTGCTGAGCCATGGCGCAGCACTGTTGAATATCGCCCAGGTCATGCCCTGGCGCATCCCAGTTGCGCTGCACCCAGGCTTGCGCCCCAGCCTGGCACAGTCTGAATATCCAACCCACTGTATTTACCCTGTCCAATAGTTTAATTCCGGCAAAGCCGTAAACTAGATTGCCATACTCTAGGACTGGAAGAATCAACTGTATTGCTATTGTTTTTTTGCATCTGAAGTGATACGATTAATGCTGATCTTCTTAATGCACCTATTCTTGTATACACTTTTTTCGTTCTATAATTTATGTGGGTTTTTAAAGGTCAATGAGCTATCTATAATGACTCCTAAGTATCTGTATTGGTTTGTATTCGTAAGTATTTGTCCTTTTCTGGTAGTGATATCCTGATATCCAGATGTGGTATTATCTGATTTTTGCTTTTATTCTGAAAACACATTACTGGTGTCTTTTTACTACATAATATTAATTCTGATTCATAAAGCCAGTCCTGGACTATGTCAAAATCAGCTTGAAGCCTTCTTATCATCTGATCTTGGATTTTGCAATGGTATCATCTGCGTACAGCCTTACTTGGGTACTTTGGATGTTCTCAGGTAAATCATTTACATAAATCAAGAATAATAATGGCCCCAGGATTGAACCCTGGGGCACTCCTCTAGCCAAGTAGCCTAAATCCGATAGTTGGTTGGTAACTTCTACCTGTAATGTTCTTTGCCCTAAGTAAGACTGAAACCACGTTCGTGGACCAGAAGCCATTCTGATCCTTTCCAGTCTCTCAAAGAGGATGGAATGGTCCACTAGGTCAAAGCCTTTGGACAAATCGACGAACACCGCACCTACAGATTCCCCGGCATCCATAGAAACAAAGAATTTGATGGCAGATAGGGACCGCTTGGCCCACCTAGTCTGCTCAATTTTCTACCTGATGGATAAGCTGCAGATCCTAGTTAACCAACAGCCTACTTCCTCCTACCCCCCCACTAGAACTGCCTTATGTCTGTCCCATGCATTCTTGAATTCCCCCACTGTTCCTGACTCCACAACCTCCTCAGGAAGGCTGTTCCATGCATCCACAACCCTCTCCATGAAAAAATACTTCCTCACATTACCTCTGAGCCGTTCCCCCTCTATCTTCAAATTGTGCCAACTTGTTCTTGCACATCTCTTTTTCTGAAAGATACTACCCTTTCGGACTTTGTCGATTCCCTTGACATACTTGAAAGTTTCTATCATGTCCCCCCTCTCCCTTCTTTCTTCAAGGGTATACATATTAAGCTCCTTTAGACTCTTTGTATATCTTCTGGTGCATACCCTGCACCATTTTGGTTGCCCTCCTCTGGAGAGCCTCCACTCTGTCTATGTTTCTGTGGAGATGGGGTCTCCAGAACTGTACACAGTACTCCAGATGTGGTCTTACCAACTGTCTGTACAGAGGGCCAACAACTTCCTGTTTTCTACTGGTGATGCCTCTCCCTATGCATCCCAGTATCCCCCAGCCCTCCTTACTGCCTTCTCACATTGCTGGCCACCTTTGGGTCATCTGATATAATTACCCCCAGGTCCCTTTCATTTTTGTTGTTGTCAGTATCTCACCCCATTGTGTACTCTTCCCTGGGTTATTGTTTCCCAGGTGCATTACCTGCACTTCTTTGTGCTGAATCTAAGCTGCCATACATTTGACCATTCCTCAAACCTTTCCAAGTCCCTTCTCATGGTTTCCACTCCATCTTGTGCATCAACCCTGTTGCAGATCTTTGTGTCGTCTGCAAAGAGACATACTTTTCCTTCAGTTCCTCTGCAATGTCACTTCGAAAGACATTAAAAAGGACCAGTCCCAGTACTCAACCCTGCGGTAGCCCGCTAGTAACCCTCCTTTTTTCACTGTGGACTCTGTTTACTATTACCCTTTGCGTCCTCTTGTCCAGCCAATTTTTTTATCCAGGCTACCATTTTGGGACCCACTCCCAGGCTGGCTAACTTGTATATAAATCTTTTGTGTGGGACTGTATCAAATGCCTTGCTAAAATCTAGGTAGGTCATGTCCACATCCCCTCCCTGGTCTACAACTTTGGTCACCCAGTCAAAGAAATCTATTAGATTCATCTGACACGACCTTCCCGCTGTGAATCCATGCTGCCTTAGGTCCTGTGCCCCACTGGCATCTAGGTACTCATCAGTTCTTTCCATCAGAAGTGATTCCATCATTTTCCCCACCACTGTCGTCAAACTAACTGGTCTGTAGTTTCCTGCCTCTGCCCTGCTCCCACTTTTTATGAAGAGTAATCACATCTGCCCTCCTCCAGTCCTCAGGTACCACCCCATTCTCCCATGATTTGTTAAAGAAAGTAGTCAGTGGTGTCACTAGTTCTACCCTTAGTTCTTTTAGAATTCTTGGGTGAATCCCATCAGGCCCCATGCTTTGTCTACCTTTAGTTTTACTAATTCTTTCAGAACTCTTTCTTCTGTGAATGGACTGGTATCGATCCCCCGGCCCCCCAAGAGTGTTGCTCTTGTTTGGTTTATATATCTCCCCTCCTCTTCCTTTGTGAATACAGAGCAGAAATATTCATTCAGTATCCCTGCTGTTTACTGTCACCCTCTGCCCACATTCCGTCCCCTTTACTAAGCCTCAGTATCCCTCCCTTGGTCATTCTTCGATCCCTAATGTACCTACAAAAGGTCTTATCCCCCTTCTTAACAGAGTTGGCTATCTTTTCTTCGGTTTGGGCCTTTGCTATTCTGACTGCCTTCCCTGCCTCTTTCTGCTTTAACTGATAAATATCTCTGTCCTGCTCCTTCTGTGTTTCCTTATATTTCCTGAATGCTATCCTTTTCCCCTTAACCTTCCCTGCCACCTCTTTTGAGAACCATAGCGTTTTTTTCCTTTGTTGTGTTTTGTTGAGTTGCTTCACACAAACATAGAATTTGACGGCAGATAAGGACCGCTTGGCCCACCCAGTCTGCCCATTTCCCTACCTAATGGATAAGCTGCAGATCCAGCTAACCAGCAGCCTACTTCTTTCTACCCCACCCCCTAGATTGCCTTATGGCTGTCCCATCATGCATGAATTCAACCACTGTTTTGACTCTACAACCTCCTCGAGGCCGTTCCATGCATCCACAACCCTCTCTGTGAAAACTCCCTTACATTACCTCTGAGCCACCCACCCTCTATCTTCAAATTGTGCCCTTGTTCTTGCACCTCTTTTTTTGAAAGATGCTACCCTCTTGGACTTTGTTGATTCCCTTGAGGTACTTGAAAGTTTCTATCACATCCCCTCTCTCCTTTCCTCGAGGCTATACATATTAAGCTCCTTTGGTCTCTCTTCATATGTCTTCTGGTGCAGACCCTGCACCATTTTAGTTGCCCTCCTCTGGACAGCTTCCATCTTGTCTATGTCCTTGCGGAGATTGGGTCTCCAGAACTGCACACAGTACTCCAGATGGGGTCTCACCAGCTGTCTGTACAAAGGATAACAACTTCCTGTTTTCTACTGGTGATGCCTCTCCCTATGCATCCCAGTATCCCCCAACCCTCCTTACTTCCTCTCACCTGCTTGCCCACCTTAAGTCATCTGATATGACTACCCCAGGTCCCTTTCCATTGTTGTTGTTGTTAGTATCTCACCCCCACTGTGTACTCTTCCCCTGGGTTTTTGTTTCCCAGGTGCATTACCTTGCACTTCTTAGCATTAAATCTAAGCTGCCATACATTTGACCATTCCTCTAACCTTGCCAAGTCCCTTCTCATCCTTTCCACCCCACCTTGTGCATCAACTCTGTTGCACATCTTTCTGTCATCTGCAAAGAGACATACTTTTCCTTCCAGTCCCTCTGCAATGTTGCCTATAAAGACACTGAAGAGGACCGGTCCTAATACTGAACCCTGCAGCACCCCACTAGAAATCCCCCTTTCTTCAGAGTGGACTCCATTTACTATTACCCTCTGTGTCCTATTCTCCAGCCAATTCTTTACCCAGGCTATCATCTTGGGACCCACTCCCAGGCTGGCTAACTTGTATACTAATCTTTTGTGTGGGACTGAGTCAAATGCCTTGCTAAAGTCTAGGTAGGTCATGTCCACAGCCCCTTCCTGATCTACTACTTTGGTCACCCAGTCAAAGAAATCTGTTAGATTTGACTGGCATGACCTTCCTGCTGTGAATCCATGCTGCCTTGGGTCCTGTGCCCCTCTGGCCTCTAGGTACTCGACAATTCTTTCCTTCAGAAGTGATTCCATCATTTTCCCTATCACTGAGGTTAAACTAACAGGTCTGTAGTTTCCTGCTTCTGCCCTGCTCCCACTTTTGTGAAGGGGAATCACATCTGCCCTCCTCCAGTCCTTAAGTACCACTCCATCCTCCCATGATCTGTTAAAGAGGGTAGTCAGTGGTGTCACTAGTTCTACCCTTAGTTCTTTTAGAATTCTGGGATGAAGCCCATCAGGCCCCATTGCTTTGTCCACCTTCAGTTTTAAGGGTTCTTTCAGAACCCTTTCTTCTGTAAATGGGCTGGTATCAACTTCTGTATCCAGAGTGTTTCTATTGTTTGTTTTAGGTACCTCCCCCTCTTCATTTGTAAATACTGAACAAAAATATTGGTTTAGTATCTCTGCTTTTTCACCATCACCCTCTGCCCACCCTCTCTCACACAAACGCTTGTTGCCTCTGTGATGGCTGTTTTGATTACTCCCCATTGTTCCTCCATCCCTCCTCCTTCTTGCCTGTTTGCTAGTACTTTTCTGAGGCACTCTCTCATTTTCCCAAAGTCAGCTCTCCTAAAGTCAAATACTCTTGCTTTTTTATGGCTCGACTCTATGGCTGTGTTTATCGTGAACCACACTGTTTGGTGGTCGCTTGTTCACAGATGGCTACCCACTTCTAAATCAGAGATTCTTTCTCCAACCCCATTTTAGAGTACCAGGTCTAAGATTGCTCCCTCTCAAGTGGGTTCCAATACTAGCTGTCTGAGGCATGCCCCTTGTAGGGCATCAAGAATAGCCCTGCTTTTGGATGTGGCTGCAGCAAAGGTGCTCCAGTTAACATCTAACCTATTCAGGTCCTCCATCAACAATATCTCCCCTGTTTCTGCCATTCTAAGGATGCCTTCTATCATTTCCTTGTCCATTCCCTCCCCCTGAGATGGGGGTCTGTATACAACCCCCAGCGGAATTGTGGTGTCTCCAGAGTGACCCAGAGTGCCTCATCTGCTCACTGTGTACTCTTTAGTTCTGTTGCTTTGATCTCTTCCCTTACATAGAGAACTACTCCTCCTCCTCTTTTACAGTCCCTGTCCCTCCTGTAGATTATGTATCCTGGTATGTTGACATCCCAGTCATGGTTCTCTGTGTACCATGTTTCTGTGACTGCCACAATATCTAGGCGTCCCTCTTCCATCAAGGCCACTAGTTCAGGGAGCTTGTTACACAGACTATGGGCATTGGTACTCATCACTGTCCATTTTTTGATGGTCTTGCCCCTTTTAGCCCCATCCCTGTCCTTACTGCCTTTGCCTTTTTTTGCATTTACCTCTGTCCTGCTCCCTAATGACTTCTCTACCTTGGTGTTTACCTCATAAATATCGTGTTGTGTGTGGGGGGGAGGCTGGGATTTCCCTGCTCCTTTTCAGTGCCTCCCCGGCTGGTTTAATGCTTGCCAATGTAGCATTTAAACCTATCACCTAGGTTCCTGGTTCCCCCGGACAGATGCAGACCATCGCGCTAGTAAAGTCCTGCATCCCTCCAGGTGGCTCCCCAGTCCCCAATGAAGCCAAAACCCTGAGCTCCACACCAGTTTTTCAACCATTCATTGAATTCCGTGGTGTAGAGTACCCTAGCATCACCCTTGCCATAGACAGGCAGCACCTCTGAGGTTACCATATGCACTACTTGTCTAAGGCCCCTCCCCAACTCTACAAACTCCTCTTGCACTGCTCTGATCCCATTCACAGCCAGGTCATTTGTCCCTAGGTGGACAATAACATCCAGCTCCCTTCCTTGTGCAGTTGCTCCCACGATCCTGAGGATTCGCTTCCTGTCCCTCAAAGCCGATGCGCCAGGCAGGCACCTTACCTACCTCTCCCATTTCTACCTCCCTAATGACCGAGTCCCCCACCAGGAGTTGTTTCCTTCCCCTGTGGGGTCCTGTGCCACCCTCCTGTGGGTCTCCTTTGTGGAGGTTCCCAGCATCCTCCTTGGTCTCCACTGCAGGTGCCTCCATAGAGGAACCACTATCCGCCAGAACAGCTTATGAATTGCGGAGGGATGTACAAAACAGTAATAATGCGATAGAACCATTTATAGTGCATGAGTGTACCAGGAGCAGGCTCGAGGTAGTATGCAGCTGGAGGGATGCACCTCTGTTCCACCACCCTCTCCCTCCCTGAGCCCACCCTGGTCCATCCGCTCCTCTTTCTTGGCAACCTCTGAGGTAGCGGCAGTGGCCCTGGTGGTCCCTGGGTGGGGGAGGAGGTTTCACGAATCCTAGCCAGGTCAGCCTGGAGACGGGCAACCTCCTCCCTCAGACCAGAGAGGTGCCTGCAAATAGGGCAGCACTGCAGCTTCCAAAATGTCTCCCGGAACACTGCCGCCCCACGGCCATTGCACTGCACTACTCCCATCATGTCTTATTTTGTGTCCCCTCTCCTGTTGCTCTATATGCTTACTCTCGCCTCTCCTTACAACTCTCACCCTTCCTGTTCTGGGACAGCAACTTCCTGTATTATTCAGTAGTCTCCTTCTTCCTTGCTCAGAGTCAGACCTCCAGCAGCTACAAGGGAGAAAGAGCTACTTTTTTCCTTTAAGGTTGACAAAACTAATGTTTCTCTATGATCCTTCCCTTCCTACTGCCAAACAGGAAGTTCCTGTTGTCAGTCAAATCCAGTGGCTATAAAAGTAGAACTTGCTTAGAATGGGAAGGTGGAGGGGTTGGATGGAGGGCAATTAGTAAGAAAAACTGTAGCTGCTTTCCGCTCTAAAAGCAAGATTTTGGTCTTCCAAAAGCTAGCAGCAGGAAGTTGTAATTGGAGTCACCTGCTTTTCTACTGCCTAAGCCACACCCCCAATTAACTTCTCTCCCCTCCTGATTTAGCAAACTAAGTTGATACAGTACCCTTCCCCAACACAGCACTTGCTACTTTGTCCACGAAGTCCACAAGTGTGGTGCCCATTCAATGCCCTGTCCTAAAACCATGTTGGAATTTGGTTAATTTGAATACTGCTCCAAGTGTCCATATAAGTTGAACCAGTACAATATTCTGTGGTGATTTGCATATGCAGCCCTTGATGCTTTGCATTGTGGAAGCATGTGTGATTTTGAATTTCTTTGAAACTTGGCTTCCCGGACAAATGCCCTTTAGGGTAACCATTGCCTCAGTGCTTGCGCACAGAGGTTTTTTTGTCATTCATACAGTTAGTTGTAAACCATTCATTTCATCTGCTTTGAGAGAATGGAAAGAAGTGCAATCAGCCTATAATTAGAAGGATCATTAGGGTCTCCCCTTAAAGACAGGAATAACGTTTGCTATCTTTCATGTATCGGGACATTTTCTTTCAATTAGGCTTTAAATATTCCTGATGGTATTGGGGTTATAATTTGTTGGGCATCTTTCAGGAATCTTATTTCAATTTTATCTAGGCCACAAGATTTACTGGGATTAAGTTTTTTAATTTCTTTTGCTACTTCCTTCATCTTGATTTTTCTAAAATAAAACTTTGGTAAGCTGGATTCCACAATTCCATTTTTATTGTTCTCAGTATTACTCTTTACAACATTTGGGACAGCAATATCTGGCAAAGTAATAAAATATCTGTTCAATATGTGTGCAATTGATTTCAGGTTTAGGAGAACTCTATTTTTGTTTAGTATTTTAATCCCATGGACTATTCTAACAGGGTTTTCTAATTATTTTATTATGCCTCAATACTGTTTTGGATGTGTAGCATTATCTATCTTACTGGTATAATGTTTTCTTCGAGCTTGTCTGATTAACATTTTGCACATATTATGCTCTTTTTTTGTATTGTTCCCAAATATTCTCATTTTCAGTTTTATTCGCTTTCTTCCACAGTCTATCTTTTATGCGTATCATTTTCCTCAGAAATTCACTAACCCAAGGTAGGAGTTGTTTACTTACCTTATGTGTTTTCTGAGGAGCATGTTTGTTGTAAACTTGTAGGAACATATTAGTGAAATCCTCAATCCTGTGTTTATATCAGGTATCAGATTCAATCTATTCCATCTTTTGGACCCTAGGTCTTTTATAAAACAGTTGGTATGACAGTGAGCACAGACCCTTCTTGTAGTGATTTCCCCCCTCTTCCCTGCAGTTATATTTATCCATAATAGTACATTGTACTGGGTCATGATCCCCAAAGTTTGGGAGAAGGACCTGACAACCTGAAGGGTTCTCAACATCCTGAAGGGAGAAATCAGGAAATGGCTACCCCTTCTCTTCCTATTCAGTTCTCGCCTCTCCCCCTCTCTTCTCCACCTGCCCTTCTGGGTCACCAGTGTGCACAACCTAACCCCATCCTTTTTACTCCAACAGCACTTGCATACTACCTCGAGCCTGCTCCTGGTACACTCATGCACTATAAATGGTTCTATCGCATTATTACTGTTTTGTACATTTATATATTCTTTTATACGATTTCGGACATCTATTGTAATTTACCCAATGTTCCACTACTGTTTATTGTAAAATACCATGTGTTCCAACTGTTGCACAATCTTACAATGTTGTACTGTTTGTACTACCCACATACTATTGTAACAGATCATCCTTCACAACCCTATGTAACCCCCCCCCCCAGGCTGCACCGTGAGATGAGCAACTTGTTGTTCAGTGTGCCCTCCTGGTGAAACATTTCAGCAAATAAAATAAATAAATAAAAACATCTGATGTCAAAAACTCTAGAAAAAATATGAAGTTTTTAAACACTCTGGATAGAGAAGTTGATACCAGCCCATTTAGAGAAGAAAGGGTTCTGAAAGAACTCTTAAAACTGAAGGTGGACAACGCAATGGGGCCTGATGGGATTCATCCCAGAATTCTAAAAGAACTAAGAGTAGAACTAGTGACACCACTGACTACCCTCTTTAACAGATCATGGGAGGATGGGGTGGTACCAGAGGACTGGAGGAGGGCAGATGTGATTCCCCTTCACAAAAGTGGGAGCAGGGCAGAAGCAGGAAACTACAGACCTGTTAGTTTAACCTCAGTGATAGGGAAAATGATGGAATCACTTCTGAAGGGAAGAACTGTCGAGTATCTAGAGGCCAGAGGGGCACAGGACCCAAGGCAGCATGGATTCACAGCAGGAAGGTCATGCCAGATGAATCTAATAGATTTCTTTGACTGGGTGACCAAAGTAGTAGATCAGGGAGGGGCTTTGGACATGGCCTACCTAGACTTTAGCAAGGCATTTGACACAGTCCCACACAAAATATTAATATACAAGTTAGCCAGCCTGGGAGTGGGTCCCAAGATGATAGCCTGGGTAAAGAATTGGCTGGAGAATAGGACACAGAGGGTAATAGTAAATGGAGTCCACTCTGAAGAAAGGGGGGTTACTAGTGGGGTACCGCAGGGTTCAGTATTAGGACCGGTCCTCTTCAATGCCTTTATAAGCGACATTGCAGAGGGACTGGAAGGAAAAGTATGTCCCTTGCAGATGACACAAAGATCTGCAACAGAGTTGATGCACAAGGTGGGGTGGAGAGGATAAGAAGGGACTTGGCAAGGTTAGAGGAATGGTCAAATGTATGGCAGCTTAGATTCAATGCTAAGAAGAGCATGGTAATGCACCTGGGAAACAAAAACCCAGGGGAAAAGTACACAATAGGGGGTGAGATACTAACAACAACAAAAATGGAAAGGGACCTGGGGGTAGTCATATCAGATGACCTAAAGGTGGGCAAGCAATGTGAGAGGGCAGTAAGGAGGGCTGGGGAGATACTGGGATGCATAGGGAGAGGCATCACCAGTAGAAAACAGGAAGTTGTTATCCCTCTGTACAGACAGCTGGTGAGACCCCATCTGGAGTACTGCGTGAAGTTCTGGAGACCAAATCTCCGCAAGGACATAGACAGGATAGAAGCTGTCCAGAGGAGGGCAACTAAAATGGTGCAGGGTCTGCACCGGAAGATATACGAAGAGAGACTAAAGGAGCTTAATATGTATAGCCTTGAGGAAAAGAGGGAGGGGGGGCAAGATAGAAACTTTCAAGTACCTCAAGGGAATCAACAAAGTCCAAGAGGGTAGCATCTTTCAAAAAACAAAGTGTGCAAGAACAAGGGGGCACAATTTGAAGATGGGAGGGCGGCTCAGAGGTAATGTAAGGAAGTATTTTTTCACAGAGAGGGTTGTGGATGCATGGAACGGCCTTCCGGAAGAGGTTGTGGAGTCAAAAACAGTGGCTAAATTCAAGCATGCATGGGACAGTCATAAGGCAATTCTAGGGGATGGGGGTAGAAAGAAGTAGGTTGCTGGTTAACTAGGATCTGCAGCTTATCCATTAGGTAGGGAAATGGGCAGACTGGGTGGGCCAAGCGGTCCTTATCTGCCATCAAATTCTATGTTTCTACTGTATGTTAAGTCTAACATACTGTACTGCCTTGACTCTGTATGCTGCCTTTTCTGGTAACTTGGTCCACTATCTGCTGAACATTTAGGGGCTCAAAGTACTTTTCCAGTTTGTTACCTCTCGGCTTGCCCCAGGGGGGCACTGAGGTCTCCTACCGAAATTATATCATTATCATCTGCAAGTAATGCAATTTTTTGTGCTAGTAGTTCAAATTTACTGACATTAATTTTTGGCGGGAAGAAAACCACCCCTTCAAAAAGTTTAAGCTTTTTGGATGCTATATATCAGCATTCAATCCCTTCAACTGTCCCTGAAAATATAATTTCAAGTTCCCCTAGTTTTTCATATATGTACAAAAGAACCCCCCACTCCACCCACCCCGGTCTTGCCTGAAAATGCTGAAGCCTTCTATTAATATTTCAATGCTTTTCACTTGTGAAGTTAACCATGTCTCAAAGAGACCAATTATATCTGGATCATGCTACTGTGACCAGATTCTTAAAATGTTTATCTTTTTTGTTAGGCTTCTAGCATTTTCATGAACAATATTTAATTCTGTCCACTGTTGTGTTTTTAGTCCTGGACTGACTTCAACATCACCTACAAGTAGCAAGATTAACTGAAATGCTACGTCACTGGTTGAACTGTGTGCTTTCAACATTTTCCCGGTACTGCTGTCCAATTTCAGACATTTCACATGGTTTACCAACCTAAAATAGTTAGAAAAAGTATTCCTTCTGACCCTCGGTAACTCTGCTGTGCCAGAAGGAAAAGCTAACATCCAAATAATGTCCTTGTCATAAAAACAATTCTGCATTACTTCTAAGTTGTCTACCCTTGCTTGTCTGTTACAGCTTAAAACAGAAGAATGTGCAATAACAGCTATTAGAATCATTTAAGTTACTAACCTTATCATTTTTAAAGCTATCTAGGCACCTAATAAGGAACTGATGTTCTATTTAAACTTAATTTCATAATAGTAATATTACTATAGATGCACACAGATGTAATTTTACTAGGGCTTAGACAGTGGCTACAACCATTTTACAGTAATAGCAATATGATTCTCAAACTGAGTCTATTTACAAGCCCCAGTCCTCAGGATTTCCTTAATACTTATCGATGGAAGGAGCTTGCTATGGAGATGTCTTTTATTGTTGAAATTTCTTCGGCGAGTGCTGCTGGCGTGGGACACACGGAGCTTTGAATGGCTAAACCCCGCCTCCTGGGTGGTGGTTCTGCACAGCTGCATGACTTGCCCCCGAGTTCCCTCCACACGGTGCAACCACATACCTCCAAATGAGACTGCAGGCTCTGCAACAGTCCACGCTGACCACATGGCAGGCTACAGTAATAGATTTAAAGTCCAGTCTCTGTGACCAAATGCTGGATTTCAGGCACCAGATCTTGCTGCACTCTCCTGCCATGGAAGCGGCTATCGGCGTCTCAGATGCTGTGTAATGGCTCTTTTAGCGAAGCGCGCTGCGTGGGGCTTTTAATGGCTAAACTCCGCCTCCTGGGTGGTCCTGCATGGTTGCACGACTCACCCCCAATTCCCCTCCACAAGCTGCAATTGGAGGCCTCCAAATGAGACTACAAGCTCTGCAACAGACCACGCTGACCATATGGCAGGCTACAGTAAGAAATTTAAAGTCCAGTCTCGGTGACCAAACGCTGGATTTCAGGCATCAGATCTTGCTGCACCCTCCTGCCGTGGAAGCCGCTGCTGGCATCTCAGATGCTGTGTAATGGCTCCTCGTTATGAACAGAACCTAATTATACCATATGAAGTGAGGTATATCTGCTGTTTCAACAGTGCCGTACATATTCCTTGCACTCCATCCCAGTAGATCTGCAATTCAGTGCACGATCACAATAGATGGGTAATTGTTCCCACCTCCTTGTCACATCTCCAACACTTGTCTGATGAAACTATTCCCCACATTTTTAATTTTTGAGGGGTGCTGTGATATCTGTAAATTTTTTGAATCGGGTGAATCTATTTCTGGTATTCTTAATGTCTCAACTTAAGGTATACCAGCAGTTTTGCTACTGTTTCAAGGAAAGTGATGAACCCAACTCTTCAATCCACTTTGAGACTATGGATTATGTTGCGTGCTGCACATATGAATAAAGGAACTTATACTGTACTACTAGATGGTGATCCTTTACCTTTTTTCCCTCATAGTACATCAACAAGATTGAGGGTTGGCATCTTTTAGATGGGCCCAGCCCTGCCCTGCCTGCAAGGTGTGCTTCAGCAGCAGGTATCTCCAGTGGTGATGACTAGGTATTTTATATGTGTCTTGAAGTTGTGCAAACAATTTCAATATGCTGGTCTCAGGATTAAGTAGATCAGCTAGTGTCCAGATGACCTTATTGTCCCACATTTTCCAATAAATGGGTTCTGAACTGATATGGATGTGTGGGTTGTTCCACACTGGGAGTGTTGGCGACTGCCATGGTGACCAATCTGTTGTCTTGACAGTCCATTTCCATGCCTTAATTATGTGCTGGATAGTAGGGTGTGCTGCCTAGTGCCTGAGAGCACTATACTGATGAAGGTAAAGTCTATCAGTATATGCTGTTCATAATCTACCCATTTTAGTCTCTGGGCCTCCAAGGTCATAGGTGTTGCCTGCCATACCTGCCAAAGGGTATGCACCCTGTGTTTCAGCATATAGTCTGGGAGGGTGATCTCCCCCTTTAGATGGGTCTCTCACTTAGTCTTATGCCATGTTTCCCAGAAGAAGTCAAAGAGCTGCTGACACCTCAAAGAAAACTTTGAAAAACATAATTAGAAACAATTCAGCTTGAATTCCAAATATATTCTATAGATTTCTCCTCCCCATCTTTTATTACAGAGAATATCTGCATGAATACATGATCTTTATCTGTTAGAGTTCATCTTCCTTTGTAGCTTACTCCCTACTTCATGTCATAAACCTCTGTTGTGACATCACAGCCTGTTGCCACGGGAGTAACTGATGTCACAAGCAGCGCATTATGACCTCAGGTGGCAAGAAAGCAGCAGGAATAGATGAACTCTTCAGGAGCAGAGACCTTGTTTTCATGCAAATGGCCTCAGTAATAAATAATAGGGAGAAAAAATACAGAATTAATGTGAAATATAAACTGAACTGTGTCTAAATATTTTGTTTTGTTTAAATTATCCTGAAGGTGTCAGCTGCTCTTTAAGTAACTGCTTCTGTAGCCGAGGAAATATTTTCTGAGGGATGTCAACTGAAACATTATCCAATACATATCAGATTTTGGGGATCACCATCATTTTATATGCATGGGCCCTACTCCAATGGGATAGGTCCCCCTCGATGCTTTTCATGATTGAAGTAAGGTTCAGATCTCTCAGGTTTGAGATATTCCAGGAGAAATAGATTCCTAGATATCTCAGGTGGTGTTCCACTGATGCAAGCCCCCCGGGGCTAATGGGGCATCCGCATCATCTCTTTACAGGATGTCAGGAACAGTGATTTGGATACATTAAGTTTGCACTCTGCTATGCAGCCAAAGGTTCAAGTCAGCTTGATCAGCACTGGGATTAGTTCTTGAGCCTGTGTGAGGGTGGGCATATCATCATCTGCATACACCTGTACTTTATGCTCCTCACTTAATCAAAGGCCGTGAACCTGCTCATACTGCCGTACTGGCTGCAAGAGGGATTTCAATGCTAGTATGAAGAGTGGAGGAGACAGCTGTCATCTCTGGTAGGTGCCTCTCTTTAGGGTTAAAGCCTCTGAAATCATGCCATTCACATCATGCAGATGCTCCATTATAAAGTGTCTTAATTCCCTGTATGGTGCTCCCAAAGCCACGATGTGTAAGACTCTGAAATAAGCAAGGCCATTCGACTCTGTCAAACACATTCTCGGCAGCAAGTGCTACTAGTACCATGGCTACCTTGTTGGTCTTAGGTTGCCAGAGTAGGTTAATTAACCTTCTGGTGTTGTCAGTGCCCCTTCCCCCTGGGGTGAAACCTACTTGATCTTTAGAGATTAGTGTAGGGAGTATACTTTTCAGCCTTTGGCCCTACATCTTAGCATACAGTTTAGAGTCCACCGTGATCAATGAAATGGGGCAGTAACTGTTGCGGACCAGGAGGTACTTCCCTGGTTTAGGGATATTACAGCTGTTCTGCCACGGCGGAGGTCTTGTTGGACAGTGTCATAAAACATCACCGGGAAGTTATCAATACCAGGAACCTTCTCATGTAGCATGGACTTGACAGCTGTCTGGAGCTCTGTCTTCTGAAAGGGTCTCTCTAGTAGGCTTCTACGTTCTTGTGATAATGGGGGGAGATGCAGCTTTGCTAGAAACATGTTTATATCAGTTGTGTCAGTGTGGGATTCTCCGGTGTATAGTTTCTGGTAAAATCTGGTAAAGGCCTGATTTATGGACTTGTTCTTACGTAAAATAGAGTCTTGAGTTTGGATCACAGTTATTCTGGATCTTTTCTGACTTTTTTTGAGCCTGTATGTCAGCTGTCTCCCGGTTTCTTCTCCCGCTTTCCAAAACCTTTGTCTCATCCTGAAGAGGGCATATTCTATTTTTGTTGCAAGTGTACACCGAGTTTGTACCTTGCACCTGCGATTTGTGGGAGACGGTTTGTTTGATTTTGTAAAGATCCCCCCAATATTTCTCCTCAAGCTGTTTTAACTTTTTTTGCAACATTTCTAATTTCTTTATTCTGCCCTTTTTCATGTATGTGGAGAGGCTCATGCATTTTCACCTCAGAAAGCCTCTGAGTGCATTCCAACTGACCACATGGCAGGTGTCCACTGGCTTGTTTAGCTGTATATATGCATGGATTTCCTTCCACAGTTCCTCTCTAGTATTTTTATTCTTTGGCAAGGATAGATTGAGCCTCCACAGCCCTTTGCTAGATAGCAGAGAATCGGGAGGCAGCCAGGTGATCGTGACTGGGGCATGCTCTGAAACTAGTGTTTGTCCATTGTTGGCTTGTAGAATATCTGCTGTGGTCTCTCTAGGGACCAACCAAAGGCCTATTCTAGTCCAGACATGGTGTGGACGTGGCTGGCCACAGGTTTACCACCCTCCAAATATCGTCTTGGCCAAGCTCTATGATCATGCCCTGCAAGGCTGTAGAGGCAGGGGTTCTAGGACCTGAGGGGGCTTACTTCTGTCTAGAAACCCATCTAGGGCTACATTCATATCCCCTCCTATCGGCAGTCTGCCACTAGATTGTTCAGTGAGGTGCTGCGCCACTGAGTGGAAGAATTATGGATCCTGTGAGTTAGGGGCGTATACGCTGCAGAGGGTAACTTGTTCTCCCTCCAGGTTCCCTGTAAATATCAGGAGGACTCTACCTTCATGGTCTTTTTAGATGTTGTCTACTTTAAAATGTATTCCCTTTTGAGCTAATATGGCTACCACCCTGCTTTTCCAGTCACAGAAGCTGAAATACCTGCACTACCCACCCCATCTTCAGCTTATCCACCTCTTAAACAAAATTTCAAAGATTAGATGTAGAGCTTCATAGCCCGTTACCTAAATGTTGGGAAGTCCATCAGTCCAAAATAACAACTTTTAAGAATGTCTAGTAAGGAAGGGAAGAGATTGTAAATCGGACCGTACTGCTGGCTACATGATCCCTTCCACATCCTAGTCCATCTGCCCCATCCCCGTGCTCAGATGTTTTGTGACATCTAACTAGGGAGAGCAAGGGGGCACATCCCATTGAAGCCTATGGGGAAGGGAAACACAGCGCTTTTACAGATGTTTAAGCAACCTTTGATAAAATAAGCCACGCTGCTCAACTAACAGGGACCCTATTAGTTGAGCAGTGTTTTCATTTTTATCAAAGGCTGTTTAAACATCTGTAAAAACATTGTGAAAACCTTCCTCACAGGCTTCAATGGGGCATGCCCCCACGCTCTCCCTATTTAGACGTCACAAAACCTTGAAGGGCAGGGGTGGGGCAGGCAGACCAGGAAATCGAAGGGATCGGTTAGCCGGCAGTATGACCCATTTACAACCCCTTCACTCCCTTTCCGGACACTCTTAAAAAAATCATCATTTGGGACTAGAATGACTACTGCAACATTAAGGTCAATGGGTTATGAAGCCCAAAACAGTAAAATACTATGTCTGAAATTTACTTTAACAGGTGCGTTTCCTGGAGGAATAGGACACTAGCTCCCATTTGTTTAGATGATCTAGAATCTTCCTCCGTTTAACTGGGGAATGCATCCCTTTCATGGTCCAAAAGATGAGTTTGACTCTAGTGTTAACCATAAGTGTGTCTTGTTCTAGGAAGCTGTGTGTGAGTCAGGGTATTGGCTCTGGTTAAGATCACGCCACTTTGCAGCAGAGGGTTCCCATCTTTACTGTTGTTCCTTCTGGATGCTCCTCTAGCTCACTCAGCATGGTGCAGTGATACTTGTTACCATCTCTGCCACTCTGTGGATGAGGCTTCAGGGTCACATTCACTGCTCCTCTTTTCACTCTTTGCCTTTTGCCATACTGTAAGGTTGATTCATTACTTAATAAAGCAAAACCAAAAAAATACTTGAACAACTATAACAGTTTGGCTATACGTTAGCTAAAGAGATCAACTTTCTAACCCTTGAGAGTTCTGCGTAGGCAGGGGCTGAGTCCCCTGAACTTCTTGCTCTTCTAGATTTGTGCTGCTTTGCACTTCTGCAATTACACAGACGCTCTCTGGTCCCTTAATTGCCAGCCAGCTGGATGCAGACTGTTTGACTCCTGTGCTAAAGGGTGCCATTATGGTTTCACTCTGGCTTCCTGCTTCGTGTCTGTTGCTCCGAGTGGGACAGGGGGCCAGTTCTGGCTCTCTTCTGTGACCCATAATGTTTACCAGGTGATCCACTCCAATACCCAACCCATCCCTTCCTGCGACAACAGCGATTTCAATGGTCTTGTGTCACTGGCCCCAGATGAAGCAGCAAAGGTGTGAATATGCACATACTTCTTCCCAGACTCTCCACACAGTGAGCACGCACTACCTTGTTTCTCTGTGCTCTCAGTATTGCCTGGTAGGATATGTATGATACCCGTGGATGCCCCAGGAAAGGGGACGTGCCCCACTCCCCTCAGCTGTGCCCACATCTGGAAGCTTTGCTCCCTATGTGTGCAGGGCCTAAGGTAAGCCATGGATCCCCTACACTGTCCCCACAGTGCATCTGGTATGTAATGCCATTCTTATGAGCTTTATGCAACTGGGTATGATCAGTGCCTCAACTATACTTCAGTAACATACTGTCTTAGTCTTGGGGGTGGGGTCCTGGCCCAACCCTTAGTTTTGCAAACTGTTGCTTCTCTATAGGTTCAGTGCCCTGGGCCACCCTACTTGAGATCCATCTGGTGCTGCTGCTGGATATCCTGGCTTGTGCTGAGTAAGGGTTATAGGCTTTTTGCGCTAGTTAGGCATGCTTGCTGAATGTCAGTTACTGGACTCATACTAGTCCTATGAAGCCAACCTTATTACTTCATGCACCCCTTGCCCAGTTTGTGACATGAAGAGACAGCATGAGGGCAACCCGATGCTCTCTTTATTTGATGCATCCTAAGCTATGCTCTCTCTTGCTAGGCAAATGGTATTAAGGGGTAGCAGAGAAGTGTTCTGTGAGGTGAGTCGCCCTTGGGCTACGAGTAGCAGCAAAGTCATCTACTGGGCAGTTGATCTGTGTTGGGGGGGTCACCTATTCGAATGGGTAAGAAGAGTTGGGGGAGGGTACCCAACAGTCAGGGGCTCAGTTATGAGCAGAACTGATGATTCAGTAGATCCTTTGCCCCTTATTCAAGTTTGTAAACCATTAATTAGCTCTCCCAGCATGACACAGAACTACAAGGCTTTCTCTAAACGTGGACCCTTTACCTTTTGGGAACCATTCTAACCTAGCATTAAATTCTGCTCTGTGCTCCAACATTCAGCTTTATATTCTTCAGAGTGTGTGTGTTTGGCGGGGGGAGGTTAATGTTTGGGCCCATGTACCTGACATTCAGCGTTCACAATTGTAAGCCATACTCAATGGTATGGTTGATTCCTTGCTCTTTTTTCAGGGGACATACCAGTTATTTGTTCTTGCTAGCAGTATTTAGTGCTAAGAGCATTCACTATGTGGACCTTTTGTTTTTTTTTTTTTTTTTTAGAGCCACCATAATCTTGCTTTCAAATTTGCTCTATGGCCTGCCACTCTACGTTACAATCTGGGGTGAAAGCAGGGTGACAGGATGCAAGATGGTTTTGCTGATAGGCACAGTGTGGAATTTCATTCCTATCATTTTGAGTGTCCCACCTTGCCACCACTCCATGATCTCTAGTTACATCAGCTTCAGTTGTCCATTAGAGTTCAGATCACGGATTTGAAAAGTAAAAGAAAACTATACATGAAAGCTGTCCCTAAGACAGCCTTGTGAGAAGGTTCGGTTACAAAGGTTAGCTTCTCCGCTGCCACAGATACAGAGGGATCACTGCAGTAAGGAGGGAGGCCTATTACTATGTTAATCCTTTAGTGAGGAGCTGGTAGTTTCCCCATGCTGTGCCCTTCAAGCAGCGACCAACATTCTGAACCCTCCAGCTCAGGTCTCAACAGACTGCATGTAGGCCCCGAGCACTGAGAGTTAACCTCCTTCACAGAGTTATCTCAGCCCTTCCGTCTACCATTGGCTCTTTAATAATAACTAGAGAAGGGGCACAGCATCTTGATGTTGGGGTTTAAATGATTTGTGTGAGCCCCTCTGACAAAGGTTTGCCTAGCACATTATAACACTGCGTTCCCAACAGCAGACCACTGTGGTAGGTGGGGGAATGGCTCCTAGCCGCTTCCGTTAGGTGCTGTCTATATACACGCTTGCCTCGGTAGCCTGCAATGCCCTGACCCCTCTCCTAGTGCCTGCACCTGGTCCACCACCCCTCTACTAACTTTGACAGGACTCTCTGCAGACATTTACCCCCATTCCGTATATGAAGTACAAACTTATCATATGAAACTTCCGATTTCAGTATTTCATCTGCCACAGCAATCCATTTGTTCAGCCTCTGTGCAGATCATACCACAATCAAGTGCTGTACTGTAGCTTTGGGAAGGGAAGGGAAAACATTGAAGGTGCATAAAGAAAGAGGCGAGGGTCAGACAGAAACATGATAACATTATATACTACTTTACCATGTATCTGGTCAGATCAGACAGTGAGAAATTAAAGGGAAACTGTCATCTACAGGCTTTCTTAATGTTCGAAAGCCCATAAAAAGCTAATTTGAGTGAGCCATTGTGTTTATCTGAGAGTCTTTGCAGTCCAGAGTTATTCATATGTAAATCAGCCTGTACTTAAGGGCTGGTGGCAGCCATATGTTTTGGGCTCCTGACAGGAAATTATGTCACCAAGGGTCTTGGTCCTCTTTGACTATATTTAATCCAACAGGTTAAATAGGAATTTGACCGTTTTAGTAAGGCCCTGTCCACACTGAACATGGCTCAGCTGTAACGATTTAAAAAATGTTTTAAATCATACCATGCTTGTGTCTCCTCTCTTGTCCTATGTGTTTTAGCATGGTTACCAATTGCGTCCACACTTCAAAGGCAAACCCACTTTCTGATCCAATCCATGTTGACTTGAGGGGGCAGTGAACCATGGCTCTTTGCAGGACTACATTGGCAGCAGAGGTTGAACACGATACCGAAACCCGTCCACACTGCTGATGTAAGCGTGTTTGTTTTCAAACTGTGTTGGAAACCATGCTAAAACCCTGACACAATCAGGGTTTAAACATGGTTTGAAAACGTTACGGGTGTGGACACGAACCATGTTTCAAAGCACCTGTAACGTTTTACCCTGCCAGTAACGTTACAGGTGCCCTAGTGTGGACAGGGCCTAAGTGTGTTTTAAGGTGTGATTACAATACTTTCTACATCTACAGTATAATAATTATTGTGTATGTGCATTAAAATTAGTGAGTTATCACCTTTACATTTCAAACTGTTAGTAAAAATAATCCATCTTCAGAATTGCTTTAACCTCTAGGCTATACTGCCAGCTAAACATGTCAATACTGATTTCTGGGGCTACCACAGTACCAACTTCTGTCTTATTTCGTTTCCTCTGTTACAGCCTTTTCTCTTATAATTTTGGGTGCGAACTCAGGTCTATAAGATGCAAATGTGGCTACGTATCTACTGGCCTGGCATCATGGCCTCCCTGTGCCCCCACAACACACCCGGGAACAAGCTGTTGCTCAGTGTGCCTTTCCTGGACAAAGACAGTAAAAATAAATCTGAGCATGTGTTATGATTCTGAAAATATGCTCTTTCTATCCAGATTTGACTTGAAAAGAAAAAAATAGGACACAATTACTTGTTTATTAATTGCAAAACACAGATGGACAACATTGTAAAAACATGCATAATCTGAAATGCATTATTAAATGAGTATCTTACTTCTTTTCATGAAGTTAAAAGCATAACAGTTTCTTACTGAAATACTCTGGATGGAATGAGATTTTGTAATTACAACACTTTTTACGTTTATAATAAATGTTTCGTATGTGCATTGAAACTAGTGAGTCACCACTTTTACATTTCAAACTGTTAGTACAAATAATCCTACAAAATTCTGGCATTGTTACGATACAAAATCCCATTCTGTCCACAGTATTTCAGTAAGAAACTGTTACACTTTTAACTTAATCAAAAGACGTAAAATATTCTTTAATTAATGGTGATCATTTATTACATAGAGATAAAGACACTTATCTCTAGTTACAACCTCCCAGTTGATATTTTTGGTTATAACTGGGAGGTTGTAATCAGCACCTGTCAATTAAAGGTCACCACAGAAAGCTAACTGGTGCGTAGTTTCACTGTGGGCGGGCTGAACATCTTGCCAAACATGGCAGCTCCGTTACCAAGCACCAGTACCAGCACTCAAGCTTTGCTACACACTGTTAAGACAAATAAGATTTAAAACATTTTTAAGTGTTTATCTAGTTGATCCTGCCTTGAAAATGAAAAAAAATAAATCTGGTTGATCCTGCCACTCATACCCTTCGAACGTGCCTTACACTACGCAGCTATGCTGATGGACTGCATCTTTCTAGAATGCCGTTACCACTGTAACGAAAAAAAAAAAAAAAAAAAACACAAACGAAAAGAACAAAAGGGAGAGACAGGCAGAGTGTGTGTCTGTCTGTCTGTGTCTCTATCTCTGACAGAAGTGCTGAAAGGGAAAAATTATCACCATTAAATAAAATAATATGTGTGTGTGTGTGTGTGTGTGTGTGTGTGTCAAAACCAGAATTTTATACACACACACACACACACACACACACACACACACACACACACACTCTCTCAGTGTGGAATGCTTTTATAAACCCTGTAGCATACCACACCTCAGGTGTGTGTGTACAATTCTGGTTACACACCCACACCCTTGCATTATTCTATATTTTAATAATGCATTTCAGGTTATGCATGTTTTAACAACGTTGTCCATCTATGCGTTTTTGCAACTGATAAGTAATTGTGTGCTATTGCTTTTTTCTTTTCAGGTCAAATCTGGATAGAAAGAGTATAATATTTTCAGAATCTTAGCACATGCGCAAAACCCACTCTGCTAGGCGAACAAAGCTTGTTCAAAGCTCTTTGCTTTAACCTCTAGGCTGTACTGCCAACTGATAATCAAAAGCTACACATTTCAAGACTGGTCACATGATGCCAGACCAGTAGATATGTAGCCACATTTTCATCCTGTAGTCCTGAGTTCACACCTGAAATTGTAAGAGAAAAGGCTGCAAGAGAGAGAGCGGAAAGAAATACAGAAGTTGGTGCTGTGGCAGCCCCAGAAATCTTTATTGACATGAACACAGCCAGGGTTTAGAAATCCTGATATGGGGTCCAAATACCTGTTGCCACCACAGAGCCAGCCTCGTGATGTATAATTTTTGATAATCAGCTGGCAGTATGCCCTAGTGGTTGCTAACAGTTTTAAATGTAAAGGTGATAACTTACTAGTTTCAACGCACATACAAAACAATTATTATAAATGTAGAAAGTGTTGTTGTAATACCTTAAAAACACACTTAATAAAAACAGATGATCTCCTACTTAATCTGTTGGATTACATACAGTCAAAGGAGGACCAAGACCCTTGGTGACATCATTTCTTGTCAGGAGACCAAAACATATGGCTGCCACCAGCCCTTAATTGCAGGCTGATTTATACATGAATTACTCTGGACTGCAAAGATTCACAGATAAAAAACACAATGGCTCATGCAAATTGGCTTTTTATGGGCTTTCAGACATTAAGAAATCCTGTAGATGACAGTTTCCCTTTAAACAGGAACTGTCAGCAATAAGAGCCTCACACCCAAGTATGAGGTTGATTCCAGTTTGCACTTTCTGTATAAAAACATTTTATTTACTTTACTGTTTACTGCAGTATAGTAGATTCTATCAGGTTCATTTCACTGCCTTGTAAGACGACACTTCCTGCAACTAGAAATCCCAGAATCCCCTGTAGCTGACATCAGAGGAGGGCTACAGTAGTGGGAGATTCAATAGCCCGCAGTATATATGTTAAAGATTTTGTAAGCTGAAATCAGATGTTTGCTGGTCCTGGTGTGTTCACTGGGCTTAGTACGGTCCTCTGTGACTGTTCCCAGCACCAGGAGAACAGCAGACCAGCAAACAGAAGATTAAAGCTTATAAAAACTCTAACATTCACTGCAGGCTATTAATCTCCCACTACTGCAGCCCTCCTATGATGAATCCACATATTGAGATAGTGGTTCAGTTAGGGAACTAATTCCTGAGATAACTGGCCTGTCGGGAGGATGCTGCAAGCTCTTATGCACTTTAGGCAGTACGTACATGGTTGGTGCACAGGATGGGTGACCTGCAGAAAATCAAGGGTACCCCGGGATATAATGCCATCAGCCAAGGCTTGCTGTAAGGTGCTGTCAATGTCTCTCTTGAAGAACATGGTGTGATCAGATTTGAGCACTTGGTAAAATTTATCATCTGACAGTTGCCTTCGGACTTCAGCAATATAATCTATGGAATTCATCACGACTATGGCTTCCCACTTATCCGCTGGTTTGATGGTAATGGATGGGTTCTGTTCCGATTCTGTCAGAGCTGTCCTTTCACCATGCGAAATGAGGCAATATGAGGGTTTAGACTGATCTCTGTACAGTTTGTTAATGTCATTTAGGCAAGCCCATTCAAAGATGTATATAGCAGGTGTGGAGGAAGGGGTATTGAAAGTAGAAGCAGGCTTGAATTTATGTAACGAATGCAGTGTTAGAAAGTTCATGATAAGATTCCATATTAACTTCAAAATTCACATCACGAACACTTAGGTCCAAAAGGCCATTGGAGAAGTCTGAAGTAATGGAACTGCCACCCTCAGGTAGAGAAGTCTCAGTATCTGCACCCATATTCCTTCTAAGATGAAAAGATTTGAGACTTAATTTTTTAGTAAATTTTTTTTAATGTCCTGATAAATGTCAAAATGACTTACGGAACAGGTGGGTATGAAACTCAGACCCTTACTGAGAACTGATAATTGGTCAGTGGTCAAAATGGTGTCCGAGAGGTTAATAATACTTATCTGCCCCTCCCCTTGCCTCATTGTTTTGATGTCGTTCACCCCTTCCCTACTGGTGGAACTTGGGGCTGCTTCTTTGTTATTTGTAAAGTGTGGCCGGTTTCTTTTTCTGCCCCCCACCCAACCACCACCTATTCTGTGGTGGGCACGAATCAAACAAGTTTGTCTGAGCGTCTTGGTTGTTCCAACCCCTCTGCTTGTTCGCCCACCTCTTCCTCAAAAAAATGTTCCTCCGGTGATTCAATATCAGATTCTGAGGTGGAGTGAAAACTTGTGTTATTTTTCCTCAGAACAGGTTTTGGGCCTTTTCTTTTGTTATTATTTTTACTGGCGCCTGCAGCAAATTCAGACCTTTCCAGGTGACTATCCAGTTATTTAAATAATCCAATCTATCTCTCTTGAACTTACAATGTTTTACCGCATGAATGTGCTTGTCTTGTTTTAATATTGCTGTTTTAAGTTTATCTTCTACAGCAGTGAACTCAGGATTCATATCCAAGTCTGAAAATGCCCCTTCTTTTTCTTTTAAGATAGGTCCCACTTCTATCTGCTGATTTTAGTAGTCACGAATAATGCAAAGCTGAAATAGTTCAGATGCAGCCTGCATCTGCTTCTCCCAGTCCGTTTTAAATTCCACTCGATCAAGGCTATACCCTGGCCATTCCAAAACTCTTAGCTCCCTTGGTATGCGTCCTACCTTCTGGTAGGCTTCAAGGCTGGTTAAATTCCAGTAAATTCTGCGAGCTCTCAGCATGATTTTTTTCCAGTTCATAGTAAGCAGTATGAATGCTCACTGGTGTTTCAATAACACCCGCTGTAGATGCTGAGACATGAGCAGCACTTTCGGGTTCTAAGTCAGAATTGGGTGAGATATTCAAAAAGGGGTTGGTTTCGCCTATGCCGGAGAAAATAGCTGCACTAAAAGAGAGGGGACCTACTGCACCTACATGTAAGTCCTCAAGTTGAGAGGACATGACAGTAACAGTGCTACCACAATAATAGAAACAAAGTAATGGCTGTAAGACTTACTGTGCACAACGTGGCGTTTGCGATGAGCTTTCGTCTGAACTGATACAAGAACACATGAAGACCAGCTCCACTCACAGATGTGACTCTCACAAAGATAATCCACAGAGGCAAGAAATAAGGGCACCATCCGCCATCAAAAGTTTCCAAAGTTGGTTATTTATTGCCACAGAAAATAAAGCAAAACAGACACAATCAAACAATGTGCCACGCAGGTGTATCCCCTCTCCTATAAGGCCCGACCGATTTCGCGCATGCACACTTTCTCAGGGACGGCCCCTCACCTCAAGTGCCGCATATTTATACAGGTATCAATTAAAGTGACAGTGTGACATAAAGTGAATAAAAAAGCACAAAGTAAAGAACACTAAAATGATGCTTAGAAGGTAAAAAAGAAAAAAAATGCTTACATTTAGAGTACAAGTGCCTATCATTAATTACTATACATGTACTAATGGCAAATTTACCTAATTCATAAGACATTATAATATTAGCAACAGTATAATTCCAGCAAAGGCTAGTGTTATTGCAACCATGAAGAACTACCAATGATTCATTCTAAGCTGAACAATAATAATTAAGCCATATTAATTCAAAAAATAAAATAAAATTATTTCCTTTTAATAGTATACCATTTTTTCTCTTTTGGTTAGCTTTTTGAATTTTTTGTATTACACTTTCTTGAAACTTTTTGAAAGAAAAGTTCAGAATTGGGTAGATATGGTTGCTGTAACAAAAGTAATAACAATAGTGATAAAAAAAATAATGAGTCACAGGGAGCAACCAGTATATATTATTCATTATGGTGCTCGATTTGTTTGATACACGAATATCACAACCAAAAATTATTACGGTGTACCACAGCCTGTGACAGAAACATAAAATAATTATATATGGAAGTCAGATGAGACTATAAATAAAACAACAAATAATCTAATATAGATACACACACACATATACATATATATATACATACACACACATATATATTTAAACTATTTTATTATGTATATTATTAATTCAAGAATAATGATAATAATCCTAATTTCGTATTCATATCCAAACTGCAACAGACCACATCATCGTGGCACCAAAATACAGAATACAGATACTATAGTTTTTGTTTATTTTTTGTACCCCTTCTTTATTTGTTTGAGGTATGGAGTAATGTCAAAATGGCCATTCAACCCGAGTTTTGTCAGTGCACCCAACTGGAAAATCCAGTATGTTTCCCCTTCAGGGGAGTTCGTTTTCTAGATCACCTCCTCTTATGTCCACAGATATCTTCTCAATGCCGCAAAAGTTAAAACTATGTGCACCCATTTGAGTGCCTACGTGTTTAGCTAATGCATTTGTGAAATCCTTACATCTACTGTCACTTAGATGTTCACAGACATGTTGTTTGAGGGTTTGTGAAGTTTTCCCTACATAAAACACCTGGCAAGTACATGTAGCCATGTATACAACTGAATTAATGATCGAAAGTCTGGGTACTAATTCAACAGATCTATACAAAAAACCATCAGATTGTAACACCTTTTACTGGCCTCTAGTTGCCACCCACGCCACACCATCAGGAATTTCCCTCGCTCACAGTTCTTGCGTTTAAAAAGAAATTGTTCCACAACCTCAGATTTTGAAATCAGACTTCAGGAAATGTTGAATAGGTTCCAAACTAGGGGCTATTGTATAAAAGATATCCTTCAGACCCGGTTACATGCTACAGATACACCACACACCACACATTTGGAGTACAAAAGCAACCCCCCAAGACTTTCGACCATGTTAATTCCATACTACATATGGCACTAATACTAGTGCCATAAAAGCCATAATACAAAAACATTGGTCTATCCTTTCCACTGATCCAGCACTTAAGGAGATTGTAACCCCCCTCCCCAAACGTACTGTTTACCAGAGGGGGAAGAATCTATCAGACGTATTAGAGCATTCTTTACAGCCTACAGAAAGAAGAACAAATATATGGTTATCCCCACCTCCAAAAGGATGTTTTAACTGTGGCTGATGTAAGTTCTGTGTAGTTATTACTAAGACCAAACACTTTACTTCTATCAATACAAATTGTGAATACTACATCAGGGAATTTATTAATTGCTCCACAAATTCAGTTGTATACATGGCCACATGTACTTGCCAGGCATTTTATGTAGGAAAAACTTCACGAACCTTCAAACAACATGTCTGTGAACATCTAAGTGACATTACATGTAAGGATTTCACAAACGCATTAGCTAAACATGTAGGCACTCGCATGGGTGCACATACAGTAGTTTTAACTTTTGTAGCATTGAGAAGCTATCTGTGGGCATAAGGGGAGGTGATCTAGAAAACAAACTCCTCTGAGGGAAGCATACTGGATTTTCCAGTTGGGTGCACTGACAAAACTCGGGTTGAATGACTATTTTGATATCACCCCATACATCAAATACATAAAGAAGGGGTACAAAAAATTAAAACTATAGTACCATGTTCCGTAGTCTGTATTTTGGTGCCACAATGATGCAGTCTGTTACAGTTTGGATATGAATACGAAATTAGGATTATCATCATTATTCTTGAATTAATAGTGTATATAACAAAATGGTTTAGTGATGGATTTTATATATACACAGTGCCTTCAGAAAGTATTCACCCCCCCCCTTGTATTTTGTCACATTTTGTTGTGTTACTACCAGAATTTTTTGTGCATTGAAATAATTTCTCCCCCCTTGATTCACACAGCATACTCAACAATTTAAAGGGGCCAAAATATTTTTATTGTGTAACAAAAATTTATGAAACATTAAAAACTGAAATATCTTGTTTACTTAAGTATTCACCCTCCTGAGTCAATACTTTGTAGAAGCGCCTTTGGCAGCAATTACAGCTTTGAGTCTTCTTGGGTATGTCTGTATCAGCTTTGCACATCTGGATTTGGGGATTTTCACCCATTCTTCCTTGCAGATTTGCTGAAGCTCTGTCAAGTTGGATGGGGAGCATCGGTGAACCGCAATCTTTAAGTCTTTCCACAGATTCTCAATGGGATTCAAGTCTGGGCTTTGGCTGGGCCACTCAAGGCATTCACCTTCTTGTGCTGAAGCCACTCCAGTGTTGCTTTGGCTGTATGCTTGGGGTCATTGTCCTGTTGGAACGTAAATCTTCGCCCCAGTCCAAGGTCTACTGCAGACTGATGCAGGTTCTCCTCAAGGATGTGCCTGTATTTGGCTCCATTCATTGTTCCCTCTATCCTGACAAGTGCCCCAGTCCCTGTCGCTGAAAAGCATCCCCATAACATGATGCTGCCACCACCATGCTTCATGGTAGGATGGTGTTATATGGGTGATGAGCTGTGTTCGGTTTGCACCAGGCATAGCGCTTTGCATTCAGGCCAAAGAGTTCAATTTTTGTTTCATCAGACCAGAGAATCTTTTGCCACATCGTCTCAGAGTCTGCCACGTGCCTTCTTGCAAACTCCAGGCATGCTATTATGTGGCCTTTTCTCAGGAGTTGCTTCCATCTAGCCACTCTCCCATAGAGGCTACATCTGTGAAATGCTGCAGAGATCGTTATCCTCTGGACATGTTCTCCCATCTCAGCCATGGAACTCTGTAGTTCTGTCAGGGTGGTCACTGGGTTCTTGGTCACTTCCCTGACCATGGTCCTTCTTGCCCGGTTGCTCAGTTTGGGAGGACGGCCTGCTCTAGGAAGAGTCTGGGTGGTTCCGTAATCTTTCCATTTCCTAATGATGGACTTGACTGTGCTCCTGGGAACTTTCAACACCCTAGAACTGTTTTCATACCCCTTCCCAGAGCTATGCCTCCTCACAATTCTATCACAGAGTTCTACGGACAGCTCCTTGGTCTTCATGGTAGAGTTTCTGCTCCGACATGCACTATCAACAGTGGGACCTTATATAGACAGGTGCATTTCCTCTGAAATCATGTCAACCATTTGAACTGACCACAGGTGGACTCCATTCAAGTTTTAGAGTGATCTCACAAGGAAATTGGATGCACCTTAGCTCAGTTTGGAGTGTCAGAGCAAAGGGGGTGAATAATTATCAAATCAAGACATTTCAGGTTTTTATTTTGAATTACATGTACAAACAATTCCAGAAGTTTCATTCCACTTTGACATTATAGAGTAATTTGTGTAGATACGTGACAAAAAATCCTATATAAATGTATTTCAATTTGAGTTTGCAACATCACAAAATGTGACAAAATCCAAGGGGGGTGAATACTTTCTGAAGGCACTGTATATATATATGTATACATACAGAGAGAGAGAGAGGGAGAGAGAGAGAGGGGGAGAGACGGATATTAGATTTGTTGTCCTTTTATTTATAGTCTCATCTGACTTTCATATATAATTATTTTATGTTTATGTCACAGGCTCTGGTACACTCTTATAATTTTTGGTTTTGATATTAGTGTATCAGACAAATCGAGCACCATAATGAATAATATATACTTGCTGCTCCCTGTGACTCAACATTATTATTTTTATTGCCACCATTGTTATTACTTTTGTAACTGCAACCATATCTACCCAATTCTGAACTTCTCTCAAAAAGTTTCAAAAAAAGTTTAATAGAAAAAGTTAAGAAAGCTAACCAAAAGAGAAAAAAAATACACTACTAAAATGTAATTATTTTATTTTTTGAATTAATATGATTTAATTATTATTGTTCAGTTTAGAATTAATCCTTGGGAGTTCTTCATGGTTGCAATAACGCTCGCCTTTGCTGGAATTTTATGGTTCTTCTAAGCTCTGAACCCTGCTCCTGTTCTCTATTCATCCACTCCTGTACTGGTTCCTCCTAGTTGCCTCCGGGCTCCAACCTCTACTACTCTTAAACCTGCCTGGAAATCTTGCTATTTCCTCTCTTCTAGCACTCACTCACTAGTTGTATGACTTATGACAGTTATTTGCACTTATATTTCTGTTGTTACTACATATACATTCCTGCAAATGTACTGTTATTGCTGAAAATTTTGAATAAGTGTACTATGGCTGACTTCTATTTGTTCCCATGATGTTTTCTTGTATCTACTATTGTCTACATACCCTTTGTTGTAATCTCCTGGGTTGTACCTGAAAATAGGCAGCTATGCTGTCTAGTATACCTACCTGGTTAACAAAAACTAAATAAATAAATAAAATACTGTTGCTAATATCATGATGTCTTACGAATTAGGTATATTTGCCATTAGTACTTGTATAATAATTAATGACAGGCACTTGTACTCTAAATGTAAGCATTTTTTCTTTTTTACCTTCTAAGCATCATTTTAATGTTCTTTACTTTGTGCTTTTTATTCACTTTATGTCACACTGTCATTTTAATTGATATCTGTATAAATATGCAGCACTTGAGGTGAGGGGCCATCCCTGAGGAAGCTCGCATGCGTGAAACCGTTTGGGTCTTCTAGGAGAAGCGATGCACCTGCGTGGCACATTGTTTGATTGTGTCTGTTTTGCTTTATTTTCTGTGGCAATAAATTACCAACTTTGGAAACTTTTGATGGCGGATGATGCCCTTATTTCTTGCCTCTATGGATTACCTTTGTGAGAGGCACATCTGCGAGTGGAAGCGGTCTTCATGTGTTCTTCAACTATACCAGCCCAGGTTGACAAAGGCTTGCCTAGCACATTATAACACTGCATCCCCAACAGCAGACCAGTGTGGTAGGTGGAGGGTGGGAGGGATAGCTCACAGCCACTTCTCTTAGGTGCCATCTATACACATTCTTGCCCTGGTGGCTTGCAACCCCCACCCCCACCCCCACCCAGTCCACCAACCCACTGTTACCTCTGTCAGGACTATTTGCATACATTTCCCCCCATCCCATATACGGAGTACAAATTAATCATATTAAACTGCCAATTTCATCTGCCTCAACAATCCATCTGTTCAACCTCTTTACAGTTCATATTGCAATCAAGTGCTGTACTTTAGTTTTGGGAAGAGAAGGGGAAGGAAAGCAATAGGGATGCATAAAGGAAGAGGCTAGGGTCAGATAGCAACATGATAACATGATGTGCTACTTTGCCATACATCTGGTCAGATCAGACAGTGAGAAATGAATGGACAGCATATAAAGGATATTCAGGTATTTGAGGGTTGTGGCTACTAAGATTGCCCCATTTCCCTTTGCCTCTGTACTGGCTTCACAGAAACATAGAATATGACGGCAGATAAGGACCATACAGCCCACCTAGTCTGCCCATTTCCCCTACTTGGTTTGGCAATCCCTACTTTTATCTGGACTGCCGTTCCCCCACTCTGCTGCACAGCAGGGTGTCTTTATGCTTATCCCATGCACTTTTGAATCCCGTACTATTTTCGCTTCCACCACCTCCGCTGGTAGGCTGTTCCACGGATCCACCACCCTCTCTGTAAAAAAATAACTTCCTAGCATTCCCCACCCAAGCCTCCCTCCCTCCCTCCAGCCTTATGTTATGTCCCCTTGTCCTTGTGCAGTTTCTTCTCTGAAATATGCTCCCCTCCTGTACCCTGTTTATTCCTCTAAGGTATTTGAAAGTCTCTATTATATCTCCTCTCTCCCTTCTCTCTTCAGATGTTAAGTTCCTTGAGTCTTTCCTCATCAGGTTTGTGGTGCAGTGCATATATCATTTGTGCTGCTCTTCTCTGGACAGTTTCCATTCTATGTCCTTCCTGAGATGTGGTCTCCAGAATTGGACACAGTATTCCATATGAGGCCTCGCCACTGATCTATACAGTGGCATCACCACTGCACTCCTCCTACTGGTTATGCCCCTTCCTATGCACCCCAGCATTCTATTTGCTTTCTCCACTGCTTTTCTGTATTGTTTGGATGACTTCAAGTCAAGTCATTGGATATGATAACCCCCGTGTCTCTCTCCTTATTTGTGGTGGCTAGATCCTGCCCCCCTCCCCCATCCTGTATGCCTCTCTTGAGTTTCTGTGTCCCAGGTGCATTATCTTGCACTTCTTAGCACTGAAACCCAACTGCCACACCCTTAACCATTCCTCAAGTAGTCTTAGGTCATTTCTCATTTTATCTAGCCCCTCCTGTGTGTCGACTCTATCGCAGATCTTGGTGTCATCTGCAAACAGGCACACTTTCCCCTTCAGTCCCTCTGCAATGTCGCTTATGAAGACACTGAATAGGACTGGATCCTGCACCAATCCCTGTGGCACCCTGCTGGTCACCTCCCCCTCTTTGTATTTTATGCCATTTACTACCACCCTCTGGGTCCTGCCTTTTAACCAGTTTCCAACCCATTTTACCACTTTAGAGCCCACACCCACATTCCCAATTTAAGCCACCTTCTATGCGGAACGGTGTTGAAGGCCTTGCTGAAATCCAGGTAGGCCACATCCACTGCCCCTCCCTGATCCACCACCCTGGTCACCTAATCAAAGAAATCGATAAGATTACTCTGACAGGACCTTCCCTCAGTGAATCCATGCTGCCCTGGGTCTTTTGCACCACTTGACTCCAGGAACTTCACTACCCTCTCTTTGAGCAGGGACTCCATTAGCTTTCCCACCACCGAGGTCAGGCTTACAGGTCTGTAATTGCCTGCTTATTCAACTATACTAGCCCAGGCTGTCTACACGCTTCTTGCACAGACATAAGCACTCTGTGTTTGTTCTGCCATTCCCAACTGCTGTGTCCCTGTTGTAGTGGTCTTCTTCTGCACGGAAGTGAAAGTGGGGTTTGGTACATCCTCTTCAAGGCTGGTTCCTCCACAAATTCTGAGCTGGCAACAGACCCTCTGGATTCTCTGCTTTGCTGTTTGGGTCCCCAGTGGTCCTGCCCCCCTCTGGTTCTATGTCTGCTGGTTCTGTTCACCCTTTTGGCCCCGGACACCTACCATTCCATATCTTGAGGGCACTGATCCAGATTTTGTGGTGAGGCCTAAACCCACTGATGCAACTTCTGGTTTAAAACTTGACCAATTTTACTGCCATCCTCATTCCTTGCTACTGGTAAGTCTTGGTCTCTCTTGAGCCAGTTTTTCAGGATGTAGTGGTAGGCTTCTTCTGGGGACTTAAATTCACTTTGGATCCCATTATAAACAAATTTTAAGGTGACTGGGTACTGAAGCTGGTGTGAGATCCCCAAAGCCTGAATATGTCTCCGAGCTTCTGTGAAACCTTTTCTGCGCTGTGCCAACTCAGTGGAAAAGTCATTAAACATATTCTATGCCCATTTCAGTTGAGGGCGCCCTTGTCCCGTGCTAGGGATAGCATCTTTTCCTTTTCAGGAAAGCTCAAGAATTTGGCGATGACAGATCTTGGATGACCCCCTTGCTTCGGGGGGGGGGGGCACGCAGGGTTCGGTATGCCCTTTCTATTTCTAGGGATGGGTGCCAGTTATGTCTTGGGAGTTTTGATAATTCTTGTTGCAGGAAGCCTGAGACATCTCTATGCTCCACTCCCTCTAGAAAACCAATAAACTGTAAGTTGTTTTCTTCATCTTCTGCCCTGTTCCACACCAGGCTTGCCAACCTCTCATGCTCCTGTATTCGGCTTTCATGGCAGTTGTCTTTGTCATCAATATGTGACAAATACATTTCTGAATCGCTTGCTTTGTTTGTGAGCTCCTGTACCTCGTCTTCCATGGTGCTGACAGCAGCTTAACTGTGTTAATTTCTTTTAGCACTGTCTGTCGTAAGCCTTTAATTTCTGCCATGTCGTTCAGTGAAGCTTGAGTGGGAGCCTCCACCATAATTCCTTCACAGGCTGTCAGGTAGCTAAGGAAACCAGTCGTGTTTTTTCGCCTTTGACTTACTGTCCACTCCTCAGATCTGTTCCAAACTTCAGAATTCATTAGAGTAGATTTTGTGCTAATGAATAAGCCTATTTTCTCACACACCTGTGCACTGGTTCCATGAATTTTTACTAAATTCTTTAGCAGGGTTAGACAGCTGTGCACTCAAGTTGCCATACTATTTGTGTGTCATGCATGTGCCACATGTTTGGTTTTTACATTGAAGGTATATCTTAGGTCATGGTAGTGAGTGGAGAGGTTTAAAAATTTCCAAGAATGTGAAAGTAAGGGTTGTTAAAATTTTTACCTAAACAAACATGACTCCCGGAAATATTTTTTCAAAATATTTCTTAGAGGCATGGATAACTAGGTGCACTGCATCTTGGTTATTGAAAGGGTACACTACTTGGTGGTAGCCACCTTGTAAGGCACTGGGTTCCGAACTCTCTCAGCCAAACAGGATGCAGCAAATTCTTTATCCATTTTATAAAAGTTAATCAATGCACTTATCAGACACTTTAGGCACTCTGCCTTATGTCTGTGACCAAGAAGCATGCCTTAATGCACACCTTTGCTTACTTAATGTATGGTCACTTGTCAGTTCTTGTTAATTTTTTTAATACTTTCTGTTTTTACCCCATATTTACTCCTCACCTGCCACAAGGTTCTCCTTCCACCTAACCAAGCCCTTCTGCCAACCACAGCAGCCCTCTGTGACTCCAGACCACTACCAGCTTCGTCAGACCTGCTGATCATAACCCACAGGTTATCCCCCGGGTAAGACCTCATGGCTCCCCAAACCAGGTGAATATGCCAATTCAGCAGTCGAGGTCCAGAAGGAGAAGCCGAGAGAAGTGAAAAGAGTCAGTAGGGCCCTTCCGAGAGGTGAGGTGGCTTCATTTTCCTTGGACCACTGCTGCGTTTTCCCTCCAAGTCCATCCCCTTAATCCACCCCATAGGGTCTGATCCAGAGAAGCAACCAATAGCCTATTGGGGCCATCAGAAGGGAGGGCAGGTGAGGCTGCCTTGATGACCCAAAGGCAGGATGTCATGCTGTCATGTGGATGACCCAGATTTGGGATCAACCTTGGTGCACTGCATCAGAGTGGACAGCCTGGGCGAAACAGCTGCCATACAGCAGTACATCTTGGCCAGGGAAGGCTGGAGAGAGGGTTACACCACCACAGCAACTCCCATGGCAGTGCCAGGGAGCTTGCTCCTGCCGCAGCAGAAAGCTGTGCATGACAAGGCAGACACAGGTATTGCCCATGCATGGGGAGCGGGAAAAAATTACAGGAGAAAGCCATGCTGCCATCTATGACAGACGGGTTCCTCGGCCTGAAGAGGGTATATTCCTGTATGACAGATGGCTGGCTGGGAGATAAAATCTAACTGGAAATTAAAAAGTAGGTTTAGTGAGTTCCACTCTTTCCTTGGAACTCCCACGCCAGCCCCACTCCGGGCCAGTGATGCAACTACACCTCTTGCCAAGTAAAGTTGTTTGTGCAAATGTAAGACTGATCCAAAGGAAACAACATGTTCATTTCAGCATGACACACCCTCTCACTGGACCACTGGGGGCAATCATGTCACAGAAGGAGGTGCTCTTCCTCCCCAAGACAGGAAGCATCCAAGATGGATGACAGAACCTCACCTTGTCAGTTGGTAACAGACGCCGTGGGCTCGGAGAACGAATCCGAGTTGTGCGGATGGCAAGCTGTAATTAACTGCTGTGCCAGCAGGCCAGTTCCAGATCTTGTTTTACACCCATAAAACCTATTTACCTCCCAAAAATCATCTGCTGTACACACAAACTGGGATGCTTATGTTTTCAAATAATTCTACATTTCAGAGAATTATTTTCTGTTAGAACCTTGTTTTAATTTTTTTAATATACTGTATATCTTCAAATAGAAGGCATGGCTTACTTCTATTAAGATTTTGCATTTTAGTCTGCAGCTTGTATCTAAGGTTATTTTGTGTTGAAAAAATCCAGCTTTTAATACATTCTGGATTTCACCCAGTATATTGTTAATGGGCTATTTCACAACAAAATAAACATTACGATCAACTAAGATTATATGAAATGGAATAATGACTCTTCCTTACCTCTCCCTCACCCCTAACCTCAGTTCTGGCAACTGCTGCCTCATTATAGTTTATCAACCTGTTCCGGATCCTCCTTTCAGCACCAGCTCAGCCTCCCTGCACTCTAGCACTATGCACTTTTTGAGTTTGCCCAATTTGCACAGGTGATTTGTATGCTAATTTATCTGCCCTCCATATGCAGTGGTTTGCCATTTTATGTGTACTACACCCAGCATATTCTCTTTATGTTATCATCACTATATCCACATCACCTGACTGCCTGTATTTTAATTGTAATTGTGCTTCTAACCTTCCCCTTTCCCCCGGACTGCACCTGGAAATCAGTGTGCCTCTCTTGGTTACCAATTTTTAAATAAATAAATATTTACAGAGACAAATCATAAAGAGATGATGCAAATAAGCAGTAGCTGATAAAAAAAATGTTGTAGTACAGCGTATCATACTAACATACTAAAATGCCAGCAGAATAGGCCTAACGGTCTTTCATGTCTGCTCGTTTGGTCAGCCCCCACCCTGGGAGCTGACCTTGCTGCCCCCCTCGCCTTATCTGGCTTCTCTCTTCCCACTTCCGGATATTCTCGCTGCACTGGATTTTGCTTCCAGAACCCTTCCCCGTACCTGTCCCACCCTCCCTTGAACCCCTCCATCATCTCTGCCTCCACCAGCCTCCTGGGCAGTGCATTCCATGGCTCCACCACCCTCTCAGTGAAGCAGCACCTACTCCTTTCTCCCCTGAATCTTTCCCCCTCCAGCTTCCACCTATGCCCTCTAGTTGCCCCCTCCTCCTTCCTTCGAAGCAACCTGACTGCTCCTCCCCTATTTACCCCCTTCACGTACCTGAAGACCTCTATCATGTCCCCCCGGTCCCTATTCTCTTCCAATGTGTACATATTTAGCTCTTTGAGCCTCTCCCCATAGGTCCTGTCCCCCAAGTCCCAAATCATTTTGGTTGCCCTCCTCTGGACCCTCTCCAGGAGTTGAATGTCCCTCTTTAAGTGTGGCCTCCAAAACTGCATGCAGTACTCGAGGTGTGGCCTCACCAAGCAGTTATACAGAGGAAGTATCACTTCCCTCCTTCTGGAGGTGATCCCCCTAGCGATGCATCCCACCATCTTGTTGGCCTTGGCTGCTGCCCTCCTACAAGTCTCAGAGTTGTTCATTTTGACATCCACCACCACCCCCAGGTCCCTCTCAGCCATCGAAACTTGCAGCATCCCCCGAGGGTGTATACTTGGCCTGGATTTCTGGCCCCCAGGTGCAGTACCTTGCATTCCCTGCATTGACCCTCAGCTTCCACTTTCTAGACCATCTTTCCAGAGCCTCCAGGTCCCCCTGTAGGACCACCTTCCCCTCCTCCCCATCCACCACCGCCCCCAGTTTTGAGTCATCCGCAAAGAGACTCATCTCACTCCTGATACCTGTCCTTATGTCAGAGACGTAGGCGTTGAACAGGATGGGTCCAAGGACTGATCCCTGTGGGTCCCCACTAATGACCTTCCTTGGGGATGAGACTATCCCACCAACTACGACCCTCTTTCCTGGTGCCAACTATCTATCCATCTGATCATCTGGTTCCTCACCCCCATTTCTCCCAGCTTACTCAACAGGCCCTTGTGAGGAACAGAGTCAAATGCCTTGTTGAAGTCTAGAAAGAGGATGTCCACTGGTCTATCCAGGTCCAAGGCACTCGTCACCCAGTCATAGAACTCCACAAGGTTTGTCTGACACAATTTCCCTGTGACGAATCCATGCTGTCTATCGTACAGGCACCCTGACTTTACAGGTCCCCCCGCCTCCTCTGACAATGCCCTCCATCACCTTGCTCACCACCGATGTCAGGCTGACAGGCCTGTAGTTCCCTACCACCCTTGATCCCCCCTTGTGGATAGGCACTATATGCGCCACCTTCCAGTCCTGGGGCACCCACCCTGTCCTCAGAGAGATGGTGAAAAGCTCAGCCAAGGATTTCGCCAGGACATCCGCAAGTTCCTTCAGCACTCTGGGATGTAATTTATCCAGCCCCGGTGCTTTCTCCGTCTTAAGGGACCTGAGGGCTTCCCTCACTCTCTCTGCTGTGATTTCCACCTCCGCTACCTCTTCTCCCTGCTTAGCCTTCCCCCCTCCTGCCAGTGATGCCCCCCCCAGACCCGCCGATTGGTAAGGGTCCCCCCCTCCTCAGTATCACTGTCTCCTCCCATGTATGATGCAGCACCCCCATTTTCCTTGGTGAAAACTGAAGTAAAGTACTCATTAAGTACCTCAGCCTGCTCCCCTGGGTCTTGTGCCCATCTCTCCCCTGTTTTAATCCTGCTAATCTGCCCCTTCACCTTTCGTTTTTCCCCAATGTATCTAAAGAACCCTTGAAGCAGGACTATCTTCCACCCTTTCCCTATACTTCCATTTCCCCTGCTCGTGTTCCCATGGGGATTCCGTTTTCCCCTGGTCTGCACTTTACCAGTCGTCCTTTTCCCACATTCCTCCAGCTCCCCAGGGGGGTGGAGACAAAGTCCCTCCTTTATCGGACCCCCCTTCGACAGCCTTTTCTCCCATCCCTCCCTCCTTCACAAGTTTAAACCCCACTTTTCACTTTTCAGGTATCAGGTATCACTTCTATCTAAACTGATTTACTGGAAATGATTAGAGACTGGGGTATACATACATAGGTGGCTTTTATAATTTGGGTTCAGGAATGGGCCTGCGTCATCAGAAGGCTGCTAGAGGAAGGTGTGAAGAGTGTCCCACAGGATGCTCTCTTACCTTGAGGAGGGAGGGAGATCGAGCTCTGCTGCACTACCGCCACCTGGGTGATGACAGGCGATGGTGCACAGGAGGAGCCAATGAGAATGCATATAACTGTGTGTGCCAGCATTGGGAGCATACTAGGGGAGAGGAGAAAACAATGGAAAACCATGAACTGCACCAGGAGGATGTTCTCCTCTCACCGTAGGCCTCACACCACCAACTGTGGTGCTCTCTTTCAGATCACTGACCGAGTCTTCAGTAGGACATAGTACCCTCCCTCACGATGGCTCCACCCAGGGTGCACTTGGGAGGAGAGGCAAGTCCCAAAAAAGGCAAGTGATGGGGGCTGGGTGAGGAGGTAGGACTGATGGGGGCCAGCTGTCAGCAAAGGGGGGAAGCATACTGCATTAAAAAAGGTCTACTATGATGGAAAGCACTCTGTCGCAGTTTAATGCCCACAAAGCAAGGAAGGAGACAGGCTTCCAGCAGACTTAAGCCATTACCTGACCATACTGGTATGTCCTGTTTTACGAAGGGTACTTACAGAAGCCAAGAGCTCTTCCATTCTCCCCTACCATAAGAGAGACGGTAATAGGGCTGCTGAAGAAAGACAAAGACATTACCATCCAATCTTGTTGATTAATGTGGATGTGAAGGTGCTGGCTAAAGCACTGGCCAACAGGTTGGTGGACCTATTAGCTGCCTTAATTCACCCCTCCCATGTAGGATTTGTTAAAGGCAATTGATCTCAGACCACTTCAGATTCCTTGCTAACCTGTTCACGCAGGCAAAGAGGTGCGCCACCCCATCAACTGCTATCCCCATAGACTTAGAGAAGGCATTTAATTCTGTAGAGTGGGACTACCTCCTCCATCTCCTGCATCAAATGGGGTTTGGCATGTCATTCTCCTCCTGGATCTAGACCCTCTACACCTCTCCATCGGCCAAAGTCCTTAACAACTCCCTCTCTTCTCCTCCTCTCCTTTCACTCTCCAAAAGGGCACAAGCAGGAATGCCCCCCATCTCCCCTTCTATTTGCCCTAGCTACAGAACCCCTAGCCATTACCATTCAGTTGCATGCTGCACTGCAAGGGCTCACCACAGGGTCCCAGGATTATAGGATCCTTCTGTATGCAGAACATCTGCTAGTACTCCTTGGAGAGGCACCAGTCTCCATAACCTCCCTGTTGTCAACTCTCCAAGGGTTCTTCTTGGTCTCTAGCTTGCAGTTCAACCCGGACAAGACAGAAATTCTTCCCTTGCATGAATGCTGTCCCAGTTCCCCCTTCACGAGCTTAGGGATAAGACGGGTGCCCAAAGGATCACCTATCTGGGCATAATATTTTCTTCTGATGTTTCTAAGTGAATCTCCACCAGCCTAACTCATCAATAGTCTCAAACTGTAGTGTGACATATAACAACAGTTAAATTTATCCCTGGTGTGGAAGATATCAGTAATTAAGATGGACAGATGGTCACTGCTGCCTGTCTTATATACTGATCACATCAGCCCAACCCTGGTTCTTAAGGATAGACTCTCCCCTGAAGAACTTTCTATGGGAAGAGAAACTATCATGGTATAGCAGGATAAAGCCACATTTACACTAGCAAAAGGGAGGGTAAGGGCTCCATTGGTTTTATGACAACCACCTGGCATACTTAACCGTTACGCTGCCGGAAGATTTAGAACGCATAGGTTTTTAGGACAAGATATCTTGTCGGCGGCAGCCTAAGGGTTAAGGGTCCAAACTTTTAAAAAGGTCACCCCGCCACCAAGCTCCCTCTCCCCTCAATGGACACTGATAAAGACAGCATCAATGGGTGGGGAAGGGGGGTTACCTGGGGTTTACATGTACTCTAACTACCCCAGTGACCTTCCTCTTACCCTACTATCCTAAGTTTAATTAAGCCTCGGAAAAGCCTCGGTAGATCAGTGTAAGCTCCTCTCACTCCTCTTCTGCTGGCCTTACTATGCCACAATCCAGTTAAGATTGAAAACAAGCCTTTATCCTGGCCTTAGTGGCAAGGGACTGGGTTGTGGGCTGTAAAATACCATATGATCCCTGGCACCTCTCAGTTGGAGTTCTTTGAGAATCTCAAAGAAATGTTTTCTCTTCAGAAGGATTACTTCTGGAAATACTTATAGTACTGCTCTATCCGACGTTCTGAAGGATCCTGCTCTGCATTGGTGAAGGGGGAATAACTACATATCACCACTTCCCACATGGCTACGTCTGAAAAAAGGGATAAGGTGGGTCATATTTATTTAAGCATATGAGATACCTTCCCAGACTAATTCCAGTCTGTCAGCAGGAAATGGGAAAATCTCTTAAAAACTAAAATTACAGAGGACCAGTGATCCAAATGCTGGCGCCTAACCTGGGATGTCAGAGGGCCAGCTGAGGGGAGAAGGAAGTCTAAGTTTCTGGCGGAGGGTGGGAGACAGGCATCTGGCAGTAGACTGGCCAGGAATCTTGTAGTTGCAAGGGACTGGAAGCAAGCTTGTATCTAAAGACAGAAACTATACCAGCCTAAGTTTGGATCAGTCTCAGCATTGGTCCTCTGTGATGTTCGTTTTTAAGAGATTTTCCCATTTCCTTCTGACAGACTGGAATTAGTCAGGGAAGGAATCCCATATCCCCCCAGCTAGGAGGCAGTATAGCGCAATGGATTAAGGCTCTGAGCTGCAGATCTGGAGATCTGGGTTTGAATCCCACAGCCGCCTAGGTGCATACTGTGTGATCCTGAGCAAGTCACTTAACTTCCTTGTGCTCCCAGGTCACATCTGGAAGCAAGTTTTGGCTTAGTGTGCTACTCCTGGTTAAACAATGTTCCTTTACATGCAATGTTGCTGTGCTGACAGATTATTCAGACAGATTTTACGTTTTACATAAAACAAGATCAACATTTATAAAACCCTACATTGACTATTCATGAGTAATAACTCTGAGTACAGTTTAGTTCTCAAGTATTTAATATTCAGATAACTCTGTAGCATAATCCCGAGCTGAACAGTAACAGGTTAAGTGTCTTAAACAAATACAACAAACAAGGAACTTTTTTTTTAACACATTATAGACTGTTAATTGACGCATTCAGGGAGAAAGCATTTTTTAATAAGCCATATAGATTAGACTAGGATCTGCAGCTTATCCAATAGGTAGGGAAATGGGCAGACTAGGTGGTCCAAGTGGTCCTTATCTGGCGTCAAACCCTGTGTTTCTATTATTTTATTGGTTTTGGTCATAGGAATGAATAATAAATGTAAAACTTCATTTAGTTCCAAAAAACAAATACTTCCATATGCAAAGAGCAGCAAATCTTTGGAATAGGCTTCCAGAGAATATAATTACCAGTGAAACTATAAACGTTTTTAAAAACAGACAAATACATCACAAATTAGGGAAATATGGATTACTACTGTTTCTCTTAGATAGGAGCTGATCTTGGGCCTTGGCCTTTTTTTGCTCCTTAAATCGTTAAGTGTCATAAGTGTTATCAACATTATTAATGGGATTGAAAATTTGAATTTCAAGGTAAACGAATGTTTATTTTGTGAGCATCTAAAAGAATATATATAAATATTAGAACTGTACTTTATTAGTTACAAAACGTTATAATTAGTTCCTCTTAAAGTGGTGGCATGCCAAAGTAACTCATAGAAGGGACCACACTGAGCCGAATGTATGATCGGACTTAAGCAGGCTAGAAAATTACCAGGCGTATGTAAATGAGTAGATTTTAGATATTATTGGTGCATAACATTAATGTTAGTAAGTACACAAGTGAATCAGTAGGTACTTATTTTGATTTGATAAGATACACCTATCAATACGTTACACAGTGAGCTGGCCTGCTGGCAAATCAGTACAGCTACCGCTCATGACACTGACGACCTGGATTCAGGAACAAGCCTGAGAGAAGGGAAGAGGCTTGAGTGTCGACAGCTCACCTCCTCTTGGGTTGGTGGGAGACAGGTACCTGGAAACAGACTGACACCTGGTGGCTAGATGAGAGTGAGCCAGTGGACCTTGAAGATGCAGGGGATTGGGGGATATGGCACATGTCAATGCATCATGCACTTGATGTCACTACATGTCAGAGCCTCTGAAGGATCACCTCAAGGGATGAACCCCTGCCCACGTGTGACATGAAGCCAGGATCCCCCACCACAATCGGCCGCAAAACAAACCCCAGAAATGATGGGCTGGGCTACTCCTGGTGATTTCAGTCTCTACCCCCCCCCCCAGGATCCCCACTGTAGGGGGCAAACCATGGCCAATCAGGCTCGTGCAGGTATGCCCCAGTGAGGACTGTGGCTAGGTGGGGATGGGAGGCTCCAGAAGGGCTGGTATGGGGTATAGCCCAGTGAATGTAGGAGAATGAGGACAGTTAAAAAATACATTACTAAGTGTCATATTATATTAATTATACAATTCTTTTATAAATTATTAAGGTCAGCTCTGAGTAAGTGCATCTGTGGAATGGAGAACATCATAGAATTTGAGGAGTATGACCTAAAGGTCAAGTACAAAAGAAGATTTATTAGAAGAATTCAAGCAGACATTGTGGACATATGGAGCTACAACAACAACAAAAAAAAAATGCAAGGCCGGCCCGCCGGCGCAGCGGTTGGATTTCCGATTGCGACGCCAGCGACCCGGTTCGGAACGGACCCTGCAGCTGGAGGGCCGGCTGGGGGAGGAGGATTGAGCACCCAACGGCTGCTCTCCTCCTCCAGTGGGGTGGGTGAGGATGCAAGTCCCACTGCAACACCGCCACCTGGGTGACCACAGGTGGAGGTGCAGCGAGACTGCACATAACAGGGAGGGATGGACGTCTGCCGGGAGCCGGAGCGTTAGGCACATCATGACGTGCTACGCCCCTAGGCTCCCCGAGTGTGCGACGTCCTGAGGGCAGGGAAGAAAACCAGGAAATACCCGACCAGACCCTGGTAGACGGAGCTCCTGGCCACGATCCCCAATGCCCCTACCGACGCCAGTACCAGCATCCCCCGACGAAACTCAAGTCATGTCGGGGTGTAAGGGCCCCACCCCGCACCCGCCTGGGGGGTAGAACCAAGGCTCCATGGGGGGGGATGGACTGCACTGGCGGCGGCTAGTAGGAGCGGGGACGAACCAGGCCGCTGGAGTCTCCAGAAGGAGCAGGAGTGTGGTGGTGAGAGAGGGGGCATACAAAGAAAATATAAAAAAAAAAAAATGCAATTAGAGGTAACTGTGAATCACACTTGAGGACACTTGGGGACCAGTGATCACTGTACGGTGTGGTTCAATATAAGGACAGCAGTGGAATCAAACCACACAAGGGGGAGAGCCCTGGACTTCAGGAGGGCAGATTTTATAAAGATGGGTGAATGCCTCAAGGATGACCAGGCAGTGGGGGATGGCCTGGGTTGGGTGGAGGAACAGTGGGCAAAGATAAAAGGGAGCAGAGTAAAGGCAACAAACCTCTGCATCAAACAAGTGAGTAAAAGCAAGAGGAGAAAGTGAAGAGACCACTATGGTTCTCGAAAGAGGTGGCTGAAAAGGTAAAAGCTAAAAGGGTAGCATTCAGAAGGTCTAAGGAGACACAGAGGGAGGAGGATAGAAAGGTATATCAGGGGAAACACAGGAAAACAGAGAAAGCAGTAAGGAGTGCGAATGTGGAAACGGAAGAGAGAACAGCCCAGGAAGCAATGAAAGGGGGCAAGATATTTTTAGGTATATAAGTAAAAAGAAGACCAGGGGTAGGATTGTAAACTTAAAAAGTGAGGGGGGACGGACTGTGTAGAGGGGGACCAGGAAAAGGCAGACATCCTAAACAAATACTTTTATTCAGTGTTTATAGAGGAAGGAGAAGGGGAGGGGCCATAAAAAAGTATCAGAAGTAAGGCTTTCAACATCATTCCACACAAGACACTAAGAAGCAAGCTGGGTTGCTTAGCAGCGGGTCCAAAGGTGAAAAACTGGCTAAGAAATTGGTTAGGGGATACATGACAGAGAGTGGTAGTAAATGGAGTGCACTCCAAGAAAGGGAGGGTGACCAGTGGGGTGCCTCAGGGATCTGACTCAGTGCTTGGGCCGGTCCTTTTTTTTAAAGTCTTCATAAGTGACACTGTAGAGGAGCTGGAAAGGAACGCCCGTCTGTCTGCAGATCTGACACCAAAATCTGCAACAGGGTGGACACTGCGGGGGCGGGGGGTGGAAAGGATAAGCAGAGATGTGAGAGAACTAAAGCAATGGTTAAGAGTATGGCAGCTGGGTTTCAATGCAACAAAGTTCAAAACAATACACTCAGGGCACAGAAACCCAGGGGATGGAGTACAAAATGGGTGGAGTGGTGCTGACAACCACCAAGCAGGAAAGAAACCTGGGGGTATTTATATCGGATGATCCAAAGGTGGCCAGGAAGTGCGACAAGGCAGTAGGAAGGGCTAGTGGGATGCTGAGGTGCATAAGGAGGGGTATCACCAGCAGAAAGAGGGAGGAGGTTCTGCCTCTGTACAGATCGCTGTCAAGACCCCACCTAGAGTAGTGTCCAGTTCTGGAGACCACATCTCCAGAAAGATGTAGACAGAGTGGAGGTGGTCCAGAGGAGGGTAACTAAAATGCTGCAGGGTCTGCATCAAAAGCCTTATAAGGAGAGACCAAAGGACCTCAATATGTACACGCTGGAACAGAGAAGGGAGAGGACAGGATATGACAGAGACCTTTAAATACCTCACAGGGGTAAATAAGGTGCAGGATGGAAGCATTTTTTAGAAGAATAGGTGCTCAAGAACAAGAGAACATGCTATGAAGCTGGAGGGGGCAGATTCAGGAGACATGTGAGGAAGTACTTCTTCATATAAAGGGTGGTGGATTGCTGGAACAGCCTTCCAGAAGATGTGGTGGGGGTGTGAAAACAATGGGGTTCAAGAATGCATGGAATAAGCAAAAGGAAATCACTGTGGAAAGGAAGAGGGAGAAACAGCTGCAGACTGTGCACAATCTGCGGTAATAATGTAGGTAGGGAGAAATGGGCAGACTGGGTGGCCCAATCAGTCCTTATCTGCTGGAAAATTCTACGTTTCACTTGATTAAGAGTCAGTACACTGCTGAACAAATTAAGTATCGAATATACTGGGTTCAATCAGCAATACCTTTTGGTCTTTCGGATGAGACGTTAAACCAACGTCTCATCTGCCTGTTCTGGTGGTTGTTTAGGTGGATATTAAAGATTCTATGGCACTTCTCGAAAAGAGTAGGGGAATTTTTTTTATTGGAACATAAAAATAAGGTATAAACCAAACTGTGTTTCATCACACAAAATCAAAAGAACAGAAATAAGTATTACATCATACATAGAAGCAAAGTGTACTCGAAAACAATATTTCCCCACCGGAACCCATAAGAATAAAAGGACAACCTAAACGAGTATTACAGCATACTTCAACCAAAGAAAACATAAATTATACATAACCCCAAAAACTAAAAAGGGAAATACCACCCTCCCCCTTCCCCTCTCTACGAAAAGAGTAGGGGAAATCTTTTTTTTTTCCACATCATAAGAAAAGAAATGCATACAAATCAGTATTACATCATATGAACTTGAAATAAGAACACTCAAGGAAATAATTCATCATATAAAGACCCCAAGTCTTAACCAACCTCCCCCCACAAAAAGGAGTAATTGTTTTCCCCAAAAGGCAAAAGATATGTAATCCGATATAACTAGAAGAAAAAGCTTTACCCAAAATGATTCTAAATTGTAGTTCATGTAACTATAAAATATTATGCAAGTCTTTGTTCCCTTTGCACTTCCTATGATAGTCTCATAAATATAACAAAAACACCCCAAAAAACAGGCTCTTTCCCTTGCTAATATGAGATTTCATCAACAAAAGTAAAATATTTATCCAGAAGAATTTTAAGTGATCATTTGGTGAAGATGTAATCTTCTAGGGAAAATAGCGCCAATATCTCTCCCAGATGCCTTGCTTTAAAGAAACAAATTCTGTGTTTTTAATATACAAGATACCTTCATGGATAAAAGAAAACAACATAGCAGGAACTAGGTCTTGTTGTTGGAAAATAAATTTACATGTAACTTGACAGATCCAATATAAAATATGAGCTGCAATGACAGTAAGAGTGCTATTATTATATTTCTTCCATGACAAGGGGAAGAAACCATAAAATAGTTGATCTGACCATTTAGCAAACGGAAATAATTTTAGTAGTCTTCCCATATCAACCAAAATTCCTTGATAAAGTGACAGTCGAAATATAAGTGATTTGGGGCTTCAATTTGTAAGATGCATGAATTTCTTAAACAAAAACATTCTGATACACTTTTGTGTTTGTGGTTTCCCCTCGTATTTATTTTATTATGAACCCCCAGCCATACAATGTCCCACATATGTTGTGGGATCCTATTGTCTGAGTCTTTCACTTATTTGTTTTTGTTCTACGTCTGTAAACTGTGAAAATGGTGTCTCAAAAAATTGTTCTGTATAATATCTTGGTATATCCCTTTCCTGGAGTGTTGCACAGCATTTGAATATGTTAAATTCCATTTACGGGAGGTAATCAGAGAATGTATTCCACTCAGGAAGTAATTTATATTTCCTCTTATTTTTATGAATAAATGAAGAGCTTTGCCATTCTAACAAGGTGTATTGTAAATGACTAACCAGTCGTGGTTTCCACGATTTGTCTACAACTTGGACTATAGGTTGTAAATTGATTGCTAAAAAGGCTGAAAAGAAAAATACCACTGGATGAATCATATTAATGCCACCCGTTTTGAAATCCAAATATAAAACATTCCTTTTTATTGGGTTTAACCTGCTGCCCCCAAAACCTATGAAGAAACAAGCTAGTAATGCAGACTCAAAATTTTGGGGTAACAGAAAGATATGACTTATGAATAAAAAAACGGGTACAAGAAAGGTTTTAATAATAAAGATTTTTTTTTTGCCCATTTTCCAATTTGTTCATGAGCTTACTTTTTCCCTCCCTCTGTTAATACATAACTCCCAATTGTACTCTGGCCGTATTATCTACCCCAAAATATACCCCTCAGATTTTCTGTGGAGACACTGAGATAGGGATATCGCCAATACTGTTAATGTTGTTTATGTTTCCTGTCAAGCTGACACAAAAACTCTTATTTTTATTTATACTAGAACCAATAATTTGTAATAAAGAGATTAAAACTTTATAAATTAGAATTCCAGTAGTTTTATCCGGCAAGCAAACGCACAAATCATCAGCATACACAACTGTTTTTAAGACTCTTGACCTTGGACATAATATTCCACTTACTGCAGGTGATCTATTTAGTATCCTAATTATTGGATCCAAAGCCAAAACAAACAATATCGGACTGAGGGGGGTATCCTTGACGAACCCTCTTCTAATATAACAGGTATTCACTAGCCAACCATTTACATAAGGCTTCACATAAGCCAGGGCATAACATATTTTAACCCAATTAATAAAATCAGTCGGGAAACCATATGCTTGTAGTGCTATCCATAAAAAAATCCTGTGAGATCTTATCAAAGGCTTTGGTTTGATCTAAATTAATTAAATAAATCGGTATTCGATTTCTCTGGGTAAGGGGTAAATACTTATTTTAATAGAAGCAAAGCATCATGCATATTCCAACCTGGTATTGAACAGAACTGAGAGGGTTGTATTAAAAAGTCCATAGTCTTTATCATTCTATTGCATAAAAGTTTTGAAAAAATCTTAAAGTCTATATTTAATAAAGTAATGGAGCGCCAACTGTCAATTAGAGTTTTGTCACCTTTTTTGTACAAAAAAAATCATAAGACCTTCATACCTGGAATTCAGTATTCTATCTTCGGTCAAAAAAGCATCATATAAGGACAATAATAGTCGGAATATATTCCCAAAGTACTGTATATAATTCTGATGGGAGACCAGCCGACCGTAGCGCAGTATTATTATGTAATCTTTTTATGACCGATCCTAGCTCATCAGTGGTAAAATCTGTTAGCATTGACTGATGTTGCCGTGTTAGCTTTGGGGGATTTGCCATTTGCAGTAGTGTCATGTCCTCAGAAATTTCGTAGGGACAGCCAAATTATGAAGCAATGTCACTTTCTAAAACAGATAACATGTTCTGACCAGAGACTAATAACCCCGCATTTTCTTGTATTGACACCATCCGTTTTTGTTGTATTCTTTTACAATCTTCAAAAGGATTGATTTGTTTTTTTCTTTCCTTGCATCCCAAACCGTTGTTCTTTTATTAATGATTTCTGTCTGTCATATTGTAAGTTGGTAGTTTATTTTTACATTTTGAGATTTCTCCTATATCTACTTTGTTTCCTTCGTTTACCAATGAAACTAGTGTATTTAATTTATCCCATAGAAGAATATATTCCTGCTGTTTTTTTTTTTTTTTTTATGTGCAAAGGCTCGTGACTGACTTTTAAAAAAAAAAAAATCAATTATACAGGTTTTTGTGTCCTCCCACCAATCAATGGGAAAATCATATAAAACAAACAACAAAAAAAAACACGACGGACACTCTGTCTTCTAGAATTTCTTTAAATTACTTAAAGAAACTCAGGGTTCTCTAGTAAGCTAACATTAAATCTCCAGATTCCTCTACCTGGTAAATAAGTAGGGTGAGGTGATATTTTAAGGCTCAATAAAAAATGATCAGATGTCTCTATTACATGAATTTTGGTATCAGAGACCGGTAGTTGGTCTGAAATGAAGCAGTAATCGATCCTTGTTTTTAATAAACCTTTAAAAAAGTAGGGTTGGTATTAGAGTAAAATCTAGCTGCTTGTTTAAGTATTAGCTTCAATTCATTTGCATCACAATATATGTTTTGCAATTTGTTTTAGTTTGAATATTTATATTGAAGTCCCCCCCAAATAATTTGTTTGCCAGTGAACAAAAAAGGTTTTATTTTTTTGAGAAGCGCTACTCTTGCCGCTTTTTGTTGGGGACCATATATCTTAATTAATCTATAATATACTCCTTGATTAGTTATAGCTAACACTATTGCTCTTCCAGGATCTATATCAATTTTTTTTTTGTAGACTAAAATTTGAATTGGTAAAGCAAATACCCAAACCAGAACAGATGTCTTGTCCCAAAGACCAGAAAGATTTTCCTATGAACCAGACCTTTGATGCTTGCAGTATATCTTGATCTGTATATAAACAGGTGTCCTGTAAAAAAAAATATATCATGAGGAAGAAACTATAAAGTAGCATAGGTAGCCTGTCTTTTGAAGTCTGATCTGATACTATTTACATTTAAACTGGCTACACTTAGAAGTAAAGCAGTCACGATCAAGCAGAAAAAAAGTGTTTAGAGCTTTTTTTCTTGTGGGATCTTGTCACTCTTTTCTGGGTTAGAGGTGCCTCTTGTTGTTGTTCTGCTTTCTCCAATGATGGGTCACTCTGGGTTGAGTGTAAAGATATGTCCGATTCCTCCTCTTCCATAATGTCTCCCCAGCTTTGCAAAGGTTCATATGGGTGAACCGAATTTGAGGACTTTCTTGTGAATGTTCTCTTTTTTGGGACTGGTTGAAAGTCTTTATGTTGAGGAGGAAAGGTATCCAAGTTTTCTTCAGCTCTAAGAGGTGCAGGGGGCATTGATGACAGACCTTGTGACAGGATCTTGGCCTTCTTTTGAATGTGGACTAGGTTGTTGAGGAGGTTTGGGATTAGACTGCAGTGTTTCAAATGGGGCTCCAGAGTCACCTGGGTGATTCTGTGCGGAGGACTGAGTTTCAGTTGCCTTATTAATATAAAAATCATGTTCTACGAAGTCAGAAGTGTTATGGATTGCCCACGGGCAGGTGGCAAAAACATGATCTTCTGCTCCACACTGATTACATGAGGGAGGGACTATGCAGGTAGTAGCAGAATGGCCCAGTGCGCCACAAACAGAACACTTAAGCTGATCACAGTCTGAATTAAGGTGGGATGCAGAACCACAGAGATAACAAGAACGGGGCTGTCCTGGGTAAAAAAAAAAAAAAGTATCCCTCTTTCTCTTCCAATATAAAAACAAATTGGCAGGTGTTGTATGCCATCCTCTGTAAGTTTTAACTGGACTGAAAATTTCCATCCCCCAGTCCAAAAGCCATTTTCATTTATAATTGCATTTGGGAACCCATTAACAGTGCACCTCTTCTCAAGCCAGTAAATATCTAGCACATTTACTCATTCCTGAATAAAATAGTAATTACTTTAGCAGTTGGTCTTGTGATAGGTATTGCAACAAAAGGTTTCCATACTGGCATGTGCTTAATCTCATAATAGGCTGCCCAGAATCTGTCCAATAATGAAGCTGATCTAAAGCCGATAACAAAATTATGATCTCCTGCGGCATGTATGAAGGTGTAAACTTCAGAGTATGTAAAGTGAAGAGAATCAATAATTAATTTTCTCCCTACATAATTCCTGTCCGGTGGTAGTTCTAAAACTCCTTTATAGTAAATCCGAACTGCAAAATGCCTTCTGGCGGTCTCCTCAGGTTTTTTAAATAAGTTAGCATAGCTGGTGGGCCTTTCTTCATCTCCTGCCCTACCCGGTTCCGTAGTATTGTTTGTTTGTGTCTCCGTAGCAGATGTAAAAGAAAAAAAAAAAAAAGAGAATTACCCGTGTTGCTTTGCCTGCTTGTTGAGGCTTCAGGTGCCTTCGCAGTTTTCTCAGGATGTTTACCAGTGTCCTGGGTACTTTCAGATGACAGCTTGTTGCTTCTGTTATGGATAGCGTCTGATGCAGCATCATCAAAGGCCTAAGCCACGCCCTTTGATCTCGCCGACGACATGCAATCTCCAGAGTGCAGACCATCCGTTCCTCGTCTATTCGGGCTTGGTTTGGAGTCGGAGATAAGGACCTGCTTGATTGAGTATCCACACCAGGTATCGGAATGCTAGGATCGGGAATCCATGTATTATTTTAAAATATCCATCCTGCTTTTTTGCAATGCATTTTCAGGTTTCCAAGTTATATCTTCCACTGTAAATGGTGACAATATAATCCTGTGATAGGGAACCAGGTAACGCTCCGGAGTTTGATTCATAAAAAGGTCTTTTTTCATAGGAATAACATTCAGGCTTTGTTCTGATCTTTTAGGTTTTTTTTCCTCTTCCGTATTAAACTCAGTTGTTTCCTTTTCAAAGCTAGTTTCTGCTTCTGAAAATAAAAGTTCTAAATGTGATTCCTTTTGCAATAAATCGTGTTGCAATCTTATTTTATCAGAAGTACACATAACATTTTGCAGTATAATGTCCTGAATCTCAGTATCTTGATCTGGTGCTGCTTGTCCTGAAGAGATACAACCTTCCCCTTGCACATCCACTGGTGAACTGACAGACTCCATGCTTCTCCGCACGCAAGGAGTCCTCCTACTGGAGAGCAGGGGAATTTCTCTGGTGTCCTAGCCAAATTCCCCCATTCACTAAAAATACCACCAACAGCTTAATCTGGTTCAAGGTCAGTTGGCATTCATCTGTATCCCCTTGCCCGGGGCTTGCCTGAAAATAGGCAGAATCTGTCTAGTGCACTTACCCGGTCAACAAAAACTAAATAAAATAAATATCTCCCTGATCAAATACATTACAATGGCTTAGTCCATTTTTTCCTATTTTTACATGCATACCTCTTCCTGGGGAACCACTGTTTTGTCAAAGTCTAGTGGACCCGCCACCCCACCCAATCGCCATAACAACCCCCTCCTCATTCTGCTCATTAAGCACCCTCCACCCCCCCATGACCCTGCACTCACCTTATATGGTAGGACATGACAGCTGCCGCCACACAGAGACACTGATCAGCACAGTCCCTTTATGCAGATGGTGACCAGCTGAGGTGGTGAGAGAAGAGGCTGAGCCAATCGCCATACCTGTGTGGCGGCACCTGTCATGTCCTGTCACAAGGGGTGAGTGGGGTGCCACCAGGGGTGTGTGGAGTGGAGGGTGCAGCTAAGTGGGAGGAGTGGATGTGCTATAGTGATCGGGTGGGGGAGTTCAGTAAACTACCAGGATAATGGGATGTGGAATGGAATGACAGCTTGGAATGGCGATTGGTGGGCTAGGGGATGCTAAACTACCAGGGATGCCAACATGCATGTTTAGTCACTTCAGACCGACAATGGGAGGGGCACTGAACTACCAGGTATAGCAACAGGCATGTTTAGTCAGTTTGTACCAACAATTGGGGGCACTGTACTACCAGGTATAGCAACAGGTATGTTTAGCCAGTTCAGAATGACACTGGAGGTGCGCACAAGGCTACCAGGTATAGTAATGGGCATGTTTAGTCAGTTCAGAGTGACAATCTGGGGGCGGGGCACTAGATTACCAGGTATAGCAACACTCATGTTTTGTCAGTTCAAAGCGAAAATGGGAGGGGCACTACACTACCAGGTATAGCAATACATGTTTAGTTAGTTCAGATCGGCAATGGGGGGGGGGGGGGAGAAGACTACCAGGTACTGCAACAGGCATGTTTAGTCAGTTCAGACCAAAGGGTGTGTCACTAGACTACCAGGTATAGCAACAAGCATGTTTAGTCAGTTCAAGACAACAATCGGGAGGGGAGCACTAGACTACCAGGTATAGCAAAAGGTATATTTAATCAGTTCAGACCAACAACTGGCGGGTGGGGGCATTAGACTAGCAGGTATAGCAATAGGCATATTTAATCAGTTTGGACTGACAATCCGGGGGGGGCATTAAACTACCAGGTATAGCAATAGTAACAGGCATGTTAAGCCAGTTCAGACTGACAATGGGGTGCACACTACATTTACCAGGTATAGCAACAGGCATGTTTACTCAGTTGAGATTGACAAACCCGGGGGCACTACACTATCATCGGGGACTACCAGTTACAGCAACAGGCATGTTTAGTCAGTTCAGATTAACAACTTACAGGGGGCACTAGACTACCAGGCAGAGCAACAGACATGTTTATTCAGTTCAGATTGACAATCCGGAGGCACTACACTGCCATTTTGAGGCAAAAAGCACCAGTTACAGCAACAGGCATGTTTAAGGTTTAAGTCAGTTCAGTCCAACAATCTGGAGGGGGGGGCACTAGACCACCAGGAACAGAAACACAGACCATGACAGCAGAAAAAGACCAGAGGTCTATCCAGTCTGCACATATTCCCCATAACCCCTGGAACATGTTGTTCCTCCAGGGTACTAACCCAACCCCGATCTTGTCACCCCAGGTGGCCACTATTTCCTTCATTCTATTTCATGCCTGCTGGAATCCCTGACTGTGTTTGCACCCACCACCTTGGCCTCCAGATTGTTCCAAGGTTCCACCAGCTTTTTCATAAATAAAGTCCTTCCTCACATCCCTCCTGAAACTTCTTCCTGATAATCTCCACTCGTGACCTTAAGTTGGTATTTAGAGTAAATAATTCCCCACAGTTAACCTCATTAATTCCTTTAAGGAACTTGAAGGTCTACATCGTATCTCCCCTCTCCCTTCTGGTTTCCAGTGAGTACATATTTAGTGCCTTGAGGTGCTCCCCATAGCATCTGCCCTGCTGGCCCTGAATCATTTTTGTTACTCTGTGTTGCACTGTTTCAAAGCTATCCCTGTCCTTTCTGAGGTGAGGGCTCCAGAACTGGATGCAGTACTCCAGGTGAGGCCTCACCAGGGATCTATATAGGAGAAGTATATTACCTTTTTTCTTCTACTATCAATACCCCTCGCAATGCATTCCAGCATCCTGTTAAGACTCGCTATAGGCTTGTTGCATTGGCTCCTTTGTTTGCTCCTTTAGGAGAGTTACAGATGATAACTCCTAGATCCCGTTCCTCTTCTGTCGTGTGAAGTCTCACCCCACTCATCCAGTACTTTGTCTTGAGGTTCCCTTTCCCAAGGTGCAATACCTTGCACTTTCTGGCATTGAATTTTAACTGCCAGACCTTTGACAACCCCTCTAGTTGTTGTAGGTCCCTCTGCATATCCCTTATTCCCGAATCACTATCCGCCCTCCCATAGTTTTGTTCATCTGCGAAGAGACACAGCCTGCCCTGGATTCATAGGTTCATAGGTAATACAGAGCCATTTAGTTAGACCTAAATCCATTATAGCTCGCATTTTATTTAATAACCCTAAATATTATTTTTAATAAGATGGGCATCCAATATGGATTTAAAGCTGCTCATATTACTACTACTAGCGACAACCTCCAAAGAGAGATCATTCCAAATTTTTGTGATTCTTACAGAAAACCACTGTTTTCTTTTCTTAGATCTGAACCTCTCAATTTCCAGTTGCAAGGGATGTTATCTGGTGTTGTAATGTAGACTTCTATATTCAAACTCCAATAATTCCCACAGCTGTGGGTCAGTAGTAGCTCGATAAATCACACATATATTGCCCCTTAGTGGTCTGAATTCCGGGGAATATAGCCCCAATTTATTTAGCCTTGTTTTGTAGTCAAGACATTTTACCTCATTTATCCTGCGGATCGCCTTTCTCTGGATTTTCTCCAGTGCATTTATTTCCATTTTACCACCTGGTGACCATAGCTAGGCACAGTAATCAATGTGTGGTCTCACTAAAGATGTATAAAGTGGCAACAATACCTCATTACTTTTACATTTAATATGCTTATTTATGCAGTGTAGAATACTGCTAAATGTTTTGATAACCTGATTACATTGAGACTCAAAAGTAAGGTCATTACTTATTCTGATGCCCAGATCTCTTTCGTCTTCCACCTTTTTTAGTATCTGCCCTGCTAGAAAGTAATTTCTCTGCCTATTTTTCCTACCAAAATGCATAACACTGCATTTTTCCACATTAAATGTCAGCTTTTTATCACGTGCCCACATTTCCAGGTCCCCAAGGGCTGATTGGAGGATATCAGATTCCTCATGATAATCCACAGTATGCCCTATTTTGGTATCATCAGCAAACTTAGATATCCATGCCCCAGAAGTGGTTTGCATAAAAGTAATACAGACATTAAATAAACATGGTCCCAATACAGAACCCTGAGGCACCCCACTAGTCACATCTGACCAGTCTGAGTATGTCCCTTTTATGCTGACTCTTTGCTTCCTATTAGAGAGCCAAGCTTCAATCCATCTAGTTGTTTTACCATCAATACCAAACTCTATTAGGGCATCAACAAGCTCACCATGGGGCACTCTGTCAAAAGCCTTGGAAAAGTCCAAGAAAATGACATCCACTGGAAGATAGTCATCCAAGGCTTTACTAACCCTCCCATAAAATTCCATCAGGTTAGTCAAGCAAGATCTGCCCTGTGTGAAACCATGCTGAGTACTGTCAATACTATTAGTAGAGAACATTTAGTTCATTATGTGATCCTTAATAATGCCCTCAAGGATGTTGCCCAGCACTGCCGTCAGACTAATAGGTCTATAATTCTGGACCTCGTGCCTGGATCCTATTTTATAGATGGGTACTACTATTGCCTGTCTCCATGCTTCTAAAACCACTCCTTCCTCCAAAAATTTTTGATAGATGGCTAAAATTGGATCCACCAGGAACTCAGCTATTTCTTTAATAATTCTGGGGTGTATACCGTCCAGTCCTTGGGACTTATTATGATCTAGGCTCTGCAATCTTTTGAGAACATCTGCTCTGTTTATCCCAAGTCCAGTATTTAGTTTCAGATCAAAATGGTTTAAACTTGGGTCTGTTTTAGCATTAAAGACAGAAGTAAAGAAATTGTTATATTGCTCAGCCATTTTGGCATGATCTGTCACTATATTACCATCCAGATCTTTTACAGGACCAGTTGTTTTACTTTCTACTCTCTTATTATTTATACATGCATAAAATGATTTATAATTATCCTTAACCTTACTTGCCAAACTGTGTTCATGTTTCAGCTTGTTTTGGTTTGTTTAAGAATTTTTTATATTTGTCCCAGCATTTACTATTTCTGCTTTTCTTAGCCCTGATATACATCTTATTTTTGTTTTTTATTATTTTTTTCACCAGGTGGGTCATCCATAATGGCATCTTGTTTTTTTTCCCCATCAAACATACGTACAGATGGAGTAAACGCTCTTATCAGTACACCCAGCTTGTTTGTCATGAGGTCCCACATGTTCTGTAATGATTGGTTCTCAAATGCATTTAGCCAGTCCTAAGCAACCATATTTCTCTTAATCATATCAAAATAGGCCATGTCATATTTATAAATTATTATGTTCCCCTGTTGTATTTCCTAACTTGCCATTATATTTGAAACTAACTATAAAGTGGTTACTGGTCCCTAGAGGTGGTAAAACTCTACAATCATGGATATTCTCATATAGATTGCTTTTAACCAAATCCAGAATGTGGTTACCCCTGGTATTATCAGTTACATATTGATTTAGTCCTGCAAGGGCAAAGACTTCCAAGTAACTTTGCTCTGTAGCAGTTTCAGCCTGCAGTATATTCCAGTTTATCCCAGGGAGGTTTAAATCCCCAAATATGATGTTATTATCGGTGACAGATACTGTGCTGATGAAATCCAGTAATTCTAAGTGATCTTCCTGTGATATGGATGGAGGTCTGTATCTCAGTCCTATATCAATACTGGCAGCATGTGGAGAGGAAATCTTCACCCATAAGGTTTCAGTACTGTTCCATTTTTGGGTGTCCACCAACTCACAGGTAATACTCTCAGTAATATATAAAGCCACTCCACCACCTTTTCCTAATGCTCTATCTTTATGATATAGAGTGTAACCCGTTATATTCTTATCCCAAGAATCATTCTGCTCCCACCATGTCTCAGTAATGGCACAAATATGTATATTGAAATTTGTCATAATATAAAGAAGTTCCTCTATTTTGTTATTTAGACTCCTAGCATTTATAACAAGAAAATTCCAGTTATCCGGGGCTAGGTGTTTAGAACTGCTTCCCATGGTTTTAGTGCCCCCCACATCCCCCTTACCTGGAGTTTAAACCCAGGACTATAGCTTGTCGTAACCTGTGTGCAAAGATTCTTTTTCCCATTCTATTTAGGTGGAGCCCATCCTGCGCATACAGACTCTGGTTTTTAAATGTGTCTTCGTGCTCCAAATATACATAACCCTCCCTGAGACACCATCTTTTCATCAAACCATTTAAGTTTTGTATCTCCCTCTGTTTCGAGAGTGTGGCTCTAGGTACTGGGAGTATGCCAGATATAGTAACATCACTGCCTTTTAGTGATAGTTCTTTTCCTACTGTTCAAAATCCCTCTGGATATCCAACAATTTTCTTTTGCTTACATCATTCACCCCTACACGTACTAGGGCTATTGGATTTGTGGTATGCTCCTGTAGGCCCGGGAGGAGTTGTAAAATATCACTTATGCCTGCCCCTGGAAGTACACTAACTGTAGTATTCTGGTTGCATTGTTGACAAATTATGTGGTCTGTAAATCTCAGCATGGAGTCACCTATCACTAGTACATCACGTGGATTCCCTTCCACCTCAGTTTTCTCGGTGCCATCTCCCTTATGTGCCAAATTATTAGAATCCACCTCTGTACAGTGTTCTGTAATGGGCACTGATAACACTGCACAGATTCCCTCACTAATGTCCCTAATGAACATGTTGAAGAGGGCTGGACCAAGTACAGGTCACTGTGGAACCCCACTCATAACCTCCCATTCCTCTGATTTAACCCCATTGACCACCACTCTCTGCTGCCTCCCTTCTAGCCAACTACCCAACCAGTTCACTACTGTTTTAGCCGCACCCAGATCTTCCATCTTTTTGAGCAACCTTTTGTGCGGAACAGAATCAAAAGCTTTGCTGAAGACAACATACAGCAAATAAACAGTGTGGTCCTTGTCTACTTTCTTTGGTCACCCAGTTAAAGAAAAAAAAAAAATCTGTTTAATCTGACAAGACCTTCCCGACACAAAACAGTGTTGTTTACTATCCTGGAGCCCACCTCTTTGATTAGTAATTCCATCAGCTTCCCCACAATGGAGGTCAGACTGACACGCCTGTAGCTTCCTCATTCCTCCCTATTCCGCCCCTTATAAAGAGGTACAGCGTCTGTCATTCTCCAATCCCTTGGAACTTCCCCAGACCGAGGTGAGCTGATTAACAGCCCAGCCAGTGGTTCAATCAGTTCTGCTGCTAACTCCCTAAGTATTCTCAGATGCAACCCATTTGGTCCCGGAGTCTTGTCTATCTTGAGGGCTGCCTGCCTGCCCTTTCAGGACCCTCTCAAAAGTGAGTTATTGGCGGCCTCATTTCTGGGACTTCCTTAGTGGCCGCTTTGATGCTGCAGTCCTTCTTAGTGAATACTGAGCAAAAGTAATCATTCAGGACAACTGCCTTTTGCTCATCCTCCTCAATCACCCTGCCCAACTCAACTAGCTATGTAATTCCCCCCATTTCTTTCCTTTTTTCACTGATATATCCAAGAAACCGTTTTTCTCTGTTCTTGACCCCTCCACGATACACAGCTCCATGTCCGCTTTCACCTCCCTGACGACGGTCATTGCCTCCCTATTTTTCTGTAGATAATCCTCCCTTTCTGCCTTCTCCTTGTATTTACAGAAGGCCTTCTTTTTGGCCCTAACCCCTTCCATGACGCTACCTGAAAACCACAGTGGTCTCAAACCTTTTTTTTTTTTTTGAAGATACTGTTCTTATGCCTGCCTTTGGTGCCTCGAGAATGGCTCCCTTTATTGCCTCTCATCTCTCCTCCACCCCCATTATGTTCTCCATCCCTACTAATCTATCCATGATAGCAACAGACACGTTTAGTCAGTTCGGATTGACAATGGGGGGGCCACTACACTGCCAGGTATAGCAGTAGGCAAGTTTAGTCAGTTCAAACCGGCAAGGGGGGGAACTAGACTACCACAGAGAGCAGTAAGCATGTTCAGGCAGTTCAAACCAGTGATTAGTGGGGGGGGGGTTACCAAGGTAACAGGATGTGGAATAGGTTGACAGCTCCAACAGGTAACGGGGGGGGGAGACAGCAGACCACCGGGGATGGCAAGAGGCACGTTCAGTCAGTTCCAACCAGCGATCGGGAGTGGGGGGGCCACTAGATGACCAGAGATATCAATAGGCATGTTTAGTCAGTTGGACTGGTGACTGGTAAGTGGGGTGATGCTAGACTACCAGGGATGGCAGTATATATGTTTAGTCAGTTTGGGCCAGCAATTGGGGTGAGGGCGAGGACACTAGACAACCAGGTAGAGCAGAACACATTTTCAGTCTGTTCGGACCAGCGATTGGGGGCATGGATCTGCACAATGTCTCCACACAGCTGTTCATGGCCACACTCTGCAGAGACACTAATGAGCACACAATGGCATGCAAAACTCCCCTTAGGACCCTGCATGCCATATGTGCTTATTAGGACAGAGCAAGCAGCCTATCTGACTATGTCTCCCCAGACTAGCCATGCGCTCTCACATGCAGTGCTAATGGGTGCAAGGCACTGATGGCCACCTCTGAAAATAGGGCTCCATAAACCTTGCGGTGGAGCAGGCATCTGGCCACATGCTGGTTACATAGCATGATTGTGCGTGAAAGGACAATAAAGTGAGACTAAGTGAGCCAGGCAGGAAAACTGAGGAAATGAGTAAGAACAAATCCCTTGCAATACCAAGCATTTTCTAATCAGAAAAAAAAAAAAGTATGAATACTGTGGCCCTGGAACAAGGGGCCAATACAGGCCATGAAACGCTGGCGGGCTTAACTCTCCCCACTGCTCTTACTCATGATGTAGAAGTTCTCTGGACTATACAGAGACTAACTGTACTTCTGGAACAACGCATTGTACTGTCTTATCCTAGTCCCCCGCATTGTACAATGGCCCAGATCTTAGGCACGGAGGCTTGTAGAGCAGATATCTATTGAGCATTTTTCATGCTTCAGGACCAGATGTTTTCCAAGCCTTTGGGGCCCAGGTTTAACTTTACAAGCCCTCATGTAACACAATGCCACCATCCTGCAATACCCGGGAGTCGGAAGGAACCTTTGTCCAACTCCCTGCTTTGGAAGTAGAAATGGGACTTTTTACTGGACTGATTCTTACTTGTTCATTAACTGTTGGGTTGAAATGCCCAATTGGCAAAACATTCTCTCTTTATCTTGTGCTGATGTTTCCATTGTTCGTGTTTTTTTCACTTCTATCTATGGTTATCGGGTTACACATGCTGTACAAGAAGGATGGTGGGCAGCTTGTGGGTTGGGGATCGGGGCTATTGGACTTGGGACCCTATGGTGGTTATACACTATTTGCCAAAGAAGGAACTTAATCTGAGGTGCTAATTGTTTATCATGGTTTAGTATACTAAGATAATTTCCTATAATACCAAAAGGGTGCACAACCCTTAAAATGGACCCGACACCCTATGGTCAGAACCTTGGTCTTTCTACTACTCCTCTCTTTTAATATCCATCCTAATCCAGGTCCTGCCCCACCAGTTCACCTATCAGGTCCTCTGGACTCCGCATTGCCTCTTTGAACATACGCAGCCTGCCTAAAAAAATCTGCAGCGCTCCAATGTTGGGCCACCCTACACAACCAGACATCATTGCACTAGTTGAAACCTGGCTCTAAATCTACTCCTGACACCTTTGTCTCGCTCCCCGGATACACACTATACCAGGAAGACAGGGTGGGAAAATGTGGGGGCAGCTGTGCGATCTACATCAGAGATAGCTTTATTGGCCATAGGCTCCCACCCCCCAAACTCAAAAACGGAGCACAAGCCCTCACCCTAAAAATCACCCCGGACCCCTCCAGGGGTCCATTATACCTCATAGTCTCCTACATAGCCCCTAAGAACCAAAAGCCAGCCATCACATCCGTCACTGATTACCTCTACCTTCTCGTACAATGCTGAACAGACACTAGTAGGGGACCTAAATGTCAAGTGGTTGGCCCCTTGGCCGCACCAACAAAGGACTCCTTCTCTGCCCTCGACATAGTCCAATTAGTTACCCAACCTACTAGACTTTATCCTTCTACTGGTACCAACACCCTCCTGGATATCATTATCTCTAACCGCCCCCACAAAATCCAGGATATAAAAGTACTTCCCGACTTCCTACGCAATCACTTGCCCATCCTATTCCTATGGACCTCCTCCACACCCAAACCCATAGCCCAAACCACCTTCCGAAGGAGTCTCCGCTCAGGGGATTAAAAAAACTTAAACTACTCGCCCAAATGGACTGGTCCCCCATTAATATAGCCCCCAGCATTGACACTGTGCTCGATCTGTTCATGCAGGCTTTCACCAAGGCCTAAGACCTCTATGCTCCACTCACCAAACACCACACCAAAAGACAAAATGCACCATGGATCACCACCTCTCTACTCCAAAAGCTGAGAGAAAGGGACAATCTCTAACATACAGCTGTGGTGTCTGGCAGGTTGGCTGACAGACAATCCTATAATGCCGCATGCAATAGCTGCATTCGAGCCATCCGCAACGACAAAGCAGACCACTATCAATCTACTCTTGCCACCACATGGGGGTCTGCATGAACCTTTTGGAGTAATATCAAAGAACTTAATGGGAAATCACGCTCCCTACCTCCCTCCCAGCTCTCCAGAGACAGCACTATTTCCACTGACCCACTTACCATAGCAAACTGTCTAAACACCACCTTCACGGATTTCAGCACTGTTCTCCCGAGTTGTTTCTTTGACCCTGTGCCCTTTACACTGGCCAACAGTTACTTTCCTCCAGGGATGGACAAGGGCTCTTTCAAAAATTTCTAGGGAAGCTGCTCCAGCTGTTGCAATGCCAACAAATAAGGGGTGAAGATTTAAATATTACCCCTTAATCCCACTCATGGCACTTCCTCTCCAAGGGTGCTTAGGCTATCCAAAGCCCTAAAAATGTGTGTGCAAACTTCGGCACATGTAGGAATAGTAGATATCTGGCACCACTTGAGCACCTCCAAAAATGAATATACTCACTATTCCTCATGCCGTGACAGTTATGCCAGATTAGATTGTGTCTTTACTACCACATAGCACATAGGTACCCTCCATGAGGTAACACAAGGCCCTATCCATATGTCAGATCACACTTCTATCATAGCTCTGTTTTTCTCTGGGTAAACCATGCAAAACACATTGGCGCCTGCATCCTGGCTTACTGCATGGTGAGACTTCATGAAAAATTGGAGGACTGCATCCCACAGTACTTACAGGACAATGACACCTCAGATGTTACCCATAGCATTCTCTGGGATGCCTTGAAGACAGTGCTAAGGGGTAAAATCGAAGGACAGGCTACGACATGGCACAGCACAGCACAGGGATCAGAAACATAAACTGTCAGAACTTCAGCACACTAGCCATAATTTGCAGCTCTTTCATATGCTAGGGGATACACCTCAATTCTGCCACTGCTTCAGGATGCTAAGAAGCAACTTCAGAAATTGCTCGATCATAAAGTGGAACATTCTGTTTTACCTGAGGTACAAGTACCATGAGTGTGGGCATGTGGTACTAGGAACCTGACACCGCTTAACGGTGGCTAGGGTTCAGGCTTGTATCCCCAAATTGAGAGAGACACACACGTGCCGCTGGGCTTCTAACACACGAGGACCTGGCTATCCAGAATACCCTAATGACCTACTATTCCCATCTCTACACCCAGAGAGGCACACTCCTTACAGGGATCGCATTCAATCCTCCTTAGCTGAAGCAAACCTTCTAAAGCTCTCCAAAGCCCAAGTCAGAACCTTGACCAACCCCATCACCATTGAAGAAATTGCCCTAAGGGTGTCAACTTCAAAAAAAACAGGGAAATGCCCAGGCTTGGATGGGTTCCCTTCTGAATTTTATAAGACCCCTCCTCCCCCCTCAGGACCTGCTGACTGTTGACAGAAAGCATCCTTAGGATGGCAGAGAAAGGGGAGATACTGTTGATGGGGACCTTAATATGCCAGATGTTAACTGGAGCACCTTTGCTGCAGCCACATCCAAAAGCAGGGCCATTCTCGATGCCCTTCGGGTGGCATGCCTCAGACAGCTAGTTTTGGAACCCACTCGTGAGGGAGCAATCTTAGACCTCATTCTCTCAAATGGGGACAGTGACAGAATCTCAGATCTAGAAGTGGGTAGCCATCTGGGAACAAGTGACCACCAAACAGTGTGGTTCACAACAGACTCAGCTACAGAGTCAAGCCATACAAAAGTGAGGATTCTGGACTTCAGGAGGGCTGACTTTGGCAAGATGGGAGAGTGCCTTAGAAAAGCACTAGCAAACAGACTAGAAGAAGGGGTGGAGCAGCAATGGGGAATCATCAAAACTGCCATCACAGAAGTGTCCAGTTGCCTTCCTCTGAACAGGTCCGAAACCTGGGGATGGTTCTTGATGATGGGCTGACATTGCATTCGCAGGTGTCGGCAGTCGTCAAGTCCTCGTTATACCATCTCAAGAACATCACCAGGATTAAGCACCTTGTTCCATCCGGCGACCTTCTGACACTGATCCATGCCTTTGTGACCTCGCGCCTGGACTACTGCAACTACCTGTACCTAGGGCTTCTGGTGGTTGAGATCCGCCACTTTCAGCTGGTGCAGAATGATGGGGCGTGGCTGCTGATGGGGACTCCTTGTTCGAGTCACATTACTCCCGTGCTGCGCGAACTGCACTGGCTGCCTGTCCAGTGGTGGATTACCTTCAAGGTTGGGCTTCTGACCTATAAGGCCCTGCATGGACAGGATCTGCGCTATCTGCATGAGCTCCTAAATCCCTACTGCCCCAGCCGAACTCTCCACTCAGCTGCCAAGGGGTTGTTAGAGATTCCCAGAGTACGGCTGAAAACTTCTGGGGCTCGTGCTTTTATGTATGCAGTTCCGACCCTGTGGAATTCTCTACCTCGTCAGATTCAAGAGTGCAGGACCATGGAGAGCTTCAAGACGGCCTTAAAAACATATCTATTCCATCAGGCATATGAAAACTAAACAGAATAACTTGGCTTGTTTTTTATATGTAATGTTTTGAATCTGGATGTTTTACTATTTATCTGTTTTAAGTTGCTTTAACTTATACAGCACTTTGGTTACAGAATTGTGTTCTATAAATAAAAATTATTATTACCTTCCCATTTCAGTCTTAATGGTTACAAACCGTTTATGACATCTAGACTGTTCAGTTGGATGGCCTTCTGTCCTTACTGGATGTGGATCAGGCAGGTTGTGTAAAAAAGCGTCAAGCTCATGACAATGTACAAACAACATTACTTCTTCTGGATTATATTAATCAATGCTCTATTCTTCTGGTTCTTGTTAGCCTGAATGCGGTGAAGGCCTTCAACAGAGTACCCTGGCCATTCCTCTGGAATGCTCCGGATTGTTTTGGGTTTCCCCTGGACTTCATTGCCATGTTACAAATTCTTGACAACTGCCTGCAGGCATATGTCCAGATGAATGGTTCCTTCTAACAACCATTTGTTTTCTGTATCAGCACCAGACAGGGATGTCCCCTCTTGCCTATTTTATCTGCATTATATATAGAGCCCCTCACAGCCCACATATGGCAATGGCCTCACACACAAATGGAATACCATTAGGAAGCAAAGACTACAGAATTGCACTTTTCACCAGTGCTATTTTGTTTACTGTAACTAATCCCTCAGACTCCCTTATGGTGGGTTGGGACCTCCTGGACATGTTTGAATCCCTGGCAGAGTTCTGTTTCAATACAAACAAAACAGAGGTTTTATTTTTTTCCTGCGTTCCAGACCAGAACAATAGGGCCCAGCTTAAAATCAAGTGGAACAGGAATGCCTTGACATATCTGGGGGGTCCAAACCATGACACACCCTGACCACTTTTATATACTTAAATATGAACCCCTAACGGACATTACAGTGAAGGAGACTGTTGTCACAAGAAAAATGTGAAGAGTTTGCATGGTTCTTTGCAGATAAGGTTGTCGGCATCAGGTCTGATATCTGTGCGGCCCGCTCCAATGGGGACTGCAATGATTGGTGGGCAGTTGCTGCTCATCGGTTTGTCTAGGATCATCCAGAGTTTGCGGCCGACATGTTATAGTTTGGACCTGGGCCCAACTCACCTCCTAGTGCAGTGCATTGAGATTATCGGCCCAGTCCTAGCGGAGATAGTCGGGTGTTCTTTAGAGACAGGTGTGTTTCCAGACACCCTGAAGGAGGTGGTAGTAATACTCCTCCTTAAGAAATCCTCTCTTGACCCTGACTGTCTTGCTAACTACAGGCCTGTCTCTAACCTTCTTTTTGTAGGGAAGGTTAATTGAGAAGGTGGTCGCGCTGCAGCTGGAGGATCATCTTACCATCCACGAGGTCTACTATCCTTTCCAGTTGGGTTTTGGGAAGAGGCACAGTACCAAGATGGCGCTTGTTTGGGTGCTCAATGATCTCCTGACAGCGAGAGATCAGAGGACCCATTCAATCTTGGTTTTACTTGATCTCTCTGCAGCATCTGTCACCGTGGACCACGGGGTGCTACTAGAGCGCCTGCGGCTCATCTGTGGACTGTCGGTGTCAGGTATGGTCCTCAGGTAGTTCTATTTGTATCTCGTTGGCAGGTTTCAGAGAGTAGTGTCTGGGATTTTTTCCTCGGACCCCGTCTCCCTGCCTTGTGGGGTTCCCTGGAGCTCTGTGTTGTCACCCATGTTGATCGCGGTGTATATACTGCTGTTGGGAGACATTGTGAGGTGGTATGAGCGGAGTTTTCACTGTTATGCAAATGGTATTCAGCTCTACGTGTCCTTTGTGCCTGAATGGGATGATGCAGTCTCAGTATTTAACAATTGCCTTGCTGAGATCCAGGACTGGATGAGTGCCAGTTGGTTGAGGTTGAACCCTGAAAAGACTGAGGTGTTGGTTGTGGACACAGGTCGTCGGGCTGAGGGACAACTGGCAGGGTGGCTCTCTAGCCTCCAGCTCAGGGCAATCAGCTGTTGACCCCGGACCAAGTGCACAATCCGGGTGTTATTTTTGATGATGGGCTCACGCTTAAATCCCAGGTGTCGGCTGTTGTTAAATCCTCTTTTCACCATCTGAGGACTATTGTCTGGATTAAAACACCTTGTCCCCCCGATGACCTTCCAACGTTGTTCCATGCCTTTGTGACCTCCCACCTTGACTACTGCAATTCTCTATACCTAAGGCTCCCGGGGGTTGACATTCGCCGCATGCAGCTGGCGCAGAATGCGGTGGCTGGGCTGCTGACTGGCTTATCCTGAGCCAGTCATATTATGCCTGTACTCCGCAGCCTGCATTGGGTGCCAGTTCAGTGGCAAGTCACTTTCAAGGTTGGTTTGCTGACCTATAATGCCCCTCATTGACAGGGTCCGTGTTACCTACAAGAACTCCTGCATTCTTTACTGCCTCCCCCGCCCACTCTGCTCCGCCGATGAAGGATTGTTAGAGATTCCCAGGGTCTGACTGAAGATTTCTGGTGCCAGGGCATTTTTGTTCATGGCCCCCACCCTGTGGAATTCTCTACCTCGTTCAGTAAGGGGGAGTGCCCGACCATGTAACGGTTTAAACTGGCCTTAAAAACCCATCTGTTTAATCTCGCCTTCTTGGACTATGGATAAATTACTGTTCTTGGAATACTGTTGATTATGTATGTTTTGACATTGTGCATGTGTTTTAAATTGCTGTATCTTTTATTTGCACAAGTGCTTGGATAATTTTTGACTTGTACTTTGTAAAAATAAAGTCAGTTGAGTTAGATCACTGGTCCACACTGCAAATATCCTTCTTAAATAGGGTGGCGGTTACATGACAAAACATCTTGCCAAGAATTTTATACTGTTTATAGACACTCCCACCGAAGTCAGCCCATCGCTATCTCCACATCTAGAATAAGCTTCTCTCTCAACTTTTTGTGGGCCAGCAGGTGTCCGTGGATTCAAATGTCTCTCTTGCAACTCTCACTGGAGCAAGGTGGGGTGATCTTCCTGAATTTACAGCTTTAAGCTATGGCCTGTCAAATGTGGCTCATCTATATCTGGACAACAGAAACTTACCAGGATCACTGGAAAAATACGGAGTTCATCCTGAATGATTTACACAACACAGGAGCAATTCTCTATGCTAAACCCCCAGGCTACCTCCCTTTCTCCAAGTTCTTCCCACATAAAGCCACTACACTCTTAGCCTGGCACAAGATATAGCATGGTACTGTGCTTGGGGATCATGGCCCCCTACTGGGTGCCTTAACACATGACCACACCCACCCTATGACCAAAGCTGACCCATTTCTTTGACATTGGGCTAGATGGAGGCTCATTTATTTGCACCAACTATTGGATACTAGGAGGGTGCTTCCTTTTCAGGCATCCAGAATACGTACTCTCTTCCAGCAACAGACCAGTTTTGCTACCTGCAAATTAAAACCGCTATAACTACTCATTAACCAGACTGTAAACAACTTCCACATCTACTGCAGTAGCTTGTCACTCGCATGCAATTTCATCGGGGTGCATCTGGTCAGCAGGCTATATGCCACCTTATGAGACCAGTCTAAGGACTCTACTATTTCGGTCCTTCAAAAAGGGACAGAGGAGTTACAAACTAATTGTGACAAGAAGGAATGGTTTAAATGTGCTTTACCATCCTACAAACGGTCTATGCCTTCTTATCTCAAGGAGTCTACATGGAAATACCAGACTCAATTTTTTCGAACACCTGCTGTCCAGATGAAATACACAGGAGACCATGCTAGAAGGTGTTGAGAGGCACTGCTGGGAAACCGGGACAGATCAAGTACTTTTTTTTTTTTAAAGAGTTGTCCTGTTTTAACATCCTTTTGTAACACTCTTGCCTACATCCCAGAACAAATGTTCTCCTGCCTAGGCTTACTTACACCAGTGTTATTATTTATATACGTGATCCTCCATGTCTTGCATATCAGAGGGAGGCAGTTGAAGTTGCTGTTTATTTTACCCACTGGAGCTAAAAAAGTGGTCACTAAGCTCAGATGTAAGCCACATCCCCCTACCATATACCAGTGGACGTAGATTATAGATGCTCTGTATCAATTTGAGAAAAAAAAAATCTATTAATACTTAACTCATCTTCCAGTGTTCAAAGGAATTTGGAGAAAACTGATTCCGTATAGAGACAGGCACCACGTTTGTAACATAATAGGTTTATTACTCATTTTCAAAAAATTGTCTGACATTCTGTATGAGTGGTCAAGAAACAATCTGTACTGTTATCTTTGCAGTAATTGTGGTTCTCCCCCAGCCCTGTTGAAAATAATGCTACCCACCGACTTGGGGCTAACCTTATTGCAGTAACCTATTAGACTCATGCAACAGCCTGAACGTCAATATACCTTCCTGTAAATCCTGCAACTGTAACTACCTGAACGTTACACCTATCGTTCCACCTGCCTAATTTTCTGTATGCATTCAGATTTTTCTAATAAAAATTTCATTTAAAAAAAAAAATGAAAAAAAAAAAAACCCAGCAAATTAAGGAGTTTCGAAGTCTTCCTCAATGCCTCACACCACATGAACAATTTAGACTGGTCTTAAAGAGCACCAGTTTAGGTGATGTAAAGAAACACATGTAGCTCCCGTACCTCCGTGGGAACAATCTGATGCACTTTTCATAATTTTTCAAAGTCAGTCAAAATGAAGGGAAGGAATCATAATCTGGCTCTGAGAAACTGGCCACCTGATCTCTTCCCCTTCCTGATATAAGCACCCTGCATCTGCAGGCTGTTTTGTGATGCAAAACTTAAAAAAGCACAGGGGCATGCCTCATAGAAATCCACAGGAGTGCCTTTTGAACTGCCTTTTTAAATATTTTAGAGGTCCATTGGGTTAAAATCAAAGCTACCACTCACGTAAAAAGAGCCTTGTATTCAGTCTTAGGTGAACCTCCAAGACAACCATGATTTTTCCTACTCCTGGGTGGCAGATAATGAATTTTGCTTTGAAGAAGGAGTGAGGTTAGGAAATGTAAATGATGGAGAATGTCGCCGAATGGGGTGGGGAGATGAAGAACTATACATCGCAGAGGCGTAATTATATCAGAAGACCCTTTTAGATGAATTAAGCTACCTGTCTGCACCTCTGAGAGGCAGAAAAATACAGGGAAGGGAATTCAAATGGAACACCCTGTCTTCCCTAATACTTGCTAAATAACTGGGAGACAGATGTGAAGCAACAATGGGAAAACACCTTTTGGTTGAAACGTTAGAAGTTGTTGCTGCCTGATCTCTGAGCCAAAGCCTGAACAGGCAATTCACTGTTGTAGTGGGCAAAGGAAATAAAAGGACTTGCATATGGTTAAGTACCTGCTTCCTGCTTTTTTATTTGGGTGTGAGGAGAGCTATGACTGTTTGCTGTGAATGGAAAACACCTATCTTACAGCATTTTTTTAAACATTTGCTTTATCTTCCTTTTACCATACCTTATCCGCCTTCCTCACTTTTGGTCTCCATGTTGGGCTGCAGCCCACCAGGACTCCAAACTGTCACCAGGCTACTGATACAGACCACCAACTGTCAGTCCTTCTCCACAGGCCAAGCCACTCCTGCTGCAGGACCCAGCTTGGCCTGGGGTGGGAACACAAATGCTCGGAGGCAGCAGAGACGGGAGAAACTGGGGCAGACATCAGGTCCACTGACTGAGGCGCAGCATATCTGACATCATACACTGGTGCAACTATTTTTCTCTTTTAACCTCCAACCACCACCCCCAGTGCACTGCAGTGTCGGAGGGGACATGGTAGCATATGATCAGCCATGCCGCCACGTGTGCCATCACCAGGAGCCCAGTGATGTGGGTCTAAAGAGGAACCTACTGGGTCAAAACATAATCAGTGGCAGATTTTGAACAGTTCACATTTCCTTCCTTTACATATTTTTTTTTTTTTTTTTTTGCAACTCTCTTTTATCACCTCTGGGCCCCGGAATTCTCTGGGCCTTGATTAAATCCTCACTCTACCGCCTGCTGTGATCTCCACCTACCTCATAGTCATAGCATTCTCCTGCGGAGCATACCTTCCCCCCCAGCCAAAACCCCACTAGGAGGTGGAGGTGGCGGTCCAGCGTGTGGTAGATAGACACTGCGGGTATCGCCTAACTGGGCTAGAGGTTCCCCCCTTGTAGTGGTTCCTCGCTCCTTCCACCCTCCCCCCCCACGTGATGCACCCCAATGCCATGGCACACAGCAACCCTGCCAGGGTCAGCCATGCTACTGGACGTGCAGTCCTGGTTCTGCAGCACCCCCGATCTCCACAGGGGGGTGCTAGAATGCCATACAAATCCCAGCCCTCCACCCCGAGAAAGGAGAGCAGCCCAGCGGGTGCTCAATCCTCTCCCTCCTCTGCCAACCCCTGAGCTCGCTCCCGAACTTGGGTCGCCAGCATGGCGTAAGGTGTGGTGTCCAGCGCCTCAACCCTCGGCACCACAGGGCCAGCTTTTACATACTGTTATAGAGTAGGTGCATTAATTTGGACCCATTGGCAAAGGAAAGAGGGATCAATTTTGGGCTGGATGCAACTTTTGCCCTTTGGTACATGTCAGTACTGTCTCTGTAGGAGCCACTCCAGAATAACTTACAGGAGTTGGTAAAATCTAGAATGCTGGATCTGGACCAGACCAAAATGGTAAAAGAAGGACAAGTTGGTCTGGTTACACCAGCAGGACCAAGCGCAATTTGTGTGGGCCAGCTGGGATATGGGTAAAATCCAGACTGCCAGACCCAGACTGGACCTTTTACCATTTTGATCCCATCCAGACTTCGTCCATACATATCACCCTACAAGAAATCCAGACCAGCCGGAAAGGACGGACTAAAATGGTAAAAAACAGATGAACTGGAACAGCCCAGCTGCATAAAAAGCACCTGGTTCTACTTTTACTGTTTTGCTTCAGGTCTGGCAGTCCAGATTTCACCCACAGCCCAATACACTGCACAAAACTCCCTTTGGGAGGACAGCATCTGCATGGATGCTTAACTGTTCTCTCTGTCAGCCTGCACTCCAGTGGTTTCAAGCTAGAGGTGCAAACCTTGTCATCACCTTGCCAGAGCAGCACCACAGTTAAATGGATTTCACTAAGTGATCACCACATGATCTACATGGTAAGAAAAATCTTCAGGCCCACAGCACCTCCCCCACGCATGCTGCTCACTAGGTCATATAATTCCCTTGACCTTGCTGCACTCTTAACGGACCTGTCTAACAGTGACTGGTCCTTCATCCCACGAGCATTCTCCACCTACTCAGCCCTAGAATTTTTCAAGTCCAGATTCCTCGCCGTCTGGGACTACTATGCGCCTCTCCAAAGGACTAGAGTAAACGGCACACACCTGCACTGGGTCACCGACAAAAATCATAGATCAACTCCGTGCCAGGGACCAGGCATGGAAAAATTACAAGGCAACCAGCACCCCAAAAGCACTCTAACTCTACTGCACCCTTCGAAATTCCTACACGAGGCTTGTCCAACAGGCCAAAGCTAATTACTTCAAAGCCTCCTTCCACTCACCCAGCAAAGTTCTGGAAAACAAATCACTCTTCTCCCCACCAGCCCCCACACCGGCCCTAAATGTAGCAGGCTCCATCATCACTGAACCTGGTGAAGTGGCCTCAGTTACAACACAGCACACCACTGGTTGTCGGCCTCTCAATGTCCTCTCAACTTCACCACCCCGCAAGTCCACCCCCCCATCCTCCTGCTTCTCCTTTTGCATGGTTACCCCATCCAAAGTGCTAAAAGACCTGCAGGCACTCAATCCCTCTAAAGGTAAATGCCCCACAGGACTAGACTCCAAAATACTTCACCTATCTGTCCCGGCCATCGCCGCCCCTCTGGCTGCTCTCTTCAATCTCTCTTTCTCACTTGCTGAAATCCCATCTGACTGGAAATGTTCCATGGTCATCCCCCTCCATAAAGGAGGTGACCACTTCTCCCTGGGCAACTACCATTCTATCTCCCTCCTCCCCATTCTGGCCAAATTACAGGAGCACCTTGTTCTCTCCCAATCCTCCTTCTGGCTCAACTCCACCTCCTTCTTCACACCCTACCAGTCTAGATTTAGGAAGTCAGACTCCACCATCACCTCACCGACACCATCCTCACTGGCATAGACAATGGGCACCCACACTACCTCAACTATTTTTGTCAACCTAGCAAAGGCTTTCAACACTGTCTCCCATACCCTTCTATTATCCAAACTCTCCCATGCTGGACTCTCTGGAGCTGCCACCAGCTGGTTCCACTCCTAACTGGCAGGTAGGTCACAATCAGTAAGAATCAGCCCTGACACTTCTGTCCTCCTCCCTGTCACTGCAGGGGTCCCACAAGGCTCGCTCCTTGGCCCGACACTGTACTGTATGCATCAGGTCTCTCCCCCGCTGAAGCGGCCTCCAGGCTCCAGCAGGATTTCAATGCTATGCAGCTCTGGTTTCATTCAAACCAACTTTTTCTAAATCCCAAGAAAACGGTCTCCCTAACCTTCGGCACAAGGCAGAGACTCTCCCGACTGACCCCCACTTTCCACACCATTGATGGGACTCCCTTGGCAGCTTGCACCTCTTTCAGATACCTCAGGGTCTGGCTCGATCAGCACCTCGACTTTCCTACTCATATTAACGTGATCCATAGGAAACTGCATCCCACACTGGGTGCCTTATATCGTAACAGGGGCTGCATCCCTCTGTCAACCCGCAAGGCAACTGGACAGAAAATTATCCTCCCTAAGTTTAACTACGGGGATGTATTCTACAGCACTGCTCCCAAGACCTCCCTGGCTAGACTAGACCCACTCTTCCATTCTTTGTCGTTTTGTCCCGGACTGCCTGCCCACGACCCACCACTGTACCCTCTACAGGTCCCTAGACTTTCCATCGCTCCAGGATCGTAGACAGGCCCACTACACCAGGACCACAGTGAAATTCTGGACTCAGTTCCCTCCCCACTACCTCGAGTCGGCCCTCTCAGTTCAACCCCAACCTGCATACTCACTCAGGAATACAGATGCCCAGCTTTTTCATGTCCCACATGTGACCACATCCAAAGGCCAAGCTGCCTTCAATTACCGCATGCCTAAAATATGGAACACCTTGCCAGCAGCCATTCGGCATACTAACACTACTCTACAACTCAACTAACTCCTAAAGACTCATTTCTCCACCACCTGCACCTGCTTCTACTACCTCGGAGGAGCCAGCGTCTCCCACTCTCCAAATATAATTTTACTTCCTGCTGCACAGCTAATCCGGCCTCTTGCTAGGTGCTCACAGACCACTGTCAAATTAGTATTGTGATTGCCCTCTGTGCTACCATTAACTATCTGTACTATGTTGGGATCCTGGCTATTGTATTCTATGTTTTACTACGTAAATATTCTATGTATAGCAAAATGTATAATCCACCGCTTGTGGTTTATGCTGATTTCCCATGCTTGTTGCCCATATCCACTATAAACACTACAGTTATTGTATTATATGTCCATGTTATTATACTGTTTATTCTCCACTCCTCCACCCCCAGGACGCATCTGGAATCGAGCGGTACTCCGTCCGCTCAGTATGCCTTCCTGTTAAAACTTTAAAAATAAATAAATAAAAAGCAGTAACACGACTTGTATTACATTTTCACACATTACAGAACTGCAGCAATACCTGAAGTGTGTTGTAATCGCGTGTAAAAGGAACCATTAGCTCCCACAGTGATGAAAACGCCACCAGGGCAGTGAACTCCAACTTGTAATTTGTGGCCATATGTTCCAACAACATGGTCAATCCATGAATAGCTAAGTGTTTGCGCTGGTACTCCTCTGTTCCATCTACAGCAACAGGTCGGGTCATTGAGAGCGACACATCCATCAGTATCACGGTAGGCATGGTGGCTTTCGGCGATAGTGGAGAACATAGGACCAGCGTACGTAAAAATTACGGGAATATGACAATGTGACGCTTCGTTACGTTGCTGTCGCGTTTGCGTGCGATGAGATCTATGCGCGCACTGCGTACGCCCGAAGCCGTCATGGGCGGGGAGTTAGAACGAGAGCTGCTGGAGACCTGATTATAGGAACCGACTACGGGGCTTGAGGGGCCGAAGCACCCCCCCCCTCGGAAGTCAAAGTGGGAGCTCTGCCCCCGGACATAATTGTTTGTGTTTTGGGGGGAGAGGGGCAACTCTTTGACAAGTAGAGCACACACTGTAGTGCACTGGGCAGCCAAACAGAATTCTTTTTTTTTTCAGGCTGGAGGCTGGAGCGCGGGGGGAGTCGAAAACTGACAGCTGCAGTCCGACTTTAAGCACACAGACATGCGTGGCACCTGCAGACAGCGAGCAGTACCAGTTTGGGCGCCAACCGACTACCATCCGCGATCACACCATTTTTTTATTCTTTTGCTTGCTGGCATGTTGCCTGGGCTCACTGAGTCATGCGGCAGCGTAGACTGTGTGTTCAGGTGGTCAGACCAACTCGAGGAGTGGCCAGCTATGGAGTCACAGTGTGAGTGTGACCATCACCACTGTGCAAGAGCCAGGACAGGGAGGATGGATAGTCATGTCTCAGGGTTGGTCTGCGTCTGTCTGTGACTCGGTCGTATTCAGAGCGCCGCCGAGCAATCTTACTGGGAGCCCCCTCAGGAAGGGGTCGGGGAGGCAGTGCTCCCAGATCGGTCAAAGCATTTTCCTGTAGCAGACCCTAATTTTTCCTGTATTTTTCCCTGTAAAACCTGTGTGAAATTCCTGTAAATTTTCCTGTATATTCACGCCAATTTATTTTTGCGATTGGTGCATTTATACATCCCAGTATCCTCCCAGCTCTCCTTATTGCCTTCTCACATTGCTTACCTACCTTAAGGTCCCTTTCCATTTGTGTTGCTGTTAATAACCCCCCCCCCCACACACACACACACACACTCTGTGTACTCTTCCCCTTGATTTTTGTTTCCCAGGTGCATTACTTAGTTTGCACTTCTTTGCATTGACTCTAAGCTGCCATATTTTTGACCATTCTTCTAATCTTGCCAAGTCCCTTCTCATCCTTTGCACCCCTTTTTGTTGTGTATCGACCATATTGCAGATGTTTGTGTCATCTGCAAAGAGGCATACTTTTCCTTCCAGACCCTCTGCAAGTAGTGATCAGCAGCATTTTAGTGAGGGCAGTAGTGTAAGGAAGCTGCGACTGGACAGACTGAATCATATTTCTCTCCATCCTCCAGTCACTGAGGAGCTGTTTAATAATTTTATTAAAAAAAAAAAGCTAGAGAAATATAAGATCTCCTCAGGTCAGCCCCCCCCCCAAAAAAAAACACACTCTGTCCCAGTCAGAGCAGCACAGATAGTATTTGAATTTGTGAGAGCCCACAGTTACTGTTGGTTATAATATAGCGATAAACAAATGACCGTCATCTAAAATCCTGACTTTGCTGCTGATCGGCAACACAACACAATATTTTCTTTCCTTTACCACCTGTTGAAAAAGCAGAGGTTCAGATCTTTACAACACTCCTCAAATGTCCAATGTTTTAGCAAAGGCAGTCCGGGTATCGCACTCCCCATCTGATCATAACAGCAGACAATGACTTTTTAACTTACCTCCATTGAAATAAAGTAAATGCACAGATCAGGCAGCAAAGTCAGTCTGGGTATCGCATCAAGTCACTCCCCAGCTGATCATAGCTGCTCTCACTGATGGTGTTTACATGCGGTGCACAATTTATGTCTGAAAAGCTGTCAGTTCGGAGTAAACAACAGCTCTGCACTACCCTCCTACCCCAAAACAGCAGACAATGACTTTTTAACTTACCTCCTGTTGAAATAAAGTAAATGCATAGATACTCAGATCGAGTAACACAGCGGATGTGGATGTCTCTCTCTCCCTTTTTTTTTTTTTTTTTTTCAGTCTCTCCGGGCAGCATAGCAGCAGCGATCTAGGATGTTTGAACACAGGGTGTCCCACCGTCTGTAGCCAGAGTTTAAATATCCCGTGACTCACACTCTGCATCAAACAAGAACACTATTAGCCAATTAGAGATCACAGTCCATGCATGACTGGTCTCTGAACCAATCGGAGGCAGGCTTCAACTTAAATCTCGTCCTTGATGAAGTCTGAACCCACAGACTCTCAACAACAGTATTTCCCCGAGGGGCACAAGATTTATCCCATATATTTAAAAAAATATATAATTCCTTCCAGTAGCCCATTTTGAGCACACAAAACCTGTAAAATACGGGAATCCCAGTAGATCTGGGAGCACTGGGGAGGAGTAATCATCGCCGGTGGTTGGGGTGGGGACTAGAGACCTGCTGGAGGAGGAGGACACGGGTCCAGGTTGGTTGTCAAACTCTGTCTGCAGTGAGTCGCGACGACTCCAAGGTCCTGAGAGGAGAGGAGACGGAGGTCTGACCAACACCGCCTGCACCTAGTAAGCTTTAAGTTCTGTCTGGATGATATAAATGACTTCAACAACATTAATTTTGTGTAAAAAAAAAAAAAAAAAAAGTTGTGGTACACTGGTAGCTAGCTGGTTATTACCTGCTGCCATTTTTATACAAATACTGATTCCCCTCAATGTGGTAGCTATTTATTTTTTACATTTTGTTGATGAAAGTTTTCACAGGGTTACACACAGCTTACAATGGTAGTGTGTTTCTCTAGTCTGAGGCCCAGATTTAAAAGGGTTGAGGACGCTAATTATAATGAACATTTTATTTTGTACAGTTTTTTCCCCCCTGGGAACAAAAATGTTCTGTTTACAAGCTTATTCCTTATTCCTTATTCCTAATTCCTGTATGATGTTTTAAACCACTAACAAATGCACAGTGTACTGTAAACTACTAAATTTAAATGCATAATTGACATTCTGTCCACTGCCACATAAACATAAAAACTAAGGTTATCTAGAGCTAATAACCATTACAAACACAGGGTAAATGTTTCTCAATTCTAGTTTAGAATTCCCTCCCATAAGGAGCTCATTGGTCTAATATTTGTTGAAATTAGAGGCTTTTAGGAATAACGTGGACAAAATTTTCAAGCAGCTGATGTGCTGCCCCCACCCCCAATTTGTGCTGGGGAAAAAGTCTTTGCAGCTTCCAGGCGCATGATACAGTGCTAGAAAGTAGGCAGAGGCTGATTAGGTCAGCAGTAAGAGAGGTTAGAGGGGGCAGGAGTCCAGCCTATCCAGTTTGTGGCTTTTAAGATCGCACTGGGAAAGGAGGTGGTTTTGAACCACGGCCCAAGGTGCTGGGGAAATAGCAACAGAGGAGGAGAGGAGTTAGAATGGGGAAGCGGGATAAGGGAGGACAGAACAAAATGGTTTAGCATAGTTCATGCTTCATTAATTGAGTCCCTTAGGTGAATAAGAGAGTGGATTTTGGAAAAATGTGGGGAGGTAGTGGAAAGGGCTTTGGAGGGTGTGGAGGAGTTGACAGATGTAGAGGAAATGTGGGGAAGGATAAAAGAAGCTATTGGGGAGGCAACTGACCGCTTCGCCAAGAGAGCAAGTAGAAATAAAAGGAAGAGGAAACCTCTGTGATACACTAGGGAGGTAGCAAAAAAGGTAAAGGCAAAAAGAAAAGCCTTCAGAAAGTTCAAGGAAATGCAGGCAGAAGTGGACTGTCACTGGGGAAGACACCAGGTGAGCCAGAGAGAAGTAGAGGTAAGGAGGGCAAAGGCGCAAATGGAGGAGCGCATAGCTAGAGGGGTCAAAAAAGGGGATAAGACTTTTTTTGGTAAACGTACTCCCTGGAACAGAGGAGGGAGAGGGGGGACATGATTGAGACCTTCAAGTACACCTTAAGGGTATAAACCAGCTGCCAGGAAGTATCTTCCAGCTGAAAGGTAATCAGAGGTGAGGGCATGGCCTGCAGGTGGAGGGGCAGTTCAGGGGTAACATTAGGAAGTACTATTTCACAGAGAGGATGGTGGATAAGTGGAATAGGCTCCCGGAGGCGACGATTGGTAAGGAGACAGTGGAGGGATTCAAAAGGGCGTGGGACAGACACAGGGGAGTGTTGAGGATGGGGGGGCATGTCCTAGCACATAGCTGGACAAATGGGCAGACTGGGTGGGCCTGTCAGTCCTTTTCTGCCGTTGCACTTCTATGAAATCTATGAATACAGGACATGTGCAATTTGAAAAAGGATGCTCTCATGGTTACAATGCTGCAAAAAAGGATAGAGATTAAGCCATGTGGCATTATGCAGTTCTGGCCTGATAGGAGAAGAATTGAGCTTCATTTCCATTGTACTGTCCAATAATCATCCAGACAAATCAGAAAAAAGGCATATTTTATTGTCTAGTGCACCTACCCAGCTGTCAAAACCAAATAAATCAATAAAACCTATGTGGTATCTTGGATGGTAGTGAAGTAAGAGGGAAATGCTGTGTTGCAGTACCCTAATGTGGTAACCTGTTCTGTGGTAAATTGGAAGATTAGGATTGCTTCCACTGTTTTTACCCAAGACAGGCCAGCTGAGAGGCAAAATCTCATTGTTAGAGGACTCTGACATTTTGACCCCAAAATTTCAACATATCTTTTTACAACCTCACATTATGATCAAGACAGGTGGCATTTTTAAAATCCCATCTGGAAGATGATTTGTGGACTGACTACAAAAACATGTTTCATTGGGGATTTAAAAAATGACTGTCATGTTCATGAGCTTCGGGTCAAAATCTGCAAAAAATAAAGTTATGAGTAAACATTGGAAACATTCAAAGTTTCTTCTTAACTTAGTTTTTGTTTTTTACATTTTGACCCCAATGTTTAATATAGTCATTTTGTGACCCCGTGTTATGATAGGTGTAATTTTTTTTTAATCCCATCCAAAAGGTGATTTCATGAAATGACTACTAAAATATATTTCAATCAATCAATTTTTATTTTAGTGTGCAAATCTCATTATGACCCAATGTGCTTCACATTAAAACATTTAAAACACCACAAATATAATAATAATAAAACAATACATAATCATTACAAATCAATAAAATTGTTTCTATTCTGGGAATGCTACATTAAATAAGTTTTTCAACTTCCTTTTAAAATGCTCCAGATTTTGACTCTCTCGAATAGAGCATGGTAGAGAGTTCCAGAATGTTGGGGCCACATATGCAAAGATACGGGCCCCCTGCCTGATGACTGCAAATGAACTCCTGGAACCTCCAGTGATCCCTCATTTGTAGAGCAGAGGGGACTTGAAGTGTGGTGGGGTTGGAGGAGATCTTGCAGGTAGCCGGGCCCCTGCCATTGTAGAGCCTTATGGGTCAGCAAACTGACCTTGAAGGAGATCTGGCAGCCAGTGCAGATAGTGGAACACAGGAGTAATATGACAGCCTAGATAGGTGGATCAACAACCTGTTCACCACATTCTGCACTAGCTGCAAGTGGCTAAGATCTACCCCCAGCAGCCCTAGGTATAAGGCTTTGCAATATTCAAGGCAAGAGGTCACAAAGGCATAGACCAATGCTGGCATATCACCAGGGGGAATCGGGTGCTTAATTCTTGTTATGTTCCTCATATAGTAAAATGAGGTTCAGACAATGGCTTTGGGAGGGGATTTGATGAATGATGTATGTCATGTTCATGAGGTGGGGTATCAAAGGGCTATGTTAAAGATCTAGGGTCAAACTCCACAAAAATCACAAAGTTATGAGTAAATGTTGGAAAAATTCAATGTTTCTTCATACCTTCATTGTTTTTTTGAATTTTGACTCCACATTTTCAACATAGTCTTTTTTTGACCCCTACTTATGATGAAGACAAGTGGAATTTTTAAAATTCTGTCCAAAAGATGATTTTGCAGAGCGACTGCGAAAACATGTTTTGGAGGAGATTTGAAAAATTACACTTCCCTTGTACACGAGGAGGGGGTAAAACAAGGCAATGTTGAAAATTTGGTTCCAAAATATTCAAAAATTACAGAGTTGTAAGTAAACATATAAAACGCATTAAACAGCCATTATCAGACTTACCTTGTTTTCAGTCAATTTGCAATCAGGCTCCAGAGCAGCAGGATTGTCGGCACTGGTGAGAGGTTTACTTCAATGGACCAGATAGGTAAGTACGGGATGGGGATTTGCTGGGTGGTGCATGCTAAGAGGGGGGCCAGAGGGTTAGAGTAAACAGAAGATGTCAAGGGTCACTGGATTGGGGGCCAAGAGCAGTAGTAGTGGCAGGGTTGTGCACTTGTTCATTTGAAACACTGGGTTGGGCAGGAGGGGGTAATATCATTTTTGGGGCTGATGGCCTACTGTTGGTCATGTTTTAATAGTTGGGTCCAGTGGAATAAAAGATATGAGGGGGGACATTGCTACGCTGGCTGAGGTTGCATGAAAGGATACAGCCGCACTGTGATTGGTGGTGCTGCTTCCTTTCATTTGAGAGACATTTCTGTCCATCAGCCAGCTCAGCAGTGTCAGCAGCAGCCTTATCAGTTTTGGGTGTCTACACACACCTCCCCGGCCCATCATACCTTTCAGCTATCCCTGATTTTCAGGAAAGTTCATGATTTTGCTTCAAAATATTACTCTGTCTTTCTTGAAATGTGTGTTTCTGTAATTGAACAGAGTATTGTAAGCACAAATATGTCAAACATTGTATTTACAGACTTAGGGCTGGATATTCAAAAGGGTTGAGCCATGCGCAATAGGGTTGCGCCTGCACAAGTCCGAAATTGCTCCATTCTGCGATATTCAGCAGGAGGCAGTTGTGCCCCCCAAGTCATGCTGAGCAACAGCGCAATGCTAATGAAGGCATGCTCAACCAGAGCGGGAGGAGCCATGCATAAACTGCACAGCCCGATATTCAGCCGGGCTGTGCAGAGTTGTCAGGCGCAACCCCTACCTGCGCCTGCACAACTTTGAGCCCCAAAAAAGGAGTAAGTCGGGGCCACCCACAGGTGAGCTGCCGCGTTGCAGGCGCCAAACAGCAGCTGCCTCCTGTGGGTGGCCCTCCACTTGTTCCTGTGCCCCCCCTGCGGCCGGATCGCGGGCATAATGAGAATCCCCCGACTGGCCCATGGGCATAACATAAATGAACCCCCACTGGGCTCGGACAAGGGCATAACATAAATGAACCCCCCACTGGCCCGATCATGCGGGCATAACATAATGAACCCCCACTGGCCCGATCGCGGCCAGAGCGGAGTTCACCCCCACAAACAATATCCCTGGTGGTCCAGTGGACATGAAGCCGATCGTGGGCATAACAGTCAAACCCCGAGTCCAGTTTCCCTGGTGGTCAGTGGCTCCCCACCCACAGAGCCCCACCCGCTCCCCGTCAGCGGCGGGCGGCAGCACCACCTGCCGCCCGCTGCCTGCTGACTGCTGCTCGGTAGGCTGCACGCCCATTGGTTCAGAGCAAGAGCCAATGGCGTGCAGCCCATACGTCAAAGCAGTCCAGATATTGAATGAACTACTCTTATGCGGTATGGGCTGCAGCCCATTGGCTCTTGCTCTGAACCAATGGGTGCAGCTGGCACAGTCAGTCGGCGAGGGCGGCAGGCGGGTGGGGTGCTGCCCCCGTCGGCTGGCAGGGGGCGGGTGGTGGGGCTCCGTGGGTGGGTGGGGTGGGGGCCACTGGACCACCAGCAAAGTGGACTTTGGGGGGTTGACTGTTATGCCCGCGATCGGGCTTCGTGGTCCACTGGACCACCAGGGATATTGCTCTTGAGGGGGTGAACTCCGCTCTGGCCGCGATCGGGCCAGTGGGGGGAGGTTTCATTATGCCCGCAATCGGGCCAGTGGGGGTGTTTCATTTATGTTATGCCCGCGATCGGGCCAGTCGGGGTAATACTGTTATGCCCACGATCGGGCCAGTGGGGATTTACTTCACGCCCACGATCGGGCTGCAGGGGGCGTCGGTCCCCGACGGCTGCTGCCTGACAGGGCACCAGGCGCAAGTTGTTGGGGATCGGCGCACTTGCATGCAAATGGGGCCGTAAGTAGATGCAAATGGCCCCCCCGCGCCTTGCATAACTTATGGCTCCATTTGCATGTCAACTTTTGAATATCGGAAATTTGCGCATGGCGCAATGGAACTTGCGCCACCGCATCTTGAATGCTCCACTCTGACCACTTGCGGTGGCGCAAGTTCCAGTGCGCCATGCACAGTGGCTGTGGCCGGGGGGGCGATATTCAAAGGAGTTGCTCAGTAGCGCAACTCCGATGAATATCGCCCCGGCCACACCCCAGTGCAACTTTTTTGAGCAGCGCAAGGGCTTGCACCACAGAATGGCGCAGTTTGAATATCCAGCCCTTAGTCTTCTTTAGAAAATGTATTTTACACTACACCCCTTATTCTACCAGCTTCCAGATTGGATGTCAGTAATTTCTAAGAAGTGCCCCTGATTTTGGTCCTTTGTCCCTGATCTTTTTTTTTTTTTTTTATGCCTTGTCCCTGATTTATGAGGCTGGAGGTTTGGAGGTATGTGGCCTGTACTCTGTCCAAGTGGCACCAATATGTTTGCTTTACACTTGCGTATAAGCAAACATAAACTTGAAGTACCACAGTACCTACAATTTTTTAATTTCTGGTGTTTCTTTGCTGACTGTGAAACATCCCCTGATGTCCTTACCTGTCTAACAGGGAAGTCTCTGCTGTGTAACCTGCTACACGTGAAACAGAATCCCTGATTCCATTTGAGGCCTTCTGTTGTGTAACTGGAGGGTAAACTTTCTGTCAGTAGAACTGAGCAGATGTTTGAATTTTTGTATTCTATTCATAGCAAGCATTCCCTCTGTTGGATCCATGAAAGATAGAAAATAAACAGGGTCAGGAAGAAATACAGAAACATCGAATTTGATGGCAGAAGGAGGCTGTCGGGTCCATTTCGTCTGCCCAGTGTTTTTATCTGTTTCTATCCCCCAGTTGCCCTTTAGTGTGAGGGCACCCTTGTGTCTATCCCACACATTCTTGAATCCCCCCCCCACAGTGTTTGTCCCCACAATCTCTGGGGGCAGAGCATTCCATGTGTCCACCAACCTCTCTGTGAAGAACTTCCTGACATTGGTAGTGAACCTCCCTCCTGTTAGCCTAAAGTCATGCCCCTAGTTCTACTGCCCTCCTTGAAGTTAAAAAGTTCCTTCACCTGCACCTTGTTTATGTATCTGAATCTTTCAATCATTTCCTCCCCCTTCTCTGTTCCAAGGAATACATGTTCAGCTCACTCAATCTGTCTATCCTTGTATGACATCTGGTGCAATTGCTGTATCATTTTTGTTGCCCTTCTTTGGACTGTCTCTATGTGATCGATATCCTTTTTAAGGTGAGGCCTCCAAAACTGGACACCATATTCCAGGTGTGGTCTGACCAGCGCCCCCTATACAATGGTAGGACCACCTCCCTCCTCTTGCTTGTGATTCCCCTCCCAGTGCATCCCAGCATTCCTCTGGCCTTAAGTGCTGCCTTCTCATACTGTATTCCCACTTTCAGATCTTCTGAGATCATGATTCTGAGGTCATGCTCCTGGATGGAGGAATCTAGTTGTTGCCTTCCCAGGTAATATGCTTTCTTTGGATTTCTTTTTTCTATGTGCATGACTTTGCACTTTTTGGTGTTGAATCTCAGCTGCCATGCTCCAGGCCACTTGAGTTTCTTTAGGTCTGATTGTATCTTGCCTACTCCCTCAATGGTGTCCACCCTGTTACATATCTTGGTGTCATTTGAGAACAGACACACCTTTCCTCTCTAGCCCTTCAGCTATGTCAACTATGAAAATATTAAAGAGCAGGGGCCCCAGCACTGAGCCCTAGGGCACTTTGCTGGTCACCCTGCCTTCTGATGATAGTGGTCCATTTACCTGCATCGTCTGGGTTCTGTCCTGTAGCCAATTTTGTACTCCCTTTACCACTTTTAGTCCTACCCCTGTATGGGCTAACTTCTTTACCAGCCTTCTGTGTGGGACTGAGTCGAAGGCCTTGCAAAAATCCAGGTAGACCACATCAGCTGCCCCACCTTCATCCACAGTTTTGGTAACCCAGTCGAAAAACTCAACCAGATTTGTTTGGCACAACCTCCCTGCTTGAATCCATGCTGTTTGGGGTCCAGCTGCCTGCTGGCTTCGAGGAATGCTATAATCCTCTGTTTGAGCCGTGACTCCATCAATTTTCCCACTGTAGATGTCAGACTTACTAGTAGGTAATTACCTGACTCCTCCCTGCAGCCTGATTTGTGTAGTGGAACTACTGTTACTCACTTCCAGTCTTTGGGTACCACTGCACTCTCCAGGGATTTGGTGAATAGTTTGGCCAGTGAGGCTGCAAGTTCCTTCCCCAGTTCCTTTAAGATTCCGGGATACATCTCATCCGGTCCCATCACTTTGTCCACCTTCAGTTTGTTCAGCACCTTCAGTACTTGGTCCTCCGTGAAGGGGCTAGTGTCCACCCCTGGTCCTGGGGTGCTGTGCTTTGTAAATGCTGGGCCGTTTCCTGGGTCCTTCTCAGTAAATACTGAGCAAAAGTACCTGCTTAGGAGTTCTGCCTTTTCTGGGTCATCTTCTGCTATCCTCCCCTCACCTGTAGGAATCCTCACTATCCACCCTTTTGCCTACCTTTTTTCCCTGATATTCCTAAAGAAGGATTTGTCACCCTTCTTTGCTCCCTCTGCAATCTTTGCTTCTATCTGGGCTTTGGCCTGTCTTATCCTTTTTGCTTGCATCTCTCATTTTTTTCTTGGTATGACTCCCAGTCATTTTCATTCTTAGTTTGTTGGTATATCTTGTACAGTTTTACCATGGAGCCATGACATCTGCAGCACCGACAACCTCGACAGCGACAGCCACAATGCCGAGTGTTAGCATTGCACTGTTGGGGATGCATCTCTTTTATCAGGGGGCTGTGTCCCCTGAGCACCCCATACCCCCAGACTCTGGATTGCTAACTGCAGGTCGGGGTTGTCTCGGGGAAGGGGGCAAAACACTGACAAGGCAGTCCCAGCACCAGCAGAGACCATCACAGCGCCGAGCGGATATCAGCCAATTCCTGTCGCTGTGATGATCTTTGTGCACAGGGGTTCACTGTACCATCAGTGGACCATCTTGTACACCTTTGTTTCTTTTTCTATAGCTGCCACTTCTTTGGAGAACCATAGAGAATTTCTTCTTCTTTTCACCTTGCTGACTCTTCTGGATTGCTGGTTGCCTAGATTGCTCTCTTAAGTCTGCCCCACATAACTTCAACCTCTTCCTCCTTTGATTCAATTAAGTTATTTTGTAGGGTGGTTCTCATGCTTTGGAAGTCAGCCTTCTTAAAATCTGGCACTTTGATTTTTGAGTGACAGGTGTCCCCCAGTTATGTTTACTTTGAAGATGACCATACAGTGGTCACTTTTTCCCAAGTTGCACCCAACCTCTATTTCTTTTACCCTCTCACTGTTTGTGAGAACGAGGTCAAGGATGGCATCTCCCCTTGGGGCTTGAACAAGCTGATCTAGTCCTGTGCCCTGTAGGGCCAACAAGAAATCCCTGCTTCTTGTCATTGCCACCGTTCGAGAGCTCCAGTTTATATCTGGGAAGTTGAAGTCCCCCACCAGTATTACTTCACCTCTGTATTTCCTCTGTTAGGTCTTTGTTCCCTTTTTCCCCTTGATTTGGGGGTCTGTGAATGGCACTGATTCTGAAGATTGTCCCTTAACCTGCATCAGCTGTAAGCCAAAGTGACTCGGTGTCCCCCAAGGATCCCTGCACTTCTGTGGCTTTAATTTCCTCCCAAATGTAAATAGCTAGCCCCCTCCCTTTTTTTTGTCCTTCCTGAACAGGTTGTATCCTGGTAGAGCTGTGTCCTAACTGTGGTGGTCCGTGAACCAGGTTTCTGTCACAGCTACCCAGTCTAACCTTTCCACCTCCATGATGGCCATAAGATCAGATAGTTTATTTGGCAGGCTCCTACCATTTACAACCATCACTTTCCAGGAACATGCCTCCCCTTTTATATGTGGGCGCACTCCCTTCCTAGACTGCTCAAATTTGCAGTTTCTGTTCAAGAGTTTATGCAAGTCGCTAATTTATTTGGGGGTGATAACCAATACTCCGGCTGCTAAGGTGTGTGTTATCTCCCTTCCCTTTCCTGTGGTTGTATGTATGTCTGTCATATTCAGGGGAGTGATGACTAGCTCACCATTGGTTGGGGTGTGGGCAGTTACCATCTCCACTTTGTTTAGTTTAAATACTCTGCATAAACATCGAATGTTTGCCCAAGCCCTTGCACACCCTTCCTATCAAGGTGCAGGCCATCATATTTAAAAAATCCTCTTTCCCAGAAGTTGTGCCAATTTCCTATGCATTGGTATCCTTTGTCCTGGCACCATTTTTATAGCCATGTGTTGTACTCGTGAATTTCAACCTCCCTGACTCAATCTGTGCCTGCCCCTTTTCCCCACATTGGCAGAGCTTCTGAGAAGGCTACTTTGGATGAAAGGGAAGCAGCAAACCAAAAAGAAAAGCAGGTGGCTCATGAATAAAGGCCGGTGTCAAGAAAAGGTAAACAGTACTTACAAATGGCAGTTGGCACTCAGTCACACTCTTAGTGGTTCTCCATAGGATATAATCAATCGTATCCTTTAATAGGAGTCCAAAAGAATCCATAAACACTGCAGAACAAATCCCCATGGAATGCCAAATTGGCAGACGACTGACCCCTCCCCAATACAAAGTCTCACATTGATGCAGTCAAATGTTTTCGCACTGAATAGCGCTTTCTCAAGATGAAAGGGAAGACAAAATTCTTTGGCTAGTGCCAGTGTTTTTTGGCCTCCTCTACTATGCGATTGGTCATGTCATTTCTCCAAGGTGTATCACGATGTGTGTTATATCCCCTGCTTCCTGTACTATTCTTTTTTTGCACTTAGTGTGTTTTTTCACAGAGGTTCCTGGGAGACACTCAATTGCAAGTTCACTAAATCCATAGTGATTTAAGTGGGGTTCCAATCCCTGGATCATGGAATCCCCAATTATAAGAAGTTTCTTCCTGTTATGGTCCTTATGCTTGTTGGCTTTATTTATTTTTTGTGTAGTCTCAGTGTGTTTGTTCATTTTGTTGCATTTTGCCTTGTCCAAGTCTGGTTCCGGTGGTGTGAACCTGTTTTTGGTTGGAATGGAAGAGGTATGCTCCTGGGTTGAAACTTCCTTTCTGGACCCTCTGTGATGTTTTCTCCACCTTACCACCTGCCAGTTCCTGGACACTGCGTCATGTCCTGGTCCATGGCTGATGCTGTGGCCGGGTGATATGGAGGTTGTTGTGGCTTGTTTTTGGAGGTCCTTGTACTGTAGATTATAGATTGTCCTGTAACTGGGCTTTGAGATCTTCGGTGACCCAGCAAGTATGGCAGGGTCCTGGCTGTTGATGGTAAGCCTTCACTTACAGCGCCCCACAGGTTTCACAGCTGACTATGTCCATTTTTGTAGTCTTAAGAAAAACAATTTTATTTTGTTTATATATAGTTCCTTATCCTGCCCCTAGGCAAGCAGTATTGTCGAAAGGAAAAACAGGTTTGTATAGCCACTTATACAGTTCTTTAGTCTGGAGTGTGAATAGCAAGAGGAGTTGGATTAGCATATGACAGAATACTGGCCTCTCTGTTATTTGGCAGCAAATTATGGATGAAGGGACAAGTAGACAATTTTTTTAAATGACAAGAGTATTGCTGTACTGCAACACCTCCCCTTATTTATCTGGATGAATGTGGATTATGAGCCAGAAGCAAGAGAGGATTATGAGCAGGAAGCTAGAGAGGAAATAACATAAAGAAGGCAGAACTCTGATGAAACAGGTTAATGGGGATGGTCTGGAGAAAATGGAGGGTTTAAAGGCTAATTGAAAAAATATGTACTGTTCTGGGCATGCTACAGTATTTGACTCCAAGAAGCCATGGGAGTGTTGGGATCTGCTGGGACTGTTTTGGTGGAGAGGATGAACTTAAAAAAACATAAAAATCATTAAAATGTTTAACATTATTGTTTTGTGCATTTTGACCCCCCAACAAATTTTTAACCCATTTTTAAATCACAGTAAGAAACTCTGTGGTGTGCTTTGTTTATTATTTCAAATTTATTTTAGAAGATTTACCAGGAAAGACATACTGAGCTGAAATAGCTCATTTCCAGATGTGTCCTGAGGGAAGGGGAAATGGGGAGAGTACAGCAATAAGTTACAACAGTCGGTTACACAAATTAAAAAAATGTAAGTTAAACAAGTAGTAACAAAATGAATAAGATGCGCTAGGTGGAGCATCTGAAGAGCAACAAGTAATGTAAGTGCAAGTTGAATCACAACTGGAGTATGAACAAGGTACTGCTAGGTATGGTATTAAAGTGTAGATGGCAGCAGTTTGAAGGGTGAATGAACCACTGCTGGTGCTTTGTTCAGCAGGGAAGGATGGCAGAAATGGGGGAAGGGGTACAGGGAAATTAATGAGGGCAGAAGCAAGGGCAGTGGGTGGGAGGGGATTGTAGGGTGGCAGAATATAGCACAGGATCAGAGACAACTGCAGGAGTGAGTAGTGAATTCATGGAGGAGAGATTTGAGAGAGTGGGAGGAAGCAATAGGAATGTTAATGGAAAGAGAGCCCCACAGTTTGGGGAAGCAGAAGGAGAAGGCAACTTGGCCAGAAGAAGATTTTATGGAGGAGCGCACAAGAAAGCGAGGGCCAGAGCTGCAAAGGGGGGTAGGATGTAGAAAAGGGGGAATGGAGGAGGAAGGAAAGGTTGGGGGGAGGGACCCAAGTCAGAATTTGGAGCTGAAAGGAACGCAGTGAGTGAGGTGCCTGGCAACAAGGTAAGGAAAGGAGAGTAAAGAGTAAAGAGAGAAGTGGTGCATTCAAAGGGGTCAATTAACGGCAAAGCAGTAAAAGGAGTGAAGTAGTTTGCCTAGGGTGTATTTGGGAGCAGCACCATAAACAATGTCATTATAGTCAAAGACAGGGAGAATCATCTTTGAGACAAACTCATTGCAGGCAGGAAGCAGGATACTCGCTTTATTTCTGTAAAGCACACCTAATTTGGGTGAAGCTTCCAGTGGATGGCATGCACATGAACAGGGAAATCAAGGTGATGATCCAACCAGACCCTAAGGTATTTAAAGGAGGAAACATCCTCAGTTGCAACACCATCATGGGTATGGAAGGAAGGGAGGGTGATTAGCCTAGCTAGTCTCTGCCTTGTACCAAAAGTCATGGAGGCCATTTTCTTGACACTGAGGGATAGCTGATTAGCCCATAACCAGTGCTGGATGTTAGTAAAGTGCAGCTGGAGTGGGGTCATGAGGTCAGAGAGGACCAGAGGCATAGAGGACCAAGTCATCTGCATACATATGAAAGGCTGCAGAGGAACAGGCAGAGGGATGGTTGCTCAGGAATAGGGAGATCAGAATAAGGGCAAGGATGGATTCTTGGGATATGCTAGAGCAAATAGGAAAAGGAAGGTATAAACTTGAAACCTGCCCTTAAAGTAGGAACAGAACCACTCAACTGAGTAAGCAGAGAACCCCACTGCCTTTAACTTGTCCAGAAGGATATAATGAGCTACAGTGCTGAAGACTTTGGCCAGGTCAGCAAAAATGACTGAGGTGTCCAAGCTCTGATCATACTAGATAGGATGGAGTTAGTGAGATGCAGGAGAGAGGTGGCAGCGGAGTGGGACTTCTAATACCAGACTGGTAGAGGGTGAAGAAAGAGGAGGAATCAAGGAAATGTCAGAGTTGGGAGAGAACAAAGTGTTCCCTGAGTTTAGCCAGAGGAGGGAGATAGGGTGGTAGTTACCAGGGGAGATGGGGGTCACCTCCTTAGGGAAGGGGATGACTGAAGCCTACTGTCATGTGTCACTGACTAAGGCAAGAGTGAAGAAGAGGTTTAGAAGGTAGGTGACAGGGACAGAAATGGCAGGAATGGAGAGAGACAGGGGTTTGGGGTCAAGACCATCAGGCCTCCCACCTTTATGAGGTTTAGAGCCAAGAGGAATTTGTGGAAAGTAGAGTGGATGAGGGAGAGAAGGAGAAGGGGAGTGTGGGGGATGGAGGGGGTTGAGACAGGAGGGGGAAGGGAGAGAGGGAGGAGGAGGGAAGGAGGGGAAAGGGCACATGAGGTAAAAAGGAGTTTGAAAGATGAGGCAACAGTGGCAGGGTCAGAGACAGGGGTGGTGCCCACCTTGAGGGTGGGGGGTAGGGGCTGGATCAGAGGGGAGAAACAAGGGTGTGAATGACTTTCCAGAACATAGAGGGGTAGTTAAGGTTGTTCTGGAGTGTGGATGCAAAGTAATCAGCCTTTGCATGCCTAGTAGCTCTGCTACAGGCATTGCAAGGGACCCTGTAACTAGAAAAGTGAAATCAGTGGACTTGTAAGTCTGCAGGCAAGGTCACATGCTCAATGACAACCAGCAACTCGGCTGAAATCCAGGGTAGGTGAGAATCTCGTGCCTTAGTTTTTCTCAGGGGGGCATGGTGATCCCAGACAGCCAAGAACTTGATATTAAAGAATTCAAGGGCTGTGTTGATATTACTGGCAGCTGAAATGGGGGACCAATCTGTAGTTTAGCATGAAGGGAGGACAACTCCAAAAGCTGGAAGGACTGGATCTTTGTGAATTTGGGGGGAGCTTTGGGATGATGTATCATTCACGTACAGTATACCATATGGTGCCCACTAAAGGCATCAGGGAGGGTACCAGCATCCACAATACAATGGGGGTTCAAGAAAAGGACCCAGTCTAGGAGGGAGTGGTTGAGGGGTTTGTGGTTGAGCTGAGTGGGATCAGAGGTTAGTTGTGAGAGCTGGGGGGAGTTTTCATTTTGGCATAATTTGTGAAAGGAGTGGGAGAGCCAATTGAGATTGAAGTCCCCTAGGATGAGCAGCTCACCAGAGGAAGCATGTGAAGATATGATGATGAGGAGTACAGTGACTCTTTTGAAGCGAAAGTCCATAAAGATAAAAAATATGGCAGACTATCGGGGGGCTGGTAACCTTCATTAAAATAACAGAGAATGTTAAAATTAGAGCAACAGAACTTATTTCAGGTAATATTATAATAGTAGTAGTTGAGATGGCACAAGATATATACCTAATTATTAACATGTACAGCCCACCAGTAAATACAAAGCACTTCTCAAATTCAATATGGGGGGAACTAGACTCCCACCTGGGGAATGTAATGAACAAATACCCAGGTAGTAATGTGATGTTGATGGGGGATTTTATTGCCAGATTGGGTCAACATACGAGGAAATTGCTGAAGGGTACTTCAGTATCTGATAGGTATACGAAGGATAGAAAAATTAATATTCAAGGGAGTAATTTGTTTAAGATTTTGGAGAAACATGGTTTAATTACACTTAATGGTAGTACAAAGGGAAAGAATACATCCTATTTTACATATCTGAGTGGGTAAAGAGCTAGTGTGATAGATTATATTTGTGTTTTACCCTGGCGGTATTATAATATACAACATTTCAAGGTGATAATATGTCCTGAAAGTGATCATTACCCTTTAAAAGTAGAATTACAATTAGCTAGGAGTCTGGGAATACAAAGGGAGGACTCTGCAGAAATACACATTATTAACCAAAGGAGAGTCCAATATTCCACAAAGTTAGATATAGATATAGGGACAATTTTAAGTTCATCGGAAATTCAAAATATTGCAGAGAATATTTCAGAAGAAAGAACAGTAATAGAGATTCAAAATTCAATACAGGTTATTACAGACAAAGTATTACTTTTACTATATAAACAATTTAAACGAAGACAGGACTACTCTTGGTATGATAGGGAATGTCCACAATTTAAAAGGTATCTTAATAAAATAATTAAAAATGTACAAGAAAACAAAACAATTGAAAATATACAATATCTTAACAGTCAAAGGAAGGAATATAAACGTCTTCTAATTAAAAAAAAATCTGATTTGTTTATTCAAGAGCAGTGGAAGTCTATGCTATAAATAATAGAAAATGGGGCTATAAAAGGTTTCTGGATTAAAGTTGCAAAGGGGACAGGAAATTCTGTTCAGAATATTACAGTACATATCCCAGCAGCAAATTGGATTGCGTACTACCAGAAATTATTCCGTCAAGATACTGAGGGCCAGATATTCAAAACTCTGTGCTGGGCAAAAACCGTTTGCACAGGTTTAGCGCTGGATTAGCGCGGGTCTGCTATATTCAAAAGGCCAAATAGTGCAGGCAAACTGCATTAGCGCCGGGCAAAATTATAATGTATGAAAGGGGAAAAATGACATGAATACAGGTGCAATGCTGTATTCAGTGACTAGCGCCACGCAAAGTGGTTTTGCGTGACACTTAGTGTGGTGCACATTACTGCCCAGGAAAAGCGTCTTAACCCTGGGCAATCAGCTTTGCACGATACTTTGGCTTTGCGCGGTGTTTGCACAGCTTTTGCATGGCTTTGCGCGACCCTAACGAATAAATATGACACATAGACAAAGCCAAATGTAGAGGAAACATGCTGCTAACCGATGGCATCACAATGATGCCATCATCTGCCACCAGTCCCAGCCATGCCAGGCAGTAAGTGGTGGCCCTGCTGCCAGTGGACAGCATGACACTGTGGCCATACAGCACACACCTGCGGACCACTGTTCTGTGGACATCAGCAGATGCCAGCACTCACATGCAGCACTGTGAGCATGGAGGATGTTGCGGGGAGAGTGTATGGGTGGCCAGGCTGTTCTACAGACCAGGTGAGGCCACAAGGCTGGGACACATCATGCAGTGCACATGGGCAGTATTGGGAATACTCCAACACCAGTGTGCCCCCCCCGGCCACATACCGCACAGCTGTACAACTGCCACAGCACACAAAGCCAGACATGTATGTGTCACTGTGAGCATCCCATGCCAGAGGTGCAGCATCTGTGGGTCACACAACAGCGTAACAGTAATGTCCGCTGTCAGTAGACACCTGCAGGTTGGGCCTCTCACTGTGTATAGTGCAGTCATCACTGCCCTACACACCATAGGCATTGCTGAGTCCACACTACTGGCCCCCTTGCTACTGTAATGTCTGCTGTGCACTGTAGCATGACCTACAGTGTGACAGTTGCATGAAGCACCACCACCACCATCTGTGCCTATGCTGTGTTGTCCCAGTACAGCTGCAGGCAACAGTGCATGTGAAAGTACAGTGTTCAACACTCTATAATAGTCCCCAAACTGTTTACGCAGCGCAAACACGGTTGCGTGGGTTTAGCGCAGGGCTAAACTGTTAGCCTGGCACAAACTGCATGCAAATCAGGGCATAATGAGATGGTAATCTGGATGTTTGCCCAGAGACTACCTAAGTAGGCTCATTTGCATGTCACGTTTGAATATGGCAAAATTTAGCACCGGGCAAACGTGTTTACACCGGACTAACAGTTTGGCCTGCGCTAAACCTGTGCAAACATGTTAGCGCTCCGCAAACAGTTCGGGGAATATTTTACAGTGTTGCACACTGTACTTTCACATACGCTGCTGCCTGCAGCTGTACTGGGTCCACGCATTTGCTGGCACACACATTGGCCACATAGTTCACCTCTATCTACCTTCACATCGCTGTGCACTGTGTTGCTGTTGTGGTTTGCACTTTCTGGTTGCCATATTCAGAGCTGTCTTATTCCAGGGCTAAGTTTGCCCTACACTCCTAGCCCAGTTTGCCCGGCCTCATTTCCATGCTGTATTCAGAAGCTGTTTGCCCTGGGCTATTCCTTTTGAGTATGGCTTGCTTTGTGCTCCGGGCCAAGTTTGCCCTCTGAGCAGTGCTAATTTACCCCGGGGCAAAGTTTTGAATATCTGGCCCTGAGGAGGGAGTACAAGAATATTTTCCAACACAACCGAACGAGGCACATTCTGCATTGAATATAACACCTCATGAAGTTTCTCGGGCAGTATCGGCTACTAAATTAAATAAAGCACCAGGCACGGATTGAGTCCCTCTTTTCTTTATAAAATAGAACAGGAGTGATGGAGTAGTTTACTAGCAATATTATTCAACAAAATAATTGAGAGCAGTAACATCCCAAATTCATGGAAGTATAATATAATAATACTGATACATAAGAAAGGTAATCCTGACTTACCAGAGAATCTTAGGACTATTAGTCTGCTGGACAGTCTGAGTAAAATTTTCACAAGAATTTTACTAGACAGAATACAAAATTGGTTGTTTGATTCAAATATACTGAATGATTATCAAGCAGGATTTAGGGAAAATTATTCAACTGTGGATCAGTGTTTCATATTAACACATTATAGAGAAATATTATAAGAAAAAAAAAGCTATTTATATAACATTTGTAGATTTCCAGGGAGCTTTTGATAGGGTGAATAGGTGCTTATTATGGCAAAAATTAATGGATATGAAGTTGAATCAGACCATCTTAATGATAATAATACTTTTATATTCTGAAAATAAGAAATATATACGTTATGATTTGGCTGGTAATTTAACAGAGGATTTTCCAACAAACCAAGGTGTGAAACAAGGCTGCATTTTAGCCCCAACACTATTCAACCTGTTCATAAATGATTTTCCTGAAAAACTTGCTTCCATCTCCAGCCACGCACCTACAGTGGCTAGATTTACAGTACCAATTCTTGTGTATGCTGATGATTTGGTTATTTCACTTCACCCATAGGAATGGGTAGAGGTAGACAATTAAAGCAACTCCAATTATATTGTAAAGAAAATGAGTTAAGAATAAATATGAATAACACTCAAATAATGATAATTGGGAAGAAATCATCAAAATTTAAATGGTTTATTATTGATACTCGGCTTCAGTTAATATCAGGATATAGATATCTTGGTCTACAGATTTCCAGTAATGGCAAATTCACAAAGCAAAGGACATATAGATTAAATAGACTAATACAAAGCAAGAACAGTTTATTGAGATTCAGTGCAAGATTTGGAGGGTATAGTGCTGATGCAATTCTTAAAGCAGCAGAAATTAAATTAAACCCAATTGCTCTCTGTGCTATAGAAGTGTGGTTGGACGATAATGTGGCAAAATTAGAGAAATCATTTAATAATTTATATAAAAATATACTGGGAGTACCTTTTTCTACACCAACGGCTGTTGTAAGGGCTGAATTAGGAAAAACACAAATCAAATATTTAGCATATTTAACAAAGCTAAGGTGTTGGATAAAATGCTCTAATCTAGATTCAAATAGACTTGCTTTCAAATGTGTGAATGAGACAGCAAGCTGGATATTTCAAAGATTATCATCACCTTGGCTAAATCAAATAATTCTTATTCTAAATCAAATAGGGTTAACTCATCTATGGTGTGATCAACAGAAGAGAATAAAAATTTCAAAAAAATGTAATCAGTTGATCAAAAATAAATTGACTAGTGTCTCCGCTAATGAGTGTATAGAAAAAATTAGGTCATTAAAAATTTATCAGTGGTATGCACAGAATTAAATAAAACCATATTAAGGAACCATATTTATCTTTCTTAACTGATAAAAAAAATGAAGATGCTTATTTACAAAGTTCAGATTAGAGTTGTGTCCATCTAACTATAGACAAATTTTTTTGCAAAGGATAAATCAGAATTTCAGGATCTTAATTGCAATTGTGGCATGAACTACTTGGAAACTTTAGAACACCTGATGTTGTACTGTCCAAAGTATGTAGAGCTACGGAAAAAAATTCTGTCCCCTTACTGCCAGACTGATCAATCAGAAAAAGAGGTATCGAGAATTCTATTGATTCCACCTTTGGATTTTATTGCCAAAGATATGGCAACATATGTAAATTGGATCTATAAAAACTATAGAGGTTGACATGAGATGAGCCACTCTCAGTTATTTGGGGAAGGGAGAGAGGGATGAAAGGGATGGAGCAGGATTAAGCTCAATTTCACCTGCTACTATAAGCAACAAGGAGACAAGGAGCTTAAGAGAGCCTATCAGATGCTTGTGAGGAGGGGAAAGGAGAGGGATGAGGGAGGGAGGGGGTGGAGGCCCCTGAGTGCTTCAAGGTGAAACCAAGGGGAAGGGAAGAGGCTACAGCCAGGAAGCCAGTGGAAATAGAGGGAGGGGAGACATAGAAACATAAAATTTGTTAACAGAGAAGGAGTGGTAGGCCCATCCAGTGTGCCCTAGTTTTCCCTTCCTATTCTGATACCTCAGACCCTATTTGATCATGGCATCCCTCCCATCTTCCTTTCCGCTACTTATTATGCCCGTGTGCCTATCCCACATGTGCTTGATGCTCCCCGCTGCACTCATCACCTCTTCTGGCAGGCTGTTCCAGGCATCCACCACCCTTTGTGTGAAGAAGTAAACCTTGCATTCTTCGACTGTGTGACCAAAGAATTGGTCAAGGGTCACCCAGTAGACCTACTGTATACTTTGACTTCAGCAAGGCCTTCAACTCAGTGCCACACAACTGTCTATTAAAAAAAGATGGTGGACCTTGGCACTGCTGAGGCCATAGTCAGGTGGGTGGGATATTGGCTTAGTAACAGGAGTCAGAGAGTGGTAGTCAACAAAGTGAGGTCAAATGAGGGAAGTGTCACTAGTGGTGTGCCCCAGGGCTTGGTCTTGAGATCAGTCCTTTTTAATATGTTTATTAGTGACATAAGAGTAGGTATTAAGGGCAAGCTCAAACTCTTTGTGGATGACATGAAACTAGGCGGTAGAGTTGACAGCATGGGGGCAGTCAGGGACCTGCAAGAAGACTTACAAAGGCTCGAAAGATGGTCCAATATCTGGCAGCTTAAGTTCAGTGCAAAGAAGTGCAAGGTGCTATATCTAGGTAAAGGAAATCACAAAATGGATTACTGGCTCAACGGGGTCCAGCTCAACAGGGTCCAACTCAACACCTCACAGGAGGAGAGAGCTCTTGGGGTCATCATAACTGGCACCCTAAAGCAGTCAGCCCAATGCAATAAAGCTTACAGCAAGGCAAGCAAAATGTTGGGGTGTATAGGGAGAGAAATTGATAGCAGGAACAGGGAGGTGATCCTCCCACTCTACAGGCGCTTGTTTGGGCCTCACCTTGAGTACTGTGTTCAGTTCTGGAGACCACACCTTAGGAAGGACAAAGACAGGCTGGAGACTATACAGAGAAGGGCAGCCAAGCTGGTGCAGAGTCTTCAAGGCCACTTGTACAAGGAATGCCTGAAAACACTAAACATGTATTCACTGGAGACTAGGTGGGAGAGGGGGGATATGATTGGGATGTTCAAATTCTTTAGAAGCATCACTAATGATCCACACTTAGAATTATTCAACAGGGTAGATGGCTCAACCACAAGAGGGAACGAGTGGAAGCTACAGGGAGGGAGCTTCAGGAGGGATCTAAGGAAGTATTATTTTATGGAAAGTGCTGTGGACCCATGAAATAGCCTGCCAGCTGAAGTGGTGGATGCACAGACCGTGGCAGCATTTAAGAAGGGGTAGGATAGGACAAGGACTCGGGTAGTAAAAAATGGATCAGAAACGGTCAAAATCTGGGTGGGGGCTAGATCTCGAGATTGGCAGTTGATCACTGAAAGTCTTGGGCAGACTAGATGGACCATTGGTCTGCTTCTGATGTCATCTTCTATGTATTTCCTCACATCCTTCTTAAATTCATCCCCTCAGATTCATTGCATGCTCCCATGTTCTGGAGATTTTCCTCTTCTAAAAGAGACTCCCTACCTGCACCTTGTTCTTCTCTATGAAGTACTTATAGGTCTCAATCATGTCTCCTCTCGCTCTCCTCCAGGGAGTACATGTTAATATTCTGCAGCTTTTCTTCGTATGGCTTCTCATGTAACCCCACATCATTTTGATAGCACTCCTCTGGACCACTTCCACCCTGTCAATGTTCTTGCAGAGGTATGCCTCCAGAACTGGACACAATGCTCTAGGTGGGGTCTCACTTGTGAGCAATACAATGCCAACACCACCTCCCTTCTCCTGTTAGAAATCCCACTCCCTATGCACCAAAGCATCCCACTAACCTTGCCTACTACTATGTCACACTGCCCTGCCACCCTGAGATCATCAGATATAATTACCCCGAGGTCCCTTTCTTGCTTGACAACTGTAAGTACCTCCCCCATATCTTATACACAGATCTAGGATTTCTCCACCCCAGGTGAATGACTTTGCACTTTTTGGCATTGAAGCCCAGCTGCCACACCCTAGACTACTCTTTTGGGTTTCCCCAAAACCCTTTGCATTCTCTTCACCTCTTCCTGAATGATGAATGGCACATCTTCCCATTCAGTTCCTCAGCATTGTCACTTATGAAGACATTGAAGAGAACCAGTCCTAGTACTGATCTCTGGCACCCTGCTAGTCACTCTTCAGTCTCCTGAGTGTTTGCCATTTACTACCACCCTCTGCCTCCCACCCTTCAACCAGTTTGACACCCAACTTACCACTTTCTTCTGAGCCCCCAGGCTGCTTATTTTCTTAACTAACCTCCTGTGCAGCAGTGTTGAAGGCCTTACTGAAGTCCTGATAGGCCACATCCACTACTCTCCCTCCCCTGATCCACCTCCCTTGTCACCCACTCAAAGAAATCTATGCGATTTATTTGGCATGTCCACCACCCCCATGAAACCATGCTGCCAGTGGTCCTGCAGCCCATTTGCCTCCAGGTGCTCCATCAGCTTCTCCAGCGGTGTCTCTGTTAATTTCCCCACCACTGATGTGAGACTGATTGGCCTGTAGTTGCTAGCCTCCTCCTAGCTGCTGCTGTTCTTGTACAGAGGGACCACATTGGTCCTCCTTGAGTCCTCTGAAACTCTCCCCATCCCCAATGAGTTGCTGAATAGTGTTGCCAGAGGGGCAGCTAGCACTGTGCTCTGTTCTTTTAAAACCCTTGAGTAAATCCCGTCCGATCCCATTGCCTTGTTCTCCTTTAGCACTTTCAATCCTGTTTAGACTCTCTCTTCTGAAAATTGACTTGTGTCCACCCCACCCTCTCCCAATGTCTGCTGATACATGATGTTCCACCCCCAACTGTGAAGACCAAGCAGAAGTACTCATCACACTGTCTTTTCTGCCAGGTAATTTTCAGGCTGACATGCTGTTCTGCTGTGCTGTCGGGAGTATCGGCACCCTCTGCTTTGACTCCAACCGCAACAACAGAGCAATGGAAAAGCAGAAGTGAAAATAAAGAACAATACAAAAAAAAAATCTTTATATTAGTTCAGTTTAGAAGTGTTTTCTTGTCTTATGTTGACTCTAGGCATACATGCAGTTGCACACGGTTCTTCTTAGCTTGGTTCAGCTCCACTCAGCAAAACTGAAATAAAAAAAGAGATTCTCTTGCTCAAAAGGAAACAGCACATGATAGGGACATGGTTGGAGCATGGGAGCTGAATTAGTTTGGATAGATGTGCACCAAAAACCAGTCAGCCCTAAAAACGTATAGAGAAACGTGAACATCTGGTAATAGAGATGGACACTTAATTGGGACAGAGGGTCTTTCCACCAGGCCATCCTGATTAAGTGGCTTCTACTGTAATACAAACTAAACAGCAGTGATACTGAGGCAGCTCTATAAGTAGATCATCCAAATTATTAAGAGCAGAGGTGCTATGAGTCTATTCTATTGATAGATAACACAAATTACTAAAAGCAGTGGTATTACAAAGCAGCTCTATAGACAGATATTACAATGGCACTTCTCCGGTAATTGAAGGCACTCAGCAGTGTCTTGTGCCTCACACGCACCAGAGGTGTGCTGTTATCCACAAAAATGTATATCATCATCTCTTACTGCTTTAAATAATGTTTTTGTTGAATGCAGTCCAGGTATTCAACTGTGTTTGGGAATTCATGTATTCTAATATTTGACCATAATGTAATAAATTTATAGGAAATGCTTCAGGCTTGGAAAACAAAAATACCCTAAAACAGAAATATGAAACATTTGTTTCTCAGCATGGGTAAAGAACATTACAGCATTAGAACATTAAAAGCATTTGGAAACAATATATTGAAACAGAGTTGCACGATAGAGTAAGTGTTAGCTGACTATTAGGATTTTTTTTTACACTGTTCAGAATGAAGAGGACATCTATTTTGGAGACCAGGAGGAAAGCAACAAAGTAGAGAGCTGCACTGTGGTGGAAGGAATTAAAAACAAAAGACACTGACCCAGTAGTGCAGCAGCAGTGTAACTGCTTGCCACACCTCCAACCTGAGTTTGGGAGTACACTGGTCACTTGGACACCAGCCGGGGGGGGAGAGAGGATTAAGCATCCGAAGGACAACTCGCCTCTCTTGGGGAGGGAGAACACTGCATTTTGCTACTTGACTGCCTGCTCTGTCAGCTGCAAACTGGAACAAAGTTGTTGAACAATGTCTCCTGCGGTGCTGAATAGCCGTTCCAAGGGTACACAGGTGGGGCACACAGGTTATTTCTTTCCAGCTGAGATAAAGTGTGGCATGATAGCTTTTTTGGAGTTATTGTAGGTGAGTGGGTCAACATCAAAAGTCCAGAAATGGCTCATCCAACTAATTGCTGAGCAGCTGCTCTGCAGACTGTGGCAACCAGATGCTTTATGTGTCCCTGCTTGTCCATCGGAGAACTCATGAGCAGCATCCAGTCATGCTACTGACTGTGTTTTGAGAACCAGAGGCACAGTGTCATGGCCCAGTCTTGAGGACTCTTCCTGTCTTCTAGCATCAGACAATCTTAATATCAGCGTCATGCCTCCACTAACACCACTGTCACTGAATAGCCAGTTCAGTCCACTCCAGTTCCCAGAACTGTCTGACCCTAGCTTCCACTTAATTTTTTTGAAACTTCTACTTTATTGTAAATTTTGCACAGACATAAGAGATGTTACACGATACATAGAAACAGTGCATTTCATGCTATGATACATTACATGCAAGTAAAGATATTGTCAGCATTAACATTGTTTGTTCCTGGCTCAGTAAAGAATATTGTTATCTTTACCAAGTTCATGTAAGAATGGGATGTTATTTTTTTTTAAATCTCTTTCACAAAATTTAGGAGCCAGGGTGGAGGGTTTCTTCCTATTGTCAGCCTGGGGTGGGGGGAGGGGTGTACATGTGGAGAGAAAAGAGCTGCTGTGTCCCTAATGCTAACCTAAGAGAGGAAATGACTCTCCCAAGGTCTACACCAGCATGTAGTCCCTGACTGGCTGGTTCTCAATCATTTCCATGGATTTGTGGAAGGGTAGCCAATGTGAATTGAATTCATCTACCTGCAGTCTTAGCTTCATGGTTAACATTTCCATCTCTCTAATTATGATACATCATACTATGACAATAAATAATGCTGCCCTCTGATTGGTCAGTCTGGGACTGTACCTGTGATGGTATCTTGGCATAACATCATGCATCTAGTCCCAGCACATCTATGATCAAATGCAGAAAAACAGATCACTGCCCACTGCATACCACCACCCAGCCGCTCGCAAAGACCAGCATAAACGGCTCCACCACCTGCCCACCCCATCCCAGACTTAACCCCCCCCTCAGCAATTCACCACCACTCCTGAAACAACTCCCATGAAAACTCAGTCACCCACACAAAGGAGCTTTAACACGGTCCTAGTCTCAGTTAATTTATATGTTATGCCTCACACATCTGGGTAAAACAAGGCAACTTACCCTGTGAGGTGTCAGACCGCTAAAATAAAAGGAATTGTTTTAATGTTCACAAACTGAGTGGTGCATATATGCACCAACATTGAAATGCTCGTAATACAAACCACAGAACAAGAGCTTTTAAGTAAATTATTAAACACTGGAGTAGCAAGTTTAGCCATGGTTCTAAGAGGCTACATGAATACTGCCAACCTAGGAGCTACAATTGTTGTTATAATGGCTATAACAATAAGGAAAGCCGGTCAGTAAAATAAGAAAAAATATAGCCCACTAAGTAAAACGCCTAGGAGCATTACCAGAAATTGGTAATAACATGGAGCAACGTGTTTAACCATCATCTGACCTTTATCCCCAGGCCTGAGTAATAATGTGAGGTTATTGGACAGTACATCACCCTTCCTCATCAGAGGAGACCTCCGGGGGGTTCTTTTTTTCAATTAACTTCTCATCAAAGGCGGCTGCTGCAGTCAGATCAACAAAGAGGTGTAGTTTGAATTCATACCGAATCTGCAGCCTTGCGGGGTGAGTGAGCTATGCCTGAATATCGTTGTTCAGGAGATCCTTCTTGATAGACTGAAGCTCTTTCTTCCGATTTTGCATTTGAGCAGACAGATTGGGGAAGAAAGCCAACCAACTGCCCTCCCAGCCTCTCTCTCCTTTAGAGTAAGCCACTTGCAACAGGGGTATCCAAGCCTCTGGTGGTGATAAAGTGACAATTGCAGTAAGAGGCCTTTGTGTTGGATCGCAAGTACTCTGAGGATTTTGATATCTGAGTTCTGAGGTAAAAGTTCCAAGTTCTGAAAGATCATTTTTGTTATTGCATTCAAGATAGCCATTCTTCCATCAAACCAAGGTGGGAAGCCCATAACCCGTACGTTAGCTTGTCTTTGAGTATTCTCCAGGCTCTTGAGTTTGGTGTTCATTAAATTTAAATCCAGCATATATGCTACATTGCAATTGGTTTGTCTGGCCTGTGCTGCATTAAGATCTTTAATAGCTGTAGAGTTTTCTTGAATTCTAGTTTCATTTTTGGTAAGTTTACCCTCCACTACAGCCAGCCTTTTATTCGTTCCCTCACCAGTTCCCTTTATTTTGGTGAGCATGGCAAGGATCTGTGCTGACGGTAGCTCTGGCGCCACCATCCCACTCGCCAAACTCGGCCTGAGCTGTTAGAGGAGCCCGCCGGAGACAAGGAGACATCAAGACTTTGGGAAGCATGTTTACCATCTCGTTTTGATCCCACTGTGTGCCAGGCAGTCTTATGCAGATTTCTTTTTTTTTTTTGTCTTTTTTTGTGTGTGTATATTCCTTTTTATCTCCTTCTACACCACGACGCCACCCTCTTCCAGGCCTCCTAGCTCCATCCCCTGGCAGTCCTCACGGGCACCTCCCCACAGATAGAGCCAATCCCAAGTTGTCTCACAGACCCCATCACTGATGGGTCTCCTCCTCCAAGGGAGAAGGCACCAGGTGGCAGGGAACCCCAGCACACTATTTTTACTTATGGTCTGGGATGCTGCTGTGGCGGAGGATGCTCCCAGAAACATGGAGAGCGGAGGCCATCATCCAGCGGCGCTGAAGCCAGTTTTCCAGTTTTCTCTTTTTAGTGCCTCCTGCTTCCGCTACTTGTGTTACCCCCTGTCTCCACCAGGGGCCACTACAGAGTGGAGCTATCCCCCCAACCCTCCCCAGGAGAGGAGAGCAGTCCTCCGGACACTCAATCCTCTCCTTCCCCCTGCCAGCCCACGGCGCCAGAGTCCGTTCCTGGGTTGCCGGCGTGGGCCGAGGTAAGGCGCCAGCACCTCAGCGCCACCGGGCCGGCTTTTAGGCAGATTTCAAGAAAATTTGTACCATATCTAGACAGTAGAAATACTGAGTTTAGCTTGTTTTATTATTTCTATGATGTGAGCTGTTTGATGACGCTGCTCCACAACTCCCACCAAAATATGTATTTTTTAACCCCCAGCCACACTGCCTTCACAATTCAAATTCAAAAATAGTCATTTACAGTCCCCACTCCTGTACGCAGCAAGACAACAAACAGCACGTGGTAAATTGTGCTGCACTTACCGACCGGCAGGCTACCATCTTTAGGTTGTTTTCCCCTGTGCAAACAAGAACCACAGGGGAGAGGGCAACAGACACAGACCTGCTAGGAGAGAAGAAACATTAGCTAGAACAGCCCAAAACTATCGGTTAGACAGGCAGCCACACACTTAAATGGGGGTGTGAGGAATGGCCAAACCAACCAACTGGAGAGAGGGAAGTAAACAATGCGGGTGGAGGGTTGGGGATATCCACACAATACACACAAAGAAAGAGACAGACAAAGGTAGCTTCAAAGAGTGGGAGACAGAGATTCATTAATACTACAAGAGAAACCCATTGCTTAACAGCACCACCTACTGGACAAACAGAAACTTGTTTTTGTTCATATGCTTCTGCACTCAAAAATCAAGGAAAACAACTACTGTAAAAATGTTTTTTTTTGTTCATTTTTCCTTTTAAAAAACTGTGCTGTGCTGTGGACTCCAGTGATGTGTCATCAAGAGTCATGGCTACATATGTGGCTCTTCGGAGAATGGCTTGGCTCAGATGTACTAGCCTGTCACAGGACACCCAGGTGAAGGCCATGGATTTCCCTGTGGAAGGTAATTCTCTGGGGAGCAGACAGAGAATTACATGAAGAAGATGGGGGAGTATAGGACCACTTATAGGAGTGCACAGGCCAAGGAGAGGCAGAAAAATCCTCAAAGGCAGCATTCTAGGGGCAGGGGCAGGCCTTTTCATAGGTCTTTCTACCAAGCACAGGCCTCTTCTCCCTTTTCACAGAGGGGGTTCTTCAGAGGGAGAGGCAGAAGGGGGATGAGCAGGGCTGCATTCACTCCTCAGCCTAAGGCCCCTGCCAAGCAGACACCCTGATGGGTCTGCCCGGGTCGACTCTCCTATCCCTGTAGGGGGCAGGCTGGCTTACTTCATCCAGGACTGGGTGTCTGCTACATCAAACAAGTTGGTCCTGGAAGTAGTAAGCCAGGGACTGGTTCTTAGCTTCAAAAAATTTCCGAAGATGAGAGCCAGATCTTTTCCACCTGCAAGTCTCTCCAAAACCCTTGCCCTAGGGGCAGAGGTTTAATCTCTTCTGGCCCTAGGAGCCATAGAGAGAGTTCCTACCCTACACTGGGGCAAAGGTCTGTACTCCAGGTACTTCCTTACCCCAAAAAAGACAGGGGAGTGGTGACCCATCCTAGATCTAAGATACCTGAACAAACATCTTTTAAAACCAAGGTTCAAGGTGGTGACTCTGGGAATAATTCTTCCCTCTCTAAGGTCAGGGGACTGGCTAGCCTCCCTGGACCTCAAAGATGCCTACTTTCACATTCCCATCAGGTGCTCCCACAAAGTACCTCAGGTTCAAGTTGCCCTCAGGCCATTATCATTTCAAAGCAATGCCCTTTGGCCTAACATTAGCCCCAAGGGTTTTTACAAAGTGCCTGGCAGTAGTAGTGGCCTTTTTAAGAAGGCAGAAGATTTACATCTTTCCATATCTGGATGACTGGCTCATAGTGGGTCGGTCTCCAGACCAAGTCAAGTCAGACCTGCAAGTGACCCAGCAAGTGCTATCTTCCCTGGGGTTCCTTCTTAACCTCCCCAAGTCAGTCCTCAAACCAGTGCAGCTTCTTACCTTTATGGGGCAGAGCTAGATACTGTCAAAGCAAGAGCCTTTCTTCCCCTGGAAAGGGCAAGAGTTCTTGTGGAGCTGGCTTCTTCCTTCAGCCTTCAGGTATCCTGACCAGCAAGGCACTTCCTTCAGCTCTTGGGCCACATGGCAGCTTCTACAGCAGTGGTCCAAGGGGCAGGATTTCAGATGAGGGACATTCAGTTCCATCTGAGGGCCTTTTGGTCCCAAAAGAAGGACCCTTTTACCAAACTGATTCCAGTGACTTGGACACTGATCCAAGCCCTTCAGTGGTGGCAGGATCAGGACAATTTAAGGCAAGGGGTCCCATTTGTCACTCAGTCTCATTCAGTGGTCCTTACCACGGGTGCTTCCCTTTTGGGGTGGGGAGCTCATCTGGAAGCTCTCACAGCCCAGGGACTGTAATATGAAGAAGGGACTCCTAAGGGGACAAATCTCCTGGAATTCATGGCAGTTTTTCTGGCACTGCAAGCTTTCTCTCAGTCTGTGCAGAACAAGGTAGTTCAGGTCAGAACAGACAACACCACGATGTGGTGCATCAGCAAGCAGGGAGGCACTCAGTCTCTGGCCTTGTGCACAGAGGCCATGAAATTGTGGCCCCTGGCTTATTCCCTGCAGACCTCTCTGATAGCAGTCCACCTTCTGGGGAGGGACAGTGTGCTAGCAGATGCACTGAGCAGGATCTGCCAGGGCCATCACGAATGGTCCCTGGACCCCTTAGTGTTGAAAGTAATTTTCTCAAGGTGGGGCACTCCAGAGATAGATCTCTTTGCAGCCCCAGACAATCATAAACTTCCTCTGTTTTGTTGCAGACCCCCAGTCTTGGGTTCAGTCTCTCTGGATGCTCTGATTTTTGAACTGGGAAGGGAAATTTATGTATGCCTTCCCTCCCTTTCCTCTACTGTTTAAAGTTCTAGTCAAGATAAGGTCACAACCTTGCAAAGTGATTCTGATTGCTCCAGACTGGGACAGACAGCCTTGGTACCCTCTGTTGCTGTCTCTAGCAGTCCATCTTCCCCTGTCCTCTTCCCAGGAATTACAACCTGCAAACCTCCTCTCAGGGGAGGTTTTGGTACCCCAATCTTCAGTCTCTCAATCTCAAGGCATGGCTATTGAAGAGTTAGAGTATGCAGATTTGCATCTGTCTCAGGGGTTCTGGATGTTCTCAAAGCTTCTCGAAAGCCCTTCACCAGAAAGACTTATAACTCCAAATGGAAAAGATTGAACATTTGGTGTTCCAAGAAGCATATTTCTCCAGACACTGCTGAATTGCCTACAGTTTTGGATTATATGGTCCATCTTAATGGCCTAGGCCTCAGACCAGCTACTCTCAAGGTACAGTTGTCAGCTGTTTCTGCTTTTCTGTCAGTGGGGAAGTCTTTCTTACTATCTTCTCATTCTGTGTTCTGTAATTTTTCGAGGGATTGTTTCATACCAATCCTCCCTTTAGGGATCCTGCCCCTGCCTGGGACTTAAATGTTTGCATTGCTCAACTTATGCAATCTCCTTTTGAGCCTATGTCCTCAGCAGAGCTTAAGTACTTGACTTGGAAAACTGTGTTTTTGGTAGCCATTACCTCTGCCAGACGTATCAGTGAACTGCAGGCCCTGTCAGTGGAACCTGATTTTATTTTCTTCCATAGGGATAAAGTGGTCCTTAGAACCCATAGGAGGTTCTTGCCCAAAGTGGTCTCAGACTTCCACTTGAATCAGTGTGTCTCTCTTCCTGTTTTCTTCACTGATCATTCTTGCTCAGGGGAGAGGAGGCTACACAGTTTAGCTGTTAAAAGAGCCCTTGGCTACTACCGAGAGCATACCAAGGGTCACAGGTTTGATTCCCTCCAGTTGTTCCTCACTTATGGGGAAGTGCGAAAGGGCAAACCTGCCACCAGGAGAACTAATTCCAGGTGGATTGTGTCTTGTATACAATTCTGCTATGAGAAACTGAAAAAGATTCCACCCTCAGGCCTGAGTGCTCACTCTACAAGAGGTATAGCAGCTTCCCTGGCTGCAGCCAGGGATATCCCTTTGTTAGAAATTTGTCAAGCAGCCACCTGGTAAACAGTCCATACCTTTGCCAAGCATTACTCTCTGGATATCCAGGCTAGGAGTGATGCTCGGTTTGGCACAGCAGTACTTCAGAGCCTATTCCCAAAGTAGGTTCTCTCCTTCCTCCATGGAGGTACTGCTTGGTAGTCTGCAGTTTGTCAGAATACAGCAAGACTTCATGTTGTTTGAAGAAAAAAAATTACTCACCTTAGTAATTTTGTTTCTTCTAATGGAGTCTTGCTGTATTCTGACCTGCCTCCCCTCTCAAAACCTGTTTTTTGGGAAGTGGGTGAGCAGGTGCAGTGCTACACCCCAGAGGTGCTTCTTGCACATCCTCCTTTTTATTTGTGTGTTTTGTTGTATTGTTATCTTTATTTTGGATTGGTTTTGGTTTTGGGTTTACTGACTTGAGTCTTCCTTGGGAATCCACAACTCTTTGTTGCCAGTTGGCTAGTTAAAAATTTTACAATTTCCATATAGTATAGTGAGTGAGTTTTTGCTGGTAAGAATCTGACGGTTGGGTTTCAAAGGGCTGCAGACAGAGACCTCAACCGAGCTCGAGCTCAACGTTCTATGCACTGCATAGACATTTATCCCTATGTTCTCCGGGGCAGTATAAAGGCTGGAGCTAACTGCAGTTTGTCAATACAGCAAGACTCCATTAGAAGAAACACAATTACTAAGGTGAGTAATTTTTTTCTTAGTGCTGTGTTGAAGGACACTGCAGCTATAGCTGGGTTTGAATCCCAGTGGCCATCATTTGCACAGTTTGTAACCTTTGGCAAGTCACTTGACCTCCTGGTGCTTTTGCGCTCTACCTGTTTTTCCAGCTCAGAATTGATGTACTTCCCTAATTAAATCAGTATTTCTTATCCAAATATAATTTTGATGGGGAGTGCACATCAAAAGTACTTTTTAAAAGTTACTTTTTCTTCCAGTCCTCATCATCTGTACTTGACGTTAGGACTGCAATATTTTTTTTCTCCCTTGGCTTGCAGCCAAAAAAAGCTGCTTGCTATCTACAAACCCACCCATTCCTATGTATGCCTTCCTTTATGGTGGTTCTTGCAGCTTCTTCGTCCATGTCCTGTATCAATTATCCCCATGCATTGCACAGTGATTGGGGGGGGGGGCTGATCACCTCCAATGTTTGTAATAAGCTGTTTACTTTAACAAAGCTAGCTACACAATTTACACTGCCTCAAAAAGTATTATAACTGTTCTGGGAGATTTTACAATTTGTGTTTGTTACAGGCATGAATTTAACATCCTTAACAATTTTGTATGTACAAAATACCAGTACTATAACTTGTGTTATTTATCAGAAAGATGTCTGTGTTAATGACACAGTTCTAATGTCAAATTCAGAGAATTAGGTATGCCTGATTGTTTGACTTTGTCTAATTTAATTTTCAGGAATCCATCAAAGTGTAATAATAGCTACAAAAAAAAAATACTACCCCCCCAAGGGTAGTCGAAGGCATGTATCTGTATAGAGTTAATATAAGTACCAGCATTTTGAAAAGCAATGTTAACCTTCCACAAGGAGAATGCTCTGAGGAAAAGACGTTCCCTTTTGCGGCTTGTGTTTTATTTTTTCTCTGTTACAGGGATAAGACAATCCTTCACAAACAACCACTGGTAATGTATATAAATGCTTTAAACAGTGGTCCAATTTCATTATAATGTTGTTATAGTTTGAATTATAGTAGGATACTGTATTGCCCTGATTTTTTTTTAGGATAAATTGGGTAAACCCATTCAGTATTTATTCAGCATACGACCTTTTAGGTGATGACTGATTGGCAAAGAAAGATTGCCAAAATATTTGTGGATAAATATCCACACCACTATTGGGAATAAAGTGTTATCTAACATTTAATAGTATTTGCTATTGTATCGTCGGGCTTCTGCTCCAGCATTGGTCATACAGTATCGTATAATTTCTGAGCTGCCTCTTTCACAAAAGAAGGAGCTCGGGGGAGCCAAAGGCATGAATTGTATGTATGCTCACCCCCCACCCATTAACTGATCACTTACATTAACTGTTTTAACAACTGGTGTGCCAGTAAGGGGCAGATACTTTCTGGAACTGTTAATGACATAGTTAACTGCTAACAAATCATTGCATACCTATTTGTTTAACAAATAACAGTCTAGAAATGGTGTCAGCTGTATGTGTACTATTTATTACAGGCTGCACTCACTGATAGAAGGCTTTTACGGTTCATCAGTGATGGGTATGTATAATGCTGCAGCTGTAACCATTCTTAGTGTGATTCACCATGTCTCTGAAATTTCCATGGATATGGTATACTATAAGCCAAGCCTCCTGAACTATACAAGTCACTTAAAGGGGGGATAGAACCACACCACTTTGCAGTGCAACACCTACAGTGGTTGCAAATAAATAAAAGTCCTTCTGGACCTGACTGAGCTACAGCTAGCAGATCCAGATATGAGGGAGGTAAACCCACTGTCCCTCCAGTAAGAGCACACAAAAAGAAAAATGTGCGTTTGCTAATAACCCATTTGTTGTTTACTAATTTTGGAAAAAATATAATGTACTTTGACATTATAAACCAGCTCAGCCTCTTTGCCTTTCCAGTGCGGTCTAGCACAACCATATACAATCTATTTGCAAGTGGCTTTATGCCAACTGGCACCAGCCAGGTGCAAGGGCCTTGGTGCTCAACAAGTAATCAGCTGAGCTGGGGGGGAGAAACTGTGTACATTCTCATATTCTTTCACATATCCCTTTTGCCTTTTCAGCTTCTGTAAAAAAACAAGAGCACTCTCATTGGCTACAAGGGCTATGGGTACAGAAACACTGCTTCCATTAGAACAGACAAATATTTAGTAATAATAAATTCCAAAGGTCCTGGAAAGGACCCTACAGACCCAGTGCTCTGCCTGGCTAACAAAACAACTAGGCCCCTTGGGGGGGGGGAACAGAGTGGTGGGCTATTCAAATAAGTACTATGGATGGGACAATATAAACAACAGAGTGAATAAAAACTCAAATCATATCCCCACCCTCTTCACCTTATTCCATTGCTGTGATCAACAGAAAAATGCTTTGAGAACAGCAACATGGATTACCTACAGCTAGATCCAGGTCCAGCTGCCTACCAATATTATTTCAACAGTCATTCCTGGACTCTGACGACAAACTTCATTTAAAAATGTGATCAGTGTTTAAAATGTATTTTCTGCAATGTGCTTAATATGGCTGTTTCATTGTGACAATATGTTTTTGTTTTGCTATTATGTTTTTACATATTGTTGCAGGTTATCAAGTATAAGCTCAGTAAACTGCTCCACATCCGTTGATGTTTTGCGGTATTAGGCCCATTTGGGTGACACTGTCAGACCCACATGGGGGGTACCAAGTACCAACCACTTACACAACAAATTAGTTGTTTTCACAAGCTGAAATTTCCGAACAACACCCCCATGAATATTTCTTTCTTATAAGTTATGTGCAACCATTCTCACTCCCAAACAAAAGGGATCAGCATTGCTGTCACATCCAGATTAATTACAACATGATAACCATGAACACCTGAACCCCTTACCAATCTCACCTACAGACTAAATGGCAGACTGCTAGCAATCAACAGCAAACCCTTAAGGCCCACCTAGCTAATGGCACACTCCAAGGTAGGCCCTGCACCAGAAGGTCACCTACTGGCATCCTGTCTATATGCCAGGCCCAAGCATAACACACAGGTTTCTACACCTGTACTGTACTCATAGATCCATATTTTGTGCTTTATTTCCATACAATACTACTACATAATATTGTATACGTCACAGTATTGCTATACTGCCATGTTTCTGACTGTTGTTTCTCCAGCAGAGGGAAAACCCTATCCAATGTCCAAACAAACAACCAGGACCAATTAGTGGTCTGGTTGCTTCATCACTCCCAGCAACCCTTGTAAATAATGTGTAAATACACATATAATATTGCAGAATGTAAATTATGCTTCATTTCTAGGTTTCATAGCATCATGTTACCAGACCCCTTTGTAATAGGACTGGTACATGCTCAAGACCCAGTATCAGAGCACCACACTACTGACTACCTAGGAGTATTTCACCCTAGACAACAGACCTAACAAAAGGGACCTTTTCAAATCCCACAGGTGCTGTTGTATATCCCTGTGTTACATGGTGTAAATGGCATACTGCCATAAGATAAAGGTTCAAAGTGCATATAACAAGCAGGAGGACCTTCTGCTTTACCTAGATAGCAGGAAAAGTGCAGATCTGATAGAGCCCTTCTTCCTTAAACTTGGATTCCGTTTACTGTCGCCCCCAATTACCCATCTCTTTAATATGTCCCTTGCCCAAGGCTCTCTCCTGGCCATATGGAAAACCACCCATGTCATTCTGCTCTTTAAACTGGCAGCACCAGTGACCTAAATAACTACCGCCCAATCTCCCTACTCCCTCCCCTCTCTAAACTGCTAGAAAAAGTAGTAAATACCCAACTTAGACCAATGAATCAGACTTACTAAACCCAGCTCAGACTGGCTTTCAAGCTAGCCATAGTACCACCTCAGCACTTACTAAGGTCTTGAATGACTGGTTGTGTGCCCTGGATGCCAGAAGTTATGTGTGTGCACTGTTTCTTGACCTTAGCAAAGTCTTCAACACTGTGGACCATGCCTTGCTTTTGGATGCTCTACGAAACATCAGTATTCGTAGCATGGCCCTCGAGTGGTTTTCTAGCTATCTCTCTGGTCGACTTCAACAGATCAAGACTGGGGGGATTTCTCCCCCCTCAAAGCACGTTCCAGAGGGGTACCTCAAGGGTCTATCCTGGGCCCTCTCTTAATTACCATTTATATAAACGACTTGAACGTTGGAATCAAGGTAGCAGATATCCACCTCTACCAATGACACCGTGTTGTATGTAGCCAGACCCACCCTGAAACTCGCGTGCAGTGACCTTCAATCAGAATTCAACCGACTGCAGAACAATATTCTATACTCTAAGCTCCTGTTAAATGCCAAAAAAATGAAGGCCATGATCTTCCCTCCAACAGTGAATGCAAACAAACCCAACACTGCGGGTACCACAAATCCCACACTGCTCAGTGAACTGCTGGACTTTGTCGAGTTCTTCAAATACCAGGGGGTGTGGATAGACCCCAAACTTTCCTTCAAAGTCCACATAGAAGAAATCTCCAAAAACTTAAACAGAGGCTTGGGATTTTTTTTTTTCCAGAATTAGGCACCTGCTGACACTAGAGGGAAAACTAAGGTTGGTACAAACTACTTTCCTGCCCCTCCTTGACTATGCTGACTTTCTGTATGGACTTATTTCAACCACTGCCCTCTCCAAATTTGATACCCTGTACCATCGGGTGCTTGTACCGGGTCATAATGTTGTACACTTAATAGCGTACGACATTATAGCTAACCCGAAATAGCACTGTCTAGGACAGCAAATGGTACAGTACTGCGTATACTGCTGTATGCGGTATTGCACCATTCACACACTCTCAGGCAGAGGATAAGACATCTGTTGGGAGTGGGTTCTGTCGAGCAGCTGCCGTGGCTCACTGGACAGGGCCACAGCAGCAGGAACACAGGCACTGTGTCTGGGACCGGGTTTGATTCCCGGTCCCAGAAATTTTATTTTTTTTAAGGACTTTGTGCGCCCCCCGAGTTGGACCCCCTGTGAGTTAAGAATCTTTAGTGGGGCCCGGGGCAGTCCCTGCGAGGTGTGTGGGAGTGGAACCCCACAGGAAAAAGAGTTATGCCGATGTATATACATCGCTGTATTGGCAGCGCCGACGAAATTTCGCGGCATAATGTCTTGCAGCATTATGACCCGCTGCCTCGGGTGCTTAGGTTCATCACTGGTGCCCCCTACTCTACGCACCACTGTAGTCTTTACAAGAGCATAGGCTGGGGCTCACTCAACCTCAGGCAGCATAACAGTGCCATACTCTGGACCTACAGGGCCATCTCTAATAAGCTACCACAATATATCAAGGATTGTTTACCCAGTTGCAACCCTAGCAGCTACATGCTAAGAAGTCAATCTCGGATCTCCCTTTACATCTCTAAAGTCAGGACACATTTTGGTCGTACGGCAGTAAGCCATGCCCTTCATGTTCTTTGGAACACTGCTCAAAAAATACTACAATTCGTTGTGCCATTGCTGCTAACTGCCTTCAGAAATCTTGTTCAATGATTCTTTCTGGAATCCTGCAACTGTTTCAGGCATTGACGCCGCCCTTTTCCTTCCTGCCTCCACCTGCCTAATTCTGCTTATATAACTTCCCTCTACATCCCTTAGACTGGCACCACCTGCCCTACCTGCCTCCATACACTTCCTCCATACACCTTAGACCTATGAGCGTATTATGCCTCCCTGCAAGTGCCACACCTCTCCCTCTCATGCCCTGTGCATCACTTCCTTTCCTACACTTGTCTACCTTCCCTAACTATTGCACATCCAGTCAGTATACTGTCCCCCTACACAGACAACACAAAGGCTATGTAATGCTCTTTTAGATTAAAACTCTTATACACTATGGAAATTGTAATCTATTGTTCTTGCCCTGCATAGAGTTACATATAGTTGTTCTCTGTCTACCTGAGCACCATGACTGTATTGTATGCCACTTTTGTGCTCACTGTTGTCTGCCACAATGTTGCCATGCCATGTTATTTGTAAATATTATATACTGTCTGCCAATTTACCTATGTCTATTCCATTTTCTTGTTTTGTTACTCATTGGTGTGTATTTCTCCCAGGTTCATCTTGTAAATGAGCCCTGCTCAATGATGTTCCGCCTGGCTAAATAAAGAAATTGATTGATAATACCACACTTTCATTTCGTGAGATAGGCCTAAACTAGGCCAAATAGCAACACTTAGGCACAGAAACTATATTTTTCCTACTGTCACAACCTCTTCTGAGACTTGGAAACAGGGTGTATTCACAGATGAATAAATGGTATATTCTTATTATTGTACCGACCTGCACCTCCGACTGCAAGGCCATTTCTTCCGTAAAAGTAGATGTCAGGATTTGTATGCATGTTATTGTTATACACTTTACTTTCTAATACATTTATGTATTTCTTGCTCACAAGATGTTAGGACATCTGTGTCCTTGTAATGATTATGATATATGAGTTGGCATTGCCATCTTTTGGTGATTTGTACTATTACACTGATATATGGATGACTACTCCTTTTATTTTTTTAACTTTATGTTTTATTTTGTAGTAAAGCAAACATACAGTTCGTTAACAAGCACTGATATAGCATATGCCATTGTTTACATCCATAGAGGGCACCACTTCTCTTAATAAAATCAATATTAGCCATCTAGTGCTTTACAGATACATCATCTGGAGGGAATCAATATAGAGTAAAATAAAATTATTTTCTCTAGTAACTCCATAGCAGTATAATATCCTTACTGTAATGAAACCAATGAACAGCATGGAAATTATCTTATGTTAAAGTATTGAGATATTGTCCAAAGTCATTCACCATATAATATGATACTGGATGCCATGCAATCGCTAAAAAAAGAGCACTAATAATGCGTAAACCATTTTTTGTTGTACTAAAATGTAGATAATTAGGTGCTTAGTCGACAAACTTTTATAATCTAAAAGACCCATAAACATCTAATCTCTTTTTTGTTATTCTGGTAAAATTACAGCCTCTAATATTTATCGGAGGGAACAGTCCAAAGATTGTCTGGTAGAAATGAGAATGCATAAATGTCTTGAACACTTCTTAACCCCTAAACATAAGGCAGTGAGGTTGCAGGTTAGATTACTGTCCAGATGAACAGCATACTAACATAGTATTAGCTACAGACTTCGAAAAATACGTGCTGTGGCTTCACCTGCCCTTTGTTTTGGAAATCTAATAGGGGTTCAGGATTCTTCATCCTCTGAGGACTGGTGTGCTGGTGGAATTTCATTCTTACAGCCCCACTTCAAGGCCTCAGCCAGGTCAGAGAATGAGTAAACCTTCCCACGTTGTGTGATCCGAAGTCACGCTGGGAATATCATTCCGTGGGAAATTGAGGCCTCTTGCAGTATCACCCTCACTCCATCAAATCATCGCTGCTTCTGGCGAGTAGCGTAACTGATATCCGGAAAAAGGCTAACTTGTTGACCATCCTGAAGGAGGGTCCCTTTATGTCTGGCCAGCGCCAAGAAGTAGTCCCTAGTCCCCGCTCCTTTGGTGACCAAAATGATAGTCCTCGGTAGATCTTGCTCTTCCGATCGCCCATGTGGTGTGACTCTATAGGCCCTTTGGAACAACTGGGTATTTGTTCGTACTTCACCCCCCATCTGCTGAGCAAACCAGGCCTGTAGAAACAATATAAGACTGTCCCCTTCACTACCCTCTGGCATGCCCAAGATTCTGAAGTTCGGGGTTCTGATTTGGTTCTTCAATGTTTCTATGCGGGCTTTCTAGTGCCCACTCTCTTTTCTCAGGGACGACACTGCTCCTGTGGTTGCATCTGCTGTCTTAGAGGCATCTAGAGCTGTCATCTGTGTTCCCTCCGCTGTCATTTCCAGAGTAGTAACCCTGGTAGAGAGGTTGTCAGATTTGTCCGAAAGGACAATTACCGATTTAATTAATTTTGAAAGCTTTGCCCCGATTGTCTGGAAGGTTTCCTCAACCGCTTCCCCCACGATCTCTTCAATCAATCAATCAATCAATCAATCAATCAATCAAGTCTTTATTTAACCAGGCGTTCATCATTGAGCAGAAGCTCATTTGCAAGTTGGACCTGGGTGGAGCATGAACAATTGTATATACAGGTCAACATAGGTATTTACAAGGCAATACAGATAATGCTGTCTTCCGACCTAACTTGTGTTGAGCAAGTCGCAGCAGCCAATGGAGCATTTTTACTTTTCGCTTCTGCTCCAGAGTGCTGATCTTTACGAGGGTTTCCCATTTTAAGGAGGAGACTTTCCACGATAGTTCCTGATCTCCTTTGAGTAATTGTCTCTAATTAAGATGTCTTTTCCAAAAAAGTTTGTTGATCCAAGCTGAGCAGAGAAATCAAAAACACGCCATCTTGCTCGGGCTCCACAGCACCCCCTATGACTGTATTCCTTTGTCTTACAAAGTGATGACTACTACAAAATTGTATAATGTTATCTTGGACTGTGGAGCCACCTCTAATTTAGCCAATAGGGCTCATCTTTGTAACTAGAAATGTTTCTGTCTTGCAGTAACCATAGTAATTATCATAGGTATATAATGTAAGACATTACGTCTTTTACCTCAGAGACCCCAAGAGATATGGAGATTCCTCGAGGTATAGGGAATGCTTAGCATCGGCTCCCAGTTCATATTAGTAAGAGCTGCTTAGGGCAACTGTGATTATCCTTTTGGTAGTAATAAACAAGTTTATTACTCTTATGCAACGTGTCTGTGATTCCTTGCATTCCCATTATTGCCAAGAACCTGAGAGTGAGGTTTTGACCTCCTGACAAAGGGGAAAGCATCTTTCAGCTCAACAGTAGTGACAGAACAAGAGGACACAACGTGAAATTGAAGGGTGGCCTCATAAGGGGAAATATTAGGAAGTTCTTCTTCATGGAAAGGGTGGTGGATGCATGCCCCAGGAGGTGGTGGCAGCCCATACTGTGGTGGGTTTTAAACATGCATGGAACAAACACAAAGCAATAATAGAGGTAGGAAGAAAAAGCTAAGCCAATGACCAGTAAGGGTCAGTAGTCGCTTTGTGAGCTAGTGTAAATGGGCAGACTGGATGGGCCTGGCAGTCCTTATCTGCCAGCAGAATCTATGAATTTATCAATTTCATATGGAAGAAAAAAAATGAGAATAGCATATGATAAACTAACATTACCAAAAGCTAAGTGCAGTCTAGCTTTACCCGACTATTATTTATATTACATATCAACCCCCAAAAATGAATAACTTTACCTTTAACATTAATTGGGAGTATAAATATAATCAAGATGAAAATATTACCAAAATTAATCTTCTTATTCCAAGCTTTGAGTTGGGGAGGGAGCGTTCGGGTGGCGGGCACCGCTGAGGGAGTCAGGGATGGGAAAGGGAAGCTACTGCAGCCGTTGAGTGTGGCAGGAGTCATTGGAGTCCAGGGAAACTGGAGAGGATCAGGGGGCAGCGCGGCCTAACAGGAGCAGTAAAGAGAAGCAGATTTACAGCTGAGGAGCAGCAGAGGGAAGGAGATTTTTGAAATCCCCCAGGTTGTTTCCCAGCATGAGCCAATCTGGCAGTGCTAAGGGGGACCAATCAGGACGCATGTTCAGCAGCCAATTGGGCAGAGCAGTGCCTGATTTTAACGAGCGGCTGGGCTATAAGAGCTGGGCCCAGCCTCTATACTGTGAGTCGGGGAGTGAGTGTTCGTGCAGCAGGCACCGCTGAGTGAGTTTGGGACAGGAAAGGGAAGCTACTACAGCCGGTGAGTGCAGAAGAAGCTGCTAGAGTCCAGGGAAGCCAGAGAGGATCGGGGGGCAGCGTGGCCTAACAGCTGAGGAGCAGCAGAGGGAAGGAGATTTACAGTTGAGGAGCAGCAGAGGAAAGGAGATTTTTGTCCCACTCTCCCCTGCCCTGATCTCTATTAAATGGTCGAGGTGGGAAGAGTCAGGGTCACAGAGCAGCAAGAAGCCACAAGCTGGGGAGCAGCAGAAAGTGCCACCTACTAGGGGTCGGAGCTGAACGCTACTGGACTTGAGGATGCTGGTTGAATGCAGATGGTGAGTAAGGCTGACATTTTTGCTTACGGGGTGTGAGTGAGTGAATGGGGCATTTTGAGCAGTATCTTGGTGTAGACACTGTATATGTATGTGTAGGGTATCTTGGCGTAGACACTATTTGTATCACTGTTGGGTAAGTTTATTACTTTGGAGGGAAGGGCTAGTTAAGCTAGCACAACTGGTACTTGTAGTTTTATTTTTACTGATAATACTGTGTTCGCTAACATTGCCCTTTACTGATAGTTAAGTCTGCTTAAGCATGGGTAGAATAGTTGGCTGTAATGGTTGCGGGGCGGCGGTTTGGATGGACATTTTGTGGAAACTTGGAAGGTGTCCAATGTGTCACAGGCTGAGAAGGCTCGAGGAGGAGGTGAGGTGGCTTGGGAGTGAGTTGGAGAGGATAGGAGGAGGGAGAGGGGCTGCTGGGGCAGATGGGCCTCCCCAGAGGGGACTGAGGTACTAGAGGGAAGAGAGTTGGGTCAAGAGGAGGGATGGGGAGGGGGGCGGAGCAAACGAACAAGAGTCTGGGACCTGGGGCGTGGTAGTGAGAAAGGGCCAACACACAGCAAGGAAGTGGGCCAGGTACTAGGTTTGCAGTCCTGGTGACATTGGTGGAGGGGAGAGGAGAGGAAAGCTCCCAGGGCACAGGGAAGGAAGTAGGTGGAGGAGGGACCAAGAGCAATGGGATGAGGCACAGCTGGAAGGATGGACAAAGGAGAGAAAGAAAGGAGAAAGGAACAGGGAAGGAGAGTGAGAATGGGATAGGCAGTGGGGGAGCTCCAGAGGTTGGGAGGGAAATGAAGGGTAGGAGTGAGGGTAGGAGGGAGAGGGGGGACAGACCAGGGGTGGGAAGGAGGGAGCAATAGGGGGGAAAGGCAGAGAAGCAAAGGTGTCGGACTCCAGGGATGGATACCGAGGTAGTAGGGTGAGGGCAGGAATGAGGAAGGACAAGGGGCGGGATACTAGTATTGGGGGATTTTATACTAAAAGGGAGAAGATGGGTTAGTAAGGGGGAAAAGCACAGTCAAATATGGTGGAGTGCATACCTGGGTTAATGGCTGGCAGGGTGGGGCGGGGTAGTCAATTCTGAAGTGCACAAGAAGGGATAGGAGGAAACCGCATCTTGTGGTGCAAATGGGTACAAATGATCTGGTGGGCGAGACTGTGGAAGTGGTGAGGGAGAGGTTCAAGGAACTGGGTATGGTGTGTGAGGAACTGGGGGAATCAATGGCTCTCTCGGAGGTGCTCCCAGTACCATGCACAAGTGTGGTGAAAAAGAGGAGGACTAGCGAGTTCAATGCATGGCTGGGGGAGTGGTGTCGATCCAAGGAGTACGGGTTAGTGGGGGGCTGGGAACAAACCTAGGAGAACAATGATCTATATGCAGGAGACAGGCTGCACTTGAGGGTGGAGGGGAAGGGATTATTAAGACAGGATAGAGGGGTATATAGCAGCAAAAGTGAGTTTAAACTAGGTGGGGGTGGCAGGTGGACAGCTGGTAGGCAGGTTACCCGGAGAGGTGAGCCTGATGAGCTTACCCCCCAAGGCAATGGGAGGAGTCAGGGTAGAGGCATGGAGGGAGGGGGGATGGTAGAAACCCAGGATAAGGCTAGGAAGGATACAGGCTGGAGGGTGGTGACTCTGAATGCTAGAAGCCTAGGTAATAAGTTAGCTGAGTTGTGGGCTCTCTTTGCAGTGAGGAGGGTGGACATTGTGGCCATCACAGAAACGTGGGCTACCCAGTTCCAGGACTGGGACATGATGATCCCAGGGTACAAATTATTCAGGAAGGATTGGGCTAAAGAAAAGGGGTGTGGCAATCTGTGTATGAGAAGGGATAAGGTGTACAAGAGAAGACTGGGAGGAAGGTAGAACAGAGGCTCTATGGATGCAGCTTCAGGACTCGTGGGTTAGGACACTGAGGATGGGGATAGTATACAGACCTCCAGTGCAAGGGGAGGACCTGGACAGAGAGCTAGCAAAGCAAATCAAGAAGGTCTGTAGAAAGCGGTGCACTGTGGTGGTGGGGATTTCAACTTACCTGGGGTTGAGTGGAGCACTCCTGCCACCATGAGCATGAGGGAGCAGGTCATACTGGAGGCATTTCAGGACAGCTTCCTGGAACAGCTGGTGCATGTTCCTACTAGACTGGATAGGACTCTGGACTTGGTATTTTCAAATGGGGAGGCTGTAAGGGATCTGGGGGTGGAGGACCCTCTGGCTGGGAGTGACCACCACTCAATGTGGTTCACGCTTAATATGTGTAGGGAAACAGGAGGTACAGAAGCCAGGTTGCTTGATATTAAGGGGGCAGACATTGGTAAGATGGGGGAGATTTTGGGTAAGCATCTGGCAAGCATTCGGCAGGACATGGATGCTAGTCAAAAGTGAGAGGTTATTAAAAGAGGCCTGGTAGAGGCCACTGGGGTGTGTACAAAGGTGTGGAGTAAGAAGGGAAGGGTAAAGAAGCCCAACTGGTTGACTAGGGAGGTAATGGAGGGGGTTAGGGACGAGAGAACAGTATTTTGGAAACTCAAGACATCAGGAGGGGAGGGGTGTGTGAAGGAAGTGTGCACGAAGAAGTCCAGGGAAGTTACCAGGTTAATCAGAGCGGCCAAGGCCTCAAGAGAACTGAGACTGGCACAGAGGATTAGGGAAGGAGAAAAGGACTTCTTCAGATACATTAGAGAAAGGAAGAACAAGGACCAGATTGAGAGGATTAGGAAAGACTGGAGGGGTGGGTGGAAAGGGAGGGGAACAGGCAGAGGCATTAAATGAATACTTCTGTTCTGTGTTCACGAAGGAGAAAGGGGGGAAGATACTCTAAGGGGGGGGCAGGGGGGTAGTGGAGGGGGGTGACTGACATAGGGATTACGGAGGACAGGATTCTGGAGGGATTGAGGGCATTAAAGGTAGACAGGGCACTGAGACCGGATGGCATCCACCCTAGGGTACTCAGAGTTGGCACAGATCCTGGCAGGGCCACTGAATGACCTGTTCAATATCTGCCTGGACACAGGATGCATGCCACAGGATTGGAGGATGGCCCATATGGTGCCCATTCACAAAAGTGGCCCCAGGGACAAGTTGTACAACTACAGGCCAGTGAGCCTCACATCGATTGTGGGGAAGTTCATGGAGACAATCCTAAAAGAGTGCCTGGTGACCTTCTTAGAGGACAGTGGTCTCCAGGACAGTCATCAACATGGGTTTGTCTCTAGCAGATCCTGTCAGACAAATCTAATTGAGTATTATGACTGGGTGACCAGGGAACTAGACAGGAGCCATGCGGTGGATGTCCTGCATTTGGACTTCAGCAAGGTCTTTGATTCTGTACCACATGGGAGGCTGGGGGGTTAGCTGGAATAAATAGGGGTGGGAACAAAGATGGTAAATTGGATCATCAGCTGGCTCAATGGAAGGCAGCAGAGGGTGGTAATGGTGGGGGAGCTCTCATCACCAAGGGAAGTGATGAGCAGGGTGCCACAAGGACCAGTGTTAGGCCCAGTGTTGTTTGGGATATTCATAGTAGATATCTCACTTGGGGTCTGGAGCAGGATCATTCTGTTCATGGATGACACAAAGATGGGATCTGTGGTAGATGACTTTGAAAGCTGGAAGGGGCTGCAGGAGGACCTGAACAGACTACAGGAGTGGTCGGTAACATGGAAGCTGGGGTTCAATGCCAAGAATTGCAAGGTACTGCACTTTGGAGCTAGGAACCAGGGAAGTTGCTATCAGCTGGGAGGGGTACAGCTGGAAAGTAATGAGGAAGAAAAGGATCTGGGAGTGATTGTAACAGGCAACATGAACAACTCGACTCAGTGCAGGAGGGCAGCGGCAAAGGCCAATAAGATGTTAGGGTGTATAGTGAGAGGAATCTCCTCCAGGAATAGGAAGGTGATCCTCCCCCTGTACGGGACTCTGGTCAGACCTCACCTGGAGTGCTGCATGCAGTACTGGTGCCTGTTCCTAAAAAAGGACATCAAGTTGCTGGAGGGGGTACAGCAGAGGGTGACAAAGCTGATCCAGGGTTTTGAGGGGTGGTCCTATAAGGAGAGATTGGCCCAGCTGAACTTGTATTCCCTGGAGGAAAGGAGGGATAGGGGTGATATGATCGAGACATTTAAATACCTCAAGAGGATAAATAAGGTTAATACGGAAGGGATTTTCCAGCTTAGAAGAGAGAAGGAGGTGAGGGGGCACCAGTTAAGGCTGGAAGAGGGAGGATTCAGGAGGGAAATCAGGAGGCATTTTTTTCACGGAAAGGGTGGGGAACAGATGGAATGTAGAATGGTGGGTGACTTTAGAGGGGTTGAGATAGGGTGGGGATATGATGAAGAGGGGTGGGGTGGGAGGGGCAGCTGCAAGTTGAGGGGCTAACTGCACAATCGAGCAGACTTGCTAGACCACATGGCCTGCTTCTGCTGGCATTTTCGTATGTTCATATGCAAATAAGCACAGATTGAACCTGGATACATGAATCTAAAGAAACAAAAACATTTATAGATACTGAACAAGATTTACATCCATACCCAAAACTCAAATATGTATTATTTCCAGGTTACTACCAAAATAACAGCACTATTAAAAACTTTACAACTCAAACAACTATCAACTGTTGGAATAGAGCTCATAATAAAATGTAAAAACTCGATTAACCCATGCACTCCTATATACAATAGGTGGTGAGAGGACCCTGTGTCCATGTATTTTATTTATTTTGTTGTTTATGTTAGTATTATTGTTTGGCATTGAGAGTGCTGCCCTCTCTCCCCAGTGGTGAGAGGACTGGGTGGGGAGGGAATTAATTATTTTAGTGTATATTGTTTTTTACCTCTCTTCCCAGTGGTGAGAGGACTGGGTGGGGAGGGGGAATTAATTATTTGTTGTATTTTGCTGTATTGCGTGTTTGGGTTTAGGGGTGAGAGCCCTTAAATCAAATTTTGAGCTCTATTTTGTGTTTTAATCCAGATTTTTATTTAGCTATTAAAAACAAGACCACTATTATAGCTGATTTTGTTGGGACATCTGACCTGGCGTGCATCACTGAGACCTGGCTGGATGAGAATGCTGGCCCAGCTTTGGCGTCAGCAATTCCAGCTGGATACTTAGTGATACACCGCCCGAGGATGGATCGTAGGGGCGGGGGTGTTGCCATCTGTTTTAGATTGGAACTGGGCCTAGTGGAGGTACCAGTGGGAACTACCAACTCATTTGAATGTATCATGGGCGAGGGTGTGGGGTGCAGGATACTTCTCGTTTACCGTCCACCAGGTGGCGGGAATGCTTTCCTGCGGGAAGTCGCAGACTTCATTGTCGACCTGCCATTGGCATCCCCTAGATGGTTGGTTCTGGGGGATTTCAATGCCTGAGTCAACGATGAACTCTTGCAGTTTGGTCAAGACTTCCGCCAGTTAATGACTTCACTGGGCTTCACACAGGTTATTTCCTCCTCGACCCATATTGGTGGACATTCATTGGATTTGGTGTTCCTACTGGGGATGGAGATATCCAATTTGGTGGCGGAACCAGTCGGATGTTCTGATCATCACTCCATTGGGTTCAGTTTTGAGGCCACCCCTAGTAGGCCGGCCCTTATGGAGATGGTCCGGTACCGCCCTTTAAGGGGTGTTTCCCCAGATGGCCTGATGGCGGTGCTGGACCTATCGGGCTTACCGAGAGATTGCATGGATCCAGGAGACTTGGTACTTGCCTATAACAAGGCGGTGGCAGGGGCCCTGGATTCCATTGCTCCTGTTTGTGTTCGTCCCCTCACTCTTTGCCCCAGGTCTCTTTGGTTTGATGAGACTCTGAGGGAGTTGAGGAGAGTTGGACGAAGGTTAGAGAGGTGCTGGTGGAGGTTGGGCCTGGATTGTGACAAACTTAGTTTGATGGACCACTATGTGGTCTATCAATCCGCAATCTCTCGTAAGAAGGCAGAATTCCTGTCCAGAGAGATTGCTGCTGCACAGAATAGACCAGCTCAGCTTTTACGGACTGTGGAAAGATTGTGCAATCCAATCTGTCTTCAGCCCAGAAGAGCCTTTTCTCAAGAATGGTGTGAGGAGTTTGCTCAGTTCTTTTCAGATAAGGTTGCCACACTTAGGTCTGATATCCGTTTGACCCTTCCTAATGGGAGTTGTGATGGTCGGCAGGAGATGTCGGACACCCAGTTTGTGTGGTCTGACTTCAGCCTTCCCACAATCAATGACATTGTGATGATCATCCAATTATTGCATCCAACCAACTGTGGTTTGGATCTGGGCCCCACACATCTCTTAGTGGGCTGTGTGGATAAAATTGGTCTGGTCCTTGCTGAGATAGTCTGGAGGTCTTTGGAGAGGGGGATTTTTCCAAATCCTCTGAAGGAAGCTGTGGTTCAGCCCCTTCTTAAGAAGCCTTCCATGGACCCGGACTGTCTGGCTAACTACAGGCCTGTCTCTAACCTACCCTGTGTGGGTAAGGTTATTAAGAAGGTGGTCACGTCACAGCTGGATGATCATTTGACCAGCCACAATGTCTATGATTCTCTCCAGTCCAGATTTAGGAAAAGACATAGTACCGAGACAGCTCTTGTCCAGGTACTAAATGACCTCCTTATAACAGAGATGAAGAACTCATTCCGTCTTGGTCCTTCTTGATCTGTCTGCAGCATTTGACACTGTGGACCATGGTGTGCTATTGGGCAGCTTGGGCGGTTTATCTGTGGGCTGTCTGGTACAGTCCTCAGCTGGTTTCAATCTTTCCTCGAGGGTGGGACTCAGAGGGTGGTGTCTGGGATTTTTTTCTCTACATCATTCCCCCTATCCTGTGGGGTGCCGCAGGGCTCCATTTTGGCGCCCATGTTATTTGCGGTGTATATGCTGCCATTAGGAGTGATTATTAGGTGGTACGGTCTGAGTTTTCACTGCTATGCAGATGATACTCAGCTGTACATGTCCTTTGTGCTCGTCCAAGATGCTGTCTTTTCGGTCTTTAACAACTGTCTTGCTGAAATCCAGGACTGGATGAATGTGAGCTGGCTGCGGTTGAACCCAGAAAAAACTGAGGTGTTGGTTGTGGACCAGGGTCACCGGGAGGTGGGTTTGTTGGCGGGATCACCCTCGGGTTTATGGCTTGGGGATGTCCAGCTAACTACCTCAGACCTGGTGCGGAACCTGGGCGTTGTGTTTGATGACTGTTTGACACTTAAATCTCAGGTGTCGGCAGTTGTCAAAACCTCTTTTTACCATCTGAGGAACATCGCCCTGGTGAAGCACCTGGTTCCTCCAGACGATCTTCCTACTTTGGTCCACGCTTTCGTTACCTCCCACCTTGACTACTGCAATGCCCTTTACCTTGGGCTACGGGGGGTTGAGATTCGCCGCTTGCAGCTAGTGCAGAATGCGGCAGCCAGGCTATTGACTGGTTCTTCTAGGTCCAGTCATATAACACCTGTGCCTCATGGACTGCACTGGCTGCCAATTTGCTGGCGAATCACGTTTAAGGTTGGTTTGTTGACCTATAAGGCCCTATACGATCAGGGACCTGGCTACCTGAAAGATCTCCTTTGTCCCTACTGTCCCTCCCGCTCTCTCCGATCCACTGACGAGGGATTGCTAGAGATTCCCAGGGTTTGTTTAATAACTTCAGGGCCAGATCTTTTAGTTTTATGGCCCCAACCCTGTGGAATTCTCTACCTCGTCAGGTGCGGGATTGCCCGACTGTCCAAAGCTTTAAGGAGGCTTTAAAAACATATCCCTTCAGCCTAGCATACAATGAGTTTTGAATGCTGTTGTTAAGTCTAATTTTAATATTGTTTTAATTATTTATTGTTTTTAATCATGTAATGTACAGGTGCCTTGGTTTTGGAAAGGTGCATTTTATAAATAAAGATTGATTGATTGATTGACAATAAGTATTTATTCATACGGTCAGCTATAGATAAAGCATTTAAACTTTGGCAAAATAATGGTCTGCTAGAAATTGGTCTGCTGTTTGAAACTAATATCTTTAAAACTTTTGATCAACTTAAAAGGTAATTTAACTTATCACAAAATCATTTTTTCCAGTATCTACAAATTAAAAACTTTATAATCAAAAGTAATGGAAACTTAACGTTACCACAATACTCCCCAACTTTAAAAACTATAATAGATAAGCTAGTAAAAAAAAAAAAAATACATCAACAATCTATCATTGCTTGATCATTGAAACAGAACCAGAACTAAGAAACTTAAGAAATAAATGGGCACAGGAATTTGGAATCCAACTATCGGAAGCAACATAGCAAGAAATAATAAATATTCCTATTAAAGAAGTCAAACCTCAAAATTACAGCAAATACACTACATTTCATATAATTTATTATACCCCAGTAAGATTACATAAAATAAATAGCAATATTACACCAGCATGCCCATGATGCTCATATACTTCACAAACACTGATACGAAGTTGTGAATGACAGTAATGTACAGGAGGAAGGTAATGAGGGGTCTGTGACGGGTTGGGGGGAAGGAGGCTGAGTCGGGGAGAAAGGAGTGAACTCCATTTGCCACCACCCTCTGTTGCCTCTCCCCTAACCAATTTCTTATCCAGTTTACCACCTTTGGACCCGCTCCTAGGCTACCTAGCTTGCTTACTAGTCTCCTATGTGGAACAGTGTCAAAAGCCTTACTGAAATCTAGGTAGGCCACATCTACCGCTCCACCCTGATCTGAATCCTTTGTCACCCAGTCAAAGAAATCTATTAGATTAGTTTGACATGAACTCCCCCTTGTGAAACCATGCTGTCTTGGATCTTGAAACCCACTGGATTCAAAATATTCCACAATCCTCTCCTTCAGCAATGATTTCATTAATTTTCCCACCACCAATGTCAGGCTGACTGGCCTGCCAGCATCTTCCCTGCTATCACTTTTGTGTGGTGGAACATCCATCTGTCTCCAGTCCTCTGGAACCACTCCTATTTCCAGCGAGCTGTTAAATAGAACTGTCAGAGGTGTAGCCAGCTTTTCCCTGAGCTCCTTCAATACCGTTGGATGCACCCCATCTGGCCCCATTTCTTTGTCCACCTTCAAATTAGTGAGTCCCTTCAGAACTCAGCTTCAAAAAAGGATGAATGTCCACCTCCCTCCCTGCAAAGCTTCTGTTACTTTTTGTGGCCCCTCTCCTTTTCTTTCCTCTGTGAACCCTGAGCAAAAATATTTTGTTCAGTATGTCTGCCTTTTCCTAGTTCACTCTAGACTGTCCCCCCTTCCCTTTTTAACCATACAATTCCACCCCTGGTCTTCCTTTTTTCACTTACATATCTAAAAAATGTTGTGTCCCCTTTTGTTACCTCCTGGGCTATTCTCTCTTCAGTTTGTGCCCTTGCACTCCTTACTGCTTTCCCTGATTCCCTCTTTTTCTCCTAATACACCTCCCAATCCTCCTTCCTCTATGTCTCCTTATGCCTTCTGAATACTACCCTTTTAGCCTTTACCTTTTCAGTCACCTCATTTGAGACCCATAGCAGTCTTTTTTTGCTCTTGCTTTTGCTCACTTGCTTGATGCAGATGTGTGTTCCGTTTACTATGCTCCATTTTAGCTTTGCCCACTGTTCCTCAAGCCCACTCAAGCCATCCCACCCCCTGCCAGGTCATCCTTGAGGTATTCACCCATCTTTATAAAATCTGCCATCCTGAAGTCCAGGATCCTTGCCCTTATGTGGTTCTGTTCCTTATGCTGAACTTCACTGTACAGTGATCACTGTCCCCAGGTGGCCTCCCACCTTGATGTCTGCAACACTGTCTCTGTTAGTGAGTACCAGGTCCAGTATTCCTCGTCATGAGTGGGTTCACTGACTAGTTGCCTGAGGAACGTCCCCTGCAGAGAATCCAGGATGTCCCTGCTTCTAGCGGAAGCCACTGCTGAGAGGTTTCAATCTATATTTTGCAGGCTGCATTCTCCCCCCCCCCAGCAACATCTCCCCCTTTCCTGCCATCTTGCCAGTGGCTTCCACCAGTACCTTATCCTCCACCTGTGCTGGAGGTCTGTGGATCACTCCAGTGAGAATACTGGCTCCATTCCCCATCTCCAGGGTGACCTGCAGTACCGCTGCCTCCCCCTGTATTACCTCTATCTCCATCACTTTTATGCTTTCCCTCAATTAAAGCACCATACTTTCTCCTTTTCCTTTCCACCAGGTCCTTCCTGAACTGGTTGTAACAAGAGTCCAAATGACCGCACTCAAGAACGACCACCACAGACAGCAATTTAAATTTCAAAAATCCACTGCTTTATTGCAGAACACAAGGTTCCATGTGATAACGGTGATCGCAGAAAGGCAATCACCGTTAGGGCGAATGTACATCGTTGAAAATCAGTTTTGGTGATGTACATTACCGATGCAAAGAAAAAGGTTGCCGGAGACTTACTTTTTTTTAATTTATGCGGGGGATTCTGCCCCTCACACACCCTCACTTTAGGATTCTCAACTCCAGGGGGTGCATGTCGGGAGGGGGGGTGCAAAACAAACAAATGAAAAATTCCCGGACAGCACACAAAAAAGTGACCACGCCTAGGACCGAACCCAGCACACTTCCAACCCTAGCCTGCCACCCACCCACCCACTACACCACATAGCCAGCTCAGCAGCCGACTGCTGCACTATACTACAAAACCCTCCTTCCCATCACCTCACAGCATGTTCGGCTTCCCCCTGCGCGCGTGTACATATAGCGACATCATGTCGCTATATTCGCAGACCCCCCCATTCGGTCACCCTCCCTGCCCGGTAGCCCTGTGCACAGGCACCGTGATTGAGTCACCCTTTTTGAAAGTGCTCAATCGCGGTCGCCATTGTCACAGACTACCAAAAACAATAACAGCTGCTGAAACCTCTAGTTACTATCCCTGGCGCTTCGGGTGTAAACCCTTCATCAAGGGGTGGTTAGTTAAGGAGAGTTGATGTCATTTTATACCCCCAAATCTACTTAATATTCATGACCTCATCATCCAATCAATTATATACATTAAACATATAAAAAAAATTCTATTGAAGGGGAAGAGACACTCATGCCGGATTTCATAAACTGGTTGGTAAACAATGATTTAAATTTAAAATTTATATACATCTCTGATAAAAACAGATTACAATTTCTGGATCTGGAATTCATAAGTAAGCTAGGTGAACTAGTCACCATGAACTGCTTTAGGAAACATTCTGCAACCAATATGCTTTTGAGAGCAGACAGTGCCCACCCCCTAGATTAAAGCAATCAATTCCTTATAGCCAGATGTTATAGTGCCATAGGAATTGCAGTGAGGAAGACACATTTTTACAACAAACAGCAGAATTAGAAGTCAGATTTCTTCAAAGAGGATTTGAGCAGGAAGTTCTCGAGACTGCAGAAAAGAAAACATTGGAATTAGACAGAACGCAGCTATTAAGGCAGAAAAAAGATAATATAGGAAGGGAGGTCAACCCAGTAACATTTGTAACAGAGTACAATGGTTTAGCAAAAGTAGAATTAAGCAATTTATCCCTCCAGGGTGTGGGTACACTGGAGGGGATTTACCTGACTGGTGTGATTCGGTCATGAGGCGCGGCCGGTGGCGAATCACCAGTAAATCTCAGTGTACCCTGAAAGACTGACACTATATACAATGCCGAATGTTGTTTCTTTAATGTTTTTACTATGTTCTAACTGACTGGGTGTCCCTACACTTCGGAAGAGGGGGTAATTTTGTAAACAATTTACCGTGGTATTTTAGCGAAGCGGCGAAGGGACAAACCGTGGCAGTTTCGTTTGAAGTGAAAGCGACCAGATTAGCAGGCTATAAAGTTGGCTGGCACTTCTTCCAGTGGGTACACTGGAGGATTTATCATGGTGGTAATTGTGCCAGCCAACCAATCTGGATGCAGGATTTGGGGCTTTAGATTTACCACATTGTATAATAGGGAATGTTGTACATAAAAACTGGACAGCCCTTACCAGTGATTATAATGTGAATGATGCAGTGGGAACTAAACCAAGATTCTCCTTTAGCAGAGCCTCTAACTTAAAAGACAAAATTGTACATAGCAGGTTACAACAGGCACCAGATACCACCAGTAGAATGTGGCTTACAAAGTGAACTGTTGGCTTCTATAAATGTTCAAGTTGTTACATTTGTAAGTATGCATCTCCAGGAAGTGAATTGCAGCATCCCACAGACTCAAACTCTAAAATCAAGATCTTACAATGTATTACATGTGACACACCATCCACAGTTTATGTACTGTACTGTGGTGCTCCTGCAATCTTTTGTATGTTGAATGTACCACAAGACCACTTAAACAGGAACACATCAGTTCTATTGTGAATGGCAGACAGGATACCCCAGTTGGTATGCACTTCCTTCTGAAACATGGATCTTCAACTGAAAACTTAAGAACCTCAGGGACAGAACATGTTTCACCACTTAAGAAGGGTGGTAACAGAACCAACATGTTATTGAAATGGGAGAGCTATTGGATATCTATGCTGAAAAGTGTAAAACCAAATGGTCTGAATGACCAATGAGATCTAAAACCCTGTTTACTGGATGATCAAATGAATTACTGGCTTACCAATATAGACATAAGTCAGGACCTTCTACACTCAGAAGTTGTGATTTGTATTGTTGTATTATAGGTTTATTATAGGTTTGCTAAAATAGACACTATTTTATAGTAGTTAAAGCATACTGAGTGTCACCACTTTTTGTAAAAATGAATGTGTCCTAATGGTTACCTGGATTTTTTGGCTCTTCACTTTCATTAATTTTTTCCTTTTAAGTCCTAAAGTATACAAAATGTTTCTTAATTATAATAAGAGAAAAAGAATATCTGAAATTGTATATTTGCGATGTTTACAACATTTCTGCATTTAATTTAATCATTCTCTTATCTGTTCTCTTACAGATGACAGCCTCTGTGTGTGTTTTTCTGCCTTCCTCTGCCCTCAAAGGATCACAGCCTTTGTTGATCACATTTTGTATTCCTGATCACAACTACCTGCTCATGTATTTCTATCTGTGCTCTTATTTATTTTTTTATCTATTTTTATGCCCCCTCATCACTGGCCCTTAGACCTCTCTCGGATGTGGATTCTGGGCTGCAGCTTTCTCCTGTTCTGCCGAGGTCCTCCATCCAGACTTCTGTCCCAGGATTGCTCTCTCTTCCTCGCGCCGACCTCACCAACCCCCCAGCTCTGAGTCCCCTGAGGCAGGGCTGCTGCTCCTCCGGTGTTCTATCTACATCTAGTAGGTGGCCGGAGGGGAATTTAGAGCCAGAAGTTGGTTGGAAGGGCCTGGCATTGAGCATGGGTGCCGTGCCGCTGATCCTGCCATTACCTGTCTGAGTGACAGTTTTTTTTTTCAGTTTCCTTCCCTGAGGTGTCGGCATGTGATGGAGTTTACCTTCCTTCTTGTTCTTTTCCCTTCTCTCTCTCTCTCTCTCTCTCTCCCCTCTTTACACAGGTCTGATTCATAATACACATGCTGATGATGTCTGGACTCTCTCAATCTGCTTGTAATATTGTCTTCTGGTATATTATGACCTGTCTGATATCCCACATGTATTTTTTGTACACATGTTACTCATTCACTGTCTCTTCCAAACTGCTGTAATACTGTCATCTGTTGTGATACCCCACATGTATTTTTGTGCTTTGTTTACCCTTGCCTGTAACCTGTCATTGTCCAGGACCACCTTGAAAATGAGCATGCTCAATGGTGTCTACGCCAGGTTAAATAAAGTTTGATTGATTGATCGATTGATGTGATGTGTGCACTTCCGCACTCATACGCAGAGAATCCTGCCACACCTCACTCCCACTACGTGTCCCCTAGGCTGCAGTGCCCCCAGTCTCAACCCTCAGATCCCACAACCCACACTACCCAGGAGAAAAGAGCAGTCCTCCAGACGCTCGATTCTCTCCTGTCCCGACCGACCCCTGATGACCCATGTCCACTCCCGAACCCGGGTCGCTGGCGTGGTGCAAGGTAAGGCAGATGCCTCAGCCCTCAGTGCCACCAGACCAGCTTTCTGTGCTCTTATTAACAACAACTAGTCCTCTTGTACATGTAGTTAATGGAACTTATATTTAACAATTGATTTGTCTTAATCGTGATACACTATAAACATCAGTAGACTTGCTGTACGTTAGATCATCCTTTTTTTCAATAGAATTTGTTGTTTTTTTATATAGTTTAATGTATATAATTAATGGGATGATGAGGTCATGAATATTAAGTAGATTTTTAGGTATAAAATTACATCAACTCTCCTCGACTGACCATGTCCCCGATGAAGGATTTACACCTGAAGCACCGGGGCTAGAACCTAGAGGATACGTCTTTCAGCAGCTGTTATTGTTTTCTGCAATAAAGCAGTGGATTTTTGAAATTTAAGTTACATTCTGTGGTAGTTGTTCTTGAGTGCAGTCATTTGGACTCTTGTTGCTATTTTGGGCTAGCTGCCCCTGACCTGCACCACCCATTTTCTTGTGATTCGTGGTTCACCTGTGGATCTTTCTGAACAGGGTGTAGCCTGGTATGTCCATGTCCCAGTCATGGTTTTCAGTGCACCATGACTTGGTAGTGGTCACAATATCCAGGCTGGCCTCTGCCATGATGGTCTCTAGGTCCAGAATCTTGTTTCCTAGGCTTCTAGCATTCGCGCACATGGCCTTCCAGATTTTGTTTCCACTCTGCTTGCTGCCCTCCTTTTTCCTTTTTGCCCTTCCTCCTTCCTTCCCCCCTCTCTTTTTAATGCTCCCATTCCCTTCCTCCTTTATCTCTACCACCCTACTTCCTTTATTAATTTGCACCCTGGGGGATTCCTCTCCCCTTGGGTTCTCCTTACTGTCTACTTCAGCATGTGAGGGGACAGTTTCTGCCCCTCCGATTCCTTCCTTCACCCCTCAGCTAGTTTAAATGTTCATCGAGGTAACATTTAAACCATCCACGTAGGACTGTGGTTACCCTCCTGGATGGATGCAGGCCATCACCCCTGTATAGATCCTTACTCTCCCAGGTTGGTCCCCAGTTCCCAGTGTAGCCAAACCCTTCCTCTCTGCACTATTCCTTCAGCCATAAGTTGAAGCTCTGGTGCAAAGATCACTCTCCTTTCCCCTGTCATAAACAGGCAGCATCTCAGCGAAAGTCACTGAGTGAGCTACCTGTCTATGACCTCTACCCAGCTCCCTAAACTCCCCCTGTACTATACCAGACCCATTCCTAGCCAGGTCATTAGTCCATAGGTGAACAATGACATCCAGCTCTCACTCCTGTCCTGCTGCCATAGCAATCTGTGGGATCTGAATCCCATCCCTCTGGGCTGTGGCACTGGGTAGGCACCTTACCTTCCTCTCTCCCCCTTTCCTATTTCCAGATCTGTCCCCCTCACAGTTGAGTCCCCCTCCATGGGGGTTTTACTATGGAGGGCCCCCAACATCCTCCCTGGTCACTATCACAGGTGCCTCCTCCTGGCAGTCCTGCCCCGTCAGAGTGGTGTAGGAATTCTGTAGTGGTATTGGTTGAGGAATGTGCCTCTGTCCCACCACCTCCACCACTCCACAGCCCACCATAATCCAGTCGTTCCTCCTGCCTGGCATCCTCTGAGGTATTGGTGGCCCCCTGGGTGGGGAAGTGGTCCCCTGAATCCTAGCCAACTCTGCCTGGAGTCTAGAGACCTCCTCCCTCAACCTAGAGAGATGTGTGCAGATGGGGCAGCACTGCAGTATCCAGGAGGTCTCTCAGAAAAGTGCCACCCCACAGCCACTACACTGCACTGCACCACTCCCAGCATTCTCAACTTCTATTATTCCTGTATTACTTGGAAATACTTTTGTACCGTTAGCCCTGATAGGGTATTTCTAGTTTTCCCTTTTTTGTGTTTTTCTATTTGTGTTCCCCTGTGCCTTGTTTAAATATTTTTATACTCCTACCCTAGAGTGGTGTTACTCCTATTCCCAGTTTTGGTTTACCTTTGACCTGCCACCCTTCCCAGCAGTGACTGTTACACAGTAGTGAACAGATGCCTTGTCTTAGTCTACTGCCAAAGTCCCCCGCTTCTCTTTAGCATTCACCCTCTCATATTAACATTCACCAGCACCCCTGAGCACTCCATTAGTCCTCATAGACCTGTTCCAATGTGGACTGACTTTATTATTTAATGCTTGTAGTTTTTGTTGTACCCCTCCCCCCACTCCTCATATAATGCCCCTTCACATGGGTCACACCTGGAAGGTATCCTGTGAACATGGTGACCATGACTGAGTGACTGCAAAAAGGGCAACTCAATCATGGCACCTGTGTTCTGGGCTACCTGCCAGGGTAGTGACAAAATATGGGGGTAGGCGAATACGGTGACAGGATGTTTATATGTAGATTCGGGGTGAAAAGGCAACCCCACGTGACAGGCAGAAAGGGAGGGAGGGTATATGAGAGGTAGTGTGGCAATCACCTGCTAAGCTGGCTGTGTGGCATGGTGGGTAGGGTGGCAGGCTGGAGTTGGGAGGGTGCTGGGTTCAGTTCTGGGGTGGGATCGCTTTTTGGTGTCTGCTTTTAACTTTTACACTTCTGAGCATGCACTCCCTGGAGTTGACAATCTTTAATTAGGGGTGCAGGCCTCTGCATATCATGTACTCCCATTACCAGTTTTGAAGTCGCCAATGAAAGTGTACATCACCATTATTTATTTTCGTGATGTACACTTGCTCAAATGGTGATCGCCATTCGGCGATTGCCTTTATGATATGGAACCCACCTGAAAATGAGCCTTAGCTCTCTGCCCCTTTCCTGGTCCCCATTTTGTAAAAAAAAAAAATACATAATTCATGTGGTTTCAGTGGAGATAATACTGCATTCTTTCCTCCACTGTATGGCTGCTGTGTTCATGTGCTTTGCTGAGGGGCTTTGTCATTCTTGCCTTCCTTCTGTTTCAAGGACAGTATTTTCCTTCAGCATGCTGGAAGAATTACTACAGACAATGAACAGGAAAGGAGGCACTATGTTGGTGGATAGCAGCGGAAGTAATGGTCCTGGACTGACTCAGAGACAGCCTGAAGAAAATGATGGTGCAATCTTTTTAAATGTTTAAATCTGAGCTGCCTGTGACATTAATGGCCATGGTGGGTGTCAGTACATGAGAAGGGGATTGAGACTCCATTTTTTTTTGATGGTCCTGAAGCCAAACTGTTGTGTTTAAAAAAATCCCGCTTCCAAAACAGAGGAAAGTCTCACGGTGGGGGGGGGAAGGGGGGTACTTTGCCTCTGTCCCCTATAGCTGTGTCACTGGATACAGTGTTTATGAAAAGCACTATAAAAATAAATTATTTTCTTTTTTATTATTTTTTGCTCACTTTGATGTATTTCATTTAGGTTTTAGTTATAGTTAAAATAAGAACATATGTTTTCCTATTGCTGGTATCTTTTAGTTTGTATGTTTTGGTCAGGATCCAGGTAGCTAAACTAGGGTTGCCACTGTCTTTTAACTTTAGCCTTTACCTGTACATGCGTAAGGTAGATTTCATTCTTTTGCAGGTTTTGAGAACACAGCACAGCAGTTCTCTAACAAACAGCAGGGGGAGGTGAAGCATTTCACATTTCACACAGTTTTGTATCCTGTAGATAGCTGAATGATGGAAATAAGGAGTCCTTTGAATGTAGCGGGTGCATTTCTGTTTCCTTTTAGTCCTTGCTAAGGACTAAAAAGAAACAGAAATGCACCCAATTTATTCAAAGCTAAAAAGATCAGGACAATAAAAGTTGTGCAAAACACTGTCTTCATCCTCGAGTAAACCATACATACTGCATTATAGGGACATAGGAGTTAAAAATCCTTTATCTCTTAACTAATACGTTTTTAATCCAGTTAAGAATTCAGTCTTTTGTTTCTTTAATTTCTAGTCTACTAAGTAACTCTTTATGCAGTACCAAATCAAACATCTTGCCGAAATCCAGTTACACAATTTCCTGCAACTTTCCCTTTTCCATATGGTGGCTTACTGGGTCAATAAGCTGTGTAGATTACTCAGTAATATCCGGGGATACTACAAGTCTCAATGGCTGAGAGGGACCTGGGGGTGGTGGTGGATGTCAAGATGAACAACTCTGAGACTTGTAGGAGGGCAGCAGCCAAGGCCAACAGGATGCTGGGATGCATCGCTAGGGGAATCACCTCCAGAAGGAAGGAAGTGATACTCCCTCTGTATAACTGCTTGGTGAGGCTGCATCTGGAGTACTGCGTGCAGTTTTGGAGGCCACACTTAAAGAGGGACATTAACTCCTGGAGAGGGTCCAGAGGAGGGCAACCAAAATGATTTGGGGCTTGGGGGACAGGACCTATGAGGAGAGGCTCGAAGAGCTAAATATGTACACATTGGAAGAGAGAAGGGACCAGGGGGACATGATAGAGGTCTTCAGGTACATGAAGAGGGTAAATAGGGGAGGAACAGTCAGGGTGCTTCGAAGGAAGGAGGAAGGGGCCACTAGAGGGCATGGGTGGAAGCTGGAGGGGGGAAGATTCAGGGGAGAAAGGAGGAGGTGCTACTTCACTGAGAGGGTGGTGGAGCCATGGAATGCACTACCTAGGGGGCTGGTGGAGGCAGAGACAGTGGAGGTGTTCAAGAGGGGGTGGGACAGGTACAGGGGAAGGGTTCTGGAAGCAAAATCCAATGCAGCAAGAATATCCGGAACTGGGAAGAGAGAAGCCAGAGAAGGCGAGGGGGACAGCAAGGTCAGCACCCAGGGTGGGGGCTGACCAAACGAGCAGACACGAAAGACCATTAGGCCTATTCTGCTGGCATTTTAGTATGTTAGTAATAGCTTCCCTCCTCCGATAATTCCATGTTTATTTTTAATGTCACCCCCCAATCCCCAGGTAGTTTTCTGTCTCCTTCCTCATTAGGGCTTCTATGACTTTCTCCATTTCTGAGGTAAATTGTACTAATCTTTATAAAATGGCAAGAAAAAATTCTAGAGATTTCATTGGCCAAGAGATTTATTTATTTTATTTTTATTTATTGAAAGAATTGGAATTACAGCCTTTGAGTCAAGGACTCCTTTGCAAAGACTCCACATCAAAAATGAAATTACATAACAGGGTACAAGAAAAGACAAGAACAGAGAAATATTACAATGTTAAAAGGAGGATAAGTTACAAATTCAAGGGCGGAGAGGTCCAGCCTGAGTCACGCAGCGAGCAGTAATCAACTATAGTTGCAGTATCAAAAGAAACAGTGTTTAATAAACAACAGTCTGGTTACAATTTCTGCAGGGTCAAGTGATAATGGGCAGACCCCATGTCAAAGGGGAAGTGAGGGAAAGTGGTGGGTGCCTTGCATCCGCACTGCAGATAGGGACTAATCACAATCACAGCAGGAGTGGAAGAAAATTTCCGAGCAGAGTTGGATTTAAATGGGCCTAGACTCTGCTCCAGAGGGAGAGCAGGAGGTAGTTCATTCAACCAGAGGGGGCCCTGTAGAAAAAAGAGTGTTGGCCCAGGGAAGTCCTGCAATGGAGTACTAAGAGGGGGCAGATGGAGAGCTCCAAGTTGTCCAGGATTGGGTGGAGGGCTGCACTAGATGGCGAAGTCCTGGGGGGACAAGCAGAGTGAGAGCTTTCTGGCAAGGAGACAGGTCTAGTAACTGAGCCATCCATCAAAGTCAAGCCAATTGGTACAACAGTAGAGCTCACAGGTATGGATTCACTGGTCACAACCTGTGACAAGTCTGCAGGCTTTATTTAGGGATACCTTAACATGGCATAGGGCAGCAGGATCGGTGGAACCATAGATGACAATCCCATAGTTGATACGTGAGAGCACTGATGATGTCACAGCAAGGTTTAGGGCATGAGGGGGCAGACAACCCCTATGTCTATACAAGAGCCCTAGTCAGTGTGGGCAGTGGAGCAGAGGAGATTGCTGTGCTTGTAGAATGTGAGAGAGGAGTCAAAGGTAATGCCTAGGTATTTAAAGGTGGTACCAGGTCAAGTGGGGAGCCCATGGAGTTGACGATGGTGAGGGAAAAGTTTCTCTGTTTGTTTTGTCTGTGGGTGAAGAGCATGACTTTGGTATTTATGTAGTTCAAGACTTGGTGGTGTTCTGAGAATCAGGCTTCAGCCTCAGAGAAGGAGTGCTGCAGGGAGGATTTGATGGGAAAAGGGGTCAGGGTGACTGGCGAATAAGACTGCATCATCAGCATAGAGAAGCAGCTGACCCAAGCAGACCATGGGGAAAGTGTTCAAGAACATGCTAAACAGGAGGGGGTCCAATATATAGCCTTGGGGGACCCCAGAGTGAACCGGTTTACTGGGCGAGAGTGTGGAGATTAACTTGACCCTCTTCTGGGTTATATCGCTCAGATAGCTTTATAACCAGGCAGTGGCTTCCAGAGACAGCCCCATGAGGGGCAAGGATTGTAATAGAAGCATGAGGCTGACAAAGTTGAAAGCCTTGGTTAAATCAATATAGGTAGAGCCTACCAAGTGTCCTTGGTCAAGAGCTTTGTTGATAAAGGTGGTATATTCAAGAAGGGCAGTAGTGGTACTGTGTCCCCTCCTGAAGCCATGTTATTCAGGATAGAGCAGGTCATATTTGGTGAGATAGTCAGTGAGTTGGTCTGACACTATTTTTTCTAAGGCCTTGTAGATGGGGGGCAGAATTGAGATGAGGTGGTAGTTGCCAGGGTAGGTGCAGTCCCCACCTTTAAGGATTGGGGAGATGACGGCTGATTTCCAGCGTGTCGGGAATTGTCTGAGGTAGAGAGACCAGTTGAGGATGTCTGTGAGAGGGGTGATTTGGGCATCAAGGGTGAGCAGGTCAAGTTTGAGGTCCAGTGAATCCCTACTAAAGCACAATTTGCCGAGGGCTTTGGTAAGGTAAGGTCTTGCTGCCTGTGGGGAGAGAGTTCAGGGCCTGAAGGTGGATGTGGCAGTGGGATGGGAGGGTTTTTGGGGCAGCTCAGGGGCCGGGTCAAAAGAATTGGGGAGAAGGACACCGCTGAGGTCAGAAAAGACAGAGTTAAGAGTATCCGCTATTAGAAAGGGGTCGTGAGATAGGGAGCCATTTAGCAGCAGTTGGGCCGGGGGGGGATTGTTTTTCCACTAAGTTCTTCAATGTATTCCAGAACTTGCTCCCTGAACTCCAGGTGGAGGAGAGTGACTCCTGGTAGTGGGCAGATTTGGCTTTCCAAAGTTCCCAGGTGCATTTGTTCCTATGTTCCCTGTATAGTTGCCAGTCATGTGGTTTGCCAGACTCATTGCCTAAGTGCCACTGGTTGTCTCACTGCTTCTTGAGATCAAGTAGGGCATGAGAGAGCCAGGGGGTATCATGATTTTTAACCAATTGCTTTGTGACTGGGGCATAGCGGTCGCAGGCTGAGTTAAATGTGGAGATAAAGTGGTCAAGGGCAAGGTCAATGATGGGTGCAGAGTTGATAGGGGACCAGTCACAGTGCAGTAGGTACTGCTTTAGTAGGAGGAGGGATCCCTTTTTTAAGTGATGGTGAGAGGTAAATTTAGGTGGCCATGTCAGAGGCATTTTTGAGGTCCATTTGCAGAGAACTGGCGAGTTGTCGCTCAGGGCATCCGGGAGAACTGAAACCTCAGATAGGTGAGTGGTCCTGTTCGTGAGGATGAGGTCAATGAGTGTGGAGGTGCCTGCTTTATGATTGAGTCTCATGGTGGACTGGACAACTTGTGTGAGGTCAAGGGCTGCAATGGAATCCTTGAAGGGGCAGAGGAGGTGGCGAACCAATTGACATTAAAGTTGCCCAGGGCAATGATTTCACCAGAGGAGGGCAACTGGTCGGGGCAGTTCAGTGCCAAGTTGAAAGCAAGCTTTTGATTCCAGGGGCGGGAGGGGATATACACTGCAACTATGTGGATGCTGCCTTACGGTGAGGGCTAGGGCCCCATGGGATGGGGTGGGGGCTTTGAGGACTTGAGAGGCTTGAAGGGGGTCACAGTTGTATAAGACACAACTTCCTCCCCTTTTGATCTGTCTGTCAATTCTGAGGATAGAGTATCCAGGTATATGGATGGCTGAGTCTGGTATGTCAGGGTGAAGCCAGGTCTCAGTTACTGCTAGGACATCAGAGGAGATAAGTGCCATCCAGCCTTGTAGTACATCAAGCTTTTTCTGGAGGCTACAAATATTGATGGTGGCTATGAGTAGACCACCAGACGGCCTGTTGGGGGTACTGAGGGATGGGGAGGGCCAGGATTAGGGTGCACATTGCCAGATAGTAAAACGAAGAGGAGAGCATGGTGAAGGAGGGCAAGTCTAAGCAATTTATTTGTGAACCTGGGATTCTGGGGCCGAGAGTTGGGGGAGCTGGTGTATACAGGTATAGGGAGGGTGGATATATGGCCAGCCACCCAGGAGGCTGGGGATGTAAGCGGGACTGGATTTCGGTCCACCGGGCACTAGGTAATTATATGCATGGTAGGTTGGGCATAATTGGCTATACCACACCTGGGGCGTAATGTTGGGTTACTGCAGGGTTATCAGGCAGGTCATATGGGGAAGGGGAGGGAGCACAAGAACAAGTAGCACTCCTATGAATAGGGAGGAGGACATAGTGAGACACAGAAATGAGCGAAGGTGTAGTAACCATAAGAGGGCAGTGTGACCTTCAGGCTACAGGAACTCAAGAATATCAGAGTGCCTTCATGTAGTAACCACAAGAGGGCAGCGTGACCTTCAGGTCACAGGAACTCAAGAATATCAGAGTGCCTTCCTGCGTGATCCCTCATCAGATGGTGTAATGACTGGGTTGCTGCTTTGGATGCAATGGGTACAGAGTTAAAGGCTGGAAAGGGGAAGCGAGGGGAAAAAAGAAAGGAAGGGAGGCAACTAAATTGTACAGGAGAAGGAGGGCAGATAATAAAAGTAAGGGGGGTGAGCTGGTAGGTAGGGAACAAGTTAGAAAGCAGCTAGGAGATGGAGACACAGTACTGACCCCTAGTGGCCATCTGCAATAACCTGCTGATGAGGAAATGGACACTTAGAGGAGTCCTGTGACATAAAGATGAGATATATTGAGGGCCGGCCTTGGGTGGGGGGATGTCGATGCAAAGCGTCAATGGGTAAACACCCTTCCAGTGGTATCTCTGCAGGCAGGAGAGCAGTGATTACCTTTAGAGCCTACCCAGCCTTCCATTCCCAGTGCTGGCTGTGTGTGTAATGGGGGGTGGGTCCTGGCTGAGGCCTAGTGAGGAAAGAGAAGCAGGGAATTAGCATAAGGTGCCTGGATGGAGCAGGTCCGGCTTTCCTGCTGGGAGAGGGGAAGGCGTCACAGAGTTCAAACAACAGAGTTACAGAATTCCAAACAACAGAGTTCCAAACATCAGAAACAGCAAGTACAAAGCTGTATATCATATACACATTTCAGGATTACTGTGTAAAGACTACAGGCTAAATCACACGGAATGCAGGATTCTAATTTTAGCCCAATAGCCCACAAACAGTTCCACAGCCCACAGATAACAAGCACAATCCCCTGAGAATCCCAGTTAAAGTAACATGGTGAAACCACCTCAGATGCAGTGAAAATGTCCAGAAAGCTCCTGAAATAATCTATCACTCAGTGTCCTCCAGTTAAAAATACACCCTTCCAGTGGTATCTCTGCAGGTAGGAGAGCAGTGATTACCTTAACAGCCTGCCTAGCCTTCCACTCCCAATGCTGGCTGTGTGTGTAATTGGGGGGGACCTGGCTGAGGCCTTTAGAGCCTGCCCAGCTGTCACCTGATGATGGAATCACTTCTGAAAGAAAGAATTGTTGAGTACCTAGAGGCCAGCGGGGCACAGGACCCAAAGCAGACTTCTTTGATTGGGTGACCAAAGTAATAGACCAGGGAGGGGCTGTGGATATGGCCCACCTAGAATTTAGCAAGGCATTTGACACAGTCCAGCACAAAAGATTAATAATCAAGCTAGCCAGCCTGGGAATGGGTCCCAGGGTGGTAGCCTGGGTAGCAAACTGGCTGCACAACAGGACACAGAAGGTAATAGTGAATGGAACACATTCTGAAGAAAGGGGGGTTACTAGTGGAGTACCTCAGGGCTCAGTACTGGATCCAGTCCGCTTTAACATCTTTATAGGTGACATTGCAGAGGGTCTGGAGGGAAAGGTATGCCTCTTTGCAGATGACACAACGATCTGTAACAGAGTTGATACACAAGAGGGGGTAGAAAAGATAAGAAGGGACTTGGCAAGGTTGGAGGAATGGTCAGACATATGGCAACTTAGATTCAATGCAAAGAAGTGCAAAGTAATGCACCTGGGAAACAAAAACCCAGGAGAAGAGTACACAATAGCAGGGGAGGTACTAACAACAACAAAAATGGAAAGGGACCTGAGGGTAGTAATATCAGATGATCTAAAGGTGGGTAAGCAATGTGAAAAGTCAGTAAGGAGATCCAGGAGGATACTGGGATGCATAGGAAGGGGCATCACAAGCAGAAAAAGGGAAGTGGTTATCCCTGTACACAGACAGTTGGTGAGACCCCATCTGGAGTACTGTCTGTAGTTTTGGAGACTTCATCGATGCAAGGACATAGACAGGATGGAAGCAGTCCAGAGGAGGGCAACTAAAATGGTGCAGGGTCTGCAGCAGAAACCATATGAAGAGAGACTGAGAGAGCTTAATATGTATACCCTTGATGAAAGGAGGGACAGGGGGGACATGATAGAAACAGTCAAGTACCTCAAGGGAATCAACAAAGTCCAGGAGGGTAGCATCTTTCAGAAAAAGAGATGTGTAAGAAGAAGGGGGAACAATTTAAAGATAGAGGGGGGACGGCTTAGGGGTAATGTGAGGAAATTTTTTTTCACGGAGAGAGTGGTGGATACATGGAACTGCCTTCCTGAGGAGGTCGTTGGATCTAAAACAATGGGGGAATTCAAACATGCATGGGGCAGACATAAGGCAATTATAGTGGGGGGGGTTGCAGGAAGTAGGCTGTTGGTTAACTAGAATCTGCAGCTTATCCAGTAGGTAGGGAAATGGGCAGACTGGGTGGGCCAAGTGGTCCTTATCTGCCGTCAAAGTCTGTTTCTGTTTCACCTGACCATGAACTAAATATCTATAAACACACAGTTGGGTGCTGAATTTCATTTTCCTCCCTGATAAAAATACCTAGAGCCATTTTATGAATGTAATAAGCCATTCCAAGGTGTACATATGGTTTTAATGCACTTCCCAGGGGCATAAGGACACTTGGCCTTTGGCCTCATGCCTTACTACACCCATGGAGCATGCATTAAAATCCTATAATGCACACCCTGTTGTGGCTCATTACTTACATAATTCATATCCCTCATTCTGCCCACAATAACATCTCTCCAGTCTTTCAGACCTATCATCCTTCAGTGTCTCATTAAATGTACATGCCTCCCAAACCATCACATTATTTTCAGCCAACTAGGATTATTTAATTCTAATTATAAAAGACTTAGATCAAACAAGCAATATAATTGGTCAAAACTGGTCACGTGAACTGCATTAATTTCACAGTATCACACACCTCAGAATTTTTTTTCTTGATATTTCAACTTTTAAACCCACTTTATATGTAGAATAACACACTCCAGGGTGTGTGGTAATGTCTTAAATTACCACATATCTGGGTCCAGGAGCAAGCCTGTGAGCTAGGATTATGTGCTGCCCAAGAGCTGGGAATTGTAGCCGAGTGCTATATGAGTCAGCCTATGAAGGGAGGCTCCTGGTGCTGCAGCAACTCCTCATGGTGTGCTAGGCAGCCAGTTCCTCCATTATTGCTGGCATCATCTCAGTGGGTGCTATGTGTGTGAGAGACTGGCAGACACTATGCCGGTGCCATGTGAGGACGGAGGATGTATATGAGGTGTAGAAATCCAAGTGCCATCAGGATGATGGTCTGTGGTCCTCCGGCCTCAAACCACAAACCCTCAGCCTGCCACTGGATCCTGTTGCATAGAGGGGGAGGGCCCTCCTCTTGGCCCCTGCCACAGAGGGCAAGCCATACAGGACAGTGGGAAGACAGGGTAAGTGGCAGGAGTTGGGTGGTATCCCAGGCCTGATCAGGGTACATCTCTCTACAGCGTATATCCCTGAAACAGCAGTGTTTGTGGAAGAGTAGTGTGTGTGTGTGTGTGTGTGTATATATATATATATATATATATATACATATCACTGCACTTTCCATGTGGTTAAAAGCTATAATCTGTGCTGTGTGTTTCTGCTTACACATTCTAGGTACTCATAACCATAAGAGACAATGTACCTGTATATACAAACATATTAGAACAATTGCGGAATTTTAAATGTTTATATGTACAGTTCAGGAGTCTCTTATGGTTAAAGAGTTGAATGTTTTGAAATAAAAATGATGTCTGATTTATAATAACTTAAACAGGAAATGATGGACTGGATTTTCAGCCGGATACCAGACTTGCACAAGTTCTGCTGAGGGAGGATTAGTCAGTGTTTTTGACCCATCAATCCACCCCCCCCCCCATGCAGATAGTTTTGGTAGAATTATCCAGATCATGATGGTTATAACAACTTTTACCTTTTTGCTGACAATTATCCCATAACAGAAAGAAAGAAAGAAAGAAAGAAAACACTGAATAATTGACTCTCAGTAGAGATTTTATAAAATTCCCAGTAATTTATTCATGGGGCATCTGAAATCATGAATGCCTAGAAACCCACAAATGTTTCTGGGTGCTCACCAACCCCTTCAGCAGGGTAGGCAGGTCATATCCGATTTAGCCACAATCTCATTAACTCATGCAGTACAAGCGTTTCACAGTTTTCAGATAGTGCCTCCCTCATGTGGATCATGAACTTCAGAGCCACAGAGGTTAGCATTCAGTAAAGGTGCTTCTGTGAGGAGGACACAGTCTAAACAATTGCAAAAAGAATGTATTGCAGGACTGAAAATACATTTAGTGAGTTTCCTTCCTTCAGCGGTGTAATTTACTTTCTAGGGGCATGGATACAGTTCACTGTCCACACTCTGGCAGTTTCACTGAAATAGGCTTTCCGTTGGACATCTTTAAGCTAAACTCCTCCCACCACCTGATTGGTATACCCTTTAGCTTCATCCTGTGATATCAGATCTTTCTTTATGCTGGAAGAACAGGTCACCTCCCTAGCAACTAGCTACGGATAAAGTGTACCATTTGCAATTATTACTTTTGAGGTCTAGAAGTTTTTTCTCAGTTTTTTTCCTCTGGTTTCAGCTCTGCTCATTACAGCATCAATGGAACATTGCAAACCATGATTAAAATTTTGCATTAAGTGGCGACAAAGGATGTCCATCGCCAACCGGCACAACAGGTGTCTGTACTGCCTGGGTGGGCAGCACAACATGACTGGGTGAGTACTCTGCCTATCCTTGCTTCTGGAATCCCTGGAGGACTGGAAGCACTGACTTACCCCCAGCTAGCCTTCAGACTGGGATCCGAAGACCAAGCCTAAGGGCTGCAAGCATGCCTTGGCTGCTGCTGAGTCATCATTTCTGCCACCACAGTAGGCAAAGCCTTGATCTTGGTACTTCGCCTGGCTGGATGCAGTGTCAGAGGGTCATTCATGGAAGTTCTCCATGAGATGTACAAGGCCCTCTAGACCTTGGGGGAGAGGCTTGGCCACTGTGGCAAGAAACATAAATGCCTCTGGCACCAGTTGTGGGACCTGGAATGATCGAGGACCTCCCAATCCCTTGACTCCCCTGACTGCTTGACCTTGGTTGAGACTCCCTTGGTCGAAGGTAAGGTTGAAAGCTCCTCACTACCACCATCTGGTTTGTTGACCTCAACTCTGGTCAAGCAGGCCATGGGCATTTTCCTCAAGCCTGTCAACCAACTGTCAGATGAGACTAAGGGTTCCATCTCCCTGACCCCAGTTCTCCTGGACCTCACTCAGGAAGACATGGCCAGGTTGGTGTCCCTGACTGGATCACCTTGTGAGCAGTCTCCACTGGTGGTTGAGCCTCCAAAGTCTCTGCATCTACTTCTGCCAGTGTTACCACCACAAGTGCTTTGTCCCAAACATCTGCTTCTGCCATCTGGTCCCTGGCAGATCCCACACCACCGACCATAGCAGGATAATACCCAGTCCCCTGCAGACCTCGCACCATTGACCATTGCAAGATAATACACAGTACCCAGCAGATCCCGCACCACTGACCATTGCTCCCATCTCACCCCGAGGATCTGGACCCTGGAAGGAGAGGGAGGACAAGAGCTCCTGCTGGTGGGGCACAAAAGAAACAGAGGTAAGTCCTGGAGATGGCGAGTACTGGGGTTAAGGGGCTGGGGTGAAGGGGCAGGCCAGGAGTACAAACATCTCCATGAAAAAAATGCATTTAGGGCTGGCCCAGTGGTGCAGCAGTAGTGCTACTACCCTCCCCACTGGCGACCCAGGATCGGGAGTGATCTTGAGTTGCTGAGGTGTGGCCGGCGGGGGGGGGAGGGGGGATGAAGCATCCAACAGTGCTCTCGCCTCTCTCAAGGTAGGAGGCTTGCTGTTTCCACTAAATGACTGCCACCTGCTGAAAAGAACCTGAAAGTAGCACCAAGTGGGTGGGTGCAGCAGGACACTGCAATGTGCGTGTACCTCCACACATGCACATTGATTTGTATGCCCCAGCAAAAGGATTCGGGAGAAGATGGAAGAAAATCTGGCGAGGCAGATGTATATGACGCTGTGTACACCGAGCCTCCACCTGCCACCCCCACCAGGAAGAACTTGCCAGCTGAACTGAGTTTGGCCTTTGGGGGAAGGACAACCCCCCCCCCCAGCTATGCCACTCTGAAGATGCTGAACCCAGGATGTTTTCGAGATGTTTTAACAACTGTAGTCCAGCTGATGGGGGGTCTGTAGCATCCTATTATACATAATGAGACACCGGTGGCAATTTCAATCTTAAATGACAAGCTTTCAAATTCTTTTGGGACAGAGGTTGAGTCAATTATGGAGGCAGGAAATTTATCCTTGATGTAAATAGCTACCCCACCACCTCTGGTTTGCCTGTCGGCTCTGAACAAAGAGTAGGAGGGGATGTTAATTTTGTTGTTACTGGTCACCGGTCAGAACCAGGACTCCGTAATCACCAGAACATCTGGAGCAGTAAGACATACCCAGGCCTGAACAGAAGTGATCTTTTTTAATAGGCTACATACATTAACATGCAAGAATGTTAGCCCCTTGAGGCTTTGCAGCTCTGCTCGGGATTCCATGGGTGCCAGAGGGCCTGGATTAAGCTCAACATTTCCTGAGCATAGTAAAAGCAGGAACAAGAGTTTCCTGCAGAGTCCTAGGAGAAGTGTGGGTGGCTGGGTCTTCTTTCGGTTACATGATTTGTCTGCCGCAGTATAGGGAGTTCTGAGGCTAGTTCCCAGTTTTCCTGATGCTGCATACAATAATACCCTGACCGAGAGAGTCAAAGGGAGTAGGGGGGGAGTATGCAGAAGGTGGTGTAGCCCTGTGGGCAGGCTCTAGGAGAGTTCCTGTTTGCTGGTGCAGGTGAAGGACCAGCAGTGGGCTAGGGGAAGTTAGAGCACATACAAGTTCTTTTACTTGATAGGAAAAGTCCTGGTCGGACAATGTAAAAAGAGAGCCATTCTCCACTCTAGGAGTTATTTTTTGATTCACGTTCGGGTCCAATACATGTAAGATGAGCAGAGACAAGCATAGAAGCAGGTAATATGCCCTTATTATGAGACTGTCACCCAATGGGCACTACAAGTGCGGGCAAGAGAAGGGATTCTCAATGAAGGAGGATTTCTTAATCCCTGCAGAATACTATTATAGGCAGCGGAGCCTGAAGCAGTAATCCTTAAGTACAGCTCCTAGTCAGGCTAATAAGAAAAGAGTTCACCTGACTATAGAGTAGTACTACGGGCAGAGAGGCTTTGAAGCACATTTCTTAGCTACTACTCAGGAGCAGACTAAGTACTAGAGAGACCACCTGACCTAAATCAACTGCCTTAGCAAGACATGATATGCTAGTCAGGGTTTGGCGGGGAAGGGCAGAAGGGGAGTCCAAGTCTGCCTTAGCCAGGGAGAATAAACAATATAGGGGAAAAATGCATTTATGGCTCCTAACAGGATTCACACTGCACTTAGATTCGAAGTTTTTTGAATTCTCAGTGGCAGTTGCAAGAATTCTGCAGGGCTCTTCCCAAACTACCAACATGGAGGTAGACTGGGGAGTCATTTTAGAGAAGTTTAAAGTAAATCCTTTATTGTTTGATAAGGAATCAAGAACTTTCTCTTGCCCTTCTGTCTGATGAGGTTACTCAATTGCTTTAGCCAGCAGGGCAAGCATGCAGCTACTTCTGCAGTTGACACCAGGTAGCAGGGAGCACTTGAGTGGCAAGTGGTCCTTACCCTTCCCTGGAACCTGGAAGCTCACCTTCATGGTGCTTTTGGCTGCTATCACAGGATAGGAACTCCCAACTCTGCGTGGGAATCTGGATTTTCCATGTGAAGATATGAAATACTGCTGCTGAGATACTGGGTCAGCTTTAAATATATACTTTTCTTTAAATGTGCTGAAGCTTTACCACTTAAATAGCTTCTGCTTTAAACCATTGTAATTTAAAAGAATAAATTGTTGCAGATCAGTTTATTGCCTGAACATCACACTCTTGTTTTTATCTTTTAGGAAAGTGATGCAGTGTCACTAAATGTTTGCATAAACAGTTAAAAAGTCGAGCACATCAGGTATTCAACAATTTCTTTAATTTTGCTTTACATATATAAAGCAGATCAAAAGTGCATACAAGTGAATAAGTGAAACACTGCTTACAGCCAGTCATGCCAGAGGACTCCTCACCTCTAAACTCCCCTATGTTTCTATTTACTCTGCCTCGTCCTACAAGGATAAGGTCGCTAAATGTTATCTAGTTCATATTATAAGATGGAAGCCTCATAAGTATTTTGTATTTCAGTGCTCAATATTTTAAGGTGCAACGTGCTTCTAGCTACTGAACAAACTGTAATTTGATACTGTGTTCCTGGAATGCAGCAAGGCAGTTGACCTCAATGATTATAATTTGTTCATTAAAAGGGTACAAACCATGACCATTCTCCCAGCCTTGATCATTTAGGAAGTAAGTTAGAGTCCCATGGACAAAAATTTGATTCTATCAAATTTAAATGGGGAATATTAGAGGAGACATAAACCAGAACATTTTTCACCAGTGTTCTGTATGGGTAGTTTGCCTGGTGGTTAGAACCCAGGGTTGGGACTAAGAAGACCCTGGTTCAAACCCCACCACAGTCATTGACTCACTGACTTTATGCAAGTCACTTTACCATCCCATGATTATACTCTCCAACTATAGAATTTAAGTGGCCCAATGACACAGAGGGCTGAGGCATTGAATACTACACCACCTGCCACACTGGAGACCCAAGTTGGGGAATGGATATGTGTCACTCGCGGACTGATCAGGGGAGGAAGGACTGAGCCATCCCTAGGATATCTCTCTTCCCTCAGAGAGGGGAAGTTAGGCAACTGCCACCTGAAGGATTCTGTGTGGCGGTGCAGAGGGATGCAAAGGGAGGGATCTTACCCACTTGACTCAGGGGTGTCTTTGTGGAGGCAGAGCTCACACAATGCATCATTGCATGTGCTGTGGGCCCAGAGAGAACATGGTGCAAAAAACCATGGCCGGAGCTGGATGACACTGGGGACTGGGCACCCCCAGGTCCTGTGACAGAAGACAGTGGAACATGAGGTAAGTCATAGGGAAGTCAGGTGATGGGGCTGGGGAACCCATCCAGATGGGGGAGGTTGGAAGATAAGGAGATAAAGTACTGATTAAAAAAAAAGAATTCGACTTACACAGGACCAACTGCAAGTAGAATATTTCATCTCATCTGAGCTATCCTGGGCAAATACATTATAAAAAGTTGTCATGTCTCGTCACAAACAACATTTACAATTATAACATGGATAAGGACAATCCTGAATGTTAATTGGCTGATGCAATCCTGGGCCCATCATGATATCTCAATACATTATCATGTGTCAGAACTATAAGAAATGATACGGGTTGCATGAGTTGTGACAACCAAGAATAACCAACACAAGTATAAAAGTCCAAACAGTTTAGTATGACATAATAAAAGGCAGAAAACTTACAACAGATAAACAGCCTTCTAGATGGCTATACAGCAGTGGCCATCATGGAAGTCTTGGGTTTTATCTGCTGCAACCCTTGGTCACCCTGGTCATTCATCTGGTCTTCAGAGTGGCTATGCAGTGCACACTCACAGACCAAGGTTCGAGCAAGCATTTTTATACATAGCTGTGATTATGTAAGGCTGAGGTTCGTATTTCATCATGAAAAGCATCTTGTTATCTCTTAGACACACTTATAGTTCATAGAAGGTTACAAAAGACATTTTTTCTAAGAACAACGAGACAGCTTACATCAGTCAGCAGTGGGGCCTCCCAACTGCCATGTTAACAACAAATCTCTCTCCCTTCCAGCTAGCAGGGAGTGACAAGGCAACACTCAACTCTCTGCCAATGGATTATGTTGTTTTGCAAGAAAAGAGACAAAAACAAGTTATAAGTTACAAATATTTGTCACGATATATCTATTTCTAAAGCTAACATGTGTATGCGTCCCTAATTTCTGTTAACCATGATGTTTTTGTCACAAGGCGGACCCAGCATAAGTCACTATCGCAATTTGCAGTTGAGCATAAAATTGGTTCTTATTGCAACACTCCCAAATAAATAATGATCTCAGTGTAGACCTCTGTCTCTTCCACAGCATACACAGTATTGTGGCATATATTTTGTGGGATATTCGGGTGTCATTCCATTACAGTCCCCCCTTGAAGACCTGTGAGTTAGTAACTCACAGGGGTTCACCAAACAAAAGGCACAACAGAGCAATCCACATGGGGGCAGCAGAAATGGGGAAAGGGTGCACTAGAGTTATGTAAGGCTTCCCAATACTGTGAATAAAAGGATGACAGAGGGCTGTGGCACAGGGCATAGATGCAGCAAGGAAAAGTCAATTTGAAATGGCTAGTGTGGAATGTCAAATTGAAATAGCAAAGTAAAAGGTACCGTAAGGTGTTTCTTTTTGTGGTTTTGTACCTGCTGACTGTTTCTGATTGGCTTATTATTGGCTTGTAGCTTACTATAATTTCAATGTGCCTGTGCAACTCATTTCATGCTTGTGTAAGATAGATGAGCTTTGGCTGTTCGCCTTTCTATCCATAGGATATACCACCCTTCAGGAGTACAAAGACAAGGAACTCTAGGGGAGGGTTCTACCTCTTGAAGTGCCACGGGAGTGATTCCCTTGGCTAAAGGTACCTTATGAAGATGCCCACTGGAGAGAGAGGCATGCCTCTGGAGGAGGAGAGGTGGATGGAGGGACAAGAAAAAATGCTTGTGTATGGAGTGAGGAGAGCAGCCCTTAAATAGGCAAAAAGGGGTGTGTGGCCAGTTGCACCGCCTCCTTGAACTACAGGCTATAGCCTTCCAATTCAATGTGCCTGTGCAACTGGTTTTATGCTTGTGTAATGTAGATAAACTTTGGCTGTTTGCCTCTCTATCCATGGGATATACCACCCTTCAGGGGTACAAAGACAAGAACCTAGGGGAGTTCCACCCTTGAGCGCAGGAGTGATTCCTTTGGCTAAAGGTACCTTAGGGAGGAGCCCAGAAAAAGAGTGTCAAGCAAAGCATACAAGGTAGTGAACACATATCGGGGTCGAGAACCTGTACATAGGTCGGTTGGTAGTATGGGTCCAGTTGGTAGCATGGGTCAATGAAAATCTGTATGTAGGTCGGGTGGTAGTATAGGTTTAGTTAGTAGTGTGGATCAATGAAGACCTATACGTAGGTCAGTTGGCAGTGGGGTTCAACTGGTAGCATAGGTCAGTTGGTCATATTGTTTGAGTAAAGTAGGCAGAAAATCACAGGAGAATCATGATCCACTCAGAGGTCTGACTGTAAGGCATGGAGGCTTGGCTTTCTAAGGGGAGAGAGAGAGAGAACAGCCAAAGGGGGAGAAGGGATGATTATGGGACATCCATCTGACTCCATCCAATAGCAGTAACCTGCCCAAGTGGGAAACCCACCTAACTGACCTTGGGACTGTAAGGATGCCTATCTAGTATTATGACCATTGGCATAGAGGAGAAGAAGAAAAAAACCCTTTGAGGAGGAAACCTCTGGGGATCCAAGGCCTAGGTTGCCTTCCCTCCAGGCTTTGGTACAGTTTTGGTTAGTGACAGCTCTGCTACTGCAATTTAGTAGACCCATCCAAGGGAATTGCAATTTCAGGGAACACTCTCACTCTATCCCTCTATCCCTCTAACAGGAATGCCATGGAGGGTTGTGAGCACATTCTGCAACAAGAGTCAACCAAGGTGGGTGGAGGAGAGTAACGACCACCAAGGTGCTCAGCTGGCCTACTGATCTATGAACAAACCAGGTGAACCAGAGGCGGTCGTACGGAGAATAGCATGAAAGGGTGCCTATGAACTCATTTAGGCAGCTAAAGGGACCCTTCCCATGAGAGCCCCACCCCTTCGCCACTGAAGTCTTAAATGTTACATCAAGAGGTGCTGTCGGTACAGTTGATGACTGAAGGTCCACCAGGAGTGAGGGCCTTCCCAACTATCATTGAAAAGGAGGAGGCTGTGAAGCCTGTTAGATACTATAGGAGGAGGCTGCAAAGCCAGTATGGTAGGAGGTGCGGTTCAAAGCAAGTTAACATGATATGCTCCTAGACTTGGAAGGGGATGCCAGTATTGAAAGGGGAGAGGTCCTGGAATGAACAGACTTGCAAGCTGATTGTGTTAGTGCCATGATGGCTGGTATATGAGCGTTACTGTTGGGCAAGGGACAAGAAGGTTTGGAGGACTGCGAGGGACATGAAGGCTGGGATGACTCTGTAAATCAGGTGTAGAATAGAAGGAAAAGGATGGTAGAAGGCTGGATGGAGTCATCTGCCCTAATGTAGAGAGTTGCCTGAAATAGCTAGTTGCAGAATGCCATAAAGGCTGTGTGGAGCAGCAATAGAAGGCTGGGGTGGGCCAGTGACCAATAAAACATATAAGAAATTAAAAGCTGCTCCTGCTGCCTGGAGCCACAATGCCCGATGTGAGTCTTCAGTCCCCCATCATAGGAAAAACAAAGAAGCCACAAACATGACATCACAACACCAAGCAGCTAATGCAATAAGTTAAATATGTGTCATCCATGAAAGCAGGATTAGGTCATCATCAGAAATAAACTGCTAAGGGTTTGGTATGAGTAAGGTTTGGTGAAGGTGGGAGTAGCAATAAATGAGCCCAAATAACACAAAGATAGAAGTGAGGAGTAATGCAGTGGGGCTGCAAAAGTAATTGAGCAGCATCCAGCAGCAATTAACTATAACTTGTAGGGGTAGCAATCTGAATGAACATAGAACCTGTAGAGAGAGGCAATGCACTGAAAACAGCAGCAATATTTGCTTGGCATAGGTTCAGAAAGGATTGATTTCCATGGACTAAGTTGCTTAGGTTATAGTGAAGAAGTAAAACAGGGAGAAGTTGTTAGCTAGGCAGTGAAGCCATGAACAGGTGTAGTCAATTAAGGGGAACAAGGCAGCAGATTGCAGTGTGAGCTGAAACAGACAATGACAATAGCAGGGACTGAGGCTTGTTAGGCAGAAAGCAGGTTGCGCTAAAGCATACAGAGAACAATGAAATGAACAGAGGGCTGCAATGGTAGGTGAGAAATGGAGCCTGGGGGTACAGGAACAGGGTAGCATAAGGCAAGGCAACACAGAGTATAACCTGAAGCACAAGTAGCAATGTATAGTCAGGGCACCAGAAAACTAGAAAGACCAAAAGAAACAAACAAGACAAACAGAAGGAGAGGAGCTGGACGGGAACCAGCACACACAGAAGCACACAGTGATACAAACCAAAAGCAGAAAAACAGGAGTCCAGCACAAGCCAGGCAGAGTCCAAGCATGCACGGGGGGGAGGAAGCAAAGCCCTAGTAGGCTCCAGGAGAGAAGGCAGACCGACAGAGCCTCCAGCTGCCAGGAAAAATGCTTGTGTGTGGAGTGAGGAGAGCAGTTCTTAAACAGGCAAAAAAGGGTGTGTGGCCAGTTGTACCTCCCCCTTGTACTACAAGCTATAGTGCTCCAAAAAGCTGTGCCCTTGCCTAGGAAAGGGTCCCAGGGCTACAAAAGCCAGCAGAGTAAAATCCTGCCCAAGAACTCTGGCATGCTGCACACAAGGCTGAAACAGCTTGGGGCCTGGGAAATAACCAATTATAGTACAACCACATCCACGTAAATTGCCAAACTTGAAACAACGGACTCTGCCATGTCCCCCCAACTTGCGGGAGTCATGGTCAAGGAGCATTAAATGGGTTAGTTCTGATTTTAATGTGAAGCATGTGATGGGGTACCCCTGTGGAGCAAGGGAGTTACAATATGGAGGACAAGAAAGAAGCCCACAATGAGAAGAAGCACCCAACTCCAGTTTTATAGAGGGCCCAAATCAGGCAAGAGATTAACAAACCAAGCTGGTATTTTAGAAATATCAGTCCATAATGTTTGGGGTTTGAACAAGAGGGTATTATTTCTATGCTATTCTGCCAAGAACGGTTCATTAACACTATGCTGTTAATCAGGTGTAAGGGAGATTAGGGTAATAGTTTCTTTCAAGGTCACAAAATCTTTTAGGCCATAAGGCACAGAAATAAAACAAATAGATTCAATGTCAGTATATACAGTGTATATGGCTGTGACAATAGGCAAAAAAATCATAGTCACATGCATAAGCTGGTGTTAGAAAGGTGACCAGTGTGGACCTTATGGACCCACGAGTGACAAAGCAGTCAGGATATAAAATTACATTAGTACTGTTGCCCAACCTATGCACTGTATTATGGGTCAGGTTTGAGACCTTGTTAACTTTTACTGGTCATGCATTAGACAGTGTACAAGGGGTGTAGGCCTTTGCTTTACAAGTGTACAACCTTTCATGCCATGAAAGGATTAAATGATAACCTATTTAATTGTACATTTTTTGTTTTTAAACCATGGCATTAACAAATGTTTGATAGAAATTTTTTGTTTTGTTTTGTTGTTGTAGTCATGGAAACTATACAGCTCATCAGGGCAAGCCAAAATAGCTTTATAGTGCAAAACTGCAGTCTGATTTACAATCATGGAGGGCTTATACACCTCCATCTTACCAGATACCACCAGTCTATCTTCACTATTACTTTTATGCATGTAGCCCCCTTGTTCCCAGGGGTTACTAGAATTCCAGTTAGAACCAGTGGCAGACAGGGAAAGGCAGCTAGTGAAATGCCAGTTAAATGGGTTTCACACTATCATGCTCTGGTTTCAATCTCAGCTGAGTTGGAGGATGATGTAATCATAGAACTGTCGCAGCAGTATAAGCCACACTAGCTAGCAACTGAGGGAGATAGCTTTAGAATGTTCAGTCAGTCCAGAGTAGGAGTTCCAGAAGGAGGATGCAGCCTGCTGTGCAGCTCCTCAGACAGCTCTGACAGAGAGCTACCACTGTGTTTTGGGTAGTTTGTTCTCACCCTAGAAAAAGAGCATAGAAGACGGTGATTAAAGTGGTGGAGACCTTGCCAAGTGGGTTTTCCTTTGCCCTATCCCAGGAGGGATGGGGGTGATCTTCAGGGTTCAGGGGCAGTCCCCTCACCCAGTCTGTCTAGTGAAGCTGCCTGTGACAACTTCAGAACTGTGAGTGCTACTTTTGTGTCAGTCCAGGAGGGGCACCTGCATTCCTTGGTGAATTTTCTCTGACAAAGGGACCCTGTCACCTAGACTGTGTCTGTTTTTAAAAGTGTCTGCCTACGTTGGAGTCTAGAGAGAGACTGTCTAAGTCCAGAACTTTTAGTCATGTAGTATGTTAAGTGTGAAAAACATTTCAAGATAGCATCTACACGTTTTCTGTGAGTGTGCTATTAACCAGATGAATGGCCGAGTTTAAACTTGGAAGCAAAAGGTGGGAGACCCCTATCTGGAGTAATCAGTTTACCTCTCCGGGTTCAGTTTGGGCACCCATTCAATTTTCAGTTAGTGCATTTGGCCAGTGCCTGATGGAAGTAGTTACCCAGACATGGGTTTTGGATTCTCTGTTTTTTTCGGTTCACTTCAGTGTAGTGGGTGCTGGAAAACTTTGAGTTTGTATATGCTCTTTGGTGGTCATGGGTGCCACTAGTATTCCTCATGAAATATGGGAAATTGTCCTAGTACTGGCCGTGGGTGCCTAGTCAATGGGAAAGTGTCCTAGTGCTAGCCATGAGTGCCTAGTCGATGGGAAAGTGTCCTAGTACTGGCTGTGTGTGCCTAGTCGAGAGGACATGTACCAGTAACTGGCTGTGTGTGCCATTCTCCATTTCAGAAACTGAGAGTACGCTGTGTGTGTTCAGTATGCCTATGATAAGTGGGAAGTTCAGGAATGTCTGCACCTCAGTAATCTGCATTACCAGTATGAGTAACCATGTGGGGGTCCATCTTTGCTTTGTGATTATTCTCTATGTATGTGAATAAAAGTCACACTCTAGAATCCCAGCCTGGTTTGGACAGTACAGTTATTGCTTCCACTGTGTCTGCAGACTGCATTTACTTGGGTGCCCCATCCAAAAGTACAAACATAGCACAATTAGGAGTAAACGTTTTCTCCCCGGGACCTGGGTTGCTGGCCATGGTAAATGGTCCCACCAGGTGTGTTCCAGGTAGTTGCCTGTCTATGATAGCAGGCTCAGAAAGATGTGTAAATAAAATGTTCTGTAAACCCCCACTCCTCTCTTTTGCTCCTAGACGCTATGTGGTGAGAGGAGCAGCCCTGCTAGTTAAACAAGGGGGGTTCATTCGATGATGTGTTTGAATTTGGGAGAAAACAAGAGATGTTTGCTCAGGTTGTGGCTAGCGTTTTGTCTGTCTGGCAGTTGGTAGCCCAAAACTGGAAGCTTTGTACATAACAGATTTGCCCAGAGTAGTGCCATCCATATGTGCCGCTGTGTGCCTGCTGTTCATGTGCTGCTGTGATTGTGCCAGCGTTTACCAAGGAGCTGTAAAGCCAGATTGTGTGTGCCCCTTGCCCTGCATCAAAAAGAACATTTGCCAGCTTTAATTTTCAAGTTGTGACAAGAAAAAATATTGTGAACTGTGAGAAACAAAGAAACAATTGTGCCCTGAAATTTTCAAATGCTTGCTGTGTGAACTCGGGGAGTCGCTAGAGAAATAGCTATAAAAAATGGTTCCAAATGGTGCTCCCACCATGAAGTTACAGTTGAAAGAAAAAAAAAGTTGTTTTGCAGTTTAAATTTTGCCTGCTCGACGATCGCTGTGAAGGAGAAGAGCACGACGAGAGAGAGAGAGAGAGAGAGAGAGAGAGAGAGGCTCATTGCATGGCGTTGAGTGATTGGTGAGACTGCAATCAGTCCATCCCCTAGACAGCTTCAGAGTGCTGCCCAGTGTTTGAGAGGGAGAGAGCGTGTGGTGTGCGAGCTGGTAGCAGAGAATCATTGCAGTGTCTGTAATGTTCGGATTTTTAAAGACAGACTGTTTTCTGTGCTAAATCGGGCTCAACCCATAATCCAATCAACTCGGGAGAATGTGTGGTGTTCGTAGGGTCAGCCTGCTTTGACCCAGAGGCCTTCTAGGATCAGCTTTAGGCCGAGATTTTCCATCGAAAAGCCAGCTACTGATTCAGTGAGTACCATTCAGCAAAACTGAGCTCAAACTGTGTTGTGATTTTCAAAAGCCAGCTGAATCTGTGTGTAAGCAGTGTGATTGTTTTGCAAAGAAGGACTGTGTAAAGTAATCAAAACCCAGCAAGAATTCTGAGCAATGGACTGTGAGCATGTATTATGGATCCAGCAACAGTGTAATTTTCTGAGCAACTAGAGAGGCTGTAAGTTGTATGGGAGGCTGCAACAAGCAGGCAATCCTGTTCAATAAATACTGTGGCTTTAGTGACTTTAAACAAGTAGAACTGATTGAAAGGTAAAGTCCTAGAAAATCATATAGATGTGCTGAGGAAGAAAAGCAGTGCAGTCAGTACAGTTTGAGAAAAATTTATCAGTATGCAGTAAATCGGATGCATAGTGGCTTGAGTCAAATGCAGATTGTTGATGTGCCAGGAGTGCTGCCGCTGCCATTGCAGGGTGGGGCAGTAATGTAAACACAACAGCAGTGAGCCATTTTGTGAGTCTGTTACAAGTAAAGTGAACTCAGTAATAACAGTGAACTTTTGTGTGTTTATTTACAGTCATGTCTTCAGGAACATCCCGCTACCCAGATCATGCCCGGGCTATGATAGCTGAAGAGGTTACCAAACTTAAAGAAATAGAACATTGTTTCTACGGTGGAAGTTTGCCTCCTCATGTTGCAATTCCTGGATGCCCTGTGAGAGTATGCATAATGTGCCTCAAGGCTGGAAGGGACGTATTCATCATTCTCACTGTTCAGGGTGCTTAGAGAAGAAGGTCTGTCCAAAATTCATTTGGCTCCCATCTGGACAAAGCTACAAGATCCTGCAAGTAGAAGCACACAGCACCAGGTTGAACCTGTTGGGGAGGCCCAGCAGAGTGTGGCACAAAGGAAGAGTGTGTAGATTTACTGCCAGAGCAGATTCCTCGAGATGTCTCCATGCCTGTGTCACAGATGGACAGTGCGGAGGGAGAATCAGTGGATCCATGGAGAGAGGGTCCAAGCCCTAGCCTCATTGTAGAGGATGAGGTTCAAGAAACTTTAGAATGGGAGGTGTCTACCTCCATGCCCAGTGAAGAGTGGACTGTCTCAGGATTGAGGATGACTGCTCACTCCTGGGCTCAGATCCTAAGTGAGGAAGAGGAGGAGGAAGAAATGTATTTCTCTGTTGAGGGTCCCAGTATGCGGTCTCAAGCTCTTGCCTCAGAGGAACCAGAAGGAGAAGTTGGTGACTCCACAGCCCTGCCCTTAGAAGGGGCCAGGGACCAGTTCTACATAGCTTTGAGTATGCAACACTGGCAGAACCAGGACTGGTCGCCCCCAAGCCAGGCCAAGCGTCACAGACTGATGAAGAGTAGTAAGGAGGAAAGACTGTTTCATGGGAAAGCAAATGAAATCTATGGAATATCTTTTCCTGCCTTTACTCAGAGAGTCTGGGAGGAGACTGAGAAAAACAGGAGAGTCTGGCTAGTGGAAGATGCAACCAAAAACCTGCATCCAGGTGCAACTCAATATGTCAGAGACAAAGTTATCAGAGACAAACTCAAGTTTTGGAAGTTGGGTAGGACACTGTTCATAGACACTGTACATTATGTGGATGACCAAGGGAACGAGACTTTCCATAATGTGGATTATGAGCACCAAGATGGGGTCATAATTCTTACACCTGACCCATTGTGGTACTACCCTCAATGTTACCATCATCCTGTGAATGTGCCCATGCCTACCTTCAAGGAAGCAGAGCAGTGGTAGCCAGTGTCTGCCATCCAGCCATTGCCGTACCCATGTTGTTCCGCCAGTCTGGTATTTCAGGATCTGAGGTGCCTCCAATTTCATCAGCCTTGCAGTGTGCCTTTCCAATTTCATTGCCTAGCCTTCCAGATGACATCTCTTCCCGAGATGACATCAATCCAGTTGTTTTCCTGATTCATCGCCTGGGATTTCGGATGACATCAACCCAACTGTTCCTTCCCTTTTCCAAGGTTCCATCTCCTAGATGACATCAGCCAGAGATGACATTGACCCAGCAGTTACGACATCCAGCCTGTTTTTTCTGGAAGATTTCCACCCAGCTGTATCCAAAAAATGCTGCCAGGGAGCATCTTCGGCTGGAGATCCAGGTGCTGTCCATTTTTTTTCATTCTTCAAGGGACTGGTAAGTCCAGACTTTTCTTACCTTAATAACATTGCAATACACATCCTACACCTGGCAGACTACAGACTGTTAAACTGTCAACAAAGACTTTGCCCTTTGGATTTACAGTAACTAAAGAACTTTGCTTCGCTGGGCTCTGGCCTAGGAGAGACTCTTTCATGGACCCTGCCTTCGGCCACTGTTTGTCGCTAGCTGGGATATTGGGCCTTCCATCCCCAAAAGGTGTATTGTACATAATGTTGATATTTTCTACTGTTTTATACTTTTCTACTCTTTTTCTACAAAAATATTTTGGGATTCCCCAGTGTTTTGATGGTATGGGTTATTGTTGTTGTACTGTGTGTTTTGCAGGTTTGGTGTGTTTTGTCTTTCTCTTTCAGGTGGATCCTGGTGAAGAAAGAAGAGAAGACAAGAAGAGGATTGGAGGAACTCATCGGAGTTCCTCTGTGCTTTAAAGTGTTTTTTAAAGTACTGTGTAGTTGTTAACATGTGTTAACCTTTTTCCTTCCACAGGTGTATTTGTGGGGGAATGTGGGAGTATAATACTTGTGTATAGTGTTAGCTCTGGGTTTGGTTTGCAGATTTCCTGGGCTGGGGGAGGTTCCCCTGTTTTGGATAGGTTTATTTTAGCTAGATAGGTTTTCCCTAGGGGGCTGGTGGATAGACAGGTTGTGGTCCTGGTTTGCAGTAGGGGCCATGGTGCTGGTCTATTACGGCTGTGCTCTGGAAGGTTCTTCCAGGGCCACTGGTTCCCATAGTAAAATCATAGTGTAGGGGCTGATGCATCAGTCATTGGCCTCTGGGCTCTTAGTGTTGCCTGCCTGTGCCTAGCACATGGTAGGGGAGAAGGTAGTGCTACCTCCCCATAGTCAACACATAGGGTAGGATGGCCTGGTGCTGGGTAGGTAATGACTGGAAAAAGTCATTTTCCTGGCTGAGAGTGAGTGTAACACCCTTATTCCCAGGGGTAACTAGAATCCTAGTTAGAATTAGTGGCAGGCAGGGAAAGGTAGCTAGTGAAATGCCAGTTAAATGGGTTTCACACAGTCAGTCTGTGGTTTCAGTCTCAGCTGAGTTGGAGGATGATGTAATCTTAGAACTGTCAAAGCAGCATAAGCCACACTAGCTAGCAGCTGAGGGAGATAGCTTTAGAATGTTCAGTCAGTCCTGAGTAGGAGTTCCAGGAGGAGGTTGCAGCTTGCTGTGCAGCTCCTCAGACAGCTCCAACAGAGAGCTACCTCTGTGTTTTGGGTAGTTTGTTCTCACCCTAGAAGAAGAACATAGAAGGCAGTGATTGAAGTGGTGGAGACCTTGTCAAGTGGGTTTTCCTTTGCCCCATCCCAAGAGGGATGGGGGGTGATCTTCAGGGTTCAGGGGCAATCCCCTCACCCAGTCTGTCTAGTGAAGCTGCCTGTGACAACTTTAGAACTGTGAGTACTACCAGGTGCAATTTGGGCACCAGTTCAGTTTTCAGTCAGTACGTTTGGCCAGTGCCTGATGGAAATAGTTACCCAGATGTGAGTTTTGGATTCTCTGTTTTTTTCAGCTCACCTCAGTGTAATGGATGCTGGAAGATTTCAAGCTTGTATGTGCCCTTTGGTGGTCATGGGTGCCACTAGTATTCATCATGAAATATGGGAAAGTGCCCTAGTACTGGCTGTGGGTGCCTAGTCGATGGGAAAGTGTCCTAGTACTGGCCGTGTGTGTCTAGTCAAAAGGAAATGTACCAGTAACTGGCTGTGTGTGCCAATCTCCATTTCAGAACCTGCGAGTTCGCTGTGCGTATTCAGTATGCCTATGTTAAATGGGAAGTTCAGGAATGTCTGCACCTCAGTAATCTTTAGAAAAAAAGTTTCCAGCACACAAAAAACCTTTTAGTGGAATGCCTGAAGATTAACAGCTGTGAGCCAGGAACATTTTCCTATCCATTTTATTAATTTCATTTAGAATGAAGTTATATTTTCATTGCCCTCCCCCCCCTTATTTTTTTAAAGCATTGCGTTTTTTCAAATTCACTTTTGGGAAATGTTTTGAATCTTAATAATGTATAGTAGATATATATATGTCTAATAAATATGAGTGAAAAGTTTGACTTTGATGTACTTTTTAAAAGATTGTGGGGTTTAAAAAGGGATATTTCCCTTATTTTAAGTAACAAACTGTTTATGTTGTTTGGTCTTAATGATGCTCATGTGTTTTAGTCACATGATTAATTATTTCTATATATAAGGAATTTGTGGTGGTAGTCTTTGTATGTGTCTTTGAAAAAGGATCTGTGATCCGAAACATGTCAGACGTTTGTGGAAATTACAAGCTATTGTGAAATGAATAAAATGGATTGGAAAATGTTCCTGGCTCACAGCTGTTAATCTTCAGGCATTCCACTAAAAGGTTTTTTGTGTGCTGGAAACTTTTTTTCTATGAATTCTGAGTAAGTTTCTACAGCACCACTTCCCGGTGCGTACTCATTAGAAAAGATTTCATGTTTTGTGAGTGATATGCACGTGTTGTGGAGAAAGGAAACCAACATTTGAAAACTCTGTATCTGCTTGGTTAAATATACCTTCCCGTGTAAAAACCTGTGGATATACGCTTTTCTGTGACAGAGATAAATCTAGCATTGTTCCATATATCCCTTAGAAATTTTATCTACATATTTGAAGATGTCACAGTGGAATTTACAAACTACAAGTATAAATAACCAACATGAAAATCCTTTGGCTTATGTGGACATTCTTCTACAAACAGGAACCACAGTAAATCCATTTCTAAATGAAGATGAAACTGTAAAAAATCTAGCACCTGAAGCACAGTCCCTAATGGGAGCCTTTAGACAACTAGAAAAATCAACACATCAAATGAGGTGATTGTATTGGAACAGCACAAATTTAGAAGCATACATACAGGTAAAAAGGGTACCTGGGGTTTACGCTTTGTTAAAAACCCAGCCTGTGGAACAGATAATGAAGTTTTTATGAAAGAATGGGAGGCAATTTTATTGGAGGCAAGTGCAAAATTAATTACTTTGATTATAAAATTCAGTAAAGAAAAAGAAAGTGAGATCTGAGATGAAATTAAAAAACAGGAGGTAAAAGTACTTCAGTTTAGAGAACACCTTGACTTTGATATTTTAAATAAAAAACTCAAGGACTCTATTTTTAAATTAGATTTGGAGTTACAGAAGGTGAAACGTACAAAAATTTGTAAGAGATAAAGGGGATTTTAAAAGAGGCCACATTTTTTAATGGAAGCAAAAAGAATTAAAAAGTATCTTAAAAATGAATAAAAATGTAACTTTTGAATATAATACTGAAAACAGTGATTCAGAATGTGATGAACTTAATCAAGATTATTATTTTCAAGAAGGCAGTCACAGTATGGACCCACAGCCTGTAACAGGATATACCAACTACAACGTATCCAAGCACAGCCCACAAATACCGCACAGGAGCCTGAGATTACAAAAAAAAGAGCTCGAGATTTCGATGTAGAATGTGAAGAGGAAGAAGAAGGAAATCAAATGTTCAGAGATGGCTCCCAAATGAGATGCAACAGGGGGAGATTTCAACACAGGAGGAATTTTTGAAGGAGGGGTCAACACAGGAGGTAAGAATGAATAATTTAGAAGTACTAACACAAATCATTAACCTGTTGCAACATGAACTGTTGGAAAATGAGAAGAAACTGTTGATGAAGGGTCTTAGTTTCTCCCCGACAAAAGCATTTGACAGGGTACAGATCCTGATTGATTTGAATCTGAGTCGTCATAAGTTGAATCTTAAAGCCTTCTTTAGTAAAAGAAATGTGGAGTCAGAAAAAGAAAGTAATAAAGAAACTAGCTTAAAAAATTCCTCTACCTTCTGCCCTCCATCGTGTTCAGCAGTAAATGTTTTCAGAGACTTAGTTGAAGCTGAACTTGAAAAATTCTTTGAAACCCCTCATTCCCACTTTTTCAATAATTTAAAAAAAGAAGAATGGGATGCTATAAATATGCTACAGAATTACTCTGAACTGATTATAAAACTGGCGGATAAAGGGGGTGCGGTGGTCCTAATGGATAAAGCAAATTATCTTAAAGAGATTTATAGACAGCTGAATAATAATAATTTTTACAAAAAAATACAAGAAGAAAATATAAATGACTTTAAATTTAGTATTGATGCCATAATTGAAACAGCCTTTGAACGAAATGCCATTAATAAAAACACCAAAGAGTTCCTGAAGGTTTCGAATCCCACCAGAGCTACATTTTACATTCTGCTGAAAGTTCATAAAACTTTAATTAGTCCCCCTGGAAGACCAATAATAAGTGGCATTGGATCTCTAACAGAGCTGTTACCACAGTTTTGTGACTCTTTCTTGAAACCTTTAGTGCTTAAACTACCTTCATTTGTGAAAGATGCCAAAGAAGTGCTTAACTGTGTTAAAGATTGGAATCTTGAAGGAGGGGTTCTTTTAGTGACTTTGGACATAGAATCACTTTATGCTAATGTCCCACATGAAGGGGCATTAGATGCTGTGGCTTATTTCCTCAATAAAAATATGGGAGAAGTTGTACCACCTACAGAATTAATAGTTAAACTATTGGAATGTGTTTTGAAGTATAATGGCTTTACTTTCAATAATGATTTATTCCAACAGGTGAAGAGAACGGCGATGGGAGCTGCATGTGCTCCTTCAATAGCGAATTTGTATGCTGGGAAGTGGGAGGAAGAATTTATTTTTCAGAAAGAACAAACAGTTTCTATGAGAATATTTTACTTTGGAAGTGTTACATTGATGACGTAATACTTCTTTGGAAAGGTGATGAAAACAATCTTAAGAAATTTATAGAATATCTACATCTAACGAATTCCAATTTAAAATTCACTTTTAGAGCAAGTAACAGTGAAATAGAACATTTGGATTTAAAGCTAACTAAAAATCTGGATGGTACAATAGCGACAGATATATTTAGAAAAGAAATTGATGGAAATATGATTTTGCTAGCTAATAGCTGCCTTCCACCCCACGTGGCAGCAAACATCCCTGTTGGACAGTTTTTAAGAACTAAACGAAATTGCTCCACAGTTGATAGATTTGAAAATGGAGCTGTCATTTAGAAAAATAGATTGGTAGCTAGAAGTTATGCAATAAAAAATATAGAAAAAGCATACATTACAGCCCATAATACTGAGAGAGAAAGCTTATTACTAAATAAAACACCAGAACAAGAATTAGATTTTAAGTTTAACTACATAACAGGATATACAGCATAGTCCAAGGAACTGAAAATTATACTTCATAGACATTGGTATGTAATTGGAGCAGACTCAGGTATTAAAGAAATAGCACAAAATCCCCCTCGAATGTGCTACAAGAGAGCCCCCACTCTAAGAGATCTATTAGTGCATAGTCACTTTAAAGAAGAAGTTAGAAATACATGGTTAAAACCACCAACAGGATGTATAAAATGTAGGAAAACCATTTACTGTAATTACGTTTCACAAGGAAGGGAATTTAGCAGTTGTAATACAGACAAGAAATACTTTGTTAGACAATGTATTACATGCAGCACCGAAGGTGTCATTTACTTGGCAATATGTAATTGAAATGCGTTTTATGTTGGAAAAACAGTACGAAGTTTTAAAATAAGAGTAGGCAAACATGTTAGAGCTATTCAAAGAAAGGATAGCACTTATGCTACAGCGGTCCGTGTCATGGAGACCAAAAATGATGGCACACATGCTTTTAAATTATGGCTATAGATAAAATATGTAAACATCCACGAGGAGGAGACACTGATAATTTGGTACTTATAAGGGAACATTTATGGATACTCACATTAAGAGCTAATCAAAAACCTGGCTTGAATAGTCATGCGGATGTATGTTCACATCTTAAAAAAATATAATAAACTGATATTATTTATAATGAAGTTATATTCTCATTGCCCCCCTTCCCTCTCTCTTATTTTTAAAGCATTGTTTTTTTTTTCGAATTCACTTTTGGGAAATGTTTTGAATCTTAATAATGTATAGTAGATATATATATGTCTAATAAATATGAGTGAAAAGTTTGACTTTGATGTACTTTTTAAAAGATTGTGGGGTTTAAAAAGTGATATTTCCCTTATTTTAAGTAACAAACTGTTTATGTTGTTTGGTCTTAATGACGCTCAGGTGTTTTAGTCACATGATTAACTAATTATTTCTATATATAAGGAATTTGTGGTGGTAGTCTTTATATGTGTCTTTGAAAAAGTATCTGTGATCTGAAACACGTCAGACGTTTGTGGGAATTGGAAGCTATTGTGAAATGAATAAAATGGATTGGAAAATGTTCCTGGTTCACAGCTGTTAATCTTCAGGCGTTCCACTAAAAGGTTTTTTGTGTGCTGGAAACTTTTTTTCTATGAATTCTGAGTACGTTTCTACAGCACCACTTCCCAGTGCGCACTCATTAGAAAAGACCTCAGTAATCTGTATTACCAGTATAAGTAACCCTGTGGGGGTCCATCTTTGCTTTGTGATTATTCTCTGTGTATGTGAATAAAAGCCACACTCTAGAATCCCAACCTGGTTTGGACAGTACTATTATTGCTTCCACTGTGTCTGGATTTACTTGGGTGCCCCAATCCAGAAGTACAAACCTAGCACACACAATTAGAAGCAAACATTTTCTCCCGGGGACCTGGGTTGCTGGCCATGGTAAATGGTCCCACCAGGTGTGTGCCAGGTAGTTGCTGCACTTGGTTTCCTGTCTGTGATAGCAGGCTCAGAAAGATGCATACATAAAATGTTCTGTAAACCCCAACCCCTCTCTGTTGCCCCTAGATGCTATGTGGTGAGAGAAGCAGCCCTGCTAGTTAAACAAGGGGGGGGGGGCTGGTGGGGGGGGTTACATGCACATAACCCAAAGGTTTTAAAGCACTTCTGCCATGGGTCCCTTATTGTAAGATTTGGGTATCCAAAGTAGAAGTGGAAATTAGAAAAATGCTTTATGTCTGCACTGAGTGAGTCTTGCAAGGACCATTGTTCTTTTATTTGACTTTGGCAATTGAGTTGCATTTATTTATTTGATTACTGGGTAGGTGTACTGATCCAAAGGACCTTTTTCTGTCATGACCCAGGCCAATACAGGATGGCACACAGAACAACAATACAATATACAATATACAGTAGAATGAAACGATTTTGCACAATTTAGATACAATAAATAGAGAAAACACACCGTAGGCAGCTAGACAATAAAATGGGGAGAGTACAGTGCAGTTTCCGACAACATCAGGGGTCATATGTCAACATATGCATAGCTCATGCCGGTTCCATGTCATAAGAGCAAACGCAAAACATCAATCGCTATTATGGTGAGTGTATATCACTGAAAAGCAGTTAGGCGATATACACAAAATGGCAACACTACTTCTGGCTAGTAGTTTTCAATGTTTATGTGGGGGGGGGCTGTGTCCCCCGACACCCCCTACTACTGAAGGATTCTCAACTCCAGGGGGGTGCATGTTGGGGAGGGGGGCAAGACTCCCAAAAAGAATAAAAAAAAAACAAGAGCCACAGGCAGTGGCAACATTTTTGTCCCTGTCCAGTCCCTGAACCCAGAACCTCCTCTGCCAGAGCCAGCCATCCTCACCACCACACCACATGGGCTGGCTCAGCAGGACCAGGAACACTGCCCCACAGAAACCCTCTCTCCTATCCCTCCCCTTCCCCATGCTATTCCTGCCTTCTGGTTGCCCTTCTCCATGGTTGCCATTGACCAGGTCGCTACCCTTTCAGAGTAGCCATTCCCCACTTTGCTCAATATGACTCGCTGATTTGCAAGTTGCTCACATTAGATCACCCTTCTGACTTGATACCGACCAGGTCCCTCTCAACCATGTACGTATGGTAGAAAGCCCCATTTGGCTCAGAGGAATCTTTACTGGTATGATAAAAGTTTGATTACTGAAAAACATTAGGTACATAATCTAATTATAAACAGTCCCTTCCCCATCAGTAAGGGTGCTTCCCATTGAGTGTAAGCCACTCTAAATGTTTATGTTGCTTGAGGAAACCCAAATTCAGGGTAATTTTGGTGGCCCAAAAGGAATTGTGGAGATTACTTACATTATAGGTAATGTTGGTGGAGCGCACCCTAAGGGTAATTATACAATGGCAAGGACAGTTCCTGAATTTTGATTGGTCAGTGAGTGCCTGGAACAGTGATGTTATTCAATGATGACATCACTGTATGAAATCCAGGTACACACATGATTGTACGACAAAGGCTGAAATTATGCTCCTCTCTCCAGGTAACCGCTGCTCTAGTCAGCCGCTGTAAAGGACTGCAGCTGTGGCCTGCCCCTGAATGTCACCACCCCAAAATGCACTTTCATCAACTAGCTAGGTAACTGAAAGAAGTCGCACAAAACACAGGATTGCCTTATTTATTTATTTCTTTTTTTGCTGTGTGTTTTGTTTGATGTCTCTGAAGTGAGCAGCTTCACTGAACCACAAAGGCCGTAACTTCTGGTCGAGTGGTTCAGAAGCTGGTCACTTCAAACCTCCCTACCTGTTGTCTCCTTCACGAGCAGTAGCCTAAAGGTACAAAATGCTGACTACTGTGAAACATAAAATGAATTTTCTCTCCTGGAAAACACAGTACTGGGACAAGTTTCTTCTGCCGTTCACCGTTTCTGGCTCCCTGAGCGCATACTCACTCCTCAGCGGTCGCTCATTCCCCACACATCGGGATTGAAAAACTCAACAAAAGTAAGCAGCAAAACCAGCTCAAGTAAAAGTATATGGCCACAAACAATGCTCTGTTATCTGTGTCACTGTTGGGGGAGGGGTTGGACATGCACACAAAATTAAGATGCAAACAATCGGGAAAACACTGGGGGGGGGGCCATGAAGCACCAGCACCACCTAAAGGATTACTTTTTCCTCATACTTCCTATACAGTATAAGACACACACACACAAAAACAATGTCATAATTTTTTTTTTTTTTTCTTTTATTGTTCTTTTAAATTGAGCATTGTTTAATAGCCAATAAGGCACTCCAGGGTGTGTGTTGTTATGTAATAATATCATTCCTCAGGTGGTGGAAGCACTCGGCTTTGCCTTGTGCTTTAACCCACCCGAGGAGTGATGTTATTACACAATAACACACACCCTGCCATGCCTTATTGCTTAAGCAACCCATCTTTTAGGGTAACAGGAATATAGCCATACCATCAATACACAGGCTGCCACTGCTGCAGCACAATTAGTATGAATGCAAAAGTAAACAAACATCAGTGTGTGTTTTTTTTTTTCCATCTCCACTGTAAAAAGTCCAAGGTAAAACAACAGAACTTAAAGCAAGATCATCCAACAGAACAAGTGCTTTAGTCTCCTTTTGGTTAAGTCCCTTGCATTAGTGTTTTCAGCTTGTGGTCTATGGGGTAGATAAATAAAGTCCAATGACCGGTTGAGTTTCCAGACATAAAGGGTTACTACTTAGTGGTGCAATATAGATATATTCACAACTGGGTAAATAGAGGGGAGGTGGCCACCTGGGTGGAGTTGGAACAGGAGGACTGTCCTGGATGCCTGTCTGCATACCTTGCAGAAGGGGGGGACAAAATATATAAGCAACTTCTGCATCCGAACCCCTTGGTAGTAGCAGCCTTAGATGCATGGGGGAGTATTAAGAAAAGGTGTGGGGTAGACAATGAAAATACTATACTCATCCCAATAGCAAGAAACCCATAATTTGTACCAGGCTATGAGGACCCGGGATTTGGAATGTGGGAAGACAAGGGGCTTCACTGTCTATGGGATCTATATAAAGGAGGGGAGATATATCCCTTTGAGACAATCCAGAGGAGTTTGAGAATTCCAGGAACACACCTGTTTAGATACTTTCAAGTATGACATTTTGGGGGGGAAAACTGCAAAAAAAAACCCAGTGAGGAGCTCTGATAGCTAGTATAGAACAAGAGATACTAGGAGCTAAATATCAAGAGAGGGGACTTATTGGGAGGGCAGTAAGGCAAGATAGAGACACATTTCACGATGGGACCAAGAAGGTTAGGGCCAAATGGGAAGAGGACCTGGGAACAGCGATTACGGATGAAAACTGGATGGTAATTGTAAGATCACACATGGGGTTGTTGATCTGCAACATATTCAAGGAAACTCAATAAAAATTCATGCATCGCCTGCTCTACCTACCAAGTGTTATACATAGGTTCCACCCAGAAATAGCCACATGGAGTGGCAGATGTGCAAAAGAAACAGGCACATACTTCCATTATTTGTAGGACTCAATTAAAAAGTACTGGGAAGAAGTGGTTTCCAAGTTGAAAAACACATGGGGTAAGGAAATAGAAGCCACCTCAGTATCTTTACTGATGGGAGTAGAATGCAGCGAGGATGGGGAATGGAATTTATATCCAAGATGGATAAGGGTAACGCTAGTCATGGCAAGACAGGTTATCCTGAATACCTGGGTATCGTGTGTTAAGCCTACTATAATAATAAAGGAATAATGCCTGACAGGGTGGGTGTTATGCTGGGATAACATGCCACCTCAGGTGGTTGAGGCATCTAATACATGAGAAGGGTTGTTATCTCAGCGTAACACCCACCCTGGAGGCCATTATTCCTATTATACAATGGCTTATTGTTATATACAGAATAAAAAAACAATTTTAAAGAATGTTTTTGTTATTCTGGAAAAATATTTTTGTTTCTTAAGAGAAGAGGCAACAAAAGGAAATGGATATGCTGCACTCAATCAGCTGGGATGTTATGCCAGGATAACATCCCTTCTGTTATAGCCAACTGACCATTCCGAAACAAGGATTCTTTCTTTTTTTTTTTTTTTTTTTTTTATTTAACTCTACGACTACAAATACCTTTGAGCAGGAACTGCTCATTTACAAAGGTTCCACACCAAAGGATGCAGGGTAACATACATACGAAGGTCAATAATGGTTACAGTCTTAAAAACACAAAGATGTCTAAGCATTTATTATACAGCCAAAATGGAGAGAGACAACATAAGCCAGCTTCAGACAAGTTTCAGGGTGAACAGTATATAGTTAGTATAGGGAAGGAGGGTGTCAGGAAGAAGTAGGCAGGCTAAAGGGCCACTGTCGGCGGGTAGAGGTGGGTGGCAAAAGTGCGAGGTGGATGGGCTGGAGGGCTCCATATCTGAAAGTGCCATTAGAGAGGGGAGGGGGTGGGTGAAGCAGTGTGGTGTAGGAGGAGTAAGGGGTGAGAGTGGGGGAAACTGGTGCCAAAAAAGTGGAGCTCTAAGAGAGGTTAAAGGTCACCTTCGACTAGGGTAAAATGAGGAGGCAGTTACTTAGGAGAGGCAGTCACACTGAATGATAAGAGACGAGGAATAGTCGGAGTTGCCTTTTAAAGGGACCAAGCATTGCAGTTGTAAGTGTTTCTTTGTTAAGGGTATTGTACCACTGAGAAGCCCTGTGTGTGAACAACCTCTGACCCATTGTAGTCCAGCATCTGGGGACCTGGAAGGTTTGATATAGAGCACAGTGTGTAAGCTGGGTACTGCTGTTGGCAGTAAGGAGCTGTGCCACTCCTGATGGCATGAGCCCAAGGAGAACTTTTTTGGTTAACAAGCAGATCTGGTATTGTATTCTACTAAGAAGTGGTAGTCATCTGTCCTGGGCATACAAGTCACAGGTATGTGTTAGGCAGGCGGCACCTGTTAGAAGCCTACAGGCTTTGTTGAGTGCCACCAATATCCTCCGGAGGGCAGTAGGGGAAGCAGAGCCATTTATGACTAGACCGTAGTCAATGATGGAGGTGATGGAGCTGTAGATGACCAGTCTAAGTGCATCAGTGGTCATGCAGTGTTTGTGCTTGTGGAGCAGGTTGATATGTATGTTGGCGGCCTTAGCTACATTGCCAATGTGCCGCTTGAAAGAAAGGGAACTGTCCAAGGTGATGCCAAGATATTTAAACTCAGGAACATGCTCAAGAGACATCCCCAGGTGGTTCTTGATGGTGAGGGACAGAGGTTTATACTTGCTCCATGTGTTGCAGAATGTCATGACCTTAGTTTTGCTATAGATCAGGATGAGTTTATGTGAGCTAAACTGCTCTTCCACATGCCTGAAATCGCACAGCAACTGGTTCTCAAGTTGTTTAGAGTCTTGGTTGCTAGTAAACACTACTGCATCATCCTCATAGAGTAATATTTTCTGTTGGCAGATGCTAGGGAGACTGTTCAGGAAGAGAGAAAAGAGTAACAGCCCCAGTATAGACCCCTGAGGGACACCTGAGAGGACTGGTTTTTCATCAGAGGTGACGCCAGCAATCCTAACACATTGGACCCTTCCCCCAAGCTAGCAAACCAGGGAAGTGCATCCTTGGAAAGCCCGAGAGTGGTCAGTTGCCTGAGCAGGATTGAGTGGTTAGCACTATCAAAGGCCTTTGTCAGGTCAATGAATACTGCCACTCCCCACAGATTCCTTGGTCGAGGGTGTCATGGATGAATCTAGTAAATTCCAACAGTGCCATGGTGGTACTATGCCCTTTTCGGAAGCCATGCTGTTCTGGGTGCTGGATTTCATATTTGTCCAGGAACTTGACAAGCTGGTCCGAGACTATTTATTCCAGAGCTTTAGATGGGGTGGGGGGGTGGAGATGGGCCTATAGTTGGTGTGCAGTGACTTGTCTCCACTTTTGTGTACAGGTATGATAGTTGTCTGTTTTCAGAGTGATGGGAATTGACCCAATTTTAGGGAAAGGTTGAAGATCTTAGTCAGGGGTTCAAGGATTTCATCTAGGACAAGTACAAGCAACTTCAGGTCGAGTGAGTCACCACTGTAGCCGGTTTTGCGGATGGCCTTGCATATATAGGTTCTGGCTAAGTGTATTGGGATCTCTTTGGAAAACAACTGCAGAGCTGTGTGTACTTGGGACGAAGTGTCAAAGGGGGAATTGGTGGTGGGGCATTGAAAAAATCAGGTGGAAGGAAACTGCCAAGATTGGAGAATGTAATGTTGAACGTATTAGAGATGGTACTGAGGTCTAGCTTAGGTGTTCCATCAGTGTTGAGCATGGTGGGTGGTGCCTTAGTGTCTTTGCCTGTGAGGTCCTTCAAGTTATTCCAAAATGTTTTCCCATCACCCCAGGAGTTGGAGAGTATCTCCCCAAAATATTTGCTTTTAGCCTTCTATATAGCTCGGTTACAGCCATTTCTTGCAGATTTGTATATTTGAATGTCCCATTGTGCTGATGTGGCTCGAGCACAGTGTCAGAGGTGATCCCTTTGTTTGAGCCATGCTACAAGCTCAGAGTTTATCCATGGGTTAGACCTGACTTTAACCTTCATCTTTTTAAGCGGTGCATGGATATCACAGGCCGCCATAAAGCAGCTGATGAACAGTTCCAAGGCTTTGTTTGTATCATTGAATGGGTCAATTATTGACCAGTCCAGCCTGCTCAGATGTGATTTTAGCAGCTGAAGGTGCCCATGCTTGTGTACCCTGGTGTGTATTATTTTAGGAGGGGGCTTGGTGAATTTGTTAGCCCAAGAGCAGATAACAGGTCAGTGGTCACTTAAAGTACCAGGGAGTACAGACACCTTAGAGAGTCTTTCAGGGTGGTTTGACAGTATCCAATCAAGTAGAGTGTAGGTCCCCATCCTATAGTTCCACCTAGTGGGGGTGGGAAAAAACTGTGTGAGGTGTTGTGCCGTGATAGCATTCTTGTAGGTGCAGGTCTCAGATGAAAGCCAGCTTATGTTAAAGTCACCCAGAATTATGGTCTCTGAATTATGGTGTAGTCCCATGAGGTATTCCATGAAACTGTTGAACCACTGGCCTGGTCCTTTGGAGGTATGTATACAGAGGCTATAGTAAGGTTTTTATTATGGGCTGCAAGGACCTGAGATGGGGATCCTGGGTTCGAAAATGGGATGACATGTCCCATGACGGTATCTCTCTGGTAGATGGCACAGCCGCCACCCCGTTTAGAAATCCTGTTCTGCCTGAAGATAGAGTATCCAGAAATTGCGACCACAGTGTCAGGGATCTTAGGGTTTAGCCAAGTTTCAGCGACAGAGAGGATGTCAGGACTATGTTGTTGAATCCAGGTTTGGAGGTTATCAAGTTTACTGAGGAGGCACCAGACATTGATTGACACCAATGTGAGAGACCCCACCCTCCTATTCTGGGGGTGTGCAGTCGGCACAGCTGGTCCTGGGTTGGAGTGTACGTTTCCGGAGAGCAGAAGTAGCATAAAAGAATTCTCAGGAAAGAAGTTTTAAGTATTTTGAAGCTTGTTTGTTTGTTAGGCATCTGTGCACCTTTTTTTTTTTTTTTAGTCTTTGGTAACCGGCTAAGGCCCACTAGGCACAAGTGCCTGTTTTCAGGGGTGACCTGGGAGCACTGGGTGGTTAAGTGATTTTCTCAGAGTCACACAGCATGCAAGAGGAGGTTGTGAGAATCAAACTCACAGCTGGTCTGCTGGATGCATCAAGCTTGTTCACACCTCATTCCTCTAACCTCTAGGCTATACTGCCTGCCCAAAATTATTTAAGGCCTAGTAATTTACTGTGGTGCTACAGTACCGGGGTTGTCCAACCTTGTTGTAGAGAACTGCTAATACTTGTAGGTTACTCAGAAGGCTGAACACTTGTAGCTTCAGAAGGTAACCAGTGTGCCAGATAGGAGTGAAGTGGGCCATGGTATCATTGTGTTGGATCCCTGTGGTCATACCCAGTGCATAATGCAGGGCGGAGGGCGGCATTGGCTGGCAGGTAGATTGAGAGGAGGTGACCTCAGGAGAAATGGGACAGTGTAGCACTATCATCACCACTACTAGTAATGTGGAAAGCAGCCATGATTTGGTTTCAAGAAGGAGACACAGTTTGGCTAAGAGTGGGCACTGTTAATGGCTAAAAAAAATAGCAGTTTGTCAATTGACTGATACCTGGTGGTTAAGTCAAAAGCCAGAAGAAATGATCAACATCTGAGGACCAGAGTCACAGAATGTGTTAGTATCCCTGAAGGTGATTAACTGTGCCTGTGCATATGCAGGATGTGAAACATTTTTGTCTGTATGTTTCTTTGTCATTCAAAGAGGTTGCTGAATAGCCCACATACAGATCATGGAGCAGGTCAGAAGAAAATGTGTTAAGCACATACTAGGAAAGACAAGGATGGGGAGCAACCTTATTGACATGAAGCTGGTGGCCATTGCGGCAAACGAGCTGATGGATCCACCCACTAAAGTTTTCAATTCCTCACTAAGCTCAGGAGTGTTCCCTGACAAATGGAAGGAGGCATATGTCACCCCTCACCTCAAAACAGGGGATGCCACTAACCTGTCTAACTACAGGCCCATCTCCATACTCCCCCCTTGTCTAAAGCCCTTGAGCAAATGGTCTCCGACCAGCTTAAAGATTTCATTTTGGAATACAACCTACTTTGTGGCCAGCAACATGGGTTCCGAATAGACCATTCCGCAATCACTGCTCTGGTTAACTATACCTCCAAAATCTATGATGCCTTTGATGATGGACTGGCTGTAGGGTCCATCTTTATTGACCTCACAAAGGCATTTGATACAGTCAGCCATCAGCTCCTCCTGCAATACGTACTCACTTTAGGCCTGTCCACAGTCACGGTCGATTGGTTCAGGAGTTACCTCTCGGGCCGGACTTAATGTGTCAAAATAAAAGGCACTCTATCTGAGCTCAAGAGAGGTGAGCCTTGGAGTCCCACAAGGCTCAATACTGGGACCACTCCTCTTCAACCTCTTCATTAACCCCCTGCCCACAATCTGCCCAGCGCACATCGTATTATATGCTGATGATGCGGTAGTCTCCGTAAGCGAAAAATCTACCCTCTATCACCCACGAACTAGAAGTGAATTTTCACCAACTTGAGGCATGGTTAACTAATAATAGACTAATGCTCAATTACAAAAAGACTAAGAGCATGCTTTTCGTGGTCCCACAAAACCGAAAGAAATTTGGGAAACTGTAGGTAAAGAGAAGAAAGGGGGCAGAGTTGGAGCAGGTAGACACTTTCAAATATCTTGGGGTTCACTTAGATACTGCTCTTTCATTCACAATGCACGTTGACCTTGTAGTCAAAACAGTCAATGCAAAACTAGGTGTCCTGTATCGTTACAGACACTACTTGCCGTCTGAGGCCCTAAAGATGGTCACAAGTAGCACAGTACTGTCTACCATTGACTACGGCCTAGTAATTTATGGTGCTGGTACTGTAACAGCCCTCAGAAGGGTAAAAGCCCTTCTTAATAAAGCATGTAGGCTGGTCTTGGGAGCAGACCTATTGACTCACACTTGTGACCTTTATAAGGCAACTGGTTGGCTACCCCTTCATCTCAGTGCCCAATACCAGGCCTGCCTTCTAGCAAAGAAAGTCTTGCTCAGGCAGGCACCTGAAACCACCTATTGTCTATTCAAACTAAATAAACCAATTGTCAGTACGAGAAGGGCATCTAAGGGTGGGTTGTGGTACCCCTGAACCATACCTCAGTTGCCCAGAGATCTCTCTCTCTCTCTTATAGGGGACCCACATGGGTAAATAATCTCCCCACTGACCTTCTTGAATGTGTCAAGATCAGCTCCTTCCAAGCTAGACTCAGAGCTTTCCTAGTTCACGCCTGTATTCGTGAGTGCCCCAACAAAAACTAGCTAGTAAACTTACACACTCAAAGTGTGTCCAGCCTAATATAACTCTAGCACTTGAATTATCCCAAACAACTCCTCCCACCCACCTCTCCTGGACCCACTGCTTAATTAATCCCCTTCTCCACTCACTACCATCAACACACCATGCCCAATTCCTCCCTCTCTACCCACACCAACCCCTCCTGCTTACTATCTCCCTCACCGTACCACCCCCACCTGAACCACTCCCCCTTCTTTTCCTCCCTACCCCCAGTCTGCGCTATGGACCCTCCTATACACATGATAATGCTCCCTCAGGCTGCCACCCCCACACCCGCGCTAACTATCTCCCTCACCTACCCACCACCCACCCAAACACCCCCACTCTCACCTCATACCCACTGTGACCCTCTTCCCCCCAGTCCACATCAGGGACCCCATCACAATGACAAAGCCTCCTCAGGCTGCCACTTTGTTTCAGCATCAAAATAAATAAATAAATAAATAAATAAACCTTCTGGTGACCTACCCCTCTCATGCACCAGCTACCTGAAATGCGTCTCTTGTCCTGTGCTGAATTTCTGATCGTTTTCTCAAGTATAACTGATGATCAAGCATAACTTACGAAGTAAACACTTTAATTTATATGAATAATATATAACCAAATTGGAAAGTGACTGTTAGGAACATCACTATATTTGTTTGCCATAAAACCATGTAATCATGATATCATAGCACACAAATGTCTCTGTTTGTATACTGCTGTACTGTTAATCTGTGTTTCTGTTCTTTGATTTGACTTGGAGCTTTTGTAAATGAGACCTTGACTCAAAGGTACTAATCCCAAACTGAAATAAATAAATAAAATTCAAGCAGGACCCAGAGTCAAAGAGTTTGTAAGATTTAGTTGCTTCACTTATGTTTTGCTTGGGATAGCTGCCAAAAAGTTGATTTTAAAATGAAAATGCAGATACCTGGTGATGATGTTTTGCAGAAATCCAGTCCAGGAAACTTTCACTGATGTAGTGAGCAAGAATGGTGTAGTTACTCCAAGCAGAAAACCATGTAAAATCCACAAAAACTAAACTACAGACACAAACACAAGCAGCCACCACACAGACCCTGGAGCATGGCATCTTGCCATTATATAATGTAGAAGAACCTCATAGTCTCCAACCCGGCTGCGGAGAGATTGTCCTACGCATTACAGGGTAGGGAGGAGAAGTTTATAAGTGAATGGGATCAATTTCTGGCCTCGTTATCTGATCTAGAAACAGAGACCCTCAGGGTGGGAATATAGCCTTTGTAAAAGAAGAGGTATAATGAATAGCTCAGCACTGAAAATAGACTGAGGGACTCAGAACTCTTATGTGCTAACGAATAGTAGAGTAAATCAAATTAAAAACTACAGAACATACAGGGCCAGATATTCAAAGTGGTTGCACCTGGTACAACTGAGTTGTGCCAGTGCAACCCCGAAAATGCGCCCGGGGCAGTATTCAAAGGGGGGGCATTGTGCAATGCAATCCCCGATGTGCCAGGGCACATCTCCAGGGGGCATTCCCATGCATATGTGGTACATCCTGATATTCACCCTGGGATGTGCGGCGCATATGCTGGCACAACCCTGAGATGCACTGCATACCGATGCAAAAAGTTGAGCCTGAAAAATATGGCTCAAATGGTGGCCACCCACAGGTGAGCTTTATTTATTTATTTTTTTTTTTTGAAAGTCAGATTCATAACCTTTGAGTCAGGGACTCATTTACAAAGGCACCTCATCGCAGGGAGGGTAGACATGATTACAGTGTAAGATACAACAGTGGTAACATACAGGTGCAATACAGATAACAAAACAACACAATACAACAGTGGTTTACGGAATAAAGTTTACATGCAGTAAATGGCAATTGTATAAAGTAGAACAATAGTAGAAGTCACAACCCTGGTCGTACTGGGGAAATACCTATGTGGAAGGGTGGGGGGGAAACAAGGGTGCGGGAAAAAAAAAGCTGCCATAATGCAAGGCGCATCACAGCAGCCACAGGCTGTGGGTGGCCTCCCCCCCTACACTGTGGACATGCACCCTATAATGTCCCTGGTAGTCTAGTGGTACCCCCTTCCCTCCCCGTAGCCCCGATTGCTGTGAAATAAATGTATACTCATTCACTGGTAGTCTAGTGGTACCCCCCTCCCCATAGCCCCGATCACTGTGAAATAAATGTATACTCATTCCCTGGTAGTCTAGTGGTACCCCTCCATCCCCGTAGCCCTGATTATTGTGAAATAAATGTATACTCATTCCCTGGTAGTACAGTGGTACCCCCTCCCTCCCTGTAGCCCTGATCACTGTGAAATAAATTTATACTCATTCCCAGGTAGTCTAGTGGTACCCCCCTCCATATTGGTAGCCGTGATCACCGAAAATAAAAGATTTATATGTCCCTGGTAGTCTAGTGGCAGCCCCTCCCTCTCCGTAGCCGCGATCGCCAAAAATTACTTATTTCAATAGCTGTTATGGTCTAGTGGTACCCCCACCCCTCCCGATGCTTCAATCACCGGTACAGAAATAAATCTCTGGTGGTCCAGTGGCACACCCCACCCACACAGGACCCCCTGCCCACTCAGCTCCACCCCATCATTGGCAGGCAGCAGCAAACCCACCCGCATACTGCTGCGGCTACCTGCTGAATGACAGCTTACGGTATCAGCTGTAAGCCAATTGGGCCACACTGTGGACCAATGGGCTTCCAGTGCATACTGTAATAGCCATTCACAAAGAGGTATGTTCTGGAGAGCATTTTAGTTGCTGGAGTCATGGCTAGCGGTCAGAACAGTGCGCTGAGGGATCAGGTGGCATTGGAGATGCCAGGTAGCCTTTATCTGGTGTACCAGAATGGGGTTGATTGTTCCTTGTTTATTCCTCCCATCCCACCTCCCTCTCATGGAAGCATATTGCTGCATCGGGGGGGGGTAGGAGGCATACAGCAGTGTGTGGTCACCCACCCAATAAGTGTGCCTCCAGCAGGCCACCACTGTAGGAGTGGTGTGCAGCAGATTTTTGCCTCCTGGGGAGGAGCGTGTCCATGCAGACATGCCTCACCCAGTGGGTTTTGCTCCAGTCATCCCAGCTGCAGGACATAAACTTAGGCTGCCCACTTGTGGAGTATGTGCCTCACCACTCAGCACTATGAAACTGGCCTTTAAGGTATTTTTTAACCACCTTTTCTTTTTTATTCAGCTTTGTGGCCCCTGGCCACTGCCTATACTTCATATCAGGCATTCCTCTTGCCTCCCTATACCAATTGCCACTCCCCCCACTGTCATACTAATGGGGATCCACATGGGGTGGTACACTAATGTACCAGTGCAATCACAGATGGCGGCCAGTGCACATAGATTTTTCTGATTTTTTTTCTCCCTTGCCAACCACCCCATGGTTCCAGACAGCGCCCCAACAGACCACCCCAGCATATACAGTAGCATGCCCTTGTAGAAGAGGTAATCTCCCTGGTCCACCACAGGGGGCACTAATGTTGTAGAACCTGGCACCTTTTTCCTCATGTTTGGGACTGACGATATGTGGCAGCACCTCCGCAACCCCCTAGGACCACCCAGCTGGTCCCCGAGTCTGCTCTTGAACTCAGGTCACCAGTGAGGGAGTATAGCATACTTTCCACTGAGCAGTTCGCCAGCCCTTTTTAACCACTTTCTAGTGAATGTCCGTGCTTCAGTAATCGGAACTAAAAATAGAGATCACTGTATTAAAGACAATCTATCTTGTGGAAAGGCTCACAGCAAAACATTCTCTGAGAAATTGTCAGTTTCACTTCTTGAAATTTCCCCTACATTTTCCACTAGCTCCCCTCTATATTCCAAGTTTATGACTTGTACAAAATATGTATTTGAGCTGAACTTTTAAATAAGAATCAGTCCCGCTTTTTTCCACTGTAATATCTGATAAACAGTCTGGAGCAGGCTGCAGGATCAGTGGGATTGGGCCCAAGCATTAGGTGAGCACATTCTGTGTCTTGAATCACCATTTTTATTTCTCTGGACCGTCACAACAAGCCTCAGGCTGTTACCCTGCAACTACCTAGTCCCATCAGCCACTGACTCCACCACTTCCACCGCTCTCCATGGCTTCAACTTTTTGGCATGAGGTCCAAGGGAGAGCTGCTACCCAGCCTAGGGTCAGGTTAGGAGGCAATGGTGGGGGGGGGGGGTCATATCCTATACCTGGATTTCATCAAGGTCTTTGACTCTGTGTTCTGTGGATTGATAGATTGCTGAACTGGGACACACATATTAATAATCTAGTCAAAAATATGAACAAAAGAACGAGGCCCTTTATAGGGTTAGATCAGCAATGACCACAGAAATAAGGAAAAGAGTGGTAAATGCAATGATTATCCCTATGATTGAATACGGAGACATATTTTATTTATATGGGAGAAAACAGGGCTTGAAAAAATTAGACGTTTGTTATGATAATCTTGCCAAATTTATCTTGGGGGCTCCTAGACTAACCCATAAATAATTATATGATCGATTGGAATGGCCTGCACTATCTGAGCGTAACCATGAACACCTATTGGCATTTATTTATAAAGGGCTGATGGGTAAATATCCAGGATATGTTGAAGACAGATTGACATATAGAAATAAACTGGTTTCATTAAGAAGTTGACAAGTGCCAAGTTTGGAAGTGCCTAGTTGTAATTTAGAAATTGGACGACAGTCCATCTACTATAGAGGAGCACTGGGATGGAATGCAATTCCTGTGACAATACTGTCAGCTAATGTAAAGAATCTATGGTTACATATAAAATATTGGCTTAGGAATAGCTTACATCAAAAAAGACACGGTTGTATAGCTACATGAAGGGTATTAGCAGATATAATGCAGGATTATCTTGACAGAACTGAATTTAAATCTTAGGAATTGCATATGATGTGCAATAGTGGGAATTGTTTAAGAATCTTTGGTATAAGCATATTTGATGTCTCTGTGTGTATGTACTGTAGTATGTTTAGTTATCTTGTTTTTATAAATTTTCTTAAGAATATGAAACTTGTAACTGTTCCACTGTATATATGTATGTTAATCTTTTTGTATAATTTTGTACGGGACTGCGTTGAAAATGAGCTTTATGCTATTGAGTTTATCCTTTATTCATACGAGATTCGATGAATAAAAATATTCTACTACTACTACTACTACATGGGAGACTAATCAAGAACGTGAGGTATCTGGGACTAGAGTAAAACCTGACCAGGTGGATAGTTAACTGGCTACTAGGGAGGACTCAGAGGCTGGTCCTAAATGGCTAGTTCTCTACAGGGAGGAAGATCACTAATGGAGTCTCTCAGTGGTCAGCCCTGGAACCCACACTCTTCAGTATGTACATTAATAATATAGGGGAAGGGGTAAGGCTGAAGGTGTGCCTTTTCATGGATGATATGAAACTGTTGGGGGGATCCTACGGAAGGGATTGTCAATATGCAAATGGACGTTGAAAGATTAGAAAAATGGTCAGGCATCTGGCAGGTGAAGTTCATCTCTAGGAAGTGCAAAGTAATGCACATGCGGTAGATAGGGAAAAGGAATCCTAATATGGATTACTGGTTTGATGAATTGTAGGTGGGACACACTACAGAAGAAAGGGTTTGGGTGTTGTCACTGACACCCTGAAGTTCACTTAGCCAGTGGAATGTTGGGGTGCATAGGTAGGAGCTTTACCAGCAGAAGTAAAGTGATCCTTCTCCTTTACAGGTCCCTGGTGAGACCTCATTTGGAATACAGTGCTCAATTCTGGGGTCTACATTTGAAGAAGGACAGGGACTGGTTAGAGACAGCCCACAGGACAACAGTAAAGATAATGTAGGGTCAACAGGAAAAACCAAACAAATAAATGTTGCAAAGCAAGATGTATTCCCTAGACACCAGAAGATAAAGGTGGACATGATAGAAACTTTCCTGTTTTCACATGGGATTAACAAGGTACACTCAGAGCTGTTCAAAAAAATGAGAGTTTGTATAACAGGAGCACAATTACAATTTGATGAGGGCAGTTTAAGGTGTGCATGAGGAATTACTTCTTCATGGTACTTGTGGTGGTCAAACAGAACAGTTTGCCCAGCAGTGTGAGTTCAAGTCTGAATAAGACAGATTTTGGGGGGCAGATGGTGGTGGCAGAAGGGGGACATAAAGGAAGATCCACAAGATGCTCCATCTAGTTTGGGCATGTCACACTTATCTAGGAGTTTTGGGCAGACTGGATGGACTGCAGGTCTTTTTGCCATAGAAGTTTTTCTCTTCTCAGTCAGTGCGGGCAGACTTTCAACCCTGTCCCTGTATCCTCTCACCCAACACTCACCATACTGGACCAATCCGCCTAGCAATCTGTCATGGATTTCCCCCGATGGTGGGGCTGGCAAGGGGAGGATCATCCTCCCCTCAGCTGGTTACACACATCCAGACTTAGGCAGGTAGCCGGCTGATGGCGTGGGTTGGAGGAAGGCAGCAGGGCTTCATGTAGTCATCACTAATAATTTTCTGCTTTTCTCCCATAGCCCTGCTTCAGAGTATGTAAGTGTGCATGCGGAGTCACACACATCTACAGTACTACAGCCCCTCCCTTCTTGTTTCTCATAGTTCTGGTGCTTCCCGCAGGCCTCCACCTGGGAGCAGCAAAGGGCTGAGAAAGCAAGCCACCCCAACCCAGGAGAGGAGTGAGTCTGCTGGGTGCTCAATCCTTCTCCCTCCCCCACCAAGTCAACTCCTGGTGACCTGCGCTCACTCCCAAACTGGGTTGCTGGTATGGGAAAAGGTATGGCACAGAATGCCCTCTTTGCCACTGGGACAGCCTACAGGTCTTTTTGTACCTGTACATTTTTTTGTTCTTATGTTTTATCTGGTGTGCTGTTGCAGGAAATGGAGCAATACCCTGAAACTCAGAGGCAGTAAATGCAGGATTAATGTTAGGAGGCACTTCTTCTCCCAGAAGGTGCTAACCTACAGATAGCCTCATTCCAAATACTTCCTGATCTCCAGTGGCACCCACTTGCTCTCCACATCCCATCCTAAACACTCCCTGGCGTTCAGGGGAACCCCTTTCTTCTCCTTGTCTTATTCCTGACACTTTCTAATCTCCATTGACTCCCCACCTTCCCTCCCCCATCCCATTCCAAGAACTCCCCTGTGCCTAGTGACACTCTGCCACTTCCTTGTCTCATTCAAGCACCCCTGGTGTCCAGTGGTACTGTGTTCCTCTTCCCATACCACTCCAAGCATTTTCTAGTATCCAGAAGCACCACTGGCATCACCCATGTTGTTCCACATACTCCTCTTCCTCCATCCTATTCCAAGCAAACTCTAACGTCTAATAGACTCCCTTCCTCCCCATTCGATTCCAAGGACTCCCTCAAGTCCAGTAGCACTCCACTCCATCCCCATCATGTTCTGAATACTCCCTGGTGTCCAGTGGTACCTCCTCCATTCCCATTATGTTCCAACTGCCCCCTGGTGTCTAGTGGCATCTCCTCCATCCCATTTATGTTCCAGACACTCCCTTGCATCCAGTGGTACCACTCCCACCCTCCCTCCATCCCCTTCCATTCCAAACACTCCATAGTGTCCAGTATATCCCTCTCTCTCCTGATCTAATTCCAAACACTCTCTGGTATCCAGTAGCACCCTTCTCCCTCTCCCTGTCTCTTTTCAAACATTTTATGGTGTCTGGTACCCCTCAGTTGCCCAGTTCAACCCTCCTCAAGTCTCAATTTTACCTTGTTGCATCCCCCCCCTTCCCGCCAAAATGGCGACTGGCACAGCTCTTCACTTATCTCCTTGGCTGGCCACCATCAGAAAATGAATATCATTAAACTGCAATAAGAATGAAAGGTTTGGTTACTGATACTAAGCCATTTATTAATATCATGATCTGGTTGCATTTACTTCAGGCAGTGGCTGGCCAAGGAAGTGAGTGGATGGCTGTGACAGTTGCTATCTTGGGGGGAAGGGGTAAAGGGGTGGGGGTCAGTAGACAATAGGAAGTTTTTGTGTGTGGCTGGTTTCTGGTGTGGGGAGTGGGGAGGGGCTGGGGTCAGAGAAGAAAGGGAAACTTTATCTTGAAAAAGTGTCAGAGGGTGGAGTGAGGAGGGACTAGAGACATAGCAGGAAGGGGAATTTTATTTTTAAAGGCTGTTGAAGGCCAGGAGGAGGAGGAGGAGCAGGAAAGGATTAATATGCAGTAAGATGAGGCAAGGTTCCATTACTTCTTCTTGATGTGTATGGGTTAAATAGGGAGGTATCAGGATGCTACAGAAAAGTTATCTTAACCCATTACCTCCAATAGCTCCATATAAAGTCTGAACTACTGTATCCATTGCAAACCTGATACAAAATAGCTGCCCAAGTGTAAATGAATTTTAAAGCAACAGGATTAGTTAAAATATTTTAGCAGTAATGTATTTCTGGCATCCTTAGATTTATCATCAGTGTATTTTTAATTTTATCAGATATTTTTCTGAACAGTTTTTATAACTCATATGTAATTAATGACACAAATCGATAAACATGGTCACCACTAGTAATTTTTTAAGAAAAACCTATTTTGTTGAGGTTACTTTTTGACTGTACATATCATCACTATATTGGGACTATATTATTTATTTATTTATTAGCTTTTGGTAACTGGGTAAGTGCGCTAGGCAACAATCCTGCCTATTTTCAGGCATGACCCGGGAGAGCACAGGACATTGATACACAAATTACAGTAGTACAACTTAAAATCAAAGAAAACATAAGGTAACAATAATAATTTAAAAACATACACAGTGGATAGAGCAACAGATCTGGTACAAAGGATACAGTACACATTAAAAGCCATGTTGTAGTAAGAAATGGGAGTAGGCCCGTGCCACAGGCTGGCTGTCAGGTGTAGTTATGTTATGAGCATTTGCAGTGACCAAGGGTGTGAAGGTGAGAGAATAGCGAGCTTTTAAATACTCGGTGGGAGGCAGAATTTTTAACCTGTAAGGGGAGTGAGTTCAAGAACTTAGGTGCAAAGTGGGAGAGCGTCTGTTCACCCATTTTTGTAGCACAAGGTCTGGTTGAGAGCATAGGGACAGAGGAGAACCTGAGGGTATAGGTTTGGAAGGCAGGAGTCAGCAAGTTTGGCAGGTAGTTTGGGCTAGGGGGTCTAGTTAGAGAGTCAATAAAGCAACCCAGGGAGTAGGCCCGGAGATCCTTTGGTGACAGCCAGTTTAAACCAGAGCAGAGGAGGCAGCGATGAGTAAGGTGAGGGGCAGTTAAGGTGAATCTGCAGATATTGTTATAGGAGGTGTCCCATTTACTGAGCATGCTAGAGTTGGCAGAGTAAATGAGAGGTAGAGCATATTGGAGCTGAGGCAAGAGAACTCCCCTTGCTACAGATAATCTGGCAGAAGGTGTGAGGGAGTGCCACACTTGGTAGGCGCCACCAATTTTTGCATTAACAGCACAACAAACCACGTTGACATGTAATGTCAAGTTGAGGGAGAGATTGAGTGTGACCCCCAGGTATTTGAAGGACGACGTGTTGGTGATAGGGAAACCATCCTGGCAATGGACCAAGAGCTTGGGAGTAGTGGAGGGAAGTTTTTTTGAAGAACCAAATAGCATGGCGCGTGTTTTGCCCAGGTTAAGATATTGATGGCTGTTTGAGAGCCAAAGTTGAAGGACTTGAAAATCATTTGAGAGAGTGGAGTTGATGTCTTCTATTGATTCAGATCTTGTGTAGAGAACCAGGTCGTCGGCGTACATGAGAGTGCAGCTATGTCAGGAAAGGGAAGGAATATCATTTATGAAAAGGGAGAAAAGGAGAGGTCCTAGAGTGGACCCCTGTGGGATACCACGGTTGATCTTTTTGGTGGAGGATAGAGCCTTGTGAAAAGCTACCGCCTGAGTGCGGTTGTCCAGGTAGCTATGGAACCATGATAGAGTGGGGTCAAAGGCTCCAATGGATTGGAGCTTCACCAGCATTAGTGGGTGATGAACCATGTCAAAAGCTTTGGACAGGTCAATGAAAGCAGCTCCGGTGAGTAGGCCATAATCCATATTGTTTTTGATATCGCTGGTGAGTTGGGTCAGAGCCGTGGTGGTACTGTGTCCAGGCCTAAAGCCGTGTTGGCAGGGGGTCTGAAGATTGAACTTGGCGAGGTGTTCGGAGAGCTGGCGGTGGATTACTTCTTCAAGGAGCTTACTGAGAGTGGGGAGGAGAGAAATGGGTCGGTAGTTGGACATTAGTTTGACATCACCCTTTTTGTGAATTGGGATAGTTCTGGCCATTTTCCAAGTAGATGGGACAGTGGAAGTGCTGATCGAGAGGTTGAACAGCCTTGTGTCTGGCTTGGCCAGCCAGGGTGCAAACTGCTTGAGTATACCAGGATGGATGCCATCCAGTCCCATGCCCCCCCGGCAGGTAGGGTATTGAGTAGCTTATGTACTTCTCGGTACGTGGCTGGAGCCAGCGCCAGGGTGGGTGGAGAGGGGGTCATGGAGGGAGCAAGAGGAAAATAAGCTTGGGTCCTAGTCAGAGCTTCAGCAGGTAGCGAGAAAAAGAGAGAATTAAAAGCATTGGCAATGGTGCACGGATTGTTACAGTGAACGCCTTGAATATTCATGTCAGTTGGAGTCTGCTGCTTATCATTGCCAATAATTTCCTTGATTTGGGCCCAGTACTTTTGAGGGTTGTCAGAAGAGGATTTTAGGAGGTTCCTGCAGTAGGTGCTTTTAGCAAGGCGTATTTCTTTTTTGCATTTGTTCCGCGAGGCCCTATAGGCTTCGAAGTCGGTGCGAAGATGAGAGACCTTCCACACAGACCAAAGTTTGTCCCTGCATTTCAGTTGTTGAAGCGGGAGCGCGTGAGCCACTTGGTCACCTTCCCTGCCACCCTGCGTGTGGTGACAGGGATATGTTGGTTTTGCAGAGAAAGAAGGATGGAGTTGAAATAATCAGTTGCATAGTTAATGTCCTCAGTTAGGTAGAGAGGAGACCAGTCAACCAAGCTTAGGTCAGTTGTGAAAGCATCCACGCTTAGGAGGGAGAGGTTAGGGAAGTTAATAATTTTAGATGGGAAAGATGGGGGTGGCGGTGTCCCAGACACAGTAAACTGGATAGTGATCGCTAATGGTGTCAGGGAGCACTCCTGCCGTGGTGACATATTCCTTCCTATTTGTGAGGATCCAGTCAAGCAGGGTGACGCAAGCGCCCCCCCCCCCCGGAAACCCTGGTGGGTTCCTGGATGAACTGAGAAAGGTTTGCCTTACTAACCAGAGAGGATAGGTGGGCTGAGCTATTCTCTGACCAGTCGAGGTTGAAATACCCAAGTCAGACAATGTCGCTTTTGCCTGTTACTGATAGCAAGTTATCCATGAATTCCAAAAGACCCTGTTTGGAATTTTTGGGAGGATCATAAATACAAAAGATATGGAGTGTCTTAACTCCGCCAAGCAGAAGGAGGGAATGGAGAACCTCACAATTAGGTAGTGTGGGGTTCTGTAAGAGGGTGATGTTCAGGTGCGTTTTGTAGTAGAGTGCCAGGCCACCACCTCTTTTTGCCCCGGTGCGGTCCACCCGGAGCATGTTGTAGCCTGGAAAGGAGCACTGGGAGTCAGTAACTGAGGGCTTTAGCCATGTTTCAGTGATGGCTAGGATGTCTGGGCTTCACGCTAACCCAAACCTGCAGGTGAGGGAGGTTGGCTAGAAGGCTCCTAGAGTTTATGTGAGCCAAGGTGAGACCATTGGATTTTGGGAGGCAAGCTATCGGGGGAGGCAGAGATAGGATGGATACCTGAGGAGGACCAAGATTAGCCTCAATATCCCCGGCTAGTGTAAGTGACAGGATACATATCCACAGCGAGATAATGAAGCAGGCCCTTGCTGAAACTCTGGGGGAGAATTTCAATCTAAAGTGGAGGTACCTAGCTAGAGGCCACATGCGCTTGCTAATAAGAGCAGTTGGGGGAAGAGGGGTAGGTGAGGCAGTAGCTAGTATGTTGGAAGTAAAAGTTGTCATAAGAGTGAACATTAGTGGGTGAGGTAGGAGTGTCAGGGCAGGAGAGCGCAGAGAGCATCAGAAGGGAAAATGTACCCATGAGGAGAGTAAGCAGGGGTGGGGAAGACATTATGTAAAAGGGAGAAAGTACAGAGAGATAGGATGGGATGGTGCAAGAGGCAGGGCTATGGCAAGTACAGAATATAGTTATTTATTAAGCACCTGCAGAATTAGGTGACCACGAGTGGCAAAAGTAATAAGAAACTCGACTGTTAGTGTACAGAATCTAATTAGTAGCTCCAACAGGATCAGGCGACCTCTAGTGGCCAAGAGTTATAAGGCGCAATGGAAAACTCGACTGATAGAAAAAATGCAAGAGCGCCCAAGATATCGTGAAGGTTGCGCCTATATATGTAACACCAGCCAAGGGTGGGAGGGTATTAGTGGGCGGGTAGGGAGCAGTCGCACAGCGACTGCAGGGAAGTTCTCAGAGCAGCTAACTTTGTTACAGGGAGCGCAGGTCCTTCAGACTACCTGGGCAGAGATTCCGATGGTGGGGGTTGGGGGAGAGCCTCCGGTGTGGCGAAATCGGCCATCTTGACCTCAGGAGCACGGAGCTCCATTCGGGGGGGTTGGGGAGAGCCCCTGTGCTGTGCTGGCCCTCTTGACCTCCAGGAACGTAGAGCTCCATTCGGGGGTGGGAGGAAGAGCCCCTGTGCTGGCTGCTGAATTCCGTGGACTGCCTAGGAAATGGAGAGGTAGGCAAGTTTAAATAGTGTGCCAGCAAGCTGAATCAAATTACTGCTATTGTGTGGCTGAGCAAACTTCCAGTGAGAGCATACAGTGAGAACCATTTATTTCAGTTGCAATCAGGATTAGCCTTAAATTGAATTAAACAGAGCAGAGCAGCTAATTCATACATAAACAATTCCAGTACAAATTTTAAAATAAACTACTGTATCTTCACTGTTGCTGGGACAGAAAAAAAAAAGGAATTTATTTATTTATTTATTTTTTAAATTAAAAAAAGGCTCCAAGTCAGAGCAGTTCCTTTTGTTACAGGGAGCGTAGGTCCTTCAGACTACCTGGGCAGAGATTCCAATGTGGGGGGTTGGGGATAGCCTCCAGTGTGGTGAAATTGGCCCTCTCGACCTCCAGGAGTGCAGAGCTCCATTCGGTGGGTGGGGGGGAGAGCCCCTGTGCTGGCTGCTGAATTCTGTGGACTGCCTAGGAAATGGAGAGGTAGGCAAGTTTATATAGTGTGCCAGCAAGCTGAATCAAATTACTGGTATTGTGTGGGTCGAGCAAACTTCCAGTGAGAGCATACAGTGAGAACCAGTTGTTTCAGTTGCAATCAGGATTAGCCTTAAATTGAATTAAAGTAACAGAGCAGAGTAGCTAATTCATATGTAAACAATTCCAGTACAGATGTTAAAATAAACTATCTTTACTGTTGTGGGGACAGAAAAAAGGAACTTTTTTTTTAAATAAAAAAAGATGCCAAGTCAGAGCAGCTCCCTTTGTTACAGGGAGCGAAGGTCCTTCAGACTACCTGGGCAGAGATTCCGATGGTGGGGGTGGGGGAGAGCCTCCGGTGTGGCGAAATTGGCCCTCTCGACCTCAGGTGCATGGAGCTCCATTCAGAGGGTGGGGGGCTGCTGGCTACTGGATTCTGTGGATTGCCTGGGCAGAGATTCCGATGGTGGGGGGTAAGGGAAGAGCCTCCGGTGTGGCGAAATCGGCCCTCACAACCTCAGGAGCACAGAGTTCTGTTCGGGGGGTGGGGGGAGAGCCCCTGTGCTGTGCTGGCCCTCTCGACCTCCAGGAGCACGGAGCTCCGTTTGGGGTGTGGGGGGAGAGCCCCTGTGCTGTCTGCTGGATTCCGTGGACTAGCATGTGTTTTTATTGGTAAACAGCAAAGCGCCACACAAAAAGGTTTAGTTTTTCCATAGTGCGAGTAGAAAGGGGAGCAAGAACATTTAACATTTTAAAACCATATATCTCAGCTCAGAAATTAAATAAAATTAAAGAAATATGGGCATATTGCTGTTTTCACAAGAAAGCCATTATTACTAACCACAGTATGATGACATTTTTGCCTTCTATCAAATAATACAGCTTTAATTATTTGGAGATGCCTCAGGGGCATAGCCAGGGTTTGGGAATGGGTGGTTTCAACCAAAGAAATCCAATTATTTAGTTTCAGTGCACAAAGAATTTTTTTTAATGGAAGCAAGACCACCTGTTTTTTTTTTTTGGGCAGCCAGGAACTCATCTCCAACAGCTACATCTTTGTGTCTGGGTTAGGTGAGGGAGACAAAGGGACTGAAATTCAGTAAGAAGGGTTATTACATTTTTGTTTTATTTTTTAAACTAGTAAAGTTTATTCATATTGACAAAGAAATACATGACTTAGACAGCTGTCTCATAATACAGCATACAGCATGCAGTGTCATTTCAGTTGATTTCATAGCAGACTATATGAAGCAGTGCTTTAAAAACATTACTACCTCACTGTATTTTCATCTCATTTAAACTAATGTATTCTATGCTAATTAGTGTAGGATGAGAAGGTGCCCATGTATAAAACTAACATTGTATCAGCTCTGAACAAACACAAGAAAAATGAAGTAAAATGAAAATGAAACTTGAAATGGCATATAGTGTATTCATTTAGTTGTGTTATTGCACTCCGCCAGGTCCCTCCAGATAACAATCCAGGTTTTTCTGGAGGAGAGCTGAGTCAATGGTGCAGAGCCTGTGGAAACTGGAGGTTTATGCTCCCAGTCGGGGATTTACCACTACCATTTTCTCCCCAGAGGCTGCCAGCTGTACAATGATACACTGTGTGAGCATGTAAGCACACACCCACAGGAGTCCACCAGTGAGCCTGTCCCTGTACTGGACTCTCAGACTGCACTGCCTCCTGGCCTCCACCAGATGGCAGGCAAGCAGGAGAGCAACTTGTTTCCCCTTCCTGACAGAAAAGAGCACTCCATGGGATGTCCATCCTCTCTCCCCCGGCTGGTCCCCTTGCAACCTGCGCTCGCTCGCAAACTTGGGCCACTGGCATGGCAAGCATTGACGCTACCACCATGTCACTGGGCTGGTAGGGGTTAAAGAGTTTAGTTGCCCTGGAATACCAACAGCATCAGAAAAATATTGGGGCATGGGTTGTTTACCAACACTATGGATGGGCTCCCCATGCTGGCAGAATTTTGTGTTTGTGTGTGTGAAGGATAAATTGGTTGAAATGTACTAAATTTACAAAATATTATTTATTTCCTTTCCCTTTGTTTTAGTCTTGACAAGTATCTGTGTCAGTGGCTTAATGGTTACTACACTCACTTCTGGGGCTGGAATATCAGAACGTCATATGTTCTAGTCCTACTCCAGGAATTTGGGATACCCAGCACTGATACTGTAGTTCTGCCCTTGGGTGGGTGGGGTGCTGAACTGTTAAGGTACTATTAAACTGAGGCACCTTCTGCCCATCTCTTGTGGCTGTCCAGGTAGAAATGAAAGGTTCCATGGCACTTAAATGAGTAACCAGTTTTCCTCAGTATGTTGCCCAGCATTCTCCCTGTCAATAAAGCAGGTCTAAGTAACCCACCCCCAGGACTTACCTGGCAATGAGGTGCACAGCTCAGTGTGCCATTCCTGGTCAAAATAGCAAATAAATACTAAAAAGCAGTACATTATTTGGACATACACATATGCTTGTTCTCACCCTCAGTATATGTCTTTATCAAGATTCACCATTTTTTCCATGCTCCCTCCCTTCACTAGCTGAAAAAATACATGATCTCTCGCCTTTCGCTTTTTGGGAAACATTTTCCAATTCTGTTGGCACCGCAACTAAGATCCCATCCTAAAGCTTGGAACCAAACACTTTTATTTCCCAGCTGTGAAGGATTCTTTAATTCTGTAATCAATCAATCAATCAATCAAACTTTATTTAACCAGGCATAACACCATTAAGCAAGCTCGTTTTCAAAGTGGTCCTGGACATCAAACAAATAACAGGCAGGTATAGGGCAGGCAAAACAAAACATTGCACATACGAGGAGATAAGTCAGGCCTATACATTCAAGGATAAACACAATTAGATGCTAATTGTAGCACACTAAACAAGTAAAAAAATAGGTCAAAAACTTAGAATTAGTCTTAATGTTGATTACATTTTGAATCCCAGAAGGTAAAAGTATCCTCTTCTGTAGTACTACTTTTTTTTTTATTTGCTTTTACATTGATTCTACTCTCTGACTAACATGGCGTACAATTCAAGTTTTGTTCTAGAACATTAGTAGGCAATATTAGAGAAGTAAGGACCATTAGACTAGAGGTTCCGATGAAATAGGGGGAGTTACACAGAAGTGGGCATTTGCTCACAACACAGACTTAATAGTTTGTATTAGTGCATATATGTTTCTTGTTTTAATAATTTTTCATAAGAGTTTTATTTTATTTTAAAGGGACTTTACCCCCACACTACCAATCCATTTATGTTCCAAACTTGTGTATATGTGTGTGTGTGTGTGTGGGGGGGAACAATTAAAAAACAAGAAAGAAAAGAAAATCATATGTGGGAATACAAACTGCACAGTCTGTGTTATGCTTGAGAACCAGTAAACTCCTCTCACTTTTACCAGAGTTACATTCGCTTTAGCACAATCCTTTGTCCTCAATGACTGCTGATTAGTGTAGCAAGGTGTATTTAATGAAATTCAGATATCTTCTTCTGCTTCCAGGGGGGTTCTTTTTTTGTATAATATCTTTATTGAATTTTATAATTACTTATAAACATCACAAAACATACAGACAGACATTAAAACAGATGCAATCATTTGTACATTTTGTCAAATTAATCCCTTCAGAGTAGTATATTTAGGCATGGAGACATATAATTCCGTAGCCTTAATAGGTATTCCCTGCTTAGATAAAACAGATAGATGTAAATTATTCAGACCCACCATCCGTGCTTAACTTTCCAACCCTTCTTTTAGCACCATCCCTTCCTCCAAGCTTAGTGAGGACAAGAAGGGTGTCCAACTCCTGACAAAGACTTCCTCCCAGCCCCATAATTCGTGAGTCAGCCTCTCCAATGCCAGGGTTTGTAACATCATCTACTGCCATTTTTGGATACTGGGCTTGACATGGGACACCCATGTATTTTGTATGCAGTGGCAGGCCAGAATGAGCAGTACTCTCATCCATCTAGGGAGTGGGGTCCACTCATCCCCTTCCACCACTTCCAGGCTGAAGAGACACACCAGAGAGTCTTTTTCCAACTCCATTCCTGCCATTGTGGCTACTTCTGCCACTATTTCCCCCCCAAAAAGTTGTAGCACAGGGCATGTCCAAAAACAGTGCATGTATGTACCTCTTCCTACTCCACACCTCCCACATAGTGGTGACACCAGAGGGTGTGCTTTATGCACTATCACCGGCGGGTGATATAGCCTGTGGATACATTTATAATTTGCCTCCTTATATCTGTTACAGGCCATAATTCCTGAGTGCACTGGAAGCACTACACTCCAGTTCTCATCAGTAATGGCTCTCCTCAAGTCTATTTCCCATAACAATCTTGTTTTCGCTGTCCTGTCTGGGAGCCTCTGTTTCCCTCTCTTAACCGCTTTGCCAATAAAACTTTTGGGGTCTGTCCTGGCCTGATATATCAGACTCTCTACACAGTCCAACTTGTAGCCCCCCACCTCTTCTCTTGCAAGACTACTCACAAATGCCCTCACCTGCAGGTACCAGAATATGAGTTGCCTTCCTATACCCAGTGTCTCTTGCATATTCTCAAATGTGCAAAATTCTCCTTGCACCAGCAAATTCTCTACACTCCGGATTCCCTTCTGTTCCCAATCATGGAAATCTTTGTCTTCCAATCTGGGCAAAAAAAAAGGGGTTACCTGCCACCAGTAGTAACAGGGTTTCTCCTTGTTGTGTCCACCCCTGTCTTTTAAGCTGTCCCCAGGCTATCAGGACTTGTTACACTAATGGATTGCCACTACCCCCAGTTCTGTACGCCCTAGCTCCTTTACTACGTAAGTAGGCCATGAGTCTTCCCAGAGCTCCCTTCTGCTCTAGGTCTACCCAGCTAGCCTCCTTAGGTTGGTGCACCCAGTCTGCTATATATCTTTGCTGTATTGCCAGGAAATAGTTACCCAGGTCTAGAAAATTCAGGCCCCCTTTTTCCCTCTCCGCTTTCAGTCTCTGCAAGCTAGTCCTTGGACGTTTTCCCCACCAGATAATGCTAGAGAAAGCCTTCTCTGCTGTTTTTATATCCCCCTTCGTTAGTCCCACATATAACATCTGCAACGGGTACAGAATTCTCGGGAGGATATTCATCTTGATAAGGTTCACCTTGCCCAGCCACGATATCAACAGTTGTTCCCTTCTTCTAAGGTCTGCTCCTATCACTTTCAACAAGGCGATGTAGTTTAATCTGTACAAGGAGCCCGGTGTCCTACCTGCCTGGACACCTAGATAAGTGAAATTTGCCCCAACCACTTTCAACCCCCACTGCTCCACTTCCTTCCCTATCCCTGGGTAGCACATTAACTCCAATTTCCCTAAGTTGATCTTATACCCAGAAAAAGAACCAAACTCCTCTAAAAGGGACAACAGAGGAGGCACAGACTGTCATGGGTTCTTGAGGAATAAGAGAATAGTGTCCGCATAAACAGCGAGTTTATACTGATAATCCTGCACCTCTTCAATCCCCACAATCTCCCCACATCCCCTTATCGCCACTGCCAGTGGTTCTATTGCCATTGCGAACAGAAGGGGGGAAGTGGGCAGCCCTGCCGTGTACCCCTTCCTAAACTGAATTTCTCAGAGAGTGCACCATTTACCATAATATGGGCCCTAGGTGCTGAATACTTAACCTGCACCCACCTGATAGATGGTTCACACAGACCAAACTGGGACATCACCTCAAATAGGTATTTGCATTCCACTCTATCAAACGCCTTTTCAGCGTCCATTGAAATGATACCCACTTCCTCTTTCCCCTGATTTACTCTCCATATGATGTTAAGTAAGCAGCACCTATTATGATATGATTGTCATCCCTTAATGAACCCGGTTTGGTCTGGGTGAACCAATCCGGGAGTATATCCTCCAGCCTGGAAGCCAGGACCTTTGCTAATATTTTTAAGTTGCAATTGAGCAGGGAGATAGGCCTATAAGAGGCACATTCCTCTGTATCCTTACCCGCCTTAGGTATTAGGCATATGGTAGCATCATAGCATGTATTAGGTAGGTCAATATCCCAGTCTCTTCTTTTTGTTGAAAACCCCCGAAGAGCAACTCCCCTAGTTGTCCTCCCATTAATTTGTAATATTCTGCTGGGAAGCCATCTGGACCACTAGCCTTTCCCCCCTGCAGTTTCTATATGGCACTCAATATTTCTATCTTGGTAACTGGCTGACTCAGTTGTTTCCCTCTTATCCTGTGTGGCCTCCAGTAGTTGTACTTTATCCAGAAACCTCTGCATCTGTTCTCCTTTTCCCATATGTTCTGCCTGGTGCAATTGCTGGTAAAATACCCAGAAGCTTTCCCTTATGCCCTTCAGGTCCCTGTGTAGAGTACCGTTTCCATCCTTCACCCCTATGATTCGTGTCAGGCCTCGTCCCCCTTTCATTAATCTTACTAATAGCGGGCTAGGTTTATTCCCCCATTCAAATACTTGATGTTTACAAAAGAACCATACCTTCCCTGCTTCTTCCTTAAGGAGAGCTTTCAAAGTTTCTCTCACTGTCTCCAGGAGCCTAGCTGCCTCTCCCTGCTCTCTACCTGCAACCCTTTTCTCCAAATCCTTCTGTTTTCTCTCAAGCTCTAATCACTTCTCCTTTCTTTGCTTTTTGAGTCTGGCCATGTATTCTATAATTATCCCTCTCATGAATGTCTACCCACTTCCCAAACAGTGGTCTTGGACACCTCTCCCATATCGTTGGTCTCAACATAGTATTGCCACTGCTCTATGAGGTACTCTTTAAACTCTCTATTTTTAGCCATACACATTGGGAATTTCCATGGGGGAGGGCTTTCTTGCTTTTCCCTGCTTTGCAATTTCATGATGACCATTGCATGGTCTGAGATATATATAGGGCTATGCAGAATGTCCTGTACTCTCCCATACCACCCTCTGGGCAGGTAAATATAGTCAAGTTGGGACCATGTCTTCTGTGGATTTGAGTAAAAGGTGTATTCTTTCACTCCTGGGTTGGCCGTACACATACATCGACTAGGTCCAGATCAGCCACACCCACCTGCCACTGTTGCATTATCTCTGACTTTCTCCCTTTCCCCTCTGAATGATCCATACATGGATCCATTGTCCAGTTAAAGTTCCCTCCCAGAATTAATCCTGGGAATTGTTCTTTTATTAGCAAATCCAATAAGGACATATAAATTTGTGGGTCATATACTGCAGTGGCATAGATACACCCAAACATCAACTTTTCCCCCTTAAGTTCCCCCGAAATAAATATATACCATCCCTCTTTAGGATCTCTAACCACCCTTGTAACTTCCAAAGAAAGGGCTTTATGCACCACTCCTTTCTTGTGTGCCAAAAAGGAGGCCGTATAACACTTCCCCACCCAGTTCCATGCCATTTTAGCATGCTTTGCATCAGTCAGATGAACTTCCTGAATAAGAGTTATCTGTGCCCCTACCTTTTTCATGGCCATCAGTAAAGAATTCCTTTTAACTGGATTTGCTATTCCTCGCACATTCCATGACACGACATTAAGATTTTGTGCCTTAGCCATTGTTGTATATGTAGCCTTCCAACAAAAACCCACCGTTGACTTGAGAGAGCCTCCTTGACCCATTAAAACACCACAGGGTGTCCCCATACCATTCCATACCTCGTTCCCATTGTGAAGTTAACACTTTATACATTCTTATCATTGCATCAAAACACATAAAAATGGTAACAGTAACAACCATAACAATCATTTGAACTACCCGCAAATGTTCCCCCCATGCTGTTGCCTTTGATAAGCAACCCCGTATCCCCTCCTCCCCATCCCCAAAATTATCATGGGCCTCTTTCCCAGCAGGATTCCTCTGATCCACTTCTGTATCATTGCTCCACATACTAAATTCTCCCCCCAGTGGTGGGTCACAGTATCTCTCTTCTTCTTCTTCACTCTCAATTTTCCCCCCTTTCCCATACCTCCTTCATAATAATAATAAGTGGGCATCCCTTCCTTTTCTTCCTTGAACTTTATATTATAATTCTTTTTCAGTCTACACCCCCGTTCTCCTCCTGCTGTTCCCCCATTTGAGACACTAATTGCCTCAAAAGCATGAGTGTCAAGAGTATCCCCATTTCTGATGTTTGCGCCCCCCTCCCGCAGCCGATTTATCCTGTATCATACCTCATATAATCACATCATCCCCTGGAATTTCCCCCCAATGGTCCGCAAAGTTTCTTCTTACTCTGCACTCCTTTTAATGTGTAATTAAATTTCTAGCCCTGGTAAAACATTGACCAGCTTAACTGCATCTGTCCTCCCATTGAGCTGTACGTGCTGCTTCTAAGTTTTTATTAATTGGCCACACTCCCTTTTCCACCCCCCCCCGGGTAGACCCCTACCACCCACCGCTGATGCCTTAATCGCAGCGGGTTCCCCGGAGCATCCTTTCTTGTTCCTTTTTTTAATGATCCACTCAAGCTGTGCCCCACTCCTTTCTCCCAGCCATTCTCCTGTCTTGCCCTACTCCATTTAATTATTGGCAAGAACCCACGTGGATTTGGGGTGAAATCCTTCTAATCCCAAGTGAGCACACTCGTAGACTCCACCATGCTGGACCCATATGTGACCCTTTCTCCCACTTTTCATACCCATATGTTTTAAGGCCCTACATAAAGATAGCCCACAATATTTCCCACTTCCTCCTGGGCACCTTCCGTTAAGCAGTGAGGATGCCAATCCATGAAAGGCAGGCGGCAGGGAGCACAGGCCGCACCATTAAACTCACGCGTGAAGCCCCTTTCCCCACCTGCATGCACACCATTAATAAGACAATGTCTGTTCTTCCCGCTTACAGTTCTGCAGTGCTCATTTAGGGACTCACAATTCTTTCACCATGCAGGCTTCCATTACATAGTTCCAAACACACGCACAGCATTGAGGGTTCAAGACTGTCCTGTGTATATTCTTTTAAGAGCAGGCCTCATGTTGTAGCTCCTTATTAAGCAGCAAAGTAGGTCAACACAAACATTAAAGTCTCCTCACTCAGTCCAGAAAATAGCAGCTTTCTTACCAAACAGAACAAGTAGTCCTTACTGGAATTCTAGCATCAGGAAGAAAGGAAAAAACAGACACAAGAAAAATCATCTCCTCGTCTTCAGCTTTGAATATTCCAGGTTCTCAGGTCACTCGGTTCAGCCCAGCTTCTACTTCAAAGAACAGACAAATTGCTCTGCCTTATCAACTTCCCAAAATGAGAAGGTCGCCCCTTCGTGTTTTATCTTCAGAGTAGCAGGGTAGGCTAGAAAATGTTGTATTTTAATGTCCCTGAGCTGTTGCATTATCCCACTGAACATTTTCCTTCTTTTGAGCAGGCGAGCTGAGTAATCTTGGGAGAGGAATAGGTGGTGGCCTTCATATAATAAAGTTCCTTTTTCTCTATAAGCCTTCAGAATCTCCTCCCGGTCCTGAAAATTGTGGAATCTCATGATCACTTGCCTCGGGGGTTGATTTGTGGGTGGCCGGGACATTACGGCCCAGTTTGCACGCTCCTTTTTGATGTGCCCCTTCGCAGGCTGAAGGCCCAGTAACTCTGGTAGGATTCGGCCACAGAATTCCAGGGCACTGGCCCAGGTGGTTTCTTAAAGAGCTGGTGACACATTCCGGTGAACTTTAACAAAACATAATCTTTAGACACAGTCCAGTTTTTCCTTCGCATTAGTTCTGTATTTCTCCTCCCCATTATTTATTACTGAGATAATTTGCATGAAAACTGGATTTCTTCTCCTGAAGAGTTCATCTATTCCTACTGCTTTCTCCCCACCTGAAGTCATAGAACACTGCTTGTGACTTCACAGTTACTCCTCTGGCAACACGCTATGATGTAACAACAGAGGATTATGACTTGGAGTAAGCTATAGAGGCAGATTAACTCAAAATTAACTCTAAGGGACAACGGTCATATACTCGTACACATTTCCTTAGTAATAAATTATGGGGAGGAGAAATATAGAAAATATAAATGGCATGCAGGCTGATTTGTATTTAATTATTATGTTTTTTAAAGTTTTTTTGAGGTGTCAGTAGCTCTTTAAGTAACACTATTGTAAGGATATACATTCAAGAGACTGTTTCTGTAAATTTGGAAAAACAAATCCTCCTCTTTCTTCTGCTGCCCCCAAAATTTTGAATTTTGCCAAATTTTAGTTGTGGATTTCCAAATGCTATCAAACTGGAAAATTCCCTTTCAGTCAAAACTTCTGCTTCAACAAGGTTTTATTTTTTATGATCATCAGTGATTTTATTGTGGGATGAAATAACATCCATACAGTATATTGCTTACATTAAGTGATCCATTTTCCACTGGGGCTCAGGATGGGAGTGGGGTACAACTGGACTACCAGGGATTTATTTTACTTCACTGTGTGGATCAGTGCAGGGGGTGGGGAAACACTAGATTACAAGGTATTTATTTTACCTCACTATGGGGATTGGGATGGGGGGAAGGGGAACCACTGGATTGCCAGGGATTTATTTACTTCACTACAGGAATTGGGGTAAAATGGGGTACTGCTGGACTTCCAATGATTTATTTTACTTCACTGTGGATCAGTGCGGGGGCGGGCACCATTTGATTGCCAGGGATATATATTTTTTCACTATAGGGATTGGGAGGAGGGTACCACTGGATTGCCAGTGATTTATTTTATTTCACTATAGGGATTGTGGGGACGGGGGTACCACTGGATTGCCAGGGTTTATTTACTTCACTATAGGGTTGTGGGGGCAGGGGTACCACTGGATTGCCAGGGTTTATTTTACTTCACTATGGGGACTGGTGAGGGGTACCACTGGATTGCCGAGGTTTATTTTACTTCACTATGGGGGACTGGTGAGGGGGTACCACTGGATTGCCAGGGATTTATTTTACTTCACTATGGGGACTGGTGAGGGGAGTACCACTGAATTGCCAGGGATTTATTTTACTTCACTATGGGGATTGGGGCGGGGAGGGTACCAAAGGATTGCCAGTGATTTATTTTACTTCACTATGGGGATTGGAGTGGGGGGTACCACTGGATTGCCAGGGATTATTTTACTTCACTATGGGGATTGGGGCAGGATGGGGGTACTGCTGGACTACCAGGGATTTACTTTACTTCACTATGTGGATCAGTGTGTGTGGGGGGGGGAGACCATTAGATTGCCAGGGATATATTTATTTCTTCATTACATTGATTGGGGTGGAGGGGGTACCACTGGATTGCCAGGGATTTATTTTACTTCAGTATATGGATCAGGGAAGGAGGGGGTACCACTGGATTACTAGGGATTTATTTGACTTCACTCTGGGAATCAGGGCAGGAGGGGTATCACTGGATTACCAGGGATTTATTTGACTTCACTATGGGGATCAGGGCAGGAGGGGTTTCACTGGATTACCAAGGATTTATTTTACTTCACTGCAAGGACCAGGGCAGGAAGGAGTACCAGTCGATTACCAGGGATTTATTTTACTTCACTGTGAGGACTGGAGAAGGGGATGGTTACCACTGGACTAGCAGGGATGTATTTTACTTAACTACAGGGGTCAGAGTGGGGGGGATACCACTGGATTACTAGAGATGATTTTACTTCACTACAGGGATGGGGGTTACCACTAGGGATCATGGTGGGGGGTAGCACTGGATTACCAATGATTTATTTTACTTCACTATGGGGATTTGGGGGGGGGAGTTACCACTGTACTATGAGGGATGTATTTTACTTCACTACGGGGATCTGGGTTGGGGGAGTACCACTGGATTACCAGGGATTTATTTTATTTCACTACAGAGATTGGGGCAGGAGAAGGTTCCACTAGACTATGAGGGTTTCCTTCTTTCACAGTCATAATGGGGATCTTCATGGGAATGGGGTTTCCCTAGACTCCCAGGGCTTTCACTGATAGGGTATGGGGATCTTGTTAGGATGGGGCAACAGCTGAAACTATGCACAATGCCTCCTCACATACAAATGCACAGCAGTATCATGCAGAGTTGCTAATGGTCACATAATGGCTTTCAAATGGCCCCATTAGCTCCTTACATGTCATATATGGTCATTACCTGGCCTGCCACTGAATATGGCACCCAGGTGCAATGGCACTAACCCATCTGTGACACACTATCCCCATTTGCTCTTCAGTGTCTGTTGCCAGCAGAGAGCTGTGGTGCACCACTGACACAGACCAAGGCTACATATGGCCCACAGGAGATAGCGTTGCCCAAAACAGGATAGTGCCGGTGCTCTTATAGGCCATATTCAGCCCTAGCATGTAAATGAGGCCATTGGGCATGCAAGGTGCTAAGAGGCTATTTGCATGCCAATTATGGGCATATTTGCATGCTGCACCGCAGCTCCTTAGCATCCATATTGTCACAGAACACTATTGTGAGTACTCACTTGTAGTCACGCTCTGTGACTATCAGATAGCGACTGGCTGCAGAGGTGAGCAGAAATCCTTTTCTCTCCTGCAGCACTGACCAATAGTAAGTAAGCTCTCACAAAAAAAAGACAGTTTACTTTACCAGTGCAAAATCACTTTATTAAAATGTGCAAGTGCTATGATGCTCTTTAACATACTAAACATAGAAACATAGAATTTGACGGCAGATAAGGACCGCTTGGCCCCCCCAGTTTGCCCATTTCCCTACTTAATGGATAAGCTGCAGTTCCTGGTTAACCAACAGCCTACTTCTTCCTACTCCCACCCCCTAGAATTGCCTTATGACTGTCCCGTGCATGCTTGAATTCCACCACTATTTTTGACTCCACAACCTCCTCCGGAAGGCTGTTCCATGCATCCACAACCCTCTCTGTGAAAAAATACTTCCTTACAGTACCTCTCAGCCACCCCCCATCTTCAAATTGTGCTCCCTTGTTCTTGCACACCTCTTTTTCTGAAAGATGCTACCCTGTCGGACTTTGTTGATTCCCTTGAGGTACTTGAAAGTTTCTATCATGTCCCCCCTCTCCCTCCTTTCCTCAAGGCTATACATATTAAGCTCCTTAAGTCTCTCTTCATATGTCTTCCGGAGCAGACACTGCACCATTTTAGTTGACCTCCTCTGGACAGCTTCCATCCTGTCTATGTCTTTGCAAAGACTGGGTCTCCAGAACTGCATGCAGTACTCCAGATGGGGTCTCACCAGCTGTCTGTACAGAGGGATAACAACTTCCTGTTTTCTACTGGTGATGCCTCTCCCTATGCATCACAGTATCCCCCCAGCTCTCCTTACTGCCTTCTCACATTGCTTGCCCACCTTTAGGTCATCTGATGTGACTACCCCCAGGTCCCTTTCCATTTTTGTTGTTGTTAGTATCTCCCCCCCATTGTGTACTCTTCTCCTGGGTTTTTGTTTCCCAGGTGCATTACCTTGTGCTTCTCAGCATTGAATCTAAGTTGCCATACATTTGACCATTCCTCTAACCTTGCCAAGTCCCTTCTCATCCTTTCCACCTCACCTTGTGCATCAACTCTGTTGCAGATCTTTGTGTCATCTGCAAAGAGACATACTTTTCCTTCCAGTCCCTCTGCAATGTTGCTTATAAAGACATTGAAGAAGACCGATCCTAATACTGAACCCTGCGGTACTATGGATCATACTACGGAAGTAGTCAGGAGCAGAAGGCAGAGCCCCTAGAAGCTTCCATCTCATTACCCTTATTGACATGTGCCATCATTATTCAGTATCCAAATATTTGATTTGTTTTTAAAAGTGGTTTATTTTTGCAAGTTATTGTTTCCAGTGGCAGTGCATTCCAGTGATTACCCACTTTATGTGAAAAACAAAACTTTCTTTTATTACTGTCATGTTTTAAATGCCTAAGCTGCAAAGGATGATCTCTAGTTTCAGTCCTGTATTGTTTGAACTCAAACCCAATCTCAATGAACAGATGTGTCATACACAATATCCCATGTTAGTAGTAAATCTCCATGGAGTCTTTTTTTTTTTCAAGAGCCATCAAATTTCAAATTTGAACTGCTTAATCTTTCATTATAACTGAGTTCCTGCGTTCCAGTCATAAGTTTGGTGAATGTTCTCTGTAGTTTCTCAATTTGGCTGATTTCAGTTTTTAAATATAGACACCAAAATTGAGATCTGTAGTCCAAATTTGGTAAGACACAAGATCTAAACATGGGAAATAGAGTGTCAGGAGCCCTTGAGTTAACATTAACATCTGATTCAAAGTGCAGAGTGCAAACAATGGTGGCAGAACTAGGGTGCTCTAATTGTAAAAATAATAAGCCATGCTGGCACCTCCTGGGTGCTTTCATTCCAGTGTAACTGACCAGTGGTTGGACAGACAGCACGAGTGTACATGACACACATGCACCAATCGGCTGACATTTTGGCCACTGACTCCTCGGAGCTTTGCATTTTGCATCTCATGTTAAAGAGCACCATAGCACTTGTACATTTTAATAAAGTGACTTTACAGTTGTAAGTTAAGCTGTCTTTTTTGCTAGAGCTTACTTGCTCTTGGTCAGTGCTGCAGGAGAAGGACACATAGTTTCCACTGTTGTGTAGTTGCATCATTCTGTTCCTGTGTGCACCAGACTTGTATTGACCAGTGAGCTCAGAACTCCTTGTTTATCTGTCCTTTGCAAGTGAAGGGCTTTGACAGCTGCTGTTCTGCTATGTTAATACCAGTGAGTGATGACCGGGGTGTGGGGCAGGGTCCTCAGAGGGTGGGTGGGAGGTGGCGCATGCATGGGTGGGGGCTTTGACACTCAATATGGTGGGCAGTAGCTCACTAGGGATTTTATTTTTACAATGGACCAGGGATGATCAGGGGGTCCACTAGTAGATACTGTATCTCTGATCTATAGCTAGAGTACTACAGGGGCAACTGGGGGAAGGGGTCCACTAGACACTAAGGAGCTATAACTAGTGTACTACAGGGCAATGGGGGGAAGTGTCACCAGACACCAAGGATCTATAACTAGTGTACTACAGGGGCAATTGGGGAAGGGGTCCACTAGACACTAAGGAGTTATAACTAGTGTACTACAGGGCAATGGGGGGAAGTGTCACCAGACACCAAGGATCTATAACTAGTGTATTATAGGGCAATGGGGGGAGGTGTCACCATACACCAAGGATCTACAACTAGTGTACTACAGGGGCAACTGAGGAGGGGGTCCACTAGACTACCAAGGATCCTACAAGATGTATAATATTGAGGCAGTTGGGGAGGAGATCAGCTCGACACAGAGGCAGGTGGCTGCAGTACAGTCACCCTGACTTCTGTGGGTGTGTGTAGCTGTAGTGCTGTGCTAAGACTGAGTTTTTGGCAGTGGCATACAGTGACGCTCTGGGGGATATTTAGTGCTGTCAAAACCATTTCAATATATCACTGAGCCATTATGCATGAGGGAATCCCTCATTTGCATAGCCACAACAATGTGGTTAGCATGATCCTACTGCCAGGTTTGGGCAGTGCTCTGGGGCCCTCTGAATATGGGTTCACCTAAAATGCTGATGCAAACCCAGTTTAGCACAGGCACTAACTCAATAGCGACTGTGTTAACCTTTGAACATGGGGCTCAAGTCATAGCCTAGACACTCCTCGTAGGCCTCCCCCCACGCACAGTTCTAAATCCATATGTTAACATAATAAAAACTCCATGTTTTTGTTTCCATGAGAACTGTACTGAACGTTGTCTATAAATAGAAAACAGTACAAAATTAATTTTTATCAACCTTTATTCCAGTACAGATACATGTTGATAATTTTCAAGGAAAATAATATAATTTCTGAAATCGGGACCATTTGCAAGCACTGCAGATTCACAGAAATGTCATGTCCTCTTTAACTATGTATGCCTCTCAATAATACATGACAGGATGTGCTAGATCATGGATATAGGCATACCTTTGGTGCACTCTGGGGTGAATATTTCAGCAACTTTAGAAGTCAGTGTATCACAGTAATACCCCACTTATATAGTACAATTGGGTCGTGTTATGAAAAAAGTGAAAATAGACAAGAAAATAGGGGTTCTAAAATGAGGTTCTGAATTGGATATATTACAGTTACATAATCAGATTACATCAATCACAGCATAAGATTTTCCCAGCATGTTAACATTATATTGTATAATGTATGTTGTATGAACTTTACCTCGATCTTCCTGGGTGCAATAAATTACCCTCAATCAATTGTTCAATAGATTAGAAAGCTTGATGAGGATTACCTGACCTCACAGAGCACTATTTATGACATCACACTCCTTTCCTCAACAGCAGACTGTGATGTGGCATATGCAGTTGTGAAGTCAGTTGTGGAAAACTACATTTTTTTAACTTACAAGGTAATTAGTATCAGTTTATATAAAATATTTGAAACATGAATAACAGATGAAAGTCAAACACTTAAAAAAACATTAAAGTTTAAAAAACATTGTAGATAGTTGTTTTAAACTTTCAATTTTTGGAAGGAACAGAATTTGGGTCTACATAGTGTCTTTTACATATCTCATATCCCAAAGAGCTTTAGAAGCTAGTAATACTGACAATCGCCAAGGATGGCTTACTGCTGGAACATGGCATATCCCTGAAGTGATGGCTGAGGAGAGGAACAAAATTTACATATCAAAGAAAGAAACAGAATGAGAGAGGGAGTTAAAGGAGTAGTCCACCCAGAGTGTGCAAAAAACATATGTTATGTAGAGTGTTTTGATATGTATGTTAAGTCCTAGTGTGTCCTTCCCTCTGTCTGCTATTTGGAGTTTTTCCTAAATTGCCTGCTAGCTGTATGGTAGTTTTACGACCCCTGGGGATCTCCATAACAAATAGTTTTATTGGCTTTCTTTCTCCCAGGATGCCCCCTGTCACATGTAACAGTGATGTAGCCATGCCCTTAGATTTAGCATGTGTATTGCTTTAAAATTAGTTTAGCAATTGCAGAGCCTTGTAACTTCTTATCCAGGGAGCACAAATGGCAACAGTTAGTTTAGCAGATACATGAGAGCAAGCTAACTGGGGTCTCTGTAAGACAACAGCTACTAAATAGCTATAATTCATTATTTGTATTTTTGATGTTACAACACTCCTGCTAGCAAGACCTGATGCACAGAGAAAACAAAAATAGTGAATTAGAGCTAGCATCAAAGGGTGGAAATAACTCAGTACCTTCAGCTGCTGCAACGCTGTCAACAGACATGGTAGATTGTTCTACTGCTGCTCAAAACTCTGAAAACCTACAAACAGTGCCTGAACATGTTGTAAGTACTAATGAAATGCATAATATACATGTTGGAAAAGTAGTTAATGCGGGGAGAAAACTTGGGCTGCATCAAGGGCAGGCAGGCTCCCTTTCACAACACGCTACTGGCCCCACACACAAAAAAAACAAAACCTGCCATGATCCTTAGAAAACTCACTTAAAAATGCTGGTTGGAAAAAAAACAAACATCTTCAGGTCAATGGCTTCCAGACACCGAGCACAGTACTATATGAATTTATGTGATAACGATGATCACAGAATAATGATCACCATTAGGGTGAATGTACATTGCTGAAAATAAATTTCAGCGATGTACTCCCTGGTGCACAGTAAAAGGGCACTGGGGACTTACAATATACATGTTAATGCAGGGGGCTGTGCCTCCTGCACCCCGCTACTGAAGGATTCTCAACTCCAGGGGGGTGCATGTTGGGAGGGGTTCAAAAGCCCAAAAAATAACATTTCGGGCCAGATGCAACAAAAGGTACCTGCACCCAGACTCAAACCTAGCACCTTCTGCAACCCAGTCCTGAACCCACCCACCACACCATGGGAGCAGCTCAGCAGCTCACCATGGCACCACCCCTCACAATCCCTTCCTCCCCTCCCTTGCTGAGCATGCTCGCTCCCCCAGGCGTATGCATGTAATGACTTCCTGTCACTATATGCATGAACCCCCCATCTGGTTGTCCTCCCTGCTGGGCAGCCATGATGACAGGTGCCGTGATTGAGTTGCTGTTTTTGTAGGCACCCAGTTGCAGTTGCCTATGTAATGGGATACCCTCCAATACCAGGGTCTCCTACCAAGACTGAACTACAGACTCATACTGTTACTGTTCCTGTTACAGAGTCTACATCTACCACTTTTGTTATGAATTCTGATCTGGACCTGCATGCAGATGATGTTAGACATGAACCCCAAGAACGTATGCACCCTGAGACTGTGACCATGCATTCTGCCTCAGACTTAGGGGATGAAGGGCCTAGTAACCGCCAGGACTCCTGGGGGGATAGGATGGAAACTGAGACACACAGCCCTATCCCCTCCTGTTTCTGCAGCTGAGCAAGCTAAAACAATGTGGGCCTCATTTAGAAAAAAGACCACTTTTTTCCCACAATCCCCTTCTGCACAGAGCTGGAACACTGTTCAGCTGCAGTACATTGGTGGTTTAGATAATATTCCTGACAGAATTTATATTTGGGAAAAAAATGATAAAAGAATCCATGTTTTTTTTTCACAAATGAAATTTGTGCCTTGATACATGCCTCTGGTGACTCTCTGTATGATATAAGTTTTAAGAATCCACAAGGCATAGACAGGTTCTGGGTGAAGTATGAGAAATTTAGATATTCTGCCCTCTGGTTACCCTTCAAGGCCATTCCCCTTACTAGACCTGCTGTAAAAGCAGTCACCATTTTGTTTTGTAATGAAAGTGCGGCACTGCATGATATCACCCACTGGTTACAACAACGGTGTGACCTGTTGGGCTCTCCACAACCTATTTTTGATGAGAAGCACATTTGGACAGGGGGTTGGAGGTATAAAGTTAAACTACACAGTTCCAACATGGGCCCACTTCACCTACCTAGTAGTTTATTTTTGGGAACAGACCATGGCCATTGCTTTTATCCTGGTCAGACTATGACATGCTTTAAATGCGGATCCTTTTTACGCCCAAGTTCAGCATGCGACCGCATAGTGAAATTTGTGTCTCACATATGGGCATACCAGTTCAGAATGTCAAAATGAAATGACTTGCAACTTATGTGATGAGACTGGGCATTCTTATCGCTCTTGTCCATGGGCCACTTATAACAGAATGGACCAACCCAATCAAGATTCCTTACTTACTGAGGCCCATAAAAAAGATATTGTAGCACATAGAGTGTTGCAAGAGCCCTCTGCAGTACAGACTGCTGCTGAACCTCGGACAACAGTATCTGAGATACAGACCTTAGTTTCCAGGGACGCAGACTCTAACCCACTCTCATACCTTGCGCTCGCACAACCTCCTGTGGTGACTGACTCCTCTGCTGCCTCTGCTATGGAAGTTAGCAATGAGATTTATGTCCCTCCCCCATCTGATTTGGGGGGATACTGCTGTTCATCCCCCTCCTCCTACCAGTGTCTGTACTGATATGCCATCCTCAGACATGACTGTGGTGTTCAAAAAGAGATCCTTACATCAATTGAGGCCCAAACCCAAAACTGCCAAATCTGCATCTTTGCCCCAGAGGATTTTGTTGTCCAATAAAAATGAAGCTCTTACCACTGGACCTATGGAGCCTGATCAAGGAGATGACTCTAAAACCTCTTTCACTATCTTCTCTCAACATATGATATCTTCGGGCTCAGAGGAAGACTCCCCCAGGCACCCCATGAAAGGAAAAGACACCAACTTGGGACTGCACCTAGATGAAGTTCCAGACTGGGGAAATGTTCCCTGATTTTCTATTCTAACTAAATGTCTTCTTTTACTGCATGTTCTGTTGCTATCATTAATGTTTATTTTTTTTCTTCTTCTTTTTTCCATCCTCAGCCAACTTGTACTTCAGAGGGCACCCCCAGCCCCATCCCCCAGCATCCACCAGCTGGCCCTGACCAAACTCCAGGGCTTGCCCCCCCCCGGTGAGGGTGGCAGGGCTGCCTCAACCCCCATCAAGGTCCAATTTCAGTGGCCAGGGCCATGGCTAGCTGGGAGCGATGCCTGCAAGGCACCCTCCACTGTCATGTAATCGCAGCTCTTTTTCCTCTGTATTTTTTCCTCGGGAGCTGGGGGCATGCAATGATGCCAACAGAGGGGAGCGTGCACGCATCTGCACATGCTCCCCTCCAAGCATCTGCCCCAACTCCTCCCCGACTGCAACGTGGTGCCTTGTTCCCCAGGCTCCACTAGGGGGTGAACAGGCATCGACTACGAGGACCCCCCTCCCCAGAGAAGGAGAGCAGTCCATCAGACGCTCAATCCTTCTCCTCCCCTGCTGACTCCTGGAGGCCCGTGCTCATTCCTGAACATAGGTCACTGGTGTAGCACGAGGTAAGGCATCCAGCACCTCAGCCCTCAGCACCACTGGGCCGGTTCCACTACCATTAATGTTACTAGTATATGAAATGCAAGAAGAAGACTGGTGACTCTGTCCCTACTTAAAGATCTGCATTTTGATCTCTGTTTTTTACAAGGCACCAGGTTAAACTATACTTCATTAATAGCAACAGCAAAAAAATTATGGTGTTGGGGCCTTCCTACTTTTCCTTTAGTACTGACGTTTGTGATGGGGTGGGAATTTTATTTCAATGTGATAACTTTACTGTCTCATGGATTATTGATATTTTTCCTGGTCGTGCATTGTTAATTTACTTTTTTTTGTTCATAAAACTGCATGGAGAGCAATATGTTTGCATGCCCCTCAGAAAAAGAAAGACCGGGTAGATTTATTTACTTCTATCAAGCCATATTTGCATACCACTAAACACATTTTGTGGGCAGGTGGTTTTGAATGCATCCTATCTAAAAAAGACAGAGGGGCACAAACCTCAAAGGAATTCTGTGATACTAATTGCCTCAAGTCCATTATAAGCATGGCAGGATTACTGGACACTTACAGAGTTATACACCAACAGGAAGGTCGTACATTCATTAAGGTCATTTATCTACCAGAATGGATTTTGTATTTTCTTCCAAATATGTTGATACGCATGATGCCCAAACTTATCCACTAGAAACATCAGACCATGCCATTGTAGCTATTAAATTAGGATTAGCAGAACACATTTCTGTGGGGAAAGGGTATTGGAAACGAAACAGCACCTTACTGGACAATCAGCAAATCTGTACACAGGTGCAGGATTTACTTAGGGCTAGACAGTCGATAGCATGTTTGATGGATGACCTTAGCCAGTGGTGGGTGGAGACAAAGAATGAGCTGAAAATCATTTTTATGAGGCATGCCTGTAGTTTAAATATTTGACACTAAGGAAGTATTTAGCTAACTTATATTCACATATTAATGCTGGACATACTAGATTTACTTCTCAAATTACTAATGTTAAGAAAGAAATGGAATTATTACAATATTCCAGGGCAACCTCATAATCAATGGAACATAGAGTGTGCACCCCTGGGAAGACTAGTTTTGGAGATGCCCTTTGCTATTTGCAAAGCTAGGATGGAAACACTGATTACCAGAGATGGTAAAAGAGTATCTGCTACCCCAGAGATACTTCAGGAAGTGCAGACTCATCTTAAACTTTTGTATGCCACACCCCAAACTTTGGATTCTGATATACAGGTATACTTGAATTCTTTTTAAAAGCCCTTCACACCATCTGATATTACTGATAGCATGTTAGTTCCTATTTCTAAGCAAGAAATTGAAAAAGCTATAGGATCTCTGAAAAATAATACAGCCCCTGGATTAAATGGCCGTACTACGGAACTGTATAAGAAATTCAAGAACAAACTAGTGGAGATACTTCTAATAGTTTTTAATTGGATTTTGTCTTCACATCAACTAGATTTTCATTTTTGTATGGCAATACACATTTTCCTTTACAAAACAAAATGATAGGTCTGACTTAAATAACTGGAGGCCCCTTAACCTTTTGAATACTGATTCAGTGTGCTTACACAACTAGGTATGATATGACAATGCTTGTGTAACTTGAGTAACTTGAATTTTATGTGGCTTTCCACCTCTCTATCCATGGGATATACCTCCTGCAGGGGTACGATGCAAGGAACCCTAGTGAGGGTTCCCCCCTTACAGGTGCTGGAAATGAATGAGTCAGCTAAAGGTAGGTTAGGAAGAAGCCCACGGGTAAGAGAGGATAGCCAGTGGAGGAGGAGGGGTAGATGGTGGACAATGAAAGTGAATCCTGGGTTTGTCGAGTGTAGGTGATGTATTTATCTTCAATGGCAGAGTGACATTGTTGCTCTGCCCATTGAACCTTGGGCTTAAAGCCCTCCCATTCAATGTGCTTATGCAACTAGGTATGATATGATAATGCTTGTGTAACTTGAGTAACTTGAATTTTATGTGGCTTTCTGCCTCTCTATCCGTGGGATATACCTCCTGTTGGGGTATGACGCAAGGAACCCTAGTGAGGGATCCCCCCTACAGGTGCCAGAAATGAATGAGTCAGCTAAAGGTAGGTTAGGGAGAAGCCCAAAAAGAATACCCAGATTGTCAAGCATTGAAGTGAGAAGTGAGTAATAAATTCTGTGAGAAGGGCTAACTTCCTGAGCAGAGAGGGGAAAGCTGGGTCACCATCTGCCTCCTCCAACAGTGGAACCTAACTAGCTAAGAAGAAAATCACTAATTCTAACTAATATTATGACTGTTGGCATGGAGGAGAGGAAAAAAACCCTTTTTGAGAGGAAACCTCTAGGGATCTAAGGCCTAGGTCGCCTTCCCTCCAGGCTGACAGTGTTTGAATTGAGGATGTATGTTTTTTAAAGAAAGGGTTTGGTGACTAGAGGGATACGAATAGTAAGGATGATGTTAGAATATGGAAGATCCCTAAAAGAAAGCACAGATCAAGGATGGAACATGAGGCTGTGCGCAGATTGAATGTGAACATGAGGTACGATTAATACTGATAGTGATGATCACTGCAAGAGGTCAGCGGGTCGATGAAGTAGCGTAAGATCTATAATAGGTATGATTGATTGAGTAAGGCCAGGAAGTAGAAACTGAGATCGATAAGGTATGATTATGCGATGTGAATGATTAGATCCTGTTGTTGAGGTAAATGAGTAGCATCTGAGTCAATGATAGAATGCTCAAGGGAATGATGAAACTAGATAAACCTTGTTGGAACGAAGAAGGATATGCTTGAGTAGTTAAAGTGAAATAGTAGATCTAGAAGTAAGGATAGGCAGGAGTAAATCCATTTATGAGTCAGAGCAGTAAGGGGTATTTAGATGTGATCATGAGGATATTCCATATCAGTCAATGAGGAGACAAATAATATTGCACACTGGCTTGATGGAGCGATGCATTTAATAGAGCGATGCAAGAGAGCAGACACTGAGGTTGAAGAGGCATTCTTAATAATGCAATATAAATGATTAGACACTGAATGATTAGACTCTGAGGTTGTAGTCAATGGGGTAGAATGGTATTGAATGATAGGAATGTTAGAGGAAGCGATATGAATAAATGAGCTTTGAAGTGAAGTTGAGTGAAAGATGACTGGAGTCATGAACTTGATATGACTGGAGTTATGAACTCAATGAATTCAGCAGGATAGCAGCAGCTAAAGGGTGGCGTATGAATTATGATAGGTATGCCCAAAAGAATGTTGAGAGCAGGCCAAGAGTGGAGGAAAGCTCAGATAGCTGGAAGTGAACTGGAAGAGGAGGAGATGGGAAGAACCGAAAATGAACTGGCACGAAGGAAGTACACCAACGAGGCACCCTGAAAGGAGGTAGAGTCCAAGGCCAATAAGGGAGATCTGGGACCAGAGGCAATTCAGGTGAAGCAACTGAGGATCAAAACTGGATGAGGTATGATGAGGAGTGAGCAAAACTGGACAAAGAATGATAATGAGGGAATCAGATGGGGTCAGCCATGTGACCGAGTAGACTTCTAGGAAGGAGGTAGAGCCAGGAACGAATAGAGCGATGAGATGAAATAGGCTGCACAAAATGAGGTAGATTTGGAAATGTATGTGAAAGAAACATGAATTATAGTGGATATCTGGCCAGCCCCTAGCAAGGGTCGGTTGACAGGAAGGCACAGCCAGGAATGGAGACAGAGTTGAATGAATGCGATTGACACTGCACACTAGAGGGAGGCGGCAAAGGCATATCAACAAAGTGATTGAAAGAGATGGGCAGGTTGAAGTGAGATATGGTAGAATGTGAGCAAATCAGACGATGAGTGAAACCATGACCAGGGTAAAGCCATAACAGCTGAAGACGGAATGTATCCAGGAAGGGAGGCTCGATGAGATATAAAATGGGTAATGAGTGCTGGAGTCATGGACCGGATACAGGGGCAGGAGGCCGTGGACCAATAAGGTGGCATAGGAGGTGTGATTGACATGCCCAAAAGAATCATTCATTGCAGGGCAGGAAAATAGGAAACAGATGAGAGACAATGATGAAGTGAAGCTCAGGGGCAGGTACAGGAAGGCGAGGCATGGAATGACAAAGGACGAGGGATGTTTAGATTAGTGTCAGAGGACCCAGCCAGTACTCGGAGATTGAGGCAGTTCGATGAAGCACTGGACATATGGGCAAGAAGCAGAACATACAGAACAAATAAAGAAAAGAGACATGGTGGGCGGGAAGGGCAAAATGGGGTGAGGTACATCGATGGAACAGAAAGCAGCTCAGCCACCAACGCTGCACAAGAAACATATCGAAGTGCAAAGTAAAGAAGAGGTCGATGTGCCCAAAGACGGACAGGAAAAGAAGAATCTCAGTGCTGTCATTCTGCTAATAAACACAGGCCCTTGGTACAGCATGCCTAAATTAGCCCTAAAACAAAATGAAGAAATGAGTGTTGACCCCAGCACAGCTCTAGCTGGAAGAGAAGTTATGTGAATTGAATGAGGAAGAGGCTAGTGATGTCGAGTTCTTGCATACCCCAGGATAGCTAAATGGAAGTGGAAGAGACAGGTAGTAGGAGGAGATGGGGCAAACTGGAAAGTGAACTGGTATGAAGGCAGGATGAGGAATTAGGCTCCTCAAAAGGAAAGCACAAGAGTAGTGTAGCTAGATGAAGGCAGCCGAGGTGAGCTGACTGGTCAACCAAGGCAGAATGGTTGAACGATGGAAACACAGGAGCAGGTCGGTGAGAGTCTGCGCAGAGAAAGGATAGGTATGCTCAAAAAAATATTGAGTGCAAATCGAAAGGTGACTGAGGAGGAGTAAGGCAACAAGTGGAATCAATGAGGTAGACGCCCCTGATTCGGTACAGAATGGCATTGAGAAGTAAATAGAGGAACCATGAGGGAAGGCATGAGGGCTATAATAGGAATGCCCCAACTAAACGTCTAATACGGGTCACGAAATGCCTGAAGCAGATCAGGGATGGTGTATGGGGCCACCTATTGGTCAGGAAGAGAATGAGCCTACGAAAGAGTATGGCTTGATTATGCAAATGGAGGATGTATAATGAGGAGTGAAGCTAACAGCAGAATGAAGCCATGATGGCTGGTACTAAAAAGGTGCTAGGACAAAGATGGTAAAATTAGGAAACAGATGAGGTATTATGCTGGATTGAAGCCATGGAGGCTGGTACATAAAAGCAAGGTATAAAAGGATGAGGACAGAGGGAGGTCAATGGGTTAGCATAGGGCCCAGCGTATACAGGATGAGAACGCAACAAGGCGAGCTGGATGAGGTGGCACGTAGGCCAGGTTTGATGGAAGGCCAGATAGAGTCAGCCATAGATGGCCCAATGATGTGAATAGCAGAGCAAGCCAATAGAAAAAGGAAAATGTGGCATGATGAGATATAGAAGCCATGACTGGAGTGAATCCATAATGGAGGGAAGATCAAGGTGGGAGTGATGAATTATATATACTGATACAGCAATGGGAATAGAAAAGCAGGTTGAGACGACGTATCATAGACCAGAGGGGGGAAGACCAGAATGGAGGACAATGAGGGCAATGGGAAGCAAATAGGAAATGAGGCAGCAGGACAGTAGAACACTAAAAAAGGAGCCGAGCTGAAGAAATTCCAATTTTTTTTTTCAGGAAAGGTAAGATGAAATTCTGGACTACCAGGATAGTACACAGGGTGAGACGAGTAACAGCAGGAACTTGGTTAAGGTAGACGAGCATATAGAGCACTACACAACTGGAGATGAAGAAGGGAAATGATTAACTAAATTCACTCATAAGCATGACGAATAAGGAGATAAGCATGCATATAGTGTAGTGCAAGAAGGCAACAGAGAGGGCAGGTATTGAAAAGCACCATCGATTGCAGAGTTCTATTGTCACAACTTCATAAAGGGATAAACTGTAGGAGAAAGCAACAGCATTGTTTAAGGTGTACACAGCAGGGTAGAAATAAATAACTAGCAACGAGTCAGAATCATGCAACTCGGGAGGAGAGGGTTGACTGGGACCCGATGAAGAGCTTGACCCAAGTCAGTGACCGAAAGGAGTCAGTTTGCTCAGAGTGGGCAAAACAGACACTGGTTCCCAGACAGAATCAGAATTGGGCAGAAGCAGAGCTAGACTGGGTCAAAATTACCGAAATTGGGTGCCATTGTTCTCCAAGTAGAAGCCATAACGATATGCAATGACAGTACGATGTGCAAAGCCAATGAAATGGGAAAAGCCCCAGCTTTGGTTCCAGACTGCATCAAACTTTCTTAATCAGAGGCTTAGAAATGCAAAAAAAAAATACACTGTTATCCCCATGGATGAGGAAAAACGAGCAGTAGTGGAAGTGAAAAGACATACAGATTAGCAGCTCAGGAGGTGTAGGTGCGGACAAAGAGGCAGGAGAGCAGGCAGGAAGTGAGAAACAGCAGGAGGGTACATGAGCAATGGGAAGACCCAGACAACAGAGGGAGAGAAGGGAGGGCAGCAGTGGTGTATGAAGGTGAGCCGCTAAATGGTGTGAACTCGAGTCAGGAAAGAACGGGGGGTCAAAGGGAAGAGAAGGGATGGGGAAATGGAGGACAGGGGGAGCGAGCATGCAGAAGCCAGCAACCAGGGACCATTTACTCCAGAGCTGCCACGTGACAGCGGTAGGAACACGAGAGAGCAGAGGAAATGAAAATGCTGAGGAGATGTCAGAGCTGCTGGGTCAGACAGGATGAAGGAAAAGCAAAGGAAATGAGGGCGTGGGGAGGGAGAACAGCCGACAGAGCCTCCGAATACAATGAAAGTGAATCCTGGGTTTGTTGAGTGTAGGTGACATATTTATGTTCAATTGGGGAGTGACGTTGTTGCTATGCCCATTGAACCTCAGGCTTAAAGCCCTCCCATTTAAAACTCTTAATAAAGATTTTAACTTTAAGACTCGCTAAGGTAGCACCTTATTTAATTTCTACCTCACAAACATGCTGTGTGTCTGGGAGGTCTATAGCAGATGATCTTTTACTCATACAAGAACTAGTGGAACAAGGAAAGGAAGATCAACGTCATGGTTACATTTTTTCTTTGGATCAGGGAAGGCCTTTGACAAGGTTTCTTATGCCTTCATGATACAAGTCTTAACAGCATACGGAGTGCCACCTTTATTTTGTACTTGGACTTCCTCCATATATAAAACAGCCACAGCTCTTCCATTAATTAATGGCTACTTAGGATCTTATGTTCCTATTCATAGTGGGGTTTGGCAAGGTTGCTCTATGAGAACTCTCCTATATGTGTTCTGCCTAGACCCCCTACTAAGGAGGATACAACAAACTGACCTTATCAGAGGTATCTGTCCTTCTGCAGGGTCCCTAGAAGTTAGGACAGCTGCGTATGCTGATGACATTTATTTATTCTTAGCAGACCCATCTTCTGGGAGTCAGGCTCTGTCACAAGTGCAACAATACTCAGCAGTGGCTGGTGCATCAATTAATAAGGCCAAAAGTAAGGGATATGTCCTCAGTAATTCCATGACCCCTTTATGCAGCTTTATCCTGTTTCAACTGACCCTTTGAAAATACTGGGGATACCGTTTGGAAGGAGGGACAACTCAATATTGAACTGGAAAGATAAATTGGGAATAGGGTAAAGAAAAGTAACTGTTTGGAAAACGTGGCAATGAACAAAGAAAAAAGGTAATATTACTTAAAACATTTTGTTTACCGATCTTTACTTATTTAAGTGTAGTATACCCTATTCCCCAGTCCTTAGAAGTAGCTTTATTGAGTTTGGTTTTTAAAACTATTTGGAGTAGCAGTTTAAACCACATTAAAAGGGAAATGTTGTATTTATCAAGCAAACAAGGAAGACTAAGTTTACCAAATTCTATTGTATTTTTTTATAGTATATGTTTGTTTAAGAATATGTTAGATCCAACTGCACCCTCCTCCACCATTTGGACAGTGTTTGCAGCATCTTGGTTTAACCCCTTTTCTGAGTTTTGGTCTATACAACCTGTTCTTCATACAGTTTATTGCAAGGTCCTGGTATTTTTTAAACCTGTACTGTCAAAAATCAGAAAATGGAAGTTGGAAATAGGTCAAATACTACATAAACCCAGACTTGTGATTTACAGCACCATACAGGAACTAGCCTTTGACATAACTCCAGAATTTAAAGGAATATCTGATACATGTCTTAATAAGATACCATTGAATTTACAAGATGCCAGGACTCCCCCCAGGATGTGGGATATATTATAGCTATGTTTTCCCGGGAAACTCAGTGGGAAGGGGAATGATAAGCGTAAGAGCCCAGCTGAACATATGTGCACTAGGAACTCATGTGTAGCTATTGAAGAAACAAGGAATCATTTATTACAGCTGTGGGCATAGCCCAGCAGATGTTTTACATTCAGAAAACGGCTGATGTCAATTTTGCTACCAAACAACATGATAGAGTATTAAAAATAGATTCCTCCGCTGAAGCCTCAATACTACACTGCCTGTGTGTATAGGAAGCTGTAGAGCACTATTTTTCCTGTGGCTTGATGAGTTTATTGAGCCTAAAGAAAGTTAACTCATCTTCTGGCAGTCATTCTGTGTCAGATTACCAATGAATAGTACAGACATCATAGAAAGCTATTGGAAGTAAAATGGGTTAAACACTTCCTGGAGCTTTCTGAATAACAAATAAGCTCTGTTGTGCCCTCAGCCCCTAGGAACACCTCATTAAGCCATTTGACACCACCATCCTCAAAGCAGTCATTCTATTACTTTACAGGACGTTCCATAGCAAAGAGTCCCAGTGATGCCTGTTTCCAAATAATACACCAATTTCATTTTCTCAGGCAGGTAGTTCTAGGCTACTGTTTATATTCTATTGAATGCTCTTAACTTGTGGTTTGTGACTATGGGTGTTTACAACTGAATGATACTTAGGTTACACATACAATCTGATTAGTTCACAACATGTGGTATTGTAATTAAATTAACTGATAAATGGGGGCTTTGGTTTTCTTTTACAAATTCATTTTTCCTGACTATAGATATACTAAAACAAAAATTTCTTAACACAATGTTTAAAAATAAGGAGTTTAGCAATAATTTAGTTGATGTGGTGTAAAGAGCTGCTCTCTGGAAAATTACCTGGTTTGGGGGGGGCTGCCACAAGAAGACTGGGATATCATGGATGGGGGAGCTCATGACAGCAGGAGAGGCATGATGGCATTAAAAACGTAATGGTGTGGATGTAGAGGCACCAATATTTGAGCATGACTTTGGTAGAGGACTAAGTGTGACTTGGGGGTTGGGGATCATCAGGAATTGAGCAAGTCTTGGTATTTTTAACATAATGGTTGTCTGAAACTTCTACCTTCAATGGGCTAGACTCTGCATCCATCTGTACAGTGTGTCATTAAGCCTCATGCAGTGGGGTATGGGTAAAAACCAGATCACCAGATCTGGACCAGAGCTGTAAAATATGTATTGGGCACAGCTTGTGCAAATATTGCTGATCCACTCACTCCAGATGATTTGGTCTGGCTTTTACCAATCTGGTCTGGTCCTGATTGTTTTGTTTTCAACCATGCCAAGGAAGGGTTGAAAAACAGACATCCAGAAGCAGACCAGATACATATAAACGGGACTGAACAGTGTAGCCAGAGTGACTGAACCAGCAGTATTTGCACAAGTTGCACCCAGTGTGGCCAGTTTGGATTTTTACAGAACTGCTGTGGTTTAGGTCTGTCAGTCCAGTTTTTAATCAATCAATCAACCAATCTTTATTTTATACTGAAAGGTATGTGAGTAAAAATGCCCATTCACACAAATGTCCAGTTAAGCATAAAAAGAGAACAGAACATCAGGTCAAACAATTACGTAGTAAAATACAATATAAACAGGTCTAACATAAACAGGTCTAATACAGAGATCTTGAGATATATATATATATATAACAGAAGAAAGGAGAAGCAAATACATAACAGTGACAAATTTACATCATGGGATATAGTTGGAGGTATAATTCAGGAACATGAAGAGTTGGGTGATGAGTCGAAAAGAAGAAGTACAAGTCCTGCAGCACCCAAATCATGCATGTGGAGGAGCATTCCCACTGCATGATCTGCCTAGTTCCAGAACACTGGGTCAAGGACTGTGCGGCCTGCCAATCCTTCAACCAGGCCACATAGATTAGACACCAGAAAAAGCTCAAAGCGTACTTTCTGGAGGATCATCTAGCTTTGATGGAAAAGTAGCTGCAGAATCTGCAATGCATGTATGGCACCTGTTGACCTAGCTGCTTCACGCTTTGGAGTTTCCGCCCTAGTGGCTCAAGTCCTCATAGAGGCCAGAAAGCCTTCTACCAGAACTGCTTATGCCATGAAATGGAAAAGATTCTCCATTTGGGCAGCCTCCAAGGGTTGGGAGGGACCCTTTCTATTGGCTGGTGCCCCAGGTCATGGAGTACCTCTTGCATCTTTCAGAGCTCAACCTCAGCTATTCTTCTTTGAAGGTCCATCTGTCTGCTATTTCAGCCTACCTCCTCCCTGTGGATGGCAAAACCATGGCTCAGCTGGAGATTTCCAAAACCTTCCTGAAAGGAATTTTCCATCTGAAACCACCAAATTGTAATCCAGTCCCCCATGGGACTTGAATTTTGTTATGGAAAAACTTACTTTGCCTTCTTTTGAACTGGAAGAAGTTGTACTATGCACTATTTTTTGGGAAAATGCTTTTCTGAGTTGCTATTACTTCAGCTTGAAAAAATTCAGAGCTTCAGGCCCTGGTGTGTAAAGAGCCTTACTTGATTTTCCACAGAGAATGGGTGGCTCTGCGTACAAACCCTACGTTTTTACCTAAAGTGGTTTCTGAGTTTATGCTGAATAAGATAATTCAACTGCTGGTATTCTTCCCTGAGTAATCTAATCAGGGGGAGGCGCTTCTGCACACTATGGATGTGCCCAGAATTCTGCATTATTACACTAACCAGACTAAAGATGTTTGTAAGTCTGATCAATTGTTTGTTTCCTTTGTGCCCAAAAGACAGGGCACAGAAGTTACAAAACAGTGCCTGTCTAAATGACTGGCAAACTGCATTGTTTTCTACCATAAGTACAATAAACCTCTTCTGGGGGAAGTGAAAGGGCACTCAATCAGAGACATGGCTCCTTCTACTGCTTGTTTCAGAAATGTCTCAGCCACGGACATTCGTGTGGCTGTGAATCTGCTTTGCAGTGAGCTGTATTTTATTTATTTTTCTTTATTACCATATATGTTATGTTATTTTTACCTGTGCACCCACCTGAGATGCAGAGCAATTTATCACATCAACTGTTGCTGCTGGAATAGCTCTGTATTTGTCCCCCCCCCCTTCATTTTATAGCTACTTCTCTCCTATTCCACTTTGTTTTAATTTTATTAACTTAATTCCTCTCACTTAAATTATGTGTTATGTGGAATAATCCCCATTGTTATTATCTTTTTACAAAAACTGTCAACTATGCAGACTCATTTGTAAAAAAATGAATTATAATAGTGAGACTTTTTGAAATGGTATTTGACTTACCATACTCATGCTTGTCTATCCACTTACTCAGTGCCTGGGGGTGGAGCAGCAATAAAAGAAAAACTATGCAATACCCTCAATAGCATACCTACCCCAGTTTACTTTTACCCAATGCCCATTTTTAGGCCTTGTATAGTAAGATATTCCTTCAAGAGAACAACTTATAATGAAATGTATAAGATTTACATTGACATTCAGGTATGTGCACTTTTATATTATACTAATTATGTGTGTATGTACTGTATAGCAATCTCTAAAAAAATCAATTAAACACGTCAAATGTCTTCCTAAACATGTCTCAAAATTGTGTTTATTTTCTACCTTGTCATAACATATAGTGTTTACAGTCAAGGTACAGTACTTTCATATATATGAAGGTCTGGGTTCTGTTGAGTGGATTGCTATAACAGTGCATAGAATAAAATGTGAAGCATATAGGTAACTGTAATACAGATGGTGGCATTATTTTTATATCTGCCCTATCTCAGTGCACCATACTTTGATTCAGTTAGTGTATGCAACGGTAATTCATGTTTATGTTTAAGCCCATGAAACACACTTATCTAGTTAATGTATTTACAGCCCTAGTGGCTCTGCTTGAACTTGTTTTATACGGTGTCCCTTTATGAAATCTTTCTGGCAATTGCTATCACAGACTTGGCATGATGTTAAATGGCAGTTGATCACATATGAAGAAGTAGTAGTAGGATTTTCATTACATTTTCGAAATATTGGCTGTGGTACAATATGACTCATATTTACCTGTATTAAATTCATACTGTGGCAGACAAGATGTAAATTGCTATTTCAGCAACATGAACTTACCCCAGTTCAAGTTATTCACTCATTGGGAAAGAACTATATGCACAATGTTTGTTTGAAAAATAATGGACTACTAGGCCAGTATGGGTTAAAACATGGAATGCTATTCCTTTTTTGAAAGATAAAATTGGTTGATTAATGGAACATTTCTTTTTGTTTTCCTCCCTTGTACTTAACTAATATGATGTTATCTGGACTGAATTTCCATTTTTGTTTCTTAAGTTCTATTATGTTTCATATTTATGAAGTATATTGTTTTTGCTTTGACTTTTCTGAATAAAAAATACCCCCACTCTTTTCAAGAAATACCATAGGATCTTTAATGTTTCCTAAACAACCACCAGAAAAGGTGGACAGGATCTCAGCTTTAACATCTCATCTGAAAGAGGACAGCTCTGAAAACGCAGTGTTCCCCTAAACACCATGTTGGGGGGCATTGGCATGGCTACTTATGACCAAGGGGAGGGTGCCCTCAACAGGGCAACCAACAGCATGTTCTACAGCACCTGGTGTTCAGTGAACATCTCCCATTCTACTAGTGACCAGGCCCAACCCTGCTTAACTTTTCAGGTTGGTAAAGCTGCAGACAGATAAGTACTGTTTATTACCTACTAACAGATTTGAAGGCAGCTAGAGTAGGAAACTTGTTAACGTACAGTTGGTGGTACTAACGCCCAGTTGTACTGGTCTACCTTTAGACTACCAGCAGTAATAGATATAGTGAGGATCATCCAGACTCTGCGACCTACCTACTGTAAGTTGGACCCAGGCCCTATTCACCTGGTGGTGGGGTGTGTAGATGTTATCAGCCCAGTCCTGGCTGGGATAGTGGAGGTATCATTAGAGAAAGGGATCTTTCTGGATCCCTTAAAGGAGGCGGTAGTATGCCCCCTGTTGAAAAAGGCCTCTCTTGACCCCGACTGCCCAGCAAATTATAGACCAGTCTCGAACCTTCCTTTTGTAGGGAAGGTTATTGAGAAGGTGGTCGCTCTGCAACTGGAGGATCATTTGTCTAACCACAATATCTATGACCCTCTCCAATCTGACTTCAGGAAAAGGCATAGTACAGAGACGGCTCTTGTTCAGGTATTGAATGATCTCATGATGGCATGAGATTGGAGGACCCATTCCATCTTGGTTCTCCTGGATCTGTCAGCAGCATTTGACACCATGGATCATGGAGTATTGCTCGACCACCTGCATTTTTTCTGTGGTCTGAGGGGAGCAGTCCACAGCTGGTTTTGATCTTTTCTGGAGGGCAGATTTCAGAGAGTGGTGTCTGGAATTTACACCTCGGCCCCTCATGGGCTGCCCTGTGGGGTTCCGCAGGGGTCGGTGCTATCCCCTATGCTATTCGCAGTGTATATGCTTCCATTGGGGGACATTATAAGATGGTACGGGCTGAGTTTTCATTGTTATGCTGATGATTCTCAGCTCTACCTGTCTTTTATGCCTGATCAGGACTCTGATTCCTTCACGATGTTTAACAACTGCCTCCTGGAGATTCAGGATTGGATGAGTGCTAGTTGGCTTAGGTTGAATTCAGGGAAAACTGAGGTGTTAGTTGTGGACCCTGGAGGGAGGACAACAGAGGCTTGGACAGGGAAACCCTTGGGTTTATATCTTGGGTGGCCCCACTTCTTGCCTCTGGCCAAGAGCGTAACCTTGGTGTGATTTATGATGAAAGCCTGACTATGAAGATTCAGGTGTCGGCTGTAGTCAAATCTGCCTTTTTCCATCTGAGGAATATTGCCCGGGTGAAACACTTGGTTCCACAGGAAGATCTTCCCATCTTGGTCCACGCCTTTGTCACCAGCCGTTTTGATTACTGCAGTGCTCTCTATCTAGGGCTGCCAGGGGTGGATATCCACTGCTTGCAGCTTGTGCAGAACGCGATGGCCAGGCTGTTGATGGGAGTTTCAAGATCTAGCCATATGACACCTGTGCTGTGTGATCTGCACTGGCTACCAATACAGTGGCAGATCACCTTCAAGGTCGCATTATTAACCTTTAAGGCCCTACATGATTTGAGACCTCACTACCTGAAAGAGCTCTTGGTGCCTTACTGTCCTGCCCATTCTTTTCGCTCCTCTGATGAGGGATTACTAGAGATTCCCAGGGTACGTCTAAAGATGTCTGGAGGTAGATCTTTTGCCTATATGGCACCAACCCTGTGGAATTCTCTACCTCGTCAGATACGAGAATGCCTAACTGTTGAAAGTTTTAAAATCCAACTAAAGACTTTGCTTTTTGCCCTGGCATTTGATGGAACATAATGAGTAAGTGTATTGTGTGATTGTTTGATTTATTGTTTTAAAATGTGATTTTAAGTGATTTGAATTATTGTGAAAGTGCCCTGAGCTTGGGAAGGGCGCTTGATATAAATCAAATTTTACTTACTTACTTACAGCTCATCTTAACCCTTTTCCCAACCCTTGCTATGCCACTGACTTCAATACACCTGCTTGGATTCTCATGCACTATCACCCTGCATTGGATGCCCTCTAGTGCATCTGCTAATTCCTATGTGTTTGATAAGGGTTGCATTGAAGAAATGGGATGGGGAGAGGTAAGAGGTACTAACAGCTGACTCCCTCTCCCTTCAGGGATCAAGCTGGAGGAACTGGGGGGTGAGTTTTCCCTTCAATTTATAACGTTTAAACTCATTTAGTGAATGAATCAGATATTAACACCTATACAGCTTTATTCTTCTCTTTTCGAAGTTCCCCAGCTTTTGGTTTTACATCTCTAGATCATTGAGAGAGGAATGCTAGATTTTTCCAAAGGACTTAAATCTTGCACACTTTCTTTCAAATACTGCACCTGGATTTAAAGTGATAATTTCCTGCAACCATGCATACGGTCTAAATTTCTATCGCCCAATAAAAAAATGATGCCTTTGGCTGATACCTTGGTAAGCTGGGATGAGGCATGTATCATCTTGCAAACATAGACTTGAAAATGTGGTACAGTCTTTGAAAATTGCCTCTAGGTCCTTTAGAAACCCATGCACTCATCTTTCCGCGTCTGATTCAAAGCCAAAGATATAGCACCAACGATACAGTTTACTCTTGAGAATGTTAAGTAAGGAACTAGAGAAAATTTGTTTTAGAGATAATAGAAGGGTAAGTAATGCAGTTTAATCCTCTTAAAGGCTGCTGGTATTAAACTGATCCTGAGAATGAGACGCCTTTTGTAACATGCATGTCCTTCACAGCCGACCCTCTGTCTCATTGCACTTCAGCTGCGAAACGCACACGGAGGGAAAGGGAACCTGTTTTAACAGTTGTGGCTCAGAGAGAGAGAGAGAGAGGGAGGGGAGAGAGAGAGAGAGAGAGAGAGAGAGAGAGCTTATCTGGTGTACAGCAGGCGCAGAACAAGCTTCCAGACCGCTATAAATCTGTGTATTAAAGCCGACCGACAACCTTCAAGGTGAGTAATAGATTAACACTATTCATAAAAACAAAGATCTTTTTTTTGAGTGGGGTTTAAACTTAATACTAACAGTTCGGAATACATTGATTGCCGTAGCAACAAGCGGGCACAAATATGTGTGTTCAAATTACCTGTTGTTATTTGCGTGAAGTTTTAATTCTTTAGTTACCTGGCGAATCTTGGTCAAACCCTATGTGGGTACGTTATGTTTTCTTCCATCTAAAACAAATGAATAAACCCAATGTTGCTTTGCGTGGACAGCTACAAACTCTGGCTTGTAAGGATGGTATTATTTGATTTATATTTTTTCTTTACACCCTTCATGTTAGATAACTGTAAGTTCCATCCTTTTCTGTAGGTGGTTGTTCAAAGACTGTAGATTCATGAACCCTTATTAAAATAAATGTGACAGTGGTGTAACTATAGAAACAAGTGACTGCCTCTTCAATGCATATGACTCTGGTGTTGAAACCCGTTTGATCTGTTAATTTAACAGTTGCTTTCTATATCACTGTAAGTTGTCTCCCAAAGTAAAAATACTATATCTGTATGCGTCTTCAAATTCGGTTGAATATAGGTTTTGCAAAAGTGGTATGGCTGTATAGTCTCAAGGTATACTTGCTATTAATCTGGCTCAGTTAAACAAAATAAATAAATACTATTGTAGAAACATATTCGTGGAACTATTTGAATAAATCATTACATTGCACGTTTTTTTCAACAGATGCTGGATATTTGAATGAGGTGGGTCGTGGTGGAATATGCCGCCTCAGGCGCATCAACTTGTATTTCAAAAGTGTGAATTATGGGTTTGGACGATTACTGTGCTGTGAGATAGCGAGTCCCGACTAAATGGGGACAGTTTAGACCATTATTGTGAGGATTTTTCTTCCAAACGAAAATGTATTTGGCAAGAAGAAAGAGGCTGCAGTGGAACAGAGTTGTCTTCATTGTCAGCGGTCTGCTCGCCTGTTGTGTGTACCAGCTCACCTTCCACGGCAGAGAGACGATTTCAGCACCACAGACAACGGCTGCTGAACGCAATGGAGATGCGCCCCTTCACTTGCTACTGAGAGAACTTAACGAGACCAGCTCTGTTGGAAATGCAACCGAAGTAGACCAAACACTAGGGGTGACAGAGGCGCCCAAGATAAGGCACTGTATTATCATGGACCCCGGGCCGACACTGCCACCTCCTAAACCAGTTACACCACCTGCTGTCACTGCATCAGTGAATGCCACCAATGCCACAGATGTCAAGTCTGCCCATGGTCCGAGTGCGCATCACAATAAAGGCGAGTATCCGGAAGATCTGTTTACCATCGAGCAGCGGAGGCAGGGTTGGGTGTCTTTTCACATTTTTGGCATGGTATATGTGTTCGTGGCCCTGGCCATAGTATGTGATGAATACTTTGTCCCTTCCTTGGGTGCGATCACAGACAGGCTGCAGATCTCAGACGATGTGGCTGGCGCTACCTTTATGGCAGCTGGGGGTTCGGCGCCAGAACTTTTCACCTCACTAATCGGGGTTTTTATTTCCCATAGCAACGTCGGCATTGGCACAATAGTAGGCTCGGCGGTATTTAACATTTTATTTGTCATTGGCATGTGTGCCCTTTTCTCGAGGGAGATCCTAAATCTGACCTGGTGGCCTCTATTCAGAGACGTCTCTTTCTACATATTAGACTTGATCATGCTGATCGTGTTCTTTCTGGACAACTTTATTTCGTGGTGGGAGAGTTTGATGTTACTGTGTGGATATGGACTCTACGTCTGCTTCATGAAGTTTAATGTCCAGTTTGAAAGATGGACCAAGGCACAACTGAATAAACGCCAAAATCTGGTTAAGGTTATGGCACTGGATGTCACCGATAAGGTCTGTGTTCTCTCTTTGTAATCATTATGTGATGTTTGTGGTGCTATTATATATTATGCTGGAATAATTACCGGTTAGGTGCCTGTAACTGTTTTTAACACCTGTTCAGTAGCTGTAGATTGTTATAATGTATGGTAGAACGCTGTTAACCTTAGGAAATCATTTCCTAAGGTTGCTAACCTATCGATGTGAGGTAGACATGTTGTTAACCTATGGATGCTACGTCACATCGATAGGTTAACAACAGCGATTGGTCTGAGCATGTGCCGGCTTTTTTTTTTCAGTGGGGAGCCGACGGATGAACAGCAGCGGTTAGGAAGGACTGAACGGCCGCGGCAGTGACTAGTTAGCAAAAAGTAAGCAGCCTTTTTATGTGGGACCATACACTATAAAAAATAATGTATGGTCCCTCTTTTGGTAACGGGTCAATGTTAACCGTCTGGAGGTTGCCATGGCGAGTAAACCTCTGGAGCTCTTCGCTCTCGAGGTTTACAGGGTCGCCCTGGCAACCTCTCGACAGTTAACTGACCAGTTACCGATAGAGGACCATACATTATCCTCTATATGTTATACACAGGTATGACTTCATAAATCCAATTACCAGGGACACTGGTTTACTGGGATTGAGAAAGGGCATATTCCATTTTGCACATTGTAAAAAATGGTATTGTCACCAGTGTCTGCTAAGCCAAAATCCGGTTTTACCGGTACTTAGTTCTCTGTACTTTATTTAACAATTTTTAACTCTGCTAACCTGCATTTTAGCAATTTTGAGCTCCACTGTTGCATTCTTCCATCCTTGTACCAATTTAAAGTTATTTTAGGCACAAGATGTGATGGCAGCAGCAGCACTACAGCCCCCATCCCTTAAGTGAGACGGCAGCAGTACTACATTCCCCATCCACCAGTAGTGATGGCAGAATCACTACAGCCCCCACCCCTTGGTGTGATGGCAGTAGCAACAATGCAGTCCACATCCCTCAGGGGTGATGGCAGTAGTGACAGCACTATGATCCCCTTTCTTCAACACCCACACCCCACATGCATAAGTTACAAATGACTTGGTCTCTTTGCTTGTTAGAACTCGGATGTGAATTAATCTGAACCATCACCGCTAAGGTGGACTACCTTTGTTTTTTCCTATCTATAATTTAACTGCCTGAATTGGATTTCTGCCTGTGATACTGCTGACCAGAGTTAGGGAACAGACTTGGGTGTTGAAGGACCAGCTGGTAGGTGAAGGCTTGATTGTCCAATGATCACGCATCTTCTTCTGGGAGGGAGGGTGGGTTCACGGCTCACCATTTGCTGGCCCCTGGTGGAGGCCAGTGGCACAACAACATGCCAGCCCTCACTGCAGGAGGGAGCATGACAGACGTCGGCTTGTGCCTTGACATCATGTGGCCTGTCAAGAAAATGGGAAAACACCTGCTGGCCAACTGAAGGACAGCTGCTGGTCCCTCCATAAGCCAGAAGCCCCAGACATGTGTCCATTCTGACCTCTGTCATGCTCAGGATACACAGGAAGCTCTTTGGGACAATTCTCCTTCCCTGGTAGCCTCCCACAGGGGTAGGGGCCCCACTCAATGAAGGGTTACTTTGGGTTACCTGGTAGCACATCAGTAAGGGGCAGTGGATGGTGGTCGGGACTCAGCAGCAGTGGTAGGGGGGCCTTGGCAGGCCTGAAGGAGTGGATGGCCAGGGGGTAGGAGAGAAAAAAACTGCTTGAATTTGCTTCTTTGAAATAAAGTGTCTTCACCTTAAAAATCCAGAAGCGATTAGTGGAGGACCTTCAAATGGATTCATGCATCTCTCAGACATGTGGATGCCTTTTTTTTACTTTGTCTCCATGAAAAGGGTGTCTCCCAGTTTTCATGTCATTGTTCAGATGTGACTTGAGCACCACTCTGCCCACCAGCATCATACAGCCCATGGGGTCTTACATTCTGTACATCATTGACTGTGCTTTCAAAATCCACTGGCCAAACATAAGTACACTTAAATACTTAACATTTGCTTTTTGTTGAAGCAGTCTATTAGAAAACGTTTTGTTGTCACAGAGACTGAAATAGCAGGTGGAAGAAAAGGTGCAAATGGTCCAGTTCACCTAAATGGGGTGTTAACTGTGAAGTCTTCATAAGTAGTAAGGCAGTTTCTTCTTTGTGAACATATTTTCATTCAAACTAGTTTTCATTCAAACAATTGAGGATTTTGGATGGCCCTACTGATTATAAACTTGAATAAGCTAGTTAGTAACAGTGATCCTGTGTTTAGTAATCTACAACCTAGATCAGTGATGGGCAAACTACGGCCCGCGGGCCACATGTGGCCCTTTTTGTAATTATTGTGGCCCTCTGCGTCGTCTGGCAAACACATAGTTGAGCTGAGCAAGTTGATGTGTAATTCAGTGTAAATGCAGGTTGCAACTTTTATTACCCAGTTCAATTCCACTAGTTAAATGAGCTGAGAAATTTGTCTTACTCTGTCATGAAAACCTGAGGACAGATAATTACTGATAAATACCTGCTTGTTCGGTGCATCTTCATTAGTTCCATTAGCGCACAATTGAGTCTGTACCCCCAAATCAAGCTACTCATCACTAATTGTTAATTATTTTCATTTCTGCACAATTGAGTTCCCCCTCCCCCCAGTCTATTATAAAGTAATCTAAGTCTATAATTTAACAGCTACCCCCACTGACAACTGCCACAAACTCTGGAAGCAATAGCGTTGATATTAAAACAAAATGGACCGATTTCTAACAAACAGCAGCACACCGGGCAGCTCATCGAGGTTGTATGAGCCCAGTTTGCCAATAGCTTTGAGTCCAGGCAGTAGTTAAAAAAAAAAAAAGAAAACTCAGAAAAGAAGGGTGAATAGTACGAGTCATGGGAGTGTGAATGTTTTGTTGCTGACTATCACGGCAAGCCTACCTGTCTTATATGCAAATAGTCTCTATCTGTCCCAAAATGATTTAATGTGCAGAGTCATTTCAAAAAGTGCCATCCTTCTTATTCATACAAATTACCACTGGGATCTGGCATGCATTCTCAACAGGTATGTATCTTAAAAACTGGGCTGGCTAAACAACAATGAGTGTTAAACGTGGCAGAGCTGAGATGTGCCTGTACTCAACTTTCACCAAACCTTAGAAAGCTTGTTGATAACATTACAGCAGAAAAGTCAGAGTAATATATAATACTATGTTTATGTGTTATCTATAAGTAAACACTATTTAACAATATTTTTAATATTTAATTAATTTGTTACAGTTAATAAAGGTTTTTGCATTGCTAACTGGTGTCTGCTGCATAATTTTGTTTTGAATATGGAGCTGACTTACTCGTGTGGCCCTTCAGGTAACAGGAGGTCTGCACTTGTGGCCCACATACAATACCAACTTGCCCATCACTGACCTAGATGCTCATATGCAAAGAATACAATGAAAACCTGACTAAAATCTAACAACAAGCTTATAAAGCACATAAAATGTATCTGAACATTTATCTTTACCTATACAAAATCATTGCAGCTCAAGTAAAACTCAAGTAAATTACATGGCACCCTGACTACTATTCTATGATGTAGTAAACATATATTGGTATTTTTTTTATATTCTTTGTAAAGCAGGTAAGGCCCACTAGGCAGAACTGTCTGTTTTCAGGAGTGACCTAGAAGCACTGGGGAGGTTAAGTGACTTACTTGGAGTCACACAGTATGCAAGTGGAGGTTGTGGGAATCAAACCCAAGTCTGCTGGATGTACCCAGTTCAATCACTGTTTGTTACTCTAACCACATTGGCATGGGTTGTTAAACTGAATGGCTGATTACAACAAAGCAGTACAGGTGATTTCCTTACTGACTCTATATTCAGCAAAGCAGAAAGAATGCAAAGCACATCAGCATTCATTTTAATGCTGAAATCTGGGTCAGCCCACTGGCGCTGCAGTAGTACTACTGCTTGCAATGCCAGTGATCCAGGGTCAGAAGTGAACTCAGGTTGCTGGAGGTGTGGCTAGGGGAGTAGGATCGAGCACCCAGGGGACTGCTGTCCTCCTCCAGGGAGGATGGGCTGCAGGTCCTGCTGCTTTACCACCACCTGTGTGACCACTGGTGGTGGTGCAATGGTGCTGTAGAGTGATCAGGAGGGGAGGATGCTAGCCAGGATCTGTAGCAGTGGCATGTCTCTATGTGACCTACCTCCTGGGATCTCCTCTAGTGCAGATGCCCTCAGGGACAGAGACCAGAAAACCAGGAACAATCACCTCACATTGACCACTGGCAGAAGGGACCCAGGTGCCCCAGACTTCATAACCAGGCTCCATGAGGGACCCACTGAGCTGCCCACCACACACTAAGGGAGTGTGGAGGGGTGACCTGATATCCCCTCCCTTCCCACCTGGGGGGGTACAATCCAGGCAGGATAGGGGCAGGCCCACAGGAGCTCCTGAGCATTACCTGGGGTGAAGCTAGGGGATACCCAGCCTATGGATCTCTAAAAAGTGGAGACTGATGCTGTGAGAAGGGGACATAGAAAGAGAAAATAAAAAAATTTAAAAAGATGCTGAAATCTTAGGGATTTTGTGCAGTGACATGCAATCTCCATGAGGCACCGGTGCAAGAATTAAAAATCCACAAACCAAGCAGGATTCCATGATTGTTACCAGTATTACTGGTAAAAATGGAAAACCAGGGTCCCTGCCAATTACACACAGTTGTGATGGCAGAACCATGTACCCTATAACGTATAATAGAAGGGGGTCACAAAGGGGGAGGTACTTGTTGTGGGACGCCAATCTACTAGACATAGATTGGGACATTCTTGTAGCTAAGAGCACCGGCAATCAGGTCCTGCTAGATATGTTCCAGCACTGCCTGCTGGCGCAGCTGGCCAGGAAACTTACAAGACAGGTTGCCATTCTGGCTGCAGTACACTGACTAAACACCAACATCTGGTTAAGGTTATGGCACTGAATGTCACCAGTAAGGTCTGTGTTCTGTCTTTTGTAATTAGTATGTAATGTCTGTGGTGCTATTATATATTATGGTGGGGTAATAACTGGTTAGGTGCCTGTAACTGTTTTTTCACAAAGGTTTTTATCCTCCCTACCAGACCTAGGCAGCTGTCAGCTGTGTCCCCACACTTGGCAGCCATCCCTCACTGCACTCCTGGTCCAAAAACTAGTTCCCCCATGGATTTTCTCCCACAGTGGGCGGAGGTGGTGGTCCATTCTCCCCTCTCACACACACATCTGGAGCACTCCAGGACTGGAATGGTAGGGTGGGCCACTGAGACCCAGGCATGGCTTCATATAGCCCAGACCCATAGATTTTCCTCCTGATTCTTCTTCATTCCATGTTGCTTGGGTGTGCACATTGGCACATGCATGGAGAGGTATGCATGTGCCACAGAAGTCCCACAACTCCCTCTCATTCATACTGCTCCCTAGTCATCCTACCACCAGACCTCCACCTGGTGGTCGTCAAGTGGTGGAGCTGGCAACCTCCCTCCCTCCCCAGGAGCGGAGAGCAGTCCATCAGATGCTCTGTCCTCTCCCCCTTGGCCAACCCCAAGACACCTGAGGCTGCTTCCAATCCTAGGTTTCTGGTGTGGTGGGCAGTAGCACTGCCATCACCCCACTGGGCTGGCCCACCTTTAACTGTTTCTAACACAGTTTCAGATGCTGTAGATTGTTGTTATACACAGGTTTGAATTCAAAAATCCCATTACACACAGTTGTGATGTCAAACCCATGTACTGAATAATGTATGACAGAAGAGGGCCACAAAGGGGGAGATAGTGGTTGTGGGATCCCCATCTACTAGACGTAGATTGGGACATTCTATTAGCTAAGTGCACCAGATGTCAGGCCCTGCTAGACATGTTTCTGGACTGCCTGTTGGTGCAGCTGGTCTGGAAACCTACAAAATAGTTTGCCATTCTTGACGTGGTACTCACCAGTTCAGAAATGGTAGATAAAGTGTAGGTTGGAGAACTACAGTACTAGGGTCCAGTGACCATTAACACCATATGGTTTAAACTGACCTTTGGTATCAGTACACCCTTGTAAAAGCTGTGGTTCTGGCATTCAGATGAGCAGACTTTAATCTGATGCGGTAATTAGTTAAGTGTATGTTGGTTGCAGTTGATGAAATCAGGAGGGTGGAGGAAAGCCGTGGAGAAATTGAAGGTTCCATTCTCAAAGCAACCAAACAGTGCTTAAAAATGGTTACCAAGGGTAACAGGAACAAGAGACCAATCTGATTCTCTAAGATGGGGGGCCGGGAGGGAGGCAGTGAGGGCCAATGCAAGGGCCTTCACTGGCTACAAGGAGAAACAGGAAAATGAGGAATGGTACAAATACCAGATAAAGATGAAGGAGTCCAAGAAGGAAGTCGGGCAATTCAAAAGCAGGCACAGAGCTGCATTTTGCAGAGGGGCCAAGGGACAGGAAAACAATTCTTCAGGTACATCAAGGAGAAAAGGAAGAGGAGAGGGGGGATTGTTAAGCTGATGGATGGTGGCAGGGTAGTAGAGAAGGGCAAGCAGAAGGCAACCATTCTAAATTACTATGTCTGCTTAGTATTCACAGTGCAGGATAGCAGGCCTCTGATGGAAAGTGGCATAATGGCTGCTCCAAGGGGATCCCAGAAATGGGACAGGTGGTAGTTATAGGAGAAAGGGCTAGACAAGGGCTTGCAGCCCTGAAAATAGACAAGACTCCAGGGCCAGATGGGATGCACCCAAGGATGTTGAGTGAATTAGCATTGGAAGTGGCTGAACCCCTGGCAGGGCTATTCAGTAGCTCTCTACAGTCAGGATGGTTCCAAGAGATTGGAGGATAGTGGAACTGGTGCTGCTTCACAAGGAAGAGGACAGGGAGGAACTTGGAAATTACAGGCCATTGGTCTTACCTCCATTGTAGATAAACTGATGGAGACACTCGTTAAAGAGAACCTAATAAACTACGTGGAGAGTAATGGGCCCCTGGATAGGGGATAATAAGAAGCATGGGTTCATGGCATGGAGATCTTGTCAGACCAGCCAGATAGTATTCTTTGCCTAGGTAACAAGGATGGTGGATAAAGGACAATGGGAGGGCTTGAAGCCCAAGGTTCAATGTGGGGGAATAGCTCCTCTCACTTCCCCTTTAAAAGCACACCTCTTGCAGCACTTTGTGCTTAGGAATTAGAAACTCGACTGTCATTTCCCCAGAGCTCCTGGATAATTTCTTGCTTTCTACTTTTCTGCTTAGTGCATTGTTTTGCTGTTTGCTGTTTTCATTAGTACTTTGAATTGTCTAGCGTTGTGCTGTGCTTCCAGGTCATGACCTACTTCCTCACGCTTCAGCTGGGTGACAGAGTGGCCGTCCCCAACTTTTTTTGTACTGGTTTCTGCCGATCATTCTCTCCGGCTTGCTTTTTAGCCATCCTCAGGTAAACTCTCATTCATTTTCTCAGTTTTTTCCCCTTGGTGCATTTTTTGTCTTTAGATTGGAGTCCCTCTCCCCCCCCTTTCCTGTCTCCTGTTCTCTTTCTGTCACCGGCGCTCGGTCCTTACGGGCCCACTCCTTGGATCGCTGTCTCCCTCTCCCCTCCTATTACCCTGCTATTCCTCTGCTCTTCTTATCACCTTCTTAACCTTCTTCCACTGTTCTGGCCCAACATCATACCGCATACCATTAGTTTTATTTCAGCACCTTTGATAGCTGAGCTTTTCTGCATCACGAAGTTCTTTGTATGTGGATAGCATCTTACCATAATTAGAACTTCATGATGCACTAGGATTTGCCGCTTGGCTTAACTGGAGGACCACAGCTGCAAAATGCTTAACCGTATGGCTTTAGTTTGTATGCCTCCTCAGTGCATCATATGCAAGTAGGTTTCTGTTTTGAATGCTGACTTGGGGGTCACAGAACTTGGTTTGTTTCCAGTGGCTTCGGTTTTCTCTCTCATGTGGTATCTGTTGTGCATGCACCATCACTTTTTGGGTGGGGGTACCATGATCTTCACCTGCTGCCATGCACTCTGGCAGAGCACAGTTCAGTATTGCACCTATGCACTGCCAGCCTCCTGACTTTCCGATTAGGCTTGCACTCCTGTCACTGCTTGCTTGCTCCATCGTTTGTATTGGTCATGTCTCTGCTCTGTGTCTTCTGAGTCTGCACTGCTCATTTCTTTGTCCTCAGTCATGAATTCTGATTTGAATTTCAAGCTGCTTCATTTGCCTATCATTCCTACTGGCAGCAGCCTCATACCTCTTGCAGACACTTTAGTAGGGCAGTTCCATCATTCTCTTTATTGGCTTATCTAGTATAACCTGCCTCACTTCCTTTCATTCTACCTCCTTTTCTAAACCATTGCTAGGAGTCCAAATCATATTGAAATCCATTGTGCAGTCCTGGGCCAGCTGTGCACCATTCTTTGGGTGGGGCATTTCCCCTCTGTCTTGGCCAGCTTCCCTATCCCTGATGCACAGTATAAAAAAAACACAAACCCTCCCCAAAAAAACAATAATTTATTTACCTGGAATGGTCAGAGCCCTGCTCGGTCATGCCATCCTGTGCAGATCCATCTGCACTCTAGTTTGCCCTCCTATCCAGATTTCTTCACTGACAGTGGAAACTTACTGATCTGTGGACCCTCCTCATGCCTCTTTCATCATGCATGCATGCAAAAAAAAAATATAAAAAAAGGTTTATGCCGATTTCATTGCTCTCTTCTAACTTCTTCATGCCTTGCTTATTTCTTTCAGGTTCATTTTACTTCCTCAGGACCGTCTGCCGGAGTCCCTTCCCTGGAGCCCCCTTCATCCTGCCCCATCCGTGTATGGATCCCACCTTCAGTGGTAAGTTCTATTCCTTCCCCTCTGATTTTCATTTCCCCTTCCTTTCATACTCTTCAGTCATTCCCTGTTCTTATCCGTCCTTACCTTCCCCATAGCCTCGTCTTTCTCCAGTCAATTCACATTGCTTTCACTCTTTTCTTTCTCATCCCCAGGTCTCCTTCCTGACTATGTCGTCCATTAATGATCCCTCCATCAAAGATCCTTCAATGACTCCACTGCCTTCTTCAGCTCTCACCTGTTGTGAATGCACCTCCAAGTCCTCTCATTCCATCAAGGACTGTACCGTGCCTCGGATTATGTTAGAGTTAACCAGAAAGGGCATATCCTAATCTAATTCTGCTCAAAAGCAGGTGTTCTACAACCTCCTCATGGCATCCATATCTCAGCCTGGACCTATTCCAGGCCCCAGGCAGCCTCCTCCTCCTCCTCAGCCTGAATCTGCTCCCTTTTTGGACATTCATGGCTCAAAGGACCACCTCTATCTCAGACATCCAGACTCACCTTTCACCGCTTGGTGTGCCGTCCCTGAGCCTCATCTCACCTCCAGATTCCAGTCTCCTCTGGTCATGGTATCTTCTCCATCCCTGCCTCCTACTGTTCCTTCAGGTTCGTTGCTCTCTCTCATCAGCCTCCATTCATCTCCCCTGTCCATCTCAAGCCGGCTCACCTCTGACAGGACATCCTGGATGGTAAGGATATCAACTTGGTCTCACTGCTCATCTCTCTTCCCATGATGTGTTGGACAATTGTATTGTGTCCTGTGGGGATGTCTCTGTCATCTTGAAGTCCAAGGATTCTCATCTATTTTGCAAAATGACCATGGCTGAATTCGTGCTCGCATTCAGTCTTTATTGAGACATTATTTGTTCCACCTTCCTGGCATGCCAAGAAGAACTGGATGCCTATCTTTATCTCCTTATTGACCTCAGTGTCAGATATGGTGGGATGCATTTCTATGACTACCATCACTCTTTTTCAGCCAAGGTGTCATCCGCTTTATCCCACTACAACATCAAGCTAAGTTGGGCAGTTTTGGACAACAAACTCTTTTGTCGCCACTTCACTGGCCAATGTGCCTATTCCTGTTCCCTCTGTGGTTCATTTAATCATTTTGCTCCCCTTTTCCCCCATGGCTGTGTCTCCTTCTCAACCCTCCTCGTCTGTCCCCAGGCCTTCTCACCCTTCTGAGTCCTCTTCATATTCTGGCCTGGCTCGCCCTGTCTCTGACCAACATGCTCAACTTGACCGGCACGATTATCCAATCTTTATGTTGGAACAAGTCCATCTGCAACAACTTTAATGACCATGGTTATTTTAACCCCCAATGTCAATTCCTACACCTCTGCTGCATTTGTGGTGATGCGCACACTCACTGTATTTTCCCCAAAGCTCTGAGACCATCCAGATGATGCCAGGCCCATCCTTCTATCCCTGTGAACCTCCTTGCCCTGGCTTGCCTGCTGACTGACCATCCTGTCCAGGATTCTGTGCATTCTCTCATCTCAGGTTTTACTCATGGTTTCCACACCGGTGTCTTCATTCTCCCCACTTACTTCTTTGTCTGTGCTAACCTGCTGTCTGCCATTTAGGAACCCGATGTGGTCCACTCCCTCCTTCAAGCTGAAGTTGCCAAAGGCTTCATCTTGGGTCCTTTCCCATACCCTCCTTTCCCTATTTACTGGGTCAATCCCATTGTCATTGTCACTTGAAAATTTTCTGGTAAGAAGTGGCTTGTTATCGACCTCTTTGCTCCTCACCATTCTTCCATGCTGAATATCAATTCCCTCATTCTGGCTGATGACTTTTCTTTAGCCTATGCTCACATTGACGATGCTATTGCCATCAAGTGATCTGGCCATGGCTCCTGCCTGTCTAAAGTGGACATATTGGATGCATTCAAGCTCCTACCCATCCATCCTTCTCTCTGGCAACTATATGGTGTTTCTTGGGATTCTGTTTTCTATTTTTCCGTTAGCCTTGCATTTGGATGCCATAGCAGCCATACGCTCTTTGATGTCTTTGCTGAATTTCTGTGCTGGGCCCTCCTCAAAGTCTGCCACTGGCCTGCAGTGCTCCATCTGCTGGATGATTTCCTCCTCATAGATCCGCCTCACTCATCCCCTGCCATTAGCATTTCTATGCTTCTCTGCCTCTTTGAAGACTTGTCAATTCCCATAGTGGCTGACAAAAACATCTGGACCTTCCACATCCCTCAAATTTCTGGGTATCATATTGGATTCCAACCGCATAGAGGCTCGTCTTCCACTAGATACACTATCTAGGATTCAGGAACTGGTCTCTTCTTTTTCTACCCGAGAGGATTGCACCAAACGGGAACTGCTCTCTCTTTTGGAGTACCTAAATTTCACAATGAGAATCATTCCTCAAGGTCACTCTTTCACATCTTACCTCCTCATTCAAGCAGCATCTGTTCTAGAGCTCCACCATCATGTCCGTATCACATCATCTGCAAAATCTGACCTAGCCATGTGGTCCTTTTTTCTCGCTAGATGGAATGGATGCTCTATATTTCATAAAGATCCACCACCTCAAACTCACCCTTGCATTTTCACAGATGCATCTTCTACCAATGGATACGCAGCCATATTCTACCGATCATGGACTGCCACCCCTTGGCCTCCAGATGTCTCGTCATTGACAGATTTCGCTTCTACTTCTCCAATATTTGAAATATATCCCATAGTAGCAGCCGCAGCTCTATTGGGGCACCTATGGTCCCATCAATCAGTTTCAGTAAACCAAAATAATCAGTCTACAGTAGCCATCATTAACAAAGGTTGATCATCCTCACCTTTCATCATGTTGTTCATGTGGAGGCTAACCTGGCTTCTTTCTCTCATTCATGATTTCACTGTTACTTGCTATTACATTCCTGGTGTTCAAAACCAAGCAGTTGATGCTCTTTCTCAATTTCATTTTCAGTAATTCTACCATCTTCATCCTTCAGCAAATCCCATCATGACTCCTCCTCCATCATACTATGACCTGATAATGATATAACTCACTATCAAAATCAAGCATCTCTCATCATGTGGTCAACACTGGCCTCGTCTACCAGAGCTGCATATGCAACAGCCTGGAACAAATATGTATCATTCTGTGCTTCATCATCATCACAACCAACCTACATTTCAGTTGATTGAGTTCTGGCCTTCATGACATTCTGCCATCAGGCCGTACATCTTGCACACTGTACCATTAAATTGTATCTAGCAGGCATCCAGTTCTTTCTCTGTCAATATTCTCCCTCTTCACCATCTTTATGTTCTAATCAATCAATCAAGCTACTTTTACTGGGCTTTCAATGACTATCCATTTCAAGTTCTCTTCATTGCCTTCCAATCGAAGGCCTGCTATTCTGAAATCTATGAGACTTACTGGATTCAAATTCATTCGAGCATCATTCAAATATAATGATATCCTCAGCAATCACGCTTGCATTCCATAGATTTCTTCATCTGGGAGAACTCACTATAGCATCAGCTCGCTCATCTGCTTGTCTCAAAATACCTAACCTGGAAAAGCATAATGACAGTTTCATTCTAAATCTATCATCTTCAAAAACTGACAGACTTCAGTCTGGGACTTCCATAACCTATTACTCTACATCAAACAAATGGTGTCCAGTCGTTATACTGTCAAAACTCATGAATTTTCACACCGATTCCAAGCCCTCTTCTCCTCTACTAACTTCCAAAGCTAACATACCCAGGACATCAAAATGGTTCATTGACCACACAAGAAACCTCCTTCAGCAACTCGGACTAGATCCATTCTCCTGTACAGGTCATTCATTCAGAATAGGAGCAGCCACCTCAGCATCCCATCATAATATTCCTGTTCACATTATCAAAAGACTCAGAAGATGGAAATCATCTGCATTTGAAGTATATATACCCAATCCAACTTCCAAACTCAAAAACACTTTTTCTATTATCTCCTCTTGGTTTGCTCAGAGGATGAGCAGGTCAGTAGCCATGGGTCCTCAGAGGTTTTCTCCAAAGGGTTTTTTCCTCTCCTGAGTCCTCCTGATCACACTCTCTGCTGCTGGAGGAGGTAATCTTTTTGGGCTTCTATTCCATACAGCTACCCAGCTCATCTATCAAGGGTAGGAACAGAGAAAAGCCACATTATAATTCAATATCAAAATACTTACAAATCTCAGTATCACCAAGCACTACATATTTCATCAACATTGAATGGGAGGGCTTTAAACCCGAGGTTCAATGTGGGGGAATAGCTCTTCCCACTTCCCCTTTAAAAGCACACCTCTCACAGCACTTTGTGCTTAGGAATCAGAAACTCGCTCTCCATCCTCCCCATTAACCCCCTTCCTCTCCGGCACTCTGTTCACCCTTGGGTAGGGCCTCTATTCCCTACAACTACCCAGCTCATCTACCAAAGGTGGGAATAGAGAAAAGCCACATTAGAATTCAATATCAAAATACTTACAAATCTCAGTATCACCAAGCACTAAATATTTCACCAACATTGAACAGTAGATCTAGTCAATTTCAGCTTCAGCAAGGCATTTGGCTCAGTGCCACAAACAGATTGTTAAAAAAATTAGAGGATCTGTGAGCAGCAAATGACCTACTGTAGTTAGATGGGTGGGAAGTTGGTTAGAGGGTGGCAGCAGAGAGTGGTGGTAAATGGGATCAAATTTGGGGAAGGGAGGCCAGGGGTGGGGTACTGTAGTGATCTGTTCATCTGTGACATGGGAGAAAGAATACAGGGCACAATGTGTCTTTTCACAGATGACACTAAGCTTTGTGGCAGGGTAGACAGCAAGAACCAGGTAAGGGAGTTGCAGAGGGACTTGCAAAGGTTAGAGAGGTGGTCCAAGATCTGGCTATTGAAATTTAGTGCCAAAAAGTGCAAGATGATATACATAGGGAACAAGAACCCCAGGAAGGAATACTGGATGGAAGGGTTAAGCTGGCTACTACTTTAGAGGAAATGGACCTGTGGGTCATCATAAGATACTCCCTAAAACTAAATTAGATAATGTAACAAGGCCTACAGCAAGGCATCCAGAATGCTGCGATATGTTGGAAGGGATTTCAGTAACAGGAGAAAAGAGGTAATACTACTTCTCTATAGGTCACTGGTGAGACTGCATCTGGAATACTATGCCCAGTTTTGAAGTCCTTACCTGAGAAAGACAGAGACAGACTGCAGACAGTGCAGTATACACTAACCAAAATGATTCTGGGCTAACAGGGCAGATCCTGTGAGGATTGACTCATGGCACTGAACATGTATTCGCTGGGGCCCGAGAGGGCAAGGGGGGACATGATCTAAACCTTGAAGTCCTTGAAAGGAAGAAACAAGGCAAACTGCAAGGAAGTATTTAGCAGGAATGGTGGGTCAAAACAGGGGAAACATAAAAGTAAGCTGGTGGAGGGATTCAAGAGGGATGTGAGTGAGTTTCACTTTATGGTGAGAGTGGCTGTCCCATGAAACAGCTTACCAGCAGAGGTAGTGGGCCCCAAAACCATGAATGGGTTCAAGCACAGCTGGGACAGAGTGAAGGGCTTAATACTTACTGAGGAGGTAGCAGTTAGGGACAGAGTGGGGGCAGGGGGAGCAAGGGTGAAAACCATGCTTGGACAATAAGTCATGGATTAAAGTAGGGTACAACTGGGCATACTGGATGGACCAATGGTCTTTTTCTGATGTCATTGTCTATATTTCTGTGTTTCTGCAATGGGATTTTAGGAATGCTGTAAAAATGTCTGATGGCATTTTCCTTATTCCTCTCCTCGCTCCTAACCCTTCTCCACATATTCCCCTATCAAACCCCAAGTTGCACTTTTTTTTAATATAGAAAAAACAGGTATAGTGTATGGATAGGGTCTATTATATGGGTTTCCGTACAAGCAAAATTCTATTGTACAGTTCAAAGAAGAAGTTGTTGTATTTTTCTGATGTTACATTGATACCACAACAACTTTTTCCCTTTGAACTGCATGGCTGCAGTATCCCATTGTGCCACAGCCTCTAGAGACTTTTTGTTACTGTTAACAGTGTGACATTTGTGATCTTGCTTGAAGTAAACAGTTAAAAAAAAACACATGGCAGCCACGTTTTTTCAAAACACATTAGTGAGAGACAGACATTTATGAAGGAGCAAGAAAACCTCAGATTTACAGCATTTTTTTAGCATGTTCTGTATTTTCATGATTTCACAATACAGCTGCATCTGGAAACGAAATTACACCTCCTTGTCTTTCTTTACCTAAACCCTTGTGTGTGGAACCATACGCTGTATAAAACAATGTATGAGTGACCATACACAACTAAGGCTATATTCTAGCTCGGGAAGTGATGCCATCATACAGACCTCTTGAGCTTTGCTCTCAAGGTCACTATGATGTCATCAATTCCCTCGATGGAAACACAGCCTTGTTGTGTATGGTCACCCATACATTGTTCTATATGTGTCAGGACTTTAGCTCATGGTTGGCCAGATTGTCCAGCTACAAACCTCCAGAGGCCACCTCTGGTGACTACACAAACCAGTACATTATACCATCCTCTGCCTCTCCCCCCTCCTTCATTGCACACATTCCCTATGGGCATTTCACTTCCCTTTAGCGTTTGTTTTACTTGGACACATCCTAAAGGGTGGGAACTCCAGGAGCCACCAAACACAACAGTTTGCACAAGCCTGCTGTACTTATTCTTGGGCTGTCATGTTATACAGAACAAAATATGAAGGGGTTCAGTATCAAACTTGTGTGTTTTTGAGGTCACCACAAACCTTGGATGTGTAAAAATACCTTATATTTAGTGGTTAGTGGTTATAAACCACTGCCAGCAAGTGTCCAACAACTTCATAAACCACAAATGTGGTTTATGGAGCTCCATAAGCCACAGACAGAACTGTACTACAGCATCACCAGAAAAAAATGCCAAACAAACTGTCTTCACATTGGATGCTCACAAGCGCTACACAATTGGTCACTCAGCATGAGACAAACTTGTAGACGGTAACAGTTACCCTCACAAAGTGACAAAAAAGACAATTTAAACCAAAAAAAATACTAGAAACCAGTAAATATAAAAATAAAACATGGAGAAATGTGGTTCTCTGGGGATTTTATGGACCCCCTTGGTGTGTGATGACCACATAAACCCATCGGGCTTCATCCTCTGGGTTTATGGGCCATCATACACCTCGAGGCTGCATAAAATCCCTATAAACCACACTTCTCCATGCATTGTTCTATAAATTATACATGGCCCCCTATACATTATTCCATTTATAATACATCACATCCAAATGTTTAATCTGTATACAATTCCTTACTATAGTACCTTTAAACAGTAATTACCACAGGCAAACATGAAAGTCTGGTACAGTATTAACCATCAGTGGACACAAGAGTTTAGGTAAAGAAAGACTAGGAGGAATAATTCCATTTCCACTGAAGCCATGCTGTACTCTTACATATACACATCTTGCTCAAAGTGATTTTCTGGTTCCCAGCAAATATTTTTAGTTGAGCAGAACTCAGTTAAACAAAATTCCCCCAAAATATGAATTTCTAGAATTTCTATTTTTATTGAAGACATTTCATTAAAATTAGATATTTTTCCATTAGACTTCATTAGTTCAAGGTGCTTATTTCTGTTGTCACAGTCATCTGCATATGATATCATAATCTGTTGCCACGGAAAGGATTCTGATGTCACAAGTAGAGAATTAAGACTTCAGGGCAGGAAAAGTATCAGAAATAGACGAAGTCTAAGAGACAAAGAGTCTGTTATCATGTAAATGTCTTAATAAAGAATTACATGTCTTGAAATTCCACATTTTTTTTAAATAGGAGTTGTATCCTGTTGATGTGCATTGTAATCTGTTTGCAGGAAAGTGTAAAGTTACTTTAAATATGGCCTTGTGCACACAGAAATGTAGAAACACAAAATTTGTTGGCAGATAAGGACCGCTTGGCTCACCCAGTCTGCCCCTTTTTGGCCTGAGTATACTTTCAGCACTGGCCCTACCTTATCTCTGCCCCATTTCTCAACTAGGATTCCCTTGTGCCAACCCCATGCATGATTGAAGCCCTCCACTATTTTTTGCCCCCACTACTTTTGCTGGAAGAATGTTCCAGACATCTACCACTCTTTCAGTGAAGAAGTACTTCCTCACATTCCCCCTAAATATTTCCCCTTCCAGCTTCATTGCATGTCTCTTTGTTCTTGTGCACACACAAATCCATGATACAGTGCATCCCCCTTGGAAGGGAGCTGCCATGCTGACCTGCTGCAAGAGGTCCCTGGGTGATGGGTTTTGGGCAATTACAAAAGGTTGCCTCTGGTCTTACATCACTAGCTACCAGGCAGTACCTCACCAGGGTCAGTTCCATAGACCACAGAATTGCCAAGGAGTTGAAAGAACTGACACTTGTAACAATACATATATCTTCAACTCTTTTAAGTTGTAGCATTCAAGCCTCACATGCCACTTGATATCCCCAATGTTTTGCTTATAAAATAAGCTTTATCAAGGGGGTGGTTTTCTGTGTGATAAAACCTATTAAATAGGGGATATGTGATGGGCAGGAGTGGGATATGGAAAATATTCTCACTCCTGCAGAGTGAGCTCTGTGTTCTGTATGCTGAAGGCACGAGTGAGAATGTACAGCTCACTCTGCAGGACTGAGAATATTTTCCATATCCCATGATCTGCACATCATGTGTACAATTTATACCATGGGGGTGGGAGCATTAGGAATATTTTTTTTGTGTTTTGTTTCTGTTTCTGTGTGTTTTCTGCTCTTTCTGTGTGTCGTGTGAGTTTTTCTGAATGAACTGGGAGTCTGAGAAACACAATGGAACACAGGTGAGTGGCTTTTGCAATGCTAATTGAGTAAGTTGCAGACTTCAGTGAGAAAGAGAAACTGTTGCAGGTAGCACTCAGAAAGAGAAACTGCTTTGTGAAGGAATTCCATTTAGAATGCAGGTTGTTTTGAAGCTGAGATCAGCACAGTAAATGGGCTAGGAGTCTAGAAACACTTAATTTATTTCAGATTAGGATTAATACCTTTGAGTCATGGACTCGTTTACAAAGGTTCCAAGCCGATACAGATGCATAAGACAAACAAACTGCACATAGGTTACACAGGTTCCTAAGTAAGTTTACACTGCAGGTTACAAAGGGTGAATGATACATTAGTTGTGGAGGAACAGTAACCCTGGTAACCCAGGGCACAATAGCTAGTTGCAATTCAATGTGAGATTTGGGTATTGTTTCTAGCGCAAATGTTGAGAGTAAGTGCAAAGTACAGCAAGAGGACTAAGGAATTCATTCAGTGCTCTTGCTAGAGGCAGCCAGAGAAGGCTTTGTCAGCGTGTGGTGAAGAATGAGGAAAGAGGAGAGGAGAGGAGGATAGTCATGGTGGGGTAAGCAGAAGGGAAGGGTAGTAGGAAGGTGGGGAGGCAGGGGGAATTATCGGATGTGGACTGGAGGGGTGGGAGGAGAGATGGGGTGGGATGGGGGTAAACAGGAGGAGAGGGCTGGCATGTAGGTAAGTCAGGGGGAAGGGGTAGGGGCAGAGTGGAGAACAATGGAAGGCACAGTGTCAGGGAGGAGGGCGGGCATTGTATCAAATTAGACTAGTGACTGAAGAGGAGTTCCAAAAGATAGCACGTCATCTAGATGAACCCCAAGATATCTAAAGGTGCAGACTTGTTCCAGTGTGTCACCTTTGATGCTCTGGACCTGTAGAAGCCCAAACGTCTTCCTGTTTTGTGGAACAGAGAAGAGCATGTTCTTTGTGTTTTTTTTATAGCTGAGTAATAGTTTGTTGCTAGAGAACCATTTTTCTAGTCTGTGGAAATTGTCCTGCAGTGCAGCAGAGATCGTGGCCTGATGTTTTCCCTTTAACAGAGATTACTGCATCATCATCATAGAGCACGATGTGCGCTGGGTTTTTGGCAGATAGGGGGTTGATAAAGAGACTGAAGAGGAGTGGCCCAAGAATTGATCCTTGGGGCATGCCCAGGCTCACTACTCTAGGCTCTGAGATGTTGCCTTTGATTTTGACACGTTGAGCCCTGCAAGACAGGTAGCTGTCAAATCACACCACTGTGTCACTGGATAGGCCTATTGAGAGGAGGTTTTGTGGCAGGAGTTGATGATTGACAGTGTAGAATGCCTTTGTGAGGTCTATGGGACACAGGTGAGTGTCTTTTGCAATGCTAATTGAGTAAGTTGGAGGCTTCAGTGAGAAAGAAAAACTGTTTTTTGAACCTGTTTCATTTAGAATGCAGGCTACAGCGAAGATATCCTCACTCTGGTGACATCAGCACAGTGTGGATAGGTGGATAAATGTCATTTATCCTCACTCTGCTGATGCCATCAGGATTTATCCCACTCCAGTGTAAATAACACTATATACTGTAGAACTGAAAAATGTCGCATATGATAAATTTTGCGATTCAACAAAAGAGCACTTGCTGGCGGCAATTTAAGTTCACACTGCCCTTCCTGTGTAATGCAGAACTGTATGTGGAGTTTGCTTGCTGCTGGCACTTTGCTACAAAGGGCAACGCCACTTAAGTGCTAGCGATTAGCAACCATGGTTAGCAGGTGATCAAGTTAATCTCCTTCTACTCATCAGTCTCTGTCTCTGTCACTGACACTGTAATCACTGTAATGGTTCACACCCTTAATTGCTAGCACTTGTGATTAACAAAAGGATACTTCAGTTCACACACTGGCATTTACTGGCACTTCTATAGCTGTTGTGTTTACCTCGCTGCTCTTTGGTGCTGTGTGCTCTGTAGCTGCTCTCTTGAACTGCAAAAGCAACCGCAACCTCGTTCGACTTGCGTATTCGCATACTCGGCTATGATGTCACTAGTCCAATGGTTACAAAAAAGCAAGGTGCTGAACAGGGAGTTTTCTCTTACGGAGGATCTCACTGCCCCAGCCTTAAGCCACAGTACTGATGTCTCTCTGAATACTGCAGACAACATTGTACAGGAGCTACAGTGATCTACCCCCCCCCAAAAAAAAAGATGTTGCACTGTTAAAAAAGACAATAAAAAAAAATTGGCAGATACTGACAAGTAAAGGGAAAATAAATAGTGACAGTCTGTTATTTTTTACAGGTTTACCCAGGCTATTAGACTACACCAGACAGAGGACTAATGACTTCTTCACATTCACGAGTCTCCATTAATTTTAACATATAGTGAACCCACATTGTAATTTTTATTTGAAACTCAATAAAGTTTACATTAAATTAAATTTGTTGTTTGATTAATTCAGCGCTGATGCACAAACCACGAACATATTGAGATTTATTTGACGGTGATAATTTTCAATTCTACAGTATTCTACTGAGAAAGCTCCCACTTACATGGTATAAATATTATTGTCATTTTATAATACCAGTTTCATTAAAGCAAACTCATACAATACACATTTCACTGAGTGGTCGTCAAAAATCACCAATGTATAATGCTCAAAATCCAAAAGGCAGCATTCCTGGGCTTAGGACATGCTGTAAAGAACTCAGCTTCTGACTCAAAATGCTCCTGCATCTTAGCCAGACTGCTTTGCTAGCTAAATATTGGCATCCCGGCTGGTTCCTTTAGAAGAGCTGTGACAGCCGCTCAGGATGCACATGTGACATAATGATGCACTGATGTCATGTCACTTATAGAGGTACTTTCTCTAATCTGCATACAAGAAGAGCAAATGGACAAATGGATGTTCAGTAAGCCAGTGAATACACACCTGCCTGGGAGAAACACTGAAGCCATGCTTGTTAACAAAAAATCAAAAGTCATGACATGTCGGGCCGCCCAGTGGCGCAGAGGACTGAGGTGCTGGATGTCTCACCTCGTGGCATCTGGCGACCCAGGTTCGGGAATAAGCCTGGGTTGTTGAAGGTCAGCACGGGGGGGAAGGCGGAGCTGGATGGAGCAGCTGGCAGGCAGCTCTCCTCTCCAGGGTGGTGGAGTGACATCCCTCACCCAATGGCTGCCCCCTGATGGAGGCCAGGAGGCTGCACAGGCAGGGTGCCTGGCATTAGGCCAATGCGGTGGATGAAAGGGGGTTGGTACTGGGGCTGTAAGGCGCATGCATGCCTCCACGTGCATGCGTCCTTCTCCTGGGGCCCTCGGGAGAAAATGGTGGATGAAAAATACTGGTGGCAGGATGATAACCAACTCCCCACAGGTGCCACTCCTGGACAGGGTGTAAGGTAAGCCCCAGTAATTCCAGGTGACAGAGCTGGGGTAGCCGGTTAGATGGGGGTTGTCCGGGGGGGGGGGTGCAAAAATAGATAGAATAATAAAAAAAAAGTCATGACATGTCCTTTTGGATTTTGAGGGTATCTCTTCATATGGGTGAAACAAATTGAGCGACTCAGATATGAGCAGCTCAGTTTGTGCAACCGATGGGATAGTGAGTGTGGAGATACAGCGATGGTAGGGGATACTGAGTATGGAGTGATGCAATGGTGAGGGTGAATGATGGAGAGCTGTAGAGTGATGCAGGTGAAATACTGCAATGAAGCCTGCTGCTGCTAAGTTGTCTGCCTGGCGTGGCAGATAGAGTCACCAAGTGGAGTGGTGATGGTCCTGGGTTCAGGACTGCCTGTAGGCAAAAACTCTTTTTAACAGTATTGGCTGTTAGAATTGTTTTGTTGTTGTCCTGGTGTTCCCTGGGCTGATGGTGCCCCAGCCGCAGTATCCCCCTTGGATACTGTTGCACCTCCCATATATTCCCCTTTCCCCCAGTGTCCACTCCCCCTGGAGTTGATTATATTAGTTTTGGGGTATGTGGGGGCTGCACCCCATGCAAAGAGGGGGTGAAGCCCCCTACATTAAATGTTAATGTCCACCTGGTTGCCATATTAGCAGTCATTGAGGTGGGTTGGGGCAGATTTTGCATTCGTCGAAATGCACTCGCTCTTGTGCAAGTTGCCATAGAAAAATCACTCTTATGACATGGAACCAATTTTGAGCAGTATACACTTTGAGTTTTGAAGTTCACATACTGAAATGTATATTGTATGATTCTTCTTTAATGAAACTTGTATTATAAAATGACTATACAAATTTTATTATGTTTTTGCACACAGAAAACCACTCCCTTGATAAAGCTTATTTTTATAAGCGAAACACTGAGGATATCAAGTGGCATGTGAAGCTTGAATACTACAAATTAAAAGAGTTGAAGATATATGTATTGTTGTAAGTGTCAGTTCTTTCCGCTCCTTGGCAATTCTGATGGGTTTTGGTGCCATTCCTCGCTAGGTAGGGACAGTCTGCCAGAGCCACCCATCCCAGGCTACTCAGAGCAGGCAGCCAAGCCCATTACCGACCACAAGCCAAAGCCTGTTTGGGGGGTGGTGCCACTCTCTCCAGACCTACAAATGTTAGTGGGGAGAACTGATGGTTCTCTAATGAGACATGCCTTGCTACACTTGGTAGCATGACATGTTATTACAGAGCCACAAGGCAGTCCTCAGTGTAATGTTTCCTAAAGTATGTAACAGTTACACCTTCTACAGTGAAAGGTTGTCACATATGTGCTTAGTTAAAACTGAGCATGTCATAAAATAATGTCTGTGAAATGTGAGCCTATTATTTTGGGGTGATACGAAAGGCACTTATTTTTCAGGTTGGTGGCATTACAAAAAAACAGAAAAATATTTCTATTCTCCCTATTAGGAAATCACTAATGTCTCCCAACAAATACAAATTTATAACAAACTTTGCTGAAATGTAATATATATTAGAGGCAAAAAACTCAGTTTAATGCATTAGTTAGGGTTGTTCCACAGCGACAAAAGTGAAGAAATTCGGTGTTAGGGTTGAAAACCCCCCCCTTTGGACACCCCAGCCCAACCCCCAACCATCATCGGGGTGCGCATTGGTATCGTTGGCCCTAACTCTCACCCTATCACATGTGTGAAGAAGCAGTGGTATAGGAGAATGGGGTTAGAGTTAGGACTGATGACCCAATGCTCACCCCGATGCCAGCTGGAGGGTGGTCTGGGGGGTCCAAGGGGGGCTTTCAACCCTAACACCGCATTTCCTCATTTTTGTTGCTGTGGAACAACCCTAACTAATGCATTAAATGGAGTTGTTTGCCTCTAATTTCCCTTCTTTTTGAGAATGATGACTAGAAATAGTGAATGTAAAGCGCTCTCGCCACGTGATGTCTTGTGACAGAGGAAAAGGAACAGCAATGCAAACAGAATTGCGAACAGTGGTGCACATGGTAATGCAAACGTAAATGGCAAAGGAAACGATAATAGAAACGCAAGTGCAAATTGACACTGAAGTGAACAGTGACGCAAACGGACATTGAGGCACATGCGGAAACGCAACTGGTAACACGAACAGTGATGGCAGCGGTATTTTAAATGGAAATGTGAAGTGTCACAGCAAAAAGAATGCAAAAGGGAACAGAAACAGAAACGCGAACGCAAACGCACAGGTAAACGCAAACCGTAACGCGCACAGGCACAGTACTGCAATTGTAAATGCAAATGGTAAAGTTAACATGAAGAATAATGCCAAAGGAAAGAGAAATGGATCGGGAACAGAAGTGCGTATGGAAACACAAACCGAAATGCGCAAGGGCACAGTACTGCAATTGAAAATGCAAATGGTAACAGTAACAGCAACAATAACAGCAAAGGAAACACAAGCGCAAAAGGAAATGCAAGCGCATATGGAAATGCAAACTGTAATGCAGATGGGCACAGTAACGCAATTGCAAATGCAAATGGTAACAGTAACTGCAAGGAAAAAGCAAAACGAAAGAAAAACAGAAACACAAAGAAAGTGCTGCCGTAAATGCAAATGGCAATGCGCATGGTGATGCAACAAAAATGCAAACAGAAACAGTAGTGGAAATGCAAATGGTAACAGTAACAAAAATGCAAGCGTGAATGACAATGCAAACGGTAACGTACACGGTGGCGTACACGGGAACGGTAACGCAAACGGGGACATAAACGCAAGTGGAAACAATAACTGTAACAGTAACGGAAGCACATCACCTGTTTTTGCCAAACAGGTGCATACAGAAATACAGTGTGTACAAAGAATGTATGCATTGTAATGGGATCGAAGCTTAAAAGCGAGCACTGGAAGTACTTAATTGCTAATATCTCAGCAACCGCACAATGTAGAAAAAAAAATTAAATTTCACAAAAATCTTGATTTTCCTGGCTAGGTTTTTGCTATTACTTAGCCCTGGGCTATGTAACTCACAACAAAAATTCTGTGTCTCACACTGTTTTCGAGATACAAGACCCAAAAGGCGCGGCGGACGCCACCATGTTAGTCTATGGGAAAAAATGTCAACTTTGGAGTACCGTAACTTGGCAGCCATACAATATTTTTTCACCAAACCACCAAAAGGCACATCTGTGAGATGTTGGCTGCCATCCCTCCATATTTCAGCTCAAAAGACCAAACCGTTCTTTCGCAGCAGGGTAGCAAATAATTTCTGTCATTTTGGCCAAGTCTGAAAAAGTAGTGTCGCAATTTGTGGCAATTTTCGCAAAATTTTGCAAAAGTGTCGTGCCTGTGACACTACTTTGCGACACTACTTGTTCCAGAAATTTGAAAAACATATTTCTGGGATGTTTTAACCCAAAATAAAGACATGGCTAGCATCCTGAGGGTCCGACTAGGTGAACTCAAAAAGAATTGTGTCCCTAGAGGGTCCCAAATTTAAATGCCAAGCATTTTTCTGATCACCAACTGAAAAAGAAATGGTGGATTTGTGACACTACTAGGCCCATTTGCGACACTAAAAAGTGCATTTACGAAAGTGTTGAATATTTTGTTAACTTTTCCCATTGACTTTAATGGGAAATTTTTTTTGAATATTTGAATAACTTTTGAACCATTCAATATTTTTTCATGAAATCTTCAAAAGACACATCAGGGACCCTGGCTGTATGTTCCCTGAAGTTTTCAGACTGGTCACGCAAACCATGCAACCTGTAGGCGAGAGCAAAGAAATCACAAAAAAGCGTAATTGTGCAATTGGTTGTCGCTTAATAACTCCACAGATGTATATCCGACCGGTACGAAACTTAGCAGATCCCAAGATCAAGCATGCCCAATTGTGCATACCAAATTTCAGGCAAATCTGTTGAACAGTGGCAACGTTAGTAAGGTGCAAAATATGACCCTTTAACCTTAAAAATGCTACTCTACCAAGATATATATATATATATATATATATATATATACACACACATATATACACACACACACACACACACACACATATATTCATTGCAAAAACTCTGTTAATGCATCAGCTAGGGTTCATAGCACAGCGACAAAAATATGGAAATGTGATGTTGGGGTTAGACCCCTACCATCCACCCCACTCGCCACCCTCCACACACCAACAGGCATCGGGTGTGTGTTGTTATTAGCCTAACTCTCACCCCATTCTCCTATACTGCACTAACTCAGCTTGTGTACACATGGAATGGGGTGAGAGTTAGGCCAATGACACCAGCACACACCCTGATGCCTGTTGGTGTGTGTAGGATGGAGGGCTGGGGCTTGGGTGGTAGGGGTCTAACCCTAACATCACATTTCCATACTTTTGTTGCTGTGCTATGAATCCTAACTGATGCATTAACAAAGTTTTTTTGCAATGAATTTCCCTTCTTTTTGAGAAAGCGTAATGTAACTGGTATATGTTAGTTGGAGTGCGGGCCCTCCAGGCCCTGCGCGCCCTTCACATTGCCCATTTTTTGAGTAATGGTATGCGTATGTGGGAGTGTGGGCCCTCTGGGCCCTGTGCTCCTACTTACACATAACAACGGAGCCATACAGCAGCCCTATAGGGCAAGGAACACTTGTAACACTAATTTACCAATATCTTAGCAACCGTAGCGGCTATGAAAAAAATTCAAATGTCATTGTAATCTTGACAGCGTAACCTCCACGTGAGATATGTTGACCTAATCCTTATCTCGCATGGTTTACAAGATATGGGCACTGAAAAGCACTGAAAAGGCACCCTTGGAATCCTTGTGACACTAATTTGCCAGTTCCATGTCATAACGGTGACTGCGGAAATGCGATTGCCATTAGAGTGAGTGCACATCGCTGAAAATCTATTTCAGCGATGTACACCCACCTGGCACACAGCAAAAGGGCCCCAGGGACTTAGGATTTAATTTGTCATGCACCGCCCTACTAAAAGATTCTCAACTCCAGGGCGGTGCATATTGGGGGATGCAAAACTGTAAAAAAAAAAAATATGGGCTGGGCACAACAAAACGTACTTGTGCCCAGATCCAAACCCAGCACACTTGGAACTCCAACCCGCCACCCACCCACCCACCCACCATGCTATGGGACCAGCTCGGCAGCCCACCATGACACCATGCCTCGCAAACCCTCCCTCCCCTTCTGCCCCTTGCTCAGCTTGCTTGCCCCCACACGCTGCGTATATGTAGTGAAATCCTGTTGCTATATGCGTGAACCACCCCCATCTGGTCATACTCCCTGGTCAGTAGCCCTTATGACATGTGCTGTGATTGAATTGCCATTTTTGAATGCGCCCAATCGCAGTCGCCTATGTCACAGGCTACCAATTTGCCAATATCTCCATACCCGTAGCAAGTAGGAAAAAAATTCCATTGCTGGTGTATCTATCATTTTCACATTTGTTTTTACAAGTTAGATCACTTAAAGGTGATCTAAGCTGTAGATAGTGAAAACCCCGTATCTCACTTAGTTTTCGAGATACGGGTACCAAAAGGCATCACAGACGCCACAATGTTATCCTATGTGAAATTTTTCAACTTCAGAATGCTGTAACTTTGGACCCGTTGAATGTTTTGGCACCAAAAGGCACACCTGTGGGACCAGGGCTTGCCACCCTGCAAATTTCAGCCCAAAAGCCCCAACCATTTTGTTGCAGGGAATGGCAAAGATTTGCAGTTTTTGAGCAAAGTACTTTTGCAATTGTGAAAGTTTAGCAAAAAACAGCACGTCACTTTCGTGTTTGTGAAAATGTCGTGGCCGTTTCCTTCGCAATTTGCGAAAGTACTGGGGTGCCTATTTTAATAATGGCATTTCTGGGGGGGTTTACTCCCCAAAAAAGATAGGGCTGGCATCCTTGGGACCTGACTAGGTAAACCCAGCAGTCAGTGTTTACCTAGGGGGTCCCAAATTTAAACACCAGGCATTTTTCTCTCTCGCTAACTGAAAATAAGATGGCCACCACATGAAAGTAAAAGGGCCATTTGCGAAAGGAAAATGTACTGGTGGCAGATTTCGTGAGACACATATATTTTTTTCCCATTGACTATAATGGGAAACTTGTTTTTTGAATAATTTTTGAACAGTTTAATATTTTTTTTACCAAATCTCTGAAAGGGACATCAGTGACCCAGACTGCATCTTCCCTGAAGATTTCAGACCAAACAGACACATTGTGTGGGCTGCGGGCACAAGCAAAGAAACGTGCAAAAAGTAAGCTTTTTGGCTTTCTGCAGCTCTGCAACTGTACATCCAACTGTAACACAACTTGCCAGATCCAGAGATCCACGGTACCAGACAACGCAATTAGAATTTCAGGCAAATCCGTCATACGATGACAAAGTTATTAAGGTGTAAAATTTAAGGTTTAACATTAAAGTGCTTACTCAACCCTAACTATACTGGCGTGGTATGTATATATGTATATTTGATCTAGTTAGTATCATAGCCACAAAAGTAGGGAAATATGGTGTTAGAGTTTCCAACCTATTACCTTCTTCCTCACACCAACAGGCACGGGGTGTGCCATGGGGTCATCAGCCCCTACATTCTCCCCATCCCATAAGAAAAAAAGCTGAGATGGGTATGGTATAGGAGAATGGGGTGAGCAGTAGGGCTGATGACCCCATGGCACACACCCTGATGCCTGTTGGTGTGTGCAGAGTGGGTTGTTAGAGTGGGAAATCCTAACACCACATTTCCCTGCTTTTGTGGTACTGACTCTAACTAGAGCATTAACACAGTTTTTTGCAATTTATTTCCTTACTTTTTGAGATAGTAAAATAGAATATTTATTTTACTGTGGGAGTACCTCCTTAGATGCATATATGTATGTAGCTGTGGAAGCACAGGCCCTCTGGGCACTGCACTTCCATTTATGGGACAACAGTGACCAAATTAAGCATAGCCACCTTATTACCTCACTTTATGTACCCAGTACAGAACATTTTTGAATCCCCACCAAAATGTAATTTTTCGCAACTGCAATGCCATTCCACAATACAGGTGCAAAAACACATTTTGGCCAGGATTTGAAAAAATGACAGCAGTAACATACATGAGGTGGGGTAATAAGAAGGCCATGTTGTAAATCTGGGGTAAAAATATTTAACATTTCAGAAGATACGAAAGGGTGTAGCAAAACTGAAATGAATCGTCATAACTTTGGAATTTTTTCATATTTTGATCCCAAATTTTCAACATAATCTTCTTGAAAATTTCCAAAGTTATGTGCGTGCATACAAAAATTTCAATACACATGCATAACTTCGTCATTGTTTGGAATTATTTAATCAGCTTTTCAACATGGACTTTTTGGGACCCCACCTCATGAATACTGGTGGTAAAATTTCATTATTTAGTCATGAAAGGTGATTTCGTGCAGTGACCGTGGAATCACCTTCCGGGCCCGATTAACAAAATGACAGTGACAATGTTCATGAGGTGGGGCTCAAAAAGGCTATGTAGAAAATTTGGTGAACAAATTCCCCAAAATGGCAAAGCTATGAACATAAGTTCAAAATGCCATTGAAATACATTATGTGGCACTTACCTTTATTCTTCAGTTTGTGGTTCAGCTTTGAAGAGTGCAGACATGTCCAGGTCCACAGAAGATGGCAGTCTATGACCTCTGGTAGTAAGCATGGGGTAAGGGGTATATGTGGGTGTTCAGTGGAAGGGTAGGGATCAGGGAGGGGAATGGGGAGACAACGTCAGGCTGTTTTCTTTATTTCAGGTTAAAAAAAGACATTGGGGATGGTTTTCTTTTTTTGTAGGTAAATAAAAAAAAATTTTGGGACACTGGGGGGAGGCTCCCCAGTGTCCCACTCTGCTGGGGGGATTCTGAATGCCAAAACAGGGATTGGGCCCCCGATGTGGGCAAAAATAATTAAAACAATGGGCTGGAGGGGACATCCGACACAGGGGCGGGCATCCTGGTGTCAGATTAAATAAATATTATATTAGAAAGGGCAGGGAGGTAAGGGGGGTGCCACTAGACACCAGGGAAATACATCATAGCATGGGTAACAGCACAGAATTAGCAAGAAAGGATCTTATTTTGTGACTTGTGATACAAAAGGATTCCTTTTTCGTATCGCACGGTCACAAAAATGGATTCCTGATAGTAAACAAAACACATTTCTGGGGCATATATCTAACAATAAAGTGCAGATTGCACCTAAAGGGGTCCCGATCAGCCAACTAGGTGTGGTGGTCTCTCTCTCTCTCTCTCTCTCCAGGATGTCATTTTTGTGGCTTTTAAAAAAAAATTTAAGAAAAAAATGAAACAAGATGGCTGCTCGCGAAAAAGGATTTTTCTCTCACGAAAAAGGATTTAATTCTCATGAAAAAGGACTGGGTCTTGCAAGAGTGAATCCTTTTTCACAAGAACAAATTCTTGGTTGATTTTTCTCCCTCTATCCTGAAAAGTGATCTTCCCATTGAAAACAATGGGAAATTAAAAGTGTAATAACTTTGCAACAGATTAATATTTTTGCACAAAAGAAAGCATGCCTGTTCTGTTACCCAAGCTGTTTCCACACCATCTGGACACAGGGCGATAAGGAAAAAACTGCAAAAAGTGGTGACTTTATGACTTTTTGCACTGTCCAGATCTCAGAATCCGCACATCCAACCAGACCAAACCTTGCCACATCAAAAGACCTACCCAACAGAACAGCGCATACCAACTTTTGAGCAACTCCATTGATCAGTTGCATGGTTATTAAAGTACAAAATTTTAGGTTTAACATTAAACATGCTACTCAACCCTAACTATAGAGACATGTATATCACCTCCATGCACCAACAGGCATTGGGGGTGTGCCTTCGGGTTGTCAGCCTTAACACTAACCCTGTTCCATGAGTCAATAAGCTGAGATGGGTACAGTATAAGAGAATGGGGTGAGCATTAGGGCTGACAACCCCAAGGCACCCCCCAAAGCCTGTTGGCGCATAGAGGGTGGGGGTAGAGTGAGGTGTTAGGGTTGGAAACCCTAACACAACATCACTAAACATTTGTTACTGTAACCGTAACTGATGCATTAACAAAGTTTTGTGCAAAGAATTTCCTTACTTTTTGGGAAAGTATAATCATAGTCTTATTTGCTTGTGGGAGCACAGGGCCCTCTGGGGCACAGAGGAATAGTATGCAGTGAGGTCAATGGTGGCACCACACATGCTCCTGTGCATGGTGTGCCAGATGACTGTCACTCTTCTGTTGCTTGGTGCACTTTCCCCCAGCCTCCACTAGGGGGCATTGTGCCACTGCCTGCCCAAAAGAAAGCAGTCTTTTGGATGCTCAATCTTCCTCCCTCTAGCTGACCCTCCGATGACTCAATCTCATTCCCAAACATGGGTCATCAGCACCACAGGCAGTAGTGCTGCACTGGCAGGCTGGCTCCAGGGTCTTTGCAGCTTTCATAAATGGACTGTGGAACATTATAGAAGTTTAAATCTTGCTCATGTAAACAGATTTCCACAGGGTGAAATCTGCAGATTTTTTACCAGGCACAACTGATATCATTTCTGCAAGATGCAAAATCAGAAGAATTTTAAATTCTGCCTTTTTCCGCAGGTGAAAAAGAAAATTTGGACAGCCCTAGTCAGGGAATTTAAGGATTAACTGATAAAGAAAAGAAGCAGACACAAATGCATTATCCCTTCTTGCTGTCCTATAAATGTATCCATGCCTAGATGTGGTTAATGCTGCATACTGCCATAATAGCAACCCATTTGGGAGCAGACTGGGGGCATGCGGAGCTGGTGGCCTGGCTGTGAGAAAGTGCTGATAAAGGCAGTATTTCCTACCCCAGAAAGGGATGACATTGCACCCAGTGTTACAGTGACTTCTGTGCTGGGCCTGGGAGCTTGATTCACCCCTGAGGCCACACTGCAGCTGCCAAGGCTACCACTAGACTGGCAGTGTCATGTGGTGGGAGAAGGGTGGAGAGAGGGTTAAGAAAAGAAAATTAAAAAAAACCCTAGTGCCAGCTGAATGCAGCCAGGAGATACTCTGACCCTGTGCCATGGAACCTTCCACCCACTAGATCCTGTTCCCTTGGGGAAGATGTCCCTGCCCCCTGAGTCCCCACCATGGTATGGAGGGGGTGGGGGGTAGCTGAGGAGGAAGCAGATGTTGGCCTAGTGGTGGATAAGACTGGGTGGTTGCCCTGATCTGAGGGGGCAACATGCACTGGTGGGTGGAGAGAAACATAGATAAAATAAATAAGTGGATGAGACAAAAAAAAACTTAAAGTAATTAAATCACCAACCCCCAGCTTCTCCAATGTTTCTTAAAAACAATGTGCAATCTACCTAACATGATAACCTTCATTCATAAATTCTTCAGTCAGGTATTCAGGCTGTATAGAAAATGAACCATTGCTTCAGCTTGGTCAGCCGACCTGTTTTATAAATGTTGCTGAATAATTTTATGTTGAAAGAGACTCATCACCATCTTTTCACTGCTCTAGGAGTATTGCCTTCTGAGTTCATAGGGTAATAGTACCCATAAGACAAATCTGAGTGACAAAAGCACCTTAAGGTCACAAGATATGGGACTCTCATGCCATAAAAAGATACTTCTGAGTGTCTATTCTTTTATTAGAAACCATCTTAAACATATTTGCTTTTAAAATTAAAAAATACTTTTTATGCATATTTAATTTAGAGAAAGAACCCACCCATTCTAAAATGGAATGCTCCAGTTTTCCAAACTTCTTGCTGGCAAAAACTATTATCCATTTATTAGGTCTTCATGTGCAAAGCAATTCTTAATGCTGATTGGTCAGTTTGATGCTATTAATTTACAATGGTGATGTGATAGCAATGAAAAGAGCAGTTTCTGTGGCAGCATAGTTCTGCTGGAGTAGATTTTTCCCCCCATCTTCTGTTTTATCCTCCAATGCCAGTTGGGTTCTTCTGCTTTGCTTACTCTGGCAACCTCCCAGTCCTGTTGGCTGTCATCCCCATCATCGATGCTGATGGGGGATCCCCGTATCATGTGGGGTGCAAGAGTACTGTTAACTATCATTTACTCTATGACCTGGTTTTTGACCTGTTTGTTCCCCTTTGGTCCCTCTCACCACCAAGCAGTGGCATACTAGACTCAAAGGGTTAACTCAGATACACATAATGTCCCCCCAGCAGGGGAGCAGGCTCCCTGGCCCACCACTGGTGTGTAGCCACAGTCTGTTGCTGGCTGTGACATGCTGCTGTCAAGAGTGTCTCTTCCAGCTTGCAAATTGAGTGCTGACCTCTCAGGCTTTCTTCCAAACCCAGGTTGCTTGTACCATCAGGTAGCTCCTAAAGTAGATATATAGAATAATACATGGAGTGGTGTGTTTCACAAGAATTCTACACACACCTAAAGTGTTGGATGCTACATAAACCCTGAGAGCGAAGCTTGAGGGGGTTATTTAAGCATCCAACACTGAGGGTGTGTGTAAAATCTGAGTTTTACACACCACCCCATGTTTTATTTTATATAATTACTGGGGATCCTTTTTTAGCCACAGTAATTATGTAAAATACACATCACTGTGCAGCTGCAGTTAGGTTGAAACATGGTCCCTGGTCAGGTTCTAGTGGCTGTGTTAACATTTACTTTTTTTTGTAAGTGGTTCCTCCTACAAGTGTTCCAAAAAATGATACAGCCTCAAAAGCTTCTGAACCACAGTTCAGATGGCCAAAACATTGTTGTAGTATGGTAGCTGTCTCACTAATATGCTACAACATTTTCATTGTTTGTCTCGAGCCACTGTGCTATTTGCATGTCAGAGCTAAGTGGTTTCAAAGTCCTGTCAGATTTTCTCCAATCCTGGTGTCAGGAGTACAGCAATAGTGATGGCTGCTTCTGTGTTCTTGAAACCAGTAACTGACTGGGCACACTTTATAGCTGAACAAGAAATGCGGCGGACAAACCCCAAAACAACAGCTGATTAAAATTAAAAATTTTAACCAACTATTTAGAGGTATTAGATGAACAATCTGCTGATGTCAGGGCCAGAAAATAAGAGATGGGTAGGTGAACACAAACAAGGCTGAATTTCCATCTTAGGGATTATATGACATTGTAAACCTCTTGATTTTCACTCTCAGGGTTCATGATGCCATAGAATCCCCTCAATGGAAACACAGCATTGTTCTGCACACTTATATATCTATTATTCTATATACAGCAATATCTGGGGATTATTTTGAAAATTCTTGGACTTCATAAAAATATCAAATAAGCAAAGTAGGGGGAAGAGGATGGCTCGGTGGATTGGTAATAAGTTATGGAACCTTTCACCTCTAGGTCACTGGTTTAAATTCAGGCAAGGCTGGTAATGGCCAAAAGCCATTTTATGACATGAGTTGTGGTGATCCCAGTCCATTTCCCAGTGGGCAGGTGTCCTCAAAACAAAAGCACCAACACAAGTGACACTAGTTGGAACCCTTGTTGGTAGTCTCACATGAGAGGCCAAGGATGGAATGGACATGGAGTCTGAACTACTGTCTCACCTACATGGTGGTCCCTACATGACAGGGTTGAGGCACATTGGTGTGGCAGCATGGGGAAGCTTGCATTGTGATCACCTGTGCTGTCATGTGGATAAATAAGGGGCTTCATGAGCACACAATTAAAACAAACTCTAGTAAGAGCCAATATGGCTGCAAAATAATGGTATTGTGGGGAGTGAGAAATATGTAAACTAGCAATTTTTGCACTAACCACTGAGCCAACTAACTGCACTTCCTAATTGTTGTGATACACACATACTGACTAATACATATGCATATATACCACACCAGTGGTGAATAAATTGAGTAAATAAATAATGTTATTTTGGGATAAATATTTTTTGTCATGTAGAATATCATTTATTTCACTTAAAACACAATTTATATAACTTATAACATGTTAATAATAATAATATTAATAATAAAATGTATCTAATTAAGCACCTTTTGACTTTCAAAGTGCTGTACAATATACATAAAAACAAAACACGTGCAAATACATATAATATAAAATCAGGATAATACCGAAAATGTTTTTCCCCATAAAAAAGTCTTAAATGCCTGCTTGAAGCTCCCCGCTGTCCTGCACTCCTGAAGCTGACAGGGCAGAGAGTTCCAGATGGTAGGTGCTGCAAACCCAAAGGCACGCGCACCAGATGACAGTAGGTTAACCCTCGGAATCTCCAGCAACCCCTCGTCAGCCAAGCGGAGCTGTCAGGGGTGTAAGGAACCAGGAGCTCTTTCAAGTAATCAGGACCCGATCCATGTAGGGCTTTGTAAGTCAATAGACCTACTTTAAAGGTGATCTGCCACTGTATAGGCAGCCAGTGCAGAGCATGCAGCACAGGAGTAATATGAGATCTTCTGGAAACCCCAGTCAACAAACATGCTGCCGTGTTCTGCACTAGCTGTAAGTGCGGATGTCAACCCCAGAAAGCCCTAGATAAAGGGAGTCGCAATAATCAAGGCCCGATGACACAAAGGCATGGACCAAAACAGGCAGGTCACTAGACAGAACAAGGTGCCTAATCTTAGCAATGTTCCTAAGATGGTAAAAGGCCAGCTTGATGACTCCCGATACCTGATGACAAAGAGTCAGACCATCAAGCACCACTCCCAGGTTGTGCACCCATTCAGAGGTGAGAATCTGAGACTCCCCAGGACTAAACCGGAAGGGAGCCCAGTCCTCAAACCCCTCTGCCCTATGACCTGGGTCCACAACCAAAACCTCAGTCTTTCCTGGGTTCAGCTTTAGACTGCTGGAATTCATCCAATCTTGGATTTCTGCGAGGCAGCTGTTCAGTACCAAAATAGCACTAACCTGGTCAGGAGCAACAGACAGGTAGAGCTGGGTGTCATCAGACTTTCCACTTAGAATCTAGAAATGGAACGCAGAGAACAATGGGCCAGATAAGGAATATACAATGTAAAAAAAGGCAGTTTTAAGCTAAAACAAGATAAAACACCAGTAAAAACACTACAGATGGTGTGTTAAATATCAAACACATAATAGATTGCAGTAGAACAACACATTTATCTCCACACATGAGTGGTAAGACCTTTATAACTATCGTGGCTTTGCCACTCATGAGTTATCGGTCTTACCACTCACTAGTGGAGATAAACGTGTTATTCCACTGCAGTCCATTATGTATTCCATATATATGCATATAGTAACTGGTGACCCCCGCTATCAACTCACTTGTAGTTTTCAAAATCTGTTTCAACCCGGTTTAACATCACACCGAGTTGATACGGCATCATACTGAATTGATATGGAGCCAAGGGGATGCTTGTTCATGTCTGTGCTACTGATTCTCAGTGCCATACTAAAAAAAAAGTCTCATGTGGTGCAGTATACAACAAAAAGTTGGGCAATCTTATTCATTTTCTTAAACAAGCACCATAGTTTGTTTTATTTTGTCTGCAAAAAAATAAAGCCGTACTTCCGGGCCTGCGTATTATGTATCCCCTCGACTCCGCACCATACTTAGTTCATGGCTGTGCAGAGCCAACAGTTTGGATGGACTGTGTGTGAGGTGATTTTTTACAAAAATAGTAAATGTTATGCACTACAGGAAATTTTAGGAGTATTTATGCATTTTACATTACTAAAGCTAGCTCCTCACACCTTTGTTTGTACTCTCTCAAATTCGGCCAAAAGGCTGACAGTGTCCCTTAGTCTTGTGTTCATTTCCACCCGTTATTATACAAAAATAAAGCATATGTAGGTGTGTGATGTGCTGTTTGTTTACACATCCTTGGTGTGTGATAATATATAAACCTCTTGAGCTTCGTTCTTAAGGTTTATATATCACACACCTTGGGTGCATACAAAAACTGTGTATCATACACCTACATATGCATTATTCTCTCTATATATATATTCCAGTGTGACATAGTAGTGCACTGTCTATACACATTTTTACAGATTAAAAAAAGACACCAAGGGACTGTTTTCTTCTTTTCAGGCTCCGAGGGACATCGGAGGGTGAGGAGTTGCTAATAGACACCTCATTTAAATCAGCAATGACATGCATGGCTTATCCTAATGCTTATTCCTCCTTGTAATGTACTTGCCTCACATTGTGTTATTGCCGCTGCTAGTTGTGTTCTTGATTCTCTGTTTACTGCTGGTATATTTCTGTACTGCCATTTTGCTCTGTATTTATGTTGTTCTATATATTTACATTTGTAACCTCCTGGGTTGTACCTGAAAATAGTCATTTTTTGCCTAGTGTGCTTACTCAGTTAACAAAAGCTAAATAAATAAATAAATACATAAGGCTGAAACTGATCTAGACAGTGGGGGAATGTAGGCTAACACTTTTTGCACTAACCACTGAGCCACCTAACTGCACTTTCTAATTGCGGTGATACACACACACACACTGACTAATACATATACACATATATGCATATATATTACAGTATAGCATAGCAGTGCATTGTCTTCACACACAAAGCATTGCCACACGCACACACTAACACATATACTCTGCCATATATGGCATTTATTTACTTAAACATCTAACCCTAACTTTTAATGTATTTATGATAAGCACTGTGTTTTGCATTAACTCATTGTACTAATCTATGGCATGACTGGGTAACCAGAGGAACAGGGAGGTGCGGTGGATGTGGCCTATCTGGACTTTATTAGGAACATTGAAGAGGGACTGAAGGGGAAGTATGCCTCTTCACAGATGATACAAAGGTAAGTAATAGGGTGGACATGCCAAGGGGGTTGAAAGAAGGATGGAAGACCTTAAAGAAATAGAGAAATGATCTGAAGAATAGCAGCTGGGATTCAATGCAAAGAAGTGCAGGATCAGTGCAGGTGTAATAATAAAATAAGTTTTGTATAGGCTGTGTCTTGATGGCAATATGAAAGAAATACATAGCACAGTTGAAGTTAGATGGTATTAATGAGAGAGAAAACCATATAGATCAGATATTAAGTTTTCAATCCAACACAAAGTTATAGACAGAACTTGTTTAAATAGTGCAAACTTGAAAATTCATAAATACTATTGACAAATGAACACAAAGTTACACACAGAAATGTGTTTACATAGTGCCAGCATTGAAAATGCAATTGCAGCATGTCTTTCAGTTTCTCTAGTCACTACTAAGACTTCAGTATTGGATGTTTTATGACCTTGTATATCTGCATAGCATTCCTTTTGTGGAGTTTGACCTTAATACTGCTACATTTTATCTGTAGTGCAGTGCTTCCCAGCTAAATATTCCTCTAAAACGTTGGCATTCATGTATAGAATGACACTGTTTTGATTTTTTTTCTTTTGAGAAGGCCTGCTATGAAATCATCTATTTTGTGCATCTCAGTGCAACATAGGCAAGAGGAAAAAGTTAGAAAAAGATGGAGATATCAATCTCAATTACAGTTAAAAGGCTGATTAAGTTGACATGTTTAAGGGCTATGAATCTTTCTTGAAAGAGAATTCTTCCCACATTGAACAAAATAGTGCTTTCAAGACTGCTTAGCTCAAATGAACACAGCAGATTGCTTGCTTCAATTAGCGCAGTGATTCTATAAAACCTCTAATTTTATCTAGTCCGTTGGGTATCTGGAGAGCTCCCTTTCTCTGCTGTCATAGCAAGGCATCTGCAGGGCTACGCTCACAGCAGCCATAACTGAAACTTGTCACCTGAATAGCTCTATAAAGATTTGGTCATTGTCCACTTATCCAGTCTGAAGGAAAGTCTGCATTAAGAGTTTCTTAATTTAAAACATTACACATAATACATAATACATTGTACAATATCAATAAACCCTGCAAATAAATAACAACTTATAAGACTATGAGCTTAGTTTATTGTGCATGCTGCTGTTAGTCCCAGGCATGCATTTATAAAGCTCAGAATAATCCTGGTGAGCAAACATGGAACATGCAATCCACATACAAATGTCTCTGCATTATCATGTAAAGATTATTTTGAAGGCATGCTTTAGATGGATAGAAAATTAAACCTGCTATACTTACAGCAGTAGCACAACAAAATTGGGCATTATTTTGCCTTCCATTTTCTCACTATAAAAGCTTCCAGGCATCTTCCACTTTTATTTGGTGCAAAGTTTTTTAGTTCCACCTAACTTTGACTATTTTATGAATGTGTTTATTTTTTCTTAAGAAAAAGATGTCCTCATTTGGCTTTGGCTTATAAATAACACTGTAGACCTAGCAAAGATTAGGATCAAATAAAATGAAAAATAACCCATGCTAAGAGGTACATAGAAAAGTACATTTGACAAGTATGCTGATACTGTATTTGTATTACTTGTAGCCGAGAACAAGCATTTTGGAGAAAACATTTTTCACTGCACTGCTACTTTAATTCATCAAAATAAAGATCCAGGAAATTCCAGGAATCTGAAAAGAAAGCCAGTAATATAGTACAAGCTTATCTTATGAAAGACTAAAATGTGTAAAATAATACATGAGGTAGTGTCTATAATGAGACTTTTACACACACCTGAGGTGTTGGATGCTACATAAACCCTGAGAGCAAAGCTCAAGGGGTTTATACAAACATCTAACACCAAGGGTGTGTGTAAAATTCGAGTTTCACACATTGCCCCATGTCTTGTTTTATATAATTGCCGGGTAGCATTTTCTAGCCTTGAAAACACTACTCAGCAATTATAGAAAACAGTGGTTGCAGTAGCGGCGGTTGGGCTGGAATGCAGTTTCACTATTACTTTTTTTTTTTTACTTTTTGTATGATTGCCCCAAAACTTGACATAAATGAACTGAACAGCAACTGTATTTTTGAAGAAGTGTGCAAAAACACTTACTGCGAGTCCATTTACTGTGTGCTGATGGACGTGTGTGCAGGGAGTCAGTGTGTGTGCATGCATGGAGCGAAGAAAACCTGGCACGTGTTTGCCCATTATAATCAGCTGGTTATAATGGCAAATTATAACTGGGTTTCCTTATGGAAGCTAATGCTCCCCAGTCATTTTATATAAATAACGTGGCACATGCAGCATGCACTCCTATCATTAACATCATGCCTGTTCTTCATGTACTAGACTGGCACCCAATATATTCCATGGAATTAAAGGAAGAAAGCATGTCACATGCTTAATTGGCAGCTTGAAGACAGCTCAGTGTGAGTTATTATGCAGCGTGCCATTGAGAAGGAAGAAACACTTACCAAAGTTAATGAACTACAATAAAGACAGGCTGTTCAATAGATAAGAAATGAGGGATGAACACCCATCTCTAATCTCTTACTGCTTTATGTATCATCAGTTCAACCAAATATTGTCCATAGAAGAGTGATGCAGGAAAAATGGATATACACTTTCCCAGAAATCATATAAAAACAGTTATTACATTAACAAGTTGTAAGCACCATTTACTGAAGAGCAGAAAGTTTTAATAATATTGTGTAATGATTCATGTGTACCATATATTCTATGTAGACATCCTACAAATGGTAATAAACTGAATAAAATTATAGTGATGTATTACGTGTCATGAAGGTTATCAACTTTGATTCTTTTCTATAACCCTAACATCACCATACTGTATGTTACTAGGGGGCTTTACAAATAGAAGGTTGAAGAACTATTGATCATTTAATATTATATTTATACTTCTGGTCAATACTACCATATCTTAAGTGCTCACATACCACTAACTTTCCCATGGCGTACTGCCAGCCCTCTATGAAGGGACATTTATTGAGCACCATCTTAAGAGTAGGGGCCATGGAGCCTCTAACAAAGCTGCTCTTAACCAATCACTCCTATAACCAGCAATCACTGGTGTAGGAGGTGTAATCCCTAGTAGAGTTACTAAAGGTGAACTGGGGATAGAAAGGGAGAGGACTGATGAACATCCCTTCAGTACTGTGACCCAATACTCCTTGATAAGGGGGCAGTCCCAAAAAATGTGAGTGAGATGGGCATCTTGTCTACAACATCTCTAACACTCCGTCGTAGGCCATACCCCCTTAGTGACTAAAACTTTAGGGGTGTGATACCATCTGTGTAGTATCTTATTTTGTATTATGTTGCTCTGTACATCTCTATATGCCATGTGTATGCAACCCCCCCTGTTACCCGGGGTTACTAGAATCCCAGTTAGACCTAGAGGCAGGCAGGGAAGGCAGCTTGTGAAATTCCAGTTAAATGGATTTCACGCTGTCTCACTCTGTTCTCAGTCTCAGCTGAGACTGATGGATGACATCATTTTAGAACTGTCGCAGCTGCATAAACCACATTGGAATGTTGCAGCTAGGGAAGTTAAGATCAAATTGTGGATAATTTGGAGTCAATCAGTAGTAGTTCAGTAGTGGACTCAGTGGAGTGAAGAGGTGTGCTGCAGCTGCAGGCCCTCAGAGCCCTTAGCTCTGTCAGAGAGCTACCTGTCCTTTAGGGTGTGTGTTCTCACCAGAAGAGGAACACCTAAAGTGTTAGGCTGAAGTGGTAGAGACTGCTTCCAGTGGTTTAGGGCCCCATCCCTGCGGGGATGGGGGGAAAGAAACCAGCCTGCTTCCAGGGGCAACCCCCTGGCCTGGCTAAAGGGAAAAGAAGCTGCCTAAGGAAGATTTGTGCTGAGGCACTCCGAAGTTTGTGTGTTTTTCCAGAGGAGAAAAAGAAAAAGCCTGTGGGGCACCTGCAACCAAGGGTGAGTCTGCTCTGACAAAGGGACTATGTTTTCACCAGAGACTGTGTGAGTTTTAAGAATTGTTATTGTGGGACAGGAAAGGACAGCCAAGTACCGTTCTTAGAAGCTTGTGGGATTTGGACTGTTTTAACAGTGGGGGTCTAGAGAAGTGGACACAGCCACTTAATAAACCAGCTTCAAGTCAGCACATTAGAAGTTAAAAGCTAGTAGATTAAATGTGAAATACATTTATGGATAATCTACATGGAAAAGAGTTTTCAGAGATGGTGTTAAAGTCCAGAGGAATGGCAGGGTACGAATTATGGGAGCAAGAGGTGGGAGACCCCCCATCTGGCGTAACCAGATTCACCTTCACGGGTTCACTTTAGGACACCTGTTGCTTTCCCTCGGGTACTTGGCCAGTGCTCGAGGAAAGTACCCAGACGTGGGATTGTTGAACAAGATTCCCTGATGGAGCTAGAAGTGCTCAAGGGTTGTATAGGGAGCCACCAGTAAATCTCCATGATAAATGGATAAGTAGTCCAAGGGCTGGCAAGGGAGCCAAGCCAAGGAAAGAAGGTAGTCCAAGAGCTGGCAAGGGAGCTGAGCCAGGGAAACCATAGAAGAGTAAAACTAGGGCAGTGTGCCCTGGTGTTGCTAAACCCAAGGGTTTAAGATATAAGAAGATGTGTGTCTGTGGAGGAAAATCTGCATTACCAGGAGTGTAGCCCCGTGGGGGTCCATCTGTGCTTTATTGTTCCTTTTTGTTGTGAATAAAAGCCACACTTTAGAATCACAACTCCTTGTATGGACATTCAGTTATTGCTTCCTGTGTCCAGAATACTTGGGTGCCCCTGTGCAGAGTAGCCAAACCTAGCCAACATGCCAAGTGACATTTTTCTCCCCAAGCCCAGGTCCCAGGTAGGGGGTTACATAATGGAGGCACCGTACAGCGTTTATAACACAAAAAATACCACCAACCCGACCCCTGGAGACTTCCACCTGGTAGTTGTGGCCAGGCTGGGTTACATGTACTTTAGTAATACAGTGGAATTAGTCTGAATCAGAAACATGACAGTTAGGTTCCACATCCCAGTCATGTTTGGCTTTGTCTAGTGGTGCTGGGAAGGGATACAAAAGAGACTTACAAATCCCACCACTATACCCTTAAACATTACACACCCACTTTTTAACCATATGTGTGTGTGTGTGTGTGTGTGGTTATCTTTCTGTTGGAAATTTGACATAAGTTCCTTAAACAGAGTATAGCATAGCTGTATATATGAGCAGAACATTTGCTTAAGTAATCCAAACTCAGTTCTCAGCTGCAAAAAGGACTTTAATGTTTCTACATATGAAAAAGATAGCGGCTTGGCATTACGTTTGCAAGCCATGCCAGTCTAGTACCGGGGCAGTACCCAACAGATATAACAAAATGAAAAACAGTAAAACCAGGCTGCACAAAGAGGCAACAATACAAAGTTTACATGCTAAAAAAGTTAATGCTTTATTGAGTGCTTAAGTACAAAAATGCTAGACATGTGGAACACAACTGAACTAATGCCCCAGTGCTTTGGTCACCAATGTGACCTTCCTTAGGTTCCCTGAGAAAGATCACTGAGACATTAGCTTGGTGTGTTCCCTATGTCTAGCATTTTTGCATGTAAGCACTCAAAAAAGCACTAATTTTTTTTTGCAAGAAAACCTTGTATTTATGTGTACCATGCATTCCTGCTTAAAGTTGAACCAGCATAACATTTTGTGGTGATTTGCATATACATCCCATAATGCTTTGCATTATGGGGGTATGTGTGATTTTGTATTTCTTTGAAACTTGGCGTCCCGGCCAATGCCCTTTGGGATAACCCTTGCCTCAGTGCTTACACACTATGGTTCTTTATCTTTTAGCTTGTTTTTTGTTTTTATTGGGCTCACGACAACCCAAACCTGACAGACCAACTTAGGGTAGCTGGTTCATTCCACTGGGGTGTCATACAGGTGAGGCACAATGGTGAGTCCTGGTAGGATGAAACATGTGTCTGTGTCTTCTGTTGGCACCCTTTGCAGACTGTGTGAGAGGTCTTTCAGCACCATGCATTCCTGCTTAAAGTTGAACCAGCATAACATTGTGTGGTGATTTGCATATACAGCCCATGATGCTTTGCATTGTGGGGGTATGTGTGATTTTGTATTTCTTGTATTTATGTGTTCCTGTAAGGGGATTTAAAAGTTATCCCACAGTATGAATCTGTTTGTTTTTTCAAGTGGGCCAAATAAGAGTACAATCATTCAATTTTAGTATAGGGTTATTGCATATAGGCAAACATTGAATGAGAGGAGGACTCTTTACTGAACTAGTAACATGCAGTAACAGTAGCTCTAATGATAGGTTGCTACTTAGCATTTGGGGTAAGTGAGTTAAATAAATACTACTTCTTACGTTGGACTCCACCAATATCTTTTTCTAAATGATACCAAGTCTGTTCCGAGGAAATTAAATTTTGAAGCCACTGGATTGCGTAACGCATGACAGAAGCCCTATGGTATCCTAATTATCAGGATACATTCAAACCACCAACATTCCAATGTGCTTGTAACTTTGGTTTACTCAGATGATGAGGTTTTCCTTCCCATATAAAGTTAGCCACTATCTGATGATATTTTCAAAACATGCTATTGTTAATGTGTAATGGAATATGACTGTGACAGTAAGCAAATTTGGGCATCAGCATCTTTTTGGCTGCAGCAATTCCCCCAAAGAAAGGTGCAACATCTGCCACCTATTACACTCTGTTTCTAATCAGTGTAAAATGGGGAGAAAATTGGCTTTAACTATATGTGACAGCACATGGAACACTTTTATCTCCAGATAGGAAATGCCATCTAAAACACATTTAAATGCTGCTGCTAGAAATTGGAGGTAAAACTTCCATTTAAAAAAAAATTGAGAGTTCTAAGCATAAAGAATTCAGATTCAGCATTTTGAGAAGAGGATGGACAGATGATTATGGACTGGCTAAGGTGAGTAGCAAATGATCTGCATAAAAGGCAAGTCTTAACTATATAACTCTGGAATTTAATACTGGTTATCTGAGGATCCTTTCTATGTTTATTAGCTGAAGGTTCAGTAGCCAGTACAAACAGTAACAGTGACAGAGGCCATCCTTGCTGAATGCCCTTTCCCAAAGGGAAGGATGGAGACACTTTTCTGTTTGTCATAACTGATGCTATTGGCTGGGTGTATAACATATGTATCCATAGAAACATAGAATTCATCGGAAGAAAAGGACCACCTGGCCCACATAGTTTGCCTAGTGCTCCCTGCCAGTTCTTCCTCTGCAGACCTTATCTGGTCTCCTGCAACCCTCCACAGTCTCTGCTTCTTTTTTAATATACCCATATGTGTGTATATCATACATGCTCAAGGCCCCCCTCCACTCTAGTCTCTGCAACGTCTGCCAGAAGTCTGTGCCAGGCATCTACCACCCTTTCAGTGAAGAAATATTTCCTCACATCTCTCTTGAACTCCTCTCTCTCCAACTTCATTGCATGCCCCCTGGTCCTGCTGCTAGTCCTCATTTGAAAGAGACTCCCTACCTACACACTGTTCACCCCTTTACAATACTTGTAGGTCTTAATAATGCCCCCCCCATTGCTTCCAGGGTGTACATGTTGAGATCCCTCAGTCTCTCCTCATAGGGTATCATTGCAAACCCTACAACATTTTAGTTGCCCTCCTCTGGACTGCCTCCGTCCTGTCTATTTCCTTTCTGAGGTGCAGCCTCCAAAACTGGACACAGTAGTCCAGGTGGGGGCACCACGGGATGATACAATGGCAGCACCACCTCTCTCCTCCTGCTGGTGATACCCATCCCTATGCACCCCAGCATTGCACTAGCCTGCCTTGTCACATTGCCCTGCCACCTTGAGATCTTCTGATATGATATCCCCAGCATATCTTGCCTGTCAAATGACAGTCAGTACCCCCCATATTGTATTCAGTACTGGGGTTCCTATGCTCTGGGTGCATGATTTTGCACTTTTTGGCATTGAACTCCAACTGCCATGTCTTTGACCACTCCTTGAGTTTCCCAAGATCCCTGCACTTTTTCTCCACCCCTTTCAGGGTGTCTACCCTATTGTAGATTTTGGTGTCATCTATAAAAAGGCATGCCTTTGCCACCAGTTTTTTGGCAATGTCTCCTGTGAAGACATTGAAGAGGACTTATCCCAGTACCAAGCCCTGTGGTACCCATTGGTCACTCTCCCATCCTTAGAGTGAGTTCCATTAACCATGACCCTCTGTCTCCTATCTGTTAACCAGTTTCTAACCCTGTGTACTACCTTGGTTCCCACTCTTAGGCTGGTCAATTTCCCTAGTCAGTCTCCTGTGTGGCACAGTGTTGAAGGCCTTGCTTAAGTCTAGTAAGCCATGTCCACTGCCCTCCCCTGATCTATTTCCCTGATCACCCAATTAAAGAAATTTAGCAGATTCATTTGGCGTGACCTTCCCCCATGAATCCTTGCTTCTTGTGGTCCTGCAGCCCATTGGATTATAGGTGCTCAACCAGTCTTTCTTTCAGTAGGGTTTCCATTAATTTCCCCACCACTGAAGTAAGACTGACCAGTCTATAGTTGCTAGCCTCCTCCCTGCTGCCTTTCTCAGCCTTTCTGCAGTCCTCTAGAACCATATCTGTTTCCAGAGAGCTGTTGAACAAGGCTGCCAGTGGGGCAGCTAGCACCTTCTTTTAGTACCCTGTGGTGCATCCTGTCCAGTCCCATAGTCTTATCTACCTTCAGGGCTGCAAGTCCTTTCAAACTTTGTCTTCTTAATTTCATTTTATGTTTCTGTGATCCATTCAGAAGGACAAAGTTTCTCCTGGTAGCAGGGGTTGTCCCTATGCGTATAGTTTATAGCCAAGATAATCTCAACAGCAAGTTACAAGATGGAATGTTATGTAACAAGGTTATATTAAGAGCCAAAAATTGTCAATTTAATAGTGAAAGAAAATGTGAAATGAATCAGTAGAAACATAAAAGCATAGAATTTGATCACATATAAGGACTGCTTGGCCCACCTGTCTGTCCATTTTCCCTACCTACTGTAATACCTCAGAATCTACTTGATCTCCAGCTTTTACCCTCCTTTTATTGCCCACTAAGGATCTCTTGTGCCTATCCCATGCATTTTTGAATTCTGTCACAGTTTTTGTCCCATCACCACCTCTGGAAGTCTATTGCATGCATCCACCACCCTTTCTGTGAAGAGTATACAACCCTTACCCCTGTCAAGAGCAGCATATTGCAATCAGGACCACCCTTCTTGTTACACAGACAAAGCAACAAACCACAAGTTGGCAGAAAATAAGTATGACCCCTGGCATTAGGGTAAATGCTCAGCTCAGACATCTAAGAGGTCAGGGGGTTAGGGCACAAAATAACATTTATATTTACTCCGAGTCCAGGAGAGAGGTGCCAGGGCTGTGCTGGGTTTCCTATCTAAGGGAGCCCCATAACATTTCACTCGGACTCACAGATGGACAGTCCACAACCATAAAATTAGGTTTGTATTTTATGGCTTTATTTCTGACAAGATGTTAAACAGAACTAGGGTGGTCTCCCAAGGTTGAAAACAGTTCAGGACAGATGGCACAGCTTTTGCAGTTGAAGAAACATTTTTTTTTTACACAGAAACACAAGCAATACTGTACATTCCAAATTGAACCTTTTCCAAAACACGAACTTATCTACCCCTTTGCTTAGGGATCTCTGGATTTGTGACCAAGTGTATATATATAGTGGGAATTGCCACACACTTAACTTGAAACTCCTGATGAGATGGCCCATTGTTAACCTCTTCAGGCAGCTGTGCCTATTTGGTAGCCAGTTAGCTCTGAACTGGGACTATAAGTGAAGTTTTGCCCACCCTGTACCCAGTCAGACTATGCCATTACATTTAGGATACACCAAACTGGATCCTTCAGTCCCTCCTGGATTGCTAAAAGCATCCTTAACTTCATTAAACTTTAACAGCACATATCTGTGGTAAACAGCATCCTGAATGAATGTAATCTAGCCATTTTAGGGGCACATACAACACCAGACAACCCAAAAGTTTCTCTCAAATGCTCTCTGTACTCACAGTTTGGAATTCCCCTTGTTACAGGCATCTGACAACACTTCAGGAAACGTTTCTTCCTCAAAGTCCATAACTATTACGGAAACTCTTTTAGACTCTTTTCTCTGTGCAGCTGTGACAATCAAGTTCATCAGGGGGTTACCCCTTAGGACCACTGATTTCTCAGTCCCTTTTCACATTTTGAGTGAAAATTAACCCACTGGGGTTCCACTGGCACAGGTCTCCACCACTTCTTAAGGCAGCACTGTTGTTCCGTATACTAGGGTGAGAAAACTGATGACCAGAGGTCCTTCACCCAGCCCAGGGTGGCTGGCAGGCACCTCTTGCCCTCTACTGGACAGAGAGCTCCTTCTCCTTCACTCTCCAAACTGGAACTCACACTCTGAACTCCTCAAGATTCTAAACTGCTTCCCTCACAGCTGAGCCAGAAGACTTATGCTGCTGCGACAGTTCTAAATGACATCACTCATTCCCTGCCTAGCCTAGCTAGGTAAACAATGAGATAATGTGGTAGAGCATTTAAAACCCTCTATGGCTACCCAGAGACCTGCCTGGTCTAACACTGTTGGGATTCTAGTAACCCCAGGGGACTGGGTGGTTACAAGTATTTTCTCATGTTTCCCCTGAGTCTACACCCCTCCAGCTTCATAGCACAACCCCTTGTTCTTGAACATCTTTTTCTCTGAAAAATGCTACCCTCTTGTACCTTATTTCTACCCATGAGAAATTTGAAAGTTTCTATCATACCCCTTCCCGCATTCCTTTCCTCCAGGGGTGTACATACTGAGGTCCTTTAGTCTCTCCTGATAGGGTTTTTGGTGAGGACCCTGCACCATTTTAGTTGCCTTCCTCTGGACCACCTCTACCCGATGTCCTTCCAGAGATGTGGTCTCCAGACCTGGACACAGCACTGTAGATGAGGTCCCACCAATGGTTTGTACAGCAGTAACATCACCTCCTTTCTGCTGGTGATACCCCTTCCTATGCACCCTAGCATCCCACTGGCTCTCCCCATAGCCTTGTCACACTGTTTGGCCAACTTCAGGTAATCAGATAGGACTATCCCCAGGTCACTTTCCTGTTTGGTGGTCTCCAGTACCACTCCCCCTTCATCTTGTACTCTGCCCCTGGGTTTCTGTGCCCCAAGTGCATGGTTTTGCACTTCTTTGCATTGAAATTTAGTTGCCACGCTCTTGACCACTCCTCAAGCTTTCTTAGACCCCCCACATTTTTTCCATCTCCCCCTTGAGTGCCTACCCTGTTGCAGATCTTTGTGTCATCTGTAAAAAGGCATATCTTCCCTTCTAACCCCTCTGCAATGTCATTAATAAAGACATTAAAGAGAACCAGTCCCAGTACTGATCCTTGTGGCACCCCACTGGTCACCCTCCCTTCCTTGGAATGAACTCTATTTACTACCACCCACTGTCACCTATCCCCCAACCAGTTTCTTACCCAGTTTACCACTTTAGGACCCACTCCCAGGTTGCCCAACTGGTTTACAAGTCTCCTATATGGAATGTTGTCGAAGGCCTTACTGAAATCTAGGTAGACCATGTGCACCGCTCCACCCTGATCCAACTTCCTGGTCACCCAGTCAAAGAAATCTATCAAATTTGTTTGACATGACCTCCTCCCAGTGACTCCAAGCTGCCTGTGATCCTATAAACTACTGGATTCTAGAGAATCCACAATCTTTTCCTTCAGTAGTGATTCCATTACTTTTCACACCACCGAAGTCAGGCTGACTGGCCTGTAGTTGCCAACCTCCTCCCTGCTACCACTTTTGTGAAGTGGGACTACATCTGCCCTCCTCCAGTCTTCCAAAACCACTATTGTCTCCAGTGAGTGGTTGAACAGGACTGTCAGTGGTGCAATCAGCACCTCTCTAAGCTCCTTCAGTATCCTTGGATGTACCCCATCTGGCCCCATTGCTTTGTTCACTTTCAGATTTGTGAGTTCCTTCAGGACTCTCTCCTCTGTAAATGGAGTGGTGTCTACCTCCCTTCCTTCAATGCTCCTGTCACTTAACTGTGTCCCCCCCCCACCTTCCCCTTCCTGTGTGAATGCTAAGCAAAAATATTTGTTCAGGATGTCTACTTTTTCCTCGTCCCCCTCCACACACTCCCTCCTTCTCTCCTTGGCATTACAATCTCTCCCATGGTCTTTCTCCTTTCGCTTAAGTACCTGAAAAATGTCTTGTCCCCTTTCTTTACTGTCTGGGCTATTTTCTACTACGTTTGTGCTTTTGTACTTCTGACTGCTTTCTCTGCCTCCCTCTGCTTCTCTTGATATACTTCCCTATCCTCCTCCTCCCTCTGTGTCTCCTTGTACCTCCTGAATGCTAACTTTTTTGCTCTAACCTTCCCAGCCACTTCTTTTGAAAACCATAGCAGTCTCTTTTTCCTCTTGCTTTTGCTTACTTGCCTAAAGCAGAGGTTTGTTGCCTTCACTATGTCCCCTTTTTGTTTTGCCCTCTGTTACTCCACCCCACCCAAGTCCTCCCCCCCCTGCCAGGGCATCCTGGAAGCATTCTCCCATCTTTGTAAAGTCAGCCCTCCTGAAGTTCAGGACCCTCACCTTTGTGTGGTTTGACTCTGCTGTAGTACTTACATTGAACCACACTGTACAGTGATCACTGGTCCCCTGGTTGCCATCCACTGTGATGTCTGCAACACTGTCCCCGTTGGTGAGTACAAAGTCCAGTATTGCTTCCCCAATGAGTGGGCTCTCTCACTAGTTGCCTGAGGAACACCCCCTGCAGGGAGCCCAGCGTGTCCCTGCTCCTAGCTGAAGCTGCAGCTGTGATGCTCCAGTCCGCATCTGGCAGATTTAATTCCCCCACCAACAAAACCTCCCCCTTAGTTGCCTTCTTTTGGATGGTTTCCACCAGAACCATGTCCATCTCCTCCCCTTGTGCTGGAGGTCTGCAGATGATACCAGTGTGAATAGTGGCACCTTTTCCCATCTCTAGGGTGATCCACACTGCCTCCACCACTCCCTGTATTCCCTACATTTCAGTTGCTCTTAAACTATTGCTCACATAAAGAGTGACTCCTTCCCCCTTTCTTACTCCCCGTGTCCTTCCTGAACAGAGTATAGCCTGGTACGGCTATATCCCAGTCATGGTTCTCACCGCACAAAATTTGTGAGCTGCACTCATGGGAATAAATCATCAGGACACCAGGAATGTTTGCAAGGATTTAATCCAAATTGGAAGTATGCTAAAACACCCCCAGATATTATCTAAAATAGATACTGTATATATGAACAAATATAATAAGTGTGTATATATTTACAAAACATATGTGAGAAACTGAGACTATAAATAGTCCTTATACATTACTATATAGTTCTCTGACCTATGCAGCCAGTATAGTATTATGCTTGTGCAACTGTGTTAGTTTGGTTTTGGCTATTAGCACTCTCTATTCCAGAGGAATTACTACCATGTAGGGGTACAATGGCAAGGAACTCTTGGTGAGGGTTCCACTCCTAGAGGTGCCACGGGCTGATTCCTGTGGCTAAAGGTACCTTAGGAATCCCCAAAAGAAATGTAGTATTGACCCCAAAAAGGAGGCAACATGAAGCATATGAACAAGCAGTAACTGTGACATAGGAGTAGTAATTGTAACGTAGTACTAGAAAAGCATAGGCAGTTTAATAATGCAATGAGATGCTCAGTTGGAAAATGTAATGACTGCCCAGGTTTGTGTAGCATTATACTGATGGTTTGATTGAGATAGGGGATCCCCTAAGGAGAGAGGGAACAGCAGGACATCCTCCACCTCCATCCAACAACAGAACCTACCTAAAGAAACTAGGTGAAACAGCTATGCTAACAAAGTGTTATGACCTGAGGCAATGGAGGATAGAAAAAACACCCTACGAGGAAGAAATCTCTGGGGATCCAAGGCCTTGGTTACCTTCCCTCCAGGCTTGGGATAGTTTAGTTAGTGACGGCTCTGCAGCTACAATTTGGAAAACCCAAGTAAAGGGTGGTGGAAAATATTCCAATTTGGAGGAAGACTCTCACTCAAACCCTCTAGCGGGAACGCCATGGAAGGTTGCAAGAAAACTCTGCAACAATACGTGCATCCAAGGCGCAGAAGGAGAGCAACAACTGCTGAGACACTCACCTAGCCTACCCACCCTAAATCAAATCAGGTGAACCAGTGGTAGTCGTAGGGAGGATGCAGTGAAAGTGCCTCACTATGGAAACCACTAAAGTCAATGGCTAACTGTTATAGTGGAACACTAGAGCCAAAGGAGATCATTGTAACCACCCTTCACCGCTAGTCTTAAATTCTACACCAGGAGCTGCTGTCGCATAGCAGGCAGCTAAAGCCAAGCCCGGGGTGAGGACATTCCCAGCTATGGGTCAGGTGAGAAGGATTCTGCCCCAAGTTGGACACGCTCGAGATGCAGACTAATGCAGAGCGAGACCGTCGGCTGCAGGAACCCTGCACCAGAATAGAATGGCTGGCATGCCCCAGAAATTGATCGACAGCTAAAAGCTGGTGAGCTGAATGAGCATGGCGTGCTGAAATTGTAATGAGCATTGAGTGCTGAGACCTTGAAAGGTCGAATGCAGATTGAGTGCAGCAGAATCCCAGGCTGAAGCCGAGGGGATGGCAGTAGGCATGAAGCAATGGTTTGCGTAAGCAAGGAGCAACGGTTGCGTAAGCAAGTGTGGACCTGATAGGTCAGTAAGCAGTAGTAGTGATGGTGGACATGTATAACATACTGTAGCAAATAAACAGCACTGAACTGGGGGCAAGCCAGCCAGACATGAATAGCCAAATCAAGGTGACAAACACTTTGATTCTTGGTGGCGAGGCAAGATTTAATGACAAAGCTATATTAATAGCCTCAGCAGGAGCATAGTTGGCTGACCTCAGAGTTGTAACAATGAAACATGGAGACAAATGCGTTGAAAGTAGGTGTAGCCAGGTGATACAAAGAAGCTCAAGTAGAATGAGAGGAGGATTGAGCAGCACAGCTAGGGTCAGAGTAAATTGTGTCAGGTAAAAGAATTAAGTTTGCAACATGGAGCAGCTATGGTTGAGCTGAAACACATATAATAATAGCAGTTGCATTGCAGTAGTTTGAGCGTGGTGAGCATAGTGTGAAAACAAGCACTGGATACAATAGTAAGTAAAGTAAACAGCATAGGCTACAATAGTAGGTAACTGAAGCAGTAGCATGAGCTCTGATTAGGTCTGCAGTCACAGTGTAAATAATTTGAGAGTTGTAACTAAAAGCAAGTAGTATGAGCTCGGAAGTAACAGTATGCTAGGAGCTTAAAAAAGCCCCCGCCCCCACAAAAAAGGAAAGGAAGCACACACAGCCGAAGGCAAAATACAAACCAGAAGGAGGAAAATAAACACAGAAGCCCAGCAGAGACAAGCAGGAGCAGCGGGGGCCCAGCCAGCCAGGGAGGCCCAATCAGCACAGAGGACAAACTGACAGCGACTTCAATTTGGAACTGCTTATATAGCTCAGGAAGTGGGAGTGGCTGAGTGCTTGGCCACTGAACTCCAGGCATAGCCTTACATTTATGTATACTCGATCCCTGAGCCTAAAGTGAATACAAATGTAATGCACTAATTTTATTTCTATTAACCATTTATTTTGGTGACCTGCTTCATCCCTGTCACACTTCGGTGTGATTATGATGGTATTTATTCTTCTCACTAGGTCTTACCATATTAAATTGTGGGTCTCAAAAACTACAGACTTATGAGATATTTACACCCTTGTATTCTTATTTCTAGCCTTTTTACATTATTTTCTAAATTTAAGATATATGTTTTGTAAATATATACACACACCCATTATATTTGTTCATCTATATCTATTTTATGTAATAACTTGCTTTATGCACTTAAACAAGTTTGTTGTTGATTGAAGTCATAGTGAAAGTAACATGTGACCTCCAATACATATAAATTGGGTGTATCTTTCATGTATGACACACCCCCTGAGGAAGACCTTTACTGGTTGAAGCTCTGGAGCTGTTTCAGCATACTTCCAAGCTGGATTAAATCCTTGGAAACATTCCTGGTGTCCTGACGATTTATTCCCATGAGTGCAGCTCACTACATTTGTGTACAGATTTGGTTGGCTACCAGAAACTGCACCGACGGACCCTGTCTTTGGAGTGCACCTTGTTCTCTCTTAGTACATGGTTCTCATTGCACCATGACTAGGTAATAGCGACAATGTCTAGGGCAGCGACTGTCATAATGGCTTCCAGGTCTGGGATTTTGTTACCCAGACTTTGAGTATTTGTGCACATGGCCATCCAAATTCTTTTCCCACCCTTCTTGTTATCCCCCTTCTTCCTTCTTTCCTACTGTCCTTACTCCCTCTGCCTTCATTACCTTCGCACTTCATTTCTACCATGTGACTTTTCTTGTTTTTATGTACCTTTGTGGATTTTCTTCTCTTAGGGTTCTCCCTCTTGACAACTTCAACTTCTGAGGGTGGACAGTTTAAGGCTCCCTGCTTCCTTCTGCCACCCCCCTTGGCTAGTTTAAATGCTCACCAGTGTAGCATTTAAACCATTCACTTAGGACTTTGGTTCCTGTCCCTAGTGGATGAAGGCCATCACCCCTGTGTAGGCCTTTATCCGTCCAGGTGGGATCCCAGTCCCCAATGTAGCTAAACTGCTCTTTTCTGCACCACTTCTTCAACCATGGTTTGAAGCTCCTGGAATGGAGTACCCTATCCTCCCCTTGTTGTAGATGGACAACACCTCAGAAAAGGCCATTGAGCATGCTACCTGCCTAATATTCCTCTCCAGCTCCCTGAACTCCTCCTGTACTATGCAAGCCTCATCCCTAGTCAGGTCATTTGTCCCTAGGTGGACAATGACATCCAGCTCTCCCTCCCATCCAGGCACACTAGCGATTCCCAAGATCTGCTTTCCATTCCTTCGAGCCGTGGTGCTGGGTATGCACCTAACCTCCCACTTCCCCTCCCCCGCTGTTCCCAAGTCAGTACCCCTAATGATGGAGTCCCTCACCAGGAGTTGCTTCCTCCTCCTCTGGGGTACTTTGCCATCCTCCTTCAGGTTTCCACTATGGAGGACACTCACATCCTCCCTGGTTACTATTGTGGGTGTCTCCATGGGACAGCCCCACCCCCCCAGAGTGGTAGGAGTTGCATAGTAGTACCATCTGGAGATGTGCCTCTGATCCACCACCCTCACCCTTCCCAAACTTACCATAGTCCAGCCGCCTCTCCTCCTTGGTAACCTTTGAAGCCACAGTGGCTGACTTGGTGGTCTCTGGGAGAGGGAAGAGGCCTTTCAAATCCTAGCCAGCTTGGCCTGGAGTCAAGCAACATCCCCCTCAGCCCAGAGAGGTGAAAACAGATGCTGTAGCACCGGTCTCCAGAACATCTCACTGAAAACTGCCGCCCCACAGCCACTGTATTGCGCCACTCCCAGCATGCCTATTTCCTACCCTGCTTTCTTTGTTTTCCTTTCTTTGAACCCTTTTGTACCCTTACCCTAGATAAGGTGTTTCACCTCTTCCCAACTTTCTGTTAGATCCTACCACTCCTCCCTCCCTAGTAGCATGTGCTTACCAACAAGAGTTCCATAGGACTCCTACCATACTTGTCCTACCTCCCTGCTGCTGTACAGAGTGTCTGGCTGCTGGCTGTCTTGTTGGGCTGAATTTAGTGGGCAGACTCTGCTGTTTTGTCCTTATCGTGTTTGTCCTTGGCACGTTTGTCCTTCGTGCAGAGGGCTGCTTAATGGACTCTCCCATTTGAAGCACTGTAGCAGAAAGCAGGTTGAGGCATCCTGGCGGCTCCCAATTGGTCTGTGTGGATCACATAACCAGGTGCTAGCTTCTTGGATGCAGTCCAACCCCCCAACCTTTGACTTGTAGCCCAAACAGAAAAAAAAGCAGCACAGTAGCAAAAACCTGTAAAACAAAGCAAATTCAGCCCAAACTCAGATGTTTTACTTCTGTGTGGTGGCGTTAGTGCTTTGATGAAGTGTGTGTCAAGAGTATGAAGCCCCCAGTTTTTAAAGCAGCTTTGGGTCTTCCTGGTGGATCCTGATTGGTCTGTGTGGATCACATGACCTGGTCCTGGTTTCCTGGATGCAGTGCAATCCCCCGACCTCTGACCTGCAGCCCAAACAGAAAAACAGGTAGCACAGTCAGCAAAAATTTGTAAAACAAAGCACATTCAACCCAAACTCAGAAGTTTGCTTCTGTGTGGTGGCGCTAGTGCTGTGATAAAGGCTAGGAGGCCCTCACACCCTGAAGAAGTCCAGCTGAGTAAACTATTGGGCTTGGTTCTGAGGGCCTATGTCACAAAAGAAAATAAAGCTTTCAGAAATATTGAACTTTTTTTGGACATGGCTAGTATTACTTTGGGACTTTGTGGTTGTTTCCAGGATGACCCACAGCACTTCCAGGCTCATCTCCTCTTGGTGCCCCTGTACCTCCATGGCCTTAATTCACTCCTTCTCATATAATGCAACCCCCTTACTCGCACAGTCTCTTCTGAACAGAGAATAGCCTGGTATGGCCATGTCCTAGTAGTGGTGCTGAGTGCACCGTGATTCCATTATGGCCACTATACACAGGTTAGCCTCTGCCATGATAGCCTCCTAGTCTGGAATTTTGTTTCCAAGGCTCCTTGCATTAGCAATCATGGCCCTCCACACCTTTTTCCCTCCTGCCTGATGCCCTTTGTCTCCTTCCCTTTCTTGCCTATGTTATTACCTAAATCCCCGTCTGACTCATCTCTTCCCCTTTTGTTTTCCCCATTCCTGGTCCCCTTGAGTCCACTGGCCCCCACCTGAGTTGTTCCAACTTTTTTTTCTGCTTGTTCCATTTCCTTTCTTCTTGTGCCTCTGTCCTAGGGGTGTTTACACCCCTCTGGCCCTCTCTCCCTGAAATTTTACCATCTTTTGGGGGGGAATTTTTTGCCTCCCTTGTCCTCTTTCCCTTACGCCTAACTAGTTGAAATGCTTATCCAAGTAGCATCTAAACCTCCCACCAAGAACTGTGATCCCCTTCCTAGAAGGATGCAGGTTTCTTCCTTATAGAGGCCCATACCTGCCCAGGCTGATCCCCAGTCTCTGATATAGCCAAATCCCTTCTCCCTGCACTATGTCTTCAACAAGTCATTATTGGTGCTGGTATAGAGTACCCTTTCCTTTCCCTGGCCGTTTAGAGGTAGCACCTCAGAAAAAGCTACTGTATGCACTATCTGCTTGAGGCCCCTCCCTAGCTTCTCAAAGTTTGCCTTAACTACTCTTGCCCTCTCCCTTGCTAGGTCATCTGTCCCAGGATGGCAATGACATCTTGCCCCCTTCCAGCTCCCGCTGCCCTACCAATCCTCTGGATATGCTTTTCATCCTTGCAAGCCAAAGCACCTGTCAGGCAGTGCACCTCCCTATTGTTTCCTCTCCCACCTCCCAAGTCTACCTCTATCATGACAGAGTCTCCCACAAGCAGCTACTACTTCTTGGGGGCCTCTGCTTCTGATGGCTCCCTCCCACTATGACTGGAATCTCCTCTCAATTGCCCCATTCCACCAGTATGGCAAAGGTGTTTCACAGTGGCAGTGGTGGAGGAGTGTGCACTTGTCCCTCCACTCCCATACTTCCAGAGCCCACCATGGTCCAACCGCTCTGCCTCTGTCTAGGCACCCTCTGGCAGAGTAGAAGCAGACTAAGTGGCCCCTGTGTGGGACAGAAATTCTGATGTACCCTTTCCAGTTTGACCCAGAGTCCAGCAATCTGTGCCTGCAGCCCAGAGAGGTAAGTGCAAATGGGGCAGCACGTCAGTCCCCAGAAGTTCTACTGAAATACTTCAACACCACAACCATTACATTGCACCACTATCATGATCACTGCCCTTGCTTTGTCCCTGCTTAATGCTAAGGCTAGTTCAGATTACCTCTCTACACATACCCTACTTCTGTGTTACTCCTACCCACTGCACTGCTTCCCCTGAGCTTGTTTAACAACCTGTCTGAGACAGGGTTTATCATGCTTTCCCTTACCTGCTCTTACTTCTCCATCATAGTTTGGTACCTTCTTTCTTCCTACCCCTGACCTTATTTATAGATCTACCCTTGATAGGTTGCATCTATGAAATGAAGGAAATACCCAGTCCAAGTCCATGGAGGGTCTGAAACAAACAAGGGCATTCAGTACACTCAAAGGACTTCTGGGAATCTATGGAAAGGCCACTGCAGGAATATGAGAAAAACTGAGAATAATGAAGAACATTCAATAGTATCCATATATTATCAACACCTAATTTGCCTTTCAAGGAAAACACTGGTTAGCTGGCAAGGCGCAGCACCTTTAATCAAATTTTTAAATAACTTTTAGATGTTTTGTGCTATAGCAAAAGGATCGCGCAGACCGTCATGTTGATTGACTGGCCCGCAGCCACCTCATGCTCACCAAGCAGTTTCCAGCACACAGGTTATGCTAATGAGGACTACCAACTCTGCCACTGATTGGTAACCATCATTAGCATAATCTGCATGCCAGAAGTTGTCTGGTGAGCATAAAATGGCTGTGGACGAGTCGGCTGACATGATGTTCGGCGCAGTCCTTTAGATCTAAAACATCTAAAATATATTTAAAAATTTGCTTCTGCAGCAGGTGCTGCACTTTTCTGGCTAACCAGTGTTTCCCTTTAACAAACCCTATCTGTGAGGGATGAATGATACAAGACAACATTTTCTCTAAGTGGATTACGAAGGCCTTAGTCAGTATTTTAGTATCAGTAGTTATTTCAAAAATAACATGATTGCTTTTCAAAGAGTTAAAGGAAGCACTATACATTCCCTGGCATAAAAGAGCTCTGTTAGGGGATGAGAGCAACACTTCAGCCATAGGGGAATAAAACTCCACTGGGAACTCATCCCTAGCAGGGATCAAGTGGTCGATCATGGCATTCTCCTCAAAACTCTCGCTCAACTGAATTTCTCCAATAACGTAGTCAACTGGGTCCACAACAATCTCAACCATAGGACACATAGAACCTTGATTGAGTGTCACTTGTCAGATTTCTGTCATATTAAATACAGTGTCCCACAAGGCTTCATATTGGGCCCCTTACTGTTCCCCCTTTTCGTGAATATTTTCCCAGGCACATGCACTTTCACTAACCTCATACTCTATGTGGAAGATGCAGCCCTTTACTGCTGCGATAAAAAAAACTTCTGCACTATGCCATAAACTCCTATCTGATTCTAGTAGACTTCACTCTTGGTTTTCCTCACATGGTCTTGTCCTCAATGCCAAAAAAAAAAAATCCATGGTTTCTTGAGTATCAGGAAAAGCACTGACTGTGATGTCAACCTCACCAACAATGATGGCAGCCTGATCAAAAGAGTCTTTGAAATTCAAATATCTTGGGATCCTCCTTGACAGTCACCTAACCTTTGATAATAAAATATATCTTCTTATCAAAAAAGTGCATCAAAGACTCGGGATGTTGTACCACATCAGAGAATTCTTCACTCTAGACTCTAGGGCTCAACTTGCTAGGAATCCTCTGTTCCCCCTTCTGGACCATGGCTCCCTAGTCTACTCCCCCTCAAAAAACTTCGACAGACTGAAGTCCACCTACCACAGCATCCTCCAGTTTGTCACTGGTCTCCCCAGGATGATTCACCATTGCACCCTCTAGAAATTAACAAATTGGTTCCCTCTCAAGGACAGGTTCAGCAGCAAATCCTGCACCTTCTTATTCACATCCCTTAATGGTCATCTCCTCAAGAGTACCACCTCCATCTTTCCTAGGCCTGCACACTCTCACACCCCGAGTCACTCCTCTGGTAGTACATTTGCAACTCCACTATACTGCACCTCCCATGGACAACTCTCACTTCAATACAGTGGCACAGAACTCTTTAATGCTCTGCCTCATTCTCTCACCCAGTGCTGTTTTCAAAAGCACCATAGCAAACCTCCTTCTCAACAACTCTTCAGGCAACTGCCCTTCATTATTACCTTACCCTCCTCTCCAATTCCCTTTCTCTCCCCATCATTTTCCCTGCTCTTCCCACAGTTCCCTAAGCCTCCCCTGACACAGCTTTGTAAATTATTTTGTTACTACCTCAATGATTTGTGCATAATACTATGATTTGTGCATAATTCCTTGTAAATTCAAGTGCTGTCCCTCAATCTATTTGTATATAATTAACCCCAATGTACTTTTTGTATTTATGCTTTTGTATGCTCTAGTAATTGTCTTGTTTTCGCTCCCTGATCTGTTTCTTCTTGATTCTGATGCACTGGACAGTTATGAAAATGTGCAGTTTTGCTCATATGCCTTTCCAGTATAAAATAAAAAAATGAATAAAAATGAACACCCCCCTCCTTTGCTGCTGTCCTCCTGTCTGCAAAATTGGGTAGAGGCAAGACCCCACTGAAAATGAGATGCTGTATCTTTGTTGAGTTGTTAAAAGTAAAATATATGCTTTAAATGAAGGGGTTATATTTTCTGTTGTACAGCTCTGAATCATATTATAATATAAGTCAGCTAACAATAAACTGTACTAGGTCTAAAACTGTAGCTTTAAAAATATTTTTTTTAAAAGTTATGCTTGATATATAGCAGATAGTCAATACGTCCCATACCTTTCAACTTCCCTACATCATGAGGAGCAGGTCCTCTTTTTATCTCACAAAAGCCCTCTGTCCCACTTTCAGAGGTTGCTGTTCCACATTCTGCGCTATTTGAAGGCAAAAATCTAAACAATGAAATATGTTCCTCAATGAACAGCGCACTCTATGAACTTTGAATGCACACATTTCCACAATGTTCTGACCTTCTAGCTCAAATATTGGAAAGAGCTGTCCCACACATTGCCTTTTTGTCACACATTTTGAGGGATAATGTTCTACATTTGGTGAATGAATGGTTGAAAGGTAGGGTGCAAGCCATCTGTAGCATCCAGTGCAGTAGTAAGAAGAAACTATAGTTTGTCAATGAGTTTGTATGGATAGCATGAGACACTGATGTACACAAACATACATTCACAGCAATTTAAATGCAGACACAGCCACACTCACATAAATATAGAGACATACATAAACACATACTCACAACAATGTAATCACAGGAACAGTCATGTCCTATGAATACAGACATGCACACAAAATCACAAAAGCATGACATTTTGCAAGCTGCATACCTCAAAGGGCGATATGAGGGAATGGTGATGTTCACCAGGGAACTCGGGCTACTTTTCTCAGTGTGTGTCCTTTTTATGAGAGTGTAGAGCATATTGAAACTTAAAAGTCAACCAAAGGGTTACAGTTCCCCGAGCTAACTTCAATGATATTTGCAAAAAAATTGCTGTTGTCATCAGTAGGACTCAAATATCATATCAATCCCCAAACATTAGATTTTTAGGGCATGTCACTCTTTATTACTTAAGACAGTTCAATTAGACCAGGCTCTTTGCCTAGTAGACTTCATCTGTTCCTGCTACTATTTATTTATTTATATCCTGCATTCATCTGTCTGCTCCTCCCAGCTGGTCCCCTTCCAACAGTGACCCCCAGCCCCATCATATAATGTACTTGGGCTTAACCCCATGTGCTTCCAAACTGCCGTGGTCAGTGGTGCTGAGCCTGCTGGGTTGCCTTCCTCATCCCGCTGATTGAGGTTGTTTTTTCCTCCTATTTTCTCCCTTTCTGGTGGTTTGCACATGTGCAGTGGCATACACCTATGGCATGAAAATGCTGTACATTGTCTATGCCCATGCCTGGCCCTCAGAGAGGCAACTGCTGCTGTGCCACCTAGCCTCTGCTAGGGTTCAGCTAAGTAGCAGTTTATGCTGTCCACCCTCCCCTGACATTAATATTAACTTTTGAGGTAGTCTGCTGTTACATTTTATATCTGAAATCATTTTTCTTTTGCCTTTAGCTATATGAAAGATTATCTACCTGGCAATACGTGGTGTGATGTGTTGAGCAGTTCTTTACCTGAAGGCTGACACAGCTAATTCTGTTCCTCTCCATACCTCACCAACCCTGTAACCTCACCGACTGCAACATCACGACTGACTAAGAAGAGCCAGTCACCTACTACCAGATTGGTCAAGTGAGGTCACAATGCTGGCAAGGAATGGAGAGGACTCGAACTAAATATGTCAGTCCCCAGGAAAAGTATTGCTCTTCACATCACACCTAATTCTACAACTGCTGTCAGTGAGACACACACACACACACACTGCCTGTCTTTCCCTTTCTAGTAGAGGCATTCTTTTCCTTTTTTCCTTTTTTCATGGCTCCCACACTATGGAATTCTCTACCTCGTAGGTTACAGGAGTGCACAGCTGTGGAGTAAATCAGCCTTAAAGACTAATCTGTGGCACCAGGCTTATGGTGATTGATTATTTTGTGTAATAGTATTTATGGTATTGTTTGATTTTAAGATTATTTTTATTTTTGGTTTGTTTGATTTTAAGCTGTCCGGTGCCTTGGTTTTTTTGAAAGGCGCCTTAAAAATTAAAATGTTATTATTATTAAATTACATTGCGAATTGCAATATGTGAGAATAGTCAGCCATGGTCCATTCCAGATGCAGCCTCTGTCTCCCAAAGCCCTCGCTCAAAGTGTATGAATGGCAGGATCAACCAGATAAATATTGAAAAAGATTAAAAAGTTACCTGTCATGACAGTGAGAAGCAAAGGATCAGCACGTGTACTCAGTAATGGAAAAATGGAGCTGCCATGTTTCTTGAGGCATTTGGCCCGCCCATACATGTAGTAAGCGCCAATGAGGTGGCACATGAAGTTTTTCTACTTGTGATGCCCCTCCCTATGCATCCTAGTATTCCCCTGGCTCTCCTTACTGACTTCTCACATTGCTTACCCACCTTTAGGTCATCTGATATGACTACACCCAGATCCCTTTCCATTATTGTTGGCGTTAGTACCTCCCCTGCTATTGTGTACTCTTCTTTTGGATTTTTATTTCCCAGGTGCATTACTTTGCACTTCTTTGCAGTGAATCTAAGTTGCCATATGTCTGACCATTCCTCCAACCTTGCCAAGTCCCTTCTCATCCTTTCTACCCCCTTGTGTATCAACTCTGTTACAGATCTTTGTGTCATCCATCAAAGGCATACCTTTCCTTCCAGACCCTCTGCAATGTCACCTATAAAGACGTTAAAGAGGACTGGACCCAGTACTGAGCCCTGAGGTACTCCACTAGTAACACCCCTTTCTTCAGAATGTGTTCCATTCACTATTACCATCTGTGTCCTGTTGTGCAGCCAGTTTGCTACCCAGGCTACCACCCTAGGACCCACTCCCAGGCTGGCTAACTTGATTACTAATCTTTTGTGCGGGACTGTGTCAAATGCCTTGCTAAAGTCTAGGTAGACTATATCCACAGCCCTTCCCTGGTCTATTACTTTGGTCACCCAGTCAAAGAAATCGATTAGATTCATCTGACATGACCTTCCTGCTATGAATCCATGCTGCTTTGGGTCCTGTGCCCCGCTGACCCCTAGGTACTCAACAGTTCTTTCTTTCAGACGTGATTCCATCATTTTCCCCACCACTGAGGTCAAACTAACAGGTCTGTAGTTTCCTGCTTCTGCCTTGCTCCCACTTTTGTGAAGGGGAATCACATCTGCCCTCCTCCAGTCCTCAGGTACCACCCCATCTTCCCATGATTTGTTAAAAAGTGTGGTTAGTGGTGTCACTAGGTCCTCCCTTAGCTCTTTTAGAATTCTAGGGTGAATCCTGTCAGGCCCCATTGCTTTGTCCACCTTGAGTTTTAGGAATTCTTTCAGTATTCTTTCTTCTGTAAATGGACTGGTGTCAACCCCACTATCCAGAGTGCTTCTACTGTTTGGTTTAGGTAACTCCTCCTCTTCTTCTTTTGTGAATACTGAGCAAAAGTATTCATTCAGTATCTCTGCCTTTTCGTGGTCTCCCTCTGCCCACCTCCCCTCTCCTTTATTAATCTTCACTATCCCTCCCTTAACCTTTCTATGCTCCCTAATGTACCTATAAAAGGTTTTATCCCCCTTCTTAACTGAGTTGGCTATCTTTTCCTCGGTTTGGGCCTTTGCTTTTCTGACTGTCTTCCCCACTTCTTTCTGCTTTAATTGATACAGTTCCCTGTCATGCTCCGTCTGTGATTCCTTATACTTTTTTGAATGCAGCTTTTCTCCTTAACCTTCCTAGACACCTCTTTGAAGCCATAGTAGTTTTTATTCTGCTTTGTTTTCTTTATTTGTTTCACACAAGGCTTATTGCCTCCATGATGGCAGTTTTGATTTTTCTCCATTGTTTTCCATCCTTCCTTTCTGGCCATTTGCTAATGCATTCCTCAGGTATTTACCCATTATGCCAAAGTCAGCCCTTCTAGAGTCCAGTATCCTTGTCTTTGTATGGCTTGTCTCCATAGTTGTGTTTATCGTGAAGCACACTGTGCAGTGGTTGCTTGTTCCCAGATGTCTACTGACTTATAAGTTTGTGATCCTCTCTCCATTTGAGAGTACCAGGTCTAATATTGCTCCCTCCCGAGTGGGTTCCACCACTAGCTGTCTAAGGCATGCTACCTGTAGGGCATTGAGAAGGACCCTGCTCTTGGATGTGGCTGCAGTCCATGTCGCCCAGTTAACATCTGGCATATTCAGGTCCCTCATCAACAGTATCTCCCCTTTTTCAGCCATTTTGAGAATGCCCTCTATCATTTTCTTGTCCATTTCCTCCTCTTGAGATGGGGGTCTGTATACAACTCCTGTGTGGATTGTGATGCCATTCTCTGTCTCCAAGGTGACCCAGAGTTCCTCTTGTCCTCCTCCTTTACTTTTTAGTTCTGTAGCTTTGATCCCTTCCCTTATGTAGAGAGCTAGTCCACCTCCTCTTTTACCCTCCCTGTCCCTTCTGTAGATTGTGTACCCTGATATGTTGACATCCCAGTCATGGTTCTCCGTGTACCATGTTTCTGTGACTGCCACAATATCCAAGTGTTCCTCTTCCATCAGGGCTACTAGCTCTGGAAGCTTGTTTCCCAGACTATGGGCATTGGTACTCATTGCCCTCCATTTAATGTTGGCTTTACTTTTTTACCCCATCCCTGCTCTTATTGCCCTTGTCCATTTTTCCATTTACCCCTGTCCTGCCCTCTGTCAAGCTCTGTACCTCAGTGTTTACCATACCTGCCATGTTTTGTGGGGAGGCTTGAACTTTCCTGTTTCCTATCAGCACCTCCTTTGGCTAGTTTAAAAGCTTGCCAAGGAAGCATTTAAACCTATCACCTAGGTGTGTTTCCTTCCTGGACAGATGCAGACCATCATGCCAGTATAGACCTTCATCTCTCCAGGTGGACCCCAGTCCCCAATGAAGCCAAAGCCCTGTGCTCTGCACCAGTTTTGCAACCATTCATTAAACTGCATGGTGTGCAGTACCCTAGCCTCACCCCTGCCATACACTGGCAGCACCTCTGAGAAGGTTACCGTGCTTGCTACCTGTCTGAGGCCCCTCCCCAACTCCACAAATTCATCCTGCACTGCACTGATCTCATGCCTAGCTAGGTCATTTGTCCCGAGGTGTAGCCAAGATAGTCTTGAGTTCATTGGAGATAGGGTGCTTCCTGACTTTCTGAAGGAGGCAGTTGTGAGACCTCTCCTTCCCCCCCACAAAATATTTTATTAAAAGGTAGGATGTTACAGCATTGTACAATCATACACAGCATATTGCACAGTGGATTTAAAAGATCACATGGAGAATACTGATTGTGACATATGTTACTGAAACAGACAGACAGAGAAAGCTCAGTTGCTAGACTACATCAGTCACCCATCAAGGAGTTGGGAAACATAACAGCATGTCCTGGCAAAACCCCCTGCAAGTATCAAACCAAGTGGCGTGGGTCACACTGGGAACAGATCTTGCTCAATTGTAAGCATAAGAGGGTCCCATGTATTCGAAAATACCTCTTTCTTACACATAGCATACAACTGAGCCCTCTCCATGGACATGCAGAGTTTAAGGTTGTTTGCTCACTGTTGGACAGTCGGTGGGGGGGGCATACATGATTGAGCTATCGTTTTCCAGGCATTGATCAGGGCTAAGAACCACAGCGGGTCATTTGCTCTGCGACCAGGATGGGCAGGGTCTTCACCCAGTAGAAGTTCAACTGGGCTGCGGGAGGGGTGATGACCCAATACTTCTGACATAATCCTGTGGATTTCATACCAAAATGGAGTTATTTTTGGGTAGAGCAAAGCTAAATGAATGAAGTCTCCAGATGTGTCCAAACATTTAGGGCAGCAGCCGGATCTGGATGGGTCCATCTGTTGCAATCTGGCAGGGGGTAATATAAGCTCTAAACATGAAATTGAACTGCACCTGCCTAAGCATATTACTTCTAGAACATGTAATCATATGTTTGCCAGCCTGTTCCCACAAACAAGCATCAACAACCATGCCCAGATCCCTACTCCAGGAGTCTAAAATCCTATTTAGCGGGACCCAATCACCTCGTTGTAGAATTTGGTAATATGCTGTAAGTGGTTTCTTACCCAGTTGAGGCCTAAAGAGCTTCTCTTCAAAAGGTGAGGGCGGTGCCCAGCCCTCCTCAGCACAAAGGGCCAATCCTAGACAATTCCTAAACCTCAAGTATACAAAAAAGTCGCCTTGGGCTATGCCCCACTTATTATGTAAGTATTGAAAGTTCAGGATGGTGTCCCCCTCGTACAGCTGGTGAACATATTTGAGGCCTCTACATTGCCAGTCTTGTAACCTCTGTATTAGAGCCACAGTGTAAGGATCCTTTAGCCTCATAACGTCTACCACATGTGTAAAACGGAAGGGAGTGGTGTCCACTTAATAAGGGAGTGGACTTTGTGCCAAGCCCTTAAGGTGGTAGCCAGAAAAGGATTATGGACCTCCACCAAATTCCCCCTCCAGAGCGTCTCCACCAGCAGACCACCCTTCAGGCACCCACTGATTCCTCCCTCCTCCAGTTCGAGCCAGTTGCCTTCACCCTGATCTTCTCCTACAGGCTGAAATGCAAGCTGGGCCACTAAGAAATGTGAATAGAATTTCAGGAGGCTTAATCCACCCATCCTCTGGGGTAACTGGAGAATTGCCCTACTAACCTGGGCTGATTTGCCCTCCATAGGAATCTTTGGATTATGGCGTTAATTCGTCTGAAATGGGTATTGGGTACTTTAATAGGGAAGGATTGATATAGATAAAGGCATGTCGGTAAGATCATCATCTTGACTATCCCAACCCTCCCCATAAGGGACAAAGGGAGGATGGTCCATCTATCACAATCCTTGGCTATTCTTTGAGCCAAAGGCTTAAGTTCATAGCATACAAGGAACTAATTTTATCTGAGATGAGTATTCCAAGGTATTTGATTTTTGGAGACCAGTTGCAGCCTGTTGAGATGGGACATTAGAGCTTGTCTGTCCTGCCTCCCAATGGGGAGCACTTCGTTTTTTGTCCAGTTGACCCTATGGCCTGAGAGCCGTCCATACTCCCTCATCAGCCCATTGACCATAGGCAGGTCAGTAGCTGGGTTTTGCAGATATAGCAGCAAATCATCTGCGTATACTGACACTTTGTGTTCCCTCGCCCCCCCCACTGAAACCTTTGATGTTCTGATGTGCCCAAATGGCAGCAGCCAAGGGCTCCAAAGACATAATATATAGTAGGGGGAAAAGAGGGCACCCCTGCCTTGTACCTGGACCCAAAGTAAACTGAGTAAAGAGTTGGCCATGAACTATTATTTGGGTGCTGAGAAGGGCATACAAAGTCCTCACCCAGGACACAAACAAAGGGCCAAATCCCAATCTCCCCAGTGTTATAAACAGGTACCCCCACTCCACACGGTCAAAGGCCTTTTCAGCATTGATTGCTAACACAGCAGCACCATGGTTCTGCGCATTTTTTCCCCACTGATAGTTAATATTAAGGGTTCTGCGAATATTATGTTTCCCTTGCCTTCCTTTAACAAACCCAGTCTGATCAGGGTGTATTAGATCTGGTAGCAGGGTTTCCAACCTGGTGGCAAGAGATTTAGCCATGATTTTGTAGTCAGATGTAAGTAACTATATCGGCTGATATGAGGCGCACCAGGAAGGATCCTTACCCGTGTTAGGGAGGACTGTAATAGTGGCTCACCGTGTGGAGGGAGGGAGGGAGCTCACCAACCTCTAGGCTTTCTTGTATCATCTCCATAAGTGGGTCGAGCAGTAAATCATGCTACCATTTATAAAAGTCAATAGGCAACCTGTCCAGCTCTGGAGCTTTACCACTCTTTAAAGATCCAATGGCCTTACTGACTTCAGTTCTGGAAATAGGAAACTCCAGGCTATCTGCCTGGTCCTGAGTCAAAGTTCGTAGAGGAGCTTTGGCAAAGAAGGAGTCTAACTCCAATTCTGAGGGGGACACCTCTGATGAATATAAAGATTTATAAAACTGCTCCCACCTCATGGGGATTCTGGACCAGTTGACATGCTGTATTGTGGATTTGATGTACTGCCCTCTCTCCCTCCTTCCTACGAAGTTGCCAGGCTAAGTATTTCCTGGCTCTATCTCCCTCAAAGTAAGCTCCTGCCTGAGCCAGTATAATAGCCCTCTCAATCCTAGCACTACTAAGGGCATTGAATCTCCATTTTATTTTTGGATCACCTGGTAAAGGGCAGGTGTAGGCCTTACATTAAAGGCTTGTTCATAGGCCTCAATTTTGATCCTCAGCTTGTACAGTTCCTGGTTTGATATACGTGCCTTGTGGACAGCGAATGCCCTAGACTACCCCTTGATGTAGGCTTTAAGGGCCTCCCATCTAGCCCTATCTGAAGTGTCTCCCTTTTTATTAAACCACAGGAATTCCTGAATGCCCTTCTCCATCACTTCCATACATCTCTGGTCTTTTAGGAGAAGGTGGTCCGATCTCTACTGCCGGACCACCGGTGGACTATTAGTCGGCATCAGCTCCAGGGTCAGAGAGGCATGATCCGACAGTAGGATCAGAGAGTATTCCACCCTATGAATAGAGGAAAGGAGGGTCAGACAAGTCAGGATCCTATCGAGCCTAGCATAGGACCGCTGGGCATGCAAGTAGAAAATGTAGTCCCTGCCGGATGGATACAGGTGTCTCCATGCATCCACCAGCCCCACCTTATTTGTTTTATCTGGCTTTTTCTAATGGTTTTCAGAATGTTATTGTTATTATTTGTTATATAGAATGTTTACTTTATTGTACAGCACCTTGGTATTTGAAAGGCACTTGAAAAATCAATTTTAGTTACTTACTTACTTACCTCAGTCTCTATTTCTCCAAGAGTTCATGCGTTCCTGGAGCTAGGGGTAGGTGTAGTGCTTGAGCGGTCAAGGGTCACATCTCGCACACAATTAAAGTCACCTCCCAGGATCCAAGGTCCAGGCCAAGTGGCTAGCTCCAGAGACAGTTTTTGAAAAAAAACAGGATCATCAATGTTGGGGGTGTAAACAGATCCCAGGCATATTTTCCCCTGGCCCACCACCTCCACCCTGGCCAAGGCATAACAGCCGACTTGATCAACCAGTTTATCCAACACCAGTACTTGTGTTCCATGGGGAAACCAAATAACTACCCCTCCGGCTTTAGAAGAGAATGTTGCAGATATCCAGGTGCCCCCCAGTGTAGATTTCATCCTAGTTGCCTCCCCCCTTGTCATGTGTGTTTCTTGAATAAGGACTGCATGCCACTTAGATTTTTTTACTTTGGTCAGGAACCTTTTCCATTTAACTATGGATTTTAATCCATTTATATTCCACGTGACAACATTTAAGGTACCTGCCATATTCCCAAATCCATCAACACACGAGATTGCACCATATGGTGTAAACGTGTGTCCACAGGTGCCCCCCCACCAGCTTCCTTAATGATCTCAATATCTTCCTCCATGCTAAAGAGACAAGTAAAGTACTGTAACATTCAATTTTCGATTTTAACCATCCCCTATGACTACTAACTATTATCCCCCTACTACTGCATAATGTGCGCAAATTAGCAAGAGGCCACCCTTCCAGCAAACAGACACAGCGAAAGGGATGTCTGCCTTCCAGTGTGGACTCCCCTTCACCCCGACCAACAGCTCAAACCCCCTAATAACAGTAAAGTCCACCCCACCCACCACCTGCCCCTTGAGCCCCAATCCTAAACAACCAGTTAGTATAACTTCCCCCAACCCCTTTAGACCATATCTGGTCCAACAAGAGTTCCCCTGCAAACAATTGGCAAACATTAAAACTAGTAATGTGAACAGCAACATTTAGTTGAACGTTTTTTAGCAGCACTCAGTGGTCCCATCGCTTCAGAGGAGCCCCCAAGGTGAGCATGCCAAAAAACACATCATGTAAATTATACTGCAACCATTAACAGGTAACGTTGGTCACATAAGAGCTAGTTTAAAGTTCAGTCGGTTGAGGAACTACTGCCCTGGGAAGTCTGCCCAATTCAAACTAATATCTAACACGAGTAATATATTGTCAAAACATCAACAAGAAATATAAGAACTGTATCTGTGCACTTGCAGCCAAGAACGTTTCCCAGGTTGTGGGTATTTCAGTGCAACATATCAGTACACCTCCTAGGCAGCAAAGTTCATATTGTAAGGCAGCTGTCCTTAAATTCGAACAAAAAGCAAAGTTAAAGTAAATTAAGGCCCCGCTGGAACCCATGTCCCCAGACCAGGTTGGGGGAAGAGCGATGGAAATTAGACCCTTGTGTAGTGTGGTCGATTATATCCAACGATAGGTGGTATGTCTGAAACCCTTATTTCTTGCTAGAACCCTGAACCCCTGATCAGGTCAGGATGTGATTCTCCTGTGTTGCGGGCCTCGTTCAAACTACCTCAGCAGGCGCACCGGGGCATAGCGATGACTCCTGTGCCGTGAGGCTGCAATATACCCAGCAGATCCCAGCGCTGAGTAACCACCCCAGGCCAGTCAACATGGGGCCGTAGACAAGGCCAAGGGTCCAGTATAAGCCTCCACCAAGCCCTTTACCCACGGTGAAAACAGTCATAACTTCTCTGGTATGGGGCTAATGCAAAAAGGAATGTTAACCATTCCCAGCCCAGTCTCTCTCTGTAACCCCATGGAGCACAAATACGAAAGAATTAAGAGCAACTTATCTCTCCTCTTCCACATTCTTTGGGGATCGACTCGTGTCTTCTTTTTTCACCTCCTCTTCCACCCATCTCATTGCAGCTCTAGGACAGGAGAAAAATCAAGGAGCCAAACCAGGCCTATCGATCCTGAGCTTGGCAGGGTATAAAAACGAAAAAGACCACCCCATTTTGTATAATTTTGATTTGATCTCGTTGAACTTCTGGCTCTTCATTTGCAGATCCCTGCTATAGTCCTGGAATATAAAAATATTTTTTATTGTTGATGGTGATTTGGCCCTTGTCTTTTACTTTATTTAGAATAGCCTCCTTGTCTGAGTAGTGAAGATACTTTATAAGGCAATGCCTAGGCCTTTCTCCTCCTTCAGGAGCAGGGCCGACTCTGTAGGCTTTCTCTACCTCACAGTTCGCTAGGTTGGGCGGCAGGCTCAGATGCTCAACAAGCCATTGTGGCGGGTGGAGGGTTTTCTCAGGCCCCTTCCCTTCAGTGCCCTCCGGAAGCCCGACTATGCGTAGATTAGACTGATGAGACCTGTTTTCTTGGTCATCCACCCAGTCTGCTAAGTCCTCCACCATTTTCCGTAGATTACTCCTATCTCTAGTGGCCTCAGCGAGGGAGTCTTCTAACACCCCCACCCTGTGCTCCAATTCAGAGATTTGCATAGAGTGGGCTGCGGACATTTCAGAAAGTCCAGTTACCATGGATTGAAGGTGAGTTATTTGCAAGGTGATGTTAGCAAAGCCAGCTTTCATGTCATGTTGTATTAGGGCCGGGACAGTAGCCAGTGATCTCTTGAACTCAGTTAAGCCTTCCTGCACCATCACTGCTTCACGAGACTTCACTCACTCCTCAGGCCCACGATGTTGTTCTTTGGCAGGCTCCAGCACTTCAAAGTTCAATTTTGACTGCTTATTTTTACTTTTCCTGGTTGCCATTTGTCTCAGTGGCCCCAAGATTACCAAACTGTTGCAGTAAAAGAAGGGAGGCTCCAGAAATAATAAAATTTAAGTGAGTGTCATCAGTAGCAGAGTTAAGCTGTATCTGCCATGTTACAGCCTCAAGCCACCCCTCTCCTTTAGAAATCCTCCCTCGACTCTGATTGTCTGGCTAACTACAGACCTGTCTCTATTCTACCTTTTGTAGGTAAGGTTATTGAGAAGGTGGTTGCGTTGCAGCTGGAGGATCATTTAACCATCCATGATGTCTATGATCCTCTCCAGTCCGGATTTAGGAAGAGGCATAGTACTGAAACAGCATTGGTTCGAGTACTTGATGATCTACTAATAGCGAGAGATTGGAGGACCCGTTCAATCATAGTTCTCCTTGATCTCTCTGCAGCATTTGACACTGTGGATCATGGTGTGTTGTTGAAGTGACTGCAGTGGATCTGTGGACTGTCAAGTACAGCCTCAGGTGGCTTTGATCCTTCCTGGTGGATAGGACTGAGAGTGGTGTCGGGGATTTATTCCTTGGCCCCTCTCCCCCTATCCTGTGGAGTCCTGCAGAACTCCATTTTATCACCCATGTTGTTCCCAGTGTGTATGCTGCAGTTGGGAGACATTATAAGGCAGTATGGGCTGAATTTTCATTGCTATACAGATGATACTCGGCTATACATGTTCTTTGTAACCGAACAGGATGGTGCTGTCTTGGTTTTTGACAACTGCCTCTCTGAGATCCAGGGCTGGATGAGTGCCAACTGGCTGAGGTTGAACCCAGATAAAACTGAGGTGTTGGTGGTGGACCCAGGTTGCCTGGGTATGGGGTTTCCAGTGGGACATCCTTTCGGGCTTTGGGTGCACCTAGTGACCTCTGACCGTGTGCGGAATTTGGGCATTATTTTTGATGATGGTCTGATGCTTAAATCTCAGGTGTCAGCCATTGTCAAGACCTATTTTTACCATCTGAGGAATATCACCCAGATAAAGCACTTGGTCTTGCCTGGCGATCTTCCAACGTTGGTCCATACCTTCGTGACCTCCCGCCTTGACTACTGCCTTTACCTAAGGCTTCCTGGGGTTGATATCTGCCACCTGCAGCTGGTGCAGAATGCGGTGGCCAGGTTGTTGACTGGTTTATCAAGATCTTGCCATGTCATGCCTGTGCTCCGTGGCCTGCACTGGCTGAGAGTTCAGTGGCAGGTCACCTTCAAAGTTGGGTTACTGACCTATAATGCCCTATATAGCCAGGGATCCTGGTACTTGCAATATTTTCTTTGTCTCTACTGCCCCCTCCACCCACTCTGCTCTGCCAATGAGGGATTGCTAGAGGTTCCCAGAGTCTGACTTAAAATCTCTGGGGTCCGTTCTTTTGCTTTTGCAGCTCCTACCCTGTGGAACTCTCTGTCTCGTTTGTTAAGAGAATGCCTGACCTGTGGGAGCTTTAAATCTGCCCTTAAAACATATTTATTTGGCTTACCCTTTCCAGATCATCTTTAAGTCTGTGGAGAAGGGATTTTATGAATTGTAATTTTAAAATGATAAATGAGTTTTTATATTGTGTTGCTGGTTTTATGTACAGGCACAAAGATCGCAAGGAATTGTGCTTTTCCATAAATAAAAGTGAACTTGAATTGAATTGAAAAACTCCAGGCAACCCTAGTGACTGCTGGAGGTAATGTAACCACCTAGCTGGTTGGCCACTGGGGGAGCACACCCACCACCCGGTGGTCCCTGGCATTCCCCCGCCTGATCGCTGGCCTATTCATTAACATAACTGGATCCCTCGTGCTAGTGGTAACCACCCCCATCCTATTGCCAGCTAGTTCTTGGAATAAAAATAATCCCTGGTGCTAGTGGTACCCCCTGGCCAATTACCAGTGTATTCCTGCAATAAAGATTATTCCTTGTATTAGTGGCGACCCCCCCTCCACTGGCTGATCACTGGCCCATTCTTGTAATAAAGATTATACCTGGTGCTAGTGGTACTCTCCCCCCGGCTGATCACTGGCCTGTTCTTGTAAGAAAGATTATCCTTAGTGTTAGTGGTACCCTCCTGGCTGATTGCCAGCATGGTCTTGTAATAAATATTATCCCCGGTGCTAGTGGTGACCCCCTTCCCTCTGATTGCCATCTCTGGCTTCAAGACTATTATCCCTGGTGCTAGTGGTGCCCTTCCCTCCCTCCTATCCCATCCCTGGCTTCACCAGTATTATCCATGGTGATAGTGGTAAGCCTCTTCCCTCCGATCTCAGCCTCGGCTACACCAGTATTATCCCTGGTGCTAGTGGTGCCCTCCTCCCTGATTGCCAGAAGGGGTATTACCAACAGAAGGAGTGAGGTGGTGTTGCCTCTGTATAGATTGCTGGTAAGACCCCGCCTAGAGTATTGTGTTCAGTTCTGGAGACCACATCTCTGGAAGGACATAAACAGAGTGGAGATGGTCCACAGGAGGGCAACTAAAATGTGCAGAGTCTGCATCAAAAGCCCTACAATGAGAGACTGAAGAATGGAGGGGGAAAGGAGATTTGATGGAGACCTTTAAATACCTCATGGGGGCAAATAAGGTACTGGAGGGAAGTATCTTTCAGAAGAAAAGGTGCTTGAGAACAAGAGGACATGTTATGAAGTTGGAGGAGGGTAGATTCTGGAGAGATGTGAGAAGGTACTTCTTCACAGAAAAAGAGGTGGGTTCCTGGAATAGCCTCCCAGTGGAGGTGGTGGGGCCAAAAACTGTGGTGGGTTCAAGAATGCATAGGATAGGCACAATTGGGTGGGAGGGAGAAAGAGCTGTAGATCAAGTAGGGTCTGTGGTAGCAATGTAGGTAGGGAAAAATGGGAAGACTGCATGGGCCAAGCTGTCCTTATCTGCCATCAAATTCTATGTTTCTATGTAGACCGCAGAACAAGGAGGTTTTCTGTGGTGTTTACAGTGAAAAAGCAGAGGTTTGGGCAAGAAGCACAAGGGGACAGGGCTGTTGACTCAACAGGAAGTTGCCCAGCAATCCTGAGACATCTGATGAAAATTAAGAGCATATGTTTTCATTTGTCCAGCTTGTCATCGGGATGCAGTTCTCTAAACCAGTACTGCTCTAATGTGATCAGGACAGGTGATAATGATACAGAAAGTGGATAGGAGCAGAGAAACAGAAATGTGGCATCATTTTAAACAAACTTTTGAATGGCAACTACATTGATTTACATTGGGGGTGAACATCTTGAACACTGAAAGGGCTAGAAACTTATTAAAATAAAGCATGAGTTCTCTAGAAAAACAGTTTCATCCATGACAACAAATTAAATATGCTTGAAAATAGGGATTTTTTCTCTCAAGGATTTTTGTTGCTGATCACACAGACTTAATATTAGTACCGCACCTAAATAAAATAAAATTGCATTCTGGGTATTGTAGTCCCTGAAATACTTTTGGTTGGGAGCTTGCAGTTACAGGATCTTAAATAGAAACTACAGTTGAAATAGCTAGATAGGAACTGTACTCTAGTTTGAAGAATGACTGGAACATGTCTGAAAAATATCATGTAACATATGGTGTGGGTTAGACCAGCGTGAAATTCCATTCTTTGTAAAAACTAATTCTGCTGCACTGGTGATGCTTGTACTGCAGCAGAACAACTTTTCATTCTGCTGTGGAAGAGACGTAACACGACAATGCTTCTGATTAGCTGGTTGTCAGTCATGCTACAATCGCTTGTGCTCTAGTGAAGCGCATGCTGAGTAGCGCTTTAAAAAAAAATTCAAATGCCAGTGAAAACTGTAGCATGCTGAAGTATTAAACACCCCAGAAGTTGTTTAGCGGTAGTAGGCTTCAGAATTTTTATAGCAGGGATCAAAACTGGATCTAGTGATTATGGAAAACTTAGAACGGAAGATGGTGAAGTTACAGGCCACCATCTAATGCTAAGTTCTTTGTAAATGAGTTGCCGAACACATAAATGTTATTCTTTAAGTGAATGTAGTGTCAGAAATGTTTCAGCACGTGTTTTCAATTGCCGTAGTAAAAATTGGTGGTACTAACATGCTGGTTTGTGTTTTCTATGCACCATGCATTATATAAAATAATTTCTTGGAGCCCCATTGTACAACATGGCTTGTTTTTCCACCTCATGGTTGCCTGATGACAGGCACCTCTCAAACTTCACTCTTGACATTACTCTGTCGTTATGGTAACCACTCATTGGAAAAACAGCATTGTTGTGTGTGGGCTCCCATATATTATTTTATGTAATATACACAGTTACTCTGGAAGTTTCATTACCAAGATTTGTTATCCAGCCCAGTGCTACTGCTCACTACACTGGTGACCCAAATTCAATAACAAGCTTGAGTCTTTGGGGGTCAGCTATGGGCAAGGAGGATTCTTTTGGGGGGAGGAAGGCTTGCATGACCTGCCATTTGGCTTACATCTAGCAAAGGCTGGGTGGCAATGCATCTGGTTCAACAGATTTGGGAAGGGTTGGGCCATGGCTGATGTCAACACGAACTGCGCTTGCGCAGGAGTACACTATGTGTGTCACACCATGGCCACAAACCAGAGGATAAAAGTAGGTTAAAGTAGCCACTGGTTGGGCAGATGACATGCTGCCTTCCCACCACATCCAATCTATGCCTTCCTCTCCTGGCCTACTTCTGGGCTTCACCACTGCCGTGGGTGTCTGGATAGTGGGGGGTAGCTGACACATGAGCTGAAGTCAGGCCCCACTTCGGGGGCATAACTGGAGGGGGTAATGCAATAATGTGTCACGGGTGACTTAAGGAGTCCCCAGCATGCCCAGGTAAGAGGATCTCTGACATACAGGACGTGTAGTGGCAGAGGCTGAAGGAGGTCCTGGCCAGGTGGTCAGGAGGCAAATATGAAACTAAAAAAAACACATGTATTTGTTATGGGACTTACATTACAGCATCTCAGATGGAAAACTAGTGCCCAGAGTTAAAGAAGAAGGGAGTCACTGCAGTATTCCAAATTCATAGATGTGAGACCCTTTCTGTTCTCTTCCTGTATATGTCTCTCTTTTTATGTCTGCATAACGAGAGCAATGCTGATGCATGGATGACAGAGAAGGAGAGAAAAAAGGGGGCTCTGGAAGGATGTGACTGGATACTGAATGCATCACAAATGTTTGCTGCATGGAGAGTGAAGTTGAAGCACAAATGAGTATGCACGAATCTGTATTTGTTCCAGTGCCACTGAGCCTATGTGAATCAGTTCCCTCCCTGCCCCACATGCTTTTTTGTAGCTCGTGTTCCAGTGCCTAGCCTGCATGAATCAGTTCTCTCTCTGTCTCCCCCCCTCATGCTTTTTTGCAGTGCTCTCACCTGTCTTTAAAAAACATGACCATTTTCCCATCCCCATTCTCTTACTCTCATGCTGGCACCCTTAAAAACCTTATAAAAATACCTCCCCTTCCTTTCGCTGGTTCATCTGAGTTCCCTGCCCCTACAATGCCTGGAGGAGCCAGTCAATATAAGTCAATATGTGCTGTGCCCTTTGGGATGGTACAGGGTAGAGTAAAAGATCTCTAATAAGTAGATTGGAAAAAAAAAAGATTGGAGATTGGTACGGTGGTGGCTCAGTAAGCTGCTGTATCATTCACGCTCCCCAGAACTACCTGTTCCTGGCAATACTTAACCCCTCCCTGTGATTCCCCCTGCTTCTGATATGAACTACCTTGTGTCTTTCTGCCCACATTCTGGGGCCTATTTCTGCCCCTTCCAGGGTGTGCCCACCCCAGAGGAGGTTATATTTAGTTGTGGGTGTGCAGGGGGGGTGAACCCCCTCCTAAAAGCCGACTCTTTCCCAGAAGGGTAGTTTGGCACTGTAACTCCTGGGAGACATAATGCCTGGTGCTGTAATGCAAGGTGGCATGTTGCCAGCACCACAATCAGCATGGCTGCATGTTTTTTGCACCATCATAGGTGAATCCTCCAGATGCACCAGGGATCCTGCAACTGATTTTAGTAAAATCAGGTTCCCGGCACCAAACTCCCCAGGTTTTCCACAAGCTGATAGTTGTGCCAAACATTTTGCACACCTCTGGGAATTGCCACAGGGATCTGGCCCCCACCACCCGGCGCAATACAAGAGGGGCTGGGATAGTTGGGGGTGGTGAAACTGCATGCTAGAAGGGGCTGGGGGCAGAAGGGGCACAGGAAGTAACATGGGGAGTCGGTGGGAAAGCTGGGCATGTGTGGGAGTGATGTGGCACCTGGCGGGGTACGTTTAGTTTTGTATTTATTGTGGTAATGTCTATCAATTGTTAATACTTTACTACACATTACTGTACCCATTAATTATACTGTACATGCATGAACAGATTGAATCCAAGGAGGGCAAGTGATATTTCTGAATGACGCAGCACCATATTGAAATGTAACACAGCAGACCTCACAATTGTTAAGTTATACAGACCATAGTAATCACACAACACCCCCGATAATAGGTATATAGTGGATTAACTGTTATGGTCTATATAACTTAACAGTTGTGAGGTTTGCTGTGTTACATTTCTATATGTTGTCATGTCATTCAGAAATATCTCTTGCCTTCCTTGGATCTGATCTATTTCTGTATGTACAGTATAGTTAATGGATACAGTAATGTGTGTAGTAAACTACTACCAATTGATAGACATTACCACAATAAATACAAAAGCAAACACACCTGCCAGGGACCACATGACTCCCGTACTTGCCCAGCTGTCCCCTTGACTCTCCCTATGTCACCTCCCATGCCCCTTCTGCCCCCTGACCTCACACTCAGATCCGCCTCTTATTCATCACAGTGGTGTCACTGGCACAAGTCGCTTAGACCACCTCCTGGATAATCTAAGTTGAGTACCTTGCTGCGTCCATGGTGGGGCTTGCAAAGTCTCAAAAAAGGTGTTGTTGTAGCACTGCCATGGCACAAGCCCCCCTTGCAACCTGGCACATTTGTGGCGCAGGGTTGGCACAGTGCCACTTTGGTGCAATGGCTCCCCTTTTCAATGCAAACTGCATCTGAAAATTGGGAATGCAGCATCTTTTTTTGCAAGGTGCCACTTGCATCATTTATGTTTGACGCAGGCACCTTGCGTTATTCCTTGGGCTTTGAAAATCAAACCCCAGGACTCAAGGACTGCTGGACTGTGTGACATTTGAGACTGGCACTATTAATTCATGTACAATATGCCAAGTCAGGCATTTGGAGTTGTAGGCCATCGACCTGTGTTTAGAGGCGGGGAGGTGAATGTTTATAGCAAACAGCGAGGCAGTGTACACTAATGTTAGACAAATTAAAATATTAATAACCCAAAGTTATTACGCCCCATACCCCAATCTGTGTACGTGCCCCTGTCAAAACAGGAATATGTTCACAAAGATGCATTTAGTGGTTCAAATAATATTTACAGAATTTATCACATAATTTAAAATTACTAGTAAAGTAGTGGCCTCATGCAACTAAATATAAACTGAGAATTAGTAGTTGTGAATAAGTAGTGGATAAGCTTATGAGTCTGAAACACTACACATATGTTGGACATACTCGTCATGGTCGCTGAATACTAATGTAAACAATTAATCAAGTCTTCCTCAGGTCATGAAATTGAATTTTACACATAAACTTGTGTTTCATTCTTAACTGTCTGTCTAGAAGATGGCTTCAAGATGCTGATGCTGTTGATAGGCTGGGTATTTTTTCACTTGCCCTCCAGGCTGGCCTCTAATGCTGCTGCCTCTGTTTCTGCAGCTCCTCCATGCCCACTGTGTGGGTACAGAAGTGTGCCATACATTTTCTGGTTTAATTATTATACCAGTTTTATTGGTTCATAAAACTGAGGCAGAAAGTGTTCAGATTAATCATGAAATCTGCTTTGTTGATGAATGCGAGTTGCTCTTCAAGTTCATTATTTCTGTGGGGCTCTATTGGCACACTGCAGCTCTCTTGCTCCCCCCATGTCCACCGAGTGTACTTCAAGCTGATGCTGCTGCCACTCATCTGTTCCCACACACTTTCCTTTGTTGCCTGCTTGCCCACTAAGCTGATACCTCTCACGTGCTACACACTCATTTATGTTAGACTGGGGGGCTCCAAAGCCACTATACACACACAGAATGTGGACTCAATGACTAATACCTCCTGTGGTTGATGCACTTATGCCTACATACCTAGATCTGAGAACAGATGCAAAACATGTAGCCAACAGTACAGATAACAGCCAGTGGCAGGTGGAGGATATTAAAGCAGCAGTGCAATGAAAAGTATTTTCTCAAAAAGCTAGTTTTAGTCACAGTTAATAAAAATGTTAGCATGCCTGTCAAATTTACTTTTCTAGGTACTTCCTATGCTGTGCACTGTGAGATTTTTTTTTAATTTTCTTGATCTTAACCCTTAACTAGGTCTACAGTGATATTTCTAAGCCAAATGTGGTAGCCACCATTTTTTCTTGAGAAAAAAATTAGATTGAAACATTTATAAAATACTTAAATTTGGGTGAAACTAGAACTTTACACAACCAAATAAAACTGGAAGATGCCATGAATCTTTTATAGTGAAAAAAGGTAGGGTCAAATTTTGTACCCAATTTCATTGCAATGCTGCTTTAAAGGTAATATATGCCTGCTATCAACACTATATGGCACGGGGTCATAATGTCACAAGGCATTATGCCTCATGGCAAAATCGCGCCGCCAATACAGTGCAATTTCTGCCATGAGGCATAAGTCTTTTTTCTGTGGGGGGCTCCGCTCCCCTACACCCCCCGTTATGGTGGGGCTGCCCCAGAACTCTCCCAATAAATATTCTTAACTGTGGTGGGGGGGGGGCAACTCAGGGCGTGCACAAAAGAGTGTAAAATAAAAGATTCTGGGACTGAGAATCAAACCTGGTCCCAGACGCAGCGCCTGGGTTCCTGCTGCTGCTGTGGCTCAGCTCTGTGAGCCATGGCAGCTGCTCAGTGGAACCCACTCCCAGCAGAGGTCATATCCTCTGCCTGGGGAAAGTGTTACTGGTGCAATACTGCGTACAGCAGTATATGCGATATTGCACCAGTAGTGGTTATGGACTACGCTGTAGCCGTTTAGCCATAATGTCGTACGCTATTAAACATGCAACATTATGACCTGGTGGGCACTATATCCTTTTCTGTTTGATGTATGCATGATGGATAAAGGAAATGGCCAATGTCTTTTTGAGGGCAGGCTAGATTCCGAAGCAAGGATTAAGAAAGTTTTCATTAAATCTTCTTGCACACAAGGACTGCTTTTTTAACCAAGCAATTTGAAGCCTATCACATGGAATGTGCATTTCATTTAAAACTAAACTAATCTGAATGCTCTAACACACTCCTGGTGTTTCCACTGGTATTTCAGCTGTTTGTAATATGATGATATAACCTATTTATCATATAGAATCTGTGACCACTTTTCAAACTGGGTGACATGGGAACTGGGCAAAGGCCATGCAGTGGATGTCCTGTATTTGGACTCCAGTAAGGCCTTTGATTCAGTACTGCATGGGAGATTGGGGGGGAAGCTGGAATATGTCGGGGTGAGGCCACAATTAGTGTACTGGATCACAAACTGGCTAAGGGGGGAGCGAGCAAAGGATGGTAGTTGGGGGGAATCTCGTCACCGAAAGCGGTGATGAACGGGGTGCCACAGAGATCTGTACTGGGGCCGGTGCTGTTTGGGATATATATAACTGATAGTTTGCACAGGATCAGAAGCAAGTTCAGCCTGTTCACAGATGGTACCAAAATGGGAGCCATGGTTGATGACAGTGAGGGGTGTAAGGGTTACAGAAGGACCTGACTAAACTGCAGGAGTGGGCAGAAACATGGCAGCTGGGTTTCAGTACCAACAAGCGCAAGGTGTTGCGCTTTGGAGCAAAGAACCAGGGGAGGGACTATCACTTGAATGGAGAGCAGTTGGGAAGTACCGCAGAGCAAAGGGACCTAGGAGTAATCATAACAGGGAGCATGAACAACTCAGCCCAGTGCAGGAAGGTGGCAGCACAGGCCAACAAAATGTGGGGGTGTATAGCAAGGGGGATCTCTTCCAGAAGGAGTGAGGTTATATTGCCCCTGTACAGATCATTGGTCAGGCCCCACCTGGAGTATTGCATGCAATTCTGGTGCCCGTTCCTGAAAAGGGACATAAGGTTATTGGAGGGGGTGCAACGCAGGGCCACGAAGATGATACAGGGTTTGGGGGACAGACCTTATGAGGATAGATTGAGAGAGTTGAAAATGTACTCGCTGAAAGAGAGGCGGGATGGGGGGATATGACAGAGACCTTTAAGCATCTGAAAGGGATTAACAAGACTAACACAGAAGGGATCTTTCAGCTGAGGAGAGGGAGGGACACAAGAGGGCATGGACTGAGATTATTGGGGGGGGGCAGATTTAGGAAGGTAAGGAGACACTTTTTCACAGAAAGGGTAGGGTACAAGTGGAATACCCTACCAGAAGATCTGATGTCCTGTAAGACGGTGGGCAGTTTCAAAGGGGGGTGGGACAGAGTAAGGGGAAGGGATACGGTGATGGGGAGAGCGGGAGGGGCAACTGCAAGATGAAGTGCTAGCTGCACACTCGGGCAGACTTGCTAGACCATGTGGCCTGTTTCTGCTGGCGATTTCGTATATGCGTATGTAAACATTGCTGATCCTTATGTCCCACATAGTGCAGAAAGTGCTGGACACTCAGTTGAGTCTTTTGAGTTTCACTATATAACTGTCCATGCAGATGTTAAGACCTCATCACATACTTGAATAAAGTTATTGGCAGTTCCAGACAGGGCACTTTCCCTGTTAAAAATATGTGGTGCCATGCCTATTCCCAGGTTCTAGGTCATTCAAGTATTTTGTGTGACAGGGGACAAAAATGCATTTGTGGTAGTTCCCAACCGCTCTTGTCAATACTTACTGACTCCTTCCCTTCTTTGATCCCCCCTTACTCCTATCCCCATGTTTTTATTTCATCTTATCATGGTTCATTTGCCTACCCAACGTAGCACTTCTGCACTCTGCCTCCCCTATTTCCAACTTACTTTGCTTACATATCCTGCTCTCTTGTCTGAATGCACTTCCTAGTAATCGCTGCTGAATTTAGTTTTTTAGCGTACTCCTACGGACCATTGTTCAATTTTTGTGGTTGAACTCTACTTTTTATTCTTCCTGTATTGCTCACTGTTAGCAGCCTGTGTTGGCTTACTGCCATTGTTTTACCTTGTTCGAAATGTATTCATGTACTTTTGTACCTGTGCAGCTCCACTTCCCCTTTCCCTCAGGACACATCTGGAAATGAGCTATTTTGCTCAGTATGCCTTTCTGGTGAAACTCATGAATAAATAAAAAAAAATGTGTGCTCATGTTTTCCAAATGTCTGTGTGACAGAAATGGGAAGGAAGGAGTTAATGGCTTGGATTTTCGGCTGGTATTTTTTAGCATTCTGAAAACACACACACACACATATACATATATATACTGGGATCCCACCTCTGCCACCAATTTGTGACAACCCACCTCTCTCTTTGGGCCATAACAGCTTTCAGAGAAGTGTCTGTCTTTGAGTATCACTGCCACCAACTGGGTTCACCCAGCACCTATTTCTCACTAGCACAGAACTTGGAGGTCAAACATGCAATTGCACAGATCAAAGCCTGGTAGTGTGTCTCTCGGGTGGCGGATGCTAAACAGAGTTTTGCCTCAGCCAGTGGAAACCATACAATTCCTTAGAAATAATTCAAATCACAGCCACAACTGTTGAGTAAATAAGTAGCTCTTTATTTAACAGAAGGTCAAAAGTTGCATTACAGGATATATATGTCTAACACAAGAGAGTAACACTGTTATAAGAAAGGTAAATGTTTTTAAATAACAGGGGACTTTGCAGGCATTTACTAAAATGAGTGATGAAGACTATGTTGGTTATGATCAGGTTAAAAGATTGTGGTTAAAACATTTTGAATTAACTCCTGAAGCTTGCAGAAGGAAATTTAGGAAGTTAAAGAAAAGCCCAGAAGACAGTTACGTGGAATTGCAGGTTCAATTGTGTACTTACCTTGATAGGTGGGTGGAGGGGCAAAAGCAGACACTGTGGAGCTAATCAAAGATTTGCTTGTGAGGTAACAATATCTTAAAATTGTACCTGAGGATCTGCGTGTATGGCTGCTAAACAGGGCATGCAGCTCCTCAAAGGAGGTGGCAGCAAGTGCTGACATGTACATGGTCAGTAGGCTATATACCCAGCGTAAGTCTCATGGTGGGGGGGCAGCACATCCTGCCAGGTGCCATTTTGTTTAGGCTGCCCGTGCCACTCCCCATCCTGTTGTCGGGCCTCACCCACCCACCCCCATTCCCGTCTGTAATTTTTTTTTTAGTGATGACCGCCACGCATGCTGCTCTCAATTGCCCAGCCAGGGTTGACAGCTGCCCTGCTTTCCTCCCAAAAACTCGACAACCAACCCCCATAAACAAACACCCAGGACCAGGTGCTGTTTTCAGTTATCTGAAGCCCTGTGTGCTGCTCCAGGCTGCCGTTGCCCATGTAGGCTTCTCCTGTTGAGCAAAACACCCCCCTTCCCTGAGGTCCTACTGCTCTGTGGCGTCCACTTTCTGTGAAATCCCCCTTCCCGCACCCCCACCTGAACTTCCCTGTACTCCAGCTGACTTTGGTCCCCATAAGCAAAACGCCCAGTCAGCATTCTCATTTTTTTGCTATATTTATTTTATACATGTGCCTTTTGTTTCAGCCTGGTAGACCATGAGGCAATCTCTGTCCTCCTAACTCCTGTACCCTTACCTGGTCCCCCTAGTGCCTAGGTCGCTCCGTATGGTAAGGCCAAACAAAAACACACAACATTACTCCCAAGAGAGAAAATTACTCCAGACCAGAGTGAGAAAATGGAAATGCAGGACAGCCATCCACCAAGCTAAACTCGCTTACCTGTCTCCACAGCCATCTGCCAAGATAAACTCACTTATCTGCCCCCACATGGTTGTAGGCCTTGCATGCAGCTTTCCCAGGCTTCTTCCAAGACTGGAACCAAAATTATCTTATGCAAAGAAAATGGGCCACCAGCTAACTATCTGGCAGTCTAAAGGTCTAATTAAGTATACCAGTAAAAGAACACAAAACTACTTCTATTATCCTCAGTCCACTATCAAATTCAATCGCCAATCTGACGTGCTGCTCCCAGAATAAAGAAGTTTCTGAAAGTAGCAAAAAGAGGCGACGGCCCTCTGTGCAGCCCTTTACTTACCCCCATTTGGATCCTCCCCTCCTCTTTTCCCACCTATCATTTTCTTTCTTTCACCTCTGTAGCCCCTTCCTTCCTTGTGATATCACATGTGCCATCCCCCTTCCGCTCACGGGTTGTCAAATTAGTCATACAAAATCTTTCTCCCCTAAGAGAGAGAGCAATCCCTCCTCCCCCCCACCCTTCCTTCTCCCTTCTGATACCTTATCCTTGTGTGGGAGTGGCACTGGGACAACTGTGTTTACCTTTTAACAGGCAAACCTCATTATAAAATGAATAGAACCAGTAAACCAGTCTGATTGACTACCAACCCTTGCCTGCCATGTCTTTATTTTTGTTATATTACACTAAATAAAAAGTCCCCCAAAACCAGCAACTGACTTGCCAAGAATGTTATTGTGCCACCCTCAAAATCGTCAAGTTGTTTCCTGCTTAGAAGAAAAATCAGAAATGAATGTGGAAAGCTAGTAAAAGTTTAATATGCAAAATTAACTAAATATACTCCGAACACTTTAAAAAGAGTTGTTTTTGCTTTAGAAATCCTCCTGCTGTCCCTCCCGAGCCACTCCCTTCACCTCCTTACCCGCAGATATTGTGGTGTCTCTGAACTCCCTCCAGAGCCATAAGCAGAGTGACAGCAGTGAGAGTTTCACAAAAGTTGCTACTATAGATGGTAGCATGCTGCCTGCAAGAGCAAAATGAAAATCAGGTCTTCCCAGTGGCCTGATGTAGTGACTATCCAGCACCCCTAGTGACAGCAATTAATTTAAAAGCATCCTTAGCAACTTATGCAAAATGGAGGGACTATTTGAGATGAAACCAGATTTTTTTATTTTAGTAATTTTTTTAAAAACTGTAGTAGAGGCATAAGTCAGGAAGTATAGGCAAACCAGGAGAAGTTATACAATCTGCAAGTAGCATTTTATTATTATCAATAACAATAAAATTAAAAATACAATTGTGAAGGATAGCTGTTATACAGGCTGTTCAAACAAAACAAAGTCCTTCCTCTGAAAGTATCTTTAAATCTTAATCAGTCTTTCTCTCTAAATAAACACTGCTCTCTTTTATAAAATATTTTTACCTGGCAATTACATTCTGCATCCTGTTCTTGTTTTCACACAATATTCCAAACTTTGTCAGTTTCTTTCCTTTGATCATACAGATTCAGTTTTTGCCATATTGGTCCTTGTAAGAACAGACCCAGAAGCAAATGGTTTGATACCTTTTATTGGACCAACATAGATATTACAAAAAGAACAAAGTGCCTAAGCTTTTGGACTAACGAAGTCCTTCTTCGGAAGCTTATGACAGCTATTCAGAAACTCACATACTATTAACATCCAGCTCATACATAAAAAAAAAAACCCAGAAAGAATTCTCATTGGTTTAAAATACTCATTTAAACCATCACTGAAGTTAGAAACAGTCGAACCAGACCTCACCAGTTTGCTGTTAGCTGAGATGCCTTCAAGGACAAATGTTACCTCAATAAAGATACCAACCTTCCCAGAAGAAAGTTTAACTATTATGAATTCTAAATGTCTCGGCATGTGCAGTGAATACAGTCTTAATGAACCGTTGGATTCAATTCTCACTTAAGTACATGTTAAAATGTTATATTATTGTATGTTAAAAACAAACAAAACTATATAACCAAAATTTTCTATATATGGCATTAAGAGGGTTTAAAATAAAGTTAACCTAGTCTGAGCAACTGTTACACACTGCTATACAGTTTATAACATACCTGGAGACATTTTTCCAACTATAAACTCATCCAGTTACTACATTCCATAAACCTTAAAACCTTCAGTGTTGTAACAGGATTTTTATACAAGGTAATATCAATTGTCGGTAAAAGTGCCAAATTGAAAAACTGTCATGGACCCCCAAGTAAATGAGACCATGCATCCTGATATGTTCAGAGTTTAATAATGTGTCAGTGTATAATAAAACTACTATATGGACAGTGACAGTCTAAAGACTATGAATAAAACCTAAATGTAATTGAACCCAACCACCCCATAGGTAGATAACTAGTTAGAAGAACGTGTATATTCAATATGTATGTGAGCTAAGAATCCTAACACATCATCGCTTACACCAATTACTACAACATTTACCCAACGGAATGTAACCAGTCAAGGACCCCCAAGTAAATGAGATCATGCATCCTAACATGTTCAGAGTTCGAAAATGTGACAGTATATAAGCAAACTACTATATATACAGTAATAGTCCAAGGAATCTGAATAGAACCACAATGGAATAAAACCTCCCCCCCAGGGAAGATAACTAGTTAAAAGGAAGTACATATTCACTATGTATGTGATCCAAGAATCCTAACATACCCTCATTTACACCAATCACTGCAATATTTGCCGAATGTAATTTAATCTGTCCAGGACCCCTAAGCAAATGAGATCATGCATCCCAATATGTTCAGAGTTCAAAAATGTGACAGTACATAATAACATTACTGTATGAACAGTAAAAGTCTAAGGAGCCTGAATAAAAACCCAGTGGAACTAACCTCACCCCACACCTAGGGAAGATAACTAGTTAGAAGGAAATTAGTATTCATTATGTATGTGAACTAACAGTCATAATGCACTGTTATATCATTATGTCATGTACCTAAATGTAAGCCTACTTCAATGTAACAGCAACCCCCACACCCATCACACCCACATAACCCCCCCAAAATACCCCCACATAGACAGTTCTTTGGTGCAGAACCAACATGTTGATAGAAACATAGAAACATAGAATTTGACGGCAGATAAGGACCGCTTGGCCCACCCAGTCTGCCCATTTCCCTACCTAATGGATAAGCTGCATATCCTAGTTAACCAGCAGCCTACTTCTTCCTGTCCCCACCCCTAGAATTGCCTTATGACTGTCCCATGCATGCTTGAATTCCACCACTGTTTTGACTCCACAACCTTCCTCCGAAGGGCCGTCCATGCATCCACAACCTCTCTGTGAAAAAATACTCCTTAAATTACCTCTGAGCCCCCCCATCTTCAAATTGTGCCCCTTGTTCTTGCACCTCTTTTTGAAAGATGCTACCCTCTTGGACTTTGTTGATCCCTTGAGGTACTTGAAGTTTCTATCATGTCCCCCTCTCCCTCCTTTCCTCGAGGCTATACATATTAGCTCCTTAAGTCTCTCTTCACATGTCTTCCGGTGCAGACCCTGCACCATTTTAGTTGCCCTCCTCTGGACAGCTTCCATTCTGTCTATGTCTTTGCGGAGATTGGGTCTCCAGAACTACATGCAGTACTCCAGATGGGGTCTGACCAGCTGTCTGTAGAAAGGGATAATAACTTCCTGTTTTCTACTGGTGATGCCTCTCCCTGTGCATCCCAGTATCCCCCCAGCCCTCCTTGCTGTCCTCTCACATTGCTTGCCCACCTTTAGGTCATCTGATATGACTACTCCCAGGTTCCTTTCCATTTTTGTTGTTGTTAGTATCTCACCCCCCCATTGTGTACTCTTCCCCTTGGTTTTTGTTTCCCAGGTGCATTACCTTGCACTTCTTAGCATTGAATCTAAGCTGCCATACATTTGACCATTCCTCTAACCTTGCCAAGTCCTTCTTATCCTTTTCCACCCCACCTTGTGCATCAACTCTGTTGCAGATCTTTGTGTCATCTGCAAAGAGACATACTTTCCTTCCAGTCCCTCTGCAATGTAGCATAAAAAGACATTGAAGGACCGTCCTAATACTGAACCTCGGTGCCCCACTAGTAACCCCTTTCTTCAGAGTAGACTCCATTTACTATTACTCTCTGTGTCCTATTCTCCAGCAATTCTTTACCTAGGCTGTCATCCTGGGACCCACTCCCAGGCTGGCTAACTTGTATATTAATCTTTTGTGTGGGACTGTGTCAAATGCCTTGCTAAAGTCTAGGTAGGCCATGTCCACAGCCCCTCCCTGATCTACTACTTTGGTCACCCAGTCAAAGAAATCTATCAGATTCGTCTGGCATGACCTTCCCACTGTGAATCCATGCTGCCTTGGGTCCTGTGCCCCCCTGGCCGCTAGATACTCGACAATTCTTTCCTTCAGAAGTGATTCCATCATTTTCCCTACCACTGAGGTTAAACTAACAGGTCTATAGTTTCCTGCTTCTGCCTTGCTCCCACTTTTGTGAAAGGGAATCACATCTGCCCTCCTCCAGACCTCGGTACCACCTCTATCCTCCCATGATTTGTTAAAGAGGGTGGTCAGTGGTGTCACTAGTTCTACCCTTTAGTTCTTTTTAGGAATTTGGGATGAACCCATCAGGCCCATTGCTTGTCCACCTTCAGTTTTAAGAGTTCTTTCAGAACCCTTTCTTCTGTAAATGGGCTGGTATCAACTTCTATATCCAGTGTTTCTACTGTTTGTTTTAGGTACCTCCCCCTCTTCCTTTGTAAATACTGAGCAAAAATATTTGTTTAGTATCTCTGCCTTTTCACAGTCACCCTCTGCCCACCGTCCCTCCCCTTTATTAAGCCTCACTATCCCTCCCTTGGTCTTCCTTTGCTCCCTGATGTACCTATAAAAGGTTTTATCCCCCTTCTTAACTGAGTTGGCTATCTTTTCCTCAGTTTGGGCTTTTTGTTCTGACTGCCTTCCCAGCTTCCTTTTGCTTTAACTTGATACAGTTCTCTGTCCTGCTCCTTCTGTGATTCCTTGTACTTCCTGAATGCTTCTTTTCTCCTTGAACCTTCACTGCCACTTCCTTTGAGAACCATAGTGGTTTCTTACATCGTTAGTTTTGTTTATTTGCCTCACACAAGGCTTGTTACCTCTGTGATGGCAGTTTTATTATTCCCATTGTTCTTCCACCTCCTTCCTGCCCATTTGCTAGTGCATTCCTTAGGGCACTCACCCATTTTGGCAAAGTCAGCCCTCCTAAAGTCCAGTACTTTTGCCTTTGTATGACTTGGACTCTATTGCTGTGTTTATTGTGAACCATACTGTTCGATGGTCGCTAGTTCCCAGATGGCTACCCACTTCTACATCTGTGATCCTCTCTTCATTTCCATTTGAGAGAACCAGGTCTAAGATTGCTCCCTCTTGAGTGGGCTCCAATACTAGTTGTCTAAGGCATGCCCCCTGTAGGGCATCTAGAATAACCCCACTCTTCGAAGTGGCTGCTGCAACTGCACTCCAGTTCACATCTGGCATATTCAGATCACCCATCAGCAATATCTCCCCTTTTTCTGCCATTCTAAGTATACTTTGTATCATTTCCTTGTCCATTTCCTCCCCCTGAGAAGGGAGGTCTGTATACTAACCCTGTGCGGATTGTGGGTGCCATTGCAGTCTCAAAATTTACCCACAGTGCTTCTTCTCCTCCCTGTTTTCCCTTTTGTTCTGTTGCTTTGATTCCTTCCCTTATGTAAAGAGCTACTCCTCCTCCTCCTCCTCCTCCTCCTCTTTTACCCTCCCTGTCCCTCCTGTAGATAGTGTATCCTGGTATGTTTACATCCCAGTCATGGTTTTGTGTGTACCATGTTTCTGTGACTGCCATGATATCCAGATGTTCCTCCTCCATCAAGGCCACTAATTCAGGAAGCTTGTTACTCAGACAATGGGCATTAGTACTCATTGCTCTCCATTTTTTTGATGGCTTTACCTTCTGTTGCAGCATCCCCCACTGACCTTTCTACCTCAGTCTTTTTCTCATTTAGTACCCTGTTTTGTAGGGAGAGGCTGGGATTTTCCTGCTGCTTATCAGTGCCTCCCCCCTTGACTAGTTTAAAAGCTTGCCAATGAGCATTTAAACCGATTGCTCAAAGACTTGTTCCTTCCTGGACAGATGCAGACCATCCTGCCAGTATAGGCTGGTGTCCCTCCAGGTGGAACCCAGTCTAGTAAGGCCAAACCCTGTTCTCACACCATTTTTCAACCATTCATTAAACTGCATGGTGCAAAGTACCCTCATTTCCACTCATGCCATTGACAGGCAGCACCTCTGAGAAGGATACTGTGTGTGCTACTTGTCTTGGGCCTCCCCAATTCTACAAAGTCCTTCTGCACTGCTCTATTCTCATGTTGAGCCAAGTCATTTGTCCCTAGGTGGACAATGACATCCAGCTCAGACTCCCATACAGCTGTTCTCGTGATCCTGAGGATGCGCTTCCTCTCCTCAAGCCATGGCACCAGGCAAGCACCTTACTTCAGTTTTCCTGCTCCCCAAGTTCTATCCCTAATAATATTGGAGTCCCCCACCAGGGGCTCTTCCCTTTCCTGGTGGTGTCCTCTGCCTCCTTCCTGTGGGCCTCCCTTGTGACAGTTGTCCTCCAGCCTCCTTAGTCTCCCTCTGTGGGTGCATCCATAGGGGAGCTATGCTCCCCCAGAATGGTGTATGGATTGTGGAGTGGAACAACTGACTGGGTGTGCCTCTGTTCCACCATCCTCACCCTCCCTGAGCCCACGGTGGTCCAACTGCTGTGCTTTCTTCGCAACCTCTGAGGTAGTGGTGGTGGCTCTGGTACTCCCTGGATGAGGGAGGTTCCCTTCCTACCGTCCAGTGTGGCCTGAAGACCGGCAACTTCCTCCTTCAGGGCAGAGAGTTGTCTGCAAATAGGGCAGCATCTCAGCCTCCAGAAGGACTCCCGGAAGACTGCTGCCCCACAGCCATTACATTGCACTACTCCCCACATGTTTTTCTACTTTTTTTTTGTGAGTGTTTGTGTGTGTGATTGGTTTGTTATATAAAAATATATATATTATACAGTGTGTATGCTTATATTGTCAGTGCAGTGTGCTAGAGAGGATATGACAGTGATATGCACCTTGCCCTCTTGAGGAAATGATGTCAGAACCCCAGGTATAAAGGAACTATTTCCAGGGGTGGGTGGGGTGAGGGATGGGAAGGGGTTGGGCCTAAACTGTGCCCTCATGAAACAATCAGCTAAAAGCTCTGACCCACCGCTGCTATGAGTGCCTTCCTGATAAGCAGTTAAAAAGGACACTATAAATATTAAAACAAAAACAAAGACACGCTGAAGTCCTATTATATGTCCATCCTTTGAAGTAAAGGTCTGTAGATGTTTAAGTCCTATAATGTACCATAAACCCCAAATCTATGTTCATGCCATCTTCCACCATATTGAGAAGTAAAATAAGTCTGACATCAGAAGCCTGTCTCTGTTGTGTACTTTTTAAATTCCCTTTTAAGACCATTACTGACATATCTGAGATTGAGTGATCAGGCTGAGAGAAGTGTTGCCCCACTGTTTTTTTCAGTCATCTTCACATTAGTAGTGTGTCTACAGGAGTTCATTCTAGTGCAGAGAGGTTGGCTTGTCTCTCCAACATACCCTGTTTGCGGACATCTCTTGCATTGAATGAAATAAACAACATTCCATGATGCACATGTATAATTCCCCTGTACCCTGAATTGTCTGTTTTGTGATGTAACCACATAATCCGAGGTGGAAATGAGCTCACAAGTCTCACATCTGAGTTGATTACAATACTTTGACCAGCACTTCCATGGCAGGATTTTCAAAACGGTGAGAATGCTGCAAACCCAGGTGTGCTGAACATATGGTGCACAGGGCTTGTGGCATTCTTCTGGCCAGTGCCGATTGCTGCTTGTTAGAGCAACTTTTTTGTGGTCTAGCTTGCGGCAATCCCAATGGCATTTTTGACGGAGCTTATTCCAGATATTTGTTGCAAGCTGCTGTAAATAGTAGTACCTGTCACAGCTGTGCCCGAGATTGTAAAATCGGGTGCAGTTGTGGTGAATGGTTTTGGTGCACTGCCAGAACCTAAGTGCCATGGTGCAGGGCTTGTCGCAAGTCCTGCACCATGCTTTGAAAATCCTGCCCCAGTCTTTAACAGGTGCAGCCAATAAAGCCATTCTAGCCAGAGCTGGTATTCCTGCTGACATCTCTGCAAACAAGCTTGTGGAGGTCAAAATGCACCTCAAGGTTAACCACCTGAGTTCCAAATAACTTTTTCCAATCATTTTAACAATATAACTATATACATTTGCAAACCAAGGGATCCCAGTTTCACACAAACAGCTTCACACAAAGATTTGCATATACTGTTTAACCAGAGAGAAGTAAGGAGGAAAGAAAAGCTAGAAACAGCAAAAGAAGCCTGCCTGGTGGCTCTGAGGGCTCAGCCACTGGACACCTTACCTTGCAGTACGCCGACGACCCAGGTTAGGGAATGACCTCGGGCCATTGGGGTGCTGGCATGGGGGGAGGGTGGGAGCAGGATTGAGTGTTGGCTCTCCTCTCCCGGTGGGTAGGTTGCCTGCCCATAGCCCCGCCGTCACTGCATGGAGATCCGATGACAGGCGCAGGTGGTAATGGAGTGACAAGTAGGGTAGGGCATCCCATAGGGTGTGACATGCACATGCCTCCACATGCGTGCGTCACGTCAGGGATGCGAGGGCTCAGGGACTGGGGTGAAAAATGAAAAAAAAATACAAATTACCTATGGAAAAAGAAGCAGCAAGGGAAAGCAGTGCGATAGCATATGTGTGTGTGTGTGTGTTTGTTCCTTAGCTGCCACAAGAATATTTGATTGTGCAATCAGACAGGCAAGAGATAGATAAGTGACAGAATAGGAGAGGACAGAATAGACCCTTGCTTTTAACTCTCTCTGCATAACAAATGGGACAGGGTATTTTTCAACCTTGTCACAAAAACACATTACAGTTTCTCAACATATGCCCATTTTATATATGCAATAACACATGACAGGGTGTGTGTTATGGTCTGATAAATGCACTTCTAGGGGCAGTAACTATTCCCCTAGGTGTGTGTTTATCAAAGCATAACCCACACCCTGTTGTGTGTTATTGCAGGCAGTATAGCGTAGTGGTTTAAGGCTCTGAGCTGCAAATCTGGAGACCTGGGTTTGAATCCCACAGCCCCACTTGCATACTGTGTGACCTTGAGCAAGTCACTTAACTTCACTGTGCTTCCAGGTTGCACCTAAGCTTTCAGCTTAGTGTGTCTCACCTGGTTAAACAATTGGAAAAAAAATTGCTTACTTGTGAAATACTAGCTTTTTGTCCATTTGCAATGTATGCATCTAGAATGCACCCTCATATGTATATATGTATTAAAAAATAAAAAGTAAAAAACCAAAATGCACTTCTGATCCATACTCCTTAGACCCTTTTGTCACATCCAGAGTATTCAGGGAATCAAAAACGTCCTTATTTGATACTGACCTAAAGTGAAATCTACTTCTATTCAAATCCTGTTTTTTTTTTGTCAACTTTCTTTTTCGCACTGGCACCTTGGGAACTCTCTAGAGCTAACACCGCTCACCACCACTACTCTACCACCTACCTGAAGCCCACCTACTCTGAGAAATCGGGGGCAGACACCCCCACCTACCTTGAGCTGATGGCTCTGAACCCCCCCAAGGTGGGGCCGCTTTTCTACTTCCTGGCACTCTGTCTATAATCCAATATGCCGACCGAGGTGAGGCAGAGGGTTGGGAGAGCCAGAAAGGAGAGCCTGGTATTGGGTGTGTGGCAGCAGGGCACTGGATGCAGCCGTCGGCTATCCCAGGGGCCAGGGTTTTTCTGCATTAGTATCCCCTGGAGTGTGGATGTGCAATGACATCTGCGCAGGCATGCTGCTGACATCTGCTGCCATTCCACCCCTGTTCAGCGTTGGCAACTGTAGTACCCCCGATGTCCATCGGAGGTCATTAAGGTGTCAATCAGACCCTGTAACCCTCCCAGGGAGAGGAGATCAGTCCTACAGATGCTCAATCCTCTCCCTCCCCTGTCAATCCCTGTCGGCCCGAGTACATTCTCGAACCCGGGTAGCCGGTGTGGAGCAAGGTGTGGTGTCCAGTGCCTCAACCCTCAGTGACACCGGGCCAGCCAAATCCTGTTTTTTAACCTCTAAACTACATACTGTATTCAGTTCTTTTACATAATTCTCAAGATTTGTAAATGATTGGTTAAACTTATTAGCAATCTCCTTTTTCTCTTTTAGCTCTCTGCCATCAATAATTATTTTACTAACTTGAGATTTTATAGTTGGTTTAATTAATTCATTAACCAATTTCCAGAACATTTTTGCACTTCTTGTTCTTTGTAATATATTTCCCTTGCTTTTTTAATTTCTTTTTTACACCTGTTTCTCAAGCTTTTGTACTGTTGCCAGAGACTTTGGCTACCTGCAGCCCTGCAGTGTTCCCATAACTTATCCCTTTCTCTAATAAGCTTTCAGCATTAGAGTTTAATCATCTGTATACTTATGTCTGTAATATAAGACAATCTTTATTGGGACAGTGTTTTATTTTTATCCACGACTGAAAGGTCATCTTTTTGACCTCCCATAATCAGTAAGTATAAATGCCCTGTGGCAGGTGCATAATAAACACCAGCATGTGCTGGATCTGGGTTTATGAAAAAGGATAAAACAATCCTTTATTCTTGCTCATCTGGAAGTTGGTTTTTAGCTTACACTTTTATTACAGGCACCCATGTGCACTTTACATCATTCTGATGGACAGGACAGCATCAACAGAATGGCAACCCAAACTGGACTTTGGGGGAAGGGGGAACACATCAGCAGAATGGCAGTCACAAAACACAGCCCTCTACAGCCTACAAAAAACAGCACCCTTTGCTGCCAATGCCTGAAGCAGAGGGACTCCTTTACACAAATTTGTTTTCATTCATTCATTAATAGGCTTCTTGGTAATGCCACTTGATCTGCAGAAAAACATCAAATAGGTAATGTTCTTGAAAAGTAAATGCTGAGCGATCCATAATATAATATGTTCTCCATCACCACTTGCTGTATAAGAGTGGTTTCACTTGCGTTCAGCTCGAGATAGGACACCTCAGCTTCACTGTTCCCACTTGAGCCGAACACATGTGAAACCACTCTTATACAGAAATGAGTGGCTCTAGAGGACATATTAATATTTATACAATAGGAGTGAGCAAATAACTCATTGCATAAAAACATGTATTCTCACTGCAGTGGAATAAATCCATTTATTCCACTGTGGTGACATCATCAAACCAAACAGAAACAGCAAAAAACACAGTCCTGTTGTATGGCCGGGGGTGGAATACACTATTTATGTGAATGAATGGAGAGTGACTTCGGCTACCATCACTCGTGGCTCAGCTACGCTCCACCACTCAAGAGGATATCCGAGGTCACTCTACTCATTCACATAAATAGCGTATTCCACCTCCAGCCATAACATATCCCCTATATAGACTATACTGCTTACCTGTCAGTACAGCAGCCCCTGCAGTCAATGTTATCAGCATTAAGAGTCACTGATTGTTACAGGTGATGTCACTGATGATGTCACTAGTTGGAGCACTTATAATGTCACAATAGGTGATCTTCATGCAGAGCTGGTTTTAAAGACTAAGGAGAAAGAAAAAAAAGAGATGTATACAGGAAGAGGAACTGGAGTAAGCAGATATGAACTTGGAATATTGTAATGCATGCTGTCCACTTTTAAGAGCACCTGAAATTAATATTAACTTTCAAAAGCAGTGAAGTATTACTTCTTGTATTTGAAGTATTTTTTTTCTTTTCCCTTTTGCTAATTAGAAGATTTTCTACTGGGTAGTGCTTGGTGTGATATGTGGCACCAGCACTCTGTCTGGAGGTTGACATAGCTACCTCTATTCCTCATACGTCATCAGTCCGGTAACCCATGATATGGGCAAGTCAGATTGAGTGACTCAATTTGAGTGACTCAGTTTGACTGCCTGCAATGATAGTGACCATTAAATTATAGCAAGGAGCAGTTATAGTGAGTAAGGTAGCACAAAATGGCAATGGGTAAAACGGAGCAACCGGGCTAGGGACCTATAGGGAGCAAGGATGTAGGAGCATGTTTGGCCAGGCAGTTCCCAGCTGGCCATTTGGTGCTGCAGTAAGAGGTATGCTTCTGGTGTGGGTGACTGGGTTCGGAGCTGGGTGGGGAAAGTCAGGGTGCATTTGTTTTGTTTAGGTTTGTGCCATGGGAGTTTGTTTTTAGTGTCTCCCCACCCAATGTTTCTTTTGTAGAGTACTCCCCCACCAATTACCCCCCCCCATGAATAGCCCCCTCCCAAATTTTCCCCTTTATCCCAGTGTCAGGCCCCCCCCGGAGTTGATTATAAAAGTAATGGGGATATGTGAGAGGCATAGCTACTGCATAAAAATAATTGTTTTAGTGGCTCCTGGAGGAAATGTTGTGGACCATTGCTGTTCTTGGGTCTGCTATTGTGTGCATCACCGTTCCTGTAATCAGCAATGTGCACTAGCTGATATTGTAGGTGCCTTTGTGCTACAGCTGTTATCACATGGCACCATCAGCCCTATGACCTCACTGTCTGTAACATCACAACTAACCAAGAAGAGCCATTCTCCTGCAGCAAGATTGATCACTTTTGATGGCACAGTAAGTAAGGTCACAATGCTAATGAGGTATGAGGAGGAATAGAACGAGATATGCCAGTCTCTAGGTAAAGTACCATCACACCTAATACTATCAGGTAGATAACCTCCCAATGAACATGGAAAATGACTACTTCAAAAATAAAAAGCAACAACTGACTACTTTCAGAAATTTAATAGTACTGACTGCCTGCTATTTTGACGTTACTAGCCCTTTAAGTAAAAACCTACCCTTTATCACTAATGAATACCAATCCATCAAAGTTAAACAGATTTTCTATACAGTACAGACACACACACACATGTCCTTATAAAACAGTACAAAATCAGACATAAACTAGTGTGTTTAATATGTTTATTACCATAAATGGCAAACTACAAATACATGCTGCACCATTTCACAGAAAGCAACATGCAGGAAATGATTAGGTCTTTCAGAGAAAAACTATTTGCACAAAACAATGGCAATAAATGAATACTTTTGAACACTTCCTCAGACCTGACTAAAACACAATTGTGCTATACAAATATGTAATGGAACAATAAACATTTTTGTATATAAAAACATTCCTTAAAAAAAATGAAACAAAAAAAAACATACACTCTCCAGATGTTGGATTACTGTCATTTAATCCATGCCCATCACACTCTGTTTCACAAGTGAAGTAGGACTGTTTACAAAAGTGTGAAAATAAATTTGCTAAGATAAACATGGTGACAGTTAAATGTTTTTGGTACATTATTAGCCACTGCTAAGCAATTTAAATCACAAATTAGCAATTAAACTGCAAATTGTTGTGAGAAAGTAGTGAATTAAGTTCAGTTCCTAGTAGCTCACATTATTTTTTTCTCACTACAATCTGTTATTTAAATTGCTTAGCAATGGCTAATACTGCACCAAAAAAACATCTAATTGTCACCTTGATTATTCCTAGTTGCACGATATGCAGTACTAGAGAAACAAAGTGTGTCCGGGAACCTCAGGTCTAGACATTTGATCCTATAGCTTAGTGGTTAGAACAATGGGATGGTATACTGGCACCCTGGGTTCAATTCTCTGTGGGACACATTATTTCTTTCTTACTACAATTTGTGACTACGACAAACATGTGATTTTTGGCAACATGATGGTCACTGATCATATGCAGCCATTTATTTCACTCATTTTGGCCACACTGAGCATGCTTGGATATTTATTCTCACATGTGAGGTGTCAGTTATTATTTGTTTATGTCTTTCTCACTACAATTTGCAGTTTAATTGCTATGCAGTGGTCAGTACTGCACAAAAAACATGTAATCGCCATATCATATTGTATCCCCTATTTATGATTTTTTTAAAGGAGACAGGCAGTGAGTTATAAACATGCAGTACCATACAAGTACTGTAATATGGCCAGAGCGTTCTTGCTAATATGGCATCATGTAAGATGTTGTGGCCATTTCAGGTAGGTATTGGAGCATGAGAGTCACATGAAATGCTGCTTTGTTAACAACTTCTGAAGATCACAAAACTGTATATGACAGCTTTAAGTGATACAAGTAACTACTTCAAGAAGAAGAATCAGTATGTACATAGTGCTTTTCATACACAGTGTATCCCAAAGTGCTTTACAAGCAGTGTTAGACTGGTAGTGAAGTGACCGCCATATCACACATCAGCATCCACACACAGCCTGGACAATTGCATGAACCAGTTTTATGATAAGGGGAATGTTGGCTAGGACACCGGGAATGTCCCCTACTCTTTGCAAAGAATGCCCTGGGTTCTTTTACTTACACCTGGACAGCACCAGGATGGGTAGAAGGGACCTCAGTTTAACAACTCATCTGAAGGATTGCACACCCCAGCAGTACAGCACCCCCCAATACTGCACTTGGGTGCCAGTGTTTTAGGTACAAGTCCAGTCCCGGTGTGAGATGAGAACCCATGACCTTCTGGTCCAGAGGCAGATGTGCTACCAATTGAGCCACGCTGACACCTGCATAAGCACTGCATTGAATTGTCCACCAGTGTTTTTATATATCATATTTATCATCTTGTTAAAATGCCCCCTGCCGGGAAGGGCTTTGTGCATAGCATTATGATGGGTGATGCACAAACGGAGAATTTTCTGCTGACTCCCATTATAATGCTGTATGCACCATTTAGGGTTTGAGACTTATGGAGGTCTGAAAAATTCATGTTTACCCTGGTCACTTAAATACTGGTAAATTAAGGCTTTAATAACTGGAGATGGCCATTATGGAAGTAGTAAAGCCTATGAAATCAATGGTATTAGCATAGGCTGAAACAAGCATTTGTGATCATCTGAGTGTATCTTTATTAAGGATTCCCCCATATTTTGTACCACAAGGCAATTGCCTCATGAAAATCCTACCTATATTTACTGTTTTAAATTAATGTATTGCTTTTGTCTGCAATAGTATGATACATCATATAGTACGAAATCATATAAATAAAAAGTAAAAAAAATATCTATAGGCTTAGATTTCCTTTAAAGGCTCTTATCTGCACTTGCTACCTAACAACACTTTAGATGTCTGCTATTACTGACCCATAATTGCCAACACTGTTATGTCTTATTGTTTAATATACACTATACATTGTACTGTAAACAGTGTAGCTCTGTATATTTTAAAAATATTTTAAAGTGTAATTAAAGCAATACACTCCCTTTGTAGTATTAAAACAAAAGTTAAAACACTATATGGTATGCAGCTATGGCCAACAAAACAACAGAGTGCATATAATAGGTATTTATGATGTTGAAACTGCTTATTCAAGTACATATTTGAAATATGCATTTATATTGTCCTGGTCTTCTAAGCTATTGGCATAACAATTACTTCTTACAAAAAGCTCACATCTGCTTATCCACTTGCAGTCTGATCTGCATTCTGTAATTCAAATCTATCATTAGACAACAGTGGGCATGAAGTACTGAACAGAGAAGAGCTCGGCCTCATACGGAATGGAAACAAATATTAGATTATTTTGCTAGACTCAAATACATAAATGTTCTGAACTGGCACTCGGATCAAAAGGATATACATAAAAATGTTGTAGCCTCAGATGAAAGCTGGACACTGAGGAACATTGCATTTAACCTTGAGGAGGGTCAGTAATAATCTCATGCAATTTCCATCAGTACTGCTAATATTACAAACAATAAGATGAGACCAGGGCTATGTTAATGTTCTGTTAATCATCCCAGGGCTGTAATGTGGTACGAGGCAGAGCTGAGTGCTATATGCCCTTGGACTGCGATTAAGTGAACGTCGAAATAACCCTTGGGAGTGCCTTATTGTTTATAGGCCTAATCAAATGTGTGCAGCCAGTCCTACTTCTGAAACATCTGTGTTTAGTGTTGGTGGCTCAGTAGATAGCACACTTACCTCTGGGGCCACAAGATGAAATGGTCTTGAGTTTTAGCTCTACACCAGGCACTTGTAGTAATACCCATAACTGACACTGTATTGCACCACAAGGGGATGCTGCACTGGTGAGGTGCTGTCCTTCAGATTAGACGTTAAACCAAGGTCCCTTCTGTCAATCTCTGGTCGCTGTCCAGGTGGAAGTAAAAGATCCCATGGCACTTAACATAGAAGAGTATACGTATTCTATTAAAAGAAAGAAGAACATAACAAAACATCATGCAAAATAAACATACAAAAAAAGAAATCCCATAAATCATCCCAGTAACCATAAACCTTAATCATAAAAAATAAATAAGAATAAACCAATAACAGAAAACAAAATAAACAAAAAACGCAAACTTGCTCTATTCTCCTTCACCCTAAACATCAACAGACCCCTACCCCATTCCTTCCCCATCTCTCCTCATTCAATATTAAACTTTTAGCTCATCAAATCTAACCTAAAATACACAAATTTAGAGTCTATGTACAGCGGACTAACTAGAAATCATCCAGTCCTCACAGCTGGGAGACAGTTTGAACATATCGCTAGATAAATATTTAAACTAGAAGCAAAAAGGAAAGGGGTGGAGATAATCAGTCTAAACCTCAAAATGAACCTCTAAATAAAAACTCAAAATAACAAAGGAAAGGTAATTTCAAACTTGGGCAAAGAAAAAGCTACAGTTGGGAACGGCATTAGGAGGAGAGGGTGGAAATGCATCATGACCAATACAAGTAGCCTAAGGAATAAGTCTGAACTAGACACAATGATGGGTTTTGAGAAACTTGATATATGTGGAATAACTGAGATGTGGAGGGCAAGCAAGGACACATGGAATACAAGTATTTGTCAATGCTGAATGTTGTCTTGCTGTCATTGGCATTGGTAGTGCAGGAGTTAGAGAGATCCATAATAGGAATGGCAGTGAAGTATTGAACTGATGGCAACCCCACCCCCACCCTGCAGAGACTGACAGGCATTGGGGTGTATCTTTGGGTTGACGACCATAATGCTCACGCCATTTCACCTCGCCCTACCCTGCAGACACCAAGTGTCGCAGTGTTCCTTGGGGTCTTTGGGCCTTACGCTCATCCCGTTCCATAAGGAAATATGCTGAGATGGGTGCAGTATAGGAGAATGGGGTGAACTTTGGGGCCGAAGACTCCAAGGCACACCTCCATTCCTGTCACTGGCTGCATTGTGGGAGTGGGGGGTGGAATGGTGTGAGCATTACAGCCGATGATCCCAAGTCACACCCCTGATGTCTGTCAGTCTTTACAGGGTGGGGCATTACAGTTGGAAACCCTAATGCCCTGGGCATTTGTTGGTATTTTCACTCCAAATTTTCTACATGGGCTTTTTGTGGCACCACCCCATGAGCAGTGGCACTATCAGTTCGTTAGCCGAAAGGTGATTTTGCACAGAGACTGCGCCATTTGGCACCACAGGTGTGAAAACACATTTCGGGCAGGATGTGAAAAATGACAGCTGTACTGTTCATGAGGAGGTGTAAAAAAAAATGGCAATGTTGCAAATCTGGAGTGAAAATATGAAAAATTTGTGATGTCATGAGCGTGCATAGAAACTACACAACACATACCCGTAACGCAATTATTTTTGGGATTTTTTTAACAAAATTTTCAACATAGGCATTTTGGGACCTCAGCTCATGAACAGTGGCACTGTGATTTTGTTACTCTGTCCCGAAAGTTGATTTCCCCACAGCGACTGTGCCATTGTGTGGCACATGTGTGAAAACACATTTCGGGCAGGATGTGAAAAATTACAGCTGTACTGTTCATAAGGAGGTGTGGAAAAATGGCAATGTTGAAAATCTGGAGTGAAAATATTAAAAATTGTTGAAGTTACGAATGTGCGTGAAAACTATGTAATGCACACTCATAATGCAGTCATTTTTTTTTTTTTTACTTTTCACCAAATTTGCAACATGGGCTATTTGGGACCCCACCTCATGAACAGCTGCACTGTCGTTTCGTTAATCGGTCCTGAAAGGTGATTCTGCGCAGTGACCGCGAAATCACCTTTCGGGGCTGATTAATGAGATGACAGTGCATGTGTACATGAGGTGGGGTCCCAAGAACCCCATGTTGAAAATTTGGAGCCAAAATTCAAAAAAATGGCTGACATATCCACCTAAGTTGAAACCCCACATTGATGCCATTATAAAGCTTACCGTGATTTTCTGCATTTTGCAGTCGGCTTTTGAAGAGTTCAGACATGTTCCCGGTCCACAGAAGATTGCAGCACCAGACCTCCAGAGGTAAGTATGGGATGGAGGGGGTGCGGGCGTGGGGTGCACAGAAAGGTGGAGTGTGAGGTTGGGGAGGGAGTGCCAGGGATGACGAGGGACAGTTTTCTTTTACAGGGACATTTCTCTCTCTCTCTCTCTCTCTCTCTCTCTCTCTCTCTCACAGCAGACATTGGGAGGTGATTTTCTTTATTTACAGGTAAAATAAAAAAAAATGTTGGGCACACTGGGGTGGGCTCACAGTGTGCCCCATGAGTTTGGGGGACTGATGCTGATTGGGATTGGGCCCCATTGGTAAAAAGTGTGTGGGAGGGAACATGATATTGACGGGGACTGGGCCCTCATCGGCAAAGAAAGTGTTGGGGACTGATGCCAACAGGATTGAGCCCCGTTGGCAAAGAGAGTGTGTGTGTGGGGGGGAACATGATATCGACGGGGATTGGGCCACTGTCAGCAAAGAAACTGTGAGAATGTGTGTGTGTGTGTGTGTGGGGGGGGGACATGCTGATATGGGGACTGGCCACCCCCGATGTCGGCTTTGTGGGGATTATGTGTGGCGGGCGGCAGGAGCTGCCATATTTACTGAAATGTTTCACCAGGAAAGGCACGCAATGGAGCTTTGTCATCTGACTCTCCAATGAGGTAACTGCACCTCATTGGAGAGGCAGATTACTTTCAAGGTTTTGGCACTCTTTGAAGTTTCGCATCATCGCTAGCATGCTTCGCTAATTGGGAGCTGAGGGACGCACCCACTAAACGTTCTGCGCATTGGCCAACACTGACACACGTATGAAATGAGCTGCTACTGCAAGATGTTGCTTGCGCCTGCACAAGACAACATAAAAAACATCAAGGGATTCCTATTATACAGAAAGGAGCATGCAAGGGGAAAAAGGTCGAGGAATCACCTTATACAAATAAGGAATGATGGATTGAGGAAATCGAATACCCAAATAAGCCTGATAATGAGACCATATGAGTGAGAGTAGGCAGAAATTATAATAATTACATTACACTAGGGTTAGGCTATAGGCCACCAAACAAAAGGAAGACATAGACATTTTATTATTGGATAAAGTAGAGGACATGTGTAATAAGAATAATATTATTCTGATGGGGGACTTGAACCTGCCAGGAATTGACTGGACGAATGCGGAAGGGGTTAATGCCCAAGACTGATCACTTGCAAAAGGGTTACTAAGTTACAATCTAGAGCAGCTATTAAGGGAACCTATAAGAGGAAGAAATAGTCTGGAGTTAGTGACTTAGGAGAGAAGATCAAGAACTGTGTTATAAAAGCTGCATTAGGGACAGTGACCACACTATGATTTCATTCACTGTGAATATGGAGGTGGAAAGGGCTAAGAGCAATACCAAGTGCAGATGTTATAGGAGAGCAGGTTTTACAGCTATGAGGACAACACTGGTAAACTGGGACTGGGAAAATGATATAGAGTCTTGAAGGAGTTGGCAGAAGTCCTGGCAGCGCCTTTGACAGAGTTATTCAATACCTCCCCTCAAATCGGGATGTGTACCACTGGACTGGAGGATGGCACATGTAGTGCTGCTCCATAACAGTGGACCTAAGGAAGAAATGGGGAATTACTGACCGGTCAGCCTTACCTCCATAATGAGGGAAACTACTGGAGACCATCTTGAAGGAAAAACTGGTGGATTTTCTGGAAGTAAACAGCCTTCAGGACACCCAGCAATACAGATTCATCCAGGGTACATCTTGTCAAACTAATCTGGTTGAATGTTTTGACTGGGTGACAAGATCTGTAGGTGGTGGTCGGCCGGTTGATGTCCTGTATCTCAACTTCAGCAAGCCATTTAACTTGGTGCTGCATGGGAGACTACTGGGCAAGCTGAGGAACTTGGGGGTGGGGGCTAAGATGGTCAAGTAGATTGGAAACTGGCTGAGTAGCAGACAGCAGAGGATGGTAGTAGGGGTTAGCTCTCAATACCTAGGAGGGTCACTATTGGGGTCCCACAGGGAGCTGTTCTAAGTCCACTGCTACATAACGCTTTCATAGCTGACATTGCAGAGGGAGTTACAAGTAAAATTAGCCTGTTCACAGATTACTTCAAACTAGGAGCGGTGGTGGACAGTGAGGAGGGGAGAATTCTCCAGGTGATCTGGAAAGACTGAAACAGTGGTCAAAGATGTGGTAGTTGGGGTTCAATGTTAGGAAGTGCAGTGTACTGCATTTAGGGGCAAGGAATCAAGGGTACAGCTATCATTTGGGCAGGGAGCAGTTATCTGCCTCTCAGGAGGAAAAGAATCTGGGAGTGGTGATCACAGGTAAAATTAATCACTCAGAACAATGAAGGAAAGTGGTGTCCAAAGCAAACAGAATGCTGGGGTGCATTCCTAGGGGGATCACTTTGAGGTGGGAAGATGCTATCCTGCCACTGTACAAATCCTTGGTGAGGCCTCACTTGGAGTACTGTGTGCAGTTCTGACACCCATGCCTAAAGAGGGATGTCATGCTCCTAGAAAGAATCCAGAGGAGGGCGTCCAAGATTATCCGTGGAATGGGGGAGAAGCCTTATAAGAAGAGGCTGAGAAGACTCAACATGTACTCCCTGGAGGACAGGAGGGACAGAGGGGATATGATCGAAAACCTTTATGTACTTGAAGGGCATCAACAGAGTTAGCACTGAGGGTTTGTTTAGGCTGAAGGGGGAAGGGACCACAAGAGGAGATAGCCTGAAACGGGTGTGTGTGGGGGAGGGGGGTACAGGAGAGAACTGAGGAGGCACTACTTCATGGAAAGGGTGATGGAGCCAGGGAATGTGTTACCTGAGGAGGTGATCTCACTGGAAGGCTATATTATGGAATCCTGAAATTCGGTCTCCAGACCTACACTAGAGTGAGGTCGGGAGATCGAATTTCAGAATCCTGACTGGGACTTGTGTTATGCAGGGGGCTTCACCCCCCCCAACTAATATAACCAACTCCAAGGGGGAGCAGAGTTGGTGGTTAGGTTACAGGGGGGCAACAAAAAAGTTTGAAAAAAGTTCCCCTACCGAGAACAGACCCCCATCCCAGAAAGCTTGCTGGCCAAGCTGCAGGAGCATTAGTGCTCTACGCCATGGAGCAGCTCGGCCAGCTCCTTGCTCAGTCGCCTTCACAAGGTTATGCCATGTGGAACCATATTCCACAGGCATAACCTAGCATTTCTCTGGGTGAAATGCAATTTCGCCCAGCGACATGCAATTTTGCTGTTGGGCAACACTTTCGGGCATCCCAAATTTCGCGATACTGAAGCCAGGTCCATGAGTGTCGGTACCCTCAGCTTCGGTATCCTGATAGGATACCCACTGGAATCGGTGGGGAGTTTTAAGAAGGGTTAGGATAGGTTCATGGGCAAGGTACAAGTAGGGTGGGAAGTGAACAGAGGGGGAACTTTGGGAGGGAACCTTTGGAGGGAGGGAGGGAATGGGGGGGCAGCAGCAGTGTCTGAACAGTGAGCTGCATTTCGAGCAGACGCGATAGACCTTATGGCATAAATCTGCTGGCATTGTCATATGTTTGTAACCCCCCTGCAAATGGGGGTTCCCAAAAGACTTCCAGGAGCTTGCTTGAATGCTCCAAACCTGAATGGTGTTTGGCATTTAAGCCATTTATCAGTGAGTGTTTTTAGAGCCTCTGGTACTGTCTCTTTAAGAGCTGTCTGCTTGCAGACATAATTAATTTATATGGGGGACTGTGTGCTTCTCTGAGTACCACTCAAGCTGCTGTAATTCACTTCATTTTTGCAGTCACTAGGAGTGCAAAGGGAACCTATCTGAAAGATGTAACTGTTTGCCAGAAATTATTTAGAGTAATAATGAAATTACAGTTTGTCTAACCTGCTTTCTTTGCAGTCAGAACTGTGTCTGCTAGTTCCCCATTCTAGTTTTGAACTGCTGAACTGGACCAATCAGTGTGGGGTAAGCTAGCTCTAAAATGGTGCCTTGGACGAATCAGAACTTGGACTCATAATCTGAGCCAGCCACAAGAGGATTTATGGGCAGTGACTCTGGGAGATGTAGTTTAGACTTCAGTGCCTTTTTGGACCAACAGCAGTCTATTGTGAGTGACAGCCAATCCAGTCAAGAACTGGGAGGAACTCAAAGGAAGTGCCAGTTTTGTCGGTTGGAGTTTCAGTTGAGCTTTGGCAGTGAAGAAGGAAGGAGCCCTGTGCTTTTCAGTGTGCAGTTTTAGTCAAAAACGTGTAAGGCCCAGAGTTCGGTCTGCAGCTTGTTAGGACTGAATCCGTCCTGTGAAAAGAATCAAAGGATCTCTGAAGAGTAGAAACCAGGCTCACCCTGTAGAAGACTGGAGGAATTGCTGAAAATTACACCGATCTGTCAGGAACTGAATCTGCTGTGTGTTCTCGGGTATTGTGCAGTACTTGCGATCGGGATACAGATGCAGCCTGCCTGGTATAGTGCATTCTTTTATATGGATGTGTGAAGAGGTTTGTGCACCTCAAGTGAGCCCTGCTGACATTGAGGACCCTATCTTATTTGGAGGTCGTGAGTACTAATTCAGGGTCGCTCCTGTTGAATTGCCACATTAAATCCAAATGGAATTACTGTACTGCTGACTGTTTAATTCTCCTTTCTCTGTGTGAAAGGGCCCCTACCAGCTGCCCAGTTTGGACTAGCCACTAGGGCTTGGGTACCCAGGGACAGTAACTGATAGGGATAGGCCTGTGCACAGAGCCATAGGTAGATTATTAGAGTGATAAGCTAATTAACCTGATTTCCCCTGTCCTTGTTATATCCCCTAAATAAATCAGAGCTGCTTGTTTCCAGCAAAGTTATACTGCCTGAGGTATTTGTCTATGTTAAAAGTACTGTACTGTGATTGTTGCACTGTATCTCATTTCACAGGAGGTCCCAGTGCCGGAACCAGACCTGGGGGTAAGTGTATACTGTGAAGGTAATTCTGATATATTGTGTGGGCCACTAGTGGGAAGAAAGGGGGGTTGCAGTGTCCCAGAGGGCTGTGACCAAGTTAGTTTAACTATTGCAAACCCTGACCTCTGGGTGGAGGCACCCGCCATTGGATCCAGGCCCCTCAACCTGTTAGTGGCAAATCAGGCAGGGGTAGTAGCCCCTGGGATAGCGCCATCTAGGGGTTACATGTTCATATGGAGGGCATTGATATTAGGCAAGCACGGGAAGTACTAGAGATGAAAACAGAAGATATAGAAGGTGTAGTTGTACCAGTGATTAATAAATGTAATACCAAAGGGAAAATACCAGAATGGCTAGGTAAAAATCTGCATAATAAAATTAAGGGGAAGAGGAGATTGTTTAAGAAAGCAAAGGAGTCAGGAAACTTGAAAATTTGGGAGACAAACAAGAAGGAGGTTATTGAATGTATATCACAAATTAAAAAAAGCGAAAAAGACAAAGAACTAGAATTTGCTTGAAATTCAAAGCAAAACCCCAAGGCTGTTCGGTCCTATATTAATGCCAAAATGGAGGGGGTGGAAAAGTGGGGCCACTAATGGTAAATGAAAAGAACTGAGATTGAGACAGAAATAGAATAACTAACACCCTCAACAGATTTTTAGGTTCTGTTTTTCAAGAATATGAAATTGATAGAGTCCATATATAGGACCAGGATGAAGCTCCGCAGGTTGAGGAATCAGAAGTGTTGAATCTCCTGGATAATCTAAAGGTCACTAAACCCCAAGGTCCAGATGGGCTGCACCCCAGAACATAAAGGGAAATGGCATCAGTCCTAGCCTGCCCAGTTACTAAGATTTTTAATATGTCACTGGAGGCAGGAGAATTACCATGTGCATGGGGAACAGTAGCAGTGGTGCCCATTCATAGAAAGGGTAGCAGAGCAGATAGAACTAATTACAGACCTGTGAGCCTAACATTATTTCTTGGCAGACTGTTAGAAACTTGGATAAGGGACAAAATAATCACCACTATTACTGACCACAGTTTAGGTGACAAATGCATCATGGATTTGCATTAGGAAGGTCATGCTGGACTAACTTGGTAAATTTCTTTGAGAGGGTCACTATGGCTCTGAATGAGGGGAGACCAGTGTGCGGGGCCTACTTGGATTTTAGCAAGGCTTTTGATACCATGCAACATGCACAGCTGTTAGAAGCCTTGGTAAAATCTAGAATTAACCCCAAGTTTAAGTGATTGAAATTCTTACTTAACAAGAGAACACATACTGTGAGGGTGAACAGATTCAATTTTGATCAGATACTTGTGATTAGTGGGGTTCCTCAGGATTCAGTCTTGGGGCCAGCATTACTTAATATTTACATCACCAGTATGCAGATGGCAAATGGAGGGTGGATGAGCAAGTTTGCCAACAATGCCAAAATAGGTTACGTAGTGGACACCAAGGAAAAACATTATATGCTCGATTCTCAAAACTTGGCGCAAGCCGCATCAGCGGCAGCTTGCTCTGATTGCTGGTGCACCAGGGACCCTGCACCCTATTCTCTATTGGGTAGGGTCCCTGCAGCAAAGTCCCACAGTGTGCGGCAACTGTGGCTGTGCGCCAAACAGATGGTGCATCTGGATGGATTGCCACAAGCTGTGTAGTGGCTGTGCAGCAATCTAGGACATCCTGCTGCCCCCCCACCCTGATCTACCATTATGAAATATAATGATGTCTCTGGTGGTCTGCTGGACTGTGCCAGCTCTGATCCCCATTGAGAAATATAATGATGTCCCTGGTGGTCTAGTGGACCACCCCAGCCCCTGTCCCCCATCCCCTGTTATTCACATTAATGATGTTCCTGGTGGTCTAGCAGACCGCCCCAGCACTGATCCCCTGTTATAAAATATAATGATGTCCCTGGTGGTCTAGCAGGCTGCCCCAGCCCCAGTCCCCCAGTTATGAAATGTAATGATGTCCCTGGTTGTCTAGCTGACTGCCCCAGTCTTGATCTCCCATTATAAAAAAGTAAAACAGCACTGGTGGTCTAGCAGACTCCCCAAGCCCTGATCCCCTGTTATGTAATATTAAAACTTCCTGGTGATCTAGAGGACCACTCCAGACCCAATCTCCTGTTATGAAAAAGTAAAACAGCCCTGGTGGTCTAGCGGACCGCCCCAGCCCTGATCCCCTGGTATAAAATGTAATGATGTCCCTGGTGGTCTCGCAGACCCCCCAAGCCCTGCTCCCCCATTATGTAATATTAAAACTTCTCTGGTGGTCTAGCGGACTGCCCCAGCCCCAACCCCCCATTATGTAATATTAAAACTTCCCCTGGTGGTCTACTGGAGCCAGCTGCTGACTGAGCTCTTAATCAGCACATACTCTATACAGTATGCACTCAGTGATTGACAGCCCAGCTGTCAATCAATGAGCACATACTGAATACAGTATGTGCTCAATGAGAGCTAAGTTGGTGGCTGGCCGTGGTGGTGGTCAGTGGGCTTTGCCAGTCACTGGCTCCATTTTGGGATGGGGGAGTGGGTGGTGGGGGCACTGCCTGCCAGGGTGGGGGGTTCACTGGACCACTAGGGAAGTTTTAATAATACATAAGGGGGATCAGGGTTGAGAGGTCCACTAGACCACCTGAGAAGCTTAATATTACATAATGGGGATTAGCTTGGGGTAGTCCACTAGACTACCAGGGATATCATTGCATTTCATAATGGGGGACTGGGGCTGAGGCAGTTTGCTAGACCACCAGGGACATCATTATATTTCATAATGGGGATTGGGGCTAGGGTGGTCTGCTAGACCACAGGGATATCTTCAATTTGAATAATGGGGGATCAGGAACTAAGGCGGTCTGCTAGACCCACCAGGGGACATCTTACTTTTCATAATGGGGGATCTGGGCTTGGGGGGGTCTGCTAGATCATCAGGGGCCTATTTTAATAAAAGGAGGATTGGGACTGGTGAGGAAGAACCACAGCACATTGCCACAAATTGCTCATCTCTCCCAGAGGGCAAATTTCTAAGTACCCTTAGGGCAGCTCTGGCTGATCTAATGGCACTTAAAAATTTGCCCTCTGGGAGAGTGAATTCTGATTTAGGGGATTTGGCAGCCTGTGTCAGTCGTAAACCTCTAGCACCATGCCTCAGTCCATTTTGCACTGCACAGATGGTGCAAGCCCCGCTTGGTGCACGTAGCCTGTGGTGGATGCAGGCTGCATTTGAGAATCGCTCCCGGTGTATCTTCTGGTGCAAGGGGCACTTTGCACCACTTGCGACATGTGGGAGCTTTGAGAATTGGGCCCTGTGTCTTCAAGCAGAACTTAGACTTATTATACAATTGCTCAACTGTGTATTAAATGAGGTTTAACCCTAACAAATGTGTGGTATTGTACCTTGGTACCAACAACCCCTGGGGTGAAATACAGTAAGGAAAGAGTGGTACTGAGGAAAACACCTGTGAGAGAGTCTTAAGGATTACAGTGACAAACACCCTAAAGCACTCCAAATAGTGTGAAGAGGTACAGTAGTATCCAACTGCAACAGAATTCTAGAATGCATTAAGCAAAACATTACTAGTAGAGACAGAGATGTGATCCTTCACAAGTATGGATCACTGATCAGACCCCAAATGGAGTACTGTGTGCAATTCCAGGCACCCCAAAACAAGGGAGATATAGCAAGGTTGGTAAAGGTTCAGAGAAAATCAACCATGACGATTATGGGGCTGGAAAATAAGTAATATGAAGAGAGGTTATATAGTCTGGGGCTGTTCAGCCTGGAGAGGAGAAGGGTAAAGGGGGACTTGATAACTGACTTCAAAACAACAACAAATGTGGAGACATGAGATGCTTGCATTTGGAATTCAGTATCAACAGAAAAGGAATAAGACACCGTAGAAAATAGCTGAAAGGGGGTAATTTCAGTATAGAAAAAAAGGAGAGGTTGGTTTACACCACAAGTGGTGGGAATTTGGAATAACCTTCCAGAATCTGTGGTTGAGAGTGACACCTCAACCAGTTTCAAGAATAAACTTGACAACCATCTACTGGAGGGGGGTTTCAGTGGTCTAAACTGATATTTACAGCAGACAAGCACTTTAGGCTATGCCTCCTCTTGAATGGAGTACCTATATGTACCAGTATGGATTAATAACAAACTGTCAACATGGCTTTAGGGTGGGGAGTTCCATGGACACGGCCCTTGTGGATTTTAATAATCTTCCTGGACATAAGTCTCCACCACTCATTCACACTAGTGGGATTAGCGCCGGAGGCACTAGGACCCATCGGGAGCAAACTTTTTGCTGGAGGGTCGGCGCGAGAGATGGCGCTGCGAGGCACAGCGCCGCGAGCAGCGGCTCGAGCGGTAATGACTATCTCGGCGACGACCCTCCAACCACCTCAGTTCCTTTTTTCCCGCCGTCTAGTGCGCTTTAGTGACAACGTCGTTCGCCTGTCGGGAGTCAAACTTCAAACTAGCGCATAGTGTTCAGTTTGTATTTTTGTAGCATTATCACGATAGTAGTATCGCTTAATTTTATTCTATTTTCGTTAAATTTTTCTAATATTTTAAATTTAACTTACTTGAAGAAGTCTCGGCCTACTGGACGGAGTCGACCATGAGCAGGTCAGGTGATGGTAGGGAGACTTCATATGAAAGCTGTTCAGTCAGCCGGGCTGGGTCCGGTCGGCCTCCTTCTCCTCAGCGGGGTTCTGACAACGGTCAGTCCGATGCCCGGGGGGATGGGCGGTCCCCCCGTCGGCATAAAAATAAACGGTCGCATTCTCGGTGCCGTTCGGCCTCGAGCTCTTCTTGACCCACAGGTCAAAAAGAGAGGCATCACTCAGTCGCCCTCTGGTATGTCTCTTGGCGTCGGCGGTCGGTTATGTTACTGGTTGCGGTCTCCTTCTTGAAGTCGCCAACTTCCGGTAATCGTCATCCTCGACACCGGGCCCTCCCGCCTATAGGTAGGGCTCCAGATGAGCAGTTTCATCAGTGGGCCGCTCTTATGGAGCGATGGGCTCGGAGGTTGGTTCTTCTGCCTGGCTCGGTTGCCTCAAGGCCCTCGGGCTCCTCCTGTGATCAGGTAGTGGTTGGACCTTCCTAGTCGCGCAGCGCCTTCTTGATGCCAGCGATTCCATGTAGAGTGTTTCCCCTCACATGGCTGCGGCGCAGGGGGCCACACCGATGCCCTTATCTCCTGTTTTTTTTCCTCCTCTAGCTTTCCAGGTTCCTGGGGCTTTTCCGGCACCTTCCACAGGGTCTGTTGGCTTGTCGGCGCTGTTTTCGGTGCCGCTGGGTCTTCGGCACGTCCAGCGGCGCCGTGTGGTCTGTGGCGCCGCCCGGCAGTGCACGTCTGGTCTGGCGGCGCCCGGCGTGGTCGAGCAGCGATGTTCGCGGTGCCGTTGGCCTGCCAGCGCCATCGCGGTGCTGCGGGCGCTGCGGTTCGCGTGCCTCTTGACACCGTCGCCTCCTCGGTGCCGTTTTCAACCCGTTTGCTGTCTCGGCCGGGGCCCTCGGGGACTCTCCTTGTTTTCTGCTATTTCCTCCTCTCTAATTTTCCTCCTTTCCTGTCCAAACAGTCCTTCCTGGACCATCAGGAGATGATGTTGAGCCTGACCCAGACCTTGGTTGGGTGATGAAGTGGAGAAACAGGATCTTTCTTTGCTACAGAGCCTGTGGTCGAGGACCTGTCCTTTAAGTCTCTGTTGAAGAACCTGAGATCCACTCTTTCTCTCCAGACTACAGACATCGATCCTGGGAAGATATTAAGACTCCAGTATCTTCATGCCGGAGATCCCTCAGGTTTGACTCCTCCTATCCAGCCTTCCTTCGAGACGCTGTCTCAAATGGTATGGAATAATCCTGCTCTTATTCCCTCAGTGGCTAAATCCATTGATAAGAAATATTCAGCTCCCAAGGATTGTCCCTTTTTGGCATCCCAAGCCTTTGCGGATCCTATTGTAGTCCTGGCAGAGAATGACAAGGTCGTTCTTCCTCAAACTACTACAGCTCGACCTATTAACAAAGAGTCTCGTAAGATTGATACATTAGGTAAGAGAGTCTTTGCTGCCTCCACTCTAAGTATGTGTATTGCCAGTTATCAAGGCTATTTTTCTCAGTATGAGTATATCCTGTGGCACTCTATGAAAAGAATGGTTGAAGCTCTTCCAGATTCGGACTCCAAGTCAGAGCTTCTTCTGACCGTTATTAGAGGTATTGAGTCCAATAACCAACAGGTCAAAGCCGCCATGGACGCTTTCGACACTGCTTCTCACTCAGCAGCCGCAGGGATTTGTACTCGGTGCCATTCCTGGCTGCGTACTTCTGGCTTCACGAATGATGCTCAGCAGCAGGTAATGGCGCTGCCTTTTGATGGCTCCTATCTTTTTTGGCCCTCAGGTGGAGCAAGCCTTAGAGGCCGCTCAGAAGACTAGATCGGCCATTAAATTGGCCAGACCTCCGCCTACCCCCTCTCGGGGGCATGTGAACAGACGTCAGTTTCATAGTCGTCAGTCCTTTCGAGGCAGAGGCAGGGGAAGCTTCCATAAAAGCCAACCTGCCCAACCTCAAAAGAAGACGCAGCAGAAAGCGCAGGGGCCTAAAGCCCCCAGCGCCACCTTATGAATTGCTGGCCCAAGTTCCATCCACATTGCCCGAGGTGGAACTTTCTCCTCCGGTGGGAGGTCGTCTGATGTACTTCTACAACCAGTGGAAGTCCATAACTTCGGACAAATGGGTCCTTCGGATAATTCGCGAGGGTTATTCTCTCAATTTCTTGGAAACCCCCCCGCCCGAATTGTCTTCCCAGACGACAACCCAGGTTGTCGGCCTCTCAGTCAGACCTCCTCACTGCCGAGATCCAGGGCCTTCTGAACAACAGGGCAATAGAACTGGTGCCCCCGCATCTGTGAAACACAGGGTTCTACTCCCATTACTTTCTGGTTCCAAAGAAATCTGGGGGGATGCGCCCCATTCTAGACCTCAGAAAGTTAAACAAATTTCTCCCCAGGGAGAAATTCAAAATGATTTCCCTAGGTACCCTGTTACCCTTGCTGCATCAGCACGACTGGCTGGCCTCCCTGGATATGCAGGATGCTTACCAGCATATCCCCGTCCACCCGACCCACAGCAAGTTCCTCAGGTTTGTAGCTTTGGGTCAGCATTATCAGTTCAGAGTCCTGCCCTTTGGGCTATCCTCGATGCGTGAGTTTTACAAAGTGTTGTGCAGTTCTCATGGCGCATCTCAGGAAGATCGGACTCAGTGTTTCCCCTACCTGGACGATTGGCTTCTAGCAAGCCCTTCCAGCCAAGGGACTTTGGAAGCCATGCAAACAACTTCTCGTCTTCTCATGTCCATGGGAGTTCTGCTGAATTTGAAAAAATCTCAACTGCAGTCCTCCCAGAGGCTCCTTTTCATAGGGACGCTTCTAGACACCTCTTCCGCGAAGGCTTTCCTTCCAGAGGACAGAAGACTCGACATCCTTCGGATGGCCCGTTACATCGGGGAGAACCAATCGGTTACAGCTCTCTCGATGCAACGCATGTTGGGTCTCATGGCGTCCTCGGTGTTCACTGTACCCCTGGCCCGGTTGCACATGAGAACCGCCCAATGGATGCTCTCCACTCAGTGGTCTCCGACCTCTCACCCCAGTCTTATCCCATCAAGGTGACGGAGCCCTTGAAGGTCTCTCACCTGGTGGGTCTCAAAGAGCAATCTCCTGGAAGGATTCCCTTTGCTCCCCGGATCATCAGATCTCCATCACCACAGGCGCATCGCTAATGGGATGGGGGCTCACTGTCACTCCTCCACACTCAAGGTGTATGGACTCAGTTCGAAACTCATCTCCACATAAATGTCCTGGAGATGAGGCGGTCCTCTATGCGATCCGAGCTCTGAAGGATGTCCTTTGTCACAAGAACATTCTCCTTCAAGCGGACAACAAAGCTGTGATGTATTACATCAACAAGCAAGGCGGTGCTCATTCTTATCCCCCTTTGCAGGAAGCAATGAGGGTGTGGGAGTGGTGCTGGAGCACAAGTCTCTGATTCAAGCGGTTTATCTGCCAGGTATACAAAACAACCTAGCAGATCACCTCAGCAGAGCGAGGCAGACCCTCACAGGTGGTCTCTCGATCCAGCCGTAGCTCGGTCTCTGTTCAAAGTGGGGGACTCCAGACCTGGACCTTTTTGCATCCCCACTCAGCCAAAACTGCCTCTCTTCTGCTCCAGAAATCCAGGGCCTGGCATTTTCTGTCAGGATGCGTTCAGGCTGCGGTGGACAAAACGCTTTCTTTACGCCTTTCCACCGCTTCCTCTAATCCAGAGTACTCCTCAAGTTCGAGTCTCAGGGGACCAAAATGATTCTCATTGCTCCCTCCTGGCCTCGGCAACTATGGTTTCCTCTACTCAACAGTATGTTGGCAGCCTCTCCGAGACCACTTCCCTTGCAAATCAATCTTTTGACTCAGGGTTCGTTGGTCCATCCCAACCTGAAATCACTTCACCTTCATGCTTGGCTCCTGAAGAGGTGGAAGTGAATCGGTTCAACGTCTCTCGTAGAGTCTCAGACATCCTTCTGGCTGCTCGCAAGCCAGCCACCCGAGAAACGTACGCTTCCAAATGGAAACGTTTTCTGGTGTGCAAAGTCCTCTTGGAATCCCTTTTCCTGTCCTCCTGACAAAGGTTCTGGAGTATCTTTTGGACCTATCAAACTCAGGTCTCAGTACTCCACAGTTAAAGTTCACCTTAGTGCCATCTCAGCGTTCCATGAGCGGTTTCTTCCTTGACTCTGGCTCAGTTACCTATAGTGAAGAGATTTCTTAAGGGATTCTTCATACAGACCCCTGTTAAGCGTCCAGTTGCAGCCTGGGACATTAACCTGGTGCTGGACATGCTCACTCGAAGCCTTCGAACCCCTAGCTACCTGTGAGCTAAAATTTCTTACCTGGAAGACTGCCTTCCTGGTGGCCATTACCTCAGCCCAGGGTCTCTGAGATACATGCCCTGGTTCACGGACCCTCCATTATACTGTATTCCGTGAAGACAAGGTAGTTCTCCGTACTCATCCTAAATTTCTTCCCAAGGTTGTGTCAGAATTCCATCTAAACCAACCTCTGGTACTTCCCGCTTACTTCGCTAATTTCCAAAATGAAGGGGAACGAGCTCTTCATTCCTTGGATGTTAAGAGAGCCTTGTGGTTCTATTTAGATAGAACCAAGGATGTTCGCAAGACTCAGCAACTGTTTGTTTCTTTCAGCGACACCCGGCTGGGTCAACCTGTCGCTATCAGATGCATCTCTTCATGGTTAGTGGCATGCCTTGGCATTGCTATTCTATAGCTCAAGTTAAATTAGAAGGTAGAGTGTCGCTCACTCTACTAGGGCGGTCGCGGCATCCCTAGCGGAAATTCGCAATGTTCCAATTGCAGATATCTGCAATGCCGCCACCTGGAGCTCAGTGCATACCTTCGTTAAGCATTATGCACTGGATATTCATGCCAGGCGTCATTCCGCATTCGGCAGAACTATCCTTAATGGACTTCTGTCTTAGTCGCGTGAGCTCTGGCTCTCCTGCCGCCCTTTTGGGGGATTATCAGCTTGGTACTCTCCCACTAGTGTGAATGAGTGGTGGAGACTTATGTCCAGGAAGATATGAAAATTACGTACCTACCGTAATTCTTGATCTTCTTGGACGAGTCTCCACCACTCATTCACACGCCCACCCTCCATCCCCCGAGCTCACCGCTGTGTTGGTCTTCACTCCCTTAAATCTTTAGGCCGTGAAGACTTCTCTCGCGCCGACCCTCCAGCAAAAAGTTTGCTCCCAATGGGTCCTAGTGCCTCTGGCGCTAATCCCACTAGTGTGAATGAGTGGTGGAGACTCGTCCAAGAAGATCAAGAATTACGGTAGGTACGTAATTTTCATATCTTGTGGCAACATCTGTTAATTCAGGCTATACCACTGGGGCGGTGTTTGTGGACTTCAGTAAGGCCTTTGATTTAGTGGAACATAGGATTCTGTTATTAAGATTGTATGAAATGGGGGTTCATAAAGAAGCTTTGAATTGGTTTAAATCTTATTTCGCAAATAGGAGGCAGTGTGTTTCTGTGGGAGTAGTAATGTCTAATTTGGGAAAAATAAAAAGAGGGATCCCACAGGGCTCAGTTTTAGGTCCTTTGCTCTTTAATGTGTATGTTAATAGATTACCAGAAATTGTAAAAAAAATGCGGTCTGACTGTACGCAGATGACACAGTATTAGTGGTGTCTGCAGACAGTCACACTTCACTCAAACAAAAATTACAGGAGGATGTTATCAGGATGGAAACTTGGTTTGGTGAATCTAAATTATTGATGAATCAAAAAAAGACCTGATGCATGAGTTTTAAATTAGGAAGCAAACCAAGATTGCTGCAGATTTAAACATATTATTCAAATTCATCAGAAAATTATAAATACAAACACGTATAAATATTTAGGTGTACTACTAGATCAGAAACTTACTTATGAAGAACATATAAATTTAATAGTAAGCAAGTCTATTCAAAAACTTGGAGCATTGAGAAGAAATTATTTTGCCTTGTCAAAACAACACGAGTAAAGCTTGTCCAACAGTTGATAATACCAGTTTTAGAGTATGGAGGCTAGTCTATAGGAGCACCCCCCAAAAAGAGTTTAAAAAAGTGGACCAAGCATACTATAAGCTAGCTAAATTTGCTAGCTTTAGTATATTCTGAACACATTATTGTAAAGTTTATGCTGACCTGGGCTGGATGGGTCCTGAACAGAGAAGAGATTTTAGATGGCTAGTCTGGTATTACAAATTATTCAGCACTAAAAATGTACACCCACTAAGATACCTGACATATATTGGAAACAAACACGACAATAAATATGTGCTAAGGAGAAACTCAGCAACCATGTCTTGGCCAAGATTCCTCAATAGATTTGGTGATGTTACATTACAAAGTATGGTGGTTAAAACCTGGAACTCTGTACCTTTAGAGTTTTTTTTTTCTTACAATTCTATTTATCCTCCTTGGTAGGCTGCATGCTCATCTGCCAACCTACTGGATTTATGGTAATTTGGGGTCTTGTAGCGCTACATGTGCCCCAGCGGAACCCTAGAGCTGGCCCGGAGGCTTCATCCTAGGTGGCCCCTGACATTTCCTCTGTTTCCTCCCCTGGATTCGTCCTTCCTGAGGCCCCAGAAGTGGCGATGCATGTGCATGGAGGTGCACATGCGCACCACAACTCCAGTACCAGCCTTTTCCGCCCATCCCTCGACCTAATGCTGGCACTCCTCGGAGCGATGCAGCCACTTCGGCCTCCACCAAGGGGTGGCCAAACTCCGAGGAGACCAAGTTCTTCCTCCCAAGGTGGAGGGCAGCCAGCAGGCAGCCGCTCACATCCTCTCCCTCCCCCCCCGACCTCCGATAACCCAAGCTCATTTCCGAACCCAGGGTCGCTGGCATGGCGCCAGGTGTGGCGTCCAGCTCCTCAACCTTCTGTGCCACTGGGCCGGCCCCCTATACCTTTAGAGTTAAAGGCCAAAAAACTCATTATCAGAATTCCAGACAGCTCTTAGAAAACATCCTAATCAGATTTGTTTATGCTGTATTTGATTTTGATTTATTACGTGCAACAGTTTTTGAATGTTAAGCAATATTATATCTGTGTACTTGTTTGCATTGTAATTGTTTATTATGTGCAATAGTTTCATATGCCAAATAATATTGTATTGTTTGTTGCCTGTTGTGCAATAATGTATGTAGATTTTGTATATTGTACAGGGCATTCTTTTTTTTTTGAAATTGTAATTTTTATTATTATTCCTTTTTCCACCAATGACAAAACAGAAAGGAGAAAATTAGAGAAAAGCATATATATACAAATTCTTAACAGTCTGTATGGGTTACATATACAATTAAAATGTATCAGCAGCGAAAAATGAAGTACAGCTGTTTTCCTGAGTAACTAAATTTCCTGAGTAGAATTGTGTGTCATACCCATAGACTGCCACACTTAATCCAAAACAATAGCCCCGTACTTACTAACTGTTAATGAAAAGGGGGAAAAAAAGAGAAACAAGAAACCCTCAATAAAATGACTTTACACTTACACAGTAACATGAGCTAAACATTATACCAGTAACCCCCCCCCCACCTTCAGCATGGTCTATATGTGAATAGGTAACAAATATCCTTCTGAAAGCCAATCCACTGTGAGTGTAGCCCTGGTCCCTAAGGAAGTTTTCTCCCAAGGGGACCCTACGCACATCAAGTTTCCACTCCTTGAGACATCTTAAAAATGTGAACGGTACTGAATAACTTACTCCACATGGAAGCTAGAATTCTTAATCTACCTTGCTATTAATCTAAGATCTCTCTGGCCAGACTCTCCAGAGTTGTAATGCCTTCTTTGGTGCCAAGAAACTCAAAAAAATGGAAACCAGCGAGTCCTGTATGATTCAAGTCTTAAATTCAGGTTGGCCGTGAGCCTTTCCATTATTTTGATTTGGGTACAGCATGACAGCCAATGTTCCTCTCCTGGGGGTGTCTCTGATAGCCACGACCTGGTGATGGCTTTTTGAGCTGCGGCCAACAGGTTTTGAAATAAGTAATTAGCTTTAGAGCCTCTAAGTCCCAGATGGGGTTCCCCCAACAAGAGGTACCGTGGCTGTTCGGGAACTTGTGTCTGTAAAATCTGGCTCATTCGGTCGCTTATGAGGCTCCAGTAACCACTGAGCTTAGGGCAACTCCAAAAAATATGTTCATAAGTCCCGACCAGCCCACAACCCCTCCAGCATTTATCTGAGCAGGTTTGCCCAAAATGTTTAGTTATCACTGGCGTTCTGAAAAATCTTGTGAGTACTTGCCACCAAAATTCCTTCCATGTGGGTGAAGCTGTAGTTCTGTGTGCCAGCCTCCAAATTACCTCCCATCCCAGTACTCCCTCCCCTAAACCTAAATCCTTTTCCCAGAGGGTCTGGATTCGAGAGCTAGAATCTGAGCAATCCAATTCCCCAGCCGAATATAATTTGGATATCAAGTGAGTCTCTTGTAAAGATCCATTGATCAGTTTGGTAAGGAGATCCAGGAGTGGGTTAGTATTGCAAGGCGACTGCTGTACACTGCCCCCCCGACTGAAGGTAATGCCTGATTTGTAAATAACCATAAAAATCTGATGATGGGACATTAAACTCCTGCTGAATCTGAGAGAAACTTTTAATGGTATCCCTTAAAAAAAAGCTGTGAAAAATGTTTAAGGCCCAGGCTCTGCCAACGTGTAAACATCGGGTTCTCCCTCCCTGGCAGAAAATCTGTCCTATCAATGATCTTACCATAGCGTAGCACCACGGATTGTAGTTTCCTTTCTTTTACAATTTGTGTCCACACCATAACCAATGTCTTAAACCACGGACTTGGTAGTCCCTGTATCACCCTGGGATTGCTTTTATTTTATAAGATTGATAGGAGGGTATGTGGTTTCAAAATCTGGAGATCCATTTTGACCCAACTTTGCACTACTACTGAGGATGCGTAAGCTGCTAAATACTGTAGTTGAGCTGCTCTATGATACCTCTTAAAGTCAGGAACACCCAGACCACCCTTCTCTTTAGGCAGCTTCAGCAGGGCCCAACTCAGCCTAGGTCTCTTCCCTGTCCAAATAAACTTACTTATCAACTTTTGTATATCCGAGACAGAACTTCCTTGGGGGACACAAGGAGATTGTAACAAACAGGAAGAGCATCCTCGGGAGGATATTCATTCTCACCAATTCTACCCTTCCAGTAATTGTAAGAGGCAGAGTAGCCCATCTGACACAATCTTTTCTCAAAATATCTAACAGTTTCAAATAATTAGCTTGATATAGCTTACTGAGATCTCTCGGGATATGGATCCCCCAATATCTGAAACTGGTAGTATTCCATCTTAGGTTGGTCAGAGTTTTCACCACCGGGGGGACAGGGGCGCCAATAGAAATTATTTCTGATTTAGATTCATTAATTTTAAAGCCTGAAATAAGGCCGAATTCTCTGAGGAGAGTCATAGCAGCAGGTAGAGATGTATTGGTTTTTTTTAAATAAAGTAGGGTGTCGTCAGCGTATAAAGAGATGCGATTTTCCACCTCACCCACTGTAATTCCTGTGACACTCTCTTGTGACCGAAATACCTCCGCCAGGGGCTCCATGCTTAGGGCAAATAAGAGGGGTGAGAGGGGGCAACCCTGTCTAGTCCCTCATTTAATGGGGAATAGGCAGGAAAGCACTCCATTTAATCTTACCCTGGCAGAGGGGTTGGTATATAAGGTATCCACCCACGCTTGAAATCTGGGACCAAACCCGAACTTCTTAAGCACTTCACCCAGGTACCCCCACTCGAGGCGATCAAAGGCCTTTTCGGCATTGAGTGTAATCATTACTGCTGAGTCCCCCTTCCCTCTATATTTAAAATTTGCCATCACTGTAAGCAGTCTTCTGACATTATCATGGAGATGTCTCCCCGGCATGAATCCTGCTTGGTCCAGGTGTATTAGTTAGGTCACCACCCTTTGGAGCCTCTTTGCTATCATCCTGGCCATAATTTTAACATCTAAATTTAAAAGCGAAATGGGGCAGCAATTACCACATAAAGTGATATCTTTGTCTTGTTTTGGAATAATGGTTATTAGGGCTTGTGCCCAAGTGTCTGTGGCCTCCGAGGGTATGTGGGCCACATTACATACTTGTAACAACAAGGGGGAAAGTTTATCTTGGAACTTCTGATAGTACTCCGCATTATAACCATCAGGGCCTGGGGTTTTTTATGTTTGAGATTCTTAATAACCTCCAGCAACTCTAACTGGGAGAAAGACCAATCAAGTTCTTTTTCAAGATCACCAGATTGCTTGGGCAGCTTTCCACTCAGGAATGTTTTAATCATGTCTGGCTGACTGGCACAGGACTGCGACGTATATAAGTCCTCGTAAAACTTTTTGAAGCAGTCTGCTATTTGAGGAGCACCCGTGACCAGCCTGCCAGACATTCTTGGGTCTTTTAACCCTGAAATAAATCTGTCAGCCTCGTTTCCTTAACTTGAATGCCAATAACCTGCCTGCTGTATTGCCCCCTGTATAATATTTTTGTGCTATGAACCTAAGGGCATTTTCTGTTTTTATGGACAGAAGGTGCTGCAATTGCTCCCTCGCTAACTTCAGGTCCCCTAATATACTACGGGAGCCCCTTTTTTTGTACAAACCCTCCAGTTCCCTAATTTTTTGCTCTAGGTTATCTTGTTTCTGCTGCCTGGCCTTCTTTTGCTGTGCTGCATAGGAAATTGCTTCGCCCCTTACAACCATCTTTAGGCCATCCCAAAGGAATTTCACCCTTGAGACAGACCCCGTGTTTTCTCTGATATAATTATCTATCACCTCTTTTATTTTGGAAACAAAGGCTTCTTCTTTAAGTACCCCTGCATTGGGGCGCCACAGAGATTGTTTGTGTAGTGGCCCCAGAGTAATGGTCAAGCTGACTTTTGCATGGTCTGACAGACATATGGGGTAAATCTGCTGATCTATTATAGTCCCTAACCAGGCTTTATGCATATACAACCTGTCCAACCTTGAATACGAGTTTTGTGGATGGGAATAAAAGGTGAAATCTTTACTAGATGTATATTTATCCCTCCACGTATCCACCAAACCCACCTCCGAATGCAAATAGGCAAGGGTTTTAGCACCAACACCTTTTTCCTGACTCCCCTTCCCCCCAGACCTGTCCGCTGATGCGACCTCTATGCAATTCCAGTCGCCTCTTATAATAACTTGGCCCTCGGGAAGTGAAGCTACCACTCCAAAAACATATCTATAAAATTCTGGATTAATAGGTGTTGGGGCATAAATATTCACAATATGTATTACCCTATCCGCTACTTTGCCCATAAGAGTCACTAGTCTACCCTCCTCGTCTGAAAAAGAGTCCAGCCGGGTGAAGCCCAGGCCTTTCCGCACCAAAATAGCCACCCCCGCCTTTTTTGTGTTCTTATGGGATGAGGCATGGACCTCCCCAACCCACATACGGGGTAATTTGTTGTGCTCCACTGCTGAAAGATGGGTCTCCTACAAGAGGCCGATATCACAACGAGCCCTGGCTAGATCTTTTAATATGTTATGCCTCTTTACAGGAGAACCCAACCCTTAAAATTGAGCAAAACTAATTTCAGGGTCCCCACGGGATAACGAACTTGTAATTCTCAGCCCTCGTTCCATTTCGTACCTTTTAGTTGTTGTCCAGCCTCCTGGGTCCCAACTACATTGAAAGGTGGCACACAGAGCCCATCTCGAACTACCTACAACACCACTCTGCCCCCCCTTTCCCCAAAAATCCCACAACCCTTCCCCTACCCCATTAAACTGCCCACTACACACAAACTCCCATAAAGAGAAAAGCACACTCTCCATGGTAAATGATGTACAAAAAAGGCCATTTAAGGCCTTCAATGGAAGGAAGCTCCTTTCGCCCAGGAGCATGGACTACTGAATAGCCCCCCGCCCTCCCGAATCAGAAGTAACCGGTAAGGGTGGACTCCTAGGGTGAGTCTTCAGCAGGAAGGTAAAATTCCCTAGCGGGGGACAGCACTGTAAAAGAAGCTGGCTGACCTCCGATGGGCGACCTATCCCCTGAACTGTCTTCCGGCACGTGTGACAACACCGTGATCGCGGTGGGTGAGAAACATCCACCTCATAATAGTCCCAACCTTGACCAGTGCTTACAGCAAAAAAAAAAAAATATTTATGAATCCAGAAATTAGTCGAGTTCCATGCACTCGTTTCAAACCCCAGGTTTACAACGAATAGGGCCCTCCAATCAAAATGGTTGAACCCAAATCTCTGGTCTTGGGAGAGCAGGCCTGCACTCTGGCCTATTTCAGCGCGTAACTCCCCCCAGAAAAGAGAGGAAGGACCAAAAAAAGGAAGGAAATGGGATTCAGAAAATGGGGAATGAAAACCTAACCTCTCCCTACGAGCCAGCCAAGCTCTATAGAGGGTACCGACTACTAATTTCAGCTTTTAAGTGATAGTATTCTCACCAACCGATCTTGCATAAGCTCCTACTTTGGAGCGCAACAATCAAATAATACACCCATATTCACCCCCTGATGTAAACTACAAACTATAATTTACAGTCACTCATGTAACTGCCCCCACACAATGTGTAGGTGGCATACCCATAACCGTCCTTCCTTACAAGGTCGGAATAACTGCAACTTTAGGAAAGTGCCCAGGATGAGAAAAATCAAGCCAGATCATCTTCCCTGAAGGGTCTCAGGTCTGTTGTCATGTCTGCAGTCCCTTTCCCAGTTTAATCAAATCTTTATAGAGCTGATCCTCGGGGCCTGTACTTTTGGAGTTAACACCTCTTGGGGACCCTTTACCTGCCTTTTCCCATCGAAGCTGCAGCAGGGTTTGCCCCGATAGCTCAGATTGGAGGTCTGGGAGGGTGATACCCGCCTGTTGCAGAGGTTTACAAGCATTCAGAGGAGAGTCATAGAGTTTACTGCCCGGGGACCAGTGTACCAGCAATTTTGCAGGATAACGGAGATGAGCCTTTATCTTCTGCTCCTTAAGTTGTTTGATCACAGCCAGAACCTGTTTTCTTTTTTGCATGGTCACGGGCGGGAAATCATGATCCACATAGATTCGCTTCCCGTCTAAATTTAGGTCCCGCTTGCCCCAGGCTTTGCATAGTATCATGTCCTTTACAGGGTAGCGATTAAATTTAACTAGTATAGAGTGGGGGGGGGGGGCCTCCTTCTTCGGTTTTGGACCAAAGGCGCGGTGTACCCTCTCGAGCTCAAGCGGTTCAGCATTGGGAATGTATTTTATTTATTTAGTTTTTGTTGACTGGGTAAGTGCACTAGACAAATCCTGCCTATTTTCAGGCACAACCTGGGGGAAGGGGATACAGATGAATGCCAACTGCCTTGAACCAGATTAAGCTGTTGGTGGTATTTTTAGTGAATGAGGGAAATTTGGCCAGGACACCAGGGAAATTCCCCTACTCTTTACGATAAGTGCCATGGGATCTTTAACATCCACCTGAACTACCACCAATCCAGGCAGATGGGACCTCGGTTTAACGTCTCATCCGAAAGACGGCACCTCAGAAGTGCAGCACCCCTGTCATGCTGCACTACAGTGTCAGTACTGGGATATTAACCCAAGTGCCAGATGTGGGAACTGAACCCACAGCCCTCTGATCTCCCGGCCTCAGAGGCGAGTGTGCTACCTACTGAGCCACTGACACTGACATAATTCTTGCCAGAGCGGAGCCATGTCTTAATAAACTCTGATGGATCATCCTGCTGTGCTCCCTCTGGAAATCCGAAGATCCGAATGGTTTTCCCTCGCCCTCTAGACTCCACATCTTCAGCCCTTGCTGTAAGTTCCCGTTCCCTTCTTGCCAGATATAGCACTGCTCTGCTAAGGCACATGGTATCCTCTCGCAACCCGTCAAGGCCCGTTTCAAGGTCATTGGTCCTCCGCTCGAGGTGTTTTAACTCTTGTTTTATATCTTTTATATTGTAATCTAATCTTTGTAGCATTTTTACTATGTGTGCTGTTGCATGACCATCGAGGGAACTGCCTCAAGAGGTGGTCTCTTCTTCTTCTTCTCCACCGGAGCCTGCAGCTGACTCCGAGGATCTGGATAGCGGGACACTTGGGCTGCGGTCTGGTTTAGATCTCCGTCTTGTAGATGGCTTGATAGAGCTTCTGCCTCTCAATTTCACCGACTGGCTCATTCTCTGCCTTGTAACTTCGACTAAAAGTATGTTTTGTTATGAAAAGTACTGGATTTTGCTAGTTTTTCTTCCCCACTACCGAAGAGCTCAAAATTAAGCTTCCATTCGGCTCAGTGATGTCACCGGAAGTCCGTACAGGGCATTTTTATTTAAAACAGAGATTTCATCCCTAAAGATTGTACCTGGATAAAAATAAAATTGTATCTATCTATCTCTCTTTCTGTCTGTCTATCTATCTATCTATCTATCTATCTATCTATCTATCTATCTATCTATCTATCTATTCCTGTGTAATTCATGTGAGTGACTTCCATAAAGCTGGAAAACTGCATTCTCTGTAGATTTTGTTTCTGCGACATAAACATCTCTCAATGCAGCTTCAGACATCCGTACAGTAGATGTGAGTAGACTACATTTGTTGCAACACTAACTGGCACCTTACCTGCCACAGATAAAATCTCAGACAGGTAAAAATTACTGCCAGTGTGATTGTATGATATTTCTTGTACTGTACCAGAAAATCACCCAAGACCAAATTATTATATGTGAAATGCTCCAGCCATGGAAGTTTCCATCTCTGTGCCATAAATTGCCGGATACTTGTTACAAAGGGGCATTCCAACAAGAAATAAGCTGTAGTTTGTATTTTAAAATCATAATCTGGTCTAGGACACATTCTCTCTTCTGTACTCTTAAGGTTCTCATTCCCTCTGACTCCTAGCCTTGCATAACAGCTTAACCAGGGTACATCCCACATTTTCCTAGGAACCCTCTTGTCAGTAAACTGTGCAAGAACCAGATTAGTTTTGACAGCTAAACAGATTGGGCATATTGGCAACTGAGGGGAAAAAGCCACCATCACTACATTATACAGCTGTTTTCTACATAACGGAAGTAATTATTATTTTGGTAATTGCCATGCATACCACTTCTGTAAAACTGGTGCCACATATGAAGCACCTTGCAAAGCCTGAACATTTCCAGAACGGGAAGTCTGCTATGAAACTATGCAAAACCCAATTGTGTCATATCTGAATTTTGTCTTATAATCCAGTTTTAACTGAGGCATGTACAAAAATACTATAAAAGCACACTAATGGGTTTATCATATTTAAGCCTCCATTCTTCAGTGACAGATAATATGAAATCCCTTTTAACATGGTTCGACCAGCTGCCCCACAAACTTGAAAAATAAAATACTCAAATTTTCATTTCCATACTTGCTGCGGAGAGTTAAATAAACCTCTAATAAGTAAAAATAGGAAATAAACATTTTTAATCACTTGTATTCTTTTTGTTCAGGAAATCTCCAGGATGGGTGTGGCGGGTTTGGGATAACAGTATACAATTACTTAGGCAAACACTGAAATTGGGTGCATAAAAAGCACCCTAGATGGCACTTATTTTATTTTTTTCTTTAAAATGATAATATATATAGAAAAATTAAAAATCAGGTATTACTTCATACTTTTAGTCCATCGTTTCATATCAATGTCAATTGCCTTGGAAAAGGACAATTTAATTCTCAGCAATGGCTCCTTCCAGTCAGTTCGGAGCCTGACCCTTCTCTCTCTCTGGTCAGTGCTAGACTGACGCTCTCTCCAGATCTCTCAACCTCTAGATCTTTTTAACACCCCTGGTGGAAGTTTTTTATACAAGTCTGGGACTGACATCATAATCAGGAGATCCACCTACATTATGACCCTGAACTCTGCATACATAGAAACATAGAAGTTGATGGCAGATGAGGACTGCAAGGCCCATCCAGTCTGCCCATTTCTTTTTCTACCTTATGAATGTGCTATCGGCCTTTGCTCTGTCAATGGCCTATCTATTCATACTCATCTGTATTGCTCCCTTATGCCTATCCCATGCTTGTTTGAAACCCTGCACTGTATTCATATCCACCACTTCCTGAGGTAGGCCGTTCCATGCATCCACCACCCTTCCTGTGAAACAGAATTTCCTCACATTACCCCTTAATTGGCTTCCCTCTAATCTCATGCTGTGTCCTCTTGTCCTGCTATTTTTCTTATATTGAAACATGTTAGACTCTTTCACCTTGTTAATGCCCTTAAAGTATTTGAATGTTTAGAATTTATCACCTTTCTCCCTCCTTTGCTCTAGGGTATACATATTGAGCTCCGTTAATCTGTCCTCATATGTTTTCTGATGCAGTCCCTGCACCATTTTGGTTGCCCTTCTCTGGACTGCCTCAATTTAGTTAATGTCCTTGTGAAGGTGTGGCCTCCCATACTGCACGCAGTACTCCAGATGGGGCCTAACCAGTGTCTTGTAAAGAGGGATTATTACCTTCCTCTTCCGACTTATGATACCCCTACTAATATACCCCAACATCCCTCTAACTTTACCTACTGCTTTAGTGGTTTACTTGGATGATTTTAGGTCATCGGTGATGATGACGCCCAAGTCTCCTTCTTCCCTTGTGACTACCAGCAACTCCCCTCCCAGCCTATAGGTGGCTTCTGGGTTTTTCTTCCCTATATGCATGATCTTGTACTTCTTTGCGTTAAACTCCAGTTGCCACTCTTCTGACCATTCTGCTAGTTTATCCAGATCTCTTCTCATTTTGCCCACCTCATCTGGATCATCTACTTTGTTGCAGATCTTGGTGTCATCTGCAAACAGACAAACCTTACCCTCCAGTCCATCTGCAATGTCACTGATGAAGATATTGAAGAGGACTGGCCCCAGAACTGATCCCTGAGGTAGCCCACTTGTGACCTGCATCTCTTCTGACTGTATACCTTTTACCACCACCCTCTGTTTTCTGCCCGTCAACGAGTTTGCCACCCAGTTGACCAACTTCTGACCCACCCTGAGCCTACCCAGCTTATTAATCAATCTTCTATGTGGAACAGTATCAAAAGCTTTGCTGAAGTCAAGGTAGGTGACATCAACTGCTCCCTCTTGGTCTACAACTCTGGTTACCCAGTCAAAGAAATCTATGAGATTAGTTTGACAGGACCTTCCTTTTGTAAACCCATGCTGTCTTGGATCCTGTGGTCCTATGGATTCAAGGTGTTGCACTATCCTTTCCTTAAGGAGTGCCTTCATAATCTTGCCCATGACTGAGGTAAGACATATGGCTGGTCTGTAGTTCCCTGCCTCCTCCTGCTACCACACTCTTGGAGGCGGGATCCCATGAGCCCTTCTCCAGTCTTCTGGGACCTCTCTTGTGCTCAGAGACTCACTAAACAGTTCTGATAATGGCTCTGCTAGTTCCACCCTTAGCTCCTTTAGTACCCTGGGATGTATGCCATCAGGTCCCATTGCCTTGTCCACCCTGAGCTTATCGAGCTCTTGTAGGACCCTTTCATTTGTGAAGGGACTAGTGCACACCTCCCTCCCCCCCCGTGCCCATGGTGCTGAGCTGTGGTACCTGCCCTACCTTCTCTTCAGTAAATACTGAGCAGAAGTATCTATTTAGGATAGATGCTTTTACATGGTTCTTCTCCTCACATGATACCTTATCCCCTTTGATCTCAGCAATACCCCTCTGGACTTCCTCCTTTCACCAATGTATCTATAGAAAGTCTTGTCACCTTCTTTTACTGCTTGTGCTAGTGTTTCCTCGGTGTGGGCCTTTGCCTGCCTTACCACCTTCCCTGCTTCCCTTAGGGAAGTTTGGTATGCCTCCCTATCTTCATCCTGTTACATTCCCTTATATTTCCTGAAGGCCAGCCTTTTGGCCCTGACCTTTTCTGCTACTGTTTTTGAGAATCAAAGTGGTTTCCTTTTTCTTTTGCACTTCCTTTTCTCTCTAACACAATGGAATGTTGCTTCAAGTATTGCATCTTTAATGCTTTCCCACTTTGCCTGTACCCCCTCACCTGTATTTCTTTTTGCCAGGGCTAGCTTAACTCTGTTGGTCATCTTATCAAAGTCAGCTGTTCTGAAGTCCCATATTTTTGCCTTGGAATGGGATAATTTAGTTCTAGTGGCCAAATTGAACCATACCATGTGATGGTCACTGGCCCCAAAATGACCTTCTACCTGGAGATCTGTGATCCTTTCCCTGTTAGTCAGTACTAGATCTATGATAGCCCTGTCTCTGTTGGGTTATTGTACCAGTTGTTTGAGTCCCTCCCCCTGCAGGGAATCCACCATGTGTCTAGTTCTGGCAGATGTTCCTGCTGGTATTGACCAATCTGTATCCTGGCATGTTGAAGTCTCCCATTATCAGAACCTCCCCTTTAGCTGTCATGTTTTGTATATCTTCTAACAGTAATGTGTCTCTGTCCTCCCTGTGGTCTGGAGGCCTGTACACAACCCCAGTTCGTATGGATACAAAATACAGGCATTCTAGAATAGGCTGGCTAAACATTGAAACCCACCGTAGATTTTTTTCCAATAGTCTATGCATTTGTATCATTAGTTAAGTAGAAAAACTTAATACGAAGTTGTAATAACAGCAAGTACTGTAATTACCTAGTAACACTAGGAGTTCTTCCTTAGTTACGTAGTGAGTGACAGATCTGGTCAAATAAGAAGGGGACAGTAGAGGGCGCTGCTCTCCTAAGTAAGCCTTCGATTCAGACACGGAGACCCAGGTAAGCAAGAAGGACCTATGTTACACCTGGCTAGTTATTTTCTAAACTTAAATCTCTGTATGTTTCCTTAATACTTTAAAACCTTTCTGTTTTAAAGAGCAACAAGGGCTTTTTAAATCATTTTCCTTTTAGCAGGAAGGTAGGGGCGGTTTTAAAAGGTTTTAGCCCCTTTCCTGTTTACTAAACTAAAAGGCAGACTATAATCTTCTGTCCCTTACAGTTGGACAGTTTATTTGGTCCTATTTTCACTTCTTATTTTATTATGATTTTCGCTTTCAGCACACGTTGTCCCACATTAGGAATGTATCCTCTTAGGCTTCTAAACAGCATTTTCTCTGGTTTTCCCGACGGCTGAAATCTTAGCCCATCGGCTCATTTTTTCAAATGGGCCTGTTTCGGGCCCCCTTTTAGCTAGCTTTATTTTATACTGTAGCAACCCATTCTTTATGTGTTTCTGTTTATTTTTTTCCCTTTAGGGACTTCCCTGTCTCTGCACATGTAAGCACTACTGAGTGTACAGGGCTATATTGGTGAGCGGGGTGGCTGAAAGTAATATTGATGTGCTGCCCTGCTTTTGGCTTGCAATACAGTGCAAAGAAAGAGGGAGAGCTAGGAGCAAGCATGCTCCTATTTTGCTTTTTAAAACCATCTCTCTGTCTCTCTCTCTGTCTCTTAAATCTTTTTCTCCCCTTTTCTTTGTTTTCTCCAGGGTTTTTATTTATACAAAGGGGCACCAGGGAAAACACCCAGAGGCATGGAGTGGTCCTGCAACAACAAAGCTGGCTCTTTGCCAGTCTAGCTCCACTCATAGTAGCAGAAGAGAGAGAGAGAAGACCAAGGCGTAAGCACGCCCTTTATCTAAAACAATTCACCTCTCTCTCTCTCTCTCTACATGTTTGGAGGCACCAGAGGTTTGTTCAGAAGTGCAATATACGCTTACATAATGCCTTACTTTTCGGCATTTAATTTAAGCTTTGGAGCATCTGCCTGCTCCGCAGCATCATCCTACTTAGGGGCACCAGTGTTTTCATACTTAAAAGCATGCCCTGTGCTTTCCTAGTCATGCTCCCTTTCATGTATTTTACTCACAGCTTGACAGGCACTGTTTAACCCTAAACTGGGGTATGTTTTAATTCATTTAGAACCAAGGTGGGCAGCACAACTGCCTATAAAACAGATAACACCACAGGCTTTTCTGTTTTTATCCTGTACTAGTTTTGCATAGCAGTTCCTTTCTAGCCCTCTAATTACTTCTTGGAGGGGGTAGAAACATCAGGGCACCTACCCCTGACAGAGGTCACTCTGTCACAATGGACTAGCCTGGTAGCGCCGAAGGTTGTGGCGCTGGACATCACACCTCATGCCACACTGACAACTCGGGCTTGAGAGTGAGCTTGGGTTGCTGGGGGTTGGCAGGGGAGGGAGAGGATGGAGCATCTAATGGACTGCTCTCCTCTCCCGGGGAGGGAAGGAAGGTCATCCAGCTCCTTGGCTGCCTCCTGGTGGAGGTCACAGGGCAGCCTTGAAGTTAGGGAGGCAAATAGCATGGCTATATGGTCCGCACATTCATGGCCGTGAAGGGGGAGAGACAGAAAATGGAAAAGGGAGGTGACCACAGGCTATGTGAAGCCCTGCCTGCTGACCAGTGTCCCGCTCTGCTCCTGGATTGGAGCAAGCCCCAATCTGGATAATGAGTCCTGGGTGGGGAGAGGGTGGCCCTCCCCTTCCCGGCCATGCCATGGCAGGAAATCTGTGGGAACATGGGTCTCGGTGGTACGGGGGAGTGGTGGATGGACATAGGCAGCAGAGCAGGGGTGGAAGTACCTGCCTGAGGTCACCCAGAGGGGAGAAAATATCAATAAAAAAAAAGAAAACCTGCAGAGTTTCCATATATTAACTTTTGTTATACCAGAGTTTAATTTCTGCCCAGTTCAGCTAAGTTATGTTGCCCATTCAAAATTTTACCCCTAAAACTTTAATCAGGGCATCCGATAACTGAATTTCTACAATATTATTAATGTTCTGTGGGACTTTTCCAAGATGTAACCCAGTGGTCTCAGTAATATTTAATTTGGTCTCTGATATATCTGAAAATTTCTGAAAGATTTTAAAAGCTTTTTGACCCAGAAGAGATGTCTTGTATGTATAATAGACCCAACATCATAAGCCCCGTGATTTTACCTGAACTGAAGACAAAGCTGGAGAAATAGCTACAGTTTAGGGTCTCAAATAATTTTCTTCAGAAGGGGATCCGAAGAAAAAAAACGTAAGAAGCAGAGGACTTAGGGGCAGCCTTGTTGAACTCCTATAGTAATAGGAAAAGCTTTTCCCAAAATACCATTCATCATGGATATAACCGATGCTTCTGTATATAATAATCAAATCCACTTTATGAAAGTAAGTGGAATTCCATAAGCAGATAAGGTGGCAAACAGGTATATGGGACACCATATCAAAGGCTTTTTCCATGTCCAAGGGACATGGAAAAAGCCCCTTACTGTGTCAGAATTTGCAAGCTCCACTACATCCTGTAAAATGTAAAGGTTTTCCTGAATGGATCTCTGAGGACTAGAACAAGTTTGGATGGGTTCTGCCAGCCTCTGTGCCACCAACCGACATCTCCGACACCATATTTTAAAAGAATTTACAGCTTGCCTTCACCTCGATTGAAACTTGGTTTAGTACACATATACTGATTCTCAACTACAAAAAAAACAAGTCCATGCTCTTCTGCAGCCCGCACAACAAACACAGACTCAATCCCATCAAGATCAGATTATAAACTGCCTTGGTGCAACCCTCAAACAGGTTCAATCCTTTAAATATCTAGGTATTACCATCCATTGTAACCTATCATATGCTATGCACATTGACAACATTGCCAAGGCTGCCAACACTAGCACTGGCCTACTCTTCAGGCACAGGCAATGCCTTACCTCAGATGCCTTAAGGATTGTAGTACAGAGCTCAGTAATCTCAATAATTAACTATGGCCTGATCATCTATGGCTCTGCCTCTGCCACCGCCCTCAGGCGCATATCCATTGCACTAAACAAAGTCTGCCGTCTCATAACCAGCGCCCATCGCTTCACCCACATGTGTGATCTCTACGAACAGACTGGGTGGCTTCAACTTTCAAACCGGATCAATACCAAACCTGCCTTATGACAAAGAAAATAACACTAGGCCTTGCTCCCCCAGGTGTCCAAGCTCTCCTGTGCCCAACACAGACTACTCACATCACAGGGGCTCTGAATCCCAGCTTCTGCATATCCCACATTTCTGCACCACACAAGGGCACAGATCGTTTCTGCACAGAGTTCCCAGCTGGTTCAGTGGTTTCAACATTGACATTGCCTCAGTGCCAAAGCTTGGCCCATTCAAATCCAGTCTCCATCACAGCCTGTCTGCATCTAGCTCCTGTGACTGTCCTTCCTAATTGTTCTCCCCTCTCCTCTTTGCTCTTTCCACCTAGCACGCAACCCTCTCCCCTCCCAACTCCCTCTCCCATATACCCATTCATCCTCACCTCCTCCCACCTTCTTTCCCTACACCCCTGTAGCATTTTAATTGATATTTGACAAGTGCCTATAGCCGCACCCCACTAGTGTGTCTCTCCTCCATACCATGTCAACCCTGTTACCAGACCTCTTTCTGGCATTTTTGCCATCATATTGAATGTATAAAACTGTATGTAATTGCCTGTAACCCATTGTTGTACTGTTATTCAATGTCTTGTTTGAATTTTACCTCAACTGACATGGAACCTTTGTAAAAGAGACTTGGCTCAAAGGTACTTGTAATCCTAGATTCAAATAAAAAAAAAAATATATATATATATTTTTTTTGGGAGAATATCTTAAAATCAGAGTTTAAAAAGCTCATAGGCCTCTAATTCCCTAAACAAGCTGAATTTCCCTTTTGAAACAAAAAACTTAAGAGAGCTGTACCACAGGACAGAGAGGAGCTAATAGAATCTGCCATGAACTGAAAGACCGGCTGCAACAATTACACAATAAAATATATTTATATTTTGTAGAATTCACTAGAAATCCCATCTACTCTGAGAGAAGAACCACACTTCAAATTAACATTCCTAATTTCTATTTCTGAAACTGGTGCTAACAGGGTTTGTACCTCTTGTTCAGATAATTCAGGGAAACTTGATGGAAGACGTTCTTCCTTAGAACTTGTATTTTCAGGGTCCTGGCTAAAAGTACTCTGAACGAACTTCTCCACAATTTGGAGTTTCTCTCTTTCCTCTGACTCTGTTAGCCCATCTAGGATACCAATTTAGAAATTACAAGCAGCACAGAGATCACCAAATGGAGACTGCTTTGTTCTGAATGTATGCTGCATATTTAAGAAGTCTACCTGTTTGTATTGGAAGGTTAACATTTTAGCTTTTATAGCCACAATTTGATCCCTCGTACTTTCTGTACTAACACTAGCTTTGTTAAGAAGTTTGCACAATTTGGCCCGGATATTCAAACTGTGCCAGGCTGTGGTGCAAGCATGGGCGCAGCTCAACTTAGCTGCGCAGGGGTGTGGCCTGGGTGATATTCAACGGAGCTGCGCCATGGCTCAGCAGCTTTGAATATTGCACCCTGGCCACCCCACTGTGCATGGCGCAGTGGCACTGCGCCAGCGCAAGTGGACAGAGTGGAGCATGGAGATGCGCTAGCACAAGTGCCATTTGCATGTCATTATGGCCCCATTTGCATCCATTAGCATGCAGGTGTGCGATCCCGAGGACTTAGCCTGGCGCCCCTGCCAGGCAGCAGCCGTCGAGGTCGGCATACCTGCAGCCCGATCGTGGACATTGTTTAAATATAAAGTCTCGTCAATATCCCTGGTGGTTCAGTGGACCTCTCTGTGCCCAATCACGGGCATTTGTATAATAAAAGGAGAGTTATTGCAATATCCATGGTGGTCCAGTGGGTGGGGTGCTGCCTCCCACCGGCTGACGGGGGGGGAGCGGGGTGGTGGGGCTCAGTGGGCGGGTGGGGACGGGGATACCACTAGACCACCAGGGATATTGGTCCTTTCTTTGGGTACAGATGCCCGCGATCAGGCGGAAAGCGGTCCACTGGACCACCAGAGATATTGGAGGGGGGGGGTTTATTAGAACGGATGCCCGCGATCGGACGCATAGCGGTCCACTGGACCACCAGGGATATTGCAATAGCTCTCCTTTTCTTATACAAATGCCTGTGATCGGGTGAACAGTGGTTCACTGGACCACCAGGAATAGTGCAATAATTCTCCTTTTCTTATACAAATGCCGGCGATCGGGCGAACAGCGGTCCACTGGACCACTAGGGATAGTGCAATAATTCTCCTTTTCTTATACAAATGCCTGCGATCGGGCATGGGGGGGCGCCGCCAGATGCAGCCGGAACTCGGGTAGCCACCCACAGGTGGCAGCTGCCGTGTTGCGCCCTGCAATGCGGCAGCTCACCTGTGGGTGGCCATCTGTTGTTCCTTTTTTGGGGGGCTTAACTTTGTGCAGGCGCAAGTAGGGGTTGCGCATGCATGGCTCTGCACATCCTGGGCTGAATATTGGGCTGTGCAGGTTATGCATGGGAATGCCTCCCCTACCTGTGCCTGCATACATTACTGATGCACTCTGGCGCGCCAGGTTTGTCATGACACTTTCCTTGCGAATCTCGGCGCCGGTGTGCATCAGTGGGTTGCGCATGAGCAAGAATAACTGATTGCGCCATCACCTACTTTGAATAACTGGGCCTTTATGTCTTAATTTTAAACATGGCAAATACTTAGTCTGTGCCCTTTATTTCCCAGTTCATTGAAATACATCTTAATATCTTTTTGGACTCCTCCCACCAAATTAAGGGACTATCATAGCAACAAAGGGCTGAATGTCTTGTTGCCAAAAGTTGGCATACAGCTTTCTGTAGCTCTGGGAGAGTTAACATGGAGGTGTTTAATCTCCACTGCCCTTTAGTGGGCTCTTTCCGAACAACCCGAAATTAAAAATTTCCCTGCAGCAGCAGATGATGAGAAAACTCTACTGACAGTAGATTAAATCTAACAACTGATAAAGTCTGGGATGTAAGCAACAAGACATGACGGGGTGTGCATTAGACAGTTCTAATGCATGGCAAGGGACTTAATGAGGCATGAGGCCACAGGCCGAGTGTCTTCAGACCCTGGCCGTGTGTTAGCACTGTCTAAAGCACATCTCCGGAGTGTCTTATTGTACTTATAAAATGGGACTGTCTAATTTCTATGAATGTTAAATTTTAAACTAATACATTAAAATAATAAACAATACAATTTTTATCTGAATTTTACATAAAATAGTCCCTCTGCCTACCTGCTTAATGCTTTTTTGATGATTTTTCGGCCTTAGTAATCTTCCATAATTGTAGTTTTTTCGTACTGTTCTTTTGAGCGATACCAAGACAGTGAGGCTGCTGGCTGGCCAGTGAGCAAGCAGGGTTTTTTGTGTGTTATTTTTGTACCTTCATGGACATGTAAGGTAGAGTTTCAGGAGTTCCAGAAACTGGCAGCGCTTGAGTGCTACATCATTGAGAAGCCTGGTGAATGCATTGCTGGCAAGCACATTTTTTTGGTTTTGTTTTACATTTACATGAGCTAACTATGTGGGATTCATTTTTGGTCAGGATGGGAGTGTGCATAGACAGATGCCACAGAAATAAAACAGGAGAGAGAGTGAAGGTAGCAAGCATTTATTTGAAAGGTGTGTGCTTAAGTAGGCAGTTTGGTGAAGAGTTTTAAGTGGTTGCCATGGCTCCCCAGCCCCCTTCCTCCCTGTATTTGGCACTAAGTTCAGAAAAATTATTAAACATATATTTAGTCAGTATTTTGCTGAGTTAAGTTTTAATCAGGCTTCTGTGTCCTGGATACACACTGCTGAGTTATGACAGAAGTGAGTGGACGGATGGGAGGAAAGAAACGTACTTGTGCTGGAGGCTTAATCTCGGCAAGGATCTTTAAAATGTGAGTAAATGATTTGAAAAAGAGGAAAAAGGATCTTATGTGCATTCAATCATTTGATTTTGTTGCAGCAGTTTTACTCTGAAAAGAGCATAAGAGAATCTCCAGGGGACAGGTTGTATATCTTCCAGTGTGCAAATAAGGGGTTATCAAATCACAAAAAGCTACTCGTTCTGTTTTATTCTGAGGGAAATATATATTAAGAAACCTAAAAGTTTCAGATTGATAACCCACATTTAATAGCAGTGCCCTCCCCAGGTGTATTTCCACCAGTCTGGAAACAGGAAAATTAGTGCCACAGAAAAGTATCCCTACCCCATCAGCTAAATCCTCTCCGTATGTTCAAAAGGAGGGCCTCAAACCCACACTTTTTTCACTTGTGAAACCTCAAAAAGAGGACCTAACCTGGTTTCCTGTAGAAATATCATATCATAATCTATATTACATAAATAGGAAAAAAAATCTCTGTTTTCTTGGGAGATTTTAAACTGCAAACATTCATCGAGGCAATACGCAGTGAACCCATATTAGATGAGAGGAAAGGAAGCAAAAAATAATATTATGAAACTGATAACTTTAACCATAACATCATATAGCACCCTATCTGGACAATTTGTCCCTCTTTCCTAGGTTGATTGGAAGATGTAGACACATCTTCTTCAGTCTCCAAGGAAGGTAAAATTCTTCTGTACCAGTTTTCTCAGAAGGGGGATCAGGGGACCCACTTCTTTCTAGGGGGTTCCTGACTCAGATGAAGTTTGGGGGTGCTCTGCAGTAGGTGGTGGTACCAAGAGGGGCCTTGATGATGTGTTACTTGTCGAGGTGCCTTCTTGTGGGTTTCAATTTTGAGGGGTGTCATGTTGGGCCTTTTTAAGGATCATATCCTGGTCATAATCATCTGGTTGATTCCAGGAGACCCAGGAACAATCATGAAATTTGTGCCCTGCTCCTCACAAAGATTACACCTATACACATTTCTCCAAATGGTATCACATTAAATGGGTGAGTATATAATAGCGACTACATTTGGGTGACTCAGGAAGGGTGATGGCAATTACCACTACCTGCACTAAACAGCGAACAGGCACAATGAGTGACTGCAGTGATGTTACAATACCCCACCATCTAATTGCAATGTGGAGTGAGAACAATAAAAACAGGTGGGGGTGGGGGGCACAGCCCCTCTGCATATTGCCAGGTGCACCTCTGATGTGGAACCAGCTGCAGGAGAAACAATACAGAGAAACAGGGAGAGACGGTACATGTAATCTGAGGAAAGGGGGTGGGAGGGAGAGCGGGAGTCGGGGGGGATGAGAGAGACAGAGACATGGTGTGTGAGCCAGAAGTACGGGGAGGGGACACATGGACCGAGGGACAGAGAATAGCAAGGGGTACATGTGATGCTATTGGGGGTCACCATTATATTCATCACCCAGATTGGTCTGCACTGTTATTGTGCTCGCCATTATTGCTTCACTCTAATGACTTTCGCCCTTATAACCTCACCTTTATGACATGGAACCTTTCAAGGGTTAATACAAAGAAGAGGGATTATTTCTATGCAATAAGGGCACCAAGATTCTGGAATACTTTGCCCCAACATGTAGTTGAGATCACAGCTTTCAATAAATTCAAGACTGAACTGGACATACACCTGTGTGCACAATAAGCCCACTAGGAGTGGGAGACAGTACCGATTGGCCTATGGCCTGCTTCTGTCTAAGACACCAAGTAATACCAAGACAGTAATGCAGCTAACAAGATCGATGCCCAGGAGATAAAACTTCTTGAGGTGAGCTGCATAATAACATATACATATTAATTTAAGGTTTGAAGGGACTCGAGGTCCCTCAAGTCTGCCCCCACTAGCTGCACAAGCAGGAATCAATAAGTATGTTTCATGAATATAAATAAAGTTATAGGGATTTTATAATAAAGCTATGTTATATCTGACAGAGGCCTGGTGGAAGGAGAGAATATGCTAAAATACAAGGGCAGAGGAGTGCAGTCTCTTCAGGACAGAAACAGAGTCAGAGATAAGTGGCAACTTTATATGGTAAGGAAGGGACTGAAGCATGCAAGCAAGAGGGAGTGAGAATGGATGGGACCTGAAGGGAAAGCAAGTGACTGGAATTAGGATCCACAGGATGCAAACAGACCATTCTGGGAGTATATTAAAGCAGTAATATTTGTTGATTGGCAACAAAAAATTTTCGCCACGTAGTATTTTAGCAAAAATGTATTTCTGACATCCTTAGATTCATCCTTAGTGTATTTTTAATTTTCTCTTCTATTTCAAAACAGCTTTATAACTAATTTTGTATACATTGATTCGCATCATTAAGGTGGCCACCGCTTGGAATTTTATTTTTGAAATTTAGATAACTTTATTGATTTTACATTACAAGTACAAACCATAGAATTAGAGCATGTAAAGTAACAGGTCATACTAAGCCTTTCCTACCCCCCACACCCCTAACCCCCCCACTCCATAGATCTCTCCCTCCTCCCACAGAGTGTACCCCAAAAACAGGTGCTAAGCTAGCTAAGAGAGCAAGAAATCAGAGAGACAAATGCAAAAAAGGAGAGCATGAGAGGACAGAGAGGTGGTCAGTTCAGGTATAAATCGTAGACCTTGCCCCCCCTTTTTGGTAAAGAGAGGTAATCTGTTATGAGTACTGGCAATCAGGCATTCCATCCTGAGGCAGAAGCAAAGCTCATGTAGCCATTCTCAATACGAAAGAGAGGACTGGTCCAGCCAATGTTTAAGGACCAGCTTCTTCACTGCTAGCGAGATGAGGGCCATATGGTATCTCCGCTCCTTGACTACAATCTGGGTGTAGTCCCCTATGATACAGATCTCTGGGGAGAAAAGGCCCTCCAAACCCAGCAGGGAATCAGCATGAGATTCAATCAAGGACCATAGCGGGGAGACCTTCTCACAAGACCAGAAGATATGCAAAATTGTTGCCCTCCTCCTTACCACATCTGGCACAAGAGGAGGAACTGATGAGTCCCATCCTAGCCAACTTGATGGGGGTATAGTACACATTTAAAGTTTGGAATTGGGTGAGCCTTAGCCGGTCTTGAGTGGTGTAACTATAGAGATCCTTCCAGATATGCTCCCAGTTGAAGTTAAAATCTGGCAACAGGGCTTCCCAAATCTTAGAGCCTGCAGGTGGAGTGGGGGAGAGCTTATCTAGGAGGAGGGAGTAAATCATGGCAGTACTATGGGGCTTGAACACTAGATCATGAAACAGTGGAAGTAGTCCATCTAGTCTGCACCACTTGCAATTTAACACATTTCTTCTGTTGCGGTTACTTGTTGAATGTGCATAATAGATTCATACTGTTGATGTATTAGGATGGTGTTACCACACTTATTTTTATTTTTATTTAATTTCAAATAAACACGAGTATAAATGAAAAATTGATTCTTGGTTCTGAGTATAGGTAGGTAGGTTTCAAAAGTCGCAAGTGTCTGTACCGTGCATCTGAGATGCGCCAGCCCAAAATAATGAGATATTCAGAAGATGCACCATGAGATGCGCCCATGCATGTCCAACTGAATATCCCAAAGATGTGCGATCGTGCAGTGGGGTATGTGCAGTGCAGCAGGTGACCTGAGCCCTATGCGGCGCATGGGGAAATGTGCGATGCAGATACAGTTGTGCTGTGCGCAACGTTACAGTATTCAGCTGGGATATGCAGATGACCTCACTGCACATTCCAAGCCCATTTCCCACATGGCAGCTAATTACTCGAATGTATTCAGGCCACTTGCATACCCTGGGCATGCTGAGTTCCAGCTTTGCAGAACTGCCCCACCACTCCACAAAGGTGAACAGGAGGTACTGCAGCCTATCACCTTTGTGTGTGGGTGAGTGGACTGCATTGGCCTAGGTACAGTGCTATTACCCATAGCCATGTACAGGGTCAGACTGGGGTACAGGGGTCCCACCTAGACAGTGGCTACAGGGGCCCACCTGAACATGCAACAGGGGAGGGCACAGGGTGAGACAGTCTGATCAGTATACCACATGCATGTGATACACCAGCTCCATATGCAGTGTACTATCATCTGCAGTGCCCCCCATATGAGAGGAACATGGTGATGACTGCAAGGAATGGTGGTGTGCAGAGGGTGACCAGGTACCTGAGTGGATGGGTCCCACTTGTGTGCACCTATGGTGTACTACTGTGGGTGTGTGCCACAAATCAGTCCCTGTCTGTGCCAGGCTGCCACCCATCCACCAGGCTACCTGGGCACTGTTGCCCCAGATGGCACCCTGGGAGCATGCCACTACCAAGTGACACCCTGTAGGCTGCATGGGTGCAGGCCATGGCCTCCGGTCCATTTTATGATTTGTGGCTGTCCATTATGCTGGTGTTAACAGGCGGCACCTGACAGCACTGGCATGTGGCTGCTTGATGTCTATGTACAGGGTGCGGTGTGGGGTGTTGCTCCCTGGACAGTGCCAGTGGTGACATGACACCTGTGGCTCTGGGTATGTCCATCCAGGCATGACAGCTGTGTGTGGATGCCTGGAGCATGTTCTGGTGCACCTCCAAGAGCTGTCTCTGGATGGTCTGCCTGCAGTTCTGTGCCTTGCCTGTGGGTGGCTGGCCGATTTAGGCCATCTTTTCGTATGCCAAACTTTGGGCAGCTAATTTCTGAGGTGCACAGAAGATGTGCCGCACATTCTGGCTGAATATAGGGATGCATGGCATATTCATGGGAACGACTCTTTATTTGCGCTGCATACATTATTTCTGCACAGTGGCGCATCTGGAATTGTGCGACGCATCTCTCCTTTTTGAATATCGTGGTTCTGCACATTTTCTGGGACGTGCGGTGCATCTCTCCTTTACGCTGTGCATCTCCTTTGAAAATGTGAGCCTCACTCTTTATCCTTTGTTTTTTCTCACAGATGTTCACCAATAAAGTCTTAACCCTTACTGACAGAATTAGAACGTATAGGAATTTTGGACTGATATATCAACCCGTGTCCCTGCAAGGGTTAAAAGTCAATTCAGACTTGATACAAAGTCCTAACAATTGACCCTTGCAGTGGTGACCACAGACTGGATACAATAATAATGAGAAGTTTGATAAGTTCATACTGTGCCACCGGCACTTGCAGAATGCCATATTCAGTGGTGGTAGAGTCTATGCGAAATCATAGCACTCCATTTTTCGCATTTAAACTTAAGACATTCACAGGGAAGGTGCACCTCCAACAACTCAGTTTCTATCAAAACTGCAATATCCATACACTTTGTTCTTACAGTGCCAAGTGTAAAATCTGATGCTGGCAGTTAACTAGGCCCTAAAAACGAATAAAAACTGCTACATTTTAAATTTTAGGAAACAATGAACACATAGGAGCCAACTCCATGGGTGCTTGGGGGCTCAAGAACCCAAAAGTTAACATAAGCACCCTCAATTTTTCAAAGGAAGCCTGCAACAAAGGATTACTGGAGAACCTAGTTACAAGACAAATACGATCTACTAGCAATGAGCACCCGAAAAGATTCCTGAAAGCTGGCATTCCTGAATGAACATGTCTGTTAGGAGAAAGAGTTTGACAATGTTTAATCATACTGAGTAAAACTTACATTTCAGAAGGCCAAACTTGTTCAGATAGTAGCCTGACTCCTGGTAGCCAATACGCTCCAGCTGTGTGCCCTCTGACCCACCCACTGTATGCATGTAGCTTGGTTTCTACAGTTAATCTTTTTAATGTAATTATTGTGATTATACATACAAATACACTACATTCTCCAATATACACTTGCATAAATTCTTAATAGGAGAAGGAAAAAACATGATGTCTGAAGTATTATACAATGATATTAAAGGGGAAAACAATATGTAGCAGTACAATCTGTATGACAGAAAATATGGCAATTTATGCTTCAAGGGATAAAAGGAGTAGATACAAACAAGAAATATGAGCAGTCGTGATTGTGCTTCTATTATGCTGTAATTTAATACAAGTATGTGTAAGACTGTATAAAGGAAGAACATAAAAAAGAGAAAAATATCTAAGAAAGTGAACAAGAATGAAAAGGGAAAGGAAAGAAGAAAAAGAGATAAAAAGATAGAAAGAGAGGAGATGAAAAGGAATGAAAGAGCTAGAAGTGGGATTCCAATGTGAACATATAACAACCCATGGATTAAGTGACATAGCTCGGTTTCTTTGCCATGAAGCAGGGGCCATCTTGAGACGCTTGGCTTCCCTAGTCTCCCAATAGACCCCCAGTGGCATGTGCTGAATTTTTATTTATTAGAGTTCAGTAGATGGGTCGTGGGCATCTGGTCCCATAGATGTTGAGTCAACATTAACTTAGCGCCCCGGATTACATTCAAAGCACATTTTCATACATTCAAGAAATACATATCGTCAGTAAGCACCCTACAAACCAGAATACTATAGCAGAAAGGATATTTTGATCTTCTCCTTCATAGACATGGGCTGGTTCTCTCTGTGCATAGTCTAGTTTTATAAGTTTGAATCTTTTGCCTGCCTCTAAGGGATCGGTATGCTGGGAAGTCTTACTTGCACAGCTGATTCTTAAGCGGGCAGGAAATTGCATGGTATGTGAGTATCCTAAGATGTGCAAACCTGCCCTTACAGCTTCAAAGCTTTTCCTTTATTGTCTTGCTGCATAGCTCAAGTCCAGAAAACAGTAAATTTGAGATCTAGCCGATGTAAGATTTATCCATTCTGTTTTGTGGCCAAAAGGATGGCGTCTTTAATATGAGGACCAGTTGTGATAATTGGAATAGTTCTATGCTGGTCTTGGCTGTTAGCCTGCTATCAAAGCGTAATCCTATATGTCTTAATAATGTGCTGTGCCACTGAAAGTTCCAAACTTGTATCCACCAAAGTTTTCACAAACTCCAGTGGATCCGAACCGTTGGCACCTTCGTGGACCCCTAGGAGCTTCACATTCCAAATGATGGCAGTATTTTCAAGATGCTCTAGATGAAGCCTCAACAGTCTGTTTTTGGCGATGATGCCAGTGACTGTCTTTGCCAATTTCTGAGCCAATTCAGAAGCAGATTTGGCCTTATCGGATAGCTGCGTGAGTTTACTCTCTGTTAACACAAACTTGCTGTTAAGTGAGTTCATTTTCTTGTCCAAGTTCCTTATTACATTTAGGAGGCCTGTATTCAATGGTTCTCCACCAACCATGACCTCGTGGCTTTGGTTGCCCCCTCCTGCCATCTCCTATGGCTTTCCACACTTTCCTTTCCCACTGCCTGAATTTGTGGCTTGGCAGGGCTTCACCATAGTCAGTCCGAACAAAAATGGTATGAAAATGTGGTGGAGAAAAAGCTCTTTCAAATGTCACTGATTGTTTAAATAACTAAACAGGTTTGAAAAGCACTTTATTTAAAACAAAGTTGCTGAAACAGAGCTCCTCACTGCAGCGTCTTACTCTGTCAGCTGCTGTCCACCCCCTTCCCAGTACAACCTGTTTCTGATGTAATTAGCACAGCACTGTAGCAAGATTTTTAATTTTTTCATGGCAGGCATTGCACGGGAGTGAGAACGTTTTAAAACTTTTAAATCCTGTATCTTTGTTCAGAAACTAACAAAATGAAAAAGAATAGGTATATTGATGTTTTTTACAAAGTAGAAAGGATACCAGCCACACCCAAAAGAATCGTGTAAATAATCCAATTTCTTTTATTTTTCATACTAAATCCTCTTGTCCCTTGGGGGCAAGAGGGTTTGGTGTGAAAAATAAATGAAATTGGCCAGAATGTGGACTTACATTAAAAACTGTAGAGAATTTAATAATTACTTCTCTTCAGTTTTTAATGTAAGTCCACATTCTGGCCAATATGTGAATGCCACAATGCAGCCAACTTCCAGCTATAAAATAGATAGAGCCACTGTACTTACAAGACTCAAGCAAGTCAAACAAAATAAGGCACATGGACCAGATGGAATTCATCCAATGATATTACAGGAACTGTTGGAGGTCCTGGTAGATCCCGTGATGCACTTATTCCAAACATCTATAGAAATGGGCGAGGTCCCGGAAGTTTGGCGACAAGCAATAGTAATCCCTATACATAAAAAAGGATCACAACAATTGGTGTCCAACTATAGGCCCATAAGTCTGACCTCTGTGCTGGGAAAAATACTGGAAGCTATAATAAAGGACTTTATTGTAGACTTCCTTGAAAATTCAGATAAGGAAGCTAGATCTCAGCATGGGTTTAGAAAAGGGAGCTCATGCCAGACTAATTTATTAGAATTCTATAATAAGGTCAGCAAGTCAATAGATAGGGGTATCCCAGTTGTTATCATTTATCTAGACTTTGCAAAAGCCTTTGATAAGGTCTCTCATGAGGAGCTAGTTAAAGTTATCCAACAACTGGAACTACCAAAGTGGACAGCTCTGTGGATTAGGGCATGGCTGGCAAATTGGAATCAGAAAGTATGTGTGAGGGGTCAATTCTGTAGTCAATCCCGGGTGACTAGTGGTGTCCCTCAGGGATCCGTGCTGGGACCCTGCCTTTTCAATCTTTATATATCAACAATGCAGGTTGACCAGGGGGTTTGGTTGTCAAAATTTGCAGATGACACGAGACTTGGGGGCACAGTAAATAATATAGTTAAATATAATATTCTGCAATCAGCCCTAAATGAACTGGAAATGTGGGCCTCCCAAAAACAATCTGTATTTAATATAGATAAATGTTCCATTATGCATTTTGGAAATAATAATAATTTCTTTAAATACAATTTGGGAGGTAAAGTATTAAGGGTCTCAGTAGAAGAGTCAGATCTTGGGATTAACATTGGCAGTAACCTGGATTTTAGTACACACTGCAATAAGATTATGAAAAAAATCTAGTGGTATTGCACATTGTATAAACAGACATATTAAATGTAAAGAAAGTGAAGTCATAGTCCCTTTGTATACTGCACTTGTGAGGCCCCATATGGAGTATTGCGTGCAGTTGTGGGCGTCCTATGAAAGGCAGAATGTGGGATCACTTGAGAAAGTCCAGAGAAGAGTTACAAAAACCATTAGAGGATTAAAGGGACAGAGTTACGAGCAGAGGTTAAGTGCATTGGGATTGTATTCATTTGAGCACAGAAGAATGAGGGAGGATATGTGCCTGATTTTTAAGGCTCACAAAGATTCTTTTCTTTGGGATTGTATAGGGTTGAAGCATAGGGACCGTGGACATAACACAAGAGCACATAGCCAGCAATTAATTAAAGAAAAAACAAATACAAATAAGAGGAGATTCTGGATTAATAATAGGGTAACACAAATATGGAATGCACTGCCCTGTGACGTGGTTGATGGTAAAACAATATCTGAATTTAAATCCAAGTTTGATCATTATTGTACTAATAAAGGAATTAAGGGCTATTTGTAGGCTTTAGTGGCTAGCTTATGGACTTCGGTCTCCAATTGCTCCGTATTGTCAATGAAATCAATGATTATTTACATGAGTCTTTCGAGTGTGGCTGGTATCCTTTCTAATTTGTTGCAGTCTATTCGCCTGCCAGAGCCATACTGATATCGGAATTTATGTGACTTTTTGGAAAGGTTGCACGCCCTGCACACCCCCTTGACATATATTGATATTTTTGCCAGAAAACATTATTGCTGAAAACACCTACACAGTGACTAACAAATACTGCTGGTTTAAAGACCGCCAGGCAGTGCAGCAGAGCATGACTTGGGATTGGCAAACAAAATGAAAGGGGAACATTCAGCATTAAGAGCCCCACATCCAACTGTGGAGCTGGTCCCAGTTTTTATTTTGTGCACAAAAACATTTTTTCTTACTGTTTACTGCAGAATAGTAGACTGTTTCAGGTTGATTTTGCTGATTTCCAAGTTACCAATTTCTATAACTACAAATCCCAGAATCCCCTGCAGCTGACATCAGAGGAGGGCTACAGCAATGACAGATTTAATAGCCTGAAGTGCATGTTAGAGATTTTATGAGCTCCAATCAGAGGTTTGCCGGTCCCGCTTTTTTCCAGGGGCTAAGGGCAGTCCTCAAAAGGGGATGTGGTTCTTGATGGTACTGAGCAGGAAATAAAGGGTAATAATAATAATAATCCCTTTTTGTTCAATACATTGGTGAGAAAAGGAGAATGAGGAACAAGGTGGGGCCTCTGATCATTGAGGAGGGGGGAGGAAACAGTGAATGAGGTAAGGCGACTAGCAGGGGCAGTAAAACCTATAGGATGGGATTTTCAGATGGCCACATCTGTTTTATGGATGTGGCCGGCCGAGATCTGCTGACATAGTTAGACCACCTACAGAGTGGTCTAAATTATTGGTGCAGTTGTCCCAACTTACGTCCCATCTAAATTAGATGCATGCAGTATTTTCTTTTCCAGAAAAAGTGGCATGCGTCGCAAATGCATCAGATTGTTTGTAGATAAGCCGTAAGCATCTCAATGTATTTGCCTGACTGCAGCACATGTCCAAAATGTAGATGGGAGTTCTGCATCCAAAGGTTTGAAAACCTCACCCCCAGTACTTTATGTCAGTATTCAGGAAGCATGTCGAGCTGCGGAAGGAAGTTATGGGAGACTTGCAGACCAATCAGGAGGCAGTGCTGATCACTCCAGAATTAGTCAATAAGTAGAAGGTGTGAATCTAGAAAAATCTCAGGGTCTAAATGACATTCACTTGCTGATGGTCCAGCAGCAGTGTGCCATGCTGCCACTCCGGTGACCTTGGTTCTGGAGCAGACTCAGGAGTCATCTGTCAGCCAGACTGGGCACTCCTCAACTGGGAAGGATAATGTCAGCAGTCACTGGCAATATCTCACTGTCCTACTACAAACTTAATTTTATTTTAATGAATGTGTGGGGTCAGGGGATATGGGGTCATAATGTCACAAAACATTATTCTGCAGCAATATACCGCACTGTTACTACAGTGCAATATATTGCCAGTGGCATTTCACTGTGTTTTGTGGGGGGCTCCACCCCCTGCTTCACCCATTATGGGTGGCTGTGGCCCTCGAACCCCCCAACTACAATAATCAACTACGGGGGGGGGGGTTGTACACTGAAATCGCACAAAGTGCAAATAAAAAAAAAATTCCATGCGTCTGGGACCAGGATTCGATACCCAGTCCGCAGATGCACCACCTCCATTGCTGCCTGTGGCTCATCCTGTCAAGCCATGGCAGCTGCTTGGCGGACCCTCCTCCCAGCAGAGAATGTATCCTCTGCTAGACCATTTAGCGTTTTTTTCTCCCTGTCGTGTTCCCCACCCACGCTGTCTGTGTTGTGCAGTTTTAGCATATGCTGTTTTGTATATGGCAAACTGACTCAGTAGGGGGTCAGGGCACACTTAAGTCAAATCAATATATATATTTATCAGTATCTATAACATCAAAATGTTATTATCAACAAATAGTTTTGCATGTGTTTTTATTAAAACTAAACAAAATAATTTTTTTAACCGTAGCCAGTCCCCTGGACACTGGGTACTTATGGGTCCCACTTTGCAAGGTGAGGTGCCTGCCAGGATTCTAAATTGTGTCTGGGCATGGAGGGCTAGGAGTGGGTCCCTTAAAGCTGCTAAGGAAAGCAGTATCTATTTACGCAAACACAAAACTCATTGTCCACTCAGGAAGAACAAGAACGTGAAGCACTCGAGACAGTTAATTCATAGATGCCAGCACATAAACAGATGTTTTCTTTAATTGGGATCAGGTAGTTTCATTCAAAAAGAAGCAGTCCACTGTAACAGCTCAGGCTGCTGCCTGCATGCCCTGGTGCTTCGTGTCATCCTGTTTGCTTGTTAGTATTAATGTAATTTGATGATACCACTGTTTGTTTGTATTTACTTTGTAAAGTTGTTAAAATCATCTACTGTTAATGTTCCTCAGGGTTCTCCCATTGACTGCACCTTTGCAGTTTCTTTTGCTATTTTCTTGTATGTTCCTTTTGTTTACTATGTAATTCTTCTTTACTCGTGACTCATGGCCCGGGTCGTGCCTGTAAATGGTCCCTCGGACCAGGGCACTTACCAAGTAATCAAAGACATACATAAATAAATAAATAAATAAATGAGGAAGACGCTCATGAGTCAAAGCACTGGGGCATGCAGGCGGTAGCCTGAGCTGTTACAATGTCAGTGTTTATATTCACTGTCTGTGGTGTAAGTGTTATATGGTAATGGGCTACTTATCTTTGAATGAGATTACTTGGTTCCAAATAAAGGAAGCATCGGTTTATGTACTGGAATCTATGGATTACGTCTCTCAAGTGCTGCAAGTTCTTGTTCTCTGTGCACGTTTGGGGCTGGCCACCCTCAGCTGTATCACTGGCACTGCATTGCTGCATCATGGCATCTATCACTTTGGATTGTCCACTCAGGACAGTAAGGCCAAGCACAAAGTTCATTTATTTATTCCACACAACTAAAGCAATTCATACATGGCACACAACATTCTAGGTTCCCAGGCTGTGGAATCCCTCAACATACATTTGCCCTTGATGGTACTCATTGAATGGGACACTGCACTCTGGGGGTGCCTCCTTAGGGGCCCCTGTAATAGGGCACTGTTTTACACCATTCTATTTTGTTACAATCTTATGGCAAATAACCTTCTGGTGCAATACTGGGGCTGCTCTTATCTTCATCTGGGAGACCTTACATAATGGGGTACCTCTCCCCAGGCTTTCTCATAAACATGGAAGTGGGTCCTCACGAAGTTGGTCAACTCTGTTAAGGGGAGCCCACCACCTGTCCAACAGTAGCTCTCTCTTTTGTTGTGTGGGATAAAAGGTAACACTCTATATAGGGTAAGGGTACAATGGGGTAAAGGTAAAGTTAAAAGGGGAAAACTAGTATCACCAGTGGTGTGAGAAAAGAGGTATCACCCTATATAAGGTAACAGTACAGTGAAGAAAAGCAAAGCAAAAGGAAGGAACTAAATTCACCCTATCTAAGGTTATGATACAAAGGTGTCAAGCAATATAAACAAACTCTAGTCAGAGCCAATACGGCTGTGGAGAGCTTTTAGGAACAGCAAGAACGGTGAAAAGAATATGTGGTGCTCTCACTGCACCAGAGTCAGCCGTAATAATTACAGTACTGTGCATGTGTGATACTTGCACATGTGCAGTTTGCCCTGGAGTCCGCCTTTCACAACATGGCGATGCTGATATAACTATGTATAACAACCCAGTCCCCTCACTTTACTAGAATCCCATTAGTACTAGTATTTGGCAGGTAGGAAAAGGTAGCTGGTGGGGAGATCATTAGGAGCTTTCTACATAATGACATGATGTTTAATCAGCTGGCCTTAGAGAAGGATGATTATGTCATTTAGAACTCTCACAGCAGCACAACCATTTTAGAGTCAGCTGCTCTCAGGGAGCTTAGAATGTTCATTAGTAAGTTCAAGTGTGGCAGTCAGAGTGGCAAGAGGTCAGCCATTGGGGCTCTGTCAAAGGGAGCCCTGGTATTTCTCACCCTAGTTTGGTAAAATCCTCAGTTTGCCTGCAGGACTCTAGTTTAACTATAAGGGTAGCGAGAGGGAATGCAGTTCTTGTGGATCCAAGGGTCAGTCCTCTGACGTTCCTGAATTTCACAGCTGCCTTAAGGAAGAACAATGAGTAGAATCTGAGAGCTACCAGATAAAGAAAGGTGCCTTTTGTTCTTTCCATGACTGGGAGGAAGAAACAGCTAATCTGTGAGTACAGAAGTTGAGACTGTTCTCTGAGGGAGTTGTCTGAGGTGTGTGTGCCCTAGATAAGGCTAGATCACACTGGTCAGGACCCCTTTCACCACAACTGTGCTGAATTTAAAGTTAAAGTCTGAAGTCTTTAGCAATTCATTGGGGACTGGAGATTCATTTGGTGTAACCCTGAAGGAATGGCAGAGGCTGTTTGGGGCAAAGGGTATGAGGAATGCCATCTGGAATTTCAGGCAGGGCTAAGTGGTTCGTGGATGGGCACCACTGTTCCCTGGGCAAAGACCATGGACCAGGAGGATTTTAAAGTGTGTGGCACATCCCATAGATATACACTTTGGAAGAGAGATAGAGATGTGTTTGTGGAAAACAGTACTGCCTAGCAAAGTGTCCTGCAAAAGAGAGTGTGCCTGTATTGCAGTGACAAATATTTTTGGGTTCACCCTTGCTTTAAGTAACATCTGTAAATAAAGCCATACTGCAAAATCCCAGTTACTGCTTTGGACATTCTGCTTGTTGCTTCCAGTGTGAATATTATTGGGGCCCCTCAGCAGTTAGGTCTAGTATATGCCTAGCATCCTCTCCCCTGGACCTGGTTGCAAATAAAAAGGTTAATTTTAGTATGTACCACCAACTCCGTCCTGTAGATAATGAGACTGGTATACACTCTGATGCTAGTGGTGGTACCATGAGTGTAGGCCTGCCAAAAGAAAGTTGTAAGCCATGTAGTTGGCAGTGGTTCTTTTAAGGGGGGTGCCAGCTAGTTAAAGGTGGTGTGGGGGTTACATATGTATGCATGATACTCGTGCATGCACACTTTAAGTCAACACTACCATGTTGTACATGGTGGCTGTCACTTCTGCAGTTTCAGAAAGGAAAAGTAGTGTGCCAAGAAGAGGGTATGTTTATGTGGCCCACAGAGGGGAAAGGCTGCATAAACAGAAACACTGAAAACTATGCTGGAGCACTGTGGCAGAACATTGACAGCAGTCCAGTTACGTACTTCCACAGTGCTCTTATACAAATCTGATGATGGTATAACATCTGTGGACCTTGGTCCACACAGTCGTAAAACTCAGACCCAGGAAGAGACTATTAACAAACTAGAGATCTGGACTTGGATTTGCTCATCACAGTCACTTTCTCATACTTTTCTAAGGAGTAATTTCCGGTAAATGTGCCTTAATCATACTGATCTCAGTGCTGGTAGACTACTTCCAGTTTTCCCCTGATTGTAGTAGGTGGGAGTAATAGCAGTCTTGAAGTGGTAGCTGCCAGTGGTGGCACTGTCTACATAAAAGTGGTACCCATGCTCTTATGCACGTTTTGGAAATGACCCCTTTACTTGTTTTTGTTCTAAAAAACTGACCCCTTTAACACAAAAGCAAGAGTCAGTTATGGCCTCCACCCACACCCCTTTTTACTTCAAGTGAGGAACATGATTATGGGTTTGCATCAGGTGTACAGTGGCAGCCATAGATGCATAATATTGTTAAACAGTAATCAACAGTATGTAAAAGGTTTTTTTTTGAATGTGCTTTTTTAATGTTGTCAATACCACTCAACCCATTTTGTACGCTGCCCCTGGATTTCTGTGCCTCAAGTGCATTGTTTTACATTTTTGTGTTTAGGACAAAAAGGCTTTTCAACTGACGGTAGTCACTAATCTAAATTCTGTATAGTTTTTTTCAATTGCCGTCAGAAATGTGAATTGTGTAAAAACAAAAATGGAAATACAGGAAATAAGAAGACCATATTTTACAAAATATAAGAAATTCAGCTTAGTGACTACCCTCATTTGAAAGGTCTTTTTGTCCTGAACAGCTTTCAGACTGATTGTTTTTGTGCACCTGGAATAGTTTTAAAGATATTTAGATTTGTTTGGAATGTGTGCACATTTGCTAAGAATTCTGCACAGTGCCTTAGGAAGATGTTCAGCGAAAAGCAATTTGGAGTCCTGTCTCCAACTTTCTAAACACACAATGGATCTGAATGAGTTAAAGGGGACGGGAATTGATTACTTATGTTCAGGTGTTTGAAATGTCTCTATTTTCATAAATTATATTCATACCTCTAAAGGATCCATATTTAACTGTGCCTGAATAAAAGCTGAAGCTATCAGTTGTGTTTTGTTTTGGTTTTAGATTTATAGAACTGTTATTTAATACAACAGCAAATTAGGTACATAAGGACACATGTTGATACATGGACATATTAGGATAACAGTATCTCAAATACAAGGGGGGTCTGTGTTAGGTTTGGGTTTTGAATATACACATACACTAGACATTTGTTACAGAATTGCAGATATATATCATGTTTAAGACTGTATAAGTCTGACTATTCATGAGTAATATGGACTTATTGTACACAGAGTTTAAGAAAAATGTATCTGAACAGTACACGCTGTAAAGTTTGATTGACACCACTGTGAGAAACAGCCGGTGAATGCTTAATTTACACTAGGGTAGGTTGTCTTCTAACCTATTTTTTACTTAACACATAGATATTTTCATATGTATAAGACTTTTAACATTATTTACTATATGTTGCTGAAAGAGCTACTGATGCCTGACAGAAAACTTTAAAAAACATAATATATAGAATAAAGTATGGGGAGGTGTGTGTAACATGACATTTATACATACCTGAGGGGTTAGATGCTACAACAACCTCGAGAGCGAAGCTCAAGGGGTTTGTGCAAGCATCTAACCCCAAGGGTGTGTGTGTAAACTTCGAGTTTACACTCCAACCACCCCATATTTTATTTTATATAATTGCTGTTTTTTTAATTTTCACCACAGCAATTATATAAAATGAAAACAATGTCCCAGTGCGGATGCGGTCAGCTTGGGTTTGAGTATGCGGTCCGCGGTCAATTTTATTTATTTATTTAAACTTTGTTCATACACTTATTTGTGCCTCAAGCTGAAATGTTTCTTTTTTCTGTAAAATTTTCAGTTTTTGCTTCTGTAGTGACTTACTGCAGAGTCAGAGTGGCAGTTCCATGTCCGAGGGATAGATGAATGCCAGCAGTCCAGGAGGAAGAGTTGCGGTGGGCTCATGCACAGAAGGAGGAAAACCATGCATGTGTTTGCCGTAATAAACATTCCTTTATTATGGCAAATAACGGCACAGGTTTTCTATGGGAAAAATGAAGACCCATTAATTATAAGCCGGTAAAATTCTGCTTGAATTCCATTTATAGTCTAGATTGCTCACCCCCATTATTTATTACTGAGGAAATGTGCATGAATACATGATTTTCATCCCTTACAGTTACTTTAAAGTTAACCTCTATAGCTTACTCCCTACTTCAAGTCATAATGCTCTGTTGTGACATCACAATCTGTTACCATGAGAGTAACTATGATGTCACAAGCAGTGCATTATGACCTCAGGTAGGGAGACAGCAACAGAAATAGATGAACTCTTCGGGAGTAAAAATCCTGTTTTCATGCAATTTACTTCAGCAATAAATAATGAGGAGGAGGAATAAAGAACTAATGTGAAATACAGGCTGAACTTTTATCTAACTATTATGTTTTGTTAAAGTTCTCCTGAAGTTGTCAGCTGCTCTTTAGGCTTATTTTTTCTTGTGGTTTTTAATCATTGTCATTTTCTACTGTTAGCACAGACACACACAGAGGGTTTTAAAATGAAGCTTCAGTTGATTTATAGCTTTTCTCAGGAAGTGAACTTTCAAGTCAGTGTCATTTGACCTTTGGATAGCTTTTTTTGATGGCACTTACTGTCTTTATATGGGTATGTTGTTTCTTTGAATGCAGTTTTAACCAATGGGGTACTTAACAACTTTTCATCTTTTTTTTTTTTGTATGATCTGGGTTTTGCGAAAGTATGTTCTTCAAAAACAACTGCCAATGTTTTCTGACGAAGGATTCTGTGTAATCCAAAAGCTAAAAGCACCTGTGTTCTTTTGTAAGAACTCTGTTGGTCCAATAAAAGGTATCAAATCATCTGTTTCTGTGGATCTTGTGTTACAAGGACCAATATGGCAACTTGTTTTCTGTGGCTTCACAGTTTCAGAAATGTTGCAGAAACTTATCAGTACAGTGCCCACGGTTCTGAAACCATGAAGTGACATAGTCAAAACTCTAAATTCTTGGTTCCATGAAAGGAACTGCACAGAATGTTGTCCATACAAAGAAAATACAAAATACAACTGACAGCTTCAGCTTTTATTCAGGCACAGTTAAATAGGAATCCTTTAGAGGTATAAATGTAATTTCTGAAAATAGAGACATTTCAAACAGCTGCACATAAGTAGTCAATTCCTGTCCACTTTAAATTAGGCATGACAAGAGATGAACAAGGTGGTCTGGTTTAGAATTTCACTTGAGTGGCATAGTTATTTGCAAAACTGAGGGTGTTTAGAAGTGCAATAGGAGTTATGCTAAACAAATGTAAATATCTCTAACAGTTTACAAAGATAAAAACAGAATGAAAATTGTTCAGGACAAAAATACCTTTCAAATGAGTTTATTCATTAAGTTGTACTAATTATATTTTTTAAACTATGGCCATCTGATTACCTCAATTTTCATTTTTCATAGGAGTTATAGAAACACAGAAACATAGAATTTGATGGTAGATAAGGACTTCTTGGCCCACCTAGTCTGCCCATTTCCCTACCTAATGGATAAGCTGCAGATCTTAGTTAACCAACAGCCTACTTCCTCCTACCCCCCACTAGAATTGTCTTATGTCTGTCCCATGCATTCTTGAATTCCACCACTGTTTTTGACTCCACGACCTCCTCAGGAAGTCTGTTCCATACATCGACAGCCCTCTCTGTGAAGAAATACTTCCTCACTTTACTGCTGAGCTGTCCCCCTTTATCTTCAAATTGTGCCCCTTGTTCTTGCACATCTCTTTTTCTGAAAGATGCTACCCTCTTGGACTTTGTTGATTCCCTTGAGGTACTTGAAACTTTCTATCATGTCCCCCCTCTCCCTTCTTTCCTTGAGGCTATACATATTAAGCTCCTTTAGTCTTTCTTGATATGTCTTCTGGTGCATACCCTGCACCATTTTGATTGCCCTCCTCTGGACAGCCTCCACCCTGTCTATGTCTATGCAGAGATGGAGTCTCCAGAACTGCATGCAGTACTCCAGATGTGGGCTCACCAACTGTCTGTACGGAGGGATAACAACTTCCTGTTTTCTACTGGTGATGCCTGTCCCTATGCATCCCAGTATCCCCCCAGCCCTCCATACTGCCTTCTCACATTGCTTGCCCACTTTTAAGTCATCTGCTATAACTACCCCAGGTCCCTTTCCATTTTTGTTTTTTTCAGTGTCTCACCCCCCATTGTGTACTCTTCCCCTGGGATTTCATTTCCCAGGAGCATTACTTTGCACTTCTTTGTGTTGAATCTAAGCTGCCATTCCTCCAACCTTGCCAAGTCCCTTCTCATCCTTTCCACCCCACCTTGTGTATCAAACTGTTGCTGATCTTTATGTCATCTGCAAAGAGACACACTTTTCCTTCTAGTCCCTCTGCAATGTCACTTATAAAGACATTAAAAAGGACCGGCCCCAGTACTGAACCCTGTGGTACCCCACTAGTAACCCCCCCTTTCTTCACTGTGAACTCCATTTACTATTACCCTCTGCGTCCTGTTGTCCAGCCAATGTTTTACCCAGGCTACCACCCTGGGACCCACTCCAAGGCTATCTAATTTGTTTATTAATCTTTTGTGTGGGACTGTGACAAATGCCTTGCTAAAGTCTATGTTGGCTATGTCCACAGCCCCTCCCTAGTCTACTACTTTGGTCACCCAGTCAAAAAAATCGATTAGATTCATCTGACATGACCTTCCTGCTGTTAATCCATGCTTCCTTGGGTCCTGTGCCCCACTGGCCTCTAGGTACTCACCAGTTCTTTCTTTCAGAAGTGATTCTATCATTTTCTCTACTACAGTGGTCAAACTGACAGGTCTGTAGTTTCCTGCCTCTGTCTTGCTCCCACTTTTGTGAAGAGGAATCACAACACCCTCCTCCAGTCCTCAGGTACCACACCATCCTCCAATGATTTGTTAAGAAGAGTAGGTAGTGGTGTTACTAGTTCTTTTAGAATTTTGGGGTGAATCCCATCCAGCCCCATTGCTTTATCCACCTTCAGTTTTAGGAGTTCTTTCAGAACCCTTTCTTCTGTAAAAGGACTGATATCAACCACCTATCCAGAGTGCTTCTATTGACTGGATTAGGTACCTCCCCTCTTCTCTTCCTTTGTGAATACTGAGCAGAAGTATTCATTCAGTATCCCTGCTTTTTCACTGTCCCTCTCTGCCCAACCACCCTCCTCTTTATTCAGCCTCAGTATCCTTGCCTTAGTCTTTCTTTGCTCCCTAATGTACCTATAAAAGGTTTTATCCTCCTTCTTAACCGAACTGGCTATCTTTTCCTTGGTTTGGGCCTTTGCTATTCTGACTGCCCACCCCACTTCCTTCTGCTTTAATGGGTACAGTTATCTGTCCTGCTCCTTCTGTGTTTCCTTATACTTCCCACATGCTATCTTTTTCTCCCTAACCTTCCCTGCCACTTCTTTTGAGAACCATAGTGTTTTTTCTTTCATTTTGATTTGTTTATTAGATTCACATAAAGGCTTGTTGCTTCTGTGATGACAGTTTTGATGTTTCTCCATTGTTGCTCCACCCCACCTTCTTGCCTATTTGCTAGTGCTTTTCTGAGACACTCTCCCATTTTGACAAACTCAGCCCTCCTGAAGTCCAGTACCTTCACTTTTGTATGGCTTGACTCTACAGCTAAGTTTATTGTGAACCACACTATTTGGTGGTCAGTTACTCCCAGATGGCTACCCACTTCCAAGTCTGAGATCCTCTCTCCATCCCCATTTGAGAGTACCAGGTCTAAGATTTCTCCCTCCTGAGTGGGTTCCAAAACTAGCTGTCTGAGTCACACCCCCGTAGGGCATCAAGAATGGCCCTGCTCTTGGATGTGGCTGCAGCAAAGGTGCTCCAGATAACATCTGGCATATTCAGGTCCCCCATCAGCATTATCTCCCCTTTCTCTGCCATCCTAAGAATGCCTTCTGTCATTTCCTTGCCCATTTCCTCTCCTTGAGACAGGGATCTGTATATGACCCCTGTGCTGATTGTGGTGCTATTTCCAGTCTCCAGGGTGACCCACAGTGCCTCCTCTCCTCCCTGTTTACCCTTTAGTTCCATTGCTTTGATTCCTTCTCTTACATAGAGAGCTGCTCCTCCTCCTCCTCTTCTACCATCTCTGTCCCTCCTGTAGATTGTGTATCCTGGTATGTTGATAGCCCAGTCATGGTTCTCTGTGTACCATGTTTCTGTGACTGCCATGATATCCAGGCATCCCTGTTCCATCAAAGCCACCAGTTCAGGGAGCTTGTTACCTAAACTATGGGCTTTGGTACTCATTACTCTCCATTTTTTGATGGCCTTATTCCTTTTTGCCCATCCCTGTCCTTACTGGCTTTGTATTTTTCTCCATTTACCCCTGCCTTTCTCCCTATCGGCTTCTCTGTCTTGGTGTTTACCTCACTAACTACACTGATTTGTTTTTGGGGGGGTTAGGATTTCCTTTCTCCTTTTCAGTGCCTCCCCTTAGGCTAGTTTAAATGCTTGCTAATGAATCATTTAAACCTATCACCTAGGTTCCTGGTTCCCCTCCTGGACAGATGCAGACCATCGCACCAGTATAGGCCTGTATCCCTCCAGGTGGAGACCCAGTCCCCAATGAAGCCAAAACCCTGAGCTCTGCACCAGTTTTTCAACCACTGATTGAATCCCATGGTGTGGAGTACCCTAGCCTCACCCATACCATAGACAGGAAGCACCTCTGATAAGGTTGCCGTGCATGCTACTTGTCTACAGTCCCTCCACAACTCCACAAATTCCTCCTGCACTGCTCCAATCCCTTTCCCAGCCAGGTAATTTGTCCCTAGGTGGACAATGATATCCAGCTCCCTTTCCTGTGCAGCTGCTCCCGCAATCCTGAGGATTCACTCCCTGTCCTTCCAAGCCATGGCACCAGGCAGGCACCTTACCTCCCTCTCCCCTTCCTCCCTCAGTTCAACCCTCCTAATAATGGAATCCCCCACCAGGAGTTGTTTCCTTCCCCATGGGGTCCCATGCCAACCTTCTGTGAGTCTCCTATGTGGAGGTTCCCAGCATCCTCCTTGGTCTCCACTGCAAGTGCCTCTGTAGAGGAACCACACTCTGCCAGACTGGCATATGAAGTGTGGAGAGGTACAACTGGAGGGATATGCCTCTGTTCCACCACCCTCACCCTCCCTGAGCCCACTGTGGGCCAACTGCTCCTCTTTCTTGGCAACTTCTGAGGCAGCGGCATTGGCCCTGGTGGTCCCTGGGTGGGAAAGGAGGTCCCCCAAATCCTGGCCAACTCAGCCTGGAGATGAGCAACCTCCTCCCTCAGCCCAGACAGGTGCCTGCAGATGAGACAACACCGCATCCTCCAGAACGTCTCCCAGAAGACTGCTGCTCTACAGCCACTGCACTGCACCACTCCCATCATGTCTTTATTTGTGGTCCCTTAACTGTTGTTTTGTATACTTATTTTTTCCTCTCTCTGTTTATTTTATTTATTTAATTTTTAGATATTTTTTTCCTTTCTTTCCTACTGCCTCCGTGCCCTAAAAGCTCCTGATCTTACTGTTCTGGGACAGTAAGTTCCTATATTCCTCAGTAGTCTCCTTCTTACTTGCTCGGAGTCAGACCTTCAGCAGCTAGGGGGAGATGGAGAGCTACTCTTTTCCTTCTAGGATAGTGATTCTTTGTGCCTCTGTGATCACTCCCTTCCTGCTCCCAAACAGGAAGTTCCTGTTGTTAGTCAAATCCTGTGCCTATAAAAGTAGAACCGGCTGAGGGTGGAGGGGCAGAATGGAGGGCAATATAGTTCTAACAGCAGTTCCTCTCTCTTGCTGTTCTCTGCCTCAAGCTATCTAGGTCAGTTTTTAAATGCAAACACCTGGCTTCCTTCTCTCTAAGCCACTCCCCCTAATTAACAGTTTGTTTCTTCACCTAGCTAACTGAACAAATAACAGTTCCTTCACCCTAATTCACAGTTTTTTCTTAACTTAGCTAACTGCACAGATAAGAATTCCTTAACCCAACTCAGACAAACACACTCTTTTTTTGTTTGTTTTTACCTTAAATTGAAGTTCCCAGTAATAAAGTTCTAGTTCTTTAGTCCTTTTTCTGGCAGGTTCTCTGTCAGACTTCTGTCCTGGTCACGGCCCCCCAGGCTCCCACCAACCATCAATTGCCTGCATCTCCCAGTCACCCCTGGCTTGCCCCCTGGTGGGCGGGGCCGTGGCACTGGTTCTCCTAATTCCAGTGCTGCAGAATCAGTAACTAATTGGAAGTGCTGGTGACAGTGGCTAATTGAAGCCCAGGGAGGGCTTCATGTAGATGGAGGACCCACCCCTCCTTTTTCCATTTTTTCCGCCGGAAGGCGGGGATGTGCGATGATGTCCAGCATCTACCCCGACTCCATTAAGTGCCAGCGCTGGTAGCTGTGTGACTCCTGGCCTCTGCCAGGGGTCTGTCTCACACCAGGCACTTCCCCACCTTTCCCCTGGACAAGGACAGCAGTCCATAGGATGCTCTATCCTTCTCCCTGGCCTCCAGTGACTTGCGTCCATTCCCGAACCTGGGTCTCTGGTGTCGCAAGCAGAAATCCAACTGCTGCACCGATGGGACAGCTTAGTAGTATAGTTCTAACAGCACCTCCTCGCTCTTGCTGTTCTCTGCCAAATAAATGTAAACATCTCTAAAAATATTCACGTTACACATAAACCATCAGTATGAAAGATGTTCAGGACAAAAATACATTTCCAATGAGCCTATTCATTAAGCTGCACTAATTATATTTTTTAAACTGTGGCCATCTGATTACCTGAATTTTCATTTTTCTTCACAATTTTCACCTTTCGGATGGCTATATTTAAAAAAAATCTAATGAATTCAGATTAGTGATTACCCTCATTTGAAAGGTCATTTTGGCCTGAACAACTTTCACGTTGGTTGTATATTAGTAACATATATACTTTCAGAGATATTTACATTGGTTTGGCATGACTCCTACTATGTTCACTCAGAGAGAAAAAAATGAGGTTGTTTGGAAGACCACATTTTACAAAATATAACGAATTTAGATTAGTGACTTCCTTCATGTGAAAGGTCTTTTTGGCCTGAACAACTTTCACCCCATTTGTTTTTTGTGTGCACCTTGAATAGTTTTAAAGATATTTCAATTTGTTTGGAAGATGTGCACATTTGCTGTCAGAGAAAAGCAGCTTGGAGTTATGTGTCCATCATTCTAAAAAAGAATGAAGGGAGTATTTTTTTAACTGCCATAGGGATTTGCAGTGTTATGGAAGGATACACTAAAAACTACTAAAAAATGTGTTCCACAGAAACCCCTTTTCAAGCTAAAGCGATAAGGCTGTAGGCTCTACCCACAGCCATAAAAAGGGGAAGATTAGAAACACTGTATCTGGAATAAGGGTACAAAGTAAATTTTAATAAATACAGTGAGTAAAGGAATAGGTATGTTGGGAGTGGTGCAGTGCAGTGATTGTGAGGTGCTAACCTTCAGAAAGATCTTCTGGAGACTGAGGTGCTGTTCTATTTTGACTACCCCTCTTGGGGCTAGGGGAGGAGGTCACTGGACTCCAGATCAAGCTGGCTAGGATTTCAGTGACATCTTCCCCCACCCAGGGGCCACTGAGTCTACTACCATTGACTCAGAGTAAGCTTAGGAGGAGGACCCACTAGACTGTAGTGGGTTCCAGGAAAGTGGAGATGGCCGGCCAGGGGTGCATTCTTTAGCCTGTGCCACTACAAAACTCATTTGCCACTCTGGGAGGATGAGACTGCCAGGAGGAGACACCCATGGTAGTGGCCAGAAAGGATGTTGGGGGTCCTCCCTAGGGGAGACCCCAATGTGGGAGGTAGAGGACCCCAACAGAGGAGGAAACAACTTCTGGTGGGGGACTTGTTTGTTGAGGGGGTAGAACTAGGAATAAGGAGGGAAGGAAAGAGAGAGGTGAGGTGTCTGTGGAGGGGTTGTGGAATACCAGCTGGACCAGACACCAAACTTCAGGTTCAGCACACAATGTCTGTGTGATGTTTATTCAAAATACAGTAGATAACATTCAGCAATGCCATATCCCTTCTTCAGTACATCAGTTTGCAGCAACATACTATGCATGTCCTTCCTCTGCACTTAGCCAGGACCTGCTGACTCAGTGATTTCTGATCTCTCTTATCTGTTAAGATTTAACCTCCCCAATGCAGGCCTTGTTTGCTTGGGTGGTGGGGGCTCAAATAAAAAACAAAACAAAACAAGCTAAAGACAAAGACCCTCAATGCAGAAGCACTGAAACATGGGTTATCCCAAAAGGCATTGACAATAAGCCAGATTTCAAAGAAACACATCACACAAAAGGCATTGACAATAAGCCAGATTTCAAAGAAACACATCACACATACTTCCATAATGCAAAGCATCATGGGGTATATGCAAATCACCATGGAATTTCAGACTTGTTCAGTTTACAGCAATTAACATACATTTTAAATAGCACAACTAACTTAATTTTTACCATGCAGTCCCCTAGTAACTTTTTACCTTTATAAAAAACACCTACTGCCATTGTATTTTCAACATTTACAGGTTTTATACACATAAGGTATATACATTAAAGTATTGTATAACATAGTGCCATTGCATACTAAATTCAACAATGAGAAACACAGCCTGTTGTTTTATATCAGCTCAGAGGTCACAACAATAACCTCCCTGTATGAGGAAAATTAAAGAGGACACTATAGCATAGTCAAGAAAGGGAAGGGGGTGCCCATAGAATTTAATTTATTAGTACACTGTGAATTTTTTCCATTCTACTTTATTTTTGGAACTAACTTTATTAGCTCATGTATAATTAATTAATTGGTGTATTTAAATGGTGACATTTTCTGTATCTTAACCACACCCCTGAGGAAGACTTTGAGAAGTCGAAGCGCTGGGTGAGGGAGTTCCATGTGTTGCTGGTACTCTCTGCAATAAATTTTCCACGTTTGTATTTGGCGTGTCTTTGGAATTTTTTCTACCTCATATGCAGTGAGAGACCAGAGTGACACCACTTTCTGGACTTTCTATTCATTATTACGAGCTGGCCGCTCGTTGTGGTGAGCACCGATTTGATCTAGCCGAGTCGCAGCATTCTTTTGATGTTGTCCGGTGCTCATAGGTAGCCAGCCTTATGGACTAGAAATTGTAAAGAATAGATTAAGCTAAGAAATAGAAGAACTGTTGCAACAGATTTAAGAAAAGGTCGGTCCTCAAGACTGGCAGGAGCTCCCTGTCACAGTGTCTACCTGGTGCTTTGGCTCGGAGAGATGGAAAGCGGATCCTAAGGATCGTTAGGGAGATGGGGCAGGAGGGGAAGCTGGATGTATTTGTCTACCTGGGGATGAATGACCTGGCTAGAAATGGTGCTGGGATTGTGCAGGGAGATTTTAGGGAATTGGGGAAGGGTCTTAGGCAGGTAGCGCACTAAGTGGCTTTTAATGAGATGCTTCCTGTGTATGACTGGGGGTAGGGTAGGGGCTCTCTGACCCAGGAGCTTCAAATCATGGTTGAAGAAATGGTGTAGAAAGGAGGGGGTTGATTACACTGGGGACTGGTGAACAACCTGGATGGATAAGGGCCTATAAAGTGGTGATGGCCTGCATCCGTCTGGGAGGGGAACTGCTGTCCTCAGTGGATAAATATTACTTTGATGAACATTTAAGCTAGCTGAGGGGGTTGCAGAAAAATCAGAGTGGCAAAAACTGCCCCCCACAGACTGAAGCAGACAGTAGGGAGGATTCATGGGAAGGTAAATCCCCGAGGGTGCACAGTAAAGAAATAAAACAGTGTGGTAGATAGCAAAGGGGATGGGAGCAGTAGGTGTAGCAGAAGAGAGGGAAAAATGTGGCAGGACAAAAAGAAAAAGAGGGGGCAGCAGACAGAAAAGTAATAAAGCATGGAAGGCTATGTAAGCAAATGCTAGAAGTCTAGGAAAAAAATTCCGAACCTAGAGGCCATCATGGCAGAGGCAGACCTGGATATTGTGGCCATTACTGTGTCATGGTGAATAGGAAACCATGACTGGGACATGACCATACTAGGCTATACTAATTTTAGAATGGATAGGTCAGGAAGGAAAGGATTAGGGGTGGTACTTAAAGTGATGGAGACGCAGGGAATCTGAAAGGAATGGGGGGGTTGGAGGTACTGTGAGTACTGTGAGTCACTCTGGAGACAGGAACCGGACCCACTATTAGCAGTGGCATGATATACAGACCTCCAATACAGAGGGTGAAACTGGATAAGGCTCTGGTGGAAGCCATTAGCACAATGGCAGAAAAGGGAGAGATGCTGCTAGTGGGGGACTTCAGTCTGCTAGATGTAGATTGGAGCCTCCCAGTTGCAGCTTCTGCTAGAACATCCTGGACTCCCTACAGGGGTAATTTATCAGGCAGCTATTCAGGGAGCCCACTCATGATTGGGCAATACTGGACCTAGTGCTTATTAACAGGGACAGTACTGCAGACGTCAATGTGGGTGGCCACCTGGGGATCAGTGATCACTGTACAGTGTGGTTCCACAGAAGGATGATGGTGGAAGCAAACCACACAAGGATGAGGGTCCTAGACTTCATCAGGGCAGATTTAAAAAAAATGTGTGAATGCCTCAGAGGCAACCTATCAGAGGGGTGACCTGGGTGAGGTGAAGGAACACTGAGCTAAGTTAAGGAAAGGAATAGTGAAGGCAACAAACCTCTGTGCAAAGGAAGTGAGCAAAAACAAGAGAACCACTATGGGTCTCAAAGGAAGTGGCTGAAAAGGTAAATGCTAAAAGAGTAGCATTCAGGAGGCATAATGAGATGCAGAGGGAAGAGGATAGGGAGGTGTATTAGGAGAAGCAGGGGGAAGGAAGGAAAGTGGTGAGGGATGTCAAGGCGCAAACTGAGGAAAGAATAGCCCAAGGGGTAACTAAAGGGGGCAAGACATTGTTTTTGGTACATAAGTGAAAAAAGAAGTCTAGGTGAGGAATGTGAGGATAAGAAAGGCAAGGGGGAGACTGTGCAGAGGAGAATCAAGAAAAAGCAGATTTCTTCACAGAGGAAGGGGATGGGCCACATATAAGCAACAGGAGCACTGAGAGGAGGGAGGTAGACACAAGTCCTTTTACAGAGGAGAGAGAGTCCTGAAGTGACTCACAAATCTGAAAGTGGGTAAAGCAATGGGGCCAGATGGGGTACACCCTAGGGTACTGAATGAACTCAGGGAGGTACTGGCTGCACCTCTTACAGCCCTATTCAACAACTCACTAGAAACAGGAATGGTTCTGGAGGAGTGGAGGAGGGCAAATGTAGTCCCAGTTCTTGAAAGTAGTAGCAGGGAAGAGGCTGGCAACTACAGGCCTGTCAGTCTGATATTGGTAGTGAGGAAGTTAATGGAGTTGCTACTAAAGGAAAATATTGTGGGGTATCATGAATCCAGTGGGTTAGAAGACCAGAGGCAGCACGGATTCATGGAGAGGCGGTCATGTCAGGCAAATCTGATAGATTTCTTTGGGGGACTGAAGGAATAGATCAGGGTGGGGCTGTGGACATGGCCTACTTAGATTTTAATAAGGCTTTTGACATTGTTCCACAGAGGAGATTCATAAGGGCAGGGGCCAAGAGAGGGTGTGGGAGCAGGGGATAATTCCTGGGGCCCATCACCAAGAGGGGCCCAGGCATCCCAGCATACTGTATGCAGGGAAGAGGCTGCAAGCTGGTAGGGGCCCCAGAGTCTAAATGTTCTCCGGGACCTGGAATTCCTCTCAATGTGACCCGCATAAAGGAATCGTGCAGCTTAGGGGTGGGCCCTAAGGTGGTAGAAATTGGTTATGGTATAGATGACAGAGGACAGTGGTAAACGGAGTTCATTCTGGGGAAGGAAGGGTGACCAGTGTGATGCCTCCGGGTACAGTACTGGGACCAGACCTCTTTAATGCTTTTATAAGTGACATTATAGATGAGCTGGAAGGGAAGGTATGCCTGTTTGCAGATTATACCAAAATTTGCAATAGTGTGGACATTCCTCAGGGGGTTGGAAAGATAGTGCAGAGACCTGAGAAAACTTGAGTTGGAGTGGTCAAGGGCATGGCAGCTGGGTTTCAGTGGGAAAAGAGCAAAACCATACACTTAGGGCATGGTAACCCAGAGGTGGAGTACAAAATGGGAGAAGAGAATTGATGGTCAAAAAACAGAAAAGGAACCTGGGAGTAAATCATAGAGAATGATCATAAGTAGCAAGACAGTGCGGCAAGGCAGTTGGTAGGGCCAGTGGAATGCTGGGATGTATAGGGAGGGGTATCACCAGTAGGAAGAAGGAGGTGGTATTGCCACTGTATAGGTCACTGTTGAGACCCCACCTGGAGTACTGTGTCTAGTTCTAGAGACCGTAGGCCCAATTCTCAAAGCTCCCAGTGCAGCGCAAGCGGCTTGCAGCACAAGGAATGGCAGAAAGTGCCCCTAGTGCCAAAAGATGCACCAGGAGCAATTCTCAAATGCAGCCTGTGTCAGTCACAAACTGCCTGCACCAAAAGAGCCTTGCACCATCTGTGCACCACAAAATGGGCTGTGACATGGCACTAGGAGCTTGTGGCAGCTGCAGGCTGCCAAATCTCCTAAATCAGGACTCTCAAAACTGTGCCAGAGGGCAAATTTCTAAGTACTATAAGACCAGCCAGGGCTAAGGGTACTTTGAAATATGCTCTCTGGCAGAGGCAGCAATATGCTGTGGTTCCCCTTCCCCAGCCCTGATCCCCTGATGTATAATAATTAGCTTTCCTGCTGGTCTAGTGGACCCTCCTCTCTGATTCCTGATGTCCCCAATAAATAGTTGTTTTAATAATTCCCTGGTGGTCTAGCGGACCCTCATCCCTGATTTCACCCATATATTTAAATAATAATAAAAAAACCTTCCCTGGTGGTCTACTGGACCCCCACACTCCCACCCAGTAGGTAGTGCCTACCACCCCACTCCCCCATCCTGAAACAGTCGGGGTCTGGCACAGCCCTCCTCACACCAACACATCTAGCTGCTGACTGAGCTGGCAAGGAGGAGCACATACTGTATAAAGTATGAGCTCATGGACTGACAGCTCACTTGAGCTGTCGGTCAATGAGCGTGTACTGTATACAGTACACACTCCTTGGCAGCTCAATCAGTGGCTGGATGTTGTGATGTGAGGAGGGCTGTGCTGGTCCCCCGCTCTGTTTTGAGATGGGGGACCGGGGTGGTGAGCCCTACCTGCTGGGGTGGGTGGTAGGGGTCCAGTAGATCACCAGGGAAGGTTTTTTTATTATTTAAATATATGGGTGAAATCTAAGATTGGGGAAGGGGGTTCACTAGACCACCAAAGAGTTCTTTATACCTATAAGAGACATCGGGGATCAGGGAGAGGGGATCCACTATACCACCAGGGAATTATAAACAAAACTATTTATTGGGGACATCTGGGATCGGGGAGGGTGGTCCTTATTGATCACCAGGGAATTACACAAAATCTATTTATTGGTGATGTCAGAAATCTGGGGAGGGGGGGGACCCCAAGACAACCAGGGAATAATTCATAACTATATGGTAACATCGGGCCAGGGTACTAGACCACCGGGAATATTTTTAACATTTAACTTTACAGGCAGATCAGGGCTGGGGAGGGATCCTAGATCACCAAGGAATTATATTTACTGTGTCAGGCAGATTGGGGATGGGGGAGGGATCCCTAGATCACCAGGGAATTATATTTACTGTGTCAGGCAGATTGGGGATGGGGGGAAGGGATCCCTAGATCACCAGGGAATTATATTTATTAACATTTTGAATGTTGGGCAGATCAGGGCTGGTGGAGGGTCCTCTAGACCACCAGGGACTGGTGCATAGCCACCCAGGAGCTTGTGGCATACCATGCAGATGTGCCATCTGTTAGGTGCATGGCCGTGATTGCCGCAAGCTGCTGGACTTTGCCAATGGGACCCTACCAGATAGAGAATCAGGCACAGATTCCCTGGTGCACCAGGCTTTAACACAAGCTGCCTTTTGCTGCCACTTTCATCAGTCTAAGGGCTCTTTGAGAATCGAGTCCCATATCTCAGGAAGGACATAGTGTGGAGGCTGTTCAGAGGAGGGCAACTAAAATGGTGCAGGGGTTGCATCAGAAGCCGTACGAAGAGACATTGAAGGAACTGATTATGTACACACTGGAAGGGAGGAAGGAGGGACATGATAGAGACCTATAAATACCTCACAGGTGTAAATAAGGTACAGGAGGGAGTATTTTTCAAAGGCAAAGCTGCATAAGAACAAGGGGACATGCAATGAAGGGGCTTAATTTAAGAGGCATGTGAGGAAGTACTTCTTCACTGAAAGAGTGGTGGATGCCTGGACTAGGCTTCCAGCTGCGGTGGTTGGGATGAAAACAGTGGTGGGTTTCAAGAATGCATGGGACAGGCACAAGGGAATCTTAGTGGAAAGGGGGGGAAGGAGCTGGGGATCAAGTAGGGTCTGCAGTGACAGTATAGGCAGGGTAAAAATGGGCAGACTGGGTGGGCCCAGCGGTCCTTATTTGTTATCAAATTCTACATTGCTATGTTTCTGTAACACTGGATGGCCTCCAGATTCTCCATTCTCCTTCATCTCTGTTCACTCCATTTTCCCTTCAATCTAAATTCTTTAGGCTTTGTTTCTGTATCGCCTTCTTTCTTAGTCTCTGTTCTTTTCTCCTTTCCTGTCTCCCATGCTTCAGATCTTTTCTTTCTCTGTCCAGTTCCTTACTGCCTCTGGTTAGAAAACCTCTTCCAGTGGGGGGGGGCAGTTGCTTGACTATTGTAAGGCAATGCCTGTGGTTCAATGGGTGGAGCAACTAATCACACCCCCAATCAGGCCTTAAAAGGCCACTCCTCTTGGTTGCTCCAGAATCATTTTATAGTTGCAGCCAGAAGCTCTGTTGGCTGCCCTTTCTCCTGCTCCTATCTTTGTTTCTTCTTGTTCTGTCCATTTCCTTGTCTTGCCTCTGGCTACCCTCACACACCTCTTCCCCCCCTTGCTCCATTCCCATGCTCTGGTTTGGGCGTCTGGGGCCCCAGCCGGGTTACTCCTGGCCTCTCCCTCCCTCAGTGTCTGTTTCTCCCCGTTCTCTCCTCTGTTGTCCGCCTTTCGCGCGTACCTCCCATACTGTCTTCTGTCCTCCATTTGTTTCTTTGGGGGCTCTGCCATGCTACTGCTGCTCAGTTTCTCCTTGTACGCTCCCCGGGTGTATCGATGCTCCACTTCCAGGTGGGCTGACATCTGCCTTTCCTGCCTTTCTCCTGCCTACCAGCTCCTGCTGTTGCCACCGGCGGATTACTGTTGCCCAGTATTTCACTCCGACCAGGACCTCCCACCCTGCCCCTTCTGTGGAACCATCTGATGCCTGCTTCCCCAGCAGACTGCTGCATCTCCTCTGCTGTCACTCGCTAGACTCCTCTGGCTCATCCGACTTCACCCTCCCTTGAGCTCCTGGTCTGCCGGTGTTGCCTCGCTTGGTCCCCGACCTCCTCACATTGCCTCATTTGTCCTTGTCCTCCTCCCAGCTCTCTCCAATTCCTTTGCTTTTACCTCCTACCTCTCGCCTCCTGTGTTCGGTCCTCTCTTGTCTGTTTGCCCTCCCGTCGACCCACAATGTGCCTCAATTCTTCCTTTTCACTTTGTTTTCTCAGTTTTGGAGCACTATCAGTTTATCCCTACTGTCTGCTGCCAACTTCTGCTTCTCGTCATCCTATCACCTCTGTACCAGCCCAATGTTTGTCCTACTAATAGCATACTCTGATTGTCCTGCTTCTTTACATTCACCATATGCAGACTACATAACCTCCATCTTTCTTTTTGGGCTGTGTATGCTCAGCCTGCCGCCCCTTTCTCACAGCGCTCTGGTTGTCTGTTCCCTCAGCTCTTATGCATCACCTAGCTGCCATTAGACCTAGCCTTACTCATAGAAACATACAAACATAGACTTTGATGGCAGATAAGGACCACTTGGCTCACCCAGTCTGCCCATTTCCCTACAAACTGGATAAGCTGCAGATTTTAGTTAACCAATAGCCTACTTCCTCCCACCCCCCACTATAATTGCCTTATGTCTGTCCCATGCATGTTTGAATTCCTCCACTGTTTTAGACCTCACAGCCTCTCCAGGTAGGCGGTTCCATGCGTCCACCACTCTCTCCATGAAAAAAATGTCCTCACATTACCCCAGAACCGTCCCCCCAGTATCTTTAAATTGTGCCCCCTTGTTCTTACACATCTCTTTTTCTGAAAGATGCTACCCTCCTGGACTTTGTTGATTCCCTAGAGGTACTTGAGCATTTCTATCATGTCCCCCCATCCCTCCTTTCATCAAGGGTATATATATTAAGCTCTCTCAGTCTCTCTTTGTATGGTTTCTGATGCAGACCCTGCACCATTTTAGTTGCCCTCCTCTGGACTGCTTCCATCCTGTCTATGTCCTTGCGTAGATGAGGTCTCCAAAACTGCACACAGTACTCCAGATGGGGTCTCACCAACTGTCTGTACAGAGGGATAACCACTTCCCTTTTTCTACTTGTGATGCCCCTTCCTATGCATCCCAGTATCCCCCTGGCTCTCCTTACTGACTTCTCACATTGCTTACCCACCTTTAGATCATCTGATATGACTACCCCCAGGTCCATTTCCATTTTTGTTGTTGTTTGTACCTCCCCTGCTATTGTGTACTCTTCTCCTGGGTTTTTGTTTCCCAGGTGCATTACTTTGCACTTCTTTGCATTGAATCTAAGTTGCCACATGTCTGACTATTCCTCCAACCTTGCCAAGTCCCTTCTCATCCTTTCTACCCTCCTTGTGTATCAATTCTGTTACAGATCTTTGTGTCATCTGCAAAGGCATACCTTTCTCTCAGACCCTCTGCAATGTCACCTATAAAAGATGTTAAAGAGGACTGGACCTAGTACTGAGCCTGAGGTACTCACTAGTGATCCCCCTTTCTTCAGAATGTGTTCCATTCACTATTACCTTCTGTGTCCTGTTGTACAGCCAGTTTGCTACCCAGGCTACCACCCTGGGACCCACTCCCAGGCTGGCTGACTTGATTATCATTCTTTTGTGAGGCACTGTGTCAAATGCCTTGCTAAAGTCTAGGTAGGCCATATCCACAGCCCCTCCCTGGTCTATTGCTTTGGTCACCCAGTCAAAGAAATCAATTAGATTCATCTGACATGACCTTTCTGCTGTAAATCCATGCTGCTTTGGGTCCTGTGCCCTTAACCTCTAGGTACTCAACAATTCTTTCTTTCAGAAGTGATTCCATCATTTCCCTACCACTGAGGTCAAACTTATAGGTCTGTAGTTTCCCTTCTGCCTTGCTCCCACTTTTGTGAAGGGGAATCACATCTGCCCTCCTCCAGTCCTCAGGTACCACCCCATCCTCCCATGATTTGTTAAAAAGTGTGGTCAGTGGTGTCACTAGGTCCTCCCTTAGTTCTCTTAGGATTCTGGGGTGAATCCTGTCAGGTCGCATTGCTTTGTCTACCTTGAGTTTTAGGAGTTCTTTCAGGACTCTTTCTTCTGTAAATGGACTGGTGTCAATCCCCCTACCCAGAGTGCTTCTATAGTCTGGTTTAGGTAACTCCTCCTCATCTTCTTTTTTGAATACTGAGCAAAAGTATTCATTCAGTAACTCTGTCTTTTCATTGTCTCCCTCTGCCCACCTCCCCTCTCCCTTAGTAATCTTCACTATTCCTCTCTTAACCTTTCTATGCTCCCTAATGTACCTATAAAAGGTTTTATCCCCCCTCTTAACTGAATTGGCTATTTTTTCCTCGGTTTGGGCTTTTGCTATTCTGACTGCCTTCCCCACTTCTTTCTGCTTTAATTGATACAGTTCCCTGTCATGCTCTTTCTGTGATTCCTTATACTTTTTGAATGCAGCCTTTTTCTCCTTAACCTTCCCTGTCACCTCTTTTGAGAACCATAGTGGTTTTTTACTTCGCTTTCTTTTCTTTATCTGTTTTACACAAAGGCTTGTTGCCTCTTTGATGGCAGTTTTGATTTTTCTCCATTGTTCTTCCACCCCTCCTCTTTGGCCATTTACTAGTGTATTGCTCAGGTATTCACCCATTTTGCCAAAGTCAGCCCTTCTAAAGTCCAGTATGCTTGTTTTTGTATGGCTCGTCTTTAGTACTCCTGGTACTTCCTACCTCCCCATCGGCTGCAGGCTTTGCCCGGCTGTTCTCGTCTCTCCCACTCATGCAGTTCACTCCACTCCTAATTTGGCTTATTAACGGACCCAAGGTTTCCTCCTCAAAGTGGGGTTTTCCTCTCATCTATGCCGATGGTCATAATACTTAGATAGGGTTGGTACTTTCATAGGTTCCGTAGTTAGGTTCCACTGTTGGATGGAGTTGATGGTGGCCCTCTGGCTGTTCCATCTCTTCTTAGGAAGTCCTACCCTCCTGCCTTGTTTCAGCCTCCAACCGATAGTTATCCTCTGTTCTCTCCCATTCCTCTCAGTCCTAACCTTCTACACCTATCGACCTCCATTCATGTCCTCGATACTGTTCTTCATCCCTCGCCTCCTTCCCAGTGCTAGGCACCCTTTTGGGTATTTCTTTGGGCTCCTTCCTAAACTACCTTTAGCCAAGGGAATAATTCCAGTGGCACCTCTAGGGGTGGAACCCTCCTCTAGGGTTCCTTGCCATCATACCCCTACAGGGCGGTATATCCCATGGACAGAGAGGCAAACAGACACAATGTATCCAAGTCGCACAAGCATAACATCATACCAAGTTGCATAAGCACATTGAATTGTAAGGCTGTTCCTATGGTTCAATGGGCAGAGCAACTAACCATGCCCCCCAATCAGGCCTTAGAAGGCTGCTCCTCCTCTTGGTTGCTCCAGGATCATTTTCTCATTGCCCCACCATCCTCCCCTCCTCCTCCAGTGGCTTATCTCTCTTCTGTGGGCTCCTTCCTAAGTTACCTTTAGCAAAGGGAATCATTCCCGCTGCACCTCTAGGGGTGGAACCCTCCTCTAGGGTTCCTTGCAGTTGTACCCCTACAGGGTGGTATGTCGCACAGATAGAGAAGCGAAGAGCCACAATGTATCCAAGTCACACAAGCATAACATCATACCAAGTTGTGTAAACACATTGAATTACTTTTTTTTCTCTTATTAGGTCAGGATCTCTGCACTCATCAGACCTGTAGTACTTTGCTCAGGCACTCAAGAATTGAGTGGGCATTTTATAAGGGATGGGAGGGGCAGGTAGTTCCTCAGTATTTGCATTAGCCTCATATGTGCAGACTTGTGCACCATGCAACAACCTATCAAAGCTGATGGGGAAGGAGGGCCTGGAATCTTCCAGGGCTAAGAGTCTCTGCTTGCTCCTTAACCTGTTGGTGACTAGGTTCAAACAGGAAGGTTACATACTCTACCCTTGTAAACCCTTGCAGTCCCTCGCCCTCACAAGACTGAAAAGGAAGGGGAAAGGGGGACAGGCCTCCCAGTCCCCCAGCAAAGGCAGGTAGCTAACCTGCCCTTTACCTATTGTCAGCACAGGTAGGAACACACAGAGACATAAGTTCTGGAAGTCATGCCATGGGGTGAAATTGAATGGGGAAAGGATTTGGGACCCCTTTACCACAGTTCTGGGTCACGCCACCTGGTGTCGTCAACGGATTGCTTCAACCGCAAGTGGGTGCCTCACCCTTATGCTTGTCAACAATCACGTTTACATTTGTACCAGGACTGATGTGCATAAAGAATAATGTATGGGTAGAGGTATGTAATTTTTTTTTACACATACCCAAGGTGTGCGATGCCACATAATCCCTGAGAGAGAGAGAGAGAGAGAGAAGCTCAATGGGTTTGTTAAGGCATCACACATGGAAGATGTGTTTGAAAAAAAAAATACACACTCCTACCTATACATTCTTTCTTATAATTGCTGACTCAAACTTTTGGCCTTTTTTTTCACTTTCTCTCAAATGCCTCTGACGTGTGACCTATGATGTCCCCTGTTTGACCGCCAAACGAAACAGAAGCAATGCTGTTGCTAGGTACACACTTTTTTATTACTTGAAGAGTGTTTCTTGGCTTCTTTTTATTTTTAAAACTGAAACCAAGGGTACTGGAAGTAGGTCGTACTTGGCACTTGGCAGCAGCTCTAAATCACTGATTTTCATGCCAGAGAGAAGGCAATTTGTCTCAGCGCAGCTTATGCTGAAATGTTTGATTGACAGCAAATTGGTACCTCACACTTCCCAGACAGTTATAATGGGAAATAAAGCCATACTTATGTGGATGTAATCAGGGTTATTAGTAATTCTAATGTATGACATCACAAGATTTTTAGCTCACATTCAAACCAAAAAAGCACATTGCATGAATGCAGAAGTCCTTAAAGCTGCTGAAGGAGAATCCCAAAGTTCAGGGCTGTGTGAAGAGACTCCAGGGACAGGGGAGTCAATGGAAGTCTCTTTTTCTACGGTGGCACACCTGCAAACTGTCATTTTGTAGTTGCTTCTGTTGCGCATCAACAGACTACAATGGTTGGGAGACAGTATGGTATGACTGCAATACAGCTGGAGACCAGCTGCTATAATTGACTCCCAAAAACAGCCTAACAGAAAGGACTCAAAGTGCCTACATTTGCATAATACCAGCAGTGATAAGCAATTCCTTTCCTGCTTCCACTCCAAGAAATCACTTGTTTGTCTGTAGCTGAAGATTCTTATATAAAATGTACTTTTGGTGAAGTAATGGTGTGGCTGTATATCACATAGGAAATACTGCATCACCCTAGCCAGCCATTTCAGATATATGTTCTTGCAGTTTTTGACAGTCTCATCCTACTGCAGCTGCATTAACAGCCACAAGATCTGAAATAAATGTCTAACTGTTCAGGAAAGCATATAATACAGTTTCTGTACTATCTCCCTGACATCTCTGGAAGTATATATCTGTGCTCTGATTGCACCTCTTAGCTCGAGGTTTAGCCAGGTCACTTCAGTTTTAAACATTTCCAGCTTCACGAACTCCAGAATTCAGGTTTATCAAATGTCCTGCAACTGTGGTAGCTGAACATTGAGCAGATGAATACATTCCCTGGAACCTGGGGGAGGTGTTCACTCCATTGCTTAGTCAATGCCCATAAAAGGGCACAGCTGACACGTATTTAGAAACCGATTGCTACTACACACATTACAAACTGCCTGGAAGGAACTGCCTTTACGTTCACAATTTCAGAACTGAATAGAACAGAAATTGGTTTCAAGTGGTGCCTTTCATACACACATTTCAAAACTGCTTTATAAAGCAGTTAGATTCTGGCTGTGCAGGCATTGTATGCAGACAAATTGAACAAAAATGATATACTTATCAGCATCTCGCACATGGCCACTGACAATGATATAATAGGGCCTCCGAGCGATGTCCCTTATGGTAAAAGAGACACACAGCATGAGGTTTGAGTAAGAGGACCGTGAAGTGAAGCTGAGTAGTTCTGTCTGCCAAACCTCATAAAGGTGTCTCTTGTTCTATAAGACAACCCTTGGAGGCCCTATTAACTTATTATAAATCACCCGAGTTCAGCTTGAGTGATTTCTTATAGGTTTAGAGCCTTTTTTTAAATTTACATATGCCATCCTCCCCCTGGCACTGAAGTGGACAGCTCTATCCTAATGCTCCTGCATGATAGCACACTGTACACAGGATAAGACATGCAGTGGCTCTACATGCTGATTGGCTGAAATCATGTTAGTGATTTATAATATTAAAACCCATTTGATCAAGCCATCTCAGTGGTATTGAGTGGTAGGAGACCACTCTGGCTTGCTGGCAACCCGGTTTCGCATCCCGAGCTTGGGACATTGCAAGCAGAGGCCTTCAGGGAGGGTGACAGAGTGTTCAAAGGATGCTCTTCTCCAGGGGGAGATATGTACTGCTCAGAGAGAGAGAGACACCTGGAGGTTGCATGGGGCCACTGCTGCCATGGATGACCACAAGCTGGGGGGCCCTACTCCCAGAGTACTGATTAGCACTCTCCAAGTGGGGAGGCAGGGATGACTATGGAGAACAGGGGAAGATGCCCAGCCATGGCAGCCTTGGGTGATGATGGCCTCTCTATGTGCAACCCCATGCCACCTGGTCCTTATGGGTGGTACATCTGCAATCCAGTCCCTTGTGTCCTATAATGGCTTTGGCAGCACACTTCTTCCTCTTCTCTTTCACTTACTTTGGGGATCAGTGGGGCCCTTGGGGAGGGATAGAACCGACCCATGCACCCGGTGGACACACTGGGATCTAGCAGTGGATGATACTGAGGAGCATAAGTCCAGTGGAAAGAGGCCAGAATGAGTGTGGGTCCTGGGGGCATAGAAGGTGGCAGAAGAATGAAAAGCATTTGTTTGAGAAAGGCACTTTTAGTTGGACACCTGTGTAATACCTACTCTATTTGAAATGTGCCTTGGGACCTTTAACTTTCCCGCAGACAACCACCGAATATGGACATAGTGGACCTCATTTTATTGTTTACAGGCTGAGTACACAACAAAGGTATGTATCCTGACTGCAGAACTCCATGCTTGTGGATGTGCCTGCCAAAAGCACGATCAACAGTCCCTCCTATTACATGGACTTTAGTGTGAATGGGTTGGGTGGGGGGCAGGGGCAGAGTGGGCACTGATGGTTAATGGGGATTAACAGTGAGCAAGGTGTCAGCATTGCTCAGCTGGTAGCACATCTACCTCTGGACCAGAAGGTTATGGATTCTAGCCCCACACCAGGATTGGGCTCATACATATGTGCTGGCACCAGAATGCAGTAGTAGGGGGATACTGTACTTTCAGGATGTGCTGTCCTATGGATGAGAAGTTAAACTGAGGTCCCTTCTGCCCATCCCTGTGAGTCCTGGTAGGTGTCCAGGTAGAAGTTAAAGAATCCAATGCACTTTTTGCTGGAGTAGGGGATTTTCCCATGTCTTAGCCATCATTTGCTTTACCATAAAACTGGTTCATGCAATTGTCCAAGGCTGTACGTGGGTGTTGATGTGTGAACTGGCTGCCATGACACGTTTACGGGCACATCACTTAAAGTCTCTCATTACTTGTAAAGTGCTTTGGGATACAATGTGAATGAAAAGTGCTATATAAATGCTAATTTTTCTTCTTCTTCATTCAATTGGATGCCTAGACAGCCAACAGAGCAGATCCCTGCTCCCTGCAGAGCAGGGTGTTGTGGGATAAGGTAGTCTTCCAATGACTGCTCTATCCCTAAAAGAAATATCCTTTAAAATAGCATGTTTTTCACATATAGGTGTTTATTCTCCAGAGCTGTCCCAGCTGCCCCCTTCCGATCAGCTTTCCCCAGCTCCATCACCCAGCTTCTCTGTGAGCGAGGGATCACCTGGGTGGTATCTCATTATGGAAGCTCAAACCTTCCTGCCCTGCCAGTACCCGAGTGACCTGTTTTCATTTCTGCCTGTATGGCATGAAGTAAGGTGCACTGTGCCACAGCCCTCTGCACCACTGGGCCAATATTTAGAAAAAAAATATCACATGATAGATCCAGCCCTCTATACCACCTCAGAGGGCTGGAAGTAACCAGTGGCAGGCCTCAACAGACTTCTGCAGGGACACTGTGGTGCTGAGTCTGATTTGCATGTCAGGCTAGCCCAACCAGCATTACAACAGACCTCCGGGGCAGGTAAGGCCAAAGGCCCATGCACACTCTCAAAAGGGCACACAGTGATAACAGGGTTCTGCCTTGTGTCCTCCCACAACCCAGCTGCATGCATCGATAGACGTCTAGCTCATGATTAGTTCTGGAGGAGGTACAAATTCCACTTTGTGGATGCCACATAGTGCCCTACAGTATGGCATCCCATGCATACCCTCCAACTGTTTTGCTGGTACAATACCGGCTGTCTTACAGTGGTCCCGGATCCCAAGAAGTTCTCCGTGTGTACCGAATTTGGACGCTCTGCAGAAAAACTTTTAAATTTGTGTTCCCCATGTCTGCACGGTGGTGGGCAGCCCCATGGCGGGGCACATGCAGGTACGAGTGGAAAGTGTCTGTCCCCATGGTAACCACAGACATGCGCCACTGGCTTGCCTGTGACCTTCAGAAGCAGCTGCTGCAGCCTGGAATTATGTTTCCCATGACACTACTGCTGGGATGGGGAGTGTCTGTCACACACAGTCAGTCAGCTGAGCAGACTAGCAACCACGTTGTGTGTCAGTCTGTGCAGTATGTCCAGGATGACCAGATCTCAATCCCGCGGTGACCAAAGCCACCAAGTAGCGCCAGCAAGAGGTATCTGTTTGTTCATTCAAGAAATCTGCTGGTTGTGGGAAAATGTATCAGTTTGTTTATTCTTGATGAGTCCTCCATGGGATAGGGCAGCCTGCTATGCCGCCAAACCCCCTTGAGAGCAGCTCACTCACCACTGCAGTATGAGCCACTTGCTCAATTAACATCCCATGAGCCACTCACTCACGTAACACAACACACGTGCACATATTTTCATCTGTCAAATGTTGGAGGGTCTGCCCATGTGACTGGGCACGCCATGACTTTTCCTGGCCCTCCACACATGCAGAATAGATGAGAGGCTTTTAAGGTTCAGGCCCTAGGCTAAACAACAATTTTTCTGATAGTGCAACAGCCCTCTAGTACTTCACTGCAGAGAATACCTCAGGGATTGCATACAAAATGAAAAAATCCATAATTGTAAAGCAAAGGTTCAAACCCTAGTACTGTAGCTGCATGTGTTCTCCCTAGGCATAGTAGCAATATTTATTTACTTGGGTAGATCTCTACAGCATCTCATTCTATTAATTCTTGTTTTGTATGTCTACACTTTATTTACCCAGGCTAGCCCAGCTGAGATGCAACATCTCTTTGTCAGTGGGGTCCTGTTTTCACCCGTTTCTGCAGATGAGTACACTGGAGCATTGTGAGGTTAAGTGACTTGCCCAAGGTCACACAGGGAGTATTTGGCTCTATTGGGATCTGAATATATGATCTTCTGGTTCCCAAGTCGGTGCTCTAACCTCTAGACTACACTGCCTCACTTTCTTTATAACAATATTGTAAATGTGTCTACAACTTCTAATGAAAGCTTACAGGAGTGAATTCCCAGTGGTATAACTGTTGTCACTCTGATTAGGAAGACTACGTGCTGTTCGGGTTCGGGATCCTAACCTTAAAATTCTCAAGATTTTACTTACTTGTGCTTATGAGCCCTATTGTTATCTTTAACAGGAATATAAACCTTGCTTTTATCATTTTGAAGGTAGTTGGAAATCCGGCCATGTGTGGCTTCCTTAATCTCCCTGCTTTTGTTCAATATGATAATCTGGTATGTTTTTAATCAATCATCCCCCCCCAGCTCACCTGACAGCACCCCCCAGTTTCCTCACCGACCTTCTCATGGACTTACTGGTTATCCACCATTTGGGAAGGAGCATGTTAGTGGTGGGCAGCCTGCCGTGGCAGACATTCGTGGGCCTGCAGGGGGTGTTGGGTCAATAGCAGAGCAGCACTTTTTCCTCCAGCTCCTGGTTTTCTCCCCCAGGGTGCTGGCATGCAGTGACATACATGCGTGGTTTGGCACACATGGATTCCTGGCATCTGGGGGCTACCGCTCCCCCTGTCTAGGTGCTCACACTGTACCACCAATTGGTCTCCCACCAGCTCGCAGTCAAGTAGCATGATGCAGTTTCTCCAAGACGGTAGGTACCTGCACCAACAGAAAATCTTGGTGCTATCTTCTATTAATGTTTGTGGAACAACTTAGAGCCACATATGAAGAAGTGCTCAGAAGCCAGAAAAATGCCTGCTATTGCTATATTGTTTTGTCTTTCCATTTTATAATATAATAGTTGACATGACTGAGACCTTCAAGTATTTGAGAAGAATAAATAGGGTGGATAAGGAGGGTCTCTTCAAGCTTAGTGGAAACCAAAACATGAGGAGACGCAGTTTCCAGCTGGGGGGGTGGCGGATTTATGAATGAGGTTAGGGGGCACTTCTTCATGGAGTGGGTGGTGGTGGGTTGGAATGTGCTTCAGAAAGAGGTGGTTTAATTGAAGATGGTGGGCAGCTTCAATAGAGGATGGGACTGAGTTAAGAGAAAAGTAAAAGTCAACGGAGGATTGGAGGGCAGGATCAGTAACTTGAAGAAGAAGAATCAGCATTTATTTAGTGCTTTTCATACACAGTGTATCCCAAAGTGCTTTACAAGCAAAGCTAGACTGGTAGTGAAGTGACTGAATGTGTAGTGGCAGCCATATCGCACATCAGCACCCACACACAGCCTGGACAATTGCGTGAACCAGTTTATGGGAAGGGGAATATTGGACAGGACACCGGGAATGTTCCATGCTCTTTGCAAAGAGTGTCCTGGGATCTTTTACTTCCACCTGGACACCCACCAGGACAACACCAGGATGGGTAGAAGGGACCCCAGCAGTACAGCATCCCCGTAATACTGCACTTGGATGCCTGTGTCTTAGGTACAAGTCTAATCCCAGTGTGGCACGAGAACCCACAGCATTCTGGTCCAGAGGCGGATGCGCTACCAACTGAGCCACACTGACACCCAGCTTAGCTGAGGACCCTGCAATATAAGCAGACTAGATAGCCCTAATGGCCCTATTCTGCTAGTTTCTTCATATGTTCGTATGCAATTGCAGATCATTGCAGAGATCCCTCATAGAGACCAGGAATAAGCAGGTATCCCCAGAGCTTCGAGGCTAAGCACAGCCTCTTTGTCAGGGGGTGGTGCTGCCAACAGTTTCTAGTTCTCAATTTATACCAACTTAAATTAGACATTTGATAATTATTACTGGTTACTGCTGAAATACATCTACATTATTATCAATTAGAGAAAGAAGTATATAGTGCAATAAGCCAAATGTTTTATATACATTTTCTAAGTTACATTCCAGTAAAGAACCCTCGGTTACAAAATGTATTTGCAGCACTAACCATTCCTTTTTTATCATTTCAATGATACTTATTAACAGAGGAGCCCAATTCATGAAGGTCAGTGCAAGCTGTGCCAAAGCCAGCTTGCGCCGATCGCCGGTGCACCAGGGACCCTGCGCCCGATTCACTATCGGGTAGAGTACCAGCAGCAAAGTCCTGCGGCCTGTGGCGACTGTGGCCCTGCTTCAAACAGACTGTGCATCTGGAAGGTGTGTTGCAAGCTGCGGGGTAGACATGCGACAATAAAACCATGGACAGAAGTCCTTGGTGGCTAGCGGCCCCCCATCTTTGATCCCCTGTTATTAAAATAATTATATCCCTGGTGGTCTAGCTGACCCCACATCTCCGATCCCCTGTTAATAAAATAATTATATCCCTGGTGGTCTAGCTGACCCCCCCATCTCCGATCCCCTGTTAATAAAATAATGATATCCCTGGTGGTCTAGCGCCCTTCCCCAGCCCCAATCCTCTATTATTAAAATAATTATATCTCTGATGGTTTAGTGGTCTCCCCCGTCTTGATCCTCTTTTATTAAAATACTCACATCCCCGGTGGTCTAGCAGGTCCCCCTCCCTATCCTCAGTCAGCCCATATAATAGAAATATATATTTTCCTGGTGGTCTAGAGCAGTGGTTTTCAACCTTTTTGTGTCCGAAGCCCCCCTGACCAAATGTCAGCAGGGTCGGGGACCCCTTACTGGCTGCAGCATGCATACTATGTGGTGGCGTGTGGAGTGGTAACAATCTACATCCCAGTATGAAACAAAATAAACAAAAACAAACACCACACCACTATAACCCAATGTAAAAATACTTTTATTACTATTTTAATTCAAACTAAATTAAAATTAATGGCTTGAAGTACAGCTATCCTGACAACATTACCCAATTAAAATGCTAACCCCCTTGTTGAGCCTGCAGTGAACCAAGCTGACTGTACAGCTATCCTGACAATATTACACTGAATCAAAAATCTGCCTTGTTGAGCCTGCAGTGAATAAAACTGACTGAACATCAATGAGAACAACCTTTCTAGTCCAGCAATTGCTTAATAAAGAACTTTAAATTTAAATCACTTCAGGAGGGCTGACTTTGTCAAAATGGGAGAGTGCCTCAGAAAAGCACTAGCAAACAGGCAAGAAGGAGGGATGGAGCAACAATGGGGAAACTTCAAAACTGCCATCACAGAGGCAACAAGCCTTTGTATGAAGCAAATAAACAAATCAAAATGAAAGAAAAAGCCACTATGGTTCTCAAAAGAGGTGGCGGGGAAGGTTAGGGAGAAAAAGATAGCATTTAGGAAGTATAAGAAAACACAGAAGGAGCAGGACAGAGAACTGTACCAATTAAAGCAGAAGAAAGTGGGGAAGGTAGTCAGAATAGCAAAGGCCCAAACCGAGAAAAAGATAGCCAACTCGGTTCAGAAGGGGGATAAAACCTTTTATAGGTACATTAAGGGGAGAAGAAAGACAAAGGGAGGGATAGTGAGGCTGAATAAAGAGGAGGGTAGATGGGCTGAGAGGGATAGCAAAAAAGCAGGGATACTGAATGAATACTTCTGCTCAGTTTTCACAAAAGAAGAGGAGGGGGAAGTACCTAATCCAATCAATAGAAGCACTCTGGATAGAGGGGTCAATCCCAGTCCTTTCACAGAAGAAAGGGTTCTGAAAGGACTCCTAAAACTGAAGGTGGAAAAAGCAATGGTACCTGACGGGATTCACCCCAGAATTCTAAAAGAACTAAGGGGAGAACTAGTGACACCACTGACTACCCTTTTTAACAAATCATGGGAGGATGGTGTGATACTTGAGTACTGGAGGAGGGCAGATGTGATTCCCCTTCACAAAAATGGGAGCAAGACAGAAGCAGGGAACTACAGACCTGTGACCTCAGTGGTAGGGAAAATGATGGAATCACTTCTGAAGGAAATAATTGTTGCATACCTAGAGGCCAGTGGGGCACAGGACCCAAGGCAGCATGGATTCACAGTGGGAGGGTTATGTCAGATGAATCTAATTGATTTCTTTGACTGGGTGACCAAAGTAGTAGACCAGGGATGGGCTGTGGACATGGTCTACCTACACTTTAGCAAGGCATTTAACACTAACCCACACAAAAGATTAATAAACAAATTAGCCAGCCTGGGAGTGGGTCCCAGGGTGGTAGCCTGGGTAAAACATTGGCTGGACAACAGGGCACAGAAGACAATAGTAAACGGAGCCCACTCTGAAGAAAGGGAGGTTACTAGTGGGGTACTACAGGGTTCAGTACTGGGTCTGGTCCTTTTTAATGTCTTTATAAGTGACATTGCAGAGGGACTGGAAGGACAAGTATGCCTCTTTGCAGACGACACAAAGATCTGCAACAGGGTTGATACAGGGGGTGGAAAGGATGCGAAGGGACTCGCTAGAGTTGGAGAAACTGTCTAAGTATGGCAGCTTGGATTCAGTACAAAGAAGTGTAAATAATGCACCAAGGAAACAAAACCCAGGGGAAGAGCACAACTGGGGAGGTAGCAACAACAACAAAAATGGAAAGGACCTGGGAGTAATCATATCAGATAGTCTAAAGGTTAGCAAGTAATGTGAAAAGGCAGTAGGGATGGCTGGGGGAATATTGGGATGTATAGGGAGAGGTATCAGCAATACAAAACAGGAAGTTGTTATTTCTCTGTACAGACATTTGGTGAGACCCCATCTGGAGTACTGCATCCAGTTCTGGAGATCCCATCTCTGCAAGGACATAGGATGGAGGCAGTCCAGAGGAGGGCAATTAAAATGGTGCAGGGTCTGCAACAGAAGCCATATGAGGAGAGACTAAAGGAGCTTAATATGTATACCCTTGAGGAAAGGAGGGAGGGGGACATGATTGAAACTTTCAAGTACCTCAAGGAATCAACAAAGTTCAAGAAGGTAGCATCTTTTAGAAAAAGAGATGTGCAAGAACAAGGGGACACAATTTGAAGATAGAGGGGGGGACGGCTCAGGGGCAATGTGAGGAAGTATTTTTTCACAGAGAGGGTGGTGGATGTATGGAATGGCCTTCCCGAGGAGGTCGTGGGGTCAAGAACAGTGGTGAAATTCAAGAATGCATGGGACAGACATAAGGCAATTCTTGTGGGAGGTAGAAAGAAATAGGCTGTTGGTTAACTAGGATCTGCAGCTTATCCAGTAGGTAGGGAAATGGGCAGACTAGGTGGGCCAAGCGGTCCTTATCTGCCGTCAAAGTCTATGTTTCTATGTTTATCTTACCTAGTATTTTTTTTTGCTATAGTTATTGTGGTTACTGTATCCGAGCTGGTATCCAGTCATGAAGTAGTGGGCTGGTTCACAGACTGAGATTCAGTGAAAATGAGAAGCACAGCTAAGCAAAATGGAGCCACTATACGTGGAGCAAAGCAAGGGAAGCACTCTTTGAAGTTTCAGGATTTACATACAGGGAAGCTGCTAATTAAAAAAGTAGTGCTGCAGCAGCCAAATGAGAAATCAAGAAACTTTTCCTTTTTAATAGAGAGCAGCAGACCAGTACTGGTCCCACGACCACTTGTCTCTGTGATCTCAGTAAGATCTGAACTGGGAACCATAAATTGAAACAGCAGCAGGTTGTGATTAACAAGGATGGAATGACAAAATGTTGATTTTTATCTGATATGGCAAATTGCGATTGTGGTTGATTAGCCACTACTTACAGGCTAATATGTGTCACCGGGCATAATCTACATCTGCTGTACCAGGGTATAGTTAATGGGAGATATTAGTACCTAATTTGCGAAGTTACCAGACTGAATGTGGACTTGAATGGGATGAGGGAAACATCCCAAAATGAAACCAGAGCTTTGAATTGCTCGCAGTTCAGTACATATTGGTACATTTTCCACGCGGGTACTTTTTTAGCGGGTGATCTGCAGACCCCCCAGGAGCTGATCGCAAACCCTTGGTTGAAAAACCATGGTCTAGTGGACCCCCACCTTGGCAGGTAGTGCCCCACCACCCCGCTTCTAATCCCCGAGCCAGAGACTGGCACAGTCTTCCACACTCCACCATGGCCAGTCACTGACTGAACTGTTAAGGAGCACATACCGTATGCAGTACGTGTTCATGGATTGACAGAGCTGTCAATCATTGAGTGCATACTGTATACAGTACATGTTCCTTGACAGTTTAGTCAGTGGTTGGCGATGGTGGACAGCTGTGCCAGTCTCCGCTCAGGGATGGGATGGGGGGAGGGGGTGGTGAGCACTGCCTGCTGGGTGGGTGGGGTTGGGGCCCACTAGGCCACCAGGGAAATATATATTTCTATTACAAGGGCTGATCAGGGATAAGGAGGGGGTCCGCTAGACCACCATGGATGTGGCTTAAAAAAAGGGATCGGGATGGGAGGGGACCACTAGACCATCAAGGATATAATTATGGTAATAAAAGGGGATCAGGGCTGGGGGGCTGCTAGACCACCAGGGAAGTGATTTCTTTACTGAAAGGGGATCGGGACTGGGGGGGGGGGACTGCATCACATTGGCACATAGTTCGAAACCTTCCCAGAGGACACACTTCTAAGTACCCTTAGACCAGCCCTGGTATAAGCACTGTACAGCAATATAATGTATGCTAGAAACACCTTCTCACACAAAATTGATATAATCATACACTAGCATTTCAAAACAGGAGTTTTAAGACTCGTGATTCAGTATTCCAATTTAGAAGCCTTTTTGAGATACATATGGGTTACCAATATGTAAATTAATTGCCTAGGTTTCTAGAAAAAAATATCTGTGATGTGTGATGCGAGGGAGCCTTGTCAGTTTATAACAGGCTTTAGAATGCTAGAGATTTTAATATCTAATGTGATACATTTTGATATACATAGCCCATGTAAATGATAGAAAACACCCATGTGTGAGTACGATATCTCAAGAAGGGAAGTCATCATAAGCTATTCTTGATACAAAAACATTGAATAACACACTCTGTGACATCAGTGTTTGAACCAAACGATATTGAGCCTGTGTACTGAACAGAAAAAAAAAATAACTTGATGATGAGCCCAAAACACACCCCCAATAAGCATCTAAAGGGGGAAAAAAACTGAAGTAAAGTGCAGGGTATAGTGAAGTTAAAGGAACAGAACACTGTGGGGAAGGGACGACGAAAAGGAAAGCAACAATGGCTGTGAAGATGGGTATAAAGAAAAAGAGAAATGATGGTATAATAAAATAAAATAAATTATGATAAAATTGTGTACTGTACAGTTAGTGAGCTAAGTAGTTTTAAAAACCACAGTAAGTGTACATTCAAAAGGTGCAGCTGAGCATGATTCCTGGACGCTGCTATTTTTAAAGAAAACAGTTGGATTTGACTGCAGAAATAACTGTGGGGTGCACTTAAAAGCCATACTCTGTCTTTCATGTCTGACTATATACTGTATAGCACACTCATTTTGTAATAAATACACTGAATGAAGTTTCTATTCATTTTGCAGGGACTAGTCACTGAGTGTCCCATACCTATGGGTTTGTCAGGCAGACATACCTTCAGTTTGCAGCTGCAGCTCCAACAGGTATCAGCTGTCTTAAAGGGAAACAGTCAGCACCAAGGACCCCACATTCAAGTGTGGGTCTAGTCCCAATGTGCATTTTGTGTGCAAAAAATTTTGGTTTTCTTTCTGTGTACTGTAGTATAATAGGTTGTATCAGACTAGTTTTACTTAGTTCTAGGCTGACATCTTCTGTAACTACAAATCCCAGAATCCACGGCAGCTGACATCAGAGCAGTAGGCAGTAGTGGAAGTGTCAATAGCCTGCAGTGCATCTTAGAGTTTATAGGAGCTCTGATCTTTTGTTTGCTGATCCTGCTGTCCTCCCTGGGCTACATACAGTCTCAGAAGACTGTACTTAGCCCCTGGAGAAAAGCAGCTCCGGAAAACATCTGATTGAAGATTATAGTTATCAGTCCAAAGCAGTTCAATAGGTCCTTGTTTGGAAGGCTTTGAAAACTCTCTTTCAAGCTCTCCGCATAACTCATACACTAAAAAGTCCTTGGGCAGGATTCCCAGAAGTCCTAGAATGCCACAAGCCCTGGTGCAATGATGATATGGCTCATGGGGTTGTGGTGATCTAGTGGGATTTTCTATCCCATGCAGCAATTGCTGCAAGTTAGACCAACTTTTTCTGGTCGAACTTGTGATGACTCTGGGGGTCCATTTTCACTGAGCTTGCATCAGATATTTGGAGCAAGCTGCCATAATTCGTGGAAGCTGTCGCAAATGTGCCCAAGATGGATGGATGTGTATAAAGCTGTAACATCCACTGTGATCCAGCTGTAACTGTTTAACCAGACCAAATATTTTAATTTATTTAAAACATCTATCATGTGTATTTATTTCTTTAGTCTTTGTTAACTAGGTAGAGTGCACTAGACAAGCACTTGCCTATTTTCAGGCATGACCTGGGAGAGTAACGTAAGATGACAATTCAGAAACTACTTGTTTTAGGTAGTAATCAATGTACTTAGATAGATTTTCTGTGTGGGAACTATTCCCTGATATTATGGGATATCCTGGGGGTAAGGTTGAATTTTTTGTAAATTTTAGATAGATGGTAGGATGTTGGAATAGTCTAGCAGACACAAATGTAAATTCCTAATCTGTCTGTGTAATGAAACCTTCCAACAGAGACCAATCTAGAAAAATCGCCAGATTCTTTTGAAAGATTGACGTTGGATCTTCAGGTAGTCATCTGTAAGTAGTAGAATCATTTAGCTGTCACATACCTTCCTGTACATAATATTCTTCATTCAGTAAAACAAGGTTACCGCCTTAATCCAATGGCTTGATTATGGCTCCCTTTAGGTTTTACAATTCTGTAAGGGCAGTTCATGTAGGACAATCCATTGAGTATGAGTCTTTGTAATCTTATTAATGTCTTTGCATAGAAACATAGACATGGACTGCAGATAAGGACTGCTTGGCCCACCCAGTCTGCCCATTTCCCTACCTACTGGATAAGCTGCAGATCCTAGTTAACCAACAGCCTACTTCCTCCTACCCCCTACTAGAATTGCCTTAAGTCTGTCCTATGCATTCTTGAATTCCCCCACTGTTTTTGACCTCACAACCTCCTCAGGAAAGCTGTTCCATGCGTCCACCACCCTTTCCATGAAAAGATAGTTCCTCAAGTTGCCTCTGAGCCGTGCTCCTCTATCTTCAATTTGTGCCCCTTTGTTCATGCACATCTCTTTTTCTGAAAGATGCTACCCTCTTGGACTTTGTTGATTCCCTTGGGGTACTTGAAAGTTTCTATCATGTCCCCCTCTCCCTCCTTTCCTCGAGGGTATACATATTAAGCTCCTTTAATCTATCTTCATATGGCTTCTGGTGCAGATCTTGCAAAATTTTAGTTGCCCTCCTCTGGACTGCCTCCATCCTGTCTATGTCCTTGCAGAGACGGGGTCTCCAGAACTGCACGCAGTACTCCAGATGGGGTCTCGCCAACTGTCTGTACAGAGGGATAACAACTTCCTGTTTTCTACTGGTGATGCCTCTCTTCATGCATCCCAGTATCCCCCAGCACTCCTTACTCCTTCTCACATTGCATGACTACCCCCAGGTCCCTTTCCATTTTTGTTGTCAGTACCTCCCCCCAATTGAGTACTCTTTCCCTGGGTTATTGTTTCCCATGTGCATTACTTTGCACTTATTTGCATTGAATCTAAACTGCCATACTTTTGACCATTCCTCCAACCTTGCCAAGACCCTTCTCAACCTCTCTACCCCCCTTGTGTATCAAGTTTGTTGCATATCTTTGTGTCATCTGCAAAGATGCATACTTTTCCTTCCAGTCCCTCTGCAATGTCACCTATAAAGGCATTAAAGAGGACTGGTCCCAGTACTAAACCCTGCTGTACCCCACTAGTAATCCCCCTTTCTTTGGAGTGGACTCCATTTACTATTACCCTCTGCATCCTGTTGTCCAGCCAATGTTTTACCCAGGCTACCACCCTGGGACCCATTCCAAGGCTGGCTAATTTGTTTATTAATCTTTGTGGGGACTGTGTCACATGCCTTGCTAAAGTCTTGTAGGCCATGGCCACAGCCCCTCCCTGGTCTTCTGCTTTGGTCACCCAGTCAAAAAATCTATTAGATTCATCTGACATGACCTTCCTGCTGTGAAACCATGCTGCCTTGGGCCCTGTGCCCCGCTGGCCTCTAGGTACTCACCAATTCTTTATTTCAGAAGTGATTTCATCATTTTCCCTACCACTGAGGTCAAACTAATAGGTCTGTAGTTTCCTGCCTCTGCCTTGCTCCCTCTTTTGTGAAGGGGAATCACATCAGCCCCCCTCCAGTCCTCAGGTACTGCACCATCTTCCCATGATTTGTTAAAAAAATGGTAGTCAGTGGTGTCACTGGTTCTCCTCTTAGTTCTTTTAGAATTCTGGAGAGAATCTCATCAGGCCCCATTGCTTTGTCCACCTTCAGTTTTAGGGGTTCTTTCAGGACACTTTCTTCTGTGAATGGACTGGTATCAACCCCTCTATCCAGAGTGCTTCTATTGTTTGGTTTAGGTACCTCCCTCTCCTTTTTTTGTGAATACTGAGCAGAAGTATCAGTTCAGTATCCCTGCTTTTTCACTGTCACCCTCTGCCCACCCCCTTCCCTTTACTAAGCCCCACTATCCTTCCCTTGGTCTTTCTTCACTCCCTAACGTACCTGTAAAAGGCTTTATCCCCCTTCTTAACTGAGTTGGCTATCCTTTTCTCAGTTTGGGCCTTTGATATTCTGACTGTCTTCCCCACTTCCTTCTGCTCTAACAGATACAGTTCTCTGTCCTGCTCCTTCTGTGTTTCCTTATACTTCCTGAATGCTCTCTTTTTCTCTGTAACCTTCCCCGCCACCTCTTTTGAGAACTATAGTGTTTTTTTCCTTCATTTTGTTTTATTGCTTCACATAAAAGCGTGTTACGTCTGTGATAGCAGTTTTGATTTTTCCCCAATGTTCCTCTATCCCTCCTTCTTGCCTGTATGCTAGTGCTTTTCTGAGGCACTCTCCCATTTTGGCAAAGTCAGCCATCCTAAAGTCCAGTACCCTCGCTTTTGTATGGCTTGACTCTACAGCTATGTTTATTGTGAACCACACTGTTTGGTGGTTGCTTCTTCCCAGATGGCTACCCGCTTCTAAATCTGAGATCCTCTCTCCATCCCTGTTTGAGAGTACCAGGTCTAAGATTGCTCCATCCTGCGTGGGTTCCAACACTAGCTGTCTGAGTCATGCCCCCTGTAGGGCATCATAAATGACCCTGCTCTTGGATGTGACTGCAATGAAGGTGCTCCAGATAACATCTGTCATACTCGAGTCCCCCATCAACAATATCCCCCTTTTTCTGCCATGCTAAGGATGCCTTCTATCATTCCTTGTCCATTGCCTCCCCCTGAGATGGGGGTCTGTATACATCCCCCCTGCAGATTGTGGTGCCATTTCCTGTCTCCAGGGTGACCCACAGTGCCTCCTCTCCTCCCTGTTTACCCTTTAGTTCCATTGCTTTGATCTCTTCCCTCATGTAGAGAGCTACTCCTCCTCCTCTTTTACCCTTCCTGTCCCTCCTGTAGATTGTGTACCCTGATATGTTTTGAGTACAATTGTTTGATATAATGGAACTTCATGACTCAGCTGGCAACTCTGTGTGAATTTTGATTTTGAATTAGATGGTGATCACTGTTAATTTCTAATATTCATATTCATGTAATTATCAATGGATACCTGTAGTAAATTCTGCAGTTCAGTTTCTGTTATCCTATCTATTATGTTAACATTGATTTGAACCTTTGTTTCTTTCATCTCTGCAATTTCATTTAAAGGCTTTAATTCAATATCCTGATCAGAAATAACAGAATTTGTTGATTGTGTGCCCATGATGGCATTGAAATGCTTGTGCAAATTTATTTTACGAAAACATTTGAATAAGTCCAAGTGCATAGCAAACTTATTGATTGCGGGTGTTGGGACAAAACTAAGTCCAAATGGTAACATCTTATGTCGTGTTTCTGTTAGTTGGTGATCACTTAAGTTGATTGCTGTTATTTCCTGTCTTGGAGAGCCAGTGGAGTGATGGATATCTTCTCCCCTTTGCCTTTTTTTTGTTGATAAAATCCTGTTGGATGGGATTCCTAAAAAATTGTTGTCACTTTGATTTGTGCTCTTGGGGGGAACTCGGATGACCTTTTTTTGTATTTGGGGTACAGTTTGTTGGTTTTCTGCTACATTTCCTTTTGTAGGAATGCTGATACTGCTGCTGTCTACCCCAGCTTTGGGACCTACCCCTCCTTTCACAGCTTTGAACACAATTTGATGTGTAGTCTTTCTCGTTCCTCCTCAATTTATTGTTTTTCATTCAGTTATTTCCAATTCTTACTTTAGTTAACTCTTGATCTCATTTTTAATCAAATTTTTAATTCATTCAATGGCCTTATAGTTCACCAGTTCACCCTGTCTGTCTTCAATTTCCTCTCTTGCTCTCTTGTAGCTCACATCATTCTCAAGAATGAGAATGTCCGCGAGCTCTGCAGCACACTCTTTGAGTGCTGGTTCCCATTTATCGCAATGTGTTAATTTTTCTTAACTACATGTTGGAAATTTGTCTGTGTGTATAATTCCCTATGAGCTCAACCCCATTGCTGGTAGATTTATAGAGAACTTTTATTATAGTATAAGTTGATTTCTTTTATGAGTAGCTTTTCAAGTTTTTTTATTTTTTATTTATTTAAAATATTTAAAAAAAGTTCTATGTGTTTGATGTATGTTGACCAACAGCACAATGCTAACCCAATGCAGTACCACCTCTACCCCAAAGAACAACCAAACCAGGGGGGTTGGCAGACAGTCAACAATTGTATGTCACATTCCTCTTTGCGCAGCCATGGTGGGCAAATGTGCATCAAATTGCCACTACCGACTTCTAACAGGTATTTTCCATTGTCATCCAAGCCTTCAGCAGCAGCATGGAATGACTCAACTCCTAACAGTAAACATAAAACAAATAAGCGTACCACAAAGGACAGCTCACCAACTAAACCCAACAAAAGACCCTTGCTGATCATAGGATACCCGATAATAAGGGAAATAGAGTCTCAACTTCAGCAATATGGGCACTCTAAGGTCACGGTCAGATGCCTCCCTGGGACATCAGCCTAGAGGGACACTAGCTGAATTGAAAAAATAGTTTGCAACATGGCTAAGGACGCACACGTCTCAATACATATAGGGACAAATGACTTAGCTAGTCAAAAGGTCCATGAAACAAAAACACAGCTAACAAACCTCACCAATAAATTGTCTTCTATTTTGTCCACTGTCTCCTTCTCTGAAATTCTGCCTGTCTGGGGGACAGGGGGTAGCAGGAAGAAAGTCAGAGAAAAGAAGATCACAGACTTGAACACATGGCTAAAGGACTGGTGTAAGGAAAAGGGCCATCACTTCGTGGGTGACTGGAGGAATTTCTGGGAGTGGGACTTTTTCAGTTCAATGGCCTACACCTTACATAGGAGGACGCCTGTGCACTCAGCCAGTCGTTTGGGTGTATTTATCAGTCATTTAAACTAGAGGAAGGGGATAGGGCAACAGCACCCACTGCAGTGCCAAAGGTAGCAGTTGCCCCTCCCCATCAGATAATAGTTCTATAACAAGTTACACTGTAACAGGCACAAGCAAGGACAAAATATGTACAGCCCAGGCCAATCAAATCAGATGGCGTCATAAAAGTGGGAACACAGTGAGCGGGGAAAACCAAAGCTGATGTGCACTCTGTCTCATTGCCCGTAGCCTGGTAAATAAGATACCAGACCTCACTGCCTTAGTGGCAGAGGCAAACCTGGACTAGGTTGCTCTAACAGAGACTTGGTTCAATCAGAACCATTCCTGGGATGTTGCTATCCCTGACTACACTCTGTTCAAGAGATATCACAAATGGAAGAAGGGGGGGGGTGTTGCCAGCTACATGAAGGAAGGAATCAAGGCCAAAGAGGTACAGATGACACACTTTCAGTCTGAAGCCCTATGGGTCACCCTCAGAGCTGGGAAAAAGTCCTCCATCTGAATAGGGGTGATCTACAGACTCCGTCTCAGCATATAGATAGAGACAAGGATATGCTGGAAACCATCCTAATGATGGCCAATAAAGGCAACTTGTTGCTCATCAGAGACTTCTGCCTGACATAGATTGGTCCTCCTTCACAACATTATAAGACAGGAGCAATGAATTCTTCATGGCTTTGAAACATGCAGAACTAAAACAGCTGGTGCAGTTACTTACCAGAGAAAATGCAGTCATGGACCTTATACTATCAAACACTACCAGGATCACAGACGTCAGAGTAGGAATCAATTTAAGGTCAAGTGACCATAGGTCAGTCTGGCTTAGAGTCAAAACATCTGAGGACACAAGTCACACAAAACTGATAGATCCTAGACTTCAGGAAGGCTGACTTTAACAAAATGAAAACATGCATTAGGAACAATCTCAAAGTTGTAGCTGGGGAAGACGTGGAGGAAACCTGGAAAGCCATGAAGAGCACAATCAATCTGGCAGCAGCAGAACACACAAAACAGATAAGTAACTCTAAAAGCAGGAAAATCCTCTTTGGTTTACTAAAGTAGTAGCTTCCAGTATAAGGGAAAAAAGAGCTTTCAAGAGATACTAAGAAATAAAGTGACATGGAGCAATACAGACAAGACTCAGGGAAGCAGGGAAAGCAGTTAGGTTAGCCAACGCTCGAGGGCCAGAATGTTGAAAACGATGGACAGAAGGCAGAGGTTCTAAGTGAATACTTCTGTTCAGTTTTCACCAAGGAGGATCAGGGAAGTGGACCAGTACTAAAGAATGAAGAACACTGCACCAGTGAAGCTGACTTAAACACCTTCACCACTGAAAGGGTCCTAAAAGAACTAGCAAAATTAAAAACTGACAAAGCTATGGGACCTGATGGTATCCACCTGGGAATACTAAAGGAACTCAGAGAAGAACTTGCCACCCCGTTAACAGACCTCTTCAACAAGTCACTGGAGAGTGGCACAGTACCAGATGACTGGAAAAAAGTCACGGTGGTACCACTGCACAAAAGCAGCAGCAAGGAAGACTCTGGAAACTACCATCCAGTTAGCCTCACCTCAGTGGTGAGAAAAATCATGGAAACATTATGTGTAGGTAACTTAGAGACAAACAGGACTGTCTTGAAAACTGGGTTGTATGACCCAAATGACATGTATTTTCCTGTATAAAAATAAAGTTTTTACTTACTTACTACTTACCTATTGAAAGAAAGAATTATACAACATCTAGAAGCAACTAGCCAAATAGACCTAAAGCAGCATGGCTTCACAGTGGGGAGGTCATGTCAGACAAACATGATTGATTTCTTCAATTGGGTGACCAGAATGATGGACCAAGGAGGAGCAGTAGATGTAGTATAGCTGGACTTCACTAAAGCATTCGACTCTGTTCCACATAGGAGGCCAATAAATAACCTGGAACACAAAGGAGTGGGACATAAAATAGTAAGCTGGATTAGAAACAGGCTCCAAGGGAGAACCCCCGAGAGAGTTAGTAAATGGCACTCTATCGGAGGAAGGAGTGGTGACCAGTGGAGTCCCCCTTGAATTGGTGCTAGGACCAGTTCTATTTAACATATTCATCAGTGACATTGTCGAGGGTTTGCAAGGAAATTTATGCCTGTTCACAAACAACACCAAGCTCTGCAACAGAGTGGTCATGCGGGGGTCACAGAAATTATCGCTGATCTAAAAAACTGAAGGAATGGTCAAAACAGTGGCAGTTGAAATTCAGTGCCAAAAGAGAAAGTTATGCACCTGAGGGGAAGAAACCTAGGCTGGAAATATATTCGGGGGTGGGTGGGGTGAAGCAGCTGACTGAAACTAAGGGATCAAGGGTACTCATATCTGATGATTTAAGGACAACCAGGCAGTGTGAAAAGGTGGCGCAAAAAGCTAGCAGCATTCTCAGATGCATAGGAAGGGGTGTCACAAGTAGGAAAAGCAAAGTGATAGTCCTGCTGTGCAGGTCCTTGGTGAGGCCTTACCTGGAGCACTGCATCCAGTCCTGGAGTCTGCACCTGAAGAAGGACAAGGATCACCTGGAAACTGTGCAGAGAGGAGACCTATGAAGATGATACACAGACTACATAAAAAACCATATGAATCAAGATTAAACCATCTTAGGATGTACTCACTGGAGAGGAGAGGAGAGGAGAAGGGACAGGGGAGATATGATAGAGACATTTAAATACCTCAAAGGTATCAACTCAGTACAAACACAGGATCTCTTCAAGGAAAACATGATTACATGGACAAGGGGGCACAATATGCACCTGAAGGGAGGTAGTTTCAAAACAAACAGCAGGAAGTTTTTCTTCACTGAAAGGGTGGTGGAGCCCTGGAACAGTCTACCTCTAGAGGTTGTGGCTGCAAAGGCAGTGGAGGAGTTCAAGCTAGCATGGGATAGGCACTACGGAAACCTAAGGCAGTAAAGAAACTGGGAGCGGGGTAGCTTTCATGGGCAGACTAGATGGATCGCAAGGTCCCCTTTCTTATGTTCTTATGTGCTTATGTGTTTTGTCTTCTGGCACTTCTGTCAGGTCAACCAGTGATTCAGTGACATTTTGCCTCTCATTAATTCTGCTGGTGCTGGTAAGCTTGAGCTTTGGTTTTGCATCCTTTAGCATGACACAGCATGCCTGTCCCAAGGGAGGAGAGCTGTCTTGGGATGCTCAAGGCTCCCTCCTCTGGCTGGCTCCCGAATTACTTGAGTGTGTACCTGAACTTGGGTCATTATTGTAACAAGTGGTAGCGCTACCACTGAGCTATTTGACTGGCCTGGTATTTTTCTTGTTTAAGGTCCCTTGTTGATGCTGCCTTTTTCCCACCTGATATTCAGTTTAGCAATTACTGATCAGTTTGAGAACCAGTAACATCAGTCAGTTCAGCAGAAGTTCACTGTACAAGCTTCAGTTCATGGCTTTCACTCAGCTGATGTCACTAGGCAGGGACTTCATGCCGAGGGGGGGCAGATCATTAAAAATAGGTCTAGAAGGACCACCCCATTGGCCGTGAATTGTGCCGCTAAAATAGCGATCCAAGTTTTGGAGTGAGCTCAGGACACTGTGAGGCTCAGGCCTGACCACAGCAGCTGCCACTTGGCAGTGCACTGTGGTCGGGAAAGGGTTGGCACTACATCACCAGGGAGTTCAGCAATCCTTGTGGTGGGCCGAGTGAGGATGCTTTCTCTGTAGGAATGTTGCTGCATGCAGCTAAGACCATGTGGCTTAGTGGGTGTCATGGGGAGTAAGGAGGCTGGAAGAAAAAAGCAAGAGAGAAAACTCATATTACTGCATATAACGGCTTGGGTTTCTTGCTCCCCTGAGTTCTAGTGCCTGCTGGCACTAGATCCTAGCTCAAATAGTAAGCTGCCTCAGGGAGGAGAATGGTCCTCCCCTTGTAGCCCCATCACAGGATGGAAGCTGTGGGAGATCTGAGGTTGGTCAGAAGTCAACAGCACCAGATCAGGTTATATCCCTGGAACCAGGGTATAACCTTGGTGGAGCATGGCCTGAGAGAAATATAACTAGAAGAAAAAAATTGATCTAGAGGAAAAGGTGCATTTTTTGTTCCCAATTGTGTGCATGTACAGTATATCACATTTATGCACAATATATAGCTTCTGTATGGCACAGAAATAAAGATATGATAGTAAATTACTCCTTGCCTTTTGGTCGTTAGTGGTGGGATGCAGTATTGTTTTGCTTTTTGTCTAGAGGAACTGTAAATTGCATTTTTACAGCCTTTCTCAGATCATAAAGCAGGGGTGAGGGAGAGAATTTGGGGTGAGGGGCTCATTCATCCCCCAGTGTCTATGGGCATGATAATCCTGTCCTCAGGTTCTGGAACTGATTAAAATATTACAAAACTGGATGTCAGGTGGTGAAATGACAGCATCAACAAAAGACCATAAAAAGAAAAAAAAAGTATTTCAGAGTGAAAAAAGTACATAAAGCAGAGATTAAGGATGTGAAACACATTCCTATACTTATTCTACATAAATGAAAACAGGTAAAGAAAGATTTTTGTTTCATTTAGGTATTTTTTCTGCAATATATTTCTGCTTTCTTTTGGAATATTAAACAAATTTAATACAGCATGCTGCTGGTAGTGAAAGGGAACAGTGCCTCCTAATCCTGATCGAGTCCATACACATCAATTAAAGAGCTACTGACATGATTCGGGCAGGCAACTCATTCAGAAGTTGCCTGCCCAATTAGCTAAATAAACTAGTGTTCATTTTTTTTTGGACCAGCAAGAAATAGTTAAATTTCAACTTACAATGCCCAGCTTGTACCTTCCGTGTATGAGCTAAGCGGCAATCTCAGCACTGCAGCCCAACCCCAAAAATCAGCTTTTTGATTACGTTAGGTATGGAACAGGGCTGCAGGTGCTCTATGTAGGCAGTAATAGAAAGGGAATGAAATTGGGTGGGGTGACTGACAAACTATACTAACATAATCTTTGCTGGCAGTTCTGCATGTATGGGGCTATGCTTATTAGCCCCATACATGTAGAACTGCCAGCAAAGATAACATTTGTACAGTTTGCTAGCCCCCTCCTCCAATTCCATTTCCATTCTATTACTGCCTACATAGAGCATCTGCAGCCCTGTTCCATCCCTACCGTCATCAAAAAGCTGATTATCAGGGTGGGGCTGTAGTGCTGAGATGGCTGCTCAGCTCATACATGGAAGGTATGAGCCAGGCATTGTAAGTTAAAATGTCACTATTTTTGCTGCTCCAAAAAATTGAACACTAGTGTAACCCCCTTGTTTCCTGGGGTTACTAGAATCCCAGTAAGACCTAGTGGTAGGCAGGGAAGGCAGCTTGTGAAACTCCAGTTAAATGGATTTCACACTGTCTCACTCTGTTCTCAGTCTCAGCTGAGACTGAGGGATGACATCACCATAGAACTGTCGTAGCTGCATGAGCCACAATGGAATCTGCAGCAGGGAGTTGGAGTAGAATGTTGGGAGGTTTGAACAGTCAGTATGTGGTCAGTTGGAGTTTGGAGCTTGTTGTGAGAGGAGCACAGCAGCTCTGTGCTTAGGCTCTTGGAGCCTCAGCCCTGAGATAGGGCTACAGTTAGGGAAAGGTGTGTGTTTTCACCTAAAGAGAGACACAGTGAGCTATTTTTAAAGTGGTGGAGACCGCTGATTTGGGTCTCTGTGCCCCATCCCTCAGGGGATGGGGCAGGAAGGTTTTCCTGCATTTCCAGGGGCAATCCCCTGTCTACTGCTAGTGAAGAAGCTGCCTTATTTTGTCCACGAGTCTGGGAAACAAGAAGATTTTGTGATTCACCTGTGGGGCACCTGCAACTGAAGGGTGAGTTCTGCTTTTTCTAAAGGGCCCATGTTTCACCCTGGAACTGTATAAAAGTGGGGATTGGACTACTGAAGTAGTGGGAGGCCTAGAGTAATAGGCTTAGCCAAAAGTAAAAAGTATGTTCAAGTCCAGTACATAGGGGAAGTCAAGACATGTAGAGGAGATGTGACATACGTCTACTCAGTAATCTACATTGCCAAGCTTTCAAAACAAATTTGTTTAGTTTCCAGAGAAATGGCCGGGTATGGATTGAGGGAGCTGGAGGTGGGAGACCCCCCCCATCTTTAGTAACCAGGTCCACCTCTACGGATTTGCTCTGTGGATTTCTACTTTGCCTCATGCACTTGGCCAGTGATGAGGGAAGTACCCAGACATGGGATGGAAGGAAATTTCCCTCTAGGAGTCGAAGGCTCTAAGGTGGTTTGGGGAGCCACCAATTGAAAAACTGGTTCATTCCCATAATGGACCATGGATCAAGTAGCTGGCGGGGGAGCCGGGCCATGGGGAAAACCCAAGTAGTGTACAAGTCGGGCTGTGTACCCAAAGCTGCATGCAAGTCTGGGCTGTGTGTCGGGTGGGTTTAGAGCCTGAGGGCTGGAAATGTGAAGAAGTGTTTTGTTATCTCTGATCTGCATTACCAGGAATGTAGCTCCGTTGGGGTCTGTCTATGCTTTGCTTGTTCAGTTTGGATGTGAATAAAAGCCACACTGTAGAATCCCATTCCTGGTTTTGGACATTACAGTTATTGCTTCCTGTGTTCAGATTTACTTGGGTGCCCCTGTGCAGAGTAGCCAAACCTAGGCCCCCTGTGCCGAGTAACCCAGTCCTCCCCGAACCCAGTCCCCACCAGGTACTGCTGTCAGTTTCAACAGCATGCCATCTGTCATTTTGCAAAAAGGCAGGGGTCCGGGGGTTACACTAGTCTATTTAGCTAATCAGGCAGGCAACTTACGAATGAGTTGCCTGCCCAAATCATGTCAGTAGATCTTTAAAGTTAATGACAGCCCCAGTGGACTGCAAAAAATCTGATCATCTACAAAGCAGATGAGATGATTTTTAGATGCCAACAGGATAGTTGTAGCACCTGTTTTGGTCATGTGTACTCTTCTGTGCATTTATTGATGTTTAAGGATACATTCAGTGTGAGTTTTTGCATGCATGATGTCCATGATGATGTAAGTGATAGGGCTTTTAGGTCCTGGCATAGGGTTTCAGACCTAGACAGGCCTGGGTTTGAGCCCTGCATTGCACAGTGTTTACTTTCTCACTACAATTTTTGTTGCATGTGAGAAATTGTTAGATGTTATAGCAGATGTTGTGAAGGGTTTCAGCAGAGCTAGATCGCAAACTTAGATAACTGAACTTAGTTCTACAGATTGTTGTAGTCACTTAAATTAGTGCCATCTGAGGCTGTCTGTCTAGGTTTTAATACAATTTGAGTCACCTGTTTTGCAGGTAGTGACATAACCTCTCCACCATAGGAACTGCACCTCACTTACCTGCATCTTAGTCATCCACTGGATATGTGTTTGCTTAGCAAGCAGAGGATCAATGACTGAAATCCTGGCAGGGACTTAAGCATGTTTTTTTGTAAGATGGAAACTCACTTGAGTGGTGATTCATGGTGGTACAGAGTTGGAATAGTAAATTATATGAGAAGTAAATTTAGCTAAGAACAACAATTTGTGAAGGCAGGAAATGTCACTCACTTACCTGCAGCTCAGTGGCACGTTGTATGTGTGTTCACTTAATAAGCAAAGGATCAATGTTTTAAATTCAAGAACACGTACGGTCGTTTGAATTCTGGCAGGGACCAAAACAGTTTTTTTTCTACTTTTTATTTCACTTGAGTAGCAATCCATATTGGTGTGGAATGGAGCAGTAAATTATATGAGAAGTAAATTTAGGTAAGAACAACAAACTGCGAAGGTAAATCGCCTGCTGGGATAAGATTTCCTGTTTTGCAGGTGTGTGTAAGCGAGTGGGTTCAATAACAGACACCAGTCCTTAAATCAAGTGCATAAAAAACACTGGTGTAGCGTTTATCATTTTATTTTCCAAAAATGATAACAAAAATTAACTGTTCAAAAAATATTTACAGAAAAGAAATGGGTGTTTAAACTTTCACACCAAAATAAGAACAAACAAAAAAATAATCAGGCTAGTCTTTTCTCAGACTCCCTGCTCTTCTCTGTATATTCAATATTTTTCTCCACTCTGGTGTGTAGGCACTCACACCTCCTCTCCCTTGCTTGGTCAGAAGAAACTGACCAACACACCTGAATTAGCCTCCTGGTGGGGAAGTTAATATAATACAATAATCATGACAACATTGACATGTGACTATCAATTATACCAAAAAACCTTATTTCTCTACTCTGGAACTTAAGACTTCAAATTCTCTAAATCTAAAGCTTATTATGTCTTTTTTCAGCATACTATTAGTAATACTGTATAAGAACTCATTTTAACTTAGAGGAATCTTAATTGGTGGTGAAAGCATCATCAATGACCTTTTTAGCCCCCCCCCCTTCAATGACATCACCACACTACTTCTATATTAGCAGCCATTTTCTGGGCTGCCAGCTCTATAGAAGCCATCTCTTGCTACCTGCCACCATTTCAGGTAAAGACACCAAGAAAATCAAACTTGTTTATAGAGAACTCTAACCTTCCCAGATAAAAACAGAGTAGGGGCACGCTCCCCCTCTATTTATTCTGGGAAGCCAGAATAGCTCTATCACTATTCAGCCTTGTTTATTTATCCCTTAAATTTGTTACTTGGCTTAGTTTTTCTACTTATACCTTTACTTCATTTGAACACATTTTTATTATCTGCATACATTCCAAAAAGAGCTGCTTAGTATTATTGTTATCCTTAATTTACTGTGCTAGAACTGTATTTAAACATACTTTTATGTTTTACATTTCTCCACCCCCACCCCCAACCCCCACAACAGCTCTGCCATTTCAGCAGTCGGCAAACATTGCACTGTTTCACTCCCCATACTGTACTTCACTTCTTGGTAGCTTTAAACAACACAATAACAAGTCAAACACCCCAAATCATGTTTTTATACACAGGAACAGTCTGCACTAATGCTGCAGTACTTATTTTAACTTTTATTTAATCTTTTGTTTTCAGGCAGCAGAGTTAGATCTACAGCAAGCGGCTGCAGGGAAAGTTTATTTCCTTGCAGCAGCCTACTTGCTCATCTTCCAGTCTTGCAGAGACTCGCTTAAAATGGGGGCTATATGGCAATCTGCTCTGGTGTTGGAAACACTCTTGTTTCTTGGGGCATTCAAAATCTTCCACAGAATTTACATAGCAGGAGGCTTTAAAGGATCTGCTTTTAACTTCATGTGGCAGTTTTGATGGCTAGAATGACAACAGATTAAAGGTATAGCACCGATAGGAGAACAGAATTGTCAGGTTGGCCACCCTGACAAGAAATTAAGGATAGACAGAAAAGTTTAAGAGAATAGGACAGAGTGAAAAGAATAAATTTTTTTTTTATTTTATGTTGACATTCTTATCCTGCCACATTCCTCCCCATTCAAGAGGGCAACATTATTATGATGCCCAGTCCTATAACCCTAGGAAGGGTTGGAACTTCCGCCCACACACTCCAGAAGTTCCCCTCAGGGACTCTTAAACAAATAACAATTACCAAAAGGTAATTAAGGTAATTATATATCCAAACAATATTGTTCCAATTCACTACTATTCCTGAGGTGTGTCAAATACAAACTGAGGCATACATTTTACAGTTTGTAACAATCACAAGAACATTATATACAGAACATCAATCATTTCCTGAAACAGTGTTGTCTGCACCAAACCTGGACAAGAAATCCACATTTTTATGCTGGGACCCTGCTATATGTGTCACCAGAATTTATAGGGCTGTAGAGACAGATACCACCTCATGATTCTCATGTTTTTATCTTTCATGAGGTTCAGACAACACAGTGGATTGTGATCTGTCACTATTGTGAACTCATTCCCCAAAGATAGTATTTTAAAGCCTCAATGGCCCAATTCATGGCCAGGCACTTTTTCTACTGTCGAGTATCTCCTTTCCCTTTCATGGAGCCTTACTTACAAAAAGGATGGATACTTCCATGTTTGTCCTGCTGTGTAAGAACTGCTCCAATGCCTGTGTCAGAGGCATCTGTCTGAACCTCAAAAGGTCTGGAGAAATCTGACTCAGAAAAACTGGGGCAGAGCATAGAATAGCCTTTATTTGTCTAAAAGCCTTGTCACAGTCAGCTGTCCATTTAACCTTGGTGGAAAACAATTCTTAGTGAGGTTTGTAAGGGGTGGTAATGGTACACAACCGGAATAAACCGGTGATAGTAACTGCCAGGCCTAAGAATGAACATACATGTTTTTTGTACTAGGCACAGGACTGTTTGCCACAGCTTCCGCCTTGGTGATTTCAGGTTTTATGGTTCCATTTCCAATAATGAAACCAAGATAACGGGTTTCAGTTTTTGCAATGGCACACTTGGCTGGGTTAATAGTCAAACCAGTGTCTTTAGGGCTTTGGATGACTGCACTCAAGTGTACCAAATGGGTTTCCCAATCTGGACTGTAGATCACCACATCGTCCAGATATGCTGCACTATATGGTTTATGGGACCTCAATACATGATCCATGTACCTTTGGAAGGTGGCAGGAGCCCCATGCAATCCAAATGGCATCGTTGTAAAGTGGTATAAACTAAGTGGTGTGCAGAAAGCTGTTATTTCTTGTGCCTGAGGTGCCAAGTGGATCTGTCAGTACCCTTTTGTTAAATCAAGGGTACTGATGTACTGAGCAGATCCGATTTGGTCCAACATATCATCTATCCGTGGCATGGGGTACCCATCAAACTCTGAAGCAGCATTTATCGCCTCAAATCCAAGCATAACCTTACTCCACCTTCTTTCTTATTAACTACTGCAAGGTGATGACTATGGATCACGGATGGTACAATAACCTTGGCTTGCTCCATCCTTTTTACTTCCTCCACTACCTCCTGTCTGACCTTTTCAAGAAGCCTATACAGTTTCTGGTGTATGGGCCTGGTCTGTGACAGTTTGATTTCATGGACCACCCCTTCACTCTTCTCAGGGCTTTAGTAAATGTACTTTTGTAATAGGTTAAGAGACTATCAATCTCTTGGTGTAGTGCCGATGTTAAGTCTGGGTTGATCTGAATGGGTGTCTCTTTATGCAATGGATCTAGACGCTCATATGCTATATCCAGCTCTGTGTTTTCTGTTCTGGCTGTATATAGCAAATTACATCCGTTTTGATTTCTCCTCCATTTCCTAACAAATTAACATGATACACTGTTTTTGTGGTCTATGTCCCGCATTCTATCTCATAATTTACTACGCCTGTTTGTCAACAATGACATAGGAGCCTTGCCACCACATCAACAACTTATTCTCGGTGGTGGGCAACAACAATAGTACTTTCTCCTGGGTACAAACTGTTTATTTTAAGTCCCATATCATACCTGGCTTTTGGGCCTGCTGTTTCTGGTCCACATTCCTGTGGGCCAGAGTTACATATCTTATTAACCTTTTTCTGAGTGACAACATGTAATCAATAACATTGGTATGCCCAACAGTTTTTCCAACTTCCAATGTTCCCTGACCACATCTAATGGTCCTCTTGGATTGCGTCCATATAACAAGGAGAATGGTGACAATCCCGTGGTGGCTTGGGGCACTCCTATATGCAAACAAAAGGTAGGGGAGAAATTTGTTCCAGTCTCTACCCTCCTCATGTACATACTTCTGGAGCATTTTCTTCAGAGTTTTATTAAAGCGCTCCACTAATCCATCTGTTTGTGGATGGTAAGGTGAGGTTCTGAGTGCTGTCACCCCCAACAATCTGTATAATGCAGTTAACATGACCGAGGTAAAATTACTGCCACAATCTGTCAATATCTCCCTGGGAATCCCCATCCTGCTGAATACCTTGGCCAGTTCTTCGGCAACTCGAGGAGCTGTTACCGTTCTCATAGGGATAGCCTCAGGGTACCGGTAGCATAATCACAGATAACCAGGATATACTGATTGCCCTTTGAGCTTTTAGGCAAAGGCTCTACCACATCCATTGCTACTGATCAAAGGTGTCGTACATATGGAATGGGCTGCAAAGGTACCAGGTCTTTCTTCCCCCTTGTGCTACCAGCTGACATTGTGCACAAGTTCTACAGTAAGCAGCTACATCTTGGTGGATACTGGCCAACAAAATCCTAGAGAGGATTCTTTGAACAGTCTGTCCCTCCCTCATGGTCTGCCATGGGAATGTCATGAGCTAGGAACATCACCTGCTCTCTGTACTTGTGGGGCACCATCAGTTGTTCAGTCTCAGAACCATTTTTTACATCTACAACAATTCTATACAACATTTTATTTTTCTGTATAAAATATGATTGTCCTTGTTTTCCTGTAGACACCTGTAAAAATAAAGTTTACAATGACTCGTCTGCTAATTGCTCCTCATAGAAGTTTTTACTAGATAATTCTGGTAACCTGTTTAATGTTCCAGCAGTATGCTGTTCTCTCCACATCTTTTTCTCCCTTCTTCTTTCCTTTCGAGATTTTTCCCTTGCCCACAGTCTCAAAATAGTCATCTTCAAAAAGGAAACACAGAGTCCAGTTGGCTTTTTGTTTGGGCTCTTGTAGCCACATTAACTGGCTTTGTAAATGTCTGATGGTTACTCATCAAGGTAGCAAAGGTGGGAAATCTTGCCCAATGATGATAGGGACTGGTAATCTAGGTACCAGACCGACGAAGCACTTTACAACAAGTATTGTTTATTTTAAGTCAATATAAGGTGTGGTACTGGTAGATATCACCATGAACATATCCAACAGTGGTGTCCTGCTGGTTTACTGTACAATCAGGGCTAGTCAGCTCTACCAGGGTTTGCCTGCTCCCAGAGTCTAGTAATCCCAAGGTCGGTTGATCACCCATACCCACTGTCTCGACATAGCCAATGCTCTGCTGGAGCCAGATGTGTCAGCTCCTGTCTTTATTGAAGCAGTTTCTCAACATGACCTTTCCCAGGGAGCCATGGCAAATCAGTTCTGAATACGGGATTCTACCCCTCTATCCCTTCTTGCATATTGTCTCTGATTCAGGGTCTGCATATTTTGAGAATAAAAGGTCTTACTGATGTTGCAGAAGTTCCTTGGTTACCTTGCTGTCCTCTGCTGGGAAGTCCTGCAGCTAGGTAATCCTCAGCCAATTTTATGGTCTCTCCGCTGTTTCGGCTTGTGCTCTTTTCACCCAGACTTGAACATCAAAAGCCAAAACCTGGATAAACTGCTCAATGGTGATGAGTTCCATGATCTGGTCAACAGTTTTGGTAGTTGGTTGCAACCATTTATATACAATAATCCCTCAATCTTGCATAGGTTTCTGGGAGTGTCATAATCTGAACATCTTATGCTAACGGAACTGCTGACTATATGTTTCTGTGCTGATGTTATATCTCCGCAATATTTCTTCTTTCACTTTGTGGCATAGGTGGCAGCATCTGTCACACTCAATTGGCTGTATACCATCTGTGCCTCCCAGACAAGTAGGGTACCAATCTTATTACCCACTGGTCCTGGGGCCAGTTGCAAGTCTGAGTCACCCTCTCAAGTAGTGAGATACGCTTTATGTCATCACTTTCCGCTAATTTGGTTAGCTTTATTGTTCAGGCACAGTTCATTCCGCCTGTGCTTGTGACATCTCTTGATGGCCTTCAGGTGTTGTTCCATTTCTGGTCCTGTCTTTCTTCCTCCGCCTGTAGTCTTCGGGTCCTCATCCCCTGTCTTCGGTCTTCCTCCTGGTTCTCCATCTCAAGCTGGCGTATACATAGCCACTTTAATAGTTCATTAGGTCAGTCAGGTGTTGGAGGTACCTGTCTGGCTTTGTGGTTTTGGTGCTGTAGCCAGTACCTCTTCTTCTTCATCCTCAGCTTTCATTTTGGGTCGTGTCCAGGGTTCAATCCTGGTAACAAGGGCCTCCAGTCTTCCTTCTCACTGACCTCGTGGAGATGCAGTACACTTTGATCTCACTGTTCACTCTCTTTGCATTTGCTAGGTGTTGTGCTGCAACACCCCTGGTACACCTCCCAGGCAGCCTTGACGCACCAGGTTGAATCCCACTCTGACACCAGTGTGTTGCAGGGTTCAATAACAGACACCAGTCCTTAAACACGTGCATAAAAACACTGGTGAGCTGTTATCATTTTATTTTCCAAAATGATAACAAAAATTAACTGTTCAAAAATATTTACAGAAAAGAAATGGTGTTTAAACTTCACACCAAAATAAGAACAAACAAAAAATAATCAGGCTAGTCTTTCTCAGACTCCCTGCTCTTTCTCTGTATATTCAATATTTTTCTCCACTCTGGTGTAGGCACTCACACCTCCTCTCCTTGCTTGGTCAGAAGAAACTGACCAACACACCTGAATTAGCCTCCTGGTGGGAGGTTAATATAGTACAATAATCATGACATCATTGACATGTGACTATCAATTACACCAAAACCTTATTCCTCTACTCTGGAACTTAAGACTTCAAATTTCTAAATCTAAAGTTTATTATGTCTTTTTTTCAGCATAATATTAGTAATACTTTATAAGAACTCATTTTAACTTAGAGGAATCTTAATTGGTGGTGAAAGCATCATCAAGGACCTTTTAGCCCCTCCCCTTCAATGACATCACCACACCACTTCTATATTAGCAGCCATTTTCTGCTGCCAGCTCTATAGAAGCCATCTCTGCTACCTGCCACCATTTCAGGTAAAGACGCCAAGAAAATCAAACTTGTTTATAGAGAATCCTAACCTTCCCAGATAAAACAGAGTAGGGCACGCCCTCTATTTATTCTGGGAAGCCAGAATAGCTCTATCACTATTCAGCCTTGTTTATTTATCCCTTAAATTTGTTACTTGGCTTTTTTTCTACTTATACCTTACTTCATTTGAACACATTTTTATTATCTGCATACATTCCAAAAGAGCTGCTAGTATTATTGTTATCCTTAATTTACTGTGCTAGAACTGTATTTAAACATATTTTTATGTTTTACATTTCTCCACCTCAACCTCCACTCCCCACCTACAGCTCTGCCATTTCAGCAGTCGGCAACATTGCACTGTTTCACTCCCCATACTGTACTTCACTCTTGGTAGCTTTAAACAACACAATAACAAGTCAAACACCCCAAATCATAGCTTTTATATAATAGGAACAGTCTGCACTAACGCTTCAGTACTTATTTTAACTTTTATTTAATCTCTTTGTTTTTCAGGCAGCAGAGCTGAGATTCACAGCAAGCTGCTGCAGGGAAAGTTTATTTTCTCCTTGCAGCAGCCTACTTGCTCATCTTCCAGTCTTGCAGAGACTCATTAAAATGGAATATATGGCAATCTGTTCTGGTGTTGGAAACATTTGTTTTGGGGGCATTCAAAATCTTCCCACAGAATTTACATAGCAGGAGGCTTTAAGGGATCTGCTTTAACTTCATGTGGCAGTTTTGATGGCTAGAATGACAACAGATTAAAGGTATAGCAATTGATAGGAGAATAGAATTGCTGTGGTTACACCTGACAAGAAATTCATGATAGACAGAAAAGTTTAAGAGAATAGGACAGAGTGAAAAGAATAAATTTTTTTTTTATTTTATGTTGACATTCTTATCCTGCCACATTCCTCCCCATTCAAGAGGGCAACATTATTATGATGCCCAGTCCTATAACCCTAGGAAGGGTTGGAACTTCCGCCCACACACTTCAGAAGTTCCCCTCAGGGACCCTTAAACAAATAACAATTACCAAAAGGTAATTAAGGTAATTATATATCCAAACAATATTGTTCCAATTCACTACTATTCCCTGAGGTGAGTACAAATACAAACTGAGGCATACATTTTACAGTTTGTAACAATCACAAGAACATTATATACAGAACATCAATCATTTCCTGAAACAGTGTTGTCTGCACCAAACCTGGACAAGAAATCCACATTTTTATGCTGGGACCCTGCTATATGTGTCACCGTAAATTTATAGGGCTGTAGAGACAGATACCACCTCATGATTCTCATGTTTTTATCTTTCATGAGGTTCAGACAACACAGTGGATTGTGATCTGTCACTATTGTGAACTCATTCCCCCAAAGATAGTATTTTAAAGCCTCAATGGCCCAATTCATGGCCAGGCACTCTTTTTCACTGTCGGCATTCTCTTTCCCTTTCATGGGGAGCTTCCTACTACAAAAAGGATGGATACTCCATGTTTGTCCTGCTGTGTAAGAACTGCTCCAATGCCTGTGTCAGAGGCATCTGTCTGAACCTCAAAAGGTCTGGAGAAATCTGACTGTGAAAAACTGGGGGCATATAGAATAGCCTTTATTTGTCTAACAGCCTTGTCACAGTCAGCTGTCCATTTAACCTTGGTGGGAAACAATTCTTAGTGAGGTTTGTAAGGGAGGTGGTTGCGGTTACAACCGAATAAACCGTGGATAGTAACTGGCCAGGCCTAAGAATGAACATACATGTTTTTAGTACTAGGCACAGGACTGTTTGCCACAGCTTCCGCCTTGGTGATTTATAGGTTTTATGGTTCCATTTCCAATAATGAAACCAAGATAACGGGTTTCGGTTTTGCAATGGCACACTTGGTTGCTAATAGTCAAACCAGTGTCTTTAGGCTTTGGATGACTGCACTCAAGTGTACCAAAATGGGTTTCCTAATCTGACTGTAGATCACTACATCATTCCAGATATGCTGCACTATATGGTTTATGGGACCTCAATACATGATCCATGTACCTTTGAAGGTGGCAGGAGCCCCATGCAATCCAAATGGCATCGTTGTAAAGTGGTATAAATCCATGGTGTGCAGAAAGCTGCTATTTCTGTGCCTGAGGCTATGGGGATCTGTCAGTACCCTTTGTTAAATCAAGGGTACTGATGTACTGAGCAGATCCGATTTGGTCCAACATATCATCTATCCGTGGGATGGGGTACCCATCAAACTCTGAAACAGCATTTATGCTGCCTGAAATCAAGCATAACCTTACTCCACCTTCTTTTCTTATTAACTACTGCAAGGTGATGACTCATGGACTACGTGATGGTACACAAAATCTTGGCTTGCTCCATCCTTTTCTTCCTCCACTACCTCCTGTCTGACCTTTCAAGAAGCCTATACAGTTTCTGTGTATGGGCCTGGTTCATGTACAGTTTGATTTCATGGACCACCCTTCACTTTCTTCTCAGGGCTTTAGTAAATGTACTTTTGTAATAGGTTGTAGACTATCAATCTCTTGGTGTAGCCGATGTTAAGTCTGTGTGATTTGAATGGGTGTCTCTTTATGCAATGGATCTAGACGTCATATGCTATATCCAGCTCTGTGTTTTCTTGTTCTGGCTGTTTATAGCAAATTACATCCTTTTGATTTCTCCTCCCATTTCCTAACAAATTAACATGATACTTCGCTTTTGTGTGTCTATGTCCAAAGTATCTCTATCTCATAATTTACTACGCTCTGTTTGTCGGATAATGATATAGGAGCCACACCATCAACAACTTATTCTCGTGGTAGCAACAACAATAGTACTTTCTCCCTGGTACAAACTGTTTATTTTAAGTCCCATATCATACCTGGCTTTTGGTTTGTTGTTTCTAATCCACATTCTTGTGGGGCTTGAGTTACATATCTTATTAACCTTTTTCTGAGTGGATAACTATGTAATCAATAACATTGGTATGCCCAACAAAGTTTTTCCAACTTCCAATGTTCCCTGACCCATCTAATGGTCCTCTTGATTGCGCTCTATAACAAGGAGAATGGTGACAACCTGGTGGCTTGGGGCACCTCTATATGCAAACAAAAGGTAGGGAGAAATTTGTTCCAGTTCTCACCTCCTCATGTACATACTTCTGAGCATTTTCTTCAGAGTTTTATTAAAGGCCCACTAATCCATCTGTTTGTGGATGGTAAGTGAGGTTCTGAGTGCTGTCACCCGGCTAACTCTGTATAATGCAGTTAACATGACCAGGTAAAATTACTGCCACAATCTGTCAATATCTCCTGGGAATCCCCATCCTGCTGAATACCTTGGCCAGTTCTTCTGCCACTGGAGGAGCTGTTACCGCTCCTTTCAGGGATAGCCCTCAGGTACCGGTAGCATAATCACAGATAACCAGGATATACTGATTGCCCTTTGAGCTTTTAGGCAAAGGTCTTTAACACATCCATTGCTACTGACCGAAAGGTGTCTGAACATATGGAATGGCTGCAAAGGTACCAGGTCTTTTCTTCCCTTGTGCTACCAGCTGACATTGTGCACAAGTTCTACAGTAAGCAGCTACATCTTGGTGGATGGCCCCACAACAAAAACTCCTAGACAGGATTCTTTTGAACAGTCTTGTCCCTCCCTCATGGTCAGCCATGGAATGTCATGAGCTAGGAACATCACCTGCTCTCTGTACTTGTGGGGCACCATCAGTTGTTCAGTCCAGAACCATTTTTTACATCTACAACAATTCTATACAACATTTTATTTTTCTGTATAAAATATGATTGTCCTTGTTTTCCTGTAGACACCAAAAAATAAGTTTACAATGACTCGCCTGCTAATTGCTCCTCATATGGTAGTTTTACTAGATAATTTGGTAACCTGTTTAATGTTCCAGCAGTATGTTGTTCTCTCCACATCTTTTTCTCTTCTTTCTTTCCTTTTCTCGAGATTTTTTCCTTGCCCACAGTCTCAAAATAGTCATCTTCAAAAGGAAACACAGAGTCCAGTTGGCTTTTGCTTGGGCTCTTGTAGCCACATTAACTGGCTCTGTAAATGTCTGATGGTTACTCATCAAGGTAGCAAAGGTGGGAAAATCTTACCAATGATGATAGGGACTGGTAATTCAGGTACCAGACCGATCTTTAGCACTTTACAACAAGCATTGTTTATTTTTAAGTCAATATGGGTAGTGTAGTACTGGTAGATATCACCATGAACATATCGAATAGTGGTGTCCTGCTGGTTTACAGTGCCAATCAGGCTAGGCTGCCTTTACCAGGGCTTTGCCTGCTCCCAGAGCTAGTAATCCCAAGGTCTGTTGATCACCTCATACCCACTGTCTCGACATAGCCAATGTGCATAGAGCCAGATGTGTCAGCCCTGTCTTTTATTGGGGCAGTTTCTACAATATGACCTTTCCTAAGGAGCCATGGCAAATCAGTTCTGAATACGGATTCTATCCTCTATCCCTTCTTGCATATTGTCTCTGATTCAGGGTCTGATATTTTGAGAATAAAAGGTCTTACCGTGTTGCGTAGTTCCTTGCTACCTTGTTGTCCTCTGGGTTGGAAAGTCCTATAGCTAGGTAATCCTCAGCCAATTTTATGTCTCTCCGCTGTTTCGGTTTGTGCTCTTTCTACCCAGACTTTGAACATCAAAAGCCAAAACCTGATAAACTGCTCAATGGTGATGAGTTCCATGATCTGGTCAACAGTTTTGTAGTTGGTTGAACCATTTAGCACAATAATCCCTTAATCTTGCATAGGTTTCCTGGGAGTGCATAATTGAACATCTTATGCGAACGGAACCGCTGATTTATATGTTTCTGTGCTGATGTTATATCTCCGCATATTTCTTCTTTCACTTTGGCATAGGTGGCAGCATCTGTGTCACACTCAATTGGCTGTACTATCTGTGCCTCCCAGACAAGTAGGGTACCAATCTTATTACCCACTGGTCCTGGGGCCAGTTGCAAGTCTGAGCCACCCTCTGCTGTAGTAGATACTGGCGTCATCACTTTCCGTTAATTTGTTAGCTTAATGTCTCCAGCACAGTTCATTCTCGCTTGTGCTTTGTGACATCTCTTGATGGCCTTCATGTGTTGTTCCATTTCTGGTCCTGTCTCTTCTTTCCTCCACCTGTAGTCTTCGGGTCTGTCCCCTGTCTTCTTGGTCTCTCTCCTCTGGTTCTCTCATCTCGCTGGGCGACACATAGCCACTTAGTCTATTAGGGTCGTCAGGTGTTGGAGGTACCTGTCTGGCTTGTGGCTTGGTGCTGTAGCCAGCACCTCTTCTTCATCCTCAGCTTTCTTCATTTTGGTCGGGTCCCAGGTTCAATCCTGGTAACAAGGGCTCTCCAGTCTTCCTTCTCACTGACCTCGTGAGATGCAGTACACTTTGATCTCACTGTTCACTCTTGCATTTGCTAGGTGGTGTTGCTGCAACACCCCTGGTACACCTCCCAGGCAGCCTTGACGCACCAGGTTGAATCCCACTTCTGACACCAGTGTAAGCGTCTGGGTTCAATAACAGACACCAGTCCTTAAATCAAGTGCATAAAAAACACTGGTGCAGCGTTTATCATTTTATTTTCCAAAAATGATAACAAAAATTAACTGTTCAAAAAATATTTACAGAAAAGAAATGGGTGTTTAAACTTTCACACCAAAATAAGAACAAACAAAAAAATACATAGGCTAGTCTTTTCTCAGACTCCCTGCTCTTCTCTGTATATTCAATATTTTTCTCCACTCTGGTGTGTAGGCACTCACACCTCCTCTCCCTTGCTTGGTCAGAAGAAACTGACCAACACACCTGAATTAGCCTCCTGGTGGGGAGGTTAATATAGTACAATAATCATGACATCATTGACATGTGACTATCAATTACACCAAAAACCTTATTCCTCTACTCTGGAACTTAAGACTTCAAATTCTCTAAATCTAAAGCTTATTATGTCTTTTTCAGCATAATATTAGTAATACTCTATAAGAACTCATTTTAACTTAGAGAATCTTAATTGGTGGTGAAAGCATCATCAAGGACCTTTAGCCCCTCCTTTCAATGACATCACCACACCACTTCTATATTAGCAGCCATTTTCTGGGCTGCCAGCTCTATAGAAGCCATCTCTGCTACCTGCCACCATTTCCAGGTAAAGACGCCAAGAAAATCAAACCTGTTTATAGAGAACTCTAACCTTCCCAGATTAAAACAGAGTGAGGGCACGCCCCTCATTTATTCTGGGAAGCCAGAATAGCTCTATCACTATTCAGCCTTGTTTATTTATCCTTAATTTGTTACTTGCTTAGTTTTTCTACTTATACCTTAACTCTCATTTGAACACATTTTTATTATCTGCATACATTCCAAAAGAGCTGCTTAGTATTATTGCTATCCTTAATTTACTGTGCTAGAACTGTATTTAAACATATTTTTATGTTTTTACATTTCTCCACCCCCCCCCACCCCCACGACAGCTCTGCCATTTCAGCAGTCAGCAAACATTGCACTGTTTCACTCCCCATACTGTACTTCACTTCTTGGTAGCTTTAAACAACACAATAACAAGTCAAACACCCCAAATCATGTTTTTATACACAGGAACAGTCTGCACTAACGCTGCAGTACTTATTTTAACTTTTTATTTAATCTCTTTGTTTTTCAGGCAGCAGAGCGAGATCTACAGCAGGCGGCTGCAGGGAAAGTTTACTTTCTCCCTTGCAGCAGCCTACTTGCTCATCTTCCAGTCTTGCAGAGACTCGCTTTAAAATGGGGCTATATGGCAATCTGCTCTGGTGTTGGAAACACTCTTGTTTCTTGGGGCATTCAAAATCTTCCACAGAATTTACATAGCAGGAGGCTTTAAAGGGGATCTGCTTTTAACTTCATGTGGCAGTTTTGATGGCTAGAATGACAACAGATTAAAGGTATAGCACCGATAGGAGAACAGAATTGTCAGGTTGGCCACCCTGACAAGAAATTAAGGATAGACAGAAAAGTTTAAGAGAATAGGACAGAGTGAAAAGAATAAATTTTTTTTTTATTTTATATTGACATTCTTATCTTGCCACATTCCTCCCCATTCAAGAGGGCAACATTATTATGATGCCCAGTCCTATAACCCTAGGAAGGGTTGGACCTTCCGCCCACACACTCCAGAAGTTCCCCTCAGGGACCCTTAAACAAATAACAATTACCAAAAGGTAATTAAGGTAATTATATATCCAAACAATATTGTTCCAATTCACTACTATTCCCTGAGGTGTGTACAAATACAAACTGAGGCATACATTTTACAGTTTGTAACAATCACAAGAACATTATATACAGAACATCAATCATTTCCTGAAACAGTGTTGTCTGCACCAAACCTGGACAAGAAATCCACATTTTTATGCTGGGACCCTGCTATATGTGTCACCGTAAATTTATAGGGCTGTAGAGACAGATACCACCTCATGATTCTCATGTTTTTATCTTTCATGAGGTTCAGACAACACAGTGGATTGTGATCTGTCACTATTGTGAACTCATTCCCCCAAAGATAGTATTTTAAAGCCTCAATGGTCCAATTCATGGCCAGGCACTCTTTTTCTACTGTCGAGTATCTCCTTTCCCTTTCATGGAGCTTCCTACTTACAAAAAGGATGGGATACTCTCCATGTTTGTCCTGCTGTGTAAGAACTGCTCCAATGCCTGTGTCAGAGGCATCTGTCTGAACCTCAAAAGGTCTGGAGAAATCTGGACTGTGAAAAACTGGGGCAGAGCATAGAATAGCCTTTATTTGTCTAAAAGCCTTGTCACAGTCAGCTGTCCATTTAACCTTGGTGGGAAAACAATTCTTAGTGAGGTTTGTAAGGGGGTGGCAATGGTACACAAATCCAGAATAAACCGGTGATAGTAACTGGCCAGGCCTAAGAATGAACATACATTTTTTTTTGTACTAGGCACAGGACTGTTTGCCACAGCTTCCGCCTTGGTGATTTCAGGTTTTATGGTTCCATTTCCAATAATGAAACCAAGATAACGGGTTTCGGTTTTTGCAATGGCACACTTGGCTGGGTTAATAGTCAAACCAGTGTCTTTAGGGCTTTGGATGACTGCACTCAAGTGTACCAAATGGGTTTCCCAATCTGGACTGTAGATCACCACATCGTCCAGATATGCTGGACTATATGGTTAATGGGGCCTGAATACATGATCCATGTACCTTTGGAAGGTGGCAGGAGCCCCATGCAATCCAAATGGCATCGTTGTAAAGTGGTATAAACCAAGTGGTGTGCAGAAAGCTGTTATTTCTTGTGCCTGAGGTGCCAAGGGGATCTGCCAGTACCCTTTTGTTAAATCAAGGGTACTGATGTACTGAGCAGATCCGATTTGGTCCAACATATCATCTATCTGTGGCATGGGGTACCCATCAAACTCTGAAGCAACATTTATGCGTCTGAAATCCAAGCATAACCTTACTCCACCTTCTTTCTTATTAACTACTACAAGGGGTGATGACCATGGACTACGTGATGGTACAATAACCTTGGCTTGCTCCATCCTTTTTACTTCCTCCACTACCTCCTGTCTGACCTTTTCAAGAAGCCTATACAGTTTCTGGTGTATGGGCCTGGTCTGTGACAGTTTGATTTCATGGACCACCCCTTCACTCTTCTCAGGGCTTTAGTAAATGTACTTTTGTAATAGGTTAAGAGACTATCAATCTCTTGGTGTAGTGCCGATGTTAAGTCTGGGTTGATCTGAATGGGTGTCTCTTTATGCAATGGATCTAGACGCTCATATGCTATATCCAGCTCTGTTTTTCTTGTTCTGGCTGTATATAGCAAATTACATCCGTTTTTGATTTCTCCTCCCATTTCCTTAACAAATTAACATGATACACTCGTTTTTGTGGTCTATGTCCCGGCATCTCTATCTCATAATTTACTACGCCTGTTTGTCGGACAATGACATTGGAGCCTTGCCACCGCATCAACAACTTATTCTCGGTGGTGGGCAACAACAATAGTACTTTCTCCCTGGGTACAAACTGTTTATTTTTAAGTCCCATATCATACCTGGCTTTTTGGGCCTGCTGTTTCTGGTCCACATTCTTGTGGGCCAGAGTTACATATCTTATTAACCTTTTTCTGAGTGACAACATGTAATCAATAACATTGGTATGCCCAGCAGTTTTTCCAACTTCCCAATGTTCCCTGACCACATCTAATGGTCCTCTTGGATTGCGCCCATATAACAAGGAGAATGGTGACAATCCCGTGGTGGCTTGGGGCACCTCCCTATATGCAAACAAAAGGTAGGGGAGAAATTTGTTCCAGTCTGTACCCTCCTCATGTACATACTTCTGGAGCATTTTCTTCAGAGTTTTATTAAAGCGCTCCACTAATCCATCTTTGTGGATGGTAAGGTGAGGTTCTGAGTGCTGTCACCCCCAACAATCTGTATAATGCAGTTAACATGACCGAGGTAAAATTACTGCCACAATCTGTCAATATCTCCCCTGGGAATCCCCATTCTGCTGAATACCTTGGCCAGTTCTTCGGCCACTCGAGGAGCTGTTACCGTTCTCATAGGGATAGCCTCAGGGTACCGGGTAGCATAATCACAGATAACCAGGATATACTGATTGCCCTTTGAGCTTTTAGGCAAAGGCCCTACCACATCCATTGCTACTCGATCAAAAGGTGTTGTAACATATGGAATGGGCTGCAAAGGTACCAGGTCTTTCTTCCCCCCTTGTGCTACCAGCTGACACTGTGCACAAGTTCTACAGTAAGCAGCTACATCTTGGTGGATACCTGGCCAACAAAACCTAGACAGGATTCTTTGAACAGTCTTGTCCCTCCCCTCATGGTCAGCCATGGGAATGTCATGAGCTAGGAACATCACCTGCTCTCTGTACTTGTGGGGCACCATCAGTTGTTCAGTCTCAGAACCATTTTTTACATCTACAACAATTCTATACAACATTTTATTTTTCTGTATAAAATATGTTTGTCCTTGTTTTCCTGTAGACTCCTGTAAAAATAAAGTTTGCAATGACTCGTCTGCTAATTGCTCCTCATAAAAGTTTTTACTAGATAATTCTGGTAACCTGTTTAATGTTCCAGCAGTATGCTGTTCTCTCCACATCTTTTTCTCCCTTCTTCTTTCCTTTTGAGATTTTTTCCCTTTTGCCCACAGTCTCAAAATAGTCATCTTCAAAAGGAAACACAGAGTCCAGTTGGGCTTTTGCTTGGGCTCTTGTAGCCACATTAACTGGCTCTGTAAATGTCTGATGGTTACTCATCAAGGTAGCAAAGGTGGGAAAATCTTGCCCAATGATGATAGGGACTGGTAATCTAGGTACCAGACCGACGAGCACTTTACAACAAGCATTGTTTATTTTTAAGTCAATATGGGCAGTGTGGTACTGGTGGATATCACCATGAACACATCGAACAGTAGTGTCCTGCTGGTTTACTGTACAATCAGGGGCTAGGTCAGCTCTTACCAGGGTTTGCCTGCTCCCAGAGTCTAGTAATCCCACGGTCTGTTGATCACCTATACCCACTGTCTCGACATAGCCAATGTTTGCTAGAGCCAGATGTGTCAGCTCCTGTCTTTTATTGGGGCAGTTTCTTACAATATGACCTTTCCCAAGGCAGCCATGGCAAATCAGTTCTGAATACGGGATTCTACCCCCTCTATCCCTTCTTGCATATTGTCTCTGATTCAGGGTCTGCATATTTTGAGAATAAAAAGGTCTTACCGGTGTTGCAGAAGTTCCTTGGTTACCTTGCTGTCCTCTGGGTTGGGAAGTCCTGGCAGCTAGGTAATCCTCAGCCAATTTTATGATCTCCTCCGCTGTTTCGGGCTTGTGCTCTTTCACCCAGTCTTGAACATCAAAAGCCAAAACCTGGATAAACTGCTCAATGGTGATGAGTTCCATGATCTGGTCAACAGTTTTGGTAGTTGGTTGCAACCATTTAGCACAATAATCCCTTAATCTTGCATAGGTTTCCCTGGGAGTGTCATAATTGAACATCTTATGCGAACGGAACCGCTGACAATATGTTTCTGTGCTGATGTTATATCTCCGTAATATTTCTTCTTTCACTTTGTCATAGGTGGCAGCATCTGTCACACTCAATTGGCTGTATACCATCTGTGCCCTCCCAGACAAGTAGGGTACCAATCTTATTACCCACTGGTCCTGGGGCCAGTTGCAAGTCTGAGCCACCCTCTCGAAGGTAGTGAGATACGCTTCGATGTCATCACTTTCCGTTAATTTGGTTAGCTTAATGTCTCCAGGCACAGTTCATTCCGCCTGTGCTTGTGACATCTCTTGGATGGCCTTCAAGGTGTTATTCCATTTCTGGTCCTGTCTTCTTCTTTCCTCCGCCTGTAGTCTTCGGTCCTCGTCCCCCTGTCTTCGGTCTTCCTCCCTCTGGTTCTCCATCTCAAGCTGGCGCATACATAGCCACTTTAATAGTTCATTAGGGTCGTCAGGTGTTGGAGGTACCTGTCTGGCTTGTGGCTTTGGTGCTGTAGCCAGTACCTCTTCTTCTTCATCCTCAGCTTTCTTCATTTTGGGTCGTGTCCCAGGGTTCAATCCTGGTAACAAGGGCTCTCCAGTCTTCCTTCTCACTGACCTCGTGAGATGCAGTACACTTTGATCTCACTGTTCACTCTCTTGCATTTGCTAGGGTGTTTATGCTGCAACACCCCCTGGTACACCTCCCAGGCAGCCTTGACGCACCAGGTTGAATCCCACTTCTGACACCAGTGTAGGCGTGTGGGTTCAATAACAGACACCAGTCCTTAAATCAAGTGCATAAAAAACACTGGTGCAGTGTTTATCATTTTATTTTCCAAAAATGATAACAAAAATTAACTGTTCAAAAAATATTTACAGAAAAGAAATGGGTGTTTAAACTTTCACACCAAAATAAGAACAAACAAAAAAATAATCAGGCTAGTCTTTTCTCAGACTCCCTGCTCTTCTCTGTATATTCAATATTTTTCTCCACTCTGGTGTGTAGGCACTCACACCTCCTCTCCCTTGCTTGGTCAGAAGAAACTGACCAACACACCTGAATTAGCCTCCTGGTGGGGAGGTTAATATAGTACAATAATCATGACATCATTGACATGTGACTATCAATTACACCAAAAAACCTTATTCCTCTACTCTGGAACTTAAGACTTCAAATTCTCTAAATCTAAAGCTTATTATGTCTTTTTTCAGCATAATATTAGTAATACTCTGTAAGAACTCATTTTAACTTAGAGGAATCTTAATTGGTGGTGAAAGCATCATCAAGGACCTTTTTAGCCCCTCCTCTTTCAATGACATCACCACACCACTTCTATATTAGCAGCCATTTTCTGGGCTGCCAGCTCTATAGAAGCCATCTCTTGCTACCTGCCACCATTTCAGGTAAAGACGCCAAGAAAATCAAACTTGTTTATAGAGGACTCTAACCTTCCCAGATAAAAACAGAGTAGGGGCGCACTCGCCCTCTATTTATTCTGGGAAGCCAGAGTAGCTCTATCACTATTCAGCCTTGTTTATTTATCCCTTAAATTTGTTACTTGGCTTAGTTTTTCTACTTATACCTTTACTTCATTTGAACACATTTTTATTATCTGCATACATTCCAAAAAGAGCCGCCTAGTATTATTATTATCCTTAATTTACTGTGCTAGAACTGTATTTAAACATATTTTTATGTTTTACATTTCTCCACCCACACCCCCAACCCCCACGACAGCTCTGCCATTTCAGCAGTCGGCAAACATTGCACTGTTTCACTCCCCATACTGTACTTCACTTCTTGGTAGCTTTAAACAACACAATAACAAGTCAAACACCCCAAATCATGTTTTTATACACAGGAACAGTCTGCACTAACGCTGCAGTACTTATTTTAACTTTTTATTTAATCTCTTTGTTTTTCAGGCAGCAGAGCGAGATCTACAGCAAGCGGCTGCAGGGAGAGTTTACTTTCTCCCTTGCAACAGCCTGCTTGCTCATCTTCCAGTCTTGCAGAGACTCACTTTAAAATGGGGCTATATGGCAATCTGCTCTGGTGTTGGAAACACTCTTGTTTCTTGGGGCATTCAAAATCTTCCACAGAATTTACATAGCAGGAGGCTTTAAAGGGGATCTGTTTTTAACTTCATGTGGCAGTTTTGATGGCTAGAATGACAACAGATTAAAGGAATAGCACCAATAGGAGAACAGAATTGTCAGGTTGGCCACCCTGACAAGAAATTAAGGATAGACAGAAAAGTTTAAGAGAACAGGACAGAGTGAAAAGAATAAATGTTTTTTTTTTAATTTTATGTTGACATTCTCATCTTGCCACAATGTGACATAATCGCTATATCATAGGAATGGCAATTCACTTACCTGCAGTTCAGTAGCATACTGAATGTGTGTTAGCTTAGCAGGCAAAGGATCAGTGGTTCAGATCCCGACAGGGATGTAAACATTTGTTTAAATTTTTTTAGAATGGAAACTCACTTCAGTGATAACTTGGTATATCAAGACAAAAGAAGGCCAAAGGCCCATCTGGATTGTCTCCCACCATGAGGTGGGTTATTTTACTGTCCTTAAGTAGACGATGTATTTATCAAGTTCTCTCTTATAGCGATCTATAGTATTTTGGTTTACTACAAAACCTGGCAATGAATTCCAACCACAGGCTGATCTGATGGTAAAAAAAATGCAACCGTTTATTAGTGTTTGCCCTTTGCACCAATAGTTGCCTGTTATATGATCTTAACTGTTCTGTTCTATTCTACTATTATATTGTATACCCAGTTCCTTCATTATGTCTTCATTCTGTAGTACTTTATAGAGAAACAAGAGGTACCCCGAGTCTCCTCTCTTTAAAGCTGAACAGGCCCACTTTTTGTAGTCAGTAGTCATAATCCATGGTACTTAGACCATGTAAATTCTTAGTCAATCTTCTCTCAGGTCTTTCTAGTAAATTCACTTCCTTTTTCAAATATGGACACCAGAAAGGGGAACCATAATCAAAGTGTGGTATGATAAATGTTTACTATACCTGCAAAGTACACTAAGGGTCTCTGGTCACGAAGGAACGCTTAATTACCCGGGTCAAGTAGTTAGCCTTCCTGGCCACCTGGGCACAATGACTGGAATGCGATAGGGTATTATTGACAGTGACTCCTAGATCCCTTTCCTTATATACAGATTCAAGTTGAGTCTCATCCATGAAATATGTAAACCCAGGGTTGTTTTTACCAAAATGTAGTACTACGCACTTCAGAGGATTAAAGGAAATTCTATTCTTAGTGCCCAGTTTTGAATTGAGGTCAGATTGTCACATAAGATATTGTATTTTTCAATAGTATCTATGGTACCTCTCTTCCAATTTTCATATTGTCTGAGAACTTAGCTATTCGGCTGGTCGCTCGCGATCCCATGGTGCTTATGAACAATCCAAATGGCACCGGCACCAGCATCAGCACCACCACCAAGCCCTGGGGCACACCACTGCTCACCCTCCCTTCATTCGATAACTTGCCATTTATTTGAACTCTCTGCATTCTATATGACAGCCAACCTTTAATCCAGAAAACAGTACTGGTGTTGCTACCTATGTCATGTAGTTGAGTGACCAAAAGATCATGTGGCACAGTGTCAAATGCCTTTCTTAAGACAAACATTATGATGTAATGGGGCTCTCCCATCTATACTCCTACTGATGTGCCGTAGAAAGAAATTTAATTTGTGTTGCAAGAAAGGCCTTTTTTATACCTATGCTGTGAAATGTCCTGCAGGTTTAGTCTATCTCATCCTCAATGAGCTGTTTTATCAATTGTTTGATTAATTTGTAGCATATGGAGGTCAGACTAATCAGTCTATAATTTCCCATCTTACTCCTGCTGCCTTTTGTATGGATAGGGACCATTAAGGCATTTCTCGAGTCCCATGGGACAACTCCAGTTCTCAATGACACATTGAACAAGATAGAACAAGGAACGCCAGGCAACTGGCCATTTTTCTTAAGAATTTGAGATGCAATTCATCTGGTTCAGGAGAAGTGTTACATTTAATGTTTTTCAGTAAATCCAAAATCTGCTTAGGTATAAAATATATTAGGGTGAGACTGCTGTTAGATAATGAAGTGTCCTGCCCAGATCCATCATTAAACACTGTAATAAAATGTTCATTAAATGTCTCTGCAATTTCTTTGGAGTCTGATATGTCAACCATGTTATGGGATAAGGGACCAATAATATTGGATGAAGTTCTAGTGTTATTTATATATGTAAAAAAAGCCTTATTGTTGTCCCTGGAAAGGGCCAATCTCATTTCCAGAATTGTGCTTTCTTTCCTTATTAGCTTTTTGAGCTTCTTTAATTCTCTTTTGTAATTATTTATATTTTCTCTTGTAGGGTACCTTTTTGTTTTCTTACATAGTCTTTTTTTAACCTTAATCTACTTCTGAACAGCTTTCATTAACCATGTAGGTATGTATCCCTTATTATTATATTTTCTAATACTGGGGATAAATCTGTCCTCTAACTCCAAAATGACTTCCTTAATGGTTTCCAAAATGTTATTTGCATTTTTATTGGTCAATAATTTCTGCCAGTCAATGTTATCCAACGAATTTTTAATGTGCTCCCAGTTGGCTTTATTGTAGTCCCTGAAAATTGAGTGGTTTGCATGGGTATATTTCCTTACTTTAAGTGATCCAGGAGGACTGAGCACTGTTATATCAGATATATTGCTATCTAGGTTTGTCAGGGCCAAGTTCAAAATGTTTTTACCCCGGTAGGGCTACTCACATGTTAGTCCATATCATTAGCGTTTATTACTCTAAGGAGTTCCTTTTCAAATTCTGTGGTGCCAGATAGTTCCTTCCAGTTAATGCCTGGAACATTACACTGAAGTCTCCCATTATTAGGACATCCCCATGTTAGTGGCATTTTCAAGTTCTTGTAATAGTTCAGCATTGTAATTTTTAGAGCTGGCTGGGGGTCTATAACAATTGCCAAGTATCAGTTTTTTTCTATTCTTGAACTTGATTTCAAGCCAGATAGATTCAGTACACACAGAAGTCTTGCTGTTTACATCAATCTGGTGACAGCAGATATCCTCCTTTATATAACAACACACACCTCCCCTTTTTCTGATGATTCATGGTGTTGTGGAGTCGGAATAGTGCATTATATGAGAAGTACATTTATCTAAGATCCACAATTTGTGAAGGTATATTGCCTGCTGGGATTAGATCCCAAGTCACCTGTTTTGCAGGTTGTGATATACCTCTACACCACAGGAAATGCAACTCATTCACCAGTAGCTCAGTGGTGCACTGAATGTGTGTGTTTGTTTAGCAAGTACAAGATCAGGGGCAGGATTCACAAAGCTTTGCCTGGGCACAAACCCAGTTTGCCCAGAGCAAATTGGGGTTTGTGAATAGCAGGTATTCAGAAACCCCAGTTTGCACCCACAAACTAGATTTGCACCTGGGCAAAGTAGTAAGGGGTGGCAATTCAAATGAAGGAGGAGGGACCTGCATATCCCCACAATCCAATTCACAAAGGATTTGCTCCACACAAGGGCCTTTGCAAAGTTCCTTGCTTGGAGCAAATTACCACCAAAAAAATACCTGATGGTAATCTGTGCAACCCTAGTGGTTGGAGGAGGCACTGCTGCCCCCCCAAGTCCCCTATCACCTGATTATTCACCCAGTAATAAAATAATAACCTTTCTGTACAGTAGTGGTCCCTCTCTGTCCCCGATCAACCGATTACCCACCTGGTAATAAAATAACTTTTCCATAGAGCAGTGGTCCCTCTCCATCTCTGATTGTCTGATTACCCACCTGGTAATACAAAAAAAGGTTTTTCCATAATGTAGTAGTCCCTCTTCAACCCCAGTCACCTGATTACCCACCCAGTAATAAAAAGAAAGTTTTTCCATAGTGTAGTGGTCCCTCCTCATCCCTGATCACCCGATTACCCACCTGGTAATAAAAAGAAAGTTTTTCCATAGGGTAGTGGTTGATTACACACCCAGTAATAAAAAGAAAGTTTTTCTATAGTATAGTGGTCCCTCCCCATCCCCGATCACCTTATTACCCACCCATTATTAAAATAAAATAATTTCTGTAATGTAGTGTTCCCCCAACCCCCACCTTCTCTATTAAGTACATACAGCCCTGCCCCCTGCCCCAGCACTGCTGCCAGTTGACAAGCAGCACAGCCCTCCTCACACCTCCATGGCTGCCCACTGACTGAACTGTCAATGACAGCTTACAGGATACACTACAAGCCCATTGGTTGATAGCAATAGGCTTGTAGTGTATCCTGATGACTGTCATTGACAGTTCAGTTTCAGGCAACTGTGGAGGTGTGAGGAGGGTTATGCTTGCTTGCCACCCAGAGGCCGTACTGGGCAGGGGGAGAAGTGATATGCGCTTAATGGAGTGGGTGGGGGGTTGGGGACCACTGCACTATGGAAATTATTTTATTTTAATAACCGGTAGGTAATCTGGAAATCGGGGATGGGGAGGGACCACTATACTATGGAAAAACATTATTTTTATTACTGGGTGTGAAATCAAGTGACCAGGGATGGGGAGAGCCACTACATTATGGATAAACTTTTTTTTTTATTACTAGGTGGGTAATCTTGGGGTTGGAGAGGGATCACTACACTATGAAAAAATGTTATTTTTATTACTGGGTGGGTAACTGGATGATTGGGAATTTGAGATGGGACTCTACACTATGGAAATATATGTTTTCTTTTTTTTGAAAATCTTTTATTTATCAAGCATTTCCAATGAAAATATATTTTTTCTACTATCAGGTCTGCAATCAGGCTGGGGGGGGGCACCACTACACTATGGAGATATGTGGCTGCGTGGGGCTTGGGCTGGTTGGGGGGACACACATCACCACACTAATGGCATGAAAATGAGCCTATAGTGGGCATGCTAATGGTCACTAGCACCTTGCATGCCCAATGGGCTCATTTGCATGCCTCTGTTGGTGAATAGCACTTTACAGCCTGAACACTATTGGCTGCAGAGCCATTTTCCTGGCTGGCTGTGGGGGCAGGGCTACTAGGTATTCCACTGCTTTTCCTGGCTTAGCACTGTCCCACAAGGCCCTAGTCACTGTCGGATAATCCACTGGGCTATCCGACAGTGAATAGCTCCATTGCCCACCAGTGCAGCCAGAAAATTCAGCACAAACTTTTGCACCCACTTTGCGCTCCCTTTGTGAATCCTGGCCCAGCAGTTCAAATCCAGGTAAATAAGTTCTAATCCTGGCAGAGACTTAAATATGTTTTTCTATTTATTTTTTTGTAAGATGGAAACTCACTTTATTTTCAATTCAAGGTGGTGTGGAGTTGGAATAGTATATTACATGACAAGTAAATGTAGGTAAGAACAACAATTTGTAAAAGTAAGCCAAATAGTGGGATTAGATCCCCAGTCATCTGTTTTCCAGGTTGTGACTTAATCTCTACTCCACAGGAACTGCAATTCTCATATCTGTAGCTCAGTGGCACACTGAATGTGTGTTCACTTAGCAGGCAAACAATCAGTGGTTTGACTCTAGACACAGTATATTGTATTTTAATACATACGTATTTTACACTTTTTATAGACTGTATTTTGCACCATTAGTACTATTGGTACTTATGTTTATATCCCCTACCAGGTCATAATGTCGCATGCTTAATAGCATACAACATTATGGCTAAACCGGTGCAGCGCTGTACGTGTGAGCGAATGATGCAATGCCGTTTATACTGCTGTACGCGGTATTGCGTCATTCTCACTCTCCCAGGCAGAGGATAAGACCTCTACTGGGAGTACATTCTGCCAAGCAGCTGCCATGGCTCACTGGACTGAACCACAGCAGCAGGAACCCAGGTGCCATGTCTGGGACCGGGTTTGATTCCCGGTCCCAGAACCTTTTATTTTTTTGGACTTTGTGCTTTCCCCGAGGTAACCCCGTAGTTGAGAATCTTTATGGGGGATGGTTCAGGGCACAGTCCCCATAATGGGGTGTGGGGGCAGAACCCCACAAAAAAAAGATGCATGCCCATAATGGCAGAAATTGCACTGTATTGGCAGCGCGATTTTGCCATGCGGCATAATGTCTTGCTACATTATGACCCTGTGCCTTTATATCCTGCTTTGCCAGTCAGGAGTTTTACCATATAAGAGCATTTTAAATGCATTCCTATGGTGTCCCCATCATCAGCTTGGTCGTTTGCATGCTGAATCATTATTCCCTGCTAAAGACTGCAGCTTGGAACTCGGATCCATTTTTAACCAGGAACCAAGTCGAGCTTTGAGTTGAAGCAGAGACTGAAAATAAGGCACCTATGTGGAGGTCATTGCAAGCAAAAGTATGTAAGAGATGCCAAATGAAGAAATGTAATTTATCAAAGAAACCAGCCAAGACATCAGGGCTGGGGAAAAGCAGGGAGAGGTTATATGCTTAGTTTGACTTGAGTAAAAAGGAAGAAGAATATCAATAAGCAGGACTTAATGCCTGGTTTTAGGAACCAGAAAACAGACACAGAACAGCTATCAAGAGTAATGGCAGTGACGCCAGCTAAGTTAGAAAAACGATACTGCTAGAAGCAAAACTAGACAGCACCACTGTGAATATCCACAAATAAGGAAACTTGTTGAGGAACCGAGGGTATTGCCAAAACAAATGAAACCTTATTCTTTTGATGTTTCTGTACAAATTTAATCATTCAGACATCAGATACCAAAAACTATTCACATGAATTTTCTACTTTCAGAGAAAGCTGGAGCTAAAAAGTGGAAAAACATTAAAGGGCACCTGGGCACTTTGAAAAGAAGATTCAAGGAAAATATCAGGGAGAAGTACTTTACAGAACAAGTGGTGTACACTTGAAATAGACTGCCAGAACAAGTGATGTCAGTTGACGCTGTGTCTGCCTTCAAGCTTAAAGTAGATAAGTGCCATGAAGAAAAGGGAGGTTATATTCCTGATGAGCTGGTGGGGGAAAGAACTCAATGAATCAGTGGTCTTTTTTCTTTCCTAAACTTTTGCGTTTATAGTGTAAAGAAGCAAGCATTTCTCAATGTCAAATGTTTGTCATGTGCACTGGTGCCATTTTTGGGGGAAGGGGGTTATGAGCTGGCACTGGCAAATTTCAACATGGGTTCATAATTTATTTGTTTTTTAGTATTTTTACACCACATTTTCAACATAGCTGTTTTATTACACCACCTCATGAAGAAAGGAAGAGTACAATTTCAAAATCTGTCCGAAAGGTAATTTCACGCAGTGGCTGTGAAATCACCTTTCAGGATGCAAACACACATTTTGGCCAGAATCTGAAAAATGGCAGCTGTCATATTCATGAGGAGCAGTGAAGAAATGGCTATGATGAAAATTTGGGGTATAAAAATTGAAAAGCACCAAAGATACGACGAGCCTTCATATGTTAATTTGAGTGCATGCTCGTAATTTTGTTGTTTGTTAATATTTTCAAACCAAATTTTCAATGTAGCATTCTTATAACCCCACCTCATGAAGAGTGCCACTGTCATTTCATTCACTCATCCTGAAAGGTGATGTCACAGAGTGACCGTGCCATTCTGCGCCATTGATGCAAAAACATGTTTCAGGCAGGATATGAAAAATGACAATTGTAGTGCTCATAAGGAGGTGTGAAATAATGGTAATGTTGAAAATCTGGAGTAAAAATATTAAAAACTGGTGAAGTCAGGAGCATGCATAGAAACTGCGCAGTGCACACTCGTAGCACAGTAATTTTAAGGAATTTTGGTCCCAAATTTGATCATGGGCTTTTTGGAACCCCACCTCATGAACAGTGGCACTGTTGTTCAGGAGGTTGGGTCCAAGAACCCCATGTTGAAAATTGGACAAAATCAAAATGGTTGAGATATCAACTCTAGTTGAACCCCCAACGATTCCTATTATTCGAAGCTTACCTTGAAATCTTCACTTTGGTTGGTCAGCTTTGAAGAGTGCAGATGTGTCCCAGTTCACAGAAGATCGCTGCTCCCAAGCTTCAGAGGTAAGCATGAGTAAGGGGTGGATGTGAAGAGGTGGGTGCACGGTGGGAGGGTTGGGAAGGGGGAAGGCGACGGGGTAGACAATGAGGGATCATTTTCTTTTTTGCTGGTTTAAAGCAATAAAGATATTGGGGGCAGTTTTCTTTTGTTAACAGAAGCAATTTTGTGTACATTTCCAGACACTGGGAGTGGGCTCCCCAGTGTCCAGGGGGACAGGGAATGGGAACCAAGGTGCGGGAAGCAGTGGGAGGGAGCAGGAGGGATTGAGTTGTTGTGGGGGGGCTAGAACAGAATGGAGTGTATGGGGAGGACAGCAGCAGTGGAAGGGAGTGGGAAGGATTGATTTGCTGGGGGGCTCGAACAGGAATGGAAGAAGCGGGGAGGACAAAAGCAGTGGGAGGGAGCGGAAAGGAGTGATTTGCTGGCAGGGGAGCTCAAACGGGATCGGAGGGAACAAGGAGGACAGGAGCAGTGGGAGGGAGTGGAAGGGATTGATTTGCTTTTGAAGACATGTCAGCTCAAGCTGGCTCTTACTAACCAAGCTCGTTCCTGACAGCAAGTGCCATCGTCACTGTAAGTGCGACGGCAGTGTGAATGTGCAACCAGGAAGTAAATGTAATCCCTTTCAGGGCTGTTTACACATCAAAGGACCAAGCTGCGTCACTATTTGTTCCACTCTGTCCTTTGAAAACTTTGCCAACTCCGCCCCAAAACAGAAAGCGAGTCATCAGCAACCTGCCTACTGATTCGCCTGCTGCAAATCTGCCCCTTGGACAAAGCTCTCCAGTGGATGCACCCCCCTCAAACCCCTCTATAGCAACTCTCATATTAACATGTTCGTCTGTGCTTGCGTAGATGATGAACATAAAGAGGGAAACACAACCTAATTTCATGAATGAGAAATTCATTAACTTACTCCACCCAAAGTAATGATCCAAAAATCAAAACATTCATTGTGCATTGGACACCCCTCCCCCATCAAACCTAAACTAAAGCTGGTGGAAAAAGGTGTCCATAGAATTCTTTAAAATATTATTTACACATATGAGGAAGTGGGCATTGAAATGTATTGTCTGCTTTGCTATCCTCAATACCATCATCATAATAGCAAGTTTTCACAAGAAAATAATCACTTTCCTTTGCATTTGCTGTTTAAGCAACAAGGTTTGACCAGAGGTTATGATAATAATTAATCATTCTCTAGGGATGTAATGTTGTGCGGGGTGTAGCCGAATGCCACATAGAGAGTGATTAACAGACCATTAACATAACCTCTTGGAGTGCCTTATTGCTAGTTTCATTATTAAAAAAAAACAGTGTGAAACCTTGTTCAGCCTATGAGTAGGCTTTACATGTATGTTAATAAAAGATTAAGACTGATAAAATGCTTACAGCCAATCAGAAAGCTCTATTTCTAAGACCCTTTTTATAATCATTCTTAATTCATGGTATCAAATTCCATTTAAAGCTGCAGTGTGTTACAGTGAAAATTTTGTATAGATACCCCATCTCACTTCCCTATTGATGCCCCACTCCTGGTCCCCACTGCTGCTCCTCCAACCCCCCTCATGCCATCTACCCCCATTGCCGAGCACCAACCTGCCCTCCAGTGATCCCCACATCCAGAAGGATGACTTGTCCTCCTGGGGACCTCTTCTGGCTTGGTGATGGTGTGCCACCATGCTCCTCACTTCCTCTGGTGCTGACTTGTTCCTGCCAGGAACCTCCCCATCTTAGAGTCTTAGAGGAGGGAATGCATGTAGTACCATGGTGCCAGCTGAAGGGGTCCTGAAGCTGCGGGGCCGGGATGATGAGGAACATCATCTTGGTGCACAGGAATGGCTTTCTCCTGCACCCCCTCCCACAATCACACACATGTTTATGGCTGAGGGGCCTGACAATGTGTGGTCCCTCACATTGTCAATAGCACCACTACTAGGAGGCACTGTAAGAATAGTGCCATGAGTCCCTCTACCCTGGAAAGTGAGTGACCATTGGATGGTATGGAACCCTTCCTGCAGTACTCCTTTCCTGACATCATGGGATCGAAGTGCAAACCTGGGTCACCAGCATGCCAGAGCAATCCCCCATGTCCTGGTACCACAGAGCCAGCCCACTGATACCTTTTTATTCCATTTTATAAAATGGGAAGAAACAAAATCTAGAAATTTCATTGGCTAAGAGACATCACCTGACTGCACATTAAATCTCTATAAATGCACAGTCAGGTGCCAAATCTCATTTTGCTCCCCAAAAAACCTACTTAGAGCCATTTTATAAGTGCAATAAGCCCCTCCAGGGTGTGCATAATAGGATTTTATGCATTTCCCAGGGGCATAAAGAAACTTGGCCTTCGACTTTGTGCCTTATTACATCCCTGGGGCATGCATTAAAATTCTATAATGCACACAGTGTCATGGCTTATTAAGTATGTAAATAGCCCTTTTTATGTTTGCTTGCGTGCATGCACAAGAAACATATTGTGACTATACGACTTTTTGGAGGTGTGTGACCCTCCTGTCCAATGCAGTGCTCTGTTTAGAAGGCACGACCATACTGCACCAATGGATGCACAAGCTGTCTATGACAGCATTCGGCTGCAGTGGTCTTTAGTTCAAAGGAAACCACTGCTGCAATCAGCAGAGGTAATGTGTGTGTATTTAGCATATTGACGTCATGCAATTTCTCCGGCCCTCCTGTATGTAACTGCCAATGAAATCCCTCCTGCTTCCTCCCTCTGTTGCTCTCCTCCCTGCTCCCTCATTCCCCGGCTCACCCTCCAGCTGCAAAGAAATCCCTTCCGCTTCCTCCCTCTGGTGCTGTCCTTCCCACTTCCTTGTTCCTCGGCTCACCCTCCGGCTGGTCAAGTTTTCTTTTTTGACAACGGAGTGCCCAATCCCCATCAGCTCCAGCCCCCCCCCAAAAAAACACACCAAGGTGGCATGCTGGGAGCCCACTACAGTGTGCCAAATGTCCCTGTAATTAAGAAAACCTTCCTGCAACATGTGTTTTTTTTACCTGTAAAAGAAAAACAGTCCCTCATTGTATGGTGACCCCCTCCCAACCCACACCCACCCTCTGTCATCCCACCTCCCCACACACACCCTCACCCCATACTTACCTCCTGAGCCCGCGTGATCTTCGGTGGAGCGGGAACATGTCTGCACTGTTCAAAGCTGACCGCGAACTGAGAAAATGCCAGTAAACTGTATAATGGCATAAATGTTTTTTTTTCAACTTAGATGGATATCTCGGCCATTTTTGTGACTTTTGGCACTAAATTTTCAACATGGGGTTCTTGGGACCCTACCTCGTAATTCAGTCATTGTCATGTCATTATTCAGTCCCGAAGGTGATTTTGCAGTCACTGCATGGAATCACCTTTCTGGACTGATTAACAAAATGACAGTGTCACTGTTCATCAGGTGGGCTCCCAAGAAGCCACGTTCAAATTTGGTGGAAAAATTCAAAAATGACGTGTTATTTAGCTTGCGTGAGCAGTTTCCACGCGACGCTTGTAACTTCAAGAGTTTTTAATATTTTTAGTTCAGATTTAACATTGCCATTTTTGCACACCTTCTTATGAACAGCACAGCTATCATTTTTCACATCCTGCCCAAAATGTGGTTTTACACGTCTGGCGCACAATAGGTGCAGTCACTGTACAAAATCAATGTTCGGGACAGATTAAGAAAATCACAGTGCCGTTGTTCATGAGCAGAGGTCCCAAAATGCCTAAGTTGAAAATCTGGTGTAAAAAATCCCCAAAATAATTGTATTACAGGTGTGTGTTGCGCAGTTTCTACACACGCTCGTGACTTCACAAATTTGTTTATATTTTCACTCCAGTTTTTCAACGTTACCATTTTTTCACACCTCCTAATGAACAGTACAGCTGTCATTTTTTACTTCCTGTTCAAAATGTGTTTCACACCTGTGGCGCACGAACTGATAGTGTCACTGTTCATGTGGTGGGGTCACAAAAAGCCCATGTTGAAAACTTGGAATGAAAATACCAAGAAATTCCCAGGGCATTAGGGCTTCCAACCATAACGCCCCGTCCTGTAGGTACTGACAGGCATCAGGGGTGTGACTTGGGATTGCTGACATTAATGCTCACGCCATTCCATCCCCCAACCCCACCCTGCAGCCAGTGACAGGCATCGAGGTGTGTCTTGGACTCTTTGGCCCCAAAGTTCACCCCATTCTCCTATACTGCACCCATTTCAGTGTATTTCTGTATGGAATGGGGTGACTGTAAAGTCGAACACCCCAAGGCACACCTCAACACTTGTCGGTGTCTGTAGGGTAGGGTGAAGTAAAATGGAATGAGCGTTATGGGCGACGACCAAAGGGACACCCCAATGCCTGTTCATCTCTGCAGGGTGGGGGTTGGGTTGGTGTCACTTCAATACTTCACTGCCATTCCTATTCTGCATCTGTTTAACTCCTGCACTTCCAATGCTAATACCAGCAAGCAAACATTCGGCATTGACAAATGCTTGTTTTCTTATCTTATAATATGCCCACTTCCCTTATTTGGAGACAGTTTTAACATTTCTTGCCAGATTTTAAATAAAAGCATGGTTCTTTGAACCCTTAGATGGTCAGTAGATTTAGAACACATTGGAATTAAGGACATGTGTAGATGTCTGCTGCACAGCAAGGGTAAGGATGGCTATTCCCAGGATTTCACAGTATCTTCAACTGTTTTTAAACACCCAACATCACCTTTCTTGTTACTATGGTGAACTAGCATGCAATAGTTACTGCTCTTTCACCATATGGTACATGTGAAAACAGCTTAGAATACTGGAGAAAATCTGGGAATAACCATATTACAGGGAGGTTTTCTCCGTGCTGGGCAGGTGCAGACAAGAGCTTTGAGGAAGCAGACCCTACAAGCTTTCATGATAAATGGGAGGTTTTCAGAAGATAAATTAAATGCAGTATTCTCTATCTGATGAAAAGGCACCCTCAGCCCCAATAACCTCAGGTTCTTGTATCTGTTGATATTTTAATGGCTCTATCTTTATGTTCACAATGCGCGTGTGTGCACAGCGAACATTTTGGTGTGATAGTGCCTTTTGAGGGTTGTGACACTGTCTGTCCAATGCTGAGCAGTGTTTAAGGGGCAAGTCAGGTCAGTGCCACAGCAATCATCATTCAGGCTGATAATAATGGAGTTTCAGCTTGTTGGGTGGAGATGGCATGAACTTAAAAAGAAACATCCAGCCCAATCCTGGGTCAGCTCTTTTCTTTGATCTACACAGTAGAGCAGATCTGTCTGATCAGCTTGGAATTTCAAACATCCATGGACTCAGGCAAGCTGTAATAGAAACTCGTCCATGTGAGTGTGTGTGTGTGTGTGTGTGTGTGTCTCTCTCTCTCTCTCGCAATACTAGCTGTACTAACCGTATTCAAATGCAAATAACTTTAAAACAAAACATGATAGCATGGTACTGTGAGCACAACATTTGTTCAGCACAAAACTGTCTACAAAACAAACATTTCTCAATGCTGAATGTTGCTTGCTTCTATGTGCTGTTTAGGAATTTGGAAGTAATTGGAGTGCAAATATTGAAAATTCGCGAACTTACGAGAGTGCGTAGGAACTGCGCAATGCATACTCATAAAACAGTCATTTTTAGGAATTTTTTCACCAAATTTTCAACATAGCCATATTAATACCTCTGCTCATGAACAGTGTCATGATGATTTTCTTAATGTGTCCCATACATTGATTTCGCACACCGACTGCGCCATTGTACGCTACATTGGCGGAAACACATTTTCAGTGAGATGTGAAAAATGACAGCTATATTTCTCATAAGGAGGTGTGATAAAATGGCAATGTTGAAAATCTGGAGTGAAAATATTGAAATTTCGCAAACTTACGAACGTGCGTAGGAACTGCGCAATGCATGCTCGTAAAACAGTCATTTTTAGGAATTTTTTCACCAAATTTTCAACATAGCCATTTTAAGACCTCTGCTCATGAACAGTGTCACTGTGATTTTCTTAATGTGTCCCATACATTGATTTCGCACACCAACTGCGCCATTGTGCGCTACATGGGCTGAAACACATTTTGGGTGAGATGTGAAAAATGACAGCTGTACTGCTCATAAGAAGGTGTGGTAAAATGGCAATGTTGAAAATCTGGAGTGAAAATATTGAAAATTTGCGAACTTACGAGCATCGTGTAGGAACTGCGCAATGCACTCTCGTAAAACAGTCATTTTTAGGAATTTTTCCACCAAATTTTCAAAATAGGCTTTTGAGAGCCCACCTTATGAAGACTGGCAGTGTCGTTCTCGCTAATCATTCTGGAAAGGTGATTTCACGCAGTGGCTGCAATCACTCCTTCACCGGGCCCCGAGTAACGCCATGACAGTGCAAGAATTCATGAGGAGGGGTTTCAAAAACCCCATGTTGAAAATTTGGTGCAAAAATTACCAAAAATGTCTGAGATATGCAACAAAGTTGAAAAAACCCTATCCCATTATACAGCTTACCGGCATTTCCTCAGTTCGCGGTCAGCTTTGAAGAGTGCAGACGTGTTCCCGGTCCACCGAAGATCATCGTGCCAGACTCTGGAGGTAAGTATGAGGTGAGGGGTGTGAGAGGTGGGGTGCGCCCAGTGGGTGGGTGTGGGTTGTGGGGGACAGGAGACTGCGTGGGACACGTTTTTCTTTACAGGTTTTTAAATGACGGCCGGGGCGTTTGCCACGCTGGGGTGGTCTCCCAGCGTGGCAGAAGGATGGCTGGGGGCGTGGAGCGATGGGGATTGGGCACCCGTCGGCGACAACATGGGGGAGAGAGAGAGACAGTGGAGCCGGCGGGGTTGGGCACCCCGTCGGCCATAACATGATCAGCCCAGCGTGGCACCTGGATGCTTTGGGGGCGTGCAGCCAGCGGGGATTGGGCACCCCAGTCACCATAAAAATTTTGCCATGCTGGGGTGGGCTCCCAGCGTGGCACCTGGATGGTTTGGGCGTGGAGCCGGCGGGGATTGGGCACCCTGTCGGCCGTACAGTGAGGGGAAGGCCATTGAGCACGCAGTGTTGCAGGTGTGTGTGGGGGAGCTCTGCTCACCAAGCGGAGCTCTCCTTCAACTGTATGCCACTGCATTTCAGCTTGTCATAGACAACTGCAGCAGTGATTGGGGAACTGGGGCCATGCCTGCAAACACACTGACTGCATTGGAAGACGGGCTGACACAACTCCGAAAACTTGGATGATGGCACTATGTTTCTTGCACATGCGTGCAAGCAACATATTGAGTGGCGTTTCATTTATAGATACTGTTACGACGTGGGAATAACAGACACTTAGGCAGGAGGTATGATGCATAAAATAAACGCACGAATGTGTTTATGATTTTTTTATTCAAACTCAAATAAAATTAATATTTATAGAAATGAGAAAGAAAAAAAAAACAAGGTGTTAGTCAACACACCAAAATAAACAAAACTCTGAAGATGACTCTTCCCTAGTCACTTCTTCTCTTAATTTTACCACTTTTTAAACCAATTCACTGGTGTGAAAACAAACACAACTTCCTCCGCAAGACCAGTAGCTCACTGGCCTACCTCTCTCTAAACATCGCTCTAGGGGTGAGTTTTTATAACCTTATGGCTGATGACATCATGGCCAGGTGACCAACATCAAGGAAACAATAAGGCTTTTATTTTACAGAATAAATGCATTTTATTTCATGCTTTTCCAAGTCCCTATACTCCTTTACTTGCTAAGAGACTTTAGTTTAAAAACACCTACAGATAGGGATCAATATCAGCTCTTTTAGGCTTAATTGGGACTCATTTGGAAGCAAGCTCCTCCTTTGTTCTGATGTCACTGAAGCCTGCATCTTTAAAACCAGCCATTTTGCGGGGGCAGCCAGCCCTCTAGCAAGAACTGCAGGGAAACCCACAGGTAATTACAGCATCATTACTCTTTCTGGTTTTCAGGTGTCTCTATTTTTGGCAAAGAGAATGGGAGCTAGAGGCTGTGCTGTTCATATCCCTTCTTCTGCCAGCTTAGGAGACCTGTATCTTTATTTCAGTAATTACCACTCTTTTCTTTTCTCTTCTTTTCTTTTCTTTTCTTTTCGTAACCTTAGAACCATTTTAGCCCTCATTTTGTTTAGAAATGCTGCCATTTTAATTAAACCTTGCAAGGGCTCTTACTAGGCTCCTTTAGCAACCCCTGCCACTATGCAGCACTTTCCTTTATTGCTCCAATGGCTGCATTGTGCAGCCATCTGCAAAACTTTTCATTTGGGCCTTTCCTAAACCCGTTTCCAGCCTTTGACTGTTTCCTTTATCAGCCCGGTTACAACATCTCTGGGCTGTTTTCTTGGTACATGAAAGTTTTATTCTTTATCTAGACACTTCTGTTTTGCTCTGGGCACTACTGCTAAACTGGGAACACTCCAGAAAACTCAGGAGTGTTTTTCCTATTTAAAAGTAAAGCACTACTCATGTTTGGAAATATCTTCCACTAGGGAGAATGCTTTACACTGCACTCAGCCCTATCTGGTGCACTGTAAGGGGGGTTTGAGAAAAGGGATAGTAAAGTAAGCAATGAGATATGTCAGGTTGGCAACCCTGACATGAAAAAAAAAGAAAAGGACAGAAGAAAAGATGAAGAGGATAGAACAGTGTGAGAGAAAAAAGGGGGGGCACCTTTTTATATTTCTCAAACCAAGGACCCCCGATACCTTGTGTGCCATACCTGGCTACTCACTTATACGGCAGGACAGGCCAGGAGCAAAGAGGGGTGGCGGTGTTGCCCTCTACCACAAGTCCCACCTTGACATCTGCATAGTCACTACTCCAAACCCCACAACTACGTGTGAATCAATGCATGCGCTCCTGACCCTTGGCACTAAAAAACTGCATATTATCTGCCTCTACAATCTGCCCTCTGGAGGAGTGGACGGGCTTCAAGAAGTACTCCAACTAACGCTAAAATCTATCAACAACAATGAAGCTGTCATACTAGGTGACGTTAACCTAAACTGGCTGGGCCCCTCTCATAATACCCTTGCTTCACTTGTACAAGGCTTAAACGTTCACCAGCTTATAGCAGAGAACACCAGGTCATCAACGCTGCAGTCTGGTATGCTGATTGACTGGATCCTCACAAATAGACCCGAACATATGACTAACACAGGGATCATGGCTGATTCAATCATCGACCACTCTCCCATCTACTGCCAATGGTGTGCTGGTCAGCCACCCCCCCCACGGCTGGTCACTTTTACGAACTATGCAAACTTGGATGTGAATGCCTTCCTCCTAGATATATCAAATATTGACTGGTCTGACATATATCGTGCAGTTAACGTGGAGGATGCCCTAAAAGCATTCCTACTCCAGTTTCTCGCAGATCAAAATAAGCATGTACCGAAAATTACGAGAAGAGTCAGGGGGAAACAAACCAGATGGCTCCACAAAGATCTCTTACAGCAACTCAGGCGCAGGGAAAAACTCTGGAAAAATTACAAAAGCTCTGGGCTGCCTAGTGACTACTCATTATACAGGCAGCAAAGGAATTCCTGCAGAAAGAACATAAGACTAGCAAAAGTTTGTATTACCAGAACTTGCTGAACAACTCAGCCCAAGATCCCGCAAATTCTGGGGCACATAAAACCTTCGGGTACACCTCAGGCTGTTACACCCTCTGATATGGTCATAAACGGCTCCCATTGTAACAACCCCCTCACCATAGCGAACGCCTTCAACAATATGTTCTCGGACTTCTCATCCTATACCTGCACGCTGCCATCAGCAACCTACACTACTGACAATTTGACTGCTCCTGCCTCTGCCTCCCACGCCAGTGACCCTAAACCTTACACCCTCTACTTCAAAGCCATTACTAGTGCTCAGGTTCTGAACCTACTAAAGAAAATATCTGAATATATTAGTCCTGGTGCCGACCAGCTGGAATCTCGCCTGTTAAAAATAGCTGCGCATCTTATCTCTAAACCACTGGCTAAAATCTTCACTATGTCCCTTACCAGCGGTATAGTCCCTGACCTCTGGAAAATGGCTAGGATTTCTCCAATCTTTAAAAAAGGGAACAAAAGTGACATCTCCAACTACAGACCGATTGCTATACTGCCAGTACTTGGCAAAATCCTTGAAAAACTGGTTGCAAATCAGATCCTGGATTACCTTGATACTACAAAACAGCTCAACGATGCACAGCATGGTTTTAGGAAAAACCATAGTACTACGACTGCCCTCGCCAAGTTCACCTCGGACATCCTTACTGACATGGATCAAGGAAGGCTCACAGGGGCTGTCTTTATTGACCTAACAAAGGCATTTGACCTTGTAGACCACCCCCTGCTCCTGACCACCCTTCAGATAATAGGTTGCTCCTCTCCTGTGCTTAACTGGTTCAGGAGCTACCTGTTAAACAGGTCTCAGGCTGTTAAATTTAACTCAGCCACTTCTACCACTGTGAAAACGAACATCGGTGTTCCTCAAGGCTCTATTCTGGGTCCTCTTCTTTTCACACTCTTCATTAACAACCTCCCAGATGAAATTCCTGCCTGCTCCTCACTTCTCTATGCAGATGACCTGGTCATCTATGCCAGCTCTCATAACGTGGAGCACATTAACTCATCACTCAACAGAGCCTACTCCTGCATCCAAAACTGGCTAAACTCCCACCTTATTCTCAATTCCACCAAGACAAATGCCATGCTATTGGGCACTACACAGAAGCTTCGATCGTGCACCACCTCCCTGAATGTTCATGATCTAAATGGGAAACCTCTACAGGTCGTCACCTCCTTCCGTTATCTGGGCATCCTATTGGACCAGTCTCTCGACTTAAATCTGCACATCCAAACCACATGTAAAGCTGTAAACTGTAAGCTGGGAGCTGCCTACAGAACCAGCTATATGCTCACTTCATCAGCAAAGTTAGCCATAGCCAGGGGTATCCTTCTACTTACACTTACCTATTGTGTGCTCATACTCACTACTGCCCACAAAACTGCCCTGCATAAATGGGATGTCACTTACAATAATGTCTGCCGATATGCTGCTAAAGCTCCATGAGTTCAGCATCATTGCCAGCTATACACTGATCTTGGTTGGCTCTCCCCCTCTGCCACCAGGCATTACTACCTGGGCTGTCTAAATGACTCTATTCTCAGACAAAGACAGCCAGCTGCACTTGCCGAGTTGCTTCTTCCTTCTATACCAAACCGTGAGCTAAGATCAGCAGACAAAGCCCTCCTCGCTGTTCCTCGTTGCTATACTAACAAAGGAACCGGTTTCTTCAAACACGCAGCCCCTAAGTTGTGGAACCAGCTCCCTCAAGCTCTCAGGCAAGCATCCTCGCACCCTGTATTCAAACATGGGCTGAGACTCCACCTGGCCTCCCTTGATCAATGCATCTGCTTTGACCCTACCTGATCATTACCTTCTCTGCTTCTACTCCCTCCCCTTGCTTTTGCTCTCCTCCCACTCCTCCTACCCCCACCCTAAGCTCCCCTGCTTGTAACTACCTCCTTAATGACTCCATTGATGTTAATGTACTATTTATTTTGTGAAGTGACAGCACTGCCTTGTTTAATGCTACTTGTAATGTATTTCTCTCTATGTTATGATGTGACAACACTGCCTCGTTTAATGCTACTTGTAATGTATTCCTCTACTGTTATCTGTTGCCAGGTTTCTCTCTTAGTTTATCATTATTTAGCTACTTGTCTTAGGCTAACCAACTACCTGCCAGGGGCCACCTCCAGACAGTCATATGTTGTTGTTACTACTAGGGTCTTCACCTCCTCCTCTCCTTCTCCCAACTCCCGGATGTCCCCGGCAGGGACCGATGTCGGATCTCTTGCCCAGTCTTGGAACCGCTGAAACCGCTGTACGCATTCTTCCTATTACCGCTAAAGCCGCAAATGCACCAGACACTTTCTCTCTCATCCTCAACCTCCCTCTCTCATGGCCCAATAGTGGGACCATGTTACCAAGCGCACCTCTAGCTCGCTGCCGCTATAGCCGTAGGCTTATCTTACAGTCCCAGAAACCACGGGCTGCCTGCTGCTGTTTCGCCCATCGATGGCACCCTCCTATCAATTTCAGTTTTCTATCCTGGTGCTTTGGCCCTAGATGGATGCTACTTCCCTCCCATATCACCCTCCTTACCTCCGCCATTCCCACGAGATCGTTAGACTACACCAGCCATAGTCCAAATGGCGTGTACCTTCCCGGTTGCTCCTCACCTACATACCCAGTGGTGAAACCATAAGCTCGGCTTCTACCCTGTGCATTTACCACTAAAGCCGTAAGCGTACCTTACGACCCCAGATCTCCTTACCGATCGCCGCCTGCACACCTTACCTGTTACCCATTAGCTACCCCACCCTCCCCCTCCCCCGGGAGGGTACCGTTATCTTCTCCAATTAGCATCACTCCGGACCTGGGGAGCATGCCTCCCAAATCCTGGAGCCGGTCCTCTCTACTACACTCCCTCCCCCACCCCCACCATCTCCTCACCTCGGACACCATCCCTGTGGGATGAGTCTAGACCAGACATTTTCCAGTACAATTACTCCCTGTTAACCTTTTTTGCACTGACCTATTGTCTATTGCCTTGAATAGCCTACGAAATGTTAGCCTAGCCAAAGCTTCTCCCTGTATGAATGAATGTACTCTGTGCTTATTGCCTCAATTGTATTGTTGTTTTCTTCACTGATTATCCTGTATTGTACTCTCCCGGGTCATGCCTGAAAATAGTCACATGCTGGCTAGTGCACTTACCCGGTTAACAAAAGCTAAATAAATAAATAAATATTAGTAGGGGAGTAAACCTTACAGGGAACAGGGACCCTGTTGCACTCCTCCCCACACAAGAAGGCAAAAACTGTTGACTCAGACCCTTCTACCCTTGAAGGGTTGAAACTTCCGCCCACCCACTCCAGAAGTTCCCCTCATTAACCCTTATAAATACAGTAATGGTATATCAGTATCTAGATATTGACAATAGCTACAATATCATTCTATTTCCTGAGGTTTACTGTCTATTCATGATACTTGACAAAAACTATCTTTTTTTTTTTCGCAGTTCAATTTACTTTTCCCTTTAATGTCTGGTTATCAGCTCCAAATCTAGATGAAAAATCAGCATTTTTATGCTGGGCACCTGCTCTATGCTTAACCGTAAACCTATATGGCTGTAGGGCAAGGTACCATTGCATAATCCATGCATTCTTGTCCTTCATCTGGTTTAACCAGCACAACGGATTATGGTCTGTCAAGATGGTAAACTCAGTGCCCCATAGGTAATAGTGTAAGGACTCAATGGCCCACTTTATGGCGAGACACTTCTTCCCGATGGTCGAGTATTTCCGTTCTTGTTCATGAAGTTTTCTGCTGATATAGATCACTGGATGCTCTCCTTTTGTCAGTCTGGGACAAAACAGCCCCTATCCCTGTGTTTGATGCATCATGCACCTCAAGGGCACCTGAAATTTGGACTTAGGACTGAGGCAGAACATAAAATAGCCTTATGTTCTGGAAGGCTTTCTCACACTCAGTAGTCTATGTAACCTTATTAGGAAATTTGTTTTTGGTGAGTTCAGTCAATGGGGTCACTACGGTTGAAAAATCAGTGATAAATCTCCTGTAGTACCCAGCTAAACCCAGGAAGGAACTAACATGCTTTTTTGTGGTGGGAATAGGGCTATTTGTAACAGCCTCTACCTTTCTCTTTTCTGGTTTTACTGACCCATGCCCTATTACAAACCCTAGATACTTCATTTCAGTGTTTGCTAGGGAACATTTTGCTGGGTTAATGGTCAGTCCTGCATCAGTAATGGCTTGTATGACTGCACTTAGATTTGTCAAATGGGTTTGCCAGTCTGGACTAAAGATAACAACATCATCCAAATATGCAGCACTATACTGTGTGTGTTGTCTAAGAATGTGGTCCATGTACCTCTGAAATGTGGAAGGGGCACCATGAAGACTGAATGGCATTGTTGTAAACTGATATAGACCAATGGGGGTGCAAAAGGCAGTCATTTCCTGTGCATCTAATGTCAAGGGTATTTGCCAATACCCTTTTGTCAAGTCTAGTGTGCTGATGTATCTAGCTGTTCCTATTTTATCCAGCAAATCGTCAATTCTGGGCATGAGGTACCCATCAAAGGATGAGATGGCATTGATTTTCCTAAAATCTAAACATAGCCTTAGACCGCCTTCCTTTTTTGGGACCATAACCATAGGTGAAGACCAGGCACTTCATGATGGCACTATCACTCCCAGATATTCAATTTTTCTTACCTCATCTATGACCTCTGACCTCATCCTTTCAGATAACCTATACGGTTTTTGATGTATGGGTTTTGATTATATGACTTTTATGTTATGTACCACCCCTTTTGCTCAACCTGGTGTATTTGTGAAGGTGTGCTGATAGTACCGTAGCAAATTGTGTACCTCTTTGCTCTGTTCAGGGTCTAACTCAGGACTGATCTGTACATTCTTCTTCTCTTGAGAATGATCTAATAGTTCATAAGCAACATCCAACTCAGTGTGCACCTGTTCAGGGTGAATAAATAGAGTGGGGGGTGGCTGGTTTTTCTCCCCACCTACGCAGCAAGTTGGCATGATAAACCCATTTCTGGGGCCACCTCCCTGGCATCTCGATCTCAAAATTTACCACCCCTGTTTGGTGTGTTACCTTAAAGGGACCCTGCCATTTCATCAACAGTTTGTTTTTTGTTGATGGCAAAAGTAACAGTACTTGCTCTCCTGGGTTAAAACATTTGTCCTTCAGTCCTACATCGTACCACATTTTCTGCTCTGCCTGGTTACTGGACACATTCTGATGTACCATGGTGACAAACCTCACTAACTTTTCTCTTAAAGAAGTTATGTAGTCCAATATGTTAGTATGTCCCACATTTCTACCTTCCTCCCAATGCTCTTTCACAACATCCAGGGGGCCACGGGGATTCCTACCATACAACAGCGTGAATGGGGAAAAACCTGTTATAGCCTGGGGTACCTCCCTATATGCAAAAAGAAGGTAGGGAAGAAACCTGTCCTAATCACATCCTTCTAACTGCACATACTTTTTAAACATAGTTTTCAAGGTTTTGTTGAAATGTTCTACAAGGCCATCCGTTTGGGGATCATAGGGGGAGGTTCGTACTGCTGATACACCCAGAAGCTTGTACAATTCCTTTAACAATTCAGAAGTAAAGTTACTTCCTCTGTCAGTCAGGATCTCCTGAGGGATACCCACCCTACTAAAAATTTTGGCCAATTCCTCGGCAATCTGAGGAGCCTTTGCAGTACGTAATGGTATAGCCTCAGGGTATCTGGTACGGTAATCACAGACAACCAAAACAAACCTATTGCCTTTTGAACTGGTTGTCAGGGGCCCAACTATGTCCATTGCAATGCGCTCAAAGGGAGTGATAACATATGGAATAGGTTGCAGGGGTATATAACATATGGAATAGGTTGCAGGGGTACCTTATCTGCTTTCCCACCTTGAGCAACCAATTGGCACTGGGGACATGCTTGGCAATAAGCTGCTACAACTTATGAATGCCAGGCCAGAAAAATCTGTAGGGTATGTACCCAAGGGCTCTATCCCTTTCCTCGTGGCCTGCCATGGGTAGGTCATGTGCTAATTGTATCAGTTTTTCTCTGTATACATTAGGAACCATAAGCTGTTCTACACAATCTTGAGTTACTGGATTAACACAGTTATGGTATAATAACCCATTTTTCAACACAAAATGAGGCAGTCCTTCTTTTACTTTTTTCTGGACCTGTGGAAAAAAAGGTTTTAGAGATGCATCCGCCACCTGTTCTTTTTTTAAATCACAGCTGATCAGACCTGGTGCAACCTCAGAGCTACCAGCCTGTTTAGTTTCCAGCCATAACCTTTTCTCTCTTCTTCATTTCCTGGTCTTTTTGGTTTTCCCTGGGCTGTCAAACAAGTCATCTTCAAAGGGAAACAGCTGGGTTAATTGGGTCTGTTTAGCTTGGGACCTGGTGGTAACAGTCACAAGTTCATTGGTAGCATGTTGGGTACTCATTAGGGTAGAAAAATGGGGAAAGTCTTGCCCAATGATTACTGGTACAGGTAGTTTTGGTACCAATCCCACATTCATGCAGTGCTGCTGGTAGTTAACAGTCACTTCAGCCCTGGCAGTGTGGTATTGATGAACATCACCATGGACACATATTACAGTTGTATCAGCCTGGGTATATTCAGTAGTAGACAGCAGATCTGCTCTCATCAATGTCTGTTTACTGCCTGAGTCCAGCAGGCCCAAATTCTGATATTGTCCAATCCCCACAGTGGCGACATATTCAATATTGGCCAAGGCTAAATGGGCAGCTTCTGATCTTTTGTTAGGACAATTCCTAACTATATGCCCTTTTCCCAAACATCTGTGGCATATAATCTCAGAATAGGGTACCCTTCCCCTTCTGTCTCTTCTTACATAATTAGCCAGTCTCTGTGGTGTAAAATTGAAAGATCTTACCAGCTCCGCAGGTTTGGGTGCCACATTCTGTCCTCTGGGTCTTGAGGTCCTGGCCGCCAGGTAGTCTTCAGCAAGCTGGATGGTTTTCACTGCAGTCTCTGGCTTGTGCTCCCTCACCCAAACTTGTACATCCTGGGGTAGAATCTGTACAAACTGCTCGATCACAGCAGCCTCCAGAATTTGGTCCATGGTTTTTGTTGCCGGTTGTAACCACTTATTACAATAGTCTTTTAACTTAGCAAAAGTCTCTCTTGGGGCATCAGAATAAGACATCCTCAGTGACCGAAAATGCTGCCGGTATGTTTCAGTATTAATGTCATACCGACACAATATTTCTTCCTTAACCCAATCATATACTATGGCGTCTGGTCCAATTAACTGACTGTAGACCAGCTGGGCACGTCCGGAAAGATATGGCACAAGTCTTATTGCCCACTGGTCCCGCAGCCATGTACATGCGAGAGCAATACGCTTGAACGTAGTAAAGTACACCTGTATGTCATCACAGTCAGTTAATTTTGTTAGCTTAATGTCTTTAGGTACCATGTGATCAGGTTGCCCTGGTATTAAGGCCTGGATCGCCTTAATAGTGTCTGTCCACTTCACCTCCTGTCGCCACTGATCCTCCTCCTGTTACCGCTGATCCTCATCTTGCTGCTGTTGATCCGTCGCCTGCTGTTGGATGCACAGCCACTTCAGGAGCTCACTGGTATCCTCTGGTGCTTCCATCTTCTTCGTGTCCTGCTCTTCCTCCTCCTACGACTCCTCCTCTTCAGTCTTCTTCACCTTCGGCTTTATGCTGAAATCTTAGCCAGGTCCAGGTTGCACACCTGTCTTCTCAGCCATTGCCCTTGTCAAGTGAATGACCTTCCCCTGCCTCTTTTGCATCTGTTGGGCACTAGATTCAGTACCCACTAATGGTGCCTCCCAAGCAGTCTGGACATCACCAGAATCCCACTTCTAACACCAGTGTTACTGCATGGGAATAACAGACACTTAGGCAGGAGGTATGATGCGTAAAATAAATGCACAAATGCGTTTACAATTTTTTATTCAAACTCAGATAAAATTAATATTTATAGAAATGAGAAAGAAAAAAAAACAAGGTGTTAGTCAACACACCAAAATAAACAAAACTCTGAAGATGACTCTTCCTTAGTCACTTCTTCTCTTAATTTAACCACTTTTTAAACCAATTCACTGGTGTGAAAACAAACACACCTTCCTCCTGCAAGACCAGCAGCTCACTGGCCTACCTCTCTCTAAACATCCCTCTAGTGGTGAATTTTTATAGCCTTATGGCTGATGACATAATGGCCAGGTGACCAACATCAAGGAAACATTTAGGCTTTTATTCTTTTATTTTACAGAATAAATGCATTTTATTTCATGCTTTTCCAAGTCCCTATACTCCTTTACTTGCTAAGAGACTTTAGTTTAAAAACACCTACAGATAGGGATCAATATCAGCTCTTTTAGGCTTAATTGGGACTCATTTGGAAGCAAGCCCCACCCTTGTTCTGATGTCACTGAAGCCTGCATCTTTAAAACCAGCCATTTTGTGGGCAGCCAGCCCTCTAGCAAGAACTGCAGGGAAACCCACAGGTAATTACAGCATCATTACTCTTTCTGGTTTTCAGGTGTCTCTATTTTTGGCAAAGAGAATGGGAGCTAGAGGGTGTGCTCTTCATATCCCTTCTTCTGCCAGTTTAGGAGACCTGTATCTTTATTTCAGTAATTACCACTCTTTCTTTTCGTAACCTTAGAACCATTTTAGCCCTCATTTTGTTTAGAAATGCTGCCATTTTACTTAAACCTTGCAAGGGCTCTTACTAGGCTCCTTTAGCAGCCCCTGCCACTATGCAGCAATTTCCTTTATTGCTCCAATGGCTGAAATGTGCAGCCGTCAGCAAAACTTTTCATTTGGGCCTTTCCTAAACCCGTTTCCAGCCTTTGGCTGTTTCCTTTATATCAGCCCGGTTACAACATCTCTGGGCTGTTTTCTTTGTACATGAAAGTTTTATTCTTTATCTAGACACTTCTGTTTTGCTCTGGGCACTACTGCTAAACTGGGAACACTCCAGGAAATTCAGGAGTGTTTTTTCTATTTAAAAGTAAAGCACTACTCATGTTTGGAAATATCTTCCACTAGGGAGAGTACTTTAGACTGCACTCAGCCCTATCTGGTGCACTGTAAGGGGGGTTTGAGAAAAGGGATAGTAAAGTAAGCAATGAGATATGTCAGGTTGGCCACCCTGACATGAAAAAAAAAGAAAAGGACAGAAGAAAAGATGAAGGGGATAGAACAGTGTGAGAGAAAAAGGGGGGGGGGCACCTTTTTATATTAGTAGGGGAGTAAACCTTACAGGGAACAGGGACCCTGTTACAGACACCTTTTAGTTTTTTTTTTATATTTAGCAAAAAAAAAAAAAAACAGCAACAAATTCAGTTTTTTTCACTTTTTCAGCAAACAAATGCGCATAACTTTAAAACAAAAAACAATAGCATGGCACTGTGAGCATGATATTTGTTCAGTACACAAATATCTACAAAATCGTGGTGTTCCATTTATATATACCTTTTTGTTTTTTCTTAATTAGTAAAAAACAGCAGTCAATTCAATCTATTTCCCTTTTTGCAACAAACACATGTAAACAGCTTTAAAACAAACAAGCATTTGTTAATGCCGAATGTTTGCTTGCTTATATTAGCATTGGATGTGCAGGAATTAGACAGATGCAGAATAGGAATGGTTATGGCAGTGAAGTATTTGACTCACGCCAACCCCACCTCCACCCTGCAGAGATGGCTAGGCATTGGGGTGTGCCTTTGGGTTGTTGCCCATAACGCTCACGGCATTTCATCTCACCCTATCCTGCAGACACCAACAAGTGTTAAAGTGTGTCTTGGGATGTTCGGCTTTACAGTCACCCCATTTCATAAGGACATATGCTGAAATGGGTGCAGTATAGGAGAATTGGGTGAACTCTGGGGCTGAAGAATCCAAGGCACACCTTGATGCCTGTCACTGGCTTCAAGGTAGGGATAGGGGGTGGGGGTAGAATGGCATGAGCATTACAGTCGGCAATCCAAAGGCACACCCCGATGCCTGTCAATCTGTACAGGGTGAGATGTTATGGTTAAAAACGCTAACGCCCCGGGCGTTTGTTGGTATTTGCACTACAAATTTTCAACATGGCCTCTTTGTGACCCCCACCTCATGAAAGCATTTGGGACCTCTGCTCATGAACAAGGGTACTGTGATTTTGTTAATCTGTCCGGAACATTGATTTCCTACAGCGACCGTGCCATTCTGCGCCAGATGTGCGAAAACACAGATTGGGCAGACTGTGAAAAATGACATCTGTACTGTTCATAAGGAGGTGTGCAAAATTGACAATGTTGACAATTTTGAGTGAAAATATTACAAATTCTCAAAGTTATGAGTGTGTGTGGAAACTTCTCAAAGCATGCTCATAACATAGTCACTTTATGGACGTTTGCTGCCAAATTTTTAACATAGGCATTTTAGGACCTCTGCTCATGCATAGTGTCACTGTGATTCTCTTGATCTGTCCTGAACACTGATTTCCCACAGTGACCACGCTATTCTGCACTGGAAGTGTGAAAACACATTTTGGCCAGGATGTGAAAAATGACAGCTGTGCTGTTCATAAGGAGGTATGAAAAAATGTCAATGTTGAAAATCTGGAGTGAAAATATTATAAATTTGCAGAGTTATGAATATGTGTGGATACTGCGCAATGCACGCTCGTAACACAGTCATTTTTGGGAATTTTTTCACCAGATTTGCAACGTAGGCTTTTTGGGAGCCCACCTCATGAACAGTGACACTGTCATTTTGTTAATGGGTCCTGAACGGTAATTCCATGCAGTGACCGCAAAATCACCTTTTGGGACCGAATAACCAGAAGACAGTCACTGAATTCATGAGATGGGGTCCCAAGAACCCCATGTTGAAAATTTGGTGCCAAAAAGTCACAAAAATGGCCGGGATATCCACATAAGTTTAAAAAAAAAAATTTATGCCATTATACAGCTTACCGGCATTTCTTCAGTTCGCAGTCGGCTTTAAAGAGTGCAGACATGTTCCTAATCCACCGAAGATCATCGTGCCAGGCTCTGGAGGTAAGTATGGGATGAGGGGGGTGTGAGGAGGTGGGGTGCATAGAGGGTGGGTGCAGGTTGAGGGAAGGGATACCGGACTTGAGGGACTTTTTTTTAATTTACAGGTTAAAAAAAAAACAATGTGGGAAGGTTTTCTTTATTTGCAGGTGGTTTGGTATGCTGGGGTGGGCTCCCAGCATGCCACCTGAGTGTTTCTTGGGGGGACTGTAGCTGACGGGGAGTGGGCACCCCTGTCAGTACATACAGAGTGTTGGGGCGCAGGAGCCTCAGCACACAATAAATGGGGGGCATTATGCCGACGGGGATTGGGATCCCCCATCAGCAAATGAATTTAGGAGGGGCATGCCGACAGGGAGATTGGGCACCCCCATTGGCTTTTATGGGGACCGTGAGAGGCTGATGGCGACAGCCACTGCCAAGTGAAATTAAAAACTAATGCAGGGACATTATGCCGACGGGAATTGGGCTACCCCGCCGTCAAATGAACTGGGGAGGGGGCATGCTAACAGGGGGATTGGGCGCACCCGTTGGCTTTCATGGGGACTGTGAGAGGCGGCGGCTGTTCATCGGCTTCTGTGGGGACAGTGGGAGGTGGATGGTGAAGCCGCCACCATGTTTATTGAAAGAGGACACCAAACAATGCAAGCTGTAATTTGCCGCTGCAATCAGGGACCACCCCAGCAGCAAAAACAGCTAATTGTTAATGACAGGGCACTCACTGATTGCAGTGGTGAGTTTCTTTCAAGTTGGTGGCACACTACACTACTGCTGTCATGGACAGCCTGCTCCTCTATTGGTGCCCCAGAGATCAGCCCCACAATGGACTTCTGGCACTGGCTACAATACTGCCGCACATCCACAACTCGCAACTACAAGCAAGCTGACACAATATGTTTCTTGCGCATGCGCGCAAGCAAATATAAAAATGATAGCATTGTACTTTGAGCACAAAAGTTGTTCAGCACAAAAAATATGTACCAAATGAGTGGTGTTTCATTTATAGATACCTTTTAGATTTTTTATAATTAGACAAAAAATGGCAGGAGATTCAATTTCTTTTTCACTTTTTTGGAGGTATGGCATGGTGGAATACATTACCCCCTACGGGAAATACTGTTGATATTTTTTGTTCTCGTGCCGATTGACTCATGGCTTCACCACTCATGATGTCATCAGGTCAATCGGCAGTCGAACAAAATATATCAACATTATTTCCAGTAGATGGGTATCATATCGCTTATATATTCTTTGCAAACAACTCCGCTAATGCATCAGTTTTTTTGCTATTAAAGCAAAGTATGGAAATGTGATGTTAGGGTTTTTAACACAACTTCTGCATTCCTCCCCAGGCAGCCAAAGCAGGCAAGGCAACACAAGCAACCATATACCTCCATCATCAGCTAGACAAACAACATACAACTCTTTCCACATGACACAAGAGACATCCATCATCATGGTCCATCATGGTCCAGTGTTTCTGTAGCCATGAATACACATGCAAGTGTGTTAAAAAATTACCACAGGATCACATTGTAAATTGTAAGTAAGGAATAATGCATGACAAGGTGTGTGGCACTGCTAAAGTACCGTAAACCCCATGTGGGTTGCAAGGCATGAGGCGCAGCCGAGTTTCTTTAATCACCTGGAAAGTGTGGTTTATGACTACCATAGGATGACACTGTAAATTGGAAGTAAGCAATAACACATGTCAGGGTGTGTGGCATTGCTAAATTGCTGCATGCCCCAGGTAGGTTGTAAGGCATGAGGTGCAGCTGGGAGCCTTCAACCACCTGGGAAGTGTGGTATATAATTCACTTAAGATTACATTATAAATTTTAAGTGACCAATACTACATGGCAGGGTGTTCAGCAAGGCTAAATTGCTGCATGTCCCAGGTGGGTTGTGAGGCAGGAGGCACAGCCAAGTGCCTTCATCCACCTGAGAAGTACGATATAAAATTCCCATAGGATCACATTGTAAACTGTAAGTAAGCAATAACACACAGCAGAGTGTGCAATAATGCTAAATTACTGCACCCCCAGGTGGGTTGAGAGGTGGGTTCTGTGGCACAGGGTGCAGCTGAATGCCATCAACCACCTGAGAAGTGCATGCTAAGGACGTGGGAGAGACAGCAGGTGGCTGCTCTGAGGAGCACCAGGCCCCTAGCTTCTTTGCTGGGAAACAGAGGTAACATTCCAACTTAAATGGCACACAGTTAAATGACACAAAATTAAAACAAAAAAAGGGAAATGGGTGTAGAGTGAGATGTAGCTCTGAGTAGTATGGAGAAATCAGTTTTTATGTGCACTGACTAAATGTAAGGAAGAAAAGAAGGTGTCGATGGGTGGCTGTGTGAGAAATACAGTACACCCTAGATCAATTTGACTGATAACATAAAGTGGAAATATGAGAATCTGTGGCTCACACTGTCACAACAAGGCAGCATTGACAGAGCAGGGGAAAACAGAAATGGAAACATTAAGCGTACAACAGTTTTGCACCCTCTCCTCATTTGAAAGGCAGGAGGTAGGAACTATTTGAAAAGCAAACTGCAGTTTGGTTAATTGGAGGAGGGGATCCTGAGATTGTTTCTGACACCCTTGTCCCATGTACAAGTCACACGTGCCGCCAGATGGAACTGTCAAACAGTTTCTGATGCACTGGCTACCTCCCCCCTCAGCCCCATCTAATCTACCCAAGCCTGTCTAGTTATGGGACTGTGCACCTATCACAGCATTAGCCATTTCCCCAGAGTTCCATGACCAAGTCCCAACCCTGTATACAAACTGTCTCTGTCTGACTGATATTTCCATGTGGCCCCTTGCTGAGATGCAAAATAACCCTGCCTCATCTCAGTGATTCCTATTTCGTAAGTGTAATGTAACTACGCACTTCCTCATGTGCGTATACTTTCCACTCCGTGTTCCTAGTTTGTCATGCACAAGTATCGGAAACAATCTGAGGATCCATCTCCTCCAATTAGCCAAACTACAATTTGCTTTTCAAATAGCTCCCACCTACCACCTTCCGAAGAGGGGGAGGGGTTGAAAAACTGTTGTATGTTTAATGTTTCCATTTCTATTTTCCCCTGCTATGTCAATGCTGCTTCACTGTGACACTGTGAGCCACAGATTCTCATATTCCCACTTAACGTTATCATGTAAAGTGATCTAGGGCAAACTGCATTTCTCACACAGCCGCCCACTGACACTTCCTTTTCTTCCTTGCATATAGTCAGTACACATGAAAACTGCCTTCTCCATACTACCCAGAGCTACATCTTGCTGTGCTGCCATTTCCCTTTTTTTGGTTTCATTTTGTATAATTCAGCTGTGTGCCATTTAAGTTGGAGTATTACTTCTGTTTCCAGGTGAAGAAGCCAGGGGATTGGTGCTCCTCAGAGCAGTCACCTGCTATTCCACGTCCTTAGCATGGACTTCCATGGCAACATAGGAGCCTTTGGCACTGGGGTGAAGACATCTGCACTTCCCAGGTGGTTGATGGCATTTAGCTGTGCCCTGTGCCTCGCAATCCATCTCACAACCCACCTGGGCTGCTGTAATTTAGCATTACCACACACCTTATTGTTTGTTATTGCTTACGTACAATTTACAATGTGATCATATGGGAATCATATACCACACTTCCAAGGTGGTTGAAGGCACTCAGCTTCACCACATGCTTCACAACCCACCTGGGGCATGTGGTAATTTAGCATTGCCACACACCCTGTCAGGTGTTATACCTTACTTACAATTTACAATGTGATCCTATGGGAATTTTTTACTGCAGTTCCCATGTGGTGTGCAAGTGTGCATGTGTATTCATGGCTACAGAAGCGCTGGTCTACAGTCAGCGGCTTCTGTTACAGATATCTAACTAATCTTAACTTATTAAAAGAAGTTTATATATTTTTTTAACAGAAGATGACTGATTTTAAACCTTTGGCAGAACGTCCTTTGCTACCATTAACACTGCTCAGTTGTGCTACACTACAACAATGGAACTCACTCGCTCTCTTCTCTCTACAGTGGCTTCCTTTACAGATATCGAAATAATCTTACATCAAAAAAGGCAGTTTACATACTTTTTTAACACAAGATGCCTTTTTTAGCCTTCTGCCAGCTTGTCTTCTACCACCATTCACACCGCACGGTTACACTAAGCATGTAGTACCCCAGGGCTTCTATACCGAAGGTGAACATCCAGCATTGACAAATGCTTGTTTCTCATAGCTATGGAGTCTCTTACATTTGTTGATATTGGTCCCTCTGCAGTACTGAGTCAGGAAGTTTCCAAGTACTTTTTGTATGTTAACCCTTGTGCTTGTGCAAAACTAACATAGTGGGTTTTGAGAGGTGTGTCACTGCCGGTCCAATGCAGGGCAGTCTATAAGAGGCTCGACAGTGTCAGGCCACTCATCAGCCAGGCTGATCATGACACTCTTCTGTTTTTTCTGGGCAGAAACTTTGTGTATTTCAAAGAAAAGAGCAGACCAAATTATAGGGTTGCTTTTTCCTTTGATCTGCATAACGCTGCCCAGCAAGTACAGCTGATTAGCACCATTATCAGCCTGCTGTGGTTCTGCCCCCGTAACATCAAAACAATTCTTCCCACCCTCTGCCAAGTATCCCTCCCATCTTGCATTGCTTCTCCTTTTTTAGTTTTCTGACACCAGGGTGCCCAATCCTTGGTGCTGGCTATTACCTCCCAACCCGCTCATAGTGCAACACTAGGAAGCCCACCCCCAATGCCACTGAATTAACAATGACACTGGGGTGCTATCTCCCCAGTGTTAGGACCTCAAATAAAGAAAACTGTCCCTTGTAGTCTTTGTTTTATTTTTATACACCCTGTAAAATAAGAAAACCATTCATCAATGTGTGTTACGGCTGTCATCATACTGCCACCGTGACCCTCCCACTCAGCATGTCCACCCCTTGCTTATCTACCAGAGGTCCAATGCCATAATCCTCTCTGGACTGCTGACAAATTTTCACGTTTCAAAGCTGGACCGGGAACTGAGGAAAATCAGATATTTGGTCAATTTGTTTCAATGGGTTTTGAACTTGTCTTCATAACTCAGTCATTTTTAAATATTTTGTCCCCAGATTTTCAGTATGGCCTGTTTAGGGTCCCACCTCATGAGCAAGAGCAATTAAATTATGCAAATCCACCCCCTGTCTCAAACAAACCTGCATCACCATGCAGCAAGAATTCAACGTATTACAGCACAACCTTTTGCAACTGAAATTGCTGCTTAATGCAAAAAAACAAAAAACAAACAAGATGATGTTTCTATCCCTGAAAGCACACTCAACTGCCCCTCTACCTGTGGGATCTAAGCCTTAGATCATTATACTTCTGGGAGAATCTTTGGAACTGGTGGACAAACTTAAATACTTGGGTTTCTGGATTGACAGCAAACTCACCTTCACTGTGCATATTGAGGAGCTGTCACAAAAACTAAAACAGAGATTGGGTCTCTTCTTTTGTATTAACCACCTACTCACCCATGATGCCAAAATCAGGTTGGTACAATCAGCCTTTCTCCCCCTTCTGGACTATGCTGACCTTATCTATAGACATGGTCCTAGCACCACTCTAGCCAAGCTAGACACCTTGTACCAGAAGGCCTTAAGATTTATAACCGGCTCTCCCTACAATACTCACCACTGCTCCCTCTATACTATGATGGGCTAGCACTCACTGAAAACAAGAAGATTAAAGAATGTGGCTGTCTGGACCTACAGAGCTCTGACCAACAAACTCCCTGAATACAACTGTGACCTACTCACTATCACTCACGGGGACTACTTGCTCAGAAGATATTCCTATATCTCATTAGACATTCCCAGAGAAAGAACTCATTATGGATCCTAGTCCCTAAGCCATGCTTTTCCTTCCCCATGGAACAATCTACAAAAGTCTCTTAAACTTTCAAACCTTGTCACTTTGGCTCGCTTCAAAACCCTACTCAGACATCTTCAAGACCGCTGCAACTGGTATGCCTAAGCCCTCCTTAATCCTCCTCATAGCGCCACCAGCACTACAATGTCCTCTGAACTTCTGACCTATCTACACTCCTACTAAGCTCCATTTTTGCACCCTATGAGCTCCCTTCCATCTAACACTTTCTTAAGCCTGTACTATAACCTTTTTTCCCAGTTATGGCTCACAGCACATAGAGTGTACCTTGCTCATAACCTAATATTCTCTCCCTTACCTGTATGCCTGTATGCCTATCTCTGACCTTCTAAGGATTGTAACTCATATGCATTTGCTGTACACTTTTTATTGTTCTACACATTCAAACAAGTTGTCACTATGTTGTACTTTGTAGTGCTTATTATTCATCTACTGTATTCCTTTTTGCACATAGTTATGTCAATATTCACCCATTGTATGCTTCTACTGCTTATTACTGTTCAGTTATCCATTGATGCATGTTCCTTTGTTGCTTGCTCAGGGCCACCTTGCAAATGAGTTGTATCTCAGTGGTGCTTCACTGGTTAAATAAAGATTGATAGATTGATTCATTGATTGATTGATTAAAAGGTGAGTTTGTGGTCACTGCATGAAATCACCTTTCAGGCAGGATCTGAAAATTCTCTCCACCCTTGTTCATAAGAAAGCTATGTTGAAATTTTTTGGTAAAAATATTTAAAAACAAATTTATGAGCTTAGGTTGAAATTTTTCAACGCAACAATGTAAGCGGCAAACACTTGGCATTGAAAAATGCTTAGTTTGCGATTACTGTTAAAGAGCAGCTGACATGCTCCGGGCAGGCAACTCATACCAAGGACTCCAAGGCACAGTGTACTTAAAGGAGAGGAGGTAGGTTTCTGAAATGTGAATGTGGCTGAATAGCCAAATGTCGCTTTGACTTGTAGCCTGCTGGAACTGAAATAGTAAATACCCAGCTTATTGCTGATGTGCTCACAGGGGCTGACAAATACACAGGATTCAGGAGCTTGCAGAATGTGAGGTTTCACTGAAGCACAAAATAGTCATAGCTACAAAATGAGCCATGATAAAATCCAAATGCCAAATGGGTGCTCTGGCACTTTGCTAAGTCAAAGCTTTGTCAGAGGGCCACCTGTGAGCACATCAGCAGGAAGATGGGGATTTCAGTTCTGTCAGGCCACAAATTAAACAGACATTTGGCTGTTCACCCACATTCACATTTTGAAGCCCTACCTCCTCTCCTTTTGAGTGTGCTGTGCCTTGGAGTGTACTGTCTATGTGCTTAGGGACTGCTTAGTCCTTCAGCAGCAGCACAAACTGGCACCACAGAGCATGGATTCTCTTTGGACTTTGATACCAGGGAGTTGCCTGCCTGAGGAGCTAATTTCCCTAGATTTATAATGTTTTTGGCCAATAGAAAAATAAATATATGCCCGTAGTCAGAGATTGTATCAGCTGATTTTTAACTCTGTTTGAACCTTACTATGTTAGCTGTACTTCTTGGCCTGCCTGCACTAACCAGGCTGGGATAGTGTGGCCTGTGTGGGTGATAAATTAGTTTAGTGGCCCAAAATCCAGTAGCAAATGTTCAGGGCAGAGAAGTTCCTCTTGTTTAGATTGTGACTTTGTTTTTTTGCTTACTGTTTATGCCCTCATTGTTACTCCAGCATGATCCCTCCTCTGAAGCTGCTTCGGCACATTTCTGAGCCCTGACACACCTTGCCAGTCGAAGCATGTGCCTTCAGTGGAGTCTTAGCTTACCCCCCACACAGTGTTTGGGAATAGAAGGGAATTTACCTTGCATTTCTGTGTGTTGCCAAGAAAGGTGCCACTGGTAGTACAGGAACCTGGATGTCCTGGGATCTGGTGTATTCCGCCTTGTGGAGCTAATTTTTCCAAGTTTCTGCTCCTCACCCTCTGGATGTTGGAACACATGATTCTTAAGTGAAAGTGCACATGGTGGTGTTCTGACCATGAGTTTGGCTGATGTCCACCCACCTGCTTTGCTTTTTGTTGCACTACCACCTGTGGTCACCCATGTGGCAGCATTGCAGCAAAGTATTGACCCTCCCTCCCTCCCTGGAGGAGAGCATCCTTCAGGACATTCAATTACTGGTCCCCCAACAGCCTGGGCTCATTCCCAAACCTGAGTCACCTGCATCGTGGCTAGTAGCACTACCACTCCAGCGACAGGCCAGTTTCTCGTGCCAATTTTTGGTAACTCATGTTTTGGTGTCCATAGACAGGATTTCAACAATGTGCAGTGTCCTCTTCCCTCAGCGACCATCTTAAACTCTCCCCCATTGCTTCTCCTGATTTGCTGATTTACTTCTATCTGGCTCCAGTTTGAGGACAGCCACCCACTCCTGTGTTTTCTTTTAAATCTGGTACTAACCCCCAGCTCCTTCCCCCAAGAGTATGATTAAGATTCCCACAGGACAGTTAAACAGCACTTAATAATTCAACTAGAATTAGGCAGTTATTCTCTGACAAGTGCTATAATTTTATGACAGTTAAGAATCTAAATGCTCACAACCTGAATCTGCTCTCCTAGTTCTCTAACCATTATTTCTCTTAAACTACTGTCTGAGTGCTTCAGTTTGATTCTGGCCTCTGCCTTCAGTGCACTGCTCATGAATCACATTTTCACATAGCAATAGAGCAAGAGGGGTTTAAATATATCACCTTACAACCAGGAAACAAAATTAGTGTTGCGCATATCAGCTTGTTTTATGATGCTTGGGTAAATGTATGTCTGGCCTGGGCTATAAGGCTACTGTTTTCTGGATTCATGGTATCCCTACATTTGCCAGTGCATGTTGCCATGCTAAAAATGAGGCATGGTAAGCAAAACCTTCTACAGCATTTTTTGGGTGCTCTAAGCCTTAGCACAGCACTTTTGAAGTTTTATAAATAAATCTAACATACAATGAGTAGGAATTTCATGTCAGAAGAAAAAAAAACTTTGATATCCTCTCATAGGACAATAAATTAATTTATTTTTTAATTTTTATTTATTTATTACAATTTCAGATTATAACCTTTGAGCAGAACAGGCTCTTTTTTAAAAGTTCCATGTCAAAATAAGACAAGACAATTACATGAATCACAAAGGAATTGCTGTACATGATGAAGAATAAAGGATTCATACAATGACAGTCTGGTAAAAAGAGAATAAAAAAACAGTCATATAACAGTTAATAATGTAGGTACAATTATAAAGTGTTGGTGGTATTTTGGCAGCACTAGGGTAGTGTGGTTCATAGGGTAAGCAGGAATGAGAAGTGCATCAGATTACATGGGCTAGGGATGAAGAGCTTGGGAGGGGCAGAGGGCTAGGTGCAACCTGGGTAGGAGTCAGGTGAGCAGCTGTGGTGCACAGCAAAGTAGTGAGGGGTAATGAGGGGGGGGAGTCATGAGTGGGAATAGGAAAGGGAAGTATGTTTCATAGAGTGGGGGAGAGAGAGATTAAGTTGGGGTGGGCAGTAGAGAAGGGAGGGTATTGAGAAGGAGAGGTATAGAATGGAACAGTAATTAGGGGACTGGGGGTTGTTTCTTGGGGAAAGGGAGAAGAAACTAATAGGTGCAAAAGTAAATGTGAAGACCTGGAATCAATTGTAGTAGACACAGTTGATTTCTTGGGCAAGACAGGAGCGGAAAGACCTTTTGAACGGGCCCAGTTTGCTGATTTCATGGAAGGGCGCCGGGAGGTCATTGAGCCATTTAGGACCTCAGAATGCTAGTGGTCTTTGGGCAAACGTGATGCGCTTAAGAGGCACCTGTAGCAATCCCTTAGCCGTTATTATTTATTTATTTGTAATATTTGACCAGGAAAGATACACTGAACTGTAATAGTTCATTTCCAGGAGCATCGGGGGTGCATCCTTGGGGTGGGGGTAAATAGATCTATTTTATTGACAAGAGGGAATGTCGGTCATGACACCACAGAAACTCCTCTATTCCTTTTCGATAAGCGCCATGGGATCTTTATCTGCCATCTGGACAATGACCAGAGATGGGCACAAGGTACATTTCATCTGAAGGACTGTATCTCAACAGTAGAGCACTCCTTTCATGCTAAACTATAGTGTAAGTTAATGGATACTAACCCAAGTACCCAGTGGGGGACTAGAAGCCATGGCATTCTGATCCTCTGGTCCTAAAGGAGAGTGTGCTACCTATGAAGCCACTGACACTGATAAAGAAAGTTGTAATCAAGCAAGTGATTCAACTTTTATGAGGGCTCAGAGTGAAATGATTCAACAAGCGTGGGCCGAGCTGAAGTGCTTTTTCTATTGATGTAGTAATATTCATACCTTGATTCATAGTCTTTGTAAACAGTGACAAAACAGCCAGAAATGCAGAATGTACATTGTCACCATGGTTACTGTGGCTAAATAGAATCTAGATAATTGTCCTCTGTGACTGCTGTGATGTGTTGACTCCAAACACAGATGAACACATGTTTGTGCATAATGAACACAAGCTTCATAAAAGAGACACTGTTAGGCATTTTGGGCATCATATTTATTCTAGTTGAAAAAACACTTTTTAAGATCACTTACCTTATGTGGAATTCAGTGATGTGGTGTGTGTGTATTTCTTTATCTGCTTTTTTTACATGCATTTTGCAAGAAGCTGTAGTACACCCTTGGGTCTGTAGTATCTATAGCCTGGGAATCCTGTAGGCAAGGCTTTCTTCAGGTTCCTCTCAGCTGTCCCACCATTTGGAGGGATACGTTAAAACCAAACAACCCCCAGGATAGGTGAACAATGGTGCTGGGAGATCACCCAACCCTCCCCGTGACTAGAGCTGAAGAGAGTAGCTGAACAGAGGGAAAAACATGGAATAAAACAAAGGAGACAGCAATTCCAGTCCTCTGAGACTACTGTACTACTACATTAAACAAGTATTTGTCAATGCTGGATGTTCATCACTGATATAGAAGCCCTGGGGTAGTGGAAACATTGTGTGGATTATGTATCACTAAAGTTAGGAGCCTATGTTTGGAAATTTGAACACAGGCTCATAACTTTGTTATGTTTTAATATTTTTGTCCCAAACTGGCAAACTGGAAAAATCAGAACTGCCATCATAGAGGCAACAAGCCTTTGTGTAAAGCAAATCAACAAAACAAAATGAAGGAAAAAGCCACTATGGTTCTCAAAAGAGGTGGCTGGGAAGGTTAAGGAGAAAAGGATAGCATTCAGGAAATATAAGAAAACATAGAAGGAGCAGGACAGAGAACTCTATCAGTTAAAGCAGCAGTAGGCAGGGAAGGCAGTCAGACTAGCAAATGTCCAAAGTGAGGAAAAGATAGCCAACTCTGTTAAGAAGGGGGATAATACCTTTTATAGATACATTAGGGAGTGAAGAAAGACCAAGGGAGGGATACTGAGGCTTAATAAAGGACAGAGAATGTGGGCAGAGGGTGACAGTGATAAAGCAGGGATACTAAATTAATATTTCTCAGTATTCACAAAAGAAGAGGAGGGGGAGGTACCTAAATCAAACAATAGAAACGCTCTGGATAGGGGGGTCGATACCAGTCCATTTACAGAAGAAAGGGTTCTGAAAGAACTTTTAAAACTGAAGGTGGACAAAGTAATGGGGCCTGACGGATTCACCCCAGAATTCTAAAATAACTAAGGGTAGAACTAGTGACACCACTGACTACCCTCTTTAACAAATCATGGGAGGGTGGGGTGGTACCTGAGGACTGGAGGGGGGTGGATATGATTCCACTTCACAAAAGTGGGAGCAGGGCACAGGCAGAAAACTACAGACCTGTTAGATTGACCTCAGTGGTAGGGAAAATGATGGAATTACTTCTGAAGGAAAGAATTGGTAAATACTTAGAGGCCAGTGGGGCACAGGACCCAAGGCAGCATGTATTCACAATGGGAAGGTCATGTCAGATGAATCTAATAGATTTCTTTGACTGGGTGACCAAAGCAGTAGACCAGGGAGGGGCTGTGTACATGGCCTATCCAGACTTTTACAAGGCATTTGACAAGTCCCACACAAAAGATTAATATACAAGTTAGCCAGCCTTGGAGTGGGTCCCAAGATTGTAGCCTGGATAAAAATGTAGCTAGACTATAGGACGCAGAGGGTAATAGTAAATGGAATCCACTCTGACGAAAGGGGGGGTTAATAGTGGGGTACCTCAGGGTTCAGTACTGGGACTGGTCCTCTTTCATGCCATTATAAGTGACATTGCGGCGGGACTGGAAGGAAAAGTATGTCTCTTTGCAGACGACACCAAGATCTGATACAGGGTTGATACTCAAGGTGGGGTGGAAAAAAGAACCAAGAAGAAAAAAAGAAGTCCAAAATCTTTTTCATATGAAGGATCCTTTTTCACATGAATGAAAAAAGCATACAAAAAAGGATCCCTTCACATGAAAACAGAATCAGAAAACAAACTAAGCCCAAAATCTTTTTTCATATGAGGGCGTCCTTTTTCATATTAAAAAGAAAATCATTTAAAAAAGGATCCCTTCATATGAAAAAATAATTTGGATTTAGTTTTTTTCCAATCCTTTTCTCATATGAAGACATCCTTTTTCATATGTATTTTTCATTCATATGAAAAAGGATGCCTTCATACGAGAAACAAATCAGAAAAAAAAAATCTAAGCCCAAATTCTTTTTTCGTATGAAGGAGTCCTTTTTTGTATGTCCATACAAGAAAGAAAATTGACCCATGAAAAGGGATTTTTAAATGTATAAAAAATACATTTCTGGGTAATTGTTCCACAAACTAAGTGCACCTAATGGATCCAAATTAGCACAATACATATGTTGGTGTATGTGCAGAATGTCATTTTTGAGGGTTTTGAAATTTGGGGGGGGGGGGCCAAATGGAAACAAGATGGTGGCCATATGAGAAAAAAAAATTTCTCATGAAAAAGGATTACCCCCATACAAAAAAGGATCTTTTTTTAGACCAAATTCTTTCTTCTCCTTACAAGCAACTAGCCAAGAGACTGTGCTTAGCATGCTCAGAACTGAAATTAAAATTGAATAACTTTGGAATGGATTCATATTTTTTCACCACATTAGTGAAAGACACCACTGTAGGCCAAGCCCTTTCTACCCTGAACATTTTAGATCAAAATTCCACACTGTCTGAGCACTAGGTGATGACAAAAATACAGCAACCTCCCCCCTAATTTTTTAACTTTTTTTACTATCCAGATCTCAGAATCTGCACATCTGACCAGAACAAAACTAGGCAGGTCAAGAGAGCTACCCCCTGAAACTGCACATGCAAACGTTTGTGCAAATCTGTTGAATGGTTGCAAAGCTATTAAAGTGTAAACTCTGAGGTTTAACATGGAAACCTCTGCTCAACCCTAACTAGTAGCTGGGTATTTAAGATTAGATGTGATATGTCATTTGCAATGGGGTCCTGATTTTACACAGTTTTATACTGCAGTTACCCAGGATAGTAGAGGTGAGATGCAACAGCTCATGTTTAGTGCAGCCCTGCTCTTATAGTGCATTTTTATAAGACAGATTATTTTAGATGCAACATCTCCTTTTCAGTGGGGTTCTGTTGTAGGGTCCCGTTTTTATACAGTTTGGTAATGTGTTTATTTACCCAGGATAACCCAGCTGAGATGCAATGTCTACTTTTCAATGGGGTCCTGTTTAACACTTCTTTGTACTACATTTTTACCCCAGGATAGCACAGCTCAGATGCTGTCTTGTTTTCAGTGGGATCCTGTTTTTCCCAGTTTTTACTCTGGATAGCATAGCCAAGATGCAATATCTTGTTTTTGATGGGGCCCTGTTTTTCCATTTTTATAATGTTTTTACCCAGGATATTTCAGCTGAAAGGCAAGTTACATTTTCAGTGAGGTCCAGCTTTTACAGTGTAGTTTTTCCATGATAGAGCAACATAGATGCACTGTTCAGTGGGGGCTCTGTGATACTGGGGTCCTGCTTTCACACATTTGTGCTAAATATTTACCCAGGAAACACCAGATAAGATGCAGTATCTCACGTTCAGTGGTCTCCTTTTTTTACACATTTTTATGTTGTATTTACCCAGGATAGGCTTGCTGAGAGAAAATATCTAATTTTCAGTGGGCTGCCACATTTTGACCCCTAATTTCCAACTGTCTTTTATGACCTCAGTGGTGGGATAACACAAGGCATATAATGAACATTGGGGGGCCAAAATCTGTAAAAATAAAGCTATGAGTAAACATTGGAACAGTTCAATGTTTCTTTATAACATAGATGTTTTTTCACATTTTGTCCTCAAATTTTCAGCATAGTCTTTTTATGACCCCTCCTTCAGAGCATGACAGGTGTTATTTATAAAATACCGGCCAAATGTCATTTCATGCCTCAAGTATGAAAACACACTTTAGCCAGGATTTTAAAAATGTTACTTGTCCCATTCATGAGGTGGTGTGAAAAAATAGCTATGTTGAAAATGTGGGGTTAAAATATTGAAAATTACCAAAGTTATGAGTGAGCGCTGAAAAATGTCAATGTACTGTACCCTCATAGCTGTTGATTTTTAATATTTTTGACTCCAAATTTTCAATGTAGTCTCCTTATGACCCCACCTCATGAACCCAGCTGGTGAAAATTTTTAAATCCTGTCCGAAAGGTGATTTAACTGAGTGACTATGAAATCACCTTTTGGGCTGTATTTGAAGAATTTCACTGCCCTGGTTCATGAGGTGGGTCCCAAAAAGACCATGTTGAAAATTTTAGGTAAAAATATTAAAATACTACTGATTTATGAGTGCAAGTTCAAAAGGCATTGAAATACATTGAACTGCATACTTAATTTCCTCAGTCCCTGGTCTGGTGTTGAACAGTGAAGAAATGTCTCTGGTCCAGAGATGACTATGGCATTGGAGACCCAATAGGTAGTTAAGTAAGGTGGTGGTGGTGGGTGCAGAGTGGGGGAGTCTGGTGGGGAGGTAATAGCAGCAGGCAGCAGCAACAGACATCAAGGGACCATTTTCTTTTTCACAGGATGCATGAAAATAAAAAAAGACTATGAGGGACAGTTTTCTTTATTTCAGGAACTGACAATGGAGATTGTGCACCCTAGTGTCAGTTTCACCTCTGTGGGCATGGTAAGAGATGGGAAGATGGGAGGGATACTTAACAGAGGATGGGGTTAAAGGAGTTTAAAAAAAAGACTATGAGGGATGGTTTTCTTTATATCAGGTGCTGACACTGGGAATTGGGTACCCTAATGTCTGTGTTATGTTTGGCAGCACCGGGGGTTGGCTATCTGGTGTCACACAGTGAAACTGGACAGGATGGGGAGTACTAGCCAGCACCAAGGATTGGGCACACCGGTGTCAGAAAATTAGGAAAGAATGGGGAAGCAACGGGAGGTGGGAGGGATACTTGGCAGAGGATGGGAGGGATTGTTTTTACATTGGGGGGAGGACCATAGCAGGCTGGTCATGATACTAATCAGCTCTGCTTCCTGGGTGGCATTATGCAGATCAAAGGAAAGAGCCACTCTATGATTCGGGTGGCTCTTTTCTTTGAACATCATGCAGTTTCCACCCAGAAAGCCCAGAAGAGTTTAATGATCAGCCTGGCTGATGACTGGTCTGGCATTGTCAAGCTCCTTGCAGACTAGCCTGCATTGTACTGACAGGTGGCACACCTCTCAAAATCCACTATCATATCAACATGTTCATTTTGTGCAAGCACAAGCGTGAACATAATAAAATCCAGATAGGTCAGACAGAGGTAACCTATTTTGGACATCGATTGACCAATGAGTGTAAAGCTAGTCCCAAGAAACTTAATGCCATCAAGAAGATGAGACCTCCGAATTCCCTTAAGGAGCTCAAGGCAATACTTGGTACTTTCAAATACCTGTCAAATTCTACAAAGATTGGCACAAGGCATAGCCCCACTCTGGGCACTGCTGAAGGGAGCTGCAGAATGGTCCTGGGATGCAAATATGGATAAGGCATTCAGAAAAATAAAAACTCTAATATGCAAACAGCCTGGACCCATTTTACTTTTTTTGATGTAACCAAACAAATGGTACTCAAGTGAGCACCCTCAATGATGTCTAGGTGCTGTTCTGCTTCAAGTAGGGAAGCCTGTTGCTTATGCCTCCCGGGCTCTGACTCCTGCACAAGTAAACTATGCCTAAACTGGAAAAGAAATGTTGGCAATTGTCAGATCACAAGCCTCTACGACATATTCTTTTGAAACAACTACTGTTGGCACCCCATCGTCTGCAATGAATGATGATGCACCTACAGCAGTATAACTTCATGGTTACATACAAGCCAGGCAAGGACTTTCCAATTGTTGATACTTTGTCTAGAGTGTACAGTGCTGAACAGGACATCCAGAAAGAATCAGATCTAGTAGACCAAGTGCACAGTGTGTTGATGACAATGCCTGCAGCCGAGTCATATCTAGACCAAATCCATCATGCAGCCACAACCAATAAAACCATGGTGCTGCTGACAAAAGAGCTTACTAGTGGGTGGCCCAATCATCAATGACAGTTGCACCCTGAGCTGCAGGCTTTCTGGCACCTGTGAAAGTGGGTCTGACATATGCAGATGATCTGTTTCTAAAAGGAGGAAGAACAGTGTTACCAGCTGACCTCTGATCAACGACTTTACAACACAGCCACTAAGGGCATTTTTGGAGTAGTGCTCAGCAAGTGCCATGCCAGAGATACAATATACTGGCCTGGCATAAACAAAGGCAAAGAATGGTTGGTGGCAATTTGTGACACATGTCAGACTTTTCAAAGAGAAAATGTCAAAGAACCTCTGAACACTTCTGCCATATCTAAGTGACCATGGCAATGCATTGGTTTAGACATAGTTGTCCTAGAAAGGATTAATTACTTAAAGAAAAGCTGTCCAAATTAAGATCCCCTCCCCAAAGCCTTACCCCCAATTAAGCAGTTCATAGGAAATGCAGTTTTACACTACCGTACGAGTTTTTTTACTTTTGAAAGTCAGTGTTCGACAATGTCGGAACCCGCGCGCGGTTCCATTTCATCGTAGAAACTGTAGCATCACATCGCCTCTCTCAACACAACTGTATTGAAGAGAGCGCTGCAGCACTGCAGTTTCCGACAAAATGGAACCACACAGGTTCCGACATTTTGTGGAACACCGAACTTTTCAAAAGTAAAATAAACTATGTTCCGGTAAGTGTAAAACTGCATTTCCCTTGCTAGATGCTTAATCGGGGGTGGGAGGTTTTTGGGGGAGGGGGATCTTAATTTGGACAGCTTTCCTTTAATTGCTGTTGACTATTACAATGTTTTTTTGTATCTGATTCAACTTTTGGACACCAGAGCACACACTGTAGTGAATCATTTGAAGGTCTTTATTTCACAGCATGGTGTATGTGAGGAGCTAATGTCCAACAAGGGTCCGCAGTACACTTCAGCTGAGTTCAAAGAACTCACCACCAGCTGGGGCATTAAACATGTGCTAGTCGGTCCTTATTTTCTACATGCTAAGGGACTTGCAGAAAAATACATCCTAATAGCAAAGCACATTCTAGCCACAGCTAAACACAGTAGTCAAGACCCCTACATTTGACTGTTGAACTACTGTGTCGTAACACAACACTGGACAACCTTGGTTCATCTGCATAACTTCTTATGAGCTGAATGTTGAGATCTGCTATACCAGTGACCAGTGACAAAGCCTGAACCACAAGTTATTCCTGCATCAAAATTTTGAAGCAATGAAAGCAAACATCAAGAATGGCAGGATCACCTCTTCAGTTATAGTGCCCAGCCACTGTCTTCATTACCAGTTGGAACACCAGTTTGCTATAGGGTATCTAACAAAAGATGGGACCCCGCAAAGGTTTTGTCTCTTGGATCAACACTATGGTCCTATATAATCAAGACAGATCAGGGACAGATCTTCAGATGTAACAGATGTCATTTTCATAAGTTTTATCTATGTGGTCCTGACAAGCCAAAACATGAGGTTAGCTGAGAGCTTTCCTGTGCTACAAGTTGTGATTTTCAACCCAGCTCTCCAGTTAATATCTTTAATCCCAATGCTGATATGTCATAATGCATGGACAGACTGTAAGAGACTAATGAAACTGCTGCTGACATGTCTGAGAACTCTCTGGGTCAATCTGACCAAATGAATCTTAGAAAGCTGGATGCTTCACCTCCTACTGATACATTCAAGCAAAGAGCTATTTACTCTTGAGCAGGTTATTTGCTAAAATCTAAAGTCTGGAATAATTTTGTTACAGGCTGACAAGTGTACAGTAGTTATGTTCCTGATAACTGTTCAATGTATATTCCTTGCATTGTTCTTTATTGCTAGTTAAGCATCTTAAGGAGCGGGATGTAATGCGTGGTGAATTTCATACAGTGAACTGCATGTTATGTTTAAATATGTGATGTGTCTTTAAATGCATCCATTAGATCTTTTTGAGTCCACCCTGAGGTCAAGAGGAAGAGATGGAAGCGTAGGAGGAAATGGTTGGAGGGCAATGTTGCTAATATACTGCAAAGTCAAGGTCAGAGAATAAAGTCTGGCTGTGTCCATGTTCCTACTGACTTCTGCATTTTATTATCAACATTTCTGTTGAAGAGAGGACTTCCAGTGATGTCACCTAGCCGATGCTCCTTAGACCAAGAGCTCTTCATCCAGTTCTAACAAATCGTCGCAAATAGTACAAATAACTGTTGTATTTGGTGGCCGAAAATAAGTACCTTAAACACATCAGGGTCTTGGTAGAAAGAAAAACATATGGACCACAAAAATTTAGGCCTTCTCTGTTTACTTCCGTTCAGCTCAGACATAAGGGGACAACTGTTCTCAACACACACAGGAAGAGCATTCACAGGAAGTAGATTTCTTAAAGCTGCACTGTCTCTTAACAGTTCTTAAAGCTGTACTACACATAACAATCCCTCCTGACTTAGCTAGAAAGTACGTAAGTCAATAATTCAGAAAATAGTATGAAGCTCTTAAAGTTATAACTGCAATTTCCCTTTAGTTAGTCTATGTTATTAGACTATATCTCTACAAGTCCATTCTCTTTGGTGTATGTCTTGTACATTCTGACTGACATAATAGGACTGGAGGCTGTTGCTCTGGAATCTGATTAGCATCAGCCACATCTTGTCTCAATTGCTGTGGTTCCACTATCTCTTCCTGTTCCTGTTCTTGTTCTAGAAGAAATAACGCTGGATAACTATCCCAACTTTGGGTATCCCTTTTTGGTTCCATCTCAGTTCTAGTATGTAATTGGTCCACATGTTTTTTCACTGTCCTCTGGTTAGTCAGTCAAACAGTATAGACAACATTTCTGAACTTTTTTTCCACCATGCCTTCTATCCATCTCTTCAGGCCTGCATACATCCTGACCCACACAAGATCATTGGGTTTGAAGGATCTGGTCTTAGGAAGCATTTCAGTTACTGACTTATAGCCTAGAGGGTGAAGAAGGTCCAATTGAGTTCGAATCTAACATCCAAACAACAATTCTGCAGGGGATATTCCCGTGACACAATGTGGTGTTGTTCGATACATCGAAAGAAAGTCCAAAAGGGCTATTTGTATTGCTGTTGGTGTAGTAGGACTAGCTTTGTCCATACTCTTTTTAAAAGTCTGAACCAGGCATTCCACTTCACCATTTGAACTTGGATGGTAGGGAGGTGAGAAAATATGGTGGCTATCATGTTACTTGCAAAATGCTTGGAATTCAACAGACGTGACCTGTGGTCCATTATCCGAGACAGTCACTTGAGGAAAACCATGGGTAGCAAAGATAGATTTCAACACTTTAATGGTACTCTCAGTAGTTGTCAAAGACATTTGATGAATTTATGGCCATTTACTATAAGCATCAGTTAAGAGTAACCACATGGAATTCAAATAAGGTCCTGCAAAATCAATATGCAACCTTTGCCAGAGTTTTTCAGGTCGTTCCCAATGGTGAACTGGAGCTCTTGCTGGATTTGCCATTGATACAGCACAATCTTCACATCTTTATACAACCTAGTATATGTCTTTGTCAACAGAAGGCCACCATTCGTGAAGTCTGGCCAGGGATTTCATTTTAGCAATGCCTGGATGGTCCGTATGCAAAAGAGTCAACACATCTGAGTGATAACATTGGGGTACTATGACACGCAATCCCCATAGAAGACGCCCCTCAGCAATGGACAACTGCTGTCTCTTTGTATAGTAAGGTTGTAGTTCAGCCAAACAAGTGGTGCCTTGTGGCCAACTCTCAAGTGTATACTGATACACTTGTTTCAAAATTGCATCTTGACTAGTCGCTTTTGCAATGTCCTTGGCTAGAACTGGAAGCTGATCTAAATGTTGTAGCTCCATTGCACACACAACAATAGAATCCTCCATATCTCTGAATTGCACTGGAAAACTATCTGGCCCCACCTGGCATACTAATGGCTCCTCTTTAAGTCCCACATCGTACTCCATTTCTCTGCATATTTGTAACCTCAACAAGGCATCCGCATTTCCATGCTGGTTTATTGGTTGGGTATGTAACCTCGAAATTATAGGCAGACAAAATTAATGCCCATCATTGAAGTCTGCTAGTGGCTGTTTCTGGAATTCCTTTTTCTGGACTGAAAATTGTCACTAGTGGCTTGTGATCCGTCTTCAGGTGAAACTTGCGACCTAGCAAGTATTGGTGAAATTTCTGGACTCCAAACACAATTGCTAATGCCTCTATTTGAATCTGGGCATAATTCCTTTCAGCTTCAGTGAGTTTGCGTGAAGCATGGGCTATCAGCTTCTCCACTCCTTCTGGATCTGTATGGAAAAGGACAGCTCCTATACCCACAGGACTAGCATCACAGGCCAATGTGTAGGTAAGTTAGGGTCATAGTGAGTTAAATTATTCACATCAGTTAGAGAGAGCCTGATGGCTTTAACTGCCTTACTGTGGCCCTTGGTCCACTTCCATGGAGTACCTTTATGTAACAGTTCATTTAGGATAGCACATTTAGTGGGTAAGCCAGGTATGAAACGGTCATAGTAGCGCACCATACCCAAGAATGAGCGTAACTCTGAAACATTCTGTGGTTCAGACATGTGCACAGTGGCTTCCACCTTTTCATCATTTGGACAAATTCCATCTTTGTCAATAGTGTGACCTAAGTACGTGACACTTGGTTGACAAAACTGGCATTTTTCTCTCCTGAGTCTGAATCCACTCTGTTGCAGTCTCTCTCTAAAGTCTTTTGTAAGTTAAGTAAATGTTCTGCTTCTGTCTTGCCCATGACAATGATATCATCCAAATAGCAAGCAACACCTGGTACATCACCCACCATTTGTTCAATCACTTTTTTGAAAAATAGCAGGTGCAGAACTAAGGCCAAAACATAACCGTTTGTACTTGTACAGTCCTTGGTGTGTATTAATTACTACCAATTTCTGAGAGTCTGTATCCAACTCCACTTGAAGATATGCATCAGCAAGGTCCAGTTTAGAGAACCCCACACCACCATTCAGTCTATGAAAAAGTTCCTCAGGTAAGGGTAAAGGAAATACATCTGTGCTAAGTACTGGATTAAGGGTCACCTTAAAATCTCCACATATTCGAACCTTACCACCTGGTTTAGATACAACGACAATTGGAGTAGCCCAATCTGAACTTGAAACTTTTTCCGGCACACCTGCTTTTTCCAGTCTGTCCAATTCTGCCCCAACCACCCGGTTTTAAGGCAAAAGGAAGTTTCCGTGGTTTACTAAACTTAGGAACTGCATTAGGCTTTGTAACTAGCTTTGCTTTAGCTGTTGTGCAACATCTTATGCCTTTCCACAACTCTGGATACATGTCTAAAATCTCCCCAAGCTTAAGCGGATTACTGCTTTGTGATACCTGGACAGCAGCAAGTAGGTCAAAATCTGCTGGATCAATATGACTATTTAGAAGAACCTGGGCATCTCTGCCCAAAATGTTGACACCCCTTTTTGAAACCAAAAAAGTTAAAGGTATACTAGGAGACTCAGTCCTGCTTACTAAAGTGGTAAATGAGCCCAGTGGCTGACTGGGTTGCCCTTCAAATGCGTGTAGCAACTTATTACAAAGAGACAGTGGTGGCTTATCCAGATCAGACCATGTTGGATGGCTAACAAAAGTAACTGGGGAAGCAGAGTCTACCATTAAACGCAACTGATGCCACATTTGTGGCACTTGAAGTAACACATAGAAAGGAGGAACATCTTTAGTCTACATTTGTGGTGCAATAGGGACCACTGCACTGTCTGTGCTCTCTGAACTGACCACTGCAGTTCTCTTGCTTCTGCAAACTTTAGCAATATGACCCTGATGTTTACATGCATGACACTGAACTTCCTGAATTTGCACTGGTCCCTGCTATGCTGAAACAACCCACATGATGCACATTTGTACTGGCCATGCAGTTGCGGTGGAGTGGTTGAATTTTTCTTTGCAAACAGTGTTTTAGACTTAGGTTTGAGCTGTTTCAATTTGAGGTTTACTGTAGTTACTTGTACCTCATTTTTAATGTTCATCTTAGCATGTGCTTCATTTTCTGCAGCCTCATACATTGGTGCCATCTGTAAAGGTTCATCAGCAGACTTCTTGACAATTACACAAAGTAATTGCTTAATACGATGTTCATTATTCAACCCCATAACAAACTTACCAGCTAAATTAGATTCAAGATGCTCCCTGCTCCACTGACATGTGAGAGCTAAGCGTTTGATCTCAGCCAAATAAGATTGTAATGACTGACCTTGTTTCTGCTGGTAACTGTAGAATTTATAACATTCAGCCCTTGGAAAAGTTGTTAAACTCTTTAGCTCTTGATATGATAAATCCTTCAGCCGGTCCAGTGTACACAGACTGCATAAAAGTTTGAAGGTTTCCCTTCCCAAGAAAATACAAAAAGCAGCTCGAATAAGTATATCCTGTTGCTCAACATCTGCAGATTTTATGGCAGGATTAAGTAATAACCACTGATCAAACCATCTGGACCATGTATTCCAGTCTGTTCCTTTAAAAATCTCAAAGCTGGCTGAAGTTTCCATAATACCGTACAGTTCCAAATTGCTTACTTGTCTCCAATGCAGAAAGTCACAAAATGGTGCAATTCAGTAAGCTGGAGCTATGAAATATTCCACCATCTGTCCTCGCCAGTTTGTTGTATTTGGTGGCTGAAAATAAGTATCTTAAACACATTAGGGTCTTGGTAGAAAGAAAAACATATGCACCACAGAAATGTAGGCCTTCTCTGTTCACTTCCATTCAGCTCAGACATAAGGGGACAACTCTTCTCAACACACACAGGAAGAGCATTCACAGGAAGTAGATTTCCTAAAGCTGTACTGTCTCTTAACAGTTCTTAAAGCTGTACTACACATAACAATAACTACAGTAAATAACTTCTGTTTGCTAGACGAGGGATGGCACTTAGTAAATATAAAGGAGGAGGCAACAAATTCAATGTTTTGGAGCATAAAGCCAAGAATTTAGACCAGGAGATGACAGACTCTGAGGCCTCTGAATTTTCTCGATCATCCATGCAGTCATTGTCAGTGAGGGCTCCCCTGTCATCTAAATCAAAATCTAAAGCTACATCCAAAAAAACAATGCATTGGATGCAAAAATCAATAAAATACTCTCAGAACTTAATGACTGAATTACGTACCTTTAAAGAATCACTAACTTCATTCCACTCAGACCTCTCTGCCTTGGAGGAAAAAGTAAACACCATTACAGAAACCACTTCAGATCAGACCACCTCCATTAACAAGTTACAATCTACCCTCCAGCAAGTAATTAAAAATTGCCAGCTCACAGTCAGTCGTCAGGAGGATGCTGAGAATCAGCACTGTAGGAGAAACATTAGCATATATTCAGTACCTAGAGAACAGTGAAGGGAGTGATATGGTAGATTTTGTGGACACGTTATTGCACACTTCTCTAACTCTCAACTCAGACTTCCAACTAAAAATCGAGAGGGCGCACTGGGCCCTGGGACCCAAGCCCACTAATCCCAACACTAGACCCAGATCCATCATAGTCTGATTCTTGATTTTAAAAAAAGCTTGGTCTCAAGGCAAGATTTTTTATGGCACCACTAGGGTGTTTCTTGATAATGACTATGCACCAACAACAATGAGAAGATGATGGGAATACATACCCCTCTTTGCAATGCTTCACCAGAAAAAGCTAAAGTTTGGACCCCAAACCCTGCATGGCTGGTGATTCAATAACCTAATAGCCCACAGAGCTATGAAAATGCAGCCGAGGCCCTTTTGTACTTGCAGAACCATGGGTTTAAGAGTCCCTCTCATACGGCACTACTGCAAAGATCAATTTCCAGAGGCTCAAGTAAGAACTCCTTCACCCAGGATCCCAAGACCCAGCAAACCACCTTGGACATTTTGAAGCAGATGCTACAGTAAATTTCCACACCAGATACCCGAAACCAGGAGAAGATGGACCTTTATTTCACTCATGGTGAATAGTCTGGTGGACTGATGGGGCTGCTCTGTTTTCCTATGCCTGCCCATGGACCTGGGGGGGGTGCAGAGACAGGAGGATTAATCAGCAACAAGACGGGGCCCTGCAGGGGCCGGCCTCAGGGCTTTGGGCCTGCTCTGGGGGAGGGGGTGGCTCCAGGAGCGTGGCGAGTGGCTTGGACGGGGTGTGCAGCAATTGAACTGGCTCCCTCTAAAAACTATTCCACCCAATGGTAAAACTACTAACTCAGAGGACGGGGGTGCACTTATGGGGTGGAACCTGGGCCCAGGGCTCTCCGCTTAAGTTTTGGGCTGGAGTTTGAGGGTTGATACTTGTTAAATAGAGATCCTGTGCCACGGCCCATTATACTCCTAGGATTGATGGTACTAGCTCTGCAATATGCCTCTTTCATGGAGAGGTGGAGGTGGGGAGTTAAGTCTTGTTAAATAGAGATACCTCCTTCAATCTTCGATACTTTTTGGGATTGACCGTGCACAAACATTGCAACAAATGGGTAGAGGCATGTGGGGTACTAGAAAGCTGGACTTGCGCATGTGGTTCCCAAATACTTTGGAAAGCCTGCTAAATAGGGTAAACTATAATATAAGCACTGCTTCCCAAAGCATTTACTCACCCTGTACACTATGACAAAGTTGGAGCAGTGGTGGTTGGAGTGGACTGGAAGGTCGACCCAGACTGTGGTCTCCAGTAACCCAGGATCCCGCTAGATAGGGCTCTTCTGCGTTCTTTTTCTTGCTTTATTCTCGGTGCCTACTGGATGGGAGTGGGGGGGCTACTGGGTCCGATTCCTTGGCCTCACAGGGCGCTAACCCTCCCCATTACAAATTATGTGGGGGGAGCTGGGTGAGAGGGATGCACACTGATGCTGACTCTTGATAGCCTGGGCCATGCTTCAGGGAAGGGACTCCCCTTCTGGCTGGGTCCTGGGGGTCCTCAGCCCACAGTGGGATCGACCGTTGCTGCAAGTAGTGGTTTATTAGCTTAACAAGGACCCTTTTTCTGTCTCTTGGGCCCTACTTGACCTCATATCCCGTTGCCTCTCATCCTCTGGGGGGGGTTGCACCCATGACACCCACGGATACACTGGGGAGCACTGCAGAAGACAGTTGCAACCTGGGCTGGTCTTACCAGCTACCACCTTTATCACCTTTCATTTAGTTGGCTTAAACTTACCTTTGTTATATCCAAAGGATGGGACCATTTAGTTTCCATAATGTGCCTTGACATGGGCAGGACAAAAGGTGATCACTTGAGAACAAGCACGGACAGAACTTTATTAATCCCTTCCCTCTTTTTTCAACAGATAAGTTATTAATACTGCGGAACATTGATGTCCTTGGTCCTGAGGGATTACTTTATAGACTACAGTTGTTACTTCTGCATTGGGCAGGACCCTGTGTCCTTACTTGTAAATAATGGATATTGACATTACTCTGTGGTTGCATTTCCTTGAATTTTACAATATATTAACTGGGGAGGGGTGGTGGTTGAGGAATTGTAGGCTCTGTGATGCAGACGCACCTTTTCTTTAAGTTTACCCTCACTTCCTTGATACATTCTCTTATTTTATGTTGACTAATAGGTGATAGCCTATTATCCCTATCCTGTCCCACACCATCCCCTGTTAGGGGTCTATGGTATCCCAAGGGAGCCACTTCTGTCACAAGAAGTGTATTTCTCCCTAGATGGTCTCTCCAGCCTTCACGGATAAAGATGTCTAAGATTGCATCCTTGCTGTTGGAAGTCATGAATAGTTATGCTAAAGACATGGAGAGATGGGAGTTTCAACCCATCTACACAGGATTGCTTCCACTTCAGCCCAGTTGGCCCTTACATCCCTACCCTTTAAGAGGCCAGTTATGCAGCCTAATCCCCTCAGTTAATATTCTGGTTCAGTACTGGTTATATTTTATTTTCTTTATACGGTTAAATGGAGGCACATGGAAATGGCAAAGATTTTGCTTATTTTACCAGACATTCTGTCTAATATGTTGATTATACAATTTAGCTGGTGCTGGGGGCATTGGGGCCACGGCCACTTGGCATTGGCACAGTCCCACACAAGATTAATAAACAAATTAGCCAGCCTGGGAGGGTCCCAGGGTGGTAGCCTGAGTAAAATTGGCTGAACAACAGGACACAGAGTGTAATAGTAAACAGAGTCCACTCTGAAGAATGGGGGTTACTAGCAGGGTACCCCAGGGTTCAGTACTGGGTCCGGTTCTTTTTAATGTCTTTATAAGTGACATTGCAGAGGGACTGGAAGGAAACGTATGCCTCTTTGCAGATGACACAAAGATCTGCAACAGGGTTGATACACAAGGTGGGGTGGAAAGGATGAGAAGGGACTTGGCAAGGTTGTAGGAATGGTCAAAAGTATGGCAGCTTAGATTCAATGCAAAGAAGTACAAAGTAATGTACCTAGGAAACAAAAACCCAGGGGAGGAGTACACAATGGGGGGGGGTATTAACAACAACAAAAATGGAAAGGACCTGGGGGGGTTATTTCAGATGACCTAAAGGTGGGCAAGCAATGTGAGAAGGCAGTAAGGATGGCTGGGGAATACTGTAATGTATAGAGTGGTATCACCAGCAGAAAACAGGAAGTTGCTATCCCTCTGTAGAGACAGTTAGTGAGACTCCATCTGGAGTACTGCATGCAGTTCTGGAGACCCTATCTCTGCAAGGACATAGACAGGATGGAGGCAGTCCAGAGGAGGCAACTAAACTATGAAGAGAGAGTAAAGGAGATTAATATGTATACCCTTGAGGAAAGGGGGGGGCATGATAGAAACTTTCAAGTACCTCAAGGGACTCAGCAATGTCCAAGAGCTCCGTTCAGCTGACAAGGGGTTGCTGGAGATTCTGAGGGTGTCTTTAACATCTTCTGGGGCCCATGCATTTATGTACGTGGCCCCCAGCCTCTGGAATTCTCTACCCCGTCTGCTGCGGGAGTGTGCGACTGTGGGGGGATTCAAACTGGCGTTGAAAACTTTTTTATGGCATCAGGCCTTTAATTGAATGGATTTAAGGGACCTGACAGATTATTTTACTACTGTGTTTGTTGATTTTATTATTGTTGTTTTAACCTTACTGTACAGCGCCTTGATATTTTGAAAGGTGCTTAATTTAAAAAAAGATTATTATTATTATTATTATATTATTATTATCTTTCAGAAAAAGAGGTGTGCAAGAACAAGGGGACACAATTTGAAGATGGGGGGGACAGCTCAGGAGCAATGTGAGGAAGTATTTTTTCACAGAGAGGGTGGTGGATGCATGGAACGGCATTCCTGAGGAGGTCATTGGGTCAAAAACAGTGGGGGAATTCAAGGATGCATGGGACAGACATAAGGCAATTCTTGTGGGGGGTAGGAAGAAATAGGCTGTTGGTTAACTAGGATCTGCAACTTATTTAGTAGGTAGGGAAATGGGCAGACTAGGTGGGCCAAGCGGTCCTTATCTGCTGTCAAAGTCTATGTTTCCATGTTTCTACGGTCTGAATGGTACTTGGAATATGAGGAGAATGGAGGATAGAAAGATGACTTGATTATATGGCAGAGATGAGTAGCCCCTAAAATAATTTCCCATAATGTAAATGGGTTGACTGGGCCTATCAAATGATACCAAACAATTACAGCTTTAAAAACAAACTCTGGCCAGAGCCAATAGGGCTGTGAAGCACTACCAAGTGATGAAAGTTACACATGTGTATAGAAATTATTCAATGCTCAGGTGTAACTTGGCCATATGCAGGAGGTGTTGCACTAAATTTTCAACATGGCCTTTTTTGGACCCCTCCTCATGAACAGTGCCAGTGTCATTTTGTTCAATTGTCCTGAAAGGTGATTGCGCAGACCAAACATGCTATTCTGCACCATAGGTGCGAAAACACAGTTCGGGCAGGTTGTGGAAAATAACAGCTGTACAGTTGTGAAGGAGGTGTACAAAAATGGCTATGTTAAAAATGTGAAATGAAAATATTAAAAATTAGCGACATTAGGAGCATGCATAGAAGCTGCGCAGTGCAGGCTCGTAATGCAGTCATTTTTTGGAATTTTTTCACCAAATTTTCAACATGGCCTTTTTTGGACCCCTCCTCATAAACAGTACCAGTGTCATTTTGTTTAATTTTCCCTGAAAGGTGATTGCGCAGAGCAAACGTGCTATTCTGTGCCACAGGTGCGAAAACACATTTCGGGTAGGTTGTGGAAAATGACAGCTGTACTGTTGTGAAGGAGGTATGCAAAAATGGCAATGATAAAAATGTGGAGTGAAAATATTAAAAATTAGCAACGTTAGGAGCGTGCGTAGAAATTGCACAATGCATGCTCATAATGCAGTCATTTTTTGGAATTGTTTCACCAAATATGCAGTATGGGCTTTTTGGGACCCCTCCTCATGAATAGTGGCACTGTCATTTTGTGAATCAGTCCCAAAAGGTGATTCTGCACAGTGACCATGAAATCACCTTTCTGGGCTGAGTAACAAAATGACAGTGACAGTTTTCACGAGATGGGGTCCCAAGAACCCCATGTTAAAAATTTGGGGCAAAAATTCCAAAAAATGGCTGAGATATGGGCATAAGTTGAAAATCCCATTGAATGGCTGTATAGTACACTTACCTTTAATTCTTCAGTTCACAGTTGGGCTTTGCAGAGTGCAGACATGTCCCGGTCCAGAGAAGATGACAGCGCCGAGCTCCGGAGGTAAATATGGGGTAAGGAGTGGGGTCTGGGGAGGTTAGTGCTCAGTGGGAGGGTGGGGATGGGGGAGGACCACAGTGATGACGAGGGACCGTTTTCAGTTTTGCTGGGGAAACAAACCGATGAGGGACCATTTTCTAATTTACAGGACAAGTAAACATTTAGGTACACTGGGTGGGCTCCCAGTGTGCCACATGAATGCTGACATGGGGATTGGGCACCCTGATGTCGGGCATCTGTAGGCAGGGGGCACCAGGACAAAAATGCAATGAGGGACCGTTTTCTGTTTGACAGATAAAACCACATTTTGCACACTGGGGTGGGCTCCCAGTGTTGCGATATAACATCGCGATTTGGGGATGACTTGGGGAGGGGAGCACAAAATAGAGAATGGCATTGTGCCATTTGCAACATGCTGGCACTGCAGCACTGCACATGCGCACGACTCCGCGCATGTGCACGACTCATACGCATGCGCAGTGCACACATCGGAATGTGGAAGTAAGAGACAAAATAGTGCGGATGTTATTCCGTATGCCGATCATGGCAGAGGGCTTTCAGCTCCGTTGGGCTTTCGGAAGGATACTTCCAAAAGTCCAGCGGAAGAGTTTGTGAGATCGGCCATTTTCAGAGCTAAAAAGCTCTCGCAAAATGGCTGTAGGCTTCGCCCACAGCCCTAAAAATGAGACCAGACATTTTGCTGCTGCAGGAGATGCACCTCTCCACAAGTGAACACCAAAAGCTACATAAATTTGGCTTCACCCAAATGGTGGAATCTTCTTACCGGAATGGTAGATGCAGGGGGGGGCTGTGGTATTAATACTCAAAAATTCTCCTTTTGTACTTATGTACCACTATTCAGATAGAGAGGATTGACTAACTCTGGCAGTAGACACAGTTCAAGGACAAGAGATAACAATTGGCAGTGTATGTATACCCCCAGGTAGCAATGCCTTCTCCATTCAACAATTGATAGATGAGATATTGTCCCATAAACAGGGCATGTTGGTTTTAGGGGGGGACTTGAATTGTTCATTAAACCCATCATTAGATACCTCTGCTATTCAAGCCCCATCCCTTATGACTGGTAAGAGGCATCTCAGAAGACTGCTCAGGGAGTTAGGCTGGGTTGACGTTTGGTGACACCTACATCCCTCTCAATGACAGTTTACATTTTACTCAGATGCCCATAGGCATTACTCCTGACTAGATTACTTTTGTGTGGAGAGGGAGTGCCTGGAAGCAGTAAAACTGGTAGACATTAAGAATATATGTCTGTCAGACCATGCACCTGTTCATTTAGAGCTTAACATTCTGAGAGAATGGAAAAACACAATATGGAACTTCAACAATTCGTTATTGAAGGGCCCTGCCTTCATGGAAATGTTGAAAACTAACATTCCTGAAATCATATGAAATAATACTTCCCCTCAGACCTCCTCCCAGCTACTGTGGGACACTTTGAAAGTTGTCCTGCGAGGTCAGATTATTACTTATGCTGCTAAGAAAAGAAGACGGACAGAGGCTCGCTTGCAGGAGTTACATAACAAACTTAAATTCCTCCAAGATGCCCATATGCTGGGGGATGGTTCTCTGGGAGAACAGATTTCCCAAACACAGCAAGAAATTCAATGGATTCTAACTGACAAGACGGAACAGTACCTACTGTGGCTGCATCAAAAATATTTTGAGGGGGGAGCCCAGGCATCCAAGATCCTAGCATATCACCTATGTAAACAAATGCAGATGATGACCATATGAAAAATAAAAGATCCTCGAACTGGCAAAATGCTAGACACTACCTCCAAGATCCTTTGCACTTTCAGAAGTTGCTATAAAGATTTGTACAAAGAGTTGAACCCCCCCCCAGAGTCGTGGGCTGTAGAATCCTTTTTGTCTAATATTAAGTTGCTATCCCTTGCCCCTCATGAGATTGCTCAGTTACTGCACCCTATCTCAGAGCAGGAGTTAAGTACCACAATTAAGAATCTCCCTAGTGGAAAAAGCCCTGGCCCAGACGGCTTTAGTGCCAAGTTCTACAAGGGCGCCCTCCAACTCATATGGGACCCCTTACTTGTGGCCCTGAGGGAGGGATATATCCTAGCTGAATACCCTATCTCCTGGAGACAAGCTACAATATCTGCAGTATTAAAACCAGATAAACCTTCCCACCTATGTGACAAGCATCACCAATATCGGTCTTAAATCAAGATTACAAATTAAACATTAGTATCTTGGCGCATCGCTTAGATGACATTCTCCCGTTATTGATCCATCTTGATCAATCAGGCTTTATAAAAACAAGGCAAACCACTGACAACATTAAGAGAGTGCGGTATCTGATCAGCTATGCCCATCATTCTAAAACCCCACTCATGATCCTGAGTTTAGATGCTCAGGAAGCTTTTGATAGGGTCTCTTGGCCCCTTCTTTGGGCAGCCCTTTTGAAATTTGGTTTCCCCAAGAATTTTTAAACAATATTAATGGTATTTACTCCGGCCCGGAAACCTCGATGAAAGTCAATGGATCTAACTTGGACCATTTCCCTCTGTCCCATGGGAGGAGGAGGAGGCAGGGCTGCCCCCTCTCCCGTTATTTATTTGCACTCTATGTTGAGCCAATTGCCCAATATTTATACCAGACTGAAGGGATTCGGGGCTACACCGTGGGTGATCATGAACACAATTTAGCATACTACGCTAATGAAATTTAATAAAACAATTAACAGACTATAAATTGAACCACAGTAAAATGAAAGTCCTGATAATTCAGGACCCCCACCACTCAATAATGCAAAAATACCCCTTCAAATGGGATCAAACTCAAATCAAGTATTTGGGAATATACCTAACCTCCCAGCCTAATAGGGTAGTTAAGTTAAGGGGGAGGCACTGATAAGCAGCAGGAAAATCCCAGCCTCTCCCTACAAAACAGGGTACTAAATGAGAAAAAGACCGAGGTAGAAAGGTCAGTGGGGGATGCTGCAACAGAAGGTAAAGCCATCAAAAAATGGAGAGCAATGAGTACCAATGCCCATAGTCTGAGTAACAAGCTTCCTGAATTAGTGGCCTTGATGGAGGAGGAACATCTGGATATTGTGGCAGTCACAGAAACATGGTACACACAAAACCATGACTGGGACATTAACATACCAGGATACACTATCTACAGGAGGGACAGGGAGGGTAAAAGAGGAGGAGGAGTAGCTCTTTGCATAAGGGAAGGAATCAAAGCAACAGAACAAAAGGGAAAACAGGGAGGAGAAGAAGCACTGTGGGTAAATTTGGAGACCGGCAATGGCACCACAATCCGCAGGGGTTATACAGACCCTTCTCAGGAGGAAATGGACAAGGAAATGATAGAAAGTATACTTAGAATGGCAGAAAAAGGAGATATTGCTGATGGGTGATCTGAATATGCCAGATGTTAACTGGAGTGCAGTTGCAGCAGCCACTTGAAGAGTGGGGTTATTCTAGATGCCCTATGGGGCATGCCTTAGACAGATAGTATTGAGCCCACTCGAGAGAGGAGCAATCTTAGACCTGGTTCTCTCAAATGGAGATGAAAAGAGGATCACAGATGTAGAAGTGGGTAGCCATCTGGAACTAGCGACCATCGAACAGTATGGTTCCAATAAACACAGCAATGAGTCAAAGCCATACAAAGGCTAAAAGTACTGGGGACTTTAGGAGGGCTGACTTTGCCAAAATGGGTGAGTGCCTAAGGAATACACTAGCAAATGGGCAAGAAGGAGGGGTGGAGGAACAATGGGAAATAATAAAAACTGCCATCACACAGGTAACAAGCCTTTGTGTGAAGCAAATAAACAAAACGAAAAGATGTAAGAAACCACTATGGTTCTCAAAGGAAGTGGCAGTGAAGGTTCAAGAGAAAAAGAAAGCATTCAGGAAGTACAAGGAATCACAGAAGAAACAGGACAGAGAACTGTATCAGCTGAAGCAAAAGGAAGCTGGGAAGGCAGTCAGAACAGCAAAGGCCCAAACCGAGGAAAAGATAGCCAACTCAGTTAATAAGGGGGATAAAACCTTTTATAGGTACATCAGGGAGCGAAGGAAGATGAAGGGAGGGATAGTGAGGGGCTTAATAAGGGGAGGGAGGGTGGGCAGAGGGTGACTGTGAAAAGGCAGAGATACTAAACAAATATTTTTGCTAAGTATTTACAAAGGAAGAGGGGGAGGTACCTAAAACAAACAGTAGAAACACTCTGGATACAGAAGTTGATACCAGCCCATTTACAGAAGAAAGGGTTCTGAAAGAACTCTTAAAACTGAAGGTGGACAAAGCAATGGGGCCTGATGGGATTCATCCCAAAGAACTAAGGGTAGAACTAGTGACACCACTGACTACCCTCTTTAACAAATCATGGGAGGATGGGGTAGTACCCGAGGACTGGAGGAGGGCAGATGTGATTCCCCTTCACAAAAGTGGGAGCAAGACAGAAGCAGGAAACTACAGACCTGTTAGTTTAGCCTCAGTGGTAGGGAAAATGATGGAATCACTTCTGAAGGAAAGAATTGTAGAGGATCTAGAGGCTAGAGGGGCACAGGACCCAAGGCAGCATGGATTCACAGCAGGAAGGTCATGCCAGACAAATCTGATAGATTTCTTTCACTGGGTGACTAAAGTAGTAGATCAGGGAGGGGCTGTGGACATGGCCTACCTAGACTTTAGCAAGGCATTTGACACAGTCCCACACAAAAGATTAATATACAAGTTAGCCAGCCTGGGAGTGGGTCCCAAGATGACAGCCTAGGTAAAGAATTGGCGGAGAATAGGACACAGAGGTAATAGTAAATGGGAGTCACTCTGAAGAAGGGGGGTTACCCAGTGGGTACAGGGGTTCAGTATTTAGGACCCGGTCCTCTTCAATGTCTTTATAAAGCGACATTGCAGAGGGACTGGAAGAAAAGTATGTCTCTTTGCAGATGACACAAAGATCTGCAACAGAGTTGATGCACAAGGTGGGGGTGGAAAGGATGAGAAGGACTTGGCATGGTTAGAGGAATGGTCAAATGTATGGCAGCTTAGATGCAATGCTAAGAAGTGCAAGGTAATGCACCTGGAAACAAAACCCAGGGAAGAGTACACAATGGGGGTGAGATACTAACAATAACAAAAATGGAAAGGACCTGGGGTAGTCATATCAGATGACCTAAAGGTGGGCAAGCAATGTGTGAGGGGCAGTAAGGAGGGCTGGGGATACTGGGATTGCATAGGAGAGGCATCACCAGTAGAAAACAGGAAGTTATTATTCCTCTGTACAGACAGCTGGTGAGACCCCATCTGGAGTACTCGTGCAATTCTGGAGACCCAGTCTCCACAAAGACATAGACAGGATGGAAGCTGTCCAGAGGAGGGCAACTAAATTGGCGAGAGTCTGCACTGGAAGACATATGAAGAGACTTAAGGAGCTTAATATGTATAGCCTTGAGGAAAGGAGGGAGAGGGGGACATGATAGAAACTTTCAAATACCTCAAGGAATCAACAAAGTCTAAGAGGTAGCATCTTTCAAAAAGAGGTGTGCAAGAACAAGGGACACAATTTGAAGATAGATAGGACGGCTCAGAGGTAATTTAAAGAGTATTTTTCACAGAAGGGTTGTGGATGCATGAAGCGGCCTTCCGGAGGAGGTTGTGGAGTCAAAAACAGTGGTGGAATTCAAGCATGCATGGGACAGTCATAAGGCCATTGTAGCGGGTTGGGGTAGGAAGAAGTAGGCTGCTGGTTAACTAGGATCTGCAGCTTATCCATCAGGTAGGGAAATGGGCAGACTGGGTGGGCCAAGCGGTCCTTATCTGCCGTCAAATTCTATGTTTCTATGTTTCTATTATGACTTGCTGTTCTCCCAAGTCAAAGAAGATTTATGATTATGGCTCCATCTACCAGTTTCACTCTTTAACAGTGTTATGTCCATACAAATGAATATTCTACAAAGAGTATTATATTTATTTTAAAATATTCCCTCACTGATAGATAAGCAGGAGTTGCATTGATGGAATAGGATGATTTCCATGTACCTATGGCAGGGGGAAAAACCTAGGGTGTCTCTGGGGAAATTACAACTGCCCAAAGAGAGGGGAGGATTGGCACTCTCTAATTTGCAACTATATATGTTAACTGCCCACTTTACCCATATGACATGCTGGTTGAGCTCCCCCTATCGGACCCCATGCTGGGTGCAGGTGGAGAGGGCGCTATTATCATTACCCTTAGACTATACTGCGGTGTTCCAGCCCAGAGCCTGGAGCTCGCAGTGGAGCCCCATTCAGTATATATTAAACATCATACACAACTGGGCCGCTTATCTTGGATGCTCAGACATTTTGCTGGGAGTGAGGTGGGTGGGCAAACCAACCCTTGACCCTACTTTCCTCCCAGTGCGTCTAGACCATGGCCTTAAGCATTGACTCAGAGGAGGCTTCATCCACACTTTTCAGTTTTACCAGGAAGGTGTCTTTAAATCAGTTCAACAATTAGAGGAGGAGTTTGGAGTTTTCCCTCTACCAGCAGGATTTTTTTAAAAACCTGCAGATTTGTCATTTTTCTGAGTTCCACAGTGGGACTAGACACCACCACCTTGGTGATCCCACCTATCATAACACTACTGTTACTGATCCAGGGGAAAATTTCACCTAGACATTTAGTGTCATGCTACTACAAGGCACTAATCAGCTCTCCCACGAACCTAATGGATGGCATGCATGCAGCATGGCAGACTGAGCTGGTACTAGATCTGACTCCGGAGGACTGGATCCAGATTTAGCATAGACAGAACCAAATTACAGACTCATATACCTGGAGGGAATTTGGTTGGAAGGTGGTGGCACGGTTTTTTTGTACCCCACAGATTACTGCTAAGTTGCTTCCTGGGGATAATGCTACATGCTGGAGAAAATGCGACTGTGAAGTCTCAATGCATATGCATGTTTTCTGGCTCTACCCGGTACTTGCGCAGTTTTGGAGGGAGGTGGGTGAGGTAATGAGAGAGCTTTTCCCTGATTTAGGGGAGTTGACACCTGAAATAGCAATCCTTTTTTTTTTTGTTTGTAAAATATTTTTATTGTAAGGTCAACAGGACATTACATATTGTTATATCACATAAACTTAACAAGGGATTACAACATTTGCCCTACAGAGTATGGATACGAACATAAAAGTCACATAATCAGGCACTCTTAATACTGTAATTCTGTGTGGGTGGTGGGGACAGACATTACATGGCTTTCAGTGGGTGCGTCTCAAGTCATAAGAGGTTCACTAGTGTTATTTTACCCTTGCCTTATCTTGTATTGGCACCTCTGACCCCATGCCATGAGCTATAGGGGTTCTAAGGGAATAATCCATCTTCTAAGTCCTGGTCTAACTTGCTCCATATATGGGCTAATTTGTGACCATTGTCAGTAATTGTATTCTGAGCCCTCTCAATGCAAAGACAACTCAGTAAGTTGTTTGCCCACTGCTGGATTGTAGGTGGGTTCTCTGAGATCCAGCACTGCGCTATGGTGATACGGACATTCACCAGAGCAAGATACCACAATGACAGATCACTGACTAACACACTTCTGTCGGGGTCTGCTCCTAAGAGGAACTCCACAGGGGACTTTGGAGGGGCATTTCCCAGCACCCTTGTCATCTTTTTATGCATGATATGCCAGAAGGTCAGGATTTGGGGGCATATCAGGGTCATGTGTAGATACGTGCCCTCCTCTGCTTGGCATTTAGGGCACAGGTTTGATTTAGTGGAGCCTAACACATGTCTCTTAACCAGAGTTATGTACGTCCTGTGCAGGAAATTCAGCTGAGTTTGGTGGAGTCTATTGCTCTTAGAGCAAACATTAAAATGTTGGATTGCTCCCTTACAGATTTCTGGGGGTAGTTGGGTCCCCATGTCCTCCTCCCATGCCCTCTGTATATGCAGGGTGGAGTCCCCCCCCAAGCAATTTGCCATAGTATAAAGTCAATGGTCCTGAATTTGGTTCAATTGTCCTTACGCAACTGGATGATATGATGCTTGTGTGACTTGATTTACGTTGTGGCTTTCCACCTCTCTATCCATGGGATATACCACCCTGTAGGGGTACGATGCAAGGAACTCTAGAGGAGGGTTCCCCACTATAGGTGCTGTGGGAATGATGCCGTCGGCTAACAGTAGCTTAGGAAGAAGCCCACAGGTAAGAGAGACAAGTCACTGGAGGAGGTGGGGTGGATGGTGGGCAATGAGAAACGAATCCTGGGGAGGCCCAGGATGAGTGGCCTTATAAGCTTAATGGGGGAGTGATATAGTCGGTCCACCCATTGAACCTAAGGCTTAAAAGCCCTCCCATTCAATTATGCTTACGCAACTAGATGAGATGATGCTTGTGTGACTTGATTTACATTGTGGCTTTCCGCCTCTCTGTTCGTGGGATATACCACCATGTAGGGGTATGACGCAAGGAACCCTAGAGGTTCCCCATAGGTGCCATGGGAATTATGCCATCGGCCAAAGGTAGCTTAGGAAGAAGCCCAAAAAGTATACCTAATCAGGTGTTGTGCATCGAAGAGGTGAGGATGATGAATGAATGAATTCTGAGAAGATGATTAAGGACAGACTTCCTAGGAGAGAGAGGAAAGCCGGGGCTACCATCCACCTCCATCCAACAGTGGAACCTAACTAACCTAAGAAGGCACTAACCCTAACTAATATTATGACCATTAGCATGGAGGAGAGGAAAAACTCCCTTTGAGGCCTAGGTCGACTTCCCTCCAGGCTGATGATGTTTGATTTAAGGACGTATGTTGTTAAAGAGAAGGATATGAGTAGGGAAGATGACGATGGGCTAGGGGAAAAAAACCAAAAGGAAAGCACAGATCGAAGAAGGAACAGGAGGCAGCATGGACCCGAGAAGGGTATGCTCAAGTAGTCAATGGGAAGGAAGAGATCCATGTAGAAGTCAGAGGAGCAAGGGGCATCAAGATCCACACATGAGAAGACTGAGGATGATGAAGACTGATGATGATGAGCGCTGCAGGAGTGCAGCAGTCCAATATGAGAAGACTGAGGATGATGAAGATGGATGATGATGAGCGCTGCAGGAGTGCAGCGGGTCAATGAGGTAGCATAAGACCCAATGAGAGGTATGCTCAATTGATCGATGAGTAAGTAGACTCTGAGGCCAATAAGGCATGCTTGGAACCAGATAGTAGGAACTCAGATGAGCATGAAAAGACAGATGGTGATAAGAGCTGCAGGAAAGCAGTGGTTTGATGAGGTAGCAACGGTTCGATGAGATAGCATAGGATTCAAGGATGGAAATGCTCGAGTAAGGGATGTAAAGAGATGATCCATAAGGCAAGGATGAGTGAATGATGGCCAGAGTCAGGAACCTGATACATGCAACAGGAGGGCCGCGGGTCAATGAGGCAGCATATGATTCATGATAGGCATGCCCAAAAGAAATATCAAATGCAGACCAGATGGAGTAAGCTGAGGCATACTGATTGCGCTAGTGAAATAGATGAGCAGGACGAGGCGAAGGTAACATGGACCTGAGAGTGCTAAACTTGAGACAGCAAAACAAAGTAGATGGCAGAGCAAGCTCCAAAAGAAATGCACAGGTCGGAGCTGAGGAGGTGAGGAGAAGGACACAGATCGAGTAGTTGGTCAAATGAGCAAGAAATACCAAAATGCAAGGGAAGGAACAGTGATGACACTACTGAAGCAACTTAAAAGTATAGCAAACCGAGATGAAGCAAGTGCTTATAAGAACCTGGCATTACATGAACTAGAACTACTGACTATTGGGGTCCAGGTAAATGCTAACGAATTGACAATACCGTAGAGATATTCTTATCTCATTTGAAAATTAGTAGCAAATACATTGTGCACAGACAGCACATCCAGAAGTTAGAGGCAACACATTCAGGCGAGATAAAAGGTTCGCATGCAGAAACTGAATGTCAAGATAAAAGGTGTGCCTTGAGAAATGAAATGCTGAATATGAAATGCAAGTACCAGTACATGGAAGGGTACAGAGCTCATGCCGCAGAATACTACAGATGTTCTATTTCAGGTTCAGGAGTATTGCAAAGTGGCTACCTGAGGGAGGGGATGAGGCGGTCAACAAGTGGCCTATGAGGTCAGGATGGAGAAGAGCAGTTTACCAGATCGAGAGCTGAAAATGGCGAGAGGCAGGAAAGTGAGAGCAGCAACACAACCAAGGCAGATGATGCCAAGCTAAACTAGGGAGGTAAGGAGGGCAGGCGACAGGTGTGGAGATGCCACAGAGAGAAAAGGAGCAGGTGGAGCAAGCCATGGAGCCAGGTGCAGTGGACCACCGAAGCAAGGCAGAAGCAGGAAGAGCACCCAAGATGAGATCGCCGGAGGCCCAGGTACAGGACATTTGACTACGCAGGGAAAGCAGGCAGACCCCAGGAAATTTGGTGCCCCAACGGCAGCAGGGAGGGGCTAGTGGGGAGTGGACAAGAGAAAAGCCGAGGCACGAGTGGCAGAAACAACAGGGAGCAAGGGATGAAGAAGCAGCACAGATAGGTCAGGGGAACGATCAGGGTGAGTGGCGGGGCAGAGCAGGGGCATGAAGAAGGATGGAGTGGAGGCAGGAAGAAGAGCAGAATGCCCCAAAGTGATGGCAAAAGCCAGGCAGCAGCAGATGCAGGAAGGAGCTAGTAGCTTTAGTACTTTCCCCTCCAGCTTTTGTAAGTCTCTCTCTTCTGTACGCTTCTTAAAAGTTGCATACAAGATAGTCTGCCCCCTGATGTATGCCTTCATTGCTTCCCATCTCACCAGGTGGGATGTCTCCCCTGCCTTATTATCATCCCAGAACTCTCTGAGAGAAGTGCGGATATTCTCCAGGTAGCCTCTGTCTTTAAGGAGGACTCGGTCAAGGCGCCAGGGTCTTTGGGCATTCTCTGGTGCTTACCATTTAAACCTGGAGGTCAAGAGAGCATGGTCAGACACCAGTATTGCCCCATTGCTGGCCTTCTCCATTTTTAGAGCAATGCCTAAGGAGACCAGGAGGTGGTCAAGTCTAGCATAGGAGTGGTGGGCATGGGAGAAAAAAATATACTCTCTGCCTGTTGGGTACTGGTGTCTCCCTATATCAACCAGAGAGCACGTTCTTACAGTCTCCTGGAGAGCACGAGCATTTCTGGTAAGGGGCATGGGGTAGGGTTGGACCTGTTCAGCACTGTATCCTCAGTACAATTGAAATCTCCCCCGTATCCAAGGGCCCCTGAAGGGGGCCATGTCCAGTAAGAGTTTATGATAAATTTTGGGGTCCTCGATGTTAGGTCTATATATGGAGCCACGGCTGTTAGATTCCCATTTCCCAGCTGAACCTGTACCAGGGCGTACCTACCCACTGGATCTGAATAAGAGGTGAGTATAGTATCCGGGAATCCTCTGGGCAGCCATATAGATACCCCCCTGGCCATTGGGGAGTGAGTTACAGATACCCAAGTGCCCCCCATGACAGCTTTAACTTCTCCACCACCCCTGCTGACATATGTGTGTCTTGCAGTAGGGCTATTTGAGTTTTCAACTTCCTTAACCTATTCAGAACTCATTTTATCTTCACATTTTTTAAACCATTCACGTTCCATGTAGTTATATTTATTCCCTCATCCATGAGCATGTGTATTCCCAAAGATTCATCTCAGCACTTTTTCAATCCTGCCTTGTTTTCTTCCCCTTCCACATAGCTCTATCTTGGTTGTTAACTCTTATGTATCCGTTGTTAAACAAAAAACCTTTTTAACATGACCATTTTATAAGTACTTCCCATATTGTTCCCCTTCTTTCCTGCTTCTCCTTCCCTGTTAATGCACCTCCCTCCTGAGCTCTTCCATCCTTTAAAAACCCTATCACAATAATAACAAATAACATATATCGATTTGACTCCCCCTCCCATTCTCCACTGTTAGTGATGGCATCATAGGATGCATGCCGGGCTTGGTTACATCTTACTCTAAGTAACCTTGGTAGGCATGTGCAAGTAGTCAATAAAACAGCCGAAGAGTGGGAGTATAAGCTCCCATCCCCTTCCATTTCTTAGTTCAATTCACATATCTCCAGTTCAATTTGCATATCTCCCTCAGGTTCTCCTCTTCCCAGACCCCCCTGCCCCAATCTCCTGCCATGGACCTCAGTAAGTCCAGGCAAAGCGCCACCCCCAACAAGTCAGATCTGCAGCAGGTATCAACGTATTATACATTATATTTCAACATAGTCAAATCAGTGGAATTTTCCAACAGGCGATCAAGTGAGCCCCTTAGTCATCTCACCCCCACCCTCCCCGCTGACACCTGCATCCCTAGACACAGTCGGGGTTGGGTGGTGGTAAAGAAAAATGGGGGGGGGGTGACAGCTTAACTGCAGTGCAATGCAGAGGGACAGTACAAGGTGGATTTAAAGATGTAGCTCATGGTTCTATGGACTGTCGCACCAGGGATTTACCCCACATCGCACAACCAGCAATTATAATCTGAGTTCAGGGTTATTTCCCCATGAGGTGTCCCACATTCTATCTCGTTGGTGTCCCACACTATAATCCATGATGTGCAGGACACTCAATTTTCCCTCTCACAGTCTGCTGCCTTGAAAGGAGTCTATGCACTAGGTAAAAGCTCTGTTGTGCTCCACATTGAGCGAGAGGGTAGCCATGTGGCCAAGATGGTGTAGCCGTCTTGTAGGACAGCTTAATTCCTCCTCCCCCCATGAGTGAGCTTATGCTTGTAGGAGACTAGTGACTGCATAGCCATGATGTCGTGTGGCTTCTTCCTTCCCTTCAAGCTGATGGGCACCCCAATAAACAAGTAATTAAGAGACCCCACTGATTTATGTGTAGTCACTTACTGTGCCAGTCTGCTCACCGGGGGAGAGGAGAGTCAAGTGGCCTTGTAGAAGTGAGGATCAGGAGGTCCGTCCTCCCAAGGAGAAATTAACAAATCTGATCAATTATTGCTAACAGCTGTCAGGAAGTACTGCTGCGGTCATTGCTCCAGTTGCTTGTTGCTGCTTCTTCAGATCAAATTAACTTCTCTGCTTCCATCTGCGAGTCAAAAAAGCATGGTGGTTTCCTGGGCCTGGTGATTTGCAGTCAGGAGGGATAAAGATGAGCAAACTCCCACCTCGCCTGGTGCAGTGTCACCTTTACTTCACTGAACTTCTGGTGGTGAGTCTGGAGCTCTCGGCTGTAGTTCTGCACCATGAATACCTTCCCTCTTCCTTCACTTGATGGGCCCCTGTGATTTAACCACTCTCAAGATGCATTCTTTGTCAGGGTATCTTAAGTATTTAATTAAGAAGTGCTGGGGTCTTTCTCCTGGTTGTAGTCTCGACCCAGTTCTGTGTGCTCTCTCCACCTTCCAGTCCGCGGCTTCGTCTCCCAATTTTAGATGTTACACCAGCCAGTTGTGGATGTCTTTGCCTGGGTCTTTCCTCTCCAGCCCTTATGGTAAGCTGATGATTCTTAAATTAGAATGGTGAGACCAATTTTCCAGGTCATCTGCCTTTTGTTGCGCTTCCAGTAGCTGTCTTTTGTGGTCGTCTCGGTCCCGCACCAACTATGCCAGGATGTCCTCCGACTCTCCTATGCGCTGTTCCGCCTCTTCTAGCCACTCAATGTGGGAAGCAGAGGTTTCTGACAGCCCCCTTACTACAGCTTGCAGGTGGGTAATTTGGGCTGTAATATTCTGAAAGCCGACGTTCATTTCATGTTGAATTTTGAAGAGCTTTGCTGGTACTTCAAACATGACTCTTTCAAACTCAGACCTTCCATCTAGTGATGCTGTCATATTTTGTAGGCCAGTTGGTGCCTTGTGGTAGGCTATTGCAGGTGTTTGCCCCTTTCCAGAAGGGAATAATTGTTTAGCTTGTCTGGTATTTGCTTTAGCCGATGGAGCCTGATTTCTGCTAGAAGCTGACATTGTTGATTTAAGCAATATTTATTTATTGAGTAATCGGAATTACAACCTTTGAGCTAAAAGATAATTTACAAAGGATCCTCATCAAAAGGAGAGGGGAGAGTACATAAGTTTGGGAGTCAGTGCAGTTTAAAGGCATTGTCAAGAACATCTAGATAGTAAGACAGTGAGATCAGAAGCAATCAGCAAACATTGGCAATAGCATTACAATGTAGGCTAACATAGGCAAATAGCAACCCATAAACCAAAACAAGGGTACATAGTATATGGGGATAAGGTTCACAAAACATGGCAGACAATTAAGTGCTTGAGTCAGTGTTAAGTACTAGTTTGAGAAAACTCAGATTTTTTTTTTTTACTTTATACTTTTACCTCCTCGGTTGGGGGGGGTGTTCCTATGGATCCCCATCACTTGGGATAACTTGCCTTGGTTGCTGCCCCGGCCCCAGTCAGAGCTCTGACCCTTCTGCCCTGCCATCCCAGGTTGCTTTGCAGTGGGGATTTATCCTGCGCACTTCGGAAACCTGGAGGCCGGGGACTGAGGGGGTGCTACCTTAAGTGAGACCTCTGCAGCGCCGATGGAAGCAACCGTCATCACGCCGGAGGATTGATTTTTGGCCCCCCTTGATCTCCCCCTGATGTAAGTGGGTAGTGGTGTCAAGGATGCTTCTGTGCACATGAACGTCCACAGTGCACCCAATGCCTGCCCGTGCCAGCCCACACTTTGATCGCCGAGCTACACCTGCCCCCAGCCACCGCCAGGGGGTCAGTGTCCCAGCAATCTCTCCATCTCTCCCTCCCCGAAGGAGGCAAGCAGTCCATGGGACAATCAATCCTTCTTCACCTGGCTGACCCCCAGCAACCTGAGTCTGCTCCCAAACCCGGGTCACCGGAGTGGCGCGAGGTATGGCATCCAGCGACTCAACCCTCAGCACCACCGGGCCGGTGAAAACTCAGAGGTTGAAGCTAAGCAGGATCTTGTGATGTGAGGGAACAGGAGATGTCTCTGTTCACCATTACTGATTCCTAATGGTTACTAGGCTACAGCCAGTGCAGCCAGCACAGCAGTAGTAGTCAAACAGGGTAGAGGGAAACTAATCAGGATTAGGTATAAGAAGAGGAATCTGAAGAGGGGGATGTAGGTAGGCTCAAGGGTGGGTGGGGGCTAGTCAGGGAGAAGGTGAGAGGAGCAGGGTTTGTAAGGTAGGTAAACAGGCATGGCAGGTGGAGAACAGGGAGCTTTGGGCCAGTTTGCAGAGTGCAAGAAGAAGATACTCGGTTTTGATTGTATTTCTGCCTATTTTAAAATTGTGCCTGCTCCGTGCTGTTTTAGAAAGCCTCTGCCATCTTGCCCGGTTGGCCATGCCCCAGCAAATAATATTAAAACATATGAGAGACATCTCCAGATGTTGCAAGGGCACACAGGAAGTCTGAAATAGCAATCCTGATGCATTTTTGCTAAATAGTTTAAACAAAAAAATCAGATAAATTTGGCAAGCATCCTTCTTGCGGCAGCAAAAAAGATCATCACTAGGAAATGGTTGCAGGCTAATCCCTCTTCTGTATGAAGCTGGGAAGACACAGTGTACGACATTTATAGGATGGAAAGTTTATCGGCAGATAACAAAATAGGAGTCAAGTTCTTATGACCAGATGGACTGTGTGGTTCTTGTTTATGGCATCCCACAGACCAGACTTCATTCCATAGGAGGGGATCGTAGTTAAGACAAGTATTTGGTCCATTTGTCATCAGTTGATAGGGTGGGGAGCCATGGTTTCTGGTGTGCCTCCCCCCCCCCCACGGAAATTCTCTGGCAGTAAATAAAGAGGTGTGGTGGGCTCATCCTTCACCCTAATGTACCTATGATGTCCGGGGGTCGTTAGACACCGGGTAGATAACTTATAATTGTAAAACCATGCAGATGACTGTATATTATGTCTTGATGTATTTTATTCATGTGCTTTGAGAAAATTAATAAACATCACAGTTTAAAAAAAACATAAAACATTCAGTTGAAGATATTTCATTATGTGTTTAAGAACTGATTGTTTATGTGATCTGTTTTTAACCCTTATGAAAATAAACTATGTATTGTAAAAAAAAAAGACACAGTAATATGAACATATGAACATATGAAATTGCCAGAGAAACAGACCTCATGGTCTATCGAGTCTGCTTGAGTGTGCAGCTAGCCCCTCATCTCGCAGCAGCCCCCCCGACCCCCCTTCCCAGTATCCCTTCCCCTTAACCTGTCCCAACCCCTCTTGAAACTGCCCACCGTCTTATGGGACACTATCTTGTCTGGTAAGGTGTTCCATTTGTCCACCACTCTTTCCATGAAAAAATGTCTCCTCATCTCCCTCTTGAATCTTCCCCCCTCCAGTCTCAGACCATGCCGTCTTGTGTCCCTCCCCCTTCTCATCCGAAAAATCCCTT